>CAMTDV010000017.1:57011809-59538842 GCA_947069175.1 Scalesia atractyloides
GAAACATATTGATATCAACAAATCATATATTTTCCATGAAAATATACATTTTATATAAGCAAAGGTATGTTTTATTCAAAAACATCTTTAATCCTTTTTAAGGCGTGTTATTCCCCCAAAACATATACAAAACAGTAAAAAGAGGGGTTTGCTGACACTTACCTTTAGGTGCGTATTTAAAATAGCGCGATCTCACAATTTGATTCTACACGTCCTAATATACGAAGGAAAGATTTATCAAACAATATATTACAAAATTCCTAAGTTTCTCCAATACTTAGAATTTTCACATAACTTTGAGATTTTATCGAAAAGTCATTATTTTTTATTATGTTAGCATATTAATATATATATATATATAAATATATATATATATATTTGAGTTAATATATATATATTTTTAAGATTTTGCGACTTGAATGATTTTATTGGTGACCTTAATCTTATATTCGTTAAAACTCCCGTTTATAAGTACTATATATCAATGATTTGCGCGTCGTAATATATATACATAAACGTGCACATTTACACAATATTATAACATGCGAATCTTGTTAACTCATACACTTTATCATTTTTAAAGTATGCATACATGAAATAACTTATTAAGTTAACATATGTATCAATTTTCATGCTCGACAAATAAGTTACACATTTAACGCGATTTTACCGAATCTACCATTTTAAACATACAAGCGTACATGCATATACTTATTTCCCGCTATCATGTCAACACTTAACATATAATCATATACACGTATTTAAATCACATAACACATTTAAACACATAAGGTTCACCCATGAACAACCCATTCTAGTGTATGTTGAAAAATGCGTATTTTAGCGATTCGGTAACGTTTTCGGGCGTCGGAAGTCACGCATGACTAACCAAACACCAAATAAACTTAATATAAGTTAAAATACTTATATTTATATAAAAAATATCATTTTATTTACTGATCTAAAACAGTTTCGTAAAAACCTCGTAGAAAGGCGATTTTTACCATTTTACCGCATAGTTTTGCGTCAAACGTTACCATAACCATCCGAACTCGAAACGAATTCATATTTTAACACAATACATGTTATTTACTTATTAAAATGATGGTTATAATCAGATTAGTTCAGTTTTTGTGTAAGTCATACAAATCATGCGATTTCACACATTTTACAACTTTTTAAGCACAATGTGCTACATGCAAGGCTAGTAAACTTCATGACAAGTCTCATACTACCTTAACACATGAAATAACCTTATTTTTAAGGTGTATAATCTGATCTTAAATCATTTTTATCATAAAATCATTTATTCATCTTTTATGTGCATACACCCACATGCATGTCCATGTACAAGCACCTAATGCACCCATAACATATTATTTTCAACTTGCATGTACTCATATGCATCTAGACATACATTTATTTCATGTTCATATTATCCATGACATTCAAATCTTCATATCATTATCATCTCATCATTGGACTTAAATGTAAGAATCTAAATTCTACATATTTATGAACTAGCATCAGTTTTTACATGCATGCATATATACATACATATATATACATGGCCATATATATACATACATACATACATGCTTCCAAAATTTAACTTTTCATGTTCATCCTTTTCACATACTCATCTCAATCCTCAAACAATTTTTAGAACATTCTAAATATCACATGCATTCACTTTAACACCTTATCCATCAAGAATCAATCAAACATTAAAACTCAAAATCTCATATGTATATATACACACATACATACACGGCCCTACATACATACACACACTTATCCATTTTTTTCTTTGAAAACCCATTTGTTATTGTTTTTAAGTTAGTGTTTATGTCCAAGAACAAGAGAAACTTCCACATTCATCAAAGATCAAGAACATAGATTTTTTAAAGTAAAGTTATACCTTCAAGATTTTTATTGGGTTTTTGATTAAGATCATATGAAGCTTAGTTTTTATGACACCTGATACATTATAATCATTTTACATATTCAAAACGAGTTTTTTTCAAAAACAAATTCACATGTTCAGTCCTTGATCGATTTCAAATTCCTATACAACTTCTATAAGCGAAACCGTAAACCGGTACGCCAACGAAGGCCGTTTAAACACGACGTATACTCTGAGACTATGAAACAAGCTTAACACATCCTAAAAACCTTTTTATAACTTAGAAATAAGTTTTGGAGGGTTTGATGTATCAAAAACAAGCTTATTTGATCACAGGGACTAATTACGACAAACTGCGAAAGTCTGGAGATTCTCGCAGCGACACACACTCCGGAATAAGAACACAAGCCAAACATACCTAAATATCCTTCACATAACTTAGAAATAAGTTTTGAGGGTTTCGGTATGGCAAAATCACACTTTTGTAACTTCAGGGGCTATTTTGCAAATTTTGCGAAACTATGCCTTTATGCGTAAATCGCTATCTGAAACACGTTCGGACATTTAAAAAATTTTCTAATCATCAATATATTATATGTTAGTGATTGGAATGCGAAAAATCTGTTCGTTACGCATTTACGGTCACGCACGCGTTCGTTACGATTTTCGTCGTAATTAACTGGAAACCGCAACCGTACGATCAAACGAACTGACCTATGGAACATTTTTGAACATATTTCAAGTTCTCTATACTTTATTATCCTTATAAAGCTTAAAAATGGGGTTCACGGGTGTTAAAAGTGCCAAAACGCGTCCAAAAACAAGTTTAGAGGCTGCAAGAACCATTTCTGCCAATTCTGATAGTTTAGGCTTCCGGCGGGCCGCGAGCCCCTTAGCCTAAATGACTGGCGGCCACCGAGAAGCCATCAGATACAGAAAAATAAGCTGGAAACCTCCCACCTCATTCCTTGGCCACCAAGACGCGAATTTTGACACCTAGCTGGCAATTTGCCACCCTTTTTCCTGCTTTTAACATGTGTATGACACTAATCAAGTGTAGTGATGAATCATGGACACTTGTTAAGCTCTCATGACATCAAAATTGCGATAAAATAGCAAGGGTATTTCATTATTTGAATCCTTTTAACCTCCTTAACCTCCTTCATACTCAAATCAGCTATAGATCCGAATTGCAACAACCTCGGAGCTTTCTCTGGTGATCTTTGATCAATCCTTTGTGTTTGTAAGTGTTCCTTCATGTCATGTTCAATTATTATAGCTTACATGAACTATAAATCAAACAGTTTGACTTTCTCTTAGACTTTTAGTTTTGATCATGAATTGATCAAGATATAGCTCAATTGAAACTTGCAATATGGTGGTAATCAAGGTGGTTATGATACCTAAAAATCATGCCTACTGATTCCCACCAGTTCTTGTTATTTTGACAAGTCAAAGTTTCGGTCAAAATGTTTTTTGGGCATTTTGCAACGGATCTGTTTTCAGGTATCAAAACCGGTTGTTTTGATGCCAAAATACTTTTATAAACTTATTTAGACATGTCGCAACACGTCAAATTATTCTCCTTTGTTAAAATGCCTATTTAGAGTAAAAAAGCCTAGCGGTTTGACCACCGCTTTGACTTTCAAATCTGACCCATTTGGTCAACTTTAGGATCCGACCAAAACCATTATTATGACCATAATATCATAGGGAATAACTCTCTGAGGTTATACCTTATGGTCCTACCATTTGGATAGTCAAATGACAAGTCGACTATGTATTCTTTAAAATGCTGAAAATGCCCTTTTTACACTATAAATTAGTTTTAAACATATACGAACATTATTTTGACATCTAAACTGATTTCACAACTTAAATAAACTGGTTTTGACATATTAGACTTGTTATAGGACATATTTTACCATCCGAACCCCTAGTTACGTTTATGACCCGTTAAAGTGGCGTAAACCACTATAGCGAGCTGTATCAAGTCAAAACCTTTTGAAATGCTTCCAAATCAGAATGTTAGGTAATATGAACCATATTATACAAGATCCAACTCTTGTTTTGTTTATATCCTTCATTCTATCCGATTTCTCGTTTTCAAGTTTCGACACTAACATTATATTTATCCGATACACTAGGAACCACTTTAACACTTGAACTCTTGATCCTTTGATCTTTGTTGTATCATTTGAACAAGATCTATACGCTATCCCAGGAAAGTACATTGCTACCCTGTTTTATGTTTTCTGAATGCTTTTGGGGTGGTTCATATGTGTAATCAATTTTTCTTAAATGTATGGCATGTATATGTTTACTAAGTGCTTTTTGTGTGTTATTTCTGATTATGCAACATGACGATTGATGGTATGATATTTAAAGAGGTCTTTTAGGGCCTATATCCTTGTAAAATCTTTCTATCTTCATAGTTAGATTCTCAAAGGATGTCTGAAGTATGCTCTTAAATCTTTCTATCTTTATAGTAAGATTTCTAAGAATTACTTTACGAGGAACAATGAACGATGAACAATGAACGATGAACAATGAACAATGAAGGATGAACAATGAACAATGAACGATGAACAATGAACGATGAACGATGAACAATGAACAATGAACGATGAACAATTGGTTTATGTGTAGAATTGTTGGTGATTTAAATAACGAAACTAGAGTAATATAATAAGAACATGGTGGATACGCCGCTGGTACTTCCTATATATAAGTGTGCTTATTGTATTACCCTTCGTAGCCTTATCCAAATCACCATTAGGATTATGATTTTATGATACATGTTGACAAGACAATGTGACAAGGCTTATTTCCTATTACATCTACCTATCTTTATAGTTAGATATGTGTGGAATGTTTAAGGTACTAATTGGTAGTCCTTGATTGGATTCTGTGTACTTTAATGCGTATATGTGATACAAATTGACAAGACAATGTGACAAGGCTTATTTCCTATTACGTCTACCTATCTTTATAGTTAGATATGTGTGGAATGTTTAAGGTACTAATTGGTAGTCCTTGATTGGATTCTCCGTACTTTAATGCGTATATGTGATACAAGTTGACAAGACAAGTGACAAGTGACGATTATGTGTTTATGTGGTTAGTTGTGATTAGGATAACAAACAAGTGTAATACCATAAGAACATGGTGGATACGTTGCTGGTACTTCCTATATATAAGTGTTCTTATTGCATTACTCTTGTAGCGTTATTCGAGTCACTTTAGGATTTTGTGTACGACTGATTTCAATGTTCGATATCCAAATCCTTAAAGAATCCTTTCATGATTTGTATGATAGTTTCTTAGAAGGATATTTAGTATTATATTAAATCATTGATTGATTTCAATTAATACTCACACGAGTTATGACTAATTACAGTATCGTTATCGAAATCCTTGACTGGATTTTAATATCATACTTACAAGTTTATGGATGATTTCAATATGGTCACAAAGAACAAAGTACAATTTTTCAAAGGCATGAAAATTATTTAGTAATGATCATAATGCCATATACAAAACTCTTTTGTCACAAGTTTCATAATCAAGTTAATGTATTGCAAAGCTAACTTTTTGCCATTCCTTGGCTAAAACGAGTCGATTTACAATTGGCAATTCTTGTAGTTGTCAAAGAATTGAAATACAAAACCTTTTGCCATTTATTTGGCCAACAAAACTATGTGCTCGCCAACATTGTTTGTTGACGTCTCTTTTTCACGTATGTTTCACGTTGACAATTATTCAAGCATGCTACACATAGGAATGCATACGGGCTTTAGACTTCTTTAAACAGAAGACAATTACACGTATTCTTTGTATTGTAAAACAATGTAATAATAATGAAACAATTTAGTACCAGTTGTGGCTGAGCAATTTTCTAACGTGACTCCCTGATATTTCCGCTGCGTCTTGTTGTATTACGCGATTGGGGTGTTACAGATTGGTATCAGAGCACTGGTTATAGGGAATTAGGTTATTAGATTGCCTTTAACCTAGTCTATAACCCTTCTAGGGACCCTAACATGAGTAGACTTAGGATTTCTATCCTAATCCTCATCCTTACTCGTGCCACAACTACTCTATGATTCACAAATCATCTATCCTTAATGGTTTATCTTAAATCCTTAGGCATTACGCCTTAAGGAATTTCCCAAAATGTTTTTCTTTCAAAACATTTTCAACGGAGTATTTCTCAAATATTTTCACAAACTTTTTTGTCAAAAATATTTCTCGACGTATTCCTCTCAAGTGTTTTATCAAAAAGGATTTCACAAAATGTTTTACTCTCAAACATTTTCGTCGAAATCTTGGGTTTATTAATGTGAACTCATGCAATATGAAAGAGTGAACGCCTGTACCCCGAGTTTTCTGTCTAAGGCTAGAGTGTTCGTACAAATCCGCATTATCGGACCAGTCACTCTTACCTGGGAATTCTTAGGGTGAGTGTTCACTTATAGACTAAAGCATGACTTCTCGAAACATTATGAAAACCCATCTACCTTGATCAGTCGAACGATTTACTACTACCTGTATAACAATACTCCGACATGTTACCTTCGGTAATATGATACGACAATATTCAACACACATGAAACAAATTTCATTTTCATCTCACGACACTTTACAATCCTACTCTATTTTCCAATACAAGTTTTTGACCTTCAAAATTTTCAAAAGTTTTATCATTTGGATGAGATTTTTCAAATAAAATGCACAAAAGTTTCTTTATTTTAAAAATACTCAACTAAAAATAGATTGAAAGTTTTTATCTTAAAAATAATAAAATTTTAAATGGTAAAGAATTTATAACACAAACCATTAATTTGGTTTGTATTTTCTTATCCGAAAATATAACAAAAGTTTATTTTTAAGCAATTTTCAAGACAAAATTTACAACACTAATTTTCCCAATGACAAGAACACAATCTTTTATACAAATGCCAAATCCAAATTTTCAATTTACTATGGTGTATTAAACTTATAACAATCTTACGAAATCTCACCTAATTTGTTTTTACTGTAGCTATTTCTGCAAGATGTCTCGCCACCGTGGCGCTACTTGGTCCGCTGAAATGGCAGCAATGATCGCCCAGAATTTGGCTGTTGTACTCCCAGACATTGTGACCCAAGTTAATCAAAACAACAACAACAACAATTTTCCTACGCCATGTAACTACAAACAATTTAACTCGGCTGAACCACTAAAGTTTAATGGGTCTGAAGGAGCAATTGGGCTCCTATAATGGTTTGAGAGTATAGAAAGCACATTCCGCCATGTTCAGTGTACTAGTTAGTGCAAAGTAGAGTTTGCCTCGAGTGTTTTCCAAAAGAGAGCACTCACTTGGTGGAACGGAATTATGAGGGACGGAGGTGCAGAAGTAGCTATGGCACAAACATGGGAAGAATTCAGGAATCTTATGATGAAAGAATTCTGCCCATGACACGAAATAAGGGCACTCGAAAATGAATTTTACTATCTCAAATAGGATAGTGGGGAAAACCATGCGTACACTGACCGGTTTGAACAATTGAGCTTACTCTGCCCCACTATGGTCACACCATTGGATCGGGCCATTGAAAAATACATTGATGGCCTACCTGACCCAATCCAAGATGTTGTCACTGGCAGCAGACCTGCGACACTTAGGGAGGCTAAAGAATTAGCTGCCACCCTAACCAACTCCCAGGTCAGGAAAGGGAAACTTTTTCGAAACGGAGATAAGAAACGAGCTACGCAAAAAACAACGGGTGAATCTTCCAGAAATTCTAAGAAGTGCAAGAATTCAAAGAATTATGCAATCCCTGCACCAATCCCACTCAACTTCATACCCATTAGGGGGTTTTATCGTGGGAAACATCCTCGGTGCAATCGTTGCAACTATCACCACCCAGCAAATTCTCCATGCCGCCAATGTACAATCTGTAGTCTTTTTGGGCATCTATCTGTGACCTGTCGCATCCGAAATCAAGCTACTCCTACTCAAACACGACCTCAATATCCAGCTGGAGCATGTTTCAATTGCGGTGATTTAAGTCATTTCAAGCGAAGCTGCCCGAGGCTTGCAAATGCTAACGGACAAATGTACAATGTCAATGAGGTTCAAGCTGACGATCAAGCACTCATGACCATTTGAACCTTTACGTTTTCCTTATGTTATCTAGAAACTATGAACGATATTTCAACTGTGTTTGTAATGACAATATGAATATCAATAAGTTTCCTTCATTTATTCGCATTCCAGTTACAAATTTCAATATGATTACACTATGTGAAATTTACATCTACATACCCACTTCGAGGATTCTGTTCTTATTATTAGGAACTAAATCTAGCAAGAATAGCATATTATGATTTGCACACTAGTGCATTCATACAATCGCTGCAAAACAAACATTACGAATACTATGTGCCTATTACTTCTACTTTTGTTTTCATGATGGTACATATATGGTTTGGTTACCTATTATGTATAGTACATGAATACGATGTTGCTTCGCATGTTGACTTAGCATATGATTTACAAATACATATTTGTTTAGTATATGATACATACTACCAGTTCGGTTAGTGTGAAACATATATTAATATCTATACTAGAATGAAATACCTGCTACTAATTTTGTGGTATGCATAACAAGTAGTGTCATCATTTCTAGTATGAAACACGCCCAAATTCAATAATTACTATGTTGTGACGGTGTATGTTTGATGTCAATATTGTGTTATGTCGATGATTATCTGGTTTAGTTATTGTTTCGACCTTATTATCTGTTTCCCTTACTTAATAAGAGGAGCTATGTGGACCATGTGACGAAACGCGTAATTATGGGTGCACACTTAATTACGAGGATCGACACATGAGAATCATAGTAAGCTTTGTTAAGATGGTGGCATAAAATCTAGAGTGATTAGGTAACGGGAAGGGTATGACGCAATAAGACCACGGTGGATACGCCGATGGTACTTCCTATATATAAGTGTTCTTATTGTGTTATTCTTCGGAACGTTACAAGGATCACTTGAAGGTTTTATGTATCTTGGACCATTATATGATTATGTGACTATTTGTTATTTGGTTACTGAATGCAATGGACGATTGATGAGTACATTCATTAACTCTATTCGAGCCGACCGAGAGTACATTATGGTGTTAAAGGTGACAATCTTGATGCCATAGGTATGTTGACCCGTCTCCTATGTATGAGATGCTCATGGTACATGGGATGTACCTCGTGGGACGTTAGAAACCGTGTACGTATGGCCAGGCTTGAATGTACACCCCTTTTTGTTGCTAGGATTTACACTAAAGACTTAGTATAACATAATGTTGTTTTTTACACAATCGATGACGCCTTAAAGATTCAAAAGTTCTAAAGGTTCTGAATACCTTGAGATATTTTGAATAAATACGATTACGCTTTGGATCCCCCAAACATTCCCAAAACCAAATGATGCTCCACATCTTTGGAATCTCGAGCCTTGTTATCAGCCAATTGTTTCAATCACACTCCGCGGTCTCCTTCGAATAAATTTCGGGACGAAATTTCCTAAAATAGGGGAGACTGTGACACCTGATACATTTTAATCATTTTACAGATTCAAAACGAGTTTATTTCAAAAACAAATTCACATATTCAGTCCTTGATCGATTTCAAATTCCTATACAGCTTCTATAAGCGAAACCGTAAACCGGTACGCCAACGAAGGCCGTTTAAACACGACGTATACACCGAGACAATGACACAAGCTTAACACACCCTAAATAACCTTTTCATAACTTAGAAATAAGTTTTGGAGGGTTTGATGTGCCAAAAACAAGCTTATTTGATCACAGGGACTAATTACGACAAACTGCGAAAGTATGCCGATTCTCGCAGCGACGCACATTCCGGAACAAGAACACAAGCTTAACATACTTTAAATATCCTTCACATAACTTAGAAATAAGTTTTGAGGGCTTCGGTATGGCAAAATCACACTTTTGTAACTTCAAGGGCTATTTTGCAAATTTTAAGAAACTATGCATTTATGCGTAAATCGCTATCCGAAACACGTTTGGACATTTAAAATTTTTTATAATCATCAATATATTATATGTTAGTGATTGGAATGCGAAAAATCGGTTCGTTACGAATTTACGGTCACGCACGCGTTCGTTACGATTTTCGTCGTAATTAACCGGAAACCGCAACCGTACGATCAAACGAACTGACCTATGGAACATTTTTGAACATATTTCAAGTTCCCTATACTTTATTATCCTTATAAAGCTTAAAAATGGGGTTCACGGGTGTTAAAAGTGCCAAAACGCGTCCAAAAACAAGTTTAGAGGCTGCAAGAACCATTTATGCCAATTCTGAAAGTTTAGGCTTCTGGCGGGGCGCCAGCCCCTTAGCCTAAACGACTGGCGACCACCGAGAAGCCATCAGATACAGAAAAATAAGCTGGAAACCTCCCACCTCATTCCTTGGCCACCAAGACGCGAATTTTGACACCTAGCTGGCAATTTGCCACCCTTTTTCCTGCTTTTAACATGTGTATGACACTAATCAAGTGTAGTGATGAATCATGGACACTTGTTAAGCTCTCATGACATCAAAATTGCTATAAAATAGCAAGGGTATTTCATCATTTGAAGCCTTTTAACCTCCTTCATACTCAAAGCAGCTATAGATCCGAATTGCAACCACCTTGGAGCTTTCTCTCGTGATCTTTGATCAATCCTTTGTGTTTGTAAGTGTTCCTTCATGTCTTGTTCAATTATTATAGCTTACATGAACTATAAATAAAACAGTTTGACTTTCTGTTAGACTTTTAGTTTTAATCATGAATTGATCAAGATATGGCTCAATTGAAACTTGCAATATGATGTTAATCAAGGTGGTTATGATCCCTAAAAATCATGCCTACTGATTCCACTAGTTCTTGTTATTTTGACAAGTCAAAGTTTTGGTGAAAATGCGATTCTTGCGCATTTTTCAACGGATCTATTTTCGGGTATCAAAACAGGTTGTTTTGATGCCAAAATACTTATATAAACTTATTAGACATGTCGCAACATGTCAAATTATTCGCCTTTGTTAAAATGCCTATTTAGAGTCAAAAAGCCTAGCGGTTTGACCACCGCTTTGACTTTCAAATCTGACCCATTTGGTCAACTTTAGGATCCGATCAAAACCATTATTATGACCATAATATCATAGGGAATATCTCTCTGAGGTTATACCTTATGGTCATACCATTTGGATAGTCAAATGACAAGTCGACTATGTATTCTTTAAAATGCTGAAAATGCCCTTTTTACACATAAATTAGTTTTAAACATATACGAACATTATTTTGACGTCTAAACTGATTTCACAACTTAAATAAACTGGTTTTGACATATTAGACTTGTTATAGGACATATTTTACCATCCGAACCCCTAGTTACGTTTATGACCCGTTAAAGTGGCGTAAACCACTATAGCGAGCCGTATCAAGTCAAAACCTTTTGAAATGCTTCCAAATCAGAATGTTAGGTAATATGAACCATATTATACAAGATCCAACTCTTGTTTGGTTTATATCCTTCATTCTATCCGATTTCTCGTTTTCAAGTTTCGACACTAACATTATATTTATCCGATACACTAGGAACCACTTCAACACTTGAACTCTTGATCCTTTGAGCTTTGTTATATCATTTGAACAAGATCTATACGCTATCCCAGGCGAGTACATTGCTGCCCTCTTTTATGTTTTCCAAATTCTTTTGGGGTGATTCATATGTGTAATCAATTTTTCTTAAATGTATGGCATGTATATGTTTACTAAGTGCTTTTTATGTGTTATTTCCGATTATGCAACATGACGATAGATGGTACGATATTTAAAGAGGTCTTTTAGGGCCTATATCCTTGTAAAATCTTTCTATCTTCATAGTTAGATTCTCAAAGGATGTATGAAGTACGCTCTTAAATCTTTCTATCTTTATAGTAAGATTTCTAAGAAGTACTTTACGAGGAACAATGAACGATGAACAATGAACAATGAACAATGAACGATGAACAATGAACAATGAACAATAAACGATGAACGATGAACGATGAACAATGAACGATGGACAATTGGTTTATGTGTAGAATTGTTTGTGATTTAGATAACGAAACTAGAGTAATATAATAAGAACATGGTGGATACGCCGCTGGTACTTCCTATATATAAGTGTGCTTATTGTATTACCCTTCGTAGCCTTATCCAAATCACCATTAGGATTATGATTTTATGATACAAGTTGACAAGACAATGTGAAAAGGCTTATTTCCTATTACATCTATCTATCTTTATAGTTAGATATGTGTAGAATGTTTAAGGTACTAATTGGTAGTCCTTGATTGGATTCTGTGTACTTTAATGCATATATGTGATACAAATTGACAAGACAATGTGACAATGCTTATTTCCTATTACGTCTACCTATCTTTATAGTTAGATATGTGTGGAATGTTTAAGGTACTAATTGGTAGTCCTTGATTGGATTCTCCGTACTTTAATGCGTATATGTGATACAAGTTGACAAGACAAGTGACAAGTGACGATTATGTGTTTATGTGGTTAGTTGTGATTAGGATAACAAACAAGTGTAATACCATAAGAGCATGGTGGATACGTTGCTGATACTTCCTATATATAAGTGTTCTTATTGCATTACTCTTGTAGCGTTATTCGAGTCACTTTAGGATTTTGTGTACGACTGATTTCAATGTTCGATATCCAAATCCTTAAAGAATCCTTTCATGATTTGTATGATAGTTTCTTAGAAGGATATTTAGTATTATATTAAATCATTGATTGATTTCAATTAATACTCACACGAGTTATGACTAATTACAGTATCGTTATCGAAATCCTTGACTGGATTTTAATATCATACTTACAAGTTTATGGATGATTTCAATATGGTCACAAAGAACAAAGTACAATTTTTCAAAGGCATGAAAATTATTTAGTAATGATCATAATGCCATATACAAAACTCTTTTGTCACAAGTTTCATAATCAAGTTAATGTATTGCAAAGCTAACTTTTTGCCATTCCTTGGCTAAAACGAGTCGATTTACAATTGGCAATTCTTGTAGTTGTCAAAGAATTGAAATACAAAACCTTTTGCCATTTATTTGGCCAACAAAACTATGTGCTCGCCAACATTGTTTGTTGACGTCTCTTTTTCACGTATGTTTCACGTTGACAATTATTCAAGCATGCTACACATAGGAATGCATCCGGGCTTTAGACTTCTTTAAACAGAAGACAATTACACGTATTCTTTGTATTGTAAAACAATGTAATAATAATGAAACAATTTAGTACCAGTTGTGGCTGAGCAATTTTGTAACGTGACTCCCTGATATTTCCGCTGCGTCTTGTTGTATTACGCGATTGGGGTGTTACAGATTGGTATCAGAGCACTGGTATAAGGGAATTAGGTTATTTGATTGCCTTTAACCTAGTCTATAACCCTTCTAGGGACCCGAACATGAGTAGACTTAGGATTTCTATCCTAATCCTCATCCTTACTCGTGCCACAACTACTCTATAATTCACAAATCATCTATCCTTAGATGGTTTATCTTAAATCCTTAGGCATTACGCCTTAAGGAATTTCCCAAAATATTTTTCTTTCAAAACATTTTCAACGGAGTATTTCTCAAATATTTTCACAAACTTTTTTGTCAAAAATATTTCTCGACGTATTCCTCTCAAGTGTTTTATCAAAAAGGATTTCACAAAATGTTTTACTCTCAAACATTTTCGTCGAAATCTTGGGTTTATTAATGTGAACTCATGCAATATGAAAGGGTGAACGCCTGTACCCCGAGTTTTTTGTCTAAGGCTAGAGTGTTCGTACAAATCCGCATTATCGGACCAGTCACTCTTACCTGGGAATTCTTAGGGTGAGTGTTCACTTATAGACTAAAGCATGACTTCTCGAAACATTATGAAAACCCATCTACCTTGATCAGTCGAACGATTTACTACTACCTGTATGACAATACTCCGACATGTTACCTTCGGTAATATGATACGACAATATTCAACACACATGGTCACAAAGAACAAAGTACAATATGGTCACAAAGAACAAAGTACAATTTTTAACTGGAATTTAATATCATACTTACAAGTTTATGGATGATTTCAATATGGTCACAAAGAACAAAGTACAATTTTTCAAAGGCATGAAAATTATTTAGTAATGATCATAATGCCATATACAAAACTCTTTTGTCACAAGTTTCATAATCAAGTTAATGTATTGCAAAGCTAACTTTTTGCCATTCCTTGGCTAAAACGAGTCGATTTACAATTGGCAATTCTTGTAGTTGTCAAAGAATTGAAATACAAAACCTTTTGCCATTTATTTGGCCAACAAAACTATGTGCTCGCCAACACTGTTTGTTGACGTCTCTTTTTCACATATGTTTCACGTTGAAGATTATTCAAGCATGCTACACATAAGAATGCATTCGGGCTTTAGACTTCTTTGAACAGAAGACAATTACACGTATTCTTTGTATTGTAAACAATGTAATAATAATGAAACAATTTAGTACCAGTTGTGGCTGAGCAATTTGTAACATGACTCCCTGATATTTCTGCGGCGTCTTGTTGTATTACGCGATTGGGGTTTTACAGTTTTAGCTTGAAACTCCTTGAAAACACCTTTGATTCTTCAAAAACACTTGAAATGGGATTGTATGAACATGGATTCTTCAAGATCTTCAAAGTTTGAAGGTGTAGTGTGTGTGGTGTGTGTGTTTCGGCCGAGAGTGAGAGAGGAGAGAGAGAGAGATGAAGTGTTTGGTGATTGTTTCTTGGATTTGTAAAGATTTAAAGGAGATTTTGAAAAAGTTTAATCATTATGCTTCATTCCCCATGCCAACACATGGAGGAGAGAGGGGTAAAGGGGCCCTAAATGGCTGCCACCACCTCACCACTCACACATACATACACGCACACATGCATATATATATCAATAATAGGCTAAAAACTGGTATTTTACTGGATACTGGGTGTTTTATCTAGAGTTTTAACAATGTTTAAATTAGTTTCAACACTCTATAAAAATAAGCACCCTAAAATATTACTAACCAATATTTTATTTGCCTGGACCGGCTACGTTGTCGATATTTGGCAGTATGTGCGCTGTTTTGCGCAGTACGCGCTTAAATTCGGAAAATAGGGATTTTAAGCGTTTTAATTTATTTTTATTATTTTATAAAAATAAACTAGTAAAATTATTACTATAATAATTATTTGTCGCCCTGGACTGGCTGTGTTGACAGTATTTTGTCAGATACGCGCAGTATCGCACAGTACGCGCTTAAACTCGAAAAATAGAGTTTCTTAGCATTTCAAATTATTTTTCCTCATGATTATGATTAAATATATTATTTCAATCACAACGGACTATTTTTAGGAATTTAACATTATTCGGCGGTCACCGACGTTCATTTCGCATTTTAACCGTTACGCGATAAGCGTTTATCTTAAAATTGCCAAAGTAATTTTTATCAAACTTTGAATTTACCAACACATCAAATACCATATATAAACATCATAAATAATCAAATACGGCCTTTTATTCATTCATAACACGTGTTACATTTGTACGGTACTGCCTAAATAGCCGGTTGTCACAGTTAGAAGCTGGCAAAATTGAATCCTTGGGGATCAAGGCTTGGAACGAGAGGCTGCCATATTGCAAACATGATTTTGCTGAGCTGGGGACCCCTAACAGACCGTATGGGGTTTTGCCTTACGGTCCGTAAGGGAGCAGGGGCATGAGTTTCAAACATGATTTTGCTGAGCTGGGACCCCTAACGGACCGTATGGGGTTTTGCCTTACGGTCGTGTTTTGTTACTTCTAACACCCGTTAACCTCATTTTTAAGCTCTATGAGGATGTTAAAGTATATTTGACTTGAATTATGCTAAAAAAAATGTCATGGATGTCGGTTCGTTCAGTTGTACGGTTGCGTTTTTCGCTTAATTACAACGAATGCTGTTACGATCGCGAAAACGACCGAAATTGCGCAACGAATGATATTTTTGCATTCTCGTCACTAAAATACAAGATTTTAATGATTACCAAAATTTTTGAAATACGCGAATCAGCATACTTTCGCAGATTTTGCGAAATAGCCCTTGAAGTTACATAAGCGTGTTTTTGCCATAACGAACCCTTCAAAACTTATTTCTAAGTTATGTAAATAATATTTAGGGTATGTTTAGCTTATGTAATTGTTCCGGAGTGTACCTTACGTTAAAATGATTGCGTTTTCGTAACAGTTTGTGTGTAACTTCCAGAAAAGCTTTGAGGAGTCGAAATTGTACATGGACTTAAATGTGTGAATGTCACATGTAATTATACGATTCCCGTGAATGAAATGCAAGATTTCATTGGATTCGAAATTGTTCGGAAAAGTATGATGGTTGTAAAGTCACAAATGTCACAGCTCCTGAAACATATGTGAAAATACTGTCAGCATAAAAATGTCGGCGAGTACATAGGTTTGTGTGTAATATTCATGGCTTTATATTCATATTGCAATATCTCGTCCGACTTCGAGAGTCGGCGAGTATAAATCTTGAAATTAAAATGGGTTTGATATTGCAATATATTTAACCAACTTAACAAGTTGATATAAGTAAAAGAAAACCCTGTCGCCATGAATCTTGACCAAAAACATTTGTTTTGTAAAACCGAGTAATAAATCGATTTGAAAGAAAACAATATATGGTTTATATCTTTAAGAGAAAATCATTACGTGTCATTGTTATAAACCAATTGTCCTAGATATAAACCATTTGTCCGTGTCATAAACCATTTATCCGTGCCATAAACCAAGTGTTCGTGTGATCAATCAATCGTCTGTGTTTTAATTGTGAAAACTTTTGGTCGTTCTTTAATGAACACATAAAAACCTGTGTTGACTATACCACCTAAGGGGTATCTTTAATAGACCTCAAAAAGTCTCTTTAGCTAGACTAACAAACCAACAAATGATTTGTTAATCAGAAACAGTTTCCGTCGTTACCCAAACTTCCACCAAATCCAGTGAACAGTTTGTTAATGGGATTGTCAGTTCTATGGTACCATAACATACTACGGGTCGGCGTGATCAATGTTAATGAATGGCATTCGTGTAATGGATAACGCACTAACAAGTTGTTCACATTATTGAAATCGTATTGTTTTATATAAAGCATAGACTTTGTTTTTGAAAACTTGAAAATGATTTAGCACATATGAGTCACCCCAAAACATTTGCAAAATGTAAAAGAGGGGAACTATGTACTCACTTGGGGTTGCGTATAAGTGTCCTTGAATCAATGGAATAAACAAAGCTCGAACGTGTCCTAATGGGTCAGATAATATGTTAGTGTGTCGGGACATTAAACGAGAGATCAGATAGAATGAAGTCTTATAAACCAAATGAGTGTTGGGACTCGTATGATATGGTTTAATAAGCTTAACATTCTGATTTGAAAGTGATCCTAAGTGCTTTTGACCCATTATGACTCGTTAAGATAGTTTACGCTACTTTAACGTGACATTACGTGATCAGATGGTTAGATATGTCCTATTATAAGTCTTAAGTGCCCAAACATATTTGAGAATGTTATAACATCAGTTTATATGTCAAAAATTGGTTACATATGTTTAAAATGGATTTATGCGCAAAAAGGGCATATTGGTCATTTTTAAAGAACATAAGAGCGACTTATCATAACACTAACCAAATGACGTGACCATGAGGTATAATGTCGCACCCCGACTCGCAACGGAAGACAATTGAAGGGGGCGGCAGACACATGGTAATTCCCCATAATTTAAAAACATGATATCACATAAAGAGGGAACCTCGGTTACAACATACATAAAGTATCATATTACAAACCATAAGTTTAAGTACGGAACTACAGTTTGCTACCCAAGCCATCCACACGCACAAGCCTTATTCCTGCTTAGTCTTACCTGAAATGCATGTTAGTTTTAAAAAGGGTCAGCTAACGCTGCTGGTGAGTTCCACTGGTTTAAGTGTTAACAAGTTTAATTGCACTGGTCACAGTCACCGATGGAATTACACGAGGACACAAGTGAAACCTCGACTGTTTTACCCTGGGCCGTGTCACCAGACACTCCCGGTCCACCAACTGCGTCACATGCAGTTTAACGCCCCAAGTATAGTTATGCCTAACAACATAACCAGGTTAGGACAAGTGCAGTTGCTTGTGGCCGGCATCGCACCATCCGGCCTCAATTGGGTTTGTCAGACCAATAGTACTATCCACTGCCCATGGCTTACGTTATCACTTGCAATGGGGGTATTTGCGAGTTAGGTAATTCACATCGTTCCCAAGTTGGTGCAATTAACACAGTTTTGTAACATGCAAATCACCCCAGAAAACAGTAAAACAGTTTAAAAGTGGGGAAGTGAAACTCACTCCCAACTTGGTGTAATCAACACAGTTTTTAACATGCAAGTCCCCAGAAAACAGTAAAACAACTTAAAAGCGGGGAGGTGAACTCACCGTGCGGGTAGTAGTCTCAATATAAGAGTGATCAAGCAACTGGATTAACTTTAATAACACACATGCAAGCATGGATTTAAATCAGTATCTAAGTTGGTAATGGTTATAACTTGGATTCGGGAGTTTTCACCCCGGATTGAGTCTATAGGACACTGGTATGGTGATGGAGATCAGGGTAGTATTAGTTATCAATTTGGCTTCCGGGCACCGTTTCGCATGCCAGCCAAAGTCGGTTGTTTAACATATTTGGATAATGGTATGGAAATACCAATATTGCCAATACGTTTTTATTTAAGAATTATTAACTTTTCATTAAGGGATTTTGGGTGTTTGGGGAGTCTAGGTTGCCCAAATTTGAGTTTCCATTTTCACCGTCGGGAATTCTCCCGAACTGTCTTAGGACACACCCCTTAGTGTCCAATTTTCCCGGGAATCTCCCGGAATACTCTCGTTGTTCCAATTTTAATGTTTGTCCGGTTGGGTCAGCTCCCGGTTCTGGCTGGTTCGTTATACGGTAAACTGCCGAAATTGATTTAAAATAACTCATTTTTAATTCCATAAATTCCCATTTGATATAAAATTTGAATAAAAATCTGTAAATTTTAAATAAATTAGTAAAAATCTGTATATTATGGAAAAAATTTGGGAATTTATTTTGGCCTTTTTCCCATTTAAATAAATTATTTATAAAACAATATTTAACTCAATAATTAATATTAACTATCACCAGCGGTCCAAAAATTCCCAAAAAATTCTAGAGTGTCCCTTACATCCAAGGACTTCTCATAAAAATGTGAGATTTTTCCAATTTCGTTTCGGTGCGTTTCCGGCTACCGAAAACTCCAAAAAAACGCGGATTTTTAACCCGAATCAAAACTCAACCAATAGACTCCAAAACTTCCCAGAACTTTTCTTATATGTTTCTTAGTGTTCATGAAAAATTTGGTAATTTATTGACCCTGTTTGGTATTTTTTCTGAAGTTGTTTTTATAAAACAGTCAAAAATTCACCAAAAACCGAAGAAAAATTAAAAAATTCTGAAATTTTACGTGGACACTCCTATCAACAGCCTACATCACCACACCAAATTGCAGCTTAATCCAAGTATCACGGACCAAGTTATAAGCAAAACAAGTTTCTGCCTATCCTAGATTCGGTTTTAGGATGTTATACCTAGCGTAGGCTTCGATTCCAAGCGTTCCTTGTGAGTCCAGAAGTGTGTGGGTGCTATATTCAGTACCTACATATCAAGTACAATCCAAATATGCTAGAACTTAGATCAATCAAGCCTTATTTCAGTGTTTTTCGGTTTAGAACTTTGTTACGCGTTTTTGGTCGAATAGGTGTCGATTAGGATATCAAAACCTGAAGTTTCATGGTCTTGGCTATCATATAACACTAGGAAATTCCCAAATTGTTTTTATTCAGCGAAGAACTTCTTTAAACCTTCCAAAATTCATGGATTAAAGTGAGTTTTTCGGTTATAAATCGCTTTTAATCGAGAAATAATAATCAAAACGTTATGAAACATTGATTATACCTTCGATTTTGGTATGATAGGAAGATGATCAGCTGAAGAAGAAGATGGTTATGGTAGAATTTGTGAGAAAACTTGTGGATTTTTGGAATTAAAATGAAAATAAAAAGGAAAAGAAAAAAAAAGAATATAAGGGGGGGTTTGGAGTGGGGTCCACTTGGGCCACCTCGTGCTTCGTATCGCGCGTTAAAAGATGATGTTTATCTTTGGTTTTGCGTTTAGGTTCGTTTTCGGGTCCCGAACACGTCTCAACGGGCTCCTTTTTCGCGTTCTTACCGGTTTTAAAAACTGAGCATCACCGTCTCGAAACCTGAGCACGGTTACGTTTTAATCATAAAAGCCTCGTATTATGTTAGTTTAAGCATTTTTAGGCTTGATAGACCGTTCCTAGCATGTTTGGTTTGCCTTTCGTCGCTCTTAAAACAAAGCGTCTCCCTAACCGGGAACCGCCTCGTTTTGCGTGCCCGAGCTCCGATTTGTTTCTAATCTTATGTCATAGTCTATGACACATAAACAAGATGTTTCGTGAACTCAGAATCATAAAGGGCCCTACCGATGGCCTAATAATCGCGATCGAATGTTCAATGCACTGTTAAACGTCAAGTCCCCTTTTAACGCGTTGTTAAAGGCTAAGGACACCAACCTTGCATCGTTGGTCCTAATAGTATCATGTTAATCATGTCGTGCTCTCGGATTCCTCCGAGACATAACAGAGGTTGTTTATCATAGCCTACAAGTCATGCAAGTTTGTAAAGTTTACGCGCAATTATTGTTTTAATCCTGCTTAAAGTTTAGGACCAATTAAGGTGTACCTGGTTTTGTCATGGGTATCACACTCTCCCCTGGTTAAGAAATTTCGTCCCCGAAATTTACTTCATTAAGCTAGGGAAGAGGTGAGGGTATTTTCTACGGAATTCGTCCTTCCGTTCCCAGGTATATTCAGGTCCTTGTTTCGAGTTCCACCGGACTTTAACCAGTGAAATTTTGTTGTGCCTTAGTTGTTTACCTCTGCCATCAACTATTTCTATCGGTTTTTCCACAAAGTGGAGTCTATCGTTGACATGTATGTCTTCCAAAAGGTATCTGAGTGGCTTCGCTTGATAAGCACTTCTTTAAGTTTGAAATGTGGAAGAAATTATGAGTGGCACTAAGCTCGGGTGGTAACTTCAACCGATTAGCTACGGGACCTACCTTGGCTAGGATCTCGTATGGCCCAATGTATCGTGCTGGTAACTTTCCGGTCTTTCCAAATCGGATAACGCCTTTCCATGGCGATACCTTTAACAATACTCGTTTCCCAACCTTGAATGATAATGGTTTCCTGCGTACATCAGCCCAGCTCTTTTGCCAACTCTGGGCAGCTTTCAATCGGTTCTGAATCTGATGGACCCTGTCAGTCGTTTCTTGTACTAGCGCTGATCCCGTCAGTTGAGTGTCACCCACTTCGGCCCAACAAAGTGGTGATCGGCACTTCTGACCATAAAGTGCCTCGTACGGGGCTGCTTGGATACTACTGTGGTAACTATTGTTATATGAAAATTCCACTAGTGGGAGATGCTTGTCCCAATTTCCTCCAAAGTCCAGGACGCAAGCACGAAGCAAGTCCTCTAGTGTCTGGATTGTGCGTTCCGATTTACCGTCGGTTTGGGGATGGTAAGCAGTACTCAGATCGATCCGCGTCCCCAAAGCTTCTTGCAACTTCTGCCAATATCGCGAAGTAAAATGGTTGTCTCAATCGGAAATAATGGCAATCGGGACACCATGTCTGGCTACTATCTCGCTCGTGTAGATTTCTGCCAAGTTGTCGGTTTTATAAGTGGTGTGGATCGGAATAAAATGTGCGGATTTGGTCAACAGATCTACGATTACCTAAATCGCGTCATGACCACGGGGCTTTCATGGAAGATGGGTCACGAAATCCATCGTGGTTTGTTCCCATTTCCACCGAGGTATTTCAGGTTGTTGTAACATTCCCGAAGGTTCCTGATACTCGGCCTTGACTCTAGCACAAGTCAAGTATTGGCTTACATATTCGGCCACGTCCTTTTTCATTCCCGGCCACCAATAAAACTCTTTAAGGTCGTGGTACATCTTGTCTGTACCAGGGTGAATCGAATATTTCGATTTATGAGCCTCGTCCATGATCAATTGTCTCCGCTCCGAATTTGCAGGAATCCACACGCGATTTTTGAAATATAACACCTCGTCCGTTTTCTTCACAAAATTTTTCTCATTCCCGTGCAATCCTTCACCGGTTAACTGGCTTTCCTCCAAGGCTTGCATCTGCGCGTTCCGGATTTGCTCCATCAGGCTCGTCTACACCACCATTCCCAAGGCTCTAACTCGGAGGGGTTTAATTCGATCCTTCCTACTTAGTGCATCTGCTACCACATTAGCTTTCCCCGGGTGGTACTTTATCTCACAGTCGTAATCATTTAACAACTCCACCCATCTGCGCTGCCTCATGTTTAGGTCTTTTTGGTCGAAGATATGTTGGGGGCTTTTGTGATCCATATATATAGTATACTTGGTACCATATAAGTAATGTCTCCAAATCTTTAGTGCGAATATAACGGCGCCTAGTTCCAAGTCATGCGTCGTGTGGTTCTTTTCGTGCACTTCAGTTGGAAGCATACGCAATAACTTTATTCCTTTGCATAAGGACACATCCAAGCCCTTGTCGTGATGCGTCACAATATACGACGAAGTCATCGTTGCCTTCGGGCAATGTCAGGATTAGGGCTTCGCATAACTTTTTCTTTAACAGCTGGAACGTTGTTTCCTGATCTTCACCCCATTCATACTTCTTGTCCTTCTGTGTCAAGGCTGTTAGCAATTGGGCGATACTTGAGAAGTTTTCGATGAAGCGGCGGTAATACCCTGCCAGTCCCAAGAATTGGCGTATTTCTTTTGGAGATTTCGGTGCCGGCCAATTATTGATTGCTTCTATCTTGTAACACCCAACCGAAGACGGAAACGTCGGGATGCCACGTATGATAGGATGCTCAAAGACGCATGGCACTAATTAAAGTTCAAATATAATTTTAAGTCAAATTCATGTTCAACAACCAAACCAAACAAACAACGAAACAACTTGTCCAAAACAAGACATAATAATCGTTTTAAGGTTTAACTAAGGTAAAAAGTTCCATGATCCTAAGTGATAGAAAAGCTTGCAAATCATCATCAATTGTTACCACCTGAAACATATGTGAGAAAAACATGGGTCAGCTAAAAGCTGGCGAGCAACATAGGTTTTATAGCAAATCATGTAACAAAATATTTTATTTACAATTCATATGGCCCAAGTAGAACACTAAGCATATTGCATTTAACGAGTATGAGTTACGGGTGGCACATTCAAACCTTGAGTTAACAAATAACAAATAGCTCGGATTCTATCATCCCACGAGGTCACATCCAATGTAACCATGAGCAAAACAAAACTGCATGGGGGATGGGTCGTCACACCTATGGCGCTATAATATACTACCGGACGGTTTGGCCGAAATTAATGAATGCGCAAGTTGAAGCAAACCAACAAGTTTCATACAAAGCAAATAGTGATCACATAAGCTATAATAATGAATTGTATAAACCTTTAAGAAAAAGTATGCAACATATGTATCATCCCAAAAGAGGTAAAAAGGGAACTATGTACTCACCTGGTTGTCGTATGAATGTACTATGTGTTAAGGCATAAACTTGCACAGCATGCAAAAATTCACCAAGACATCCCTGGTAATTAACACATCATAAGTATTCAATACTAGGATAAAGTTGTATCAGGTGTGGCCGTGGGTTGGGTTATAAAGAAAAAGCTAACGACCATATATAGATTTGTAATGCTGTTGCTGTAAGAGATAACAAAGTCTAGAGTCTAGAATTTTAAACACCAATATATTTCGACTTTCTTTTTGAACTGCAAATTTATTTTATTCGTGTCGTCTGTAGGACTAGAATCCAAGACCTCCCTCTCCCAAGGGCTTTAAAGGTTTTATCTTTGCCAACGAACCACACCACCTATTGGTACCAATATATTTCAACTAGTATCATTATTTTATTAAATGAGATGTATAATGTTTTCTTAAATAAAACAGATGTAACAATGTACCTAATTCCTAGTTACAAATCGTTCATGATTCCCTTAATTATGTAAACATGAACGTTGGCAAATGCTTTTTTTTATATCATTAATTATACCAAAGAATAAAATGCTGTAAAAGTACTTAGAAATATACTGTGGACTAAATACCATTTTGTATTTAAATAAATAGATTAGTTTTTATTTAATCCTGAACTAAAGATGAAACCCATAATTGTTATCTTTTAGGTTAGTAAATGACTATAGTTTTAATGGTTTCTTAAATGCTGCTTAATGAATTTAAAAATTCTAAAAGTGTAAGTAAACGTATATTTGTTTTAAGGGCATAGGGCAAGACTTGACTTTTATAAATAAAATATTATAATAGAAAGCAACTTGTAAATAGAAATAGAAAATTTTAAATGTATGTGCCAAATATTTTTATAATCCATGACATACATAAAATGTTGTATTTCCTTTTTTTAGCCGAAAAGAAATTAGTTTATTTCTACTGATGTCGGAAATGTGGTGTTTCAAAATATAAAAAAAAATATTCATAAAAAGAAGTTATTTGTATACCAATATGATTACTAGGAGAGCACATATTATAATATTAACTAACACATGTATTGTGTGGAGTAATCATACGGTATATAAACTGTTTTTTTAACGAATTTTCGATTAATATTTAAAACGTTTAATATAAATATTCAAATTGTAATTATGACACAAACAACTACAGAGTCAAGGTAGATAACAAAGTTTTAAAATATTCAGTTGATGTTTATCTTCTCAAAACAAACGAACAGAACCCATGACTCGACTTTCAGGCAATTAAGAACCATTTCTATAATTTAATTTTTATCATATTTGATACCTTAATAGCCGATAGGAGTTGATTAAAGATCAACGATTGGAGTGGTCCGACGTATCACGAAATCAAGTAGCATCAATGGTTTCGGAGTAGTTTGGAACGATGGCAGAGACGATATGGCCACGGTCTGATTCCTCGGCTTTGTGATGTACGAAGGCAGCACGGTTGACCAGGGAAATCTGAAGCGATGCGGTTGTGTGTCTTTCCAAAACGAGTGGCCAACTTCCGGTGTATAACAGACGAAACGGCGCGATTTTTGTTGAATTTGATTGTGGGTAAAAGTTCAGAATGATGAGAGGAAGGTTAACTTTATACTGAAATCGCACCGACACATCAAATACACGAATTGATTTAGTTTGCAAGAAGTTTCCGTTTAAAAAAAGATTTGATGCGATTTGAATTGATCCGGTTGGATTTAATGCGTGGGATACGATCGATATGACGTCTAGATTCAAGAGTTATGAATTGGGATACAAATTTCGATTTTTAGGAACAAGATACGGTGGATCTTGATGATCCGCAGGTTGTCGACGAAGAAACAGCAAGGGCGCGTGGAAGTTACTGCACAAAATTTAAAGTTTCGCTGCTTGATACTTTTGGTCCCTGGGTTTTTCTGATGCTTACACTTTAAAAACAAATTCTTTAACTCACAATATACATTCACATAATACCAAGAGTGGTCCATGTCGTTTAGTTTTAGCGATGCAATAATTAATTTATACTTTTATAAATTTTATAATTTCTAACACAATTTTATTAACTTAGGATGACGAAAATCTGGAAAAAAAATATTATGATTAATTATTTAAAAGCATTTATATTTGTAATTGAAAAGGCTTATATTATTTGATGAATCATGGAGATAAACAAGGATAAAATAGCCAACTTGTTTTAGTGAATAGCATGGGAATACATGGAAAGTTAAATTGTTAAATATAAAAAAAAAAAACCAAATTTGTATGGTTGTTACAGTCTCCCCAACTTTTGAGAATTTCGTCCCGAAATTGTTTTTAGAGTATACGTTTCGGGTAAGGTTGTAAGTACTTGGAACTATTGGAATGTAAAAGTTATGGTTTATATCGTTGGGTTTGGAGGGGTACAGGAGGTTTGATGTGTGCGTGTTCAATGTTAGAAACGAATTAGAAATAGGTTAATGTATAAGTTGGATGTCCAAAGATGTGATGCATCATTTGGGGTTGGGATGGTGACAAGTCGTAGTTTAAGATTTGTTATGGAGTTCAACATGTCTAGTGGATATTACTGGATAACAATTTCTACTAACATGGGTCAATGTCAAAATATCACAGAACTTCAAGTAACTTGAATAACGCTACGATTGTCAATATAATAGGAACACATATATATATATAGAAAGTAATAGCGGCGTATCTACCATGTCCCTATCATTTCACATTTGTCTCGTTATCTTAAATCATTATAGGTTCTGTTCCATAACACACAACAAAACTTACTATGAGTTCCATGCACCAATTTTATAATTACGTGTGCACCGATTACTCGATTTGTTGCATAGTCCGCATAGTTCATCTTATAATGTGGGGGATACTAGCACGAAACTCCTAGATATAGTGTAAGCATAAGTAATCATATTCATTGGGTATCTAGGCTAAGGAAAAAAATCGAGTTCTCAACTTTATAAGCTTCGAAACTGAGTCTCAAAACTCAACAAGTTCATAGTAATTATGTTCAGAGTGGGTCAAGTTTAATAAGTCAAATAGTTTGTAGCAACCAAGGTTTAACATAACAAACATAGTAAGTTCATAGGAATTATAATCTAATAAGTTTATAGCAATGATAGTTTAAATCAATCATGCTTAAACAATAGTGTACTAGTTTCATAGGTTCGAAGTTCATGGTATGACTAGTTACATAGATCAACCAGTTCCTAGCAAAGCAAGTTACACTGGCCAAGGCTTTCATAGCAACACAAGTTTCATAGGTAACTGACTTTATAGCAGCACAGGTTATGTAGACAAATGAGTTCATAGCAATACAAGTTTTTATAACAACCGAGTTTCATAGCAACACATATTTCATGGCTAAATGAGTTTAAGGGAACAAATGTTGAAGGCCATGACAACCACAACAACAAGAATACAAGTTTCAAAACCACATAAGAAACACCACAACATAAGAAAGACAAGTTTTACAACGTCATAAGCAACACAACAAAGCAAATCAAATGTTCACTATAGCACAAGTTTTCGTAGTATCACAAGTTTTGCAACAACACAGAACATCACAAGTTTTGCGACTACACTCAAGTATTGCAACAATACACGTTTTGCAACATAAGTTTTGAAAAACAACACAGAAAAAAAAAACACAAGCTTTGCAAATCAACGAGTTCATATGAAATAGGATTGGTGGGAAAAGTGTGGTGGTTAAAATTGTGACCGCAACACTAGTTAGAGTTATTCAAACTTGGAGGAAGTAAAAATTTTAGAATTTAATATATAACCACATATTGTATACACACATAATTCGAATAAGATTTCAAAAGTATTGGTGTTGATAACTCAAAATTGTTTCCTTAGATGGGCAAAACTTTTGTAAAGTGAACAGATGAATCGAATTTAAAATTTGTTATGAAACTTCATTTAAGTAATTCGATGGAAAAAGATTTTGTAAATTTTATTTTTACCAATTTGTTTTATGGAAGAGATTTCTAAATTTTGTTGGTTGTCAAGCTTCGAAGAATATATTAGTTTCGGAGTATCTATTTTCAGTATTTAAGTTAGCTGGTGGTAACAAAATCATATAAAAGTTTGTTTTTCCTTGTAAAAGATGAGAGGTAAACACAAAAAGGAATTTGTAAAATAGTTGGAAACACGAAACAAGCAGACCAAGGGTCATGAGATTATAGAACACACAATTGTTAGAATTTTTTGAAAAACAGAGTAGAATATTGACACATATGTTTTCAAAAGGGCATCAGTTGAAATGAGGTGAACAAATATTGAAATTGGTATGAGTCAACAAAATTATGATTTTTAGGTTTAGGAAAACAAAATTTCAAACTTGTTTTGAAAGGAGATATATTCGATGAATAATTATTATGAGTTTTTATAAAGTTGGGTAAGGAAGTAATATTTTTTTATATAAATTTTAAGTTGAAGATGTCTTAAAAATTCTTGTTTTTTTTATAAAATATAAACCAAGTTAATGGTTTACGTGATTTATTAATTATTCATCTTTAAAAATAAAAACATTTTTAATTGAAACACTCAGATAAAAATGTAGATAGTTGTATAGGAATACATATAAAAAATTGTATCCAAATAACAAAAATTTTAAGGAGGGGGGAGGATAAACACAGGCATTCAAAAAAAATTAAGAACACAATAGTGATACGCAAATAAATTATGAGATGACATGGGATACTTGCAAGAGTTATCAAATAAAACATATAGGGATAAGCAAGATCAAATATAAGGTACAAAGAACAAATTAAAGGCACATGAGAAAACTTACGTTTGGTGTCCTCGGAAGGTTATAGTCTAGGTCAAAAGCATTCTAATAACCTAAGTTCCCTATAACCATGGCTCTGATACCAATCTGTAACACCCCAACCGAAGATGGAAACGTCGGGACGCCACGTATGATAGGATGCTCAAAGACGCATGGCACTAATTAAAGTTCAGATATAATTTTAAGTCAAATTCATATTCAACAACCAAACCAAACAAACAACGAAACAACTTGTCCAAAACAAGACATAATAATCGTTTTAAGGTTTAACTAAGGCAAAAAGTTCCATGATCCTAAGTGATAGAAAAGTTTGCAAATCATCATCATTTGTTACCACCTGAAACATATGTGAGAAAAACATGGGTCAGCTAAAAGCTGGCGAGCAACATAGGTTTTATAGCAAATCATGTAACAAAATATTTTATTTACAATTCATAATGGCCCAAGTAGAACACTAAGCATATTGCATTTAACGAGTATGAGTTACAGGTGGCACATTCAAACCTTGAGTTAACAAATAACAAATAGCTCGGATTCTATCATCCCACGAGGTCACATCCAATGTAACCATGAGCAAAATAAAACTGCATGGGGATGGCTCGTCACACTTATAGCGCTATAATATACTACCGGACGGTTTGACCGAAATTAATGAATGCGCAAGTTGAAGCAAACCAACAAGTTTCATACAAAGCAAATAGTGATCACATAAGCAATAAAAATGAATTGTATAAGCGTTTAAGAAAAAGTGTGCAACATATGTATCATCCCAAAAAGAGGTAAAAAGGGAACTATGTACTCACCTGGTTGTCGTATGAATGTACTATGTGTTAAGGCATAAACTTGCACAACATGCAAAAATTCACCAAGACATCCCTGGTAATTAACACATCATAAGTATTCAATACAAGGATAAAGTTGTATCAGGTGTGGCCGTGGGTTGGGTTATAAAGAAAAAAGCTAACGACCATATATAGATTTGTAATGCTGTTGCTGTAAGAGATAACAAAGTCTAGAGTCTAGAATTTTAAACACCAATATATTTCGACTTTCTTTTTGAACTGCAAATTTATTTTATTCGTGTCGTCTGTAGGACTAGAATCCAAGACCTCCTTCTTCCAAGGTCTTTAAAGGTTTTATCTTTGCCAACAAACCACACCACCTATTGGTACCAATATATTTCAACTAGTATCATTATTTTATTAAATGAGTTGTATAATGTTTTCTTAAATAAAACCGATGTAACAATGTACCTAATTCCTAGTAACAAATCGTTCATGATTCCCTTAGTTATGTAAACATGAACGTTGGCAAACGCTTTTTTTATATCATTAATTATACAAAAGAATAAAATGCTGTAAAAGTACTTAGAAATATACTGTGGACTAAATACCATTTTGTATTTATATAAATAAATTAGTTTTTATTTAATCCTGAACTAAAGATGAAACCCATAATTGTTATCTTTTAGGTTAGTAAATGACTATAGTTTTAATGGTTTCTTAAATACTGCTTAATGAATCTAATAATTCTAAAAGTGTAAGTAAACGTATATTTGTTTTAAGGGCACAGGGCAAGACTTGACTTTTATAAATAAAATATTATAATAGAAAGCAACTTGTAAATAGAAATAGAAAATTTTAAATGTATTTATTATGTGCCAAATATTTTTATAATCCATGACATACATAAAATGTTGTATTTCCTTTTTTTAGCCGAAAAGAAATTAGTTTATTTCTACTAATGTCAGAAATGTGGTGTTTCAAAATATAAAAAAAAATATTCATAAAAAGAAGTTATTTGTATACCAATATGATTACTAGGAGAGCACATATTATAATATTAACTAACACATGTATTGTGTGGAGTAATCATACGGTATATAAACTGTTTTTTAACGAATTCTCGATTAATAAATTCTACATTTAAAACCTTTAATATAAATATTCAAATTGTAATTATGACACAAATAACTACAGAGTCAAGGTAGATAACAAAGTTTTAAAATATTCAGTTGATGTTTATCTTCTCAAAACAAACGAACAGAACCCATGACTCGACTTTCAGGCAATTAAGAACCATTTCTATAATTTAATTTTATCATATTTGATACCTTAATAGCCGATAGGAGTTGATTAAAGATCAACGATTGGAGTGGTCCGACGTATCACGAAATCAAGTAGCATCAATGGTTTCGGAGTAGTTTGGAACGATGGCAGAGACGATATGGCCGCGGTCTGATTCCTCGGCTTTGTGATGTACGAAGGCAGCACGGTTGACCAGGGAAATCTGAAGCGATGCGGTTGTGTGTCTTTCCAAAACGAGTGGCCAACTTCCGGTGTATAACAGACGAAACGGCGCGATTTTTGTTGAATTTGATTGTGGGTAAAAGTTCAGAATGATGAGAGGAAGGTTAACTTTATACTGAAATCGCACCGACACATCAAATACACGAATTGATTTAGTTTGCAAGAAGTTTCCGTTTAAAAAAAGATTTGATGCGATTTGAATTGATCCGGTTGGATTTAATGCGTGGGATACGATCGATATGACGTCTAGATTCAAGAGTTATGAATTGGGATACAAATTTCGATTTTTAGGAACAAGATACGGTGGATCTTGATGATCCGCAGGTTGTCGACGAAGAAACAGCAAGGGCGCGTGGAAGTTACTGCACAAAATTTAAAGTTTCGCTGCTTGACACTTTTGGTCCCTAGATTTTTGTGATGCTTACACTTTAAAAACAAATTCTTTAACTCACAATATACATTCACATAATACCAAGAGTGGTCCATGTCGTTTAGTTTTAGTGATGCAATAATTAATTTATACTGTTATAAATTTTATAATTTCTAACACAATTTTAATAACTTAGGATAACGAAAATCTAGAAAAAAAATTTATGATTAATAATTTAAAATCATTTTTATTTGTAATTGAAAAGGCTTATATTATTTGATGAATCATGGAGATAAACAAGGATAAAATAGCCAACTTGTTTTAGTGAATAGCATGGGAATACATGGAAAGTTAAATTGTTAAATAAAAAAAAACAAAACCAAATTTGTATGGTTGTTACATATCTTGCTTGGATCAATCATGTGTCCTAAAAATTGCACGGCTTGCAACCAAAAGTCGCACTTAGACAATTTAGCGTACAATTGTTCTGTCCGTAGTATCTCCAAGATAGCACGTAAGTGATGCTCGTGCTTGTCCTTGCTCTTGGAGTAGATTAAGATATCGTCGATGAATACGATGACAAATTTGTCAAGGTATGGTTTACATACCCGGTTCATGAGGTCCATGAAAATAGCAGGTGCGTTGGTTAACCCAAACGGCATAACCAGGAATTCGTAGTGCCCATAACGAGTTCGAAACGCTGTCTTAGGAATATCGTCCTCTTGGACCTTCACTTGATGGTAACCTGACCGAAGATCTATCTTAGAAAAGTATCGGGCTCCTTGTAGCTGATAAAAAGATCATCGATCCTTGGAAGAGGGTAACGATTCTTGATAGTGACCTTATTCAACTCTCGGTAGTCGATGCACATTCGGAAGCTACCGTCCTTTTTCTTCACAAATAAGACTGGGGCTCCCCAAGGAGAATAACTAGGACGAATGAAACCACGATCAAGTAACTCCTACAGCTGCGTGGATAGCTCTTGAATTTCGGACGGTGCCAGGCGATATGGGGCATTGGCAATGGGTGTTGTTCCCAGAATTAAGTCGATACAAAACTCGACTTGCCGATTGGGCGGCAATCCGGGCAATTCCTCCGGGAACACATCGGGGTATTCACATACTACCGGGATATCCCATATACGTTTCTCGGCTGGTTCTTTGGTCGTGATGCTGGCCAAAAACACGTCACCTCCCTGTCGTATATACTTCAACGCCTTGAGGTGAGATACGAGGTTTAGCATGGTACCTAACTTTTCCCCCTGTACCATGATTGCATCAGTCGAGGATAAAGGAATCTTCACAACCTTTTGTTCACACAACACCTCCGCGCGATGGTTGGACAGCCAGTCCATTCCTACGACGATATCAAAACTACCTAATTCTACGGGTAAAAGGTCGATAGTAAATTGGTAACCATTAAGGGTTATAGGGCAGTTAACAATGAGTTGGTGACTGGTGATCGGTTTTCCTTTGGAAAGTTCAACGGAATAGGGTTGTTTTAAGTCAATAGCGGGCATATTCAATAGTGGCAAAAATGAAATTGAAACATAACTTCTATCGGCTCCCGTATCAAATAACACCGAAGCAAATTGATCGGAAACGAGGAACGTACCTGAAACCACGTTGGGATCCTGGCGTGCGTCACAAGACCCCACGACAAAGGCACGACCTCGAGCTGCATTCGAGGTAGATGCTTGGTTCTGTGTATTCCTTCCTGCCATCTGCTGCGCAAACTTCGGCAACTATTTTTGAAATGCTCCGTACTGCCACATCCACGACACGTACGGGGGTAGGTAACTTGTTGTGTTGGTTGTTGGGGTTGCTGCTGTAAAGGTTGCGACTTAGGGGGTTGGAAACGAGTTGGTTTGGGGTTTGGTTTTGTGGACATCTTACAGTTTCGGGCAAAATGCCCATTTCTATGGCACCTCAAGCATATCACTGTTCGGCATCTACCAGAGTGATGGAAAGCGCACTTGTTGCACTTTGTAGCATTTCCTTTATAGTTATCAGAGTTACCGGTTGGGGTAGTCATGGTGTAACTCTGGCTAGTTGCTTTCCCTTTCTTTGGTGTTGCTGCCCCGACTTGATTACTTTCCGGGGCTTCTCGCTTATTCCCTATCACTAATCCATTCGGTCCTTTAGTTCCACTAAATTCCATTGGTTTGCATTCCATGACGTGCTTATATGTGTAAACCAGTCTAACCTTGTTTTGTGCGTTGTTTTGGTTATTTTTTTGACCTACCGGTCCTGTTTGCAGGTTTGGTTGCGGGTTAGCATTAATACCGGCACTATCCTGCACCACAATCGTGGGTATAACTGCCTGAAGCTGTTGCATAAAGTAGAAAAGTCATTAATCTTAAAGACAAAGAAGACCGCCTGAAATTTGGTGTAAAGATAAAGGACAAAATTTGAAATTTAGTCTGTGCGCTATCATTTGCGCGATTTCTGCCTCAGTCATTTGTGGTGCGTGTTTTGGGGCCATTCTATGATAGACAATAGATATGTATGCATTAATGTCACATAGTCAAACATCACATATCACGCAATTTCATCGTGCATATAAATTCACAACATTCATACCCCAAAACGTCATCATCATATACATATATAATAATATCTGTCATCATATAACTGTCAAAATTTGCACATAGACTTAACCCATAAGGACCAGTGCTTAGATGTGCTATCAAAACATGTCACAGAGGTGACGTACATATGCCATGCTACAGAAACACCAACCACGAAAATAAAGAACACGACGACTACATCACCACCTCGACATGGGCATAACAAAGTGCTTGGTAGGATGGGCAAAAGATACATCTTATCTGTCTATACTATAAAGAAAACTATACTAAGATCACCACAACCAACATGCCAAACCTACAAACCCTGCCACCAGGCCTATGATAGTACCGATTCATCCATATAGCATCGCCCGAAAGTGATCCTGGTGCTGATGAACATAACCCATACCCTGCTGTAATGCAATGATCGCCTGCTGTAAGACGATCAAGTAATCTCCCATCGCCCTCCTATGCTGCTTGTCCTCATCCCGTGCCATCCGCAGCAATGAAATCTGCTCAAACAAATACCCCATCAATCTGCTCTCGCCAATGGGAGCAGGTGCCTCCTGAGGAGGAACTGGTATGCTCCAGACGGGGGGTGTAGACTCTCTAACCGGGCGAGAAGGGCCACCTCGCTCGTAAGTGTGGAAAGGAGAAAGGTCCTCTCTAGGTGGTGTAAGGAAACGGGCAGTAAAGTGCTGCTGGGTCCCTAGAGGTTCCGATCTCGGCTGGAGAGGAGAAACTGGTGGTGTGAACACAGGTACAGGTGCAAGTAGAAGGAGGAGTATAAGGCTCAGGAGGAGTCTCCGATGAAGGTAAGCGGGGTGCAACCGGCTCCCACTCCCAATGCTCCATAGCAGGAGTAGGGCTCCAGGGGATCGGTCCTAACTGGATAGCAATGTCTGGGGTACGACTATGCTCCGAGGAGCTAGTCGGATGGTAAGATGGAGAGCGGTAGGCGCTCGAGACCTCTCCCTCGCGCCTAGTACGAGGTCTGGGTGGGTAAGGACCACAACAGTAGCCAAAAGGATCTGGCTTATTGCTCGATGTCAAGGGGGGTATCAGTGGATCCTCCTCAGGATCGGTCTCCGTATGAGAAGTAGTCTGGCGACTCGAATGATGCGACATGATATCTGTAGCAAGAAAACCACATACAACGCTGATTTAACTGACCGAAATAACCAAACTCAACATTCAACAATTATACACATAAGCACGTATTACACACGGTTTTGATTTTAAGATTTTTAAAAATTATTTGGGGTTGGTGACATTAGTACCGTCCTATATTAATGACGTTCCTAGAACTCCCAAGTATGAGAAGATAAATTATTGTGTTCCGGACCACAATAATTTATTTGCCCCACCAGGGCTTCCTGGTAATAGCCATACTACTCAGTTTCTAGAGGTTCTCAGCGTTTGGAGACTAACTTAGGATTATAGTCTAAGTTCTTTAGAGATACCTATTTCGCTATAACCGAAGGCTCTGATAACATCTTCTGTCACACCCCGACTCGTAGCGGAAGACAATTGATGGGTGCGGCAGACACATGGTAATTCCCCATAATTTAAAAACATGATATCACATAAAGAGGGAACCTCGATTACAACATATATAAAGTATCATATTACAAACCATAAGTTTAACTACGGAACTATGAGCTACTACAGCTCTTATTCTGCTACAGTTTGCTACCCAAGCCATCCACACGCACAAGCCTTATTCCTGCTTAGTCACAGTCACCGATGGAATTACACGAGGACATAAGTTAAACCTCGACTGTTTTACCCCGGGCCGTGTCATCAGACACTCCCGGTCAACCAACTGCGTCACATGCAGTTCAACGTCCCCAGTATAGTTATGCCTAACAACATAACCAGGTTAGGACAAGTGCTGTTGCTTGTGGCCGGCATCGCACCATCCGACCTCAACTGGGTTTGTCAGACAAATAGTACTATCCACTGCCCACGGCTTACCTTAATCACTTGCAATGGGGGTATTCGTGAGTTAGGTAATTCACATGGTTCCCAAGTTGGTGCAATTAACACAATTTTGTAACATGCAAATCACCCTAGAAAACAGTAAAAAAGTTTAAAAGTGGGGGAGTGAAACTCACTCCCAACTTGTGTAATCAACACGGTTTTTAACATTCAAGTCCCCAGAAAATAGTAAAACAATTTAAAAGCGGGGAAGTGACTCACCGTGCGGGTAGTAGTCTCAATATAAGAGTGATCAAGCAACTGGATCAACTTTAATAACACACATGCAAGTATGGATTCAGATCAGCATCTAAGTTGGTAATGGTTATAACTTGGATTCGGTCAGGAGTTTTCACCCCGGATTGAGTCTATAGGGCACTGGTATAGTGATGGAGATCAGGATAGTATTAGTTTTCAGTTTGGCTTCCGGGCACCGTTTCGCGTGCCAGCTAAAGTCGGTTGTTAACATGTTTGGATAATGGTATGGAAATACCAATAGTGCCAATACGTTGTTATTTAAACTTTTCATGAAGGGAGTTTGGGTGTTTGGGAGTCTAGGTTGCCCAAATTTGAGTTTCCAGTTTCACCGTCGGGAATTCTCCCGAACTGTCTTAGGACACACCCCTTAGTGTCCAATTTGCCCGGGAATCTCCCAGAATACTCCCGGTATTCCAGTTTTAGTATTTGTCAGGTTGGGTCAGCTCCCGGTTCCGGCAGGTTCGTTATATGGTAAACTGCCGAAATTGATTTAAAATAACCCATTTTTAATTCCATAAATTCTCATTTAATCTAGAATTTGAATAAAAATCTGTAAATTTTTATATAAATCAGAAAAAATGTGTAGATTATGGGAAAATAATTTGGGAATTTATTTTGGCCTTTTCCCCATTTAAATAAATTATTTATAAAACAATATTTAACCCAATAATTAACATTAATTATCACCAGAGATTCCAAAAATTCCCAAAAAATTCCAGAATATCCTTACATGTCCAGAAACTTCTCATAAAAATTTGAGATTTTTCCAATTTGGTTTCAGTGCGTTTCCGGCTACCGAAAACTCCCAAAAACGCGGATTTTTATCCCAAATCAAATCTCAACCAATGGACTCTGAAACTTCCCATAACTTTTCATATATGTTTCTAGTGTTCATGAAAGATTTGGTATTTTATTGACCCAGTTTGGTATTTTTCTGAATTTGTTTTTAGAAAATAGTCAAAAATTCACCAAAAATCGTAGAAAATTCAAAAAATTCTAAACTTTTACGTGGACACTCCTGTCAACACCCTACACCACACTAAATTTCAGCTCAATCCAAGTATTACGGACCAAGTTACAAGCAAAACAAGTTTCTGCCTATCCTAGATTCGGTTTTCGGATGTTATATCTAGCGTAGACTTCGATTCCAAGCGTTCCTTGTGAGTCCAGAAGTGTGTGGGTGTTAGTACCTACACATCAAGTACAATCCAAATATGCTAGAACTTAGACCAATCAAGCCTTATTTCATTGTTCTTCGGTTTAGAACTTTGTTACGCGTTTTTGGTCAAATAGGTGTCGATTAGGATATCAAAACCTGAAGTTTTATGGTCTTGGCTATCATATAACACCAAGGAATTCCCAAGGTGTTCTTATTCAGCCAAGAACTTGTTTAAACCTTCCAAAATTCATGGATTAAAGTGAGTCTTTCGGTTATAAATCGCGTTTAATCGAGAAATAATAATCAAAACCTTATGAAACATTGATTATACCTTCGATTTTGGTATGATAGGAAGATGATCAGCTGAAGAAGAAGATGGTTATGGCAGAATTTGTGAGAAAACTTGTGGATTTTTGAAATTAAAATGAAAATAAAAAGAAAAGAAAAAAAGAGAATATAAAGGGGGGGGGGGTGGTTGGAGTGGGGTCCACTTGGGCCACCACGTGCTTTGTATCGCGCGTTAAAAGATGATGTTCGTCTTTGGTTTTGCGTTTAGGTTCGTTTTTGGGTCCCGTACGCGTCTCCGATTTGCGAAACGGGCTCCTTTTTTCGCGTTCTTACTATCAAAAGACTCAGTTTTAAAAACTGAGCATAACCGTCTCGAAACTCGAGCACGGTTATGTTTTAATCATAAAAGCCTCGTATTACGTTAGTTTAAGCGTTTTTTAAGCTTGATCGACTGTTCCTTGCATGTTTGGTTTGCCGTTCGTTGCTCTTAAAACAAAGCGTCTCCTTAACTGGGAACTGCCTCGTTTTGCGTGCATGAACTCTGATTTGTTTCTAATCTTATGTCATAGTCTATGGCACATAATCAAGATGTTTGGTGAACTCAGAATCATAAAGGGCCCTACCGATGGCCTAATAATCACGATCGAATGTTCAATTCACTATTAAACGTCAAGTCCCCGTTTAACGCGTTGTTAAAGGCTAAGGAAACCAACCTTGCATCGTTGGTCCTTAATAGTATCAAGTAATCCTGACGTGCTCTCGGATTCCTCTGAGACATAACAGAGGTTGTTTAGCATAGCCCACAAGTCATGCAAGTTTGTTAAGTTTATGCGCAATTATTGTTTTAATCCTGCTTAAAGTTTAGGACCAATTAAGGTGTACCTGGTTTCGTCATGGGTATCACAGTCTCCCCTGGTTAAGGAATTTCGTCCCTGAAATTTACTTCGTTAAGCTAGGGAAGAGGTGAGGGCATTTTCTACGGAATTCGTCCTTCCATTCCCAGGTTTATTTAGGTCCTTGTTTTGAGTTCCACCGGACTTTAACCAGTGAAATTGAAGGTCCGTGATCAGGCGGTTATAGACGGAAGTTAGTGCATAAACTTAATGTAACAGTTTGGGTGGAATGTTATTAAGAATGGAGTAGAAACAGAATGCAGCGGAAGTCTTCATTCATACCGAAAGAGTATACATCTTTAAGTCCAGCTGCCGGAGTTCCTGGAGAGAATCCGGCAGCACCTCCCCGTAGGGATGGCAAAAACTCAAATGACAAATGAACACACGCCATCTATTTATAAGGAAACATAACAAGTTCACTTGACATGTGCATAGGAGGACAAGTTCGGGCGAACTTGTCCACCATACGACAAGTTCGACCGAACTTGTCTTACCACATGTCAAGTTTGAGAGAACTTGTTCCCTTTTACACTGTAAAATCCGTATTTTGGTCGTGTGTTCGATTCTAACCTATACAATATTCAACAAATGCTCAATCTAGCCTATTTGACAAGTGACGAACACAAAATGCATCAACTGATTCCCCCTTGTTCGTTACTGTCGAAGCTTGATCTTGAACTTCAAAACTTTGAGCCGTGTTTGAATATTTTGCAACTTCAATCAAGGTGTCTGCCGATGTCTTCAAAAAACGTCAACAGATTCCACCTCAACTAATGATCCGGGTTTGCATTATCAACTTTCAATACCGCTGAAATCTCCAGTTCAGATCTTTGGTTGCGTGGTTTCCGACTCCTCTGATTTACTTGACAGACAAATTTTCTTGAATAACCATCAACTCAAAGCTGATCAATGCAGCAGCTTCTCCATTTCGACGATAACCGCATCCAAGTTCAGTTTTTGAATAAGCGTTGAGCATCGAGAGTTTATTCCGCACGCTCCTAAAGTATCAAAAACTCAACCAGAAATTTATAGAAACTTCTAATCACACCGCATCAGAAAACTTCAAATCAACGAATACCCTCGAAAATCTGAAATCCTGATTTCTGTAATCGCAGTTACGCACCCTTCAGAAAGATTTGATCAGCAAATCGGTAACCTGCTCAATCAGCAAATCTTCATCGGAAACAGATAATCTGGTAATGCATCGAATCTGGGAAACATACGTCCGTAACCAAAATCAACTTCTTCCTCTTCAGTCATAATGCTAGATATATAGCTATCCCGGTAGACCAGCGCTACTTAATCACCAAACATCATCATCCAATGGCGGTTAGTCCAAAGAGAAGAATGATTCATATGCTTGAAGACTAAAAGTAATGGCCACCAAAGGTTATCATCAGATTTCCTTGGTAATTTTGAAACCATCCGTCTGCGGAGCTAGTCAATAATTCCTCAGATCACCACCGAACGTTTGAACGTCCTCAGTTCCTCACTGGTACTGCTAATCCAGCTAACTGTTTCTTCACCGAAGATCAGGACTCTAACTCTTAAGCATCACTCTGTATCATGAACTGAAAAACTCGGAACTTCCTGTGATCATCCGATGAATCACGATCCTCTGCATTTCCCGATAATCTTCAATCGGTAACCACCCAGATACTTTTGCAGTAGTCACGAATCTTCAAATATTGAAAATTTTTTATTCCCCCTCATTTTTGCAAATTCTGACCATACTGAAATTTTCACTGAAATTCCCCCTGAAATCCGGAACTTTCAGTTTTTAACAAATGCGGATTTAACGTATAGGCCCATTACTAGTCACGACACCCAAATGATCAACATTCTGCACCGGTATCAATGACTATCCGGTTATCTTCAAAATTTTGTGACTGTATCACCAAATCTGTACTCTGAAGCTCTAGACGGTGTCCCCGAACATCCTGGTTCGGTCTTCGAAAACTCGAAAAAAATTTCTATTGCCAATTTTTTTCTGGACACTCATCCCATCAATACGATCAACAAAATTTTTCTGAATCCAGTAACCCGTGTTCAAATCTCGGTAGGACCTCCACTTGTAGGACTGATCCTCAATGCATAGGAACCTAGATTTGATCTCTAATGTCCATAATAGCGGAAATATTATGACACGATTACCAAATAACAAGAATTAGTCAATTAATCGTCAATTTTATTGATATAACGTCGAGTCTCCAAATTGACAGAGCTCAGCCTCAAAGATGCCAAAGTTACAAATGATCAAGACAAGCTAGCTATATATAGGAGGAGAAGTTCGCTAGATATGGGTGAAGTTCGGGTGAACTTGACTCTGTCAAGTTCGACCGAACTTGACTTCTCAAGCACATTTCAAGCAAACTTGACTCCTTTACACATAAATACTTCGTTTCGCTAGCCTATTCACGTCTAATCTATACAGACTCGATATAAGACTAAGACATAGACATTCTGCACCAACAGACCCCCCCTTGGATATCGTCTTCGTCTTTTATCAGTCTTCAAAACTCTGTCTTCAAATAAAACTTTCACAAACACGACTGAAGAAGTCTTGAATGGCTTCTTTCGTCGTTCCTGCTTCAGATTTGGCGTCTGATCTGTAGGAGGCACTTTGTTCATGTACTGAAACCTTCTAAGCCTTGCCGCCCTACCTTTCTCGTGTATTTCCTGAAGACGCTTCTCTTCTTTTAAAAGTTCAACTCTTTCAAGTTCCCTCCAACTCATTTCCCACATTTTCCCGAAGTTAACTTCTCGAGCATAGCATACATTCACAACCCTTTGATACTGCATGGCTTGTTCTTTCTCACGTTCTTCGAATATAATCTTGCTGTAGAACAAGCATTTAATATCTTCTCTTGAGCAATTTACCAACCACATTGGATCTAGAATTCTAATCGTTCTCCATAAACCTCTCATACCCTGAAACCCAAGTATCTCAACCCTTTCCTTCGTGATATCCAGATGTTCCTCAAATCGTAATACTATTAGAGCTTCACATGTAGTAGGATCAATCTGCCACCACTTAAACACCGGATAGAAATTCGGTTCGATTGGCATTAAGGGCATGTTTCTCATTGCTCTCGGTCGTTTCATAATTAACGTTATATCCTTTTCTCCTATCTTTTTGTTTGTTTTGATGCAACGACCTGGAATAAACGGCTTCCAATATCTAAATCCCTTTGTCGCTTCAAACTTGATCATCTTCCATAGTAACTGATCGATATACTTCATATGATAGGTGACATTTACGGTTTGAACAAGCTCCTCCACAACCCAGTACGGTAATGTCTTGAAATCAGCCAGATATTTGAAGTATTGCACCCCAAATTCTCTTTTGATTGCATAAACATTCAGCTCCTTGAACCACCCCCAACTTAGGATATCCCCCAACGACACATCTTTATCTCTGGTAAAGAATGCTAGAGGACGTCGAAACTTACGTTCACGCGGCATCTCTTTAAACCAGGATTTCTTCGCTTGTAAGATCTCTTCTTTTGTCATCGGTTTTGGAACTTTGCCTTCACATATCGATTCTTCGATTTTCTCTTTCAACATATCTTCATCTAATTGCTTGTACATCTCCTCGAATGTAGGAAAACTATTAGTGTTAGGACTGACATAATTCGCAGTTTCATTGTTTTCATCATCAGAAGACCAATCTTCTACTATCACCCTATTATACTCATCTGCCTCAAACCTTCTCTGATAGTGATACTCATTCGGCACGAATGTGTTTACGTTCAACACTTGCTCCTCAAAATCAAAATCCAGAGAATTTACATCAACCTCAATTAACTTTGCCAGATCTTCCTTTGTATAGTTGTGCACATACTCTCCCTCTTCAACATTATGTTCAAGCATAAGTATCAATGGTTTTGTTGGAACTGCAGCAACAGGATTAGCAATAGTAATAGCATCAGACATTTCAATATCTTTAGTAGGCCCTATTTGCCCTGACTCCCCCTCAATCTGATCATTCATATCATTTGCTTCATCGTTTAGAAGACTTGTGAAATCGAAGCTTTCGTTCACTGTTGCATCTATCACTTTAATCCCTGTGACACTAGGATCATCATCGTTACCTCCATCGTGGTCAGAATCATCCTTAGGATCATCAGTCGGTTGTTCATCATCCTTATCTTCATCATCTGCTTCATCATCGTCTTTATCGTCAGTAGCAGTTACAGGATCAGAAGGTTTGACAGATTCGTCAACCTTAGAGATATCAAACTCAAAAACTTTCTCTACATTCTCATCAATAGGCTTATCCGCAACTTCAGAAGATTTAGGTGCTTCACCTTCAAGACCTTTTCCCTTACCACTAGCTGCAAGTTCTTTCTTAGATCTTTCTTTAGCCTCTTGTCTATCCAGACGATCATACTCATCAATAAAGTTGATTCCAAGGCTGTTAGATAGAACTTTCTGCAACCTTGTGAATCGTCTATCATTTAGGGCTTGAATCTTCTTCAAATCAGCAATTTCTGTCTGCAGTTTATCATTCGCATCTTGAAGACTCTCAATCAAAGCTTTAAAAAAATCCCGTTCACTTTCTAACACCTTTATCTTGTCATCCATCATTTCTTTCTCTACTGAGCTTTGATTAACTTTCTTGATTAGCTCAGCTTTCTCTTCTTCATTCTTTTGTACTCTATCTTCTAATTCTTTGACACGCTTTAACAGAACATCAATGTCTGTGTCAGGGAAGAACTCCTCTAAATCTTGAATATCTATCGGCTCATTTGGAATATCACCAAATAAATTTGCCTTTAAAGCTTTCGGTGTTGATTTAGGAGTAGCTTTCCTTGGAGTTGATCTCTTTGGAGTTGATTTTGGTGTAGAGCCTTCAAGTTGAGCTGCTTTTGGATCAGGTTATTGAATCACTGGTACTTCAAGTAAATTAGACTTAGGAGGTTCTTGTGTTGCTCCTAGCCTTTCTGCCTCAGATGAAATGATAACAGGAGGTTCTTGTGTGACTCCTGGACGTTCAGCTTCTGATGAAATATCAACAGGAGGTTCTTGTGTAACTCCTTTCTCCTGTGCGCCAGAAGGTTCTTGTGTAACTTCTGCGCTTTTAAGCTTTCCAATGTAACAACGACTTGGTGGTTTCTGAGCTTTCTTTGACTTTTTACCCTTAGTCTTTGGTGAACCTATGGTTTTTGTTGTTGAAACCACTACAGATTTTGCACGTTTCTTTCTTTTCTTAGGTCTCTCCTCGTCAGACTCTTTTTCAAGATTAGGATCAAAATCAGCATCAGTCTCTTTGATCTTTTCAGCTTCAGTCTCTACTATTGTCTTCTTTGTAATCTTCTCGAGAGAATAATCAGAATCATCATCATTCTCGGAAGTAGCAGAAATAACTTCAAATCTTCTTGAGTAGTCTTTACAGTTTCCTGACTCTCAATAACAACCGCAGCACTCGATCCAGCTTCTACTTGAACATTTGCAGGTTCAGCTTCTTTTTCTTCTCGAACTCAACCTTCACAAACCAATCACTGCAAGCTTTTGGCTTAAAAGTCTTGAACCATTCTGTCTCAGCATTTAATTCCTTCTGGTCACCACTTCCATCGTTTCTCCACCTATTTCCTGGCAGTGCAACATAACTTTAATTTTTCAACGCCCCAAATATTGGTTTAGCAACAGGTGCTGAATCCTGTTTCTGGAACTTTATCAACTTTTTTACTGTAGTATCATCAAGGTGACTGAGATATAGAACATCTTTTGGATCACGTGTAATGTCTGTAAACTTCTCATCGATTAGCATCTGCACGAATCTCGGATATAAGCATAATATCACGTCTTCCATATTCTTCGTCATGTGTGTGAACACAAGCTTAGAATAGTTGTACGGCTTCTTCAGAATTAACGTCGTTTCCATGCAGGCCATGTAGTCTTGTACATCATCAAGACCCGCTTTACGATGACTGAACGTGTGTATGATCGCATGCATGTGTAGCTTGTAGGGGTTAGGAACTTCCCCTTTCTTCAAAGTCGGCTTATTCACACTTATCTTGTAGCCCATCCTGTAAAAACAACCCCGGACCATCTTTTCGTCTAAGAATATCGGATCCTCTTTATCGTCGTTAAACTGTAGAATCCTACGAATATCAACTTCAGTAACCGTTATCTCTTTCACTTCGTTTCCAACTTGAACTGATGAAATAATGGTCTTCTTATCAGCACTCAGACTTGCGTTCATCCAGAAGTGATTTGTATGGATCGTTCGGGTCCTAGTTTAGCAAACCTAAGGTAAACGTGCGGAATCCGTTTACATAGGCGACATTGGAGACAAGTTGTTCATTGATTAATCACTGTTTCATTAATTTGTAGACTTTACAGATCCTGGAAACACTTGGACAGAGCTTCGCCTCTGTCATGTCAAAATCTCTAAATGTTTTCAGATGAAATGTCAAGACTCCTATTTATAGGAATCACAAGTTCGCTTGGGGAGTGCAAGTTCAGGCGAACTTGCTTAGTCAAGTTCGGCCGAACTTGACTATAACATCACAATCTCAAGAGAACTTGGATATAAACTTTAATAAACTTCGACATTTCGCATCTAAATACAGACTCGATATTATACGATGACATAGGCAACAGACATATGCATCAACAGATTCCCCCTTGGACGTTGTCGTAGTCATCATTCTTCAATTAAGTTCCCGAGTCTTTAATGTTCTCTTGATCTTTATTTCTTGAATAACTTTAACTTCCTTGATCTTCATAGCATCTACAATCCTTTTCTCTTTTCTTCTCGAGCTTGTCTTGATAAAACTTTAATCACCATGCTCCCCCTTGCCAACGTGTTTTATCCAGCTCCCCCTTAAAATCAACTTCCTGTTTCAAAGTTTCTCAAACATTCAAATAAACATTTCAGATTCAAACTTTGAAATTTCTAAACATCAACATTTCAAATTTTAATCTTTTTATCAGTTTTTAAACCCTCTCAGTTATTCAAGTCCAAATTAATGACCTTGAATATCTGATTCATGTATCAAGTTCAACTTAATGATCTTAATTAAATGCTTTGAAACAAACTGATGTCTTTATTCAAATGTAAGTTTCAACTTAATGAACTTTTAAACTTTTCAGATCAATTTTCAAAATTTCTTAGATTTTGTTCAGCAACTCTAGACTTTGAAAATCAGCTTTTCATCATCAGTGGTCGAAACTAAAAGATAATACAATCTTTTTGTTTTTATGAAATGAATATCATGCTCTAAGTATGAACAAACATATTTACAGGAATATTTTTTTTGAGTTTGCGTTAAAAGATCATATCAGTTTTTGAGACATATCACTAGTACCATTGACATTTTTATGCCACTGAGTTTTAAACAAATTTACCTAGATTATCGATATGTTTGTCCTCTTAAACTTCAACACATTTCTCAATTGTTCCAAGATACCTTATGTAGAATTAAGAAACTTGACTTAACTATGGTTCTCATCTCAGAATATACTCCCGCATCAAGATTCCCTAGATTTCATCTTACAGGTGAGTATAGCGTAATTGATATCTGTATCTGGGTTGTGTGAGACCTTGAGAGCTCAAGTTAGTACCATCGTACTGACAGAGAGATGAAGGCTCGACTTATAAGGTAGTGTTCCAAATGGAATCTTTTTGTACTGCAATTGTGTATCTTTCGATATTTTCAATTGACTGCAGTTTTAGGGATTCTTAGTAAAAGCATTATAGAAGTTCTAGGCCATTGCTTACGTAAAATCAAAAGAACTTGTATAATACCCCAGATATCAACCATCTATAAAGACCTTGTATCTCAGAATCAGGCAATCTCTCAAATGAAATTTCGGAGTACTTATATCCGGGAGATGTTACTCGACAAGTTTAAGCAGTTGTAAAATTTAGTTTATATCCCGGAAAAATTTACTGAACGTGTAAAGCCTATCGACACATCCACCGTAAAACTTGTTTAAACTTTTTAAACTTTACAAATCCATAGCATACTATGATAGTCCACTGATGTACTATCATTTCCTTTTTGCTTTTTTCATGTTTTTGTACTTTTCGTATTTAATATGTTTTTGGATTTTCTGAAAATTTTTTCTCCCCCCAAAATTCAAAAACATATTTTTGTAATTTTTGATTTATAGAAAAACATTGACCAACTGATGAGAATCATTTCAATTCTCCATCCATTACTGCTTCACAACTTTCTTTTAAGCACACTCCCCCTCATGTGACAAAAACATTGACACTTTTGTGTTTATAACGATTTACTGAACATGAGTTTTGTCTTGTTTAACAGTGAGGGTTCTGTGATAATTTTCAAATTTTCTTCAAAAATTTGTAAAACTTTCAAGTAAACGTTATTGAAACATGTTTTTCGAAAAATTTTCTCCAAGAATTTAAAAAAAAATGTAAAAGTAAACGTTATTTGAATTTCAAATTTTGTAAAAATGGCCTTTATATAAAACTTGATAACCCGGCCCGTCTTCAATGTGCGCTACTGAACTCCATTCTCAGTAATTTACTTTCATCTCAGAAGTTCATGCACAAAAATTCAAACAATTAGTTGAATAGTGACACCCAAGCCTTTGCAGTCTTAGGCGTTGTTTCTTCAACCTTAATTTTGATTTTCTTTACACAATCAGGTTTATTTTGGACTTTCTCAAGTTTCGGAAAGTCCTCTAAACTTTCAATTTTCACTGATTGTATGACTTCTTTTTCTTTTACCAACCATGTTTGATTTTTCTGAAAAGCTTTCTTGTAATACAATGTAGAAACTTTTTGTTCATTACAACTCGAGGATTCACCCGTTTCAAGATTTGAAAACTTAGTAATAGTTGATTTCACCTTATTTGTAGTTTTTGTACATTGTTTCAAAACCTGAATTGGTACTCCAGAATTTTTGTTATCAATATGAGCAGGATTAGGTTTAATTTGTAAACATTTACTAGCAATGTGTCCAGTTACTCCACATTTATAACACTTCTGTTCTCATATCGATCTTTTCTATCAAACCATACACTCAAATCATAACATTGATTTGATGTGTGGTAGCCATCTTTCTTGTTTCTCCTGTTCCTTTGATTTGACGTTGAAGCACTGTGGTCCGACCTGCACCGCTTATTTTCAAATTTTTGTGAGCTTTGTTTTTCAAATTTGTTTGAATTTTTATAATGATTGGATGATTGTTCCGATGAGCTTTTATTTTTGTTTTGAAAACTTTTAAAACTTTGTTTTTGTTCTTCATTCTGCTTAGAAGGTTTTTGCGTTGAGTATTCACCTTTTTCAGTAGATTGTAGAACAGTTTCTTAGAATTTTTCTTTTAGTTTTAAAAATATTTCATATTTATTGTTTTTAGCTCTTTCATCATCGGTATTATCATCACAATCCTCATTTATGACATTGTCATAATTTGTGACTTTATCACTTATTGGAATTTTATTTTTATTTTCATTGATCGGTTTTGGACATATATGATCTAACTTCAACGAGGAAGTCACAAAACCTTTCCATAACTTTTCTGAATTAACAGCTTTGTTTTTAGCAGTCTTAACTTCTTTTTCAAGTTGAGCAATTTTCTCAATATGAGAATTTCTTGCTTTTTGATTTTCTATATTTAATTTTTCAAAAACAATTTTTTTCATTTTTATACATTTTTATTTCATTTTGAAAATCTACTACCATTTGTAATTTTTTATTTTCTAAAATTTTTATTTTATTTTCAAAAATTTTCTCATTTTCTTTTAATTTTTAATTTTCTAATGTCAAACTCTCTAGGTCATTCAAGAGTTTGGCATTGTCTAATCTAGATTTATCACATTTTGAGCACACTAATTCAGAACTTGAAACCTCATTTGAAGACATTCTTGAACTTTGTTCTTCATAGTTCTTCGCAATCATACTTCATTCTCTCTTAAACTGATCATTTGAACTTTGTGCTTCCCGATCATTTCCTTGATCACTAACACAATCAGACTTCTTCTTGATTATCACCTTCTTGTTCTTGATCATCTTAACATTTTCCAAATATTTAGTCCCCAGAGATTTTCACAAATCTTGTGCAGTTTTGTACTCTGGTAACAAAACCAAGATTTCTTCTTTTATCGATTGCTGTAACGAGGTTAGAATCTTCTTCTCATGGGCATATGCAACATTTAGTTAAGTTAACTTTGATACTGAAAGCTCAGCTCCACGTTCATCAACTGGCCATTTAAATCCAGTTTGAATAGCAACCCAACCATAGGGGTGATTTGCTCGTACCCAGTCCTCGAATTTTTCATTCCAGGCTTTATACTCATCTATACTCATCAACATTGGCGGCTTCACGGACCCCATTTTGTTTTCCAAAATAATCTGTTATTCAAAAACACTTGAAATATGATTAGCACACAGACAATTTTAGTAAAATTTGACTTCTTAATCGACAATTGGTTCGCTAAAAACGTTTAAAATTTTTCAGAAAACTGTTTTTATCATATTAGAGCTTTAAACTCGTCTCGTCGATACGAATCTAACGATATATACTGTCCGAGACGTTTTTCGGGATTTTCATGCCTTTTTTATTTTTTTATTTTTTAGAAACCTTAGACAAGTTCGGTCGAACTTGTCACAACATATAAAAATCAGCTACTTAACAAGTTCGAGCGAACTTGTGTTGAGATGTTATGAAAAATAGCAAGTTCGAGCGAACTTATGTGAATTTTCAAGAGATAGCAAGTTCGGGCGAACTTGTATAGACTTTCAACAAATTTTTATCAAGTTCGGGCGAACTTGACTAAAAATGATGAAAAAACAGTCAAGTTCGAGCGAACTTGAGTAAAAGCCTTGAAAAATCAGTCAAGTTCGGGCGAACTTGATGAAAATTTTGAGTTTTTCAGTCAAGTTCGAGCGAACTTGATGTTAAGTTCAAGCGAAGTTGTGATTTCAAACATGGTTTTTTCAATTTTTTCGGCATGAATTCGTTTGTTTTAAGCTCTGATCTTTTCAAGGGTTTATCTATTATGGATTTTACATATTATACTTGAAAATCAGTCCATTTTGTCTGTGAATTGTCCAAGAAAATTAAAAATGAAAGAAATGAGTAGAAGATGAGATGTTCTATGTCCAATGTCTTCAAATTAGGCCAATCCTGCTCTGATACCAATTGAGGGTCCGTGATCAGGCGGTTCTAGACGGAAGTTAGTGCATAAACTTAACGTAACAGTTTCGGTAGAATGTTATTAAGAATGGAGTAGAAACAGAATGCAGCGGAAGTCTTCATTCATACCGAAAGAGTATACATCTTTAAGTCCAGCTGCCGGAGTTCCTGGAGAGAATCCGACAGCACCTCCCCGTAGGGATGGCAAAAACTCAAATGACAAGTGAACACACACCATCTATTTATAGGAAAACATAACAAGTTTGCTTGACATGTGCATAGGAGGACAAGTTCGGGCGAACTTGTCCACCATACGACAAGTTCGGCCGAACTTGTCTTACCACATGTCAAGTTCGAGCGAACTTGTTCCCTTTTACACTGTAAACTATGTATTTTGGTCGTGTGTTCGATTCTAACATATACAATATTCAACACATGCTCAATCTAGCCTATTCGACAAGTGACGAACACAAAATGCGTCAACAGAAATTTTGTTGCGCCTTAGTTTTTTAACTCTGCCATCAACTATTTCTATCAGTTCTTCCACAAAGTGGAGTCTATCGTCGACATGTATGTCTTCCAAAGGTATCTGAGTGGCTTCGCTTGATAAACACTTCTTTAAGTTTGAAATGTGGAAGACATTATGAATGGCACTAAGCTCGGATGGTAACTTCAATCGATAAACTACGGGACCTACCTTGGCTAGGATCTCGTATGGCCTAATGTATCGTGGTGCTAACTTTCCGGTCTTTCGAAATCGGATAACGCCTTTCATGGCGATACCTTTAACAATACTCGTTCACCAACCTTGAACGATAATGGTTTCCTGCGTACATCAGCCCAGCTCTTTTGCCTACTCTGGGCAGCTTTCAATCGGTTCTGAATCTGATGGACCTTATCAGTCGTTTCTTGTACTAGCCCCGATCCCGTCAGTTGAGTGTCACCCACTTCGGCCCAAAAAAGTTGTCAGGATCTAAGTTTGAATTGATTGTCGTTTTTGTTTGAAATAATTGAAAATGATTGAAAATAGAGACTAAGTGCAGCGGATTAATGGAAAACTTTTACAACAATCAATTGGTCGTTTGTTTTCATCACCATCTTGCTTTTAAGTAATTAAACTATTGAAAGTGATTCACAAATTCCCCCTTAGCCCAATAACAATCGTTTGATAGTAAGAAATGAAGAAGATATGCGAAATTGATTTTTTAAGAAGACAAGTAAAACTGTTACAATGAGCGCCTATTTATACTAACTATCTAACCACTGATCGTCTTACAATGACGTCATGTTGATAGTGACAGCTAACAAACATAACTAACTATAAGCACTGCTAGACTAAAGCTATCAGAGCATAGCACTGTTACATTGATTTAACTAAGACTAGACTAAACACTGCTGGCCAACCTCTGATCTTGTATTCTTCTATCAGCGGTTGGGAGTTTCTTCTGTCAGAGGATAGGAGCAATGTTCTTTATTGAAAGCAGTAAAAGCCTATCAGTGGATAGAAACCTCTAATAGCTGGACCAAAGTTCGGATGGTGTGTTTTGACTTTGTATCATCTGTTTCTTTCCAAAGGTTCAATCCCAACAATCTCCCCCTGAAACAGATGATGCCAAAAACACCTTGTTCTTGATCTTTATTCTTCAGAAAGAACTCTCTTATTTGACCTTTGAACTGTAGCTCAAAGTTAAGAGATTCTAAGTCATCAGCATCCTTCTCAAGTTCTAAACTTAGTAGTTCGTGGAAGTCTTCTACTGTAAGCCCATAAGCAGCTTCCATGGATAGTTTAGTGACTTTACCATCAGACTTGATCAGAGTCAATTCATGGGTGTCTTTGTTGACCTTCCACTTTAGAATTTTTGGGTCTGAAGGCTTTCTTGAAGGAGCTTTTATTACTGAGGATAGAAAGGGAGCTACTCTTGTCAATTCTTCGACCAACTTGGCACTTCTATCATCTGTTGGATAGTCCATCATATTCTTGATTCCTTCTTTGATAAACACTTCCTCAAAGTCTTTGTCAACCTTCTCAGACAACTCCTCTTGCCTTTTTCATTTTACCAAAGCAAGTGTGGATTGGACAGTTGTTGAGCTGGGCTTTTTAGAGAGCCGGGCTTTGAGAGCAGCATATTCTTTGGAATAATCAGGTTTAGGAGGCATTGATGGATCCTTTTTCTTCTAGCTTCAAGCATTTTGTATGTATCCAACACTCTTATCTCCCCCCATCTCATCACCTGATTCTTAGACCCATAGTGATTCTGAATTAGCTATTCCTTCATTCTTCTGAGCTTTAGGGTCTTTTCAGGTACATTCTTCTTGTATTTGTTCCAATCTGGACATGTAGGTTTGTTGTGAGGATCTTTTGATTGTACTTCTATTCTTGCATTTTCTTCTTGAAGCTCACTCACAGACCAATCCTTGAACTGTGTTCTTGTAGCAGCATATTTCTTTGTTTCCATGATTTGTGAGATGTAATTTTCTTTCAAGAGTTTATCTTCTGTTTCAGAAATTTTATTTGATAAATTCTTTGAGAATCTTTCAAGGGATTGGACTTTGCTTAATTGAAACTGGAGTTGATTCTGCACTTCTCTATCACTTTTGCCTTTAGACAACTTCTTAGCAATATCCTCTGCCTGTTTTTCTTTGAGTGCCAGATACTGACCAATATTTGCAGGCTTTGGATAACCTTGAAGTGAAGGGAAGTGTCTTTTGTCTGGATCTTCTTCTTCATAGAAGGATATGATTTCTTTCTTAACTGCAGGCAAATCAAGAGGAAATTTTATAGCTGCAGGAATCACTTCTTTTGATGGAGCAGATGTTTCGGTTGAAGGAGCAGAGGTTAGATTTAGCATTGGTGCAGATGCAAGAGGCAAAGGAGCAGGGATCTTTTCTTCATTTATGACCTTTGTAACTTATCTCCTCTTAAAACTGATCGAAGGTGATGATGGATGACTTGGAATTCTTGGTGGTATTGGTAGTTGTTGTGTGGAAGTAGGAAAAGTGATAATGGCAGTGGTTGTGGTAACATCTGCTACAACCTCTGTTGTGTCAACAGATGTTGGCACAACAGTTGCTGTAACATCTGTTGAGGTAGATATGGGTTTTGTGTGAGAAGATCTGGTTGATTTTGTATTGGCAGAGGTTTTTGTGGTTGGATTGGTAGCGTCTTCAGTTTTGAGAGGTGCGGAATTCTGGTTGTCTTGCTTTTGAAGAAGATCTCCTCTTTGTTGAGGTACCATTCTCTCCCTTTTCTAACTGCTGATCAATCTTTTGCTCAACCAGCACCTTGCCTTCATCAAACACAGACTTCTTATAGGACTTCTTTGCCCTTGCCAAGATATCTTCAGTTAAATCTGGTTTCTTTGAACCATCTGGCTTAGGAATATTCACTGTAGGCCTTGCCTTTGAATCATCCATCTTCAACTTTTTGTTACCCAAAGGTTTCTCCCCCTTTTTGGCTTGATCTGGAGTTACAAAAATGACATTAGGAGGAGATGTACCAGTGGTGGTGAGCAAGTGGGCTTTGATTGCCTTGATATCTGCAGCAGTGTCATTATATCTTGCATCAACCATATTCCTAAGTTCCATTATCTGATGTTTATGTTTTTGTTCCGGGAAGTGTTTCTCTTGTTGAAAGATTGGAGATATTACAGATTTTAGCTCAACAGTGGTTGGAACAAGGGTTTGGCTCTGTATAGTAATCAACTGTTTCAAAAGATCTTTTATTTCATCAACAATGCTTTCAACCTTGGTAACCCTTTCCATCAATTCCTAATATTTAAGCTCATCACCTAACTTAATAGGATCATCTGAACTCCTACCAGATGTGGTAGTTGTATCCAAGATATTATGAACATGTTGTTTACCACGTGTTTCAATCTTAGATGCCCATTTGTCTTGGTTCTGGGGACTTCCCACTGGAGCAGAGGTTACCTTAGTAGCCTCAGCAGTGGTTGCCTTCAACAAGGTCTTAGCTATGTAACCACTGTCCAATTGAGAACTTGGGAGTTCAGCAATTGTAGTGGCTGCCATTGTTGAACTATCACCAAGGGTTACATGTAACCCAAGGGATGTAGCCTCTTCATTTGCTGATGGGCTAGCATGTAGAAATAAGTCAGACCCAGCCTCTGGTTGAAGTATATTCTCATTGATGGGTTGGTGAGAAGTGCTGGATAATGTCTGCTCAATTTCTATTGCATTCAGCAAGGGTAACATGGTAGGTGGTAATGGTATTGGTGAGAGTGGCTGTGTAGAAAGCGACATTGCCCTGGGAGAGGGGCTATGGAAGATAGAACCAAGTGATCATAGAGCTTCATAGTTGGTTCCCTGTGCCTACAACCTGTTCCTTTTCTGATGATGCAGGAGGAGTTTCAAAGCCAGTTTGAGATCTTTCTACCATCTGCTGTGAAGAAGTAGCAGCAGTGGTTGGTGACTTTGGTGGTGTCACTGGGTTTACCTCTGGGATCTCATCTTCCAGATGACCCTTTTTAGGTTTGGTGGGTTTTCGGGATGCTCTGGATGGTTTCTTTTTGGAGATTTTAGGTGTGGGTTTCAGAGCAGCGGTTGTGTTGCCCTGATCACCTAGAGCAGTGGGCTCAGCAGCTGGAGGTAGAGCTTGAACATTTTGTTCTTGTAAAATAGGCTCAGCCTCCTCTGCTTCTGTTTTGGAAACTTTATCTTGATTTGTAATTTGTGTGAATGTTTCATGGTTTAGGCTGCCAGCGTTTGTAACTGCGCCTTGTTTACTTGCATTTGATTTGATCTGGTCTTGCAAGTAAAAACTCATGAATCTTGGATGTATCAAGAAAGCTTTTTGTTTTGAAATATTTTAAAGTTTGTTTCAAGATCATTGAACAGCACCTGGGAGAAGTTAAAATCAGAACAAGTTAAAATTGCAAATCCCAGATACTGCATGCTCAATGGAATCTCGTTAAAAGCAGTTGTTTTTGCAGAGACACAAGTAAGTAGGGTGTGGAAAAATAATTTCATCTCTGCTGGAAAATTAGGTTTGAAGATTGTCATACCTTTCAACTGTCCGATGTAACCTCTTTCAACGAATTCATGTTGCATCTCCCTCAAAGGAAATGACACCGGATGTTGCATATCATTTAACATGAAGACTTGGGAGATAGATTGCAGAGTTATTTGCAGTTGTGTGCCACCAAATTTGGAAGTGATAGAATAGGGCTCACCATCAGTGGTTAAGTTTACTTTAGCCTTTGTCCAAAATTCTCTTGAGGAATCGATGTAAATAGGGGCTTTGACTTCCAACATGTGTTTGAATTTTGATTCTTTTAGAATCCAGATCATTGGATGATAACGAGTGTTTGCGTCGGTTTCTTCGAGAATAGCAGTATAATTGTGTGGTGTTTTGATGATAAGGACAAATGGGGGTTTTTTCGATTTGGTTTTAGGAGCCATAATTTTTAAATGATTGTGAAAGAAAGGCTTTGAAAAATTTGGAATTGCACAAGGAAAGTGAAACCTCTGTTTGGGGATAGAACAGGGTTTTATAGGGTTTTCCAAAAAATGCACGTGACGTGGCGTCTGATGCAACATCTGTCGAATAACATCTGTCCACGTGTAACCTCTGTTTGACAATGGAAAACAGTTGTTTTGGCTAACCACTGTTAGATAGAAACCTATCAGTGGTTGTGACCAATCTTAAACACTATCAAAGGTTTGCATCAGTGGATAGATTTTTCTAAACAACAGTGTTTTTGTGCTATCAGAACTTTGAACAGACTTTAAGGATTTTATTGAAAAATTCAATTTTAACTATTTAAGGATGAATTTCTGATTTCCTAAAACATTCTATTGCTATTTACACATAGATCACAAGAAAAAATTGTTTTTAATCCATGATTAGCATTTCAAGCCTAGATATTAAGCTGTCAAATGTGGAAGCATCAAGTGCTTTTGTCAACACATCTGCTAGTTGATCCTTTGTATGGACATGTTGTAAAGAAATCAGACATTTTCATAGCAATCCTTCACAAAATGATGTCTGATGTCAATGTGCTTGGTGGTGGAATGTGAGACTGGATTTTTGATGATATTTTCTGCTGCTTGGCTATCAATTTTGAGAGGAGTCCTCAAGGCAGTCACACCAAAATCCAAGAGTTGATTTTGAAGCCACAAACTTTGAGCAGTGCAACTTGCAGCAGCTATATACTTTGCTTCAGCAGTGGATGTGGATACTGCAACTTGCTTTTTTACTTTGCCAAGACACTAAGCAATCCCCTAGGAATTGGGCTCCTCCAGATGTGGACTTCCTTGTTGTTTTACATCCAGGAAAATCACTCTCAGGATATCCAGGCTCTTGGTGCTTGTTTTAGACCATACAGTGCTTTGTTTAACCTGTACACATGATCAGGATGGAAATGATCCTCAAAGCCAGGATGTTGACAAATATATACTTCTTCCTTATCCTTTCCATACAGGAATGCACTTTTGATGTCCATTTGATACACCATGACGTTGTGGTTAGCAGCAAAGGCTAAGAACAGGCGAATGGCTTCCAGCCTCGCTACTGGAGCAAAAGTTTCATCATAGTCAATCCCTTCTTCCTGTATGTAGCCTTGAACCACGAGCCTTGCTTTGTTTTTGACAACAATACCCCTTTCATCAGTTTTGTTCTTAAAGACCCACTTTGTGCCGATGGGACTCACATCTTTTGGCAGTAGTACAAGTTCCCAAACTTGTTGTCTCTTGAATTGTAGGAGTTCTTCTTGCATGGCTTCTACCCAGCTATTGTCTTTCAGTGCCTCTTGGTACTTGACAGGCTGTGTGAGTGATAGAAATCCAGCAAAAAGACAATTTTTTTGGGCTAGGCTTCTTGTGAGCACACCCTCATTGATGTTGCCAATAACTTGATCCAATGGATGGCTTTTGAGGTATATCAAATCACCTTGATATGGGACAATGGCATTTTGAGGTGAAGCTTGCAAATGTGTATCATCTGAGCTATCCTCTGTCGGTGAATTTGATGGTCCAGCCTCCGATTGAAATGGTGGTGTAGGGATTGGTGGTATGGGAGTGAAGGTGTGTTGATTTTCGCCCATTTGTAGTGGACTTTCATCAACAGATGTTTGAATTTGAGAGCTGGCAGAGGTTTGAGTATTAACCACTGTTGACCTGGCAGAGTTTTCACCATTGTTACTAACATCTGCTCCTCTGCCTGTAGGATTGATTTTGAAATTTGGAAGAATACAATCATATCCTTGCTCTTCAACAGATGATTGCAGAGTACCTGCAGGGTTAGTCTTGACAGACACAACTTCAAATGTAAATTTAGATAAATTAAACAATTCAGCAGGTCCATTTGTTGGGATTTTCAAAGATGAGAGTTCATTGAACTTCACATTAGAGTTTCCTCAACACACTTGGTCCTAGAGTTAAAAACTCGTAGGCTTTGGCAGTTGTTGAGTATCCCAGAAAATAGCCACAATCAACTTTGGCTGCAAACTTGGATATTGAATCCTTGATGTTTAAAATAAAGCATGGGCAGCCGAAAACTTTGAAATAGGAGATCAGAGGTTTGATTTTGTAGAGCAGTTCATAGGCAGTTTTGTGATGCCTAGGGTTTATCGAAACTCCGTTCTAGACATAACAAGCAGTGTTTACAGCCTCTGCCCAAAAGAACAAGGGTAAACCTGAGTCTGCAAGCATAGTCCTTTCTGATTCAATTAAAGTTTTGTTTTTTCTTTTAACAACCCCATTTTGTTCTGGAGTTCTAGGGATGCTGTTGCCTAACAATCCCTTTTGACTCACAGAAGGCATCCAACTCCTTGTTCCTAAACTCTGTTCCATTATCACTCGTAAAGATTTTTACAGGAAGGTCAAATTGCTTTTCAACTTGTTTAACAAAGTTTTGTAAAATGTTTGTTGTTTCGTCCTTGGAGTGTAAAAAGAAAGTCCATTTGAACCTGGAAAAATCATCAACTACCACCAGGCAATATCTTTTGTGTTTTAAGCTCATGATTTTTACAGGTCCAAACAAGTCCATCTGAAGCAAATGTAAGCACTGACTTGTTTTGGATTCTTCAATTGACTTGTAAGAGCTTTTATGATGTTTACCTTTTAAACAGGGAACACAATGCTCTTCACAAGTAAATTGTTTTAGGGGTAACCCTCTAACCAGATTTTGTCTTGAGAGAGTGGAGATAGTTTTTAGATTTGTGTGTCCTAGTCTTTTATGCCATAGCTCTGTCTCTTTGCTTGAGGCAACTGAAAACAGGCATGCATCTGACATAGGATTATCTTTTAACATATCAACCACATACACATTTCCTACTCTATGAGCAGTCAGCTGTGCTTTGCTCTCTGCAATGATTTGATCAATTCTTTTGACAACCTCTGGCCCTATGATTTGGCAAGTTTCTTTGGGAAAAAGGAACCATAACCTTTATCACTCATCTGTGAAACACTTAAGAGATTGAATTTTAGATTGTCAATGAGATTCATATTTTCAAACTTGAGTTTTCCTGCTGAAACACATCCTGATCCTAACACCTTTCCTTTTGAATTATTCCCAAAGTTAATGCTTTTGGTGCTTTTATACCATCAAGAGTTGAAAAGTCCTTTGGCTTGAAGTTTTTCAAAATATAACATTCATCTGACCAGGTTGGTTTAAACTGATATTTTTCAATTTCCTTTTCTTTTGGTGAGACCTCTTGTTTTTCAAAAACAATTTTGTTTCCTTATTTATCAGTGATTTTAATTTCTTCACCAGCCAAATTTGTTGGGACTATTTCAACAAGTTCAGAGTCAATTTTTACAATATTTTCACAAGTATGGTCATATTCCCTAAAGCCTATACCAAACTTTATGTTGCTCTTGACTTGAGCATCAAGCTTAAGCTCATAACCTTTGCAAGACTCTACCCATTTTTCACAAGTGATCTGAGTAGACTCAAGCTTCTGTTTGCAAACCTGGTATTTTTCTACCATGGTTTGGAGCTGGTCTTTGGTTATGCTTCATTCATGCCTTAGGCTACTCATTTCAGAATTTTTTTCACATAATTTTGTTTTTAACTCTTTCACAAGTTTTTCAAATTTAAGTTCATCTTCCAAAATTTTGTTTCTTAGGTTTTCATTCACCTGTTTTATGTTTGCAAAAGCAATAATGCATTTTTCAGAACATAGATCTTTTAGGATCTGAGGTGATACCTTCGAAGCAGCCATAAGAGCACAATCACATTCTTCTTCACACACATCTGTGTTCCATGGGTCAGATAGATTGTCTTTTTCAACATCAACAAGATCCACTCCAACCACAGGTGTAACTTTTGGTGTAACCACTGCTTCACAACATTCAACCACATCAGATTTTGACTCCTGTTCCAAATACTCATCACCTTCAACTATGGTCTCAAAAGCCATAAAACATAAGTTTTCATTTTCAAAATCATTTTTGGCTATGAGAGCAAAGTTTTCATCAGTTAAATCCTCAGGCAAACTACTCTAGTCAACAAAACCTTGGGTAAAGAAGCTTTGTTGTGTAACCTCTGCTGGTGCAGCAGTGGTTTGAGTAGTTTGAGTGACATGTGGAGTTTGTTGCACATGCACTTGAGGTGGTGCTTGAACATATTGAATCTGTGGAGCAGGGGTTTGGACATAATGAATAGGGACAGTTGTTACAGGACTTGCAAAATGAGTAGTGTTTTGCATTTGATGTGTAGGGGTAAACTAGGAATATTGGACAGTGCTTTGAGGATTGGTGCCAGGATGAGTTACAATTAGTCCTGCAGTTTGAGTTCTTCATTTCCTAGCAAAATGTCCCATCCTATTGCACTTTTAACATTTTATCTTTGATTTATCTAACCCAACTTTTAACCCCCCATGCAATCCTGGAAACCTCCTACCAGTTCTTTTGTAAAACTTACTAGCCATGACACTCAAGAGTGCCAACTGGTGTAGGATGTCCATTTCTTCCAACTCCGTGGGTTCAAAGTGTTGTAAGTCATTCATCTCAAAACTCAGATTGTCAGAGGTTTGGCTTTCACAATTTGCAGCAAAAGCAAAATTGGGTGTACTGGGATCAGAGTTGAAATTGTTTCTAGAAGTTATGTCAATGTAATGATCAAAACTCTGATCCTTTCCACTACCAGACCCCTCTTCATGACTATAGAGAGCAGTGTTTCCCAGTGTATAGGCATCAGTCACTTTCCTAGACTCTTGAAGCTTCTTCTTCTAGTTCAACTCTCTCTCATAAGTGAGAAGTCGACCATGAAGCTGTGTGAGGGTCATTTCTTTATAACCAACAGATGTTCCAGTGACATAAGCTATTGTCTCCCATTTTTCTGGTAGTGATCTTAAGAAATGACTATTGATAGTCGAATTAGGTAAGCTCACATCTACCAGTTTTAATTCGCTTATGAGATAGCTGAATCTCTCGAACTGTTGGGTTAGTGAGGTGATCAATAGTCCTTTGGGAATAATTCAAAAGGAAAGGTGTTAGGATCAGGATGTGTTTCAGCAGGAAAACTCAAGTTTGAAAATATGAATCTCATTGACAATCTAAAATTCAATCTCTTAAGTGTTTCACAGATGAGTGATAAAGGTTATGGTTCCTTTTTCACAAAGAAAACTTGCCAAATCATAGGGCCAGAGGTTGTCAAAAGAATTGATCAAATCATTGCAGAGAGCAAAGCACAGCTGACTGCTCATAGAGTAGGAAATGTGTATGTGGTTGATATGTTAAAAGATAATCCTATGTCAGATGCATGCCTGTTTTCAGTTGCCTCAAGCAAAGAGACAGAGCTATGGCATAAAAGACTAGGACACACAAATCTAAAAACTATCTCCACTCTCTCAAGACAAAATCTGGTTAGAGGGTTACCCCTAAAACAATTTACTTGTGAAGATCATTGTGTTCCCTGTTTAAAAGGTAAACAACAGAAAAGCTCTTACAAGTCAATTGAAGAATCCAAAACAAGTCAGTGCTTACATTTGCTTCATATGGACTTGTTTGGACCTGTAAAAATCATGAGCTTAAAACACAAAAGATATTGCCTGGTGGTAGTTGATGATTTTTCCAGGTTCAAATGGACTTTCTTTTTACACTCCAAGGACGAAACAACAAACATTTAACAAAACTTTGTTAAACAAGTTGAAAAGCAATTTGACATTCCTGTAAAAATCTTTACGAGTGATAATGGAACAGAGTTTAGGAACAAGGAGTTGGATGCCTTCTGTGAGTCAAAAGGGATTGTTAGGCAATATAGCATCCCTAGAACTCCAGAACAAAATGGGGTTGTTGAAAGAAAAAACAAAACTTTAATTGAATCAGAAAGGACTATGCTTGCAGACTCAGGTTTACCTTTGTTCTTTTGGGCAGAGGCTGTAAAGACTGCTTGTTATGTCTAGAACAAAGTTTTGATAAACCCTAGGCATCACAAGACTGCCTATGAACTGCTCTACAAAATCAAACCTCTGGTCTCCTATTTCAAAGTTTTTGGCTGCCCAGGCTTCATTTTAAACATCAAGGATTCAATATCCAAGTTCGCAGCCAAAGTTGATTGTGGCTATTTTCTGGGATACTCAACCACTGCCAAAGCCTACAAAGTTTTTAACTCTAGGACCAAGTGTGTTGAGGAAACTCTAAATGTGAAGTTCAATGAACTCTCATCTTTGAAAATCCCAGCAAATGAACCTGCTGAATTGTTTGATTTATCTAAATTTACATTTGAAGACGTGTCTATCAAGACTAACCCTGCAGGTACTCTACAATCATCTGTTGAAGAGCAAGGATATGATTGTATTCTTCCAAATTTCAAAATCAATCCTACAGGCAAAGGAGCAGATGTTAGTAACAATGGTGAAAGCTCTGCCAAGTCAACAGTGGTTAATACTCAAACCTCTGCCAGCTCTCAAATTCAAACATCTGTTAATGAAAGTCACTACAAATGGGCGAAAATCAATAGACCTTCACTCCCATACCACCAATCCCTCCACCACCATTTCAATCGGAGGCTGGACCATCAAATTCACAGACAGACGATAGCTCAGATGATACACATTTTCAAGCTTCACCTCAAAATGCCATTGTCCCATATCAAGGTGATTTGAAATTCCTCAAAAGTCATCCATTGGATCAAGTTATTGGCAACATCAATGAGGGTGTGCTCACAAGAAGCCAAGCCCAAAACATTTGTCTTTTTACTGGATTTCTTTCACTCACACAGCCTGTCAAGTACCAAGAGGCACTGAAAGACAACAGCTGGGTAGAAGCCATGCAAGAAGAACTCCTACAATTCAAGAGACAACAAGTTTGGGAACTTGTACCACTGCCAAAAGATGTGAGTCCCATCGGCACAAAGTGGGTCTTTAAGAACAAAACTGATGAAAGGGGTATTGCTATAAAAAACAAAGCTAGGCTCGTGGTTCAAGGCTACATACAGGAAGAAGGGATTGACTATGGTGAAACTTTTGCTCCAGTAGCGAGGCTGGAAGCCATTCGCCTGTTCTTAGCCTTTGCTGCTAACCATAACATCAAGGTGTATCAAATGGACACCAAAAGTGCATTCCTGTATGGAAAGATCAAGGAAGAATTATATGTTTGTCAACCTCCTGGCTTTGAGGATCATTTCCATGCTGATCATGTGTACAGGTTAAACAAAACACTGTTTGGTCTAAAACAAGCACCAAGAGCCTGGTATGAAACTCTATCCACTTTTCTCTTTTCCATTGGTTTTACCAAAGGTAGGATTGACAAAACCCTATTTTTAAAATGGAAAGGAAAAGATTTGATGCTTGTCCAGATTTATGTGGATGACATCATTTTTGGATCCACATGTACTACCATGTGTGAAGAGTTCAGAAAACTCATGGCAGCAGAGTTTGAGATGAGTGCAATGGGTGAGTTGCAATGTTTTCTTGGTTTACAAGTCAAACAAATGCAAAAGGCACTTTCATTCATCAAAATAAGTATGTGAAAGAACTACTTAAGAAATTTGATATGAATGATTGTAAACCTTGCAGCACACCCATGGCAACATCCAAGCTGGTTACTATAGATGGCAAAGATGACCTTGTTGATCAAACTTTGTATAGAAGCATGATTGGGTCTTTATTGTACCTAACTGCATCACGGCCAGATATTATGTTTACCACATATGTTTGTGCCAGATCACAGTCAATGATAAGAAAATCAGATTATATTGGTGTAAAAAGGATATTCAGATACATAAAAGATGCTCCCACACTTGGTATCTGGTATCCAGCTAATGGTAACATTGAGCTTGCAGGACATTCTGATAGTGATTTTGCTGGATGTAAAACAACAAGGAAGTCCACATCTGGAGGAGCCCAATTCCTAGGGGATTGCTTAGTGTCTTGGCAAAGTAAAAAGCAAGTTGAAGTATCCACATCCACTGTTGAAGCAGAGTATATAGCTGCTGCAAGTTGCACTACTCAAATTATATGGCTTCAAAATCAACTCTTGGATTTTGGTGTGACTGCCTTGAGGACTCCTCTCAAAATTGATACTCAAGCAGCAGCAAACATCATTAAAAATCCAGTCTCACATTCCACCACCAAGCATATTAACATCAGATATCATTTTGTTAGGAATTGCTATGAAAAAGGTCTGATTTCTTTACGACATGTCAATACCAAGGATCAACTAGCAGATGTGTTCACAAAAGCACTTGATTGTTCCACATTTGACAGCTTGATATCTAGGCTTGGAATGCTAAACATGGATTAAAAACAATTTTTCTTGTGATCCATGTGTAAATAGCAATAAAATGTTTTAGAAAATCATAAATTCATCCTTAAAAATAGTTGAAATTGAATTTTTTAATAAAATCCTTAAAGTCTGTTCAAAGCTCTGATAGCACAAAAACACTGTTGTTTATAAAAATCTATCCACTGATGCAAACCTCTGATAGTGTTTAAGATTATTCACAACCACTTATAGGTTTCTATCTAACAGTGGTTAGCCAAAACAACTGCTTTCCATTGTCAAACAGAGGTTACACGTGGACAGATGTTATTCGACAGATGTTGCATCAGACGCCACGTCACGTGCATTTTTTGGAAAACCCTATAAAACCCTGTTCTATCCCCAAACAAAGGTTTCACTTTCCTTGTGCAATTCCAAATTTTCAAAGCCTTTCTTTCACAATCATTCAACAATTATGGCTCCTAAAACCAAATCGAAGGAAACCCCCATTTGTCCTTATCATCAAAACACCACACAATTATACTGCTATTCTCAAAGAAACCGATGCAAACACTCGTTATCATCCAATGATCCGGATTCTAAAAGAATCAAAATTCAAACACATGTTGGAAGTCAAAGCCCCAGTTTACATCGATTCCTTAAGAGAATTTTGGGCAAAGGCTAAAGTAAACTTAACCGCTGATGGTGAGCCCTATTCTATCACTTCCAAAGTTGGTGGCACACAACTGCAAATAACTCCGCAATCTATCTCCCAAGTCTTCATGTTAAATGATATGCAACATCCGGTATCATTTCCTTTGAGGGAGATGCAACATGAATTCGTTGAAAGATGTTACACCAGACAGTTGAAAGGTATGACAATCTTCAAACCTAATTTTCCAGTAGAGATGAAATTCTTTTTCCACACCCTACTTACTTGTGTCTCTGCAAAAACAACTGCTTTCAACGAGATTCCATTGAACATGCAGTATCATTTGCAATTTTAACTGGTTCTGATTTTAACTTCTCCCAGGTGCTGTTCAATGATCTTGTAACAAAGTTTAAAAATATTTCAAAACAAAAAGCTTTCTTGATACATCTAAGATTCATGAGTTTTTACTTGCAAGACCAGATCAAATCAAACGCAAGTAAACAAGGCACAGTTACAAACACTGGCAGCCTAAACCATGAAATATTCACACGAATTACAAATCAAGATAAAATTTCCAAGACAGAAGCAGAGGAGGCTGAGCCTATTTTACAAGAACAAAATGTTCAAGCTCCACCTCCGGCTGCTGAGCCCACTGCTCTAGGTGATCAAGGCAACACAACTGCTGCTTTGAAACCCACACCTAAAATCTCCAAAAAGAAACCATCTAGAGCGTCCTGAAAACCCACCAAACCCAAAAAGGGTCCTCTGGAAGATGAGATCCCAGAGGTAAACCCAGTGACACCACCAAAGTCACCAACCACTGCTGCTACTTCTTCACAACAGATGGTAGAAAGATCTTAAACCGGCTTTAAAAACTCCTCCTGCATCCTCACAAAAGGATCAGGTTGTAGGCACAGGGACACCAAACTATGAAGCTCTAGGATCACTTGGTTCTATCTTCCATAGCCACTCTCTCCCAGGGCAATGTCGCTTTCTAAAGACGCTACCAATCCAACCACAAAAACCTCTGCTAATACAAAATCAACCAGATCTTCTCACATAAAACCCATATCTACCTCAACAGATGTTACAACAACTGTTGTGCCAACATCTGTTGACACAACAGAGGTTGTAGCAGATGTTACCACGACCACTACAATTATCACTTTTCCTACCTCCACACAACAACTACCAACACCACCAAGTCATCCATCATCACCTTCGATTAGTTCTAAGAGGAGAAAAGTTACAAAGGTCATAAATGAAGAAAAGATCCCTGCTCCTTTGCCTCTTGTGTCACACCCTCAATTTCCACTTGCGCAGTATTACTGTGAGGCGCGTGATCAAACCAGAATCTCAGACACTAGCAATATCGAATGACTCTATATGATTTATTTAAACGTTTTCCAAAAACATTTGTTGTAAACATTCATATTCATTTTCAAAATATCAAGGTTTCAAAGTTTAGCGGAAACATTAAAATAAAGTAACGGGCGCCAACATAAACGCACAAACAAAAATCCCAAAAATTATTCGTAAATAAAGATTCGATTAAAAATGTCTTGATCAAATGCAAGTGAGTGCACCTAGCACTCCTAGCGTCCTGAGAAACGTGCAAAGAAACAAGTGTCAACATTAAAGAAGAGTGAGTTCACAGGTTTTTTTTATAAGTTCACAAGTTCGGCTTAAAAGATTGTTTTCCCCCGTTATCCCTAACCAGGGATAAGACATAGTTCCATTACTCCTAACCTGGAATAATAAGGTTGGTCCGTAAATAAGTTCACAAGTTCGGTTTAAAAGATTGTTTCCCCCGTTATCCCTAACCCGAGATAACGACATAGTTCCATTATTCCTAACCTGGAATAATAATGTTGGTTCGTAAATAAATTCACAAGTTCGGTTTAAAAAATTGTTTTCCCCGTTTATCCCTAACCCGGGATAACGACATAGTTCTATTATTCCTAACCTGGAATAATAATGTTGGTTCATAAATAAGTTCAATGTTAACATGTAGGTAGCGAGCCTAAAGTTATGTCACGTAAGAGTTCGCGATCGAAGCTGACTGTTGTTGCCTCTGTGTTGCCAGGTCTATCACTGACCATGGCGAAAGTTAGGCCAAATTAATCACCCGTTGACCATTCCCGGTCGGCTAGCGCGACTAGCTCGGGTGGGGCTTGTCGGGCCCAGTAGTACTACTATAATTTCCCCGCTATCTAACCCAATACTAACGATCCGAGAGTTGTTGAGGACTTCCGTGATAAAGCTACTTAGTGACCATAACGTACATTAACATTAACTAATTTACCGAATAGTTAACGGCCTTAATTTCGCATAACGTAAAAAGATTGAGTTGTAGAGCGTATACATGTTTCTCCCCCTGTTGTTCAAAACCGGATAAAATAGTGGCCGTGAACTCACCTTAAATTGCTTGGTTATAATAACGCAAAAGAAGAAAATGATGGAACCGCTAATCGCGTCCTAACATGTCAACCGATTTAAAGTTAGTGTGTGAACACACTGACACAAAACCCTACGCATGACTAGCACACAGTACGGCACACGTAATAACTAATTCGAAACCATAATCATGCATGCAAAGTATCACCATACAAAACGACGATCAAACCAACTTGTCATAAACACGGGATAACTCATACAACACTTAGGTACACACAAACGCAAGTTATCATGTTTCAGCTTGTACGCTCATAACTGGGCTGTTTTCAAGGATTTTTATAAAATAATTCCAACGTTCCAAAAATTCCAATTTTTTTACAGGAGGTGTCAATTAGATTTTAGGATTTTGTGTGAAATTTTCAAATCCTAAATCTTTACCAATTATTTATAAACATTTATATACTAGGCTGCAGTCAGATTCGTCGCTTTCTGACTGCAGTTCACGAGAAAAATTATTTAAAAATCATCGTTCATCCGATTAACGAAATTCCAGTGGGAGATTTTCAGAAATTCCTATCTCCAGTTACTGTACAGATTTCATGACCTAACCGCATACAGAAAATGAGATCCGACTTGACAAACAACCTGCAAATTCTGCAGAATTTACGCAGCTTCAACTGCTGCACTAAATGACCATTTAAAAATAGCAAACGACCTCAGAAAAATATGACTCCGGTGCCATTTATTTTTCAAAAATACACGTCTTAGGCTTCAGAAAATCCACTTTTCGATAAATAATGATCAGGTTACAGCCAACTGAAGTTGGCTGTAAATGTCAATCAGCTTACTGTTTTCGACTTTATCGCATTAGAACATGTTTAAACGGCCATGACGCTTAGTTGTACTGATTAACAGCAGGTTAACTTGTTAAATATCATCATATATATCAATATTCATGCAAACCCTAAATATATATCATGATCTTTATCGATAAAACGCAGCCTACGATTTTAATATTTAAACATATCATCACAATCGCAAAGATTCACATATTCATCCGAACAAATCATACACCACAACACTTTTTCATAAAAATATCATACAAGCACATAATCATGATCAAGATTACACAAAACCTAGTGTAAATCGCAATACAATTAAACCCTAACCTAGAAACGATGACAATTTGCGAACCGGGACAAGCTTGGAATCGATCCGAGAGGTGTAAAGTTTGCAGGACCGAGAGGGGGGGGGCTGCCGTCAACTTCAACTTAGATTATTAGGGTTTGAGTGTTTCCCACAATCATGCATGTATACGTAATATCAAGGGGGGTCGCTATAGGGGGCGGTTTGGGTTAGTACCTTGGGCCGCAAGGGTGGACCGTAAGGAAGTGTGGGCCGCAAAGGGTGTGGGTGGCGGGTTGGGTTTGCTTGGTCGCGAAGTCAAAACGTTTCACAGGCTTGGTTTGGTTTATAAATAGTAGTTACTAAAATATTATTCGCGACACAGAGTTTATAAAATATTAAATCACGTATTTGGAGTGAGACACAATAGATTCACAAACGTCTAATAACACATAGCACGTAATTCAGATACAACCCGTCTAATAACACATAGCACGTAATTCACCCAATAGATTCACAAAGTTAGCATAGTTATTGCGAGCGTGTAATTTAATTCTCCGAATTAAATCAGCGTAGGATGAATAACAATAAAGTAGCGTGTTTAAGATACCCTGAAAAGACGGGATGTCACATTATCCCCATGTTGAAAGAATTTTCATCCCGAAAATTGAGTAAACATGGTTTAGAATGCAACGCACAAAGATTCAGTTTGCTAGAATGGTACAAGTAAATCCCAGGCTATCATATCATCCCCATGTTGAAAGAATTTCGTCCCGAAATTCAGTTGTCGGTAACGTCAGATTGCTGCTCAGCTGCAAAAAGGTGTGGATATTTGCTTTTCATTTGGTCCTCTCTTTCCCAAGTGAACTCCGGTCCACACTTAGAGTTCCAACGAACCTTGACGATCGGTATCTTGCTGTGCCTTCGAGTCTTGATCTCACGGTCCATGATCTCGATAGGTTGTTCCACAAAATGCAGTTACTGTTCCACTTGAATCTCATCCAATGGAATGGCTAGGGTCTCATCTGATAGACACTTCTTCAGATTGGACACGTGAAAAACGTTGTGAACTCCTTTGAGTTCGGCAGGAAGGTCTAACTGATAAGCTACAGGCCCGATACGCTTCGAAATCACAAATGGGTCTACGTACCGTGGGTTTAGTTTGCCTCGTTTCCCAAAACAAATTACACCCTTCCAGGGTGACACTTTCAGTAGGACGCGGTCACCTACTTGAAATTCGAGCGGTTTGCGTCGTTGATCAGCGTAACTTTTCTGTCGATCTCGTGCCGCTGCCATGCGGTTTCTGATTTGCACAATCTTTTCAGTAGCCTCAAGTATCAACTCAGGACCTGTGAGTTGACTGTCACCAACTTCTGCCCAACAGACCGGTGATCTACATTTGTGACTGTACAATGCTTCAAACGGTGCTGCCTGAATACTCGTATGGTAACTGTTGTTATACGAGAATTCCACTAAAGGCAGATGTATTTCCCAACTGTTCCCGAAGTCTACCACGCATGCCCTAATCATGTCCTCCAAGGTCTGAATGGCCCTTTCACTTTGACCATCCGTCTGAGGGTGGTAAGCTGTGCTCATATCTAAGCGTGTACCCAACGCTTTCTGAAGTGACCGCCAAAAGTTGGACGTGAAACGAGCATCTCTGTCTGAAATGATGGATGTTGGCACCCCGTGCCGAGAAACTACTTCCTTAATGTAGATGCGAGTCAACTTATCCATCTTATCTGTTTCTTTGGTCGCTAGGAAGTGTGCAGACTTAGTTAGACGATCCACGATTACCCAGATGGTATCGCAACCACCCGGAGTTCGCGGAAGTTTAGTGATAAAGTCCATCGAGATCTGATCCCATTTCCACACTGGGATCTCAGGTTGTTGAAGTAGCCCTGATGGCTTCTGGTATTCCACCTTGACTTTCGCACAAGTCAAACACTTGCTCACGTAGGTGGCTATATCCGCTTTCATGTTGGGCCACCAGTACGCGGCTTTAAGGTCTTGATACATCTTATCCGAACCAGGATGGACAGAGTATCGGGATTTGTGAGCTTCGTCCATAACTAGCTTCCTGAGGTTTCCGTAGAGAGGTACCCATATACGGTTCATGAAATACCGGGTACCATTGGGTTTCACTTCCCAATCGCGTTCCATCTTTCCCACAGATTCGGCCTTGATGTTCTCTTCCTTAACTGCTTCTAGCTGCACGTCGCGTATCTGTTCGGGTAACTCAGAATGAATTGTGAACTGTAGTGCTCGTACCCGACGAGGTTTCAAGTGCTCCTTCCGACTGAGGCATCAGCTACCATGTTAGCTTTACCCGGGTGATACCGAATGGCACATTCATAATCGTTCAGGAGTTCGACCCAGCGACGTTGTCGCATGTTCAACTCCTTCTGGTCAAAAATATGCTGGAGGCTCTTGTGATCCGTGTAGATTAGTGTCTCCAAATCTTAAGTGCAAACACTACGGCTCCCAATTCTAAGTCATGTGTCGTGTAGTTCTTCTCGTGAACCTTCAACTGTCGGGATGCATACGCGATGACCTTATCATGTTGCATGAGCACACATCCCAATCCCTGAATGGAAGCGTCACAATATACCACAAAATCATCTGTCCCTTCCGGCAAGGACAAAATGGGCGCACTGCAAAGCTTCTGCTTCAGTAATTGAAATGCTGCTTCCTGTTTGTCACCCCAAGCATACTTGGTGCCCTTCTGGGTGAGAGTGGTAAGCGGTTGTGCGATCTTGGAAAATCCCTCGATGAAACCTCTGTAGTAACCAGCCAAACCCAAAAATTGGCGGATCTCTGTCGGTGTCCTGGGTGTCTCCCAGTTCTTGATAGCATCGATCTTGGCGGGATCAACGTGTCCTTTTCATTCACGATATGCCCGAGGAACTGAACTTCCCGAATCCAGAAATCACACTTCGAAAACTTGGCATATAGTTTCTCCTGTTGAAGTAGTTCCAGCAATAACCGCAGATGCTCAGCATGTTCTTCTTCACCCTTAGAATAGATGAGTATATCATCGATGAACACGATGACAAGCTTGTCGAGATACGACTTACACACACGGTTCATGAGGTCCATGAACACCGCAGGTGCATTGGTGAGACCGAAGGGCATGACCAAGAACTCGTAATGGCCATACCGAGTGCAAAATGCCGTCTTGGAGATATCCTCCTCCCTGACGCGCAGCTGGTGATAACCGGACCGTAGATCAATCTTGGAGTAGTAGCTTGACCCATGGAGCTGGTCGAAAAGATCGTCGATACGAGGTAAGGGGTACCGGTTCTTGACGGTAACCTTATTGAGTTCCCTGTAGTCGATGCACATGCGGAAGGTCCCGTCTTTCTTCTTGACAAAAAGGACCGGAGCTCCCCCTGGCGAAGTACTGGGTCGGATAAATCCTTTTTCCAACAATTCCTAAAGTTGGGTAGACAGCTCTTGCAGCTCTGCTGGAGCTAGGCGGTACGAGGCCTTGGCGATAGGAGTCGCATGGCTCGCCAATTCGATTTCAAACTCTACTTGTCGATGTTGTGGAAGACCGGGTAACTCCTCTGGAAACACATCGGGAAAGTCACGGACGATGGGGATATCTTCAATCCGCTTCTCGTCCTTAGACTGCTCGGTGACCGGTGCGAGCAAAGCAAAAGAGTTCTTCTTTCGAAGATACTTCTGAGCTTGCATGTAAGAGATGATGTTCGTGACGACGCCTGCCTTCTCGCCTTGCACCATCAAGACTTCGTCGTTAGAGAGCAGAATACGGATAGCTTTCTCGAAACAGAGAACTTCAGCTCGGACGTCGGATAGCCAGTCCATTCTGACTACCACGTCAAAACTACCCAGAGTAGTTGTCATCAGATCAATGGTAAAGGTGTGACCCGCGAGTTTAAGTTGACAGTCGGTCACTAGGTGAGTCACATCTACAGATTTACCAACGGCTAGTTCTATGACGTAAGGGGTCTCTAGGGGTTTAGGTGTGAGATTTAGGTTCTTCCTAAAAGACTCAGATATAAAACTCTTATCCGCACCCGTATCAAAAAGTACAGTAGCAAAATGATCGTTAAGTGGAAACTTACCGTTGACCACATTCAAGTCGTTTCTGGCCTCTCCACGGCCTAGCGTGAATGCACGTCCTTTGGCACCTCCTGTGACACCATTTCCATTATTGCCATTGTTATTATTGTTGTTGTTGTTGTTGTGTTTGTTGTTGTTATTCCCACCATTGTTGTTGTTGCGAAGTTGCGGGCAGTCTCGCTTGAAATGGGCAGTGCTACCACACTGATAGCATCCCTGGTTATTACCCTGGTGCTGGTTCTAATTCTGTCGTGACATAATCTCCCCGCGACAATCCTTTGCCGCGTGTCCTGCTTTGCCTCATCGTTGGCAACGATTTCCGGCGCAAGGGCCGTGATGATGGAGGTTACAACGATTACAATGTGGCTGTCGACCCGCATAGCCGCTCGAGTTCTGGGTGTTGTTGGCAGACTGATTGTTGTGACCCCGATTGTTGTTGAAATTGTTGGACTTCTTCTGGTTTCCTTGTTGTGGCTGGGTTGATGAAGACTGCCGAGCAGGTGAGTCTTCAAATTTCCGTTTGTTATCAGGGACAATTTCAGTTGCACCCCTAGGTGGTAACTTCCTTTGCTCCACCGCCTTATCGGTGAGCTTATGTGCCAGCCTAATCGCTTGTTGCTCCGTTGTAGGGTTGCTAGACATTACCATGCCCTGGATCTCAGGGACCAGACCCCCAAGATAAAACTCAAGTCGTTTAATGACGGTGTTAGCCAAATCGGGACAAAGGAACACCAGATCATGATGTCTTGTCGTGTACGCTTCAATTTCTGACCCGACCATCTTGTGGTTCCATAATGCCTGTTCCAATTGCTGAACTCTGTCCCGTGGACAGTATTTCTCCTTGATTAGAGCTTTGAACTCGGTCCAAGCCATTGCGTTCGCCGCAGCAAGTCCACGCGTTTGGACTTGTGCGTTCCATCAGGTTCATGCCCCATCTTCCAACGTCGAGGCAGCATACTTGACCTTATTAGCTTCGAGGCAATTGCACATTTCGAAAACCGATTCAGACTTTTCGACCCAACGGACCAGTCCAATGGGTCCTTCAACTCCCGTGAACTTGCTCGGTTTCGCATCCAGGAACATCTTGTAGGGGTTAAGATCCCCTCCTGAGGATAGAGGATAGGTAGTCAGCGAGAAAGTCTACTAACCAAACTATTAGATTTTCCCATGAAAATTTAATATTGGTTACCTGCTGGTGGGTTAGGAACACCTGCCAGAGCAGCATTCACGTGTTGTTGGATTAAAGCGGCCAATTCTTCCTCTGACATGTTGAGATTTCCACGGCGACCGGATGCCATTTCAGATCTTCGCAAGACAACACAAACACACACCGATAAGTATATATCCAATATAGTTATCATATTCCACGCTTAAATGATCACACAATTTATGTCAACCCAACAAATTAAACAATAAAAAGGAACATTCGATTAAATAAATTTTAATGTCTCACAAAATACTAACCAAACATATCAGTTTAATTATAAAATTTCCAAGTTCAAACATAAGTGGAAACAAACAACTAAAGGAAACGAAACGGAGGTTGGCGAGACGAGTTAGTCATCTATGTCTCCATCTCCCAAGTCGCTATCACTGCCGTCTTCCTCTTCAGCGTTTTCAGCTTCAATAGCCGGGTCTTGTTCTGGCTCTTCTTCCTCCGGATCCTCCTCCGGGTCTTCCTCTGGATCCTCCTCTTCGTCTTCTACCGGCGCTGGAGGGGCCGGTGCTGGTGTGGGTACTGGGATAGGTGGTGCTTGGTTCTGCTCCAGTTCGTGAATCCTCCAACTGGACTCAAGAACTCTGTCTTCGAGCCAGTCAGCCCTCAGCTGCTTAGCACGAAGGTCCTTAGCTAAAATGCTTCAAACTCTCCTATTCTCATCTTGCTCTTCCTCGAGCTCTTCAGTTTTACCAGTCAGTTGACGTATCAGCCATCCCTGTGCTTCGATAGTCTCTTGCATTCTCTCCAGCTGTTCCTGTTGTTTCCTTAGCACAGCTCTAAGTAGATCGTCCGCCACTCCAGAAGAGTTGACTGGTTTGACCGGTACAGCGGTGGTCGGACGGGAGGACGACTCCCCTCCTAGAGCGAGTCTTTTCCTGGCAGCTGAGCGTGTCTCCACGCCACGAGGTGGTGAGGGTTCGACCATGGGTGCCTTCCCCGGTGCCCTTGATTGTTGAGATCTGTCGGATGATGATGATGACATAGCCTGCTGGGTTGGTGTAGTTAGTTACGAGCTGCGTATATCACAATATATATATATATATATCACATAGAACAATTGCAGTTTAACCCATAACAAGATATCACAGTTCGGTGCCAACTAAGTCTAGTGTCGTGTAACAGCTATAGTTTTAGGTCTACTTTAAATGCAAACCTGGTTCTCTATAGCTAGAGGCTCTGATACCAATCTGTCACACCCTCAATTTCCACTTGCGGAGTATTACTGCGAGGCGCATGATCAAACCAGAATCTCAGACACTAGTAATATCGAACGACTCTATATGATTTATTTAAACGTTTTCCAAAAACATTTGTTGTAAACATTCATAGTCATTTTCAAAATATCAAAGTTTCAAAGTTTAGCGGAAGCATTAAAATAAAGTAACGGGCGCCAACATAAACGGCAAAACCAAAATTCCAAAAATTATTCGTAAATAAAGACTCGATAAAAAATGTCTTGATCAAATGCAAGTGAGTGCACCTAGCGCTCCTAGCGTCCTGAGAAACATGCAAAGAAACAAGTGTCAACGTTAAAGAAGAGTGAGTTCACAGGTTTTTTTTTATAAGTTCACAAGTTCGGTTTAAAAGATTGTTTTCCCCCTTTATCCCTAACCTGGGATAACGACATAGTTCCATTACTCCTAACCTGGAATAATAAGGTTGGTTCGTAAATAAGTTAACAAGTTCAGTTTAAAAGATTGTTTTCCCCCGTTATCCCTAACCCGGGATAACGACATAGTTCCATTATTCTTAACCTGGAATAATAATGTTGGTTCGTAAATAAGTTCACAAGTTCGGTTTAAAAGATTGTTTTCCCCCGTTATCCCTAACCCGGGATAACGACATAGTTCCATTATTCCTAACCTGGAATAATAATGTTGGTTCGTAAATAAGTTCAATGTTAACATGTAGGTAGCGAGCCTAAAGTTACGTCACGTAAGAGTTCGCGATCGAAGCTGACTGTTGTTGCCTCTGTGTTGCCAGGTCTATCACTGACCATGGCGAAAGTTAGGCCAAATTAATCACCGTTGACCATTCCCGGTCGGCTAGCGCGACTAGCTCGGGTGGGGTTTGTCGGGCCCAGTAGTACTACTATAATTTCCCTGCTATCTAACCCAATACTAACGATCCGAGAGTTGGTTGAGGACTTCCATGATAAAGCTACTTAGTGACCATAACGTACATTAACATTAACGTAGTTACCGAATAGTTAACGGCGCTAATTTTGCATAACGTAAAAAGATTGAGTTGTAGAGCGTATACATGTTTCTCCCCCTGTTGTTCAAAACCGGATAAAATAGGGGCCGTGAACTCACCTTAAATTGCTAGGTTAGAATAACGCAAAAGAAGCAAATGATGGAACCGCTAATCGCGTCCTAACATGTCAACCGATTTAAAGTTAGTGTGTGAACACACTGACACAAAACCCTACGCATAACTAGCACACAGTACGGCACACCTAATAACCAATTCGAAACCATAATCATGCATGCAAAGTATCACCATACAAAATGACGATCAAACCAACTTGTCATAAACACAGGATAACTCATACAACACTTAGGTACACACAAATGCAAGTTATCATGTTTCAGCTTGTACACTCATAACTGGGCTGTTTTCGAGGATTTTTATAAAATTGTTTCAACGTTCCAAAAATTCCTTTTTTTTTACAGGAGGTGTCAATTAGACTTTACAATTTTGTGTGAAATTTTCAAATCCTAAATCTTTACCAATTATTTATAAACATTTATATACTAGGCTGCAGTCAGATTCGTCGCTTTCTGACTGCAGTCCACGAGAAAAATTATTTAAAAATCATCGTTCATCCGATTAACGAAATTCCAGTGGGAAATTTTCGGAAATTCCTGTCTCCAGTTAATGTACAGATTTCGGGACCTAACCCCATACAGACTATGAGATCCGACTCGACAAACAACCTGCAAACCCTAAATATATATCATGATCTTTATCGATAAAACGCAGCCTACGATTTTAATATTCAAACATATCATCACAATCGCAAAGATTCGCATATTCATCCGAACAAATCATACACCACAACACTTTTTCATAACAATATCATACAAGCACATAATCATGATCAAGATTACACAAAACCTAGTGTGAATCGCAATACAATTAAACCCTAAGCTTGAAACGATGACAATTAGCAAACTGGCACAAGCTTGGAATCGATCCGAGAGGTGTAAAGTTTGCGCGACCGAGAGAGGGGGGCTGCTGTCGAATTCAACTTAGAGTATTAGGGTTTGAGTGTTTCCCACAATCATGCATGTATACGTAATATCAAGGGGGGTCGCGATAAGGGGGCGGTTTGGGTTAGTTCCTTGGGCCGCAAGGATGGGCCGCAAGGAAGTGTGGGCCGCAAGGGGGTGAGGGTGGCGGGTTGGGTTTGCTTGGTTGCGAAGTCGAAACGTTTCACAGGCTTGGTTAGGTTTATAAATAGAAGTTACTAAAATATTATTCGCGACACGGAGTTTATAAAATATTAAATCACGTATTTGGAGTGAGACGCAATAGATTCACAAATGTCTAATAACACATAGCACGTAATTCAGATACAACCCGTCTAATAACACATAGCACGTAATTCACCTAATAGATTCACAAATTTAGCATAGTTATTACGAGCGTGTAATTTAATTCTCAGAATTAAATCAGCGTAAGATGAATAACAATAAAGTAGCGCGTTTAAGATACCTGAAAAGCCGGGATGTCACATCTTGCATCTGCACCGATGCTAAATCTGGCCTCTGCTCCTTCAACTGAAACATCTGCTCCATCAAAAGAAATGATTCATGCAACTATTAAATTTCCACTTGACTTGCCTGCAGTTAAGAAAGAAATCATATCCTTCTATGAAGAAGAAGATCCAGACAAAAGACACTTCCCTTTACCTCAAGGTTATCCAAAGCCTGCAAATATTGATCAATATCTGGCACTCAAAGAAAAACAGGCAGATGATATTGCTAAGAAGTTGTCTAAAGGAAAAAGTGATAGAGAAGTGCAGAATCAACTCTAGTTTCAATTAAGCAAAGTTCAATCCCTTGAAAGATTCTCAAAGAATTTATCAAATAAAATTTCTGAAGCAGAAGATAAACTCTTGAAAGAAAATTACATCTCACACATCATGGAAACAAAGAAATATGCTACTACAAGAACACAGTTCAAGGATTGGTCTGTGAGTGAGCTTCAAGAAGAAAATGCAAGAATAGAAGCACAATCAAAAGATCCTCACAACAAACCTGCATGTCCAGACTGGAACAAATACAAGAAGAATGTACCTGAAAAGACCCTAAAGCTCAGAAGAATGAAGGAAGAGCTAATTCAGAATCACTATGGGGCTAAGAATCAGGTGATGAGATGGGGGGAGATAAGAGTGTTGGATACATACAAAATGCTTGAAGCTAGAAGTAAAAAGGATCCATCAATGCCTCCTAAACCTGATTATTCCAAAGAAGATGCTACTCTCAAAGCCCGGCTCTCTAAAAAGCCCAGCTCAACACCTGTCCAATCCACACTTGCTTTGGTAAAACGAAAAAGGCAAGAGGAGTTATCTGAGAAGGTTGACAAAGAGTTTGAGGAAGTGTTTATCAAAGAAGGAATCAAGAATATGATGGACTATCCAACAGATGATAGAAGTGCCAAGTTGGCCGAAGATTTGACAAGAGTAGCTCCCTTTCTATCCTCAGCAATAAAAGCTCCTTTAAGAAAGCCTTCAGACCCAAACATTCTAAAGTGGAAGGTCAACAAAGACACCAACGAATTGACTCTGATCAAGTCTAATGGTAAAGTCACTAAACTATCCATGGAAGCTGCTTATGGGCTTACAGTAGAAGACTTCCACGAACTACTAAGTTTAGAACTTGAGAAGGATGCTGATGACTTAGAATCTATTAACTTTGAGCTACAATTCAAAGGTCAAATAAGAGAGTTTTTTCTGAGGAATAAAGATCAAGAATAAGGTGTTTTTGGCATCATCTGTTCCAGGGGGGATTGTTGGGATTGAACCTTTGGAAAGGAACAGATGATACAAAGTCAAAACACACCATCCGAGCTTTGGTCCAGCTATCAGAGGTTTCTATCCAATGATAGGCTTTTACTGCTTTCAATAAAGAATATTGCTCCTATCCTCTGACAGAAGAAACTCCCAACCACTGATAGAAGAATACAAGATCAGAGGTTGGCCAGCAGTGTTTAGTCTAGTCTTAGTTAAATCAAAGTAACAGTGCTATGCATTGATAGCTTTAGTCTAGCAGTGCTTATAGTTAGTTACGTTTGTTAGCTGTCACTATAAACCATGACGTCATTGTAAGACGATCAGTGGTTAGATAGTTAGTATAAATAGGCGCTCATTGTAACAGTTTTACTTGTCTTCTTAAAAAGATCAATTCACATATCTTCTTCATTTCTTATTATCAAACAATCGTTATTGGGCTAAGGGGGAGTTTGTGAATCACTTGCAATAGTTTAATTACTTAAAAGCAAGATGGTGATGAAAACAAACGACCAATTGATTGTTGTAAAAGTTATCCATTAATCCGCTTCACTTAGTCTCTGTTTTCAATCATTTTCCATTATTTGAAACAAAAACAACAATCAAAACTTGGTGTTTTGATACCCGAAAATAGTTTCGTCGTAAAATGCACATTATGCGCATCTTTGACCGAAACTTTGACTCGTCACTTCAACTAGTAAACGTGGCAATCAGAAGGTCAAATGGCTAGGGATTATAACCTTCGTAATTACGATCACGTTGCAAAGTTCAATTGAACATTGACTTGACCAATTATGGTGAGAACCGAAAGTCAAACAGAAAGTCAACTGTTTGACTTTTAGCTCAAAATAATCTAAAAGAAATGAAAGAAACTAAGAGTGAGTACTTACTTATGTTGGGAACACTATAAGAACTCAGAGTTGGAGGCCTCCAAAGCTGGAAGCAAGCTCCAAAGAGTTGAGAGAAAGAAAGAAGGAATGGACAAGTTGGAATGAATGAAATCACTTGCTATTTATAGTTTTCTTGGGCTCATCGGATCAATCCAAGTGTCCCTTGATGTGTCATGATCTTAGGAGGGTGTTAACACATGTCACAAGCAGGTACAAAGCTAGATTTCTCGTGAACTTGGATCCCAAGGGTTTGAAGAAGAAGCTGCCATGTTGCAGCCGACATTCTACTCTCTGGTACCTCCATACGGATCATGGACTTAGATCTTACGGTCCGTAAGGCCTTGCAGGGGCTGAAGTTTCCAAAAATGGCAGATTTGGCCCCTAGACTTGTTTTGTTGCGATTTTACACTTTTAATCCCTTTTAACCTAATTTTTAGGCTCTATAAAGGTGTTAAGGCATATGTAACTTGGATTATGCCCAAAACTGTCATGGATGTCGGTTCGTTCGGTTGTACGGTTGCGTTTTTTAGCTTGATTACGACAAACGCTATAACGAACACGAAAATGACCGAAATTGCGCTACAATTTGATATTTTTGCATTATCATCAATAAAATACAAGATTTTATTGATTACAAAATTTTTTGGATGTCTACAGTCTACACAAGGTTCGTACTTAAAAATACGAGTATCGACAGACTTTCGCAGTTGTCGCAAATGGTCCCTGGAGTTGTATAAGCGTGTTTTTGCCATACCTAACCCTTCAAAACTATTTCTAAGTTATGTAAAGTGTATTTAGGGTATGTTTAGCTTACATTCTTGCTCTGGAGTGTACATCACATTAAACTGATTACGTTTGCATAACAGTTTACGATTTTACTTCCAGAAAAGGTTTGAGAGTTTGAGATTGTACAAGGACTAAAACATGTTAGTGTCACATGTAATTATACAAATCCCAGAGATAAACACAAGGTTTCAATGTATTCGAGGTTGTTTGTGTTTGTACAATGGTTGAGAAAGCACAAATGTCACATCCAAGACTTCCACTGTGCTATTCTATGTATATTGACTATGATGATATCAACTTACGTCACGATACTCCCCACCGGGCCCACCGAGATTTGGTTGGAAATTTGGGGTGTGACAGGTTGGTATCAGAGCCAACATTTTAGAGAATTCAACACTAGTCTTTTGTGTTTGATCTCAAATGACACAATAGCATATTCCTTAGTGTGATATCCCGGGTTTTTCGGATAACTTAAACGTAATACTTGTCAAACTAATTACGTGCTATGTGTACGAACGTGTACGAATTAAATGAATACGTGTTGTGTGTTGTGTGATTGTTTTGGTTAAAGAATAATTACTGTAGATATGTACACGAACTGAACCGAACCGCGACGTGAACCAACTTCGATTCATTGTGACTCTAGGAGTAACAAGTTTTAAACTTAAGCTCAAGTCAAGTCCTCGGCCAAGATCAAATCCAAACCAAGAGCAAACCTAAACCCTAAACCAAAACACTCTCGGCCGAGATCAAGTTCAAACCGCAAACTTATCAAGTTCAAACCCAAACCGAACCCACCCAAGTTCCTCGGCCATAAACCCAAACCAAACCGTAACCTTGTCCCCCTTGCGCCTATAAATACAAACCCATGCATGTTCATTCAAAAACACAAAACCCTAGAGTTTCATTGCCATCGGCAGACTTGCGATCGCAGAAAGCTCCATTGTTCGTTTCTTTCTCTCGGTCGCAGCAAACAGCAGCCGAAGTCTTCATCATCTCGATCTGATCAGCCTGGTTCACTCTCTCGGTCGCTAACAGCCGGTTACCTTCAGTCCCTTTCAGTCTCGGTCGCGAGATCAGCTTTTCTTTCTCTCGGTCGCAGCAAGCAGCAGCCCTCGCCATCTTCCCTCATCGTATTCACGGTTCGTTTACCTTGTTATTAAAAGATTAGAAGTTATCTCTGATTACAAGATCATGTTCGGATATGTATGTGCTTGAATGATTAGTTGTTTCGGATATATATATGCTTGAATGGTTAGTTGTTTCGGATGTTATTTGCTGAATGAAATCGGCTGAGTTAATTTTTGTTTATATGTATAATAGTTTTCGGAACATATAAGCTTGCCAAGCATGATTGAACGAGAAGTTAGGCTAGCCGTTTTGTTAATGATGTTTACACTAGATGATTGTATTGTTTCGGATTGTTCATACTAGATTGAATGTTGTTTGAAAGCTGAATACATATAGGCTGTGTTTTGTTGTAATAACTAGAAGTAAGAACTAGGGTTTGCATGGATGAGATATTGGTATTAATCTAGGATTAGAAATCGGTTTTTAGATTGCCTAGATTAATCGCATGAACGGGATTACACGAGTTTATGATAAAGATATGCTGAATCGGTTGCTGAGTAATAGTTACAGCCGACTTCATCTGGCTGTAACTCGGTCGATAGTTGTCGAAAAACGGATTTTCTGATGTCTAGAACGTAGAGATTTGAATAAGGAATCTAGTGGCGCTGGATTCATAATTTTCTGAAGTCGTTTGATATTTTTAAAGGCCCAAACAAGATCAGTAGCTAAAGCTGTGAAAATTCTGGAATTTTGTTGGTTGTTTATCAAGTTGGATTTTAAAATCAGTAGGGAGTTGAGTCATGATTTTTGTACAGCAACTAGGTATAGAAATTTCCGGGCAACTCCAACTGGAATTTTGTTAATCGGACGATCAGTGATTTTTAAATAAATTCTTCCGTGGCTGCAGTCAGAAAGTGGTAAATCTGACTGCAGCTTAGTGAATTAATATTTATGGTTAATTGGTAAAGATTTAGGACTTGGGAAAATTATATAAATTTCTATGGTATAAATGTCACCTACTGTAAAAATATTGGAATTTTTGGAATGTTAGAACTATTTTATAAAAATCCTAGAAAACAGCTGAATAATTGAGTGTTAAGCAGAAAGTTGATAACTTGTGATTTTATGCATTAAAGTGTTGCATGGATTTGGAATATGTTCATGATAAGTTGTTTGATTTCTATGATCACATGAGAATACTTGCATGCATGTTTGAGTGTTAGATATGTTGTTTGTGTGTATCACTTTGTGAGTAAATTGCGTGTGGAATTTGTATTGGTGTGATTTCACACTGACGTGTAATTAATTGGTTTGTTAGGACGCAACTAGCGGTCCCATTTCTTATAACATCTTTGCTACACTAACCGAGCAAATAAAGGTGAGTTCACGGCCCCTAACTTTATCCGGTTTTTTAAACAACAGGGGAGAAACATGTATACACTCTCAAACTCAATCTCTTTACGTTATACGAATTTAACGTCACATAACTATACGGTAACTAAGTTAATGTTAATGTAACGTTATGGTCACTAAGCAGCTTTATCACTTAAGTCCTCGACAATCTCCTCGGATCGTTAGTATTTGGGTTAAATAGCGGGGGAATTATAAGTAGTACTACTGGGCCCGACAAGCCCCATCCGAGCTAGTCGCGCTAGCCGACCTGGTATGGTCAACGGGTGAATAATTGGCCTAACACCGCCATGGTCATGTGATAGGCCTGGCAAAACGGAGGCACAACAGTCAGCTTCGATCGCGAACTCTTACGTGACATGACTTTAGGCTAGCTACCTATATATATTAACATTGAACTTAATTACGAATCAACTTAATATTCCGGGTTTGGAATATTGGAAACATCAACTTATTATCCCGGGTTGGGGATAATGGAAATAACAACTTAATATTCCGGGATGGGAATATTGGAAGCAACAACTTATTATTCCGGGATTGGAATAATGGAACAGATACGTTATCCCGGGTTGGGGATAACGGAGTAAACAAACTATAACGGAACAAACGAATTTATGTAAACCTGTGAACTCACTCATCTTTAATGTTGACACTTGTTTCTTTACATGTTTCTCAGGACGCTAGGAGCTCTAGGTGCACGCACATGCATTGAACAAGACATCTTTATCGAGTCTTATTTATTAATATTGTTTTGGGATTTTTCATTTGTTTTGGCGTTTGTGTTGGCGCCCGCATCACTACTTATTTATGCTTCCGCTCAAACTTTAAAACTAATGCTCTGCTAAATATTGGTAATTGATATAAAATCTACAATGAACGATTTTGGAAAACGTATTATCAAATCATGTAGAGTCGTTCGACGTACTAGTGTTTTCAGATTCTGGTTTGTTCACACGCCTCGCGGTAAAACTCTGGAAGTGGAAATTGAGGGTGTGACAGATTGGTATCAGAGCCTCTAGCTATAGAGAACCAGGTTTGCATTAGAAGTAGACCTAAACTATAGCTGATATCACGACACTAGACTTAGCTTGGCACCGAATTATTATATCTTGTTATGCAATGTGCCACAACCGTGTTTGGTAGATTATACCTTCATAATAAGAAATGAAAACAACTCGTAACTAACTACACGACCTAACAGGCAATGTCATCATCCTCATCGTCATCATCATCCGACAGACTTACGCCACCAAGGGCACCAGGAAAGGCACCAATGGTGGAACCCATACCACCTTATGGCGTGGAGACACGCTCAGCAGCGAGGAAAAGGCTCGCTCTGGGGGAGGAGTCGTCTTTACGCCCAACTATTGCTGTACCGGTTGAACCGGTTAATCCTGTAGAAATAGGAGTTGACATGCTTAGAATCCTGGTGCATACATAACAAAAACAGCTAGAAAGAATGCAGGAAACCATCCTGGCACAAGGATGGATGATCCGACACCTTACCGGGAAGACCGACTCGCTCGAAGAAGAGCATCGTACGAGCACGATAGCTCGTAAAACCATAGCCAGAGATCTGCGTGCTGAGCAGATAAGAGCCGACTGGCTGGAGGACAGAGTCCTGGAAAATAGTTGGAACATTCAGGAACTGCAAAATCAAGCACTTGCACCAGCACAGGCCCCTCCAGTGCCGGTAGAGGAGGATCCAGAAGAGGATCCAGAGGTGGATCCTGAAGAGGATCCGGAGGAGGACCCAGCTGAGGAAGCTGGAAATGCCGCACAGGATGACGGCAATGACAGTGACTTGGGGAATGGAGACGTAGACGACTGACACGTCTCGTTTATATTATTTGTTTTCCTTCAGTTTATTTATTTTCCCACTTGTGTTTAAACTTGAGACTTTATTGTGAATTCGTATGTGTGATTTGCACTTTTGTAAGACGTTGAAATTTCAGTTAATCAAGTATTTCTTTTGATTATTTAACATATTGAGTTGACATAACTTACTAATTATTAAAGTACGAAGTAGGATAACTATATTGGATATATAGACTGATCGGGGTGTGCTTGTGTTGTGTTTCAAAGATCTAAATGGCGACTGGAAGACGTGGAAACCTTAACTTGACGCCCGAAGAGCTAGCTGCCATGATCCAGGAGCATGTGAACGCAGCTTTAGCGGGTGTTCAGAACCAGCCAGCAGGAGGGGGCTTTAACCCCTACAAGATGTTCCTGGACGCAAAGCCAAGCAAATTCTCGTGGGCGGAAGGACCCATTGGATTGGTCCGCTGGATCGAAAAATCAGAATCTGTTTTTGAAATGTGCAACTGCCTAGAGGCCAACAAGGTCAAATACGCAGCCTCAACACTGGAAGATGGGGCATTGACATTGTGGAATGCCCAAGTCCAAACACGTGGGCTTATAGCTGCGAACGCAATGGCATGGACTGAGTTCAAGGCCCTGATTAAAGAGGAGTACTGTCCACGAGACAGAGTGCAACAATTGGAGCAAGCTCTATGGAACCACAAGATGGTGGGATCGGAAATTGAGGCTTACACCGCAAAACACCATGACTTGGTATTTCTGTGTCCTGAATTGGCCAACATGGTGGAGAAAAGACTCGAGTTCTATCTCGGGGGGTCTGGTTCCGGAAATTCAGGGTATGGTGATGTCTAGTAACCCTGTAACTGAACATCAAGCAATCCGATTGGCTCACAAACTCACCGATAAAGCGGTGGAACAGAAGAAACTGCCAGCACGAGGTACCACTGAAGTCGCCCCAGATAACAAAAGAAAATTTGAAGACTCCACTGTTCGACAGTCTTCGTCATCACATCCGCAGCAAGGGAACCAGAAACGGTTCAATCATTACCACAGCCACTGGGGTCATCAAAATCATCCCGCCAACAACAACAACAACAACAACAACAATATCAACAACCCGAATGCAAGCGGCTATGCGGGTCGAAAGCCGCAGTGCAACCGCTGTAATCTCCACCATAACGGCCCTTGTGCCGGAAGTCGCTGCCAAAGATGTGGCAAGATGGGACATGCAGCAAAGGATTGTCGTGGGGAAATCATGTCCCGACAAAATCAGAATCAGCCCCAGGGTCAGCAGCAGGGTATAAACCGGGGATGCTATCAGTGTGGTAGCACTGCTCATTTCAGAAAATACTGCCCACAGTTGCGCAACAACAACAATAATGGTGGAAACAACCACAACAACAATAATAACAACAACAATGGGAACGGTGGCACAAGAGGTGCCAAAGGTCGTGCATTTACATTGGGCCGCGGAGAGGCCAGAAACGACACGAACGTGGTCACCGGTAAGTTTCCCCTTAATGAACATTTTGCTACTGTGCTTTTTGATACGGGTGCGGATAGGAGTTTTATATCTGAGTATTTTAGGAAGAACCTAAATCTCACGCTTAAACCATTAGAGACCCCTTATGTGATAGAATTAGCCAATGGTAAATCGGTAGATGTGACCCAAATCGTGTCCGGCTGTCAACTCAAACTCGCGGGCCACACTTTTACCATTGATCTGATAACAACTACCCTAGGTAGTTTTGACGTGGTAGTCGGAATGGACTGGCTATCCGACGTCCGGCTGAAGTTCTCTGCTTCGAAAAGTCTATCCGTATTCCACTCTCGAACGACGAAATCCTGACAGTACAGGGCGATAAGGCAAGCGCCGTCACCAACATCATCTCATACATGCAAGCGCAGAAGTATCTTCGGAAAAAGAATTCCTTCGCTCTACTCGCACTAATTACCGAACAGCCTAAGGACGAGAAACGTATAGAAGAAATCCCTGTCGTCCGTGATTTTTCCGATGTATTCCCAGAAGAACTACATGGCCTTCCACCACATCGACAATTGGAATTTGAAATCGAATTGGCAAGCAATGCAACTCCTATCGCCAAGGCTCCATACCGCCTAGCTCCAGCCGAGCTGCAGGAGCTGTCTACCCAACTTCAAGAGCTGTTAGAAAAAGGATTTATCCGACCAAGCGTTTCGCCATGGGGAGCTCCAGTCCTGTTTGTCAAGAAGAAGGACGGGACTTTCCGCATGTACATCGACTATAGGGAACTCAACAAGGTTACAGTCAAGAACCGATACCCGTTACCTCGCATCGACGATCTCTTCGACCAACTTCAAGGGTCAAGCTACTACTCCAAGATTGATTTACGGTCTGGTTACCACCAGCTACGCGTCAGGGAGGAGGATATCGCTAAGTCAGCATTTCGCACTCGGTATGGCCATTACGAGTTCTTGGTCATGCCATTCGGTCTCACTAACGCACCTGTGGTATTCATGGACCTTATGAACCGCGTGTGTAAACCATACCTCGACAAATTTGTCATTGTGTTCATCGATGACATACTCATCTACTCCAAAAGTGAAGAAGAACATGCGGAACACCTACGATTACTGCTAGGGCTGCTTCAACAGGAAAAACTATATGCCAAGCTTTCGAAGTGTGATTTCTGGATTCGGGAAGTTCAGTTTCTCGGACATATCGTAAATGAAAAGGGTATCCACGTAGACCCTGCCAAGATTGAAGCCATCAAAAACTGGGAAGCACCTAAGACACCGACGGAGATCCGCCAATTCTTGGGATTGGCTGGTTACTACAGGCGCTTCATCGAGGGATTTTCAAAGATCGCACAACCGCTTACTACCCTCACCCAGAAAGGCATCAAGTATGCTTGGGGTGACAAGCAAGAAGCAGCATTTCAATTGCTGAAGCAGAAACTTTGCAGTGCACCCATTCTGTCCTTGCCGGAAGGGACATATGACTTCGTAGTGTATTGTGATGCTTCCATTCAGGGATTGGGATGCGTACTCATGCAACGCGATAAGGTCATCGCGTATGCGTCGCGACAGCTGAAGGTTCACGAGAAAAACTACACGACGCATGACCTGGAATTGGGAGCAGTAGTGTTTGCACTTAAGATTTGGAGACACTACCTCTATGGAACGAAGTGCACAATCTTTACTGACCACAAAAGCCTCCAGCACATCTTTGATCAGAAGGAGTTGAACATGCGACAGCGTCGCTGGGTCGAACTCTTGAACGATTATGAGTGTGCCATTCGGTACCACCCGGGTAAAGCTAACGTGGTAGCTGATGCCCTCAGTAGGAAGGAACACTTGAAACCTCGTCGCGTACGAGCACTACAACTCACTATTCATTCGGGGCTACCCGATCAAATACGCGACGCCCAGTTGGAAGCAGTTAAGGAGGAAAACATCAAATCGAATCAGTGGGAAAAATGGAACGCGATTGGGAAGTAAAGCCCAATGGAGTCCGGTATTTCATGAATCGCATATGGGTACCTCTCTACGGAAACCTCAGAGAGCTAGTCATGGACGTAGCTCACAAATCTCGATACTCTGCCCATCTGGGTTCGGATAAGATGTATCAAGACCTTAAAGCTGCGTATTGGTGGCCCAACATGAAAGCCGATATAGCCACCTACGTGAGTAAATGTTTGACTTGTGCAAAAGTCAAGGTGGAGTATCAAAAGCCATCGGGGCTACTCCAACAACCTGAGATCCCAGTGTGGAAGTGGGATCAGATCTCAATGGATTTCATCACTAAACTCCCGCGAACCTTGGGTGGTTGCGATACCATCTGGGTGATCGTGGATCGTTTAACTAAGTCCGCACACTTCCTAGCTATCAAAGAAACAGATAAGATGGAGAAGTTGACTCGCATCTACATTAAGGAAGTAGTTTCCCGGCACGGAGTGCCAACGTCCATCATCTCAGATAGAGATGCTCGCTTCACGTCAAACTTCTGGCAGTCACTCCAGAAAGCGTTGGGAACACGCTTGGATATGAGCACAGCTTATCACCCTCAGACTGATGGTCAAAGCGAAAGGACCATACAGACCTTGGAAGACATGCTTAGGGCATGCGTGGTGGACTTCGGAAATAATTGGGAGATTCACCTGCCTCTAGTAGAATTCTCATATAACAACAGCTATCATACGAGTATTTCGGCAGCACCGTTTGAAGCATTATACGGTCGTAAATGTAGATCACCGGTCTGCTGGGCAGAAGTCGGTGACAGTCAACTCACAGGCCCTGAGTTAATACTTGAGGCCACTGAAAAGATTGTACAAATCAGAAACTGCATGGCGGCGGCACGAAATCGACAGAAAAGCTACGCTGATCAACGACGCAAACCGCTCGAATTTCAAGTAGGCGACCGCGTCCTACTAAAGGTGTCACCCTGGAAGGGTGTAATTCGCTTTGGAAAACGGGGCAAACTTAACCCACGGTACGTAGGCCCGTTTGTAATCTTGAAACGTATTGGACCCGTAGCATATCAATTAGACCTTCCTGCCGAACTCAGTGGAGTTCACAACGTATTTCACGTTTCAAATCTGAAGAAGTGCCTATCAGACGAAACTTTAGTTATTCCATTGGATGAGATCCAAGTGGATGAACAACTACACTTCGTGGAAAAGCCTATTGAGATCATGGATCGTGAGATCAAGACTCGAAGGCACAGCAAGATTCCAATCGTTAAAGTTCGTTGGGATTCTAAGCGTGGACCGGAGTTCACGTGGGAAAGAGAGGACCAAATGAAAAGCAAATACCCACACCTCTTTGCAACTGAGCAGCAAACTAACGATACCAGCACCTAAATTTTCGGGACGAAAATTCTTTCAACATGGGGATGATGTGACAACCTGGAAATTTCTCATACTTTCGTGTACTATTGTTGACTAAAATTCTTGTGCATGGCACTTGGAAATTTTTGTGTATGGCACTTGGGAACTTCTTGTAACGTTGCGTACCATCATTAACGAACTAACTCCTTATGCGTGGCACTCTAAACATGTACGCTACATGCTAAACCGCGTTTACTCAATTTTCGGGACGAAAATTCTTTCAACATGGGGATAATGTGATATCCCGGGTTTTTCGGATAACTTAAACGTAATACTTGTCAAACTAATTACGTGCTATGTGTACGAACGTGTACGAATTAAATGAATACGTGTTGTGTGTTGTGTGATTGTTTTGGTTAAAGAATAATTACTGTAGATATGTACACGAACTGAACCGAACCGCGACGTGAACCAACTTCGATTCATTGTGACTCTAGGAGTAACAAGTTTTAAACTTAAGCTCAAGTCAAGTCCTCGGCCAAGATCAAATCCAAACCAAGACAAACCTAAACCCAAACACTCTCCGGCCGAGATCAAGTTCAAACCGCGAACTTATCAAGTTCAAACCCAAACCGAACCCACCCAAGTTCCTCGGCCATAAACCCAAACCAAACCGTAACCTTGTCCCCCTTGCGCCTATAAATACAAACCCATGCATGTTCATTCAAAAACACAAAACCCTAGAGTTTCATTGCCGTCGGCAGACTTGCGATCGCAGAATGCTCCATTGTTCGTTTCTTTCTCTCGGTCGCAGCAAACAACAGCCGAAGTCTTCATCATCTCGATCTGATCAGCCTGGTTCACTCTCTCGGTCGCTAACAGCCGGTTACCTTCAGTCCCTTTCAGTCTCGGTCGCGAGATCAGCTTTTCTTTCTCTCGGTTGCAGCAAGCAGCAGCCCTCGCCATCTTCCCTCATCGTATTCACGGTTCGTTTACCTTGTTATTAAAAGATTAGAAGTTATCTCTGATTACAAGATCATGTTCGGATATGTATGTGCTTGAATGATTAGTTGTTTCGGATATATATATGCTTGAATGGTTAGTTGTTTCGGATGTTATTTGCTGAATGAAATCGGCTGAGTTAATTTTTGTTTATATGTATAATAGTTTTCGGAACATATAAGCTTGCCAAGCATGATTGAACGAGAAGTTAGGCTAGCCGTTTTGTTAATGATGTTTACACTAGATGATTGTATTGTTTCGGATTGTTCATACTAGATTGAATGTTGTTTGAAAGCTGAATACATATAGGCTGTGTTTTGTTGTAATAACTAGAAGTAAGAACTAGGGTTTGCATGGATGAGATATTGGTATTAATCTAGGATTAGAAATCGGTTTTTAGATTGCCTAGATTAATCGCATGAACGGGATTACACGAGTTTATGATAAAGATATGCTGAATCGGTTGCTGAGTAATAGTTACAGCCGACTTCATCTGGCTGTAACTCGGTCGATAGTTGTCGAAAAACGGATTTTCTGATGTCTAGAACGTAGAGATTTGAATAAGGAATCTAGTGGCGCTGGATTCATAATTTTCTGAAGTCGTTTGATATTTTTAAAGGCCCAAACAAGATCAGTAGCTAAAGCTGTGAAAATTCTGGAATTTTGTTGGTTGTTTATCAAGTTGGATTTTAAAATCAGTAGGGAGTTGAGTCATGATTTTTGTACAGCAACTAGGTATAGAAATTTCCGGGCAACTCCAACTGGAATTTTGTTAATCGGACGATCAGTGATTTTTAAATAAATTCTTCCGTGGACTGCAGTCAGAAAGCGGTAAATCTGACTGCAGCTTAGTGAATTAATATTTATGGTTAATTGGTAAAGATTTAGGACTTGGGAAAATTATATAAATTTCTATGGTATAAATGTCACCTACTGTAAAAATATTGGAATTTTTGGAATGTTAGAACTATTTTATAAAAATCCTAGAAAACAGCTGAATAATTGAGTGTTAAGCAGAAAGTTGATAACTTGTGATTTTATGCATTAAAGTGTTGCATGGATTTGGAATATGTTCATGATAAGTTGTTTGATTTCTATGATCACATGAGAATACTTGCATGCATGTTTGAGTGTTAGATATGTTGTTTGTGTGTATCACTTTGTGAGTAAATTGCGTGTGGAATTTGTATTGGTGTGATTTCACACTGACGTGTAATTAATTGGTTTGTTAGGACGCAACTAGCGGTCCCATTTCTTATAACATCTTTGCTACACTAACCGAGCAAATAAAGGTGAGTTCACGGCCCCTAACTTTATCCGGTTTTTTAAACAACAGGGGGAGAAACATGTATACACTCTCAAACTCAATCTCTTTACGTTATACGAATTTAACGTCACATAACTATACGGTAACTAAGTTAATGTTAATGTAACGTTATGGTCACTAAGCAGCTTTATCACTTAAGTCCTCGACAATCTCCTCGGATCGTTAGTATTTGGGTTAAATAGCGGGGGAATTATAAGTAGTACTACTGGGCCCGACAAGCCCCATCCGAGCTAGTCGCGCTAGCCGACCTGGTATGGTCAACGGGTGAATAATTGGCCTAACACCGCCATGGTCATGTGATAGGCCTGGCAAAACGGAGGCACAACAGTCAGCTTCGATCGCGAACTCTTACGTGACATGACTTTAGGCTAGCTACCTATATATATTAACATTGAACTTAATTACGAATCAACTTAATATTCCGGGTTTGGAATATTGGAAACATCAACTTATTATCCCGGGTTGGGGATAATGGAAATAACAACTTAATATTCCGGGATGGGAATATTGGAAGCAACAACTTATTATTCCGGGATTGGAATAATGGAACAGATACGTTATCCCGGGTTGGGGATAACGGAGTAAACAAACTATAACGGAACAAACGAATTTATGTAAACCTGTGAACTCACTCATCTTTAATGTTGACACTTGTTTCTTTACATGTTTCTCAGGACGCTAGGAGCTCTAGGTGCACGCACATGCATTGAACAAGACATCTTTATCGAGTCTTATTTATTAATATTGTTTTGGGATTTTTCATTTGTTTTGGCGTTTGTGTTGGCGCCCGCATCACTACTTATTTATGCTTCCGCTCAAACTTTAAAACTAATGCTCTGCTAAATATTGGTAATTGATATAAAATCTACAATGAACGATTTTGGAAAACGTATTATCAAATCATGTAGAGTCGTTCGACGTACTAGTGTTTTCAGATTCTGGTTTGTTCACACGCCTCGCGGTAAAACTCCGCGAGTGGAAATTGAGGGTGTGACACTTAGACTCCCGAGTCTAAGCATTGACCTAGGATTACTCACATGATTATTAAGATATTATTATTGTTTTGATTTGATTTGATTTTGAAATAGGATAATGCCGCCCAGATATAGAGGAAATGGAAGAGGAAAAGGAAAAGGACCCATGAGAGGGGGACCATCAAGACAAATACCTCCTCATTCACAAAACTCGAATCCTTATCAAGATTTGGGAGACTCTTCCCCATGGCAATTAGCGAGACACTCTATCTCGCATGAGTATTCACCCCCAAATTCCTAGAATTCATACCATTCTCATCATTCACACCATTCACATCATTCCCATCATTCACACCACTCTCACCAATGTCACCACTCCCATCATTCCCATTCCCACTCCCATTCATATTATGCAAAATTTGACCCTAACCTCTACTTTAACACACCCCCAACTAATCAGAATCAGTTGGACCAACCCAATACAATGGAGGAGGACTCCGATCCGGAGATGCCATCGACGGGGTCACATGGACACCCAATCGAGATATCTAGTGGTTCTGCATCTTACGCAGGATCACCATACCAAGGTCCTAACGATGGGACCAGTATTAGAGTCAATTTACTTTTGCCATACTCCTTCATACCACTCTCCAATTCCTAAACCGCCATTTCCATTAGAAGATGTGTAGATGGAACCTGTGGAACAACCACAGCCACCCCTAGAACCGCCAAGGAGAAAACGCGAAGCACGTATGTCGGTACGTGCAGGACAATGGTCGAGTTTGCTACCAACATTGCCCCAAACCTACCCTACTATTCCTGAGGACCTACAAATGGGTGGACCCTCAAATACAGCACCTATGGTTGATCCGACACCATAACCTTTGTTTCAACCACCACTATCGGGTTTTGATAACCCAATTCCTACATATCCAGATACGTCTAGATATAATCCTTTGAATCTGTCTATGCCGATGGACTTAAACTATCAAGCGCCAGCATACGACCCGTATGTACAAGCGGTCGTGCATAACCCGTATCCTTTCCCTCCTGTTTACCCAGCTGCTGGATATCCCAATTATGAATACTAGTATCCTGTTGTGCCTCAACCACAACCTCAACCACCGCCACAACTTGAGGCCATTAATCAGGCCTTAGAACGGATGCAAGAAATGCAACAACAAGCTGAAAAGACGGAGAAGAAGACAAGTAAGTTCTTCAAGAAACTCTCCAAGTTAGTTAGGGGAAAGAAGGATGAGTGATGTTCCTTTTATATTTATTTAAATTCCAAAAGTCCTTGCGTGGACATGTTATTTCTCTTTAGTCCCTGTGTGGACATATTTTTCCTTTAGTCCCTGCGTGGACAATTAGTTTACTCTATTTCAAAGTCCTGTTTAAGGCAAGTTTTGTAACTTCTATTATTTAATGAAAAGTTTTGGACTATTTATATATATATATATGTATTTGTTACATCCTTCTTTCAAGCGATCGTCTCGATTTTAATTCGAATTTTATCGATCTGCTATATAATTCCAAAAGATCCTCTTAATGGTTTTGAACAGCCACCCTTTCTATCATGATAGTTAAGGAAGATTATACCTTCTATCCCGAGGTATTGAACTATGTTCAAACCTCAAAGTCACTATGGTCAATTGCGACTATGACTTTTTCAACCATTAAGATAGATATTCTGTGTTAACATTCAAGTAATGTTAATACTCCTGGCAGTGTGATCCGAGGAACCACACTAGCTATCTAGGTGATGGACTACGTCCAAGCCTTATAGCCTATGTGATCAAATTTGATCCCGACTAATATCAACAATACGATGATCATAATTTAACATCTATTAGTGATGTATTGCCTACGAGCTATTAAATAACATCCATTAGTGATGTGTTGCCTACAGGCTATTATATAACATCCAGTAGTGATGTGTTGCCTACAGGTTATATTGTCGATTAAGACAATGACAGTTGTAACCTTTTGTTCCCTGTCCAAGGTGGTGAGCTATGCTTAAGCCTCATAGTCTATATGATCGGTAAGATCATAACTAATATCATCAATGTGATGATCATCTATCTTAACATCTTATGTGATGTTAATTGATTTGCCTACGGGCCGTATTATATCGTCAAAAATGACTACGATAGTTGTAGTCTTATGACTCCCTGTCCAGAAGCAATGAACTATGTTCAAGCCTTAAGGCCCCTTGATCAAATAAGATCGTGGTTTATATTCTAAATGTCCTTGTGCATGCCTACGTGCCGTATCATATTGTCCTTTGGGACAGGCCTACACGTCATATTTTCATATCCTTCGTGATAGGCCTATGTGCCATATTATAATGTCCTTTGTGACAAGTTTATGAGCTACCTATAAATGTCATTTTGACTATGACATATGTGACTTTATGATCCATTGTCCAATAACGTATGGACTATGTTCAACATTAGAGATGCCCTTGATGGTCTTTTGAGACCTAGGCAAAGTACATTTAAGTACTTTGAATAACATTCATTAGAATGTTAAAGCCTGGCAAGTTATGACTTTGAGCACACTGGACCAAAAAGGCAAAGGATTTATATAATTAAACTTTAGAAGCTAGTATGGTTTAATAATACCATGGCTAATGCATATCCAAATTTTTGGTGTTTAGTACCAAACATACGACATGGCTCATTCTGATGAGGCCAACAACAGACACAACGACAAGGATAATGTCAATATAAATGATAATCGCAATGGTGAGGGGATTGATATCCAGGCCATGATTGCCACTGAGGTCGGCAAGGCTAGGAATGCGTTCATAGCCAATCAAAGGGAGTCGAGCGCTACTCGCTCCAAACACTTATCTATGCCACATTCATTCGTAAAGAGTGTTCTGTTCATTCCTCGAATGCGAGGAGTGAACCCAAGAAACAAGAGTTTCATGAAAGGTCCCATTCTTCTAAGGACGGTAGTACCTATAAGTATTTTGTCTCCTGTAAACCCGGGACTTCAATGGTGAGAAGGGGGCTATAGAAGCCTTGAGATGGCTAGATGAGATGGAAACTATTGTGGATATCAGCGGATATGTTGATAAGGATGTTGTGAAGTTTGTTTCACAATCTTTTAAGGGCGATGCCCTAATTTGGTGGAAGGCTATGGTCCAATCTACAGGGAAAAGACCCTGTACAATATGGGATGGCCCAAGTTTGTGGACCTAATCAAGGATACCTACTACCCTCCTCATGAGGTGGAAAAGATAGAGTCAGATTTCCTGACTCTCACCATGAAGAACATGGACTGTCGGAAATATGTCACCAACTATAACTCTCTGTCCAGGCTATTACCTTATTTAATTTCTCCTGAACCTAAATGCGTAGCGCTGTTTATTAATGGTTTAGCCCAAAGATTAAAGGCATGGTTAACGCTCCTCAGCCTGCTACTTATAGGTCTACTGTAGACCTATCCCTTTCCCTCACCTTAGATCTAGTAAGACAAAAGTCTGTCAAGACTGAGACTGACAGAAAGAGGAAACGGGAGGATGATAACTCCTAAAGGTTCAAGAAGAAAGGAAAATCTGGGTTTAACAAAAACCAAGGTAGGTCAGATGAGAGACTTGTGTGTAAGATTTGCTACCACAAACATTGGGTCAGTGTAACTCAGACCCACAAGCTAAACCCGACGGTATCTTCGAGAAGGGGCATAACCCTTGAATGCAAAAACCTGAAGGATGTCGTCTGCTACGGTTGCAATGAGAAGGGGCATATCAAGACCAACAGCCCCAAGAACCCCAAGGGTAACTCTGCAAAGCCCGGAGAGGCTAAGAAGGGGAATGCACGAGCATTCCAGATGAATTCTAAGCAGGCGGTGAATGGCGATAATGTCATAACAGGTACCTTCCTCATTAGTGACGTCTATGCTAGAGTTCTTTTTGATTCGGGTGCAGATACATCTTTTGTAGATCTTAAGTTTAGTAAACTTTTAAATTTGCCCATAAGAACTCTACATATTAAATATGAGGTAGAGTTCGCTGATGGAACCTTATTAACTGCTTCCTCCATTCTAGATGGATGTTTTATATCCATCAAGAATCATTCTATTCCATTATCCCTTCTGCCAATGAAATTGGCGGGGTTCGATGTAATCTTAGGCATGGATTGGTTATCTTATAACTAAGCCCGCATTGCCTGTGCTAAGAAACTCATCAAAATTAAACCCCCCCCCCAGTGAACTACTCACCATCTATGGAGATTCACACTATGGATTGCCTGTGAAAGCGTCATTACTTAAGGCATCCCGGTGTTTCAAAAGAGCTTGTGTCATCTACATGGAACAAGTGACTGTTGATGAGCCAAAACCCCAGATGGAAGATATTCCTATCATCTTTGAGTATCTAGATGTATTACCTGAAGAATTACCAGGTCTACCTCCAGATAGATAAGTGGAGTTCAGAATCGACATCTTATCTGGAGCTGCTCCTGTAGCTAGAGCTCCATACCGATTAGCACCCATGGAGATGAAGGAATTAAGGACGCAACTTGATGAGCTTTTAGAGAAACGCTTTATTCAGCCTATTTCCTCACCCTGGGGGCTCCTATTTTATTCATTAAGAAAAAGGACGGATCAATGCGAATGTGCATTGTCTATCGAGAATTAAACAAAATAACGATCAAGAATCGTTATCCTTTGCCCATGATCGATGACTTTTTCGATCAACTTCAAGGAGCTAGCTACTTTTCTAAGATCGACTTAAGGTCGGGTTATCATCAGCTGAAGGTCAGGAACGAGGATGTTGCAAAGAATGCCTTCAGGACTAGATACGATCATTATGAATTCCTTGTGATGCCTTTTGGGCTCACCAATGCAGCTGCAACATTCATGGAACTCATGAATAGAGACTGCAAGCCATATTTAGATAAGTTTGTCATTGTCTTTATAGACGACATACTTATTTATTCTTGTAATCATGCCGACCACGAGAAACATCTTCGGTGCATCTTAGAGTTACTAAGACAGGAGAAACTTTATGCTAAATTCTCCAAATGTGAATTCCGGCTTCGAGAAGTCCAATACCTTGGACACGTGGTTAGTGAGCGTGGTATCCAAGTGGATCCCGCTAAGATAGAAGCCATTATGAATTGGAAAGCACCCAAGACTCCGTCCGAGATTCGTAGTTTCTTAGGATTGGCCGGTTACTATAGGAGGTTCATTGAGAACTTTTCAAGGATAACCACTCCTTTAACTACTCTGACCCGTAAGACTGTCAAGTTTAACTGGGGGTCCAAAACAACAGGATCTTTTGAAATCCTTAAGCACAAATTGAGCAACGCACTAGTGCTAACTCTACCTGAAGGCATTGAGGAGTTCGTTGTCTACTGCGATGCTTCGCATACTTGCATGGGTTGTGTGCTTATGCAAAGAGGCAAAGTGATTGCCTATGCATCGCGACAACTAAAAGTGCATGAAAGGAATTAAACCACCCATGATTTAGAGTTGGGTGCCGTTGTATTTGCACTAAAACTATGGAGACATTACCTATCCGGAACAAAGTGTATTATACATTGATCACAAGAGTCTCCAACATCTATTTAATCAGAAGGATTTAAATATGAGACAACGCTGATGGATGGAAACATTAAATGATTATGTACGCTATCATCTTGGCAAAGCGAATGTAGTCTGCGCTTAACCACAAAGAAAGGGTTAAACCTATAAGGATTAACACCAAAAGCATTGAACTAAAGAACAGCTTGAATGAGAAGCTATTAGATGCGCAAAAGCAAGCCTTGTTAGAGGCTAATGCTCCTAGTGAAGGATTAGGTGGAACTGTTGATCAGTTGACACCTAGAAAAGATGGTATCCTTAGATTTAATGACAGAATCTGGGTTCTAATCATCGGGGGACTTAGAGATCCTAATCCTCCAAGAAGTGCATAAATCGAGATACTCAGTTCACCCTGGTAGTGACAAAATGTATCAATATTTGAAAAAGAATTATTGGTGGATGGGTATGAAGAAATCCATAGCCACCTATCTAGCTAAGTGTCTGACGTGTTCGCAAGTTAAAGCTGAACACCAAAAATCGTTAGGACTTCTACAACAGCTAGTGGTGCATAATGTATATGTCTTAGTCTTATATCGAGTCTGTATAGAATAGAGCTGAATAGGCTAGTCGTATGAAGTATTTATATTTGTTTTACTCAAGTTCGCTCATAACTTGTCATGTATAGACAAGTCTGGCCGAACTTGCAGTAGCAAGTTCGGGCGAACTTGGTTCTCCCATGAGCGGACTTGATGTTCTATAAATAGCTAGCTAGTGCTCCTCATTTGTAACTTTGGCATTTTGGAGGCGAAGCTCAGTCAGTTTGTACTCTTGACGTTTGATCAATAAAACTGATGTTAAACTGATTAATTCTTGTCTATTGGTAAACACGACGTAATATTTCCGCTATTATGGATGTTAGATATCAAATTTAGGTTCCGTAGCATCGAGGATCGGTCCTACAAGTGGTATCAGAGCTAGAACAGCCTGATTTGATAGTATCAAGACAAGAACACTTCTATTTCATCTCCATTCTTCTATTTTTCTTAACTTTTTCATTAAAAATGAAGAATTCACGGTCAAAATCTTTTCAATTTTGAATATATCATGTAAAATACAACAAAGATAAACCCTTGAAAGATTGGAGACCAAATTCAACCGATTTGATGTCAAAATTTTGAAAAACCATGTTTTGCAAAACTTTTCCATCGAACCCTTGTTTAACCAAGTTCGACCGAACTTGTGTTAGAAAGTCATTTTTCAGGAGAATTTCTATCAAGTTCAATCGAACTTGAGCTGTTTTTGAGGAATTTTGGTCAAGTTCGCTCGAAGTTACTAATTTTTCATTGATTTTATATCAAGTTCGACCGAACTTGGGTAATATCAAGAAAATTTTAGGTAAGTTCGCCCGAACTCACAAGATTGTTATCAAATCTCTTTTCACAAGTTCGACCGAAGTTCAAGGGATCTTTTTCAAATTTGAAATCACAAGTTCGACCGAACTTGTGATTAATTTTCAAGAATTCTTCATTTGTGCTGCAAGATCGACCGAACTTGTAGTTGAACTAATTGTTTTCAAGTGTTTTCAGTGTACACATCTCGTTATTCAAAATGGATGATATTCAAAGAGCTTTTATGTCAGGAGCCAGTTCGTCAAATGCCAACGTAATCCATCAAGTCAATCTTGATAACGAAATCGACACGACTGTTAAACCGCCCAAGCTAATGGGCATGGACGAGTATGAAGCATGGAAAGAGAAATTTACATATTGGGTTCAAGCCATGCACTTTGCAGGCTGGGTGTCGATAGAAAGAGGTTACATTTTTCTGGTGGATGAACATCAGCAAGTGTTGGAAAAGTACAATTACACGACTATCCAGAAAGACGAATACATTGCTGAAAAGAAAATGATAAGTCTCATCATTCAAATTCTCAAAGAAGATATTATGGTCTTACTGCCTGAATATGCTACTGCAAAAGAACTCTGGCTATCGCTTCAAAAGAAGTATCAAGGAAGTGCGGAGATGATAAAGAGCAAGAAAGCTCTTATTCTGAAAGAGTTTGACATCTTTACTATGTTGAAGAATGAGACTATGAAGCAAATGATTGAGCGTTTCTGTCATCTTAAAGTCCAAATGCGAAGACACGGTCTCGAGAAGACAGAACAAGAATACATCGACAAGCTTGCAGACGCACTACCAGATGGAGAGTGGACTACTTATCTTATGGTTCTGAAGGAAAGTGAAAAGTGGGAATTCTTCAAGCTGTCAACATTTATCGATAAACTCGAAGGCCATGAAATGGAACTCCTGAAGATTGCAAAGACAAAGAACGCTAATGTTGTTCAAGACGTTGGTTTGTACTACAAGAATGGAATGCAAGATAATATTTCAATCCCAAAGATTCAGACAGCATTCAACGCAAGTTTGAACTCTTCGAACAATTCTCCGCAGAATCAGAATCAATCACAGCCTCATTATAAATCATAGTCCACAAAGTTCGTTTTCAAGCACTGGTTCAAATTCGTCTTATCAGAGTCAAACTAATCAGAACCAACAAACAAATTCTGATTCAAATGTATACAAGTGCAACGTCGCAGTGAATTTGAACAATGTTGTTTCGGAACAAGTTGTTAAACAGCATATGTCGCTTCTTGCCACTGTTCTGGAGTCATACGAAAGTCTTGTAGCCGGTAAAATTGGAAATCCTGAAATGACGGCAGAAGATTATGACCACGTGGATGAAGAAGAACTCGAGTTGATGGATATTAAGTGGAGTTTAGCTTCGATTATCCGAAGGGTAACCAAGTTCGTTGCTCTCACTGGCCGAGATATCGGAAACTCAAGCAACAAACTAGGTTTTAACAAGACAAAAGTCACGTGCTTCAGATGTCGCCAATAGGGCCATTTCAAAAGAGAATGCAAAAATCCTGAAGCAACGGGAAATCAAAGTCCATCCGGAAGAGGCAATGAGTATTACAAGAAGTCACTTCAGTACAAGCCTTTCCCGAAGAAGACTCGGGTTGAAATTCAAGAGAAACCGAATAGCAGTAATACTGCGAAGGCTATGGTTGCATCAAACGAAGATGACGGTTTCGACTGGAATTCCTACATCGGTAAGAAGACCGGAGTTGTGTTAATGGCTGAAATTGTTGAAGATACATCTGCAAAAGAAGCAGCGGCTATAGAGAATATTCTGCTGGAACAATATCTGCAACAACAACGTGAAGAAGAGGAGTATATCCACTTGCAGAAGCAAGGAATGTTATCTCCTAATTCGTGTGATAATTTTGCAGGTCATTTTGATGGAAGTTCTCAGGAACAAGTTCCCGAGAATAAATTAACTCATGAAGAAGTCATTGATGTTACTCAAGAAGTGAATGCCGAAAACCTCAAGGATATTGCCGACAAAGCCTTGATGGCAAATCTAACCAAGGTAGGTCCAGAGGTAAATGAAGTTGTCAAAGTACAAGTTGTAGAGGTTGAGAAACCTTGTACAAAATGTACCGAACCATGTTTTGAATGTGCCGAAAAATCAAAGATCATTGCTGAAAACAATGTGCATAATGAACTTTTGAAATACGATTATCGCACAATGAAGGAAGCGTATGATAAAATGAAAAATGATTATGGAATGCTTGATAGAAATAATATCGAACAACATGATACAATAAGGATGTTAAAAGGAACATTAATGGATAAGCAAAAAGCGATTAATATCTATATTAACACCATTGCTGAAACTAAGCAACAACTCCAGGACATGAAAATTGAAACAGAGCATGTTCAAAAACTTTTGAGAAGTTACACATGTAACGCATATGTCATTGATCACATCCTTCCGACAATTCCACCGGAAGAAAAACCTAAAAAGAAAATTGGTAAAGAATACAGCAATGTTCCTCCACCCCTATGCGAGAAATACTGTCGCAAATCCACTGATGGGATGGATAAGGCACTCAACATTGAGTTATTATCTGAAAAGAAAACTGAGTTGCCGGAAAACATTGATGTAATCTATACTAAAACAGATGATGACAATACTGTGGCTAAAAAGGTTGTTGAAAATGTTTTGAACGATTCTGATAAAGGCAGCTTTAAAAGCGCTGACTCGGGTTCACAGAATTTTGACTCACAGTCCGAAGATGACGATACATCATCGGAGAATGATCTATGTGATGATCCTAATATTGTAATGTACAAGATTAAGGAATCTGATAGATTATACTTTTATGACAGTTTTCCGATTCAGAACATGAAGGAAGAATTGTTAGACAAATTCTTTAAACTCGTGGAAGTCACATCAAATGATCTGGTAATCAATGAAAAGAAATTTTATTCCAAACGTAAAAGAAACAACTACCGAAGGAATGGTGGTGATCATCCGGAAAACCGGAGAGTTGGGTTAGGATTAGAGGAATCAGATGAACCTAAAAAGAAAGTGTCACCATTTCATGAATACAAGAATAAAAACATGAATTTTGTATATGGGACGAACACGGTTCATGAGGAAAGTTTGATCGAGAAACAATCAAACGATGAGTTCAAGAAACAGAAAGAACTTCGAGATAAAGCCAAAATTGCAAGTGGTGCCAAAACAAGTGGTGTAAAACCCACTAAAGGACATCCACATGATTCTCGGACTTGTTTCAAGTGCAATGAAATTGGTCATATTGCACGCCAATGTACGAAATCAAAGCCGGCTTATCTTCGAAGGAAAGGAAGTTCAAATGTTGTGAAACCGAAGCAACCAGAGTTTGGGAAAATAAGAATTCTAAAAAGAAATGTTAACAAAGATGAAATGAAACAAGTTTTTGAAAATAAATTTGAGAATTAATTTTCGAAAAAGGTGAATCTTCAAAAGCTAATGAAAACAAGTTTTACATCAAGAAGGCTAACATAAAATCTCAAGCCTGGATTGCAAAGAAACGGTCAACAACATCTGAGATCACCAAGTCTGAGCATGTTAAGACTAGTGATAGCATGAAAGAATCAAAATCTGAAATCATAATTGAAACCACATCTGAAAATGTCAAAACTACAAGTGGTAACAATTCAAAAGATAAAAAGACAGTAAAGTTTTCAAACATAAACATCATAGAAAATCCAGATGATGAATGTGAATTTGATTAGGCAGATGAGTGTGGATCCGATATGCTGATGAGTGTGAGTTTGATTTTGATGATGGTTATCCAGTTCAACCCAAGACTAAAAAGGCTTGGGTCTTGCTTTTTAAATAGATTGTTGAAATGTGCAAGGGCCCCAGAGATCCATACTTTCTAAGTGGATTTTGGATAGTGGAGCGTCCAGGCATATGACGGGAAGGAAAGCGTTGCTATTCGACATAAAAGCTATCAATGATGGATATGTTGGATTTGCGGGTAACCAGGGTGGAAGGATAGTCGCCGAGGGAAAACTCTCCAATGGCGTCGTTTCATTTGGTCGCATGAATTATATTGCAGAGTTGGAAAATAATCTTCTGAGCATATCGCGGATTTGTGACAAGAAGTTCACGGTGCATTTCAACGACAAAGAGTGTATTATCTTGAAGCCGGGATTCAAAATACCAGATGAGTGGATTCTGATGCGAGCACCTCGAGAGAATGATCTATATGTTCTTGATATGGACGTCGCTACCACTTCATCAAAATCAGCGCAATGTTTTGTGACAAAGGCTACTGAAAAGGATTCTATTCTTTGGCATCGTAAAATGGGGCATATTAATTTGCGAAAAATGAATTACTTGGTTCATAATGATCTTGTAGAAGGTGTAAATCTTCAGAGCTTTCATATGTCTGATCACTGCTTAGAATGTAAAAAGGGAAAGCAGATCAAGAAATCTCATCCGAAGAAAATTCTGAACTCAATCAAGTTGCCAATAGAATGTCTCCACATGGATTTATTTGGTCCTGTAAATGTTCAAAGCATCTCAGGAGACTTATATTGCTTGGTCGTGACAGATGACTATTCGAGATATTCGTGGGTATTCTTTCAGGAATCAAAAGACGAAACGTTCGAGAACTTGGTGATTCTATTCAAGAAACTCGAAAACCTTTATCATCTGCCGGTCAGACGCATCAGAAGTGACAACGGTACAGAGTTTAAGAATAACAAAATGATGGAATTCTGCAACGCAAAAGGGATTCTGCACGAGTTTAGTGCTCCCTATACTCCATAGTAAAACGTTGTTGTTGAACGGAAAAACAGAACTTTGATTGAAACTGCGATAACCATGCTTGCAGATTCTAAACTTCCAATCAGCTTCTGGAGTGAAGCGGTTGCTGCGGCTTGCTACATGCTAAACAAAGTTTTCACTGTCAAACCAACAAAGAAAACATGTTTTGAGATGATAAGCCGACGGAAGCCAAATTTGAAATTCTTAGAGTGCGCCATGCACTGTAACCGATCAAGATGGCAAATTCGGAACTAAATCTCTTGAGGGTTTCTTTGTCAGATACGTGAGTCCGTTAAGAAGAGTATATGTTCCTTCGTTGAGAAAGGTTATTGAAGCACAGCACGTGGATTGTTTTAACTATACGGATCCTATTCAAAAGAGAGGTGACGCGTGGCTGTTTAACTACCAAGACCTTTGGAAGTCATTCGACTTGCCGGAAGAACCGTCTGACGAAGAAGTTGCAGCGTTATATTATATTCACCAGTCAGCAAATCAAGAATAAATCATTAGACCAATTGTGGTTAATCAAACCACGTTGGATTCTTCATCTTCCAGAGCAGGTCCAAGCAATAATAGTGGTGTTCAAGTTGAAAATACTTTTGAAGTAGAGGTAACACCTACTACACCTCTAGTGAATGCTTCTAATGAACCGAAAACACAACAGTGCCTAGTACGCCTCAGAATCAGAATTCTGATTTATATGAAGCACCGACATTTGATGCTGATGATGAAACTTCATCGGACGAAGAAGTTGAGCATATATCTAACTTGTTCATCGGACGAGTATGAAGCATGGAAAGAGAAATTTACATATTGGGTTCAAGCCATGCACTTCGCAGGCTGGGTGTCGATAGAAAGAGGTTACATTTTTCTGGTGGATGAACATCAGCAAGTGTTGGAAAAGTACAATTACACGACTATCCAGAAAGACGAATACATTGCTGAAAAGAAAATGATAAGTCTCATCATTCAAATTCTCAAAGAAGATATTATGGTCTTACTGCCTGAATATGCTACTGCAAAAGAACTCTGGCTATCGCTTCAAAAGAAGTATCAAGGAAGTGCGGAGATGATAAAGAGCAAGAAAGCTCTTATTCTGAAAGAGTTTGACATCTTTACTATGTTGAAGAATGAGACTATGAAGCAAATGATTGAGCGTTTCTGTCATCTTAAAGTCCAAATGCGAAGACACGGTCTCGAGAAGACAGAACAAGAATACATCGACAAGCTTGCAGACGCACTACCAGATGGAGAGTGGACTACTTATCTTATGGTTCTGAAGGAAAGTGAAAAGTGGGAATTCTTCAAGCTGTCAACATTTATCGATAAACTCGAAGGCCATGAAATGGAACTCCTGAAGATTGCAAAGACAAAGAACGCTAATGTTGTTCAAGACGTTGGTTTGTACTACAAGAATGGAATGCAAGATAATATTTCAATCCCAAAGATTCAGACAGCATTCAACGCAAGTTTGAACTCTTCGAACAATTCTCCACAGAATCAGAATCAATCACAGCCTCATTATAAATCATAGTCCACAAAGTTCGTTTTCAAGCACTGGTTCAAATTCGTCTTATCAGAGTCAAACTAATCAGAACCAACAAACAAATTCTGATTCAAATGTATACAAGTGCAACGTCGCAGTGAATTTGAACAATGTTGTTTCGGAACAAGTTGTTAAACAGCATATGTCGCTTCTTGCCACTGTTCTGGAGTCATACGAAAGTCTTGTAGCCGGTAAAATTGGAAATCCTGAAATGACGGCAGAAGATTATGACCACGTGGATGAAGAAGAACTCGAGTTGATGGATATTAAGTGGAGTTTAGCTTCGATTATCCGAAGGGTAACCAAGTTCGTTGCTCTCACTGGCCGAGATATCGGAAACTCAAGCAACAAACTAGGTTTTAACAAGACAAAAGTCACGTGCTTCAGATGTCGCCAATAGGGCCATTTCAAAAGAGAATGCAAAAATCCTGAAGCAACGGGAAATCAAAGTCCATCCGGAAGAGGCAATGAGTATTACAAGAAGTCACTTCAGTACAAGCCTTTCCCGAAGAAGACTCGGGTTGAAATTCAAGAGAAACCGAATAGCAGTAATACTGCGAAGGCTATGGTTGCATCAAACGAAGATGACGGTTTCGACTGGAATTCCTACATCGGTAAGAAGACCGGAGTTGTGTTAATGGCTGAAATTGTTGAAGATACATCTGCAGAAGAAGCAGCGGCTATAGAGAATATTCTGCTGGAACAATATCTGCAACAACAACGTGAAGAAGAGGAGTATATCCACTTGCAGAAGCAAGGAATGTTATCTCCTAATTCGTGTGATAATTTTGCAGGTCATTTTGATGGAAGTTCTCAGGAACAAGTTCCCGAGAATAAATTAACTCATGAAGAAGTCATTGATGTTACTCAAGAAGTGAATGCCGAAAACCTCAAGGATATTGCCGACAAAGCCTTGATGGCAAATCTAACCAAGGTAGGTCCAGAGGTAAATGAAGTTGTCAAAGTACAAGTTGTAGAGGTTGAGAAACCTTGTACAAAATGTACCGAACCATGTTTTGAATGTGCCGAAAAATCAAAGATCATTGCTGAAAACAATGTGCATAATGAACTTTTGAAATACGATTATCGCACAATGAAGGAAGCGTATGATAAAATGAAAAATGATTATGGAATGCTTGATAGAAATAATATCGAACAACATGATACAATAAGGATGTTAAAAGGAACATTAATGGATAAGCAAAAAGCGATTAATATCTATATTAACACCATTGCTGAAACTAAGCAACAACTCCAGGACATGAAAATTGAAACAGAGCATGTTCAAAAACTTTTGAGAAGTTACACATGTAACGCATATGTCATTGATCACATCCTTCCGACAATTCCACCGGAAGAAAAACCTAAAAAGAAAATTGGTAAAGAATACAGCAATGTTCCTCCACCCCTATGCGAGAAATACTGTCGCAAATCCACTGATGGGATGGATAAGGCCCTCAACATTGAGTTATTATCTGAAAAGAAAACTGAGTTGCCGAAAAACATTGATGTAATCTATACTAAAAACAGATGATGACAATACTGTGGCTAAAAAGGTTGTTGAAAATGTTTTGAACGATTCTGATAAAGGCAGCTTTAAAAGCGCTGACTCGGGTTCACAGAATTTTGACTCACAGTCCGAAGATGACGATACATCATCGGAGAATGATCTATGTGATGATCCTAATATTGTAATGTACAAGATTAAGGAATCTGATAGATTATACTTTTATGACAGTTTTCCGATTCAGAACATGAAGGAAGAATTGTTAGACAAATTCTTTAAACTCGTGGAAGTCACATCAGATGATCTGGTAATAAATGAAAAGAAATTTTATTCCAAACGTAAAAGAAACAACTACCGAAGGAATGGTGGTGATCATCCGGAAAACCGGAGAGTTGGGTTAGGATTAGAGGAATCAGATGAACCTAAAAAGAAAGTGTCACCATTTCATGAATACAAGAATAAAAACATGAATTTTGTATATGGGACGAACACGGTTCATGAGGAAAGTTTGATCGAGAAACAATCAAACGATGAGTTCAAGAAACAGAAAGAACTTCGAGATAAAGCCAAAATTGCAAGTGGTGCCAAAACAAGTGGTGTAAAACCCACTAAAGGACATCCACATGATTCTCGGACTTGTTTCAAGTGCAATGAAATTGGTCATATTGCACGCCAATGTACGAAATCAAAGCCGGCTTATCTTCGAAGGAAAGGAAGTTCAAATGTTGTGAAACCGAAGCAACCAGAGTTTGGGAAAATAAGAATTCTAAAAAGAAATGTTAACAAAGATGAAATGAAACAAGTTTTTGAAAATAAATTTGAGAATTAATTTTCGAAAAAGGTGAATCTTCAAAAGCTAATGAAAACAAGTTTTACATCAAGAAGGCTAACATAAAATCTCAAGCCTGGATTGCAAAGAAACGGTCAACAACATCTGAGATCACCAAGTCTGAGCATGTTAAGACTAGTGATAGCATGAAAGAATCAAAATCTGAAATCATAATTGAAACCACATCTGAAAATGTCAAAACTACAAGTGGTAACAATTCAAAAGATAAAAAGACAGTAAAGTTTTCAAACATAAACATCATAGAAAATCCAGATGATGAATGTGAATTTGATTAGGCAGATGAGTGTGGATCCGATATGCTGATGAGTGTGAGTTTGATTTTGATGATGGTTATCCAGTTCAACCCAAGACCAAAAAGGCTTGGGTCTTGCTTTTTAAATAGATTGTTGAAATGTGCAAGGGCCCCAGAGATCCGTACTTTCTAAGTGGATTTTGGATAGTGGAGCGTCCAGGCATATGACGGGAAGGAAAGCGTTGCTATTCGACATAAAAGCTATCAATGATGGATATGTTGGATTTGCGGGTAACCAGGGTGGAAGGATAGTCGCCGAGGGAAAACTCTCCAATGGCGTCGTTTCATTTGGTCGCATGAATTATATTGCAGAGTTGGAAAATAATCTTCTGAGCATATCGCGGATTTGTGACAAGAAGTTCACGGTGCATTTCAACGACAAAGAGTGTATTATCTTGAAGCCGGGATTCAAAATACCAGATGAGTGGATTCTGATGCGAGCACCTCGAGAGAATGATCTATATGTTCTTGATATGGACGTCGCTACCACTTCATCAAAATCAGCGCAATGTTTTGTGACAAAGGCTACTGAAAAGGATTCTATTCTTTGGCATCGTAAAATGGGGCATATTAATTTGCGAAAAATGAATTACTTGGTTCATAATGATCTTGTAGAAGGTGTAAATCTTCAGAGCTTTCATATGTCTGATCACTGCTTAGAATGTAAAAAGGGAAAGCAGATCAAGAAATCTCATCCGAAGAAAATTCTGAACTCAATCAAGTTGCCAATAGAATGTCTCCACATGGATTTATTTGGTCCTGTAAATGTTCAAAGCATCTCAGGAGACTTATATTGCTTGGTCGTGACAGATGACTATTCGAGATATTCGTGGGTATTCTTTCAGGAATCAAAAGACGAAACGTTCGAGAACTTGGTGATTCTATTCAAGAAACTCGAAAACCTTTATCATCTGCCGGTCAGACGCATCAGAAGTGACAACGGTACAGAGTTTAAGAATAACAAAATGATGGAATTCTGCAACGCAAAAGGGATTCTGCACGAGTTTAGTGCTCCCTATACTCCATAGTAAAACGTTGTTGTTGAACGGAAAAACAGAACTTTGATTGAAACTGCGATAACCATGCTTGCAGATTCTAAACTTCCAATCAGCTTCTGGAGTGAAGCGGTTGCTGCGGCTTGCTACATGCTAAACAGAGTTTTCACTGTCAAACCAACAAAGAAAACATGTTTTGAGATGATAAGCCGACGGAAGCCAAATTTGAAATTCTTAGAGTGCGCCATGCACTGTAACCGATCAAGATGGCAAATTCGGAACTAAATCTCTTGAGGGTTTCTTTGTCAGATACGTGAGTCCGTTAAGAAGAGTATATGTTCCTTCGTTGAGAAAGGTTATTGAAGCACAGCATGTGGATTGTTTTAACTATACGGATCCTATTCAAAGGAGAGGTGACGCGTGGCTGTTTAACTACCAAGACCTTTGGAAGTCATTCGACTTGCCGGAAGAACCGTCTGACGAAGAAGTTGCAGCGTTATATTATATTCACCAGTCAGCAAATCAAGAAATAAATCATTAGACCAATTGTGGTTAATCAAACCACGTTGGATTCTTCATCTTCCAGAGCAGGTCCAAGCAATAATAGTGGTGTTCAAGTTGAAAATACTTTTGAAGTAGAGGTAACACCTACTACACCTCTAGTGAATGCTTCTAATGAACCGAAAACACAACAGTGCCTAGTACGCCTCAGAATCAGAATTCTGATTTATATGAAGCACCGACATTTGATGCTGATGATGAAACTTCATCGGACGAAGAAGTTGAGCATATATCTAACTTGTTGAATCAATCTGCTAGTCTGAGAAATCAGAACGAAGCTTCGACAAGTACTTCTAATGTTGATGTGAACAGTGGTCTGATTGTTTCAAATCAACAAAGCTCAGTTGATGTTCCAACAGAAGAAATGTCGCGATCATATTCTTACCATCCTTCAACGAATATCATAGGAGAACTACAAACTGGTGTGCGTACACGAAACCAAATCAACAAAGCACTTAGTTGTTTCTACACCCGAGTTGCACCAACTCAGAATTACTGCTACTACTCATGTTTCATTTTTCAAATAGAGCCAAAGACAGTCAATGAGGCTCTGGCAGACGAGAAATGGGTGATAGCAATGCAAGAGGAACTTTTACTGTTCGAGAAGTTGGGTGTTTAGAAGCTTTTAGACTTGCCACTGAAGTAGAAAACTATTGATACAAAGTGGGTCTTCAAGTGTAAAAGAGACGATCGGGGGTTATAGTCAGAAACAAAACTCGGCTGGTTGTCAAGGGATTCCATCAGCAGGAAGGTATAGATTACACGGAGGTATACGCACCAGTTTCGCGATTAGAATCTATCCGCATTTTCCTAGCGTTCGCAGCTTGGAAAGGATTTAAGGTGTACCAGTTTGATGTAAAATCTACATTTCTCTATGGTAAAATTCGTGAATAAGTGTATGTCGGCCAACCACCAGGCTTTGTCGATCCACTGAACAAGAACAAAGCATATCTTCTGGACAAAGCTTTGTACGGTTTACACACAAATCCCGAGAGCTTGGTACGAGACGTTATCGCAGCATCTCGTAGGAAATGGTTTTACACGAGGCACAGTGGACAACACTTTGTTTACCAGAGAAGTTGGATCGCATCTGATTATAGTACAAATCTATGTGGACCACATCATTTTCAGTTCTACGGAGTCTGTGCAAAGAGTTCGAAAAGATCATGAAGAAGAAATTTGAGATGTCCTCGATGGGCGAAATGAAGTTCTTCTTAGGTCTTCAAGTGGATCAGCTTCCAGACGGGATATTCATTCATCAGACTAAGTATGTTCACGACATTCTCAAAAAGTTTGAAATGGATTCTTCGAAGCCGCTTTCGACACCGCGACACTGAACCATGGGATTTGCATAGACGAAACGGGAACGAAAGTTGATGAAACACTATATCGATCGATGATAGGTTCACTGGTGTATCTGACGGCATCTCTCCCAGACATCATGTATCCTACTTGCTTATATGCGAGATATCAGTCAAGTCCTCGAATGTCACACTTGCAGATAGTCAAGCGAATCTTTCGTTACTTGAAAGGTTGCCCAAGCACCTGCTTGTGGTACCCCAAGAACGACAATTTTGATCTCACTAGATAAGCTGACTCAGACTTCGGTAGTGACAAACTGAACTCAAAATCTACAATTGCAGGATGCCAGTTCTTTGGCACACGTTTGGTAATGTGGCAGTGTAAGAAACAGACCACGGTCTCTCTCAACCTGTGAAGCAGAATAAATTTCTCCTTTCAGCAACAGATGAGGGATTATGATCTGCAGTTTCTTGACACGCCTTTATTTGTAGATAACAAAGCATCCATCGATATAACTAAAATCCGGTTCATCACTCACGTACAAAACACATTGAAATTCGATACCATTTCATTCGTGACTGTTACAAAAAGAAATTGGTTCGAATAGAAAAAATCCACACCGACGAACAAAGGGCTGATTTTTATAGCAAAGCATTTCCATTAACAAGATTTAAATATCTAATGCGGCTTAGCGGTATTAAAAATTTGCTTACGGGTGCGGAAGCTGAGGTTGAATACGGATCGGATGACGAATTCACGTAATCCTCATTGGTTTGTATGGTTTGTAAATATCTATCTACTTTAGTATTTCTTAAAATCTAAAATCCAAAAATATGTTTTTGATTTTAGGGGGAGAAATATTTGGGAAAATACAAAAACATATGAAAATTTTCAAAAATGTACAAAAACATTGAAAAAGACAAAAAGAATTCGGTGTCACAAAAGGAAATGATAGTACCAGTGGACTATCACAGTATGCTAAAGAAATGTAAAGTTTAAAAGTGATAAACGAGTCTTACTGTGGATATGTCGATAGGCTTAACACGTTCAGTAAACTGTTTTCGAGATATAAACTAAATTTAACAACTGCTTAATTTTGTGGATTAACATTTCTTGGATATATGGACTTAGTACTCCGAAATTTCGTTTGAAAGATTGCCTGATTCTGAGATACGAGGTCTTTATAGATAGTTGATATCTGGGGTATTATACAAGTTCTCCTAATTTTGCAGAAGCAATAGCCTACAACTTCTATAATACTTTCGCTATAAACCCAAAATCTGCATGCAAAATTGAAAAGTATCGAAAGATCTAATCATTTGCAGTGTTGAAAAGATTCCTTAAGTGGAACACACCTTAAAGACGAGCCTTCATCTCTTTGTCTGTACGGTAGTACTAACCTGAGCTCTCAAGGTCTCGCATTACCCAGATACAGATATCAATTACGCTATATTCACCTGTAAGATGAAATCGAGGGAATCTTGATACGAGAGTATATTCAAGAAGTGGGAACCACAGATAAGTCAAGTTTCATAATTCATACCTTAACATATCTTGAAACAGTTGAGAAATGTGGTAAAGTTTAAGTGGACAAACATATCGACAATCTAGGTAAACGAGTTTAAAGCTTAAAGTCATCTAAAGGTCAACGGTACTGGTGATATGTCTCAATCAACTGATATGATCCTCTAGACATGAATTCACAAAAATATGTCTAGAAATATGTTTGTACATAGTTTACATTGTCCTGTACATAGTTTATCAGCTTTACAGATTAAATCCAAAAAGATTTTCAGTGTGTTTTAGCATAAACTTACAAAAATTCAAAAATATTTTGTTTCAACATTGTTTTCAGCAAACCAATGTTGGAGAACGAGTCTTCGAAGTCTGGTAAGATGCTAGAACTGGTGGGAATCCCTTTGACAACAGGCTGGGAGCTAATCTGTAAAATCTGAAAAGTCAAAACAATAAAAGGTTCATTAATTTGAAACTTTGTTTTTGAAAATATCAACAGTTTGTTCGTAACGGGTCAAACCGGGGTCATTAACTTGGACTCGGCAGACAAATTGGTTAACCAAGGTCATTAGCTTGGACTTGGTCAACTGAGTGGATTTTCATAACTGATAAAAAGTTGGAAAGTTTAGGGATTAAAATGAAAAATTTGAAAAGTTTGTTATTAGGGTTTGGCAAGTTCAGCCGAACTTGCTAAACAGAATCATGTTTAACAAAACAGCAAGTTTGACCGAACTTGCTAATTGATGGTTGGTTTGTTATAAGTTCGCCCGGACTTGTTGGGCTTTGTTATTTGGGCTTCTCAAGTTCACCCGAACTTGCCAGGGTATAAGTACCTAAGCAAGTTCGGCCGAACTCATTTGTGCAAGTATTAGACTCTGAGCGAACTTAAGCTGTTTGAGATTTGAGAGATTTTGACAAAAACATACCGTTACTTTGCCCGATTTTCATTTGTTTTTGGTGATTGGCACACCATTTACAATGACAGAAGTATTAATTTGGATTTTGAACCATGTTTGGACCTTAATTGAACGAAACAAGATCTGAATCCTTTAAAAATGTTAGATCTAGGTGTTTAATGATAAAATTGATCTTAAAATTTTGATTAACACTTAAAACCGACCATAAAGTTGTTATGAATTGATCAGTTTGTCAAGATTTGAAATTGCAGGTTTGATGTTTGAAGGAGATGACAAGTTCAGCCGAACTTGCTATCAAATTTGGAATAAAATGCTTAAACCTGAAGTTCGACCGAACTTCTTTAAAAGATGAATTAAAATTGTACTGGAAGTTCGCCCGAACTTAGTTTTTGAAATTTGAATATGTATATTACATGTTCGGGCGAACTTGAAGAAAATGTTAGAAAAATTTTGAAATTTTTTCTTGATATGCGTACTAATTGTTTTGCATCATTTTCCAGGCTCAAGTTCCAGCGCGTGCAATCTCGATAGAGTTTTCTAAGACGCACAACACTTGTATTACGCTCGACAAAACGATATGTCCATCTTGAAAGAGTGCGAGAGTATTTTGAAGTTTTTGGAAGAAAGTGCTATTCATCGAGCTATCACGGCATGCACAGTGTCATACAGATCTCATACTTTCCATTTCTGGACGAACACGAGTTTAAGTGATGATCAGAAGATGATTATTTCATCAGTGCAAGTCGGCAATGAAGTCAAATCTATCACTGTAATAGAAGATGATATACGCAGAGTCTTGCAATTCAACGACAACAATGACGATCCGATTTATCTTGATGAGAAGATGGTTAGAGGATGTTTCTTCATAATGGGATACAAAGGGAGCGTGAACAAGCCGACGTTAAAGAAAGGGGAAGTGCCAAATCCCTACAAGCTTCTCATGCACGCTATTACTCACACATTAGTCATCGCAAGGCGAGATTAGACGACGTGCAAGATTATTTGGCCTGTATGGCAACGGCACTGATTCTGAAAAAGCCGTTCAACTATTCGAAGCTTGTATTTACACACATGTCAAAGAATATGGAGGATTCGAGGCTTTGTCTATATCCAAGGTTCATGCAAATGCTGATAGATGAGAAATTCACGAACATAGCACGGGATCCAAATGATGTGCTTTATCTAGTTCACCTTGATGAAACGACTATGAAGAAGCTAATCAAGTTTCAGAAACAAGCATCAGCTCCTATTGCAAAGCTAGTTTTGGGGCAATCAAAGATTCGAATTATGACCAGAAAATAAATGGAGGAAAGATGGAAGCGATGATGAAAAGGAGCTTAATGCTGAAAAGGAATGGTTTAAAGACTTCAAGCCGAAAGCTAGAAGTGAATGGTTCTTAAAGGCAGAAGCTGATAAGCCTAAGAAGAAATGAGCAGCAAAGAAGGTTGATACAATGCTCATAGACGAAGATGAACCTGAGAATGTTCAAGGCGAAGCAGGTTCTAGTGCAGCAGTAGTGGTTGAGAGCCAAGAGACTAAGAAAGCTACACAAGATGATGTTATATCTGCTACTTCTGAAAATGAAGATGATTCTAATGAAGAACCTGTGAAAGAACCAGAAAAGTCAGCAGCAGAAATAGCAGCTGAAAAAGAAAAAGAAATGGATGTTGATTTCGATCCAAATCTTGAGAAAGATTCTGATGAGGAAAGACCAAAGAAAAAAGTTAAACATGTAAAGTCTGCAACTATTTCTTCGACAAAGACTACAGGGTCTCCTCAAACAAAGGGTAGAAAGAAAGTAAAGAAAACTCAAAAAGCTATAAGCAAAAGATATAAAGGATAGCTGAAAAGAGCAGAAGTTACACAAGAACCTTCTAGCGCACAGGAGACAAGAGCCACACAAGAACCTCCTACACAAGAACCTCCTGTTGTTATTCCTGCTGAGATTGAACGTCAAGGAGTTACACAAGAACCTCCTGTGACTGGATTGCTTGAAGTACCGATTATTCAATCGCCTGTTGCTCCAACGACTTTGAATCTTGAAAGTTCTACACCAAAGAAGTCAACACCAAAGACTACTACTCCAAAGTCAACACCAAAATCTTCAGGGCCTAATATATTTGGTGATATGCATAGTGATCCGATTAGTCTGCAAGATCTAAACGATTTCTTTCCAGAGACGAACGTTGAACTTCTTGAAAAACGTGTGAAGGTGTTAGAAGAGAAAGGGGCTAAGAATGAGGAGGAGAAAGCAGAGCTTATTCAGAAAATGAATCAAAGCAATGTAGAAAAAGAAATGTTGAACGACAAAGTGAAGGTGTTAGAGAATGAACAAGAATATTTCAAGGCATTGATCGAGAGTTTGGAAGATGCAAATGAAAAGCTTCAAACAGAGATTGCAGATCTAAAATCAATCCAAGCACTAAATGATCGAAGATTTTCCAGATTGCAGAAAGTTTTATCTAATTCTTTGGGAATAGATTTCATCAAAGAGTATGATCGTCTGGATCAACAAGAAGCCAAAGAAAGATCTGAGAAAGAACTAGCAGTGAGTGGTAAAGGAAAGAATGTTGAGGGTGAAGCCCCTAAATCTTCTGAAGCTGCTGAGAAATTTGTTGAAGATGTTTCTAAAGCTTCTGTGTCCGATATTCCAAAGGTTGATGAATCTGTCAAGCCTTCTGATCCTATAGTTGCTTCTGAAAAGGATGATGAAGAAGCTGAAAAGGAGGATAAATATGATGAAGAAAAAGATGATTCGGAATATGAGGATTGGAATGTAGCTGACGACGACGATGATGATGATGATGATCAGGGTGGTGTTGGAATGAAAATTACTGAAGCTAAAGTGTCAAATGAATTGATTTCTCTGATCTTATGAATGATGAATCGAACAAGATGGATGATAAGATTGAGGGGGAGTCAGGGCAGAAAGGGCCATCTGATGATATTGATCTGTTAAATGTTGAAAGATTTGTTAAGCCAATTGCTGCAGTACCCACGAACCTTTATTGTTAATGCTTGAATATAACGTGGAGGAAGGCGAGTTTATACACAACTATACAAAGGAAGCTCTTGCAAAGTTAGTTGAAGTTGATGCTGCAGATTTAGAGTTTGATTTCGAAGAAGACGTGTTGAATGTTAACATATTTGAGCCGAATGATTATCAGTATGTGAGAAGCTTTGAAACTGATGAGCATAACAGAGTGATTGTTAAGATTGGTCTTCTGATGATGAGACAGACCAAACTGCAAAGTACGTCGGTCCTAATTCTGAAAGTTTTCCTACTTTTGAGGAGATGCACAAGCAACTCGATGAAGATATGCTAAAAGAAAAGACTGAGGAATCTTTGCGTGAAGGAAAAGTACCAAAGCCAATGACTAAAGAAGAAATTGCTCAAGCGAAGAAGTCCTGGTTTAAAGAGATGCCTCGTGAACGTAAGTTTCGACGTCCTCTATCATTCTTTACCAGAGACAAAGACGTTTCTTTGGGAGATATCTTGAGTTGGGGTTGGTTCAAGGAACTGAACGTTTATGCAATCAAGAGGGAATTTGGAGTGCAATACTTCAAATACCTTGCTGATTTCAAGACATTACCTTATTGGGATGTGGAAGAGCTGGTTCAGACTGTGAATGTTACATACCACATGAAAGTGATTGATCAGTTGCTGTGGAAATTGATCAAGTTTGAAGCGGATAAAGGATTTAGATATTGGAAGCCATTCATTCCTGGTCGCCGAATCAAGACAAACAAAAAGACAGGTGAAAAAGATATTACATTGATAATGAAACGACCGAGGGCAATGAGAAACATGCCATTGATGCCGAGTGAGCAAGACTTCTATCCATTGTTCAAGTGGTGGCAGATAGATCCATCTACTTGTGAAGCCGTTATTGTGTTGAAATTTGAAGAACATTCGGATATCACGAAGGAACGAGTTGAAATACTTGGTTCTCAGGGCATGAGAGGTTTATGGAGGACAATCAGGATTCTTGATCCTATGTGGTTGGTTAACTACTCCAGAGAAGACATCAAAACCTTGTTCTATAGCAAAATTGTATTTGAAGAACGTGAAAAGGTACTAGCGATGCAATTTCAGAAAGTTATTAATGTTTACTATGCACACGAAGTTAATTCAGGAAGATGTGGCAAATAAAGTGGAGAGATCTAGAAAGAGTAGAGTTTTTAAAAGAGGAGAAGCGTCTCGAAGCAATTCATTAGAGAACAAGAAAGGCAAGTATTAGGAGATTTCAGCATATGAACAAAGTGCCTCCTACAGACCAGACGCCGGATCCTAAGCAAGAGCGGCGAAAGAAGCCATTTAAGAACTTCTTCGGTCGTGTGCGTTAACGTTTATGTGAAGACAGAGTTTTGAAGACTGATACAAGACAAAGACTATATCCAAGGGGGAGTCTGTTGGTGCATAATGTCTATGTCTTAGTCTTATATCGAGTCTGTATAGAATAGAGCTGAATAGGCTAGTTGTATGAAGTATTTATATTTGTTTTAGTCAAGTTCGCTCATAACTTGTCATGTATAGACAAGTCCGGCCGAACTTGCAGTAGCAAGTTCGGGCGAACTTGGGTCTCCCATGAGCGGACTTGATGTTCTATAAATAGCTAGCTAGTGCTCCTCATTTGTAACTTTGGCATTTTGGAGGCGAAGCTCTGTCAGTTTGTACTCTTGACGTTTGATCAATAAAACTGATGTTAAACTGAATAATTCTTGTCTATTGGTAAACACGACGTAATATTTCCGCTATTATGGACGTTACATATCAAATTTAGGTTCCTTAGCATCGAGGATCGGTAATGGGAAATGGAAACTATGGATTTGATTACCAAGTTACCTAAGACCAAACGTGGTAATGACACGATTTGGGTCATTATGGATAGACTGACTAAGTTAGCACACTTCTTGCCCATAAAAGAGACATATAGCTCCGACAAATTGGCTAAATTATACGTGGACGAGATTGTGTCCCTACATGGTGTGCCAATATCTATTGTATCCGATATAGATACTGGATACACTTCTCATTTCTGGAAGAGTTTCCAGCAATCACTAGGCACATGATTAAACTTTAGTACGACTTACCACCCTCAGACAGATGGACAGAGTGAGCGTACTATCCAAACTTTGGAAGACATGCTTAGGGCATGCGTGATTGATTTAAGTGGAAGTTGGGATGACCACTTACCCCTAATAGAATTCTCCTATAACAACAGTTATCATACAAGCATCAAGGTTGCTCCTTTTGAGGCCTTGTATGGGAGAAAATGTAGAACGCCCGTCTGTTGGGCTGAAGTTGGGGAAGCCCAACTATCTGGACCTGAGATTGTCCTAGAGACCACGGATAAGATAATACAAATCCGTGATTGTCTCAAAGCTGCCCGTGATAGGAAAAAGAGCTATGTTGATAAGAGGCGAAACCTCTTAAATTCCAAGTAGGGGACAAGGTCTTACTAAAGGTATCACCCTGGAAAGGTGTGATGCATTTGGTAAGAAGGGCAAGTTGAGCCCGAGATATATTGGACCATCCGAGATAATCAAATGTGTCAGAACAGTAGCTTATAAGCTTAAGCTACCTGAGGAGCTTAGTGGAATTCATGATGTGTTCCACATTTGTAACTTAAAGAAATCTCTAGCCGATGAGTCACTAGCAATGTCACATCAAGATGTGAAGATTGATGAAAACCTGAGGTTCATTGAGAAACCGATTTCGATCGAGGAAGAAGCTCTGAAAAAATTTTATACCTATTTTAAAGGTTAAACGGGATGCCCATCGAGGCCCCGAGTATACATGGGAGGTTGAGTCCACTATGTGATAAAAGTACCCCTATCTTTTTGAATAAAATCTCGAGGTCGAGATTTCTTTTAAGGAGGTGAGGATGTAACACCTCGTAAAAATCATGTCCAATTAAGTGACAACACGTGTCCTTGTTCCTATTTATGTCTGTTATTGACTGGGAGGGACTAAAGGTGTCATCATGCTGAAACTATGCCTCTGAGTGACCCTTTACGATGTCCGTACTCTCAAATGAGTTCTTCATTTATCACTCTATCTCCCTACTCTGGAAGTTTCTAGCTGAAAGGAGCATCCAAATCAGTCTAAGTTCATCTAAGGATCACTTGTAAGTGTTCATTTGCTTTGCATTTTCATTTTATAGGCTTTTAAGGCCAAAAGTTAAGCATTTTTGATAAATGCTTTGACTTTCGGTTAAGACCTTAATGGTCCAGCCATTTTTCGAGACGAACATGGCTACGTAATCTTAATTAGGTAGGTGTTAATCCCTCAAAAGGGCACCTCCTAAGAATCACGTTTGCTTGGTCAATTGATGGGTCAACATATTAATGTTTTAAAAAGTCGACGGGGCAGATTTTGAAATAATAATACTCGGAGTTTTAAAATATGTTTTAACACTTAAACAACTTAGTAATAATTATTAGAACATGTGTAAACATGTCCGGCTCTTCAATTCCAGTTCTAGGGTCGGTTCGCAACCGAATGTCACAAAGTTTGACTTCTACTTTTACTTTCAATTCTGACCCGATTTAGATTAGTTAGCTACTGATCTAAGGTTGCATTATGATTGTAATTTAATGTAGCATAACCCTCTAGGTTATATTACATGATCATGATTGTATTCTGAGTTTATGCGCAAGTTCCGTTATGATGCCTAACTTTGACTTAAATGACCTTTTTGCATGAAATGAGGTTTTATTAAATAACGAACTTGCAAATGACTTATATACTGATATGTTAATATAATTAACATATTATAGTGTTATTAAACTGATCATAAACTGAGTTTTATTATAATATCGTAAATTATGCCTTTAAAGGACCAAAATGCCCTTTCGGCATTTAAAATGGTTGTAAACAAAATTTCTTTATAAAAATCATTACCTACTGATGCAATATCATAAGTAGGAATATTTGTGATGTCAAGTTAGTTTATATTATGAGTTTAAGTACAAGTTCTTGTATTGTGTCGATAAATGACGATAATGCCCTTATGGCACCTAAATTGGTTTTAAATCATACATATAATACTAAACTTTTTTACCTACTGACATGTTATATTAAATAACATATTTTGATCATATAAACCTGATCATCACATCAGTTTTCATAACACATCACATAGATCGTCATTTAATGACTTTAACGCCGTTTCTGCGCATAGTATGGTTTTAAACCATATTTACCAACCAAGACTTGTTACCTACTGATATTATAACTCATTTAAAATATCTTTACAGTAGGTACATGTTATAAACTCAGAATCCCAAAAAAAGCTATCAAACTATGTGTGAAATGCCCAAAATGCCCTTACGGTGCATAGTTTGGTCTCAAACTATAAACCACACATATGTTTGATATCCTACTGATATTATATCAAAGGTTAAGTTTTTTCCAGAATGTTTATGATCATAACATCAGAATATATGCAAGTTTCTTTTTGTTGGGATTGAACCCTATACAAAGGAACAGATGATATAAAGCCAAATACACTATCCGGGGTTTGGTCCAACTATTAGAGTTTACAACCACTGCAGCTAAACTCTACCTTCCAAAGATCTGCTACCTTTACATCATCTGCTGCAACAATCTGCCAAAGGTCTGCCAAAAGATAAGGAGCAGAGGTGGTCATTAGCGTTTTAATTTTATTAGTTTAATAATCAATGTAACAATGCTTTGCACTAACAGTGTTTAGTGATCAGATGTTAAGTTAGTTATTTTGTTTGTTAGATGTCACTTCAACCCTGACGTCATCAAAGATGCTCAGAGGTTAGGAAGTTAGTATAAATAGTTTGATCGATGTAACAATATTTTCTATCTATTAAAAGATCATTTACCAGTCTATCTTCTCTTCATTTCTGTACTTGCAAACGATTATCATTGGGCTAAGGGGGAGTTTGTAATTCACATGCAAATACTACAAATAGTTCAAAGCATGATGATGAAAACAAATGACCATCAATTGTGATAAAAGTTTTCCATTCATTCCGCTGCATTTAAACTCATTTTATCATTCATATTTCCATACTTGAAACAAAAATCACATTTGATTCAAACTTAGATCCTGACAATTGGTATCAGAGCATGGTCAATCAAAATTTGATTAAATTCAATTTGATTTGAAAGATCAGCTCTCCCTGCTAATTCGTTTGTTAGTTTTTGTTGAGAAACAGAGTTTTATTACGTTCAAAGTTTTTAAAACACAAATTTGTTGAAAATCAATAAAAAATGTCTCAAAATACATCAGATTCCAACATTGGATCTATGTTCAAACTAGCGATGTTGAAACGAAATGAATATTTCATATGGCAACGTCAGATGGGTCACATCTTGTCTCAGCAAAACATTGGATGTTGGTGATCCGTTGTGTTTGGACCACATATACCATTGGTTCCAAGCACAGAGGGTCCCAATACTCAAGTGCCAAAAAATCCTGAAAACTAATATGAGCAGGATTTCCAGAAAATAGAGTTGGATGCAAAAGCGTTTAGAATTGTTGCTTCCGCGCTACCCAACGAAATCTATGTTGGACTGCTCCCCTGTAATAGTGCAAAAGAGGTGTGGGATGCACTAAAAGAACAATTCGGTGGGACTGAGGAAGTGATTGAAAACAATAGAGAAGTTTTGAATCAACAGTATGAAACGTTTTGTCACGTAAAAGGTGAGTCGTTAACACAACAGTTCGAACGTTTTAGCTGTCTCATCAGTGAATTGAAACTGGTTAACGTGGAATTTTCTAATTCGACTGTCAAAAGTCGTTTCTTAAGATCGTTACCAGAAAAATGGGAGACTGTAGCTTACGTCACTCGAACATCTGTTGGGTTTAAAGAGATGACCCTTACGCAACTTCATGGTCGACTCCTCACATATGAGAGAGAACTGAACTAGAAAAAGAAGTTGTAAGAGTCAGGGAAAGCAACAGACGACTATACCTTGGGTAACACTGCTCTCTATAGTCATGAAGAGGGTTCTGGCAGTGGAAAGGATCAGGATTATGATCATTATATTGATATAACTTCTGGAAACAATTTTACTTCTGATCCTTACACACCCAATTCTGCTTTTGCTGCAAAAGGGGAAAGCCAAAACTCTAACAATATGTCCTTTGAGATGAATTCCGTTGCAGAAAAAAGATCCCTTCCCCCCGCTTTCAAAAATGATGAAGATGAAGTCTGACTTACAACATTTTGAACCCATTGATCTGGAAGAAATGGATATTTTACATCAACTGACACTCTTGAGTGTTAGAGCAAGTAAATTTTATAAAAGGACTGGTAGGAAGTTTCCCGGATTGCATGGGGGATTCAAACTAGGGTTGGATAAATCAAAACTTAAATGCTATAAGTGCAATAGGCTAGGACACTTTGACAGGGAATGCAGATCTCAAACTCCAGGTCCAATTGTGACTCACCCAGGCCCTAGACCTCAAAGCACTTCTCATTATTCCCATTATACCCATGCATCACAAATGCAAAACACTCCACACTTTTCACATCCTGCTACTATAGTTCCTGTTCATTATATCCAAACACCTGCTCCACAGATTCAGTATGTCCAAGCACCACCTCAAGTGCATGTGCAACAAGCTCCACATGTCACTCAAACTACTCAAACCACTGCTCAGGTGGAGGTTAACCAACAGAGCTTCTTTACACAAGGCTTTGTTGACCGGAGTAGTTTGCCTGAGGATTTAACAGATGAAAACATTGCTCTAATGGCTAAAAATGATTTTGAAAATGAAAATATTTGTTTAATGGCCTTAGAGAATATAGTTGAAGGTGATGAGTCTGAGGAACAAGTGTCAAAATCTGATGAGGTTCAAAGTTGTGATAAAGCAGTGGTTACACCAGAGGTTCCACAAAACACTGTTGATGAAGAAAAGATCTCTCTATCTGATCCATGGGATACAAAGATGTGTGAAGAAGACTGTGATTGTGCTCTTATGGTTGCTTCCAAGGTATTACCTCAGATCCTTAAGGATCTCTGTTCATAAAAATGTATAATAGCTTTTGCTAACATTGAACAGGTGAATGAAAACCTTCGAAACAATATCTTAGAAGATGAACTCAATTTTGAAAAACTTATAAAAGAGTTAAAAACAAAATTGATCACAAAAGATTCTGAGATAAGTAGCCTAAAGCATGAAGCTAGCATAACCAAGGACCAACTCCAAACTATGGTAGACAAATACCAAGTTTGCAAAAAGGAGTTAGAAGCTACCCGGATCACTTGTTAAAAATGGGTAGAGTCTTCCAAAGGTTTTGAAATTATGCTAGACAAACAGATCAAGAGTAACATAAAATTTGGCATTGGTTTTGAAAATGAAGAACAAGCCACTGAAAATGTTACAAAACTTGATTCTGAAAAGGTTGAAGTGGTTTCTAAAAAATTGGCTGGAAATGAGATAAAAATCACTGATAAAAATGGTAACAAAGTTTTTCTGGAAAAACATGAGGGGTCCTCAACTTTTAAGGAAATTGAGAAATACCAATTCAAACCCACATGGTCAGATGAATGTGATATTCTGAAAAGTTTCAAGCCAATGGACTTCTCAACCATTGAAGGTGTCAAGGCACCAAATGCTAGAATCATTCCCATCAAAGAACTTACAGCAGATGTTGTAGAGAAGAAATCAGATAAAAAGAAAAGGGAAAAGATAAACATTTGTTCTGTGAATTTTGCAACAAAAGAAACCATGTAACTGAAAACTGTTTTCTCTTAAAAGCATATGATATAAACAGAACACATGTGATCCCAAATGATTCAAAATGTTTTGTCTGTGTGCCTATCTTCAAACCTATGATCAAAAGGTAAAAGGGATCAAGGCAAAATCTCTTAAGAGATAAAGTTCAAGCTCTGCTAGAAATAAATCTAAGCAGACCTTAGAACTTGTTGAAACATCTTGTGACATATGTGCCTTTATAACCATTATACAATTCCGAACAATTTCGAGTCCAATGAAATCTTTCATTTCATTCACAGAAGTTGTATAATTACATGTGACATTCACATATTTAAGTTCATGTACAATTTCGACACTTCAAAGCTTTTTCTGGAAGATATACGTAAACTGTTACAAAAACATACTCAGTTTAACGCAACGTATATTCCAGAATAGTGACATAAGCTAAACACACCCTAAATATCCTTTGCATAACTTAGAAATAAGTGTTGAAGGGTTTGGCATGTCAAAAACAAGCCTATTCGATCACAGGGACTATTTACGACAACCTACGAAAGTCTGCCAATTCTCGTAGCAATGCACACTCCGTAACAAGGTCATAATCTAAACATACCCTCAATACCCTTAACATAGCTTAGAGATAAGTTTCGAGGGCTTCGGTAGGGCAAAAACATGCTTATGCAACTTCAGGGGCTATTTTGCAAATTCTGCAAAACTATGTCGTTACGCGTATTTCTTAATCACGGCTTAGGTTAATCACGTGCACTAGTTGGGGATTATTCGTGTGTTAGGTAATTCACATCATAAGTTGGTGCAGTTAACACAGTTGGTAACATGCAAGTCACCCCAGAAAACATTTAAACAATTTAAAAGTGGGGGAGTGAAACTCACCCACAAGTTGGTGTAATTAACACAGATTGTAACATGCAAGTCCCCAGAAAATAGTAAAACAATTCAAAAGTGGGGAAGTGAAAACTCATAGTGCGAGTAGTAGTCTCAACAAAGAGTGATAAAGCAACTGGATCAACTTTAATAGCAAGCATGCAAGTATGGACTCAAATCAGTACCTAGGTTGGTAATGGTTATAACTTGGACTCGGTCAGGAGTTTTCACCCCGGATTGAGTCTATAGGACACTGGCATGGTGATGGAGGTCAGGGTAGTATTAGTTTTTAGTTTGGCTCCCCAGGCACCGTTTCGCGTGCCAGCCAGGGTCGGTTGTTTAACATGTCCGGATAATGGTATAGGAATACCAATATTGCCAATACGTTGTTAATTAAGAATGATTAACTTTTCTTTAAGGGAGTGTGGGTGTTTGGAGAGTCTAGGTTGCCCAAATTTGAGTTTCCATTCCCGCCGTCGGGGATTCTCCCGAACTGGCCTAGGACACACCCCTAGTGTCCAATCCGCCCTGTGATATCCCGAAAGTCTCCCGGTGTTCCAATTATAGTACTAGTCGGGTTTGGTCAGTTCCCGGTTCCGGCAGGTTCGTTATATGGTAAACTGTCGAAATTATTTTAAATGACCCGTTTTTAATTCCATAAATTCACGTTTAACCCATAATTTGAATAAAAATCTGTAAATTTTTATACAAGTCAGTAAAAATCTATAGATTTTGGGAAAAATAATTTGGGAATTTATTTAGTCATTTTAACTATTTAAATAAATTCTTTGTAAAACAGTATTTAACTGAATAATTATCATAAACTATCATCCGTGGTCCAAAAATTCCAGAACATCCCTTACATGTCCAGGAACTTCTCAGAAAAATTTGAGATTTTTCCGATTTCGTTTCGGTGCGTTTCCGGCTACCGAAAACTCCCGAAAACACGGATTTTTAATCCGAATAAAAAATGAACCAATAGACTCCGAAATTTCCCAGAACTTTCATTATACGTTTCTTAGTGTTCAGGTAAATTTTAGTGACTGATTGACTCTGTTTGGTGTTTTGTCTTGATTGTTTTGATAAAACACTCAAAAATTCACCAAAAATCGTAGAAAATTTCAAAAATTCTAAAGTTTTACATGGACATTCCTGTCAACACCCTACATCATCACACCAAATTTTAGCTGAATCCAAGCATCATGGACCAAGTTATAAGCAAAACAAGTTTCTGCCTATCATAGATTCGGTTTTCGGATGATATACCTAGCGCACGCTTCATTTCCAAGCGTTCCTTGTGAGTCCAGAAGTTTGTGGGTGCTATATTCAGTACCTACACATCAAGTGCAATCCAAATATGCTAGAACTTAGATCAATCAAGCCTTGTTTCATTGTTTTTCGGTTAATCGAATTGTTATGCGATTTTGGTCGATTAGGAGTTGATTAGGTATCAAAACCCAAAGCTTTGTGATCTTGGCTACCATATAACACCAGGGAATTCACATGGTGTTCTTGTTCAGCCAATAAACTTGTTTAAACCCTCCAAAAACAAGGATTAAAAAGGGTTTTTGTATACTAGATCATGTTTACTCAAGAAAACCTTATCAAAACCACTTAAAACTTGAAGAATTACCTTGATTTAGATGTTTAATGAAGATGATCAGCTGGGTTTTCTTAAGGAAATGGCAGAATTTTGTGAATAAATGAATAAAAAAGAAAAAAAACTATAAAAAGGGGGGTGGCGGTTTAGGGGTGGGGTGCCCCTACCCCTCCTATGCTTTGTCGTGCTTCGTTTTGCGTGTTAAAAGATGATGTATATCTTTGGTTTTGCATTTAGGTTCGTTTTCGGATCCCACACAGGTCCCCGATTTGTGAACGGAGTCCGTTTTTCGCGTTTTTAGTGTTAAGACTCGGTTTTAAAAACTGAGCATAACCGTCTCGAAACCCGAGCATAGTTACGTTTTAATCATAAAAGCCTCGTATTACGTTGGTTTAAGTGTTTTTAGGCTTGATCGACCATTCCTTGCATGCTTGGTTTGCTTTTCGTCGCTCTTAAAATAAAGCGTTTCCATAACCGTGTACCACCTCGTTTTGCGTGCCCGAGCTCTGTTTTGCTTCTAATCTTATGTCATAGTGGCACATAATTCAAGATGTTTTGTGAACTCAGAATCATAAAGGGCCCTACCAATGGCCTAATAATCATGATCGAATGTTCAATGCACTCTTAGACGTTAAATCTCCGTTTAACCCGTTGATAACGGCTAAGGACACCAACCTCACATCGTTGGTCATTAATAGTGTTATGTTAACCATGACGTGCTCTCGGATTCCTCCGAGACATAACAAATATCGTTTAGCATAGCACACAAGTCATGCAAGTTTATAAGTTTACGTGCAATTATTGTTGTAAGCATGACTTAAAGTTTAGGACTAATTAAGGTGTACCTGGTTTCGTCATAGGTATCACATCTTTGAACCCAACCAAATACATATTTGTGACCATAGTTGAATAGGGAATAACCCTCTGAGGTTATACCTTATGGTCATTTCATTTGGTTAGTGTTAAGATAATTAGTTGTTATGATCATAAAAAATGACCAAAATGCCCTTTTTGCGAATAAATCAATCTAAACCATATGTAACCTAAATTTTGACATGTAACCTGATGTAACAACAATGTTATACATGTTTTGACAATTAGGACTTATCATAACACATATCTAACCATCCGAACGCGTAGTTACGCGAATGACACGTTAAAGTGGCTTGAACTACCTTAACGAGTCATAACGGGTCAAAAGCAGTTAGGATTCATTCCAAAATCAGAATGTTGAGTTTGTTAAACGATTTCATATGAGTTCCAACACTCATTTGGTTTACAAAACCTCATTCTATCCGATTATCCCGATTATGTCCCGACTTATTTACATGTCCAACTCAATAGGACACACTTGATTCTTTGATCTTTGGGCTTTGTTCACACACTCATACAAGGCTTATTCGCAATCCCAAGTGAGTACATAGTTCCCATCTTTTACGTTTCTAAATGTTTTGGGGTGAATCGTATGTGCTAAGCTGTTTTCAAGTTTCCATACAAAGTCGATGGTTTATATAAACAATGTGATTTCAATAAGGTGAACGAACTTGTTGGTGCGTTATCCATAACAAGAATGACATTCATTAACTTTGGCCGAAGCCGACCAGTTGTAAGTTATGGTACCATAGGACTGACAATCCTGTTACTAGGCTATTCACTGGAATTTGGTGGGTAGTTTGGGAAGCAACAGAAACTGTTTATGATTAACAATTCATTCGTTGATTTGTTAAGTCTTGTTAAAGAGAACTTTTAGGGTCATTAAAGATACCCTTGGGGTATAGTCAACACATGCTTGAATGTGTTCATTAAAGAATGACCAAAAGTTTTCACAATTAAAACAATGACGATTGATTGATGACATATACAATGGTTTATGACACAACAATGATTTATGACAAGTACAACGGACAATTGGTTATAACAAGGACAAATAGTATTTGAACAATGACACTCAACTATATTCAATTAAAGATATAAACTATACAAGTTTTCTTTCAAGACAATTTACTACTAGAATTTACAACAAATGTTTTTAGTTAAGATTCATGGTTACAAGATTTTGTTTTACTTATATTAACTTGTAAAGTTGTTATGATATATATTGCAATAGCAAACACATTTGATTTCAAGATTTATACTCGTCGACTCTCGAAGTTGGACGAGGTATTGCAATATGAATGAAAAGCTATGAATTTGACACTCACAAAACCTATGTACTTGTCGCCATTTTTATGCTGACTTTATTTTCACATATGTTTCAGGTTTAGTTACATGACGATTGTTGCTGCATACTTCACGTAGGAACGGACGCGGGCTTTAGTGCCTTAAAACAAGAAAGACAATTAAAATGTTTTTTTAGTTTGTTATAATTCCAAAGACAATGTAATTTGTTAATCATTCAATAAAGCATAATTTTAATTACCATGTGTTGTTGAAAAAATCTCTTAACGTGACTCCCCAAGTGTTTCTGCCGCGTGTTGTTATACTCGATTTGGGGTGTTACAGATTGTTATCAGAGCACTGGTTATAGGGAATTAGGTTATTAGTAATGCTTTGACCTAGTCTATAACCTTCCTAGGACCCCAACACAAGTTTACTTGTGTTTAAATTGTTAAAACATTACCATCACCTATCCTTAGGTGATTACCAACAACAAAGCATATCACATCTTTTGAAAGTCAAAATTTTTCTAAAACTTCACAAGAAATCATCTATCCTTAGATGGTTTGTTCTTGGGCTTATTGCCTTCAAAATTTTCAAAGTCTCGTCAAAGTTTGGGCTTTAATAATGTGAACACATGCAATCTGGAAGGGTTGTGCCTGTACCCCGAGTTTTCTGTCTAAGGCTAGAGTGTTCGTACAAATCCACTTAATTGGACCAATCACTCTTACCTGGGAACTCTTGGGATGAGTGTCCACTTATAGGCTAAAGCATGTCTTCGCGATACATTATAAAGATCCATTTACTTTGATTAGTGACTGTATCATTTGTTTGTTCTTAGTACTAAACAATTGATCACAATCTTTATGCTTCGCCGATATTCCTTTTAACAATTCATTATGGCTATCAAATATCAATCTCATTTGGTTTCACTCATATTTTCCTCTCTCTTTTTCAGAATGCCTCCTCGTCGCGACACTACTCAAAACGCCGATATGGCAGCTCTAATTGCTCAGCAGATGGCTGCTGTGCTCCCAAACCTTGTGACTCAACTTAATCAGGCCTACAATAACAATAACAACAATGCACCTACTTCGTGCAACTTTAAACAATTCAACTCGGCCAAACCACTCAACTTTAGTGGGTCTGAAGGAGCTACTAGGCTCCTACAATGGTTTGAGAGTATTGAAAGCACTTTCCTCTATGTTCAGTGTCCGAATGAGCGTAAGGTAGAGTTTGCTTCGAGTGTGTTCCAAAAGAGAGCACTCACATGGTGGAATGGAATTATGAGGGATAGAGGCGCGGATGTAGCACTTGCTCAGGTATGGGAAGAGCTTGGAGCTTTTATGATGAAAGAGTTTTGCCCACGTCATGAGCAAAGAGCACTAGAGAACGAATTCCACAATCATCGCGCCTACACTGACCGATATGAGGAACTAAGTTTGTTGTGTCCTTCCATGGTTACGCCATTGGACAAGGCAATCGAAAAGTACATTGATGGCCTACCTGACTCTATTCAGGACATTGTTACTAGGAGCAACCCTACCACCGTTCGACAGGCTATCGAACTATCTGCTACCCTGACTGAGTCTCAAATCAAGAAGGGTAAACTTTTCCGCAAAGGCGACTAGAAACCATCGGACGAGACTGCTCAGGAAAAATAAAAAAAAAACAAGACGAAATCCTCTAAGAAGTCAAAGAAGCGTAAGGCTTCACAGAATTTCACTGTAGTTGCTCAGAACAATCAAGTACCCCCAATCAACCAGCACAACCCCTTGCGAGGAAACCTTATGCTGGTACAACACCTATATGCAACAGGTCCAATGCTCATCTGTGACATCCCGGCTTTTCAGGTATCTTAAACGCGCTACTTCACGGTTATTCATTCCTACGCTAAATTGATTCGGAGAACTTAATTACACGCTCGCAATAACTACACTAACTTTGTGAATTCATTGGGTGAATTACGTGTTATGTGTTATAAGACATTGGTAGAATTATTATATCACATTTTGATTTACGTTTGTAGAATTATTGTATCGCGTTTTGATTTCGCGATTATTAGTTACAAAAATAAAAATAAATATTAAGTAAATAGCCGAACTAGACCGAGACGCGAAACGTGTCGACCTCACCTCCTTGTGGCCCAAGTAACTAGCCTAAACTTGAGGCCCAAGTTACTCACGCAAACCGCCGCCGCCCCCCCCCCCCCCTTTGCGGTCGCAAGCCCACCCCTTCCTCCTTCTTTCCTCGTTTTAAATAAATAGGGACATGCATGTGTTATGTTTCAAAAAAAAAAGAAATACAAACCCTAGCTCTAAGAAACCGACGGCAGCCCCCCCCCCCTCTCTATCGATCGCACAAGCCTTCAACCCGGATTGATTCCAATCTCGTTCCCGATTCGCTAATCTTCATCGTATCAAGGTTAGGATTTTAATTGTTTTGCAAATCACATTAGGGTTTGTGAAATCTTGATCATGATTGTATGTATTGTTTGAATCATTGTTATGAAAAGTGTTATGATTTATGTTTAGTTCGGTTGATTGTGCGAATTTTTGCGATTGTGATGCTTGGATGAATACAAAAATCATAGGCTGCGTTTTTGTGATAAAAATCATATCATATGATTAGGGTTTGCATGGGTATTGATGAACATAATGATATATGACAAATAAACCTGTTCTTTATCATTGTTAATTAGAGTCTTGGTCATTTAAGCGTGTTCTATTGCGATGAAAGTCGAAAACAGGTTGCTGAATGGTATTTACAGCCAACTTCAATTGGCTGTAACCTGGTCATTATTTATCTAAAAGTGGATTTTTAGAAGCCTAAAACGTATATTTTTGAAAAACGCTTCTAATGGCACTAGATTCATATTTTTCTGAGGTCGTTTGCTATTTTTAAGTGGTCATTTAAGTGCAGCAGCTGAAGCTGCGTAAATTCTGAAAATTTGCTAGTTGTTTATCGAATCGGATCTCATAATCTGTAGAGGGTTGGGTCACGAAATTTGTACAGTAACTGGAGACGGAAATTTCCAGAAAACCCCCGCTGGAATTTTGTTAATTGGATGAACGATGATTTTTAAATAATTTCTCCCGTGGACTGCAGTCAGAAAGCGACGAATCTGACTGCAGCCTAGTATATAAATGTTCATAAATAAGTGGTAAAGTTTTAGGACTTGAAAAATTTACATAAAATTCTACAGTTTAGTTGACATCTCCTGTAAAGAAATTGGAATTTTTAGAACGTTGGAACTATTTTATAAAAATCCTCGAAAACAGCCTAGTTATGAGCGTACAAGCTGAAACATGATAACTTGCGTATGTGTGTACCAAAGTGTTGTATGAGTTGATTTGTGTTTATGACAAGTTGGTTTGATCACTATTTTGGTATGATGATACTTTGCATGCATGATTGTGTTTTCGAAATTGTTATTATGCGTGCCGCATTGTATATTAGTTATGCGTAGGGTTTGTATCAGTGTGTTCACACACTAACTTTAAATCGATTGACATGTTAGGACGCAATTAGCGGTCCCATCATTTGCTACTTCTGTGTTACACTAATCGAGCAATTAAAGGTGAGTTCAAGGCCCCTATTTTATCCGGTTTTAAACAACAGGGGGAGAAACATGTATACATTCTATAACTCTATCTTTTTACGTTATGCGAAATTAACGTCGTTAAACTACTCGGTAACTAAGTTAATGTTAATGTACGTTATGGTCACTAAGCAGCTATATCACGGAAGTCCTCGACAAACTCTCGGATCGTTAGTATTGGGTTAGATAGCGGGGAAATTATAAGTAGTACTACTGGGCCCGACAAGCCCCATCCGAGCTAGTCGCGCTAGCCGACCGGGTATGGTCAACGGGTGAATAATTTGGCCTAACTTTCGCCATGGTCAGTGATAGACCTGGCAACACGGAGGCACAACAGTCAGCTTCAATCGCGAACACTTATGTGACGTAACTTTAGGCTCACTACCTACATGTTAACATTGAACTTAATTACGAATCGACATCATTATTATTCCGGGTTAGGAATAATGGAACCAACATTATTATTCCGGGTTAGAATAATGGAACTAAATCGTTATCCCGGGTTAGGGATAACGGGGGAAACAAACTTTTAACCGAACTAATGAACTTATAAAAACCTGTGAACTCACTCTTCTTTAATGTTGACACTTGTTTCTTTACATGTTTCTTAGGACGCTAGGAGAGCTAGGTGCACTCACTTGCATTGACCGAGACATATTTTTTATCGAATCTCATTTACAAATATTGTTTGGGATTTTTGGTTTTTGGCGTTTATGTTGGCGCCCGTTACTTTACTTTACTTTACTTTAATGCTTCCGCACAACTTAGAAACTAATGCTTCCGCTAAACTTTGAAACTAAACTAAGACAAATTGAAAATAATTGTGAATGGGTAAACAAATGTTTTTGGAAAACGTTTTAAATAAATCATATAGAGTCGTTCGATATTACTAGTGTCTCAGATTCTGGTTTGTTCACACGCCTCACGGTAAAACTCCGCAAATGGAAATTAAGGGTGTGACAGATTGGTATCAGAGCCTCTAGCTATAGAGAACCAGGTTTGCATTAAAAGTAGACCTAAAATATAGCTGATTACACGACACTAGACTTAGTTGGCACCGAACTGTGATATCTTGTTATGTGTTGTACTACAACTGTTTTATGTAAGATATAAATGTATATTGTGATGAATGCAACTCGTAACTAACTACACAACCCAACAGGCAATGTCATCATCATCATCCGACAAACCTCTACAACCAAGGGCGCCGGGGAAGGCACCTATGGTCGAACCCTCACCACCTCATGGCGTGGAGACACGCTCAGCTGCTAGGAAAAGACTCGCTCTAGGAGAGGAGTCGTCCTCCCGTCCGACCACCGCTATGCCGGTCCAACCGGTCAATTCGTTAGAGGTAGGGGACGACCTACTTAGGGATATGATAAGGAAACAACAGGAACAACTGGAGAGAATGCAGGAGACTATCGAAGCACAAGGATGGATGATACGTTAACTAACTGGTAAAACTGGAGAGCTCGAGGAAGAGCAATATGAGAATAAGAAAGCTCGCAACATTTTAGCTAAGGATTTTCGTGCTGAGCAGCTGAGGGCTGACTGGCTCGAAGACAGGGTCCTTGAGTCTAGTTGGAGGATTCAAGAACTGGGGCAGAATCAAGCACCTGTCCCAGTACCCGCCCCAGCACCGGTCCCTCCAGCGCCAGTAGAGGAAGAAGAGGAGGATCCAGAGGAAGAGGAGCCGGAACAGGAACCGGAGGTTGAAGCTGAAAACGCCGTAGAGGATGACGGCAACCATAGCGACTTGGGAGATGGAGACGTAGAAGACTGACTCGTCTCGCCAATTCCCGCTTTGTTTTCTTTAGTTTGTTTGTTTCCACTTATGTTTGAACTTGAAATTTAATAGTTAAACTGAGATGTTTGGTTGGTATTTTGTGAGACATTGAAATTTATTTAATCGAATGTTCCATTCTATTGTTTAATTTGTTGGGTTGACATAACTTGTATGATGATTGAAGTTTGGAGTATGATAACTATATTGGATCTATATACTTATCAGTGTGTGTTTATGTTGTCTTACAAAGATATGAAATGGCAACTGGACGTCATGGAAACCTCAACATGACACCTGAAGAATTAGCCGCAATGATCCAAGAACACGTGAATGCTGCTCTGGCAGGTGTTCAAAACCCACCAGCAGGTAACCATTATTAAATTTTCATGGGAAAATCTAATAGTTGGGCTAGTAGACTTGCTCGCTGACTACCTATCCTCTGTCAGCAGGAGGGGGTCTTAACCCCTACAAGATGTTCCTCGATGCGAAACCGAGCAAATTCACGGGTGCAGAAGGACCCATAGGACTGGTCCGTTGGATTGAAAAGTCCGAATCGGTGTTCGAGATGTGCAATTGCCTTGAGGCCAATAAGGTCAAGTATGCTGCCTCAACGCTGGAAGATGGGACATTAACCTGGTGGAACGCACAAGTCCAAACACGTGGACTTATTGCTGCAAACGCAATGGCCTGGGCCGAGTTTAAGGCCCTAATCAAAGAGGAGTACTGTCCGCGGGACAGAGTTCAGCAGTTGGAGCAAGCGCTATGGAACCATAAGATGGTAGGATCTGAAATTGAAGCGTACACGGCGAAACATCACGATCTGGTGTTCCTATGTCCCGATCTGGCTAACACCGTTGAAAAACGACTTGAGTTTTATCTTGGGGGTCTGGTCCCTGAGATCCAGGGCATGGTAATGTCTAGTAACCCTGCGACGGAACATCAAGCGATCAGGTTGGCGCACAAACTCACCGATAAGGTGGTGGAACAAAGGAAGTTGCCATCTCGGGGTGCAACTGAAGTTGTCCCTGATAATAAAAGAAAATTTGAAGACTCGCCTGCTCGACAGTCTTCGTCAGCCCAGCCACAACAAGGAAACCAGAAACGGTTCAACAATTTCAACAACAATCGGGGTCACAATAATCAGTCCGCCAACAACACCCAGAACACCAGCGGCTATGTGGGTCGAAAGCCGCAATGTAATCATTGTAACCTCCATCATCATGGCCCTTGTGCCGGAAATCACTGCCAACGATGTGGCAAAACGGGACATGCGGCAAGGGATTGTCGCGGGGAAATCGTGTCTCGACAAAACCAAAATCAGCACCAGATTCAACAGCAAGGTATTAATCGGGGGTGCTATCAGTGCGGTAGCACTACCCATTTCAAGCGAGACTGCCCGCAACTTCGCAACAACAACAACAATGGTGGGAACAACAACAACAACAACAACCACAACCACAACAACCACAACAACCACAACAACAACAACAACAACAACAATGGAAATGGTGGCACAGGAGGTGCCAAAGGTCGTGCATTCACGCTAGGCCGCGGAGAGGCCAGAAACGACTCGAACGTGGTCACCGGTAAGTTTCCCCTTAACGAACATTTTGCTACTGTACTTTTTGATACGGGTGCGGATAGGAGTTTTATATCTGAGTCTTTTAGGAAGAACCTAAATCTCACGCCTAAACCCCTAGAGACCCCTTACGTCATAGAACTAGCCGATGGTAAATCTGTAGATGTGACCCATTTAGTAACCGGCTGCCAACTTAAACTCGCGGGTCACACCTTTACCATTGATCTGATGACAACTACCCTGGGTAGTTTTGACGTGGTAGCCGGAATGGACTGGCTATCCGACGTCCGAGCTGAAGTCCACTGCTTCGAGAAATCTATCCGTATTCCGCTCTCTAACGATGAAGTGTTGATGGTGCAAGGCGAGAAGGCAGGCACCCTCACAAACATCATCTCTTACATGCAAGCTCAGAAGTATCTTCGGAGGAAGAACTCCTTCGCTTTGCTCGCACTGGTCACCGAGCAGCCTAAGGACGAGAAGCGTATAGAAGATATCCCCGTCGTCTGTGACTTTTCTGATGTATTTCCAGAGGAGTTACCTGGTCTTCCACCACATCGACAAGTGGAGTTTGAAATCGAATTGGCGAACCATGCAACTCCTATCGCCAAGGCCCCATACCGCCTAGCTCCAGCAGAGCTGCAAGAGCTGTCTACCCAACTTCAGGAATTGTTGGAAAAAAGATTTATCCGACCCAGTACTTCGCCATGGGGAGCTCCGGTCCTTTTTGTCAAGAAGAAGGACGGGACCTTCCGCATGTGCATCGACTACAGGGAACTCAATAAGGTTACCGTCAAGAACCGATACCCATTACCTCGCATCGACGATATCTTCGACCAACTTCAAGGGTCAAGCTACTACTCCAAGATTGATCTACGGTCCGGTTATCACCAGTTACGCGTCAGGGAGGAGGATATCTCTAAGACGGCATTTCGTACTCGGTATGGCCATTATGAGTTCTTGGTCATGCCCTTCGGTCTCACCAACGCACCCGCGGTGTTCATGGACCTCATGAACCGCGTGTGTAAGCCGTATCTCGACAAGTTTGTCATTGTGTTCATCGATGACATACTCATCTACTCTAAGGGTGAAGAAGAACATGCTGAACATCTACGATTATTGCTGGAATTACTTCAACAGGAGAAACTATATGCCAAGCTTTCAAAGTGTGATTTCTGGATTCGGGAAGTTCAGTTCCTCGGGCATATCGTGAATGAAAAAGGTATCCATGTTGATCCCGCCAAGATCGATGCTATCAAGAACTGGGAAGCACCTAGGACACCGACAGAGATCCGCCAATTTTTGGGTTTGGCTGGTTACTACAGACGTTTCATCGAGGGATTTTCAAAGATCGCGCAACCGCTTACCACTCTCACCCAGAAAGGCACTAAGTATGCTTGGGGTGACAAGCAGGAAGCGGCATTTCAATTGCTGAAGCAGAAACTTTGCAGTGCACCCATTCTGTCCTTGCTGGAAGGGACTGATGATTTTGTGGTATATTGTGACGCTTCCATTCAGGGATTGGGATGCGTACTCATGCAACGTGATAAGGTCATCGCGTATGCGTCCCGACAATTGAAGGTTCACGAGAAAAACTACACAACACATGACCTGGAATTGGGAGCAGTGGTGTTTGCGCTTAAGATTTGGAGACACTACCTATATGGAACAAAGTGCACAATCTACACAGATCACAAGAGTCTCCAACATATCTTTGACCAGAAGGAGTTGAACATGCGACAGCGTCACTGGGTCGAACTCCTGAACTATTATGAATGTGCCATTCGGTATCACCCGGATAAAGCTAACGTGGTAGTTGATGCCCTCAGTAGGAAGGAGCACTTGAAACCTCGTCGGGTACGAGCATTACAATTCACCATTCATTCGGGGTTACCCGAGCAGATACGCGATGCGCAGCTAGAAGCAGTTAAGGAAGAAAACATTAAGGCCGAATCTGTGGGAAAGATGGAATGCTAATGGGAAGTAAAACCCAATGGTACCCGGTATTTCATGAATCGTTTATGGGTACCTCTCTACGGAGACCTCAGGAAGCTAGTTATGGACGAAGCTCACAAATCCCGATACTCTGTCCATCCTGGTTCAGATAAGATGTATCAAGAACTCGCATCTATATTAAGGAAGTAGTTTCTCGGCACGGAGTGCCAACATCCATCATCTTAGACAGAGATGCTCGTTTCACGTCCAACTTTTGGCAGTCACTTCAGAAAGCGTTGGGCACACGCTTAGATATGAGCACAGCTTATCACCCTCAGACGGATGGTCAAAGTGAAAGGACTATTCAGACCTTGGAAGACATGCTTAGGGCATGTGTGGTAGACTTTGGGAACAGTTGGGAAATCAATCTGCCTTTAGTGGAATTCTCGTATAACAACAGTTACCATACGAGTATTCAAGCGGCACCGTTTGAAGCATTATACGGTCGCAAATGTAGATCACCGATCTGTTGGGCAGAAGTCGGTGACAGTCAACTCACAGGTCCTGAGTTGATACTTGAGGCTACTGAAAAGATTGTGCAAATCAGAAACCGCATGGCAGCGGCACGAGATCGACAGAAAAGCTACGCTGATCAATGACGCAAACCTCTCGAATTTCAAGTAGGCGACTGCGTCCTACTAAAGGTATCACCCTGGAAGGGTGTAATCCGTTTTGGGAAACGAGGCAAACTAAACCCACGATACGTAGGCCCATTCGTGATCTTGAAGCGTATCGGGCCCGTAGCTTATCAATTAGACCTTCCTGCCGAACTCAGTGGAGTTCACAACGTTTTTCACGTGTCAAATCTGAAGAAGTGTCTATCAGATGAGACCCTAGTCATTCCATTGGATGAGATTCAAGTGGATGAACAACTGCACTTTGTGGAACAACCTATCGAGATCATGGATCGTGAGATCAAGACTCGAAGGCACAGCAAGATACCGATCGTCAAGGTTTGTTGGGATTCTAAGTGTGGACCGGAGTTCACGTGGGAAAGAGAGGACCAAATGAAAAGCAAATACCCACACCTTTTTGCAGCTGAGCAGCAAGCTAACGTTACCACCAACTAAATTTCCGGGACGAAAATTCTTTCAACAAGGGGATGATGTGACAGCCTGGGAATTTCTTGTACCATTGCTACCAAACTGAATCTTTATGCGTTGCATTCTAAACCGCGTTTACTCAATTTTCGGGACGAAAATTCTTTCAACATGGGGATAATGTGACATCCCGGCTTTTCAGGTATCTTAAACGCGCTACTTCACGGTTATTCATTCCTACGCTAAATTGATTCGGAGAACTTAATTACACGCTCGCAATAACTACACTAACTTTGTGAATTCATTGGGTGAATTACGTGTTATGTGTTATAAGACGTTGGTAGAATTATTATATCACGTTTTGATTTATGTTTGTAGAATTATTGTATCGCGTTTTGATTTCGCGATTATTAGTTACAAAAATAAAAATAAATATTAAGTAAATAGCCGAACCAAACCGAGCCGCGAAACGTGTCGACCTCACCTCCTTGTGGCCCAAGTAATTGGCCTAAACTTGAGGCCCAAGTTACTCACCCAAACCGCCCCCCCCCCCCTTTTGCGGTCGCAAGCCCACCCCACCCCTTCCTCCTTCTTTCCTTGTTTTAAATAAATAGGGACATGCATGTGTTATGTTTAAAAAAAAAAAAGAAACACAAACCCTAGCTCTAAGAAACCGACGGCAGCCCCCCCCCCTCTCTATCGATCGCACAAGCCTTCAACCCGGATTGATTCCAATCTCATTCCCGATTCGCTAATCTTCATCGTATCAAGGTTAGGATTTTAATTGTTTTGCAAATCACATTAGGGTTTGTGAAATCTTGATCATGATTGTATGTATTGTTTGAATCATTGTTATGATTTATGTTTAGTTCGGTTGATTGTGCGAGTTTTTGCGATTGTGATGCTTGGATGAATACAAAAATCATAGGCTGCGTTTTTGTGATAAAAATCATATCATATGATTAGGGTTTGCATGGGTATTGATGTACATAATGATATATGACAAATAAACCTGTTCTTGATCATTGTTAAATAGAGTCTTGATCGTTTAAGCGTGTTCTATTGCGATGAAAGTCGAAAACAGGTTGCTGAATGGTATTTACAGCCAACTTCAATTGGCTGTAACCTGGTCATTATTAATCGAAAAGTGGATTTTCTGAAGCCTAAAACGTATATTTTTTGAAAAACGCTTCTAATGGCGCTAGATTCATATTTTTCTGAGGTCGTTTGCTATTTTTAAGTGGTCATTTAAGTGCAGCAGCTGAAGCTGCGTAAATTCTGAAAATTTGCTAGTTGTTTATCGAGTCGGATCTCATAGGGTTGGGTCATGAAATTTGTACAGTAGCTGGAGACGGAAATTTACGGAAAACTCCCACTGGAATTTTGTTAATTGGATGAACGATTTTTAAATAATTTCTCCCGTGGACTGCAGTCAGAAAGCGACGAATCTGACTGCAGCCTAGTATATAAATGTTCATAAATAATTGGTAAAGTTTTAGGACTTGAGAAATTTACATAAAATTCTACAGTTTAGTTGACATCTCCTGTAAAGAAATTGGAATTTTTAGAACGTTGGAACTATTTTATAAAAATCCTCGAAAACAGCCTAGTTATGAGCGTACAAGCTGAAACATGATAACTTGCGTATGTGTGTACCAAAGTGTTGTATGAGTTGATTTGTGTTTATGACAAGTTGGTTTGATCACTATTTTGGTATGATGATACTTTGCATGCATGATTGTGTTTTCGAAATTGTTATTATGCGTGCCGCATTGTATATTAGTTATGCGTAGGGTTTGTATCAGTGTGTTCACACACTAACTTTATATCGATTGACATGTTAGGACGCAATTAGCGGTCCCATCATTCGCTACTTCTGTGTTACCCTAACCGAGCAATTAAAGGTGAGTTCACGGCCCCTATTTTATCCGGTTTTAAACAACAGGGGGAGAAACATGTATACATTCTATAACTCTATCTTTTTACGTTATGCGAAATTAACGTCGTTAAACTACTCGGTAACTAAGTTAATGTTAATGTACGTTATGGTCATTAAGCAGCTATATCACGGAAGTCCTCGACAAACTCTCTGATCGTTAGTATTGGGTTAGATAGCGGGGAAATTATAAGTAGTACTACTGAGCCCGACAAGCCCCACCGAGCTAGTCGCGCTAGCCGACCGGGTATGGTCAACGGGTGAATAATTTGGCCTAACTTTCGCCATGGTCAGTGATAGACCTGGCAACACGGAGGCACAACAGTCAGCTTCGATCGCGAACACTTATGTAACGTAACTTTAGGCTCGCTACCTACATGTTAACATTGAACTTAATTACGAACCGACATCATTATTATTCCGGGTTAGGAATAATGGAACCAACATTATTATTCGAGTTAGGAATAATGGAACTAAATCGTTATCCCGGGTTAGGGATAACTGGGGAAACAAACTTTTAACCGAACTAATTAACTTATAAAAACCTGTGAACTCACTCTTCTTTAATGTTGACACTTGTTTCTTTACATGTTTCTTAGGACGCTAGGAGAGCTAGGTGCACTCACTTGCATTGACCAAGACATATTTTTTATCGTGTCTCATTTACAAATATTGTTTGGGATTTTTGGTTTCTAGCGTTTGGCGCCCGTTACTTTACTTTACTTTACTTTAATGCTTCCGCACAACTTAGAAACTAATGCTTCCGCTAAACTTTGAAACTAAATTAAGACAAATTGAAAATAATTATGAATGGGTAAACAAATGTTTTTGGAAAACGTTTTAAATAAATCATATAGAGTCGTTCGATATTACTAGTGTCTCAGATTCTGGTTTGTTCACACGCCTCGCGGTAAAACTCCGCAAGTGGAAATTGAGGGTGTGACATCATCATCAAGCTCACCTACAATGTCGCCACTGCACTTCGTGTGGGCGAATTGGTCATTTAGCAAACGTCTGTCGATCAGCCCGAGCTAACTTTCCATCAGGTTCTTGCTACAACTCTGGCGAGATGGGTCATTTTAGAAACAACTGCCCGAGAATTGTAATGCAAATCCTGCACATGGATGAGCATTTCACATATATTAACGAGACTCGAGCCAACAACGATGCAACTATGAGCAATTAAGTTTTTATCTGTTTCTCTTTTGTTTACCAAGAACTTCGAAAACACTTTGATTGTCTATAAATAAATGTGGTTGTTTCCATTTTATTTACAAATGTGATTACATATATGTGCGTTACACCCCTACAGTACCAATACCAAGGACATTGTTCCTTGCAAATCAAACTACTCTCATAGTTTCTTTCATTTTGTGATCGCTCGCGATCTCCACAAAAATCCTAAGTACTCGTTTCTTACAAGAAACAAAGTACAAGGTATAAGTCATAACCCTTAACAGATATTTGAAGTACCACTTTAAATCCTTGCTTGAATACCTAAGAGTACTTCCATAAGTCCTTAAATGGTCTTGTGTAATATTCCCATATGCATATCACCACTTACTGGTTTTTCATAACACTTTGCATAGTACATGATTTGAAAAACATTATACCTGATTTCAAAATTTCATGATTTCAAAGATATTTCATAAGATTCTAAAAATATTTTAACATAGCATATCTATTATATAAAATAAATGAAAGAAATTTGGGCCACTTGAGAGATACAATTCTTTTATTTTCCCGCCCAAATTCCCGTGTGCTTTTGTGTATGTGCTGAAGAACCCTAAATTTAGGCATAAATCATTCGGCCTCACAATTTTCCTCAGCCATTCCTGATTTTCCATCTTCCATATTAAGGCACGCTTTTTGTTTCTCACAAACCCTAAATCCGAACCTCTTCATCTGTTTTAAGGCACCAGATGTTCACGCATTTGAGAAGTATTATTCGATTCAATCCTCAGGTGTTTTCGGTGTGGTGGATATCTAACTTGTATAAACCCAAATAACCAAATGCCTTTCTTTTTTCTAAACCCTAGATCTCAATCCTCTCCTCCCTTCTACTTAACCATCTACATTGACAAATTTAAAGGGAGATTGAACCACCGTACACATGACAAAGAGAGAGAGAGAAAGGGAGACTGAACCACCATACGCGGCGGCGATCCTGCCTACTCCAGCGCGGGTCTTTGGTTGTCATTATTCTAGAGAAGAACTATGGTACATTTCCTTCTTTCATCTCTAATCTTGGCTTTGGTTTCTGTTTTCCAGCTGATGATACTTCACCTTCTAGGGTTGGCTTGAAGATGGTGTTTGAACAGGACTCCGACGAACTATCCGATTGCTGAACAAGGTTTCTATTTTCCTGTACATAACCATGCAGATTCAACTTTATCTTTTTTTTAAAAAAAAAATTTGATTGTTAGTTTTTTTTTTCTTTTATATTTATTAATTGAACAACAATGTAGTAAGATGTTTATGCTTTATTGATTAGAATTTGTCTAGGTTTCTTGAAAAGATTGGGTTATCAGCTTATGTGATCTTATAAAAAGTTTATTCGTATTTGGGATGTGATATTAATATTTAGATCTTCTTTCGTATGACTTACGGTTCAACCGTGGATGTTAGCACACTTTAATTTGACAATCACTTCATTGTTTCGTGAGTTAAGGTTTCCATTTTAGAACCATTAATACTCGGTTTTGATTATAGATCTTGCAAATACTATCATAAAACACTTTGTGATCCACCGCTGATGTAAAAATTACATTCCATATATTACACTATTCTAAATCCTCCATTTATAAGCCCCTGATTAGTTGAAATTACTAGAAACTTGACCTTTATATTGAGAGTGAAAACTTTTTTTTTCACCTTCATGTGATTTTCTTAACCCAAGTCTTACATCTATTCTTTAACAAACGTTCGCATTCCTTTTGCTGTCCCATTCTACACATAAAATCATCCAGATCGGTGGCTGGTGTAGGTTTGAAACTGATCAGTTCGTAGCCTCTTATGCAGTCCAAATCTGGTAAGTTCTGGATAGTTTGACCAACTTGGTTAATACACTGGTTCAATTTTTTGTATTTAAATTCAGGTTCTACTTGTAATTTTCATAAATGTTTTTGTCGTTTTAAATTTTATTTGTGTTTCATGGAAGAAGAGTATAAGAACAATAGTACAATACACATGATTTAGTTTATTAAAATGATCTTTGAATAAGTGATGTTGTATATGTGTATTTGTTTTGGATAATTACATTCGTTTTCTTAATTTTGGTGCATTCTTTTGTTTAAAAAATTCATAGCTTTTGTAGTGAAATTGATGGAACTTGTGGCTGCAAGTAGATCAAATTCTACAAATGAAGAAATGGTTGCTAATGTTAGTGGTCATAATATGGATTTCAGTTTTGGATATTTCTCAAGCAAATTTGGAGTTTGCACAATCTGTGATGATGAAGATGAAGATTTAAACATGGAGACACCGTGCGTGTGTTGTGGCAGGTTAAAGGTTATCTTTCTTTATTGAACAATGAAGAATTCAAAGTAGGAGTATGGTAAAACTTTGAACCATATAAAAGTTTCATATTGTAGATACGGCAAGTGCTTATTTCTTCAAAGTTTAGAAAGTAGATTGTATGAGGATATGAACACTTCTCTCGCCGTTGAAGAATATATATTATAAACGATATGGCTGTATGTGAATTCTTTTGGATATGAATTATATCTGCACATTGGTTGTTGTATATACGTGTATTAAGTCTGATATCCAGTATTTTGTTTACAATTGAAAGGTTTTAAGACGCACACCAAGTGCTTGATGAAATGCTTCAACAAAAGTGACTTATTTCACATGTTTTTAGTAGGGTTCTTAGTGTTCCATGCTCTTTTTTTACAAATTTATTTGAGATGTAATACAATATTTCTATAATAGTCTATAAATTATAATGTTTATACATAGAAGTTGCTTTCTAATCGTTGATGTCAACTGTGTTCCAAAACAGTTATGGAATATGTCGCTGGAGGAGAGCTTGTAGCAAAACGCTTCATTGAGAATGAAGTTCTACTATCACTTATAACATAGCAATCTCTATTGTTAAAAAATAGGAATTATAAAAAAACATGATAAGCTAACAACAAGTTTACATGTATTTTCAGGGCAGCGGGAAAGGTGCAAAGACGCAAAGCCAAAGCACAAGGCTGTAAAATCCACGGTCATGTCAACATTCTGATATGGCACTAAAGGATACTAAGAATGGCATGTCATCAAGTGGCTTTAAACCAGGTAGAGGTTGTGGCCTTTTCTCATGACCCGTCTTTCTCAAATTCATCTTAACCTCCAATTCTTTTGTTTTGAATGAAAGTTTTCGGAAACAATGGAGCGTCGGAATTGACTATATCGGCGGAAATCGTTGAAGAAAAGCCCTGGCGAAACCGAAAGCTTAGAAGGATCAATCAGGTATTGTATTCTCATTCTGATGATAAAGCATTTTTAATTCATCAATCAGCAGTGAGGTTTTATCCTAAATATTTAACGAGTATTGTTATTTGCCTTTATCGAGCTTATAAAAGCTATAACGGTATGTTAAATATGCAAATATGAATGTACATTGTTAATATTTTGATAATTAACAACAATGCATTTGATTGCAAAGTAATTTATAGTTTCTTTTTAAGTGCTACACATAGAATTAATTAATTACTTTATTCAGATATAAAGCATTATTAACTGAGTATATGCTACTCTATCTTCTTGCCATGACATTGTATTATGTAAGTTGATACATTACTCAGAATGTTTAAAGCCATCTTTAGGTATATATGCGGGATTCTTTCTCCTTCTAATGCTTCTATTCCCGTAGGCGTGATAAAGAAGATTATTAAGGAAGGTGATGGGTATGAAGAACCTGTTAACGGTGATGAAGTTGAAGGTAATTTTATATTTTTAAACTCAGGTTGTTCACGAACTGATCTTAAGTCAGGTGGGCTCAAGCTTGTTTCAAATTTTTAACCAAGCTGGCTTGATTCAACTCGGCTTGAATTTAAACTGAGCTAACTATTTGAGCGGGCCTTAGCTACTTTACAAACCGAGCCAACTGCGCCGTTTGTTTTAGGTCAGCTCAAGCTTGATTCAGATTTTAAACCGAGTTGGTTGGGCTTGAGTTCTAAATCGAGTTGAATATTTGATCCGGGGCTTGGCTTCTTTACAAACCGAGTCAAGTCAGCTCTGCTCGCTTTAGCAAAATTGCTCAGATTCATTTTTACATATTCTTTGAAGTTTTGCCATTAATCCTTTGCTTGAGCCTTGAGCCTTGAGCTTGGCTCGAATTCTAATTCGAGCTTAGTATTTTAGCTGGGGCTTGGCTTGGTTCATTTAAGCATGAGAAATAATGAACTAGGATCTTTTTTAGCTATTTATTTGTAAGCTTTTTTATTAATTTATTTATTTTTTGCTTCTTCAGGTTGTGTTTTGTATTAAGACTAACATTTTTATTTCTTCTATTTTAGATGTGTATCAAGTATTCTTGAAAATGACAGAAATTTGAAATGGGTCTATCTTATTTCTCACAGATATCATGTTGGATGTGGACTGGAAAGAGACAGTCAACAAAAATGAGGATTAAATATCTAGAAGCAACATTGAGTCAAGAAGTTAACGCATGTCCATACACGCAATTTCACTCAATGGTTCTTATGGGCTTACATTTTGAAATGAACATTAAATCAGAATAATTTAAACTACGTAACTTTAAAAGCTCTGTTAATTCTTGCTTTAATGATAGAATACGACCACTTTGAAAAACAAGCAGCATCTTTGCTGCAAGACCCAAATCAACAACCATCAATGAACATTCTTCAGGTGAAAGCTTGCATTTAGACCATTGGAATTAGGAATTGGGGTTTGTAATTTGTACGTGGGGTGGGATAGGGATGTTATATAGAGATGCAGGTCACCGCCCTTTTGAATTCCAAAATATCAAACCTCATTTTCGGTAATCGTTATAAGGTTTGGTGGCTACTAAATGTATGTGGTACAAATGTGAAAAATCTAACCGGTACTAATCGGTAGTACCGAAAAATACTAGTACCGACCCCGAATTTCCCGATCCGAAATATCTTGATACATGGCACCGGTACCGGTACTTGGTACCAAATGCTTATCCATAATCTCCATATATATGCATTTGTTTTCTGATCTTCGTGTGGAGTCATGTTTCATTCTGCAAGATATTGTTTAAAACATTTAAAACTTATATAGCTCTTAAATGTATACATTTGTTGAATGCCTTTTTTGTTAACTACGGGTGGTTGCTACAACCTGAAAGATGGCTTGTGATAGTGGTCCTGATGAGTTTTGTGGCAATTAAAACTTTTGCTTGCGATGTAATCATTTAATAAGTTTTAATTAAGCGCGTGTAGGCATCTTACTTCGGGTTTAAAATGCGGCTATTTTAGCAAACCATCTTCTCTTCTAGGGATGAGCTTAGTACTAACTGGTATCGGTACTGGTAACATAAATTCCCAAAAACGGTACCGGTACTGAATAATGCACGTTACAGTATGGTTCAGTACCGGTACAGAGCGGTATTTGAAGGTAAAAACCGGTATTGAAAACGCACCGAAAATGGAACCGGTTCTGAACCAGTACCCGGTACCATTTGCGCATCCCTACTATACACCTATAAACACAAGTTGGTACTAAAGCCATAAGTTTAAAGGGATTAGGAACTAAATTTAAGTGCCTAGATTTAGAATAGCACCTTATTTAGGAAAGATACATAGAATGCTTTTATCACAAAATATGAACTAACAAATGCAATCTCTTTTTTTTAAAGCAATGCCATTTATTTGCTCATATTGCTTGCCCATACATGGTGTCTTCCTAACTCACTTTATTTGTATCTTTGTTGTAACATCTGTGTAATTCAATCTTGTAACGACTTCCGATCAAATTGATGATTAATGAAACTTTGTGTTGTTTACAATTTGTGTATTTACTTGTGACTTTTGTGCATTTTCAATATTTGTTCGATTTCGACCTTTCAAACATTTTTTGGAAGTGTAATCGCAAAACGAAATCAGTTAAACGCAACGTATAGTCCGGAATAGTGACATAAGCTTAACATACCCTAAATATCCTTTACATAACTTAGAAATAAGTTTTGAAGGGTTTGGTATGTCAAAAAGAAGCTTATACGATCACAGGGACTATTTATGACAAACTACGAAAGTCTGCCGATTCTCGTAGCGATGCACACTCCGGAACAAGTTTATAAGCTTAACATACCTTAAATAACCTTTACATAACTCAGTATTAAGTTTTGAAGGCTTCGGTATGGCAAAATCACACTTTTGTAACTTCAGGGGCTATTTTGCAAATTTTGTGAAACTATGCCTTTTTGCGTAAATCGCTATCCGGAACACGTACGGGCATCCAAAAATTTTTTAATCATTAAAATATTATATTTTAATGATTGGAATTCAAAAATATCACTCGTTACGCTTTTACGGTCATACACGCGTTCGTTACGATTTTCGTCGTAATTAACCGAAAACAGCAACCGTACGGCCAAACGAACCGACACCCGAAATATTTTTGAAATGAGGTTAACGTGTGTTAAAAGTGCCAAAACGCGTCAAAAACAAGTTCAGGGGCATGTTTTGCCAATTTTTGAAAGTTTCTGCCAGCTAAAGGGCTTACGGACTGTAAGCCCAAAGTCCTTACGGTCTGTAAGGGGCCCCCAACTTACCAGAAACGTAGCAGCAGCTGAATAACGTCATTTTTGACTCATGAATCCGACTTTACCACCTTTAATTCTGCACTTGACACCTGTAGGACACTAATCAAACTTGTGGGTGAGTCATGGGACACTTGTTAATCACCTACAACATCAAGAAAACTTTAAATATCATAGTGTTCTTTACATTTGAACTCTTGCAACCATTGTTCTTGCTATAACCTACCACAAATCCGAATTTGCAACCTCCTTGGAGTTATTCTCTGGTTCTTGAATCATTCCTTGGTGTTTGTAAGCATTCCACTCTTGCTCTGTTCAATTATTATAGCTTAATTTGATTAAAAATCAAACTGTTTGACTTCTGTTTGACTTTTAGTTTTGATCATGAATTTAACAAAATAAAGCTAAATTGAATCTTGCAATATAATGGTAATCAAGGTGGTTATGATCTCTAAAAAACATGCCTACTGATTCCCACCATTTCTAGTTATTTTGGCAAGTCAAAGTTTTGGTCAAAATGTGATTTTTGCGCATTTTGCAACGAATCTATTTTCGAGTATCAAAACAGGTTGTTTTGATGCCAAAATACTTTTATAAACTTATTAAGATATGTCAAGATATGTTAAATTCGTCACTCTTGTTATATTGCTTGTTTAGAGTCAAAAGTCTAGCGGTTTGACCGCCATTTTGACTTTTGAATTTGACCCGTTTGGTCGATTATTAGACCCGACCAAATACATATTTATGACCATAAATGTATAGGGAATAACCCTCTGAGGTTATACCTTATGGTCATGTCTTTCGGATAGTGTTATGTTAATTAATGGTAATATCCCTTAAAAGTGACCAAAATGCCCTTTTCACAAGAAAACCAATTAAACACATAGGTGACATAAATTTTGACATATAAACTGATCCAATAACATTTTAACCATGTTTAAGAATTTAAAACTTATCATAACACATATCTAACCATCCGAATGCGTAGTTACGCAAATGACGCGTTAAAGTAGCTTAAAATACCTTAACGGGTCATAATGGGTCAAAAGCACTTAATAACCTTTTCAACTCAGAATGTTAACTTTGTTAAACCATTTCATATGAGTTCCAACACTCATTTGGTTTACAAGACCTCATTCTATCAGATCCTCCGATTTCAAGTCTCGATATTTACATAGTTAACCGTTTTAGGACACGCTTGATTTCACGGACTCTTGATCTTGGTTTATCATCTTGAGCAAGGACTTTATTGCAACCACATTTGAGTACATAGTCCCTCTTTTACGTTTTCAAATGTTTTGGGGTGAAACATATTGTGCCTATGATTTACTTTCGTGTTTTCATGACTTTATACATGTTTGATTACATAGTATATATAATACATGATTTTCATTGCATTTTGCTTCATATGTTGACCTAGCATATTTAGCACATTGGTTTTCAAAGACATTTTGCTATGTATGTTGACCGAACATACTAGTACATGGTTTTCAAAACATTTACAAGACATTTTCAAGACATGCATACATTGTTATTGACATTTTGGTACGTTGAACTTGACAATGATACATTCATTAACATTGATCACGCCGACCGGTAGTATGTAATGGTACCATAGGATTGACAATCCCGTTCCCACTTCCTAGGTATGTTTGGAAGCGACCTTAGGGAATGACAGAATCCGATGAACATTGATAAACCCTTGACCGGATAGGGGTTTATCCGACAGTCAACAAGGCTTGAATGTATTCGCCAACAATCTATAATATATGTTTTAACAATAAAGGCAAATGGTTTATAAAACTCGACATTGGTTTACTCGAAATTGTTTTACATGACATTTATTTACATGATATTTGTTTACTCGACATTGTTTACATGATATTTGTTTACATGACATTTATTTACTCGACATTTGATTATTGGTTTTTGGTGAGTGATTTAAATAACGTGACGTATGTAATGTGATAAAGCATGGTGGATACGCTGATGGTACTTCCTATATATAAGTGCTTTTATTATCTTATATCGTGACGTTATCTAAATCATTTTAAACAAAATACAAGACATGACATTATACATAAGACAAAACTTACTTTTAGTTATCTATTTAACCATATATTATTTCCTTTATATCATATTGATTTTTCATATGGTTTTTATAAAAGAAACTTTTAATGGTTCATGGAGACTCTTGTACTACTTTAAACTTTTCTTACAATAATCAAAGCCATGAAGCATCAACACAAAATCCTATGTACTCGCAGGCATTTCTTCGCTGACTTTATATTCACATATGTTTCAGGTGCAAATGTTTGATGTCAAGCTAGCTACACTTAGGGCGGACTAGGCCTTAGTGACTATAAAATCAGAATTATAGCTTAACTTTTGTTGTACTTCCTTTTTTATCCAAGACAATGTAAACAATATTAACTAATGAAACTTAACTTATGTGCCATGGTTATTGAAACAATAATTCTGTTACAACACTCCCCGACGTTTTCGCCACAGTTTGTTGTTTTACGTGGTCGGGGTGTGTTTCATCTTTTTTTTGAATTGTACACTCTGGAGGTATGTAGGCAGATCAAAGGCGTGTTTTGGTCTCAGTTGTTCCAATACTTTTGCAAAAGAACTTGTGGAGATCTTAACAAAGATCAACATATTTGTTGATGCATATGTCTGTTGCCTACGTCATCGTATAATATCGAGTCTGTATTTAGGAGCGAAATGACGAAGTGTATGTATGTTTTAGGTCAAGTTCGCTTGAAATGTATGTTTTGTAGTCAAGTTCGGCTGAACTTGACTAAGCAAGTTCGCCCGAACTTGCACTCCAACCAGCGAACTTGACATGCTATAAATAGGTGCTTTGACATTTCATTTGTAATATTCAGAGTTTTTGTCACGACAGAGGCGAAGCTCTGTCCAAGTGTTTCCAGGATCTGTAACGTTACACATTAATGAAATAGTGATTAATCAGTAAAGAACTTGTATCCAATGTCGCCTATGCAAACGGATTCCGCACATTTACCTATTTGCCAAATTAGGACCCGAACGATCCGTATAACGGACCCTCAATTGGTATCAGAGCAGGATTGGCCTAATTTGAAGACATTGGACATAGAACATCTCATCTTCTACTCATTTATTTCATTTTTAGCTTTTCTTTGGACAATTAACGGACAAAATGGACTGATTTTCAAGTATAATACGTAAAATCCATAATAGTAAAACCCTTGAAAAGATCAGAGCTTAAAACAAACGAATTCATGTAAAAAAATTAAAAAAATCATGTTTTGTAACTCAAGTTCGCTCGAACATAGCATCAAGTTCGCTCGAACTTGATTGAAAAACTCACTTTTTAGTGATTTTTCATCAAGTTCGCCCGAACTTGATTGGTTTTTCAGTGATTTTTGTATAAGTTCGCTCGAACTTGTAATTTTTCATCAAAATTTAATCAAGTTACTACAAGTTCGCCCGAACTTGCAATTTTTCTTGAAATCCAACATAAGTTCGCTCGAACTTAACCTTCAGGGAAATTTTCATAAAATCTATAATAAGTTCGACCGAACTTGTTAATAAGCTGATCTTCACAAGCTTTGACAATTTCGCCCGAACTTGTGTAAAAAAACGTCTCGGACATTATATATCGTTAGATTCGTATTGACGAGATGAGTTTAAAGCTCTAATCTAGTAAAAACAGTTTCCGAAAAATTTTAAACGTTTTTTTAGCAAACCGATACGTTAATATTGTCGGTTAAAAAGTCAAATTTTTACTATTTAAAATTGTCTGTTTGCTAATCATTTTTCAAGTGTTTTGAACGACAGATTAGTTTGAAAAATGAAATGGGATCTGTGAAGCCGCCAATGTTGATGCGTATAGATGAGTATGAAGCCTGGAATGAAAAATTCAAGGACTGGGTACGAGCAAATTACCTCTATGGTTGGGCTGCTATTCAAACTGGATTTACATGGCTAGTCGATGAACGTGGAGCTAAGCTTTTAGTATCAAAGTTTACAACTCAATTGAATGCTTCATATGCCCATGAGAAGAAGATCCTAAGCTCGTTACAGAAATCGATAAAAGAAGATATTTTGGTTTTGTTACCAGAGTACAAAACTGCACAGGATTTGTGGGAATCTCTGGGTGCTAAATATTTAGAAATAGCTGAGATGATTAAGAACAAAAAGGTGCTAATCAAGAAGAAATCTGATCGTGTTAGTGATCAAGGAAATGATCGGGAAGCACAAAGTTCAAATGATCAGTTTAAGCGAGAAGGAAGTATGACTGCGAAGAACTATGAACTTTCAAGTACATCTACAAATGGATCTTCAAGTTCTAAACCAGTTTGTCCAGTTTATGATGTAGATATCTATCGGGCAGATAATGCCAAACTCTTGAGTGAGATTGAGAGTTTGAAATTAGAAAATAAAAAATTCAAAGAAAATGAAAAGAATTTTGAAAACAAAATAAAAATTTTAGAAAATAAAAAATTACAAATGTTAGTAGATTTTCAAAATGAAATAAAGATGTTTAAAAATGAAAAAAAAATGTTTTTGAAAAATTAAATATAGAAAATCAAAAAGCAATAAATTCTCATATTGAGAAAATTGCTCAACTTGAAAAAGAAGTTGAGAATGTTAAAAATAAAGCTGTTAATTCAGAAAAATTATTTAAAGGTTTTGTGACATCCTCATTAAAGTTAGAACATATATGTCCAAAACCGATCAATGATAATAAAAAGAAAATTCCAATAAGTGATATAGTCACAAAATATCACGATGTCATAATTGAAGATTGTGATGATGATACCGATAATGAAAGAGATAAAAATGATAAACATGAAATATTTTTAAACCTAAAAGAGAAATTTAAAGAAACTGTTCTACAATCTACAGATAAAGGTGAATGCTCAATGTAAAAACCTTCTAAGCAGAATGGAGAACGAAAACAAAAAGAAAAACAAAGTTTTAAAAATTCTGAAAGTTTTCAAAAGAAAAATAAAAGCTCATCGGTACGATCATCCAATTATTATAGAAATCCACAAAAATTTATAAATCAAAACTCACAAAAATTTGTGAATAAGTGGTGCAGGCCGGACCAAAGTGCTTCAACGTCAAATCAAAGGAACAGAAGAAGCAGGAAACATGGCTACGACACATCAAATCAATGTTATGATTTGAGTGTATGGTTTGATAGAAAAAATCGATATGAGAAAAGGAAGTGTCATATATGTGAAGTAACTGGACACATTGCTAGTAAATGTTTACAAATTAAACCTAATCCTGCTCATATTGATAACAAAATTTCTGGAGTACCAACTCAGATTTTGAAACAATGTAAACTACAAACAAGGTGAAACCAGTTATTACTAAGTTTTCAAATTTTAAAACTGGTGAATCCTCCAATAGTAATGAACAAAAAGTTTCTACATTGTATTTCAAGAAAGCTTTAACGAAAAATCAATCATGGTTGGTAAAAGAAAAGGAAGTTACACAAAAAGTGAAAATTGAAAGGTTAGAAGTCTTTCCGAAACTTGAGAAAGTTCAAAATAAACCTGATTGTGTAAAGAAAATCAAATTTAAGGTTGAAGAAACAACGCCTAAGACTGCAAAGGCTTGGGTGTCACTATTCAACTAATCATTTGAATTTTTGTACAGGAACTTCTGAGATGAACGCAAATTATTAAGAATGGAGTTCCGTGGCACACTTTGAAGGCGGGCCGGGTTATCAAGATCTATATAAAGGCCTTATTATATTTCTATAACGTTTACTTTACAATTTTTTTAAAATGAAATTTAGGGAAAATTTTTCGAAAACACATTCCAATAACGTTTACTTGAAAATTTACAAATTTTTGAAGAAAATTTGAAAAAGTTTCACAGAACGCTCAATGTTGAACAAGACAAAAACTCATGTTCAGTAAATTGTTATAAACACAAAAGTGTCAAGGTTTTTGTCATCATGAGGGGGAGGTTGCTTAAAAGATAATTGTGAAGCAGTAATGGATGAAGAATTGAAGTGATTCTCATCAGTTGGTCAATGTTTTTCTATAAATAAAAAATTCCAAAGACAGGTTTTTTGAATTTTAGGGGGAGAAAAAGTTTTCAGAAAATCCAAAAACATTGAAAAGGGAAAAAGACGTTGTGTAAAAAGGAAATGATAGTACATCAGTGGACTATCATAGTATGCTAAGGATTTGTAATGTTTAAAAAGTGATAAACAAGTCTTACTAAGGACGTGTCGATAGACTTTACACGTTCAGTAAATTGTTTCCGGGATATAAACTAAATTTTACAACTGCTTAAACTTGTGGATTAACATCTCTCGGATATATGGACTTAGTACTCCGAAATTTCGTTTGAGAGATTGCCTGATTCTGAGATACGAGGTCTTTATAGATGATTGATATCTGGGATACTATACAAGTTCTTCTGATTTTGCGTAAGCAATGGCCTAGAACTTCTTTAATGCTTTTGCAAAAATCCCCTAAAACTGCATTCAATTGAAAATATGAAAGATACTACAATTGCAGTACAAAAAGATTCCATTTTGGAGCACTAGCTTATAAGACGAGCCTTCATCTCTCTGTCGGTACGATGGTACTAACCTGAGCTCTCGAGGTCTCACACAACCCAGATACATATATCAGTTACGCTATACTCACCTGTAAGATGAATTCTAGGGAATCTTGATGCGGGAGCATATTCTGAGATGGGAACCATAGTTAAGTCAAGTTTCATAATTCATATCTAACGTATCTTGGAACAATTGAGAAATGTGTTGAAGTTTAAGAGGACAAACATATCGACAATCTAGGTAAATTATGTCTAAAACTTAAAGTCTCAAAAGGTCAGTGGTACTAGTGATATGTCTTAAAAACTGATATGATCCTTTAACACAAACTCAGAAAAAAATATGTATGTAAATATGTTTGTACATAGTTAGAGTTTGTTATTCATTACATAAAAACAAAAAGATTATATTATCTTTTAGTTTCGACCACTGATGATGAAAAACTGATTTTCAAAGTCTAGAGTTGCTGAACAAAATCTAAATTTTTTGAAAACTAATCTAAAAAGTTTAAAAGTTCATTATGTTGAAACTTACATTTGTATAAATGCATCAGTTTAGTGTCAAAATGTTTAATCAAGATCATTAAGTTGAACTTGATAAATGAATCAGCTATTCAAGGTCATTAATTTGGACTTGATTAACTGAGAGGGTTTATAAACTGATGAGGAGATTAAAATGTGAAATGTTTGTGTTTAGAAATTTCAAAGTTTGAATATGAAATGTTTATTTGAATGTTTGAGGAACTTTGAAACAGGAAGTTGATTTTAAGGGGGAGCTAGATAAAACACGTTGATTGAAGATACAAGAAAGCTCAAAGCATGGGGAGCATGATGATTAAAGTTTTATCAAGACAACCTCGAGAAGTAAAGAGAAAAGGATTGTAGATGCTATGAAGATCAGGGAAGTTAAAGTTATTCAAGAAATAAAGATCAAGAGAATTTTTAAAGACTCAGGAACTTAATTGAAGAATGATGACTACGGCAACATCCAAGGGGGAGTCTGTTGATGCATATGTCTGTTTCCTACATCATCGTATAATATCGAGTCTGTATTTAGGAACGAAATGACGAAGTTTATGTATGTTTTAGGCCAAGTTCGCTTGAAATGTATGATTTGTAGTCAAGTTCGGCCGAACTTGACTAGCAAGTTCGCCCGAACTTGCACTCCAACCAGCGAACTTGACATGCTATAAATAGGTGCTTTGATATTTCATTTGTAATATTCAGAGTTTTTGTCACGACAGAGGCGAAGCTCTGTCCAAGTGTTTCCAGGATCTGTAACGTTACACATTAATGAAATAGTGATTAATCAGTAAAGAACTTGTATCCAATGTCGTCTATGCAAACGGATTCTGCACGTTTACCTTAGGTTTGCCAAATTAGGACCCAGACGATCCGTATAATGGACCCTCAATATTAGAGTGGCTTAAAAGTACGGATAGAAGCATGAGATTAGATAAAAAATGGCATCTCCGTGTCAACTGGATGTAGAGGCTCATATGTGGTATAAAGACATCAGAGGAGAAACGAAGTGGCCTTATATAGCCAAAACATTTAATATATCACACTTTTTGTATGATCTTAATTATGTACTAATGATAAATAGGTGATAATTCAAGTAACTTTCTCGAACCCGGGAAGCAATCCCGGGTGATAACATAGTTTACTTAATATACAAAGTGCATGATTTCAAAATACATATTTTCAAAAACTTTCAAAGACAATTTTACATGATTTCAAAACATTTCAAAATTTCATATTTACCTAATACACGGTTTTCAAGACATTTTTTCGTCGTACGTTGACTGAGCATACCAAGTACACGGTTTTCAAAGAAACTTTGCTTCGTATGTTGACCTAACATACCTAGTATGTGGTTTTCGAAACATTTTCGCCACTCAAATCTCAAAATCCTTATAGGATCTTCCTATCTTCATAGTAAGATTTCTATGAAGTGCTTTACGCGCCAGTGGTTATTGTTTATGTGCAAAAACCAAAGCATAAGTTTGATATGCTAAACCAAAGCATAGTTTGATATGCTACCAAATCCTTATAAGATCTTCCTATCTTCATAGTTAGATTCTTGTGGATGTTTAAAGTACTAGGTTGAAGTCCTTGATTGGATTCCTTGTGTACTTTAATGCGTATGTACAAATTGATGACCAAGTCGATGATTATGGGTTTATGTGATTAGTAGTGATTTAGATAACGAAATGAACGTAATACCATAAGAACATGGTGGATACGCCGATGGTACTTCCTATATATAGGTGTTCTTATTGTATCACCCTTGTAGCGTTATCCGAATAACTATAGGATCTTTGGTGTTCAAGTCGATTTAAATGCTCACTATCCAAATCCTTGTAGAATCTTCCATATTCTAATGTCTTAGATTCTTAGAAGGATATCCAAAGTACTCTTTTAAATCCTTAGTGGGCTTTTCTATGCAAATAGTTAGACCCTTGGATTCCAATGTACTACTTAGTTAAAGAGGCCTTTCAGGGTCTAGTTAAAGAGATCATTCGTTGATATAGTTAAAGAGACCTTTCATGGTCTAGTTAAAGAGGCCTTTCAGGGTCTAGTTAAAGAGATTGTTCGTCAATCTAGTTAAAGAGATCATGTGTTGATCTAGTTAAAGAGATCATGTGACGATCTAGTTAAAGAGACTCTTTGGTGGTTTAGTTAAAGAGATCATTTGATTGATCTAGTTAAAAGACCCTTTTGTGGTCAAGACAAGTCATCGCATGTTTACTCGTTTGATTTTTTTCATCCACACATTGCAAAATGAACTATGCAACGAATTGAGTAATTATGGATGCATACATAATTATAAAATCCCTTGCATAGAAAACCATAGCAAGTTTTGTCATGTGTAAAAACCATAGTGATAAGAATAACAAAACGGGAACAATGTAATAAGGGCATGGTGGATACGCCGCTGGTACTTCCTATATATAAGTGTTCCTTATTACATTGCAAGCGTGGCGTTAGTTAAGTTATTAGAAGTTCTGGACCTTGACCAATGTTGTTTTAATCTTTCACTCTTCGACTTCATCTTCGAGCACACACAAGTTTTCTATAATAGTCTTCATAGGAAACATTCTTCCATACATTGTTCGAAACCTCAAAGTTCACACCCTCTTCAAATTCTTCTACTACAAGAATGCCACTTTGACATTTACGTGGCTCTCTTATAAGACTCGGTAAAATCAAAGGTGTCATTCACCTACCTATTGGACTGATGTTTAGAATTTCGAATCTAAACTCATTCCTATAGACAATAGACGATACAATTAACAAAATTCGCTGGGAATCCAAACGTGGCCCAAAATTTTACTTAGGGAACGGAGGATCATTTGAAAGCAATACACTCACATCTGTTTTCACAAGTTTCCTCTAAATTTAAATTTTGGGACGAAATTTCCTAAAGTAGGGAAGACTGTGACATTTGTACCTTTATAACCATCATAAAATTCCAAACAATTTTGAATCGAATGAAATCTTGCACTTAATTCCCAAAAGTTGTATAATTACATGTGACATTCACACACTTAAGTTCATGTACAATTTCGACACTTCAAAGCTTTTTCTGGAAGATATACGTAAACTGTTACGCAAACATAATCAATTTAATGCAACGTATATTTCGGAATAGTGACATAAGCTAAAAACACCCTAAATATCCTTTTCATAACTTAGAAATAAGTTTTGAAGGGTTTGGCATGTCAAAAACAAGCCTTTTCGATCACAGGGACTATTTACGACAACCTACGAAAGTCTGCCGATTGTAGTAGCAATGCACACTCTGGAACAAGGTCATAAGCTAAACATACCCTAAATGCCCTTAACATAGCTTAGAGATAAGTTTCAAGGGCTTTGGTAGGGCAAAAACATGCTTATGTAACTTCAGGGGCTATTTTGCAAATTCGGCGAAACTATGCCGTTACGCGTATTTCTTAATCCTGGACATGTACGCACATCCAAAAATTTTTGTAATCATTAATCTTGTATTTTAGTGATTAGAATGCAAAAATATCATTCGTTACACATTTACGGTCACGCACGTGATCGTTACGATTTTCGTCGTAATTAACCGAAAACCACAACCATACGACCAAACGAACCGACACCCGGGACATTTTAGACTTATTTCAAGTTCCCTATGCTTTAGCGTCCTTATAAAGGTTAAAAATTAGGTTAACGGGTGTTATAAGTGCCAAAACGCGACAAATCAAGTTCAGGGGCCTGTTCTGCCATTTTATGAAACTTGTGCCCAGCACCATTGCTTACGGACCGTAAGCATATGGACCATACGGTCCGTAAGGGTGCTCCAGCACATCAATTTTTTTGGCAGCAACCTGTTTACTCTCTTGTTGATTAAGCATGCGAACTTGCCACCAATTCTCCTACATCTAACATGTGTTATATCACTAATCCAACTCATTTATGACTCATGGACACATATATTGATCTTGTAACTCCAATTCAACTATAAATAGCATTGGTTTCTAGCCATTTGAACTTTTGCAACCTTCATCCTTGCTCTCATATGCTATTATCTGAAGTTGCAACCATTTTTGGAAGTTTCCTCTAAGATTCCTTGGCTACCCTAAGTGCAAGTAAGTGTTCCATTCATGTTTTCTTCAATTCTTTTAGCATATTTGAACTAAAGATCAAACAGTTTGACTTTCTGTTTGACTTTCAGTTCTAACCATGAATTGGTCAAAAAAAAAAAGTTCAATTGAACCTTGCAACGTGACGTGATCATGATGCTTATGGTCCTTAGTGATCATGCCTACTGATTACCACGTTTACTAGTCATTGTGGCGAGTCAAAGTTTCGGTCAATAATGCGATAAATGCGCATTATACTATGGAACTATTTTCAGGAACCAAAACAGTTTGTGTCGATACCAAAACACTTTTATTACTTAGTTAGAAATGTCAAAACATGTCTAACTCATCACTTTTAGTTTAGTGCTTGTTTAGGATCGTTTGTCGAGCGGTTTTGACCAACGCTTTGACTTTTGAATCCGACCCATTTGGTTGATCTTTGAACCCAACCAAATGCATATTTGTGACCATAGTTGATAGGGAATAACCCTCTGAGGTTATACCTTATGGTCATATCATTTGGTTAGTGTTAAGATAATTAGTTGTTATGATCATCAGAAATGACCAAAATGCCCTTTTTGCGAATAAATCAATCTAAAGCATATGTAACCTAAATTTTGACATGTAACCTGATGTAACAACAATGTTATACATGTTTTGACAATTAGGACTTATCATAACATATATCTAACCATCTGAACGCGTAGTTACGCGAATGACACGTTAAAGTGGCTTAAACTACCTTAACGAGTCATAACGGGTCAAAAACACTCAGGATTCATTCCAAATTAGAATGTTGAGTTTTTTAAACCATTTCATATGAGTTCCAACCCTCATTTGGTTTACAAAATCTCATTCTATCCGATTCTCCTGATTATATCCCGACTAATTTACATGTTATCCGACTCATTAGGACACACTTGATTCCTTGATCTTTGGGCTTTGTTCACACACTCATACAAGGCTTATTCGCAATCCCAAGTGAGTATATAGTTCCCCTCTTTTATGTTTTCTAAATGTTTTGGGGTGATTCATATGTGCTAAGCTGTTTTCAAGTTTCCGTACAAAGTCGATGGTTTATATAAACAATGTCATTTCAATAATGTGAACGAACTTGTTGGTGCGTTATCCATAACAAGAATGACGTTCATTAACTTTGGCCGAAGCCGACCAGTAGTAAGTTATGGTACCATAGGACTGACAATCCCGTTACTAGGCTATTCACTGGAATTTGGTGGGTAGTTTGGGAAGCGGCAGAAACTGTTTATGATTAACAATTCATTCGTTGATTTGTTAAGTCTTGTTAAAGAGATCTTTTAGGGTCTATTAAAGATACCCTTGGGGTATAGTCAACACGGGCTTGAATGTGATTATTAAAACAATGACGATTGATTGATGACACATACAATGGTTTATGACACATACAATTATTTATGCCAAGTACAACGGACAATTGGTTTATAATAAGGACAAATAGTATTTGACCAATGACACACAACTATATTCAATTAAAGATATAAACTATACAAGTTTTCTTTCAAGACAATTTACTACTCGAATTTACAAAACAAATGTTTTTAGTTAAGATTCATGGCTACAAGATTTTCTTTTACTTATATCAATTGTAAAGTTGGTATTATATATATTGCAATATCAAACACTTTTGATTTCAAGATTTATACTCGTCGACTCTCGAAGTTGGACGAGGTATTGCAATATGAATGAAAAGCCATGATTTTGACACTCACAAAACCTATGTACTCATTGGCATTTTTATGCTAACTTTATTTTGACATATGTTTCAGGTTTAGTTACATGACGATTGTTGCTGCATACTTCACGTAGGAACGGACGCGGGCTTTATTCCCTTAAAACAAGAAAGACAATTAAAATGTTTGTTTAGTTTGTTATAATTCCAGAGACAATGTAATTTTTAATCATTCAATAAAACATAACTTTAATTACCATGTGTTGTTGAAACAATCTGTTAACATGACTCCCCAAGTGTTTCCGCCACGTGTTGTTTTACTCGATTTGGGGTGTTACACATCTGTCACAAAAGCATTGAACAAAACCTCTGTTCCTAGAGAGGTACAAGTGACAGATGCTCCACCTGCAAACAAGTATCCAAGAGGACATGGTCAACCTGTTTATCAAAAGGTTCATATGAGCTATGAAGGTTACAAAAAACCTTCAAAGCCCAAAGTGAATAGATATCCTCATGGTTACCAACATCTGACAGGAAATGGTTCACAACAGTGGATACAAAGCAAAACTCAAACCACTGACCATGTTCCTGGATTTGAGAGTGGACACTCTGTGACCCCATCCAAAGCCATTCTGGCTTTGGAATCTCATCTAAACTAATTGTTTACTTATGTGCAGGGAGCTTCTACTTGTTTTGATAGTTTATGGTATGTAGATAGTGGAGGCTCCAGGCACATGACAAGATGTAGAGCCCTTCTCAAAGATTTCTTAGCTCATGGAGGGGGTGATATATATTTTGGTAACAATTCAAAGGGGGATGTGTTGGGGTCATGGTGTGTTCAGGCTGGGAATCTCAATATTTGAAAATGTTAACTTAATTGACAATCTAAAATTCAACCTTCTAAGTGTTTCACAAATGAGTGAAAAAGGACATGGAACTTTCTTTACAGAGAAAACAAGTTAAATTGTAGGGCCAGAGGTTGTTAAAAAGATTGATCAAATCATTGTTGAGAGTAAAGCACAACTTGTTGCTCATAGAAGTGGCAATGTGTATGTGGTTGATATGTAGAAAGATAACCCTCTATCTAATGCATGCCTGTTCTCAACTGCTTCCAGCAAAGAGACAGAGTTATGGCACAGGAGACTTGGGCACACAAATTTAAAAACTATCACCACTCTCTCTAAACTATGTCTTGTCAGAGGTTTACCACAAAAGCAATTTACTTGTGAAGAACATTGTGTTTCTTGTTTAAAAGGCAAACAACATAAAAGTTCTTACAAGTCAATTGAAGAGTCCAAAACAACCCAATGCTTGCAACTGCTGCACATGGATTTGTTTGGCCCTATGCAAATCATGAGTCTCATAAAGAGAAGGTATTGTTTGGTAATTGTTGATGATTTCTCAAGGTTTACATGGACCTTCTTTCTTCACTGTAAAGATGAAACTGCTGGTATTTTGCAAAATTTTGTAAAACAAGTTGAAAAGCAATTTGACCTGCCAGTAAAAATTTTTAGAAGTGACAATGGAACATGTCACACCCCGACCACGTAAAAAAACAAACCGCGTCGGAAACGTCGAGGAGTGGAGTAACAGAAGTATTGTTTCAACAACCATGGTAATCAAAGTTTTGTATTAATGATTCACTTGTTTACATTGTCTGGGAATTTAACGTAAACATAACATAAATTTATTTATCTTGCTTGATTTTAAGTCACTAAGGCCCAAATCCGCCTAAGTGTAGCATGATCAACCTTAAGCATTAGCTCCTGAAACACATGTGAAAATAGGTACATCAGCAAAAAAATGCCTGTGAGATACATATGTTTTTGTTGATGAGGATTCATGACTTGAAGTTAAAATAATATTTTAACGAAAAGTAGTCATGAACCCTATAAAATGTTTTCTTTATAAAATCATATGAAAATCAATATGAAAATCAAATGATATAAAAGAAGGATGTATGGTAAAAAAATTAACCGAATGAAAATGAATTGTATAAAATATGCCATTTGTAAAACAATGTCTTGTGAAAAATATATGTTATTTGTACCAAATGTGTCATGTCTTTGTCTTTGTCTAAGTGGTTTAAATAACGCTACATTATGTAATATCATGAAAGCACTTATATATAGGAAGTACCAGCGGCGTATCCACCATGCTTTATCATATTACACACATCTCATTATTTAAATCGCTTATCAAATAACAACCAAAAATGTCTCTCAAACAAATGTCAAATGTCATGTGTAAACAATGTAATATGTCACAATGTTAGGTATAAACCATGTCTTGTATAACAAATGTCTTGTATGGCAAGTAAAAAGACTTTACTCAAGCCATATGTATAATGTCGTGTATAACCCATTTCATGTACAAAACAATGTCTTCAATAAACCGAAGTTTTAAATCAATAGTCATGTTTTGCAAAACCAATGCTTTATTTGATATGAACATTTATGTAGTTATATTTATCGCATACATTCAACCCTTGAGACTGTCGGATAAACCCTTATCAAGTCAAAGGTTTATCAAAAATGTATTTAGATTCTGTCATTCCCTACTTCCAAACAAACCTAGGAAGCGGGGAACGGGATTTGTCAAGTCCTATGGTACCATTACATACTACCGGGCGGCATGATCAATGTTAATGAATGTATTATGTCCCGTTAAAAAAACCAAATGTTATAGTTAATGTAAGCAATGTCATGAAAAATGTCTTTAAACCATGTACTAAGTATGCTAAGTCAACATACGAAGTAGAAATGTCCATAAAATCCACGTGCTAGCATGCTCAGTCAACATACATAGCAAAATGTAATGTAAATCAATGCGCTCATATGCTAAGTCAACATATGCCGCAAAAGGTGACTTTTGAAATCAATGTGCTAGCATGCAGTCAACATACATAGCAAAACATAATTGAAATCATGTACTATATATGTACTAGATGAACATAGCAAGTATATGTCATGAAAGCGTGAAAACATGACAGTATTGAGTAGGCACATGTGTTTCACCCCAAAATATTTGAAAAATATAAAAAGAGGGGTCTATGTACTCACTTGGGGTTGCAAAAGTATCCTTGTTCAAATGGATATACAAAGCTCAAAAGTCCGAAAATCAAGCGAGTCCTAATATCAGATAACTATGTAAATATCGGGACCTTAATTGGAAGATTCATATAGAATGAATCCTTATAAACCGAATGAGTGTTGGAACTCATATGAAATTCTTTAATAAAGTTACCATTTTGATTTGGAAAGATTCCTAAGTGCTTTTGACCCGTTATGACTCGTTAAGGTAGTTTACGCTACTTTAACGGATCATTTACATAAATATGTGTTCGGATGGTCAAACTAGTCTTATGATAAGTCTCAAATGCCCAAACTTGTTTAATAATGTTGTAATATCAGTTTATATATGTGAAAAGGGCATTTTGGTCATTTAAAAGGGCATAATAACGACCTATCATAATACTAACCAAACGACGTGACCATAAGGTATAACCTCAGAGGGTTATTCCCTGTATAACTATGGTCACAAATATGAGTTTGGTCGGATCCTAAGATCGACCAAACGGGTCGGATTCGAAAGTCAAAGCGGTTGTCAAAACCGCTCGACTTACGACCCTAAACAAGCACTAAACTAAAAGTGACGAGTTAGACATGTTTAACATGTCTAACTAAGTTTATAAAACTGATTTGGTATAAAAAAAAGTGTTTTGATACCCGAACATGGGTCCGTCGAATAATGCGCATTTTGCGCATTATTGAACGAAACCTTGACTCGTCACTTCGACTAGGAAAACGTGGTAATCAGTAGGTATAATCACAAGGGATTATAACCTTCGTGATTACGATCACGTTGCAAAGTTCAATTGAACTTTGACTTGACCAACTAATGGTCAAAACCGAAAGTCAAATAGTAGGTCAAACTGTTTGACTTTTAGCTTGTAATAAGCTAAAAGAATGAACAAGGCTTGGTTAGAGCACTTACTTGCACTCAAGGAAGCCAAGATTATTAGAAAAACTCAGATGGGAGGTCTCCTAATAAGGTTGCAACTCCACTTAGAGTTTAGAGAGAGGAAAGATGGAAATGAGCAAGGATTTGGTTGAAGATCAAGGGTATTTATAGTTGTTGGAGAGCTTTAGGATCATGCCAAGTGTTAGGAGATGTTGTAGGATCATTACAAGTGTTTAGTGAGGTGTTGCAACCAGGAGAAGTTTGGCAAAAACGAGTTATAGGTGTCAAGTTAAATGAACAAGAAGCTACCAGGTATTTGCTGAATTCTGGCATCCCCCGCGCCACGCGCCAGGAGCATAGGGGGCTGGCGCGCCACATGACGGAGCTCAAAAACAAGAAAGTTTCAAAAATGGCAGAAATGGTCCCTGCAGCATTTTTGAAGTGTTTTTGACGCGTTTAACCCACGTTAACCAAAAGTTTAGGCTTTATAAGGATGTTAAAGCATATGGGACTTGAAATATGCTTGGAAATATCGTGGATGTCGGTTCGTTAGATCGTACGGTTGTGGTTTTCGGTTAATTACGACGGAAATCGTAACGAACACGCAAATGACCGTAAACGCGTAACGAATGAAATTTTTGCATTTCAATCACTAAAATGCTATATTTTAGTGGTTACAAAAATTTTTATATGTTCCGGATTAGGAAATACGCGATTCAGCATAGTTTCGCAGAATTTGCAAAATAGTCCCTGAAGTTGCATAAGCATGTTTTTGCCACACCGAAGCCTTCAAAACTTATTTCTAAGTTATGTAAAGGGTATTTAAGGTATGTTTCGCTTATGTCTTTGTTCCGGAGTGTAAGTCGCATCAAACTGATTATGTTTGCGTAACGGTTTTCGATTTCACTTCAAGAAGTGATTCGAAAGATCAGAATTGAACAAGGATTGAAAATATGAAATACCATATATAAATACATAAATCTTGCAATAAAACACAATATTATAAAATTTACAAAGTTGATCGGAATAGTACGATGCTTAAAATACACAGATGTCACAGTCTCCCCTACTTTTGGAAATTTCGTCCCGAAATTTAACTAGAGGAAACTTGTGAGAATAGATGTGGATATTTCGCCTTCATTTGGTCCTCTTGTTCCCAAGTAAAATCAGAGCCACGTTTGGACTCCAACGAACTTTAACAATCGGTATACATCTGTGCTTGAGCTTTTTGACTTCACGATCCAATATTTCCACAGGTTTCTCAACAAAGTGCATCGTGTTATCAACACGAATTTCATCAAGAGGGATGTGGAGGTTTTCATCAGCCAAACACTTTTTAAGATTGGACACTTGGAAAGTAGGATGAATATTACCTAGTTCAAGAGGTAGCTCAAGTTTGTAGGCCACCTTTTCGATTTTCTCAATGATCTTGAATGGTCCAACATATCTAGGTGCAAGTTTTCCTTTCTTTACAAATATAACCACGCCTTTCCAAGGGATACCTTGAGTAGGATATGATCTCCGACTTGGAATTCCAAGGGCTTGTGTCATTTATCCGCGTAACTCTTTTGACGGCTTCTAGCTTTCAAGAGATTATCGCAAATTGTTTTGACTTTGTCTGTTGTGTCTTGAATGAGTTCAGGTCCAGGAATTGAGATTCACCGATTTCATTCCAACAGACAGGTGAACGACATTTTCGACCATAAAGAGCTTCGAAAGGAGCCATGTTAATGCTGGTGTGATAACTGTTGTTGTAGGAGAATTCGATCAAAGGTAGATGCGAATCCCAACTACCACCAAAGTCGATCACACAAGCTCTAAGCATATCCTCCAATGTCTGGATTGTCCTTTCAGATTGTCCATCCGTTTGAGGATGATAAGCAGTACTCAGGTTAAGTTTGGTTCCCATGGCAGATTACATGGTCCTCCAAAAATGAGATGAGAATCGAGCATCACGATCAGATATGATTTCCAAAGGGACACCATGACGAGATATGATTTCCAAAGGGACACCATGACGAGATAAAATTTCATCCACATAGATCTTAGCAAGTTTGTCAGCAGAGAAATCCTCACGAATTGCTATAATGTGTGCTAACTTGTTAGACGATCATTGATTACCCAAATGGCATCATGACTTCTAGATGTACGCGGTAATTTGGTAATGAGATCCATTGCAATGCTTTCCCATTTCCAAACCAGAATTTCTGGTTGTTCAACCAAACCAGAAGGGCATTGATGTTTTGCTTTAACTTTGAGACAAGTAAGACATTTAGATACGTACAAGGCAATGTCTTTCTTCATACCCGACCACCAATACTGGGTACGAAGATCCTTATACATTTTGTCTACACCTGGATGAATTGAATAACGAGACTTATGAGCTTCATCCATTATTAAGGTGCGGAGATTGTCTTGACTTGGAACCCACAAACGGTTCAGATAATAAAATAACCCATTGTCTTTCGTTTCAAGTTGAAGCTCAAGATGATGTGGTAATTCATCACCCATCATGCCTTGTGTAGCACAAGTTCGTTGAGCTTGGAAAATACAGTTTTGAATATCAGATCGAACTTGAACACAATGTAGCTTGACTCGTTCTTTCGACTATGAGCATCGGCTACGACATTCGCCTTACAAGGATGGTAGCGAATCTCCCAGTCGTAGTCGTTCAGAAGTTCGACCCATCGTCGCGGTCTCATGTTTAGTTCTTTCTGATTGAAAATGTGCTGGAGACTTTTGTGGTCCGTGAAAACCACACATTTTGTACCGTATAGATAATGTCTCCAAATTTTCAGAGCGAAAATGACAGTAGCCAACTCAAGATCATGAGTGGTGTAGTTCTTTTCGTGAATCTTCAATTGTCTTGATGCATAGGTTATAACTTTGTTCCTTTGCATGAGAACGCAACCAAGTACTAAGTTCGATGCATCGCAATATACGACAAAGTCGTTGTTACCTTCAGGTAAGGATACAATAGGAGCATTACGGAGCTTTTGTTTCAAGGTCTGAAAAGCTTCTTCTTATTTGGGTCCCCACTCAAAAGGTTTATTCTTTTGAGTCAAAGTAGTGAGGGGAACTACAATTTTTGAGAAGTTTGCGATAAAGCGATGGTAATAACCCGTGAGACCAAGAAATGAACGACTTTGGTAGGAGTAGTAGGCGTACCCCATTCCTTAATCGCACTGATTTTGGCGGGATCTACATGAATACCTTGTTCGTTGACAAAATGACCCAAGAACTGAACTTCCTTAAGCCAAAATTCACACTTGGAGAACTTGGCATAGAGTTGTTCTTTCTTTAGGAGTTCCATCGTTAAACGGAGATGTTGCTCATGATCGGCTTGAGACTTTGAGTAAATCAAAATGTCATCAAAGAAAATAATGATGAACTTGTCCAAATAAGGTTTACAAACCCTATTCATCAAGTCCATGAAAACGGCAGGAGCATTTGTCAGACCAAAAGGCATAACGGTGAACTCGTAATGACCATATCGAGTGCGGAAAGCAGTTTTGGAAATATCTTCGTCGAGAACACGAAGTTGATGATACCCAGAACATAGATCAATCTTTGAGAAGCAAGTAGCACCTTGTAGCTGGTCAAAGAGATTATCAATACGGGGTAGGGGATATCGATTCTTGATTGTGAGTTTGTTGAGCTCACGGTAATCGATACACATACGGAAGGATCCATCTTTCTTTTTCACAAATAGGACTGGAGCGCCCCAAGGTAGAAAGCTCGGACGAATGAATCCTTTGTCAGACAACTCCTGAAGCTGTTTAGATAACTCTTGCATCTTAGACGGTGCAAGTCGATACGGGGATTTGGTTATAGGGTTGGCACCAGGTACAAGATCTATACGAAACTCGACTTGTCATGCGTGGGGTAATCCAGGTAGTTTTTCAGGAAACACCTCGGGATAATCCCGAACAACAGGGATGTCCTGAATATATTTGCCCTTGCCTTTCTCCTCTACGATATGTGCCAAGAAAGCAACATAATTCTTTCGTAGGTATTTATGGGCTTGGGTGCATGTCATCAGTTTAAGGCTACTGACGGGTTTTTCTCCATGAACATCTATGGTTTCACCAGATGGAAGGGGTATACGAATGATCTTAGCAAAGCAAATCACCTCAGCATGAACTTTAGATAACCAGTCCATCCCTACTGTGATATCAAAGCTCCCGAGTTGCATTGGCGTGAGGTCAATGGCAAAAAGATGGTTATTAAGGATCAATTGGCAATCACGGATGACAGAATCAAGAACAAGGGGTTCACCACTAGCTATTTTGTCTGTCAAGGGCTTTCCGAGTTTGGTTCTAGGCATGGAAAGCAAAGGTTCAAAAGCTAGGGATACAAAACTTCCCTCGGCACCCGAATCGAAAAGAATTGAAGCAGGATGGTTGTTAACAAAGAACGTACCATTCATCACTTCATTGTCAGCCCGAGCCTCGTTAGTATTGATGTTAAATGCTCGTCCACATGCCTGGTTTGCATTTGCTAACTTCGGGCAATTGTTTCTGTAGTGGGTAAGATCACCATAGTTATAGTAAGACCCAGGTGGATAGTGAGGTCGTGCAGGCTGCTGAGCAGGGTTTTGGGCTATTTGATTCTCGGTAGGAGCAAAACGACAAGTGTTGGCAAGATGACCAGATTTCCCACAGTTAGTGCAAATGCGGCACTGTAAATGTGGTTGATGGTGACTGTTACACTTGTTGCACAAAGGTGCATTGCCAACATATTGTTTCTTGGCCGGTGGCTGAGCAGGCTGATTAGGAGCAGTTTGGTTAGGTTGTGTAGTGAGAGAGAAGTTCATGGAAGCCTTGTGCTTCCTAGACTTCTTTGAAGTTTCAGCTTCGTTTCCTTTTTGCTTCTTAGACTTAACAGACGGTTTCTTGTCACCCTTTCGATGAAGCTTACCCTTTTTGACTTGCGATTCAGTAAGGGTTGCAGCTAGCTCAATGGCTTGACATACAAATGTAGGGTTACTGCCAGTGACGATGTCCTGGACATGATCTGGCAGACCATCTATGTACTTTTCAATCGCCTTACCCAAAGGCGTCACCATCTCAGGACATAATAGGCTCAAATCCTCATACCGATCGGTATACGCACGGTGCTCACCACTGTCCTACTTTAGGTCATGGAACTCATTCTTAAGTGCCCTATTTTCTTGACGGGGGTAGAACTCTTTCATCATTAGAGCTCTAAGTTCCTCCCATGTCTGACCCATCGCAACATCAGCACCCCTATCTTCACCACTCTGTTCCACCACGTGAGTGCCCTTTTATGAAATACACTTGAAGCAAACTCGACTTTACAATTATCAGGACACTGAACATGGCGAAAAGTACTCTCAAGACTCTCAAACCACTGTAGGAGCCTAGTTGCTCCTTCAGAACCACTAAACTTGAGTGGTTTAGCCGAGTTAAACTGTTTAAAGTTGCACGTAGCATGTGCATTGTTATTGTTGTTGGCTTGGTTGATTTGAGTAATGAGATTTGGTAGCCTAACAACCATCTGTTATGCTATGATAGTTGCCAGTTCGGTGTTAGGTGGTGGTACGTTTCGTCGAGGAGGCATTTTAAAAGAGGAAATACGAGAGAAAACGAGTGAGATGAATGTTGGATAATGAGATGTCATAGATATCGACGAAATGAAAGGATGGTAGTCATTCGTTCGTTTACTTGCAACAAACAAACGACACACAATGACTAATCAAAGTAAATGGGTTTTTATAATGTATCGCAAAGATATGCTTTAGCCTATAGGTGGACACTCACCCCAAGAGTTCCCAGGTAAGAGTGATTGGTCCGATTAAGTGGATTTGTACGAACACTCTAACCTTAGACAGAAAACTCAGGGTACAGGCACCCACCCTTCCAGATTGCATGTGTTCACATTGTTAAAACCCAAACTTTGATGAGATTTTGAAAAACTTTGAAGGCAAAGAGCACCGATGATTTGTTTTGGCCTTTAAAATGAATTATACTTTGTTTTTGGTAATCACCTAAGGATAGGTGATGGTATTTTTTTAAGATCTAAACATAAGATAACTTGTGTTAGGGTTTAGAAAGGTTATAGTCTAGGTCAAAGCATTACTAATAACCTAACTCCCTATAACCATTGGATCTGATACCAATCTCTTCTGTCACACCACGACCGCGTAAAACAACAAACCGCGCCGGAAACGTCGGGGAGTGGAGTAACAGAACAACCATGGTAATTAAATTTTTGTATTAATGATTCAAATTGTTTACATTGTCTGGAAATTTAACGGAAACATAACATAAATTTATTTGTCTTGCTTGATTTTAAGTCACTAAGGCCCAAATCCGCCTAAGTGTAGCATGATCAACCTAAAGCATTAGCTCGTGAAAGACATGTGAAAATAGGTACGTCAGCATAAAAATGCCTGTGAGATACATAGGTTTTGTTGATGAGGATTCATGACTTGAAGTTAAAATAATATTTTAACGAAAAGTAGTCATGAACCTTATAAAATGTTTTCTTTTATAAAATCATATGAAAATCAATATGAAAATCAAATGATATAAAAAAGGATGTTTGGTAAAAAATTAACCGAATGAAAATGAATTGTATAAAATATGTCATTTGTAAAACAATGTCTTGTGAAAAATATATATTATTTGTACCAAACGTGTCATGTCTTTGTCTTTGTCGAAGTGGTTTAAATAACGCTACGTTATGTAATATCATGAAAGCACTTATATATAGGAAGTACCAGCGACGTGTCCACCATGCTTTTATCATATTACACACATCTCGTTATTTAAATCACTTATCAAATAACCACCAAAAATGTCTTGTCAAACAAATGTCAAATGTCATGTGTAAAAAATGTAATATGTCACAATGTTAGGTATAGACCATGTCTTGTATAACAAATGTCTTGTATGGCAAGTAAAAAGACTTTACTCAAGCCATATGTATAATGTCGTGTATAACCCATTTCATGTACAAAACAATGTCTTCAATAAACCGAAGTTTTAAATCAATAGTCATGTTTTGCAAAACCAATGCTTTATTTGATATGAACATTTATGTAGTTATGTTTATCGCATACATTCAAGCCTTGAGACTGTTGGATAAACCCTTATCAAGTCAAAGGTTTATAAAAAATGTATTCGGATTCTGTCATTCCCTACTTCCAAACAAACCTAGGAAGTGGGGAACGGGATTTGTCAAGTCCTATGGTACCATTACATACTACCGGGCGGCGTGATCAATGTTAAAGAATGTATTATGTCTCGTTAAACAAACCAAATGTTATAGTCAATGTAAGTATGCTTACAAAAAAATGTCTTTAAACCATGTACTAAGTATGCTAAGTCAACATACGAAGTAGAAATGTCCATAAAATTGATGTGCTAGCATGCTCAGTCAACATACATAGCAAAATGTAATGTAAATCAATGTGCTCATATGCTAAGTCAACATATGCCGCAAAAGGTGTCTTTTGAAATAAATGTGCTAGCATGATCAGTCAACATACATGGCAAAACATAATTGAAATCATGTACTATATATGTACTAGATGAACATAGGAAGTATATGTCATGAAAGCGTGAAAACATGAAAGTATTGAGTAGGCACATGTGTTTCACCCCAAAATATTTGAAAACATAAAAAGAGGGTTCTATGTACTCACTTGGGGTTGCAAAAGTATCATTGTTCAAATGGATATACAAAGCTCAAGAGTCCGGAAAATCAAGCGAGTCCTAATATCGGATAACTATGTAAATATCGGGACCTTAATCGGAAGATTCGGATAGAATGAATCCGTATAAAACGAATGAGTGTTGGAACTAATATGAAATGGTTTAATAAAGTTAACATTCTGATTTGGCTTCTAAGTGCTTTTGACCCGTTATGACTCGTTAAGGTAGTTTACGCTACTTTAACAGATCATTTACGTAAATATGTGTTCGGATGGTCAAACTAGTCTTATGATAAGTCTCAAATGCCCAAACATGTTTAATAATGTTGTAATATCAGTTTATATGTCAAAACTTTAGCCACATATGCTTAAAATGAATTTATGTGCAAAAAGGACATTTTGGTCATTTATAAAGGGCATAATAACGGCCTATCATAATACTAACCAAACGATGTGACCATAAGGTATAACCTCAGAGGGTTATTACCTATATAAGTATGGTCACAAATATGAGTTTGGTCGGATCCTAAGATCGACCAAACGAGTCGGATTCGAAAGTCAAAGCGGTGGTCAAAACCGCTCGACTTACGACCCTAAACAAGCACTAAACTAAAAGTGACGAGTTAGACATGTTTAACATGTCTAACTAAGTTTATAAAACTGATTTGGTATCAAAACAAAGTGTTTTGATACCCGAAAATAGTTCCGTCGAATAATGCGCATTTTGCGAATTATTGACCGAAACCTTGACTCGTCACTTCGACTAGGAAAACGTGGTAATCAGTAGGTATAATCGCAAGGGATTATAACCTCCGTGATTACGATCACGTTGCAAAGTTCAATTGAACTTTGACTTGACCAACTAATGGTCAAAACCGAAAGTCAAACCGTAATTCAAAATGTTTGACTTTTAGCTCGTAATAAGCTAAAAGAATGAACAAGTTTGGTTAGAGTACTTACTTGAACTTAAGGAAGCCAAGATTATTAGAAAAACTCAGATGGGAAGCCTCCTAACAAGGTAGCAACTCCACTTAGAGTTTAGAGAGAGGAAAGATGGAAATGAGCAAGGATCTGATTGAAGATCAAGGGTATTTATAGTTGTTGGAGAGCTTTAGGATCATGCCAAGTGTTAGGAGATGTTGTAGGATCATTACAAGTGTTTAGTGAGGTGTTGCAACCAGGAGAAGTTTGGCAAAAACGAGTTATAGGTGTCAAGTTAAATGAACAAGAAGCTACCAGGTATTTGCTAAATTCTGGCATCCCCCGCGCCACGCGCCAGGAGCATAGGGGGCTGGCGCGCCACGTGACGGAGCTCAAAAACAAGAAAGTTTCAAAAATGGCAGAAATGGTCCCTGCAGCATTTTTGAAGTGTTTTTGACGCGTTTAACCCACGTTAACCAAAAGTTTAGGCCTTATAAGGATGTTAAAGCATAGGGGACTTGAAATATGCTTGGAAGTATCGTGGATGTGGGTTCGTTAGATCGTACGATTGCGGTTTTCGGTTAATTACGACGGAAATCATAACGAACACGCAAATGACCGTAAACACGTAACGAATGAAATTTTTGTATTTCAATCACTAAAATGCTATATTTTAATGGTTAAAATTTTTTTTGGATGTGCGTATATGTTCCCGATTAGGAAATACGTGATTTGGCATAGTTTCGCGAATTTGCAAAATAGCCCCTGAAGGTGCATAAGCATGTTTTTTTCCATAACGAAGCCTTCAAAACTTATTTCTAAATTATGTAAAGGGTATTTAAGGGGTGTTTATGTCTTTGTTCCGGAGTGTACCTCGCATTAAACTGATTAGTTTGCGTAACGGTTTACGATTACACTTCCTGAAGTGATTCGAAAGATCAGAATTGAACAAGGATTGAAAATATGAAATACCATATATAAATACATATATCTTGGAATAAAACAAAATATTATAAAATTTACAAAGTTGATCGGAATAGTACGATGATTAAAATACACAGATGTCACAGGACAGAGTTTAGAAACAAGGAGTTAAATGCCTTCTGTGAGTTAAAAGGGATTGTTAGACAGTACAGCATCCCAAGGACTCCAGAACAAAATGGGGTTGTTGAAAGGAAAAATAGAACTTTAATTGAATCAGCAAGAACTATGCTTGAAGACTCAGGTTCACCCTTGTCCTTTTGGGTAGAGGCTGTAAACACTGCTTGCTATGTTCAGAACAGAGTTTTGATTAACCCCAGGAATCAAAAGACTGCATATGAATTGCATTACAAAATCAAACATCTGATCTCATATTTCAAAGTCTTTGGCTGTCCATGCTTCATTTTGAACTTAAAAGATTCTATTTCTAAGTTTGCAGCAAAAGTTGACTGTGGTTATTTTCTGGGATACTCAACCACTGCCAAAGCCTACAGAGTTTTTAACTCTAGGACCAAGTGTGTTGAAGAGACTCTAAATGCGAAGTTCAATGAACTTTCATCATTAAAAATCCCAGCAATCCGGTTGAATTGTTTGATTTAGATAAATTTACATTTGAAGATGTGTCTGTCAAGACTAACCATGTAGGTATACCACGATCATCAACACAAGAGCAAGGATATGATTGTATACTTCCAAATTTCAAGATCAGTCCTTCAAGCAGAGGAGCATATGTTAGTAATAATGGTGAAAGCTCTGCTGGTTCAATAGTGGTTAATACTCAATCCTCTGCCTGCTCTCAGAATCAAAACACTGTTGATAAAAATCCATCCAATGTGGTTAAAAATCAACAAACGTTCACACCTATACCACCCGTACCACCACATCCATTCCAATCAGAGGCTGGACCTTCAAATTCACCAGCAGTTGATAGCTCAGATGATACACATCTGCAGTCTTCACCTCAGAATGCAATTGTTCCATATCAAGGTGATTTGAATTTTTTCCTCAAAAGCCATCCATTGGACGAGTTATTGGCAACATAAATGAGGGAGTGCTCACAAGAAGCCAATCCCAAAACATTTGCCTTTTTGCTGGCTTTCTATCACTCACAACCTGTCAAGTACCAAGAGGCACTAAAAGATAATAGTTGGGTAAAAGCTATGCAAGAGGAGCTCCTTCAGTTTAAAAGACAACAAGTTTGGGAACTAGTATCACTGCCTAAGGATGTCAGTCCAATTGGCACAAAGTGGGTCTTCAAGAACAAAACAGATGAAAGGGGTATTGTTGTCAAGAACAAAGCAAGGCTCGTGGTTCAAGGCTATAGACAGGAAGAAGGTATTGACTATGATGAAACCTTTGCTCCTGTGGCAAGGTTAGAAGCCATCAGACTGTTCTTAGCTTTTGCTGCTAACCACAACATCAAAGTGTTTCAAATGGACATCAAAAGTGCATTCCTGTATGGAAAAATCAAGGAAGAAGTGTATGTGTGTCAACCTCCTGGTTTTGAAGATGCATTTCATCCTGATAATGTTTACAGGTTAAACAAAGCATTGCATGGTCTGAAAAAGCACCAAGAGCCTGGTATGAAACTCTATCCACTTTTCTCTTATCCATAGTTTTTTTTCAAGAGATAAAATTTATAAAACCTTGTTTTTAAAATGGAAAGGAAAAGATTTGATGCTTGTCCAAATTTATGTTGATGACATCATTTTTGGATCCACATGCACTACTATGTGTGAAGAGTTCAGAAAACTCATGGCATCAGAGTTTGAAATGAGTGCAATGAGTGAGTTACAATGTTTTCTTGGATTACAAGTTAAACAAGTGCACAATGGCACTTTCATTCATCAAAATAAGTATGTGAAAGAGCTGCTTAACAAATTTGATATGAATGATTGTAAACCTTGTAGCACACCCATGGCAACCTCAAAGCTAGTTATTGTTATTGATAAAGATAACTTGGATGATCAAACTCTCTATGGAAGTATGATTGGGTCTTTATTGTACCTAACTGCTTCTAGGCCAGATATCATGTTTGCAACATGTGTTTGTGCCAGATCCCAGTCAGCACTTAGAAAGTCTGATTTTTTGTTGTTAAAAGGATATTCAGGTACATAAAAGGTGCTCCCACACTTGGTATCTGGTATCCAGCTAATGGAAATATTGAGCTTTCAGGTTACTTAGATAGTGATTTTGCTGGTTGCAAAACAACAAGGAAGTCCACATCAGGAGGAGTCCAATTCCTAGGAGATTGCTTAGTGTCTTGGCAAAGCAAAAAGCAAGTTGCAGTTTCTACATCCACTGTTGAGGCTGAATACATTGCTGCTGCAAGTTGCACTGCTCAACTCTTGTGGCTTCAAAACCAACTTTTGGATTTTGGTGTAATTGCTTTAAAGACTCCTCAAACATCATTAAAAATCCTGTGTCTCATTCTACCACAAAACACATTGACATCAGACATCACTTGGTGAGGATTGCTATGAAAAATCTTTGATTTCTTTACAACATGTCCATACTAAGGATCAGCTGGCAGATGTTCTAACAAAATCCTTGGATACATCTACCTTTGAAAGCTTGATCTCTAGGATTGGAATGCTAAACATGGATTAAAAATAGTTTTTTGGTTATCCTTGTGTAAATCGCATCAAAATGTTTTCAGAAAATCAAAACTCCATCCTTAAAAATAGTTTAAAATTGAATTTTTCAATAAATCCTTAAAGTCTTCTCAAACCACTGATAGCATTAAAAACTGTTCGTTTAGAAAAGTCTATCCACTGTCAAAGTGTATCCTCTGATAGTATTAAAACAATATTCACAAACCACTGCCCATACTCTCAAACAGTGTTTTCAAACAACTGTCTTCCATTTTTCAAACAGAGGATACATGTGGTCAGGCGTTATTCGTCAGTCAATTGCATCAGATGCCGCATCATCATCACTTTTTCAAAAACCCTATAAAACCTTGTTCTATCCAAAACAGAGGATTCACTCTACTGTGTCGAATTCAAAATTCTCAAAACAGTTTTCTCTCAAATCATGGCACCCAAAGCGAAATCAAAAGCGAAATACAAACCAGAACGACCCCCATTCACCCTCATCATCAAAACTCCTCACAACTACATAACAATCTTTGAAGCAACCGATTCAAATATAAGATATCATCCGATGATAAAAATATTGAAAGGATCAAATTTAAGCACATGTTAATAGTCAAAGACCCAATTTATCAAGTAGCACAACGAAAATTTTGGGCAAACGCAGAGGTTCATTCTCAAAAAGATGTTCCTTGTGTCATATTATCCAGAGTGGGCAAAACACTGATGAAGATTACTCCTCAATCAATCTCACAAGTGTTCGAATTAAATGATATGCCACATCTTGTGTCGTTTCCTATCATTGAGACACATGCCAAATTCTTAGAGAGAGGTTATATTGGGCAACTAAAAGGTATGATAATCTTCAAACCCAATTTTCCTGCTGAGATGAGATTTTTCTTTCATACACTTTTAACTTGTCTCTCAGCAAAGACCACAGCTTTCAATGAAATTCCAATGAACATTCAGTATCCGGGATATGCTATTTTAACTGGTTCAGAATTTAAGTTTTCCTAGATATTGTTGAATGATCTTGTGGGAAATTTTAATAATATTAAAAAGGAAAAAGCTTTTCTGATGCATCCATGATTCTTGAGTGTTTATCTTCATAATCAGTTACCTGATGATGATGTTAAACAAGGCACTGTTACAAAACCAGGCGGCCTAACTCATGAAACTTTTACAAGAATAACAGATCAAGACAAAGTTTCAAAAACACAAGTAGAAGAGGAAGAGCAAGTTTTACCGGAACAAAATGTTCAATCTCAACCTCTAGCTACTGAGCCCATTGCTTTTGGTGATCAGGGCACTACAATCACTGCCATGAAACCCACACCAAAAATCTCCAAAAAGAAACAAAAGAAAATTACCAAAAAGCCCACCAAACCCAAAAAGGGCCCTCTGGAAGATGAGATCCCAGAGGTTAACCCAGTGATAACACAAACATCACATGAAAACAAAACTGCTACTTCTTCACAGCAGATGTTAGAATCTCAATCTGGATTTGAAACTCCTCCTTCTTCCTCACAAAAGGAAAATGTTGTAAACACAAGGACACCAAATTATGAAGCTCTAGGATCACTTCGTTCTATCTTCCACAGCCCATCTCCCAGGGCAATGTCTCTTTCTGCACCACACCCTTCACCAACAAAATCCCTACCACCTGCTATATTGCCTTTGCTAAATGCAATAGAGTTGGAACAGACATTAACCAGTTCTTCTTACCAACTTATTACTGAGAATATACTCTGACAAGTGACTGGGTCTGATTCTTTATTCATTTCTAGCCCATCAGCAATTGAAGAGGATACATCCCTTGGGTTACATGTAACCTTGGTGACATTCATCAAGAGCAGCCACTACAATTGCTAAACTCCCAAGTTTACCTTTGGACAGTGGTTACATTCCTAAGACTCTGATGAAGGCAACCACTATTGAGGCAACCAAGGTAACCTCTATTCTAGTGGGAAGTCCCCAGTTCCAAGATCAAGGGGCATCTAAGGTTGAAACAAGTGTTAAAACAGTTGTTCATGATATCTTAGATACAACTACCACCTCAGGTAGGAGTTCAGATGTAACATCTGTGCCTTTTCAACCATCCTATGATTCCGAACAATTTCGAATCCAATGAGATATTGTGCTTCATTCCCGAGAATTGTATAATTACATGTCACATTCACACATTTCAGTCCTTGTACAATTTCGATCTTTCGAATCGCTTAAGGAAGTGAAATCGCAAGCTGTTACGCAAACGTAATCAGTTTAATGCAACAGACACTTCAGAACAATGAAATAATCTAAACATACCCTAAATACCCTTTACATAACTTAGAATAAGTTTTGAGGGCTTCGGTATGGCAAAAGCATGTTTATTCAACTTCAACGGCTATTTTGCAAATTCTGCAAAACTATACCGATACGCATATTTCCTGATCCGGAACATGTACACACATCCAAAAACTTTTTTAATCATTAAAATCTAGTAGTTTAATGATTTCAATGCAAAAATATCATTCGTTACACGTTTACGGTCATTTACGCGTTCGTTACGATTTTCGCGTAATTAACCGGAAACCGCAACGTACGACCGAACGAACCGACACCCGAGACATTTTTGGACAATTTTCAAGTTCCCTATGTTTATTCATCTATATGGAGCTTAAAAATGGGTTAACGGGTGTTAAAAGTGCCAAAACGCGACGAAAACAAGTTCAGGGCCATTTATGCCAAATTTTGAAACTTCTGCCCCTGCAAGGGCCTTACGGACCGAAAGGCGAAACCCCATACGGTCCGTAAGGGGTCCCCAGCTCAGAAGCTTCTTAAATTCAAGCTGCCAGCTTCTTGTTAACTTCCTTGGCCACCAAGTCACGATCTATGCCACCTTTAACCTGCATTAGACACCTGGAGGGACACTAATCGATGCCTTAACACCTGGATCAACACTTGGCATAATTTGGGAGCTCCAAGATTAGTATAAATAGGCTTGATCTTCACCATTTCTCTTTTCTCATTCCATTCTTCTTCCTCCCATACTCTTGGAGCTTGCTTCCATCCTTTTGGAGGCCTCATACTGAGTTCTATGAGATCTTGGGTGTTCCTAAACACAAGTAAGATCTCATCCTTAGTCTTTTTCATTGCTTTTAGCTATTTCAAGCTAAAAGTCAAACATTGTTTGACTTTCGGCTTTGACCATTAAATGTTCAAAGCAAAGTTCAATTGAACTTTGCAACGTGATCGTAATCACGATGGTTATGATCCACAGCGATCATGCCTACTGATTACCACGTTTACTAGTCGAAGTGACGAGTCAAAGTTTTGGTCAATAATGCGAAAAGTGCGCATTATACGACGGAACTATTTTTGGGTACCAAAACACCTTGTTTTGATACCAAATCAATTTTATAAACCTTGTTAGACAATGTTTAACATGTCTAACTCGTCACTTTTAGTTTAGTGCTTGTTTAGGGTTGTAAGTGGAGCGGTCTTGACCACCGCTTTGACTTTCGAATCCGAACCGTTTGGTCGATCATAGGATCCGACCAAACGCATACTTGTGACCATAGTTGTATAGGGAATAACCCTCTGAGGTTATACCTTATGGTCACACCGTTTGGTTAAGTATTTTGATAAGTCATTGTTATGTCCTTTAATATTGACCAAAACACCCTTTTTGCGCATAAATCAATATTAAGCATATGTAACCTTAGTTTTGACATATAATCTGATCTAATAGTATTTTCAAACATGTTTAAACATTAAAGACTTATCATTGGACATATCTAACCATCCGAACGCATATTTATGTAAATGACACGTTAAAGTGGCTTAAACTACCTTAACGTCATAACGGGTCAAAAGCACTTAGGATTGATTTCAAATCAAAATGTTAACTTCGCTAAACCATTTCATATGAGTTCCAACACTCATTTGGTTTACAAGACCTCATTCTATCTGATCCGCCGATTTAAGTCCCGATATTTACAAAGTTATCTGATTTTAGGACACGTTTGATTTCTCGGACTTTTGAGCTTGTTTGATCTTTTATTCAAGGTTATTTTTGCAACCCCAGGTGAGTACATAGTCCCCTCTTTTACGTTTTCCAAATGTTTTGGGATAATTCATATGTGCCTGTTCACTATTTTCACGTTATTCAAAGGTATATGATTTCGTATGCATAGTACTATATCCATTAACGATTTGAAACCATTACCTATGGCTAAAAAAATGATTTTCAAAGTTTTGAAACTATTGTTGGTGCGTATTCCTTTTATACATTCATTAACAATGATCAAGCCGATTGGTAGTACGATATAGCACTATAGAATTTGACACCCCATTCCTGTTGTATGGAATGTCAAAAACCAAGTTTAAAGCAAATAGATTTTTCCTCCGTGGTAAATCTATAGTCATCAAAGTATAGTTTGATATACTCAGGTTTGAATGTATTGCCAAACGACCACAATGTATGTATTACAAAGGTTTTCTAATTAAGCCATAAAAACTTATCTTTTATTTATTTCCTAAACTAAAGTATATTTTGATATACTACAAATCACAATTAAGTATATTTCGATATACTTCCAAAGCATAGTTTGATATGCTATCAATGTGATATTATTACCCAAGTATAGTTTGATATACTACCGAATCTCTTGTTCTTAAACAAAAGTATATTTTGATATACTACCGATTTTCTTACTACTTACTAAAGTATAGTTTGATATACTACCTGATATTTTAAAACAAAAGTATACATTTTGATATACTACCTAAATTGTTATTTCAAAACCATAAGTATATCTTGTACATATATTACAAACACTTTTATCAAAAAGCAAAGTATTTTAGATAACAAACTTTTTAAGGATTCATGGCTATTTCTAAAACGTATGTTCTTTTCTTAAAACATTCAAAGCCATAAATCTTATTCACAAAACCTATGTTACTCACAGACATTTTTATGCTGACGTACCTATTTTCACATATGGTTCAGGCCTTAATGACATTAAAATTTAGAAGACAATTTGATCATACTTTATTTTCGTTATCCCAAGACATTTAATTTTGACAAATCAATAAAACAAAACTTTAAATACCATGTGTTGCAAAACAATTTGTAACGTGACTCCCCAAGTGTTTCCGCCGCGTGTTGCTTTACGCGATTTGGGGTGTAAAGATTGGTATCAGAGCACTGGTTATAGGGAATTAGGTTATTAGTAATGCTTTTACCTAGTCTATAACCTTCCTAGGACCCCAATGCGAGTTTACTTGCGTTTAGATTTCTAATACACTACCATCACTTATCCTTAGGTGATTACCAAAAACAAAACATAGTACACCTTTCGGAAGTCAATTTTTTCTAAAAATTACACAAGAAATCATCTATCCTTGGATGATTTGTTTTGGGCTTTATGCCTTCAAGGTTTTCAAAATCTCGTGAAAGTTTGGACTTTAATAATGTGAACACATGCAATCTGGAAGGGTGAATGCCTGTACCCTGAGTTTTCTGTCAAAGGCTAGAGTGTTCGTACAAATCTGCATCTTCAGGCCAGTCACTCTTACCTGGGAACTCTTGGGTGAGTATTCACTTAGAGGTTAAAGCATGTCTTCGCGATACATTATAAAGAACCATTTACTTTGATTTGTCACTGTGTCGTTTGTTTGTTTTATGTAACGAACAAATGATCACAATCCTTACACTTCGTCGATATATTTAACAATTCATTTCGACTATCCAACATCAATCTCACTCGATTTCTCTCATGATTCCCTTTCTCTTTTAGAATGCCTCCTCGTCGCAACGCTACTCATGACGCCGAAATGGAAACTTTAATCGCTCAGCAAATGGCTGCTGTACTCCCAAACCTTGTGACCCAACTCAATAAAGCTTATCAAAATAATAACAAAAACAATGCACCGACTCTGTGCAATTTTAAACAATTCAACTCGGCCAATCCACTTAACTTCATTGGGTCTGAGGGAGCTACTGGACTCCTACAATGGTTTGAGAGTATCGAAAGCACTTTCCGCCATGTTCCGTGTTCGAACGAGCGAAAAGTAGAGTTTGCTTCAAGTGTTTTCCAAAAGAGAGCACTCATGTGGTGGAACGAGAACATGAGGGATAGAGGTGCTGATATAGCACTAGCTTAGACATGGGAAGAACTTCGAGCTCTTATGATGAAAGAGTTCTGCCCACGACATAAGCAAAGGGCACTTGAGAATGAGTTCCACGATCTTAAGCAAGATAGTGGTGAACATCGAGCCTACATTGATCGTTATGTGGAACTAAGTCTGCTATGTCCTACTATGGTTACGCCTTTGGATAAGGCAATTGAAAAGTACATTGATGGCCTCCCTAACCCAATTAAGGACATAGTCACTGGTAGCAGTCCCGCTACAGTTAGACAGGCCATTCAGCTATCCGCTACCCTGACTGAATCTCAAATCAAGAAGGGTAAACTTTTCCGTAAAGGCGACAAGAAACCATCGGACAAGACTACCCAAGAAAAACAAAGGAAAACCGAACTGAATCCTCTAAGAAGTTAAAGAAGCGTAAGGCTTCACAAAACTTCGCCCTAGTTACTCAGAACGATCAAGTTGCTCCAAACCAACCACCACAACCTTGTGCTAGGAAAACTTATTCTGGCACCGCACCTCTGTGCAACAAATACAATCGACATCATCTAAATCAAACACCATATCAGAAATGTACCCACTGTGGACGATTGCGACATTTGATCAATGCATGTTGTTTTGCTACCAACACCCAAAATCAAGCAAATGCAAACCCTACTGCTGCTCAAGCACCATATCCACCTGGATCGTGCTACAACTGTGGTGATCCTACTCACTACTGAAAAAATTGCCCGAAGCTTGTTAATGCAAATCCAGCCCGTGGATGAGCATATAACATAAATGCTAACGAGACTCGTCCTAATGATGATGCAGCTGTGAACATTTAAACTTCTATATTTTCACTTTGTGATATCCAAAAATCTTGAAACATTTCGGTTGGTTTATAAATAATATTGTTATTTCAATTTTATTTACAAAACCAGTATGATTACATGTATGTGTGACATACCTCTACAATACCGACACCAAGGATATGGTTCCTTGCAAATCAAACTACTCTCGTAGTTTCTTCTATTTTGTGATCGCTCGCGATCTCCACAAAAAATCCTATGTACTCGTTTCTTCAAAGAAACAAAGTACAAGGTACGAATCATAACTCTTAACAAATATTCGAAGTACCACTTTAAAACCTTGCTTGGATACTTAAGGGTACTTTTCATAAGTCCTTAAATGGTCTTATGCAATATGCCGATGTGCCTATGACTACTTTCGTATTTTCATGACATTACACATACTTTGATTTCGTAGTGCATCTAGTACATGATTTTCAAAACATTTTCGCTATACAAATCCCAAATCCTTATAGGATCTTCCTATATTCATAGTTAGATCCTTGTGATTGATTAAAGTGCAATCCAGAGTCCTTGATTTGATTCTTTGTGTGCTTTAATACGTATGTACAAGTTAACGATTATTTGATTCAAAACAACTACTATCCAAATCCTTATAGAATCTTCCATATTTTCATATGCTAGATCCTTAGAAGGATATCCAAAGTACAATCTTAAATCCTTAAGGGCTTTTCTATGTAATAGTTAGACCCTTGGATTCCAAAGTACTATTCTAATTAAAGAGGTCATGTGATGATCCAGTTAAAAGACTATTTAGTGTCTATTTAAAAAGATTATTCGTTGATCTAATTAAAAAGGCACTTTTGTGGTCTAAGACAAGTCATCATATGTTTATTTGTTTGATTTTTTTCCCTGCACATCACAAAATGAACTGTGCGGACTATGCAAGGAATTATGTAACTATGGATGCATACATAATTATATAATTCAGTGCATAGAAACCACATCAAGTTTTGTCATGTGTAAGAATCATAACTCTTAACAAATATTCAAAGTACCACTTTAAAACCTTGCTTGGATACTTAAGGGTACTTTTCATAAGTCCTTAAATGGTCTTATGCAATATGCCGATGTGCGTATGACTACTTTCATATTTTCATGACATTACACATACTTTGATTTCGTAGTACATCTAATACATGATTTTCAAAACATTTTCGCTATACAAATCATAACTCTTAACAAATATTCAAAGTACCACTTTAAAACCTTGCTTGGATACTTAAGGGTACTTTTCATAAGTCCTTAAATGGTCTTATTCAATATGCCGATGTGCCTATGACTACTTTCGTATTTTCATGACATTACACATACTTTGATTTCGTAGTACATCTAGTACATGATTTTCAAAATATTTTCGCTATACAAATCCCAAATCCTTATGGGATCTTCCTATATTCATAGTTAGATCCTTGTGATTGATTAAAGTTCAATCCGGAGTCCTTGATTTGATTCTTTGTGTGCTTTAATACGTATGTACAAGTTAACGATTATTTGATTCAAAACAACTACTATCCAAATTGTGATAACCTGGAAATTTCTCATACTTTCGCGTACCATTGTTAACTAAATCCTTGTGCATGGCACTTGAGAATCTTTGTGCATGGCACTTGGGAACTTCTTGTAACTTCGCCTACCATCATAAACGAACTAACTCTTTGTGCGTAGCACTCTAAACATGTACGCTACATGCTAAACCGCGTTTACTCAATTTTCGGGACGAAAATTCTTTCAACATGGGGATAATGTGACATCCCGGTTTTTCGGATAACTTAAACGCAATACTTGTCGAATAAATTATATGCTACGTATTAAACGTGTACGAGTTAGTGAATACGTGATGTGCGATTATGTGATTGTTTTAGTTATAAAATAATTATGGTAAATATGTACACGAACCGAACCGAATCGCGACACGAACCAAACGTTAAACTCCTTGTGACTCTAGGAGTGAACTGAGTTCAAGCCCAAACCGCAAACCCATTGTGTGCAAACCCGAACCGCAAACCCATTGTGTGCAATCCAAACCTTAAACCCAAGTCTTCGGCCGCAAGATCAAACCCAAACCGAACCAACCCAAGTCCTCGGCCACGAGCTCAAACCAAAACCGTAACCCTTATATCTTTGCGCCTATATATACTAGCCATGCATGCTTCATTCACAACATAAAACCCTAATAGCTAACAGCATCCTCTTCGACCGCAAACAGCTTTACTCTTGTTCCATCGATCGCGAGCAGCTTCTCCCTTCATCATATCAATCGTGATCAGCCTTGTTACATTCCATTCGGTCGCGAGATCAGCCCATTGTTCACTTCCTCGATCACAACAGCCTACTTCATCATCATCTCTCGGTCACAAGCACCTTTGATCACCGGTTCCTTATCTTACTCACGGTTCGTTTACCTTATCATTAAAAGATTAGAATTTATCATATGTTACAAAATCATATTCGGATACATGTGTTTTGACTTTGTTGTTTTCGGATTGTATGATTGAATGAAGTGAGTGTGTTGTTTCGGATTGTTAATGCTAGAATTGAAAGTTGGATGTTTGTTTGAAAATCTGAAATCATAGGCTGTATTTGTTTATAAAAACTAGAGATGTTGATTAGGGTTTGCATGGATATGTTATATGTATTGATCTATGATTAGAAAAACCGGTTCTTGATCGCCTAAGTTAATTATATGGACGGTTTATGCGATAGAATGCTGAAACAGTTTGCTGAGTAATAGTTACAGCCGACTTCATCTGGCTCTAACTCGGTCATTAGTTGTCGAAAAACGGATTTTATGATGTCTAGAACGTAGAGATTTGAATAACGAATCTAATGGCGCTGGATTCATATTTTTCTGAAGTCGTTTGATATTTTTAAATGGCCAAATAAGTTCAGTAACCAAAGCTGTGAAAATCCTGAAATTTTGTTAGTTGTTTATCGAGTTGGATTTTATAATCAGTAGGGAGTCGAGTCATGAATTTTGTACAGCAACTAGGTATGGAAATTTCCGGGCAACTCCAACTGGAATTTTGTTAATTGGACGATCAGTGATTTTTAAATAAATTCTTCCGTGGACTGCAGTCAGAAAGCGACGAATCTGACTGCAGCCTAGTATATTAATATTTATGGTTAAATGGTAAAGATTTAGGACGTGGAAAATTTATATAAGTTTCTACATTATAAATGTCACCTGCTGTAAAATAATTGGAATTTTTGGAACGTTGGAACTATGTTATAAAAATCCTAGAAAACAGCTGAATTATGAGTATTAAGCAGAAATTTGATAACTTGTGATTGTGTGCACCAAAGTGTTGCATGGATTGGATTATGTTCATGATGAATTGTTTTGATTACTATGATCACATGTGGTTACTTGCATGCATGTATGAGTGTTAGGTATGTTGTTTGTGTGTATCATTTTGTGCGTAAATTAAGTGTAGAATCTGTATTGGTGTGTTCACACACTGACTTGAAATCAATTGGTTTGTTAGGACGCGATTAGCGGTCCCATCCTTACAACTTCTTTTGCTACACTAACCGAGCAACTAAAGGTGAGTTCACGGCCCCTAACTTTATCCGGTTTTTCAACAACAGGGGGAGAAACATGTATACACTCTTAAAACTCAATCTCTTTACGTTATACGAAATTAACGCCACATAACTATTTGGTAACTAAGTTGATGTTAATGTAATGTTATGGTCACTAAGTAGCTATATCACTTAAGTCCTCGTCAATCTCTCGGATCGTTAGTATTGGGTTTTAATAGCGGGGGAATTATAAGTAGTACTACTGGGCCCGACAAGCCCCATCCGAGCTAGTCGCGCTAGCCGACCGGGTATGGTCAACGGGTGAATAATTTGGCCTAACTTCGCCATGGTCAGTGATAGGCCTGGCAACACGGAGGCACAACAGTCAGCTTCGATCACGAACTCTTACGTGACATAACTTTAGGCTAGCTACCTATATATGTTAACATTGAACTTAATTACGAATCAACTATATTATCCCGGGTTGAGGATAATGGAAACAACAACTATATTATCCCGGGTTGGGGATAATGGAAACAACAACTTATTATTCCGGGTTTGGAATAATGGAATCAACATCATTATTATTCCGGGTTTGGAATAATGGAACTAAATCGTTATCCCGGGTTAGGGATAACGGGGAAAACAAACTCATAACCGAACAAACGAATTTATAAAAACCTGTGAACTCACTCATCTTTAATGTTGACACTTGTTTCTTTACATGTTTCTCAGGACGCTAGGAGCTCTAGGTGCACTCACATGCATTGAACAAGACATCTTTTATCGAGTCTCATTTACAAACGTTGTTTTGGGTTTTTCATTTGTTTTGGCGTTTGTGTTGGCGCCCGTTTCTCTACTTTTTTATGCTTCCGCTCAACCATTTAAACTAAGGCTTCCGCTAAACTTTGGTAACTAGCTAAGACAATCTAAAATCTACGATAATTGGTTAATCAAATGATTTTTGGAAAACGTATTATCAAATCATATAGAGTCGTTCGACGTACTAGTGTTTCAGATTCTGGTTTGTTCACATGCCTCGCGGTAAAACTCCGCAAGTGGGAATTGAGGGTGTGACAGATTGGTATCAGAGCCACTAGCTATAGAGAACCAGGTTTGCATTAGAAGTAGACCTAAACTATAGCTGAATACACGACACTAGACGTAGTCTGGCACCGAACTGTTATATCTTGTTATGCAATGTACCACAACTGTGTTATATAGATTATGACTTCATAATAAGAAATGAAAACAACTCGTAACTAACTACACGACCTAACAGGCAATGTCATCATCATCATCGTCATCATCATCCGACAAACTTACGCCACCAAGAGCGCCAGGAAAGGCACCTATGGTGGAACCCTTACCATCTTATGGCGTGGAGACATGCTCAGCTGCGAGGAAAAGGCTCGCTCTGGGGGAGGAGTCGTCATCACGCCCAACCATCGCTGTGCCGGTCAAACCGGTTAACTCTGTGGAAGTAGGAAATGACCTACTTAGAATCATGATACAGAAACAACAAGAACAATTAGAACGAATGCAGGAAACCATCCTAGCACAAGGATGGATGATCCGACAACTGACAGGTAAAACCGACTCGCTCGAGGAAGAGCAACATACGAGTAAGATAGCTCGTAACACCTTAGCCAGAGATCTGCGTGCTGAGCAGATAAGAGCCGATTGGCTCGAAGACAGAGTCCTAGAAAATAGTTGGAACATTCAGGAGCTACAGCAAAATCAAGCACCTTCACCAGCACCGGCCCCTCCAGTGCCGGTAGAGGAGGATCCGGAAGAGGATCCAGAGGAGGAGCCTGAAGAGGATCCAGAAGATGATTTTTTTTTTTTTTTTTTTTTTTTTTTCCAGAGGAGGACCCTGAGGAAGATCCAGAGGAGGATCCGGAGGAGGATCCAGCTGCAGAAGCTGGAAATGCCGCGCAGGATGACGGCAACGACAGTGACTTGGGGGATGGAGACGTAGACGACTGACACGTCTCGCTTATTTTATTTACTTTCCTCCAGTCTATTTATTTTCCCACTTGTGTTTAAATTTGAGACTTTATAGTAAATTCATATGTTTGGTTGGCACTTTGTAAGACGTTGAAATTTCATTTAATCAAGTATTTCTTTTGACTATTTAATATATTGAGTTGACATAACTTGATACTTATTAAAGTACGAAGTAGGATAACCATATTGGATATATAGACTTATCGGGGTGTGTTTTTGTTGTGTTTCGAAGATCTAAATGGCAACTGGACGACGTGGAAACCTTAACTTGACGCCCGAAGAACTAGCTGCCATGATTCAAGAGCACGTGAACGCAGCTTTAGCGGGTGTTCAGAACCAACCGGCAGGTAACCATTATTAAATTTTCGTGTGAAAATCTAATAGTTGGGCTAGTAGAATTCCTCGCTGACTACCTGTTCTCTGTCAGCAGGAGGGGGCTTTAACCCCTACAAGATGTTCCTCGACGCGAAACCAAGCAAATTCTCGGGGGCGGAAGGACCCATTGGACTGGTCCGCTGGATCGAAAAATCTGAATCCGTATTTGAAATGTGCAACTGTCTAGAGGCCAACAAGGTCAAATATGCAGCCTCAACGCTGGAAGATGGGGCACTAACTTGGTGGAATGCACAGGTCCAAACGCGTGGACTCATTGCTGCCAATGCAATGGCCTGGGCCGAGTTCAAGGCCCTAATCAAAGAGGAGTACTGTCCACGAGACAGAGTGCAACAGTTGGAGCAAGCTTTATGGAACCACAAGATGGTGGGATCTGAAATCGAAGCTTACACCGCAAAACATCATGACTTGGTATTTCTATGTCCCGATTTGGCCAACACTGTGGAGAAAAGACTCGAGTTCTATCTCGGGGGTCTGGTTCCGGAGATTCAGGGTATGGTAATGGCTAGTAACCCTGCAACTGAACATCAAGCAATCCGATCGGCTCACAAACTCACCGATAAGGCGGTGGAACAAAAGAAGTTGCCAGCACGGGGTACAACTGAAGTTGCCCCTGATAACAAAAGAAAGTTTGAAGACTCGTCTGCTCGACAGTCTTCGTCATCCCAGCCGCAACAGGGGAACCAGAAACGGTTCAATCATTACAACAGCCACCGGGGTCACCAAAATCAGCCCGCCAACAACAACAACAACAACAACCAGAACGCAAACGGCTATGCAGGTCGAAAGCCGTAGTGCAACCGCTGTAATCTTCATCATAACGGCCCTTGTGCCGGAAATCGCTGCCAACGATGTGGCAAGATGGGACATGCGGCAAAGGATTATCGTGGGGAAATCATGTCCCGACAAAATCAAAATCAACCCCAGGGTCAGCAGCAGGGTGTTAACCGAGGATGCTATCAGTGTGGTAGCACTGCCCACTTCAAAAGAGACTGCCCACAACTGCGTAACAACAACAATGGTGGGAACAACCACAACCACAATAACCACAACAACAACAATAACAACAACAATAATGGAAACGGTGGCACAGGAGGTGCCAAAGGTCGCGCATTCACATTGGGCCGCGGAGAGGCCAGAAACGACTCGAACGTGGTCACCGGTAAGTTTCCCCTTAATGAACATTTTGCTAATGTGCTTTTTGATACGGGTGCGGATAGGAGCTTTATATCTGAGTCTTTTAGGAAGAACCTAAATCTCACGCCTAAACCATTAGAGACCCCTTATGTTATAGAATTAGCCGATGGTAATTCTGTAGATGTGACCCATATAGTATCCGGCTGTCAACTCAAACTCGCGGGTCACACTTTTACCATTGATCTGATGCCAACTACACTGTGTAGTTTTGACGTGGTAGTCGGAATGGACTGGCTATCCGACGTCCGGGCTGAAGTTCTCTGCTTCGAAAAATCTATCTGTATTCCGCTCTCGAACGACGAAATCTTGACGGTACAAGGCGATAAGGCAAGCGCCGTCACCAACATCATCTCTTACATGCAAGCACAGAAGTATATTAGGAGGAAGAACTCCTTCGCTTTACTCGCACTGATTACTGAGCAGCCTAAGGACGAGAAACGTATAGAAGACATCCCTGTCGTCCGTGATTTTTCCGATGTATTCCCAGAAGAACTACCTGGTCTTCCACCCCATCGACAATTGGAGTTTGAAATCGAATTGGCGAACAATGCAACTCCTATCGCCAAGGCTCCATACCGCCTAGCTCCAGCCGAGCTGCAGGAGCTGTCTACCCAACTTCAGGAGCTATTAGAAAAAGGATTTATCCGACCAAGCGTTTCGCCATGGGGAGCTCCAGTCCTTTTTGTCAAGAAGAAGGACGGGACTTTCCGCATGTGCATCGACTACAGGGAACTCAACAAGGTTACGGTCAAGAACCGATACCCGTTACCTCGCATCGACGATCTCTTCGACCAACTTCAAGGGTCAAGTTAGTACTCCAAGATTGATTTACGGTCTGGTTACCATCAGCTACGCGTCAGGGAGGAGGATATCGCTAAGACGGCATTTCGCACTCGGTATGGCCATTATGAGTTCTTGGTCATGCCCTTCGGTCTCACCAACGCACCTGCGGTGTTCATGGACCTCATGAACCGCGTGTGTAAACCATACCTCGACAAGTTTGTCATTGTGTTCATCGATGACATACTCATCTACTCCAAAAGTGAAGAAGAACATGCTGAACATCTACGATTACTGCTAGGATTACTTCAACAGGAAAAGCTATATGCCAAGCTTTCGAAGTGTGATTTCTGGATTCGGGAAGTTCAGTTTCTCGGGCATATCGTGAATGAAAAGGGTATCCACGTAGACCCTGCCAAGATTGAAGCCATCAAAAACTGGGAAGCACCCAGGACACCGACGGAGATCCGCCAATTTTTGGGTCTGGCTGGTTATTACAGACGTTTCATCGAGGGGTTTTCAAAGATCGCACAACCGCTTACTACCCTCACCCAGAAAGGCAATCAAGTATGCTTGGGGTGACAAGCAGGAGGCAGCATTTCAATTGCTGAAACAGAAACTTTGCAGTGCACCTATTATGTCCTTGCCGGAAGGGACAGAAGACTTTGTAGTATATTGTGATGCTTCCATTCAGGGATTGGGATGCGTACTCATGCAACGCGATAAGGTCATCGCGTATGCATCGCGACAACTGAAGGTTCACGAGAAAAACTACACGACGCATGACCTGGAATTGGGAGCAGTAGTGTTTGCACTTAAGATTTGGAGACACTACCTATATGGAACGAAGTGCACAATCTTTACAGACCACAAGAGCCTCCAACACATCTTTGATCAGAAAGAGTTGAACATGCGACAGCGTCGCTGGGTCGAACTCTTGAACGATTATGAGTGTGCCATTCGGTATCACCCGGGTAAAGCTAACGTGGTAGCTGATGCCCTCAGTAGGAAGGAACACTTGAAACCTCGTCGGGTATGAGCATTACAGCTCACTATTCATTCGGAGTTACCCGAACAAATACGCGACGCGCAGTTAGAAGCAGTTAAGGAAGAAAACATCAAGGCCGAATCGGTGGGAAAAATGGAACGCGATTGGGAAGTAAAACCCAATGGAGCCCGGTATTTCATGAATCGCATATGGGTACCTCTCTACGGAAACTTCAGAGAGCTAGTCATGGACGAAGCTCACAAATCCCGATACTCTGTCCATCCTGGTTCGGATAAGATGTGTCAAGACCTTAAAGCTGCGTATTGGTGGCCCAACATGAAAGCTGATATAGCCACCTACGTGAGTAAGTGTTTGACTTGTGCAAAAGTCAAGGTAGAGTATCAAAAGCCATCGGGCTACTTCAACAACCTGAGATCCCAGTGTGGAAATGGGATCAGATCTCGATGGATTTCATCACTAAACTCCCGCGAACTTTGGGTGGTTGCGATACCATCTGGGTGATTGTGGATCGTTTAACTAAGTCCGCACACTTCCTAGCTATTAAAGAAACAGATAAGATGGAGAATTTGACTCGCATATACATAAAGGAAGTAGTTTCTCGGCACGGAGTGCCAACGTCCATCATCTCAGACAGAGATGCTCGCTTCACGTCCAACTTCTGGCAGTTACTCCAGAAAGTGTTGGGAACACGCTTAGATATGAGCACAGCCTATCACCCTCAGACTGACGGTCAAAGTGAAAGGACCATACAAACCTTAGAAGACATGCTTAGGGCATGCGTCATAGACTTCGGAATTAGTTGGGAAATCCACCTGCCTTTAGTGGAATTCTCATATAACAACAGTTATCATACGAGTATTTCGGCATCACCGTTTGAGGCACTATACGGTCGTAAATGTAGATCACCGATCTGTTGGGCAGAAGTCGGTAACAGTCAACTCACAGGCCCTGAGTTAATACTTGAGGCTACTGAAAAGATTGTACAAATCAGAAACCGCATGGCAGCGGCACGAGATCGACAGAAAAGCTACGCTGATCAACGACGCAAACCGCTCGAATTTCAAGTAGGCGACCGCGTCCTACTGAAGGTGTCACCCTGGAAGGGTGTAATCCGCTTTGGAAAACGGGGCAAACTAAACCCACGGTACGTAGGCCCGTTTGTAATCTTGAAACGTATTGGACCAGTAGCTTATCAATTAGACCTTCCTGCTGAACTCAGTGGAGTTCACAACGTATTTCACGTGTCAAATCTGAAGAAGTGTCTATCAGATGAAACTCTAGTCATTCCATTGGATGAGATCCAAGTGGACGAACAACTGCACTTTGTGGAACAGCCTATCGAGATCATGGATCGTGAGATCAAGACTCGAAGGCACAGCAAGATTCCGATCGTTAAGGTTCGTTGGGACTCTAAGCGTGGACCGGAATTCACGTGGGAAAGAGAGGACCAAATGAAAAGCAAATACCCACACCTCTTCGCAACTGAGCAGCAAATTAACAATACCAGTAACTAAATTTTCGGGACGAAAATTCTTTCAACATGGGGATGATGTGACAACCTGGAAATTTCTCATACTTTCGCGTACCATTGTTAACTAAATCCTTGTGCATGGCACTTGAGAATCTTTGTGCATGGCACTTGGGAACTTCTTGTAACTTCACGTACCATCATAAACGAACTAACTCTTTGTGCGTAGCACTCTAAACATGTACGCTACATGCTAAACCGCGTTTACTCAATTTTCGGGACGAAAATTCTTTCAACATGGGGATAATGTGACATCCTGGTTTTTCGGATAACTTAAACACAATACTTGTCGAATAAATTATATGCTACGTATTAAACGTGTACGAGTTAGTGAATACGTGATGTGCGATTATGTGATTGTTTTAGTTATAAAATAATTATGGTAAATATGTACACGAACCGAACCGAATCGTGACACGAACCAAACCTTAAACTCCTTGTGACTCTAGGAGTGAACCGAGTTCAAGCCCAAACCGCAAACCCATTGTGTGCAAACCCGAACCGCAAACCCATTGTGTGCAATCCAAACCTTAAACCCAAGTCTTCGGCCGCAAGATCAAACCCAAACCGAACCAACCCAAGTCCTCGGCCACGAGCTCAAACCAAAACCGTAACCCTTATATCTTTGCGCCTATATATACTAGCCATGCATGCTTCATTCACAACATAAAACTCTAATAGCTAACAGCCGTCGGCAGCCAACCTTTCATCCTCTTCGACCGCAAACAGCTTTACTCTTGTTCCATCGATCGCGAGCAGCTTCTCCCTTCATCATATCAATCGTGATCAGCCTTGTTACATTCCATTCGGTCACGAGATCAGCCCATTGTTCACTTCCTCGATCACAACAGCCTACTTCATCATCATCTCTCGGTCACAAGCACCTTTGATCACCGGTTCCTTATCTTACTCACGGTTCGTTTACCTTATCATTAAAAGATTAGAATTTATCATATGTTACAAAATCATATTCGGATACATGTGTTTTGACTTTGTTGTTTTCGGATTGTATGATTGAATGAAGTGAGTGTGTTGTTTCGGATTGTTAATGCTAGAATTGAAAGTTGGATGTTTGTTTGAAAATCTGAAATCATAGGCTGTATTTGTTTATAAAAACTAGAGATGTTGATTAGGGTTTGCATGGATATGTTATATGTATTGATCTATGATTAGAAAAACCGGTTCTTGATCGCCTAAGTTAATTATATGGACGGTTTATGCGATAGAATGCTGAAACAGTTTGCTGAGTAATAGTTACAGCCGACTTCATCTGGCTCTAACTCGGTCATTAGTTGTTGAAAAACGGATTTTCTGATGTCTAGAACGTAGAGATTTGAATAACGAATCTAATGGCGCTGGATTCATATTTTTCTGAAGTCGTTTGATATTTTTAAATGGCCAAATAAGTTCAGTAACCAAAGCTGTGAAAATCCTGAAATTTTGTTAGTTGTTTATCGAGTTGGATTTTATAATCAGTAGGGAGTCGAGTCATGAATTTTGTACAGAAACTAGGTATGGAAATTTCCGGGCAACTCCAACTGGAATTTTGTTAATTGGACGATCAGTGATTTTTAAATAAATTCTTCCGTGGACTGCAGTCAGAAAGCGACGAATCTGACTTCAGCCTAGTATATTAATATTTATGGTTAATTGGTAAAGATTTAGGACTTGGAAAATTTATATAAGTTTCTACATTATGAATGTCACCTTCTGTAAAATAATTGGAATTTTTGGAACGTTGGAACTATTTTATAAAAATCCTAGAAAACAGCTGAATTATGAGTATTAAGCTGAAATTTGATAACTTGTGATTGTGTGCACCAAAGTGTTGCATGGATTGAATTATGTTCATGATGAATTGTTTTGATTACTATGACCACATGAGGATACTTGCATGCATGTATGAGTGTTAGGTATGTTGTTTGTGTGTATCATTTTGTGCGTAAATTAAGTGTAGAATCTGTATTGGTGTGTTCACACACTGACTTGAAATCAATTGGTTTGTTAGGACGCGATTAGCGGTCCCATCCTTACAACTTCTTTTGCTACACTAACCGAGCAACTAAAGGTGAGTTCACGGCCCCTAACTTTATCCGGTTTTTAAACAACAGGGGGAGAAACATGTATACACTCTTCAAACTCAATCTCTTTACGTTATACGAAATTAACGCCACATAACTATTCGGTAACTAAGTTGATGTTAATGTAATGTTATGGTCACTAAGTAGCTATATCACTTAAGTCCTCGTCAATCTCTCGGATCGTTAGTATTGGGTTTTAATAGCGGGGGAATTATAAGTAGTACTGCTGGGCCCGACAAGCCCCATCCGAGCTAGTCGCGCTAGCCGACCGGGTATGGTCAACGGGTGAATAATTTGGCCTAACTTCGCCATGGTCAGTGATAGGCCTGGCAACACGGAGGCACAACAGTCAGCTTCGATCGCGAACTCTTACGTGACATAACTTTGGGCTAGCTACCTATATATGTTAACATTGAACTTACTTACGAATCAACTATATTATCCCGGGTTGAGGATAATGGAAACAACAACTATATTATCCCGGGTTGGGGATAATGGAAACAACAACTTATTATTCCGGGTTTGGAATAATGGAATCAACATCATTATTATTCCGGGTTTGGAATAATGGAACTAAAACGTTATCCCGGGTTAGGGATAATGGGGAAAACAAACTCATAACCGAACAAACGAATTTATAAAAACCTGTGAACTCACTCATCTTTAATGTTGACACTTGTTTCTTTACATGTTTCTCAGGACGCTAGGAGCTCTAGGTGCACTCACATGCATTGAACAAGACATCTTTTATCGAGTCTCATTTACAAACGTTGTTTTGGGTTTTTCATTTGTTTTGGCGTTTTTGTTGGCGCCCGTTTCTCTACTTATTTTATGCTTCCGCTCAACCATTTAAACTAAGGCTTCCGCTAAACTTTGGTAACTAGCTAAGACAATCTAAAATCTACGATAATTGGTTAATCAAATGATTTTTGGAAAACGTATTATCAAATCATATAGAGTCGTTCGACGTACTAGTGTTTCAGATTCTGGTTTGTTCACATGCCTCGCGGTAAAACTCCGCAAGTGGGAATTGAGGGTGTGACACAAATCCTTATAGAATCTTCCATATTTTCATATGCTAGATCCTTAGAAGGATATCCAAAGTACTATCTTAAATCCTTAAGGGCTTTTCTATGTAATAGTTAGACCCTTGGATTCCAAAGTACTATTCTAATTAAAGAGGTCATGTGATGATCCAGTTAAAAGACTCTTTAGTGTCTATTTAAAAAGATTATTCGTTGATCTAATTAAAAAGGCACTTTTGTGGTCTAAGACAAGTCATCATATGTTTATTTGTTTGATTTTTTTTCCCTGCACATCACAAAATGAACTGTGCGGACTATGCAAGGAATTGTGTAATTATGGATGCATACATAATTATATAATTCAATGCATAGAAACCACATTAAGTTTTGTCATGTGTAAGAACCTTTAGTAATAAGAATAACGAAACGGGAACAATGTAATGAGGGCATGGTGGATACGCCGCTGGTACTTCCTATATATAAGTGTTCCTTATTACATTGCATGTGTGGCGTTATTTAAGTTACTAGAAGTTCTAGACCTTGACAATGTTCTTTTAATCTTTCACTCTCCAACTCCAATTTCGAGCACACACAAGTTTCCTATACTAGTCTTCATGGGAAACCTCTATAAACGTTCTCCCTTTCATTTTGCGGAAATCCGACTCCCTTTCAAGTTTATGCTCTTTTTAGTTCTTCTACAAACAAGAATGTGACTTTGATATTTACATAGCCCCCTTCGGAGGCTCGGTACAGTCAAAGGTGTCGTACACCTACTTATTAGACTGAAGTGTAGAGTTTCTAATCTGAACTCATTCCTACAAACAATAGAAGAGTACAATAAACAAAATTTGTTGAAAATCCAAACGTGGCCTAGAGTTTTGCTCAGGGAATGTAGGATCATTGGAAAGCGATACACTCACATCTGTTTTCACAAATTTCCTCTAATTTAAATTTCGGGACGAAATTTCCTAAAGTAGGGGAGACTGTAACATCTGTGCCTTTTCAACCATCGTACAATTCTGAACAATTTCGAATCCAATGAGATATTGTGCTTCATTCCCGAGAATTGTATAATTACAAGTGACATTCACACATTTAAGTCCTTGTACAATTTCGATCTTTCGAATTGCTTCAGGAAGTGAAATCGCAAGCTGTTACGCAAACGTAATCAGTTTTAACACGACAGACACTTTAGAACGATGATATAAGCTAAACATACCCTAAATACCCTTTACATAACTTAGAAATAAGTTTTGAGGGCTTTGGTATAGCAAAAACATGTTTATTCAACTTTAGGGGCTATTTTGCAAATTCTGCGAAACTATGCCGATACGCGTATTTCCTGATCCGGAACATGTACGCACATCCAAAAATTTTTGTAATCATTAAAATCTAGTATTTTAGTGATTGGAATGCAAAAATATCATTTGTAATAATTAAAATCTAGTATTTTAACCGAAAACCGCAACCGTACGACCGAACGAACCGACACCCGGGACATTTTTGGACAAATTTCAAGTTCCCTATGTTTATGCATCCTTACGGAGCTTAAAAATGGGGTCAACAGGTGTTAAAAGTGCCAAAACGTGACGAAAACAAGTTCAGGGGCCATTTCTGCCAATTTTTGAAACTTCAGCCCCTGCAAGGGCCTTACGGACCGTAAGGCAAAACCCCATACGGTCCGTAAGGGGTCCCCAGCTCAGAAGCTTCTTAAATTCAAGCTGGCAGCTTCTTGTTAACTTCCTTGGCCACCAAGTCGCGATCTATGCCACCTTTAACCTGCATTAGACACCTGGAGGGACACTAATCGATGCCTTAACACCTGTATCAACACTTGGCATAATTTGGGAGCTCCAAGATTAGTATAAATAGGCTTGATCTTCACCATTTCTCTTTGCTCATTCCATTCTTCTTCCTCCCATACTCTTGGAGCTTGCTTCCATCCTTTTTGAGGCGTCCTACTGAGTTCTCTGAGATCTTGGGTGTTCCTAAACACATGTAAGATCTCATCCTTAGTCTTTTTAATTGCTTTTAGCTATTTCAAGCTAAAAGTCAAACATTGTTTGACTTTCGGCTCTGACCATTAATTGGTCAAAGCAAAGTTCAATTGAACTTTGCAACGTGATCGTAATCACGATGGTTATGATCCATAGCGATCATGCCTACTGATTACCACGTTTACTAGTCGAAGTGACGAGTCAAAGTTTTTGTCAATAATGTGCAAAGTGCGCATTATACGACGAAACTATTTTCAGGTACCAAAACACCTTGTTTTTGACACCAAATCAGTTTTATAAACCTTGTTAGACATGTTTAACATGTCTAACTCGCACTTTTAGTTTAGTGCTTGTTTAGGGTCGTAAGTCGAGCGGTCTTGACTACCGCTTAGACTTTCGAATCCGACCCGTTTGGTCGGTCATAGGATCCGACCAAACACATATTTGTGACTATAGATGTATAGGGAATAACCCTCTGAGGTTATACCTTATGGTCACACCGTTTGGTTAAGTATTTTGATAAGTCATTGTTATGTCCTTTAATATTGACCAACACCTTTTTGCGCATAAATCAATATTAAGCATATGCAACCTAAGTTTTGACATATAATCTTATCTAATAGTATTTTCAAACATGTTTAAAGATTAAAGACTTATTATAGGACATATCTAACCATCTGAACACATATTTACGTAAATGACACGTTAAAGTGGCTTAAACTACCTTAACGAGTCATAGCGGGTCAAAAGCACTTAGGATTGATTTCAAATCAGAATGTTAACTTCGTTAAACCATTTCATATGAGTTCCAACACTCATTTGGTTTACAAGACCTCATTCTATCCGTTCCGTCGATTTAAGTCCCGATATTTACATAGTTATCCGATTTTAGGACACGTTTGATTTCTCGGACTTTTGAGCTTGTTTGAACTTTTATTCAAGGTTATTTTTGCAACCCCAGGTGAGTACATAGTCCCCTCTTTTACGTTTTCCAAATGTTTTGGGGTGATTCATATGTGCCTATTCACTATTTTCACGTTTTTCAAAGCTATATGATTTCGTATGCATAGTACAATATCCATTAACGATTTGAAACCATTACCTATGGCTAAAACAATGATTTTCAAAGTTGTGAGAGTGTTGTTGGTGTGTATTCCTTTTATACATTCATTAACAATGATCAAGCCGTTTGGTAGTACGTTATAGCGCTATAGGATTTGACACCCCATTTCTGTTGTATGGAATGTCAGAAACCAAGTTTAAACCAAATAGATTTTGCCTTCGTGGTAAATCTATAGTCACCAAAGTATAGTTTGATAAACTCAGGTTTGAATGTATTGCCAAACAACCACAATGTATGTTTTATAAAGGTTTTCTAATTAAGCCATAAAAACTTATCATTATTGATTTCCTAAACTAAAGTATATTTTGATATACTACCAAATCACAATTAAGTATATTTCAATATACTCCAAAGCATAGTTTGATATGCTAAGTCCACCACTGGACTGTGTGTCTAACCCGTTTGAATATCTGATTTTAATTATACTTATACTTATTTGTGACTTCATCTTCTTCGTTTAAGAATTCAGAATAGTGAAATCCGACTGTTCTTGTTTAATCGTTCACGACCTAAACTTGTTTGAAATGAACAGAGAAATTAAATGATATGGTATACCAGAACAGCGGATTTGCTTCGATTTTCAGGCAAGTGTCGTCGGCTCTGATTTGCGATGTCCGACTGTATTAACTGTTTAACAGTTTTGATTATTAATTTGAACGATTAAAACATAAATTAAGAGATAGCAGAGAAGTTTAGACAGTTATACCGACTGATGAATGAATACGGTTTTCTGACGATCGATTCCGGCGAAGTTCCGGTGAAATTGAAATTTCCAACGACGTGCTCTGGAAGGATTAAAGCTTCGAAAGAGAGTGTGATTCTGGGCGAAAAGGTTACCAGAGGTTTGGGTGGGTATTTATAAGGAGGAACAGGGTGTATTTGGTTCGAATTTGGGTCTTGATTCGTGGTCAAAGTTTTCCGGCGGTTATGACTGAAATTGAGGGTTAGACATCGGTTATAACCGATGTCGAAATTGGTTCACGTGTTTCAGTCAAAGGAAACAGTCATAATTCGCGATAATCTCGGCTTTTCCGGCGACTGCGAATTTGGGCGCGTGATTACCGGTTTGACTTTCAGTTTCATTATAAGTGTTATTTGTTTTAATGTTTATCACAAAGACAGTGGGTGGCGGAGCGGTGTGTTGTGTGTTTTGGCTTGTGGGTGACCCGGGTTCGAAACCCGGCGTCTACATTTATTTTTTTATTCATTATTTATTAATAATTTTAAATTATGGTTTTTAAATTTTAATATATTTATTAATTATGTATCGTTTAAAATTAATAACAACTATAAATACGCAACGAAAATTATAACTGGATATTTGATTGATAAACGAAGCGGGTTTTGAAAAACCCGTTTTTCGACGGATGTTACAACGGTAATCGATACACATGCGGAAAGATCCATCTTTCTTTTTCACAAATAGGACTGGAGCACCCCAAGGTGAAAACCACGGATGAATAAATCCTTTGTCAGATAACTCCTGAAGCTGTTTAGACAACTCTTGTATCTCAGACAGTGCAAGACAGTATGGAGATTTAGCAATAGGGTTGGCACCAGGTACAAGATTTATGTCACACCCTCAGATTTCCACTTGCAGAGTTTTACCGTGAGGCGTGTGAACAAACCAGAATCTCAGACACTAACAATGTCGAACGACTCTATATGATTTATTTAAACGTTTTACAAAAACAGTTATTGTAAACAAGCATAGTCATTCCAAAGTATCAAAGTTTAGCGGAAGCATTAATGTAAAGTAACGGGCGCCAACATAAACGCCAAAACCAAAATCCAAAAGTAAATGTTCATAAAGACTCGATAAAAGTGTCTTAATCAAATGCAAAGTGAGTGCACCTAGCGCTCCTAGCGTCCTGAGAAACATGAAAAGAAACAAGTGTCAACATTAAAGAAGAGTGAGTTCATAGGTTTTACAAGTTCATAAGTTCCGTTTAAAAGTTGGTTTCCCCCGCTATCCCTAACCCGGGAAAACGACATAGTTCCATTATTCCTAACCCGGAATAATAACGTTGTTTAGTAATTAAGTTCAATGTTAACATGTAGGTAGCGAGCCTAGAGTTATGTCAATAAGAGTTCGCGATCGAACCTGACTGTTGTTGCCTCTGTGTTGCCAGGTCTATCACTTACCATGGTGAAAGTTAGGCCTAATTGATCCCCCGTTGACCATTCCCGGTCGGCTAGCGCGACTAGCTCGGGTGGGGCTTGTCGGGCCCAGTAGTACTACTATAATTTCCGCGCTATCTAACCCAATACTAACGATCCGAGAGTTGGTTGAGGACTTCCGTGATTAAAGCTAATTAGTGACCATAACATACATTAATATTAACTTAGTTACCGAATAGTTAACGACGTTAATTTCACATAACGTAAAAATACTGTTGTAGAGCGTATACATGTTTCTCCCCCTGTTGTTCAAAACCGGATAAAATAGGGGCCGTGAACTTACCTTAAGTTGCTCGGTAAGATAAGTGCAAAGGAAGTAAAGGATGGAACCGCTAATCACGTCCTATCATGTCAACCGGTTCAACGTTAGTGTGTGAACGCACGCTGACGCAAAATCCTACGCATAACTAGCACACAGTACGAAACACGTAATGACAAGTTCAAAACAATAATCATGCATGCAAGGTGTCGCTATACGAAATAGCGACCAACAACTTGTCACAAACAAAGGATAGCACATACAAGACTTAGATACACATAAATGTAAGTTATCATGATTCAGCTTGTACAATCAGAATTGGGCTGTTTTCGGCAATTTTTATAAAATAGTTCCCACGTTCCAAAATTCCAATTTTTTTACAGCAGGTTTCAATTATTTTAAATTTTGTGTAAAATTTTCAAGTCCTAATTACTTACCGATTATTTACAAGAATTTATTTACTAGGCTGCAGTCAGATTCGTCACTTTCTGACTGCAGTCCACGGGAAAAATCATTTAAAAATACTCGTTTGTCCGATTGGGGAAATTCCAGTTGGAGATTTCTTCGAACACCTAGGAGTATTTACTATATATATTTCGTGACTTAACTCTGCCCACGCTATGAGATATGACCCTGCAAACAACACGTAAATTCTGGAGAAAAAACGCAGCTTCAGCTGCTGCACTAAATCACTAATTAAAAATAGTAAACAACTTCAGAAAAATATGATTCCAGTGCCATTAGACGCGTTTTTTGAAAACGTATGTTTTAGACTTCAGAAAATCAATTTTTCGATTTATAACGCTTCGTTTACAGCCAACTGAAGTTGGCTGTTTTCGTGCATCAGCTTACTGTTTTACCCTTAAACTCCACCCGAAACCCTCCTAATGATCACCACAATCCATAATAATGATTTGCAGCAGGTTATACTTTAATTATCATGCATCTATATTCAAAATTTCAAAACCCTAGACGTACGTCATAGTTTTATTAAGAAAAACGCAGCCTACGATTCTAATACTCAAACATATCATCACTAACACAAAGATTCGCATATCCATCCGAACTAATCATACACAACAACACTTTTTCATAACATTATCATACAACACATGATCATGATCGAGACTACAGAAAATCATAACGTGAATCATAACACAATTAAAACCCTAACCTTGAAACGACGAAAACTAGTGAACCGGGACAAGCTTGAAATTGATCCAAAGGGGTGCGAGGCTGTTTGCGTGAAACGAAGGGGGAGGGGGCTGCTGCCGTCGAGTTCACCAAGGGGGGAAGGTTTTAGGGTTTGCCAATTTTTTGAACACCACATGAATACATACGTATACATACATACATAAGGAGCCAGGGGGTGGCCTTTTTCTTGGGCCGCAAGGGAGTTTGGGCCGCAAGGGGGTGTGGGTGGCGGGTTGCGCTTGCTTGGTCATGAATTCGAAACGTTTCACATGCTCGGTTCGGTTCGGATTTACAATTAAAATTTACTAACCAGTAATTATAACTCGTTAAATAACTACACCTATATCGCCTCGACAATTATTCGCGACACGAAGTTTTTACAAAATGCTAAATCACGTAATTGGAGCGTGACGCAATAAATTCACAACGTCTAATAACACGTAGCACGTAATTCTGATACGACTCGTAAAATTGCCAACTATCGTGTATTCCCTAAATACTAAAGTTAGTGTAATTATAACGTGCGCGTAATTAATTCTCCGAATTAAATTAGCGTAGAAACAAATGACGATAAAGTAGCACGTTTAAAATACCTAAAAAACCGGGATGTCACATTATCCCCATCTTGAAAGAATTTTCGTCCCAAAAATTGAGTAAACGCGGTTAAGAATGCAACGCACGAAAGTTCAGTTTGTTAGAATGGTACTAGAAAATCCCAGGCTGTCACATCATCCCTATGTTGAGAGAATTTCGTCCCGAAATTCAGTTGGCGGTAACATCAGATTGTTGCTCAGCTGCGAAAAGGTGTGGATATTTGCTTTTCATTTGGTCCTCTCTTTCCCACGTGAACTCCGGTCCATGCTTAGAGTTCCAACAAACCTTGACGATCGGTATCTTGTTGTTCCTTCGAGTCTTGACCTCACGGTCCATGATCTCGATAGGCTGTTCCACAAAATGCAGTTGTTCATCCACTTGGATCTCACCCAATGGAATGACCAAGGTTTCATCTGATAGACACTTCTTCAGATTAGACGTGTGAAAAACGTTGTCAACTCCACTAAGTTCGGTAGGAAGGTCTAACTGATAAGCTAGGAGCCTGATACGCTTCGAAATCACAAATTGGCCTACGTATCGTGGATTTAGTTTGCCTCATTTTCCAAAACGAATTACACCCTTCCAGGGTGACACTTTCAGTAGGACTGGGTCACCTACTTGAAATTCGAGCGGTTCACGTCGTTGATCAGCATAACTTTTAGGTCGATCCCGTGCCGCTGCCATGCGGTTTCTGATCTGCATAATCTTTTTGGTAGCCTCGAGTATCAACTCAGGGCCTATGAGTTGACTGTCACCGACTTCTGCCACTGGTGACCTGCATTTGTGAGCGTACAATGCTTCGAACGATGCTGCCTGAATACTCGTATGATAACTGTTGTTAAACGAGAATTCCACTAAAGGCAGATGGTTTTCCCAACTGTTCCCGAAGTCTACCACGCATGCCCTAAGCATGTCCTCCAAGGTTTGAATGGTCCTTTTACTTTGACCATTCGTCTGAGGGTGGTAAGATGTGCTCATATCCAAGCGTGTACCCAACGTGATCTGATCTCATATCCAAAAGTTGGATGTGAAACGAGCATCCCTGTCTGAAATGATGGACGTTGGCACTCTGTGCCGAGATACTACTTCTTTAATGTAGATGCGAGTCAACTTCTCCATCTTATCTATTTCTTTGATCGCTAGGAAGTTTGTAGACTTAGTCAGACGATCCACGATCACCCAGATGGTATCGTAACCGCCCGGAGTTCGCGGGAGTTTAGTGATGAAGTCCATCGTGATCTGATCTCATTTCCACACTGGGATCTCAGGTTGTTGGAGTAGCCCTAATGGCATATGGTACTCCACCTTGACTTTCGCACAAGTCAAACACTTACACACGTAGGTGGCGATATCCGCTTTCATGTTGGGCCACCAATACGCGGTTTTAAGGTCTTGATACATCTTGTCCGAACCAGGATGGACAGAGTATCGGGATTTGTGAGCTTCGTTCATAACTAGCTCTCTGAGGTTTCCGTAGAGAGGTACCCATATACAGTTCATGAAGTACCGGGTACCATTGGGTTTTACTTCCCAATCGCGTTCCATCTTTCCCACAGATTCGACCTTGATGTTCTCTTCCTTAACTGCTTCTAGCTGCACGTCGCGAATCTGTTCGGGTAAACCAGAATGAATAGTGAACTTTAGTGCTCGTACCCGACGAGGTTTCAAGTGCTCCTTCTGACTAAGGGCATAAGCTACCACGTTAGCTTTACCAGGGTGATACTGAATGGCACATTCATAATCGTTCAGGAGCTCGACCTGTCGCATGTTCAACTCCTTCTGATCAAAAATGTCTTGGAGGCTGTTGTGATCCGTGTATATTGTGCACTTGGTTCCATATAGGTAGTGTCTCCATATCTTAAGTGCAAACACAACTGCTCTCAGTTCTAAGTCATGTGTCGTGTAGTTCTTCTAATGGACCTTCAACTGTCGAGATGCATACGCGATGACCTTATCACGTTGCATGAGCACACATCCTAATCCGTGAATGGAAGCGTCACAGTATACCACAAAATAATCTGTCCCTTCTGGCAAGGACAAAATGGGCGCACCGCAAAGCTTCTGCTTCAGTAATTGAAAAGCTGTGTTACCCCAAGCATACTTGGTGGCCTTTTGAGTGAGAGTGGTAAGCGGTTGTGCGATCTTGGAAAATCCCTCGATGAAACGTCTGTAGTAACCCGCCAAACCCAAGAATTGGCGGATCTCTATCGGTGTCCTGGGTGCTTCCCAGTTCTTGATAGCGTCGATCTTGGCGGGATCAACGTGTATACCCTTTTCATTCACTATATGTCACGAGGAACTAAACTTCCCGAATCCAGAAATCACACTTCGAAAACTTGGCATATAGTTTCTCCTGTTGAAGTAGTTCCAGCAATAACCGTAGATGCTCAGCATGTTCTTCCTTGCTATTAGAATAGATAAGTATATCATCGATGAACACGATGACAAACTTGTCGAGATAAGGCTTACACACGCGGTTCATGAGGTCCATGAACACCGCAGGTGCATTGGTGAGACCGAAGGGCATGACCAAGAACTCGTAATGGCCATACCGAGTGCGAAACGTCGTCTTGGAGATATCCTGCTCCCTGACGCGTAGCTGGTGATAACCGGACCGTAGATCGATCTAGGAGTAGTAGCTTGACCCTTGGAGCTGGTCGAAAGGATCGTCGATGCGAGGTAAGGGGTACCGGTTCTTGACGGTAACCTTATGGAGCTCCCTGTAGTCGATGCACATGCGGAAGGTCCCGTCCTTCTTCTTGACAAAAAGGACTGGAGCTCCCCATGGCGAAGTAATGGGTCGGATAAATCCCTTACCCAACAATTCCTAAAGTTGGGTAGACAGCTCTTGCAGCTCTGATAGAGCTAAGCGGTACGGGGCCTTGGCGATTAGAGTCGCATGGTTCGCCAATTCGATTTCAAACTCTACTTGTCGATGTGGTGGAAGACCAGGTAACTCCTCTAGAAACACGTCTGGAAAATCACGGAAAATGGGGATATCTTCAACCCGCTTCTCGTCCTTAGGTTGCTCGGTGACTAGTGCGAGCAAGGCAAAAGATTTCTTCTTCCGAAGATACTTCTGAGCTTGCATGTAGGAGATGATGTTCGTGACGACGCCTGTCTTCTTGCCTTGGACCATCAAGACTTCGTCGTTAGAGAGTGGGATACAGATAGCTTTCTCGTGACAGAGAACTTCATCTCGGGACGCCGGACAGCCAGTCCATTCAAGATTACCACGTCAAAACTACCCAGAGTAGTTTTCATCAGATCAATGGTAAATGTGTGACCCGCGAGTTTAAGTTGACAGTCGGTTACTAGATGAGTCACATCTACAGAGTTACCATCGGCTAGTTCTATGACGTAAGGGGTCTCTAAGGGCTTAGGTGTGAGTTTTAGATTCTTCCTAAACGATTCAGATACAAAACTCCTATCCGCACCCGTATCAAAAAGTACAGTAACAAAATGATCGTTAAGTGGAAACTTACCGGTGACCACATTCGAGTCATTTCTGGCCTCCCCACGACCAAGTGTGAATGCACGTCCTTTGGCACCTCTTGTGCCACCATTACCATTGTTGCCATTGTTGTTGTTGTTGTTGTTATTCTCACCATTGTTGTTGTTGTTGCGAAGTTACGGCCAGTCCCGCTTTAAATGGGTAGTGCTACCGCACTGGTAGCATCCCCGGTTATTACCCTGTTACTGTTGCTGCTGACCCTGGTGCTGGTTCTGATTCTGTCGTGACATAATCTCCCCGCGGCAATCCTTTGCCGCGTGTCCCATTTTGCCACATCGTTGGCAGCGAGTTCCGGCGCAAGGGCCGTGGTGATGGAGATTACAGTGATTACATTGCGGCTTCCAACCCGCATAGCCGCTTGAGTTCTGGGTGTTGTTGGCAGACTGATTGTTGTGACTCCGGTTGTTGTTGAAGTTGTTGGACAGCTTCTGGTTTCCTTGTTGTGGCTAGTTTGATGAAGACTGCCGAGCAGATGAGTCTTCAAATTTCCGTTTGTTGTCAGGGACAGTTTCAGTTGCGCCCCTAGCCGGCAACTTCCCTTGCTCCACCGCCTTATTGGTGAGCTTATGTGCCAGCCTAACTACTTGTTGCTTCGTCGTGGGGTTGCTAGACATTACCATGCCCTGGATCTCAGGGACCAGTCCCCCAAGATAAAACTCGAGTCGTTTAGTGACGGTGTTAGCCAAATCAGGACAAAGGAACACCAGATCATGATGTCTTGTCGTGTATGATTCAATTTCTGATCCGACCATCTTATGGTTCCACAACGCTTGTTCCAATTGCTGAACCCTGTCCCGCGGACAGTATTCCTCCTTGATTAGGGCTTTGAATGCGGTCCTGGTCATTGCGTCCGCCACAGCACGCCCACGCGTTTGGACTTGTGCGTTCCACCATGTTAATGCTCCATCTTCCAACGTGGAGGCAGCATACTTGACCTTATTAGCTTCGAGGCAGTTGCACATTGTGAAAACCGATTCGGACTTTTCGACCCAACGGACCAGTCCTATGGTCCTTCAGCTCCCGTGAACTTGCTCGGTTTCGCATCCAAGAACATCTTGTAGGGGTTAAGACCCACTCCTGAGGATAGAGGGTAGGTAGTCAGTGCGAGAGTCTAATAGCCGAATTATTAGATTTTCCCATGAAAATTTAATAATGGTTACCTGCTGGTGCGTTAAGAGCACCTGCCAGAGAAGCGTTCACATGTTGTTGGATTAAAGCGGTCAGTTCCGAGGCTGACATGTTGACATTTCCACGACGTCCGGTTGCCATTTCAGTTCTTCGCAAAACAACACAAACACATACCATAAGTATATATCCAATATAGTTATCATATTCCACACTTCGATCATCACACAAGTTATATCAACCCAACAAATTAAACAATCAAAAGGAACATTCGACTAAATAAATTGTAATGTCTCACAAAATACCAACCAAACATATCAGTTTAATTATAAAATTTTCAAGTTCAAACATAAATGGGAACAAACGAACTAAGCAAAACAAAACGACGATTGGCGGGACGAGTTAGTCGTCTATGTCTCCATCCCCCAAGTCACTGTCACTGCCCCTTCCTCTTCAACGTTGTCAGCTTCAACAGTCGGGTCCTGTTCCAGCTCTTCTTCCTTCGGATCCTCCTCCAGGTCTTCCTCTGGATCCTCCTCTTTGTCTTCTACCGGCGCTGGAAGGGCCGGTGCTGGTGCGGGAACTGGAATTGGTGGTGCTTGGTTCTGCTCCAGTTCGCGAATCCTCCAAGTGGACTCAAGGACTCTATCTTTGAGCCAGTCAGCCCTCAACTGCTCAGCACAAACGTCCCTAACTAAAATACCTCGAACTCTCTTACCCTCAACTTGCTCTTCCTCAAGCTCTTCAGTCTTACCGGTCAGCTGGCGTATCAGCCATCCATGTGCTTCAATAGTCTCTTGCATTCTCTCCAACTGCTTCTGATGCTTCCTCAGTACTGGTCTAAGTAGATCGTCCCCCACTGCTAAAGAGTTGACCGGGTCGACCGGTACAGTAGTGGTTGGACGGGAGGACGACTCTCCTCCTAGAGCAAGTCTTTTCCTGGCAGCTGAGCGTGTCTCCATACGACGAGGTGGTGAGGGTTCGACCATGGGTGCCTTCCCCGGCACCCTTGATCGTTGAGAACTGTCGGATGATGATGATGACATAGCCTGCCAGGTTGGTGAAGTTAGTTACGAGATTCGTATATAATAATATTTATCATATAGAACAATTATAGCATAGCACATAACAAGATATCACAGTTCGATGCAAGATAAGTCTAGTGTCGTGTAACAGCTATAGTTTAGGGCTACTTTAAATGCAAACCTGGTTCTCTATAGCTAGTGGCTCTGATACCAATCTGTCACACCTGAGATTTCCACTTGCGGAGTTTTACCGTGAGGCGTGTGAACAAACCATAATAGACACTAGCAATGTCGAACGACTATATATGATTTATTTAAACCTTTTCCAAAAACAGTTATTGTAAACAAGCATAGTCATTTTCAAAGTATCAAAGTTTAGCGGAAGCATTAATGTAAAGTAGCGGGCGCCAACATAAACGCCAAAACCAAAATCCAAAAGTTAATGTTCATAAAGACTCGATAAAAGTGTCTTGATCAAATGCAAAGTGAGTGCACCTAGCGCTCTTAGCGTCCTGATAAACATGTAAAGAAATAAGTGTCATCATTAAAGAAGAGTGAGTTCACAGGTTTTATAAGTTCATAAGTTCCGTTTAAAAGTTGGTTTCCCCGCTATCCCTAACCCGGGATAACGACATAGTTCCATTATTCCTAACCCGGAATAATAACGTTGTTTAGTAATTAAGTTCAATGTTAACATGCAGGTAGCGAGCCTAGAGTTATCTCAATAAGAGTTCGCGATCAAACCTGACTATTGTTGCCTCTGTGTTGCCAGGTCTATCACTGACCATAGTGAAAGTTAGGCCAAATTGATCACCCGTTGACCATTCCCGGTCGGCTAGCGCGACTAGCTCGGGTGGGGTTTGTCGGGCCCAGTAGTACTACTATAATTTCCCTGCTATCTAACCCACTACTAACAATCCGAGAGTTGGTTGAGGACATCTGTGATAAAAGCTACTTAGTGACCATAACATACATTAACATTAACTTAGTTACCGAATAGTTAACGACGTTAGTTTCACATAACATAAAAATAGTGTTGTAGAGCGTATACATGTTTCTCCCTCTGTTGTTCATAACCGGATAAAATAGGGGCCGTGAACTCACCTTAAGTTGCTCGCTTAGATAAGTGCAAAGAAAGTAAAGGATGGAACCGCTAATCACGTCCTATCATGTCAACCGGTTCAAAGTTAGTGTGTGATCGCACACTAACGCAAAATCCTACGCGTAACTAGCACACAGTACGAAACACGTAATGAAAAGTTCAAAACCATAATCATGCATGAAAAGTGTCGCTATACGAAATAGCGACCATCAACTTGTCACAAACACAGGATAGCACATACAACACTTAGATACACATAAATGTAAGTTATCATGATTCAGCTTGTACATTCAGCAATTTTTATAAAATAGTTCCCACGTTCCAAAACTTCCAATTTTTTTTACAGATGGGGTCAATTAGTCTGTAAAATCTTGTGCAATATTTTCAAGTTCTAATTCCTTACCAATTATTTATAAGAATTTATTTACTAGGCTGCAGTCAGATTCGTCACTTTCTGACTGCAGTCCGTGAGAAAAATCATTTAAAAATACTCATTTGTCAGATTGGCGAAATTCTAGTTGGAGATTTCTTTGAACACCTATAAGTATCTACTGTATAAATTTCGTGACTTAACTCTGCCCACGCTATGAGATATGACCCCGCAAACAACACGTAAATTCTGCAGAAAAACGCAGCTTCAGCTGCTGCACTAAATCACTAATTAAAATTAGTAAACGACTTCAGAAAAAATGTGATTCCAGTTCCATTAGAAGCGTTTTTTTGAAAACTTATGTTTTAGACTTTAGAAAATCAATTTTTCGATTTATAACGGTTCGTTTACAGCCAACTGAAGTTGGTTGTTTTCACACATCAGCTTATTGTTTTACCCTTAAACTCCAGCCGAAACCCTCCTAATGATCACCACGATCCATAATAATGATTTGCAGCAGGTTATACTTTAATTATCATGCATCTATATTCAAAATTCCAAAACTCTAGACATACATCATAGTTTTTATAAAGAAAAACGCAGCCTACGATTCTAATACTCAAACACATCATCACAAACGCAAAGATTCGCATATTCATCCGAACTAATCATACACAACAACACTTTTTCATAGCATTATCATACAACACATGATCATGATCGAGGCTACACAAAATCATAACGTGAATCATAACACAATTAAAACCCTAACCTTGAAAAGACGAAAACTAGCGAACCGGGACAAGCTTGAAATCGATCCAAAGGGGTGTGGGGGCTGTTTGGGCGAAACAAAGGGGGGGCTGCTGCCGTCGAGTTCACCAAGGGGGAGAAAGGTTTTTGGGTTTGCCAATTTTTTGAACACCACATGCATACATACGTATACATACATAAGGGGCCAAGAGGGGGGGTTGGGCTTTTTCTTGGGCCGCAAGGGGGTGTGGGTGGCGGGTTGGGCTTGCTTGGTCACGAATTCGAAACGTTTGACAGGCTCGGTTCGGTTCGGATTTACAATTAAAATTTACTAACCAGTAATTATAACTCGTTAAATAACTACACCTATATCGCCTCGACAATTATTTGCGAAACGAAGCATTTATAAAATATTAAATCACGTAATTGGAGCGTGACGCATTAATTCACAACGTCTAATAACACGTAGCACGTAATTTAGATATGACTCGTTAAAATTCCCAACTATCGTGTGTTCCCGAAATACTAAAGTTAGTGTAATTATAGCTTGCACGTAATTAATTCTCTGAATTAAATAAGCGTAGAAACAAATGACGATAAAGTAGCGCGTTTAAAATACCTGAAAAACCGGGATGTCACATTATCCCCATGTTGAAAGAATTTTCGTCCCGAAAATTGAGTAAACGCGGTTAAGAATGCAACGCATGAAAGTTCAGTTTGTTAGAATGGTACAAGAAAATCTCAGGCTGTCACAATTTATACGAAACTCAACTTGTCGTGCTGGGGTAAACTAGGTAGCTCTTTAGGAAATACCTCAGGATAATTCCAAACAACGGGGATGTCCTGAATTATTTTGCCTTTGCATTTCTCCTCTATGATATGTGCCAAGAAAGCCACATAATTCTTTCGTAGGTATTTTGGATTTGACTACAAGTCATAGTTTAAGGCTACTAACAGGTTTTTCTCCACGAACCTCCAAAATTTCACCAGATGAAAGAGGTATACGAACAATTTTATCAAAACAGACCACTTAAGCATGATATTTGGTTAACAGTCCATTCCCACTATAATATCAAAGCTCCTAAGTTGCATAGGTGTGAGGTCAATAGGAAAAAGATTGTTATTGAGGTTCAATTGGCAACTAGGAATGACCGAATCAAGTTTAAGGGGTTCGCCACTAGCTATCTTGACTATCAAGGGCTTTCCTTGTTTGGTTCTCGGTTTTGAAAGTAAAGGTTCAAAAGTTAAGGATACAAAACTTCTATCGGCCCCCGAATCAAAAAGTATAGAAGCAGGATGGTTGTTAACGAAGAACGTACCGTTCACCACCTCGTTGTCTGCCCGTGCCTCATTTTCATTAATGTTGAAAGCTTGTCCATGAGCCTAGTTCGTATTTGCCAACATCGGGCAATTGTTTTGGTAGTGGGTGAGATCTCCGCAGTTGTAGCAAGTACCGGGTGGATAATGAGGTCGGGCAGGATTGGCTGGCTGCTGAATAGGGTTTTGTACAACTTGGTTCTGAGCAGGAGGACAGCGATAATTGTTGGCCAGATCACCCACAGTTTGTACAAATACGACATGGTAATTGAGGTTGTTGGTGACTGTTGCACCTGTTGCACAGAGGTGTAGTGACGACATACTGTTTGTTGGCGGGAGGCTGAGCAGGCTGGTTAGGAGCGGCTTGATTGGGTTATGTAGTAACATCAAAGTTCTTAGAAGCCTTACGCTTTCTGGACTTCTTTGAACTTTTAGCTTTCTTACCCTTTTGTTTTTCAGACTTGTTAGACGGTTTCTTGTCACCCTTATGGTGGAGTTTACCCTTTATGATCTGTGATTCAGTCAATGTTGCAGATAGCTCAATGACTTGCCTAACAGTAGTAGGGTTGCTGCCGGTGACAATATCCTGAAACTAGGTCATGAAGACCATTTATGTATTTTTCAATCGCCTTATCCAAAGGCGTCACCATCTCAGGACACAACAAGCTCAACTCCTCATACCGATCACTATACGCACGGTGTTCACCACTATCTTGCTTTAGATCATGGAACTCATTCTCAAGCGCCCTCTTCTCATGAAGAGGCTAGAACTCTTTCATCATAAGAGCTCTGAGTTCCTCCCAAGTTTGACCCATAGCAACATCAGCACCCCTATCTCTCATCACTCCGTTCCACCACGTGAGCGCTCTCTTTTGAAACATGGTAGAAGCAAATTCAACTTTCCGCTCATTTGGACATTGAACATGGCGAAATGTATTCTCAATTCTCTCAAACCACTGTAGGAGCCCAGTTGCTCCCTCAGAATTGTGACACCCGACTATTTAGGCTGTACCGTACAAATGTAACACGTGTCATGAATGAAAATGGTTGTATTTGATTATTATGATGTTTATATATGGTATTTGATGTGTTGGTAAATCCAAAGTTTGATAAAAATTACGTTGGCAATTTTAAGATAAACGCTTATCGCGTAACGGTTAAAATGCGAAATGACCGTCGGTGACCGCCGGATAATGTTAAAATCTCAAAAATAGGCCATTGTGAGTTAAATAATATATTTAATCATAATTGTGAGAAAAAATAATTTAAAACGCTAAGACAATCTATTTTTTCGGGTTTAAGTGCGTAATGCGCGATACTGTGCGTATCTGACAAAATACTGTCAACACAGCTAGCTCAGGGCAATTGATAATTTTTATAGTAATAATTTGACAAGTTTATTTTTATAGAATGATAAAAATAAATTAAAATGTTTAAAATCTGTATTTTGCGAGTTTGCGCGCATACTGCCAATAACACTCGGTAACCAGTAAAATACTAGTTTAAAGCATATATATGTATTATATATATATGTGTGTGTGCGGATATGTATGTGTGTGTGATATTGTGGCAGCCATTTGAGGCTCTCTTGTCTCTCTCTCCTCCATTGTGTTAGCATGGGAAAATGCTACAATGATTACACTTTTACAAAACTCTCCTATACCTTTTAAAATCCAAGAAAACAATCAAAACAAATCTTCACTCTCTCTCTAAAAAGCTACGGCCAAACACCCCTATCTATACATATATTTTCATTTTTCAAACCATTTCAAGAAGATTCAAGCTCAATTGGAGGTGTTTTCAAGTGTTCTTGAAGGATCAAAGGTGTTTCCAAGGAGTTTTAAACAAAAACCAAGCTTCATCTCATCAACTAACTCAAAAACCCACTAGAAATTGAAGGTATAAAATCATGTCCTTAAAATATGTTCTTGGTTCTTGTTGATGAAAATGATAGTAAATGAAATTTCTCATGTTCCTGAGTTTAAACAATAACTTGAAAACAACATCAAATGGGTTTTAAAAGGAAATGAAAATGGACATGAATGTGTGTATATGTATGGCCGTGGGTATATGTGTGTGTATATATGATTGTGTTTTGAATTTTTGTTAAATGGTTTTTAATTGATTGATTCTTGGAGAGTCCATGCATGTATGATTAAGAGTGATCATGAAAATGACTAGTGATTAAAGAATGTTGTGAAAAGTGATATTTTGGAATCATATATATATGTATATATGTAGCCGTGTATATATGTATGTATATATATCATTTCATGTGAAATTTATATATTAAATCTTTAAAGTGTAGGAACATATATGTGTGTCATACATTTATGATAAATGCTTGAATGATGATCATGTGCATAATGGTGTTCTTGATTGTTTGAACATGAATTAAAAATGTGTTGGAAGTATTTAAGTTCATGCAAGATGATGATGATATGATATATGTGCAATAAGTGCTTGTACTTAAGCATGCATGTTGATATATAATCATGAAAAGATGATTTGATCATGATTTGATAAAAATAAGTTTTGATCAGATTATAAAGCATAAAAATAATGTTATTTGAAGTGTAAAATGGTATGGAACTTCGACATAAAGTTTACTAGCTTTGCATGTTGTACTATGTGCTTAAAAGTGTTGTAAAATACATGAAATCGCATGATTTATGTGCCTTACACAAAAACTGGACTAATCTGATTATAACCATCATTTTATTCATTATATAACATGTATTGTGTTAAAATATGAAGTCGTTTCGAGTTCTGATGGTTATGGTAACTTTTGACGCAAAACTATACGGTAAAAACGGTAACAATCGCCTTTTTACGAGGTTTTTACGAAACTGTTTTAGATCAGTAACTAAACTAAAATTTTTGATATAAATCTAAGTATTTTAAGTTATATTAAGTTTATTTGGTGTTTGGTTAGTCATACGTGACTTCCGACGCCCGAAAACGTTACCGAATCGCTAAAATACGCATTTTTCAACATACACTAGAATGGGTTGTTCATGGGTGAACCTTATGTGTTTAAATTTGTTATGTGATTTAAATATGAGCATATGATAATATGTTAAGTGTTGACATGATAGCGGGAATTAAGACTATGCATGTACGCTTTTATGTTTAAAACGGTAGAATCGGTAAAATCGCTTTAAATGTGTAACTTATTTGTCGAGCATGAAAAATTGATACCTAGGTTAACTTAATAAGTTATTTCATGTATGCATGCTTTAAAATGATAAAGTGTATAAGTTAACGAGATTTCGCGTGTTATGATATTGTGTTTATGTGCACGTTTATTTATATATTACGACACGCAAATCGTAGATATATTGTACGTATAAACGGGAGTGTTAACGGGTATAACATTACGGTCACCAATAAAATCATTCAAGCCGCGAAATATTATATATATATATATATATATATACGAACTCATATATATTAAAATGCCAACATAATTAAAAATAATAACTTTTCGAGAAAATCTCAAAGTTATGTGAAGATTCTAAGTATTGGAGAAACTTAGGAATTTTGTAATATATTGTTTGATAAATCATTCCTACGTATATTAGGACGTGTAGAAAAAAATTGTGGGATCGCGCTAATTTAATTACGTACCCAAAGGTGAGTGTCACTAAACCCCTCTTTTTACTGTTTTCTATATGTTTTGGGGGAAGAACACGCCTTAAAAGGGATTAAAGATGTTTTTTTAATAAAACATACATTTTCTTATATAAAATGTATATTTTCGTGGAAAATATATGATTTTGATGATATCAATATGTTTCCGGTAGAAACAGTTTTGTGAATTAATATGTTTCGAGGATGAAACGGGGATTTTACGGTGTTCTAGAGAAAACGACCCTGTAGATTTAAATATGCTTAAATCTAAAGTTGTGACGAATTAGCTCGGTCTCAAGAGAGTAAGTATCGGGATTAGGCTTACGTTTCGGGGGGAACGGCGGGGATTCGTACAACTCGTTATATATTAAATTTATCATTTTAGTAGGATATATATTGTTCACGAGGCAAGTGATATAGATGGCCCTTATGGGCGCATGCGCAAGTATTGCTGTTTAATCATTTAAGTATTGAACACGTAGAATTGTTGGTAGATCTATCGGGTTGACTACCCCATCGTGATCGGTCGCTCCGATCAAGTCAAACGACGAATTGATATTCTATTATAGTCTAGTCTTGATTATACCCTTATTGTTAATATATAGTTCGTATTGTCTTGCAAACATACGAGCCTGAACATTTGATGCAATAAATTTAATATGTAAAACTTGAGAAGATGCTTTAGATCGGAGGTTTCGGGGAAACGCTTGCGACGGCTGACTCATGGACTTTAATAAGGAAATAAATTAACTTTCGAAAATATTATTTGGATGTTTTGATAAAACACATAATTATAAAGTTTTCCTTGTTTCAAATTTGAATATGTGAGCTCACCCTCCTTTGTGTTGACACTTGATTTTAACGTGTTCTTCAGGTATTTGAGCATGGCTTCGGGAATTATGGCGTATCTTGTGGTTGTTGATGCATGGTTGTTTTATGAATGTTTTGGACAAACTTATAAAACTTTGGGACCTATGTAATAAGATCCATAAGGATCAAAAACAACTTAATTGTGGTGTGGTTGTGAGGTACTTTAAACATTATGTTTTAAAAACAATGTTTTAATTAAGTTAAATGTCCAACATTAACAATGCATCGTTCGACAAGATATTTATGGGCACCAACTTTCGTCACCATTACGTTTGTATTTCCGCTGCGATGTTTTTGGGGTGTTACAAGAACCACTAAACTTGAGTGGTTTAGCCAAATTAAACTGTTTAAAGTTGCATGCAGCAGGTGCTTTGTTGTTATTGTTGGCTTGGTTTATCTGAGTTATGAGATTCGGAAGTATAGCAGCAAACTACTGAGCGATTAGAGCCGCCATATCGGCGTCCGTAGTTGCATTTCGTCGAGGAGGCATTCTAAAATAGAAAAAAACATGAGAGAAAACGAGTGAGATGAAGGTTTAATAATCAAAATGAGATGAATAAATATCGACAAATGTAAGGATGGTGGTTATTTGTTCGTTACACCAAACAAACAAACGACACACAATGACTAATCAAAGTAAATGGGTCTTTATAATGTATCGCGAAGACATGCTTTAGCCTATAATGGACACACACACCCCAAGAGTTCCCAGGTAAGAGTGACGGGCCCGCTTAACTGGATTTGTACGAACACTCTAGCCTTAGACAGAAAACTCAGGGTACAGGCACCCACCCTTCCAGATTGCACGTGTTCACATTAATAAGACCCAAACTTTAACGAGATTTTGAAAACTTCCGAAGGCATTAAGCCAAAAATGAATCATCCAAGAATTAGACGACTGATTTCAAAATCATTTTGAAAATTGTGTTTTTGTTTTGGTATTCACCTAAGAATAGGTGATGGTATTGTTTTAAGATCTAAACACAAGATAACTTGTGTTAGGGTCCTAGAAATGTTATAGTCTAGGTCAAAACATTACTAATAACCTAATTCCCTATAACCAATGGCTCTGATACCAATCTTTCTGTCACACCCCGACCGCGTTAAAACAACAAACCACGATGAAAACATCAGGGAGTGTCGTAACAGAACTATTGTTTCAACAACAATGGCATAATATGTTAAGTTTTATTTAATAAAATTGTTTACATTGTCTTGGATTTAAACGAAAAACATAACAAAAATTTAATTGTCTTCAGGTTTAAGTCACTAAAGCCCAAAGTCCATCCTATATGTAGCATGATCAACCTCAAACATTCGTGCCTGAAACATATGTGAAAATAAATACGTCAGCATAAAAATGCCTGTAAGTAACAAAGATTTTGTGTGAAAGATTCATGGCCTAGAACGTTTAAAGGAATATTTAATTAAAAGTGGCCATGAATACTTACAAAATGTTTTCTTTTATGAAATCATAAGAAAATCAAATGATATAAAAGAAATAATGCATGGTTAAATCAATAACAAAAAATATGTTATGTCTCGTGTAAAATGTCAAGTCTTTGAATAAAAATGTCATATTTTGTATAAAAGATGTCGTGTCTTGTATAAATATGTCTTGTCTTGTATTTTGTTTGAAACGATTTAGATAACGCCACGATATGTAATATAATAAAAGCACTTATATAGAGGAAATACCATCGGCGTATCCATCACGCTTTTATTATATTATACATGCCCTATTATTTAAGTTACTCACCATAAACCAACCATTAAAAAGTCTTGTTTAAACAAAAGAAATGTCTAGTATAAAGTATGTTATGTAAACTAATGTCATGTAAACCAATGTCACGTAACAAATGTCATGTATAAACAGAGTCTTGTGTAAACCAAACTGTCAAGTATAAAGCAATGTCTTGAATCGTCAAAATGTCTTGTATAAAACAATGTCTTTGAATAATCAAACGTTATGTGTTATAAACCGTTGCTTTTATTGTTTAAAACATATGTTAAGATTGTTGGCAAACACATTCAAACCTTGTTGACAATCAAATAGACCCTTATAAAGTCAAAGGTCTATCTATTTCATTGGATTCTGTCATTCCCGAAAGTCGCTTCCAAACAAACCCGGGAAGTCAGAACGGGATTGTCAATCCTATGGTACCATTACATACTACCGATCGGCGTGATCAATGTTAATGAATGTATTAAGTCAATCTCCAACGCACCAATATGTCATGAACAATGTAAACAAAAATGTCCTTAAAAACCACGTACTAGTATGCTAGAAAAATCCCATGTGAGTACATCATAGTCCCCTCTTTTTTATGCTCAGTCAACATACATAGCAAGAATGTCTTTGAAAACCATGTACTAGTATGCTAAGTCAACATACATAGCAAGAATGTCTTTGAAAACCATGTACTAGTATGTTCAGTCAACATGCATAGCAAGAATGTCTTTGAAAATCAATGTGCTAGGTATGCTAAGTAACCATATAAAGCAAAAGTGTAACAGAAATCAATGTACTAAATGTACTATGTAATCAAATCATGTATAATGTCATGAAACACGAATGTAGTCATAGGCACAATATGTTTCATCCCAATACATTTATAAAAAAGAGGGGACTATGATGTACTCACATGGGATTGCAAGAAAGTTCTTGTCAAGAAGATAGAATGATGCCTCATAAACCAAATGAGTATTGGAACACATATGAAATGGTTTAATAAAGTTTACATTGTGAATTGGAAAGGATCCTAAGTGCTTTTGACCCATAATGACTGTTAAGGTAGTTTAAGCCACTTTAACGTGTCATTTGCGTAAATGCATGTTCGGATGGTTAGATATGCCCTATGATAAGTCTTATATGCCAAAAAAAAGTTTAATATAGTTGCAAAATCAGTCTATATGGCAAAACTTTGGTTAAACAAGCTTAAAATCGAATTATGCGCAAAAAGGGCATTTTGTAAAGGCATAATAGGCGACTTAACATAACACTAACCAAACGAAGTGACCATAAGGTATAACCTCAGAGGGTTATTCCCTATACAACTATGGTCACAAATATGTGTTTGGTCGGATCATAAGATTGACCAAATGGGTCGGATTCGAAAGTCAAAGCAGTGGTCAAGACCGCTCGACTTACGACCCTAAACAAGCACTAAACTAAAAGTGACGAGTTAGACATGTCAAAACATGTCTAACTAAGTTATAAAAATGTTTTGATATCAAAACAAAGTGTTTTGATACCCGAAAATAGTTCCGTTGGAAAATGCACCTAATGTGCATTTTGACCGAAACTTTGACTCGTCACTTCGACTAATAATGTGGTAAATCAGTAGGTATGATCGCTATGGATCATCACACTCGTGATTACGATCACGTTGCAAAGTTCAATTGAACTTTGTCTTGAACAATTAATGGTCAAAGCTGAAAGTCAAATGTTGTTTGACTTTTAGCTTGAAATAGCTAAAAATAAATAAAGAAGACAAGGATAGAGCCCTTACTTGTGTTGAAGAACACTTGAAGAACTCAAGGATGAAAGAAGACTAGAAAAATCACCTCCAACAATGTGGCAGTCTCCACTTAGAGTTTTAGAGAGAAAGAGAAGTGAATGAGCAAGTTGGAAGTGAAAAATTGCTTGCTATTTATAGGAATCTTGTAGCCATAAGACCAGTCCACATGTCCAATGTGTTGTCACGATCCTAGGAAGGCTTAAACAAGTGTCAAATGTCGGAGAAAAGGTGGTAAAAACGAAATCCTTGGAGATCAAGCAAAGGTACAAGGGGCTGCCACCTTTCTGTAGTGCTGGGCACCCCATGCGGACCGTATGGTCCTGTGGATGCGGTCCGCAAGGGCCCTAGCTGGCAGAAAGTTTGGAAAGTCGGTTAGAACAGGCCCCTTCAAACGTTTCATCGCGTTTTTGCACTTCTAACACCCGTTAACCTGAGTTTTAAGCTCTATTGCGACGTTAAAGCATAGGAAACATGAAATATGCCTAGAAATGTCATGGATATCGGTTCGTTTGGTTGTACGGTTGTGGTTTTCGGTTAATTACGCCAAAAATCGTAACGAACACGCGAATGACTGTAAATGCGTAACGAATGATATTTTTGCATTCCAATCATTAAAATACAAGATTTTAATGATTACAAAAATTTTTGGATGTGCATACATGTTCCGGATTAAGAAATACGCGTAAGGGCATAGTTTCGCATGTTGGTGTGCATATGTCTATTGCCTACGTCTAGGATGAGTCTGTTGTATTGATAGGGTTTCGAAGTGTCAAAAGTTTTGTTTTGAAAGTTTTGTTTAGTTTGCAGAATTTTCGCATGAAAATTCGTGTGGATTTTTGGAAGAAAATTTCGTGCGAAAATCTCTGTGTCCTAGTCCCTAGTTGTTGTCAAGTCTTGCCTATAAATAGGTGACTTAGGATGTTTGTCTAGCATGCTGTTTTTGGTGATCAGAGGCGAAGCCCTGCTTGAGTATGTAATCTTTATGAAGTTAATCAATACAAGACACAGACAGTTAAACAGTAATCATCACGCTTGTTCTTTGTTTGTTCAATCAGCTAACAATGAATTCCGCCTCTGTTAGCTGAGCAAATCTGACCGGAAGCTCACAAGTTGGGTCCGATCCTAGCATTCACAAGTGGTATCAGAGCCTTGAGGTCTGATTTGTGAACAAACAACCAAGTTTCAGCTGGATTCAACATTCAAAGTTCAAGATTCATCCATTGGAAACTTTTCTTCTACTCTTTCTTGGAACTTAATCTAGATCTGAAGGATTTCATGGACAATTTGGACTAGGTTATTAGTATAAGCGTTAAAATCAATTCTAAACAGATCACTGAAACATATAAACCTAAAATCCATCAAAATTATGCTTGAAAAACGTGAAATTGTGAACAAGTGTTCGAAGCAGATAAGAATTTTCACGCGGAATACTAGATTTTGTACGAAAATCAGGAGATTAACTTCTGAAAAGATTGAACTAAAAGAGGATAGAATTTTCGCATGAACAAAATTTCGTACGAAACAAAATTTTCATACGAAAATCTAAGACATCATTTCGTACGAAAATTTTCTGTTCCTTCCTAATTTTCAGTTAGTTTCAGGTTAACTAGTTCTAATCTGTTTTCTGTTATAATGTGTTTTTAAGATGTCAGGTGAGGAAGAATTTCATAACGCGTTTGCCACACAAGCAGTTACAGGTTCCGTAGCAGCTCAGAACATTAATCTAGAAAATAAAATGGGAACCACTACAAAGCCTCCAAAACTCATGAACATCGAAGATTAAGAGAGTTGGAGTGAGCGATTCAAGAACTGGGTTCAAGCAATTGCTGGATTGCACTCGAGAACAAATACCAAGCGCCTCTTAATGAACTTGGAATTGAGAAAACGTTAGCTCGTTTGACCAAAGAAGAACGAGACAAATACGTTAATTAAAAGAAGATGATGAATCTCCTCCAGCAAGCCATAAAGGAGGATATCTTGGTTCTCTTACAGTATGACGACGATGCTCAGTCGTTGTGGCTGGCTTATGATTAAGGGCGCAAGGAAGTACTCAGGTGAGAAAAGGAAAGAAGGCATTACTAAACAAAGAATTTGAAGTGTTCAATGTTCTTCAGGGTGAAAACATGAAGCAACTCATAGAAAGGGATTGCCACCTGGTAGTACAGATGAAGCGTATGGGTATTGTTAAAACGAATGAAGAGCTAGTCGACATACTGGAAGATTCTCTACCTGAAGGGGGCTGAGTATGATAGTCTCAGTTTAGCAAGATTTATAGAAAAATTGGAAGGGCATGAGCTAGAAATGCAGAAAATGGCAAAAGGAAAGAAATCAAACTCGCAACAGGACGTGAGTCTATACTACAAAGGATATCCAAACACTCCTGTCCAGAGCCCCAAGATCCAAACAGCCTTTAGTGCTAACTCAAATGCTAGTCCAACCTTCAACCAATCAAGTGGATTCTAAACGTTTGCTTCCTTCAATCCAAACAATCACCAAGGACAACAATCATCTCAGAGCTCCAATCAACCACAAAGCAATCAACAAAATCAATCCAACTCTAACCAGTAAATCCTTCAATGTAACATCGCAGTGAACCTCCCGAATGCTCAAGACTTCAATGAGCAGACCGCTAAGCAACACATGGTGCTACTTGCAGCAGTTCTAGAATCCAATGAAAGTCTAGTAGCTGGAAGAATCGGAAATCTGGAAATGACTAAAGAAGATTACGACCAAATTGATCCGGAAGAGATGGAATTGACATTATGTGGTGCATGGCATCAGTGGTTCGAAGAGCTCAGCGTTTTATGGAAATTACTGGAAGAGATGATTTGAGAGGCCTTGACGGAAAATTAGGATTTGATAAATCCAAAGTCACATGCTTCAAATGCAGGGAGAAAGGGCACTTCAAGCGTGAATGTCCAAACCGAGAAGTAAAGAGCAATCATAATCCGTTCGGTGATGATTATTACAAAAAGGCGATTTATCATCGACCACAACCAGAGAAACGAATAGCACAAATCGAAGATGGACCTTCGAACTCAAAAGACAAAGCTCTTGTGGTTATGCAAGAAGATGAAGGGTTCAATTGGAAAATTTTCATTTCCAAGAAAGAAAGTCTTGCACTTGTTGCTGAAATCATAGAAGAACCTGAATCATCTGAAGAAGTCACAGAAGAAGAAATGGAAGAGGTTCTCGCAGACTACTTTAGATCATCAGCGGAAGAAGAAGAATGTCTCAGAGGTACTCCTAAACCCTGTTTATTTGACACAATTCTGAAAACTTTTGCAGGTAGCTTTAATTCTGGACATACAAAAGAAAGTCCTGACGAGACAAAGTCTGAGTGTGTGGAAGTAATTGATGTAATCAAGCCTGTCACACTGGAGAGCTTAAGTGATATTGCCAACAAAATGCTCATGGCCAATAAAAAAGAGGTAGTCAGTGTGGAAGAATAGGTAGAAAAGGTTGAAGCAGAAAATGAAACAATCAAAGCTTAAACTGTCGAATTGGTCAGCCCATGCTTGAAACGTGCAGAAGTATGTGAGCAATGTGCTGAGAAAGAAAATCCCTTTAAAGAACTTAAAACATACAATGATAAGTTGTCATATGATTATAACACTATAAAAGAAACATATGATACGCTCAGCAGGACCATTCGACATTACGAGAAAGTAGTTAAAGAAGATGACAAAACACTTTCAATGCTCAAAGCAACTGTGATGGACAAACAAATGGCCATGAATCTTCATAACACAATTGTTGAGCTAAAAAGTGAGCTGGAGAAAACTAAAATAGAAACTGAAAGAGTTAACAAATTGTTAATTAGTTATTCTACCAGCATGTATGTTCTTGATCACATTCTTACAAAACCAGAACATAACAAAGAAGGGAAGAAGAATGATAAACAACATGGAAAATGTTACGATCATAAAGGCATTTTCAAAAGCACATCAAAGAAAAATGAAAAGAAAGAATCTAATCTCTATATCAAAAAGGCATTTTCAAAAGCACAAACCTGGGTAGCCAAAGCAAAAACATTTCATGTAATCCCAAAATTAACCAATGTTACAGTCAAATCAAAAGATAAGACTGAATCTAAGACTGGACAATGGGTTGAGATTAAGAAATATGTCAAATTTTCCAAAGTTCCAAAGGTCGACATTGTCATCCCACCCAAGACCGAAAGGGCTTGAGTCTCTTTGTTTAAGTAATATGTTTTTCATGTGTGCAGGGGCTTCCAAGGTCAATCATTTCAAAGTGGATCATGGACAGTGGGGCTTCTTGGCACATGACAGGGATGTTGGCTTTGTTGTACAACGTAAAAGCCATCAGGGGTGGATATGTTGGGTTTGCCGAAACACAGGGCGGCAGGATTGTGGGAGAAGGAATTTTGACAAACGGAGTCGTGTCTTTTGACAAAGTGAATTATATCGCTGCGCTTGAGAACAATCTTTTGAGCATTTCACAGATCTGTGACAAGAAGTTCATAACTCATTTCAACAACAAAGAGTGTCTTATTATTAAACCTGGTTTCACAATTCCTGAGGAGTGGATCCTCATGCGCGCTCCACGAGAAAATGATTTATATGTCTCAGACATGAGCGTCGCATCCACTACTTTAAAGGAAGGACAATGTTTTCTATCAAAGGCCACTGAAAAGGAACCAATTCTATGGCATAGGAAGATGGGTCACACTCATCTAAGAAAAATGAATTTTCTGGTGCACAACAATCTAGTGGAAGGGGTGAATCTAAAAAATTTTCATTTGTCAGATGACTGTATCAGCTGCAAAAAGGGGAAGCAGCACAAGAAGTCGCACCCTAGAAAGCTTCTCAACTCCATCAAGCTTCCTACACATGGATCTTTTTGGGCCTGTCAATGTGAAAAGTATTACAAGAGATCTATACTGCCTGGTCGTAACCGATGACTTCTCAAGATTCTCATGGGTTTTCTTTCAAGAAAGCAAGAATGAAACATTTGAAAATCTAATGATCTTGTTTCGAAAGATTGAAAACCTTTATCATTTGCCTATCAGGAGAATCAGGAGTGACAACGATACTGAGTTTAAGAACAACAAGATGCTCGAATTCTGCAATGCTAAGGGTATTCATCATGAGTTCAGTGCCCCCTATATTCCTCAACAAAATGGAGTAGCTGAACGAAAGAACAGAACGCTCATCGAGACTGCACGCACAATGCTTGCCGACTCAAAGTTACCTATTAGTTTTTGGAGTGAAGCTGTTACATCTGCATGTTACACCCTTAACCGCGTGATGACTGTCAAGAAGCACAAAAAGACATGCTTTGAACTTCTTAACCAGTGAAAACCTAATCTAGAGTTTTGGAGCCTTTTGGATCACCGTGTACTGTATTGGACCCGGAAGGAAAATTCGGAGCCAGATCTTTGGAAGGATTTTTCGTAGGATATGCAAGCCTGCAAAAGAGAGTCTATCTACTAAGCATGAATCAGGTTATCGTTGCTCAACACGTTGCTTGCCAGAGATACACAACACCCATACAAAAACCTGGAGATCCTTGGCTGTTCAACTACGAAGGGTTGTGGAATTTGTTTGATCTGCCTGAAGAACCATCCGAGGAAGAACTCATCTTGCTATTTCAACAACATCATATATCTAATCAAGAGCAAGTAACATGGTCGTTGGTTATTTCCCCAACAGCAACACCTTCCTCGGAAGCAGGTCCGAGCCATACTTAGCCAGAACCAGTTGTTACACCAGTTCAGACTACAGCAGAACCATCTTCCTCTCAACCAGTAAATGCAGAACCTGAACAAGATCCTACCTTTAATGTTGGGGGATCCAGTTCCGATGAAGGATCAGAAGAGATTACAAGTTATCTTAACAATCATGCTACCGAAACCAGTACTAGAAATGAGGCTACTTCTTCAGAACAAGTTGTAGATTAGAATATCACAAATTTAGTAAGTTCAGTAAATGTTCCAGGCGAAGTTATGCCGAGATCAGTCTCCTACCATCCGACAGACAACATCATAGGAGAACTGCAAGCTGGCGTGAAAACGTGAAATCAAATCAATAAGGATCTAAGTTGTTTTTATTCTAAAGTTGCTCCCTTCAAAATAAATTCTCTCATAGTTGTTTTGTTTCTCAGGTAGAACCAGAAAACTTCAGAGATGCTCTTAAAGATGAAAGTTGGGTGGAAGCAATGCAGGAAGAATTATTGCAATTCAAGAAACTAGGAGTCTGTGAACTTGTTGACCTACCACCAAAGCAGAAAAAGATAAACACTCGGTGGGTTTACAAGTACAAAAGAGATGATAGAGGAGTGGTTGCCCGCAACAAAGCTCGGCTCGTAGTTCAAGGTTTTCGTTAGCAGGAAGGGATAGACTACAACGAGGTCTATGCCCCAGTCGCACGTCTAGAAGCTATCCGCATTTTCCTGGCTTTCGCCTCATGGAAAGGTTTTAAAGTGTACCAATTGGATGTGAAGTCTGCTTTCCTGTACGGTGAGGTAAAGAGGAGGTATATGTCGGCCAACCACTGGGGTTTTCGATCCAATTCACAAAGATAAGGTCTACTTGCTGAAGAAATCTCTTTACGGTTTACACCAAGCCCCGAGAGCCTGGTATGAGACACCTTCAAAACATCTTCTGGCTAACCGATTCACCAGAGGTACAGTAGACAGCACCCTCTTTACCAAGGAAGTAGATGGACATCTGATTATTGTGCAAATCTATGTGGACGATATCATCTTTGGGTCGACAAATGAACAGTTGTGTAAGGACTTTGAGAAAGTCATGAAAGAAAAATTCGAAATGAGCGCTATGGGAGAGATGAAATTCTTTTTGGGGCTTCAGGTTGAACAACTGCCAGACAGTATTTTCATTCACCAAACGAAGTATGTTCATTACGTGTTGGAGAGATTTGACATGACAGGAACTGAACCCGCATCTACCCCTTTAGCCACAAAACACGGCATTTGTCCAGACGAGTATGGAGAAAAAGTTGATGAAACATTATATCGCTCCATGATCGGATCCTTGGTGTATCTCACAGCTTCAAGACCAGATATCATGTACCCCACATGCCTTTGCACCAGATATCAGTCAAGCCCAAAGGAATTACATCTATTGATCGTCAAAAGAATCATGCGCTACTTGAAAGGATGCCCAAGCACCGGCTTGTGGTATCCACATCATGATGATTTCAATCTTGCGGGTTACTCTGACTCTGATTTTGGTTGCTACAAGCAGAACGCTAAATCTACAACGGCCGGATGCCAGTTCTTCGGAACCCGTTTGATAACGTGGCAATGCGAGAAATAGACCGTAGTCGCTCTCTCTACTTGTGAAGTTGAATACGTCTCAGCATCCAGTTGTTGTTCCCAAATACTGTGGATACAACAACAAATGAGAGACTTCGGTCTGCAATTTCTTGATACGCCCATATTCATAGATAACAAGGCGGCTATTGATATCACGGTCAATCCTTGTCAACACTCACGCACTAAATATATTGAGATTCGATACCACTTTATCCGTGACTGTCACGAGAAAAAGTTGGTACGAATTGAGAAAATCCACACTAATAACTAAAAAGCAGATTTTTACACCAAAGCTTTTGACAGAGCAAGATTTCGAAATCTTTCAAAATTAAATGGTTTAAAGAATCTGACATCAGGGGATATTTATGAGGTTGAATTTGAGGATGCCGATGTTGGGACGTGATCCTCACTAGTAAGTCAAATGTTTTTTCTGTAAATAGTTTACATGCTTTCTTAAAAACAAAAATCCAAAAATATGTTTTTGATTTTAGGGGAGAAAAAGATGTGAAAAATACAAAAACATTGAAAAATCATGAAAAATACAAAAAAAATTAAAAAAGATACACAGGTCTTGCTAAGGATATGTCGGTAGGCTTCGGACGTTCAGTAAACTGCTTTCATAATATAAACCTAAAAAGATAAACTGGTAAATCTGTGGCTTAACATCTCTTAGATATATGGGCTTGGTACCCCGAAATTTCGTTTGAGAGAATGCAAGATTCTAAGATACTAGGTCTTTATATTTAACTGATATCTGGGTATTATATGAGTTCTTCTGATTTTGTGTCAGCAATGGCCTAGAACTTGTACAATACTTTCTCGTTATTCACCCCAAAGCTGCATAAAAAAATGAAGAAAAATGTCATAAAAAGATACGGCATTCTATAGTACAAAAATTAAAAGATTCCCAAGAGGAACGCCACCTAAAGTCGAGCCTTCATCTCTTTCTCTGTACGGAAGTACTAACCTGAGCTCTCAAGGTCTCGCATTTCACCCCTCTATAGATATCAGTTAGATATATTCACCTGTGAGATGAAATCTAGGGAATCTCGATGCGGGAGTATATTCTGAGGTGGGAAACAAAGATTAGGCCACGTTGCTAAAAATTACCTAACATATCTTGAAGCAGTTGAGAAATGTGTAGAGGTTTAAGTGGATCAGTAGTCCGACAATCTAAAAAAAAATTGTTTAAGAACTTAAAGTTTCATCTAGAGCAACGGTACTGGTAATGAGTCTCAATAAACTGATATGATCCTCTAACACAAACTCGCAAAAATATGTCTGTAAATATGTTTGTATATATTGCTTTAAAAGTTTATAGTTTAGGGATATTCAAAAATTCAAAAAGATTTTTTGTTTCTACTTTAATTCTGGAGTGCCGGTGATGGAAAACAGATCTTCAAAGTCAAAAGTGACACAATGCGGAGGAAAATTGTTAGAATTACGGGCTGGCAGCTAATCTGGAAACAAAGGCTGGTTTGAAATGTTAAAAAGTTCATTAAATTGAAACTTAAAACCAAAGGACAATGTCAGTTTTGGTCAAAAAGTGGTCAACCAAGGTCATTAACTTGGACTTGGTTACCAAAACAGCTAAACAAGGTCATTAACTTGGACTTAAACAACTATGTAGATAATTAAAACTGAAAACAAACGAAAAAAACTGGAAAGTTGAAAATAGTTCAAAGGTTTCAAGAATTTCGAACGAAAATCTGAAATTTTAGCACGAAAATTTGGTAAATCTTCACAAGGCCAATTTTCGTACGAAAATCTCATGGCTATATATAAGAGTGTGAGATATCCATTTCGTATGAAAATCTGATTGACTTTTGGTGCGGATTCTCTGAGGCGATTTTGCTCTATCCCTCATTACACTCGCTTTCTGACTTGTTCGATACATTAGGGAGGTTGATTTTCACACCTCTTGTAATGGCAAAGGTAAAACACCGGGATCGAACCGTAAACTTGAACTATTTGGACTTAAACGGAATAAAAACGTAGTTCTATGATAAACTAGCCGATAAAACTTAAAATTGAACTCGTTAATGTTAAAATCGGCTGATTTAACCAAGGTTTACCGTTTCAATTTCGAGAAAATGACAAAAATTACTAGTGTTTTGAGTCGGTTCATTTTGATGAACTGTTAGGAACGACACAGATTTTCGCACGAAAATGTGCAAATTTTCGTACGAAATTATTGAGATAAAATGTTTAAATTGGCTTTTACAATTTTCGCACGAAAATTAATAACAGATTTGTCAAGTCATTTTTGAACAAAAATTTAGAAGAATTTGTGTTTCTGAAAAATTTTTGTCTAACTTTTCATGTCTCTCTGTTCCACAGAAAACCGCATATGAGTTCCACCCGATGCGCAACTCCTGCTGCTTAGTTGATAAAGATGTGCCAGAGTTTGCTCCATTTTCACAGTATATTGATTTTCTGGAGAGGCTGTCGGTATATTATGCTCTCACACATAAGCATAACGTTTACGCATCTCATGTGGACCGTTTTTGGGGGCAATAACATTACAAGCCGAACCAAGGGCTATTACGTCAGCGGTCAGAGTTGGAGAGAATGATGTAGCAATTACAATCACATAAGATCTTATTCGAATAGTGTTGCATCTAAGGGATGAAAACAGCTTCCCTACAGGCTTTATAGAGAAGTTCGTCAAAGGATGTTTTTATCACATGGGGTACAACGGTTACATGAACTCTGCTCCCTTCAAGATCAGCCGGCTAGGACTGCCCTACAGATTTCTAGCTCACTGCATTACATGAGCGTTAAGTAACAGAAAAGGAGGGTGGGACGATCTAGTAGATTATCACATGTGCATGATTGTAGCAGTGATTCTAAACAAGCCATACAACTTTAGCAAGATGATTTTCGAGCAAATGGTGCTAAATTGGGTAAATGGTCGATTCATGCAATACCCAAGATTTATTCAAACGATTCTCGGCCATCTACACCCCAACCTTGAGAAAAAGAAAGAAGATAGATTGGGCTAGAGCACATGTCTTCATCAGATCTCCACAACATCCGTAATTACCGTAAAGGGTAAAGGCTCCAGCATTCAAGCCTATCTTTGGTACGTTTGTTAAGGCTGACTATGTTGCTCCGCCAGATGGCAAATGGAGAAATGAGGGCAGTGGCGATGAAAGTGAGGAGAGGGATATGATGGAAGATTTATTGAAAAGCGAAGCATATGGTATATCAGAGGTGAAGGAGAAAAGGGTCATTATGGTAGAACGAAAGCTGGTTTTACTTCTTCAGCAACAAAGAGAAAGAAAACATCAGAGACTTCCTCCTCAGCTCCCAAGCGCCAAAAGAAACAACCAAGTGTGGGAACAGGTTTGATTGATTAACCTGATACTGAAGAAGTGCGTATTGAGGAGACAGTGCAAACTACAGACACGACACATGTTGAAGAGTCAGTCAGAGAAACAACGGAAGAAATAGAAGGAATGGTTGGTGTCGAAACAGCAGCAGGTGGTGGTGATGATGAAGGGCCATCATCAAGTACTGATTCTGAAGATAAGAGGGAAGGTGAGAGGAAAGAAAGAGAAAGAAAGGAACAGGAAAAAATAGAAAGAGAAAGGAAGTTAGCTGAGGAAAAGAAATGCAAGGCTACGGGAGATGATGACACTACATATGAGCCATCTGAGACCGAAGAAGATATAACTGTTGTCAAGCCTGCAAAAAGGAAAGCTGGAAAAAGAGTTAAGCATGCTGCAGCTCGAAAGCCTGAGTCTACCGCTAAGAAGCTTAGGATTAAACTAAGAACAAAGACTACTGAGACTCCAGTTGTTCCATCAGTTGAACGTCCGCCATCTCCTCCTCCGTCTACTCAGCCACCTCCAATGGTTGATCCACCAAGTGTGTCTACTCAACATGCATCTCCTCCTCCTCAACACACTTCTACAGAGGTTCCTATTACATCTTCTCCACGTCCACCTACTTTCACTCCTCCTTCTGTTTCTCAGGCACAGACAACATCATCGGCTCATCTTACACAACAACAACCTCAAGCAGACACAACCTTTGATGATTATTTCTTTGATTATGAGGCTATCCCAAGGGGAGAAAATTTCACAGCTGATGATGTATATGTTGGGAGACTTGGAGAGTTAGAAGCAAAGTTAAAGAATGCTGATAAGAAGATCAAGATTCTTGAGTCAGATAGAGATAGCCTCAGGGAGATCCTAAGGTTGGTTACTAATGACAATGAAAAATTCTTTCAAGCTGCAAAACAAGTCTCTGTTTATGAAGAAAGTATTAAAGTGCTGGAAAATGAGAGAGAGATTCTGAAGGCAACTCTTAGAAGCTATGAGCATAAAATCAGAGAATGATAAAGAAAATGGAAGAGCATGAGGCAGAGCGAGAATCGAACAACAGACAGGTTGATCTAATGAAGACAATTCTGGTTCGAACTCTAGGCATATCGTTGACAGATAAAATAGAGAAGATTGAAAGAGAGGAGGCAAGGCAGAAAGTTGAAGAAAGGGGACGAGCTTCTAAAGCCCTATCTGATGCTGAGGGCAAAGGAAAGCACAAGATTCATGATATTCCTATTCACAGCCAGCCTAAGCCTGAAGCTGTGATTTCTTCGGATCCTGTGATTGTGCAATCTGCGCCGGAAGCTGAATCCGTGCCAGTATCTTCAGAGTTAGTTGTCTACGACCCAGCTGTTGATATAAGTAAGAGGTGCATACTTCAAGGAGAAGGGGTTTTAGATTCAATGACGAAAGAGAAAGCAATAGCTCAGAGGGAATTAAGGAAAGAGATTGATGATATGGTAGATGAAACGTGTGAAGTAATAGAGACGGAAGGGATTGAATCTGTACTTAACATGTTTGATTATGAAAGTATGATTGTTGATGCTTACATGAATGACTATTTTTGAACTAACAGATGAACAGGTTCAGGGGGAGTCTTCGATCGAAGTAGATGAGACAGTGCCAAAGCCCAAAGTCATCTACCTTGAGCACGATGTTGAGGAAGGAGAATACGTTCATAACTACTCAAAGGCTGATCTCGCTAAGCTGTTGGGAATCGATGAAGAATCATTTGAGTTCGATTTTGAGGAAGAGCTAAAGAATACAAGTTCAGAACCGAATGATTACGTATTTGAAGATGTCCCACAGGCCAATGATTATGATCAAGTGATTATAGAAGATTGGGATTCAGATGATGATAATGTGGAAGCAACGTATAAAGGTGAAGGAACAGATTTGTTTCCTACCTTTGCCGAATTGACTGCTGAAGTTAACGATGACCTGCTAAAGCGCAAAGTAGAAGAAGTAATGAAAGATGGCACGGCCCCTAAACCACCGACCAAAGATGTTAGTGCACTATCCATGTGGCCATAGATAGAAATCTAATTGTACGTGTAATGTCTAGTGTCTTGAGTCTGTAACATACCGAACAGAGGTTTCGCTAGGTTTCACTAGATAATGTTAGGATATGGTACGGCACGGACGATACGATGTGAGCGGATTTGATCAGACATGATGTCATCATGACTAAATGATGACATCACAATCCTACAACTTCATTACATCATCACATTGATTGAACATCACGTTTGTTTGAGGAAAGCTTGCATGGAAGAACAACATCGATCGAACTTGCGTGAGGACAATTCCTGGAAATATAACTTCAAGTTCGGGTGAATTGCATGGATGCTCTATAAATAGCAGCTCATCATCTTCGTTCGAAAGAACAACACAGAGACAACAACTTCTCTCAACTCCAAGTTCTTCGGTTCCGATCTAGATCGAGTCGTTTTTGTCAATTAGACGTCGAAACTCTGTCCGGTTGTCGATTAGAACGTAAATAAACGTTGATTATTTACGATTCGTTTCACGATTACGGTTCGGTTTAACGGATTCCGCACGTTAAACCGGATTAAACGCAGAGTTTGTGTTCTTCGGTGAACCGATCCGGACCTTCAATTGGTATCAGAGCTACGGAAGCTATGCGTGTAATCGTTGATGGAATCGGACGAGTTTCGATTCATTTCGGTATGTCGTTTGATAATTTCGGACTGTTTCGGTGAAGTCGAATGATTTTCGGTTGATTTACAGTGTGTTTTTGATCTATTTGGATCATGTTTTGAACTCTCTGATTGTTTTTTATTTGTTTCAGATCGAATTATAAACATGTCTGACTGATTTAGTCGAATTTTGGATTGTTTCAGATCATCTTTAGTGATTTTCGATCAAAATGTTTGAAAATTCCAGACATATGAGTATAATCTGAACAAGTTTTATAACGAAAATCATAAAAAAGATAAGAAAATAATAAGAATAAGATGAAAACAGAAACTTGAACACATATCACAAATACAGATCTGATTTTACGGTTGTATTGTGATAGAAAAGACGAATAGCTTGTTCTTATCCGATTGTGACGATTATAAATCGTGAACGAGATTCGGAGGTCTGTTGAAGTTGCTTCAGATCTGTTCTGAAACGCGTTCTTGTTGTTGTTTGAGATCCGAATTAGAAACGAAGAACAGAAACTGCAGCGAATTAACTAGTTCAGATCTGAATTGCAGGTTTTCTAATTGAGCTTGTTCAAGTTTGCAGATTTGGTTGTTGTTAGTAAAGGTGTTACATCTAAATTTGGTGTTTGATTCAGATTCGTATAATTTGCAGGTTGTGTAGTGTCTAGTTGGGTTGAAGTTGTTTTTGGTGAGGATATTATAGCGACGAAATGTCTTGAAGTGTCATAAAAAAATACAAAGCAGGTGTGAGTGTAGTCGAATTTTTGTGTGGGATAGAGTTTAGGGTTATTGAATATCATATATTTGATTGACAGTTCATAAAAAACAAATTTTTAAATCAAGTTGATTTGGATAAAAGATATTAAAGAAGTGAAAGTGACGTTTTCTAACCTTGGAAATAGGATACCGAAAGAGATTTGGATTTAAAAAAGAAATTTTAAAAAGAAAAGAAAAGAGAAGAGATCAACAAATTTGATAATATCAGTAGACTTTGACATTTTTCATGAGAGTATTGGTCTACGAAAAGAGACTTTTATAATCAAGTGGGATGCAAGTTTATAAAAACACTTAGCTGAAATATTTGGGTTGAAAAATTGAACACAATTTTTTTTTGGATTGGGCCAATAAGATCAATCAGATTTGTTGTGGGCTTTTGAGTTCCTTATTCTTAAGTCGAAAATTTTAAGATCATTTGGACTAAATTTTTGTTTCAAGTTGAACCAAGGTTAGTCAAGTTGGCCAGTAAGCTTTTGAAGTTGAACGGTGTTGGACTAAAGTGGGCCAGGTTAGTTGAGTAAATGTGGGCTTTTGAGTTCCTTATTCTTTCAAGCTAATTTGCTGGTTAGTTTTTGGATCGTGATTTTTTTTGGGTTTCTAGTATAAAACGGTTTTGATTAGAGGGCCGCTAGTTTGTGGATTAAAAGTGGGATACAAACGTTTAGTTGGCCTCGTGTAAGTTGAAATTTTTGGACTTTGAGCTAAAAATAATTTTTGAACCAAGTAATTTAACAAAGAAATTGTGTTTAAAATATTTGACGAAATGGAAAATAATAAGCTTGAAAGAATAAATGATTGTTTTGATGGTTTTGGGTATTTGAGGAATAAAGATGAGAAAAAAAAAATACTTGGGTTAAGAGATTTGAACATTTTTTGTGTAAAAAAAATGACTCGTTGAATCAGTTGAAAGAACGCTATGATGAATTACTTGATAATTTAAAAGCATACAAGATAATAATGTCAAGTGCTGAACAGATATCAAAATTTGTAGAAGCTTTACCTTCAGAGTGGGATGAATTTTTGATTGAATTGAAAAAGGATTATAGATTTTTAAACTTTTATCTAAATGAGTTTTTCAATGAGCTTCAAAAATACGATAGAGAAATTTCAAAGAAGAAGAAGCTTTGGTTGAAAAGATAGAACAGAAGCTAGATAAAATAAGCTTGGATGTAGTTCGTGAAATAAGCAGAAGAATCGGTATATGTCTTGGAGCAAAACATGTTATGAAATATGATATTAAGAGGGGTTGTTATAGAGATGAAAATATGAATCATCCTGTTGATTTTACTAAGATTTTTTCTGCAGGTACTTTCAAGACAAATTCAACACCAAAGAATGAAGTGTGCTCAAAATGTGAAAATCCAGATCTGATAATGTCAAACTTTTGAAAGATGTGGAGAGTTTGAAATTAAAACAAAAATTCTATAAAATTAGAAAATGATTTGAAAAATAAAATAAAAATCTTAGAAAATGAAAAATCTGTTGTTGAAAAAATTAATATTGAAAATCAAAAAGCAATAAATTTTCATCTTGAGAAAAATAACTCAACTTTAAAATGAAGTTTAGAATGCTAAGAATAAAGTTGTTGATTTAGAAAAGAAATTGAAAAGTTTTGTGACCTCGTCATTGATTCTAGATCATATATGTGCAAAACCGATCAATGAGAATAAAAAGGAAATTCCAATAAGTGACAATGTCACAAATTATGACGATGTCATAATTGAGGATTGTGATGATGATACCGATGATGAAAGTGATAAAAATGATAAAAAAAATATTTTTAAAACTAAAAGAAAAATTTCAAGAAACTGTTCTACAATCTACTGAAAAAGGTGAATGCTCAATGCAAAAACCTTCTAAGTAGAATGGAGAACAAAAACCAAAGGAAACACAAAATTTTAAAAATTCTAAAAATTTCATTACAAAAATAAAAGTTCATCGGTACGATCATCCAATCATAATAAAAATTCACAAAAAATTAAAAATAAGTGGTGCAGGTCGGATCACAGTGCTTCAAAGTCAAATCAAAGTTATAGAAGAAGCAGGAGAGATGACTACTACACATCAAATCAATGTTATGATTTGAGTGTATGGTTTGATAAAGAAGATCAGAAAGAAGATCGGTATGATAACATGGTGTGTTACAATTGTGGAGTAAATGGACACATTGCTGTTAACTGCCCGAGAAAGAGATTTGATACGAGAAGATGTATAATTGTCAAATCAAAGGTCATATTTCCAGAAATTGTCCGATAAATTCGAAAAGAAGCTCGTCGGATAAATTTCAGGGGGAGAAAAGAAAGGATGCGAAGAAGATAGTAAAAACAGAAGAAAAGCCCAAAGAACAGAAAGTGAAATTATCGCAAGGGCAGAAAAACAAATTGAGGAAAAAGAGAAAGAAAGTTAGAGAGTATTTGGTTAATCAAATTGAGGAAACAAATTGAGGAAAACGAATTCACTAGATACAAATCTGAGGACAAAAGAGAGAACAGTGAAGAAAAATTTGGTTAATCAAATAGTTAAAAAATCAAAGAAAGTTAATTTTTCAGATAAAGTTTTTATCAAACTGTTTGAATATAAAAGAGAATGTGAAGGTCTTTTTATTTCAGATGTTAATGAATTTGGTAAACCTAAATCCAGAATGGATTGGGTTCCAAGTTAAAACTAATTGAAGATTGTTTGAATGGTTGTTCGTGCAGTGGAAATAGCTTTAAAGGATTGGTGTTCCACACAAACAAAATGGTAGTCTCGCGTTCACATTCGTAAAAAGTTATTAAACGGTTAAAATAGAAGATTTTTATTTTCGATTTCGAAAAGATGTTTTCAATTTTAAGGAGAGAAAAATTTTAAATTGTCAAAATTAAAAAAAAAATTCTTGTAAATTTGAAAAACATCATTTCAAAATCATTTTAGATAGATAAAAATTTTCAAAAATTCAAAAACAATAGAAAATTCTCAAAATATCAAAAACATTGAAAAATGAAAAATGAGATTACTTGTGCAAAAAGAGGAAATGATAGTACATCAGTGCATGCTAAAGATATGTATTATTTAAAATGGTTAAACAATCTCACTAAAGATGTGTCGGTAGGCTCAGCTAGACTAGTAGTTTTGTGAAAATGATACAAACCTAAATAGAAAAGCCTAGTTCTAGTAGGAAACACGATTGAAAGCATAGTATTTAGTTTTGTCCTTCGTGAGTGTGTGCCTACTCGGTAATCGCTGAATGCTGAAAAGCATAGAAACCGGTTAGTTTGTGAACTTTCACATCTTACTGAAAAAGTCACTGTGATTGTGTTTTCATTTTCAAAAGATTTAAACTTGTTTTATTTCTTTATTTTGTTTAAGCATTAGACATCCTCTGCGTATACGAAAGCATCGAACTAGATGTTAGTGCCTAAACGTTTCTGCTTTATTTTACTTGGTGTTTCGTTTAAATCTTGGATCACCTCTGCGTATATAAGAATATCGAACTGGTGGTTAAGATCTAAAAAATTTCAACTTGTTTTTATTTCTTATTTTGTTTAAACATTGGACTTCTCTGCGTATCGAAAGGTCGACCTGATTGTTAATGTTTAAACATTCTGTGTTATTTTCACACATATCACAGTTGATGAAAGTTTAAAGGCATTACTTGAGTCAATGTATTACATGATGAGGGGATATGCTGAGATCGTGGGGTCTATAAGAATTTAATACAAATTAATGTACCCTAACGTATCGGTAAGCATTACGAAAGTTTTTATGTTGAATTTTAGTGGACAACAATACCGACAATCCATGTGAATTGTTTAAACTGAGTGTTTCACATAGATCAACGGTGCTGCTGATATGTCTCAGTAAACTGATATGATCCTCTAGCGCGTTTTCTCACAAAAATATAAACTGTAAATATTACATTTCAGTTTGTTTACATTTCTGCATTCAAAATTCAAAATCCAAAAAGATTTTCTTTCAAATCTTCCATGGAAACTTGATAATGTTGAATGTGAGCCAGACAAACGAGACTCTTAAGAAACTGTTTGTGTGTGGATACGTGTGTTTCTACTTAAACGTCAAATTTTAGAGATTCGGAGCATCATTCAAGGGGAGATTACGGCTTCACTTGAAGATGTTATCCAAGGCAGTTCAAGACTAAACTTCACAGATTTCTAGCTATGTCCAAGGGGGAGACTGTTAGTGCACTATCCGTGTGGCCATAGATAGAAATCTAATTGTACGTGTAATGTCTAGTGTCTTGAGTCTGTAACATACCGGATAGGGATTTCGCTAGGTTTCACTAGATAATGTTAGGATATGGTATGGCACGGACGATATGATATGAGCGGATTTGATCAGACATGATGTCATCATGACTAAATGATGACATCACAATCCTACAACTTCATTACATCGTCACATTGATTTGAACATCACGTTTGTTTGAGGAAAGCTCGCATGGAAGAACAACTTCGATCATTTAGATCTTGGATTGACTTTAACTCTGTAATTTCTATCTGCAGCTTTTCATTTGCATCCTGCAAACTTTCGATCAAAGCTTTGAAATATTCTCACTCATTCTCTAACACTTTCACTTTATCGTCCAACATCTCTTTCTCAACATTGCTTTGATTCATTTTTTGAATAAGCTCAGCTTTCTCTTCTTCATTCTTAGCAACTTTATCTTCCAAGATTTTCACACGCTTCTCTAGAAGTTCAACATTTGTCTCTGGAAAGAAATCGTTTAGATCTTGCAGACTAATCGGATCATTATGCATATCACCAAACAGATTAGGCCCTGAAGTTTTTGGTGTTGACTTTGGAGTAGCAGCCTGTGGTGTAGTCTTCTTTGGACTAGACACAGGAGGTTCTTGTGTGGATCCTTGCCTTTCAGCTTCAGATGAGATAATCACAGGAGGTTCTTGTGTGACTCCTGGATGTTCATCTTCACTTGTAACTACTACAGGAGGTTCTTGTGTAGGAGGTTCTTGTCTAACTCCTCTCTCCTGTGCGTCAGAAGGTTCTTGTGTAACTCCTCTCTCCTGTGCGTCAGAAGGTTCTTGTGTAACTTTTGCGCTCTTCAGCTTTCCTTTATATCGTTTACTGACTGCTTTTTGAACTTTCTTCTTTTTCTTGCCCTTTGTCTTAGGAGACCATGTAGTCTTTGTCGAAGAAATAGTTGCAGACTTTACACGTTTTGCTTTTTTCTTTGGTCTTTCCTCATCAGAATCTTTCTCAAGATTTGGATCAAAATCAGCATCCATTTCTTTCTCCTTTTCTACTCTAATTTCAGCCTCTGATTTTTCTGGCTCTTTCACTGGAGTTCTTCAGATTCATCATCGTTCTCTGAAGTAGCTGAAATAACATCCTCTTTTGTTGATTTTTCAACCTCTTGACTTTCAACAATTACCGAAGCACTCGAACCTGCTTCAGCTTGAATATTTTCTGGTTCTTCATCTATGAGCATCGTATCAACTTTCTTTGCAGCTCGTTTCTTTTTCGGCTTTTCAACTTCAGCCTTTAAGAACCATTCACTCCGAGACTTAGGCTTGAAATCTTTGAACCATTCTTTCTCTGCGTTCAACTCTTTTTCATCATCGCTTCCGTCAACAGGAGCTGACGCTTGCTTCTGAAACTTTAAGAGCTTCTTCACCGTTGTATCATCAAGGTGACTAAGATACAGCACATAATTCGCATTCAGTGCGATGTTTGTAAATTTCTCATCTATCAGCATTTGCACGAACCTCGGATATAGACATCGCCTTGAATCATCCATGTTTTTCGACATAAGTGTGAAAACAAGCTTAGAATAGTTGAACGGCTTCTTCAGAATCACTGTTGTTGCCACACAGGCCAAATAATCTTGTACATCGTCAAGGCCCGCCTTTCGGTGACTAAAAGTATGAATGATCGCATGCATAAGGAGCTTGTAGGGGTTTGGCACTTCCCCTTTCTTCAACGTTGGTTTATTCACGCTCCCCTTATATCCCATTCGAAAGAAACAACCTCTAACCATCTTCTCATCCAAGAATATTGGATCATCTTTATCATCATTGAACTGTAGGATCCGTCGAATATCGTCTTCAGTCACAGTAATCTCCTTTACTTCATTTCCAACTTGCATCGATGAAATAATCATCTTCTGATCATCACTAAGACTCGCGTTCATCCAGAAATGATACGTGTGACTTCTATAAGATACTGTGCGCTCCGTTATAGCTCGATGAATAGGGCTTTCTTTCAAAAACTTCAAGAGTGATGGACATATCGTTTTGTCGAGCGTAATGCACATGTTATGGAATTTTGAGAAATCCATAGCAATCAACCTTGCTGGTTCTTGAACCTGAAAAACGACGCAAAACAATTAGCACATAATACGAGAAAAATTTTCAGATTTTCTAACACTTTTATCAAGTTCGGGCGAACTTGATAAGTGTTAAAACAATCTGAGATAGTCAAGTTCGCCCGAACATGTAAAATACATGTTCAAACTTCAATATCTAAGTTCGGGCGAACTTACTTATTACAAGATTTTAGATTTCAATTGATAAGTTTGAGCGAACTTCCATTTTATTTATATGTTCTGTTTTAAGCTAAGTTCGATCGAACATACACTTGATTCATTTATACAGATTTATTAACAAGTTCGGTCGAACTTGATAACAAGTTCGGCCGAACTTGTCATCAACTACAACCATCAACCTGCAATTACCATACAAGATCATTTTAACCAAATTCAAAACAATTCCATCTTCGATTTATGATGCTTATCAAGGATTTATGTTCAATTTTGTCCATCAAAACCTGGATCTATCATTTTTACGTTTTAAGATCTGATTTGTTCGATTAAAGTCCATAACATGGTTCAATGTTCAAAATCTCACCTCAGACATTGTAGTTGGTGTGCTAATCACCAAAAACAAACTAAATTTGTGCAGAGTATTTGTATGAACACGCCAAAATCACAAATTTGCTCAATATCTCAAGTTCGCTCGGAGAGGTTAGACAACTGATAAGTGAGTTCGGCCGAACTTGCTGAGTTTAAATACTCCTGCAAGTTCGGGCGAACTTGCTGAGCCCAACTTAAAAGGCCCATTAGAAGTCCGAGCGAACTCAGTGAATAACAATCAGCAAACCATCTGCAAGTTCGGTCGAACTTGCTGCATAATTAAACTTTGATTAGTTTAGCAAGTTCGGCCGAACTTGCCAAACAAAAATTCAAACTTTTTTTCAAATTTTACAATTTAACCCCTGAACTTTTCAACTTTTAATCAATTATGAAAATCCACTCTGTTGACCAAGTCCAAGCTAATGACCTTGGTTAACCGATTTGTCTGCCGAATCCAAGTTAATGACCCCGGTTTGACCTGTTACGAACAAACTGTTGATATTGTCAAAATCAAAATTAAAGTTTCAAATTAATGAACTTTTCATTGTTTTGGCTTTTCAGATTTTACAGATTAGCTCCCAGCCTGTTGTCAAAGAGATTCCCACCAGTTCTAGCATCTTACCAGACTTCGACGACCCGTCTTCCAACATTGGTTTGCTGAAAATAATGTAGAAACAAAATCGTTTTGTATTTTTTGTAAGTTTATGCTAAAACACACTGAAAATCTTTTTGGTTTTAATCTGTAAAGCTGATAAACTATTTTAGGACAAAGTAAACTATGTACAAACATATTTACAGACATATTTTTGTGAATTCGTGTCTAAAGGATCATATCAGTTGATTGAGACATATCACCAGTACCGTTGACCTTTAGATGACTTTAAGCTTTAAACTCATTTACCTAGATTGTCGATATGTTTGTCCTCTTAAACTTTACCACCTTTCTCAATTGTTTTAAGATATGTTAAAGTAAGATTTATGAAACTTGACTTATCTATGGTTCCCACTTCTTGAATATACTCCCGTATCAAGATTCCCTAGATTTCATCTTACAGGTGAATATAGCGTACTTGATATCTGTATCTGGGTAATGCGAGACCTTGAGAGCTCAGGTTAGTACTACCGTACAGACAAAGAGATGAAGGCTCGTCTTTAGGTGTGTTCCACTTAAGGAATATTTTCAGCACTACAAATGATTAGATCTTTCAATACTTTTCAAGTTTGCAAGCAGTTTGGGGGTTTATAGCAAAAGTATTATAGAAGTTCTAGGCTACTACTTCCGCAAAATCAGAAGAACTTGTATAATACCCCAGGTATCAACTATCTATAAAGACCTCGTATCTCAGAATCAGGAAATCTCTCAAACGAGATTTCGGAGTACTAAGTCCATATATCCAAGATGTGTTAATCCACAAGATTAAGCAGTTGTTAAATTTAGTTTATATCTCGAAAACAGTTTACTAAATGTGTTAAGCCTATCGACACACCCACAGTAAGACTCGTTTATCACTTTTAAACTTTCAATTTCTTTAGCATACTGTGATAGTCCACTGATGTACTATCATTTCCTTTTTGTGACACCGAATTCTTTTTGTCTTTTTCAATGTTTTTGTACACTTTTGGAATTTTTCATATGTTTTTGTATTTTCCCAAATATTTCTCCCCCTGAAATAAAAAACATGTCTTTAGATTTTAGATTTTTAAGTAATACTAAAGTAGAAATATATTTACAAACCATACAAACCAATGCGGATTACGTGAACTCATTGTCCGATCCGTATTCAACCTCAGCTTCCGCACCTGTAAGCAAATTTTTAATACCGTTAAGCCGCATTAGATATTTAAATCTTGTTAATGGAAATGCTTTGGTATAAAAGTCAGCCATTTGTTCGTCGATGTGGATTTTTTCTATTTGAACCAATTTCTTTTCGTAACAGTCACGAATGAAATGGTAATGAATTTCAATGTGTTTTGTACGAAGATTCTCCAGGATGCAGAAAGTTTTATCTAACTCTCTGGGAATTGATTTCATCAAAGAATATGATCGTCTGGATCAACAAGAAGCTAAAGAACGATCTAAGAAAGAGTTAGCTGCTAGTGGAAAAAGGAAAAGGGGTTGAAGGTGAAACTCCTAAGTCTTCTGAAGTTGCAGAGAAATATGTTGAAGAGAATGTTGTTATAGCTTCTGAGTCCGATATCCGAAGGTTGACGAATCTGTCAAGCCTTCAGATCCTATCGTTGCTTCTGAAGAAAAGGACGATGAAGAAGCAGAAAAAGAGGATAAGGATGATGATGATAAGGATGATGATGATAAGGATGATTCTGAGTATGAGGATTGGAATGTTGCTGATGATGACGATGATGATGATCAGGGTGGTGTTGGTCTGAAATTACTAAAGCTAAAGTCTCAGGTGAATTTGATTTCTCTTCATTGATGGATGATGAATCAAATAGGATGGATGATAAAATTGAGGGGGAGTCAGGTCAGACAGGGCCATCTGATGAAATTGATATGTCTAACGTTGAAAGATTTGCAAAGCATGTTGTTGCAGTACCTACTAAGCCTTTATTGTTGATGTTAGAACATAATGTGGAGGAAGGCGAGTAAGTGCACAACTATACAAAGGAAGATCTGGCTAAGTTGATCGAAGTTGAAGCTGAGAATCTAGAATTTGATTTTGAAGAGGATGTGTTGAATGTTAACACATTTGAGCCGAATGATTATCAGTATGTTAGAAGATTTGAAGCTGATGAATACAACAGAGTGATTGTTGAAGATTGGTCCTCTGATGACGAAACAGATCAAACTGCAAAGTACATTGGTCCTAATACTGATAGTTTTCCTACATTTGAGGAGATGTACAAGTAACTAGACGAAGTCATGTTGAAAGAAAGGATTGAAGAATCAGTTAGAGAAGGTAAAGTACCAAAGCCGATGACGAAAGAAGAGATAACTCAAGCGAAAATTTATTGGTTTAAAGAAATGCCACGCGAACGTAAGTTTCGACGTCCTCTAGCATTCTTTACCAGAGACAAAGATGTGTCATTGGGGGATATCTTAAGATGGGGTTGGTTCAAGAAACTTAATGTATATGCAATCAAAAGAGAATTTGGAGTGCAATACTTCAAGTATCTTGCTGATTTCAAGACCTTACCATATTGGGATGTGGAAGAGCTGGTGCAGACCGTTAATGTTACATATCACATGAAAGTGATTGATCATTTATTGTGGAAGTTGACAAAGTATGAAGCGGTCAAAGGATTCAGATATTGGAAGCCAATCATTCAGGTCGCTGAATCAAGACTAACAAGAAAACAGGGGAGCTAGATAAACACGTTGATTAAAGATACCAGAAAGCTCAAAGCAAGGGGGAGCATGGATGTTAAAGTTATTAAAGATATTAAGATCAAGAGAACATTAAAGACTCAGGAACTTATTTGAAGAATGATGACTACGGCAATATCCAAGTGGAAGTCTGTTAGTGCATATGTATGTTGCCTACGTCATTATATATCGAGTCTGAGTGATTAGCGCTTAATCTGTTAGAAACGAGGTGTATTTAAGTTAAATATAGGACAAGTTCGCTGGTAATGGTGTGTGTGAAGTCAAGTTCCGCCGAACTTGACTAGGTCAAGTTCGCCCGAACTTAGTCTCTCACCAGCGAACTTGAGTTAGTATAAATAGGTGCCTTGGTGATTTCATTTGTAACTTCAGTGATTTTGGCACAGAGACGACGAAGCTTTCTCCAAGTGTTTCCAGGATCTGTAACGTTGAATATTAATGAAACGGTGATTAAATAGAAACAAATGAGTGTATCTAATGTTGCCTAAGCAAACGGATTCCACACGTTTACCTAAGGTTTGTCAGATTAGTGCCCGAACGATCCGTACAACGGACCTTCAAAAGAAGAGATCATTGAAATGAAAAAGAAATGGTTCAAGGAAATGCCACAAGAAAGAAAGTTCCATCGTCCATTAGCTTTCTTCACCAGAGATCCTGATGCATCTCTGGGTGACATTATCAGTTGGGGATGGATTGAGGAACTAGATGTTTATGCTTTGAAACGTGAATTTGGAGTTCAATACTTCAAATATCTGGGTGATATAAAGACTCTGCCTGAGTGGGATGTGAAAGAGTTAGTGCAGACCAAGACGTTCAGTATGAAGTTGAGGCCAAATGATCAACATCATTGGAAGATGATCAGGTTTGAAGCTGAACATGGTTTTAACTACTGGAAACCACACAAGCCATGAACCGTCACAAAGATTTGATCCAGTAACGCAAGAAAAGGATGTGACTTTGATTGTCAAACAACCGCGTGTTATGAAGAATATGCTTTTGAAGAAGATGGAACAAGATTTTTACAAAATCTTCAAGTGGTGGCACTACGATTCAAGTACTGGGGAGGCTGTTATATGTGTAGAGCCTGATGAAGGGTCGTGGGATATGTCTGAAGATCTATCTGAAACCGTGATCATGCATAAGAGAATTTATGGGTTGTGGCGTGCGATCAGAGTTTTGGATCTAATTTGGCTTGTCAACTGCTCAGAGAAAGATATCGAACGCCTATTCCTCATCAAGATCAGTTATGAAGAAAAAGATAAAGAGCAGGCCTTGCAGTTCCAGAGGATTGTAAATGTATGTTATGCTAACAATATTAATTCAGGTAAAGGCTTGGAGAAAGCTTGAAGATAAAGAAAAGAAAAAGATAGATCAGAATAAAGAAAGAATCGAGGCAAGACGAAAGCTGGCATCTCGAGAAAGGTTCAAGTTCGGGAAGACGAACAATCGACCTACTCCTACAGATCAAACTCCCATTGCTTCAGAGGAGCGTCGGAAGCCACCCAAATGCTTTTTCGGATAAATCAAGTCAAATGTGTTTGAAGAATTTTTTGAAGAGAAGTTTTGAAGACTGTCCAAGACTGCGAAAACATCCAAGGGGGAGTCTGTTGGTGCACATATGTCTATTGCCTACATCTAGGACGAGTCTGTTGTATAGATAGGGTTTCGCAGTGTCAAAAGTTTTGTTTTGAAAGTGTTGTTTAGTTTGTGGAATTTTCGCATGAAAATTCGTGTGGATTTTTGCACGAAAATTTCATGCGAAAATCTCTGTGTCCTAGTCCCTAGTTGCTGTCAAGTCTTGCCTATAAGTAGGTGACTTAGGATGTTTGTCTAGCATGCTGTTTTTGGTGATCAGAGGCGAAGCCCTGCTCGAGTCTGTAATCGTTATGAAGTTAATCAATACAAAATACAGAAGGTTAAACAGTAATCATCACGCTTGTTCTTTGTTTGGTAAATCAGCTAACAATGAATTCCACCTCTGTTAGCTGAGCAAATCTGACCGGAAGCTCACAAGTTGGGTCCGATCCTAGCATTCACATTGTAGAATTTATAAAATAGTCCCTGGTGATGCATAAGCATGTTTTTTCCATACCAAAGCCCTTAAAACTTATTTCTAAGTTATATAAAGGGTATTTAGGGTATGTTTAGCTTACGTCATTGTCACGGGGTGTACGTCGTGTTAAACTGATGACGTTTTGCGATTTCACTTCCAGAAAAGTTTGAAAGGTCAAAATCGAATCAATATTGAAAATGCACAAGTGTCATAAAATTGTTCAGAATAGTTACAACACTTGAAAAACACATATGTCACACCGTGCTTTCATTGTTTCCACCCGACATCTTTAATCTGAAATGCTTATATCAATTGTTAAACATTTCGTTTCATTATCACTTGTATTATTCACTTTGGTTTAGCCAAGTTTATGACTTTCTTAAACCATTTGTCTTTAGTGCACTTTCTGGGTTTGAGCGTATTAACACACTCTTCCCATGCACTTTAATTCATTTCCCTTTTCCTAGTTTTTGTTAAAAAAATACTTATATATTTAATTCTTACCGGACATTTGAACAAGTTTCAAGCCGAACACACTTTGTCAACAACCTGGAGCTCTGATTACCAACTTGTAAGACCCCTTACCGATTATCACATAATTATATCATTGAAAATACGCATTTTATAACAAAATGCGACTTAACAAAAACTTTTTGATCCAAGCGTTCATACATGTTTTAGAACATTCAAAAACTAAGTTATAGGTGTTTACACATTTCACTTTTATAAACAAAACATGATCAGTTGTGGAAGCTTCATTTAGACGTGTATTCGGTTCGTGTTCTTCGCTTGATCTTCATCCGGAGTTCCATAAAATTCACCTATGTTCAAAACCATCAATAACATTAGTTATGAAACTTGAAAAGCCATTTAAACATAATCTTTATGCAAAAACATTCAAGTAAAAGACTTTGCCCAACTTTTTATGCCCTCGCGGGGCGCGACAGATGAGGGCTTGCCTTTTGTGAGCCGCGACACACGTTGCATGACGTGATGATGATTTCCTTTCGTTGTCGTGTAGCGCAAAAACCTATTTTTGACAGAAAGGTTGTTTTTGCTGCGATAAAGATTGTTTTTGCTGCAGCATTTCTGAAAGGTTGTTTCTGATGCAATAAAGGTTATTTTTGCTGCAACATTTCTAAATGGTTGTTTTTGCTGTAATAAGGATGTTTTTGCTGCATTATTTCTGAGAGGTTGTTTTCAACAACTTTTAACTTCAAACTATCATACCTTTTGATCTACTTATCCGTTTTACGTTATTCTTGTTTCCATGCGTCCGTAATTCAATTACGGATCTGTTTATCACCTCGTTTCACATTAAAAAGTGATTTATAAGCAAACGGCTTATAAATCCTTTATGGCATTATTTGACCCATTTCATTTTAGCAATATATTACATGTTCATTAGCAATGTTTGTTTCTAGTCGTTTTTACCCAGTCTCGGGCTTATCAAACATTAGCGTTTTCGCTCCCATTACATGGTTTGCGCACGCCTTAACATCATGCTTTTTATCTACAATTTAAGCATGCACCTTTAATCAAGATCATCGAAATCATGTTTCTAAGGTTTCAACCCGAATCTAAGGGTAAATTAAGTTTTGGTGTGTCCGTTTCTCGGCTTACGCTCTCATTATACTATTTTATCGTGTGACATTTAAGTCACTTCAAAAACACCATCGTTTTAAACATCAATTTGACCCATTTGGTTGTCGAGTGAAATCCATCACTTCAATGACATACCAAACATGTTCTAACCTTCTATTTTGACCCGTTTGGATGTCGAGTGAGCTTCGTCACTTCAGTGACATACCAAACTTATACATTACGCTATAACATCATCAACATAATTACGACCAATGTATATGCACAATGTAACGAAACTACAAGTTACGTACCTTTCAAAGCTTTTCCTTCAAGCGCGCGTCCGCTCCGATTTGTCCGCTTGAAGATTCAATCGCCTTCCCTATAGAGTTCAACCAACGACGTGTTTAGAACTCATATCATTTCAAGTTTCACGTAATTCGCCATATTATTCAGTTACGCGTTTTACTCAATATTTCAACATATTAGCGTTCGTTTAGGCATTTTAACAAACACCTTGTAGGCATAATTTTTATACATCAACAATCAAGTTCATGACTAGTTATTTAGCCATGTTAAACATTATTTACAAGCTCATATATCAAGTATGCATAACAACATCTAGACTTGCTTCATGAAAATCAAATAACACCAAATAAATGACCATAATTCTAGTGTTCATCACCTAGTTAAAATACCCACTTGAGACATGTAGGGTGATTATCAATTTCACAATTTTCATCATGATTCATCAAACTATTGACTAGGGTTTGCTCCTAGACATGGATTCATCATAATTTCACTCTTACATCAAACATTCAAGCGATAATTTCATTTATGAGAAATCATCAAGAATTCAAACATCACCAAAAGATGAAATTTGACATACCTTGTGATCCCCTCACTTGGGTGATCACTAGTTACAACTTGGTTTTCGATTTAGACTTGATTTGCCTCTTTGATTTGGTTGATTTATGTAAGCTAGGGTTCAAGTGAAAGAGCTCTCTTTGACTCCTGTGAAACTCACCCCAGAACACACACATAAGTGTGTGTTTTAGTGTTTTGATTTTTATTAAATTAAAACCATTTCCCTCTTTTAACCCTTTTAGTCCCCCAAGTTTTCTATAGTTATCAAACGGATTATTAACCAAGTTTTCTTTATTGTTTTTAAGCCACATAATATTAACTAGGTTAGTAAATCCTAGTTACATTATTCTTTGGTTAAACCAATATGTATACTATATGTAATTCATATAATTTATTTTTAATATTTTTGGGGTGTTACAAAAAAATGTGTTCTTGACAGTGTTGTTGGAATGAAGTGATGTCAGTTTGTACGAAGTGAATGGTTCACTCCGCATGAAGTGAAAGTGTGCGAAATGTTTTTTATACTTCGCACGAAGTGGTTTTATAAATTTGGTCAAAATTGTTTTTACACCACTTCGAACGAGGTGAAAATGTTCACTTCGCTCTAAAACTGCGCTTCGCACAAACTGCACGTCGCACTAAATTTTGGTCAATATTTGTTAATTTTTTCTAATGTTTTGTTATGTTTTCGTTGGAAAAGAAAATGATGTTCGATCCGATACATAACACGTGCTATGTACTTGACGATACTATAACAGAAATGGCTCCTTTCAAGAGTATTTTAAAGTCTTTGGTTACTTTGTGTGTTCTACATTTGTTTGGTTTGCATATACACTTGTATTCCGTAGTCGTGTGTGTGTTAACAACAAGGAAGTAGGTTTATCTTGATCCTCCGAGAGGGACCTACAAGTGGTATCAGAGCTTTGGCTCTCTTCCTTGTTAAAAACCAAGCATATTTTTGTGTTTTAATGAAGTTTTTGAAGCTTACTAGAAGTGTACTTGAACATAGAACAAGAAACTTAAATTTTTGCAAGAAAAATGGGTTATTACTTAAGAAACACTTGTTGTTTGCAGTAATTTTTTATGAAAACCTTGTTAAAACACACGGAGACATGTTAAAATATGGTTTTTCTTAAAATTTCTAGGCAAAATATAGTTCACCATCTTTTCTGGTGAAGTGTTTAGCCGGAAAGTTACCGGAATATTCCTTGAGTGTAGACATAACCTTAAAATTTGACTAAAAAAGGTGAATTTCGAATGTTTGTTTTGTAACCATATCTGGAAAACTAGCTTTAAACTTTTACAAGTCAAAAACAAGATTCGATTGTAAAAGGGTTGTTCTTACCTAACCACTCATGAAAAACATTCTTGTGAAGAACAAGGCACACGAAGAACTCTTTCTTCGTGGATTTGAAAGAGTCAATGAAGAACAGTTCTTCGTTGATCTAGTTACTCACGTAAGACCTAGTCCTTCGTGAAGAGGTTTACCGGTTACTCCTGTCTTTCGTAGCCCTTAGTACTTCGTGGGATTTCAACAGTTGGTTTACAAAAAAGCTTTTATTATATAACTAACATGTAAATATGTGGTTTTAAGCAAACATTCCTAATTAAATAACTAAAATTGGTTCAAATCCTTGGGATTGGGGTAGTAGCTAAACTAGCTCCGCAACCTCATGGGTACAATCTTTAATACCTCAACAAACGACCATGATTACCGCTAATCAATGGGCGTGTGTTACGAATCAAAATCAAAGCATTCAAACTCTTCTCATTAGTGAGAGTGAGACAGGAAGTAACAATCGTCCACCAAAGTTGAATCACATGAATGATTATCCACCATGGAAAGGTCGTTTTCATACGGTTCTTGGTCAGAATACTGAGTTGTGGACATGTTTTACTACTCCGTACAAAGAATCTCTCAAAGAAGAAGGATTGAATCTAACCTCTTTAGCCGAATTGGACAAGAATGATAAGAAGGATTATGAACTAGAGAAGAAGGCCTTTCGTATCCTTACACAAGCACTTCACAAGGATATTTATCACAATTTGTGTATTGTATCACTACAAAGACTTTGTGGGTCACTTTGGAAGCAAGAGGGGAAGGAAATGCAGCAATAAGGAAGATCCGACATGATCTTTTAAAGAAAGAGTTTGAAGGGTTTTTGTTCATGGAAAATGGAACACTAAGCGACATGACTACTCATTTCTATCATGTCGTTAGTGAGATGTACTCATACAAGTTTAACGCATCACCACAAGAGATTGTTATGCATTTTGCGGATGCTTTACCACCTAAGTGGAGTCAATTAGCATACCGGTGTTTTGGATGTAATCAACATTTATGAATTTGTTTAGAAATTGGAAAACAAAAATGAAGAAATTCGAAAAGCAAAACGAATTCAATTTCTACAAAATCTAGAGATGTATTTTGGAGGTATTAACACAGGGGTAAGTACAAGTCAGCAACCGAAGCTTCAAACAACATTTGTGTTGAATGCAAACCCTTTTCTACCGCAAGTTCAACCAGATCAGATTGTTGGTTCAAGTGCTAAAGTCTATGGCCAAGCATTTGATCCAAAAGCCTTTCTTCATCAACCACAAGTTGTTACACCACAAGTTCCACAACAAGCTTCTCAACAAGCTTCCTGTGGTAACAACTTTCAACCTTCAAACCCTAACACCGTCAGACTCGATACATCAAACCATGCTAAGGTCGGTGTGGAAGTTGCTGAGAACACATAGAACTTCTAAACACAATGGTTAGTGCTTATTGTGGATTTGTTGCAGGTCAAATTGGAACCATTAATTTACTCATGAAGACTATCAACAAATAGAAAAGGATTAAATGGAGTTGATGGATAATAAATGGGCTTTTGCAAGTGCGGTGAGAAGAACGAAATACTACATGAGAAGAACTAGAAGAACAAGTTTGGAGAGTAAACAAGATACAAAGTATGGTTTTGATAAGGAAGTTGTTACATGCTTTAACTGTGGTGAGAAAGGTCATTTCAAGCGTGAATGCACTCGGCAAAGCAAGCAATGAAACCACAACCCTTTCCGAAATCAATCAAGCACATCCAATACAACCCAATTTAACACGGAAGGGGTTATCGTAGCAGTTAACAACCCAAACAACTCAAACTAGTCTGGGCCCTCGAACACAAACAGAGCATTGGTAGTATAAGCAGATGAAGGGTGTGATTGGTCAGTTCAGTTGGGAAATAGAGTCCAAGGAGGAACTGCCTGTTATGCTAAGATAAATAATCATATCAAGCATGTTCACAGTGATGAATTTTCTGAAGATGATAATAGTTCTGGGCATAACGAAAGTTCTGATGAGGAAAGCTCAAGTGTGAGTGGTTATGGATCGGATTCAGATGTCAGAGAAAGAATTGATACTATGGTCGGCGGATTGCTGAAAGAAACTGAGAAGCTGAGGAATAAGAAGTTTGTGTTTATAAGAAAAGCTGCAGTTGCATCCAAGGAAATGGAAAAGTTTTTCGTCGAGGATGGATCATTTTCTTATAACATCGCCTTTATGGCAAATGTTGCAGCTTCGACAAGTCAGGTACAATCCAACACTCCGAGTATATGCAATGATTGTGCAGATTTAAAACATAAATTTTAAACAGTTAGGAGTCATAATCGTAGCTTGGTAGCTGGACTTTCTAAATGCAAGGAGTCAAATATGGCTTTAACTCGTAATGAAAAGGAATTCAAATATGTAACTGAAACTCTTAAGAAAAGTGTGTCTGAGTTAAAAAAAAAGTTTTGAACAAACAAACTGGTATTAATAACTACATTGATATCATTGAAGAAACGAAAAAAGGAGTTAGCCATAGCCAAATGAGAACATGATGCAATTAAGCTCAAATTGGAGAGTTACTCTAACCCCCGATATGTGCTAGATCACATCATTGAAGTTCAGAAACTCAAAGGGAATGTCAAATACGTTGGTTATCAATCGTGTCCACCATCATTGAGACACAATTATACCAAACTGGCTGACGAGGAGGAAATGCCATGTTTTGAACCATCTATACCTCTTAATACCGAAGAGTTCACAACAGGATTAGGGTTCAAACCGGGCAATTCCTCAGAGGAAACTAAACAGACAAATGAAGAAAACTCGTCATCTGTTAAGGAACAAAGTCCTCCAACAATAGAGGATGATGATTCTTCAGATGATGAATCACACGTGACTGATCAGGACCAATCTTTTAATGAAAAGAAAGGGGTATTCCAATTGAGAAACATATTTTATGTGATCCTCCTACTCCTGTTGTACAATGTTTTACAAAACAAGAGATTGATCCGATCAAATCTGTCGAGGCACTTGTTTCTACATTTAAAAGTGAGAATGTGTTGTATACTTTTTTGGTGATGAGAAAATTTACTCAAACAAGGACTTTCCGATTAGAAATGTAAATCCAACATTAATTGGTCAAGTTTTTGAAAACTCAACAAATAATTTTTTGGGTGAGAAAAATCCAAATGTGATAGTAACGTAATATTACCAATAAAACAATAACTAACCATTTCTAAAAGTAAACAACAAGAAAGGCGAGCTCAAAAACCTAAGGTTACACAACCGAAGGTTGTAGCAAAAGGAGCTCGTGACAAGAAAAAGGGAAAAGATGTTAAATTTGTGGTCTCAAATGGTACTGACAAACTTGAAACTTTTGAAAATAAATCCAATGCTGATTTTGTTTAACAATTCAAAATTTTAAAACGAAATAGTCAAAACAACTACACTCAACACACAAATGGGTGTGATGATAGACAAAGTACCTCAAGGCCAACAAGTTCAACATCGAGTTATCAAACCGCATCTCCTAAATTTGTTGAAAGAAGATCATGTTTTAAGTGTGGAGAGTTTTGTCACATACTCAAAAATTGTACCAACTCACCAAAACAAAAGTTTGTTGAAAATGCCCCTCCTGAAAAGGCTTACCAACATTGATCTGTGTCCCTAAACAAGACAAACGTATTGTTAAGGAAAAAGAAGCAAAACAAAGACACAAACAAATCAATGTAATTGAGAAGGCTTTAAAACCAGATGTTGTTCAAAACGAACCGAGTTCGTCTAATTCGTTAAAATCAAAAATTTCAAAATCTGTAAATAATAATCAATCTGGTAGTTAACAATCTTGGAAACCAAAAACCGGTAGTGCTTGGGTCCCCATCTCAAACTGATCATGTAATGTAATGTGTAGGGTGTTCCAGGAGGAACTGTGAATAGTCATTGGATTGTTGACAGTGGAGCATCCCGGCACATGACAGGCAACTTAAGGCTCCTTTATGATGTGAAAAACATTAGAGGAGGTAATGTTGCTTTTGATGGAGATAAAGGCGGTTACATCACTGGAGAAGGAATGATTTCCAATGGTGTTGTTAGTATGGAAAAAATCAATTATGTTTGTCAAATTGATCACAATCTTCTTAGTGTTTCGCAAATCTGTGATAAGAAGTACACGGTTCATTTTGATGATGCCGGATGTTAAGTGCTAAAACCTGGTTTCAAGATCCCCAAAGAATGGATTCTTTTGTCGGCTCCAACAATTAATGATTTATATATTCTTGACATGTGCCAAGCTATACTACGTGTGCACAAGTTACATGTTTCATCTCAAAAGCAACTGAAAAGGAGTCCATCTCTTGGCATAGACGTATGGGACACATTCACTTGAGAAAAAAACCATTTAGTGAAAAATAATCTTGTGAGTGGTGTGCCGGTCAAGAATTATTTACAAGACGTCCGTGTATCGTGCCAAAAGGGAATGCAGGCAAAGAAGTCTCATCCTGTCAAGAAAATCAACACTGTCAACATGCCTCTTGAACGCCTTCATTTGGACATTTTTGGACCTATGAAACACAAGACTAATTTTGGTGATGCTTATTGTTTAGTTGTTACTGATGACTATTCAAGATTTTCATGAATCCTGTCATGGCACACAAGAGTGATACTCCAGAAATCCTCAAGAATCAGAAGCAAGAATGGCACTGAATTCAAGAATCAAGTTATGGATGAGTTCTGTACTTCTAAGGGAATTCTGCATGAATACAGTTCTCGTTAACAAAATGGGTGTCACTGAGATGAAAAACATAATACTTATCGAGACTGCAAGAACTATGTTAGTAGAGTCGGAGCTTCCTGTTCAGTTTTGGGGGGAGGCTGTGGCTACTGCTTGTTATAACATGAACAAAGTTCTTACGGTTAAAAGGCATGGGGAAACGTGTTATGAACTGTTGCATCGAAGGAAACCGGATGTGTCTCATTTAGAACCTTTTGCAGCTCAATGTACTATGATTGACCCACATGGTAAGTTTGGTCCAAAGGCTATCGAAGGTTACTTCCTTGGATATGCTACTCCAAACTTCAGAGTGTGGAATTTAACAAACCAAAAGATTGAGAAATGGGGTGAAGTTAAAGTTCAAAGGTACACTGAATCTGTGAGAGCTCCGGGTGATCCTTGGATGTTTGATTATGATGGCCTTTTCGAGCTCCGGATGATCCTTTATGATCCTATGATATCAAATTATACTTTGGTAGTATATCAAACTATAATTTTTGAAATAATAAAAATAAACTTTATGGCTTAACTGGAAAACTTTGTATGAACACATTCTGGTCATTTGGAAACACATTCAAACCTTATTCGCTGACGTTATAAATTTACCACGAAGGTAAATCTATTTGGGGTAAACTTGGTTTCTGAGATTCCCTAATCAAACTTCCAAACAAACCTAGGAAGCGGGAATGGGGTGTCATGTCCTATAGCGCTATATCATACTACCAATCGGCATGATCATTGTTAATGAATGTATTTTAGGCATGAATACATATACGCACCAATAAGGGTCTTACAAATTTTGAAAATCATTATTTAAGCCATAGGTAACAGATTCAAATTGTTAATGGCTAAAGTACTCTGTATATATAATCATATGGTTTCCAAAACATGAAAATAGTGATAGGCACATATGAATCACCAAAACACATTTGAAAAATGTAAAAGAGAGGACTATGTAATCACTTGGGATTGCGTAAGTGTCCTCGAATCAATGGAATAAACAAAGCGTCAAACGTGTCCTAATGTCTCAGATAACTATGTTAGTGTATCGGGACTCATATGATATAGTATAATAAGCTTAGCATTCTGATTTGGAAAGGATCCTAAGTGCTTTTGACCCGTTATGACTCGTTAAGGTGGCTACGCTACTTTAACGGGTCATTTGCGTAAACATCTGCTCAGATGGTTAAATATGTCTTATGATAAGTCTTACATGTTAAAACATGTTTCATAATATTGTAACATTATTTTATGTGTCAAAAATTTGATTACATATGGTTAAAATGGATTTTTGCGCAAAAAAAGACATTTTGGTCATTTCTAAGGAACATAAGAATGACTTACCATAACACTAACTAAATGACGTGACCATAAGGTATAACATCAGTAGGTTATTCCCTATACAACTATGATCACAAATATGTGTTTGGTCGGATCCTAAGATCGACCAAACGGATCGGACTCGAAAGTCTAGGCAGTGGTCAAGACCGCTCGACTTACGACCCTAATAAAGCACTAAACTTGAAGTGACGAGTTAGACATGTCAAAACATGTCTAACTAAGTTTATAAAACTGAGTTGGTATCAAAACTTGGTGTTTTGATACCCGAGAATAGTTTCGTTGTAAAATGAACATTATGTGCATCTGTGAACGAAACTTTGACTCGTCATTTCACCTAGTAAACGTGGTAATCAGATGGTGCAATCGCTAGGGATTATAACCTTTGTGATTACGATCACGTTGCAAAGTTCAATCGAACTTTGACTTGACCAATTATGGTCAGAACTGTAAGTCAAATAGAAAGTCAACTATTTGACTTTTAGCTCAAAATAAGCTAAAATGATGAACAAGACTAGGAATGAGCACTTACTTGTGTTCTAGGAAAGCTTAGAACTTCAGTATGAGGCCTCTATAAGCAAAAGAAAGCTCAAATAGAAGAGAGAAAGTAAGAATGAATGAATGAGCAAGGAATGGAGGAGTTTCAATGGCTATTTCTAGTGTTTTGGGAGTTCTATGATCATCCCACATGTCCCATGAGGTGGCAAAGATCAAAGGTGATCAAAACAAGTGTCAAATGCAGGTTAAAACTTGGGGAATACGAATCCTTGGGCTCCAAGCATAAGAAAACCATGGGTTGCAAGGCAATTCTGCCAGTGCCTACCGTAGCTTATGCTGGCTACTGTACGCTACCTTGGCCGCAAGTTTCATTTTAGGCAGATTTGGCCCCTAGATTTGTTTCGTCGCGTTTTGTCACTTCTAACACCCGTTAACCTAAGCTCTATGAGGATGTTAAAGCATATATGACTTGAATTTTGCCCAATCATATCGTGGATGTCAGTTCGTTCGGTTGTTCGGTTGTGTTTTTTGCTTAATTACGACGAACTCTATAACGAACATGCAAATGACCGAAATTGTGCAACAATTGATATTTTTGCATTCTCATCAATAAAATATAAGATTTTATTGATTACCAAAGTATTTGGATTCATATATGTGGTTTGTATTCAAAAACGATAATCAGCAAACTTTCGCAAGTGGTCGTAAATAGTCCCTGAGCTTGAATAAGCATGTTTTTGCCATACGAAACCCCTCAAAACTTATTTCTAAGTTATGTAAAGGGTATTTAAGGTATGTTTATCTTATATCCTTGTTCTGGAGTGTATGTCGCGTTAAACTGATTACGTTAGCGTGACAGTTTACGGCTTTACTTCCAGTAATGGTTTGAGAATTTGAAATTGTACAAGGACTTAAAACGTGCAAATGTCACAAGATTTCATTGGATTTGAAATTGGTCGGGATTGTACAACGGTTGAAAAGGAACAAATGTCACAGTCTCCCCTACTTTAGGAAATTTCATCACGAAATTTAATTATAGGAAACTTGTGAAAACAGATGTGGGTATTTCGCTTTCATTTGATCCTCTCGTTCCCAAGTAAACTCTGGGCCACATTAGGATTTCCCAAGAACTTTGTCAATTGAATTTGCCTGTTGTTTCTAGGAATAAGTTCAGATCTGATGATTTAAACTTCATTCCAACAGATAGGTGCACGACATTTCCGATTGTAACAGGCCTCAAGAGAACCTTGTAAATGTCAGAGTAATAACTCCTGTTGTAGTAGAATTTGATCATAGGCAGATGCGAATTCTAACTATCACTCAAGTCAATAACATAAGCTCTAAGTATGTTCTCGAGTGTTTGAATTGTTCTTTTGGTTTGTTTATTCGTTTGAGGATTATAGCAGTGTTTAGATTTAGTTTGGTTCCCATGGCAGATTGCATGGATTTTCCAAAAATGAGATGAGAAACGAGTGTTATGATTTGTTATGATGTTTGAAGTAATACCATGACGTGATGAAATCTCATTGGCATAAATCTTAGCAAGCTTTCTAGTAGAGGGAATCCTCATGAATCGACAAAAGTGTGCTGACTTAGTAAGACGGTTAATGATTACCCAAATAGCAGCATGATTCCTGTATTTTTGAATATACTCCCGTATCAAGATTCCCTAGATTTCATCTTACAGGTGAATATAGCTTAATTGATATCTGTATCTGGGTTAATGCGAGGCCTTGAGAGCTCAGGTTATTACTACCGTACAGACAAAGAGATGAAGGCTCGACTTTAGGTGTGTTCCAATTAAGGAATCTTTTTAGCACTGCAAATTATTAGATCTTTCGATACTTTTCAAGATTTGCATGCAGTTAGGGGTTTATAGCGAAAGTATTATAGAAGTTCTAGGCTATTGCTTCTGCAAAATCAGAAGAACTTATATAATACCCCAGATATCAATTATCTATAAAGACCTCGTATCTCAGAATCAGGCAATCTCTCAAACGAAATGTCGAAGTACTAAGTCCATATATCCAAGATGTGTTAATCCACAAGATTAAGCAGTTGTAAAATTTAGTTTATATCCCGGAAAAAATTTATTGAACATGTTAAGCCTATCGACACATCCACAGTAAGACTTTTTTTTATCACTTTTAAACTTTACATTTCTTTAGCAACTGTGATAGTCCACTGAAGTACTATCATTTCCTTTAAGTGACGCCGAATTCTTTTTGTCTTTTTCAATGTTTTTGTACTTTATAAAATTTTGCATATGGTTTTGTATTTTCTCAAATATTTCTCCCCCTAAAATCAAAAACATTTTTGTATTTTAGATTTTTTAAGGAATACTAATTTATAAAGATATGACAAACCAACGTGGATCACGTGAACTCATCGCCCGATCCGTATTCAACCTCAGCTTCCGCACCTGTAAGCAAATTTTTAATATCGTTAAGCCTCATTAGATATTTAAATCTTGTTAAAGGAAATGCTTTGGTATAAAAAACAGCCTTTTGTTCATCGGTGTGGATTTTTTCTATTCGCACCAACTTCTTTTCGTAGCAGTCACGAATGAAGTGATAACGAATTTCAATATGTTTAGTACATGGGTGATGAACTGGATTTTTGGTTATATCGATAGCTGCCTTGTTATCTACAAATAAAGGCGTATCAAGAAACCGCAAACCATAATCCCTCATCTGTTGTTGAATCAAGAGGATTTGAGAACTACATCTGGAAGCAGAAATGTATTCTGCCTCACAGGTAGAGAGAGAGACCGTGGTCTGTTTCTTGCACTGCCACTTTACCAAACGTGTTCCAAAGAACTGGCATCCTGCCGTTGTAGATTTCGAATTCAGCTTGTCCACTCTAAAGTCTGAGTTAACGTATCCCGTTAGATCAAAATTGTCGTTCTTTGGATACCCCAAGCCGGTGCTTGGACACCCCTTCAAATAACGGAAAATTCGCTTGACTATCTGCATGTGTGGCACTCGAGGAATAGACTGATATCTTGCACATAGGCAGGTAGGATACATGATGTCTGGGCGAGATGCCGTCAGATACATCAGAGATCCTATCATCGATCGATAGAGTGTTTCATCAACCTTGGTTCCAGTCTCGTCAATGTAAATCCCATGGTTCAGTGCCAACGGAGTCAAGCGGCTTCGAGCTATCCATTTCAAAATTCTTGAGAATGTCGTGAACATACTTTGTCTGATGAATGAATATGCCGTCTGGTAACTGATCGACCTGTAATCCGAGGAAGAATTTCATTTCATCCATGGAGGACATCTCGATTTTCTTCTTCATGATCTTTTCGAACTCTTTGCAAAGACTATCATCCGTAGAACTGAAGTTGATTTCATCCACATAGATTTGTACAATGATTAGATGAGATCTGACTTCTCTGGTAAACAATGTACTGTCCACTGTGCCTATTGTAAAGCTGTTTCCAACGAGATATTGCGATAACGTTTCTTACCAAGCTCTCGGGCCTGGTGTAATCCGTATAAGGCTTTGTCTAGGAGATAAGCTTTGTTCTTGTTCAGCGGATCGACGAACCCTGCTGGTTGGCCGACATACACTTGTTCACGAAGTTTACCATAGAGAAATGCAGATTTTACATCCAACTGGGACACCTTAAATCCTTTCCAAGCTACGAACGCGAGGAAAATGCGGATAGACTCTAATCATGCAACCGGTGCGTATACTTCTGTGTAGTCAATACCCTCTTGTTGGTGGAAACCTTTGACAACCAACCGAGCTTTGTTTCTGACTATTACACCCGGTCGTCTCGTTTACACTTGAAGACCCACTTCCTATCTATAGCTTTCTTCTTTGGTGGTAAGTCTACAAGCCTCCAAACACCCAATTTCTCGAACTGTAACAGTTCCTCTTGCATTGCTATCACCCAGTTCCCGTCACCCAGAGCTTCATTAACAGTTTTTGGCTCTATTTAAGAAATGAAACATGAGTTGTAGCAGTAGTCTTGAGTTGGAGCAACTCGGGTGTAGAAACAACTAAGTGCTTTATTGATTTGGTTTCGTGTACGCACACCAGTTTGTAATTCACCAATGATATTCGTTGAAGGATGGTAAGAATATGATCGTGGAATTTCTTTGCTAGGAACATCAACTGAGCTTTGCTGATTTGAGACATTCAGATCACTGTTCAATTCAACATTAGGATCACTTGATGGAGCTTCGTTCTGATTTCTCGGACTTGCAGATTGATTCAACATGTTAGATATCTAGTCAACTTCTTCATCCAATGAGGTTTCACCATCAGCATCAAATGTCGGCGCTTCATCAGAGTCATAATTCTGATTCTGAGGCATACTTGGCACTATGCATGTATTTCTTGGTTCAGAAGAATCATTCGATGGAGTTAGCAGGTGTTACTTCTGCTTCAGAAATATTTTCAACTTGAACACCGCTATTACTCAGACCTACTTCAGAAGACGAAGTATCCAACGTGGGTTGATTAACCATAATTGGTCTAATGATTTGTTCTTGATTCGCCGATTGTTGAAGATAATATAACGCTGCAATTTCTTCTTCAGACGGTTCTTCCGGCAAGTCGAATGACTTCCATAGATCTTGATAGTTGAAAAACCATGCGTCGCCTCTTCTTTGAATAGGATTCGTATAGTTAAATCAATCCACATGTTGTGCTTCAATTACCTTTCTCAACGAGGGAACATATACACATCTTAGCGGACTCGCATACCCGACAAAGAAACCTTCAAGAGATTTGGCTCCGAATTTACCATCTTGATCGATTACAGTACATGGCGCACCAAATGGCTCTAAGAATTTCAAGTTTGGCTTCCGACGGTTAATCATTTCAAAACATGTCTTTTTTGTTCGTTTGACAGTTAAGACCCTGTTTAGTGTGTAGCAAGCCGCTGCAATCGCTTCACTCCAGAAGCTGACAGGAAGTTTTGAATCTGCAAGCATGGTTCTTGCCGTTTCGATCAAGGTTCTGTTCTTCCTCTCAGCTACACCGTTTTGTTGGGGAGTATATGGTGCGTTAAATTCATGTAGAATCCCTTTAGCATTGCAAAATTCTCTCATCTTATTATTCTTGAACTCTGTGCTGTTATCACTGCGAATGCGTCTGACAGGTAGATGATAAAGGTTCTCGAGTTTCTTGAAAAGAATCACCAAATTTTCGAACGTTTCATCCTTGATTCTTGGAAGAATACCTATGAATAACGCGAACAGTCATCTATTACGACCAAGCAGTATAAGTCTCCTGAAATACTTCGAACGTTGACAGGACCAAATAAATCCATGTGGAGACGTTCAAGCGGCAACTTGATTGAGTTCATAATTTTCTTCGGATGTGACTTTTTGATCTGCTTCCCCCTTTTGCATTCTAGGCAGTGATCAGTCATATCGAAGGTCCTTAAGTTCACACCTTCTACCAGATCATTATGAACCAAGAAATTCATTTTTCGCAAATGAATGTGCCCCATCTTTCGATGCCAAAGAATAGAATCTTTCTCTGTAACCTTTGTCACAAAACATTGCGCTGGTTTTCATGAAGTGGTAGCGACGCCCATATCTAAGACATATAGATCATTCTCGCGCGGAGCTCGCATCAGAATCCACCAATCAGGTATTTTGAAACCCGGCTTCAGAATAATACATTCTTTGTCATTGAAATGCACCGTGAACTGTTTGTCACAAATCTGCGATATGCTCAGAAGATTGTTCTCCAGCTCTGCAATGTAGTTCACACAATCAAATGATACAACGGCATTGGAAAGTTTTCCTTCGGCGATGATCCTTCCACCCTGATTACCAGCAAATCCAACATATCCGCTGTTGATAGCTTTTATGTCGAACAAAAGTACTTTCATTCCCGTCATATGTCTGGACGCTCCACTATCCAAAATCCACTTTGAAAGAATGGATCTTTGGAGCCCCTGCACATATTAAGATCTAGTTAAAGAGCGTGACCCAAGCCTTTTTGGTCTTGGGTTTAGGATAGAAAGCTTGGTAATCATCCACATAATCTTCATCTGAGCCTCTACTATCATTTACATTTTCAAAATTCACTTTCTTTTTACCTTTTGAATTGTTACCACTTGTAATTTTGACAGTTTTGGATTTGGTCTCAGACTTTGATTCTTTCTTGTTATCAGTCTTTACAAGCTCAGACTTGATAACCTCAGATGTTCTTTTCTTAGAAACCCAGGCTTGTGATTTAATGTTTGCCTTTTTGATATAAAACCGTGATTCGTTTGCACTAGAAGTTTCACCTATTTTGAAAGTTGAGTTTTCAAATTTCTTTTCAATTTTAGGTTTAACCTCAGGTTTTGATTCATTTCTTTTCAAAATCGTTACAGGTTTTACAAACTCTGGTTGCTTTGGTTTTACAACATCTGAACTTTCTTTTCTTTGAAGATAAGCCGGCTTAGATTTCGGACACTTGCGTGTAATATGACTAACTTCATTGCACTTGAAGCAAGTCTGATTATCATGTGAGTATCCACTAGCGGATTTTATACCACTTGTGGCTTCAGCCTTATCTCGAAGTTCTTTCTGTTTCTTAAACTCGTCATTTTATTTTTTCCGATCAAACTCTCCTCTTGAACCGTGTTAGTCCCATAAACAAATTGCATGTTTTTATCTTTGTATTCGTGAAATGGTGATTTTTTTTAACAGTTCTTCTTCCTCATCTAAACCCAACCCAGCTCTCCGGTTTTCCGGATGATCACCACCATTCCTTCGGTAGTTATTCTAGTTTCTTTTGGGTTTAGAATAAAATTTCTTTTCATTTTTCTCCAGGTCCTTTGATGTAACTTCAACCAGTTTGAACAGTTTATCCAATTGATCTTCTTTGACATGCCGAATCGGTAAACTGTCATCAAAGTATAATCTATCAAATTCCTTAACCTTGTACATGACAACGTTTGGTCACATAGATCATCTTCCGATGATGTATCGTCGTCTTCGGAATTTGTGTCAGAACTGTTCGAACTTGAGGTGGCGCTCTCAAAGCTACCATCATCAGAATCATTCAGAACGTTTTCAACCACATTTTTAACCACCGCATTATTGTCATCATCTGATTTAGTATAGATTACATCAATGTTGTCCGGCAACTCATTTTTCATTTCAGATAACAACTCAATGTTGAGTCCTTATCCATCCCATCAACAGTTTTGCGACAATACTTCTCGCATAGGGGTGGAGGAACATTGCTGTATTCTCTAATTTTTCTTTTTAGACCTTTTATCATTTTATTCCTACGAAATCGTGGGAAGTATATGATCAATGACATAAGCGTTAGTTGTGTAACTTCTTAAAAGTTGTTGAACACGTTCTGTTTCAATTTTCATGTCCTGGAGTTGTTGTTTGGTTTCAGCAATGGTGTTAATATAGATATTTATTGTTTTTTGTTTATCCATTACTGTTCCTTTCAACATCCTTACAGTATCATGTTGTTCAATATTATTTCTATCGAGCTTGCCATAATCATCTTTCATTTTGTCATACGCTTCCTTCATTGTACGATAATCGTATTTGAAATGTTCATTATGTACATTGAGTTCAGCGATGATTAGTGATTTTTCGGCACATTTAGCACACGGCTCGGTACATTTTGTACAAGGTTTTACAACCTCCACAACTTGCACTTTGACAACTTCCTTTACCTCTAGACCTACCTTAGTTAGATTCGCCATCATAGCTTTATTGGCAATGTCCTTGAGGTTTTCAGCATTCACTTCTTGAGTAACATCAATGATAATTTCTTCATCAGTCGATTTCTCCTCGACCACTTGCTCCTGAGAACTTCTGTCAAAGTTACCTGCAAAACTAGAAGTTGAGTTAGAAGATAAAATGCCTTGTGTCTTCATGTGAAGATAAGTCTCCTCTTCTTCCTGTTGTTGCAGATACTATTCTAGTAGAATATTCTCCAGGGCCGCGTCTTCTGCAGATGTAGCTTCAACAATCTCAGCCATTAATGCAACTCCTGTCTTCTTTCCAATATAAGAATTCCAATCAAAACCATCATCTTTGTTGGTAGCAACCATTGCCTTCTCGGTATTGTTGGATGATTTTTCTTGAATCTCAACCTAAGTCTTCTTTGAAAATGGTTTATACTGAAACAACTTCTTGTAGTATTCGTTTCCACCTCCAAATGGACTCTGATTGCCCGTTGCTTCAGGATTTTTGCATTCTCTCTTGAAATGCCCTTTCTGTCGGCATCTGAAACAAGTGACCTTTGATTTATCGAACCCTATCTTGTTGCTTGAATTTCTGATATCTCGGCCTGTGAGTGCAACAAACTTTGTCACCCTTCGAATGATAGAAGCCAAAGATCATTTAATTTCCATTAGTTCAAGCTCTTGTTCGTCCACCTGATCATAGTCTTCGGCGGTCATTTTAGGATTACCAATTTTTCCCGCTACCTGACTCTCATACGATTCTAGAACTGTGGCGGAGAAGTGTCATGTGTTGTTTTGCAACTTGCTTAGAAACAACATTGTTTAGATTGACAGCAATGTTACACTTGGACACATTTGAATAAGAATTCGTTTGTTGATTCTGATTTGCTTGACTTTGAAATGAAGAATTTGATCTAGTGCTCGAAAACGAAGAACTATGTGGACTCTAATCATATTGAGGATATGATTGATTCTGATTCCGTGGCGAAGAGTTCATATTTGCACAGAATGTTGTTTGAATCTTTGGACTTGAAATGTTGTCTTGCATTCCATTCTTATAATACAGACCAACATCTTGAACAATGTTAGCATTCTTCGACTTTGCGATCTTTAGAAGTTCCATCTCATGACCTTCAAGTTTGTCGATGAACGTAGCCAGCTTGAAGAATTCCCATTTCGGACTTTCTTTCAAGACCATGAGGTAAGTAGTCCATTCTCCGTCAGGTAACACATCTACAAGCTTATCGACGTACTCTGGTTCTGTCTTCTCTAGACCGTGTCTCCTCGTTTGGACTTTCAGATGACAAAAACGATCAATCATCTGTTTCATTGTCTCGCCCTTCAACATGGTAAAAATATCGAATTCCTTCAAGATAAGAGCCTTTTTACTCTTGATCATCTCTGCGCTTCCTTGGTATTTCTTTTGCAATGATAACCATAGCTCTCTCGCAGTCGTCTATTCGGGCAATAAGACCAAAATATCCTCTTTAACAGATTGTATAATGAGACTGATCATCTTTTTCTCGACAATGTACTCATCTTTTTGTGTTGTGGTGTACTTGTACTTTTCCTGAACTTGCTGATTTTCGTCTAACGGAACGACATAACCACTCTCAATAGCCACCCAGCTTTGGAAATGCATGGCTTGAACCCAATAACTGAACTTCTCCTTCCATCCCTCGTACTCGTCCATACTTATTAACTTCGGGGGTTTGACGGACGTGCCCATTTCGTTGTCAAGGTTGACTTGTTGTATCACATTAGCATTGGATGTACCCACTCCTGACATAGACGCTCTCTGAAGATCATCCGTCGTGAATATCGACACACGTACACTGAAAACATGTTTAAACTTTGAAAATGATTAGAACAACTACAAGTTCGGTCGAACTTGAAGTGATGAATGAAAAACTTCAGATTTATACACAAGTTCAGTCGAACATATGTATTTTAATTTGAAAAATTATCCCTAATACAACTTCGAGGGAACTTACAACAACTTTCAACAAGAAACTTGCAAGTTCGGGCGAACTTAGTTTAAATTTTCTGATTTTTATCAAGTTCGAGCGAACTTGAAAAAAATATCAATGAAAACTTATTAAGTTCGAGCGAACTTAACACAATTTCTCACAAAAACTCTTAAGTTCGACCGAACTTGATTGAAAATCACTCAAAAAGTGAGTTTCTAAGTCAAGTTCGGACGAACTTGGGTTACAAGTTCGATCAAATTGAGTTTAGAAATCATGGTTTTTGCAACAATTTGACACCAATTCGTTTGATATTAATCTCCAAACTCTCAGGGGTTTATCTATGATGTATTTAACATGACATATTCAAATTTGGACAGAATTTTCCCGTAAATTCTTCATTTTAGTGTAAAAGTTAAGAAAAATTAGAAGAATGGAGTAGAATTAGAAGTGTTATTGTCTTGATATCAATTAAATCAGGCCATTCTCTGATACCCCTTGTAGGACCGATCCTGATAGCATAGGAACCTAGATTTGATATCTAATGTCCATAATAGTGGAAATATTACAACACGATTACCAAATAACAAGAATTAGTCAGTTAAACATCAATTTTATTGATAAACGTTAAGTCTCTAATTTGACAGAGCTTCACTACTTCAGAGCACAAAGTTACAAATGACAAGATCAAGCTAGCTATTTATAGGTGAACAAGTCCGCTAGCGAGGAGATTAATTCGGGCGAACTTGACTATGTCAAGTTCGGCCGAACTTGACAGCACATGCACATCTCAAGCGAACTTGACCCCATATTACATAAATACATGATTTCGCTAGCCTATTCACATATAATCTATACAGACTCGATATAAGACTAAGACATAGACATTCTGCACCAACAGATAATGAGGTCGAGTAGGAGGTGCTTGAGGAGCAATAGGTTGAGTAGGTCTTGTGGCAGTTTGGTTTTGGGTGTTGGTAGCAAAACGACACGCATTAATCAAATGTCCCAGTAGTCCACAGTGGGTACATTGGTGACATGGTGATTGATATAGATGGTGACGGTTGCATTTGTTGCACAGGGGGCGGTGCCAACATATGTTTTCCTTGCACGAGGTTGTGCTGGTTGGTTGGTAGCAACTTGGTTATTGTGTGCAACTACAACAAAGTTTTGTGAAGCCTTATGCTTCTTTAACTTCTTGGAGGGTTCAGTTTTAGTTTCCTTTGGTTTTTCTTGTATATTCTTGTCAGATGGTTTCTTGTCGCCTTTGCGGAAAAGTTTACCCTTCTTGACTTGAGAGTCAGTCAGGGTAGCTGCTAGTTCAATGGCCTGTCTAACTGTAGCGGGATTGCTACTAGTGACTATGTCCTGAACTGGGTCAGGGAGGCCATCAATGTACTTTTCGATTGCTTTATCCAAAGGCATAACCATGGTAGGACATAGCAAACTTAGCTCCTCATATCGGTCAGTGTAGGCACGATGTTCTCCACTATCTTATTTAAGATCGTGGAACTCATTCTCAAGTGCCCTATGTTCATGACGTGGGTAGAATTCTTTCATCACAAGAGCTCTAAGCTCTTCCCATGTTTGAGCCAATGCTATACCAGCACCTCTATCCCTCATAACCCCGTTCCACCATGTGAGTGCTATCTTTTGAAAAACACTTGAAACAAACTCTACTTTGCGCACATTAGGACACTGAACATGGCGGAAAGTGCTCTCGATACTCTCAAACCATTTTAGGAGCCAAGTAGCTCCCTCAGACCCACTAAAGTTGAGTGGTTTGGCGGAGTTGAATTGTTTAAAGTTGCACACAATAGGTGAAATGTTGTTGTTGTTGGCTTGGTTTAGTTGGGTCACAAGGTTTGGTAGTATCACTGTAACACCCCGACCATGGCATTTAAAGTTTTGGTATTATTGCATTAATATTGTTTATATTGTTTGAGAATCAACGAAAATATAAAATATAAGCATTAATATATTGTCTTTCTTGTTTTAAGGTCGCTAAGGCCCGTCCATTCCTATGTGATCCATGCATTGAAATTCATCACACCTAAGCTCCTGAAACATATGTGAAAACGAGTCAGCATAAAAGTGTCGGGGAGTACATAGGTTTTGTGAGTGTGTCAAATTCATGGCATTGTTTAATTATTGTAATACCTCGTCAGACTGCTAGAGTCGTTTTATTGAAAACCTGTATCAAAAGTGTTTGGTATTGCAATATTGTTAACCAACTAAAACAAGTTGGTTAAATTTAGTAAAAAACTCGTAACCATGAATCTTGACTAAAACATTTCTTAAAACCGAGTAGTAAATCGATTTAAAAGAAAACTTTGTATGGTTTATATCTTTAATTGAAAATCGTTGTGTGTCGTCGTTCAAAACCATTGTTCAAGTGATTAAGATAAGGCCACGGTATGCAATATAATAAAACACTTGTATATAGGAAGTACCAATGGCTATCCACCATGCTTTTATTATATTACACCCGTCACGTTATCTGAATCACCTATCGTAAACCAATCGTTCAATCATCCTTGGTATAAACTAATCGTTCAGTCGTCCTTGTTATAAACCAATCGTTCAATCGTCCTTGTTATAAACAAATCGTTCGAACGTCCTTGTTTTAATTGTGAAAACTTTTAGTCATTTCGTGAATACATTCAAACCTTTGTTGACTCGTCCAAGATCACCAAAAGGTCTCTCATCGTAAAACAAACCACCAAAGGGTTTGTTACAAATACAGTTTCGGTCACTTCCCCACAAACACCGGGAACCTTGGTAACGTGATTGTCAGTCCTAGGTACGATAACCTACTACTGGTCGGCTTGGCCAAAGTTAATGAATGTCATTCTTGTTATGGATACAACGCACCAGCAAGTTCGTTCACATTATTAAAATCGTATGGTTATATAAACCATAGTCTTTGTTTTAGAAAACTTAAAAAGGATTTAGCACATGTGAATCACCCCAAAACATTTGTAAAAACATAAAAGAGGGGAACTGTGACATCTGTGCTTTCCAACCTTTGTACTTTATCCATCAATGTTATGTTTAATGAAACTTTGTGTTACATTTATGAGTTTTATATATTTATTTATAACATTTGTGCATTTTCAATATTGATTCAATTTTGACTTATTAGACCTCTTCTGAAAGTGTAATCGCAAAACGTAATCAGTTAAAACGTAACGTATAGTCCGGAATAGTGACATAAGCTAAACACACCCTAAATATCCTTTACATAACTTAGAAATAAGTTTTGAAGGGTTTAGTATGTAAAAAAAACAAGCTTATTCGATCACAAGGACTATTTACGACAAACTACAAAAGTCTGCTAATTTTCATAACGATGCACACTCTGGAACAATAATATAAGTTAAACATACCTCAAATACAATTTACATGACTTAGAAATAAGTTTTGAGGGCTTCGGTATGGCAAAATCATGCTTTTGCAAACTTTAGGGGCTATTTTGCAAATTCTACGAAACTATGCCAATTCGGGTATTTCTTAATCCGAAACATGTACACACATCCCAAATATTTTTCTAAGCCACTTCTCTCATTGCCTTGCCACTTGTTGGCTTTGTAGATGCGATCAATCTTTGGTAGATCTTCCATATCTTTATGAAATCTTTTGTGATCTTCCATATCTCGATTCAAATCTTTTGTGATCTTCCAAATCACGATGTAATCATTTGTAGATCTTCCATATCTTGATGAAATCTTTTGTAGATCTTGCATATCTCGATGGAATCTTTTGTAGATCTTCCATATCTTGATGCAATCTTTTGTGATCTTCCAAATCATGATGCAATCTTTTGTAGATCTTCCATATCTTCATGAAATCTTTTGTGATCTTCCAAATCACGATGCAATCTTTTGTAGATCTTCCATATCTTCATGAAATCTTTGTGATCTTCCATATCTCGATGCAAATCTTTTGTGATCTTTCAAATCACGATGCAATCTTTTGTAGATCTTCCATATCTTGATGAAATCTTTTGTAAATCTGGCATATCTCGATAGAATCTTTTGTAGATCTTTCATATCTTGATGCAATCTTTTGTGATATTTCAAAATCGATGCAATCTTTTGTAGATCTTCCATATCTTTATGAAATCTTTTGTGAGCTTCCATATCTCGATGCAAATCTTTTGTGATCTTCCAAATCACGATGCAATCTTTTGTAGATCTTCCATATCTTGATGAAATCTTTTGTGATCTTCCAAATCATGATGCAATCTTTTGTAGATCTTCCATATCTTGATGAAATCTTTTGTGATTTTCCAAATCACGATGCAATCTTTTGTAGATCTTCCATATCTTGATGAAATCTTTTGTAGATCTTGCATATCTCGATGGAATCTTTTGTAGATCTTCCATATCTTGATGCAATTTCATTTAATATTCCATATCCTATAAATCCAACATAATCTTCTCATTCCAAGGAGAGATCACTTCACTTCTCTCTCTCTCTCTTGAAACTCTCGGCCGAACACCCCCTCCTCCCTTCCATTTTCGTTTTTCAACCTTATCTTCAAGATTCAAGTCCCTTCCAAGGTGTTTCCAAGCACTTTTGAAGATCCTAAGGTGATTTTAAACTAAGCTCCAAATCATCATACTTTGTCAAAAAAAACCCCACCAAAATCGTGAAGGACGAATAAACAGTTTGAGCGATTTCGTTAGCACATAAAAACGCACCCAAAGGTGAGTACATAGTCCCCTATTTTACGTTTTCAAATGTTTTGGGGTGAAACATATTGTGCCTATAACTACTTTTGTGTTTTCATAACTTTATACATGCTTTAATTACATAGTACATATACTACATGACTTTCATTGCATTTGATTTATATATTGATTTTGCATATTTATCACATTGATTTCAAAGAAACTTTTGCGGCATATGTTGACTTAGCATATGAGCACATTTTTACATTACGTTTACTTGCTATGTATGTTGACTGAGCATACTAGTACATTGGTTTTCAAAGACATTTACTTGCTATGTATGTTGACTGAGCATACTAGTACATTGATTTTCAAAGACATTTTTGCTACATTGTTAATGACATTTTGGTACGTTGGAGATTGACTTAATACATTCATTAACATTGATCACGCCGACTGGTAGTAAGTTATGGTACCATAGGACTTGACAAATCCCGTTCCCGCTTCCTAAGTTTGTTGGAAGTTTGTTTAGGAAATGACAGAATCCGATGAAATGGATAGACCTTTGACTGATAGGGGTCTATTTGACTGTTACAAGGCTTGAATGTGTTTGCCAACAATATGAATACATGTTTAACAATAAAAGCAATGGTTTATAAAATATATCTTTTGATTATTTCAAAGACGTATTTTATTTCACGACATTTGGTTTATACTTGACTTTTGGTTACACAAGACTTGTTCATATATGACTTTTGTTTACATGACTTGGGTTTGCATTTGCTCTGGTTTAAAAAAGAGTTTTCGATGATGGTTGGTTTATGGCGAGTGATTTAAATAACGTGACGTACGTAATATAATAAAAGCATGGTTGATACGCCAATGGTACTTCCTATATATAAGTGCTTTATTATCTTACATATTGTGGCGTTATTTGAATCATTTCAAACAAAATACAAGACTCGACATATTATATAACAAAACATGACATTTTATACAAATTCAAGATTTACTTTTAGTTATCTATTCGACCATGCATTACTACTTTGATATTGTATTGATTTTCATATAATCATTATAAACTAAACTTTTTATGTTTCATGGCTACTTTTGGATTAATTCAAACATTTCCTTAAAATCTTTAAAGCCATGAAACGTCATCACAAAACCTATGTTACTCACAGGCATTTTTATGCTGACGTACTTTATTTTCACATATGTTTCAGGAGCAAATGCTTAAGGTTGATCATGCGTCACATAGGACGGACTTTGGGCCTTAGTAGCTTAAAACTTGAAGACAATTTAACTCGTGTTATGTTTTATGTTTAAATTTCCAGACAATATAAACAATTTCCATTAAATAAAACTTAACTTGTCATGCCATAGTTATTGAAACAATAATTCTGTTACGACACTCCCCGACGTGTCCGCCGCGGTTTGTTGTTTTACGCGGTCGGGGTGTGACAGAAAGATTGGTATCAGAGCCAATGGTTATAGGGAATTAGGTTATTAGTAACACTTTGACCCAGACTATAACTTTTCTAGGACCCTAACACAAGTTATCTTGTGTTTAGATTTTATAACAATATCGTCACCTATCCTTAGGTGAACAACAAAACGTAAACACAATTTCCAAAATGATTTTTGAAATCAATCATCCATCCTTGGGTGATTTGTTTTTGGCGTTAAGCCTTTGATGTTTTCAAAATCTCGTCAAAGTTTGGGTCTTATTAATGTGAACACGTGCAATCTGGAAGGGTGGGTGCCTATACCCTGAGTTTTCTGTCTATGGCTAGAGTGTCCATACAAATCTGCATTATCGGACCAGTCACTCTTACCTGGGAAAGTCGAAAAATCCCATTTAATCTACATATTTCTTAAAATTATGAAAATTTTTGTGAAACTCAGTAAAGATATATAGATTCCATTAAAATTATTTTGGGAATTTATAAAGCTATTCTAGCTTCTCAAATAAATCATTTGTAAAACAGTATTTACCCGAATAATTTACTTTGTTTATCATCCAATGTCCAAAAATTCCCAAAATATTCCAGGAACTTCTTTACATGTCTATAAACTCCTTGAAAAAATTAAGGATTATTCTGATTTCCTTTCAGTGCGTTTCCGGCTACCGAAAACTCATAAAACTGCAGATTTTTAATCCATATCAAAACCCAACCAATAGACTCCAAAACTTCCCAAAACCTTTTCCATATGTTCCTTAGTTTTCATGTAAATTTTGGTGATTTATTGACTTTGTTTGGTAAAACAGTAAAAAATTCACCAAAAATCATAGGAAATTCCAAAACTTCAAAAATTTTACAAGGAACTTACTGTTAATACCTTACATCTCCACACCAAATTTCAGCTCAATCCAATACCCATGGACCAAGTTATGTCCAAACAATATTCTTCTTATTCTAGATTCGAGTTTAGGGTGATATACCTAGCGATTCCTTCGATTCCAAGTGTTTTTCTTGAGTCCAGAAGTGGGTGTGAGCCGTATTCAGTACCTATATACCAAGAACAATCCAACCATGCCATAAGCCATGTCAATCAAGCCCTGTTTCATAGTTTTTCGGTTAATAACTTTGTTAATCAATTTGGACGATTAGGGGTTGATTAGGATATCAAAACCCAAAGTTTTGTGGTCTTGGCTACCATATAACACTAGGGAATTCACAAGGTGTTTTTTTCAGCCAAGAAACTTGTTTAAATAATCCACAAACATGGATTAAAAAGGGTTTTTCTAGTCTAGACCATAATTAAAACAACTTAAAACATGTAGAATTACCTTGAATTAGTTGAGTTTTTGAGTAGTAATCAGCTGAATCTTGAGGGAAATCGCATATTTTTTAAAAAGAAAATGGAATGAAATGAAGAAATAAAGAAAAAATAAATAATATATATATATATATATATATATATATATATGGGGGGCATAGGTGGGGTGCCCCTACCCCACTCGCGCTTTGTCATGGTTCGCCTTTTCGTGTTAAAAGATGATGTTTATCTTCGATGGCGCGTTTAGGTTCGTTTTCGGGTCTCAGACGCATACCCGATTTGCGAAACGAACTCCGTTTTTCGTGTTCTTAGTGACAAAAAGACTCGGTTTTAAAAATCAAGCATAACCGTCTCGAAACCCGAGCACGGTTATATTTTAATCATAAAAGCTTCGTATTACGTTAGTTTAAGTGTTTTTAGGCTTGATTGACCATTCCTTGCATATTTGGTTTGTCTTTCGTTGCTCTTAAAACAAGGCGTTTCCCTAACCGGAAACTGCCTCGTTTTGCGTGCCCGAGCCCCGATTTATTTAAAATCTTATGTCATAGTCTGTGGCACAAAACTAAGATGTTTCGTGAATTCAAGATCTTAAAGGGCCCTACCGTTGGCCTAATAGTCATGATCGAATGTTTAGTGCGCTGTTAAACGTCAAGTCCCCGTTTAACACTTTGTTAAAAGCTAAGGACACCAACCTCACATCGTTGGCCATTAATAATGTGATGTCAACCATGACGTGTTCCCAGAGTCTTCAATCCATTTACGACTTTGTCTTGCCATGTAGGTGACGCATAGCGCCAATGTAATGTTTTGGTAATTACTTGGCATATACTCCTATTATAGTCCGTGTAACATTTTCCAGCATTCGTATCATCACACATAATCACAACAATATCATGATATACATATCACGTCCAGTTACCACGGACTTGTACCAATCAAAGTTTACCGGAATTTTTCACAAGTGTCACATTCCCCCGGTTAAAAGAATTTCGTTCTCGAAATTCCATTTAGTAATCCATTGGAAAGCTCAGTATTTATATACGTGTCAGTCATCTGACAGACAAGTATGTTTTCATTTTTCGTTTAGTAGTTGTGTAATTTGTCCATCCACAATTCCTAAATATTGTTAAGAGTAGCGTTTGTCTTCACTTCCAATCTGAATGTGAAAGTGTTGTTGGACTCACAGTAGAATTGGAGTCTCGTATTCAGCTTATAACTGTCTACAATTCTTACGTTTTCTTCGCATTCATTATCTTCACCATTCATACACCATAAGTTTCATTTACGATTTCGTTTAATAGTTATTGAACACCACCTACAGAGGAGGAGTATGGGTACTCTCCTAGGGTTCGTTGCGAACGTCGCAATGGTGAGCATCATGCTCAGCATGTTTCTGTTAAGGGAATAAATTTGGTCTCACCAAGTGGTGTGCAACAATCTTCCCTTGTTATCGTGTACGTGAATATCTTGGGCTAATACTAACCGACCATGAGAATCCCTGCTCTATGGTAGAGAATAAGAAAGAGAAACGCTTTTAAGAGCCTAAGGCTGGCATAAGGCGATCATGTACACGAGTAATAACGAATCTGCACACTGACCTCAGTGGTGTGCTCGCACTACTCACCAGTAGTTGGATTACGTCATAAGGATATGAAATTTAAGTTTACGTTAAGTTTTGGGAGCTTGGCTCCCGCTGTTGTACACTGTTTATGTCTTCTCCAGAAGGAAATAACTCAGTAGCTTCGATAACATCGACGTGATTCTCCGAAAGATAGTCGTATAAAATTCCCATATACTAGGAATGGTAGAGTACGTACCTAATCCGGTTTTAATTCAAGTAACACCACGCCCAGAATGCTACTATATCATGAAGAAATATTTTAAGGCGTGATGAGTGTCTAGTGATCACAAGTATCACCATGATGCCCCTACATATGGGACCAGAATTGGTCGTAAACGTAAAGGTGATTTGTAAAAGATGACTGAATAACGAGTCATTGAATCAAGATTCCCCATCAACGGAGTACCCCTCGCAGGGTAGGAACCTCGCCACGCTCGACTTAACGTTTCATAAGGATATCGTTAATGGAGACAACAAGAAGTAACCATTTCCCATCATGTACTCGAAAGATTAGCTAATGCATAGGCGAATATAGCCCATACTAGTCACAAGGTGGTTAATCAACACTTGACCGTCTCGGTCTCGTGGTTTTTCGAGTTAAATTCGGACTTGGTATGATCTGAACTGTATTTGAGTATAGAAAGATATAATGCTTTCCTATCCTGGCAACTCCGCCATCTGAATTACCGATTAAACGTAAGGGTTTTGTCGAGTTCATTCATGCCAAACCATCTTGGTTTAGATTGAGAAATTCGTGTGATTTTATGAAACCATGGTCTAAAGCCCGAATTCATAGTCACCCTAGTCCGATAGGGACAGTTGGCCACTAAATCTGATTTTTCCCATTAGTCTCATATTTGTAATAATGTAAACAATTATGAAGACCTGACCCCCGAGTTGGTCGAGACTAAGGTCATTGAGTTTCTCGACCCTTTGTCGTAGGATTAGTCAGTTCTGTTTCCCAATAAGGCACGGAAGGAATACGTGCTGCTGGGAAATGTAGTAACATAGATCCACAATCGCTCGGCAACCTCTTGATATAACAAAAGTAACTTTAAGAAAGGCTGAATGAAAGTCGTAATCAATCGAGGTAAGTCTAGCACTCTGTCGGCTAGGATACAAATAGAGGTTATGAAAGCCATTTCACAGCCAGTCGGTGCATCAAACCAAGCACCGATTTACACTTTGGTCATTTAGTTTGGCTTGGTATCGCACATCCAGGTATCTACAATTCGTAGCGTATGTTAAGCAATTCTCCAAGTTGGAAGAGAATTAGTTGTAACGTCGAAGTCTTATTCCTATTATAGGTATATAATACGTGCTTATCAAAGGAATTTCCCTCTGGATGGGCATGATATCTGAGGGACGTATTCGGAAGATTCACTAGTCCCTTCATCTAGAATGATTGGGACCACTAGAATTCTAGTTTAGCTTTCCCCAGGTGGGTTCAGCGCACAAAAGACACCAATTACGATATTCAGACGAATCATGGTTACTCTTATTTCAAAGAGAGTTTGGTTTTGACGGTATTCCTTCATGAAGGGTAGTTCATGCTTTTCATAGTATGGCGTATATACGTCACTCCGGTGATATGTTCTGACCGCACATTTAAGCATTTGCCCTTTTTGGGTTAAGTCTATGTGCAATTTTAACAGTTGTATGATGACGGATATTATTATATACATGATAATGATGTTGGTTATACAGGTTGTGGACTCATGCGTGCGGCGAAATTGTGTGATATGGGATGATTGAATATGTAACATTGATACATGTATATAAGTATTGTTTATAATAGAATGGCCCCGAAGCGCTCACCACAAATGACCGAGGCGGAAATCGCGCAAATGATAGCGCAACAGCTTCCGAAAATCATCCCCCGATCGTGAATTTTACTCGTGGTACGAATACCTAGGTATATATATGTATATATACAGTATTATACTTAAGATTTCTCCCGTTCTTGTTTTCTTAAGTAACACAGAATTTTCGTCACTCGAAAATAACGAAGAATCGGGTTTCTGGGTAGCATCGTATTTTACAAATACTTATTTAAATCGATCAAACTTGAAAATCAATTGAAGGTACCAACCATTCGAAGGAAGATGAGGGGTGGTTCAACAATACTCCCCTGATCTAAAGAATTTATTTCTCGTATACTCACGAGGACAAGAAACACCGTTTAACGCATACTCTTGGTTACTCATAAGCGTAGGGTATCGTTCGCTTTGTGTCCAATCGACGGATGAAAGTCAGTGTATCTCATGCATCATTCTCCTATTCATGTAGGAGACCACTACCAAATAACACCTTTCCAATGGCCCGAAGGGAATTTCGATCATCCCTGTGAATCATGAATTTATTATGTTTAAAATTTGGACTCCTCGGGTGTTTCAAGGAAGAGGAGGAGACGTATGGTGTTGTCCAGGTATTATTATGGTAGCGTCGGGGAGTCAATATGTCTTATAGGCATACAAGTATCTGAGTTAGTCCCTACTTAGGACCACTCGCACGGCCGTAGTAGGTATCGTGACGTGAAAAGCCTTAACGAAAGGAATCAAAGAACCATGTATCCCCTTATGCGATTTCTAGCATGAATGCACCGCCCTCATATGGGTGATATTGATTCAAGAGTTAGTATCTCAGGGTTACCGAAAGAATTGAGGTCAGGACCCCATGTAGTCTAGAGTTTGAAGATGTAAATAAGAGTTGTCACATAGGTTAATCATCGTATTACGGTACTCGAATACTACTCCAAGGCGATCTCGTCTTTCATTAGAACATATTTTCACTAAGTTATGCGAGGCTCCATTCACCATGATATTCGGGCCTCATATTACATTTTGCAAATAACCAATTGAAATTCAAAACAATTGTTAATCGTAAAGAACACAATGTAACTAACGGTCACACGAAACGATGTTCCACATCGCAACGCGTTTCAAAGGAATTTGTATCATCACAAACTCTATACCCAATGGCATCGAATGACTACGGGAAGGGTAACTTATTCATGCATTCCATGCCATCTCCATAACCCAGAGATCGTCATATTCAGATATAACATATAACGAAACACGTGCTAAGGAATACCACTAAGTATTATAGTATCAGAACGACCTGCGCGTTCTTTGGGTATCTATGTTCTTATTAAAGTCTCAGTCTGATACATAATTGTCGTTATAGTAGCTATAAGGGTAGAGATGGTAAGATCGTATCGTAATAAAGACTTGAGTTCTCACATCATAAAGTACAAGTAACAATTGTGTGAGTGATAGGAATCCAACTCAAGTGGATATTAAAAATGTGGTCAGTAGGAATGTGGAATGGACTGTAATACCAGTTTTCTGCCTATCCCAAAGGCACATGTAGTAACACATTATCCACTAATCTCAATTCATGTATCAATTCACGCACAAACATTCACACACTATCACCTTGGTACACGTATGTATCATTCCACGTATTTTAGTGTGTTTATTACCGCGGCTTTCCCAACACTACCTCGTATGAGCAAGTCTGTTATTACGTTCCGGACCATAATAACCCACTTGCCCCACAAGGCCATCCTGGTACTTGCAAATAGGATACTTTACAGTATTCACTAACCACTTTTAGTAGAGGTTAATTTTTCTAATGATATCCACTAAGGTCCGAGCCTGTAGTTATAGTCTAGGTTTCCTTAAAGGCATGCAATTCTCAATAACCAATGCCTCTGATACCATCTTCTGTTACACCCCGACTTGCAGCGGAAGAAAAAATACGGGATGCAAGAGACACTTTTGGTACAAGCACATTGTTTATAAAGACACTACATTTTATTACTTACAAAATGTTGATTACATACTACATGTATGTTACAACTGCGTGTTCCCATGAACCACATAAGTCTTCTAAGCCACATGCGTCTATATCAGGGTTCGCCTACAAACATGTCTTGAACAACATACACGGATCACATACCTGAAATGCATGATAGTTTTAAAAAGGGTCAGCTAAACGCTGCTGGTGAGTTCCACTGGTTTAGTTGTTGTGTAACAATATGTGTTAACAAGTTTAATTTCACTGGTCATAGTCACAGATGGAATTACACGAGAACACAATTGAAACCTTGACCGTCATAACCGCTCCGTGTCATACAGACACATCATTGCACCAGGTGTCACCCCCGACACTTCCAACCAACTGCATCACATGCAGTTCAATGTTCCCCTACAGTTATGCCTAACCACATAACCAGGTTAGGACACGTGCAGTGCCTGGTTGCCTACATACTATGTCACACCGACACAGCCTGGCGGCACTGGGCTTATCAGATCAATAGTACTATCCACTGTCCACGGCTTACGCTAATAACTTGTAGAGGGGAGGGTGTTCGTGTGTTAGATAATTCACATCATCAAAAGTTGGTGCAATTAACACAGTTTGTCACATGCAAGTCACCCTAGAAAACAGTAAAACATTTTAAAAGTGGGGAAGTGAAACTCACTGGATAGTAGCATCACAGGTAGCAATAGGAGTATATGTAAGCTTGTTCGGCTTTAACAACAATCATGCAAGTAATTACTAGTATCAGTCGCTAGGTCGTTAACGCCTATAACTCGGGTCCAAGTGGGTATTTTCAGTCCATGTTGTACATATAGTATCCTGGTGTGGCGATGGATGTTAGGGTAGGATTAGTTTTACGTTTGGCTCCTGGGCACCGGTTCGCGTGCCAGCCAAAGTCGGTTGTTTTATGTGTTCGGATAACGGTACTAAGATTTAGACAGTGCCAATACTTTGTTATTTAGAAAAGATTAAGTATTCATTAAGGAAATTCGGACGTTTGGAGGCTCTAGGTCCCCCGAATTTGAGTCTCCGTTTTCGCCGTCGGGATCTTCCCGCACGGTGGTGGAACATATCCAGAGTGTCCCGCTTACCCTGGAACCTCCCAAAATACTCCCGGTGTTCCAATTATAGTCAAAATAGGTTTTGGTCAGTTCCCAGGTTCGGGAAGTTCGTTGTACGGTAAACTGCCGAATTTAGTTAAAATAAGCGTTTTAAAAGTCGAAAAATCCCATTTAATCTACATATTTCTTAAAATTCTGAAAATTTTTGTGAAAGTCAGTAAAAAAAATATATAGATTCTAATAAAATTATTTTATTAGAATCTCAAAATATATAGATTCAACTTCTCAAAAAATCATTTGTAAAATAGTATTTAACCGAATAATTCACATTGTTTATCATCCTATGTCCAAAAATTCATAAAATATTACAGGAACTTCCTTACATGTCCATAAATTCCCTGTAAAAATTTGGGATTTTTCCAATTTCGTTCCAGTGCGTTTCTGGCTACCGAAAATTCATAAAAACGTGGATCTTTAATCCATATCAAAACCCAACCAATAGACTGCAAAACTTCCCCGAACCTTTACCATATGTTCCTTAGTGTTCATGTAAACTTTGGTGATTTATTGGTATTTCTTCCGATATTCGTGTGGTAAAACAGTTAAAAATTCACCAAAAATCGTAGAAAATTCCAAAACTTCTAAATTTTACATGGACCTTGCTGTCAACACCCTACATCACCACACCAAATTTCAGCCAAATCCAATACCCACAGACCAAGTTATAGTCTAAACAATATTCTCCCTATTCTAGATTCGTGTTTCGGGTCTAGCAATTCCTTCGATTCCAAGTGTTTTTCTTGAGTCCAGAAGTGGGTGTAAGCCGTATTCAGTACCTATATACCACGAACAATGCAACCATGCCATAACACATGTCAATCAAGCCTTGTTTCATAGTTTTTCTGTTAATAACTTTGTTAATCAATTTCGGTCGATTAGGGGTTGATTAGGATATCAAAACCCAGAGTTTTTTGGTCTTGGCTACCATATAACACCAGGGAATTCACAAGGTGTTCTTCGATGGCGCGTTTAGGTTCGTTTTCGGGTCTCAGACGCATAACCGATTTGCGAAACGAACTCCGTTTTTCGCGTTCTTAGTGTCAAAAAGACTCGGTTTTAAAAATCGACCATAACCGTCTCGAAACCCGAGCACGGTTATGTTTTAGTCATAAAAGCCTCGTATTACCTTAGTTTAAGTGTTTTTGGGCTTGATTGACCGTTCCTTGCATATTTGGTTTGTCTTTCGTTGCTCTTAAAACAAGGCGTTTCCCAACCGAAAACTACCTCGTTTTGCGTGCCCGAGCCCTGATTTATTTCAAATCTTATGTCATAGTCTGTAGCTTAAAACTAAGATGTTTCGTGAACTCATGATCTTAAGGGCCCTACGGTTGGCCTAATAGTCATGATCGAATGTTTAATGCGCTGTTAAACGTCAAGTCCCCGTTTAACACGTTGTTAAAGGCTAAGGACACCAAGCTCACATCGTTGGCGCTTAATAAGTGATGTTAACCATGACGTGTTCCCAGAGTCGTCAATCCATTTACGACTTTGTCTAGCCATGTAGGTGACGCATAGCACCAATGTAATGTTTTTGGTAATTACTTGACATATAGTCCTATTATAGTCGGTGTAACATTTTCTAGAATTCGTATCATCACACATAATTACAACAATATCATGATATACATATCACGTCCGGTTACCACGGACTTGTACCAATCAAAGTTTACCGGGATTTTTCACAATTGTCACATTCTCCCCTGATTAAAAGAATTTCGTCCTCGGAATTCCGTTTAGTAATTCATTGGAAAGCTCAGTATTTATATTCGTGTCAGTCATCTGACAGACAAGTATGTTTTCGCTTTTCGTTTAGTATCATCATCATACGAGGATGATAATTGTGCTACATAGTAGTTGTGTAATTTGTCCATCCATAATTCCTACATATTGTTAAGAGTAGCGTTTGTCATCACTTCCAATCTGAAAGTGAGAGTGTTGTTGGACTCACAGTAGAATAGGAATCTCGTTTTCAGCTTATAGTTGACTCCAATTATTATGTTTTCTTCGCATTCGTTATCTTCACCATTTACGATTTCGTTTAATAGTTATTGAACACCACCTATAGAGGAGGAGTATGGGTACTCTCCTAGGGTTTGTTGCGAACGTCGCAATGGTGAGCATCATGCTCCGCATGTTTGTGTTAAGGGAATAAATTGGTCTCACCGAGTGGTGCGCGACAATCTTCCCTTGTTGTCGTGTACGTGAATATCTTCGGCTAATACTAACCGACCACGAGAGTCCCTGCTCTATGGTAGAGAATAAGAAAGAGAAAGGCTTTTAAGAGCCTAAGGCTGCCATAAGGCGAGCATGTACACGAGTAATAACGAATCTGCACACTTAGCTTAGTGGTGTGCTCGCACTACTTACCAGTAGTCAGATTACGTCATAAGGATATGAAATTTCTATAATAATATTTCCAGTGTATGTTAAGTTTCGGGAGCTTCGCTCCAGCTGTTGTACACTGTTTATGTCTTCTCCAGAAGGAAATAACTCAGCAGCTTTGATAACATCGACGTGAGTCTCCGAAAGATAGTCGTATAAAATTCCCATATACCAGGAATTGTAGAGTACGTACCCAATGCGGTTTTAATTCAAGTAACACCGCGCCCAGAATGCTACTATATCATGAAGAAATATTTAAGGCGTGATGAGTGCCTAGTGATCACAAGTATCACCATAATGCACCTACATATGGGACCAGAATTTGTCGTAAACGTACATGTGATTTGTAAAAGATGACTGAATAACGAGTCATTGAATCAAGATTCCCCATCAACGGAGTACCCCTCGCAGGGTAGGAACATAGCCACGCTCGACTTAACGTTTCACAAGGATATCGTTAATGGAGACAACAAGAAGTAATCATTTCCCATCATGTTCTCGAAAGATTACCTAATGCATAGGCGAATATAGCCCATACTAGTGACAAGGTTGTTAATCACCACTTGACCATCTCGGTCTCGTGGTTTTTCGAGTTAAATTCAGACTTGGTATGATCTGAACTGTATTTGAGTATAGAAAGATATAATGATTTCCCATCCTGGCAACTCCGCCATTTGAATTACCGATTAAGCGTAAGGGTGTCGTCGAGTTCGTTCATGCCAAACCATCTTGGTTTAGATTGAGAAATTCGTGTGATTTTATGAAACCATGGGCTAAAGCCCGAATCCATAGTCACCCTAGTCCGATAGGGACAGTTGACCAATGAAGCTGATTTTTTCCGTTAGTCTCATATTTGTAATAATGTAAACAAGAATGAAGACCCGTCCCGCGAGTTGGTCGAGACTAGGGTCGTTGAGTTTCTCGACCCTTAGCCGTAGGATTAGTCAGTTCTGTTTCCCAATAGGGCACGGAAGGAATACGTGCTGCTGGGAAATGTAGTAACATAGATCCACAATCGCTCGGCAACCTCTTGATATAACAAAAGTAACTTTAAGAAAGGCTGAATGAAAGTCATAATCAATCGAGGTAAGTCTAGCACTCTAACGGCTAGGATACGAATAGAGGTTATGATTGCCGTTCACAGCCAGTCGGTGCATCAAACCAAGCACCGATTTACACTTTGGTCATTTAGTTTGGCTTGGTATCGCACATCAAGGTATCTACAATTCGTAGCGTATGTTAAGTAATTCTCAAAGTTGGAAGAGAATTAGTTGTAACATCGAAGTCTTATTCCTATTGTAGGTATATAATACGTGCTTATCGCATATCAAGGAGTAGTGGGTGTGTTCCAATCCTTAATCGTAGTGATTTTGGAAGGATCCACATGTATACCTCGCTTGTTGACTATGTTTCCCAAGAATTGAACTTCTTTCAACCAAAACTCGCATTTGGAAAATTTAGCATATAATTGTTCTTTCTTCAAAAGTTCTATTGTTAATCGGAGATGTTGTTTGTGTTCGGTTCGAGACTTGGAGTAAATTAGAATGTCTTCGATGAAAACAATGTTGAACTTGTCCAAATAAGGTTTATAAACCCGATTCAGCAAGTCCATGAATATGGTTGGAGCATTCGTCAAACCAAAAGGCATAACAGTGAACTCGTAGTGACTGTATCGTGTGCGGAAAGCAGTCTTGGGAATATTTTCCTCGAGTACATGAAGCTGATGATACCCAGAACGCAGATCGATCTTGGAGAAACATGTAGTACCTTGTAGTTGATCAAAAAGGTCGTCAATTCGAGGTAGGGGATATCGATTTTTGTTCGTGAGTTTGTTAAGCTCAAGATAATCGATACACATACAAAAGGATCCATCCTTCTTTTTCACAAATAGGACAGGAGCGCCCCACGATGAATAGCTTGGACGAATGAATCCTTTATCAGATAGTTCTTGAAGCTGTTTTGATAAATCTTGCATCTCAGACGGTGCAAGACGGTAAGGAGATTTGGCTATTGGGTTGGCACCAGGTACAAGATCAATGTGGAACTCAACTTGTCGTACAGGAGGTAAATCATGTAGTTCTTCAGAAAAGACCTCGGGATAATCCCGAACAACAGGGATATCCTGAACACTTTTGCTTTTGCTTTTCTCCTCTAATATATGTGCCAAGAAGGCCACATAATTCTTTCACAAGTATCTTTGAGCTTGAGTACAAGACATGAGTTTAAGATTACTAGCGGGTTTTTCTCCATGAATTTCTAGGATTTCGCCTGATGAAAGAGGTATTCGAACTATCTTGGCAAAACATAAACTTCAACATGATGTTTAGTTAACCAATCCATTCAAATAATGATGTCAAAACTTCCGAGTTTAAGAGGTTCGGCACTAGCTATCTCGACAGACAAGGGCTTTCCTAGTTTAGTTCTCGGTATTGAAAGTAAGGGCTCAAAGGTTAAAGACACAAAATTTCTATCGGCCCCTGAATCGAAAAGAACAGAAGCAGGATGATTGTTGACAAGGAACGTACCATTAACAACTTCATTATCAGCACGAGCATCAATGGCGTTGATGTTAAATGCTCGTCCACGAGCGGGATTTACATTTGCTAGCCTCGGGCAGTTGTTCTTGAAGTGACTCATTTCACCACAGTTGTAACAAGAACCAGGTGGGAAGTGAGGTCGAGCAGGGTTGGCTTGGGGTTGAACAGGGTTCTGAACAGCTGGATTTGGAACAGATAGACAAATGTTGGCCAGGTGACCAAATCTTCCACAAGTAGTACATTGATGACATGGTTGATGAACTTGATGGTGACCGTTGCACCGATTGGACAACAGTGCGGTACCAGCATATGGATTCCTAACAGGAGGTTGAGTTGGTTGGTTGGGAGCAGTTGGAGCGGGTTGTGCAGTAACAACAAAGTTTTGAGAAGCCTTACGCTTCCTTGATCGTTTGGAAGGCTCGACTTTGTTTCCCTTTCGTTTCTCTTGAGTGTTTTTGTCAGTCTGTTTCTTGTCACCCTTGCGGTGAAGTTTACCCTTTCTGGCTTGAGAATCAGTCAAAGTAGCAGCCAATTCAATGGCTTGACGAACAGTAGAAGGGTGACTTCCAATAACAATGTCCTGAACAGGATCAGGCAGACCATCAATGTATTTCTCGATCGCCTTATCCAAAGGCGTTACCATCATCGGGCACAACATACTCAACTCTTCGTATCGATCGGTATAAGCACGATTCTCGCCACTATCTTGCTTGAGATCATGGAATTCATTTTTGAGCGCCCTCTAATCGTGACGAGGACAGAATTCCTTCATCATTAGAGCCCTAAGTTATTCCCAAGTTTGAGCTAAGGCCACATCAACACCTCTGTCTCTCATTATACCATTCCACCACGTAAGAGCTCTCTTCTTGAATACACTCGACGCGAACGCAACCTTTTGCCCATTTGGACATTGAACAAATCGGAACGTGCTTTCAATACTTTCGAACCATTGCAGAAGCCCAGTAGCTCCTTCAGACCCACAAAACGAAAGTGGTTTAGCCGAACAAAATTGTTTATAGTTGTACTAAGCTGGTGCATTGTTATTGTTATTGTTATTGTTCTCTTGATTTAGTTGTGTCAATAGATTCAGGAGTACAGTAGCAATTTGCTGAGTGGTAAATGGCTGCCATTTCGGCATCATGAGTTGCATTACGTCGATGAGGCATTCTAAAAGAAAAACATGAAGGAAGATGTGTGAGATATTGAAATAAATCAAGAGAGGTACTGAAAATATCGACGAAATAAGGATGGTGGTCATTCGTTCGTTTCTCAAAACAAACAAACAACACACGGTGATAATTCAAAGCAAATGGGTCTTTATAATGTATCGCGAAGACAGGCTTTAGCCTATAAGTGGACACTCACCCCTAGAGTTCCCAGGTAAGAGTAACTGGTCTGATTAAGTGGATTTGTACGAACACTCTAGCCTTAGATAGAAAACTAGGGGTACATGCACACTCTAGCCTTTGATGAGATTTGAAAACTTTAAAGGCATAAAGCCAAAAATGATTCATTTAAGAATAGATGTTTTTCTTTGTAAAAAGTTTTCGGAAAGAGTTTGTGACTTTCTGTAATGTTTTTGGTAATCACCTAAGGATAGGTGATGGTAGTGTATTAAAATCTAAACGCAAGTAAATTCACGTTGGGTCCTAGGAAGGTTATAGTCTAGGTCAAAGCATTAATAATAACCTAATTCCCTAAAACAAGTGCTATGATACCAATCTGTAACACCCCGACCGCGTAAAAATAACAAACCGTGGCGGAAACGTCAGGGAGTCAAGTTACAATATTGTTTCACAACCATGGCATTTAAAGTTTTGGTATTATTTCATTAATATTGTTTACATTGTCTGAGAATCAACGGAAATATAAAACATAAACATTAATTTTCTTGTTTTAAGGTCGCTAAGGCCCGTCCATTCCAAGTGATCCATGCATTGAAATTCATCACACCTAAGCTCCTGAAACATATGTGAAAATGAGTCAGCATAAAAGTGCCGGCAAGTACATAGGTTTTGTGAGTGTGTCAAATTCATGGCATTGTATAATTATTGCAATACCTCGTCAGACTGCTAGAGTCGTTTTATTGAAAACTTGTATCAAAAGTGTTTGGTATTGCAATATTGTTAACCAACTAAAACAAGTTGGTTAAATTTATTAAAAGACTCGTAACCATGAATCTTGACTAAAACATTTCTTTTGTAAAACTGAGTAGTAAATCGATTTAAAAGAAAACTTTGTATGGTTTATATTTTTAATTGAAAATCGTTACGTGTCATCGTTCAAAACCATTGTTCAAGTGATTAAGATAAGGCCACGGTATGCAGTACCATAAAAAACACTTATATATAGGAAGTACCAACGGCATATCCACCATGTTTTTATTATATTACACCTGTCACGTTATCTAAATCAGCTATCGTAAACCAATCGTTCAATCGTCCTTGTTATAAACCAATCGTTCAATCGTCCTTGTTATAAACAAATCGTTCAATCGTCCTTGTTTTAATTGTGAAAAATTTTGGTCGTTTCGTGAATACATTCAAACCTTTGTTGGCTCGTCCAAGACCACCAAAGGGTCTCTCATCGTATAACAAACCACCAAAGGATTTGTTACAAATATAGTTTCGGTCTCTTCCCAAACTTCCCCACAAACACCGGGAACCTTGATAACGTGATTGTCAGTCCTAGGTACCATAACCTACTACTAGTTGGCTTGGCCAAAGTTAATGAATGTCATTCAAATTATGGAAATCGTATTGTTATATAAAACCATAGTCTTTGTTTTAGAAAACTTAAAAAGGATTTAGCACATGTGAATCACCCCAAAACATTTCTAAAAACATAAAAGAGGGGAACTTGGTACTCACATGGGATTTCAAAGAAATCTTGGATCAAATGATATATCAAAGCTTCTAATGATCAAAGATTCAAGCGTATCGTAAAATTGGATAACTATGTAAATGTCAGGACTTTAATCGGAGGATTCAGATAGAATGAGGTCTTGTAAACCAAATGAGTGTTGGAACTTATATGAAATGGTTAACAAAGTCTATATTCTGATTTGGAAATGATCCTAAGTGCTTTTGACCCGTTATGACTCGTTAAGGTAGTTTATGCTACTTTAATGTGTCATTTGCGTAAATACGTGATCGGATGGTTAGATATGTGTTATGATAAGTATTTTTTGCCAAAATAAGTTTAATATAGTTGCAACATCAGTTTTATATGTCAAAATATTGATTACATATGTTTAAGTTGATTTACGCGCAAAAAGGGTATTTTGGTCATTTATAAAGGCATAACTAGCGACTTAACATAACACTAACCAAACGACATGACCATATGGTATAATCTCAGAGGGTTATTCCTTAAACAACTATGGTCACAAATATGTGTTTAGCCGGACCCTAAGATCGACCAAATGGTCGGATTCGAAAGTCAAAGCGGTGTTCAAGACCGCTCGACTTACGACCCTAAATAAGCACTAAACTAAGAGTGACGAGTTAGACATGTCCAAACATGTCTAACTAAGTTATAAAAATGTTTTGGTATTAAAACTTAGTGTTTTGATACCCGAAAATAGTTTCATCGCAAAATGCACATAACGCGCATTTTGACCGAAACTTTGACTCGTCACTTCTACTAGTAAACATGGTAATCAGTAGGCGTGATCGCTATGGATCATAACCTTCGTGATTACGATCACGTTGCAAAGTTCAATTGAACTTTGACTTGACCAAAAATGGTCAGAACCGAAAGTTAAATAGAAAGTCAAATTGTTTGACTTTTAGCTCAAAATAACTAAAAGAAATGAACAAGACTAGAAGAGAGCACTTACTTGTGTTGAAGAACACTTGAAGAGCTAAAAAAACTCAGTGGGAGGCCTCCAAAACGATGGAACCAAGCTCCAAGAGAGTGGGAGGAAGAAAGAATGAAAGGTGCAAGTTGGAATGGACAAAAATGCTTGCTATTTATAGTGTTTCGAGTCCCACAAGATCATCACAAGTGTCCCTTGATGTGTCATGATCATAGGAGGGTCCTAACAGATGTCCAAAGCAGGAACAAGGTTGGCAAATTCGAATGCTTGGTGTCCAAGAGAGTAAAAAGGAATTTGCCAACAAAACAACTGACCTGGGCACCCCATGCGGACTGTATGGTCCCATGGATGCGGTACGCATCCACCCTTGCTGGCACCAAGTTTCAAAAATTGGCTGAAATGGCCCCTGGACTTGTTTGTCGCGTTTTGACACTTTTAACACCCGTTAACCTGATTTTTAAGCTTCATAAGGATAATAAAGCATGGGGAACTTGAAATATGCTAAAAAATGTCTCGGGTGTTGGTTCGTTCGGTTGTACGGCTGCGTTTTTCGCTTAATTACGACGAACGCTTTAATTAACGTGTAAACGACCGTAATTGCGTAACGAATGATATTTTTGCATTGCAATCACTAGAATACAAGATTTTAATGATTACAAAATTTTTGGATGTACGTACGTGTTCCGTATTAAGAAATACACGAATCGGCGTACTTTCGCAGAATTTGCAAAATAGTCCCTAGAGTTGAATAAGCATGTTTTCGCTATACCAAAACCCTCAAAACTTATTTCTAAGTTATATAAATGGTATTTAGGGTATGTTTAGATTATGTCATTGTTCCAGAGTTTACGTCGCATTAAACTGGTTTATTTTTGCATAACAATTTGCGATTTCACTTCTAGAAGTTGTTTGAGAGTTTGTTATCGTGCAAGAATTGAATATGTGCAAATGTCATGATAAATAAACAAATCTCAGAAATAAAACAAATATTTCATTGATTGATAACTCGTTCGGAATCATTACATGATCGAATCACCTCAAAGTTGAGTGGTTTGGCCGAATTGAATTGTTTAAAGTTGCACGGAGTAGGTGCATTGTTGTTGTTACCTTGGTTTAGTTGGGTCACAAGGTTTGGTAGTATCACAGCCATTTGCTGAGCGATCATAGCCGCCATTTCGGCATCTTGGGTAGTTTTGCGATGAGGAGGCATTCTGAAAGAGAGGGGGAATATCAGAGAGGAAACGAATTAGATTGATAAAGGATAGTCAAATTGAATGTTATAAATATCGACGAAGTATAAGGATTGTGATCATTTGTTTGTTACTTAAATCAAACAAACGACACAGTGACTAATCAAAGTAAATGGGTCTTTATATTTTATCGCGAGACATGCTTTAGCCTATTAGTGGACACTCACCCCAAGAGTTCCCAGGTAAGAGTGACTAGTCCGGTGATACCGATTTGTACGAACACTCTAGCCTTAGATAGAAAACTCAGGGTACAAGCATCCACCCTTCCAGATTGCATATGTTCACATTATTAAAGCCCAAACTTTGACGAGATTTTGAAAACTTTGAAGGCATAAAGCCCAAAAACAAATCATCTAAGGATAGATGATTTCTTGTGATGTTTTTGAAGAATTTGACTTTCAAGAATGTATTATGTTTTGTTTTTGGTAATCACCTAAGGATAGGTGATGATATTGTATTAAGAATCTAAACACAAGAAAACTCACGTTAGGGTCCTAGGAAGGTTATAGACTAGGTCAACAATAATGTTAATAACCTAATTCCCTATAACCATGAGCTCTGATCTCTGTAACGCCTCGATCACGTAATACAACAAACCGTGACGGAAACATCTGGGAGTCACGTTACAGGAAATTGTTTCACAACACATGGTATTCAAAGTCATGTTTTATCGAATTAATGAATTACATTGTTTTGAAACAAATCAAACAAATACAACAATTGTCTTTCAAGTTTTAAGGTAAGCCAAGGCCCGAGTCCATCCTATGTGTCGCATACGTTAATAATCATCATATAATAGTACCTGAAACATATGTGAAAATAAAATGCCAACATAAAAATGCATGTGAGTAACATAGGTTTTGTGATTTAGATTCATGGCTTTGGATATTAAAAGAAAAGGCTTATATAATTTCAAAATAACCATGAATCCTTGATAAAATTTGGTTTCTAAAATACTTTGCTTTTCGATAAAAAGATTTGTAGTATATGCAAAAAATATACTTTGGTTTTGAAACAATTAAATTGGTAGTATATTAAAATATACTTTGGAATAATAGGTTTTGGTATTACATCAAAATATACTTTAGTTTATGCATAAGAGAAACGACAGTATATCAAACCATACTTTGGTAGTATAACAAACTATACTTTGGTAGTATGTCAAACTATACTTTGGTAGTATATCAAACTATATTTGGTAGTATATCAAACTATACTTTTTGAAATAATAAAAGATAAACTTTATGGCTTAATTGGAAAACTTTGTATGAACACATTGTGGTCGTTTGGCAATACATTCAAACCTTATTCGCTGACGTTATTAATTTACCACGAAGGCAAATCTATTTGGGGTAAACTTTGTTTTTGACATTCCCTAATCAAACTTCCAAACAAACCTAGGAAGCGGGAATGGGTGTCAAGTCCTATAGCGCTATATCATACTACCAATCGGCTTGATCATTGTTAATGAATGTATTTTAGGCATGAATACAAATACGCACCAACAAGGGTCTTACAAAATTTGAAAATCATTATTTAAGCCGTAGATAACAAATTTAAATCGTTAATGGATAAAGTACAATTTATATATAATTATGGTTTCGAAAACATGAAAATAGTGATAGGCACATATGAATCACCCCAAAACATTTGAAAACGTAAAAGAGAGGACTATGTACTCACTTGGGATTGTGTAAGTGTCCTCGAATCAATAGAATAAACAAAGCTTCAAACGTGTCCTAATGTGTCGGATAACTATGTTAGTGTGTCGGGACTTTAAACGGAAGATCGGATAGAATGAAGTCTTACAAACCCAACGAGTGTTGGGACTCATATGATATGGTTTAATAAGCTTAACATTCGGATTTGGAAAGGATCCTTAGTGCTTTTGACCTTTTATGACTCGTTAAGGTAGTTTACGCTACTATAACGGGTCATTTGAATAATTATATGTTCGGATGGTTAAATATGTCTTGTCATAAGTCTTAAACGACGTGACCATAAGGTATAACCTCAGTAGGTTATTCCCTATACAACTACGGTCACAAATATGTGTTTGGTCGGATCTAAGATCGACCAAACGGATCAGATTCGAAAGTCCAAGCAGTTGTCAAAACCGCTCAACTTACGACCCTAATAAAGCACTAAACTTGAAGTGACGAGTTAGACATATCAAACATGTCTAACTAAGTATATAAAAATGATTTGTTATCAAAACTTGGTGTTTTGATACCCGAGAATAGTTTCGTCGTAAAATGCCCATTATGTGCATCTTTGACCGAAACTTTGACTCGTCACTTCACCTAGTAAACGTGGTAATCAGAAGGTGCAATCGCTAGGGATTATAACCTTGCGATTATGATCATGTTGCAAAGTTCAATTGAACTTTGACTTGACCAATTATGGCCAGAACCGAAAGTCAAACAAAAAGTCAACTGTTTGACTTTTAGCTCAAGATAAGCTAAAATTGTCACACCCCGACCACGTAATATAACAAACTACGGCGGAAACGTCGGTGAGTCACATAACAGAACTATTGTTTCACAACCATGGTGATTAAAGTTTTGTATTATTGAATTAAATGTTACATTGTCTTGAGTAAAACGGAAAACATAACGTAAATTAAATTGTCTTTCATAAGTTTTAAGTCACTAAGGCCCAAGTCCGCCCTAGGTGTAGCATGTTCAATCATTAAACACTCTCTCCTAAAACGTATGTGAAAATAAATACTTCAGTATAAAAATGCATGTGAGTAATAGGTTTTTTGTTGAAGATTCATGGCTTTGAATGTTAAGGGAAATGTTTAACTAAAAAGTAGCCATGAACCCTTGCAAAGATGTTTTCTTTTTATGAAATCAGATGAAAATCAAATCATTTGAAAGAAATGATGCATGGTTAAGTAAATAACCAAATGAGATCAACTTGTAAAAAATATGATATGTCTGGTATAAAAGATATCATGTTTAGTCTTTGTTCGAAGTGATTCAAATAACGCTACCATATATAATATAATAAAAGCACTTATATATAGGAAGTATCAACGGCGTATCCATTATGCTTTTATCATATTACACACGTCTCGTTATTTAAATCACTCACCATAAACTAACCAATGAAATGTCTTGTTTAAAACAATATCATGTGTAAACCAATGCCATGTAAAAACCAAATGTCTGTGTGTAAACCAAATGTCTATGTATAAACCAAAGCCTTTGTGTAAACCAACTTGTCATGTATAAACCAATGTCAGTGTGTAAACCAAATGTCTATGTATAAACCAAAGCCTTTGTGTAAACCAACTTGTCATGTATAAACCAATGTCTTTGTATAACCAAGATGTCGTGTATAAAACAATGTCTTCGAATAAAAAAAGGTTTTGTTTAAATCCAAAAGTTATTTCGTATAAACCATTGCTTTTATTGCAAAACATATATTAGGATTGTTGGCGAATACATTCAAGCCTTGTTGACTGTCGGATAGACCCTTATAAAGACAAAGGTCTATCAATGTTCATCAGATTCTACCATTTCCTAAAGTCGCTTCCAAACAAACCTAGGAAGTGGAAACGGGATTGTCAATCCTATGGTACCATTACATACTACCGGTCGGCGTGATCAATGTTAATGAATGTATCATTCTATGTTCAACGCAGCAATATGTCTTGAACAATGTAAACATATCATCAAAATGTTTTGAAACCATGTACTTGGCATACTAAGTCAATATACCAAGGAAAAATGTCTTTGAAATCTTATACTAGGTATGCTAAGTCAACATACGAAGTAAAATATCTTTGAAACCATGTGTAGGTATACTAAGTCAATATACCATGTAAAATGACTTTGAAACCATGTGTAGGTATACTAATTCAATATACCATGTATAATGTCCTTGAAACCATGTACTAGGTATGCTAAGTCAACAATCGAAGCAAAATACAATTGAAATCATGTACTATATGTACTATGTAATCAAAGCATGTATAATGTCATGAAAACGTGAAAGTAGTCATAAGCAAATATGTATCACCCCAAAACATCAGTAGGAGGTCTCCAATTGCTGGAAACAAGCTCCAATAGAAGAGAGAAAGAAAGTGAGAAATGAGAAAGTTGGAATGGAAAAATTCTTGGCTATTTATAGTGATCTTGAGCTCACCAATTCAAGACAAGTGTCCCTCCAGGTGTTATGACATGCTTAGTGTCATTATACTTTAGTAGTATATCAAATTATACTTTGGTAGTATATCAAATTATACTTTGGTAGTATATCAAACTATACTTTGGTAGTATATCAAACTATACTTTTTGAAATAATAAAAGATAAACTTTATGGCTTAATTGAAAAAATTTGTATAAACACATTGTGGTCGTTTGTCAATACATTCAAACCTTATTCACTGACGTTATTAATTTACCACGAAGGTAAATCTATTTGGGGTAACTTGGTTTCTGACATTCCCTAATCAAACTTCCAAACAAACCTAGGAAGCGTGAATGGGGTGTCAAGTCCTATAAGCGCTATATCATACTACCAATCGGTTTGATCATTGTTAATGAATGTATTTTAGGCATGAATACAAATATGCACCAACAAGGGTCTTACAGATTTTGAAAATCATTATTTAAGCCATAGATAACAGATTCAAATCGTTAATGGATAAAGTACTATGTATATATAATCATATGGTTTCGAAAACATGAAAATAGTGATAGGCACATATGCATCACCCCAAAACATTTGAAAAACCTAAAAGAGGGGACTACGTACTCACTTGGGATTGTGTAAGTGTCCTCGAATCAATGGAATAAACAAAGCTTCAAACGTGTCCTAATGTGTCAGATAACTATGTTAGTGTGTCGGGACTTTAAACGGAAGATCGGATAGAATGAAGTCTTACAAACCAAACGAGTCCGGGGACTCATATGATATGGTTTAATAAGCTTAACATTCTGATTTGGAAAGGATCCTAAGTGCTTTGACCCGTTATGACTCGTTAAGGTAGTTTACGCTACTTTAACTGGTCATTTGCGTAAATATATGTTCGGATGGTTAAATATGTCTTATGATAAGTCTTACATGTTAAAACATGTTTGATAATATTGTAACATTAGTTTAAGTGTCAAAAATTTAATTACATTTGTTTAGAAGGGATTTATGCGCAAAAAGGGCATTTTGGTCGTTTCTAAGGAACATAAGAATGACTTATCATAACACTAACTAAACGACCTGACCATAGGGTATAACTGTCACACCCCGACTTGCAGCGGAAGATAAAAAATACGGGATGCAACGGACACCTCTTGTACGAGCACATTGTTTATAAAGACACTACATTGTATTACTCCCGAAATGTTGATTACATACTACATGTATGTTACAATTGCGTATTCCCATGAATCACAAAAGTCTTATCAGGGTTCACCTACAAACATGTCTTGAACAACATACACGGATCACACCTGTCTCAAGTTACCTGAAAGGCATGTTAGTTTTAAAAACGGTCAGCTAAACGCTGCGTGAGTTCCACTGGTTTAATTGTTGTATAACAATATTTGTTAACAAGTTTAATTGGACTGGTCATAATCACAATGATTGTCACAGTCATAGTCGCAGATGGACTTACACGAGGATACAAGTGAAAGCTGACTGTTTTACCCCGGGTCGTGTCACCCAGACACTCCCTGTCCACCAACTGCCTCACGTGCAGTTCAACGCCCCTTAGTAGTTATGCCTAACAACACAACCAAATTAGGACGAGTGAAGTAGCCTAGTGTCGACACACTGTCAGTCGTGGCACTGGGTTGGTCAAACCGATAGTACTATCCACTGTCCACAGGCTTACGTTAATCACTTGTCTTGTAGAGGGGAGGTAGTTCGTGTGTTAGATAATTCACATCATATATTGGTGCAATTAACACAGTTTCATAACATGCCAATCGTCTCAGAAACAGTATCACAGTGTAAAAGTGGGAGAGTAAAACTCAGTCCTAGATTGGTGTAATCAATACAGTTCATAACCAGTTCATGTGATAGGGAAGTAAAATTCCCTTCATAAGTTTGTGTAACCAACACAGTTTGTATCATGCATTCCACTCCAAGTAAAACAATAAAATAGTTAAAAGCGGGGTAGTGAAACTCACAGTGCAAACAGTGGTCTCAACACAAGAGTGATCAAGCAGCTGGATAAACTTTAATGACACACACGCAAGCATAGACTCAAATCTGTATCTAAGTTGGTAATGGTTATAACTTGGATCTGGTCAGGAGTTTTTACTCCCGATTGAGTCTGTAGGAAACTGGTATGCTGATGGACGTTAGGGTAGTATTAGTTTTCAGTTTGGCTTACGAGCACCGGTTCGCGTGCCAGCCTAAGTTAGTAGTTAACGTGTTCGGATAATGGTACGGGGATACTAATAGTACCAACACGTGGTTATTTAAGAATGATTAACTTTCTATCAAGGGAGTTTGAGTGTTTGGGGAGTCTAGGTTGCCCAAATTTGAGTTTCCATTTTCACTGTCGGGAATTCTCCCGAACTGTCTTAGGACACTCCCATAGTGCCCAATTTTCCCAGGTATCTCCCAGAATACTCCAAGTGTTCCAATTATAGTATTTTCGGGTTGGGTCAGTTCCTAGTTCCGGCAGGTTCGTTATACGGTAAACTGCCGAAATTGCTTTAAAATAATCTGTTTTTAACTCCATAAATTCCCATTTAATCTATATTTCATATAAAAATATGTAAATATTTATATCAATCAATAAAAATCTGTAAATTATGGGAAAATTTTCTGGGAATTTATTTTGTTAACTTACTTATTTAAATAAATTATTTAGAAAGCTATTTTTAACCACATAATTAAAATTAAATACCATCTGTAGTTCAAAAATTTCAAACAAATTCTAGAACACTATTTACATGTCCAGGAACTCCTCACAAAATTTTGAGATTTTTCCGATTTCGTTTTGGTGCGTTCCCGGCTACCGAAAACTCACAAAAACGCGGGTTTTTAACCCAAATCAAAACTCAACCAATGGACTCAGAATTTTGCCAAAACATTCCCCATATGTTCCTTAGTGTCTCTGTAAGATTTGATGATTTATTGAGTTGTCTGATAATGTTTCCGAAATTCTTTCAGTAAAACAGTTAAAAATTCACCAAAAATCATAGAAAAGTCCAAAAATTCTAAAATTTTACGTGCACCTTCCGGAAAATACCCTACATCACCATACAAAATTTCAGCTCAAACCAAGTTTCACGGACCAAGATTCTGCCCATCCTAGTTTCGGTTTTCGGATGATATACCTAGCGATTCTTCCGATTCTAAGTGTTTATCTTGATCCCAGAAGTGTGTGAAGGCTATATTCAGTACCTACACATCAAGTAAAACCCATATATGCTAGAACTTAGATCAATGAAGCTTTAATTCATTATTTTTCGGTTAATCGAATAGTTAAGCGATATTTATCGAATAAGAGTTGATTAGGGTATCAAACCCCAAAGATTTGTGATCATCGCTTCCATATAACAGCAGGTAAATACTAGGGTGTTCTTATTCAGCCCATAAACATGTTTAAACCTTCAAAATCTTGGATTAAAAAGGGTTTTTTCGGTTATAATCACGTTTAATCAAGGATTAATGATCAAAACCTTATGAAACATCGATTATACCTTTGATTTTGGTATGCTGGGAGGATGATCAGCTGAAGGAGATGAAGTATATGGCAGATTTCTTGAGAGAGTTGTGATTTTTTTGTGTTAAAATGATAAAGGAAAAATGAAAAATAAATAAAAACAATATAAAAGGGGGTGGCGGTTTGGGTGTGGGAACCAAGGGGCACCTCGTGCTTCGTTTGGCGTGACAAAAGATGATGTTTATCTTCCGTTTGTGTTTAGGTTCGTTTTTGGGTCCCGAACGCGTTCTCGATTTGCGCAACAGGCTCCGTTTTTCGCGTTCTTAATGCCAAAACACTCGGTTTTAAAAATTGGGCATAACCATCTTGAAATCTGAGCATGGTTACGTTTTAATCATAAAAGTCTCGTATAACGTTCGTTTAAGTGTTTTTAAGCTTGATCGATCTTTCCTTGCACATTTGGTCGCCTTATGGTATGCCCCTAACGAAGGCGTCTGTAAGACCCATACTTCTATTTAACAGTTTTCATATTGGTATCGAGTGTAAATGTGTATTTACGATTACACATACATTTGAAAAATGCGGGTTTGTTAAAACATTTATGAATTAAAACATTTCAACATTATGTTTATAAGTTCGTCGTTTAAAATGACGATGAATCATCGTGCGAAAGCTTGTATCTTGATTGTGTTCAGTTCTTCGTTGAGCTTGATCGTCATTCGGTACTTCAAAATATACCTACATTTCATAAACCATGAAATGGGTTAGTCATTCGGAGTTTACAAGTGTTTAATCAAGTCCGGATGCTAAAACGAACAAGAAAAACAACATTTATTAACTTTTTTTTTTATTTTTAGAGGCGTCGCCACGCGCGACGGGGGGCGTCGCGCTACGCCACGGCCCCTTTTTGACAGAAAGTTGTTTTGGCTGGTGCTGCATATTCCCAGCTCTACCAACTCGAACTTGTTATGAACGAAAACTTCCATAACTTTCAAAATACATATCTGTTTTACGATCCGTTTCTTTCTACGTGATCGTAATTTAGTTCTCCATCACATGGAGTTAAAATCCGACATCCGGATTAACAAAATTTGAGATTTTTAAGCCTTCGGCTTAATATATATATTTACTAAATTTTGACCCGTTCATGTATTTATCAAACAAAGATGTTTGTTTGATCACAATATCTCGTGAACCTTATAATTTCAATATTATCTATTATCCTAGGTTCAATTCACGAGTTTATATATATTCTTACACCCGTTTTTACTTAGATGCTTATTTTGACCCGTTAAGGGGTATTTAAGCATTTTTTCGTAAAATTAACTTACATTCGCTTCTAGCATTATATTACCACATTACTTTAACAAATAATCTTCCATCACAACTATAATTGTAGTGGATTTTAATGTTGTGACTATTTGTTTCGAGTTTTATCTTTCGGATTACTAATTTACGACAAAACGCATTTTAAAGCATTTTACTCACCAGAATCATACCTTTCGCTTTAATACTTGTCCTAAGTGTTTAATTGATAAAATAACTTATTCTAAACAACCTATAAGGGTCGTTTTTCCGATTTACCCGTCAAGGGCGTTTTGGTCAACTTTAGTCCCTCATTTTACGATGAAGGACTTTTACTAGATATTTAACCAAAATTGCTCATTTAGCTATAGTCTTATTTATGCGTACCTAGATCGGGTCATGGCATTGACCTGTTTAAATACCTTTCACTATTAATTACTAGATAATAGCAACGCGAACCATATCTTATTTCCTTGTAATCACAAAACTCAACATGCGATCATCAATTATTATTGTCAAATGGTGTTAACACCATTTAACCCGTTTAGTTGAAATAACCATTTATCTTTTGAGATGGTATTTAATTACCATCTCACCTCATTAACCTATTCTTGTTTACTCCGTGAGTTCATATTTCTCAAAGGTCGTTTCTTATTTTGTTTGACCCGTTATGACTTACGCCATGTGGTGTCTTATCGAATCTTTTTATCTATCCGTCAACTCATGTCCGGATTAATATTATACCACTTTTACCTGTCACGATTTATACCACAACGTGATATTTCAAAATTCCTTTTTGTTCTTCATCACATGACTAATTTACCGTTTTACCCTTTTTACCATTAATTATGGTTTCCCATCATTTTCACTTCTTCTGACTCATATTATTTCACGTCAGAACACCATTTTTCTATTATGAAATTTACCTTATTCAATATTCAAAACACACAAGTAGGTAATTTATAAAGGGGTGTAAGCTTCACTTACCTTGCATCCAAACTACGCTTTTTTCCTTCATACTTGATTCGTTTGACCCGCTTCCTTCCCAAGCTTCCACCTAGCTTGTCAAGCGTCAAACTATCATATAATATTAACAAGGTGATTAGATTAGTCATTGTAAATCATGACCTTCACACCTTATGAACCTTTATACCAGTTTTACTTATTGAACTCTATCATAGGTCGGTTTGACTTTTTAAAAGTCAATCGTCTATTTACTTATATTTATGCACAATTACGTTCAAATCAACATCATGTTTAGAACCCGTATTATTCCATATCACACGTAATTAGTCAAATTACCCAATTACTTGTTTCTTTCGTAATTTCTACATATCCTCATTTGTTTAGGCATTTTAACAAACACCTTGCGGGCAAGATTTTTATACTAGTCTTTTCTAGTTCATTACAAACTTTTAACCAAGTTTATATTATAAAAATCAAGCCCTTGGTCTAGTATTCATGATCTATATCACTATCTTGCGTCATAACTTCAGTTTTCTCATAACTACACATACAAAATCATGTGTTCATCACAATGACATAAAACCCACTTAGTACATATATGGGTGTTCATAAATTTCATAGTTTTCAAACCTAAATCATCAAACTTTCAACTAGGGTTTACTCCTAGACATAGTTTCAACATCCCACAACACTTATACATTCAACATTCAAGCATGAATTTCAATTATGAGTGTTTATCAATATTTCAAGATATCACCAAATTACAAAATTTGACATACCTTTTGATCTCCTAGCTTAGGTGATCAATAGTTTGCGTTCACGCATCAATTCAGGTCTCGAATTGACCTTCAATTTTGGGTTTGAACTTGAACAAGGGTTTCACCCCCTTGTTCCTTCTCCTGGCCGTACGCACACTCACACACACTTAGTGTGTGTTGTGTTTTTATTATTAGTTTATATTAAAACTAATTTTACCCACTTGTTCATATTAGTCCCTCATGTTTCGTTTTGATCAAATGAAGCTATAACTCATACTTTATCACTTAATTACACATTACTAACTAGGTTTATTATTCCTAGTTAACTTAGTGGGTTCAAGGAGTTGTAGCCCGTTTTATTTTATGCCCGTTAACTCGGGCCTCTTATAAACTTTGTCTTCTCGAAGCGTTTATTCTTCTTTGTAATTAACATTAGGATTATTTATTTGAATCCTAATATTTACCTGGTTAAATTTTTACCACTAACGGTATTTCACCCGTTTATTATTATTAACGTGGTTTGACTACCAAACCCGTTTTCGGTGTGTTACAAGTCTACCCCCCTTACAAAGGTTTCGTCCTCGAAACCTTATTTACGTAGTTCATTGGTTTAAACTAAACAAACTTAGTTTTATTTTCATGGCATTCATTCTTTTCGGTCGATAGTTATCATTTGTATTGACGTGTGCGTCTTTCATGAGTAAGTCCTTACGGACCGTAACTTTCATCTTTTATTTCTTATCCTTGTCGCCTTTCATGTGAAATAACACAATTTAAATAATTGTGAATTCTTTTGCTATTTCTACCTGTTTGGATGTTTTAGTGAAATCTTTCACTTTTGTCAACCAGACTTTTCATGAACTCTTCATTTTAACCCATTCGGTCAACTTAGCGAAACATGTCGCTTTTATACTAACATTGTCTTCCAAAGGTTTACAAGCATTCTAAATCCCCCATGCCTTAGCTCGCCCTACAATGCGATTACATTTTATAGTACTTTTCTAGACCATGATCGCATCGCATCACGTTCTGTTTAAGTTTATATAAGCTTTTTATACCAAAAATCTTCCTTTCGAATTTATCGCCTTATACTCATTGGTGTCAAGACCTGTTTCTTTTATTGTTAATCGTTTCCCAAACCATTTCATACTAATTAAGTTCGTTTAAACGTTCCTTTTGACTAAAAACTGAATTTTAGTTTAACGTTTTTTTAACTTACGTCAATTACTCATAAGAAAATTTGACAATCAAGAATTTTATTCTCTTCTGTTATTATATTAAGCGGGGAAGCGTAACAAATTCCCACGCTTAATCTAAGTGACCCGTAGGTTCATTCACTTAGGCTCGTAGGATATTTTCTTAGGTTTTTCACCTTTTTTTAAGGTGAGACCCCTATAATTTGTTTATTTCTATTTGTGACCCAATGGTCATTTTGGTCCCATAAACCTTTCATTGTTTATAACCCGAAGGTTATGATGATCCCATAGATCATCTTTTACTCGTGTCATTTCGTTCTTAAAATATATATTTTTGGTGTCGAGGCACCCTTTTTAAGTTTAAAAATAATTTATTTTCATTTTTTTAATTCTAATGAATTTGACCTTAGTCTAAGGCTACATTCGTTTTCTTTTGGACTATTCTTCCGACTCTATGACTTCTCACGTCATTTACGCGTCGGTTTGTTCTCCGCTTACCATTATCTGGTTTACAACTATATTTCTTTACATCCCGTTACCTGAGTTCTTTTATCTTTAGTGTTTTTAACGCTCCCGTTGTCCGGTTTGCGTTTTTTTTTATTCTCTCATGACCCAATACATAGGTTTATCAATATTTTGCGCTCCCATTATTCGGTTTACGCTTACTTACACTAACAAACGTTAGTCTTTATTTAACTCGTTTGACTTGTTCGTGTGAATTTCGTCACTTATGAATGTCAAACTTCATTTTTTATTCAACTTGTTCAACTTTGAAATAGCTGAACATAATTATCAAAATTTCTGTTTGCAAAACCTTATCATCTTTTAGTCATAACTCATAATCCGAGTCTTTTGACTTTTAATCCGCGTTCCCTTCTCTTGGTTTACGCATATTCTCAAATCCCACCCATCTATCTGGTATTTTTACCGAAGTCATCATCAAAGCAACCATTCTGGATTTCTTTTAGACTTCGTTTTATTTTATTTGGTCGTCTTAGCGAATTCCATCACTTTTATTCAACCAATTCCTTTATTCTTTATTCAATCTATTTGACTGTCCGTGTGAATTTCATCACTTATGCCAGTCAAACAAACTTTATCCATATGCCTTAACATTCTCATTAGTCGGTTTGTAATTTCATTTTCTTTGATTCTTGCCCCTTCCATCGGGCTCATTATTCTAATGTATTACGCTTCCGTTACTCGGCTTGCGTTTACATTTATTATCGGATATTTTACATATTTGATCCGTTTTGGGTACCTTTTTAATTTGTCCCATTCGCCACATCCTTACCACATCGGACATAAATGTGTCCATTATAAGAAGTTCATGGTATCATGTGTTCACTACTTACTTGGCCAGAGTAAGCGACCAACACATGACACACATGACCTTTTTATAATCTTCGCATCACGCCCCATGCAAGTAACCTCTCTAATAATTTCCATATTCATGGTTTCAACCGGTAAAACTTTATTTAATTGTTATTTAACAATTATTAGTTTTACCCGTTTTATTCTCGCACATCTATAATGTTTTCCTTTTATCAAACTATTATACCATCACTTTCGTTAATGTAATCGCTACTTTTCTCAATAGTATTATATTGAGAATTATTTACTTGGATGATTACTTCTATCCAAGTTTCCACATAAACTAATCTTGTTATTTCTTTGTTGTTCACAATTGTGAACAACACATGTTTCTACTAAATTTCTCTTTGAAACATCATCCTAGATAGGTATTCTATCCAGGTTTTTTTCCAAGTTTTTATCTTACATATGCAATAGTCAATATCTACGTATTTGTTGTATATTACTATTTGTACAATAAATTTAAAGCGTGCACCTGGTAGATGCTCACCATAATGGGCTTTCCTTTCCATTATCTTTGTCCTATATCGTTACACAACTTAGGTCCTTTGTGACCATGCTCCACTTGTCATACTTTGGACCGTTCCTCCGTCATATCTGCAATTTGTTCAACTCTCACTATATTTATATGCGAGTGCCCTTCAACTAAAATATTTACAAAGATTAGTAATGTCAACATCAATAAACGCCCGTATTATAATACAAGGCTTTCTACTATACATGTCAACACACATAATTTCGTTAACTATATCTTTCCTTTAATTGAGGTAACGTGTATTACACGATAACCCTATGTGTTATTCACAACACTTTAATCATGCTAAACCATTAATATAAATATACTACCGGATTTGCGATCAAGTCTCGAACCGAACATCAACCCTTACCGAGAGCATAAGGTTTAAGTCCAAGCATAGTCACCCACCATGCTTGAATCTCTTAAACCAAGGCTCTGATACGAACTTGTAAGACCAATACTTCTATTTAACAGTTTTCATATTGGTTTCGAGTATAAATGTGTATTTACGATTACACATACATTTGAAAAATGCTGGTTTGTTAAAACATTTATGAATTTAAAACATTTCAACATTATGTTTATAAGTTCGTCGTTTAAAATGACGACGAATCATCATGCGGAAGCTTGTATCTTGATTGTGTTCGGTTCTTCGTTGAGATTGATCGTCATTCGGTACTTCAAATATACCTACATTTCATAAACCATGAAATGGGTTAGTCATTCGGAGTTTACAAGTGTTAAATCAAGTCCGGATGCTAAAACGAACAAGAAAAACAACATTTATTAACTTTTTTTTTATTTTTAGGGGCGTCGCCACGCGCGACGAGGGGCGTTGTCACACGCGACGAGGGGCGTCGCGCTACGCCACGACCCCTTTTTGACAGAAAGTTGTTTTGGCTGGTGCTGCATATTCCCAGCTCTACCAACTCGAACTTGTTATGAACGAAAACTTCCATAACTTTCAAAATACATATCTGTTTTACGATCCGTTTCTTTCTACGTGATCGTAATTTACTTCTCCATCACATGGAGTTAAAATCCGACATCCGGATTAACAAAATTTGAGATTTTTAAGCCTTCGGCTTAATATATATTTACTAAATTTTGACCCGTTCATGTATTTATCAAACAAAGATGTTTGTTTGATCCCAATTTCTCGTGAACCTTATAATTCCAATATTATCTATTATCCTAGGTTCAATTCACGAGTTTATATATATTCTTACACCCGTTTTTACTTAGATGCTTATTTTGACTCGTTAAGGGATATTTAAGCATTTTTCCGCATAATTCACTTACATTCGCTTCTAGCATTATATTACCACATTACTTTAACAAATAATCTTCCATTACAACTATAATCGTAGTGGATTTTAATGTGGTGACTATTGGTTTCGAGTTTTATCTTTCGGATTACTAATTTACGATAAAACGCATTTTAAAGCATTTGACTCACTAGAATCATACCTTTCGCTTTTATACTTGTCCTAAGTGTTTAATTGATCAAATAACTTATTCTAAACAAGCCATAAGGGTCGTTTGTCCGATTTACCCATCAAGGGCGTTTTGGTCAAATTTAGTCCCTCATTTTACGATGAAGGACTTTTACTAGATATTTAACCAAAATTGCTCGTTTAGCTATAGTCTTATTTATGCGTACCTTGATCGGGTCATGGCATTGACCTGTTTAAATACCTTTCACTATTAATTACTAGATAATAGCAATGCGAACCATATCTTATTTCCCTGTGATCACAAAACTCAACATGCGATCATCAATTATTATTGTCAAATGGTGTTAACACCATTTGACCCGTTTAGTTGAACTAACCATTTATCTTTTGAGATGGTATTTAATTACCATCTCACCTCATTAACCTATTCTTGTTTACTCCGTGAGTTCATATTTCTCAAAGGTCGTTTCTTATTTTGTTTGACCCGTTATGACTTACGCCATGTGGTGTCTTTTCGAATCTTTTTATCTATCCGTCAACTCATGTCCGGATTAATATTTTACCACTTTTACCTGTCACTGTTTCTACCACAACGTGATATTACAAAATTCCTTGTTTGTTCTTCATCACAAGACTAATTTACCGTTTTACCCTTTTTACCATTAATTATGGTTTCCCAACTTGTTCCGACTCATATTATTTCACGTCGGAACACCATTTTTCTATTACGAAATTTACCTTATTCAATATTCAATACACAAAAGTAGGTAATTTATAAAGGGGTGTAAGCTTCACTTACCTTGCATCCAAACTACGCTTTTTCCTTCATACTTGATTCATTTGACCTGCTTCCTTCCCAAGCTTCCACCTAGCTTGTCAAGCGTCAAACTATCATATAATATTCACAAGGTGATTAGATTAGTCATTGTAGATCATGACCTTCACACCTTATGAACCTTTATATCTGTTTTACTTATTGAACTAAATCATAGGTCGTTTTGACTTTTTAAAAGTCAATCGTCTATTTACTTATATTTATGCACGATTAGGTTCAAATCAACATCATGTTTAGAACCCGTATTATTCCATATCACACGTAATTAGTCAAATTAGCCAATTACTTGTTTCTTTCGTAATTTCTACATATCCTCATTTGTTTAGGCATTTTAACAAACACCTTGCGGGCAAGATTTTTATACTAGTCTTTTCTAGTTCATTACAAACTTTTAACTAAGTTTATATTATCAAACTCAAGCCCTTGGTCTAGTATTCATGATATATATCACTATCTTGCATCATAACTTCAGTTTTCTCATAACTACACATACAAAATCATGTGTTCATCACAATGACATAAAACCCACTTAGCACATATATGGGTGTTCATCAATTTCATAGTTTCAACCCTAAATCATCAAACTTTCAACTAGGTTTTACTCCTAGACATGGTTTCAACATCCCACAATACTTATACATTCAACATTCAAGCATGAATTTCAATTATGAGTGTTTATCAAGATTTCAAGATATCACCAAATTACAAAATTTGACATACCTTTTGTTCTCCTAGCTTAGGTGATCAATAATTTGCGTTCATGCTTCGATTCAGGTCTCGAATTGACCTTCAATTTTGGGTTTGAACTTGAACAAGGGTTTCACCCCCTTGTTCCTTCTCATGGCCGTATGCACACACACGCACACACACTTAGTGTGTGTTGTGTTTTTGTTATTAGTTTTTATTAAAACTAATTTTACCCACTTGTTCATATTAGTCCCTCATGTGTTGTTTTGATCAAATGAAGTTATAACTCATACTTTATCACTTAATTACACATTACTAACTAGGTTTATTATTCCTAGTTAACTTAGTTGGTTCAGGGAGTTGTAGCCCGTTCTATTTTATGCCCCGTTAACTCGGGCCGCTTATAAACTTTGTCTTCTCGAAGCGTTTATTCTTCTTTTTAATTAACATTAGGATTATTTATTTGAATCCTAATATTTACCTGGTTAACTTTTACCACTAACAGTATTTCACCCGTTCATTATTATTAACGTGGTTTGACTACCAAACCCGTTTTCGGGGTGTTACAAGTCTACCCCGTTACAAAGGTTTCTTCCTGGAAACCTTAGTTACGTAGTTCATTGGTTTAAACTAAACGAACTTAGTTTTATTTTCATGGCATTCATTCTTTTCGGTCAATAGTTATCATTTGTATGGACGTGTGCATCTTTCATGAGTAAGTCCTTACGGACCGTAACTTTCATCTTTTATTTCTTATCCTTGTCGCCTTTCATGTGAAATAACACAATTTAAATAATTGTGAATTCTTTTGCTATTTCTACGTGTTTGGATGTTTTAGTGGAATCTTTCACTTTTGTCAACCATACTTTTCATGATCTCTTCATTTTAACCCATTCGGTTAACTTAGCGAAACATGTCGCTTTTATACTAACATTGTCTTGCTAAGGTTTACAAGCATTCTAAATCCCCCATGCCTTAGCTCGCGCTCAATGCGATTACGTTTTATAGTACTTTTCTAGACCATGATCGCATCGCATCACGTTCTGTTTAAGTTTATATAAGCTTTTTATACCAAAAATGTTCCTTTCAAATTTATCGCCTTACACTCATTGGTGTCAAGACCTGTTTCTTTTATTGTTAATCGTTTCCCAAACCATTTCATACTAATTAAGTTCGTTTAAACGTTCCTTTTGACTAAAAACTGAATTTTAGTTTAACGTTTTTTTTAACTTACGTCCATTACTCGTAAGAAAAAATTGACAATCAAGAATTTTATTCTTTTCCGTTATTATATAAGCGGGGAAGCGTAACCAGTTCCCACGCTTAATCTAAGTGAGCCGTAGGTTCTTTCACTTAGCCTCGTAGGCTATTTCCTTAGGTTTTTCACCTTTTTTAAGGTGAGACCCCTATAATTTGTTTATTTCTATTTGTGACCCAATGGTCATTTCGGTCCCGTAAACCTTTACATTGTTTATAACCCGAAGGTTATGGTGATCCCATAGATCATCTTTTAATCGTGTCATTTCGTTCTTAAAATATATATTTTTGGTGTCGAGGCACCCTTTTTAAGTTTAAAAATAATTTATTTTCATTTTTTAATTATAATGAATTTGGCCTTAGTCTAAGGCTACATTCGTTTTCTTTTGGACTATTCTTCCGACTCTATGACTTCTCACGTCATTTATGCGTCGGTTTGTTCTCCGCTTACCATTATCTGGTTTACACCTATATTTCTTTACATCCTGTTACTGGGGTTCTTTTATCTTTAGTGTTTTTAACGCTCCCGTTGTACGGTTTGCGTTTTTTTTATTCTCTCATGACCCAATACATAGGTTTATCAATATTTTGCGCTCCCATTATTCGGTTTGCGCTTACTTACACTATCAAACGTTACTCTTTATTTAACTCGTTTAACTTGTTCGTGTGAATTTCGTCACTTATGAATGTCAAACTTCATTCTTTATTCAACTTGCTCAACTTTGAAATAGCTGAACGTAATTATCAAAATTTCTGTTCGCAAAACCTTATCGTCTTTTAGCCATAACTCATAATCCGAGTCTTTTGACTTTTAATCCGCCTTCCCTTCTCTTGGTTTACGCATATTCTCAAATCCCACCCATCTATCGGGTATTTTTACCGAAGTCATCATCAAAGCAACCATTCTGGTATGCTTTTAGACTTTGTTTTATTTTATTTAGTCGTCTTAGCGAATTCCATCACTTTTATTAAACCAAGTCCTTTATTCTTTATTCAATCTATTTGACTTGTCCGTGTGAATTTCATCACTTATGACAGTCAAACAAACTTTATCCCATATGCCTTATCATTCTCGTTAGTCGGTTTGTAATATCATTTTCTTTGATTCTAGTCCCTTCCATCGGGCTCATTATTCTAATGTATTACGCTTCCGTTACTCGGCTTGCGTTTACAATATTTTACTTATTTGATCCGTTTTGGGTACCTGTTTAATTTGTCCCATTCGCCCCATCCTTACCACATCGGACATAAATGTGTCCATTATAAGAAGTTCATGGTATCATGTGTTCACTACTTACTTGGCCAGAGTAAGCGATCAACACATGACACACATGACCTTTTTATAATCTTCGCATCACGCCCCATGTAAGTAACCTCTCTAATAATTTCCATATTCATGGTTTCAACCGGTAAAACTTTATTTAATTCTTATTTAACAATTATTAGTTTTACCCGTTTTATTCTCGCACATCTATAATGTTTTCCTTTTATCAAACTGTTATACCATCACTTTCGTTAATGTTATTGCTACTTTTCTCAATAGTATTATATTGAGAATTATTTACTTGGATGATTACTTCTGTCCAAGTTTCCACATAAACTAATCCTGTTATTTCTTTGTTCTTCACAATTGTGAACAACACATGTTTCTACTAAATTTCTCTTGGAAACATCATCCTAGATAGGTATTCTATCCAGGTTTTTTTTCCAAGTTTTTATCTTACATATGCAACAGTCAATATCTATGTATTTGTTGCATATTACTATTTGTGCAATAAATTTAAAGCGTGCACCTGGTAGATGCTCGCCATAATGGGCTTTCCTTGCCATTATCTTTGTCCGATATCGTTACACAACGTAGGTCCTTTGTGACCATGCTCCACTTGTCATACTTCGGACCGTTCCTCTGTCATATCTGCAATTTGTTCAACTCTCGCTATCTTTATATGCGAGTGTCCTTCAACTAAAATATTTACAAAGATTAGTAATGTCAACATCAATAAATGCCCGTATTATAATACAAGGCTTTCTACTATACATGTCAACACACATAATTTCGTTAACTATATCTTTCCTTTAATTAAGGTAACGTGTATTACACGATAACCCTATGTGTTGTTCACAACACTTTAATCATGCTAAACCGTTAATATAAATATACTTACCGGATTTGCGATCAAGTCTCGAACCGAACATCAACCCTTACCGAGAGCATAAGGTTTAAGTCCAAGCATAGTCACCCACCATGCTTGAATCTCTTAAACCAAGGCTCTGATACCAACTTGTAAGACCCATACTTCTATTTAACAGTTTTCATATTGGTTTCGAGTATAAATGTGTATTTACGATTACACATACATTTGAAAAATGGGGGTTTGTTAAAACATTTAAGAATTTAAAACATTTCAACATTATGTTTATAAGTTCGTCGTTTAAAATGACGATGAATCATCATGCAGAAGCTTGTATCTTGATTGTGTTCGGTTCTTCGTTGAGCTTGATCGTCATTCGGTACTTCAAAATATACCTACATTTCATAAACCATGAAATGGGTTAGTCATTCGGATTTAGTTCTCCATCACATGGAGTTAAAATCCGACATCCGGATTAAGAAAATTTGAGATTTTTAAGCCTTCGGCTTAATATATAGTTACTAAATTTTGACCCGTTCATGTATTTATGAAACAAAGATGTTTGTTTGATCACAATATCTCGTGAACCTTATAATTTCAATATTATCTATTATCCTAGGTTCAATTCACGAGTTTATATATATTCTTACACCCGTTTTTACTTAGATTCTTATTTTGACCCGTTAAGGGGTATTTAAGCATTTTTTCGTATAATTAACTTACATTCACTTCAAGCATTATATTACCACATTACTTTAACAAATAATCTTCCATCACAACTATAATTGTAGTGGATTTTAATGTGGTGACTATTTGTTTCGAGTTTTATCTTTCGGATAACTAATTTACGATAAAACGCATTTTAAAGCATTTGACTCACCAGAATCATACCTTTCGCTTTTATACTTGTCCTAAGTGTTTAATTGATCAAATTACTTATTTCTAAACAACCCATAAGGGTCGTTTGTCCGATTTACCCATCAAGGACGTTTTGGTCAACTTTATCCCTCGTTTTACGATGAAGGACTTTTACTAGATATTTAACCAAAATTGCTCGTTTAGCTATAATCTTATTTATGCGTACCTGGATCGGGTCATGGCATTGACCTGTTTAAATACCTTTCACTATTAAATACTAGATAATAGCAACGCGAACCATATCTTATTTCCCTGTGATCACAAAACTCAACATGCGATCATCAATTTTATTTTCAAATGGTGTTAACACCATTTGACCCGTTTAGTTGAAATAACCATTTATCTTTTGAGATGGTATTTAATTACCATCTCACCTCATTAACCTATTCATGTTTACTCCGTGAGTTCATATTTCTCAAAAGTCGTTTCTTATTTTGTTTGACCCGTTATAACTTACGCCATGTGGTGTCTTTTCGAATCTTTTTATCTATCCGTCAACTCATGTCCGGATTAATATTTTACCACTTTTACCTGTCACGATTTATACCACAACGTGATATTTCAAAATTCCTTTTTGTTCTTCATCACATGACTAATTTACCGTTTTACCCTTTTTACCATTAATTATGGTTTCCTACCATTTTCACTTCTTCTGACTCATATTATTTCACGTCAGAACACCATTTTTCTATTATTAAATTTACCATATTCAATATTCAATACACAATAGGTAGGTAATTTATAAAGGGGTGTAAGCTTCACTTACCTTGAATCCAAACTACGCTTTTTTCCTTCATACTTGATTCGTTTGACCCGCTTCCTTCCCAAGCTTCCACCTATCTTGTCAAACGTCAAACTATCATATAATATTCAAAAGGTGATTAGATTAGTCATTGTAAATCATGACCTTCACACCTTATGAACCTTTATACCTGTTTTACTTATTGAACTCTATCATAGGTCGGTTTGACTTTTTAAAAGTCAATCATCTATTTACTTATATTTATGCACAATTAGGTTCAAATCAACATCATGTTTAGAACCCGTATTATTCCTTATCACACCTAATTAGTCAAATTAGCCAATTACTTGTTTCTTTCGTATTTTCTACATATCCTCATTTATTTAGGCATTTTAACAAACACCTTGCGGGCAAGATTTTTATACTAGTCTTTTCTAGTTCATTTCAAACTTTTAACCAAGTTTATATTATCAAAATCAAGCCCTTGGTCTAGTATTCATGATCTATATCACTATCTTGTATCATAACTTCGGTTTTCTCATAACTACACATACAAAATCATGTGTTCATCACAATGACATAAAACCCACATAGCACATATATGGGTGTTCATCAATTTCATAGTTTTCAACCCTAAATCATCAAACTTTCAACTACGGTTTACTCCTAGACATGGTTTCAACATCCCACAACACTTGTACATTCAACATTAAAGTATGAATTTCAATTATGAGTGTTTATCAAGATTTCAAGATATCACCAAATTACAAAATTTGATATACCTTTTGATCTATAGCTTAGGTGATCAATAATTTGCGTTCATGCATCGATTCAGGTCTCGAATTGACCTTCAATTTTGGGTTTGAACTCGAACAAGGGTTTCACCCCCTTGTTCCTTTTCCTGGCCGTACGCGCACACACACCCACACACTTAGTGTGTGTTGTGTTTTTATTATTAGTTTTTATTAAAACTAATTTTACCCACTTGTTCATATTAGTCCCTCGTGTTTTGTTTTGATCAAATGAAGCTATAACTCATACTTTATCACTTAATTACACATTACTAACTAGGTTTATTATTCCTAGTTAACTTAGTGGGTTCATGGAGTTGTCGCCCGTTTTATTTTATGCCCCGTTAACTCGGGCCTCTTATAAACTTTGTCTTCTCGAAGCGTTTATTCTTCTTTTTAATTAACATTAGGATTATTTATTTGAATCCTAGTATTTACCGGGTTAATTTTTACCACTAACGGTATTTCACCCGTTCATTATTATTAACGTGGTTTGACTACCAAACCCGTTTTCGGGGTGTTACAGCGTCTCCCCAACTGTGAGCTGCTTTGTTTTGCGTGCCCGGGCTTTGATTATTTTCAAACCTTATGTCACAGTCTGAGGCCCAAAACCAAGTTGTTTCTGAAACTCGAAATCTTAAATGATGCTACTGATAACCTAACAATCAACTTCAATGGTTTAATGCGCTGTTAAACATCAAGTCTCCGTTTAACACGTTGTTCAAGGCTAAGGATGCCAACCTCGCATCGTTGGTCCTTAATAGTGTCATGTCAACCATGGCGTGCTCTCAGATTCCTCCGAGACATAATAATGATTGCTCAGCATAGCACACAAGTCATGCAAATTTGCAAGGTTTACACACAATTATTGTTTTAATCATGCTTAAAGTTTAGGACCAAGTTAAGGTGTACCTGGTTTTGTCATGGGTATCACCTATAATCATAATAATATCATGATATACATATCATATCCGGTTACCACAGACTCGTACTAATCAAAGTTTACCGGGATTTTTCATTATTGTCACAGTCTCCCCCGGTTAAAAGAATTCCGTCCTCGAAATTCCGTTTAGTAATCCATTGTAAAGCTCCGTATTTATATTCGTGTCAGTCATCTGACATACATCGTACGAAGATGATAATTGTGCTACCTAGTAGCAGTGTAAATTGTCCATCCACAATTCCTACATATTGTTAAGTGTAACGTCTGTCATCACTTCCAATCTGAAAGTGAGAGTGTTGTTGGACCCACAGTAGGATATGAGTTTCGTATTCTGCTTATAGCTGACTGCAATTATTACGTTTTCTTTGCATTCATCATCTTCACCATTCATACACCATAGGTTTCAATTACGATTTCGTTTAATAGTTATTGAACACCCCCTATAAAGGAGGAGTATGGGTACTCTCCCAAGGTATGTTGCGAACATTGCAGTAATGAGCACCATGCTCCGCATGTTTGTGTTAAGGGAATAAATTTGGTCTCACCGAGTGGTGCACGCCAATCTTCCCTTGTTGTCGTGTACGTGTGTATCTTCGGCTAATTCTAACCGACCACGAGAGTCCCTACTCTATGGTAGAGAAAGAGAAAGGCTTTTATGAGCCTATGGTTGCCATAAGGCAAACATGTACCCGAGTAACAACGAATCTGCACCCTCACATCAACAGGGTGCCGAACTACTCACCAGTAGTCTAATCACGTCATAAGGATACGGAATTTCTATAGTAATAATTCCAATTTGTATTAAGTTTTGGGAGCTTGGCTCCAGCTGTGGTATAACTGTTTATGTCTTTTCCCAGTAGGAAATAACTTAGTAACTTTGATGACATCGATGCGATTCTCCGAGAGATATCGTATAAAATTTCCCATATACCGGGAATGATAGGGTGTGTGCCCAATGCGGTTTTAATTCCAGTAGCACCACATCTAGAATGCTACTATATCACGTGGAAATGCTTAAGGCGTGATGAGTGTCTAATGATCACAAGTATCACTATGATGCCCTACACATGGGATCGGCATTGATTATAGACGTACGGGTAATTGGTAAAAGATGACTAAGTAACGAGTCATCGAATCAAGGTTCCCCATTGACGGAGTACCCTTCGCAGGGTGAGTACATAGCAACGTTCGACTATCATTTCATAAGGATGTCGTTAATGGAGACAATGAGAAGCAATCATTTCCCATGATGTTCTAGAAAGATTACCTAATGCACAGGCGAATATAACCCATATTAGTCACAAGGTGGTTAATCACCACTTGAACGTCTCGGTCTCGTGGTTTTTCGAGTCCAGTTCAGACTTGGTAAGATCTGAATTGTATATGAGTATAAAAAGATATAGTGCCTTCCCATCTTGGAACCCCACCAACTGAATCACTGCTTAAACGTAAGGGTTTCATCGAATTCGTTCATGTCAACCCATCTTGGTTTAGATTGGGAAATTCGCGTGGTTTTGTGAAACCATGGGATGAAGCCCGAATTCATAGTCACCCTAGTCTGATAGGTTCAATTGACCACTGAATCTGATTTTTCCCGTTAGTCTCATACTCGTAATAATGTAAACAAGAAATGAAAACCCGGCCCCCGGGTGGGCCGAGACTAGGCTTGTTAAGTTTCTCGACCCCTTTTTGTAGGATTAGTCTGTTCTGTTTCCCAATAGGGCACAAAAGGAATATGTGATGCTGGGAAATGTAGTAACATAGATCCACAATCGCTTGACAACCTCTTGAAATTACCAAAAGCAGCTTCAAGAACGCTGAATGAAAACCGTAATCAATCGAGGTAAGTCTAGCATTCTGACGGCTAGGATACGAATAAAGGCTATGAATGCCATTTCACATCCAGTCGGTGCATCCCACCAAGCACCGATCTACACTTTGGTCATTTAGTTTGACTTAATATCGCACATTGAGGTATTTACAATTCGTAGCGTGTGTTACGTAACTCTCCAAATTTGAAGAGAATTAGTTGCCGCGTCAAAGTCTTATTCCTCTTTTAAGTGTATATAACGTGCTTACTAACGGAATTTCCTTCTGGATGAACATGATATCCTAGGGACGTGTTCGGAAGATTCGCTAGTCCCTTCATTTGGAATGATCGGGACTACTAGATTTACGGGTTAGCTTTCCCCAGGTGGGTACGGCACACAAAAGACACCAATTACGATATTCAGACGACTCATGACTACTTTAATTTCAAAGAGAGTTTAGTTTTGATCATGTTCCTTCATGCAGGGTAGTTCGTGCTTTTCCTAGTATGGCGTATGTACGTGACCCTGGTGACATGATCTGACCGCACACTTAAGCACTAGCCCTCTTTGGGTTAAGTCTAAGAGCAATCTTAATAGTTGCATAATGTCGGATATTATTACATACATGATAATGATGTTGGTTATACAAGTTGTGGGCTCATGCGGGCGATGAAAGTGTGTGGTAGGGATGATTGAATATGTGACATTGATACAGGTATATAAGTATTGTTTATAATAGAATGGCCCCGGAATGCTCACCACAAATGACCGAGGCGAAAAACGCGCAAATGATAGCGCAATAGCTTCAGACAATCATCCCCCTGATCATGAATTTTACTCGTGGTACGAATACCACGGTATGTATATATACAGTATTATACTTGAGATTTCTCCTGTTCTTGTTTCCTTAAGTAACACAAGAATTTTCATCACTCGAAATAAGCGAAGAATCAAGTTTCTCAGTAACATCGTATCTCACAAATACTCATTTGAATTGATCAAATTGGAAATCATTTAAAAGTATCAACTAGTTAAACGAAGACGAGGGGTGTTTCAACAATATTTCCCTAATCTAGAGAATTTAGTCCTCGTATACTCATGAGGACTAGCAACACCGTCTACCGTATAACTTTAGGTTACTCACCAGAATAAGGTATCATTCACTTTGTGTCCAATCGACGGATAAAAGTCACTATATCATCCTCCTACACATGTAGGAGACACTACCAAATAACACCTTTACAATGATCCAAAGGGAATTTCAGACATTCCTTAGGAATTGTGAATAACATCGGGTATAAATATTTGGACTCCTCAAATGTTTCAAGGAGGAGGAGGAGACGTATGGTGTTCTCCAGGTATTATTATCGTAGCGTCGGGGAGTCAATATGTCTTATAAGCATACAAGTATCTGAGTTAGTCCTTACCCAGGATCACTCGCACGGCCGTAGTAGTTATCGTGTCATGAAAAGCCTTAATCGAAAGGAATCAAAGAACCATGTATCCCCTTATGCGATTTCTAGCATGAATGCACCGCCTTCCTATGTGTGATATAGATTCAAGCCCTAGTATCTCAGGGTTTCCAAAAGAATTCAGGTAAGGAGCCCGTGTAGTCTAGAGTTGAAGATGTAATTAAGAGTTGTCACAGGTTATACATCGTATTACAGTACTTGAATACTGCGATCTCTTCTTTCATTAGAACATATTTTCTCTAAGTTATGCGAGGCTGAAAACAAGGGATCGTTTGGTATATAAAAATTTTATACGATTCTTTTAAATACCGTCCTTCGAATTTGATAGGTATATATATATATATATATATATATATATAAGTAAAATAATCGTTCGACGGAAAATTTGCTTTGTGTCATTTGTTTATTAAGTATTCCTTAAGAGGTAGCTTCGTTACGGTCCTTCATACCGTTCATTAACTACTTCTTAGAGTTATTGGAGATTTACCTTGTAGTAGTTCGAACTAAATCAATAGGATTCAAGGTTGTAAGTCGCTTGGTTCTATCACCGAGACACCTGTCGTAGTTCCATAGGAAGCTAACGTACCGCATCATAGTTGAACATTGATTAAAAATAGGGTGTATCACTTTAGTAATTTATATGTATCGGACCTCACCACTCTCCAATAGTGTTAGTAAGGAGAATTGAATTGATTTGAAGCAGTGAGTCGGATTTTTTACATGATTATAGTTTTCCGTCTTTGCACCGAGGTTACGTCATCCTCAACCGAAATTTACCAAATTGACACTTGGATCGGACCGCGGTTAATGTTGTATATTTCTGATTAACTGTATACATAGGAGTGTCATGTTAATACGAAGTATGTACGGTTACGAGGAATATTGGCAAAATTGTTCCCGCCTCCACAAGTCTTATCACCATCAAATCCGCATCCACACAGTTCCTCACCAAACTTTGATTACATCAAATAAGTTTATCCATTTATGTGTTACCCCTAAATCCCCTTGAGTTATCAACACCGATGTTAATTACGCGTCCTTATTAAGAATTAGTGATTGCATCATTAGCGAACGACAGCTAATCATGGAAATATATGCTTCGCTGAGTAATTTCATAGACAACGGTCGGTGACGTGAGAATAGGTTGTTCGCCATATCGTAATGATTCCGAATATATGCCTATACATTCAGCAAATCCAGCCAAAAGAAATAACTTACGCTGAATTGTCTTATCGAAGACAGAAACCTTGTTACTTATCGCGGATCGATCATTGGGTCATCGATGTGGGTAAGCTATCACCGGCTATACTCAAATAGTTCAGTACGGATTACTACCGATGTGTAGTACCCCTAGAAATCGTGACACGTATTTGAGAAAAAAAGGACTTTCCCAGGATTAATCCAGTGGTCGTTTATATGTCGACCCAAACTACTTTTCATGTAAATTTACTACAACCATGTATACACATCGTGATTACGACAACTATGGCGTCATCTATCGCATCAAACAGGGTCGAAGTCTCAATACCTCATTGCCCAAAACATAATCGAACAAGTGGCAACATGAAGCCCATCTGCCCTGAGTAACGGTACCTTGATCATGTAGCCAGGTGTTTATATATAGGAAGTACCGCATCATATCCACCACGCCCATATAACTGATCAGTATTCCGTTCTCCACGATATTCGGGCCTCATACTACTTTCTACAAATAACCAACTGAAATTTAAACAATCGTTAATCGTAAAGAACACAATGTAACCAACGGTCACACGAAACGATGTTCCACATCGCAAAGCGTTTCAAAGGAATGTATATCATCACAAACTCTATACCCCATGGCATCGAATGACAATAGGAAGGGTAACTTATTCACGCACCCTATGCCATTTCCATGACCCGGAGATCGTCCTATTCATATATATCCTATACTGAAACATGTGCTAAGGAATACCACTAACGTGAAAGCTAGTGCCAAAATTATAAGCAGAAGAGGAATCCTACGGACCATCAGTTGAATCGCAGATTCAAGGACGAAAAAGTTTCGTAAGATGTTTGAACTCTACGATTGTATAACAATCGAATATGAAACAACGAGAAGTGAAGTGAGGATCCGTATATGTCCTTCCAGCTTATCAGAACGACCCACACGTTCTTTATGTATCTATGTTCATTTGAAATACCATTCTGGTATGCAATCGTTATTATAATAAATATAAGGATAGGGTTGGTGAGATCGTATTGCACTAAAGGCTTAGGGAATCCAACTCTAGTGGATATTAAATATGTGGTCAATAGGAATGTGGAATGGACTGTAACACAGGTTTCCTGCCTATCGCGAAGGCATATGTAATAACGCATTATTCACCAATCCCAACTCATGCATCAAATTACGCCCAAACATTCACACACTATCACCTTGGCACACGTATGTATCATTCCACATATTTAAGTGTGTTTATTACCGCGGCTTTCCCAACACTGCCTCGTATGAGCAAGTCTGTTATTACGTTCCGGACATAATAACCCACATGCCCCACAAGGCCATCCTGGTACTTGCAAATAGGATACTTTACAGTGTTCACTAAGCATCTTTAGTTGAGGTTAATTTTTCCAATGATGTCCACTAAAGTCCGAGCCTGTAGTTATAGTCTAGGTTTCCTTAAAGGCACCTAATTCTCTATAACCAATGGCTTTGATACTAGCTTCTGTCACACCCCGACTTGCAGCGGATGAAAAAAATACGGGATGCAACGGACACCTCTGGTACGAGCACATTGTTTATAAAGACACTACATTGTATTACTCCCGAAATGTTGATTACATACTACATGTATGTTACAACTGCATGTTCCCATGAACCACAAAGTCTTCTAAGCCGCATGCGTCTATATCAGGGTTCGCCTACAAACATGTCTTGAACAACATACACGGATCACACCTGTCTCAAGTTACCTGAAATGCATGTTAGTGTTAAAAAGGGTCAGCTAAACGCTGCGTGAGTTCCACTTGTTTAATTGTTGTATAACAATATGTGTTAACAAGTTTAATTGCACCGGTGATAATCACAATGACGGTCACAGTCATAGTCGCAGATGGACTTACACGAGGACACAAGTGAAACCTGACTGTTTTACCCCGGGTCGTGTCACCCAGACACTCCCGGTCCACCAACTGCGTCACGTGCAGTTCAACGCCCCTTAGTAGTTATGCCTAACAACACAACCAAATTAGGATGAGTGCAGTAGCCTAGTGCCGACACACTGTCAGTCATGGCACTGGGTTGGTCAAACTGATAGTACTATCCACAGGCTTACGTTAATCACTTGTCTTGCAGAGGGGAGGTAGTTCGTGTGTTAGATAATTCACATCATATATTGGTACAATTAACACAGTTTCATAACATGCCAATCGTCTCAGAAACAGTATCACAGTGTAAAAGTGGGAGAGTAAAACTCAGTCCCAGATTGGTGTAATCAATACAGTTCATAACCAGTTCATGTGATAGGGAAGTAAAATTCCCTTCATAAGTTTGTGTTACCAACACAGTTTGTAACATGCATTCCACCCCAAGGAAAACAATAAAACAATTAAAAGTGGGGTAGTGAAACTCACAGTGCAAACAGTGGTCTCAACACAAGAGTGATCAAGCAGCTGGATCAACTTTAATGACACACATGCAAGCATGGACTCAAATCAGTATCTAAGTTGGTAATGGTTATAACTTGGATCTGTTCATGAGTTTTTACTCCGGATTGAGTCTATAGGACAATGGTATGGTGATGGACGTCAGGGTAGTATTAGTTTTTAGTTTGGCTTCCGGGCACCGGTTCGCGTGCCATCCAAAGTCAGTAGTTTAACGTATTAGGATAATGGTACGGGATACTAATAGTACCAACACGTGGTTATTTAAGAATGATTAACTTTCGATCAAGGGAGTTTGAGTGCTTAGGGAGTCTAGGTTGCCCAAATTTGAGTTTCATTTTCACCGTCGGGAATTCTCCCGAACTGTCTTAGGACACTCCCATAGTGCCCAATTTGCCCGGGTATCTCCCGGAATACTCCCAGTGTTCGAATTATAGTATTTGTCGGGTTGGGTCAGTTCCGGCATGTTCGTTATACGGTAAACTGCCGAAATTGCTTTAAAATAATATATTTTTAACTCCATAAATTCCCATTTAATCTATATTTCATAAAAACATGTAATATTTATATAAATCCATAAAAATCTGTATATTATGGGAAAAAGTTCTGAGAATTTATTTTGTTAATTTACTTATTTTAATAAATTATTTATAAAACTATTTTTAACCACATAATTAAAATTAAATACCATTAGTAGTTCAAAAATTGCAAAAAAAAGCTCTAGAACACTATTAGATGTCCAATAACTCCTCACAAAATTTTGAGATTTTTCCGATTTGGTTTCGGTGCGTTCCCGGCTACCGAAAACTCGCAAAAACGCGGGTTTTTAACCCAAATCAAAACTCAACCAATTGACTCTGAATTTTCCCATAACATTTCCCATATGTTCCTTAGTGTCTATGTAAAATTTGGTGATTTATTGAATTCGTTTGATAATTGTTCCAAAATTCTCGGTAAAATAGTTAAAAATTCACCAAAAATTATAGAAAATTCCAAAAATTCTAAACTTTTACGTGGACCTTCCTAATAATAGCCTACATCGCCACACCAAATTTTAGCTCAATCCAAGTTTCACGGACCAAGTTATAGCTAAACCAATATTCTACCCATCCTTGTTTCGGTTTTCGGATGATATACCTAGCGATTCTTCCGATTCTAAGTGTTTATCTTGATACCAGAAGTGTGTGAAGTCTATATTCAGTACCTACACATCAAATATAACCCATATATGCTAGAACTTAGATCAATCAAGCTTTAATTCATTGTTTTCTGGTTAATCGAATAATTAAGCGATTTTTATCGAATAAGAGTTGATTAGGGTATCAAACCCAAAAGATATGGGATCATGGCTGCCATATAACACCAGGTAAATACTAGGGTGTTCTTATTCAGCCCATAAACATGTTTAAACCTTCAAAATCTTGGATTAAAAAGGGTTTTTCGGTTATAATTCGGGTTTAATCAAGGATTAATGATCAAAACCTTATGAAACATCGATTATACCTTTGATTTTTGTACGTTGGGAGGATGATCAGCTGAAGGAGATGAAGTATATGGCAGATTTCTTGAGAGAGTTGTGATTTTTTTTTGTGTTAAAATGATAAAGGAAAAAGGAAAAAAAAATAAAAACAATATAAAAGGGGGGAGGGTGGCGGTTTGGATGTGGGCCCCAAGGGGCACCTTGTGCTTCGTTTGTCGTGAAAAAAGATGATGTTTATGTTCTGTTTGCGTTTAGGTTCGTTTTCGGGTCCCGGATGCGTTCTCGATTTGCGCAACGGGCTCCGTTTTTCGCGTTCTTACTGTCAAAAGACTTGGTTTTAAAAATTGGGTATAACCGTCTTGAAATCTGAGCATGGTTACGTTTTAATCATAAAAGTCTCGTATGACGTTCGTTTAAGTGTTTTTAAGCTTGATCGATCGTTTACTTGCACATTTGGTCACCTTATGTTATGCCCCGAATGAAGTCGTCTCCCCAACTGTGAGTAGCTTCGTTTTGCGTGCCCGGGCTTTGATTATTATCAAACCTTATGTCACAGTCTATGGCCCAAAATCGAGTTGTTTCTGAAACTCGAAATCTTAAATGATGCTACCGGTAACCTAATAATCAACGTCAAAGGTTTAATGCGCTGTTAAATGTCAAGTCTCTGTTTAACACGTTGTTCAAGGCGAAGGATGCCAACCTCGCATCGTTGGTCCTTAATAGTGTCATGTCAACCATGACGTGCTCTCGGATTCCTCCGAGACATAATAATGATTGCTCAGCATAGCACACAAGTCATACAAATTTGCAAGTTTTACACACAATTATTGTTTTAATCATGCTTAAAGTTTAGGACCAAGTTAAGGTGTACCTGGTTTTGTCATGGGTATCACTTATAATCACAATAATATCATGATATACATATCACGTCCGGTTACCACGGACTCGTACTAGTCAAAGTTTACCGTTATTTTTGACAATTGTCACAATAACCTTAGTAGGTTTTTACCTATACAACTATGGTCACAAATATGTATTTGGTTGGATCCTAAGATCGACCAAACGGATTGGATTCGAAAGTCAAAGCGGTGGTCAAGACCGCTCGACTTACGACCCTAATAAAGCACTAAACATGAAGTGACGAGTTAGACATGTCTAACTAAGTCTACAAAACTGATTTGGTATCAAAATTTGGTGTTTTGATAACCGAGAATAGTTTCGTCGTAAAATGTACATTATGTGCATCTTTGACCGAAACTTTGACTCGTCATTTCAGCTAGTAAACGTGGTAATTAGAAGGTGCAATCGTTAGGGATTATAACCTTCATGATTACGATCATGTTGCAAAGTTCAATTGAACTTTGACTTGACCAATTATGGTCAGAATCGAAAGTCAAACAGATAGTCATCTGGTTGACATTTAGCTCAAAATAACTAAAATGATGAACAAGACTAGGAAAGAACACTTACTTGTGTTATAGGAAAGCTTAGAACTTCAGTAAGAGGACTCTATAAGAGAGAAAGAAAGAATGAAGGAATGAGCAAGGAATGGAGGAGTTTCAATGGCTATTTATAGTGTTTTGGGAGTTCTAGGATCATCCCACATGTCCCATGAGGTGGCAAAGATCAAAGGTGATCAAAACAAGTGTCAAATGCAGGTTAAAACTTGGGGAATACGGATTCTTGGGCTCCAAGCATAAGAAAACCATGGGCTGCAAGGCAATTCTGCCAGTGCCTATCGTAGTTTATGATGGCTACCGTACGCTACCCTGGCCACAAGTTTCATTTTAGGCAGATTTGGCCCTTAGAGTTGTTTTGTCGCGTTTTGTCACTTCTAACACCCGTTAACCTAATTTTTAAGCTCTATGAGGATGTTAAAGCATATATGACTTAAATTTTGCCCAAAAATATCATGGATGTCGTTTCGTTCAGTTGTTCGGTTGCGTTTTTCGCTTAATTACGAGAACGCTATAACGACCATGAAATTGACCAAAATTGCGCAACAATTGATATTTTTGCATTCTCATCAATAAAATATAAGATTTTATTGATTACCAAAGTATTTGGATTCGTATATGTGGTTTTTATTCAAAAATACGAGAATCAGCAGACTTTCGTAGTTGCTCGAAAATAGTCCCTGAGCTTGAATAAGCATGTTTTTTCCATACCAAACTCTTCAAAACTTATTTCTAAGTTATGCAAACGGTATTTAAGGTATGTTTAGCTTATGTCCTTGTTTCAGAGTGTGTGTCATGTTAAACTGATTTTGTTTGCGTAACAGTTTACGGTTTACTTCCAGAAATGGTTTGAGAGTTTGAAATTGTACAAGGACTTAAAATGTGCAATTCATTGGATTTTAAATTGGTCGGGATTGTACAATGGTTGAAAAGGCACAAATGTCACAGTATCCCCTACTTTAGAAAATTTCATCTCGATATTTAATTAGAGGAAGCTTGTGAAAACAGATGTGGGTATTTCGCTTTCATTTGATCCTCTCATTCCCAAGTAAACTCTGGGTCACATTAGGATTTCCCATGAACTTTTTCAATCGAATTTGCCTGTTGTTTCTAGGAATAAGTTCAGATCTAATGATTTAAACTTCATTCCAATAGATTGGTGCACGACATTTCCGATTATACCAGGCCTCAAAAGAACCTTGTAAATGTCAGAGTGATAACTCCTGTTGTAGTAGAACTCGATCATTGGCAGATGAGAATTCTAACTATCACTCTAAACCAATAACATAAGCTCTAAGTATGTTCTCAAGTGTTTGAGTTGTTCTTTCGGTTTATTTATTTGTTTGAGGATTATAAGCAGTGCTTAGATTTAGTTTGGTTCCCATGGCGGATTGCATGGATTTTCCAAAAAATGAGATGAGAAACGAGTGTCACGATTTGTTATGATGTTTGAAGGAACACCATGACGTGATGAAATCTCATTGGCATAAATCTTAGCAAGCTTTCTAGTAAAGGGAATCCTCATGAATCGACAAAAGTGTGTTGACTTAGTAAGACGGTGAATGATTAGCCAAATAGCGTCATGACCTCTAGGAGTGCTTAGTAGTTTGGTGGTGAGATCCATAGCAATGTTTTCTCACTTCTACACAGGCACTTCTGGTTGTTCAAGCAACCCGAAGGAAAACTGATGTTCTGCCTTTAGAGCTTATGAATCCGAAAAAGGGTGTGAACTTGAAAGGGAATTGGAGTTTCCGAATAACGGATGGAAGAATGTTTCATAGAGGTTTCGTATGAAGGCTATTATAGGAAAATGATGTGTGTGTTCAAAGTTGGAGATGGAAAGTGCATAAAAGGTTTCGCGGATTTAATAAAAACATTGGTCGAGGTCCAGAACTTCTAGTAACTTAAATAACGCCACACTTTAAATGTAAGAAGGAACACTTATATATAGGAAGTATCAACGGCATATTCACCGTCCCTTATTACATTGTTCCCATTTCTTTATTCTTATCACTATGGGTTCTTACGCAAGACAAAACTTGCTATGGTTTCCTATGCACAGAATTTTATAATTATGTGTGCACCCACAATTACTAAATTATTTGCATAGTCCGCATAGTTCATTTTGTAATGTGCAGGGGAAAAATCAAACAAATAAATTCACATAAAGCATTTAAACGTGTGATAACTCGTCTAGACCATCAAAGGGTCTCTTTATCTTTGAATCAAATAATGGTTTGGAATAGCACTTTGGAATCTAAGGGTCTAACTATTTACATAGAAAACCCCATCAAGAATTTAGAATAGCACTTTGGGATCTAGAGATCTAACTATTTGCATAAGAAGATTAATCATGGATTTGGGATTTGTGTTTTGTTTCATCACCAAAAATTGCACATAGACATATTGCTTAAGACCAATTAGGGACTTATGAAAGCACCCTTAGGTATCCAATCAAGGATTTAAAGTGGTACTTCAAGTATCCATTAAGGGTAACTTGTGATTTGTACTTTGTTTGTTAGAAGAAACGTATACATAGGATTTTCGTAGAGATCGCGAGCAATCTCAAAGATGGAAGAAATCATGAAAGTAGTTCAATTTGCAAGGAACAATATCCTTGGTGTCGGTATTGTAGAGGTATGTAACACACACACACATAATCATATAGGTTTTGTGAATAAATTGAAATAACAAGATATTTTATAAACCAATAGAAATGTTTCAAGATTCTTGGATAAATAAAAAGGAAAATGTAAAAGTTTAAATGTTCACAGCTGCATTATCATTAGTATGAGCCTCGGTAGCATTTATGTTAAATGCTCGTCCACGGGCTGGATTTGCATTAACGAGCTTCGGGCAATTGTTTTGGTAATGAGTAAGATCACCACAATTGTAGCACGATCCAGGTGGATAATGAGGTCGAGTAGGAGGTACTTGAGGAGCAATAGGTTGAGTAGGTCTTGTGGCAGTTTGGTTGTGGGTGTTGGTGGCAAAAGGGCACGCATTAATCAAATGTCCTAGTCGTCAACAGTGGGTACATTGGTGACATGGTGATTGATATAGATGGTGACGGTTGCATTTGTTGCACAGAGGGGCGGTGCCAACATATGTTTTCCTTGCACAAGGTTGTGCAGGTTGGTTGGGAGCAACTTGGTTATTGTGTGCAACTACGGCAAAGTTTTGTGAAGCCTTACGCGTCTTTAACTTCTTGGAGGGTTCAGTTTTAGTTTCCTTTTGTTTCTCTTGTATAGTCTTGTCAGATGGTTTTGTGTCGCCTTTGCGGAAAAGTTTACTCTTCTTGACTTGAGAGTCAGTCAGGGTAGCTGCTAGTTCAATGGCCTGTCTAACTGTAGCGGGATTGCTACTAGTGACTATGTCCTGAACTGGGTCAGGGAGGCCACCAATGTACTTTTCGATTGCTTTATCCGAAGGCGTAACCATGGTAGGACATAGCAAACTTAGCTGCTCATATCGGTCAGTGTAGGCACGATGTTCTCCACTATCTTGTTTAAGATCGTGGAACTCATTCTCAAGTGCCCTCTGTTCATGATGTGGGCAGAATTCTTTCATCACGAGAGCTCTAAGCTCTTCCAACATTTGAGCTAATGCTACACTAGCACCTCTATCCCTCATAACCCTGTTCCACCATGTGATTGCTCTCTTTTGAAAAACACTCGAAGCAAACTCTACTTTGCACTCATTAGGACACCGAACATGGCGGAAAATGCTCTCGATACTCTCAAACCATTATAGGAGCCAACTAGCTCCCTCAGACCCACTAAAGTTGAGTGGTTTGGCCGAATTGAATTGTTTAAAGTTGCACGGAGTAGGTGCATTGTTGTTCTTGTTGGCTTGGTTTAGTTGGGTCACAAGGATTGGTAGTATCGCAGCCATTTGCTCAGCGGTCATAGCCGCCATTTCGGCATCTTGGGTAGTGTTGCGACGAGGAGGAATTCTAAAAGAGAGGGGAATGTATGAGAGGAAATGAATTAGATTGATAAAGGATAGTTAAAATGAATGTTATAAATATCGACGAAGTATAAGGATTGTGATCATTTGTTTGTTACTTAAAGCAAACAAATGACATAGTGACTAACCAAAGTAAATGGGTCTTTATAATATGTCACGAGACATGCTTTAGCCTATAAGTGGACACTCACCCCAAGAGTTCCCAGGTAAGAGTGACTGGTCCGGTGATACGGATTTGTATGAACACTCTAGCCTTAGACAGAAAACTCAGGGTACAGGCATCCAACCTTCCAGATTGCATATGTTCACATTACTAAAGCCCAAACTTTGACGAGATTTTGAAAACTTTGAAGGCAAAAAGCCCAAAAACATATCATCTAATGATAGATGATTTCTTGCGATGTTTTGGAAGAATTTGACTTTCAAGAATGTATTATGTTTTGGTTTTGGTAATCACCTATGGATAGGTGATGATATTGTATTAAGAATCTAAACACAAGAAAACTCGCGTTAGGGTGCTAGGAAGGTTATAGACTAGGTCAACAGTATTGTTAATAACCTAATTACCTATAACCATGAGCTCTGATACCAATCTATGTAACACCCCGATCGCGTAATACAACAAACCGCGGCGGAAACATCGGGGAGTCACGTTACAGGAAATTGTTTCACAACACTTGGTATTTAAAGTTTTGTTTTATTGAATTAATGAATTACATTGTTTTAAAACAAATCAAACAAATACAAAAATTGTCTTCCAAGTTTTAAGGTAAGCTAAGGCCCGAGTCCATCCTATGTGTCGCATAAGTTAATAATCATCATATAATAGTACCTGAAACATATGAAAATAAAATGTCGGCATAAAAATGCCTGTGAGTAACATAGGTTTTGTGATTTAGATTCATGGCTTTGGATATTAAAAGAAAAGGGTTATACGATTTCAAAATAACCATGAATCCTTGATAAACATTTGGTTTCTAAAATACTTTGCTTTTTGATAAAAAGATTTGTAGTATATGCAAAAAAATATACTTTGGTTTTGAAACAATTAAATTGGTAGTATATTAAAATATACTTTGGTTTATGAATAATAGGTTTTGGTATTACATCAAAATATACTTTGGTTTATGCATAAGAGAAACGGCAATATATCAAACCATACTTTGGTAGTATATCAAACTATACTTTGGTAGTATGTCAAACTATACTTTGGTAGTATATCAAACTATATTTGGTAGTATATCAAACTATACTTTTTGAAATAATAAAAGATAAACTTTATGGCTTAATTGGAAAACTTTGTATGAACACATTGTGGTCGTTTGGCAATACATTCAAACCTTATTCGCTGACGTTATTAATTTACCACGAAGGCAAATCTATTTAGGGTAAACTTGGTTTTTGACATTCCCTAATCAAACTTCCAAACAAACCTAGGAAGCGGGAATGGGTGTCAAGTCCTATAGCGCTATATCATACTACCAATCGGCTTGATCATTGTTAATGAATGTATTTTAGGCATGAATACAAATACATACCAACAAGGGTCTTACAAAATTTGAAAATCATTATTTAAGCCGTAGATAACAAATTTAAATCGTTAATGGATAAAGTACAATTTATATATATAATTTATGGTTTCGAAAACATGAAAATAGTGATAGGCACATATGAATCACCCCAAAACATTTGAAAACGTAAAAGAGAGGACTATGTACTCAGTTGGGATTGTGTAAGTGTCCTCGAATCAATAGAATAAACAAAGCTTCAAACGTGTCCTAATGTGTCGGATAACTATGTTAGTGTGTCGGGACTTTAAACGGAAGATCGGATAGAATGAAGTCTTACAAACCCAACGAGTGTTGGGACTCATATGATATGGTTTAATAAGCTTAACATTCGGATTTGGAAAGGATCCTTAGTGCTTTTGACCTTTTATGACTCGTTAAGGTAGTTTACGCTACTATAACGGGTCATTTGAATAAATATATGTTCGGATGGTTAAATATGTCTTATCATAAGTCTTAAACGACGTGACCATAAGGTATAACCTCAGTAGGTTATTCCCTATACAACTACGGTCACAAATATGTGTTTGGTCGGATCTAAGATCGACCAGATCAGATTCGAAAGTCCAAGCAGTTGTCAAAACCGCTCAACTTACGACCCTAATAAAGCACTAAACTTGAAGTGACGAGTTAGACAGATCAAAACATGTCTAACTAAGTATATAAAAATGATTTGTTATCAAAACTTGGTGTTTTGATACCCGAGAATAGTTTCGTCGTAAAATGCCCATTATGTGCATCTTTGACCGAAACTTTGACTCGTCACTTCACCTAGTAAACGTGGTAATCAGAAGGTGCAATCGCTAGGGATTATAACCTTGCGATTATGATCATGTTGCAAAGTTCAATTGAACTTTGACTTGACCAATTATGGCCAGAACCGAAAGTCAAACAAAAAGTCAACTGTTTGACTTTTAGCTCAAGATAAGCTAAAATTGTCACACCCCGACCACGTAATATAACAAACTACGGCGGAAACGTCGGGGAGTCACATAACAGAACTATTGTTTCACAACCATGGTGATTAAAGTTTTGTATTATTGAATTAAATGTTACATTGTCTTGAGTAAAACGGAAAACATAACGTAAATTAAATTGTCTTTCATAAGTTTTAAGTCACTAAGGCCCAAGTCCGCCCTAGGTGTAGCATGTTCAATCATTAAACACTCTCTCCTAAAACGTATGTGAAAATAAATACTTCAGTATAAAAATGCATGTGAGTAATATAGGTTTTTTGTTGAAGATTCATGGCTTTGAATGTTAAGGGAAATGTTTAACTAAAAAGTAGCCATGAACCCTTGCAAAGATGTTTTCTTTTTATGAAATCAGATGAAAATCAAATCATTTGAAAGAAATGATGCATGGTTAAGTAAATAACCAAATGAGATCAACTTGTAAAAAATATGATATGTCTTGTATAAAAGATATCATGTTTTGTCTTTGTTCGAAGTGATTCAAATAACGCTACCATATATAATATAATAAAAGCACTTATATATAGGAAGTATCAACGGCGTATCCATTATGCTTTTATCATATTACACACGTCTCGTTATTTAAATCACTCACCATAAGCTAACCAATGAAATGTCTTGTTTAAAACAATATCGTGTGTAAACCAATGCCATGTAAAAACCAAATGTCTGTGTGTAAACCAAATGTCTATGTATAAACCAAAGCCTTTGTGTAAACCAACTTGTCATGTATAAACCAATGTCTGTGTGTAAACCAAATGTCTATGTATAAACCAAAGCCTTTGTGTAAACCAACTTGTCATGCATAAACCAATGTCTTTGTATAACCAAGATGTCGTGTATAAAACAATGTCTTCGAATAAAAAAAGGTTTTGTTTAAATCCAAAAGTTATTTCGTATAAACCATTGCTTTTATTGCAAAACATATATTAGGATTGTTGGCGAATACATTCAAGCCTTGTTGACTGTCGGATAGACCCTTATAAAGACAAAGGTCTATCAATGTTCATCAGATTCTATCATTTCCTAAAGTCGCTTCCAAACAAACCTAGGAAGTGGAAACGGGATTTTCAATCCTATGGTACCATTACATACTACCGGTCGGCGTGATCAATGTTAATGAATGTATCATTCTATGTTCAACGCAGCAATATGTCTTGAACAATGTAAACATATCATCAAAATGTTTTGAAACCATGTACTTGGCATACTAAGTCAATATACCAAGGAAAAATGTCTTTGAAATCTTGTACTAGGTATGCTAAGTCAACATACGAAGTAAAATATCTTTGAAACCATATGTAGGTATACTAAGTCAATATACCATGTAAAATGACTTTGAAACCATGTGTAGGTATACTAATTCAATATACCATGTATAATGTCCTTGAAACCATGTACTAGGTATGCTAAGTCAACAATCGAAGCAAAATACAATTGAAATCATGTACTATATGTACTATGTAATCAAAGCATGTATAATGTCATGAAAACGCGAAAGTAGTCATAAGCAAATATGTATCACCCCAAAACATCAGTAGGAGGTCTCCAATTGCTGGAAACAAGCTCCAATAGAAGAGAGAAAGAAAGTGAGAAATGAGAAAGTTGGAATGGAAAAATTCTTGGCTATTTATAGTGATCTTGAGCTCACCAATTCAAGACAAGTGTCCCTCCAGGTGTTATGACATGCTTAGTGTCATTACACATGTCCAAAGTAGGTGGAATGGTGGCAAAATCGCGAGCGTGGGGGCCAAGGATTGAACAAGAAGCTGCCAAGTGCATTCTGTTGTACTGGAACCTAGATACAGACCTCATCCATATATGGATACGGTCTGCATCCACCTTCTGGGGGCCAAAGTTTGCTTTTTGGCAGATTTGGTACATGGACTTGTATTGTAGCGTTTTGTCGCTTTTAACACCCGTTAACCTAATTTTCAAGCTTTATAAATATTTTAAAGCATATGCCACTTGAAATATGTCCAAAAATGTTATGGATGTCGGTTCGTTCGGTTGTACGGTTGCGTTTTTCACTTAATTGCGATGAATGCTTTAACGAACGTGAAAACGACCGAAATTTTGAAACGATTGACATTTTTACATTCTTATCAATAAAATACAAGATTTTATTGATTACAAAAATTTTTGGATGTCTAAACAGGGTTCGTATTAAAAAATACGAGAATCGGTAGACTTTCACAAATATCGCAAATAGTCCCTGGAGTGGCATAAGCGTGTTTTTGCCATACCGAACCCTTCAGAACTTATTTATAAGTTATGTAAAGAGTATTTAGGGTATGTTTAGCTTATGTCCTTGTTCCGAATTTTATGTCACATTAAACTGATTACGTTCGCGTAATAGTTTACGTATAACTTCCAGAAAAGCTTTGAGGGGTTGAAATTGTACGAAAGTTGAAAACGTGAAATGTCATATGTATTTATACAAATCTTGAAATAAATCAAAATTTTTCATTAAATACAAAATTGTTCGGAATTGTACGGTGATTGAAAGACACAAATGTCACAGTCTCCCCTTCTTTAGGAAATTTCATCCCGAAATTTAATTAGAGGAAACTTTTGAGAATAGCTGGCTTTCATTTGGTCCTCTCATTCCCATGTAAACTTTGGGCCACGTTTGGACTCCCAGCGAACTTTAACAATTGTCATGCGTCTATGCTTGAGCTTTTTAACTTCACAGTCCAATATTCCGCAGGTTTCTCAACAAAGTGCATCGTATTATCAACACGAATTTCATCAAGAGGGATGTGGAGGTTTTCATCAGCCAACCACTTTTTCAAATTGGACACGTGGAAAGTTGGATGAACATTACCAAGTTCAGGAGGTAGTTCAAGTTTGTAGGCCACCTTTCCGATTCTCTTGACGATCTTGAATGGTCCAACATATCGTGGCGCAAGTTTTCCTTTCTTTTCAAACCTGACCACACCTTTCCAAGGGGATACCTTGAGTAGGACGCGATCACCGACTTGGAATTCCACGTCTTTTGTCCGCGTAACTCTTTTGACGGCTTCTAGTTGTCAAGAGGTTATCACGAATTGACTTTGTCTGTTGTGTCTTGAATGAGTTCAGGTTCGGTGAATTGAGATTCACCAATTTCGTTCCAACAGACAGGTGAACGACATTTTCGACCATAAATAGCTTCAAAAGGAGCCATGTTAATGCTGGAGTGGTAACTGTTGTTGTAGGAGAATTCGATCAAAGGTAGATTTGAATCCCAACTACCACCAAAGTCAATCACACATGCTCTAAGCATATCCTCCAGTGTTTGGATTATCCTTTCGGATTGTCCATCCGTTTAAGGATGATAAGCAGTGCTCAAGTTAAGTTTTGGTTCCCATGGCAGATTGCATGGTCTTCAAAAAGTGAGATGAAAACGAGCATCACGATCTGATATAATGTCCAAAGGAACACCATGACGAGATACAATCTCATCAACATAGATTTTAGCAAGTTTGTCAGCAGAAAAATCCTCACGAATCGGCAAAAAGTGTGCTGACTTTGTTATACGATCAACGATTACCCAAATGGCATCATGACCTCTAGAAGCGCATGGTAATTTGGTAAAGAGATCCATTGCAATGTTTTCTCATTTCCAAACCAGAATTTCAGGTTGTTCAGGCAAACCAGAAGGGCATTGATGTTTTACTTTAACTTTGAGACAAGTAAGACATTTGGGTACGTACAAGGCAATGTCTTTCTTCATACCCGGCCACCAATACTGGGTAGGAAGATCCTTGTACATTTTGTCTGCATCAAGATGGATTGAATAACGAGACTTGTGGGCCTCGTTCATTATCAAGGTGCGGAGATTGTCTTGGCTTGGAACCCACAAACGGTTCAGGTAATAAAATAACCCATTGTCCTTTGTTTCAAGTTGAAGCTCAAGATGATGTGGTAATTCACCACCTATCATGCTTTGTGAAACACAAGTACGTTGAGCTTGGAAGATATGAGTTCGAATATCAGATTGAACTTGAACACAATGTAGCTTGACACGTTCTTTACGAATAAGAGCATCAGCTACGACATTCGCCTTACAAGGATGGTATCGAATTCGTAGTCATAGTCTTTTAGAAGCTCGATCCAACGTCGTTGTGTTGGAATCCGTATGCCAAGACACATATTAAATTGATGTGGCTAGTGTGTTATGATCCAAGTCGGGTCGTACCCAATAACAAGCTAGACAAACACCTATAATATTTATTTATGATATGATAAATAATAACACTTAGAATATTTAGAAATTGGTTTTCTAAATAATTGCACTTGAGAAACCAATAAATTATATTGATAATTTATTTTGAGAGAATATTTTATTTTGTTATTTAATGGGTTAAATAACATTATAAAAGGTTATGAGATGTTGCATCAAGTCTTGTAAACATATGATGTTATATTTATAAAAGTTATAAAATAATACAAGACATAAAATAAAAGAAATTTTTGAATTTTTTATAAAGACCCTATAGGGTCGTCCACTTTGGGTGTTCCCAAGGTGGATTTCCACCAACCATTTTGCAAGCAATCTTCACATAATCTCATACATATCTTACATTAGATTACACAAGATTAAGGTGAAGGCATGATCATTCTCTCACACACTCTCTTACAAACACTAAAGTTCAAGTGCAAGAACACCTATTTTTCTCTCAAAATTTCGGCCAAGAGTGGTTGTTCAATAGGTGTTCACTAGTGAAAATCCTAGCAATCATAAGGTATTTGTTGGAGGTTTGGGGTATACTAGCTTGAGGCTTTCTTGTTTGGAGGCTACCATTCAAGGAACATCATCTTCTTCATATCTCTTGCTATTTGGAATGTAGTATTCTTATAACACCCTATGGTTGCATTTTGATAGCATGCATGTTCATATATGGATCCGGGTTTTGGTTTTACATATAAAATAAGTTTTATATCAACACAATAACATGTTTTAAATAACTATTTCGCTGCGTTTTCATTTTATATGGATAAAATGACTTTGATAAACATGTGAAAAACCCAACAGTGGCATCAGAGCCGCTTATGTGAATACATGCTTCAAAGGATTAAAAAACTTCAGGTTTTTGGGTTTGGAGAAACCCTATGGCCGAAAATTTTAACATGATTCTCCTTTTGTTTTTCAAGATGTTTCTAATACATGCATAAAAGTATCTTGAAAAATTATGTCATATGGATGATTTATTTGTTTGGACAAAAACCCACATTTTTCGGTTTTTCTATCTTGGCCGAAAATATGGGTTGTAAAAAGGGGACCATTATTTTTGCTCTTGAATAATATACATATGTGGATGTATATTTTGGTGTTCATAACCTAGCCATGACCTTGTGTTTGAATATGTTGAATGATTGTGTTGTGATTTATATTTGATTATTTCAATGGGTTGTAATAATTAATTATCTTTGTTCTTCCATTTGTAAAGTTGCATAATTATTTATTTCCATTTGGTATGTAAGTAAATAGATTAGTTGCATTTCTTTTACTAGAAAAAATGTATTAGGATACTTTATTGTAAAAGAAGATGCACACAAAAAAGCGTTTTGGTTTTGGCCAATTTTGGGCCTAAAGAACCTCATAGTTCTTAACGGGATTTTAGCCCAATAATCAAAACACATTTTGAAGCCCAAAGGAGTTTGGAGCTGAATTTAAAGTCCATTTGTAAGCCCAAAAAAAGTGGAGAAATCGAAACACAAAAGGAATACTTGAAGCATTTGTATGCGGGTTCAAGTGGGATTTCAACGACACATTTCTTGTGTCAATATTCACCCTTTAGGAAGGACCTTTTGGCACACTTGTTTCGGCTAACAAGTGTTGTCAAAAATAGTTGGCTATGGTTATGCACCTTTTGTGATAGTAAGTGTTATGCTTGTATGGTTATTTATTTATGGTTGTTTGGATGATATTTGGATATGCTAGCTTAAAAACTAATAATCCATACAAGCTTCATATTGGTTCTTTAAAAATCATTAAAGTGGTTAATAAAAGGTTTTGTTAAAGTTAATGATTTTATTATAAAAGGGTTTTATTAAAAGAACCTTGGAAATTGGTTTTCACTAAGGTACCATGAATTTGAATGCATGCAAATGTATGGTACATAAAGTTTTCTAAAACTAGAATTTTGAAAACTTTAAAACCCCTTTTAATAAAACAAGTCAAACACCATCCTTTTATACAACACTCGAATCACTTGGGAACTCTTTGTGAGATAAAGGTTACCAAACCACATTTGAGGGAACTTGTGTGTTTGAGGTAGGGTTACCATATTTGTGGGATAAAGGTCACCTAACCAATATTTAAATGTGTAACCTTACATGTGTGTGTAAGTTGGATGACTTGATTTGGAAACCATGTGATTAGGGTCACTGAAGCATGGAGTACAATAAAGATGTTTAACCGATCCCATATGGCTAGAAATTGCAAAGGGTTGCAATCGTCAAACGTTGACTACCTTGTTAATTTAAATAATGGGATAAAGGTCACCTAACCAATATTTAACTGTAACGTTGGATTCTAGATTTAAATTATTAATTGTCTATGAGACATAAAAGGGTATTAATGATTAAATTTAATAATATCAAAAATACTAAAATTGAACTTTGTTAAAATTTTGTAGATGGCCGCTAACAATGCAAACACAATTACCCAAACCGTCCGTAACCTATCACTAAGAACAATCCTTGAAAAGGATCGTCTCAACCATAACAACTTCATGGATTGGTATCGAAACTTGAGAATCGTTCTCAAGCAAAAGAAGATATCCTATGTGTTGGACGATCCTATTCCCGATGAACCTAACGTGGAAGATGAGGGTGCCTATAACGATTGGGTTAAGTATACCAAGGACTCCATGCAAGCCTCTTGCCTCATGTTGGGAACCATGATTCCCGAAATTCAAAAGAATTTTGAACATCACGGGGTGTACGACATGATTACCCAATTGAAGGAAATGTTCCTTCAAAAAGCAAGGGTAGAACGCTTCAAAACGGTTCGGGCGCTTCATGCATGTCGAATCGGTCTCATCTTATATCCTTAAGATGAAAAGCCACATTGATCACCTCCAAAGGATCAATTGTCCCGTCTCGAAAGAGTTGGCTACGGATTTGATCCTCAACTCTTTAACAAAGAAGTTTGAGACTTTTGTTATGAACTATAACATGAATGGATGGGATAAGAGCATTGGTGAACTTCATGCAATGCTACCAAGGCGGGCATGGTAAAAAGTCTTTACCCGTTCTAATGATCAATGAGGGTGGCAACAAGAAAGGGTATCATCCTGAGCCCAAAGCAAATGTTGCCAAAGGAAAGGGACACTTCAAAGGGAAGGGAAAAAGAAAGGCTAGGGCGGAACCACCAAAACCAAAAGACAAGAAGGTAAAGGTTGCCACGAACGATCCATGCATTAAGTGTGGTGAGATAGGGCATTGGAAAATAAATTGTCCAACCTATCTCAAGGAGTTGAAAAACAAGAGGGATGCGGGGCAAACCTCATGTACAATCTTTATGATACATATTGACCTTAATTTTATTTCTTCAAACACATGGGTATTAGATACCGGATGTGGAACTCATTTTTGCAATTTGTTGCAGGGGTTCAAAAGAAATAAGCATTACTGTTGGAATCGATATGCCCAAGACACATTTAAATTGATGTGGCTAGTACATTATGATCCAAGTCGGGTCATACCCAATAACAAGCTAGACAAACACTTATAATATTTATTTATGATATGATCAAACAAATAAATATTAACACTTAGAATATTTAGAAATTGTTTTTCTAAATAATTGCACTTGAGGAACTAATAAATTATATGGATAATTTATTTTGAGAGTACATTTTATTTTGTTATTTAATGGGTTAAATAACATTCTAAAAGGTTATGAGATATTGCATAAAGTCTTGTAAACATATCATGTTAATTTTATAAAAGTTATAAAATAATACAAGAGATAATTTAAAAAAAAATATCTTGCAAATCTTATAAGATCTCACTAAATCCAAGAAAAGATCTTACAAGAGATATATGGATATCTTGGAAGATTTTGTGAGATCTTTACAAATCTCACAATATCCAAGAAAAGATCATATAAGAGATATATGGATATCTTGGAAGATTTGATGAGATCTTTACAAATCTCAAAATATCCAATAAAAGATCTTACAAGAGATATATGGATATCTTGGAAGATTTGGTGAGATCTTTACAAATCTCACAAAATCCCAAAAAGATTTTACAAGAGATATATGGATCTCTTGGAAGATTTTGTGAGATCTTTACAAATCTCACAATATCCAAGAAAGATCTTGCAATAGATTATTTATAGTGGATTTGATTCATTATTTAAGGAGTTGTAATTCTCACACACACATTAAGACTTCAAGTGCAAGAACACTCTCAAATTCTCTCTAGAATTTCGGCCAAAGGTTGGTTGATTGAGAGGTGTTCATAAGTGAAAATCCTAGCAACATAAGGTGTTTGTTGGAAGGCTTGGGGTATACAAGCTTGAGGTCTTCTCCTTCGAAGATTGTCATTCAAGAATCATCATCTCCTAGCTCCTTGAAAGGTCGTTTCTTAAAACACTCTATGGTTGTGTTTTTGATAGCATGCATATTCATATATAGATCCGGGTTTTGGTTTTGCATATAAAATGGGTTTTATATCTTAAAAGTAACATGTTTTAAATAATTATTCCGCTGCGTTTTTCATTTTATATGGATAAAATGACTTTGATAAACATGACAAAACTTCAACAGTGGTACTAGAGCTACTTATATGAATGCATGCTTCAAAGGATTTAAAAATTTCGGGTATTTGGGTTTGGAGAAACCCTATGGCCGAAAATTTTAAACATGGTTCTCCCTTTGTTTTTCAAGATTATTTTCTTACATGCATAAAGGAAAATTGAAAAATCAAATCATATGGATGATTTGTTTGTTTGGACAAAAACCCACACTTTTCGGTTTTTCATTCTTGGCCGAAAATATGGGTTATAAAAGGGAACCAATTTGGCATTGTCGCCTTGGTCATATAAACAGAAATCACACGCAAACACTTCAAAAGAATGGTCTTTTGGAGACAAATGAAGTTGGTTCATTTGATACATCTGAATCCTGTTTACAAGGTAAATGACTAAGAAACCCTTTAGTGGCACCAGCCAAAGGGCAAAAGATTTATTAGGTATCATACATTCGGATGTATGTGGTCCTTTTAAGCCAATGACTAGGAATGGTGAAAGATACTTCATTACTTTTACCGATGACCATAGTCGCTATGGTTGTGTGTACTTGCTAAGACACAAATATGAAGTTTTTGAAACGTTCAAAATCTTCCAAAATGAAGTAGAAAATCAACTCACCAAGACAATCAAAGTGCTTCGTTCCGATAGAGGAGGTGAATACCTTAGTGGTGCTTTTCAAGATCATCTTAGGAGTTGTGGATCATCTCACAATTTACTGCACCTGGAACACCACAACATAATGGTGTGTCTGAAAGGCGGAATCGAACTCTATTGGATATGGTTCGATCTATGATGGCTAGAAGCACATTACCTCTATCATTTGGGGTTACATTTTGTCACACCCCGACCCGCAGCGGAAATAAGAGTCGGGGCATAATTGGGTTATCACCAAAGCACATGACATTTACTATTATGTTTCATAATTAAATGAAGTCAAAGTTACATTTCTCAAACCTTCAAACATGTTCATTCATTACAAAGGAAAATAACCAAACATAATAATCCCAAACACTAAATCATTTTATTTCTTCTAATCCAGGTCCTACGTGTTCCTAGCTGCTGCTGGTTCACCTGTATCATGTGTAAAATGGGAGGTTTTTGGGTCAACATAAGTTGGCGAGTGAACCTTATAGATAAACATTTAATAATGATTTTCTGGTTAGTTTATCAATAAAATATTGTGCATAATCATAAAAGAGCATATGTATGAAATCAAGCAATGGCAACATCGGTTACAATTATAACATACATTAATAATTGATAACATACATGATCATACCAACATCATATGATAATTAACATAAATGAACTGTGAGATCAAGGCTCAATCAAACGGAGCCGATCGTATTGCATGAACTGAAATGTAAATTGAACTGTGCACTCAAGGCTCAATCAAACGGAGCCGAGCGTATTGCATGAACTTGAAATGTAAATAACCGATCAAGGCTCAATCAAACGGAGCCGATCGTGCGGGCACGCCCTGACCAACCACATAATAAAATGGGGATCAAACTCAACCTCGAGGGATGGGGAGTTACGGCCTCAGCAATTGCATGTACTGAAATAACAACTTGCAAACAATTCTAACTACTGAACAGCAACAACTAACACACATGTCATGATATGATGTATGCACAATAACTTGGTTATAATAAGTAAATGAATAAGACACATGATACACCCCAAAAATATGATTAAAACGGGGAATTTGAAGGGTTCACTCACATTGGGTGCGTTGGATTTGAATTGGTGAGATGCGCACGATTTGGACGAAACGAGATAACAAGGAATCACTGACCTAGATAATAATAGGAAAAAAAATATATTAAATGGATGGATTTTATTAAAGATTTTTAATGGGATTTTTAGATATAATTTTTGTGATTTTATGGCTATTTTCTATCCTTAAAAATGTTATTTTTAAGTATTTTTAATTGATTTTTAATTTAAATAAAACAAATAATTATTTAAAAAAAATAATATTTTTTTACTGTTTGACCGTTGACCGTTGACCGGTTCGGTCAGCGGTAATTCTTGCGCCGAGCGGGATTCGAACCTGTGACCTTCCGTTCACGCGCACGTAGCTCTACCAACTGAGCTACGTGACTAACCCGATAAAAATCTAGTTTTAATTATATTAATACACTTATTCGAATTTACCGAAAATTCCTTTATTTTACAAAACGTTTTATTCTCATCGAACCGGCGTGTGGGACGGAACTCGATCGCGTGACGTGCAGTTTGTGTTGCACACAGTCCACCGCTGGACTGTGTGTCTAACCCGGTTATATCCTTGAATTATATTATACTTAACAACTACTCAATCTAACCCGGTTAGTTTTATGAATAAAAAGGAATGTTATTACGCAGCGTGTGTGTGTAGCAAGGATCGAACTCGGGACTCGTATATAAACTTTGCACACAGTCCACCGCTGGACTGTGTGTCTAACCCGTTAACTATCCGAATTTTATTTGTTCTTAACCCGTTGTTATGCTCGTCTTCTTCACTAATATTACCGGTTTTACACAGATCACTGGTTCAGGGTTCTACTTCTTAAATAACATGATTACTAGCTTGAATGAACAGACCGAACAATTTGAGGGAAAGAATACCAGACAGGTCGTCTTCTTCAGGAAGTCCGGCGAGAACAGAAAACTCTGTTTTTTGAAACTTCGGCTGAGAGAGCTAATCAACAGAATTTAAGAGTTAAATTGAAATTGAATCAGAGTACATGGGTTATTAGCACGATTGAATGTGTTTACCGTCAACTAGCGTGGTTCCGGCAATTTCCAGAATTTCTCCGGCGAAATCAGAAATCCAGCAGAGTCTTCTGTGACTGACTTTGAGTGACGGAATAATGTTAGTAGTGTCCCTACATTAGATTGAAACAGCAAGAGAGTAGAATCTTACTGGTTTGAGTTGGACACGGTTTTCCGGCGAGAGTTGCAGAGAATTCCGGCGACAATTTTCTTGAGCTCAAAAGACTTGAAAACGCGACGAAAAGGATTTGGAGTGTATTTGGGACAGTTCTGAATCGTATAAATGATTGGAGACGGAATTATTTGAGACTTGAATGTCTTTCGGTTTCAAAACTCAACACTTGAAGTTTATTCAATCTAACCTTAATTAGAAACCGATATGCGTCGGTTATGAGTTAACTAAACGAACGAAAAACTGATTTGGCGATTTGGCTTACCGATTTCCGTTACTCAAATACCAATAACCGTTCATCCGAGTTTGTGTATAAAGTTCAATTGTTTTCATAATATTAACAGAAAACAACTGGTGGCGGAGTGGTTTGGAGACGGATGGATAAGTCATTAGAGGCAGTTGACCCGGGTTCGAGTCCGGTCAGCTCCAAACATTTTTTATTTATTTTATTTTAACTTTTTATCAAATATAATTTTTATAGTTTGGTTTATATATTAATTATGAAACATTTAAACTCAAAATATTCATAAATACTTAATGAAATTTTTGTAACTTGATATTTGATTACAAAACGAAGCGGGTTTTGGAAACCCGATTTATACAAATGTTACAGTATCCCCTACTTTTAGGAATTTCGTCCCGAAATTCAAACAGTTGAAGTAGTAGGGAAAAGATGAGGGTATTTTTCACGCATTGAGTCTTCACGTTCCCAAGTAAACTCAGGTCCCCGTTTCGACTCCCAGCGTACCCTAACAATAGGAATGCGACTTCGACGTAGACGCTTTTCTCCATAGTCCATAATCTCTACTGGCCGTTCGATAAAATGCATGGATTCATCAATCTGAATATCCTCCAGTGGAATATGAAGATTCTCATCAGCGAGGCACTTCTTCAAGTTCGACACGTGGAATGTGGGATGAATTCTGTCGAGTTCTTCCGGTAGGTCAAGCTTGTAAGCTACAGGACCTACTCTTTCGAGTATCTTGAAAGGTCCTACGTAACGTGGTGCTAGCTTTCCCTTTTGCCCAAAACGAACTACTCCCTTCCACGGTGACACTTTTAAAAGCACATGATCACCAACGCTAAACTCCAAGGGCTTCCGTCGTTTATCTGCGTAACTCTTTTGACGACTTTGAGCCGCTAGAAGATTGTTTCTGATTTGATGAATCTTATCTGTTGTTTCTTGGATCAATTCCGGACCAGTAATTTGAGCTTCCCCAATTTCGTGCCAACAAACAGGAGATCGACACTTTCGACCATATAAAGCTTCAAAAGGTGCCATGCCGATACTAGAATGATAACTGTTGTTGTACGAAAATTCGACTAACGGTAGGTGAGCGTCCCAATTTCCCTTGAAGTCTATGACACATGCTCTAAGCATATCCTCAAGGGTTTGAATGGTGCGCTCAGACTGTCCATCAGTTTGGGGATGATAGGCGGTACTGAGATCTAGTCGAGTGCCCATTGCGGATTGTACTGCCTGCCACGTCCGTGAGGTGAAACGACCATCACGATCAGAAATAATACTTAATGGAACTCCATGACGGCTGACGATTTCGCTGATATAAATACGAGCAAGCTTTTCGTTCTTAAAATCTTCTCGAATAGGAATAAAGTGAGCTGATTTTGTGAGTCGGTCTATAATCACCCATATAGTGTCATACCCACTAGAAGTGCGAGGTAACCCGGTAATGAAATCCATGGTTATATTTTCCCACTTCCAGACAGGTATTTCTGGTTGGACCAGAAGTCCTGAGGGTCTTTGGTGTTCAGCCTTTACTTTAGAACAAGTGAGACACTTGGAAACAAAAACGGCAATATCTTTCTTCATTCCAGGCCACCAATAGGTGTACCGTAGGTCTTGATACATCTTATCGGCTCCTGGGTGTATAGAATATCGCGACTTATGGGCTTCATGCATGAGTGTTTCACGAAGATTGATATGGTTAGGAATCCATATACGATCTAGGTAATACAAAATGCCATCAGATTTAGTTTCCAGCTTTAGCTCGGCTCCACAGGACATCTCCTTTTGTACATCTTCCTCTGTTATTGAAACGTGTTGAGCTTCTCGAATTTGATCCTTAATATTGGTTATAATTTGCGAACATAGAAGATGAATAGAGTTCGCATAGCCCTTTCGACTAAGTGCATCAGCCACCACATTTGCTTTACCAGGGTGGTATTTGATTTCACAGTCGTAATCATTTAGAAGTTCGACCCATCTCCGTTGCCTCATATTTAACTCTTTCTGATTGAAGATGTGTTGAAGACTCTTATGGTCAGTGTATATTTCACACTTCGTGCCATAAAGATAATGTCTCCATATCTTAAGAGCGAATACAACGGCTCCAAGTTCAAGGTCATGAGTGGTGTAGTTCTTTTCGTGAGTCTTGAGTTGCCTTGAGGCATAAGCTATGACTTTTCCTCTTTGCATGAGAACGCATCCCAATCCTTGCCCTGACGCGTCGCAATAGACTACAAAATCATCACAACCTTCAGGAAGAGTGAGGATTGGTGCATCACAAAGTCTTTGCTTGAGGGTTTGAAAAGCTTCTTCTTGCTTGGGCCCCCATACAAATGGTTTCCCTTTATGGGTTAAAGCCGTGAGTGGCACCGCAATGCGAGAGAAGTTTGAAATGAATCGACGATAGTAACCAGCAAGTCCAAGAAAAGACCTTACTTCAGTTGGCGTACGTGGAGCTTGCCATTCTTGAACTGCTTTAATCTTTGATGGGTCCACGTGTATTCCTTTGTCATTGACTACATGCCCAAGAAATTGCACCTCTTTTAACCAGAATTCACATTTAGAGAACTTGGCATAAAGCTTTTCCTTTTCTAGAAGTGCAAGAATAAGTCGCAGATGACGCTCATGATCAGCTTTGGATTTTGAATAGATAAGAATATCGTCAATGAACACAATAACAAATCGATCAAGGTAAGGTTTGCAGACTCTATTCATTAGGTCCATGAAAACAGCTGGTGCGTTGGTTAATCCAAACGGCATAACCATGAATTCATAGTGACCATATCGAGTTCGAAAAGCAGTTTTTGGGACGTCTTCTTCATGCACCCTAAGCTGATGATAGCCCGATCGAAGGTCGATTTTCGAAAAGCAACTAGCACCTTGTAGCTGGTCAAGAAGATCATCTATACGAGGTAAAGGATATCGATTTTTGATAGTTAACTTGTTGAGCTCTCTGTAATCGATGCACATGCGAAAAGATCCATCCTTCTTCTTTACGAAAAGTACCGGTGCACCCCAAGGCGATGAGCTGGGACGTATAAATCCCTTGTCTGTCAACTCTTGCAATTGACTGGCTAGCTCTTGCATTTCAGAGGGGGCTAACCTATATGGAGATTTTGCCACTGGTGTAGCACCAGGTATAAGATCGATACGAAACTCGACATCTCTGATTGGAGGAAGTCCTGAAATGTCGTCAGGAAAAACTTGTGGAAAATCTTTTACAACAGGAATATCTTCAAGTTTCTTTTCTGCGGTCCCCTTCTTGATGATATGGGCTAAAAACGCGACATAATTCTTACGAAGGTATTTCTGTGCTTGAAGGCAAGACATTAAGTTGAGTCCTTTCGCCGAGGTTTCTCCAATAATTCGAAGAGTCTGACCGTTTGAAAGAGGAATACGAATAAATTTCTCACGACATACAACTTCCGCATTATGCTGACTAAGCCAATCCATTCCGACTATGATGTCGAAACTTCCCAGCTTCATAGGAATAAGATCGACTGAGAAATCGTGATTGTTTAGGGTGAGCGTACAGTTGCGTAAAATAGAGTTTAACAAAACTGGTTTTCCATCTGCAACTTCCACTGTTATGGATTCCGCGAGCTTATCTCGATTTTTACTTAAGATAGGTTCAAACTCTAATGACACGAAACTTCTATCCGCACCAGTATCAAATAACATAGAGGCATATCTACCATTTATAAGAAACGTACCGTTGACCACATTGCCGTCAGCTCTGGCCTGGTTTGCGTTAATATTGAAAGCCCTTCCTCTAGCAGGTGGAGGAGCTTGATTTGCTTGGTTCACTGGGTTGGCTTGGGCCTGAGCATGAATAATATTGACTAATCTTGGACATGTGTTCCTGAAATGACTTGGATCTCCACAGTTGAAACATGCCCGCATAGGTTGACCCATAGGGTAGTTGGGTTGATAGTATGTTTGGGCTAAATGTTGAGTGGGTGGAAATGGTTGTTGTTGTTGGGCTTGACCCATAAATTGTTGGTGGGTTTGGGTTATAGGTGGGTGGCGATTTGTTCGCTGAGGTGCGCGGCATTGTTGTACAAGGTGTCCAGCGCGACCGCAGCTGGTACAGTACTGGCAAGGATAGTCAGGGGAGTGGTGATACTGACAACGGTTACATTTTGGTAGTGGTCCTGTGTATGGTCTTTTGTATGGCGCGGGTGGAGGAGTGGCTTGTGTGATGGGTGCAGCAGGAACAGGGGTGTTGGTGTGGGTAACTGCAAAGTTCCTGTTGTTACGCTTCCTCTTGTTACCAAATTTAGAGGAAGGAGTGTGGTGGTTTGAGGTTTGTCCCTCAGCAGGAGCTTTCTTCTTTTCTTCCTTGAACTTCCCATTACGAATTCGGTTTTCGGTTAGTTCTGTTGCCAACACCATGGCAGCTTCGAGTGTTACCGGTGAAACACTGAGGACCGAATCTTGGATTTTCGGGGGAAGTCCTCGAATGTAATGTTCGATCAGACGGTAGGTTGGAGTGAATAAGTTTGGTACCATCTGGTTCAACTCCAAGAACCGTTTGTTGTAAGTAGAGTGATCACCATCTTTTTGTTTCAGGGCATGAAATTCATCTTCCAATTTCTTAATCTCACTCCTAGGACAGAATCGCCTAGTCATGATCTCCCTTAACTCCTCCCAAGTTAAGGCCATCGCATCTTCCATTCCCCTCTTTCCCTTCTCGGTATTCCACCAAGTGAGAGCTACCCCAAGTAGTCTCCCGGTGGCATAACGAACTTTGCGATCCTCAGGACAATCGCAGTTTAAGAAAACGTTTTCCATCTCCTCGAACCAACGTTGGAGAGCAGTGACTCCCTCAGTCCCTTCGAATTTTGGGGGATCGCAAGACTTAAAATGTTTGTAGGTGCATTTGCCGGTAGGAGGGTCGTTGATGATCTGGTCCTGTTGTTGAGGAGGGTTAGTAGGATTTGCAGCAAGAGCTTGTTGTACTTGTACTACGATGTCAGGTAATATCGTGGCCATTTGGTTGGCGATATGAGTGGCCAATCGTTCCTGAGACTTTTCCGATTTCCTACTCCTTCGATGCGATCTATACGACATCTACAGGATCATAAAATGAGAAAATTGTGAGTTTATGGTATCTTTTAGGTGTCATGTGTCTTAAAAAAAAATGAAAATGACATAAATATCAATAATGCAACTACATCCGAAGGATGTCTTGGGTTCGCTCATGTTGGGCCTCAAATGTCCCCCATACCTTCACCTATATAGTCATGTGGGCCCCCCTGGCTATTGGTTTGGTAGGATTCACATTAGTATTGGCAATTTAACACTCGCATCCCCCGAATGCTAACCACAAAATATGTTTCATGAGATGTTTGGTCGGAACGTGTCCAGGTGTAGACACAATGACTACTCAAAGTGGGATTAGCTCTCACGACGTTTGGTATAGCATGCTTTGGCCTAATAGGTATTTCGTACTCTCATCGTTGGTCCCCAGGTAGGCAAACTGGTCCTTTATTTTGGATTTATACGAATGCCAGCCTAGACAGGACGTTCCGACTACCGGTACTAGTACCCTTCCAGTTACTACATGCCCGTCATGAGAACTCACTTTGATGAGATTTGAAAACACGAAAATCGTTGTAAAATCAATCATGATGTGGTGTGTGCTTGCATGGATGTGATATGTTATGATCATACGATTTCATGATAAGCATTATTTGATAATACATACTTATGAACATGCTTGAACAATATCAAATGTAACATTTTGACATAAACATATAAACATCATGAAATTTGGCATATAACACACAAAATTCTTATAGGTTTCTAATCGACTATAGTATAGGCTCTAAGGGTCTAATAACCTATCCTATATCCCTATAGTCATGGCTCTGATACCAATCTGTCACACCCCGACCCGCAGCGGAAATAAGAGTCGGGGCATAATTGGGTTATCACCAAAGCACATGACATTTACTATTATGTTTCATAATTAAATGAAGTCAAAGTTACATTTCTCAAACCTTCAAACATGTTCATTCATTACAAAGGAAAATAACCAAACATAATAATCCCAAACACTAAATCATTTTATTTCTTCTAATCCAGGTCCTACGTGTTCCTAGCTGCTGCTGGTTCACCTGTATCATGTGTAAAATGGGAGGTTTTTGGGTCAACATAAGTTGGCGAGTGAACCTTATAGATAAACATTTAATAATGATTTTCTGGTTAGTTTATCAATAAAATATTGTGCATAATCATAAAAGAGCATATGTATGAAATCAAGCAATGGCAACATCGGTTACAATTATAACATACATTAATAATTGATAACATACATGATCATACCAACATCATATGATAATTAACATAAATGAACTGTGAGATCAAGGCTCAATCAAACGGAGCCGATCGTATTGCATGAACTGAAATGTAAATTGAACTGTGCACTCAAGGCTCAATCAAACGGAGCCGAGCGTATTGCATGAACTTGAAATGTAAATAACCGATCAAGGCTCAATCAAACGGAGCCGATCGTGCGGGCACGCCCTGACCAACCACATAATAAAATGGGGATCAAACTCAACCTCGAGGGATGGGGAGTTACGGCCTCAGCAATTGCATGTACTGAAATAACAACTTGCAAACAATTCTAACTACTGAACAGCAACAACTAACACACATGTCATGATATGATGTATGCACAATAACTTGGTTATAATAAGTAAATGAATAAGACACATGATACACCCCAAAAATATGATTAAAACGGGGAATTTGAAGGGTTCACTCACATTGGGTGCGTTGGATTTGAATTGGTGAGATGCGCACGATTTGGACGAAACGAGATAACAAGGAATCACTGACCTAGATAATAATAGGAAAAAAAATATATTAAATGGATGGATTTTATTAAAGATTTTTAATGGGATTTTTAGATATAATTTTTGTGATTTTATGGCTATTTTCTATCCTTAAAAATGTTATTTTTAAGTATTTTTAATTGATTTTTAATTTAAATAAAACAAATAATTATTTAAAAAAAATAATATTTTTTTACTGTTTGACCGTTGACCGTTGACCGTTGACCGGTTCGGTCAGCGGTAATTCTTGCGCCGAGCGGGATTCGAACCTGTGACCTTCCGTTCACGCGCACGTAGCTCTACCAACTGAGCTACGTGACTAACCCGATAAAAATCTAGTTTTAATTATATTAATACACTTATTCGAATTTACCGAAAATTCCTTTATTTTACAAAACGTTTTATTCTCATCGAACCGGCGTGTGGGACGGAACTCGATCGCGTGACGTGCAGTTTGTGTTGCACACAGTCCACCGCTGGACTGTGTGTCTAACCCGGTTATATCCTTGAATTATATTATACTTAACAACTACTCAATCTAACCCGGTTAGTTTTATGAATAAAAAGGAATGTTATTACGCAGCGTGTGTGTGTAGCAAGGATCGAACTCGGGACTCGTATATAAACTTTGCACACAGTCCACCGCTGGACTGTGTGTCTAACCCGTTAACTATCCGAATTTTATTTGTTCTTAACCCGTTGTTATGCTCGTCTTCTTCACTAATATTACCGGTTTTACACAGATCACTGGTTCAGGGTTCTACTTCTTAAATAACATGATTACTAGCTTGAATGAACAGACCGAACAATTTGAGGGAAAGAATACCAGACAGGTCGTCTTCTTCAGGAAGTCCGGCGAGAACAGAAAACTCTGTTTTTGAAACTTCGGCTGAGAGAGCTAATCAACAGAATTTAAGAGTTAAAATTGAAATTGAATCAGAGTACATGGGTTATTAGCACGATTGAATGTGTTTACCGTCAACTAGCGTGGTTCCGGCAATTTCCAGAATTTCTCCGGCGAAATCAGAAATCCAGCAGAGTCTTCTGTGACTGACTTTGAGTGACGGAATAATGTTAGTAGTGTCCCTACATTAGATTGAAACAGCAAGAGAGTAGAATCTTACTGGTTTGAGTTGGACACGGTTTTCCGGCGAGAGTTGCAGAGAATTCCGGCGACAATTTTCTTGAGCTCAAAAGACTTGAAAACGCGACGAAAAGGATTTGGAGTGTATTTGGGACAGTTCTGAATCGTATAAATGATTGGAGACGGAATTATTTGAGACTTGAATGTCTTTCGGTTTCAAAACTCAACACTTGAAGTTTATTCAATCTAACCTTAATTAGAAACCGATATGCGTCGGTTATGAGTTAACTAAACGAACGAAAAACTGATTTGGCGATTTGGCTTACCGATTTCCGTTACTCAAATACCAATAACCGTTCATCCGAGTTTGTGTATAAAGTTCAATTGTTTTCATAATATTAACAGAAAACAACTGGTGGCGGAGTGGTTTGGAGACGGATGGATAAGTCATTAGAGGCAGTTGACCCGGGTTCGAGTCCGGTCAGCTCCAAACATTTTTTATTTATTTTATTTTAACTTTTTATCAAATATAATTTTTATAGTTTGGTTTATATATTAATTATGAAACATTTAAACTCAAAATATTCATAAATACTTAATGAAATTTTTGTAACTTGATATTTGATTACAAAACGAAGCGGGTTTTGGAAACCCGATTTATACAAATGTTACACATTTTGCTCTCCGCGACCCGTAAACTGAATATGGCCCCAACCAAGAAAGTGGATAAGACACCTTTTGAAATATGGCATGGAAGGGCTCCATCATTATCATATTTGAAGATATGGGGTTGTGAAGCTTATGTGAAGCAGTACACCCCAAACAATTTGGAAGTACGAGCCACTAAGTGTATCTTTGTAGGATATCCTAAAGATAATATAGGATATTATTTCTACGATCCAACAGAGCAAAAGGTATTTGTTGCTCGAATGGCTGAGTTCTTGGAAGCTAAGTTCCTTATGGAAGGAACTAGTAGAGCAGTGGAACTTGATGAGGATCAAGAACCACAAGCTGATACACGTTTGGTTGATACTAACACTCAACAAGAGGTTGTTGATGAGGATCAAATGGTTGATCAATACACACAAAACGTTTGCAGATCTGGTAGAATTAGTAGTCCACCTGAAAGATATGGGTTTTTCATGGATGGATGCTACGTGGTAGATTCGGATGAACCAACCACTTACCATGATGCAATGTCAAAATCTAATTGTGACAAATGGCTTAAAGCCATGAACGTAGAGATGCAATCCATGTATGACAACCAAGTATGTGAATTGGTTGTACCACCTATCAACTCCAAAGTAGTTGGAAGTAAGTGGGTTTTTAAGAAGAAAACCGATATTCATGGTAACTTGGATACTTATATAGAGATACTTGTAGCAAGAGGATTCACTCAAACTCAAAGGGTTAATTACGATGAGTCCTTCTCGCCCATGGCGATGCTAAAGTCAATTAGGATATTATTTGCCATAGATGCATATTATGACTATGAGATTTGGCAATGAAATGTCTTGTTTAAAACAATGTCATCTGTAAAACAATGCCATGTAAAAACCAAATGTCTTTGTGTAAACCAAATGTCTATGTATAAACCAAAGCCTTTGTGTAAACCTACTTGTTATGTGAAAACCAATGTCTTTGTATAACCAAAATGTCGTGTATAAAACAATGTCTTTGAATAAACAAAGGTTTTGTTTAAATCCAAAAGTTATGTCTTATAAACCATTGCTTTTATTGTAAAACATATATTTGGGTTGTTGGCGAATACATTCAAGCCATGTTGACTATCGGATAGACCCTTATAAAGACAAAGGTCTATCAATGTTCATCGGATTCTATCATTCCCTAAAGTCACTTCCAAACAAACCTAGGAAGTGGGAACGGGATTGTCAATCCTATGGTACCATTACATATTACCGGTCGTCGTGATCAATGTTAATGAATGTATCATTATATATTCAACGCACCAATATGTCTTGAACAATGTAAACATGTCATGAAAATGTTTTGAAACCATGTACATGGCATACTAAGTCAAGATACCAAGCAAAAATGTCTTTAAAATCGTGTACTAGGTATGCTAAGTCAACATACAAAGTAAAATGTCTTTGAAACCACGTGTAGATATAGTAAGTCAATATACCTTGTAAAATGTCTTTGAAACCATGTGTAGGTATACCAAGTAAATATACCATGTAAAAAGTCTTTGAAACCATATGTAGGTATACTAAGTCAATATACAGTCTTTGAAACCATGTACTAGGTATGTTAAGTCAACATACGAAGCAAAATGCAATTGAAATCATGTACTATATGTACTATGTAATCAAAGCATGTATGATGTCATGAAAACTCTAAAGTAGTCATAAGCACATATGTATCACCCCAAAACATTTGAAAATGTAAAAGAGATGACTATGTACTCACTTGGGATTACAAGAGTGTCCTTGTTCAAGAGAATAAATAAAGCTCAAGAGTCCAAGGATTCAAGTGTGTCCTAATATTGGATAACTATGTTAATATCGGGACTTAAATCGGAGGATCGGATAGAATGAGGTCTTGTAAATCAAATGAGTGTTGGAACTCATATGAAATGTTAATAAACTCTACATTCTGATTTGGAATGAATCCTAAGTGCTTTTGACCCGTTATGACTCGTTAAGAAAGTTTACACTAATTTAACGAGTCAGTTGCGTAAATATGTGTTCGGATGGTTAAATATGTATTATGATAAGTCTAAATTTACAAAAAAATGTTCGATAATGTTGTAATATCAGTTTATATGTCAAAACTTTGGTTTACACATGCTTAAAATTAATTTATGCGCAAAAAGTGCGTTTTGGTCATTTTTAATGAACATAAGAATGACTTATCATAACACTAACCAAACGACGTTACCATAAGGTATAACCTTAGTAGGTTATTCTGTGATAACCGGTACTTTCCGATTCTTAATTACGCGAATAATGAGCATTAAGACATTAACACGTGGGGTAATTAGATTTAAATTAACTTAATTAGGCCTTTGGAGTGCTTAGGAACATCTATCCGGCCTTACAATGAGCGAATGTTGATATGCGGCAAGACTGCTGAAAGATAAGCGGCAATAAACTGTCATCGGACAAAATAATGATAAGGCCGACAAATATGAATTCTATACGTATAATTTATGCATATAAACTTGGTTTTGCGAGATTACGGTGATTCAATTGGCACCAAATGCTTACGTGTACAAAAAACGCGACTACAGGAGCGTACCAGCAACAAAACGGGGGCATTAGACACGTGAATCCCATTCAAAACGGAAATATTATGACGAATTTAGCTTTGTAATCGAATTTTATTATACGGTCGAAATCGGATCGAAAAACAGATTAGAAATAACCTCCGATGCAGATTTTGCGATTTTAACGCAACCGACGAACAAACACGTCAAATGCCGACTACTGACGCTATTCTACATAGTTTTGATGCTAAAACTCAATTATACGATATTATACAATGTTCGGGTGCGAAAACGGGCTTCAAAAACCTGATCGGGCAGCTCAGAAACACTAGAAACGGGCTCGTGGGCCTTGGGCCCAACAGACCTCAAACCCTACCTATAAATACTCACACACACACTAACACCATAAACACACACACTACTCTCTCTCATCACTCACTTTCTCTCTCTAAGATTAGCCGGTTTTTCCGCGACCGGAATTAACGGCGGAGCCGGCAAGATCCACGGCGGACCGGCGGTGACCAGTGGCCGTTCCGGCGGCACTCCCGCCGCTCACGGAGGGATGGTGGTGGCTTTGACGGCGGCAATCCGGCGAACCCCCCTAAATTGTGCCTCCCGAACAAGATTCCGACATCAGATTTCCGGTTTGAGCAACATATGTGCCAATTTTGAAACCGGCAGCCGCAGTTTTCTAGTAAGCCTCTAAACACTCGTTTTTCTTTTAGATCTGTTAGATCCACTCTTCTCCGGGCTTTTTAATGTTGTTTTAGGTGGAGGGGTGGGTGTCGACAGTGGCATGACGGTGGTGTTGCAGGGGGTGTGGGGATGCTGGACGGCTAAACAAGCAGCAGCCGGCGGCGAGGGGATCGGCCGGCGGCGGTGCCAGTGGTGTCGGATTGATGTGGTGGTCCGAGTTGGTAGATTCAGCTTGTTATGCCTCGAGATGTTTTTTTCGGGTTAGGTTGTGGGGACCGACGGCGACTGGGAAAGAACAGAACCGTCACGCTGCGGCGGCCGGCGACGGTAGTGGTGGTGGTCACGGTGTGATAGAGTCATATTACGGTTCAATTTTGATGTTCAGGTTCAGCAGATTCGGGTCTCGGGTCAACTCAGGTCGACTCGGTAAAAACCGAGTCAACTCGACTCAGGTAACGCTAGTCAAACATCATTTGCGGTTCAGTTTTGGTTTGTGTTTGGATCAGGTAGTTCGGTCAACATCAGATCTGTATGGTCAAACTAGTTAACTCAGTCAACTCAGTCAACATGAGTCAAGCCGGTTGACTCGGTCGGCCAGTCAACTGAGTCAACTATTCGACACAACGAATTGGTAAATTATTAACATAGAATTTATAATAATTCTTTTATAAACATTATTATAACGCGAGACCGAGCTCCAACCGATCCGACTATAGGAACAATAAACATTTTCGAGTAAAATATAAAAATTACTTGTAGTTGTACAATGGATTTTGTGTATAAATCGCATATATATTAGATAAAAATAAACCGACATCGTTATATATTTCATATATAATACAGTGGATGCGTGACAAATATTCGACGATTTGAAGTTTCAATAGAATTATGTATATGTGGATTTCATTGGAAAATATTCTGTTTTGAAAATATATCGACACTTCAGTTGTCGGGTTAGACCAAAAATAGAGGAAACTCTGCCTGATTTTCATTAAAAATATAAGTTTTCTATTTTATATCTAGTATTTCAAAACCAACATAAACGCATGGGGAATTCGAAAACTATACAAAATAAATATATTATTTTATATTTATTACAAACGTCGGAAATTCAGAACTTATATTTCAAATGTATTGGGAATTCAAAAGCATATGAGATAAATATAATTACTTATATTTGTTTCCAACAACTACACCAAGTATTTGGATAAAAATTTAATCTGTATGCATATTATTTTGACGACGTTTTATAACTTATAAAACGGGATAATTACATTCTAACAGACACGAGTTACAAGTTAACAAAACCTGAATACTTATTTCAAACGTCAACGATTCGGATACTTTTATAAATAACATGGATTGTATTTATTTTAAACAACGATGAACCAGATATTTCATAAAATAAATATAATTATATCTATTTCCAAAACCTAAACAAGAATGACACATTATTACAAGGGTATAACAGGTGTCAATTATATAATTTTTATTAATTGTAAACAAGACACAAGACGCTTATTTATGGACACCTAACATTTTACATGTACAAATATGTGTGTATATATATGTGCACATCTACGAAGAACTTCGGGAAGTCGTACTATCATTATTCTTCTACGTATTTTCTAATGAAGACAACTAACAGGATTTGTAAGTATATTTATATTAAATAGATAAATATATATATTCATTCGTAAACTAAGTCACTTTTCAAGACTTAGTTTTGTCCGGATTATAAATGGAATCAAACACCCATAGATTGGTTATATCGAGTCAACATAATAACACTCCCTTAGAGTCGTTTGGTTAACGGATTCGGTAGAGCTCGGACCCATAGTTTAGCTACGCCCTTTTATCAAAAACTTATAAGTCATTCCATGATAGGAATGCTATTGTTTGCATGCTAGCGAGTTCACATTCTTGGAACGATATTACAGAATCACATTAAGCTAGCTTTGCACAAGGATATCGAGGTGAGTTCATAACCCCCACTTTTTACGGTTTTACATTTTTATAAATGTTTACGGGGGTGGAAAGACATGTAAGTATTGCAAAAGTATATAATATTTCGATGAACAAAAATTCATATTTCTAAACCATGTAGAGAATGGATGTCAATAAACTCAAGTGGTTTATGAAAGGTTTATGCTCACCATACCGGTTTTATAAAACACACGCGTTTTTTTCAGAACGTGCATGAGTTTCACGACTAGTGACGTGAATGTCCTAGCTACATACAGACACATGGACTGGATTGTCCTACATACAAATAAGGGGACTGGTTGGTCCTGCTTACAAACTCAAGTGGGCTAGCCCAATGGCAAAGACTCGTGGCCTAGGCCCAATCACAAAGACTCGAGTGGGTTACACCCACCTATACTCGTGCGAGGCACGAAGACTCAAGGACTGGATTGTCCGCTGCTCAACACTAAGGGTCGTAGGTTCGCTTAAAATTGTACAGTAAAGTCCTCGCTACACATTGGAGCTATAACCGCCTGCTAGTCTACCATCCTGAGTAAACGGTTTGGCGAGGCACTTACTAGCTTGGGGTGAGTTATAGGCTCATGCGGGCATGTTGTCTTTGTCGCACGCGGGCATCGACTGTTATTCAAATATTACAAAAACAAGGTTTTAAGTTGACATGCCAAGAAAAATGGTTTTATTATGTTTTCTCAAAAATATTTAAACAGGTTACTGAAAAGATTTATTTTAAATCTTTTCGAACAAACTATGAAATCGCCAAAATTATGTTGATTTTTCGCATGTTTCTTCTCGGGTTACATTTTCAAATTATGGCACGGTTGGAATAGGTGAACCCATTTGGAATCCGAGTACTTAGTAGGCGTTCAACGTTCTAAAAGTCCTAGCTAATATTTACTTCCCCTGTGCAATGAAGATACCAGTCAGTTCATGCCCGGCTCTAATGTAATTGATTTAACGAGTTGTGAAAGATTGGTATCAGAGCTATAAGTTCAGTGAATTAGGTTTCTATAGAGATACCTAGGCTTTAACCTAACTTTCCTTCGGGGACTTAGCTTATTAAGAACTGAACACATATAGAACGCCTAGAACCAATACATGGGTTCCAACCGTGGCCGAAAACAATGATTCAGCTTATCAACTTATAAAAATTCAGCAGTGTTATGTTTTGTACATGGTACACGAAACGATTACATACACTAAGCAAAACTTCAAAGTTTTGAAAAACACACACTTAAGACCTTTGGTTAACTTATGACAAAAATTCATTAAAGGTCATTTCGTAGGAACTGCGACTATTAACTCGGGCAAACGATTTTATCTATGTCATCTATGCTATTTTACTAACCTGAGCAGGTTAAACTATGAAAAACAGACTGCCGATGTGCATGAATACATGAAACTTAGCGCATACATCACGGATGTAGAAATACAAAACGTACGAAATTCGAGGCAAGGCATTTGGGAAAACATGAATGAACGATTACAACAGCAATACAAATCCCGTCAGCGGAATGACTGTCGGTCAGAATGCAGTTATTGTCACGTAGCCGTGCAAGCGGTATGAAACACACCAAGGTACGTTCAGACGAGGAGCTTACAAACTAATGGAATTCATGATTATGGGCATCTCAACGGAAAACACAAGTCCTCGCATCTCCCCACTCCCCTAATGGCGACTACGCCAAGATTGACATCTCATGGTGATGTCACATAACGCCATGTCATTGCAAGAAATTCGAGGTAAGTCTTAAATTGTTTTAGTTGGCTAAACTTGCTCATTGTACACATTCAATTCAAGGATTCCATATGATGGATTGAGGCCATCATATTCAAAGTAATATCAACAAGCGTTCCAATATTTCGAACCATAGTAGGCTTGTTTGATCTTAACTACACTAAATCGTTTGTTATTCACGGCACCTTGTGGTGGCGTTTTCACTGAATTGAAGCTTGTGCTTATTTCATCCACACACTTCACATACGGGTTTAATTATTTGTTATTTATTCATTATTAAATCCACTTTGTTGATTCTTTATCATGGAACATTCTTAATACAATCGTGTATTAAGAAAATGGTACACAAATTCATGGCCTGTTTCGGTGTACCTCTAACGATTATTTCAATGCCACTTGCAAAGTCGATGACATTCATTTGTTATTTATTTTTTCCATAGACCCGAATTTCGATGAAATTTTTTTGGAATAAATCTTTGGACTTATTTCGTTGAACCTCCTATCTTATTGCAAATGCGGTGAAATTGTTCGGCCACCGCTATTGTTGAATTATTTCAATCTCTATAACGCCTTGTGGCGTTGGCATAAACATGTACCTTGGGATAATTATGATCAATCGTTTCATGCGAAATTACGTGTGCCTTTCATTTAGCTCATCATTTATGTGGTCTTAATGCAACTATGTATTAAGACGATGATACACCAGGATCGGTTGTATTTAAGTGTATCCTTACAATTCGACAATGTCAACACAAATTTTATTTCATTTAATGGTTCAATAGTTGACAAATTATTTTCATGGTCCCATTCTATTTGAGCTAGTTGATTCTGAGCTTCAATAATTAACGCAAAGTACTATTGATAGTACATCTATTGTTTCAGGAATTCACTTGCATATTTTGAACGTCCATTTGGAATCTTATTGGTCGAATTCCTCTTTTATTGGACCCCTGTAAACTTAGTCACATTGGTGACGGTAACATAACATCTGGTTCACTTGACATCAATTCAGAAAACAAATTCGGTTGAACCGTTGAGTTCGTATCGTCGTAACAATTCATTGTACTCATATATTTCGGACAAGTCTTGATTCATTCTTGTAGTCAATTACCTCGGTATTATTCATACCTAACAGTGCATGATAAAACTTTAAGAAGATAACAAAGTCTAAATTTTGAGGACGAAATTTTTGTAACAGGGGAAGAATGTGACAACCGGTACAATCTGATTCTTAATTACGCGAATAATGTGCATCAAGACATTAACACATGGCGAAATTAGATTTAAATTAACTTAATTAGGCCTTTGGAGTGCTTAGGAACGTCTATCCGGCCTTACAATGCGCGAATGTTGATATGCGGCAAGACTGCTGAACGATAAGCGGCAACGAACTGTCATCGGACAAAATACTGATAAGGTCGACAAATACGAATTCTATACATATAATTTATGCATATAAGCTTGGTTTTGCAAGATTACGGTGCTTCGATTGGCACCAAACGCCTACGTATACAAAAACGCGACTACAGGAGCGTACCAGCAACGAAATGGGGGCATTAGACACGTGAATCCCATTCAAAACTGTAATATTATGAAGAGTTTAGCTTCATAATTGAATTTTATTATACGCAGTCAAAATTGGATCGGAAAACGGAATAGAAATGATCTCCGAAGCAGATTTCGCGATTTTAACGCAACCGACGATCAAACACGTCAAATGACGTGTTTCAAAAACGGGCTTGTTTTGACCCTAAAACTCAATTATACGACATTATACAATGTTCAGGTGCGAAAACGGACTTCAAAAACGTGATCGGCCGCTTAGAAACACTAGAAACGGGCTTGTGGGCCTTGGGCCCAACAGACGTCAAACCCTACCTATAAATACTCACACACACACACACTAACACCATAAGCATACACACTACTCGCTCTCCTCACTCACTTTCTCTCTCGGCACTTCCTCTCTCTAAGATTAGCCGGATTTTCCGGCGACCAGAATTAACCGGCGAAGCCGGTGAATGAGAATGAGCCGGCGGAGCCGGCAAGACCACGGCGGACCGGCGCCGCCGCCGCCGCTCACGGAGGCGATGGTGGGGCTTTGACGGCGGCAATCCGGTGAACCCCCGAAAGTGTGCCTCCCGAACAAGATTCCGACATCAGATTTCCGGTTTGAGCAACAGAAGTGCCAATTTTGACACCGGTAGCCGCGGTTTTCCGGTAAGCCTCTAAACAGTCGTTTTCTTTTAGATTTGTTAGATCCACTCTTCTCCGGGGTTTTTCGTGTTGTTTCAGGTGGAAGGGTGGGTGTCGACAGTGGCACAACGGTGGTGTTTCAGGGGGTGTGGGATGGTGGACGGCTGAAAAAGCAGCAGCCGACGGTGGTGCCAGTGGTGTCGGCTTGATGTGGTGGTCCATGTTGGTAGATTCGGGTTTTTATACCTCGGGTTGTTTTGTTGCGAGTTAGGTTATGGTGACCGACAGCGACCGGGAAAGAACAGAACCGTCGCGCGGCTGCAGCCGGCGACAATAGTGGTGGTGGTCACGGTGTGACGGAGTCATATTAAGGTTCAAGTTTGATGTTCTGATTCAGCAGATTCGGGTCTCGGGTCAACTCAGTTCGACTTGGTAAAAACCGAGTCATCTCTGTCAAACCGAGTCAACTCTGAAAACGCCAGTCAAACATCATTTGCGGTTCAGATTTGGTTTGTGTTTGGATCGGGTAGTTCGGTCAACATCAGATCTGTACGGTCAAACCGAGTTAACTCGGTCAACATGAGTCAACCCGGTTGACTCGGTCAGCCGGTTAACTCAGTCCACTATTCGACACAACGATTGGTAAATTATTAAGAATGTTGAATTTATAATATTTCTTTTATAAACATTATTATAACGCGAAACCGAGCTCCAACCGACCCGACTAGAGGAACAATAAACATTTTCGAGTAAAATATAAAAATTACTTTAGGTCGTACAATGGATTTTGTATATAAATCGCATATATATTAGATAAAAATAAACTTGCATCGTTATATATTGCATATATAACAATAAAATGGATACGTAACAAATATTCGATGATTTGAAGTTTCAATAGAATTATGTATATGTTGATTTTATTGGAAAATGTTGTGTTTTGAAAATATATCAACACTTCAGTTGTCAGGTTAGACCAAAAACAGAGGAAACTCTGTCCGATTTTCGTTAAAAATATAAGTTTGTATTTAATATCTAGTATTTCAAAACCAACGGAAACGCATCGGGAATTCGAAAACCATACAAAATAAATATATTATTTTATATTTATTACAAACGCCGGAAATTCAGAACTTATATTTCAAACATTTTGGGAATTCAAAGCATATGAGATAAATATAATTACTTATATTTGTTTCCAACGACTACACAAAGTATTTGGACAAAAATTTAATATGTAGGTATAACTATTTTGACGACGTTTTATAACTTATAAAACGGGATTATTACATTCTAACAGACACGAGTTACAAGTTAACAAAACTTGAATACTTATTCAAACGTCAACAATTCGGATACTTTTATAAATAACATGGATTGTATTTATTTTAAACAACAATGAACCAGATATTTCATAAAATAAATATAATTATATTTATTTCCAAATCCTAAACAAGAATGACACTTTATTACAAGGGTATAACAAGTGTCAATTTTATAATTTTTATTAATTATAAACGAGACACACGACGCTTATTTTTTGATACGAAACATTTACATGTATAAATATGTGTGTGTGTGTGTATATATATATATATGTGTGTGTGTGTGCACATCTATGAAGAACTTCGGGAAGTCGTACTATCATTATTCTTCTACGTATTTCTAATGACGACAACTAACATGACTCGTAAGTATATTTATATTAAATATATAAATATATATATTCATTCGAAAACTAAGTCGCTTTTCAAGACATAGTTTTAGCCCGATTATAAATGGAATCAAACAACCATAGATTGGTTATATCGAGTCAAGATAATAACACTCCCTTAGAGTCGTTTCGTTATCGATTCAGAGGTTGAACATGGGAACTAGAGAGACGCGTTAAAAGAAGAAACTTGGGTGGATGCAATGTAGGAGGAATTGCTTCAATTCGAGAAGCTAGGAGTCTAGAAGCTTGTTGACCAACCAGATCATCACAAAAAGATAAACACTAGATGGGTCTTCAAGGGCAAACATGTCGGACACGTAGTTTAGCTACACCCTTTTATTAGAAACCTATAAGTTATTCCATGATAGGAATGCTATTGTTTGCATGCTAGCGAGTTCACGTTCTTGGAACGACATTACGGAATCACATTAAGCTAGCTTTGCACAAGGATATCGAGGTGAGTTCAAAACCCCCACTTTTTACAATTATACATTTTTATACATGTTTTCGGGGGTGGAAAGACATGCAAGTTTTGCAAAAGTACATAATATTTTGATGAATGAAAATTCGTATTTCTAAACCATGTTGCAAATTGATTTCAATACACTCAAATGAGTAACGAAAGGTTTATGCTCAACATACCGGTTTTACAAAACACACGCGTATTTTCAGAACGTTCATGAGTTTCACGACTAGTGACGGGAATATCCTAGCTACATATAGACACATGGACTGGATTGTCCTACATACAAATAAGGGGACTGGTTGGTCCTGCTTACAGACTCAAGTGGGCTAGGCCCAATGGCAAAGACTCGTGGCCTAGGCCCAATGACAAAGACTCGAGTGGGTTACACCCACCTATACTCATGCGAGGCATGAAGACTCAAGGACTGGATTGTCCGCTACTCAACACGAAGGAAGTAGGTTCGCTTAAAACTGTACAGTAAAGTCCTTGCTACACATTGGAACTATAACCGCCTGCTAGTCTACCATCCTGAGTAAACGGTTTGGCGAGGCACTTATTAGCTTGGGGTGAGTTATAGGCTTATGCGGGCATGTTTTCTTTGTCGTATGCGGGCATCGACGGTTATTAAAATATTACAAAAACAAGGTTTTCAATTGACATGCCAAGAAAAATGGTTTTATTACGTTTTCTCAACATTATTTAAACCGGTTACTTAAAAGATTTATTTTAAATCTTTTCAAACAAACTATGAACTCGCCAACATTATGTTGATTCTTCTTTCTCAGGTTACATTTTCAAATTATGGCACGATTGGAATAGGTGAACCCATTTGGAACCCGATTACTTACCAGGCGTTCAACTTTCTAATAGTCTTAGATAATATTTACTTCCGCTGTGCAATGAAGATACCAGTCAGTTCATGCAGGGCTCTGATGTAATCGATTTAACCGAGTGTGACATATTCCCTTTACAAATATGGTCACAAATATGTGTTTGGTCGAATCCTAAGATCGACCAAACGGGTCAGATTCGAATATCAAAGCGGTGGTCAAGACCGCTCGACTTACGACCCTAAATAAGTACTAAACTATAACTGACGAGTTAGACATGTTTAACTAAGTTGCAAAACTGATTTGGTATCAAAACTTGGTGTTTAGATATCCGAAAATAGTTCCCTCATAAAATGCACATAATGTGCATCTTTGACCGAATCGTTAACTCGTCACTTCGACTAGTAAACGTGGTAGTCAGAAGGTGCAATTGTTAGGGATTATAACCTTCGTGATTACGATCACGTTGCAAAGTTCAATTGAACTTTGACTTGACCAAATATGGTAAGAGTCGAAAATCAGACAGAAAGTCAACTGTTTGACTTTTAGCTCAGAATAAGCAAAAATAATGAACAAGACTAGGATAGAACACTTACTTGTGTTCAAGGAAGGCTTAAAACATTAGTAGGAGGTCTCCAATTGCTGGAAACAAGCTCCAATAGAAGAGAGAAAGAAAGTGAGAAATGAGTAAGTTGGAATGGCAAAATTCTTGGCTATTTATAGTGATCTTGAGCTCACCAATTCAAGACAAGTGTCCATCCACGTGTTATGACATGTTTAGTGTCATTACACATGTCCAAAGCAGGTGAAATTGTGGCAAAATCGCGATCTTGGGGGGCCAAGGATTGAACAAGAAGCTGCCTGGTGCATTATGATGTACTGGCACCTGGATACGGACCTCATCCATATATGGATTCGGTCCGCATCCACCTTCTGGGGGCAAAGCTTACTTTTTGGCAGATTTGGTACCTGGACTTGTATTGTCGCGTTTTGTCGCTTTTAACACCCGTTAACCTAATTTTCAGGCTTTATAAATATGTTAAAGCATAGGGGACTTGAAATATGTCAAAAAATGTCATGGATGTCGGTTCGTTCGGTTGCGTTTTTCTCTTAATTACGACGAAGCCTTTAACGAACGCGTAAACGATCGAAATTTTGAAACAATTGACATTTTTACATTGTTAGCTATAAAATACAAGATTTTATTGATTACAAAAATTTTTGGATGTCTAAATAGGGTTCGAATTCAAAAATACGAGAATCGGTAGACTTTCGCAAATGTTGCAAATAGTCCCTGGAGTTGCATAAGCGTCTTTTTGCCATACCGAACCCTGCAAAACTTATTTCTAAGTTATGTAAAGGGTATTTAGGGAATGTTTAGATTATGTCCTTGTTCCAGAGTGTATGTTGCATTGAACTGATTATGTTTGCGTAACAGTTTACGTATAACTTCCAGAAAAGCTTTGAGGGGTTGAAATTGTACAAGAGATGACAAAGAAATGTCATATGTATTTATACAAATCTCGGAAAAAATTAAAATGTTTCATTAAATACAAAATTGTTTGGAATTCTACGGTGATTGATAGACACAAATGTCACAAAAATGATGAACAAGACTAAGAAAGAACACTTACTTATGTTCTAGGAAAGCTTAGAACTTCAGTAGGAGGCCTCTATAAGCAGAAGCAAGCTCCAATAGAAGAGAGAAAGAAAGAATGAAGGAATGGGCAAGCAATGGAGGATTTTCATCAATAGTGTTTTGGGAGTTCTAGGATCATCCCACATGTCCCATGAGTGACAAAGATCAAAGGTAATCAAAACAAGTGTCAAATGCAGGTTAAAACTTGGGGAATACGGATTCTTGGGCTCTAAGCATAAGAATACCATGGGCTGCAAGGCAATCTGCCAGTGCCGTAGCTTATGCTGGCTACCGTACGCTACCCTGGCCACAAGTTTCATTTTAGGCAGATTTGGCCCCTAGACTTGTTTCGTCGCGTTTTGTCACTTCTAACACCCGTTAACCTAATTTTTAAGCTCTATGAGGATGTTAAAGCATATATGACTTGACTTTTGCCCAAAAATATCGTGGATGTCGGTTCGTTCAGTTGTTCGGTTGCGTTTTTCGCTTAATTACAACGAACGCTATAACGAACATGAAAATGACAAAAATTGCGCAACAATTGATATTTTTACATTCTCATCAATAAAATAAAAGACTTTATTGATTACAAAAATATTTGGATTCATATATGTGGTTTGTTTCAAAAATACGAGAATCGGCAGACTTTCGCATTTGGTTGTAAATAGTCCCTGAGCTTGAATAAGCATGTTTTGCTATACCAAACCCCTCAAAACTTATTTCTAAGTTCTGTAAAGGGTATCTAAGGTATGTTTAGCTTATGTCCTTGTTCCGGAGTGTATGTCGCTTCAAACTAGTTATGTTTGCATAAGAGTTTATGATTTTACTTCTAGAAAAGGTTTGAGAGTTTCAAATTGTACAAGGACTTAAAACGTGTGAATGTCACAAGATTTCATTGGATTTGAAATTGTTCGGATTGTACAATGGTTGAAAAGGCACAAATGTCACATATAAGGATTTCCTTAGCTTATGCATCCTACAAGAAGTTTACTCTTTATCAAATGGATGGGAAAAGTGCATTTCTTCATGGTGTGGTCGAAGAAAAAGTATATGTTGAACAACCACCTGGTTTTGAAGATCCAATCAATCCTGACATGGTTTGGCTTCTTAACAAGGCATTGTATGGTCTTCATAAGGCTCTAAGGGCTTGGTATGAAACATTGTCTTCCTATTTGCTAAAAAACGGTTTTCAACGTGGGTTGATTGATTGTACTCCCTTCATCAAAGAAAAGGATGAGGATATGTTGCTGGTACAAGTGTATGTTGATGAAACCATTTTTTGTAACACCCCAAAATGCGTTTTTATGTGTAGATGGTGTTACTACGCTAGTAGCATCCTAGCATCTCTAGTTATAATAATGTTAACTTCTACCCTAAAATAAATAAGGTTATGAATGAAATAATATAATGACCAAAACATGAGGGACCAATTCATAACATGAAGGAAAGTATGAGACGTAAAAGAAAATAAATAATAAAAGGGAATTGGTCTGGGTATGTGGGTGCTGTCGCCGGAGAGAAACAAAGAAGAAGAAAAACCTTCTCCTCCAACTTATCTCAAGAAATTCAGTAAAATTGATGAACTTTAGGGCCAAATTTCGAATGCATGTGCTTAAATTCTCAACCTTCTTGGTGTCTTCAACATAGGGCAAGTTAAATCATATGTTTTGATGATCTAGAAGTGGGTTTTGATCAAACCATGAAATTGTATGAAATTAAACTTGAATATGAATTAGAATTATCATGTAGAATGAGATTCATGCTTGAAATTCATCATGTAGGGAACTTGGGGTAAAACCCACTAGTTGTAAGTAGTAGGATGAGGTATGGTGATCTTGTATTAATGTAATTAGTGTAATATTGATGTGTAAATGTGTTTGTACTAAAATATTGTTGGATGAGTTTAATTTAGAATGTAGGAATTATGTGAAATTGGTTGAATTGATGAACTATGATGTAAACTTGTAGGTTTTTTTTATTCATAGAACACAAGTACATAATGCTTAAAATCTCGTACGCGCTCCAAGTGTTCGTTAAAATGCCTGAATGACAATTTATATAGTTTTAAATGAATTTCGGATCTGCTTGCTTAAAGGTTTTATGATAATTGAAATATATGATGAGGAATGAAATCTATGCCTGGAAGTGCTTACTTTTAAGTGAACAATGTAATCTAAATAAGAATGAATCATGTGTAGGAATGAAAGAAGAAGAATCAAGTTCCAGAAAACAACAAGGAGCTCAAGATCGAGGTATGTTTCTTTGCTTATAAGTTTCTTACAATAATGAATATTAGTTTATATTAATATACTAGTAGATGTATTTGAATGAATGTTGATGATTCGTGCAAGCGGGTCAAATAATTAGAATGAAAAGAATGTATGTTGACGATTCGTACTAACGGGTCAATTAATTAGAATGATAAGAATGTATATTGATGGACCGTGCCGAACGGGTAAAATAATTAGAATGAAAATAATGTATGTTAATGATTGGTATTAACGGGTCAAAGAATTAGAATGATTAGAATGCATATTGATGGTCCGTGCCAAACGGGTCGAATAAATAGAATGAAAAGAATGCGTATTGATGGTCCGTGTCGAACGGCTCGAATGGGTAGACTGTTATTAGAGAATGTATGTAGAAAGTCCGTTATGAATGGGTAAAATTTAAATGTGTAATTTAATGTTGACACTTATTCTATGATGTAGGTACATCTACGCTTTAAAAGGCACGCCTTTCTCGGGACGAACACACCTCATGAAGACATCAACGCGCTTCCGGTCTTAATTATGTAAATGGGTCAAAATAGTCTTATGAATCTTGGATAGTTTATGTCAAGTTATAAAGCTCTTATGTTTTGGTATCTTTTGTAAATGTAGGGTAATACGTAACTTGCTAGAAACAACTAACTCTTTAGATGTGACCAATGTTTCCTTAAGAACTTAATGAAGTTCAAAATTGGTCGAACTTTTCTTATACACAATTCTTCTAGTTAAAGTTCTTTTGTTTAAAATGGGTTTAAGGGCGTTACAAGTTGGTATCAGAGCCAAGGTTTGAGGATTCAAGTACAAGAACCAAATTGCTTGAACTTAAACCGAAGGCTCGTGCATAGTGTGTGTTCGATTCGAGGTATCATTCAAGTAAGTGCCTTTTTAGTTCTAGTAATTTTGTATGATGGGTTATGGAACGAGATGATTACGAAATGTATTGGGAATGTTTCGGACATTATGAGTCAGTTCGGGTTGGAATGGGACCTGGAAACGGGTTGGATGATCTGAAACAAGGAGAAACTGCGTCGGCATCGGCAACACAGAGGAGGCGTCGCTGACGGCCTCTCTCTGCGTCGCCGACGCTGCCATGATCCTCTAACACCCTAAATGACTACCTATGTTATAAATGACCCGACACTATTATCTAGGGCGTGTCGCCGACGCAATAACAGGGCGTCGCCTATGCCCCTCACAAAACCAGTATGCTGTTTTTGTTTATTTCGTGTACCGTAAGTTCCGTACCTCCAGAAACTTGTTCTGTAACCCTTAAAGGACCCCAAAAAGTGAAAATAATTAATAGGAAGTTACAAAAAAATTATAGAAATTGTTTTGAGGCATGTTGTGAACATAACGTTTCGGAAAGAAGAACAAGAATGTATGAAATAATAAGTCCTTCGACTTATGAATAGCATGTACGTGATTCATGACCATTTTGATCATGTTATAGAATTAATGCCTTAGTATGAATCATGGCAATAATTGATGAAAGTAATCATAGTAAAGCTAACGAATGAATATTTTAACGAAAGAAAGATGAAACTTATGAATTGTGATTGATAATGACAATAAATGAGAAGGGAAGGTCAATAGAATGAAATAATGATGTCATGAAGTATCATGTGATGAGGGAGAGTATGAAAATTAACAAATATGATAAATATTTGTGTAGATGGCTGACGAAAGAGATTTGAATGATGACAAAGTAGCACGTCAGGAGGCAATGAGTGAAAGAATATCGGAGGAAGTTGCAAAAGCTATGCAAGCCAATCTACCTAAATTAGCCCAAGAGGTAGAAAGCCGAGTTTTGGAGACAGTGGAAGCTATAATAACAAGTAAAATAGACGAACCGAAGGAGATGCTTGGTGAATCCCAAAACAAGAAAGGAACTCGTAGATGTATGTACAGAGATTTCATGGCGTGTAATCCCTCCACATACAATGGGAAATTTGACCCTATAAAATGCCAAAGGTAGATCTCAAGTACGGAAGCTGTCTTTGTACGTAGTCGATGTGAAAAGGAGGATCAGGTAATGTTTGCTACGGGCCAACTCCAGCTTCAAGCCAAGGATTGGTGGGACGCTCACTGTAAAGAAGTGGGCGAGGATAAGCTCCAAAATTAACATGGAAAGAATTTAAAGAGCCATTTCTAAAATACCGTTGCCCGTAGTCAGCAATCGATATAATTCAAGAAGACTTCCTATGTCTTCGGCAAAAAGAGGAGCCAACTAATGAAATTACCAACACATTTCTAGACAAACTAAAGTTTTGTCAAGATTTTGTAAAGTCGGAAAGGATGAAATTAACCGCTATCATGACATGTTGAAGGCGGAATTTAGGGAGTTCATCACTCCTTCAAAATTTGAAACCTTGAACAAGCTCATCAATTGTGCTCGGGATAGAGAAATTGAGTGAAAGCGACAAGTAGAAAGGGGAGAAAAGAGATCATCAGAAAAGTCTGCCAACCCAATCCCATCAAAGAAGCCGAGGGTTCATGACTATGGCAAGAAAGAAAGGATGAAGGGTAACATGCCCAAATGCAAAACATGCGGAAAACTCCACACCGAGGAGTGCTTGTTAGGAAAGAATGGATGCTATAATTGTGGTCAGGAGGGACAACCTTACTATAGATGCCCTAATCCCGCAAGAACGTATTTCAATTGTTTCACCCCTGGTCATGTCAAGGCAGAATGCCTGAAGCTAAAGGATCAAATGGATGGAAAGAAAGAAGACTACCCAAAGGCTCGGGGAAGGATGTTTCAAATGACAACCGAAGAAGCTAAAACTCTTCCGAATGTTGTATAAGGTATTTTCTTAATTAATTTAATACCCGTGAATGTGTTATTTGATTCCGGGGCTAGCAGATCATTCGTATCAAACGAACTTTTATGCCACACCTCTTTTAGAGTTGAACGAATGCCTATTCCTTTAGAAGTAGAAGTGGCTGATAGCAAGAACTACTTATTGCATGAAATATGTAAAGGATGTAAGATTGTTATAGAAGTTGAGGAATTCGATATAGATCTTGTGCCGATGGTATTGGGGGAATTCAAAACAGTAGTGGGAATGGATTGTCTATCTCGATACCATGTAGGAATTCAGTGTGAAACTAGGATCATTCAAGTGTTATCACCTAGGGGGAAATGGGTAAGTATTTATGGGGAAAGAGAACTCGAGACAAAGCTTTGTACTATTGTAGAGGCAGTCAAGTATGTACAGAATGAAGGCAAGGCGTTCTTAGCTTACGTAGTAGATACCAATAAGGACACACCAAGGTTTGAAGATGTCGAAATTGTAAATGAGTATCTGGATGTGTTTTCGGATGAATTACCCGGACTCCCACCTGTGCGAGACGTGGAGTTTCGCATTGAACTAAACCCGGGTGCTAAACTGGTGGCTAAGGCTCCATATCGATTAGCTCCTACTGAAATGCAGGAGCTAATGATGCAGATTCAAGAATTGCTCGATAAGGGTTTTATACGCCTGAGCATGTCAACTTGGGGAGCCCGCGTATTATTTGTGAAGAAGAAGGATGGTTCGATGCGTATGTGCATCGACTATCGAGAATTAAACAAATTAACGGTTAAGAACCGATATCCTTTACCTCGAATTGATGACCTTTTTGACCAATTTCAAGGGGCAAGTTGGTCTTCAAAGATCGACTTACGTTCGGGATATCACAAGTTACGAGTACGAGAAGAGATGTAGCGGAACCGCGTTTAGAACTCGATACAGACATTACGATGTTTTTGGTAATGTCTTTCGGATTAACTAATGCGCTGGCTGCGTTTATGGACCTTATGAATCGAGTATGCCGACCCATGCTGGATAAATCTGTAACAATGTTTATAGATGATATCTTGGTGTATTCTCGAAGCAAGACCGATCATGCACGCCATTTGCGTGAAGTATTAGATACTCTCCGTAAGGAAAAGTTATATGCGAAGTTCTCAAAATGTGCCTTTTGGCTCAGATTAGTACAATTTCTCGGCCACGTGATTAACAAAGATGTTGTTTTAGTGGATCCGTCAAAGATAGAAGCAGTCATGAAATGGATTCCTCCGAAGAATCCAAGTGAAGTAAGAAGTTTTCTGGGGTTAGCTGGCTATTACAGAAGATTTATTCAAGATTTCTCCAAATTACCCTTACCCATGACTAATCTAACAAAGAAAAGTGAAAAGTTTGTCTATGGACCCAAGCAAGAGAAAGCATTTCAAATCTTGAAAGAGAAGTTGTCTAATTCACCGGTACTAACTCTACCAGATGGGACGGAAGATTTGGTTGTGTACATTGACGCTTCGCGTCAGGGGTTAGGAGGTGTTTTAATGCAACGAGGTAAAGTTATAGCATATGCTTCTAGACAGCTGAAACCACACGAAGGCAATTACCCAACGCGTGATCTGGAGTTGGCTGCTGTGGTGTTCGCATTAAAACTTTGGTGGCATTATTTATAAGGAACAAAGTGTACCATATACTCAGATCATAAAAGCCTCGAATACTTCTTCGAACAAAAGGATCTCAACATGAGACAACGAAGATTGTTAAAATTGATAAAGGATTACGATTGCAAAATCCTTTATCATTCGGGCAAAGCAAACATAGTAGCGGATGCCCTAAGCCGAAAAGACCATCCACCCCCAATTCTAGTGTGGTCTATGTGGATGATTGTTACGCCTCATCTCCTCGACATGATACGGGAAGCCCAAATCAAATCATTAAACGCATACGATCCCAAGAAAGAAAGGAAAAGAGGGATTGCTGATAAATTGGAGGAAAATGCATACGGAATCAAAACACGATTTGGGCCGATCTAGATTCCATGGTTTTGCGAAGTAAAAACAAAAAAATACTCGAAGAAGCTCATAAATCACGATACTCGATACACCCAGGAGCAACGAAAATGTATCAGGATTTAAAGAAGAATTGCTGGTGGCCGGGAATGAAACAAGATGTCGTCAAACATGTTGGTAAATGCTTAACATGTTCACAAGTGACGGAGCATCAGGAGCCGTATGGTAAATTACAACCCTTAGAAAACCCGATGTGGAAGTGGGAAGATGTGACAATGGATTTGGTGACTAAGCTTCCCAAAACACGAAAAGGGCACGATGCCATATAGGTAGTTGTGGATCGGCTCACTTAGAGTGCCCACTTCCTGCCTATCCGAGAGACCTACTCGTCAATTTTTACGAATGAAATTATAGCTCGTCATGGTGTACCTGTCTCTATTGTGTCGGATAGAGATACTAGATTTACGTCGCGTTTTTGGCGAAAGTTTCATGAACAATTGGGGACGAAACTGCACTTTGGTACCACCTACCATCCACAAACGGACGGTCAATTAGAGCGAACTATTCAGACGCTTGTGGATATGCTAAGAGCATGCGTATTAGATTTCGGCGGTAATTGGGATGAACATTTACCACTAGTGGAATTCTCCTATAACAACAGTTACCACAACATACAGATAGCTCTGTATGAGCTATAGTACGAGAGGGAATGTAGAACTCCTGTATGTTGGGGAGAAGTAGGGCAATGGGAACTTGCCCCCAAGGATATAGTGGCGAAAATGAATGAAAAGATTGATTTAGTTCGAGCACGACTGAAATAGGCGCAAGATAGACAAAATGCGTATGCAGATCGTAGAAGACGTCCAATTGAGTTCCAAGTTGGGGATCATGTTTTGTTAAAAGTCTCCCCTTGGAAGGGCATAATCCGATTTCGCAAATGAGGAAAGTTGGGCCCTCCTTACATCGGACCCTTCAAAATTCTAGCCCGTGTTGGAAAGGTGGCTTATAGGTTAGAATTGCCCTAGGCGTTGGATGGAATTCATGATACTTTTCATGTATCGCAATTACGTAAATGTCTTGCGGAAGAAACAACCTTTGTACCACTCGATGATATTAAAATTGACGAACGGATGAATTATGTTGAAAAAGCCATTGCTATAAAGGATTCCAAAGAAACGTGCCTCCGTAACAAGACAATTAAGCAAGTGTTGATTCAATGGCAACATGAAAATGGGACGGACCTAACGTGGGAATTAGAAGATGAAATGCTCGAGCACTACCCTACGTTATTTGGTACATATTCAGGTTTCAAGACGAAACCTCATTTAAGGGGGTATACTTGTAACAACCCAAAATGCGTGTATATATGTCTAGATGGCTTACTACGCTAGTAGCATCCTAGCATCTCTAGTTATAATAATGTTAACTTCTACCCTAAAATAAATAAGGTTATGAATGAAATAATATAATGACCAAAACATGAGGGACCAAATCACAACATGAAGGAAAGTGTGAGACATAAAAGAAAATAAATAAAAAAGGGAGTAGGTCTGGGTATGTGGGTGGTGTCGCCCGAGAGAAACAAAGAAGAAGAAAAACCTACTCCTCCAACTTATCTCAAGAAATTCAGAAAAATTGATGAGCTTTAGGGCCAAATTTCGAATGCATGTGCTTAAATTCTCAACCACCTTGGTGTCTTCAACATAGGGTAAGTTAAATCATATGTTTTGATGATCTAGAAGCGGGTTTTGATCAAACCATAATATTGTATGAAATTGAACTTGAATGTGAATTAGAATTATCATGTAGAATGAGATTCATGCTTCAAATTGATCATGTAGGGAACTTGGGGTAAATGTGTTTGTACTAAAATATTGTTAGATGAGGTTAATTTGGAATGAAGGAATTCTGTGAAATTGGTTGAATTGATGAACTATGATGTAAACTTGTAAGTTACGCATAGAACACAAGTACATAATGCTTAAAATCTTGTACGCACTCCAAGTGTTCGATAAAATGCCTGAATGACAATTTATATAGGTTTGAATGAATTTCGGATCTTCTTGCTTAAAGGTTTTATGATAATTGAAATATATGATAAGGAATGCAATCTATGCCTGGAAGTGCTTACTTTTAAGTGAACAATGTAATCTTAATAAGAATGAATCATGTGTAGGATTGAAAGAAGAAGAATCAAGTTCCAGAAAACAACAAGGAGCTCAAGATCGAGGTATGTTTCTTTGCTTATAAGTTGCTTACAATCATGAATATTAGTTGATATTAATATACTAGTAGATGTATTTGAATGAATGTTGATGATTTGTGTAAACGGGTCAAATAATTAGAATGAAAAGAATGTATGTTGATGATTCGTATTAACGGGTCAAATAATTAGAATGATAAGAATGCATATTGATGGTCCGTGCCGAACGGGTCAAATAATTAGAATGAAAAGAATGTATGTTGATGATTCGTATTAACGGGTCAAATAATTAGAATGATTAGAATGCATATTGATGGTCCGTGCCGAACGGGTCGAATAAATAGAATGAAAAGAATGCATATTGATGGTCCGTGTCGAACGGCTCGAATGGGTAGAATGTTATAAGAGAATGTATGTGGAAAGTCTGTTATTAATAGGTAAAATTTAAATGTTTAATTTAATATTGACACTTATTCTATGATGTAGGTAAATCTACGCTTTAAAAGGCACGTCTTGCTCGGGACGAACACACCTCATGAAGACATCAACGTGCTTCCGGTCTTAATTATGTAAATGGGTCAAAATAGTCTTATGAATCTTGGATAGTTTATGTCTAGTTATAAAGCTCTTATGTTTTGGTATCTTTTGTAAATGTAGGGTAATACGTAACTTGCTATAAACAACTAACTCTTTAGATGTGACCAACGTTTCCTTAAGAACTTAATGAAGTTCAAAATTGGTCATAATTTTCTTATACACAATTCTTCTAGTTAAAGGTCTTTTGTTTAAAATAGAGTTAAGGGTGTTACATTTTCAGGTCTACAAATGATGCAATGTGCAAGGAATTCGAGCGGATGATCCAAGAGAAGTTCGAGATGAGCGCCATAGGGGAAATGACTTTCTTTTTGGGTTTGCGGGTTCATCAATCTAAGGAAGGGATATTCATTCATCAGACTAAATATGTTGGAGACATCCTGAGCCGATTTCAGATGGAAGAGTCAAAGCCTTCGGGGACTCTGCTGGCTCAAAATCATGGGATTACTCCTGACAAAATGGTGTGAACATGTGGAACCATTACTTTATCGCGCTATGACCGGATCTCTCATGTATCTTACTGCTTCAAGACCCGATATTATGTATCCAACTTGTCTTCTAGCTTGGTACCAGTCAAATCCAAAAGCTTCTCATCTAATGGCTGTGAAAAGGATTTTTCGCTATTTGAAGGGTCGCCCGGACACCGGTCCCTGGTACCCTAAGGGTGATATCTTTGATTTGATAGCATTCAGTGATTCTGATCATGGTGGCTGCAAGATAGATGCAAAATGAACATCAGCGGGATGTTAGTTCTTGGGAAATCGCCTAGTCATGTGGCAGTGCCAAAACCAGACATGTGTAGCCACTTCAACATGTGAAGTGGAGTACATTTCAGCTTCTAGTTGTTGCTCCCAGGTTTTATGGATCCAACAGCAAATGCGTGACTACGGTTTTGAATTTCTTACTACTCCTATCTATGTTGACAATGAAGCTGCTTTACAGATCACTCAAAATCATGTACAACACTCAAAGAACAAACACATCGAGATTAAGTATCATTTCATACGTGACTGTTATGAAAAGAAACATATTGATGCTGTTAAAGTCCACACGGATCACCAATGTGCCGACCTGTATACAAAAGCTTTTGATAAATCACGTTTTGATTTTCTTCTTTTGGTCAACGACATCAAGGTGAAACCTGAGTAAATCTTCTTCGGCAAATCATTTCTGTAAATACTTTCTTAAAATCTAAAAATACACAAAGATTTTCAATTTCATGTACTTTTTTTGCATTTTTGGGGGAGAAATCTTGAGAAAATACAAAAACATTTAAAAAATCTTCAAAAATATGTCTTTTATTTTATTTACTTTCTGCATTTAAGGGGAAGAAAATTTCAGAAAAATACAAAAACAATAGAAAACCCAAATATGAGTTTCTTGGAAAGAAAGAGAAGATGATGATACACCAGTGGCCTGTCAAAATACGTTTCAAAAATATAAAATGAAAAACGATAAATAGCTCTACTAATGATGTATCGGTAGGCTCACAATCATTTTAAAGTGTGCAGTGGATATAAACATAACGAACTGAAAGTCAGGTGGGAACCATTTATTGGCATATGGTCTTGGTACCGAAATTTCGTTTGATAGTGAAGGTCCGTGATCAGGCGGTTCTAGACGGAAGTTAGTGGATAAACATAAACCAATTCGGTAGAATGTTATTACAGAAAGGAGTAGAAGCAGAATGCAGCGGAAGTCTTCATTCATACCGAAAGAGTATACATCTTTATAAGTCCAGCTGCCGGAGTTCCTGGAGAGAATCCGGCAACACCTCCCTGTAGGGATGCCAAAAAATTAAATGACAAATGAACAACACACTTATATATAGGGAGACAAGTTCGCTGGAGTGTATGGAAGTTCGGGGGAACTTGACCTAGTCAAGTCCGGCCAAACTTGACTTCCTAAGAGCATTCTCGAGCGAACCTTGCCTGCATTAGTCAAGTTCGAGCGAACTTTACTAAAGGCATATCAAGTTCGGGTGAACTTGTTCCCTTTTACACTGAAATCTCTGTATTTCGGTCGTGTGATCGATTCTAACCTATACAATATTCAACACAACGCTCTATCTAGCCTATTCGACAAGTGACGAACACCAGGTGCACCAACAGATAGTATGCCGAGGTTCTGAGATATGCGGTCTTTATGCTGTTTATCATCTGGGTATCATTGTTGCATCTTTTACCGAAAAATAATGGGGACGCAAGTCTAGAACTTCCATGATACCATACATATGTGTAAATATTATATACGACCATCAATAAGTGATAATCATATCACACCCACCAAATGAATAAGTGATAAAATATCACAGTTATTATGCGGGAGTCAAGTTCGTCTCTTTGTCGGTACGTTGGTACTAACCTATTCACGAACTTGCTCTTGTGCCCTGCATGCATCCGAAAACCAAGTTCCACATCAATAAGTGATTCTATCACATAGGGCTTGTTTTCAACCATAAATAAGTGAGTATCTCACAATCTATACGTCCAAACAGATGATAAGCGGTATACTCACTGGTAAGATGAACTCTCGTGCATGTCTTGATACGTGAATGTGTCATGAGTGAATGAACACCGGCTAGTAAGTAAAAAATCATACATTAAAAGTATCTCCTAATCGTGATTACATCTGATAAGTTGAGCTTATGTGGACAACAATACTGATAACTGTGGTAGGATACTTATCTTAATATTAATCAATATCAGAAATCGTTTTTGGCACGACCATATGCTGGTATGATTCTCTTACCTTGAAACTCGAAAAAGTTGCTAATTTAGTGTACAGTTAATTTTTTGTTTGTTTTTAAGTTTACCATATTTGATTTGTTTTTGTTTGGCCGAAGTTGAAACTCGAATGTTTTCTACCTGGAAAAGCCCTTAATTCAACTTGTTTTAATATCACAACTTCATAAGGATCAATTTGTAATTTGGTAAACTCTAAACAAGAGAAAAATCTATTTGTTTGATACTCTTTATAAAGTCTAGTGACCTTGTGTATTTGGGAGTCAACGAAGAATCAAGACAGTCAACGAAGAACCATTCTTCGTCGAATCCAGGTTTTTCGTGATGACTTCAGGTTCTTCGTGGACTTACTTTTGGGCTACACTATCTCTGGCCCATCAAATATTCTTCGTGGCCCAACAAGGGTTCTTCGTGACCCTAGGGTTCTTCATGAAGAACGGTAACATAAAAGGTTGGGTTTTTCGTTGAATCTTATCACTTTTCAAAAAGCAGATAACTTTTTTTACTTTTTACTCCCATCATACTATTCATCTTCTTCTTTTTGAAGAAACCCACCACCAACCCGAATCAATCTCTTTTGTTAGTGTCGTTTGTGATACATTTAAGGTATAATCTATGATATTGTTGTGTATCTTGTGTATCGAACGATGATAACTTAGTCTATTAAGCATGAGTCAATCATAACTCTAAACCAAAAAAACCATGTGTTAATGTTCATGTTAAACATTCGTTAACTGATGTTTTTCATAAGGGTAAATGTTGTTTTAAATGTTAATCTGAACTTAAACCGATTATACATAAATAAAAACATATGTTATATGTTTATTGATTTTTGTTTATTGTTTGACGCTTGAAAAATATCTGGGTTTTTGAGGTTCAACTGTTATTGTTGGGTTTATGAATGTTGGAATGAAAATAACTGGGTTTTTGATCCAAAATATCATAATAACTTTAACACCTGTTAGTTCCTCTTAAAACGAAAATCTAATTAGGACGAAGAACAATGATAACAAAGAACTAGTTCTTTGTGAGTGATATAATGACGAAAAACTTAAGTCAATGAAGAACCTTTCTTCATTGACCAGGATGTTTTGTGGTGATAGGTTCTTCGCGACACAGTTCTTCGTGGATTTCAAATTGAAAACTGAATTGGTTTTTCATGACATTATTGGTTCTTCTTGGCACAAGCAATTCTTCATGGAGGGTACATACTTACAGAATGTTCATATAGAACATTTTTAAGTATGTTCCCAAGTTTTTGCGATTCTTCGCATTATGGTTATGTTTGTATATAGGATGGCACCTAAAGAGCAGAATCGTAAACCCCCAACGAAGAAAACAAATAAAATAGAGGTTGAAATCATGTCGGATCCTAGGCATAACGTGGTAGCATACTTGGACCCGGAAGACAAATTGGCTGAATACAAGAAGATAACAAAGTTTTTACATGAGTTAAGAATCAATCATGCCATTACGCATCAAACGAGCGTGTACAGGACATTAATCAAAGAGTTTTGGGATTCGGCTAATGTCATAGAAGTTGATGGAAAAGAAGTAATTCACGGAAGGGTGGATAACTTGGACGTGGATGTTTCTGTTGAGATTATCAATACGATGCAACAACTTGGTGATGATCCTGATGCTCCGTATTCGGTTCCATTAAAATGCCAAAGCAAATGGTTGTTACGAATGAATGTGTTGGAGATATTTTGGGAACTCAAATTAACAAAGTATGGAAGCCGCTACGATACAAGTTCTTTCTGCATGTTCTTATTCAATGTTTGAGCAACAGACGAAGTGGTTACGATATGGCAAACAACGACTTGGTTGGCTAGATGGTTGCTTTGATATTGAACAAACCGTTCAGTATTTCAAAGTATATTTTTGCAAACATGAAGGAATACTTGGGAAGAACGGGTGTTGGTGGCAACAAGTTTTGGATGCATCCGAGGTTTCACCAAATGATCATGAATGTACAGTGTCCAAATCTTTTGAAGGATGAAAATGATGTTCTAAGGTTGATGTAATGTTGGAATATTCGTTGAAGATCTCTACAGGTGTGAGTGCTAAACGTTACAAAGAAAGTACACCCCCACGGAAGATGTTTGGTTACCTGGACAAGAAAGACTATGTCGCTCTGGAGAATGATACGTGGCGTCATGATGACAGTCAATCCGACAATGAAGAACCAATTCTGAAGAAAATGATCGAAGACAAGTTTGGTTGAAGGAAAGGGAAGGTTCAAGGTGATAACGATTGTGTTAACGAGGGTGATGATGGTGATGAGGAAGGTGATGACGGTGGAGATGGTAGTGCGAGTGGTGCAGGTGTCACTGGCAATGATAAAGGAAAACAGCCAGGAGATGATGATAAGTCGGATTCTGATGATAATCCGCCTGAACCGGGTTATGAACACTACTTTGATGATCGTGGGGTTATGCAGGTAAGACGTATTCAAACGGATCCTGATGCAAATTATGTACCACCAGACACATAAACCAAACGAGTGCGTAAAAAAGCAGCATCTCATAGGAGTAAAAAGAGTAAGAAAACGACGGAAACGTCATCAGCACCAGCAATTGCTTCGGAACCTACACCAACACTAGAACAAATTCATGAAACCCAAGTTGATCCTCAATTTGCCTTCACAGCGGAGGAAACTGTGGCTATGATGACTTCCCCCGCAGCAACTTCAGAAGCACCATCTACGGCCGCGATCGAAACTCTTATAGCTATGGAGACTCAAGAACAACCACAACACGCAACTTCTTCCGGTCAACAATCTCAATTCACTGTTCACCAAAAAAGCTCAGCACGACGTAGTAGAATGTTTTCGAAGATGTCCGAGAGTGAAAAAGTGAAGTTTCTGTTCTCTTAATTACAAGTCGCGACAACTCAGATTAACCGGCATTCGGAGTTCACATCTTCAACACGAAATACCGTTATTTAAAAACAATTGGAGTTGAATACGGTAAAGGCCACAGTTGAACGTCAAGCAGATGAGATTAAACAGTTAAAGGCTAAGAACAAATAGTTGAATGCTGCCGATGCTGCTAAACGGCCCAATTGGTACAGATGAGAGCGGCCGACAATGCTCGAGGGATTGAGATGAATCGAATGAAATAAAGAAGTGCGGCGCTTCAAAGTTTTGCAGATTCACTTGTCGAGAAGCACAACGATATAAGAGAATGGTATAACTCCTGGAATACCACACTGATTGATGGTTTTAATAGCATCAAGGATGGTTTTGAAATGAGCAGGAAACAGGTGAATATGCTATGGACAGAGAGATGCAAAGCTCAAGAAGTACTGCGCAAGCGCAATCATGATAGTGAAAACCCTGGAAATCCTGATGCATCAACATCATCTTCAAAACCAGAAGCTTCTGCATCAACTCCAGTCGTAGGTTCTAGCATGGAACAGATTGTGGCAGATCCAGTTGTCACACCCCAACCGATGGCGGAAACATCGGGGTTAGTGGCACTAGGCGACTAGATTGTCTCACGAGAAACTCCGTAGCAATTATCCAACAATATTACTTAATGTTTAATATCCCATACTATTAAACATAACATTTCAAACAACCATTACAGAAATTATGATTTTCTCATAAAAAAAACATGGTTCAATATCCCCTAGATTTTTATTACAACCGTTCTAAACAAGATGAACAAAATACTAAATTAAACTACTCCAAAGCAATCCAAGCTAAATCCACAACCTGTTACATACGTTAAAATACAACTCAATACAATTAAGTAAAGGTGAGCATACGAGTTTGAATAATACTAGCATAGTCGAGAAAGCGTTTGCGAAACAATCTAATTACATATCATGATACACCAAAACACTTAACATAACATAGGCTCATTTCTCATGCTAACTACCGTGAAAAGGCTTGCATGACCATCCTAACTAGACCCCGTCAGGTGTTAGCCAAACTATAGTACCATAGTAGCTTAGGAGGCAACTTAACGAAAATAAGTACTAGTCACATGTTTCTAGTATCACGTATCGAGCATATACAATCAGATTATTCGCGTGCGATAAACAGTTTTGATTTGTGAAGTGATTTTGATATAGGAACGTATGTAACACCCTAAAAGTGCATTAAAGCGAAAATGGGTCAAGTATACTCACTGTGGGTGCGTTTTGGTAGGATTTAAGATTCTGGGGAGAGTTGCGGAGTGCGCCGGATGAGCCTGTAAACGAACAGACGTGCATCAGTCTTCTGAAAAGCCGAAACGGTGAAGTTTGAGTTGAGCAGTAGGCAAGTTCGGGCGAACTTGTATGTAAACATACAAGTTCGAGCGAACTTGTAAGGTTTTGATGTGTTTAGAGCCAAGTTCGGTCGAACTTGGTAAGTTTCTTAGGAAACTTGTGACACCCCGTGTTTTCCAATTTCTATCCGTACTGTAACTTCAAATGTGATTTTATTAAATGGTGCAATAATATTTACTTTATGTGTGATTAAATTCCAATTAAAATTATAAAGCCCTAATGTGTAAAGGAATTCACAAAAGTTGACACTTAAGAATTCCCGTGTTTTAAAGTGATGACAGACTTGTAACAAATGTTGGTGACGACCCGGTTAGTGTTTAAAAGCCTATGAATGTCCCTAACATGTTAATATAAGGTGGAATTATAAGTCATTGGGGGAAATTTAGAAGAAAAGCGCATACGCCTTAATTGGTGGTTTCTGTCTAAATTGTCCGGAAATTTGCTTGTGCGATAGATATTTAGCAGTCCTAAGCAAACCCAGACACCATTAAACATCCGGTATTATTCTAGTTAGTAAAATTATGATGGAATTTATGAGAGAATATTATTTATAGTTGATAATTTCAATCAAGTAAAATTAGGCCCTAAACTTTTATAAAAGTTGCAAGACTTTTATAAAATGTTTAAGTAATGTAATAAAGAAAAAATATATAAAAATCTTAAACCAAATCCTAATTTTCGGATTTGTGGGTCCCACCCACCTAAAAACCATCAAAACTCATTTAAATCCACCTTTTAAACCCACCAATCACCCCCAAACCCATCCCAACACTCAAAAAACCCTCATTATTACACTGCAACTCCCAAAACACTCCACCTCTCTCTCTCTCCTCTCACCTTAAATTCGTCCACCGCCACCTCCCAACTCCTTCATCCCTTTTCATTTTCATCTTCTCCATATTCTTTCCATTTACACATTCATTTACACACACATAAGAACTTGGAGCATTCTTGAACACTTTCTTGAAGATCCAAGCATCTTTAGAAGCATATCAAGGCGGAGTCATCATCAAGAAGCTATTCTACTATTAGAAATCCTAGTGTGTTCATCTAAGGTAAATCCACCTCCTAAACCTCCAGTTATGAGATTTTAATTTGTTTAAAAGTGAAGTTGTTCACCAAACAAAAGGATTTCCTAATGAACTAATAAAATCAGTAAATCTAGGGTTTTAATGAGAAATTTTGAAGATTAATAAGTGTGTAAATGATTCATGATTGAAAGGTGTGTGAATGGTTGCTTTTATGGGTTAAAATGATGCTTAAATGGGTGGTAAAAGTGACATGCAAAGTGATAAATTAGGGGTTTTGTGTAATCTGAGTTTGATGCTATATTCGAAGTGATTTGTGGTCTAAAAATGTTTGATGTTAATCATGGATGAAAACCCTAAGTTAGGAGGGTGTATGATGCTTGATTTCAGTGGAAAATGCAGGAAAAGTGTAGGATTTTGACATGTATAAAGAGATTTATGGTAAACTGAAAGTATGGTGGTATTATGGTAATATTTTGCATATAATATGCTGGTTATATCTAATTTTTATGACAACCATGAGTTGGAAGTTTATAAATTAGTAAAATACGCTTAAAATGGGGTACAAAGCTATTATAATCATGATAATAAGATGATTTATGTAGATCTGAAAGTAAGATGTTAAAAACATGATATTTATCTATAATAATCAGATTATAAGTTTGGAATATGATCAAGGTGATTTGAATTGCTTATGTTGTCATTATAGGCTTAAAAGGCGTAAAAATGGCAATTTTGGGTATGATCGAAGCATGCAATGTAAATCTGAATTAAAATAGAAAATTTGGGCATATAATATGGTATTATAACAGGTCTTAAGGCGTATGTTATGATGTGTTCATGTTTGATATGTTCTATGTGAAAGTATTAGTCGAAAACGCTAATTCTATGCTTGAAAATGGACATAACTATGCGTGTGTAAACTATGTGAGATAACTTGTTTTGAATAATAGATAATGTATAACATGAATATTTTGATGATATGAAGTGTATTTTAGTCTTACATGATGAATATGAAATGATTAATGAAAGATGAGTAGCTAATACGAACGCATGATACATATGGTGTTTACTATGAAGAAACTATGTTATTATGATTGAAGCATGATTGTGTGATGATGATGGTATATAATATGATTATTTGGATGAACTATGTGACTTATGTGATTAGATGAAGTGTTGTATGAGTATAATATGAAATGCTTAAGTATGGATTTGAGTTACGTGAAACCGTAATAGTAAAACTTGGTGTAAATAAGTAGGTGTTGGTGTGTGTTGTTGAGTGGATATTTAGAGGGAAATTATATTTGACCTTGATATGATTAAACACTAAGAAAATAAGAAATATAGCCATAAGGGTCATAGTCACGAACGGGTCGTCCAAGTAACGGGTAAAACGCAAAAAAAACTATTTTATAAGTCTAAAGGGCTGAGTGAACAACCTCATTAGTAGACTTGAAATTAATATGAAAGTGTGACTTTTATATAGAGCACTAATAGGTGAATACCTATTGATTTGGGCTTTTTTGTAGCAAAACTTTTTACGCACCCAAACGTGAGTTCACGACCCCTTTTTAAATTATGTTTTTACATTTCGGGGGAGAAACACGTAAAGTATTTTGAGTTAATATAATAAAAAGACGACAAAAGAAATGTAACCTATGTTGGCCTTGAGTAAGGGCCTTAAGTTACCCTGACGAGGGTGTATCCATGGACATTTTCCCGCCTCTGTAATAATTAACCTCCTGGATGAGGGCACAAGATATATTGGTAGATCTATCGGGTTTTGACAAACCCCAAGCTTGTCGATCGGTCGCTCCGATCATAAAAGAAAAGGAATATATGTTGAAAAGAAGAATATGGGAAACAATTAAGGTTTCGTTTTGATTATGGGCTCTTGGTTGCGAACATTATTTCGTATTACTAACTAGTTTATGATGTTACATGTCGATCTAATGGTATCATGTTTTTTTTTTCAAATGCAAACAAGAATAAATATTTTGATATTTATAAGTAAGTAAAACCCGTGAATTCATCAACTTTGTGTTGATATTTTAAAACGTGTTTTTCAGGTACATAAGTGGCTTCGGAGTTTGATGTGGGTTTTAGGGCAACTTTAAAATGGACAATAATAATGCTGGTATCATGGTTCACGTGATGGAACTTTTTGAGTATGAACACTCTTAACAATACATTTTGGGATGAATGTAATAACTTTATACTATTTTATCTATTTTAATTAAGTATCTATGTTTGCCCTATAATTATTGGTTGCCAACCTCGGTAACCATCATGCTAGTCTTCCGCTGCGATTTTCAAGGTGTGACAGAAGTTGGTATCAAAGCCAATGGTTATAGCGAACTAGAGGTTTTCAAAATATTTATACAAAAAATAAAGAATATGAAAACTCTAGACTCTAACCCAAGAAAGTTAAAACACTTTCAAACTCACGAAGCCCTTAGTAAACAAATGAGTATGCCATGTTTGACTTATGAGAATCATATGAGATGTCCATGTTATAGGCATACGTGTATACTTTTATGCAAAGTTATTTATGTAGTATGGATAATGTAATGTTACAGTTGTCGTCCAAGTCACACTCTATCACCGTTTCCTTAGATGATGAGATGGAGTTCGCCTCCCCCTCACCCACCTATCCACTACCACCTTCTAGATTCACGAGAGTTCAAACTCTTGTCGAGGTGCCAGTTGGATAGAGGAATCTGAAGATGAGGATCCTAGTGAGATAGAATCGGTTGCTGAGATTCACATGGTTGAGACTCATGTCATAGAGACTCATGTTGTCGAGACTCCCGCTGAAGAAACTGCTGACATTGAGAGACGTGCTGGAAAGGAGCCAATGGTCGAGCTATCTAGTGACAATGAGCGAGTAGAGGACGAGTTCCGCCCTTCACACCAACCAACTTACCCACATTTTGGAGGAGCCCATACGATCTTTACACGAGGCAAGACAGTTGGACCTCTCAGGAAGAGGAAGTTAGCTACCAGAGATTCGAGTCCTACGCCAAAGACTGACGAGAAGCTAGTCGAGCAACCTGCCAAGGGTACTAGAAGCTATGTAGCTAGGCGATGGGGTTGGTTAACGGATCGGGTCTAGAAATGGACTGACGAGGAGGGAGTCCGTCCAGCCTTCAAGGAGGGCGAGTCATCCAATGCCTCACGAGTCTTGCCTCTCACAGGGCAGACTGTGGAGCGAACTGTGTCATTACTAGCGGCAAGATGTGCCCGTCACGAGACCCATCTTAACTCTTTGCAGGGTCGAGTCAGAGTACTTGGTCGCAGGCATGATTCTTTGGATGAATGGATTTGGCTGAGAAGAGATGAATGACTGAGGTTAATGCAAGGGAAGCTATGTAGTCCCAGATCATGGAGCTTAAGGCAGAGATGGCTGGTATGAAGAAGTGGATGGAATGCTTAGCAGAGAGCTCAAGTGATGGGTCAACAGATGGATATGGCCTACGAGATGATTTATGGCTCGATATATTGAGAGTTGGTTGCATTACAGCGAGTGGACGCGCTCGAGCAACGCATTGAGTCCACTATTGCGTTAGATGTCATATGCATCCTACTTGTCTCTACCGCCATGCAGATGGGAGCCCTTACCAGATTCACACATTAGCTTCATCATGTATTGAACAAAATCATTATTTTGTTTGGGAACACTTGTATCGGTGAAAGCTTTAGTTTCACCAATTCTGATATTTGTTTTTAGAACAATGTAACAAGTGATATTACTCCCAATTTAGTATTATGGTTTATATTTTATTTATCATGTGTGGTTGTGATGCTTTTGTGGTTGTTAAATTTGTGTTGATGGTCATGTTTAAACTACTATTCATACATACTTGGTTGACGTTAATATTGCGCAAATATTATCTCATCTAATTGTAATGTTTGTTTTAGAAAGAAAACAACGCCTCCCAAATCACGCAACGTCGAGGGAACTAGTAACGCTCTCCCTACCACTCCTAAGGAACTAGTTTTGTTGATCTCTCAACATGTGAATGCTGCCTTGGCCCAACATGAAGCTACTAGTGTTGACAACCAAACTCACGGAAATCAAAACCAAGGTTGTTCTTACAAGACTTTTCAAGCTTGTCAACCATGATCATTCGTGGGAACTGAAGGTCCAGTTGGGATAGTGTGCTGGATTGAGAGAATGGAAGCTGTGATGGTTACTAGTAACTGTAGCGCAGGTCAGCGAGTGAAGTATGCTACCCGTTCACTGTTGGATGATGCCCTGACTTGGTGGAACATCCGAGTTCAAGCATTAGGAGAAAATGCAACACTTGCGGGAACGTTCATTCTAGAAAACGCAAGAAGTGTGGAAAGTGCAACAGATTTGGGCACCTAGCCCAAGATTGTCGTGCCCAGATCCCAGGAAATGATGGAAACCGCAATCGTGGCTATTATGAATATGGTGATGAAGGACATTTCAAGAAGGATTGCCCCAAGCTGAATAATGCAAAAGGTAGGGCATTTGAGATGAACGCAGGAAAAGCCCGCAAGAACCCCTCTGTAGTCAAGGGTTCGTTTCTTGTAAACAACCATTTTGCCTTAGTACTATTTGATACTGGAGCTAATTTAAGTTTTGTTTCTAAAAGCTTTAAACCTTTTCTTGGCTTGAAATCAAACAAACTTGATACTAAGTGTACAATAGAGTTAGCTAATTGTAAAGTTATAGAAACCAAAGAGGTTATTCGAGGGTGCACACTTCAATTGAAGGAACACATATTCAATATCGACCTTTTACCTGTCGAGTTAGGAAGTTTTGATATCGTCGTAGGAATGGACTGGTTGTCCAAGAATCACGTTGAGATTATCTGTTCCGAGAAATTTGTACGTCTACCACTCCCTAATGGAGAAATCTTAGAAGTTCAAGGTGATAGAAAGAAAGTGGATCTTAAGATCGTCAATGTCATGAAGACGCATAAGTATCTGCGTAAAGGATACCCAGCCTTTTTGGCAAACATAGTAGATACCAAGGCCGATAAAGCAAGCTAGAAGATATTCTGATCGTACGTGATTTTCGGAAGTTTTCCCTGAAGACTTACCTGGTCTACCGCCCCCGAGGCAGATAGAATTCAAAGTGATCTTGTACTTGGAGCAGTTAGCATGATATCCGTATCTACTATCTCCATCGGAAATGAAAGAGTTGTCCCAACAACTTCAAAAGTTGTTAGATAAAGGAATTCATAAGACCAAATTTCTCGCCCTGGGAGCAACAGTTTTATTTGTGAAGAAGAAAGATGGATCGTTTAGAATGTGCATTGATTACTGAGAACTAAACAAGCTAAGTATCAAAAATGGTACCATTACCGAGGATTGATGATTTGTTTGATCAGTTGCAAGGATCTAGCTTTTATTCGAAGATTTTATCTCCGTTCCGGTTACCATCAGCTAAGAATAGCCGAAGAAGACGTTCCCAAGACAGAGTTCAGAACACGATATGGTCACTATGAATTTTGGTTATGCCGTTTGGGCTAACCAATGCACTCGTTGTATTCATGGACCTCAAGAATCGTGTGTGTAAACCAATCTTAGATAAATTCGTGATAGTATTCATTGACGATATACATATCTATTCACAAACTAAGGCGGAGCATGAGGAACATTTGAAGTTGATTATGAAGCTGCTAAGGAATGATAAGTTGTATGCTAAGCCCTCTAAATGCGAGTTTTGGATTTAAGAAGTGCATTTTCTCGGACACGTCATAAATGAGAAAGGCATACATGTGGATCCCGTAAAGATTGAAGCAATCAAGAACTGGAAGTGCAAAAGTCCCCTACAGAGAGACGACAATTCTTAGGATTAGCTAGATACTACCGAAGGTTTATCGAGAACTTTTCTAAGATAGCGCAACCTTTGACGCTGCTAACTCAGAAAGATCGAACGTATTCGTGGAATGAGAAACAAGAGGAAGCTTTTCAGACGTTAAAACAGAAGTTGGGTAGTGCTCCTATTTTGTCCCTTCCTGATGGGACATATGGATTTGTGGTGTATTGCGATGCCTCACACAAAGGACTTGGTTTTGTCTTGATGCCAAAAGACAAGGTCATAGCATATGCTTCCCAACATTTAAAGGTGCATGCGAAGAATTGCACGACACACGACTTGGATTTAGGAGCGGCGATTTTTGCATTAAAATTTGGAGACATCATCTATATGGACTAAGTGTACGATCTATACTGACCATAAGATCCTCCAACATATCTTTGATCAAAAGGAACTTAAGATGAGACAACGATGCTGGGTGGAGTTACTCAATGATTACGAATGTAACATTCGTTATCACCCAGGCAAAGCCAATGTTGTGGCAGATGCCTTGAGTAGGAAAGAAAGAGTGAAAACGCTACGCGTTTGTGCATTGGGATTAATGATTCAAATGCATCTGCGATGCACAAAGTATAGCGTTAAAGAGAAGAAAAACCAAGAAGGAAGGATTATGTGGGATGGAAAGCGAGCTTACACTCAAAGAGGATGGTATGTTGTACTTCAGAGATAGTATCAAGGTGCCACGTCTAGGAAACTTGCGAGGGTTGATCCTGGACAAAGCCCACAAATCGAAGTATTCAATTCACCCTGGAGCATACAAGATGTACAAAGACCTCAGGGAGTTCTATTGGTGGCCCAATATGAAAGGCGAGGTAGCTCTATACGTTAGCAAGTGCTTAACCTCTTTGAAGGTTAAAGCCGAGTATCAGAAGCCATCCGGGCTTTTGCAACAACCCAAGATTCCTCAATGGAAATGGGAGAGAATAACCACAGATCTCATAACCAAGCTGCCAAGGACATCTAGCGGTCATGACACTATTTGGGTGATCGTTGATCGCTTAACAAAATCTGCTCATTTCTTACCCATTAAGGAAAACTATGGCACAGATAAGCTATCAAAAATCTATCTCAAAGAAATAGTTGCACGACACGGAGTGCCAATTTCGATAATCTCAGATAGAGATGGTCGCTTTACATTGAAATTTTGGTAGTCGCTGGAGAAAGCGTTAGGAACACGTTTGGATTGAGCACGACATATCACCCGCAGACTGATGGTCAGAGTGAAAGGACTATCCAAATGGAAGAAGATATGTTGCGAGCATGTGCAATTGATTTCGGTGGAAATTGGGATACTCACTTACCCGTAGTCAAGTTTTCCTATAACAATAGTTACCACTCGAGCATCAAGGCAGCCCCTTTTTAAGCACTCTATGGAAGGAAATGTCGATCGCCCCTATGTTGGGCAGAAGTCGGTGAAAAGCAATTAACTGGACCTGAAATCATTCAAGAGACAACCGATAAGATCACTCAAATCAGGGACAGATTAAAAGCAGGCGCAGACCGACAGAAAAGTTATGCCGATAATAGAAGGAAATCGTTGGAATTCTAGGTTGGGGACAGAGTCATGTTAAAAGTCTCACCCTGGAAAGTTGTTTTTAGATTCGGCAAAGGTGGAAAACTAAGTTCGCGGTATATAGGACCATTCAAGGTTGTACAGCAAGTTGGTGTAGTTGCTTATAGGCTCAAGCTGCCTCAAGAACTCAGTGGAGTACACGATGTGCTCCATGTGTCTAACCTTAAGAAGTGTCTTTCTGATGAGACACTTGTGATACCCAAAGGCGAGGTTCAGATTGACGACAAACTCCGATTTGTTGAGGGACCTGTTGAGGTTTTGGACAGGAAGGTCCAAAAGCTCAGGCGAAGCCGTATCAAGTTGGTTAAGGTTAGGTGGAATTCAAGGTGTGGATCCCAGTATATCTAGGAAAGCGAGGACCAGATGAAGCGGAAGTACCCTTATCTCTTTAAGTCGAAACCCAGTGATGACGACGTAGCTTAATTTTCGGGACAAAATTTATTTAAGTAGGGGACATTATGACACCCCATGTTTTCCGATTTGTATCCGTACTATAACTTCAAATGTGATATTATTAAATGGTGCAATAATATTTACTTTATGTGTGATTAAATTCCAATTAAAAATTATAAAGCCCTAATGTGTAAAGGAATTCGCAAAAGTTGAAACTTAAGAATTCATGTGTTTAAAGTGATGACAGACCCGTAACAAATGTTGGTGACGACCCGGTTAGTGTTTAGAAGCCTATGAATGTCCCTAAAATGTTAACATAAGGTGGAATTATAAGTCATTGGGGGAAATTTAGAAGAAAAGCGCATACGCCTTAATTGGTGGATTCTGTCTAAATTGTCCGGAAATTTGCTTATGCGATAGATATTTAGCAGTCCTGAGAAAACCCAGACACCATTAAACATCCGGTATTATTCTAGTTAGTAAAATTATGATGGAATTTATGAGAGAATATTATTCCCTAATTAATAATTTCAATCAAGTAAAATTAGGCCCTAAACTTTTATAAAAGTTGCAAGACTTTTATAAAATGTTTAAGTAATGTAATAAGAAAAAAATATAAAAAAATCTTAAACCAAATCCTAATTTTCGGATTCGTGGGTCCCACCCACCTAAAAACCATCAAAACTCATTTAAATCCACCTTTTAAACCCACCAATCACCCCCAAACCCATCCCAACACTCCAAACACTCAAGATTACACCCCAACTCCCAAAACACTCCACCTCTCTCTCTCTCCTCTCTCCTTAAATTCGTCCACCACAACCTCCCAACTCCGTCATCCCTTTTCATTTTCATCTTCTCCATATTCTTTCATTTACACCTTCATTTACACACACATAAGAACTTGGAGCATTCTGGAACACTTTCTTGGAGATCCAAACATCTTTAGAAGCATATCAAGGAGGAGTCATCATCAAGAAGCTATTCTACTCTTAGAAATCCTAGTGTGTTCATCTAAGGTAAATCCACCTTTTAAAACCTCAAGGTATGAGATTTTAATTTGTTTATAAGTGAAGTTGTTTACCAAACAAAAAGATTTCCTAATGAACTAATAAAATCAGTTAATCTATGGTTTTAATAAGAAATTTTGAAGATTAATAAGTGTGTAAATGATTCATGATTGAAAGGTGTGTGAATGGTAGCTTTTATGGGTTAAAATGATGCTTAAATGGGTGGTAAAAGTGACATGCAAAGTGATAAATTAGGGGTTTTGTGTAATCTGAGTTTGATGCTATATTCGAAGTAATTTGTGGTCTAAAAATATTTGATGTTAATCATGGATGAAAAACCCTAAGTTAGGAGGGGTATGATGCTTGATTTTAGTGGAAATTGCAGGAAAAGTATAGGATTTTGACATGCATAAAGATATTTATAGTAAACTGAAAGTATGGTGGTATTATGGTGATATTTTGCATATAATATACAGGTTATATCCAATTTTTATGACAACCATGAGTTGGAAGTTTATAAATTAGTAAAATATGCTTAAAATGGGGTAAAAAGCTATTATAATCATGATAATAAGATGATTTATGTAGATCTGAAAGTAAGATGTTAAAAACATGATATTTTATCTATAATAATCAGATTATAAGTTTGGAATATGATCAAGGTGATTTAGATTGCTTATGTTTTCATTATAGGCTTAAAAAGGCGTAAAAATGGCAATTTTGGGTATGATCGAAGCATGCAATGTAAATCTGAATTAAAATAGAAAATTTGGGCATATAATATGGTATTATAACAGGTCTTAAGGTGTATGTATTATGTGTTCATGTTTGATATGTTCTATGTGAAAGTATGAGTCGAAAACGCTAATTCTACGCTTGAAAATGGACATAACTATGCGTGTGTTAACTATGTGACATAACTTGTTTTGAATAATAGATAATGTATAACATGAATATTTTGATGATATGAAGTGTATTTTAGTCTTACATGATGAATATGAAATGATTAATGAAAGATGAGTAGCTAATACGAACGCATGATACATATGGTGTTTACTATGAAGAAACTATGTTATTATGATTAAAGCATGATTGTGTGATGATGATGGTTTATAATATGATTATTTGGATGAACTATGTGACTTATGTGAATAGATGAAGTGTTGTATGAGTATAATATGAAATGCTTAAGTATGGATTTGAGTTATGTGAAACCGTAATAGTAAAACTTGGTGTAAATAAGTCGGTGTTGGTGTGTGTTGTTGAGTGGAGAGGGAAATTAAATTTCACCTTGCTATGATTAAACACTAAGAAAATGGGAAATATAGCCATAAGGGTCGTAGTCACCAACGGGTCGTCCAAGTAACGGGTTAAAACGCAAAAAACTATTTTATAAGTCTAAAGGGCTGAGTGAACAACCTCATTAGTAGACTTGAAATTAATATGAAAGTGTGCCTTATATATAGAGCACTATTAGGTGAATACCTATTGATTTGAGCTTTTTGGTAGCAAAACTTTTTACACACCGAAAGGTGAGTTCACGGCCCCTTTTTAAATTATGTTTTTACATTTCGGGGGAGAACACGTAAAGTATTTTGAGTTAATATGATAAAAAGATGACAAAAGAAATGTAACCTATGTTGGCCTTCAGTAAGGGCCTTAAGTTACCCTAACGAGGGTGTATCCATGGACATTTTCCCGCCGCTATAATCATTAACCACTTGGATGAGGGCACAAGATATATTGGTAGATCTATCGGGTTTTGACAAACCCCAAGCTTGTCGATCGGTCGCTTCGATCATAAAAGAAAAGGAATATATGTTGAAAAGAAGAATATGGGAAACAATTAAGGTTTCGTTTTGATTATGGGCTCTTGGTTGCGAACATTATTTGGTATTCCTAGCTAGTTTACGATGTTACATGTCGATCTAATGGTATTATGATTTTTTTTCAAATGGAAACAAGAATAAATATTTTGATATTTATAAGTAAGTAAAACCCATGAATTCGCCAACTTTGTGTTGATATTTTATAACGTGTTTTTCGGGTACATAAGTGGCTTCGTAGTTTGATGTGGGTTTTAGGGCAACTTTAAAATGGACAATAATAATGCTGGTGTCATGGTTCACGTGATGGAACTTTTTGAGTATGAGCACTCTAAACAATACATCTTGGGATGAATGTAATAACTTTATACTATTTTATCTATTTTAATTAAGTATCTATGTTTGCCCTATAATTGTTGGTTGCTAACCTCCGTCACCATCATGCTTGTCTTCCGCTGTGATTTTCGGGGTGCGACAAAACTTGTCAAGTTCGGGCGAACTTGTAAGAATTTCTTACTGAAATGATAAGTTCAGGCGAACTTGTATAGTTTCCTATGAAACTAGGCAAGTTCGGTCGAACTTGTGAAGAGGTTGGTGAAAAATAGCCCAAGTTCGGTCGAACTTGACCCATTTGGGTGCAAGTTCGGTCGCCTTAACCTGGAAAATTGGTGATTCTTGAGCGAACTTGATGTTTTTGAGTCCAAAATCTTGCGTTTTCGCGTCGTTTGCTGAGGAAATCGAGTGCCCATCCCTCTAACCATAAGCCACTGAGTAAAACTTAGGCTGGAGAGGTCCTTTGGAGCGAACTTAGCCATTTTACAGAAACTCGGGCTAATTCGGGCGAACTTGTAGGTTCGTACGGGTTAGTCCAGCTTGTGTAAAGTGGCAATTTCGTCCTTGTGCTTCCGGATCTGAGATTTAGCTTTGACATCGCCTCGTTCCACTCAAAAGTGAACGAAACATACGTCGTTAGTCCTAATATTGTGTAAAAATCAATACTTTAAAGGTTTTGCTCAGATCTAAGTATAGGTCTGAGTGAAAAACAGAAGTTTTATGTAAAAAGATGGAGATTTTCGTAAACAGAGAAGATTTGATGAAAACGAAGGCAATGCCTTGTGCCAAAATCGTTGTAAACCTTTATAAATCGTTGATAAACGTTGTTGTAGTTGAAATCGGGTTGATTCTTACTTAGAACATGAAAGTTTTAGGTTTTGAGATCTCTGGGCGAACTTACAGCAAGTTCAAATGAGAGGAATGAGCTGAGTATTTATAGGTGAAGGAAAGGATGAGGCTGGTGGAGTCAAGTTTGGCCGAACTTGCATGTTTTCATGCAAGTTCGTGCGAACTTGTGAGGATCTGAGGGAAAGGAGCCAAGTTCGACCGAACTTGACTTCTCTGAGGTTAAGTTCGAGTGAACTTGAGGTTATTGAGGAGTTTGATTGGCCAAGTAAAGTTCGGCTGAACTTGACCCAAAAGTTGGGTTTTCTTCGTTTATTTCGCGTTAAGTGTTCGTTTGGCGATTCGGTTAATATTAATTAGTTATATTAAGCGTTTTAGTAAAGCGTTAAGCGTTATACTTGATGTAATAGTGCGATTCAGCGATTCTAGAGTGCGAGGGCGATGCGACAGCGATTGTAATCATAACCAAACACACACACGAACATGTGATTATCATATAAACACGTAATTAATATTACCACATAATTCCAATAAACAAAATAAGTAATTGCGTTGCGATTTCGATGAGACAGCGATGAGACATGCGATGCGATCTAACAAGCGATTAGGCGTTTAGATGCGATACAACCTACATAAACTTAATTTAATTAACATAAACTTTTCTTATAATTCGAATCTCAGAATAAATGAAAATACAAAGATAAAGATAACAACAAGAAAAATCGGAGTTGTTACAGTCTCCCCTACTTTAAGGAATTTTGTCCCGAAATTAAGCAGAGGCCGTAACAAAGAGATGTGGATATTTCGTTTTCATGTCACTTTCGAGTTCCCAAGTGAACTCGGCACCGCGTTTGCCTTCCCATCGGACCTTCACGATAGGTATGCGAGAGCGTCAGAGTTTCTTGGTTTCCCGATCCATGATTTCAACGGGTTTTTCCACGAAATGGAGAGTCTCGTTGATTTGCAGATCTTCGAGTGGGACATGCAGATTTTCTTCGGCTAGGCACTTTTTAAGGTTAGACACGTGGAAAGTTGGATGTACGTTGTTAAGTTCCACCGGTAGTTCGAGACGATAGGCTACTTTACTGATTCTTTCCAAAATCTTAAAGGGTCCAACGTATCGAGGCGCTAGCTTTCCTTTCTTGCCGAAGCAGACCACTCCCTTCCAAGGTGCAACATTTAGGAGAACGTGATCTCCCACTTCGAACTGTAGGGGCTTGCGGCGTTTATCGGCATAACTCTTTTGACGACTCTGAGCTTTCAAGAGATTCTCTCTGATCTGGAGGATCTTATCCGTCGTTTCTTGAATTAGCTTGGGACTGGTGATTTGTGCTTCTCCGGTCTCGTGCCATGCAATAGGCGATCGACATTTTCTTACGTACAGTGCCTCAAAAGGAGCCATTTGAATGCTGGTATGATAAGTATTATTGTATGGGAATTCGATTAAAGTTAAATGCGTATCCCAGTTGCCACCAAAATCTATGATGCACGCACGAAGCATGTCTTCGAGGGTGCGGATCGTGCGCTCAGTCTGACCGTCGGTTTGAGGGTGAAAAGTGGTACTGAGATTGAGAGTAGTACCGAGAGCAGATTGAAAAGTCTCCCAGAGATGCAAGGTAAAACAATCGTCTCGGTCAGAGATGATGTCACGAGGCGTCCCGTGTCAACATATAACTTCGTCGGTATAGATTCAGGCTAACTGTTCGACCTTAAAGTCTTCTCGTATAGCAATAAAGTGCGCGGATTTAGTAAGACGATCAACGATAACCCAAATTCTATCGTGACCGGATGAAGTGCGGGGAAGTTTGGTAATAAAGTCCATGGCTATACTCTCCCACTTCCAATTCGGGATTTCAGGTTGTTCGAGTAAACCAGAGGGCCTTTGATGTTCAACTTTAACTTTCGAGCAAGTTAAGCATTTTGAGACGTACGCGGTGATATCCTTCTTCATGCTCGGCCACCAATACTTAGGACGAAGGTCCTGGTACATCTTGTCGGCTCCGGGGTGAATGGAATATCGGGATTTATGAGCTTCGGTCATTAGCAAGTTACGAAGATTGTCACGGGTAGGAATCCAAATGCGATCGAGATAGTAATAAATACCATTAGGCTTAGATACGAGCTGAGTTTCGGCACCACATTTCATTTCTTCCTCCAAAGTATTCTCATTAAAACAGACGAATTGGGCGGAGCGAATCATGATTTCGAGGTCATTCAAAGCTTGAAAGTCACGAACACTATATACATAGCTTCGTCGACTTAGAGCATCGGCGACAACGTTTGCTTTGCCGGGATGGTAGCGTATCTCGCAATCGTAATCGTTGAGAAGTTCAACCCACCAGCGTTGGCGCATATTCAGTTCCTTTTGATTGAAGATATGTTGTAAGCTCTTATGGTCGGTGAAGACCGTACACTTGGTACCGTAAAGGTAGTGTCGCCATATCTTTAATGCAAAAACGACTGCACCGAGTTCGAGATCGTGGGTTGTGTAGTTTTTCTCGTGGATCTTGAGTTGTCGAGATGCATACGCGATAACCTTGTCTCGTTGCATGAGAACACAACCAAGACCAAGATTAGAGGCATCACAATAAACAACAAAATCGTCGTTTCCGTCGGGTAAAGCGAGTACGGGAGCGTTGCATAGCATACGCTTGAGAGTTTGAAAAGCTTCCTCTTGCTTGGTTCCCAAATGAAAGGTTTGTCTTTATGAGTTAAAGCGGTAAGGGGAACGGCGAGTTTCAAGAAGTCGGTGATGAATCGATGGTAGTAACCCGCCAATCCAAGAAATGAACGGATTTCGGAGGCGTTCTTCTGTGTAATCCAACTCTTGACGGCTTTGATCTTTGCAAGGTCGACATGAATTCCTCGACTATTGACGATGTGGCTGAGAAATTGGACTTTTTCGAGCCAGAATTCACATTTGGAGAACTTAGCATAAAGGCGATTACCTTGAAGAAGTTCGAGGACTAAACGTAGATGTCGCGCGTGTTCGTCTCTTGACTTCAAATAGATAAGGATATCATCGATGAAAACAATGACGAAGCGATCTAAGAAGGCTTTACACACATGGTTCATCAAGTCCATGAAAACCGCGGGTGCATTGGTTAGACCAAAAGGCATGACCACGAATTCGAAATGGCCATAGCGAGTACGAAAGGCGGTTTTCGGAATGTCTTCCTCCAATACGCGCAATTGATGATAGCCGGAACGTAAATCGATCTTGGAAAAATGGTAGTGCCTTGAAGCTGATCAAATAAGTCGTCGATACGAAGAAGAGGATAGTGGTTCTTTATCGTGAGTTTGTTAAGTTCACGATAATGAATGCACATTCGGAACGATCCATCCTTCTTTTTCACAAAAAGGACCGGTGCGCCCCATGGCGAAGGCTCAGGCGTATGAAACCTTTATCAAGAAGCTCTTGAAGTTGGCTTGATAGCTCGCGCATTTCGTGTAACATCCGTAAAAAACCGGATTTACCAAACCCGCTCCGTTTATTAACCGAACAATCAGTTAAAAATTTCGTGGCGTATTTAATGCCCAAACTAATTTTAAACGATACATAATTAATAAGTATATTGGAATATATAATTTATATTTGAAAATTCATTAAAAATAATGAAATAAAAATATATTGCTGCAGCCGGGTTTCGAACTCGGGTCAGCCAGGATTCCAACGCCTTAACACACATCCTTCCGACCACTCCGCCACTTGTGTTTCTTGTTCAATATTAGAAACAATTAATTCAAATACACAAATTCGAATTTAAACTGACGCGCCCAAATCGCAGTCGTCGGAAATCCCGACGATTTCGCCGAGATTGGACGGTTTCTTCTGTTTTAACCGACGCATTAACTTTAACATCGGTTATAACCGATGTCCAGTCCGCGACACAAGTCATAACCGCCGGAAAATTATTTAACCGACGAATCAAGACGGAAAACGGACCAAATTCGTCAATGTTCTGCCCTATAAATACACCCTCTAACTTCTGTTAGCCTTTTCGCTCACAATCACACCCTTTCTCGACGTAATTTCACTCGCCGGAAAACTTCTACAACTCGCCGGAAAATCGAACCCTTTCACCTCTGTGCATCACTCTAAAAACAGAACACCTAGAGTTCATACCGAAGCCACCCACACTCACCTAAAGTTTCCTGAAGACACTCTGCCGCAAAACACACGTCGCCGGAATAACCTGCTATCATCGGAGTTGCGCCGGCGAAACAGAGGAGCTCTGTTCGGTATATCTTACACTTAATCTCTCTCGTTTTTATTAAACTCACATGTAGCTAATCACAACACACTAAAAGAAACTGATTATTTTTGTCAAAACAGTCGGACATCGATTCTGGTTAAGATTAACGAAGAAGACGAAGTACTGATATGATATAAGATTAATTAAAAACAGTTTTATGAACGGGTTAGACACAGTCCAGTGGTGGACTATGTGCAAACAATATGCATAACGTCCCGAGTTCGATTCTTGTCCCACGCACACTCGCCTTAATAAAAATGTTCTATTTTTAAACTGAACCGGATTCACTGCAAATAGATGTTAAGTTTAATAAAAACCGGAATAATAACCAAGATAGACACACAGTCCAGCGGTGGACTGTGTGAACGTTTAAATCACACGTCGCGAGTTCGAGTCCAGACTACCGCACCGGTTCTGGCAATTATCAAACTTTTTATATAAGGCAGAAATGAAATTATCTAGTTTGTATATAAGAATAATAAAAGTGGACTGTGTGTCAACCTAAACCACAGGTCCCGGGTCCGAGACCTGTGGCGAGCACCGAATCATGCAATTAAACCGTTTTTAAAATAAATGATTTTCGGATTAATTCAATTAGTATATAAATATAACTAAAAACAGAAATATTTCGGGTTAGACACGTAGCTCAGTTGGTAGAGCTGCGTGCACGCGAACGGGAGGTCTTGGGTTCGAGCCTCACCCGGCGCACACAATTACACAATAAAACCGGTCAACGGTCAAACAAGTCAACGGTCAAAAAGTCAACATTTTTTATTATTTTTATTTATTTATTTTATTTAAAAATCAATTAAAAATACTTAAAAATAACATTTTTAAAGTTAGAAAATAGCCTTAAACTCACAAAAATATATCCAATAATCCTACTAAAGTTGATTAATAAAATCCGCTTATTTACCGAACCATTATTTTATTATCTAGGTTAGTTTCACTCGTGGTTAAATCCAACTTCGTGCGTATTCAACATCATCAATCGAACGCACCCAATGTGAGTGAATCTTACAACTCCCCTTTTTAATTACACGTTTTGGGGTGTATCATGTGTCACTAAAATTAATTGGTTTATTTAAACTCGTGTCATACCATATTATGACTTAAACCTAGAATGTAAATGTTGTTTGTAGTTATGTATTCCATATTTTCAAGTTGTATTCAAATCATTCATTAGGCCCATCAGTTCCTCGTGGGAGACGAGTTGAGCAACGCGTGCCTCAAAACAATCACTTATTGTATGTTGTGCATTATTTAATATTAAGTGTTTTGTGAATAAGTTTACATCCATATTTACTCATATGTGGTTACGCACTTTATTTTATCAATTCAATAAACCTGTACAAATGTTTTTCATAGGATTCACTCGCCAACTTTTTGTTGATCCAAAAACCATTTTTACACATGATACAGGTGAACAGGATGAAGCAAGGAAAACATAGGAAATGCCTTAGAAGAAAATAATGAAGTCTAGAATGATGTGTAGGACATGATGTAATTATGATTGTATGTTTCCCTTTAAATTGTATTAATAAATATGAAACGTTATAATAAATGTCATGAGCTTTGATGATAACCCAATCATGCCCCGATCACCTTTTTCGCTGCGGGTCGGGGTGTGACCGATTGATATCAGAGCTATGACTATAGGGATATAGGATAGGTTATTAGACCCTTAGAGCCTATTCTATAGTTGACTAGATTTTAATTGTTTATGAGGTTACATGCAAACTTATGATATTTATTTGTTTCATATTTGTTTATACTTACAGTCAAACATACATACTTACATACACATTCATCATACATATTTCAATGTTTACATATTCAAATCATCTTCATACTTTCGTTATTCAAAGATTTTGTCGCATTTTTCATTTTTCAAATCTTATCAAAGTGAGTTCTGCGACGGGCATGTAGTAACTGTAAGGGTACAAGTACCGGTAGTCGGGACGTCCTGTCTAGGTTGGCATTCGTATAAATCCAATATAACGGACCAGTTTGCCTACCTGGGGACCAACGATGAGAGTACGAAGGACCTATTAGGCCAAAGCATGCCACACCAAACGTCGTTCGAACTAACCCCACTTTGAGGTGTCACCGTGTCCACACCTGGACACATTCCGAATATCATACGTTACATACATATTTCTCGATTTTCTCTGGGTTTTAGTGTACGTAACCAGGCTAACACATGCGAACCATATGAAAAACCCGGTATTCATGGGGGCCCACATGATTACGAAGGTGAAGTATGGCGACATGGAAGGCCCAATTACGAGCAAAGCCCAAGACATCCTATGGATGTAGTACATTTATTATTTTATATTTATTTTATAAATGTTCATTCCTAAATACGACCCATAATCCCAAAAACATCCAACTCATACTCTTGATATGTATTCCTTGTAGATGTCTTCTAATTCCGCTCGTAGGAAGATGAGAGCAGGAAAAGCTCGCGAGCGCATGGCTGCCCTAATCACTCAACAAATGGCTGCCGTAATACCCAACATTGTAATTCAAGTCCAACAAGCCCTTACCGCTAATCCCGTCAACCAAGAAGATCAAAATGATATCAACCCTCCCCCAAATACAACTAAATGCACCTAGAAGCATTTCAAATCATGCGACCCTCCAAAATACGAAGGGACTGAAGGTGTCACCGCTCTCCTCCATTGGTTTGAAGAAATGGAGAACACTTTTCTAAATTGCGATTGCCCCGATGATCGCAAAGTGCGATATGCTACTGGTCGTTTATATGGAATAGCACTTACTTGGTGGAATACAGAGAAGGCCAAACGAGGTGTTGAAGATGCTATGACTTTGACTTGGGAAGAGTTGAAGGAAATCATGACAAGACGGTTTTGCCCAAGGAGCGAAATCAAGAGACTAGAAGTGAGTTCTATTCGTTGAAGCAAAATGAAGGCGACCACACCACTTACAACAAAAGATTCGTCGAGTTAAATCAAATGGTTCCCAACTTGTTCACTCCTCTTTACCGTTTGATCGAGCACTACATTCGAGGTCTTCCGTCAAAGATTCAGGACTCTGTAATAAGTACCACGCCTGCAACTTTGGAAGCAGCAATGGAGTTAGCTACAGAGCTCACCGAGAACCGCATTCGGAACAAAGACTTCAAGGAGGAGAAGAAGAAGGATAAAGCATCAACTGAAACTTCAAACTCCACCCAAACCGAATCCCCTTCGCAACCCATTTCTAAGAGAAAACGAGACGGGCAACTTTTCGCTACCACCCAACGCAACCAACTAGCCTCACAAGCCATACCCATCCAAGCTATCCCAATCACACAAATAGCACCCAACTCAACTTACCCAAATAAGAAACCATACCTTGGACCTCACCCTCAATGTAACATCTGTTTTTATCACCATCCATCTACCTTACCTTGTCGACTATGTGCGAATTGTGGACGCTATGGTCATTTGAGCAAGGTTTGCCGCACCACTCAAAACCAAATCTCACCCCCTACTCAAAATATGATCCAAACATATCAACAACCTCAATACCCCATGTTACCTTATGTTCGAGCTTGCTTTAATTGTGGCGACCCTACCCATTTCAGAAACACGTGCCCTCGATTGGTTAACATCATAAACGCCCAAGCTCAAGCAAACCCAGTTAACCAAGCAAATCAAGGAAACCTAATCCCTAGGCCACCAGCAAGAGGAAGAGTTTTCAACATCAACGCCAATCCTGTTGAAGATGATGACGGCCCAAACGAAACCACCCAACTAGTCCCCTTTACCGAAAATCAAGATTCAACTCCAATCATTTAGTTTTATGTTTTTCTTTATGTTATCTCAAGCTTTGGTAGATTGTGTTTGTTTATGTTTTAGAATCACATAGAACCAATCATAATATGGTGGATACGCCGCTGGTACTTCCTATATATAAGTATTCTTGTCAAAGGATCAGAGGCATTATCTGGCGGTTATGAGAAGTTCCATGTAGAATTGAGTATTGTCTTGATTGAAGTTTGTTTTGTACTCACTGATTTATCATTTATAGCATCGCATCATTTAAAGAAATTGGATTGTGTTCCATTTCTACATAGACTAACCTCTCCACCATAACAAACGAGAGAGGTATTGTCATCATTCAAACATGTATACTATCAGAATTGAGACTCAAGTTTTGGTTGTTGTATTTGTTTTAGAGTCACATAGAGCTAATCATAACTTGCGGATAAAGTCAATGAAAATTTGACAAGAATATCGTGGATACACCCCTGGTACTTCCTATATATAAGTATTCTTGCCAACGGATCAGAGGCATTATCAGGCGGTTATGAGAAGTTCCATGTAGGATTTAGTATTGTCTTGATTGAAATATGAGTTATACTCACTGATTTAGCATTCATATCATCTCATCATTGGATTATGCCACCATTCAAACATGTATACTATCAGAATTTGGACTCAGATATTGGTTGTGGTGTTTATTTATGCTTTAGAGTTACATAGGACTAATCATAACTTACTGATAAAACCAATGAAAATTTGACGAGAATATGGTGGATACGCCGCTAGTACTTCCTATATATAAGTATTCTTGCCAAAGGATCAGAGGCATTGTCAGGCGGTTTTGAGAAGTTCCATGTAGGATTTAGTAATTTCTTGGTTAGAGTTTGTTTTATACTCACTAATCTAGCATTTATATCATCTCTCCCCATTTAAAGAGATTGGATTATGTCACCAATCAAACATGTATACTATTAGAATTAGGACTCAGACATTGGTTGTTGTGTTTGTTATGTTTAGAGTCGTATCATAGAACCAATCATGACTTACTGATAAAACCAATGAAAATTTGACGAGAATATGGTGGATACGCCGCTGGTACTTCCTATATATAAGTATTCTTGCCAAAGGATCAGAGGCATTATCAGGAGGCTATGAGAAGTTCCATGTAGGTTGTAGTATTAGAAGTTTTGTTTTAGGATATAACCTTATCTTTCCAAACATATCAAAACTATTGCATGAAATTACTCAGTGAATCAACTCCGCTTATCAATATTTTTACCGTAGGCAACAAAAAGCGATTCCTGTAGCAGGGTACTCAACCCTTACAAGGAACGTTACCGCCTCAAACAAAAATTTAAACTCTTACTTTTTTTTCTAAGTATTTAATGGTCGATTAAAAACACCATTCTTTTTAGACAAATATGCCACTACTTAAATTTCGGGGACGAAATTTCTAAAAAGTAGGGGATACTGTAACATCCGTCAAAAACCGGATTTACCAAACCCGCTCTGTTTATTAACCGAACAATCAGTTAAAAATTTTGTGGCGTATTTAATGCCCAAATTAATTTTAAACGATACATAATTAAGAAGTATATTGGAATATATAATTTATATTTGAAAATTCATTAAAAATAATGAAATAAAAATATATTGCTGCTGCCAGGTTTCGAACTCGGGTCAGCCAGGATTCCAACGCCTTAACACACATCCTTCCAACCACTCCGCCACTTGTGTTTCTTGTTCAATATTAGAAACAATTAATTCAAATACACAAACTCGAATTTAAACTGACGCGCCCAAATCGCAGTCGTCAGAAATCCCGACGATTTCACCGAGATTGGACGGTTTTCTTCTGTTTTAACCGACGCATTAACTTTAACATCTGTTATAACCGATGTCCAGTCCGCGACACAAGTCATAACCGCCGGAAAATTATTTAACCGACGAATCATGACGGAAAACGGACCAAATTCGTCAATGTTCTGCCCTATAAATACACCCTCTAACTTCTGTTAGCCTTTTCGCTCACAATCACACCCTTTCTCGACGTAATTTCACTCGCCGGAAAACTTCTACAACTCGCCGGAAAACCGAACCCTTTCACCTCTGTGCATCACTCTAAAAACAGAACACCTAGAGTTCATACCGAAGCCACCCACACTCACCTAAAGTTTCCTGAAGACACTCTGCCGCAAAACACACGTCGCCGGAATAACCTGCTATCATCAGAGTTGCGCCGGCGAAACAGAGGAGCTCTGTTCGGTATATCTTACACTTAATCTCTCTCGTTTTTATTAAACTCACATGTAGCTAATCACAACACACTAAAAGAAACTGATTATTTTTGTCAAAACAGTCGGACATCGATTCTGGTTAAGATTAACGAAGAAGACGAAGTACTGATATGATATAAGATTAATTAAAAACAGTTTTATGAACGGGTTAGACACAGAGTCCAGTGGTGGACTGTGTGCAAACAATATGCATAACGTCCCGAGTTCGATTCTTGTCCCACGCACACTCGCCTTAATAAAATTGTTCTTTTTTTAAACTGAACCGGATTCACTGCAAATAGATGTTAAGTTTAATAAAAACCGGAATAATAACCAAGATAGACACACAGTCCAGCGGTGGACTGTGTGAACGTTTAAATCACACGTCGCGAGTTCGAGTCCAGACTACCGCACCGGTTCTGGCAATTATCAAACTTTTTATATAAGGCATAAATGAAATTATCTAGTTTGTATATAAGTATAATAAAAACCAGATTATTTACCAAGTTAGACACACAGTCCAGCGGTGGACTATGTGTCAACCTAAACCACAGGTCCCGGGTTCGAGACCTGTGGCGAGCACCGAATCATGCAATTAAACCGTTTTCAAAATAAATGATTTTCGGATTAATTCAATTAGTATATAAATATAATTAAAAACAGAAATATTTCGGGTTAGACACGTAGCTCAGTTGGTAGAGCTGCGTGCACGCGAACGGGAGGTCTCGGGTTCGAGCCTCACCCGGCGCACACAATTACACAATAAAACCGGTCAACGGTCAACGGTCAAACAAGTCAACGGTCAAAAAGTCAACATTTTTTTATTATTTTATTTTATTTAAAAATCAATTAAAAATACTTAAAATAACATTTTTAAAGTTAGAAAATAGCCTTAAACTCACAAAAATATATCCAATAATCCTACTAAAGTTGATTAATAAAATCCGCTTATTTACCGAACCATTATTTTATTATCTAGGTTAGTTTCACTCGTGGTAAAATCCAACTTCGTGCGTATTCAACATCATCAATCGAACGCACCCAATGTGAGTGAATCTTACAACTCCCCTTTTTAATTACACGTTTTGGGGTGTATCATGTGTCACTAAAATTAATTCGTTTATTTAAACTCGTGTCATACCATATTATGACTTAAACCTAGAATGTAAATGTTGTTTGTAGTTATGTATTCCATATTGTCAAGTTGTATGCAAATCATTCATTAGGCCCATCAGTTCCTCGTGGGAGACGGGTTGAGCAACGCGTGCCTCAAAACAATCACTTATTGTATGTTGTGCATTATTTAATATTAATTGTTTTGTGAATAAGTTTACATCCATATTTACTCATATGTGGTTACGCACTTTATTTTATCAATTCAATAAACCTGTACAAATGTTTTTCATAGGATTCACTCGCCAACTTTTTGTTGATCTAAAAACTATTTTTACACATGATACAGGTGAACAGGATGAAGCAAGGAAAACATAGGAAATGCCTTAGAAGAAAATAATGAAGTCTAGAATGATGTGTAGGACATGATGTAATTATGATTGTATGTTTCCCTTTAAATTGTATTAATAAATATGAAACGTTATAATAAATGTCATGAGCTTTGATGATAAACCAATCATGCCCCGATCACCTTTTCCGCTGCGCGTCAGGGTGTGACATTTCGGATGGTGCGAGACGATAAGGAGCTTTAGCAACGGGAGTAGCACCTGGAATCAAATCGATACGGAATTCAACATCTCGAGTAGGGGGTAAACCGGGTAAATTGTCGGGAAAGACTTTAAGAAATTCACAACCAACGGGAACATCTTTATAAGTCTTCTTTTCTTTCTCCGGGTTCATGATATGAGCGAGGAAAGCAACACATCGCTTTAACAAGCATTTGTGTGCTCGAGTACATGACAAAAGAATCAACTTCTTTGAGGGAGTTTCACCGTATACATGAAGTTGATCACCATTTGGGAGAGGGAATCAGATCATTCTATCCAAGCAAACAACTTCAGCATGATTCTCACGAAGAAAATCCATGCCTACAATGATATCGAAGCTACCTAACTGCATAGGTATGAGATTGACCGAGAAGATGTGGCTGTTGAGATCGAGAGAACAACCACGTAAGACGGAATTGACGGTAATGGTTCTTCTGGTGGCGACTTCCACACCGAAAGTCTTTGGGAGTTTAGCGCGCTTACATTTTAAAACCTTTTTGAATTCTAACGATACGAAACAGTTATCACACCAGTATCAATTAAACATGAAGAATGAATACCATTAACGAGAAACATACCATTGACAACATTGTTGTCATTCTGGGCCTGGCGGTGGTTGAGATTGAAGGCTCTGCCACGCGCAGCTTGTGGTTGCTGCTGCTGCTACTTCGGAGACTGAGGATGCTGCTGAAGCTGCGGTGCTGGCTGCTCTTGCTTGACAGGACGATTCGGGCAGACATTGGCGAAATGCTTCGGATCACCACACACATAGCACACACGTGCTTTTGGAGCTTGCTGCTGATTGGCTTGAGGAGGAGCGGGTAAAGCTGGAGCTGCTGGAGCCTGAGGAGCTGGCTGGCGAGGACTTGATCGGCAACTCACAGTAAAATGGCCGTAATTGCAGTTTGTGCAAAAACGACAGTTGCCACCAACGACATGATGATAAGTGCACTTAGGGCACAGAGGGTGAGGTCCGGTATACGCACGCTTAGCTGGGGGTGTGTTCGGAGCAGCTGACTGAAGCGGCTGAGGGTTTGCTGGAGCGGCGAGAGCATAATTCTTACTCGGGTTTGCTCTTTTGCATCCCTGACGCTTTCCTTTGGTTCACTTGGTTAGCAGCAGCTGGTTCGATGGCGGCTTGATTGGAGACTTTAGCAGAGTTCTTGAAATAACCATCCTGAACTCGCTGATCGTTGATCTCAGCGGCGAGCATGTAGGTTTCCTCGATGGTTGTAGTACGAGCAACTTTCATGAAACTTGTAACACACTCGGGTAAACGACGGATGTACTTGTTGATAACTTTCTCCGTCGTATCAACCTGGCTGGGACAGATGATGCTCAAAATCTTAAACCGAGCAGTAAAACCAGCATTGTCGGGACCATCTTGTTTGATACCCCAAAACTCATCCTTGAGTTTTTGCATCTCATGCGAAGGACAGAACTCCTTCATCATTACTTCCTTGAGTTCCTCCCAAGATAGATTGTAGGCTTCATCATTTCCACGCTTGTTTCTTTCAGCTGTCCACCAGTCGAGAGCACGGGACTGTAAGACTCCTGTCGCGTTCACGGTGCGGAGGTCATTGGGGCATCCACTTTGCCTAAAAGTGACCTCAATAGCATCGAAACAGTGAAACATAGAAGTCGGTCCGTCATTGCCCATGAAGGCGAGAGGTGCACAAGCCTTGAAGTTCTTGAAGCTGAATCGCGGCTTGGGATTCTCAGTTTTCCAGTCGACTGATGAGTTACTGCTCACGGCATGAATTTCCAAGACGATTTGCGGAATGACTTTAGCTATCTCCTTGGCTACCATTGTAGCGATACGCTTGTCGACGTTTGCTGCGCTAGAGATTTCTTCGGGTGTGCGATCCCATTGAAGACATCTACACAAAGGATTTAGATTAAATGAGATTCGATTATAATAGAGTTATGTTTAAATATTTAATATTATTACTATTAATTCAAGGCACAAAATCACATAAGCACGTAGGCACGTAAACACGTAAGCACGTAAGCATATAAGCACGTAAGCACATAAGAATACATTTTGCACATATTCACCTTCTTATAAGTAAAGCGTAGCGTGTTCAAGATGCCATATAATAGCGAGATATAAGCGATATATATAAGCAAGATAAGATAGATAAGCAATTTAGTTTGGTTGGTGTATTAATTAGCGTTTTAGATTACGAGAGCTGTGCGAGTTGTGCATGCGTTTAGGGGGCGTAAAGCGATAAAGCGGGAAATCGATAATGCGAGAAATAAACAATTAAGCGAGAAATCGAATAAAGCAAAAATCCTCAAAATTTTGAACACATAAATAATAATAAACTCGATGATGCGTAAATCGACGATATAGGCTTAAATCAATTGAGAGTGTCCGAGGTTTTGAGACGATGACTATCCAAAGTGATTCGACTACCCTTTGCATTTGGACCCACGCTTTGGCCTAATAGATAAACTTTCTCACCGCAAGCGGCTAACGACGTTTACCCTTCCAGTTAATACGTGTTCCAAACCATCGGCATAACCGAGACTTTGGTGAATTGAAAATCGAAGCACGGAATTAGTTATTAAGATGCAGGTTTCACCCCTAACTTAACAACATCATTCCTAGTTGTGGCCACGCTCACAGATCACATCAGGTGTCCCACTAGATAGAAAGGGAGATGTTCATCGAGGTTTGGATGTCACTCCTAACTCAACGAAGATATCTCGTGATGAGTAATACGCGGATTGAGCGATCTTATTGAGAGTTCTTGGTTATCACACCTAATCTCAACTTGATCCTCGTTTGTGGGATACGAGCGTTTCATGATCGTGTATATTGTATAAACCTTAGGAAAGGCATATTTAAGCATTTATGGCAAGTAGATTAGCATTTAATTCAATGATTGGTCCAATCAGGTACTTAAACATGCTACTAGATCAAACATGGCAATTCTACCTATTATCCTAAGGAATTCGCTCTGATACCAAGCTGTCACACCCTAACCGATGGCGGAAACGTTGGGGTTAGTGGCACTAGGCGACCAAATTGTCTCACGAGAAAATCCGTGGCAATTATCCAACAATATTACTTAACGTTTAATATCCCATACTATTAAACATAACGTTTCAAACCACCATTACAGAAATTCTGATTTTCTCATAAAAACAACATGGTTCGATATCCCCTAGATTTTTGTTACAACCGTTCTAAACAAGATGAACAAAATACTAAATTAAACTACTCCAAAGCAATCCAAGCTAAATCCTCAACCTGTTACATACGTTAAAATACAACTCAATACAATTAAGTAAAGGTGAGCATACGAGTTTGAATAATACTAGCATAGTCGAGAAAGCGTTTGCGAAACAATCTAATTACATATCATGATACACCAAAACACTTAACATAACATAGGCTCATTTCTCATGCTAACTACTGTGAAAAGGCTTGCGCGACCATCCTAACTAGACCCCGTCGGGTGTTAGCCAAACTATAGTACCATACTAGCTAAGGAGGCAAGTTAACGAAAATAAGTACTAGTCACATGTTTCTTGTATCACGTATCGAGTATATACAATCAGATTATTCGCGTGCGATAAACAGTTTTGATTTGTGAAGTGATTTTGATATAGGAACGTATGTAACACCCAAAAAGTGCATTAAAGCGAAAATGGGTCAAGTATACTCACTGTGGGTGCGTTTTGGTAAGACTTAAGATTCTGGGGAGAGTTGTGGAGTGCGCCGGATCAGCCTGTAAACCAACAGAAGTGCATCAGTCTTCCGAAAAGCCGAAACGGTGAAGTTTGAGTTGAGCAGTAGGCAAGTTCGGGCGAACTTGTATGTAAACATACAAGTTCGAGCGAACTTGTAAGGTTTTAATGTGTTTGGAGCAAAGTTCTGTCGAACTTGGTAAGTTTCTTAGGAAACTTGTCAAGTTCGGGCGAACTTGTAAGAATTTCTTACTGAAATGACAAGTTCGGGGGAACTTGTATAGTTTCCTAAGAAACTAGGCAAGTTCGATCGAACTTGTGAAGAGGTTGGTGAAAAATAGCCCAAGTTCGGTCGAACTTGACCCATTTGGGTGCAAGTTCGGTCGAACTTGACCTGGGAAGTTGGTGATTCTTGAGCGAACTTGATGTTTTCGGGTTCAAATCTTGCGTTTTTGTGACGTTTGCTGAGGAAATCGAGTGCCCATCCCTCCAACCATAAGCCAATGAGTAAAACTTAGGCTGGAGAGGTCTTTTGGAGCGAACTTAGCCATTTTACAGAAACGCGGGCTAATCCGGGCGAACTTGTAGGTTCGTACAGGTTAGTCTAACTTGTGTAAAGTGACGATTTCGTCCTTGTGCTTCCGGGTCTGAGATTTAGCTTCGACAACGCCTCGTTCCACTCAAAAGTGAACGAAACATACGTCGTTAGTCTGAATATTGTGTAAAAATCAATACTTTAAAGGTTTTGCTCAGATCTAAGTATATATCTGAGTGAAAAACAAAAGTTTTATGTAAAAAGATGGAGATTTTTGTAAACAGCGAAAATTTGATGAAAACAAAGGCAATGCCTTGTGCCAAAATCGTTGTAAACCATTGTAAATCATTGATAAACGTTGTTGTAGTTGAAATGGGGATGATTCTTACTTAGAACACGAAAGTTTTGGGTTTTGAGAGCTCTGGGCGAACTTACAGCAAGTTCAAATGAGAGGAATGAGCTGAGTATTTATAGGTGAAGGCAAGGATAAGGCTAGTGGAGTCAAGTTCGCGTGAACTTGTGAGGATCTGAGGGAAAGGAGCTAAGTTCCACCGTGACCTCTTTGAGGTTAAGTTCGAGCGAACTTGAGGTTATTGAGGAGTTTGATTGGGCCAGTCAAGTTCGGCCGAACTTGGTAACACCACGTTCGAGCGAACTTGACCCAAAAGTTGGGTTTTCTTCGTTTATTACGCGTTAAGTGTTCGTTTGGCGATTCAGTTAATATTAATTAGTTATATTAAGCGTTTTAGTAAAGCGTTATGCGTTATACTTGATGTAATAGTGCGATTCAGTGATTCGAGAATGCGAGGGCGATGCGACAGCGATTATAATCATAACCAAAACACACACACGAACACGTGATTATCATATAAACGCGTAACTAATATTACCACATAATTCCAATAAACCAAATAAGTAATTGTTTTGCGATTGCGATGAGACAACGATGAGACATGCAATGCGATTTAACAAGCGATTAATAGGCGTTTAGATGGAATACAAACTACATAAACTTAATTTAATTAACATAAACTTTTCTTATAATTCGAATCTCGGAATAAATGAAAATACAAGGACAAAGATAACAACGAGAAAAATCGGAGTTGTTACACCAGTTGCCTCGGGTGGACATGAAGAGGAACCGAAAAGTTAGACGTGTTAGAGAATGTTGAAGACATTGGTCTTCAGTTAGCGTTGGTTGGAGAATGTAGTTGTTGATGTTGGTGAAAGCTCAGCAGCAGGTGCTGAGATTGTGGTGGATCCGAGTACGGATGTTGGTTTGGATGTTACTGAGGTGGTTGAAGTTCTACCGTTACAGTCTTGTCATCCTGTAACTGGTGAAGTGTTAAAGGAAGGAGAGTTTGTTTCTTAACTCTCAGATGAATAGATTTTGGCCTTGAAAGAGATGAAGGTAGTAGATGATGCTACAATTAATGAGATACCGAGCTAACCCGATGTCGCCAATGTGGATGATCTCGAGGAGATAGTTTTTGATGGAGATGCGGAGAAAGCAAACTATGTGAGGGAAGACGGAACGGAGTTTAATCCGTTCGATGCTGATTGGTTAAAGGATAACATGGACGACATCGACAAAAAGTTAAAGAGTCGTGACACGTCTGATGTTCCCACTGACAGCATCGACGAATGGAGAAAGAATTTTCTTGCAAAGAATCCAAAGCCTACTCCTCCTACGGTTCAAGTAGACTATTTGATGTATGAGAAAGATCAACATCACGGCAGAATACTATGATGGATGTTCGTGAAAGAAATACATTGCATGGCCATGAAATGCGAGCACGGAATCCAGTACTTCAGGTCACTCCTTAGAATGCTAACGTTACCTTTTTTATGAAGTTGCAGCGTTAACTCATTTGAACGTGATCAACCGATCTAACTACAAAGGTGTTACGTTATTCGCACGAAAGCTAAGGATGGAGCGTCGAAGAGGTTGGAAGGATGAGTTGTACAAGCCACAGTTTCCCATGCATGAGCAGATCAAGTATACGTTGGATCCAGCAACTAACACTGGTCGATACAAACTTGTTTACAAGCCACTGAAGGTTATGGATAAAATTCCGCTAATGCCAATGAAGCAAGATTTTCTGGGAAACATGCTTTTGTGGTGTTACGACTCAGACACCCATGAAGCTGTGATTGTCTTCAAGAACGACGAAGAAAACTTTCGCATGCTCGACCCAGTGTGGATATAAACATGTCCGTCACCGACATAAAGAAGCTTCTCATGCACGACATTTTCTACGAATACAAAGATGCATATCAAGCACTGATGTTCCAACACGTTTCTTGTTGTTATTATCGCGGGATTCATGCCGGAAGCTCGTGGTCCCAAGCAGACCAACAGAAATGAAGACCAAAGACCAAGCTGCAGCCAAGGGGAAGTTTGTTGGTGCACTTTTGTGTCTGTAGCTTGTTCTTGATTTTGGTTGTAATCGTGAGGTCTTTGTTTATCGAGTCTGTAATGTTTTGGTCGACTCGACCAAGTCAAGATATCCTCATGTCTTGAGTGGGTTCGACGTTTACTTTGTATGTATTGTAAAACAGCTGCAAGTGTGCAGACTATTAGTATGTTAGTGTTTGTTATCTTGCTGGAAGTTAAACTGTAAGTTTGTGTCTGAGTGCGGGCTACCCACGAAGAACTACTTCTTCGTGTGAATAACCTTTTCACGAAGAACATGTTTCACCACATTGCAAAGGTCGCGAAGAACACTTCTTCGTGACCTATGTTGTTCGTTGAGGAGGCCATGAAGAACACTTCTTCGTGGACCTTGTTGCTTCTTCGTGGCCCAGAACCATTCTTCATAATGTTATTGCGTAGTGGGCCTATATATAGCAGGTTATGGTTTGTGTTTCAGTAAGAGAGCACTGTGAGTTTTGTATGAACATTGTGTGTATGTGTTTGTACTGGTTCTTTTTAGTGTAATCAAGATAGTGAATCTTTGGTTACTTTTTGTGTTCTACATTTGTTTGGTTTGCATATACACATGTATTCCGCGCTCGTGTATGTGTTAACGACAAGGAAGTGGGTTTATCTTGATTCTCCGAGAGGGACCTACAGACCTCTAACTGCAAGTCGAGCACTACTCATGTTGAACTGTAGTTGAGGACCGTATTCTATATCATAATCTTAGTCGTCCTTCGCAATACTTAACTTTCACTAGCCCATACATCTGTTATGAAGTCTGTATTGCTTATATATGCGTGATTAGTGAGAGCCTTTCGCTAATGACATTTTAGATCACCCACCTGCATCTAATAGCATGTTGATACACAGATTGCGGAGATTGTATAGATACACGTGGTCTAATCTATCCTATTGTGTGTATTTTAAAGATAACTTATTATCTCTAACTTCTCAAGTGATGAATTTTCGCTTAAGTTTAAATATTTGTCTACCATTACAACTACGAACGTATAATGATAGATAATGTACACAATTGTGTAGTTTATCTTAACCTTAGAATCTATATGTTAGAATGTTTACCAATGATTGGATCGATTGGCCAATAAATTTTGTCTTTTTGCAATAATATGGATTGTAATTCATGTGGCAGCTAGACTTGGCTGGAAGGAAAGAAGGAAAAAGCGGTGTATGTTGTTATGTAGTGCTATGTATTTTGTGAGTTTTAGTTTGTTTCTTGTGTATTGTACAAAATTAGACCCCTTTCTTTAAGATTGTATGTCTTATGTTGAGTAACAAAATTCTATCTGCAGAAAAAAAATATTCTCATATGGTGTTGCACCTATTATCGTTATAACTATTATTAGCTGGAGAAGAAATTATTCTCATATACTGTTGCACCTATATTATCCTTATAACTAATATTATATTGGTCTAAAAGAAGTTCATGTTTATTTAATGCCGTAGTTACCTACATTGCATGCCACAGATATCCATATATGATTTCCCATCTACCAATCATGTAGCGTCGTAACAAACTGGGCTCACATCAAACTGTTTATATATTTATACATATATACATATATATACATAATATATATATATACTTGAAAATATGTATATTACGTTATGATCCATATTAAATTGATGTGGCTATTACGTTATGATCCAAGTCGAGTCATACCCAATAACAAGCTAAACAAACACTTATAATATTTATTTACGATATGATCAAATAAATAAATATTAACACTTATAATATTTAGAAATTGCTTTTCTAAATAATTGCACTTGAGAAACTAATAAATTATATGGATAATTTATTTGAGAGAATATTTTATTTGTTATTTAATGGGTTAAATAACATTTTAAAAGGTTGCATAAAGTCTTGTAAACATATGATGTTATATTTTTATAAAAAAAAGTTATAAAATAAATAAGACTTGAATTATTAAAAGAAAATTGATTTTTTTTTTTAAAAAGGCCAAAGTGGCCGTTTACCATGGGGTCTTCCCAAGAGACCATGTTGGTCCAATCATGTTCCATGCAATTTGTCATTCTAGAGGACTTATGATTGGGTCTTGAAAAGATGGCAACTTCTCTCATGTTTTATAACATTTTGCATAACAAAAAAAAAGTAGAGACCCTTTTTTACTCTCAAATTTTTGGCAAACATAGTGTTTGTCCAAGAGTTTTTCAAGTTTGATTCAAATGTTCAAAATCCTAGCCAAAACTAAAGTGTTTGTTGGAAGGCTTGGGGTATGCAAACTGGAGGTATTCTACACTTGAAGACTACCGTTCAAGAAGTATCATCCTTTTTCATTTCCTTTTACTTCAAGAAGGTAGTATTCTAAACATTTTATGGTTGTATTTGATAGTATCCATGTTAATATATGGATCCGGGTTTTGGTTTTACAAATAAAAGAGTTTTATATCTTGTAATTAACATGTTTTAAATAATAATTCCGCTGTGTTTTTTATTTTATAGGGATAAAATAACTTTTATAAACATGTAAAAAACCCCAATAATAAAATACCCGGTAACCAGTAAAATACCAGTTTTTGACGTACAATTCATATATATATGTATATATGTGTGTATGGTGTGTATGTAGAGAGATGTGGCGGCCATGCAACACTCTCTCTCCTCTCTCCTACATTTGTTGGTCATGAAAGATTTGTGTGATGATTTATGTTCAACAAATCTTCTCATATCTTCCATAACCCAAGAAAAATATCCCAAAATAAATCAAACTCTCTCTCTCATACCTACGGCCGAACACCCCGCCATCACCATCCATTTCAAAATTCCAACCTTGTTCTTGAAGATAAAAGAGTTTTATATCTTGTAATTAACATGTTTTAAATAATAATTCCGCTGTGTGTTTTATTTTATAGGGATAAAATAACTATTATAAACATGTAAAAAACCCCAACAATAAAATACCCGGTAACCAGTAAAACACTAGTTTTTGACGTACAATTCATATATATATGTATATATGCGTGTATGGTGTGTATGTAGAGAGATGTGGCAGCCATGCAACACTCTCTCTATCTCTCTTTCTGTCTCTCTCCTCTCTCCTACATTTGTTGGTCATGAAAGATTTGTGTGATGATTTATGTTCAACAAATCTTCTCATATCTTCCATAACCCAAGAAAAATATCCCAAATAAATCAAACTCTCTCTCTCATACCTACGGCCGAACACCCCGCCATCACCATCCATTTCAAAATTCCAACCTTGTTCTTGAAGATTTTAAGCATTTCAAGGCGATTTCAAGTTTATATGAAGGTTTAAAGGTGATTCAAGAAGTTTCAAGCAAGAACCAAACTTTGTATCATCATTTTCATTTAAAAACCCACTTGATTCTTGAAAGGTATAAAACCATCTCTTTTATAAAAAAAAATGTTCTTGATTCATGTTGATATAGATGATAGTAAAAAAGTTTCTCATGTTCTTGGATTTAAACACAAACTTGAAAACGAAAACAAATGGGTTTTTAAATAAAATAAAAATGGATGTGTGTAGGTGTATATATGTGGTCGTTTGTATGTATGTATACATATATTAGATTGAGTTTTGATTTTTGATTAAATCTTGTTTGATTGGATTCTTGAAAACTACATGCATGTGGGAAATTTTGTCATATGTCCATAAATAGAGTGAATCTTGCATTTTTGTTAGCATGATGTTGATGTGATGAAGATGTCTTTGAATATTTGAACATGAATTTAAGATGGGTATAGATGCATTTAGTTCATATGAAATGATGATAATATGATGACATGCATTAGATGCATGTACATAAGCATGCATGATGGTTAAATGATCAAAAGATGATGAACATGAAATGATATGACAAATGTGGTTTGAATCTGATTATGAACACTAAAAATATTATTATTTGAAGTATTAAAATAACATGAAGCTTTGTCATAAAGTTTACTAGCTTTGCATGCGGTACATTGTGCTTAAAGAGTTGTAAAATGTGTGAAATCGCTTGATTTATATGGCTTACACAAAAACTGTACTAATCTGATTATAACCATCATTTTATTCAGTAAATAACATTCATTATTCTAAAATATCAAGTCGTTTCAATTTGGGATGCTTATGGTAAAGTTCGGTACAAGATTATGCGTGAAAAACGGTAAAAATCGCCTTTTTAAGTGATTTTATAAAATTGTTTTAGCTCAGTAATTAAACTGATATTTTTATATAAAAATAAGTATTTTAAATTATATTAAGTATCTTTGGTGTTTGGTTAGTCATACGTGGCTTCCGACGCCCGAAAACGATACCGAAAACGCTAAATACGCAAATTTCAATGTACACGAACGTAGATTGTTCAAGAGTGAACTTTGTGTATTAGGATGTGATATATGAATATGGATATATGTAATGTGATTTACTATGTGATTTCATGATTATATGAAAAGATGCTATGTTTAGACGTTTGTGCGATAGAAACGGTAAACTAGATCGGAAAACGCATTATATGTGAAAATTTGTGGTTAACATGAGAAATGTGTTTGAAGTAACTTGATTAGTTATTTGATATATATTAAATGTTTAAGTGTGATATATATGTGTGAAATAACATAATAGTCGGTGCCCCCTCCCCTATCAAACAACGTATCTTTACGAAACCATCAAATTACCCACCAAATAGTAAGTATAATGCCTTGAACCAAAAGTTTCTTTACTCAAACCACTTAGAATAAATATTTGTTAGTTACCCTCATAGTCTTAACTAAATAAATATCTTATTTCTGCCAACATATTTCCTAAGTGCTCAACGCATTTAAAAAATATGTAACGTTAATGATTTTTTTCTATCTCTACAATTGATTAAATACTTAAAGGTGTAATCGATTGTTATGTGTTGCAAAAGATTGATATTATTTTATATATATTGTTTTCTCTTTATAAAATTAATATTAAAAGCTGGAAATAAATTCATGTCTTTATTTATAAAATTTAAAACATCCTTCACCTAAATAATTAAAATAATCTGAATTAGTGGTTTGAATGAAAATTTATAAAAATCATGCGACAAAACGATTATTTAAAAAAAATGCATGTATATTTTGTTTTATATATGTGAAGAAATTAATTAAATAAAAAAGATTAAAAAGAGTGTAAATTGTCAAAATCATCCCTGAGGTTTTACATTTGCCAGTTTCATCTAAATATCCTTCAACTTAATAGAAAAAGTAAACCGGGTTAGTGGTTTGGATGAAGATGACAAAAAAGACCAAAAGTGAAAGACAGTTCGGCAAAAAAAAAGTCATTTTTGGATGAAACTGCCAAACAGGGGACGATTTTGACAATTTATATGACATCTTTGTAATTCAATCATGTAACGATTTCTGAACAACTTGATGATCAATGAAACTTTGTGTTGTTTACAAATTTGTATATTTACTTATGACATTCGTGCATTTTCTATATTGATTCGATTTCGAACCCTTCAAAGCTTATCTGGAAATTTTAGGTAAACTGTTACGCAAACATAATCGGTTAACGCTACGTACACTCCAGAACAATTACATAAGCTAAACATACCCTAAATACCCTTTATATAACTTAGAAATAAGCTTTGAGGGTTTCGGTATGGCAAAAACACGCTTTTTCAACTTCTGGGGCTATTTTGCAAATTCTGCGAAACTGTGTTGTTACGCGTATTTCTTAATCAGGAACATGTACGCACATCCAAAAAATTTTGTAATCAATAAAATCTTGTATTCTAATGATTGGAATGCAAAAATATAATTCGTTACGCATTTACGGTCATTTGCGCGTACGTTACGATTTTCGTCGTAATTAACCGAAAACCACAACCATACGACCAAACCAACCGACATCTGTGACATTTTCAGACATATTTCATGTTCCCTATGCTTGATCATCCTTATGAAGCTTGACAATCTGGTTAACCGGTGTTAGAAGTGCCAAAACGCGACGAAACGTGCATAGGGGCCTGTTCTGCCAAATTGTGAAACTTGCAGCCAGCTAGGGGCCTTACGGACCGCAAGGGCAACCCCATACGGTCCATAAGGGGTGCCCGGCACAGTAGCAAGGTGACAGCTCCTTGTTCCTCTGCTTGATCTCCAAGGATTTCGTTTTGCCACCATTTCACCTGCATTTGACACTTGTTTAAGCTCTCCTAAGATCATGCCAACACATTGGACACTTGTGATGATCTTATGGCTTCATGATTCCTATAAATAGCAAGCTTCTTCACCATTTTTCCTTGCTCATTTCTCATTCTTCTTCTCTTGCTTTAAGTTGGGAGTGCTACCACCTTTGTGGAGGCCTCCCATCTGAGCATTCTTCTTCTTGGAGCTCTTCAAGTGTTCATCAACACAAGTAAGTACTCTCTCCCTTGTCTTGTCTATTATTTTTAGATATTTTAAGCTAAAAGTCAAACATTGTTTAACTTTCAGCTTTGACCATTAATTGTTCAAGTCAAAGTCCAATTGGACTTTGCAACGTGATCGTAATCACGATGGTTATGATCCATAGCGATCATGCCAACTGATTTACCACGTTACTAGTTGTAGTGACGAGTCAAAGTTTCGGTCAATAATGCACAAAAATGCGCATTATATGACGGAACTATTTTCGGGTATAAAAACACTTTGTTTTGATACCAAATCAGTTTTATAAACTTAGTTAGACAAGTTTAACATGTCTAACTCGTCACTTTTAGTTTAGTGCTTTAATAGGGTCGTAAGTCGAGCGGTCTTGACCACCTCTTTGACTTTCGAATCCGACCCGTTTGGTCGATCTTAGGATCCGACCAAACACATATTAGTGACCATAGTTGATAGGGAATAACCCTCTGAGGTTATACCTTATGGTCACCTCGTTTGGTTAATATTATGTTAAGTCGCCTATTATGCCTTTATAAATGACCAAATGCCCTTTTTGCACATAAGTCGACTTTAAGCTTATGTAACCAATGTTTTGCCATATAGACTGGTGTTGCAACTATATTAAACTTATTTTGGCATATAAGACTTATCATAGGGCAAATCTAACCATCTGAACACGTATATACGCTAATGATCCGTTAAAGTAGCGTAAACTACCTTAACGAGCCATTATGGGTCAAATGCACTTAGGAATCGTTTCAAATCAGAATTTAAACTTTATTAAACCATTTCATATGAGTTCCAATACTCATTTGGTTTATGAGGCGTCATTCTATCCAAATCCTTCGATTTTAAGTCCCGATATTAACATAGTTATCCGATGTTATGACATACTTGCATTCTCGGACTCTTGAGTTTGGTTTATCTTCCTGATCAAGGACTTTCTTGCAACCTCAAGTGAGTACATAGTCCCCTCTTTTATATTTCATAAATGTTTTGGGGTGAAACATATTGTGTCTATGACTACTTTCGTGTTTTCATGACATTGTAAATGCTTTGATTAGCATATTTAGCACATTGATTTTCAAAGACATTTCTTGCTATGTATGTTGACTGAGCATACTAATGGTTTTCAAAGTACATTTTTGCTTACATTGTTCATGACATAATTGACTTAATACATTCATTAACATTGATCACGCCGACCGGTAGTATGTAATGGTACCATAGGTTTGACACCCTGTTCCCACTTCCCGGGTTTCTTTGGAAACGACTTCGTGGAACGACAGAATCCGATGAAATGGATAGACCTTTGACTTTATAAGGGTCTATTTGTCTGTCAACAAGGTTTGAATGTGTTTGTGAACAATCTAAATATATGTTTTAAACAATGAAAGCAACAGTTTATAAAACATAACGTTTGATCATTCAAAGACATTGGTTTATACAAGACATTTCGACTATCCAAGACATTGGTTTACATTTGACATTTTGGTTGACACAAGACTTTGTTTATACATGACATTTGTTTACATGACATTGGTTTACACGACATACTTTATACTAGACATTTCTTTGGTTTAAACAAGACTTTTGATGGTTGGTTTATGGCAAGTGATTTAAATAATGGGACGCGTGTAATATGATTAAATCATTGTGGATACGCCGCTGGTACTTCCTATATATAAGTGTTTTTATCATATTACATATTGTGGCGTTATCTAAATCATTTCAAACAAAGTACAAGACAATACATTTTTATTTAAGACACGGCATTTTTACATGAGACATGACATTTATTTTGGTTAACGATTTAACCATGCATTATTTCTTTTCTATCATTCGATTTATCTTATGATTTCATAAAAAAACATTTTGTAAGTATTCATGGCCACCTTTTAACTAAGTATTCCTTTAAACATTCTGGCCATGAATTTTTAACACAAAACTTATGTTACTCAAAGGCGTTTTTATGCTGACGTATTTATTTTCACATATGTTTCGGACACGAATGTTTGAAGTTGATTATGCTACATGTAGGGCGGACTCGGGCCTTAGTGACAATAAAATCATGAAGAACAGTTTAACATTGTTGTATTTTCCGTTTTTATCCAAGACATGTAAACAATTCTATTAAATAAAACTTAACTTTATATGCCATGGTTGTTGAAACAATAGTTCTGTTACGACACTCCCCGAGTTTCCGCCACGGTTTGTTATTTTACGCGGTCGGGGTGTGACAGAAAGATTGATATCAGAGCCAATGGTTATAGGGAATTAGGTTATTGGTAAAGCTTTGACCTAGACTATAACTTTTCTAGCACCCTAACACAAGTTATCTTGTGTTTAGATCTTAAAACAATAACATCACCTATTCTTAGGTGAATGCCAAAACAAAAACACAAAATTTCAAAACGATTTTGAAAATCAATTGTCAATTTTTGAATGATTCGCTTTTGGCTTAATGCTTCCAAAGTTTTCAAAAATCTCGTCAAAGTTTGGGTCTTGTTAAAGTGAACACGTGCAATCTGGAAGGGTGGGTTCCTGTACCCTGAGTTTTCTATCTAAGGCTAGAGTGTTCTTACAAATCCACTTAATCAGACCAGTCACTCTTACCTGGGAACTCTTGGGGTGATGATGACTGTCGTAAGTGTCATGCAAAAACCAACTAAACTATGTAGATAGGATAAGTCGGATATCGAACCAGAGGAGGATTGTGGAAAGTGTAATAATGCCAAGTATGATTAACAACTACTAAATTAGAAAAACTGTTTGTGTGATTGATTTAGAATAACTAACTGAATACTTTAAAATCAAGTTTTTATCAATAGGAGGAAGAATGGGGTCATTCATCCTTGGTAAGAAATTGGGGTCATTCTTGGCATGCGCAAAGTGTTTAGTGTTAAGTTTTTAGTAAGAAAAAAAATCCAAAAATAGTGTCAGTTTTGTTTTGTTTTGTTTTGTTCAGATTTATGCTTGGTGCTTATGTTTCTTTGTTTTTTGCAGGATGGCAAGTTATTTGAGAAGAAGATTTCCCGAGTACTATACATGTATGTTTTGCAAGAATCCGCTGCATCCGGGAATTACCTGTTGGGAGGCTCGATACAGGTGTAGAGAAGAACAGAGGAGAGCAATTGAGTTAGATTTTTATTCTGATGATCATGTCCACCCGCACTATTCTTATTCTGATTCGCCGCGCGTTACATATGATTACTAATCGGATACGAATTATTGTTATGATGAGCAGACATGGGATGAGTGTAGCTATGATCCGGGGATGGTACAAGGTTTGAGGTACCAAGAGGTGTATGACAATTGTTATGATGAATACTCTCGACTTTCTTATGAAGACCATCCAGTACAGTATTAGGATGCTTATCATACCCAGGATACATTTGACCAGGGCGAGTCTGAATGTGAACCCCAGGCACATAGTTACCATCAATCACCCCAATTTGTAAGTCTTATTGAATATATGAGACAAAGAGACCTGGCATACATTGAAGAGGAATTGGCGAAACGTGACCTGTCAATGGAGGACAAGTTGGAGATGTGGATTCAGAAGTATTATCTTTTGATGGCTAAAGTGAAGGATGATGGGCCAAGAATGACTCCAATGGAAAAACGCCAAGCCAGGGATAGATGGGTGTCTCTACAGATGTCTCCTTCTCAAGTAGGGAACGAGGTTGTGGAGGTTAATACCACACCGGTGATTCTCTCAACTGCTGAACAGTCAGATGTGGAGAAAATTGTTGAAGGTGATGAGGTGAAAGAAGACATTCCACAAAATAAGTATGGGGATGCATGTATAGAGATGAGGAAGGTGGCGATGTAGGACATCGGGCGGATCATCATAAAGTGGTTGTGCAATAATCCGACTTATCTGTGGATATTGAGTAAAAAGAAACGCTTGTGTAGAGTTAACTACCGAGTTTATGTTGGGAACTCGATAGGAAAGTGTGGATTGGGGCCGGATTGTAGTGCTTCAGTGGACATCTTGATAAAAATTAGACCCCGCCGGATCAGTGATGTCAGGTACCGTGCATTCATGGGAAATACAAGGGGTAAATGTGCATTGAGACCACCGTAGCTCATATCAGGTACGGTCTGGCTGAAGACCTAAAACTTAGCGCTCTCGGGAGGCAGCCCGAGGATGTTGAGTAGTGTACCTTGTTTTGTTTCGTTTTGGTGTGGTTGTGTCTTGACAGATTCCTATGATTTAATCATCATGGATGCAATGATTCAAATGTGGGGATGTTTGGAAACATCCCCGATGAGATATCAAAGAATCCATGGAAGGCGTCTATTCTTATTAGAGCATAACAGTTGCATCATTACAGACACATGATTAGGTGCATGTGTTTATCTATCTTGTGTTTTATTTGTTTTCGTGTATTTGGTGGTGTTTAAACTATTATGTTGTGTTTTGGGAATGAGTGTTATTTATTTGTTAGGAGTTAGCCGCTCAACTTGGTATGTTTGGTTGGATTCCCGGGTGAAATTTTAAAAGTACCATACATTGGGGACAATGTATCCCAAGTGTGGGGATGGGAAGCCCGAGAAGGGATTTGTGGATAAAGTTTGAAGAGATGAATTAGTGATTGGAAAACGATGAAAACTGAAAAAAATGAAAACTTTTAAAATTTTCCTAAATTTTTCATCGTCTTAAGTGTGCTAATTGGATACGAAAACCTAAAGTTTCAATCACTAATAGATTCCTTACCGGTAGTAGACTAGATTAGTTCCCTTGTCATGGTTGTCCCTTTAAGTTTCATGAGAGTAAGCTTGGCAAGTGTTTTTATAGAAAAAAGTTGAAAAGAGATGTCTATCTAGGGGTAACATGTTTCTAATCGCATATGCTACATGTCGTTTTACCTTTTTACCTTTTCTTGGTGAGATCTTGAGCATGTAGATGGATAAGATATTTGTTGAGTGCATGTTATATGTTATCTTGTGTTAGAACTTGTGTGATTTGATGCATGCTGAGATTGTGGGTTTGACAGGTGCACATAGGTGATAAAGGCATTAGGATATGCGTTCTTCATTCGTGTTTGTGTTTAGTATTGTGTGTTCACCAAATTCCTTTAGTAGCCCTGTTGAGCCGATTACCTTTCGTTTGTTCACCCATTGTTTTGTGAAGACCGACCATGACGATATTGAAAAAAAAGAGAAATCAGAAAAATGCAAAAATACAGAAAATAAAAAGAAACTAAACCAAAAAGAAAGTTGATTGCTATTTTTTTGTGGGGTAGATACCAACCCAAGTTGAGTTCGAATAAAGTTATTATGGTTTGGTTAGTGTTTGTGAGCCAATTAGAAAAGAAAAAAAAATTTCCCTACCTTAGCCTAAGCCCAAAACCGAAAAGTCATTTTGATATGTGCCATGTTAGATGATACAGTGGAGGTGTGATTGTCATACAAGCCTATGATTACAAGATTTCATATTTGCTTAACTGAGTGTCATATACTAGCACATTGCACGCTAGTCCAAATATTAACCTGAGAGGAGAGAATATTGTGGGAGGTGTGTAGCATGTGTGGTATTTTAAACATGTTAGTTTTAGATAGATGGGCCTAATGAATGAATTGCATAAACATGATAATATGAAAGACATAACTACAAACAATATAAACTCAATAATACACACACGAACAATAATGGATTTGTTTTGAGGCACGCGTTGCTCAACTCGTCTCACACGAGGAACTGATGGGCTTAATGAATGACTTTCATATAAGTTGACAAAGTGAAATTCATAATCACAACAATATAAACAAGCTAAGTTTAGATCACGATATGGTATGGCACAAGTTTAAATAAACGAGTTAATTATTCTGTGACACATGACACACCCCAAAACGTGTAATTAAAAAGGGGAAGTTGTAAGATTCACTCACAGTGGGTGTGTTCGGTTGATGATGTTGAATGCACGCGAAGTGGTTTTAACCACGAGTGAAATTAACCTAGATAATGGCATAATGTTTCGGTAAGTAAACGGATTTTATTAATCCATTTTAGTAGGATTGTTGGGTGTATTTTTGTGAGTTTAAGGCTATTTCAAACCTTAAAAATGTTATTTTTAAGTATTTTTAATTAAAATAAATAAATAAAAATAATTAAAAAAGTTGACTTTTTGACCGTTGACCGTTGACCTTGACTGTTTGACCGGTTCGTATGCGTGTAAGTGTGCGCTGAGTGAGGCTCGAACCCGAGACCTCCCGTACGCGTGCACGCAGCTCTACCAATTGAGCTACGTGTCTAACCCGAAATATTTCTATTTTTAATTATATTTTTATATAAATTAGATTAATCCGAAAATCAATTTATTTCTAAAAAGATTTTAATGAATCGGATCGGTGTGCTCCACAGGTCTCGAACCCGGGAGCTGTGGTTTATGTTAACACACAGTCCACCGCTGGACTGTGTGTCCAACTTGTTAAATAAACTGATTTTTATTATACTTAAATACAAACTAAGTATTTTCATTTCTGACTTAAATAAAAGGTTTAATAATTATCCGGACCGGTGCGGTAGCCCGGACTCGAACTCGTGTCCTGTGATTTAAACATACACACAGTCCACCGCTGGACTGTGTGTCTATCTTGGTTATTATTTCGGTTATTGTTATACTTAAATGTACAGCGGTGACTCCGGTTCGGTTAACAAAAAAAAGACATTTTTATTAAGGCAGCATGCGTGGGACAAGATTCGAACTCGAGACGTTTACGTGTTTAATGTGCACACAGTCCACCGCTGGACTGTGTGTCTAACCCGAGTTATTTCTTGATTTAAATTAAACTTATATGTTACCGAAACTTCGTCTTCTTTGTCAGTTTTAACCAGAAACGATGATTGACTGGTTCAAAGTTTTAATCATGTTCGTTAGCGTGTTTCAGTTAATTACAGGTGAGATATAAATAAAAAGAAAGAAAAATTAGGCGTAAGGTATACCGACTGGACTCCTCTGTTTCTCCGGCGAAACTCCGGTGACAGCAAAATATTCCGGCGTCGTGTGTCTTGCGGCAGACAGTCTTCAGCAAGCTTGAAAAGGATGTGGGTGACTTCGGTATAAGCTCAGGGGGTTTAGTAAGGCTCAGAAGTGAAGGGTTCGGTTTTCCGGCGATGTGCAGAAATTTTCCGGCGAGTGGAATTACGTCGGGTAAAGGTGCGGTTTTGAGCGAAAAAGCTTGCAGAGGTTTGAGGGGGTATTTATAAGGCAAGTCATCGATGAATTTGGTCCGATTTCCGACTTGATTCAAAGTCATTACGTTTTCCGGCGGTTATCGCTTGTGTCGCGGGTTCAGGCGTCGGTTATAACCGATGTGGGTTTAAATGTTTACCTTAAGACTTGAAGAAACCGTCTAATCTCGCGAGATCGCCGGGATTTCCGACGACTGAAATTTGGGCGCCGGTTTTGAATTCGGAAAAACATGTTATGAATTAATTGATTCTAATAATTAACAAGAAACACTAGTGGCGCAGTGGTTGGAGAGTTGAGTGTTAAGTCGTTGACCCGGCTGACTGACCCGGGTTCGAAACCCGGCAGAAACATTTAATTTTTATTTCATTATTTTTAACAATTTTTCAAAAACAAATTATTTATTCCAATATAATAATTAATTATGTATCGTTTAAAATTAATTTGGGCATTAAATACGCCACGAAATTTTAAACTGATTGTTCGGTTAATAAACGGAGCGGGTTTGGTAACATCCGTTTTTGACGGATGTTACAGTATCCCCTGCTTTTTAGAAATTTCGTCCCGAAATTTAAATAGTGATATTTTTGACTAAAAGAATGATGGTGTTTAGTTTGACAGTTACATGCTTAGAAAAAGTAAGGTTTTAAGTTTTTGTTTGAGGCGGTAACGTTCCTTGTAAGGGTGAACTACCCCATTACAGGAATCGCTTTTTGTTGCCTACTGTAAAAGTATTGATAAGCAGAATTGATTCACTAAATATGATATCATGCATAAGAGTTTGGATATGTTTGGAAGGATATGGTTATATCCTAAGGCAAAACTTCTAATACTACAACCTACATGGAACTTCTCATAACCATCTAACAATACCTCTGATCCTTTGACAAGAATACTTATATATAGGAAGTACCAGCGGCGTATCCACCATATTCTTGTCAAATTTTCGTTGGTTTTATCAGTAAGTTATGATTGGTTCTATGACTATAGAACAAAAATAAACACAAGAGTTAATATTTGAATCCACATTCTGATAGTATATATGTTTGAATGGTGATAGTTCTTCTCTCGTTTGTTACGATGGAGAGGTTAGTTTATGTAGAAATGGAACACAATCCAATTTCTTTAGATAGCGAGATGATATAAATGTAACACAAATTTTAACCAAGACAATACTAAATCCTACATGGAACTTCTCATAACCGCCTGATAATGCCTCTGATCCTTTGACAAGAATACTTATATATAGGAAGTACCAGCGGCGTATCCACCATATTCTTGTCAAATTTTCATTGGTTTTATCCGCAAATTATGATTAGTTACCAAGAAACTACTAAATCCTACATAGAACTTCTCATAACCGTCTGACAATGCCTCTGATCCTTTGACAAGAATACTTATATATAGGAAGTACCAGCGGCGTATCCACCATATTCTCATCAAATTTTCATTAGTTTTATCAGTGAATTATGATTAGTCCTATGTGACTCTACAACCAATACAACAAACACAAAAATACTGAAAATGAAAAAATGTCTGTGCGATCAAGGCTCAATCAAATGGAGCCGATCGTATTGCATATACTGAAACTGAAAATGTCTGTGCGATCAAGGCTCAATCAAGCGGAGCCGATCGTATTGCATGTACTGAAAATAATAAATTTAATCTAAACAACAATCACACAAACAGCCTATACATGGAACCTTTCATAACCGCCTGATAATGCCTCCGATCCTTTGACAAGAATACTTATATATAGGAAGTACCAGCGGCGTATCCACCATATTCTCGTCAAATTCTCATTGACTTTATCCGCAAGTTATAATTAGTTCTATGTGACTCTACAACAAACACAACAACCACAAGATACTGATAATGAAAATGTCTGTGCGATCAAGGCTCAATCAAACGGAGCCGATCGTATTGCATGTACTGAAGAATGAAAATGTCTGTGCGACCAAGGCTCAATCAAGCGGAGCCGATCGTATTGCATGTACTGAAAATAATAAATTTAATCTAAACAATAATCACACAAACAGCCTATACATGGAACCTTTCATAACCGCCTGATAATGCCTCCGATCCTTTGGCAAGAATACTTATATATAGGAAGTACCAGCGGCGTATCCACCATATTCTCGTCAAATTCTCATTGACTTTATCCGCAAGTTATGGTTAGTTCTATGTGACTCTACAACAAACACAACAACCACAAGATACTGATAATGAAAATGTCTGTGCGATCAAGGCTCAATCAAACGGAGCCGATCGTATTGCATGTATTGAAAAATGAAAATGTCTGTGCGATTAAGGCTCAATCAAACGGAGCCGATCGTATGTGGGCACGCCAGGTTCAACCTCATAATGAAATGGGGAACATGCTCAACGCTCATAATGTAATGGGGAGCGGCGGCCTATGAAATTGCATGTACTGAAATAATAAACAATAATTACTCAAACAGTCTACACATGGAACCTCTCATAACCGCCAGATAATGCTTCTGATCCTTTGACAAGAATACTTATATATAGGAAGTACCAGCGGCGTATCCACCATATTCTTGTCAAAGTTTCATTGGCTTTATCCTTAAGTTATGATTGGTTCTATGTGATTCTAAAACATAAAGAAAAACATAAAACTAAACGATTGGAGTTGAATATGTATCTTCGGTGAAGAGGACTAGTTGGGTATCTTCGTTTGGGCCGTCATTATCTTCGACAGGATTGGCGTTGATGTTGAAGACTCTTCCTCTTGCTGGTGGCCTAGCGGTTGGGTTTTCTTGGTTTACTTGGTTAACTGGATTTGATTGAGCTTGAGCGTTTATGATGTTAACCAATCGAGGGCACGTGTTTCTAAAGTGGGTAGGGTCGCCACAATTGAATCAAGCTCGAACATATGGGAACATGGGGTATTGGGGTTGTTGATAGGTTTGGACCATGTTTTGAGTAGGGGGAGAGATTTGGTTTTGAAAGGTGCGGCAAACCTTGCTCAAATGACCATAGCGTCCACAAGTTGCACATAGTCGACAAGGTAAAGTAAGGGGATGGTGATAAAAGCAGTTGTTGCATCGAGGGTGGGTCCAAGATATGGTTTCTTATTTGGGTAAGTTGAGTTGGGTGCCACTTGAGTGATTGGGATAGCTTGGATGGGTATGGCGTGTGAAATTGGTTAATTACGTTGGGTAGTAGCGAAAAGTTGCCCGTCTCTCTTTCTCTTAGAATTGGGTTGAGAAGGGGATTCGGTTTGGGTGTAGTCGGAGGTTTCAGTCGATGCTTTATCCTTCTTCTTCTCCTCCTTGAAGTCTTTGTTCCGGATTCGGTTCTCAGTGAGCTCTGTTGCTAGCTCCATTGCTGCTTCCAAAGTTGCAGGCGTGGTACTTATTACAGAGTCTTGAATCTTTGACGGAAGACCAAGAATGTAGTGCTCGATCAAACGGTAGAGGGGAGTGAACATGTTGGGAACCATTTGATGTAACTCGAGGAATCTTTTGTTGTATGTGGTGTGGTCTCTTTCCTTTTGCTTCAACGAATAAAATTCATCTTCTAATTTCTTGATTTCGCTCCTTGGGCAAAATCGTCTGGTCATGATTTCCTTCAATTCGTTCCAAGTTAAGGTCATAGCATCTTCCACACCTCATTTGGCCTTCTCTGTATTCCACCAAGTAAGTGCTATTCCATATAAACGACCGGTAGCATATCGCACTTTGCGATCGTCAGGGCAATCGCAATTTAGAAAAGTGTTCTCCATTTCTTCAAACCAATGGAGGAGAACAGTGACACCTTCAGTCCCTTTGTATTTCGGAGGGTCGCATGATTTGAAATGCTTGTAGGTGCATTTAGTGGTATTTGGGGGAGAGTTGATAACGTTTAGATTTTCTTGATTGACAGGATTAGCGGTAAGTGCTTGTTGGACTTGGATTACAATGTTGGGTATTACGGCAGCCATTTGTTAAGCGATTAGGGCAGCCATGCGCTCGCGGGCTTTTCCTGCTCTCATCTTCCTACGGGTGAGGTTAGAAGACATCTACAAGGAATACATGTCAAGAGTATGAGTTGGATGTTTTTGGGATCATGGGTCGCACTTAGGAATGAACATTCATAAAATAATTATAGAAAAATAAATCTACTACATCCATAGGATGTCTTGGGCTTTGCTCGCCATTAGGCCCTACATGCCGCCATACTTCACCTTCGTAATCATGTGGGCCCCCATGAATACCGGGTTTTTCATATGGTTCGCATGTGTTAGCCTGGTTGCGTACACTAAAACCCGGAGAAAATCGAGAAATATGTATACAACATATGGTATTCGGAATGTGTCCAGGTAGGCAATAGGTCCTTCGTACTCTCATCGTTAGTCCCCAGGTAGGCAAACTGGTCCGTTATATTGGATTTATACGAATGCCAACCTAGACAGGACGTTCCGACTACCGGTACTTGTACCCTTCCAGTTACTACATGCCCGTCGCAGAACTTACTTTGATGAGATTTGAAAATTGCAACAAAATCTTTGAATAATGAGAGTATGAAAATGAATTGAATATATGAACATTGATATATGTATATAAGTATGTATGTTTGACTGTAAGTATAAACAAATATGAAACAAATAAATATCACAAGTTTGTATGTAACCACCTAATCAATTAAAATTTAGGCAGACTATAGTATAGGCTCTAAGGGTCTAATAACCTATCCTATATCCCTATAGTCATGGCTCTGATACCAATCTGTCACACCCCGACCCGCAGCGGAAAAGGTGATCGGGGCATGATTGGGTTATCATCAAAGCTCATGACATTTATTTTAACGTTTCATATTCATTAATACAATTTAATGGAAATTTACAATCATAATTACATCAATGACCTAAACATCAATCTAAGCTTCTTTGTTTTCTTCTAAGGCATTTCCTATGTTTTTCTTGCTTCATCCTGTTCACCTGTATCATGTGTAAAAGGGTTTTTGGATCAACAAAAGTTGGCGAGTGAATCCTATGGAAAACATTTGAACAAGTTTATTTAATTGATTATGAAATAAAGTGCACAACCACACATGAGTAAAAATAGATGTAAACTTATTCATCAATCAATTTAATATTAAACAATACACACATGAACAATAATGGATCGTTTAGAGGCACGCGTTGCTCAACTCGTCTCTCACGAGGAACTGATGGGCCTAATGAATGAATTGCATAAACATGATAATATGAAAGACATAACTACAAACAATATAAACTCAATTATACACACACGAACAATAATGGATTTGTTTTGAGGCACGCGTTGCTCAACTCGTCTCTCACGAGGAACTGATGGGCCTAATGAATGAATTGCATAAACATGATAATATGAAAGACATAACTACAAACAATATAAACTCAATAATACACACACGAACAATAATGGATTTGTTTTGAGGCACGCGTTGCTCAACTCGTCTCACACGAGGAACTGATGGGCTTAATGAATGACTTTCATATAAGTTGACAAAGTGAAATTCATAATCACAACAATATAAACAATCTAAGTTTAGATCACGATATGGTATGGCACAAGTTTAAATAAACGAGTTAATTATTCTGTGACACATGACACACCCCAAAACGTGTAATTAAAAAGGGGAAGTTGTAAGATTCACTCACAGTGGGTGCGTTCGGTTGATGATGTTGAATGCACGCGAAGTGGTTTTAACCACGAGTGAAATTAACCTAGATAATGGCATAATGTTTCGGTAAGTAAACGGATTTTATTAATCCATTTTAGTAGGATTGTTGGGTGTATTTTTGTCAGTTTAAGGCTATTTTCTAACCTTAAAAATGTTATTTTTAAGTATTTTTAATTAAAATAAATAAATAAAAATAATAAAAAAAGTTGACTTTTACGACCGTTGACCATTGACCGTTGACCTTGACTGTTTGATCGGTTCGTATGCGTGTAAGTGTGCGCTGAGTGAGGCTCGAACCCGAGACCTCCCGTACGCGTGCACGCAGCTCTACCAATTGAGCTACGTGTCTAACCCGAAATATTTCTGTTTTTAATTATATTTATATATTAATTAGATTAATCCGAAAATCAATTTATTTCTAAAAAGAATTTACTGAATCGGACCGGTGCGCTCCACAGGTCTCGAACCCGGGAGCTGTGGTTTATGTTAACACACAGTCCACCGCTGGACTGTGTGTCCAACTTGTTAAATAAACTGATTTTTATTATACTTAAATACAAACTAAGTATTTTCATTTCTGACTTAAATAAAAAGTTTAATAATTATCCGGGCCGGTGCGGTAGCCCGAACTCGAACTCATGTCCTGTGATTTAAACATACACACAGTCCACCGCTGGACTGTGTGTCTATCTTGGTTATTATTTCGGTTATTGTTATACTTAACATGTACAGCGGTGACTCCGGTTCGGTTAACAAAAAAAAAGACATTTTTATTAAGGCAGCATGCGTGGGACAAGATTCGAACTCGAGACGTTTACGTGTTTAATGTGCACACAGTCCACCGCTGGACTGTGTGTCTAACCCGAGTTATTTCTTGATTTAAATTAAACTTATATGTTACCGAAACTTCGTCTTCTTTGTCAGTTTTAACCAGAAACGATGATTGACTGGTTCAAAGTTTTAATCATGTTCGTTAGCATGTTTCAGTTAATTACAGGTGAGATATAAATAAAAAGAAAGAAAAATTAGGCGTAAGGTATGCCGACTGGACTCCTCTGTTTCTCCGGCGAAACTCCGGTGACAGCAAAATATTCCGGCTTCGTGTGTCTTGCGGCAGACAGTCTTCAGCAAGCTTGAAAAGGATGTGGGTGACTTCGGTATAAGCTCAGGGGGTTTAGTAAGGCTCAGAAGTGAAGGGTTCGGTTTTCCGGCGATGTGGAGAAATTTTCCGGCGAGTGGAATTACGTCGGGTAAAGGTGCGGTTTTGAGCGAAAAAGCTTGCAGAGGTTTGAGGGGGTATTTATAAGGCAAGTCATCGATGAATTTGGTCCGATTTCCGACTTGATTCAAAGTCATTACGTTTTCCGGCGGTTATCGCTTGTGTCGCGGGTTCAGGCGTCGGTTATAACCGATGTGGGTTTAAATGTTTACCTTAAGACTTGAAGAAACCGTCCAATCTCGCGAGATCGCCGGGATTTCCGACGACTGAAATTTGGGCGCCGGTTTTGAATTCGGAAAAACATGTTATGAATTGATTCTAATAATTAACAAGAAACACTAGTGGCGCAGTGGTTGGAGAGTTGAGTGTTAAGTCGTTGACCCGGCTGACTGACCCGGGTTCGAAACCCGGCAGAAACATTTAATTTTTTTTCATTATTTTTAACAATTTTTCAAAAACAAATTATATATTCCAATATAATAATTAATTATGTATCGTTTAAAATTAATTTGGGCATTAAATACGCCACGAAATTTTAAACTGATTGTTCAGTTAATAAACGGAGTGGGTTTGGTAACATCCGTTTTTTACGGATGTTACAAAATAAACACGACCGTCGCCGACGGTGGGCTTACCATCACCGACGGTCAGGTCAGGAAACAACAACAGCAACTCTCCACCGTCACTGACGGTGGAGGATCGTCACTGACGGTTTCACCTCCGGAAAAACGTAAATTTGGGCTCTTGAAGTATATATTAGGGTTTTAATAAGCAAAAGGGGATATCTAAGCTTCCAGGGACAAATGTTTACCATCTCAAGCATCAAGAGCAAGAATTTTCACTCGATTGTTCATCATTCCACACGCCGATTCATCAACTACGATCATGATTTCCTCCGTTCTTCAATCTTTTGTTGATTTCACTTGTGAGATGAGCGGCTAAACTCTTTTTGGTTTCCTCCGGTTGGAGGGTTTTTGTAAGTAAGTTACAATTGTTTTGACTTAGTGATCTAAGCATTCGATGCTTTTCACCATTGATTTGATTAATTGATTGTAAACAATTGTTTTTATTCAAACCTTGATTCTTGATCATTCAATTCCCGAGAGTTCTAGTAATTGGGATATATTTGCTAGGGGATTAGGGTTGGTAATTGCAATTGATAATTATTTGATAACCTCTCGTCATGTATTGATCAGAGTACTTAGTCGTTGATTATCACAATTGATTAATTAGGTCTAAAACCTATGTCTATGTAGGTGGTTTCAATTGAACACATAGTTGTATTTAACTGCAAAACCTGAATACCGGAGGAACCATTCTTCCTCCCGTTGATAAAAACTTCGATTTTAAAGTATTCAGTTAGTTATTCTATATCAATCACACAAACAATTTTTCTAATTTAGTAGTTGTTAATCATACTTGGCATTATTACACTTTCCAAAATCCTCCTCTGGTTCGATATCCGACTTATCCTATCTACATAATTTAGTTGGTTTTTGCATGTTCCTTCGACAGACATCAAAATGGCGCCGTTGCTGGGGGGGGATTGTGAATATTTTGATGGATTATAAAGACCCATTTACGACAGGTGAGTGTCCACCTATAGGCTAAAGCATGTCTTCGTGATACATTATAAAGACCCATTTACTTTGATTAGTCACTATGAGTCGTTTGTTTGTTTGGTGTAACGAACAAAAGACCACCATCCTTACATTTCGTTGATATTTATAACATCTCATTTTGATTATTCAACATTCATCTCACATATTTTTCTCTCATGTTTTCTCTCTTTTAGAATGCATGTTTTCTCTCTTTTAGAATGCCTCCTCGACGAAACGTAAATACAGACGCCGATATGGCGATCGCTCAGTAGTTTGCTGTTGTGCTTCCAAATCTCATAACTCAGATAAACCAAGCCAACAATAACAATAACAACAATGCACCTGCTGCGTGCAACTTTAAACAGATTAATTCGGCTAAACCGCTCAAGTTTAGTGGTTCTGAGGGAGCAACTAGGCTCTTACAGTGGTTCGAGAGTCTTGAGAATACATTTCGCCATGTTAAATGTCAAATGAGCGGAAGTTGAGTTTGCTTCTATCGTGTTTCAAAAGAGAGCGCTCACGTGGTGGAACGGAGTGATGAGAGATAGGGGTGCTGATGTTGCTATGGGTCAAACTTAGGAGGAACTCAGAGCTCTTATAATGAAAGAGTTCTACCCTCGACATGAAAAGAGGGCACTTGAAAATGAGTTCCATGACCTGAAGCAAGACAGTGGTGAACACCGTGCATATACTGACACGTATGATGAATTAAGCTTGTTGTGTCCTGAGATGGTGACACCTTTGGATAAGGCGATTGAAAAATACATAGATGGTCTTCCTGACCTAGTTCAGGATATTGTCATCGGCAGCAACCCTACTACTGTTAGACAAGCCATTGAGCTATCTACAACACTGACCGAATCCCAGATCAAAAAGGGTAAGCTCCACCTTAAGGGTGACAAGAAACCGTCTGACAAGTCTAAGAAACAAAAGGGTTAGAAAGCCGAAAGTTCAAAGAAGTCCAGAAAGCTTAAGGCTTCTAAGAACTTTGCTGTCACTACACAACCAATCAAGCCGCTCCTAACGAGCCTGCTCAACCTCCCTCCAAGAAACAATACGTCGGCACTGCAACTATGTGCAACAGGTGCAACAGTCATCACCAGCATCAATTATCGTGTCGTATCTTTACTAATTGTGGACGATCTGGCCATCTGGCCAACACTTGTTGTTTTCCTCCTGCTCGGAACCAAGCTGTACAAACCCCGTTCAGCAGCCAGCCAATCCTGCCCGACCTCATTATCCACCAGGTTCTTGCTACAATTGTGGGGATCTCACCCACTACAGAAACAATTGCCCGAGGTTGGCAAATGCGAACCAGGCTCGTGGACGAGCTTTCAACATTAATGCAAATGAGGCACAGGCAGACAACAAGGTGGTGAACCGTACGTTCTTTGTTAACAACCATCCTGCTTCTATACTTTTTGATTTGGGGGCCGATAGAAGTTTTGTGTCCTTAACTTTTGAACCTTTACTTTCAAAGACAAGAATCAAAGTAGGTAAGCCCTTGACAGTCGAAATAGCCAGTGGTGCACCCCTTGTACTTGATTATGTCATTCCTAGTTGCCAATTGAACCTCAATAATCATCTTTTTTCCCATTGACCTCACACCTATGCAACTCGGGAGCTTTGACATTATAGTGGGAATGGACTGGTTAACCAAATATCATGCTGAAGTGGTATGTTTTGATAAGATTGTTCGTTTACCTCTATCGTCTGGTGAAATTTTGGATATTCAAGGAGAAAAACCGGTTAGTAGCCTCAAACTCATGACTTGTACTCAAGCCCAAAAATACCTACGAAAGAATTATGTGGCATTCGTGGCACATATCGTAGAGGAGAAAGGCAAAGGCAAAACAATTCAGGACATCCCCGTTGCTCGGGATTATCCTACGGTATTTCCTGAAGAGCTACCTGGTTTACCCCCAGCACGACAAGTTGAGTTTTGTATAGATCTTGTACCTGGTGCCAACCCAATAGCCAAATCTCCATACCGACTTGCACCGTCTGAGATGGAAGAGTTGTCAAAGTAGCTTCAGGAGTTATCTGACAAAGGGTTTATTCGACCGAGCTTTTTACCTTGGGGCGCCCGGTCCTATTTGTGAAAAAGAAAGATGGATCATTCCGTATGTGTATCAATTACCTTGAGCTCAACAAACTCATAATCAAGAATCGATATCTCCTACCTCGCATTGATGATCTCTTTGATCAACTACAGGGTTCTACATGCTTCTCAAAGAATGATCTACGTTCTGGGTATCATCAGCTTCGTGTATTCGAGGAAGATATTCCCAAGACAGCTTTTCACACATGATACGGTCATTATGAGTTCACTGTTATGCCTTTTGGTCTGACAAATGCTACTGCTGTTTTCATAGACTTGATGAATAGGGTTTGTAAGCCTTATTTGGATAAGTTCATCATTGTTTTCATGATTTATTCCAAGTCTTAATCCGATCATGAGCAACATCTTCGTTTAACGCTGGAACTCCTAAAGAAAGAACAATGATGTACACAAAATGCAACATATAAATACATCAAATGAGGCATAAAACTAACCCTTTTTTAGTACTAAAGTTGGAAAAGCATGTTTCTTTGTTCCTTTTGTTTTTCAGCATAAAAAGAGCTCAAACGAACAAAAGAAGCAAATAAGCAGCTAAAACCAACATAAATACGGAAAGAAGGAATAACAAGCCATGCCCGACCCCTCAGCAACACCCCCAAAGACAAAAAACCAGATCACAGAAGATGAGCACGGGCCGTGTCCACAAAGCACGGGGCGTGGTCAAGCCCTGCACTAAAAGACAAAACATTCAGAAGCTTCCACGCCCACCACGGGGCCGTGTCTAGAGTAACACGGGCCATGGTCAACTATAAGATTTGCAGAATATGGATAGTACAGCGAACAGTTGACCACGGGGTCGTACCCAGAGGCCACGGGGTCGTGTGGGGCCCTCTATTGATAAATGCAATTAACGAAGAAAGAGAAGGATGTTGGCCACGGGCCGTGTCCGCTGGACACGGGGCCGTGGCCGGGCTTCTGTTCAGGCTATAAATAGGGGTGCTTCGTTAGCCTCAAAAGCATCCCTTGGCAAACCACTTCTCTCTCACTTTGCCACCACTCCACCAACACCCACCACCATCATCCATCCTCCATCTTTAGAGTGTGTAGTAGTCTCGGGATCTAAGATAGATTGTAAGGGTTTTTGTCAAACAAAGGCCATGCTTGGCTAAATTCCTTACATCACTTGGTGAAGACTAATATTTTATGTATTACTTTTAGTTTTTAATCTTTCGGCACTTTTTATTTGGGTTTGTATTAATGACTTTAATAACCAGTTTCTTATGTTGAAAGTGAATTTTCTTAACCATTTCTTCAAGATGTCATTGATTTGCTCATTCGTGTTTTTGCGGTCTATATAAAGCGCGTTAAGTACTTGGAAGGGGGTTAGAAGGGTGGTTTGGTAAAGTTCTTGTCTCGTTCAGTGTATAGATCCTGCGAGGACTTGGTTCAAGCCTATTAGGGCCTCCTTCAATACTCAACGGGTATTGGATGGCGGGGGCACGAATGGCTTGAACCCCTCATATGTAAACTACTATTAATACTTTAAACCGGCTACTTGGGATTGTATCCCTGCTGACTCAAACCACTTAGCCGAGGGTAACGTCACCTTCAGAAGAGGGGCCTACCGCTTTTCGCATTAATAACTTACTTAATTATCTTCCAATATTCCAACCTTTTGGGATTGTATCCCTGCTGACTCAAACCACTGGGTTGAGGGTAACGTCACCTTCAAAAGAGGGGCCTACTACTATAACTAAGATAATCTCTTAAAAAGTCCGAAAGTGCGAAAACTATCAGAGGATACATAAAAGAGAAGTTGGATCCAAGTGATTCTAACTTGTCTATTTGTATTTTATTTTATTTATCTTTTTTACTTATCTTTATATTTTAAAACTTTCATCAAAAATTTAGATTGATTAGACGTTGACGACAAACCGGTATTAAAAGCTCTTGTGTCCTTGGACGATCTCGGTATCTTACCAACGCTATACTATGCTCACGATGGGTGCACTTGCCCAAGTGTGTGTTTAGTGTTAGTAGATTATCGTGTTTTATAAATTTAAAACTTGACTATGTGTAAAATGGACTAAAAATAATAACAAAAACATAGTACGCTTAGCACACACCAAACAACTATATGCCGAATTCTCCAAGTGTGAATTTTGGCTAAAGGAAGTTCAATTTTTGGGATATTGTCAATGAACAAGGTATACATGTTGATCCCGCCAAAATCAGTGCGATTAAGGAATGGGATACACCTACTACTCCTACCGAAGTTCGGTCATTTTTGGGTCTCCGCAGGCTATTACCGCCATTTCATTGCCAACTTCTCCAAGATTGCGGTTCCTCTTATTGCTCTAATTCAAAGAATAAACCTTTTGAGTGGGGACATAAACAAGAAGAAGCTTTTCAGACCTTGAAACAGAAACATTGTAATGCTCCTATTTTATCACTACCTGAAGGCAACGATGACTTTGTTGTATATTGTGATGCATCAAACTAAGGCCTTGGCTGTGTTCTCATGCAAAGAGACAAAGTTATAGCCTATGCATCGAGACAGTTGAAAGTTCATGAAAAGAACTACACCACTCATGATCTTGAGTTAGGTGTTGTTGTTTTCGCTCTCAAAATTTGGAGACATTATCTTTATGGTACAAAATGTGTGGTTTTCACAGACCACGAAAGTCTCCAATATATCTTCAATCAGAAAGAACTAAACATGAGACAACGACGTTGGGTCGAGCTTCTGAACGACTATGACTGCGAAATTCGCTACCATCCTGGTAAGGCGAATGTCTTAGCCGATGCATTAAGTTGTAAGGAACGTGTCAAGCTGCATTGTGTACAAGTTCGATCTGATATCTAGACACGTATTCTTAAAGCTCAACGTACTTGTGTTGCACAAGACCAAATGTGTAATGAATTACCACATTATCTCGAGCTTCATCTGGAAACAAAAGACAATGGGTTATCTTATTATCTGAACCGTTTGTGGGTTCCAAGTCTAGACAATCTCTGCACTTTGATAATGGATGAAGCACATAAGTCTCGTTATTCAATCCATCATGGTGCAGACAAAATGTACAAGGATCTTCGTACCCAGTATTGGTGACCGGGTATGAAGAAAGACATAGCTTTATACGTTTCTAAATGCCTTACTTGTCTTAAGGTAAAAGCAGAACATCAATGCCCTTTTGGTTTGCTTGAACAACCAGAGATTCCGGTTTGGAAATGGGAAAACATTGCTATGGATCTCATTACCAAATTATCGCGTACTTCTAGAGGTCACGATGCCATTTGGGTAGTCGTTGATCGTCTAACAAAGTCAGCACATTTATAGCCATTCGTGAGGATTTCTCTGCTGACAAACTTGCTAGGATCTATGTTGATGAGATTGTATCCCGTCATAGTGTTCCTTTGGACATCTTATCAGATCGTGATGCTGGATTCTCATCTCACTTTTGGAGAACTATGCAATCTGCCATGGGAACCAAGCTTTACTTGAGCACTGCCTATCATCCTCAAACGGATGGACAATCTAAGAGGACAATCCAAACACTTGAGGATATGCTTAAAGCCTGTGTGATCGACTTTGGTGGTAGTTGAGATTCGCATCTACCGTTGATCAAATTCTCCTACAACAATAGTTATCACTCCAACATTGACATGGCACCTTTCGAAGCTCTTTATGGTTGAAAATGTCGTTCGCCTGTCTGCTGGAATGAGATTGGTGGATCTCAATTCACTGGACTGAACTTATTCATGATACAACGGACAAAGTCAAGAAAATTCGCGAAAACCTTTTGCCAGCTAGAAGCCGTCAAAAGAGTTACGCGAACAAATGACGCAAGCCCTTGGAATTCCAAGTCGGTGATCACGTACTCCTTAAGTTATCCCCTTGCAAAGGTGTGATTAGATTCAGGAAGAAAGGAAAAGTTACGCCACGATGCGTCGGACCATTCAAGAACATTGATAGAATCGGAAAAGTTGCCTGCAAACATGAGCTACCTCCTAAACTTGGTAATGTTCCTCCAACTTTCCACGTGTCCAATTTGAGAAAGTGTCTGGTTGAGGAAAACCTTCACATCCCTCTTGATGAAATTTGTGTTGATAACACGATGCACTTTGTCGAGAAACCTGTGGAAATATTGAACCGTGAAGTCAAGAAGCTAAAGCTTAGACGAATACCGATTGTTAAAGTTCTTTGGGAGTCCAAACGTGGCCCAGAATTTACTCGGGAACAAGAGGATCAAATGTGATATCCCGGGTTTTTCGGATAACTTACACGTGACACTTGTCGAATAATATATGTGCTAAGTATTAAACGTGCATGGAATGAATACGTGATGAGTGTTTGTGTGATTGTTTAGTTATAAAGTAATTATTGTAGATATGTACACGAACCGAACCGCGACACGAACCAACCTCGATTCTTTGTGACTCTAGGAATTAACCAAGTTTAGAACTCAAACCATTATCGGCCGTGCGCAAACCAAACCGCAAACCCAAAACCGAGATCAAAGTTAAACCTTAAACTAAAAACAATCCGGCCGCAAGATCAAACCCGAAACCACAACATCAAAACCTAAACCCTAAACCAAAACACTCTCGGCACATGATCAAAACCGCGGATTTATTTAGTTCAAACCCAAACCGAACCCACCCTATTCCTTGACCGCGAGATCAAGTCCAAACCAAACTAACTCACTTTAGTTCCGCGGCCGTGACTCAAACCAAAACCGTGATCCTCATCTTGTTGCGCCTATATATATACAACTCACATGCATCTTCCTTCACAATTCCTAAAACCCTAACAAGCAAAACAGCCGTCGGCTGCTTCCTCATGCTCCATTGATCGCAAAACAACTTCCATTCCTTTATCATCTCGATCTAATCAGCTGCTTCACTCTCTCGGTCGCTAACAGCCAGTTACCTTCAGTCCCTTTTCAGTCTCGGTCGCGAGATCAGCTTTCTTTCTCTCGGTCTCAGCAAGCAGCAGCCCTCGCCATCTCCCCTCATCGTATTCACGGTTCGTTTACATTGTTATTAAAAGATTAGAGGTTATCTCTGATTACAAGATCATGTTCGGATTATGTGTATGCTTGAATGCTTAGTTGTTTCGGATATATGTGTCTTGATTGTTGATGTTCTCAGATCGCATGACGGTATAGTTTCGGATTGTTAATACAAGATTTAGAGTTTGCATGTTGTTTGAAAACTGAATATGTAGGCTGTGATTTGTTATAAAGACAAAAGTTATTGTGTAGGGTTTGCATGGATAGGTTATTAGTATTAATCTAGGACTAGAAATCAGATCTAGATCGCTTAGGTTAATCGCATGAACGGGTTATACGAGTTCAGGATAAACATATGCAGAAAACAGCCTGCTGAATAATAGTTACAGCCGACTTCATCTGGCTGTAACTTGGTCGTTAGTTGTCGAAAAACGGATTTTTCAACGTCTAGAACGTAGAGATTTGAATAAGGAATCTAATGGCACTGGATTCATAATTTTCTGAAGTCGTTTGATATTTTTAAAGGGCTAAATAAGTTCAGTAACTAAAACTGTGAAAATCCTGAAATTTTGCTAGTTGTTTATCAAGCTAGATTTTAAAATCAGTAGAGAGTTGAGTCATGATTTTTGTACAGAAACTAGGTATAGAAATTTCCGGGCAACTCCAACTGGAATTTTGTTAATCGGACGATCAGTGATTTTTAAATAAATTCTTCCGTGGACTGCAGTCAGAAAGCGGTAAATCTGACTGCAGCTTAATGAATTAATATTTATGGTTAATTGGTAAAGATTTAGGACTTGGAAAAATTATATAAATTTCTATGGTATAAATGTCACCTACTGTAAAAATATGGGAATTTTTGGAATATTAGAACTATTTTATAAAAATCCTAGAAAACAGCTGAATAATTGAGTGTTAAGCAGAAAGTTGATAACTTGTGATTTTATGCATTAAAGTGTTGCATGGATTTGGAATATGTTCATGATAAGTTGTTTGATTACCATGATCACATGAGAATACTTGCATGCATGTTTGAGTGTTAGATATGTTGTTTGTGTGTATCACTTTGTGAGTAAATTGTGTGTGGAATTTGTATTGGTGTGACTACACACTGACGTGGAAATTAATTGGTTTGTTAGGACGCAACTAGCGGTCCCATCTCTTATAACATCTTTGCTACACTAACCGAGCAAATAAAGGTGAGTTCACGGCCCCTAACTTTATCCGGTTTTTAAACAACAGGGGGAGAAACATGTATACACTCTCAAACTCAAACTCTTTACGTTATACGAATTTAACGTCACACAACTATACGGTAACTAAGTTAATGTTAATGTAATGTTATGGGCACTAAGCAGCTTTATCACTTAAGTCCTCGACAATCTCCTCGGATCGTTAGTATTTGGGTTAAATAGCGGGGGAATTATAAGTAGTACTACTGGGTCTGACGAGCCCCATCCGAGCTAGTCGCGCTAGCCGACCGGGTATGGTCAACGGGTGTATGATTGGCCTAACATCGCCATGGTCATGTGATAGGCCTGGCAAAACAGAGGCACAACTGTCAGCTTCGATCGCGAACACTTAGTGACATGACTTTAGGCTAGCTACCTATATACATTAATATTGAACTTAATTACGGAACGACTTAATATTCCGGGTGTGGAATATTAGAAACATCAACTTATTATCCCGGGTTGGGGATAATGAAAACAACAACTTAATATTCCGGGTTGGGAATATTGGAAGCAACAACTTATTATTCCGGGATTGGAATAATGGAACTGATATGTTATCCCAGGTTGGGGATAACGGAGTAATAAACTATAACCGAACAAACGAATTTATGAAAACCTGTAAACTCACTCATCTTTAATGTTGACACTTGTTTCTTTACATGTTTCTCAGGATGCTAGGAGCTCTAGGTGCACGCACATGCATTGAACAAGACATCTTTATCAAGTCTTAATTATTGATATTGTTTTGGGATTTTTCATTGTTTTGGCGTTTGTGTTGGCGCCGCATCACTACTTATTTATGCTTCCGCTCAAACTTTAAAAACTGATACTCATGCTAAATATTGGTAATATAAAATTAATAACAGATGATTTTTGAAAAACGTATAATCAAATCATATAGAGTCGTTCGACGTACTAGTGTTTCAGATTCTGGTTTGTTCACACGCCTCGCGGTAAAACTCTGCAGGTGGAAATTGAGGGTGTGACAGATTGGTATCAGAGCTACTAGCTATAGAGAACCAGGTTTGCATTAGAAGTAGACCTAAACTATAGCTGATATCACGACACTAGACTTAGTTTGGCACCGAATTATTATACCTTGTTATGCAATATGCCCCAACTGTGTTTGGTAGACTATGCCTTCATGATAAGGAATGAAAACAACTCATAACTAACTACACGACCTAACAGGCAATGTCATCATCCTCATCGTCATCATCGTCCGACAGACTTACGCCACCAAGAGCACCAGGAAAGGCACCAATGGTGGAACCCATACTACCTTATGGCGTAGAGACACGCTCAGCGGCGAGGAAAAGGCTCGCTCTGGGGGAGGAGTCGTCGTTGCGCCCAACTATTGCTGTACCGGTTGAATCGGTTAATCCTGTAGAAATAGGAATCGACATGCTTAGAATCCTAGTGCATACACAACAAAAACAGTTAGAAAGAATGCAGGAAACCATCTTAGCACAAGGATGGATGATCCGACACCTTACAGGAAAGACCGACTCGCTCGAGGAAGAGCATCGTACGAGTAAGATAGCTCGTAACACCATAGCCAGAGATCTGCGTGCTGAGCAGATAAGAGCTGACTGGCTTGAGGACAGAGTCCTGGAAAATAGTTGGAACATTTAGGAACTGCAAAATCAAGCACTTGAACCAGCACCGGCCTCTCCAGTGCCGGTAGAGGAGGATCCAGAAGAGGATCCAGAGGAGGATCCTGAAGAGGATCCGGAGGAGGACACAGCTGAGGAAGCTGGAAATGCCGCACAGGATGACGGCAACGACAGTGACTTGGGGGATGGAGACGTAGACGATTGACACGTCCCGCTCATTTTATTTGTTTTCCTCCAGTTTATTATTTTCCATTTGTGTTTAAACTTGAAACTTTATAGTAAATTCGTATGTTTGATTTACACTTTTGTAAGACGTTGAAATTTCAATTAATCAAGTATTTCTTTTGATTATTTAACATATTGAGTTGACATAACTTACTAATTATTAAAGTACGAAGTAGGATAACTATATTGGATATATAGACTTATCGGGGTGTGTTTGTGTTGTGTTTCGAAGATCTAAATGGCGACTGGAAGACGTGGAAACCTTAACTTGACGCCCGAAGAGCTAGCTGCCATGATTCAGGAGCACGTGAACGCAGCCTTAGCGGGTGTTCAGAACCAGCCGGCAGGTAACCAATTATTAAATTTTCGCGTGAAAATCTAATAGTGAGGCTAGTACAATTCCTTGCTGACTTCCTGTTCTCTGTCAGCAGGAGGGGCTTTAACCCCTATAAGATGTTCCTTGATGCAAAGCCTAGCAAATTCTCTGGGGCGGAAGGACCCATTGGATTGGTCCGCTGGATCGAAAAATCAGAATCCGTTTTTGAAATGTGCAACTGCCTAGAGGCAAACAAGGTCAAATACGCAGCCTCCACACTGGAAGATGGGGCACTAACATGGTGGAATGCCCAAGTCCAAACACGTGGACTGTTAGCTGCAAATGCAATGGCATGGACTGAGTTCAAGGCCCTGATTAGAGAGGAGTACTGTCCACGAGACAGAGTGCAACAGTTAGAGCAAGCTCTATGGAACCACAAGATGGTGGGATCGGAAATTGAGGCTTACACCGCAAAACACCATGACTTAGTATTTCTGTGTCCTGAATTGGCCAACACGGTGGAGAAAAGACTCGAGTTCTATCTCGGGGGTCTGGTTCCGGAAATTCAGGGTATGGTGATGTCTAGTAACCCTGTAACAGAACATCAAGCAATCCGATTGGCTCACAAACTCACTGATAAAGCGGTGGAACAGAAGAAACTGCCAGCACAGGGTACCACCGAAGTCGCTCCAGATAACAAAAGAAAATTTGAAGACTCCACTGTTCGACAGTCTTCGTCATCACATCCGCAACAAGGGAACCAGAAACGGTTCAATCATTACCACAGCCACCGGGGTCATCAAAATCATTCCAACAACAACAACAACAACAACTACAACAATAACAACCAGAATGCAGGCGGCTATGTAGGTCGAAAGCCGCAGTGCAACCGCTGCAATCTTCACCATAACGGCCCTTGTGCCGGAAATCGCTGCCAAGATGTGGGAAGATGGGACATGCGGCAAAGGATTGTCGTGGGAAATCGTGTCTGACAAAATAGAATCGCCTCAGGTCAGCAGCAGGGTATAAACCGGGATGCTATCATGTGGTAGCACTGCTCATTTCAGAAAGAATGCCCACAAATGCGCAACAACATAGGCAAAATTGGTGGAAAAACCACTAAACAACCACAACAATAATAACACACAATAATGGGAACGGGGCACAGGAGGTGCAAGGGTCGCGCATTTACATTGGGCCGCGGAGAGGCCAGAAACGACACGAACGTGGTCACCGGTAAGTTTCCCCTAATGAACATTTACTACTGTGCTTTGATACGGTGCGGATAGGAGTTTTGTATCTGAGTCTTTTAGGAAGAACCTAAATCTCACGCTTAAACCATTAGAGACCCCTTATGTGATAGAATTAGCCAATGGTAAATCGGTAGATGTGACCCAAATCGTATCCGGCTGTCAACTCAAACTCGCGGGCCACACTTTTACCATTGATCTGATGACAACTACCCTGGGTAGTTTTGACGTGGTAGTCGGAATGGACTGGCTATCCGACGTCCGGGCCGAAGTTCTCTGCTTCGAAAAGTCTATCCGTATTCCACTCTCGAACGACGAAATCCTGACAGTACAAGGCGATAAGGCAAGCGCCGGCACCAACATCATCTCATACATGCAAGCGCAGAAGTATCTTCGGAAAAAGAATTCATTCGCTTTACTCGCACTAATTACCGAACAGCCTAAGGACGAGAAACGTATAGAAGACATCCCTGTCGTCCGTGATTTTTCCGATGTATTCCCAGAAGAACTACCTGGTCTTCCACCACATCGACAATTGGAGTTTGAAATCGAATTGGCAAGCAATGCAACTCCTATCGCCAAGGCTCCATACCGCCTAGCTCCAGCCGAGCTACAGGAGCTGTCGACCCAACTTCAAGAGCTGTTGGAAAAAGGATTTATCCGACCAAGCGTTTCGCCATGGGGAGCTCCAGTCCTGTGTGTCAAGAAAAAGGACAGAACTTTCCGCATGTGCATCGACTATAGGGAACTCAACAAGGTTACTGTCAAGAACCGATACCCGTTACCTCGCATCGACGACCTATTCGACCAACTGCAAGGGTCAAGTTACTACTCTAAGATTGATTTACGGTCCGGTTATCATCAGCTACGCGTCAGGGAGGAGGATATCGCGAAGACGGCATTTCGCACTCGGTATGGCCACTACGAGTTCTTGGTCATGCCATTCGGTCTCACTAACGCACCTGCGGTATTCATGGACCTCATGAACCGCGTGTGTAAGCCATACCTCGACAAATTTGTCATCGTGTTCATCGATGACATACTCATCTACTCCAAAAGTGAAGAAGAGCATGCTGAGCATCTACGATTACTGCTAGGATTACTTCAACAGGAAAAGCTATATGCCAAGCTCTCGAAGTGTGATTTCTGGATCCGGGAAGTTCAGTTTCTCGGGCACGTCGTGAATGAAAAGGGTATCCATGTAGACCCTGCCAAGATTGAAGCCATCAAAAACTGGGAAGCACCTAAGACACCGACGGAGAGCCGCCAATTCTTAGGATTGGCTGGTTATTACAGACGCTTCATCGAGGGGTTCTCCAAGATTGCACCGCCGCTTACTACCCTCACCCAGAAAGGTATCAAGTATACTTGGGGTGACAAGCAAGAAGCAGCATTTCAATTGCTGAAGCAGAAACTTTGCAGTGCACCCATTCTGTCCTTGCCGGAAGGGACAGATGACTTCATAGTGTATTATGATGCTTCCATTCAGGGATTGGGATGCGTACTCATGCAACGCGATAAGGTCATCGCGTATGCGTCGCGACAGCTGAAGGTTCACGAGAAAAACTACACGACGCATGACCTGGAATTGGGAGCAGTAGTGTTTGCACTTAAGATTTGGAGACACTACCTCTATGGAATGAAGGTGCACAATCTTTACTGACCACAAAAGCCTCCAGCACATCTTTGATCAGAAAGAGTTGAATATGCGACAGCGTCGCTGGGTCGAACTCTTGAACGATTATGAGTGTGCCATTCGGTATCACCCGGGTAAAGCTAACGTGGTAGCTGATGCCCTCAGTAGGAAAGAACACTTGAAACCTCGTCGTGTACGAGCACTACAACTCACTATTCATTCGGGCTACCCGAACAAATACGCGACGCCCAGTTAGAAGCAGTTAAGGAGGAAAACATCAAAGCCGAATCAGTGGGAAAAATGGAACGCGATTGGGAAGTAAAGCCCAATGGAGCCCGGTATTTCATGAATCGCATATGGGTACCTCTCTACGGAAACCTTAGAGAGCTAGTCATGGATGAAGCTCACAAATCTCGATACTCTATCCATCCGGGTTCGGATAAGATGTATCAAGACCTTAAAGCTGCGTATTGGTGGCCCAACATGAAAGCCGATATAGCCACCTACGTGAATAAATGTTTGACTTGTGCAAAAGTCAAGGTGGAGTATCAAAAGCCATCGGGGCTACTCCAACAACCTGAGATCCCAGTGTGGAAATGGGATCAGATCTCCATGGATTTTATCACTAAACTCCCGCGAACCTTGGGTGGTTGCGATACCATCTAGGTGATTGTGGATCGTTTAACGAAGGCCGCACACTTCCTAGCTATTAAAGAAACGGATAAGATGGAGAAGTTGACTCGCATCTACATTAAGGAAGTAGTTTCTCGGCACGGAGTGCCAACGTCCATCATCTCAGATAGAGATGCTCGTTTCACGTCAAACTTCTGGCAGTCACTCCAGAAAGCGTTGGGAACACGCTTGGATATGAGCACAGCTTATCACCCTCAGACTGATGGTCAAAGCGAAAGGACCATACAGACCTTGGAAGACATGCTTAGGGCATGCGTGGTTGACTTCGGAAATAATTGGGAAATTCACCTGCCTCTAGTAGAATTCTCATATAACAACAGCTATCACACGAGTATTTCGGCAGCACCGTTTGAGGCATTATACGGTCGTAAATGTAGATCACCGGTCTACTGGGCAGAAGTCGGTGACAGTCAACTCACAGGCCCTGAATTAATACTTGAGGCTACTGAAAAGATTGTACAAATCAGAAACCGCATGGCGGCGGCACGAGATCGACAGAAAAGCTACGCTGATCAACGACGCAAACCGCTCGAATTTCAAGTAGGCGATCGCGTCCTACTAAAGGTGTCACCCTGGAAGGGTGTAATCCGCTTTGGAAAACGGGGCAAACTTAACCCACGGTACGTAGGCCCGTTTGTAATCTTGAAACGAATCGGACCCGTAGCATACCAATTAGACCTTCCTGCCGAACTCAGTGGAGTTCACAACGTATTTCACGTGTCAAATCTGAAGAAGTGTCTTTCAGATGAAACTTTAGTTATTCCATTGGATGAGATCCAAGTAGATGAACAACTACACTTCGTGGAAAAGCCTATTGAGATCATGGATCGTGAGATCAAGACTCGAAGGCACAGCAAGATTCCAATCGTTAAAGTTCGTTGGGACTCTAAGCGTGGACCGGAGTTCACGTGGGAAAGAGAGGACCAAATGAAAAGCAAATACCCACACCTCTTCGCAACTGAGCAGCAAACTAACGATACCAGTACCTAAATTTTCGGGACGAAAATTCTTTCAACATGGGGATGATGTGACAACCTGGAAACTTCTCATACTTTCGTGTACTATTGTTGAATAAATTCTTGTGCATGGCACTTGGAAATCTTTGTGTATGACACTTGGGAACTTCTTGTAACGTTGCGTACCATCATTAACGAACTAACTCTTTGTGCGTGGCACTCTAAACATGTACGTTACATGCTAAACCGCGTTTACTCAATTTTCGGGACGAAAATTCTTTCAACATGGGGATAATGTGATATCCCGGGTTTTTCGGATAACTTACACGTGACACTTGTCGAATAATATATGTGCTAAGTATTAAACGTGCATGGAATGAATACGTGATGAGTGTTTGTGTGATTGTTTAGTTATAAAGTAATTATTGTAGATATGTACACGAACCGAACCGCGACACGAACCAACCTCGATTCTTTGTGACTCTAGGAATTAACCAAGTTTAGAACTCAAACCATTATCGGCCGTGCGCAAACCAAACCGCAAACCCAAAACCGAGATCAAAGTTAAACCTTAAACTAAAAACAATCCGGCCGCAAGATCAAACCCGAAACCACAACATCAAAACCTAAACCCTAAACCAAAACACTCTCGGCCACATGATCAAAACCATGGATTTATTTAGTTCAAACCCAAACCGAACCCACCCTATTCCTTGACCGCGAGATCAAGTCCAAACCAAACTAACTCACTTTAGTTCCTCGGCCACGACTCAAACCAAAACCGTGATCCTCATCTTGTTGCGCCTATATATATACAACTCACATGCATCTTCCTTCACAATTCCTAAAACCCTAACAAGCAAAACAGCCGTCGGCTGCTTCCTCATACTCCATTGATCGCAAAACAGCTTCCATTCCTTCATCATCTCGATCTAATCAGCTGGTTCACTCTCTCGGTCGCTAACAGCCGGTTACCTTCAGTCCCTTTTCAGTCTCGGTCGCGAGATCAGCTTTCTTTCTCTCGGTCTCAGCAAGCAGCAGCCCTCGCCATCTCCCCTCATCGTATTCACGGTTCGTTTACATTGTTATTAAAAGATTAGAGGTTATCTCTGATTACAAGATCATGTTCGGATTATGTGTATGCTTGAATGCTTAGTTGTTTCGGATATATGTGTCTTGATTGTTGATGTTCTGAGATCGCATGACGGTATAGTTTCGGATTGTTAATACAAGATTTAGAGTTTGCATGTTGTTTGAAAACTGAATATGTAGGCTGTGATTTGTTATAAAGACAAAAGTTATTGTGTAGGGTTTGCATGGATAGGTTATTAGTATTAATCTAGGACTAGAAATCAGATCTAGATCGCTTAGGTTAATCGCATGAACGGGTTATACGAGTTCAGGATAAACATATGCAGAAAACAGCCTGCTGAATAATAGTTACAGCCGACTTCATCTGGCTGTAACTTGGTCGTTAGTTGTCGAAAAACGGATTTTTCGACGTCTAGAATGTAGAGATTTGAATAAGGAATCTAATGGCGCTGGATTCATAATTTTCTGAAGTCGTTTGATATTTTTAAAGGGCTAAATAAGTTCAGTAACTAAAACTGTGAAAATCCTGAAATTTTGCTAGTTGTTTATCAAGCTAGATTTTAAAATCAGTAGAGAGTTGAGTCATGATTTTTGTACAGCAACTAGGTATAGAAATTTCCGGGCAACTCCAACTGGAATTTTGTTAATCGGACGATCAGTGATTTTTAAATAAATTCTTCCGTGGACTGCAGTCAGAAAGCGGTAAATCTGACTGCAGCTTAATGAATTAATATTTATGGTTAATTGGTAAAGATTTAGGACTTGGAAAAATTATATAAATTTCTATGGTATAAATGTCACCTACTGTAAAAATATGGGAATTTTTGGAATGTTAGAACTATTTTATAAAAATCCTAGAAAACAGCTGAATAATTGAGTGTTAAGCAGAAAGTTGATAACTTGTGATTTTATGCATTAAAGTGTTGCATGGATTTGGAATATGTTCATGATAAGTTGTTTGATTACCATGATCACATGAGAATACTTGCATGCATGTTTGAGTGTTAGATATGTTGTTTGTGTGTATCACTTTGTGAGTAAATTGTGTGTGGAATTTGTATTGGTGTGACTACACACTGACGTGGAAATTAATTGGTTTGTTAGGACGCAACTAGCGGTCCCATCTCTTATAACATCTTTGCTACACTAACCGAGCAAATAAAGGTGAGTTCACGGCCCCTAACTTTATCCGGTTTTTAAACAACAGGGGGAGAAACATGTATACACTCTCAAACTCAAACTCTTTACGTTATACGAATTTAACGTCACACAACTATACGGTAACTAAGTTAATGTTAATGTAATGTTATGGGCACTAAGCAGCTTTATCACTTAAGTCCTCGACAATCTCCTCGGATCGTTAGTATTTGGGTTAAATAGCGGGGGAATTATAAGTAGTACTACTGGGTCTGACGAGCCCCATCCGAGCTAGTCGCGCTAGCCGACCGGGTATGGTCAACGGGTGTATGATTGGCCTAACATCGCCATGGTCATGTGATAGGCCTGGCAAAACAGAGGCACAACTGTCAGCTTCGATCGCGAACACTTAGTGACATGACTTTAGGCTAGCTACCTATATACATTAATATTGAACTTAATTACGGAACGACTTAATATTCCGGGTGTGGAATATTGGAAACATCAACTTATTATCCCGGGTTGGGGATAATGAAAACAACAACTTAATATTCCGGGTTGGGAATATTGGAAGCAACAACTTATTATTCCGGGATTGGAATAATGGAACTGATATGTTATCCCAGGTTGGGGATAACGGAGTAATAAACTATAACCGAACAAACGAATTTATGAAAACCTGTAAACTCACTCATCTTTAATGTTGACACTTGTTTCTTTACATGTTTCTCAGGATGCTAGGAGCTCCAGGTGCACGCACATGCATTGAACAAGACATCTTTATCGAGTCTTAATTATTGATATTGTTTTGGGATTTTTCATTGTTTTGGCGTTTGTGTTGGCGCCGCATCACTACTTATTTATGCTTCCGCTCAAACTTTAAAAACTGATACTCATGCTAAATATTGGTAATATAAAATTAATAACAGATGATTTTTGAAAAACGTATAATCAAATCATATAGAGTCGTTCGACGTACTTGTGTTTCAGATTCTGGTTTGTTCACACGCCTCGCGGTAAAACTCCGCAGGTGGAAATTGAGGGTGTGACATCAAATGAAGGCAAAATATCCACATCTATTTTCAAAAGTTTCCTCTAACTAAATTTTGGGACGAAATTTTGTAAAGTAGGGGAGACTGTAACATCTATGTAATTCAATCATGTAACGATTTCTGAACAATTTGATGATCAATGAAACTTTTTGTTGTTTACAAATTTGTATATTTACTTATGACATTTGTGCATTTTCTATATTGATTCGATTTCGAACTCTTCAAAGCTTATCTGGAAATTTTACGTAAACTATTACGCAAACGTAATCAGTTTAACACGACGTACACTCTGGAACAATTACATAAACTAAACATACCCTAAATACCCTTTACATAACTTAGAAATAATTTTTGAGGCCTTCGGTATGGCAAAAACACGCTTTTTCAACTTTAGGGGCTATTTTGCAAATTTTATGAAACTATGCCGTTACGCGTATTTCTTAACCAGGAATATGTACGCACATCCAAAAATTTTTGTAATCATTAAAATCTTGTATTCTAATGATTGGAATGCAAAAATATCATTCGTTACGCATTTACGGTCATTTGCGTGTACGTTACGATTTTCGTCGTAATTAACCGAAAACCAAAACCGTATGACCAAACAAACCGACATCCATGACATTTTCAGACATATTTCATGTTCCCTATGCTTAATCATCCTTATGAAGCTTGAAAATCAGCATAACGGGTGTTAGAAGTGCCAAAACGCGACGAAACGTGCATAGGGGCCTGTTCTGCCAAATTGTGAAACTTGCTGCCAGCTAGTGGCCTTACAGACCGCAAGGGCAACTCCATACGGTCTGTAAGGGGTGCCCAACACAGCAGCAAGGTGGCAGCTCCTTTTTCCTTTGCTTGATCTCCAAGGATTTCGTTTTGCTACCATTTCACCTGCATTTGACACTTGTTTAAGCTCTCCTAAGATCATGCCAACACATTGGACACTTGTGATGATCTTATGGCTTCATAATTCCTATAAATAGCAAGCTTCTTCACCATTTTTCCTTGCTCATTTCTCATTCTTCTTCTCTTGCTCTATGTTTGGAGTGCTACCACCTTTGTGGAGGCCTCCCATCTGAGCATTCTTCTTCTTGGAGCTCTTCAAGTGTTCATCAACACAAGTAAGTGCTCTCCCTTGTCTTGTTTATTGTTTTTAGCTATTTTAAGCTAAAAGTCAAACAGTTTTTGACTTTCAGCTTTGACCATTAATTAGTCAAGTCAAAGTCTAATTGGACTTTGCAACGTGATCGTAATCGCGATGGTTATGATCCATAGCGATCATGCCTACTGATTTACCACGTTACTACTGTAGTGACGAGTCAAAGTTTCGGTCAATAATGCGCAAAAATACGCATTATACGATGGAACTATTTTCGGGTATCAAAACACTTTGTTTTGATACCATATCAGTTTTATAAACTTAGTTAGAAATGTTTAACATGTCTAACTGGTCACTTTTAGTTTAGTGCTTTAATAGGGTTGGTAAGTCGAGCGGTCTTGACCACCGCTTTTACTTTCGAATCCAACCCGTTTGGTCGATCTTAGGATCTGACCAAAAACATATTAGTGACCATAGTTGTATAGGGAATAACCCTCTGAGGTTATACCTTATGGTCACGTCGTTTGGTTAGTATTATGTTAAGTCGCCTATTATGCCTTTATAAATGACCAAAATGCCCTTTTTGCGCATAAATCGATTTTAAGCTTATGTAACCAATGTTTTGCCATATAGACTGATGTTGCAACTATATTAAACTTGTTTTGGTATATAAGACTTATCATAGGGCAAATCTAACCATCCGAACACATATATACGCAAATGATCCGTTAAAGTAGCGTAAACTACCTTAACGAGCCATTATGGGTCAAAAGCACTTAGGAATTGTTTAAAATCAGAATGTAGACTTTATTAAACCATTTCATATGAGTTCCAATACTCATTTGGTTTATGAGGCATCATTCTATCCAAATCCTCCGATTTAAGTCCCGATATTAACATAGTTATCCGATATTAGGACATACTTTAATTCTCGGACTCTTGATCTTTGGTTTATCTTCCTGATCAAGGACTTTCTTGCAACCTCAAGTGAGTACATAGTCCCCTCTGTTATGTTTTATAAATAAATTGGGGTGAAACATATTATGCCTATGACTTCTTTCGTGTTTTCATGACATTGTAAATGCTTTGATTACATAGTACATATAGTACATGATTTCCATTGCATTTTGCTTCATATGTTGACTTAGCATATTTAGGACATTGATTTTCAAAGACATTTCTTGCTATGTATGTTGACTGAGTATACTAGTACATGGTTTTCAAAGTACATTTTTGCATACATTGTTCATGACATATTGGTGCGTTGGAGATTGACTTAATACATTCATTAACATTGATCATGCCGACTGGTAGTATGTAATGGTACCCATAGGTTTGACACCCGTTCCCACTTCCCGGGTTTGTTTGAAGCGACTTTAGGGAATGACAGAATCTGATGAAATGGATAGACCTTTGACTTTATAAGGGTCTATTTGACTGTCAACAAGGTTTGAATGTGTTTGCCAACAATCTAAATATATGTTTTAAACAATAAAAGCAACAGTTTATAAAACATAACGTTTGATTATTAAAAGACATTGTTTTATACAAGACAAATCGACTATCCAAGACATTGGTTTACATTTGACATTTTGGTTGACACAAGACTTTGTTTATACATGACATTGGTTATACTAGACATTTCTTTGGTTTAAACATGACTTTTGACGATTGGTTTATGGCATGTGATTTAAATAATGGGACGTGTGTAATATGATAAAATCATGATGGATGCGCCGCTGCTACTTCCTATATAAAAGTGTTTTCATCATGTTACATATCGTGGCGTTATCTAAATCATTTCAAATAAAGTACAAGACAAGACATTTTTATTTAAGACATGACATTTTTACACTAGACATGACATTTATTTTGGTTAACGATTTAACCATGCATTATTTCTTTTCTATCATTCAATTTATCTTATGATTTCATAAAAGAAAACATTTTGCAAGTACTCATGGCTACCTTTTAACTAAGTATTCCTTTAAACATTCTAGGCCATCAATCTTTAACGCAAAACCTATGTTACTCACAGGCATTTTTATGCTGACGTATTTATTTTTACATATGTTTCAGGCGCGAATGTTTGAGGTTGATTATGCTACACGTAGCGCGGACTTGGGCCTTAGTGACAATAAAATCATGAAGAACAGTTTAACTCAGTTGTATTTTTCGTTTTATCCAAGACATGTAAACAATTATATTAAATAAAACTTAACTTTATATGACATGTTTGTTGAAACAATAGTTCTGCTACGACACTCCCCGACGTTTCCGCCGCAGTTGTTGTTTTACACGGTCGGGGTGTGACAATTTACTCTTTTTAATTAGTTTTTTTTTCTGTAAATGACCATTTTGTTCAAACTACTTAATGGACAAAATCTGGACAAAATCTGTAATTTTCAGTTATCTTTTATAGTCTTTCTTCTTCTTTTTTATTTTAACGATAGTTTTCTTTTCTTTTTATATTTCCTAACTTTTATTTAATAAACTTATCTTAAATAGTAATGGCTAGAATTAAGCCACCCCGCATTGCGACGAGGCAGAAAATCATTGCAAATAGCACCAATACTACACCACCATCAGCAAACAACACTGAAGTTGCAACGTGTTAATACAAATAAATTAGATCGAAACGTGAAACATATAAATATAACTAAGTCGATCTAGAACCCGCGTGTTGCGACGAACCTATTAAATGAAAAATAAACGTAAAAATGTTGAACCATACACGAACGTTGCGTCGTGTTAAGTCGTAAAATTTTGAACAAAACGTAAAGCAAAACGTGAAAACGTTGAACCACACACGCACGTTGCGTCGTGTTAACTCACAAAATTTAGAAAGAATCGTAAACCAAAAATTTGCGAAAAATGAAAGTATACTGGATCAAAGTTGAAAATTAAGAAAGTTGTAAGGTTAAATTACAAAAGATGAAAACTTTTGGGTTATAAGTAAAAGAAATCAAATTTTGTGAACTTATGTTGCAAAAGATGAAAACTTTTGAGGTTGAAAGCAAAAAAATCATTTGTTTTCTTTTTCTTTTTTTTTACAACAACCTTATACATAAAAAGTTGTAAATTAATACTTTAAAGAAGCATACCATATATATAAATATACACAAATATACAAATCTTAGTGTTAGAGTACACACAAAACCCTTAATCTTTAATTTAATTACAAAAGTATCATCCCGTGCTATGGATTGAACAAGGTGATTTGTTGTTGAAAAGAGGGGTAGAAATTCAAGTAAATTTTATGGACTTTAAATAGAGTCCATTCTTATTGTGTATGAGAGGACGAGAATGCGGTCCACTCCTGTTTTGCCTTTCTATTTTTGTTTGTTTCCTTTTTGTTTACTAACAATATTTTTTTAGTTTCTTATATTAAAATAATGGTTAAAAATTAAACTTAACATACACAGAAATATATAAAAGGGAAATTCTAGAAAGTGGTAAGAAAAATATTGGTTTTGTATAGAATGGCGTATAGGATCGAACTCGTAAACTGACATTCATATTTTTTCTAGTGATAACATCACATTCATATTTTTCTAGTGATAACAATAATTGTTCTATAATTAAAATAATAAGTACTTATTTTAAGTAAATAATTGTAATAATTTGCATTTTGTATTTTTCATGTTATCTAAAATTGACGTTTTAAACAGGTCATATATATGTGTATCAAATTGCTTAAAAACCGGTCTTATCATTTGGTTCATACACGAATTATTCATCACCACGCGCGATAAGAAATCCTAGTGAAAATAAATTTATAATAAATTATAAAATTTTTACATTGAATTAGAACAATATTTAAGATATGTTTTAAAATAAAGTTGGTGAAAAAGAAAGAAAGAAAGGTCAAATAAAAGCAAAAAATAAATAAGAAAGATAAAGGACTAGTAAAATGATATGTTTTGTCCTTTAAGGGTAAGAACAAAATATTCATTTACAGAAAACTACTATACTAAATTTAAAATCTAGAAAAATATTTATGTTGTCTACAATAGAACTAAAATTGATTAATTAATAATATTTTAAGTTTATGAAATAAAAGTGGTGAAAAAATATAAAGAAAGAAAATAGAGAAGAGAAATTAGAAGAAATAAAATAAAAGATTCTAAGTAGTAAGAGCGTTCACAATGATTTCTCAATATTTTTTTAAGTGAGTTGCTTATACTATAAAAAATGATTGTGAATGGTTGTAAATGTAGAAGAGAGAAAATGTTACCGTTCATCTGTAAGACCATCCGGTGTGAAGGCGCTTGAAAATGGGAAGTTATGCGACACGTAAGCACATGTCAAAAATGGGGCGTGGTGCAAAAACAGAAGGTGTGGGACGGGGCGTGGAAGAGCGACGTTATTAGACATGTGGCACACACTTTTATACTATAAAATTATATAAAATCAATAAAATTTAAATAAAACCATTAACAACGCCCCTTCCACTATACCCTCCACACCGGTGAAATTCTTGCCGCCCCTTCAACAACGCCGGTCTCCACGCCCTATCCGGGATGGTGTGCCCGACGTGGAATGGCTTCCAAGCCACTTTTCCGCGTCCACACCGTATATACGATAACATTGTTCACTCTATTAATTTTATAAAATTTTTGGAAAGTGGTCACGAGTGGAGGAGATGGAAAAGGTACTGATAGAGATATAAAAATATTATTTAATTGAAAACAGAAAAAAACAGTAAAATTTAGTGTAATTATATAAATGAGAATAAAAAATTCACTATGAATGTTCTATAAATAAAATTGAATTTATAGAAAAGTAACACAAAAAGTTAACTTTATTACTCAAGGGATATAAAGTGAAAAATTTTTTTATATAAAAGACATATAATGTAATTAGTAAAACGTAAAGACATAAAGTGCAATATTACATATAATTAAATGATATAATCTTTAATTTACTCTAATATTTTTTTATTAGAACAACTTCTGCAGTCGTTTCTACGTAAAAACTCTGGGAAAAATTATATAAAAATGAGATTTTACGTGTAAAATCGATGGTTTGGCTGTCTTTTTATTCTTGCTAGGATTTAGCCCCAATTTTTATCCGCAATGGTCACTTTTTGATCGTCGATTATGACTTTTTAGTCCATTACTTACAGACGTATTATTTTGATTGGTTTGTTGTACCCCATTTTACTTTTCAAGGTGTTTTTTGCCAACTAAATTATGTGCGTCTAAACCTACAATGCTTATTTCTCAAATTGGCTAGTTTTGAAACATCTATTTTTACGAATGATAAAGCGAATTACTGTTTTAGTAATTATGTAAATAAAGCGAATTACTGTTTTAGTAATTATGTAAGTCGAAATATCTATTTTTTTGATTTAGTAATTATACATAGCTAGTAAAATGTAAGTAGCATGTTTTGTAATCTTTCTTTGGATCTTATGATAATTGATGATTTTTAAAGGGGAACAAGGAAGGTGTAAAATAAGAAACAACATGATAGCCCTCAAGACAACATCATGCAATCATGCAAAAAGTTGCTAACTTTAATTTGATAAAGATAGCAATGCATCTTCTCTTCATGCCCGTTTAACCAGGCCTACCCTACCATCTCTTTTCTCTCTCATTATATCTTCAAAGATAAAGTTGTTCATGCTCTATGATCAACAAAGTCTACATGAAAAACTATTTAACGTACGTATATCTGTATTCAAACACGATAGATACGTTTCAACTCCGGTCCAAGTGTTTGAAAACCTTTAAGTTACGCGTATGCTATAAAATTTAACTTTTTTATACAAGTAGAGGAAGGTGATTGTTGATGATGACGTTGAGATTTGTAGAATTAAAGATCCCGATTCTTAACCGTTGTGATAAATGAAGAAACATCAATATAAGATGTGAATTTCATAATAGAATCAAAATATATATATATATATATATATATATATATATATAGTTGAAATGAAAACAAAATTGAATATTTAAATATCAACAAACATGTTCAGTTCATGAACAGGTTAAACACAACTCACATTTATTTTGGCCTTTTGCCATCTGTTCATTGGTATTTCCAAAAAGAAAATAAAACATCATAATTCCAGATGAGCAAAACTCACCAAGAACAACATTACACATGAATTAAACCTTAATTTTTTTTTGATATACTCATCAATTGATCCATTAATCTTCAACAAATCCACTGATCACCCCTTTCTTGCCTTTGCTTCTTTTCCTCCGGATACCACCACAACCACCATCACGCCGCAGATTCCCATCGTTGCAAATCAGGGGCATGTCGTTGGCGTCTTCGTGATCATCTACTGTGGCGATACGAATACACGAACATCTTTGTAGGGATGCAAAAAATGCATTAGCAACACCATTCACGAGCCACATAGCCACTCCATCTAGCTTTGCACAGCCATGGCCTCGAACACTAGGCTCTACATGTTTAGGTCCGGTGTGGAAGAAGGTGGTGGTTGCTGCCATACCAAGAGAGATCAGGTGTGTGTGAGAGAGAATTGTAGATCAAAGAGTTAGAGGATATAAAGAACTAAGGGGTTGATAGGTTTTAATAAGTTGCTTGGTGGATTTTTCTTTTTATATAATATAGTTTTTTTAGCGATAATGATGATGATTATAAAGCCTAATTAATTGTTCATTTTGGTAATTATGTACCATAGATGCAGCTGGCAAAAGAAAAGTTAAAGTAGAAGAGGTAAAAATGGAAACAAGTAATTAATGACGATTTCTTCATGAAATAATATGGATATGATTTTAAATAACTATATTTACAACCACAGATATTTACAAGAATATAACTAATTTAGTAACAAATCAGTGGGATCAACTAAAGAATATACTGTTTAGAATAGAGTTTTATCATGGCTAAGCCGAACCGAGCGAGGTCTGCTCGTACTCTGCTTGAATTGGAACCGAGCGGCTCGGCCTGCTCGAATTTAAGGAAATAAGCAAAAAATGTTGCTCGAACTCGCTTGGTTTATAACCGAGCAGCTCGGTTTTGCTCGTTTCGCCCAGTTATGATATTAAATTAAATTTTAATACAAATACTTTAAATTTAGAAGTCACCATTGCTTATACAAAATTATTTAATGTTCCTCGTTTTCGCTCAATTGTCACTCACTCAAGATACATATGAGTTCAACAAATATAAACATGAAATTGTTTCATTCAAAACTAAAGATTGAAAAGTGAAGCGACTTAATTTGATTTGAGTCAGTGAACGTATGAAGTCAAAACCAAAACAACTTAGGTTTAGTGACTTAGATTAGATGTTGGGGTATAGATAATTAGGGCTTAATACTCTTACAATTACAATAGTCAATATGGCGATAATTATAAAAATAACTAAATATTTGTGCATATATATATAATGAAAATATTCAAGCCGAACCGAGCCGAGCGAACTTTTGCTCATGCTTAGCTCGTTTACAAACCGAACCGAGCCGGTCGGCTAGTTTACAGTCGAGCGAAAAATCGAGGTGGTCGGCTAGTTTACAGTCGAGCAATTTCCAAGCAAGCGGCGAGCGACAAGCACTTTGCCCAGCCCTAGTTTAGAATGGGCTTATTTGTTGTAACGTTTCCTATAAAAGTTTGATATAATATTATTTATCTTTGAACATTAGAATAATTCTTTTAAAGTTTTAATTTTAGAGTTACTACTTTTGTCTAATATCATCTTAATAGTAATTCGAAGTATTTAACCTTTAACTAGTAGTAAAACCTATGTGCAAACACAAGTGGTGTTTAAAAAACCATGCATATTTCAATTTATTAAATGACGAATGAATATAAGAATAAAAAGAACATCTTTTAAAATAAGAAACATGTTTAATCATTTTAAAATAATAAACCGAAACCTAAATACAATCGAGCAAAACTGTTGTATATTCCATAATAGTAAATCTTGAAACATCTCTTGATGCGAGATCCTTCATTGTTGGCTACACTTACTTATCTGGTGTGTATAGACAGTTCAAACCTTGGGTGTTTCAGGTAAAATACCTGCACATTTGAACCTAGATTAAGTACATGTATATGACCATGAAATACGCTATGAGAGCTTCGCTATAGCACTCGCTATGAGCGCTTGCCTATAGCGCTCGCTATGAGCGCTTAGCGCTATTAACAACTATGTTTTGACCGACAAAAACTAAGAAAAACATTGGTTGATTTTTAAAAGTCAAAACTTAATGTAGCGTGATCTTGGTTATGGTTGTTATTACCTAACAACTACTGTCACACCCCAATTTGCAGCGGAAGTAAAACACGGGATACAACAGACACCTCTGGTACAAGCGCATTGTTTATAAAGATACTACGTTTTATTAATTACCAAAATGTTGATTACATACTACATGTATGTTACAACTGCGTGTTCCCATGAACCACATAAGTCTTCTAAGCCGCATGCGTCTATATCAGTATTCGTCTATAAACACGTCTTGAACCACATATCCAGATCACCTTATTCTCAAGTTACCTGAAATGCATGTTAGTTTTAAAAAGGGTCAGCTAAAAGAGCTGGTGAGTTCCACTTGTTTGGTTGTTTTAACCGAACCGTGTCACCACAGACACCTCGGCATACCCCGAGCCGTGTCACAACAGACACCTCAGCCCACCGGGCCCTGTCACACAGACACCCCTAGCCCACCAATTACGTCACGTGCAGTTCAACGCCCCAGTGTAGTTATGCCTAACAACATAACAGAGTTTAGGACACGTGCAGTTGCCTGTTTTCCAACACAGAGTCGGTCATAGCAACTAGGTTTGTAAGACCATAGTACTATCCACTGCCCACGGCTTACGTTAATCACTTGTAGTGGGGATAGTTCATGTGTTAGGTAATTCACATCATCACAAGTTGGTGCAATTAACACAGTTTGCAATATGCAAATCACCCCAGAAAACAGTAAAACAGTTTAATAGTGAGGGAGTGAAACTCACAATGAAAGTAGCAGTCTCAAACAAAGAGTGATCAATCAACTGGATCAGCATTAATAACACGTATGCAAGTAGGGACTCAAATCAGTATCTAAGTTGGTAATGGTTACAACTTGGAACCGATTATGAGTTTTCACCCCGGATTGAATCTATTAGATACTGGTATGATGATGGATGTCAGGGTAGTATCAGTTTCTAGTTTGGCTTCCAGGCACCGGTTCGCGTGTCAGCCAATGTCAGTTGTTTGACATGCTCGGATAATGGCATGAGAATACCAATAGTGTCAACATGTTATTATTTAAGAAAGATTAAATTTTCATTAAGTGAGTTTAGGTGGTTGGGAGTCCAGGTTGCCCAAAATTGAGTTTTCGCTTTCGCCATCGGAGATTCTCCCGAACTGGCATTGGACACACCCCTAGTGTCCAAATGACCCTAGAATCTCCCGGAATACTTCCGGTGTTCCAATTATTGTAAATGTCGGGTTCGGTCAGTTACCGGTTCCGGCAGGTTCGTTATACGGTAAACTGCCGAAATTAGTTTAAAATAAACTGTTTTTAATTCCGTAAATTCCCCTTTAATCCATAAGTTGAATAAAAGGAACTTTTTATATAAGTCAATAAAAATATGCAGATTATGGAAAAAATAATTTGAGAATTTATTCAACAATTTTAACTTCTCAAATAAATTATTTGTAAAACAATATTTAACCGAATAATTCACATTGTTTATCATCCGATATCCCAAAATTCCCAAAATATTACAGGAAATCCATTACATGTCCACTAACTCCTTGTAAAAATTTGAGATTTTGTCGGTTTCATTTCAGTGCGTTTCCGGCTACTTGAAACTCCCAAAAACGCGGATTTCTAATCCGAATAAAAATTCAACCAATGGACTCCCAAACTTCCCAGAACATTCTCTATATGTTTCTTAGTGTTCATGTAACTTTTGGTGATTTATTGACTCTGTTTGGTATTTTCTGGATTTCTTTTGGTAAAACAGTCAAAAATTCACTAAAACTAATAGAAAGTTCCAAAAATTCTAAAATTTTACATGGACATTCCTGTCAATACCCTACATCACCACACCAAATTTTAGCTCAATTCAAGCATCACGGACCAAGTTATAGTCTAAACAATATTCTGCCTACACTAATCGAAGGTTTCGGTGTGTTATACCTAGCGTAAGCTTCGTTTCCGAGCGTTTCTCTTGAGTCCAGAAGTGTGTGGGTGCTATATTCAGTACCCACACATCAAGTACAATCCGAACATCCCATAGTTTATGTCAATCAAGCCTTGTTTCACTGTGTTTTGGTTCATAACTTTGTTATTCGATTTTGGTCGATTAGGGGTCGATTAGGGTATCAAAAACCAAAGTTTTGTGATCTTAGCTGTCAGATAACATCAGCGAATCTCTGGTGTGATCTTATTTAGCCAAGAATCATGTTTAAACCATTCATAATCATGGATTAAAAAGGGTTTTCTTTGTCTAGTTCATGTTTTCTCAAGAAATCATCATCAAAACCTTAATAATCTTGAATTATACCTTTGATTTGGCTGAAATAAGGTGAAGATCAGCTGTGTTCATAAGTATTTTGAGCAGATTTGAGGTGAAAATGAAGAAAAAAAATAAAAAAAGATATATAAGGGGGGGGGGGGGTCGCAAATGGGGGCACCCCTACCCCACCCCCGCTTTGTCATGCTTCGTTTTTTCGAGATAAAAAGATGATGTTTATCATTGGTTTTGCGTTTAGGTTCGTTTTCGGGTCCCATACGCATCCCCGATTTGCGAAACAGACTCCTTTTTTCACGTTTTTAGTGTTAAAAGACTCGGTTTTAAAAATCGTGCATAACCGTCTCGAAACCCGAACACAGTTACGTTTTAATCATAATAGCCTTGTATTAGGGTAGTTTAAGTGTTTTTAGGCTTGATTGACCGTTCCTTGCATGTTTGATTGTCTTTCGTTGCTCAAAAAATAAAGGCGTTTCCCTAACCGGGAAGCTGCCTTATTTTGCGTGCCCGAGCTCCGATTTGCTTCAAATCTTATGTCATGGTCTATGGCACATAACTAAGATGTTCCATGAACTCAGAATCTTAAATAGCCCTACCAACGGCCTAATAATCATCATCAAATGTTTAATGCGCTGTTAAACAGAAAACTCCGGTTTAACACGTTGTTACACGCTAAGGATACCAACCTCGCACCGTTGGCCCTTAATAGTGTCATGTTAACCATGACATGCTCTCGGATTCCTCCGAGGCATACAAATATCGTTTAGGGTTTTCGCACAATTATTGTTTTAAGCATGCTTTAAAGTTTTAGACCATTTAAGGTGTACCTGGTTTCGTCCTGGGTATCACAACTACTAACTGAATGACAGTTAAGAGTAAGACTCCTACTAATTATACAACTCAACAGCAGTACAGTAGACTGACACAAACATCAGATAAAAATCCAGACACACAGATACACACACAAAGTGAATAAAGATGACTGGCAGGCTGTTTGTATATTCTAAAGATTCAAGATTACCTCTTTGAATCTGATAATATTTGGATGCCTCAAAGATCTATGATTTAGATCTACGATTCAGTGTCTCCCTCTCTATATGTTCAATATCTGATGATAGTGAACCTGTAGAGCAATGAAGGAAAGCAGAACGATATAGGGAGGATATCTGTGATGCAGCTTAGTATCTCGATGCAATCCTACAATAAACCAAAAATAAGACTCCCGTAAACAAAAAAATGTGAGAAAATCAGTAACTTTAGCTCCAAAATTCATTTCACTTGTAGTGAGTCTACATCTAATAAAATCAATAAACTCAACATTTGACATATTATCTAAAATATAAATACCTTAAATCACTTTGTCATGAAAGATACGGAGGGGCGGCTTCTTGTCCGTCATCAGCAACAACGGCTGGTTCCTCCATACTTCAAGTAACAAAAAAACATTAATTAACTCAACCTAATTCATAACTCAACCTAATCTGCACATAAACTCAAGTAGAGGAAACGGAAACCGACAGAAACTTACCTCACCGGCTCCGTACTTGTAATCCAGAATCGTACAAAAAAACCAAATATTCTTAGCATCCTACAACAAACATTAAGAAGAGACTTTTGTTACCAGTTGCTATCAGAATTATAAATTTAACTACCATTAGTTATGTTTCTTGTTGACCATTCCACTAACATTACTATAGTATGACCATTATACCCCTCCTTCAATCTGATTATTTTTATATCCACTTCATGTGTTAATGCAACTATAGCTCTATAATTACTTCCAGATAGAACACCAAACACTTTAAAGATAATTTTTTATTAAGAACTATATGATTCAAAACTTCTGACATTGATTAGACTAATTACAGATACATACTACAATAATAACCATAGTTTCTAAATACTTCAAACTCTATATAATAAAATAGAAAGTAAATATTATAAATCGTCAAATTTCCCAAAGAACATTTTTATACAATATGCAATTGAAAGTTCGAGGGTTATATAGCTTACCAATCCAATAACTCTAATCTCCTCTCCGCAGTAGCAGCTCTTTTCTCCCTCTCTTCATCAAGTGCTATTTTTAGTGCCTCCTGCAAGCACATAAAAAGTAAATCAAATTCAGAAAAAAAAATTTAACATCCACATCAATATCGATCTGCAATCCTCAGATTCTATATATATAAATATTCAGATAGTAAATCAAATTCAGAAAGAATTTAATAATACTTATGCTTGGTAAAATAAGTAAAAGTAAAATGTGACAAGAAAGTTTAATAAAATTAAAATTTATGGCATTAAAACAACAACAATTACATCGAGTACCGAACTAAGAAACTTTCAAATCTAAAAATAACAATAAGAAATTTAAAAATCTAATAGCAAGAATTAAGAATTTTTAGCTTCAACTCCATCGAGTGCTGAACATCTAGGTGTATATCCTTGAGCTTTGCCATGAACTCCACGTCTCTATCACCGCACTCTATATTACTGACGACATACACGTCACAAACGGAAGTCAAAGGCATTGCCATCAGGTTTCTGGAAACCTGGTCTCTCGTGAACAGGCCAAGGTGCAGCCCATCAAAACACCTCCCCAGCTCTTGAAGAGTAGCTCTATCCGCATAGACTCGCTCCTTAATTTGCGTGATAAAGTGCTGCTTTAAATCATCAGACTGTGCAGCATTGTAGGATGCCATTTTATTTTATTACTCAACTGATGTGAAAGAAAGTTATGTTGGTAGTAAAACATGATGGAAAACAGGTGAATTGGCAATGGTATTATATAGTGAAATATGTAACAGTCCAAGTTCATATTTAAATGCAAGCATTAAATAAAAATCTATAATTAAATTCCTTGTACATTTAATAATATAGGAGGGAAAAATGTACATTTAATATAAACATGTACATTTATATTTAAAAATAGCGTGCATTTAATTTAAAACCTTTCAAAAATAAGTTTTCATGGAAATCAAGAAACCCAAAGGACAAAATTTAAACCTTAAAAAAAACATGTTATCATAATACAAATAACCTCTTCATTTACCATAAGACCCATTTTAAACACTATAAAAGACTGATGATTAGTTTAATTGAAAATATCAGCAATTCACTTTTAGAAAACAGTTAGTCAAAAAACAAACCAAAACCAGCACCACCAACAATACTCTAGATGGCAAACAGAAGCTTCTACCACTAGGCATGCACCAACTCTGTTAAAACACAATTCTTTCTATGGTCAGTCAAAGAAAAGAGAGCAGATGAAGAACTAAACAGAATACTCGGCATCATCAATGAAAACAGTTACAAGTAAACCTGGAGCAACATCGGATTGCTTGAAGAAGTCCTCCACTCTCCTCCAGCGACATGCTAGCCGATCTGCAAAACAAAAGAAAGAATTAAATTGCTTGGAAGAAAGCGAGAGTCGTCAAAATCCTAGGAAGTGTTAAGTCTACTGTGTAATTTTTTATGCATATTCTTATATTTGAGTATTTAATCTTTCTTTATATTTCATAAATCAATATCCATATTAACATATTGTTAATTTGAGCGTTAATAGAAATTATCCATACTTGTTTCTTCATAATTAATTTAAATAAGTATAACTACACTAAGCAAAATAACCTACAAACCTAACATACAACTAACTATCAACAGATAAAGTGAAACAAACACTAAAAACTACTAACTGAATGACAGTTAAGAGTAAGACTTATACTAACTATACAAGTTAACAACAATACAGTAGATTGACACAAACATCAGATAAAAATCCAAACAGACAGACAGACACACATAGTGAATAAAGATGACTGGCAGGATGTTTGTATATTCTAATAATTCATGATTTACCTCTTTGAATCTGATAATATTTGGATTCCTCAAAGAACTATAATTCAGTATCTCCCTCTCTACATGTTCATCAATCTGAAAATGTTCAAAATCTTGATTAAACACAGACAATATTTTTCATTATGCATGACATGAAGTGTATAAAACATTAAAAGAAAGGATTGAACTTCACGAATAAATGCAAAGTTTCAAACATCTGTATCTAACCCATTAAAGTATTTTGCATTACTCAAGACATTAAGTGCATCAAAACAATAAAAAAAATATAAAAAAACAATAGTTAATTGAGAAATGCAAGATACTAACTCGATGCAAGTTACAGACGTACGCTTAATACGAACGACTCGGACGATAAAATAAAAATATTATATACATACTTTAATGTAAACACATACCTAAAACACATACCTATGATCAAAGAACCGCATCATTATTTCCTTAGACTCTTAATCTTTGTACTTACACCACCAAACGCCTAGACTGAAGCGTAACAGAAATGTTGTCACCTCCTCCGGGTCTCGGAACATCATCAATCAGCTCATCAATCCTCTAATCAACAGACGGACTTTATCTATAATACAACACAAACATGTGTAACATTAATCGAAAGGAAATTAATGTCACATACACTTTAGTATTGGTTAACTTAAAAATCAAAACTCCAAATATAGTACCAACCACATACAAAGTGGCGCACCACGTAACCTCATCTCTCCTTTGATACTCTCTCTCACTACAATACCAAAATTCACCAGATCAATACAACATTGTCCTATAAATACCACACAAGTGCACCCACATGCTCTCTTGTTGCCACTTGCACCGAACGCTCTCTACCATTTCTTCTCTGTTTTTCCAAGTAAGAAACAACTATTTTTCACGCAAACTACAACGATTTTACACGAGATTATCTCTGATTTCATCCAAACCTATTCTGATTATGAAAACCTTCATCTTTTTCATAAAACTTTCTGATTTTAACTTGGATTCACACTTAAACGAGTATATTGGGTTTAGCTTTGGCTTCCCAAGTTAGAAATCTTGTTATTTCAACTCACCAAGTGTGATATCCCAAGCAAAATGTTTTAAACTTGATTTTTACACAAAAACGGACCAAACTGACATATGTTTCGTTCCCTAAATAGTGGAATGAAGCAGTGTCTAAACCGTCATGAAAAGGACTCGAAATCACATCCGATTCAGATGAAAACTCAGTTCTGGACGCACGAAGACGCAAACAGTCAACTTGTGCAAACTGGACTGGCTTGTATGAATTGGCTCAATTCGTATAAACTAGCCCAAGTTCCCATGAGTGACTAAACTGCTCCAAAGACTTCTCCGGTGCTAGGTTTGATCAGTAGCTTAAGGCTGGAGGGATGAACACTCGATTTCCCATATAAAGACGCAAAAAAACTCGATTTTGGACATGAAACAGGCCGACTCGCACCCGATACCATTCGTACAAATCACCACTCGTACGAAACACAACTCGTACGAATTACCATTCGTACGAATCACTTTTCATACGAATCTCAACTCGTGCGAACCACTTGTTCCTCGCACCAACTCTCCATTCGACCGTTCAGCACTATGGAAGACTGATGCACTTCTGTTCCGCTTGTAGGCTGATCTGGCATTCCCCTCACTCCATCCAGCTCGTATTTAACTGTTTGAACACGCACTGTGAGTATACTTGACCCCTTTTCGCCTTAACGCACTTTTGGGTGTTACATACGTACTCTATAACAAAACACAGCACACGACATTTAAAACGCTTTAAACGCAAACCGCTCTCTCATGCTATACGTGAAAAGCTGAATTTCTATGTGCTATGTTTACGCTTGATTACCTGCGTACCACCCTTAACATGATAGCAGCTATAGGTTGTCCCGCCACCCGTAGGATCGGGGGTTGTTATCGCACGCTCTCTCTTAACTTATGTCATACCCTGATTTCCACGTGTGTCCCGGTGGGCCTGGTGGGGAGTATTGTGACGTAAGTTGATAATATAATAACTAAACAACACAGAGCAACACAACGGAAGTCTTGGATTTAAAATATTATTACAAACCGAGAAAGTTCAATGTTCAAAATAATAAATACAGACGGTTTGTAATAAAGATCCACATGCGGATCGTAAAAATATGTACAAAATGATCAACAAACTTAATAGCACAACTAAGGGTTGCAAGTCCCGTACGTTGACGCCTTCGCAGCTTCCGGCCTATTATGTGTTGTACATGTATCTTAATCTTTTTGAAAATACATCAGAGTTCATTGGTAAATACAATCAAGCGACACATTTTGAAAATCTTTTAAAAAATTGTTTAAGTGCACTTGGCACATTTTTATAAATAACTTGGGATAGTCCAAATAACTTTGTATACAGTTTTACAAGCATGTCAATACATATGGGGCTCAGTACAGAAACTGAGACATGATCAACTGACACACCACTTCTGAACTACCAAGGAGCAAATAAAAACAATAATTTGCATCAGACGGGTGTATGCCTACATCCCGTGCATAGGTCATGACCATTAGCAATTTAATGAGCCTAAGGATATCCCAGACACGGTCAAGTTAACCCCCAATATTTAAGTTATCAGACAATACATATTAAAACAGGTTATGAGATTTAGTTAAATCACAATCCGACAACATGATCCCATACTCGACCAAGCGGTAATAATTTACCGTATCCCAAGCCCCTACAGGGAAAATAGGTTAAGAGTATTTACCTGAGCTAAATCTTCAAGATATAAATAACTCAGCCGTAAGTCAAATAGTAAGTACAGGTTATATCTACCGGAAGGCGTTTAGTTTGGAATGATGGTATTAACAACCAATTGGAATGCTAACGGGTCCTTAGTTGAGTCATTGACTCGAAACGGATAGTCTTAAGTAATGATTACGGTGCGATACACTAGATTAAGTGATGACCGGAATAGAATGTAGTTTAAACCCAACAAGTACTAAGACTTGTTTAATATGGGTAAATATATTACATTATGGATTTTGAAATGAAAATGATAAGGTTAAACACGTTTCGGTTAAAATACGTAAACTAGTCACGTAGGCTAAACCATACGCATATACGCGATACCGGGTAATCGGGGGAGTCATATACAAGTTCCACATGCCATTATACTTTAAACATGTTATAATATCAGTAAGATATCAACATGTATGCCCGCTATGGTTTTGAAATCAAGTTACGCCTTAAAAGGGGTTTTAATCATTTTACGCCTTATAAAAGAGTTTGTGAGTAAACTGATGTCAAGGTCATAAACATTCTGTAAACATATGTGTTTTATGATGTTATATCAGTAGGATATCAAATATATGTGTGGTTGATAGTTTTAGACCAAACTATGCGCCAAACGGGATTGGGTTATTTCACACATGGCTATGATAGCTTATTTGGGATTCTGAGTTTGGAATATGTACCTACTGCAAAAACTGATTGAAATATGTTTTAAAATCAGTAGGTAACATGCCTTGGTTCATAGATATGGTTTTAAACCATACTATGCACCGATATGGCGATAAAGTCGATAATGCCGATTGATTCAATGTTTATTGAAAACTGAAGTTAAGATCAGTTTTATATAATCAAAATAAGTTATTTAACATATTATAACAGTAGGTAAAAGATTTGGCTGAAACCATTTTATGCGAAAAGGGTATTTTGGTCATTTATCGGCGTTATACGAATCTTTAGCATCAACTCAGTTGATAATCTGATTTAATATCCCAATAAGTCCCGCTTATGATATTACATCAGTAGGCTATTAGTTTTGGTGAAAAGTTTATGCTTAAATCATTTAAAAGGCCGAAAAGGGCAATTTGGTCATTTAGAAGTGTACTTTAAGATATTTAATCAAAACAGAGTTTATGACAAGAAATGTAGACATAAAATAAGTTAATCAAGTTACCATATTAGTAGGTAACTCATTTGTATGCTTATATATGTTTAAAACCTCATTTTAGACAAAAGGGCATTTTTATCCAAGTTAGCATATTTAACGGAAACTTGCATATAAACTAAGATTTCTTCATGACCATATAGTATAACTCCAGAGGGTTATACTATAACATAACATGGTCATAATGCAACTTATGATTAGATTCTAAGGTTTCTATTTTGGGTCAGAATAGAAAGTTAAAGCAGAAGTCAAACTTCGCGACTTTCGGTTGCAAACCGACACTAATCATGGAATTGACGGGCTGGACATGCTTACACATGTTCTACTACTTATTACCAAGTTATTAAGGTGACAAAACAATTTTTATAACACTTACATTACTTATTATGAATTATTTTAAAAAACTGACCCATTGACTTTTATTGACCATAACTTTGACCCGTCAATTGACCAAGTAAACGTGATCTTCAGGAGGTGCCCTGTTAAGGGATTAACACCTACCTTATTACGATCACATAGCCATGTTCACATAGAACAATGGCTGGACCATAATGGTCTTAGCCGAAGGTCAAAGCGTTTTTACGTAAACGCTTTGACTTTGGCTTATAGCCTAACAAAATAGCTTAAGCAAGGATGGTACACTTACAAGTGAACCAAGAGAAGCTTATAAGCTCAGGGATATCCCCAAAGATCTCAGGAACTTCCAACTTAGAACAATAGAGGAGAAAATGAAGAATGAGCAAGGAAGTGAGGCTTTGGGGGTGCCCTCTAATAGTTGAGAGAGAGCATGAGGCCAAGACAAGTGTACAAGAGTGTCATGAGGGATCTCTAGGTGTTTTTCTGATGTGTCAAGAGCTGCTCATATGGTGGCATTCGCATGCAAGGTGGCAGGGCAGCAAGCAGCCAAGAAATCTGCCACTGGCAGTCGCTTACGGACCGTATGGCTTCCAGCTTACGGTCCGTAAGCTTGTTTAGGCGCCCCTGGTTTTTGAATGGTTACGTACTGTAACCATATGTGGTTGCGGTCTGTAACCGCCTCTCTGAATCAACTTCTTCTTTAACCTTACGGTCCGTACGCACGAGGGCTTACGGTCAAGAAGACCTCTTCATAAAATAAAATTTTGCATTTGGCACTATTGGCCCCTCGACTTATTCAAGTACGCTCATAGGTTATTTAAATAACATGACGACATCATTGGTCCTTCTTGTTAACACGTGGCATACGAGGATTAGCGGGACACGAGTCGGAAGTTTATAGGACAGTTTTTTACGAGGTGTTACATCCTCACCCCCTTAAAAGAAATCTCGACCTCGAGATTTATTCAAAAAGATGGGGGTACTTTTGTCGCATAGTGGACTCGACCTCACATGTATATTCGGGGCCTCGACGGGCATCCCATTGATCTTTACAATTGGCATGTGTTTCCTCCGAAGCTTTTTGACCTGACGATCTTCGATCGCTATTGGTTTCTCTACGAACCTTAGGCTTTCATCAATTTGTACAACCTCGTGCGGCATCGCTAGCGACTCGTCAGCTAGACATTTCTTTATGTTGGAAATGTGGAACACATCATGAATTCCACTTAGCTTTTCAGGTAACTTGAGTTTATGAGCTACGGACCCGATTCGTTCGATAATCTCGAACGATCCTATATATCTCGGGCTCAACTTGCCCTTTTTACCGAATCGTATAACACCTTTCCAAGGCGATACTTTAGGTACTCTCGAACTGAAGAGGTTTATGCCTCTTATCTGCATAACTCTTCTACCTATCTCGGGCAGCTTTGAGACGGTCGCAGATTTGCAAGATTTTATCCGTCGTTTCAAGGACTATCTCTGGTCCTGTTAGTTGGGCTTCCCCAATTTCTGCCCAGCAAACGAGCGTTCGGCACTTTCTCCCGTAAAAGGCTTCAAACGGAGCGGCCTTGATACTTGTATGATAATTGTTATTATAGGAGAATTCGATTAGGGGTAAGTGGTTATCCCAACTTCCAGCTAAATCGATTACGCATGCTCGAAGCATGTCTTCCAATGTTTGGATAGTACTCTTGCTTTGTCCATCAGTCTGCGGATGATATGCCGTACTAAAATTCAATCGTGTGCCCAAGGCTTATTGGAAGTTTTTCCATAAATGTGAGGTATATCTTGTATCACTATCTGATACAATTGATACCGGTATGCCATGTAGAGATACAATACAATTGATACCAGTACGCCATGTAGAGATACAATCTCATTCACGTAAAGTTTAGCCAACTTGTCAGAACTGTAAGTTTCTCTGATAGGCAAGAAAAGAGCTGACTTAGTCAGCCTGTCCACAATGACCCAAATCGTATCATTACCACAATTTGTCTTAGGTAACTTGGTGATAAAATCCATAATTACACATTCCCATTTCCATGTGGGAATTTTTAATTGTTGTAAAAGTCCTGACGGTTTCTGATGTTCAGCATTAACTTGCGAATATGTTAGACACTTAGCTACATGGGTGGCTATGGATTTCTTCAAACCCATCCACCAATAATTAGATTTCAAGTCTTGGTACATCTTATCACCTCCCGGGTGAACAAAGTACTTGGAGTTATGCGCTTCTTGCAGGATTTGATCTCCAAGTCCTCCAAAAATTGGAACCCAAATTCGTCCATTAAGTTTGAGGATTCCATCACTTCCAGATGTCAACTGATCCACAATTGCGCCTAATCCTTTATTTGGAAGATTTGCCTCTAATTGTGCTTACTTTTGCGCATCCAATATCTTTGCATTTATGCTACTCTTGAGCTCAATGCTCTTAGCATTGATTCTAACGGGTTTAACCCTTTCCTTGCGACTCAGTGCATCGGCCACTACATTTGCCTTGCCGGGGTGGTAACGGATCTCATAATCGTAATCGTTAAGTGTTTCCATCCACCGGCGTTGTCGCATATTAAGATCCTTTTGATTTAACAAATGTTGGAGACTTTTTTGGTCCGTGTATATAATACACTTAGTTCCATATAAATAGTGTCTCCAAAGCTTAAGTGCAAACACAACAGCACCCAATTCCAAGTCGTGGGTGGTGAATTCCTTTTATGCACCTTTAGTTGTCGTGATGCATAGGCAATCACCTTGCCTTTCTGCATTAACACACATCCCATAGCTGTGTGTGAAGCAAAAAAACAAATTCCTCAATGCCTTCAAGTAGAGTCAGAACTGGAGCATTGCTCAATTTTTGCTTCAAGATTTCGAAAGCTTCTTATTGTTTAGGACCCCAATTAAACTTAACATCCTTATGGGCCAATATCGTGAAAGGAGTAGCTATCCTTGAGAAATTTTCTATAAATCTTCTATAATAACCAGCTAATCCCAAGAAGCTGTGGATTTCCGACGGTGTCTTAGGCGCTTCCCAGTTCACGATTGCCTCAATCTTGGCGGGATCTACTTGGATACCGCGTTCATTGACAACATGTCTAAGAATTGGACTTCGTGAAGCCAGAGTTCGCACTTAGAAAATTTGGCATACAACTTTTCTTGTCTTAGTAACTCCAAAATGCAACTTAAATGTTTCTCGTGGTCAGATTGATTACGAGAGTAAATAAGTATGTCGTCTATGAACACGATCACAAACTTATCCAAATAAAGTTTGCAGACCATATTCATGAGATCCATGAAAGCTGCAGGTGCATTTGTGAGCCCGAATGGCATCACTAAAAACTCAATATTTGAGAAGTAGCTTGCCCCTTGAAATTGGTCAAACAAATCGTCGATCCCGGGTAATGGATAACGATTCTTGATTGTTATCTTATTCAACTCGTGGTAATCAATGCACATATGCATTGATCCATCTTTCTTCTTTACAAATAAAATAGGAGGGTGATGAACTAGGCTGTATGAAGCCGTTCTCCAAAAGTTCATCGAGTTGGGTTCTTAATTCTTTCATTTCTATGGGTGCTAGGTAGTATGGAGCTCTTGCAACAGGTGCAACACCGGGTAGAATATCAATCGTAAACTCCACTTGTCTGTCAGGAGGTAAACCGGGTTAGTCTTCGGGGAATGCATATGGAAACTCAGAGATGACCGGCAAATCTTCGATATTCGGCTTTTGCTTATCGATGGTCACTTGTGCTAGGTAGATGACAACCTTTCTTCATGCATCTGGATGCCTAAAGTAATGATGCTTTCTCTGGCAACCCATAGTGTGTGTCTCCTTGGATCGTAAGTACGTCACCAGTTGGGGATTTGATCTCGATGAGTTTCTTATCGCAGGCTATGTGGGCTTGGTTATGAGATAACCAATCCATACCCAAAACTACATCAGACCCTGCCAATTTCATAGGTAAAAGATTTGGTTATGAAAAGTTTGGTGAAAACCATTTTATGCGGAAAAAATGGATTTTGGTCATTTATCGGCATTAGACGAATCTTTAGCATCAACTCAGATTATAATCTGATTTAATATCCCAATAAGTCCCACTTATGATATTACATCAGTAGGCTATTAGTTTTTGTGAAAAGTTTATGCTTAAATCATTTAAAACGCCGAAAAGGGCAATTTGGTCATTTAGAAGTGTACTTACGATATTTAATCAAAACAGATTTTATGACCAGAAATGTAGACATCAAATAAGTTAATCAAGTTACCATATCATTAATAACTCCTTTGTATGCTTATTTATGTTTAAAACCTCATTTTAGACAAAAAGGGCATTTTTAGTCAAAGTTAGCATATTTAACGGAAACTTGCATATGAACTCAAATTTCTTCATGACCATATAGTATAACTCCAGAGGGTTATACTATAACATAACATGGCCATAATGCAACTTATGATCAGATTCTAAGGTTCTATTTTGGGTCAGAATCGAAAGTTTAAGCAGAAGTCAAACATCACGACTTTCGGTTGCAAACCGACACTAATCATGGAATTGATGGGTGAACATGCTTACACATGTTCTAATATTTATTACCAAGTTATTAAGGTGAAAAAATTTTTTTATAACACCTACATTACTAATTATAAATTATTTTCAAAAACTGACCCGTTGACTTTTATTGACCATAACTTTGACCTGTCAATTGACCAAGTAAAGGTGATCTTCATGAGGTGCCCTTTTAAGGGATTAACACCTACCTTATTACAATCACGTATCTATGTTCGCATCGAACAATGGCTGGACCATAATGGTCTTAGCCGAAGGTCAAAGCGTTTTTACGTAAACGCTTCGACTTTGGCTGAAAGCCTAACAAAATAACTTAAGAAATGATGGTACACTTACAAGTGAACCAAGAGAAGCTTATAAGCTCAGGGATGTCCCCAAAGATCTCAGGAATGTCCAACTTAGAGCAAGAGAGGAGAAAATGAAGAATGAGCAAGGAACTGAGGCTTTGGGGGGGTGCCCTTTTATAGTTGAGGAGAGAGCATGAGGCCAAGCCAAGTGTCCAGGAGTGTCATGAGGGATATCCAGGTGTTTTTGGATGTGTCAAGAGCTGGTCATATGGTGGCATCCGTGTGCAAAGTGGCAGGGCAGCAAGCTGCCAAGAAATCTGCCACTGGCAGTCGCTTACGGACCGTGTGGCTTCCAGCTTACGGTCCCGTAAGCTTGTTTAGGCGCCCCTGGTTTTTGAATGGTTACGGACCGTAACCATATATGGTTGCGGTCCGTAACCGCCTCTCTGAAACAACTTCTACTTTAACCTTACGGTCCGTAAGCACCAGGGCTTACGGTCCGTAAGACCTCTTCAGAAAATAAATTTTTGCATTTTGGCACTATTGGCCCCTCGACTTATTCAAGTACCATTCAGAGGTTATTTAAATAACATGACGTCATCATTGGTCCCTCTCGTTAGCACGTGGCATACGAGGATCGGTGGGACACGTGTTGGAATTTTATAGGACGAGTTTTTACTAGGTGTTACAACTTATTTACGTATGTGGACACTTCGGTGGTCACGTGACGCGCATCTCACTCGCAGTTGCGTTGGTTAGCTTGTTTCAGTGTTAATAGTATACATGATTCACATGATTACATTAGTACATGCTGGTTATGCGAACGCTTTATTACTATTACTATAGCCAAACCTGTGTACTCACCTTTACATGTTTGTATTGACTTTTGTTTTAACGTATGTAACAGGTTGATGGAAGTATGATGGAAATGGATTAGGATTCTAGATACCTGCCTAATTCATTTGCGTTCTATTTTTTGTTAAATTGTTTGAGACAGTTTGTATTCCGTTCTTGACTATCTTGTATGGAAATTTTGGTTGGTATTATGAAATTGGAATTTAATTAATTATTGTCACAAAATAGTCGTTATGGAATCTCTCGAGCAATCTCGTCGCATAGTGCCACATCCCGATGATTCTACCATCGGTTGGGGTGTGACAGATTGGTATTAGAGCCATTAGGTAGAACTGCATGATTCGGCCTAGTCTATAGTCTAAGCACCAAAACAGACCTCTCGGTACGAACTGAATCAACCCGTATGATTTGACCAGCTCGTACGAATTGAACAAATTTGTACGAAGTGAGTCCCCCTCGCACGAGGAGGATCACGTCGTACGAAGAGGGCAATTCGTACGAAGCAAATCGACTCGTACGAGTTGAGTAGTTTCTCGATCATAACGACCAAATTTTTACTGTTCTGATTCTGATCTAGCCCTGTTAACTGAACCATATATGCTTTTCCTAAGGCTACCACAATATACGCTTGAAGGTACATGTATGATACAAACGAATGATTATGTCGAGATTAGGTGGGAAAACCGAGAACCCTCTATAAGATCACTCATTCCGCGTATTATTCTCTGCACAAGATATTATCGTTGAGTTAGGAGTGATATCCATACCTCGACGAAAATCTCCATCTCTATCCAGTGAAACTCCCGATTCATTCAGTGAGAACAACCACATTGAAGGTACAAAGTCATTAAGTTAGGGGTGAAACCCACACCTTAATGACTAAGTTCCACTCTTTGATTTTAAATCTCACCAAAGTATCGATTATTTCAAAGACTCGGAACACGTAGTAACTGGAAGGGTAATGTCGTTATCCGCATTTCGGTGAGGGCATTTACCTATTAGGCCAAAGCGTGTGCCCAAGCTCAAGAGGATAGTCGAATCACTTTGGGTAGTCGATTTCTCAAAACCCAGGACGCTCTGTTGATTTTAAGCCTACAATCGTCGCTTTTACGCACCATCGAGTTTTATTATGTTTATGTGTTTAAATTTGTGAATTTTAAACCTTTACACTTTAACGATTTCTCGTTTTATCACTTTTCGCTGTACGAACGAATGCACAACTCGCTCAGCTCTCACAATCTAAAACGCTAACTAATCGCGAAAAAACTAAAATGACCAACTCTCTTACGCGCCTGTTCTCATACGCTGCATTATTCGCTAATATAGCATAACATAAGCTATATTATGCACATCTCGTACGCGCTACGTATGATTTAATGAAGGTGAATACATGCAAAATATGTGTTTATTTGAATTATGTGAATACGTGCAAAATATGTGCTTATGTGCTTATGTGACTATGTGATTTTGTACCTTACGTGAATAATAATAATAAAATATGCTTACATGAAACGCAAAACTTTTCTAAACAAAACCTGTTACAACCGAATCTCATCCAATCTCCTTTTGTAGACGGCTTCCATGCGATCTCACACTCGCAAGCCCGTCCATCAAAACAACGCCGATAAACGAATCGCCTCTCTCGTGGCCAAGGAACTGGCCAAGGTGATTCCTCAGATTGTCAGTGAGATTCAAGCTGTCAGCAACAACTCATCTGTTGACTCCAAGAACGATGCGCCAAAAACTTCGTTCAGCTTCAAACAGTTCAAAGCCTGCAGTCTTATGACTTTTACAGGCGAAGATGGTCCCAACAGGATATTCCAATGGTTCGATTCAATCGAGGTTACTTTCCGCCAGAGCGGATGCCCAGAGAACTTATGCACCGTAAACGCTACCGGTGTATTTCACTCAAGGGCACTTGACTGGTGGACTGCTGAGCGCAACATGCGCGGAAACGATGCAGCCTACAGACTCGCATGGGAAGAACTGAAAGAACTCATGATAAAGGAGTTATGTCCTCCCCACGAAGTTCAAAAGTTAGAAGATAAGTTCTGGAACATCAAACAAGTTTGGGGTGATAACGCAGGCCTTACTGCCTAATTCAAGCATCTAAGTATCATCTGTCCGAGTCAAGTTGATATGACAAAGAAAGCAATCAAGAATATGTTCGCGCTCCCGGATTGTGTTGCTGATTTGGTTCATGCAGCGAAACCAACAACTATTGAAGAAACCTATCAGCTCACCGCCGAGATCAACGATAAGTGAGTCTTGGCTGGAACTTTCAAGGTCCCGACCAAGAGTGTTAGCCAAGCCACTGTTAAGCCAAGCGCCGACATCGCACCGTCGTAAGTCTCCAAGTCCAAAGGTCGAAAGCGAAAGAATTCAAGCAAGAACTACGAGGTAGTCACACCGCACAACTCCCAGTCTCACCAGGTCGCAACTCCCGACGCATTGTCTGCTAAGCGTGCGTATACTGGAAGCCATCCTCAGTGCCCTAAGTACACCTATCACCATGCAGTTGGAGGCAATTGTCGTTTCTGCATTCACTGTAACTGCTAGGTCATTTCACCATCAACTGTCGCACATGCCCTCGTCAGGAAGCTCCTCAACCTATCGCAGCGCTACCAGCTCCACCCCGCACTCCTCAGGTCAACCCGACACCGCAAGCACCAGTCGTTCATGCACGTGCTTGATACACTTGTGGTGATCCTAGTCACTTCAGCAATGTTTGCCCGTACCGCATCGTGAAACAAGAACCGTAGCAGCAGCAGCCACAACCACCACATCCTCAGCAACAGCAACAACCACGGGCTATGCGTAGAAGAACTTTCAACATCAACCAACAACAGGCTCAAAAGGACAACGATGTTGTCAATGGTACGTTCCTCGTTAATGGTATTTACGCTTCTTACTTATCTGATACTAGGGCCGATAACTGTTTTGTATCCTTTGAATTCGAAAAACTTTTAAAATGTGAACGTGCTAAACTCCCAAAGACCTTCGATGTCTAAGTATCCACCGGAAGAACCGTTACAGTTAAATCCGTTCTATGTGATTGTACTCTTAATCTCAACAATCACTCTTTTACCATCGATCTCATTCCTATGCAATTAGGTAGCTTTGACGTCATAACAGACATGGATTTTCTTCGTGCAAATCGTGCCGAAGTTGTTTGTTATGATAAAAGATGATTTGTTTTCCTCTTCCAAACGATGATCAACTATATGTTTATGGTGAAGGACCCTCAAGAGAGCTGAAGCTTATGTCGTGTATTTAAGCGAACAAGTACTTACGCAAAGAGTACCTCGCTTTCCTAGCCCATATCATGGAGACGAAAATGAGAAGAAAACCGGGAAAGACATTTCCGTTGTATGTGATTTTCCTAAAGTTTTTCCCGATGATTTACCTGGTTTAACCCATACTCGCGACATTAATTTTCGTATTGATCTCGTTCCCGGTGCTACACCTGTCGCGAAAGCTCCCTATCACCTTACATCATCTGAAATGCGTGAGCTATTTAGCCAACTTCAGGAGTTGCTTGATAAAGACATTATACACCTGAGCACGTCACCATGGGGCACACCCGTTCTTTTTGTGAAAAAGAAGGATAGATCGTTCTGAATGTGCATCGATTAAAGGGAACTTAACAAGCTTACGATCAAGAACCGCTACCCACTCCCCGAATCGACGATTTATTTGATCAACTTCAAGGTGCTACTTATTTTTCGAAGATCGATTTACGTTCTGGATATCACCAGCTATGTGTACATGAGCAAGACATTCCGAAAACTGCCTTTCGTACTCGCTATGGCCATTATGAATTCGTGGTCATGCCTTTTGGTCTCACAAACGCACTCGTGGTCTTCATGGATTTGATGAACCGTGTGTGCAAAGCCTTTTTGGATCGTTTTGTCAATTTGTTTATCGATGACATTCTTATCTACTCGAAGTCGAGAGTTGAACACGCTCAACATCTCGGTTTAGTTCTCGAACTTCTCCAAGGAAATCGTCTTTACGTCAAATTCTCCAAGTGTGAATTTTGGCTCAAGGAAGTTCAATTCCTTGGTTACATCGTCAACGACCAGGGAATTCACGTCGACCACATGAAGATAGAAGCCGTAAAGAGTTGGAATACACCAAAGACCCCATCCAAAATCCGTTCATTTCTCGGATTGGTGGGTTACTACCATCAATTCATCGCCGACTTTTCGAAGATCGATTTACCTCTTACCTCGTTAACGCACAAGGATAAACCTTTTGTTTGGGGTTCTGAACAAGAGAAAGCCTTTCAACACATCTTTAATCAGAAAGAACTGAATATACGCCAATGTAGATGGGTTGAATTTCTTAACGACTATGACTGTGAGATACGCTACCATCCCGACAAAGCGAACGTCGTAGCCGATGCCCTTAGTCGTGGAAGCTTGTGTATAGAGTTCGTGATGTTCAAGCCCAAAACGAACTCGAAGCCCTAATTCGCGACGCTCAGCACACATGTTTCATTGAGAAGACCTTGTATAAGGAAATGAAATGTAGTGCCGAAACCCAACCAGTGAATAAGCCAAACGGTTTCCATTGCTATCTCGATCGCATTTGGATTCCCAGCCGCAAAAACCTCCAAGATTTATTGATGACCGAAGCTCACAAGTCTTGATACTCCATACACCCTTGTGCCGACAAGATGTACCAAGACCTTCTTTCTAAGTATTGGTGGCCGGTCAGGAAGAAGGATATCGCTCTGTATGTTTCGAAATGCTTAACTTGCGAAAGTTAAAGACGGACATCAACGACCCTCTGGTTTACTCGAACAACCCGAAATTCCGATGTTGAAATGGAAAACTATAGCTATGGACTTTGTTACGAAACTCCCTCGCACAACTTATGGTCACGATAGCATTTGGATTATTGTTGGTCACCTAACGAAATCTACTCGCTTCGTTCCAATACGAGAAGATTTTAAGGTTGAACGATTAGCACAAATCTATACCGAGGAGTCATTTGTCGACATGGGACGCCTCGTAACATCATCTCTAACCGCGATGGTCGCTTTACCTCATGTCTCTGGGAGACATTCTAATCCGCACTCGGTACTGCTCTCAATCTTAGTACCGCATTCCATCCACAGAGCGATGGTCAGACTGATCACACAATCCACACCCTCGAAGACATGCTTCGATCGTGCATTTTAGATTTTGGTGGTAATGGGATTCACATTTACCTTTAATAGAATTTTCGTACAGTAACTATTATCACACTAGTATACAAATGGCACCCTTTAAGGCACTATTATGTAGAAAATGTCGATCACCTATTGTTTGGCATGAGATCAGAGATGCACAAATCACCGGTCCCGAGCTAATACAAAAGACGACGGACAAGATTCTCCAGATTAGGTAAAACCTCCTGACAACTCGCAGTCGTCAAAAGAGCTACGTAGATAAACGACGCAAGCCCCTACAGTTCGAAGTTCGAGATCACGTTCTCTTAAAGGTTTCACCTTGGAAAGGAGTGATCCAGTTCGAAAGGAAAGGGAAGCTGTGCCACGATACGTAGGTCCCTTTAAGATTCTAGAAAGAATTGGCAAAGTGGCCTATCAACTCGAATTACCGGTGGAACTTAGCAACGTACATCCGACTTTCCAAGTCTCAAACATCAAAAAGTGTCTAGCTGAAGAAAATCTTCACGTACCTCTTGAAGATCTACAAATAAACGAGACACTACATTTCGTGGAAAAGCCATTAGAGATCATGGATCGAGAGATTAAGAAACTTTGACGCAGTTGCATTCCCATAGTGAAGGTCCGGTGGGAAGGCAAATGCGGCGCTGAGTTCACTTGGGAGCTTGAAAGTGATATGAAAAGTAAGTACCCGCATCTCTTTGTTACGTCTACTAGAATTTCGGGATAAAATTTCCTAAAGTAGGGGAGACTGTAACAACCGGACTTTTCGATTGTTTCTATTTTACCTTCTATTTCATTCTGTAACCTCTTGTACTCCAAGATTCTATTATAATGGTTAACTTTATTTTTAAACGCATTTTATCTCACTGAATTACCGCATTTAAACGCTTAATACTCGAATGCTTAACGCAACACAAACTCAAACGCTGATGATTATGTTATGCTGTGTGTTTATATGTTTTATACTTTCTTAAACGCTCACTCGCTCACTCACTTAACTCGATTTAACGCGCTAATACACAACACAACGCTTAACGCCTCGCTAAACGCTTAACATAACTAACTAGTACCGAAAACACTAAACGAACAGCCGACACGTGAATTGGAAACAATTCGCACAAAACTGGCCAACTCGTACGAATTACCCAATTCGCATAAATTGACCATTTCGTGCGAAAAGTGCAATTCGTATGAATTGAGCAAATCGCACCAACTTCCATTAGTAAGAATGGCAACCAAACCCTCTCTTCTCCTTTCCTATAAATACCACACTTGTGCACCCACATGCTCTCTTGTTGCCACTCGCACAGAACGCTCTCTACCATTTCTCCTCTGTTTTTCCAAGTAAGAAACAACTATTTTCACGCAAACCACAACAATTTCCAAAATGATTTTACACGATTATTATTTTAACGTATGTATAGGTTGATGGAAGTATGCTGGAAATGGATTAGGATTCTAGATACCCGCCTAATTCATTTATGTTTTATTTTTGTTAAATTATTTGAGACAGTTTGTATTCCATTCTTGACTATCTTGTATGGAAATTTTGGTTGGTATTTATGAAACTGGAATTTAATTAATTATTGTCACAAAATAGTCGTTATGGAATCTCTCGAGCAATCTCGTCGCATAGTGCCACATCCCGATGATTCCGCCATCGGTTGGGTGTGACAGGAACATCATCAATCAACTCATCAATCACTTAATCAGTAGACAGACTTTATTTATAATACAACACAACATGTGTAACATTAATCGAAATGAACTTAATGTCACATCCACTTTAGTATTTCTTAACTTAAATATAATACCAAACGCATACGGGTCTCGGAACATCATCAATCAGCTCATCAATCATCTAATCAGCAGACGGACTTTATCTATAATAAAACACAAACATGTGTAACATTAATTGAAATGAACTTAATGTCACATACACTTTACTATTGCTTAACTTAAAACCAAATATAGTATCAACCGTATACGAAGTGGCCGGATTGTACTCATTTTCGCACAAGTTTATCTCCATCTGCGCACCACCCAACCTCCTCTCCCCTTTGATACTCTCTCACTACAATCACCACAAATTCACCAGATCAATACATCAATGTCTTAATACCACACAGACTCAAACAAAAATTTTATTTTGAACTGAACTCAATTCAAAATATGATCTGAAACTAACTAAAATCAGTCAAATTACCTCAAAAGCCTAGACCGAAATGTAACAAAAATGTTATCACCTCCTCCGGATCTCGGAATATCATCAATCAGCTCATCAATCATCTAATCAGCAGACGAACTTTATCTATAATACAACATAACATGTGTAACATTAATCGAAACGAACTTAATGTCACATCCACTTTAGTATTGCTTAACATAAAAATTAAAATTCCAAACATAGTACCAAACGCATACGAAGTGGCCGGATTGTACTCATTTCGCACAATTAGAAGTGTGAATTCATAAAAGCGAGTTTCCTTAACATCCTTTGGTACAACGATTGCAAGCTCTTTTTCAATACGTAGCCTAATACAACAAAAAAAATTTAGAAATTAAGACAAATCATAGAAAAAGTTAGAATGTTCACAAAAGAAATATATCATTAGAGGGTAAACATCGTTATGATTGAAAATGGAAGGAATCACAAAACCCTAGATATATACCTAAATGCCAGACCTAAATATGAACAATGGTAGAGGAAAAAAACATTTGATTTGTAAATAGGAGCAGATGATATTGAAAAAATCATATGGTCGCAAGAACTTAATAATCAATGAAAAGATAGATACAATTGAAGGCAGAAAATGATAACACACATTAACTTACCAGTTCAGTGTTTTTCACTGGAGAACTTCTAGCCCTCTTAATCAAATTACTTAGCACACTATTTTGTGGAAAGCCTCAAACCTTTACTTAAGGCTTTACGGCTATAAACATCTTTAACAACATCATATCATATCAATCATCTCAAATCTCAATTCAAAAACATATAATCAGCAAACTTACCATCCGTCTATCGATATGGTGCTTCTCCTTGATAACCCTATCGCCGACAACAAGATTTGCAAAAACCACAAAACCGAAAACACAGACACATCTTGTAAGCGTTTAATGTCACATACAATATTATCCCTAATTATAAAACATGTAACCCTAACCTCCTTAGCTTATCAAAACTAACATATTCCTCAATCAACACCACACATGTAACTAAAACCCTAACAAATCTCAAACATACTACACTAACACCACTACTGAGTCAATCATTGTTTTGCAGTTAAAGAAAGCACATAAGCATGTAAAATTACATATACAATAAGTAGGAACAATTGTTAATGCTAAAGCCCTAGTTTCTAAGAGCTGATACAGAAAACCTTGATTAATCGGAGAGTTCAACATACCTTACTATTAGAAATTGAAGGTGTTGCTAACGTCGATCATCAACTCTAGTCACCATCTCAATCTTCAGGTTTAGATACACGATTTGTATCTATTCAATCACTCAACTACATTTACTTCAAACTTGTTCAAATCACTCGTAAAATTATACAAAATACGCTCATGTGCGAGTTTACAAATGTGTTTTTGTGTGTATATGTGTTTGATTCTTCGCGATTGTGTTTTTGATGAAGCTACTATGCAGGCGATTGAGATTGCTTGCAGTCCTATTCAATTCAGTCTAGGTTTTTGATTTTGAGAGGGATAGAGAAAACGACAGAGTAGAGAGATGTAGAGAGAGAAAGTGTAAATTTGAAATGAGTCTACAGAGGAGGGATGTAATAATAATGAAGAGGGTAAAATTTGATTTTTGTATTTTAAATTAATTTTAAAAGATTTTAAATTAAGGATTTATGATGAAATAATGAAGTAAGATTGACATTGTTGGCATATCTAAGGGCTTGACACCTTAGCATTGTGATGCAATGCTCATCTCTTCTTTATTAGATAGGGGAGATAGTGCAAATTGAGATCATTATTATATTCCCCAACTTTTCTTTTCAAAATGTTTGTAAGATATATGATAATACATTAATCTACAAAAACATTTACATTAAGGGATTTTTAGCCTTTATTTTTTCTTATTTTCTACCTCACTCATTTTTTTCTTTTGTAGACTTTTTTTTTTAGGATTCATTTTTTCTATCCATATTTCTCCACAAACATGAAAAAATTAAGAAAAGGTGGGGTATGTGGCAGATGATGAGGCTAAGAGGGGGTTTTGATTTAAAAGGTGATGATGATGCTGTGGCAGATTTTGGATTTCCTTATTGGGTGTGTTTTTAACGTTTTTAAAGAATTAGTGTTTTTCTAATGTGAAAGCTGAATAGGTATGTTTTTACGTGTTTTTAATATACCGTATTGTGGACGGTCTTAGTCTTCTTATACATATACAAAAATAAAGAGTTAGTTTTCGTAAATAGTTATATGATTCTCACACCTTTTAGAGTTTAAGTTTAGAATATTGCATGTTTAAGTAATACAACAGAGTAAATTACTATTTGTAAATATATATATACGAGAAGGATCCGTTACTAACCACCTTTTATTACGAGAATCGCGAGAACCGATGTGAACACAACAAAAAATTCCTAAAAAAAATCTAAAAAACACACAATTTTTTTAATTTTTTTTTTGAAAAAATCGGCATATTTCGTTACTTAAAAAAACCAAAAAACAAATTCGAGTAGTAATTATCCATGCACATGTGCATAAGTATCATTTCTTTGACAAATTCCGTAATACATTACCAAAATTAGACAAATACACTTTCATTTACCCTACCACCCATAATACACTACTTTTTACATTACCAATATTAGAAATGCACATGTTCATCTATCTATATGTATGAACATGATATAACGTGTTTTGTTACACTACTTTGAATTCACTTTCCCTTTCATCTAGCATACCATCCATAATACAATACCATTACATCCTACCATCCATAATACAATAGCATTACCAATATGTATAATATTTTCACTTTATGCACATGTACATCAACACCCTTCATACCATCTAAACAACATATTAAATCATAAAGTGAAAAATATAACCAAACCATCAACCAAAAGATATAACCAAAAAACATGTATATGTGCCTACTTCATTATTCAAAATCACAAACCTTTTGTATCAAAACACGTTATAACATGGTTATATATATGATACACATGTGCATTTTTAATATTCGTGATGTAAAAAGTAGTCTATTACGTATGGTAGTGTAAATGAAAGTGCAACTGTCTACTACTGGTAATGTATTACAAAATTTCTCAAAGAAATGATACATATGCATATGTGCATCTATAATTGTTACTTGAAAAAAACAGTTTTCTTTACTGACCAAATATAGCGATTTTAAAAAAAAAGTATTTAAAAATAAATTTGTGTGTTTTTAGATTTTTAGGTATTTTATGTGTTCACATTTGTTCTCGCGGTTCTCGCAATAAAGGTGGTTCTCGCATTAACCCTACCCTATATATATATATATATATATATATATATACATATACATATAGGGTGGGTTCATGCGAGAACCACCTATATATATATATATATAATGTATATATAGTATGAGGTTCATTGGGGAATACTAAAAAAGTGGGGAACAGTGGGGAACCGACTCAAACGAACTCCAGTTGGACTCATTCCAGCAGCGTTGAACAAGCTAGTCGAACCCTAACTAGGATCACTTAACCCTAAACCCTAAATCCTAGCCCCTAATAATGAAGAGGGTAAAATTTGACTTTTGTATTTAAATTAATTTTAAAAGTTTTAAATTTACGATTTATGATGTAATAATGAAGTAAGATTGACATTGTTGGCATATCTAAGGGCTTGGGGAGATAGTGCAAATTCAGATCATTATTATATTCCCAACTTTTCTTTTCGAAATGTTTCTCAGATATATAATAATACATTAATCTACAAAAACATTCACATTAAGGGATTTATAGCCTTTATTTTTTCTTATTTTCTACCTCACTCATTTTTTTCTATTGTAGACTTTATTTTCTAGGATTCATTTTTTCTATCCATATTTCCCCACAAACATGAAAAAAAAATAAGAAATGGTGGGGTATGTGGCAGATGATGAGGCTAAGAGGGGGGTTTTTGATTTAAAAGGTGATGATGATGATGTGGTAGATTTTGAATTTCCTTATTGGGTGAGTTTTTAAACGTTTGTAAAGAATTAGTGTTTTTCTACTGTGAAAGCGTACTGGGTATGTTTTTACGTGTTTTTAATATACCTTATTGTGGATGGTCTTAGTCTTCATATACATATACAAAAATAAAGAGTTACTACGTAAATAGTTATATGATTTTCACACCTTTTAGAGTTTAAGTTTATAATATTGTATGCTTAAGTAATACGATAGAGTAAATTACTATTTTGGCCCCTGTGGGTCAGCCGTTATATATATATAATATACGATAAGGATCCGTTAGGAACCACCCTTTATTGCGAGAATCGCGAGAACCAATGTGAACACAACAAAAAATACCTTAAAAAATTTTAAAACACACAATTGTTTTTTTGAAAAAATCGGTATATTTGGTTACTAAAAAAACCAAAAAACAAATTCGATGCACATGTGCATAAGTATCATTTTTTTGACAAATTCCGTAATACATTACCAAAATTAAACAATTGCACTTTCAATTACCCTACCATCCATTATACACTACTTTTTACATTACCAATATCAGAAATACACATGTTCATCTATCTATATGTATGAACATGATATAACGTGTTTTGTTACACTACTTTGAATTCACTTTCCGTTTCATCTAGCATACCATCCATAATACAATACCATTACATCCTACCATCCATAATACAATAGCATTACCAATATGAATAATATTTTCACTTTACACACATGTACATCAACACCCTTCATACCATCTAAACAACATATTAAATCATAAAGTGCAAAATATAACCAAACCATCAACCAAAAGATATAACTAACCAAAAAACATGTATATGGGCCTACTTCATCATTCCAAATCACAAACCTTTTGTATCAGAACACATTATAACATGGTTATATATATGATACACATGTGTATTTTTAATATTCGTGATGTAAAAAGTAGTCTATTACGTATGGTAGTGTAAATGAAAGTGCAACTGTCTACTACTGGTAAAGTATTACGGAATTTCTCAAAGAAATGATACATGTGCATATGTGCATCTATAATTGTTACTTGAAAACAACAGTTTTCTTTACTGACGAAATATAGCGATTTTTTTAAAAAAGTATTTAAAAATAAATTTGTGTGTTTTTTAGATTTTTAGGTATTTTTATGTGTTCACATTTGTTCTCGCGGTTCTCGCAATAAAGGTGGTTCTCGCATTAACCCTACCCTGTATATATATATATATATATATATATGGTGGGTTCAAGCGAGAACCACCTATATATATGTATATATAGTATGAGGTTCATTGGGGAATAATAAAAAAGTGGTGAACAGTGGGAACCGACTCAAACGAACTCCGATGGGACTCATTCCAGCAGCGTTTGAACAGGTTAGTCGAACCCTAACTAGGATCACTTAACCCTAAATCCTAGCCCATAAACCCTAAGTATATTAGGGTTTGGATTTAGGGTCTTATATAAGGGTTTAGCCTTAGGGTTTAGCTTTAGGGTTAATCATTAGTATTTAGGGTTTTGCTTTAGGGTTTTAGGGTTTAGCTTTAGGGTTTAGCCTTTAGGGTTTAGCTTTTAGGGTTTATAGCTTAGATTTTACAATTTAGCTTCAGGTTTAGATACACGATTTGTATCTATTCCATCACTCAACTACATTTACTTCAAACTTGTTCAAATCACTTGTAAAATCATACAAAATCATGCTCATGTGCGAGTTTACAGATGTGTTTTTGTGTGTATATGTGTTTGATTCTTCGCGGTTGTGTTTTTTATGAAGCTACTATGCAGGCGATTGAGATTGCTTGCAGTCCTACTCAATTCAGTCCAAGTTTTTGATTTGAGAGGGAGAGAGAAACGACAGAGTAGAGAGATGTAGAGAGAGAAAGTGTAAATTTGAAATGGGTCTGTAGAGGAGGGATGTAATAATAATGAAGAGGGTAAAATTTGATTTTTGTATTTTAAATTAATTTTAAAAGATTTTAAATTAAGAATTTATGATGTAATAATGAAGTATGATTGACATTGTTGGCATATCTAAGGGCTTGGGAGATAGTGCAAATTGAGATCATTATTATATTCCCAACTTTTCTTTTCGAAATGTTTCTCTGATATGTAATAATACATTAATCTACAAAAACATTCACATTAAGGGATTTTTAGCCTTTATTTCTTCTTATTATCTACCTCACTCATTTTTTTCTATTGTAGACTTTATTTTCTAGGATTCATTTTTTCTATCCATATTTCCCCGCAAACATGAAAAAAATAAGAAATGGTGGGGTATTTGGCAGATGATGAGGCTAAGAGGGGGTTTTTGATTTAAAAGGTGATGATGATGATGTGGTAGATTTTGGATTTCCTTATTGGGTGAGTTTTTAAAGTTTTTAAAGAATTAGTGTTTTTCTACTGTGAAAGCTGACTGGGTATGTTTTTACGTTTTTTTAATATACCTTATTGTGGATGGTCTTAGTCTTCATATACATATACAAAAATAAAGAGTTACTTTACGTAAATAGTTATATGATTTTCACACCTTTTAGAGTTTAAGTTTATAATATTGTATGTTTAAGTAATACGATAGAGTAAATTACTATTTTGGCCCCTGTGGGTCGGACGTTATATATATATATATTTATATATATATATATATATATACGAGAAGGATCCGTTAGTAACCACCCTTTATTGCGAGAATCGCGAGAAACCGATATGAACACAAAAAAAATACCTAAAAAAATTTTAAAACACACAATTTTTTTTGAAAAAATCGGTATATATCGTTACTAAAAAAACCAAAAAACAGATTCGAGTAACAATTATCCATACACATGTGCATAAGTATCATTTCTTTGACAAATTATGTAATAAATTACCAAAATTAAACAACTGCACTTTCATTTACACTACCATCCATAATACACTACTTTTTACATCACCAATATCAGAAATACACGTGTTTTGTTACACTAGTTTGAATTCACTTTCCCTTTCATCTATCATACCATCCATAATACAATACCATTACATCCTATCATACATAATACAACAGCATTACCAATATGTATAATATTTTCACTTTATGCACATGTACATCAACACCCTTCATACCATCTAAACAACATATTAAATCATAAAGTGAAAAATATAACCAAACCATCAATCAAAAGATATAACTAAACAAAAAACTTGTATATGGGCCTACTTCATCATTCAAAATCATAAACCTTTTGTATCAAAACACATTGTAACATGGTTATATATATGATACACATGTGCATTTTTAATATTCGTGATGTAAAAAGTAGTCTATTACGTATCGTAGTATAAATAAAAGTGCAACTGTCTACTACTGGTAGTGTATTACGGAATTTCTCAAAGTAATGATACATATGCATATGTGCATCTATAATTGTTACTTGAAAAAAAAGTTTTCTTTACAGACGAAATATAGCGATTTTTTTAAAAAAGCATTTAAAAATAAATTTGTGTGCTTTTTAGATTTTTAGGTATTTTTATGTGCTCACATTGATTCTCGCGGTTCTCGCAATAAATGTGGTTCTCGCATGAACCCTGCCCTGTATATATATATATATATATATATGTGTGTGTATACATATGTGTGTATATATATATACATATGTGTATATATATATATACATATGTGTATATATATATACATATGTGTGTATATATATATATATTGTGAGGTTAATTGGGGAACACTAAAAAAGTGGGGAACAGTGGGGAAACGACTAAAACGAACTCCGATTAGACTCATTCCGGCGGCGTTAAAACCGTCGAACCCTAACTAGGATCTCTTAACCCTAAACCCTAAATCCTAGCCCCTAAACCCTAAATATATTATGGTTTGGATTTAGGGTCTTATTTTAGGGTTTAGCCTTAGGGTTTAGCTTTAGGGTTAATCATTAGTATTTAGGGTTTAGCTTTAGGTTTAGGGTTTTAGGGTTTAGGATTTTAGGGTTTAGCCTTTAGGGTTTATAGCTTAGATTTTAGGATTTAGCTAGGTTTTAGCCTTATATTTTAGCTTTATGGTTTAGGGTTTAGGGATTAGATTTAGGGTTTAGGGTTAAGAGATCCTAGTTAGGGTCCGACGAGCCGGTTTCAACGCTGTTGGAATGAGTCCAATCGGAGTTCGTTTGAGTCGGTTCCTCACTGTTCCCCATAGAACCTTCCCCTATATATATATGTATACGTATGTATACATATATTCTTTAATCGTCTGTTTTTTGTAAACATTGTTTTTTAAATCAAATGTTTTAACCCTTTTTGAACATTGGCTATGGTTTTTGAAATTGTTCCCTTTTAAACCATTTGTTTTTTTTAAATTATTCTTTTTAAATTCGTTTATCATTTAAGTTTTTTAAACTATTCATTTGATACCGTTCTTTTTAAAATCGTTTGTATTAAAAATTTTATATTTTGCTTTTTTAAGTCATTCATTTCTAAAATTTAAAAAAACAACGTGTATAAAAAACAAAAGAAATAGAAGATTTGAAAAAAAAGATATTTTATAATGGTTTATTCAAATCTTCCATTTCTTTGAACATATTTTTTGTTCAAATTTTGTTATTTTTTTAACCTTTCTTTTATTACATTCGTGTTTGTTTTTAAAACCTTACACTTGTTAACTTATTTTTTAAGGTTTTGCTTTATATAAGTGTCGTTTTTTAAAATCATCGTTTTTTTAACCGCTCGTTCGTTTCAAGTCGATCGTTTTGAAATTCCTTCGATTATGAAAGATTTCATTTTTTAAGTTCTTTTTACCTAAAGGCTATAAGTAAATTGAATACAAACTTTCAAACGATTTTAAAAACGGTTCTAAGAGAAACGGTCTAAAAAGAAATGACTTAAAAAACGAATTGTTTAAAAAGGTAAAAATGATTTAAAAAAAGGTATAAAAACAAATGTTAAAGAAACTTTAAAGAATAAACGACTTTAAAACGAACAGTTTTAGAAAAAAAACAAAAGTTTTAAAAAGGAATAATTTTTAAAACGATAGACGGTTTAAATAAAAAGTTAAAAAAACAAATGATTTTAACACCTTTTATTGATATTATATGTTTAAGTAATACAATAGAGTAAATTACAATTTTGGCCTATGTGGTTTAGCCGTTATATATATATATATATATATATATATATATATATATATATATATATATATATATATATATATATATATATATATATATATATATATACGAGAAGGATCCGTAAGAATCACCCTTTATTGCGAGAATCACGAGAACCGATGTGGACACAACAAAAAGTACCTAAAAAATCTAAAAAAAACACAATTTTTTTTAATATTTTTGTGAAAAAATCGGTATATTTCGTTACTAAAAATGCCGAAAAACAAATTCGAGTAACAATTATCAATGCACATGTGCATAAGTATCATTTCTTTGACAAATTCCTTAATACATTACCAAAATTAGACAATTGCACTTTCATTTACACTACCATCCATAATACACTACTTCTTACATTACCAATATTAGAAATGCATATGTTCATCTATCTATATGTATGAACATGATATAACATGTTTTGTTACACTTCTTTAAATACACTTTCCCTTTCATCTATCATACCATCCATAATACAATACCATTACATCCTACCATCCATAATATAATAGCATTATCAATATGTATAATATTTTCACTTTATGCACATGTACATCAACACCCTTCATACCATCTAAACAACATATGAAATCATAAAGTTGAAACAACCAAACCATCAACCACAAGATATAACTAACCAAAAAACATGTATATGGGCCTACTTCATCATTCAAAATCACAAACTTTTTGTATCAAAACACGATATAACATGGTTAAATATATGATACACACGTGCATTTTTAATATTCGTGATGTAAAAAGTAGTCTATTACGCATGGTAGTGTAAATGAAAGTGTAACTGTCTACTACTGGTAATGTATTACAGAATTTCTCAAAGAAAGGATACATATGCATATGTACATCTATGATTGTTACTTGAAAAAAAAAAATTTTACTGACGAAATATAGCGATTTTTTAAAAAGATATTTAAAAAAATTGTGTGTTTTTTAGATTTTGAGGTATTTTTTTGTGTTCATATTGGTTCTCGCAATAAAGATGGTTCTCACATGAACCCTACCCTAAAAAAGTGGGGAACAGTGGGGAACCGACTCAAACGAACTCCGATTGTACTAATTCCAGCGGTGTTGGAACCGGCTAGTCGAACCCTAACTAGGATCTGTTAACTCTAAATCCTAGCCCCTAAACCCTAAATTTATTAGGGTTTAGATTTAGGGTCTTATATTAAGGTTTAGCTTTAGGGTTAATCATTAGTATTTAGGGTTCAGCTTTAGGGTTTAGGGTTTTAGGGTTTAGCCTTTAGGGTTTATAGCTTAGATTTTACGATTTAGCTTAGGTTTTAGTCTTATTTTTTAGCTTTATGGTTTAGGGTTTAGGGGTTAGGATTTAGGGTTTAGGATTAAGAGATCCTAGTTAGGGTCCGACGAGCCGGTTTCAACGCCACTGGAATGAGTCCAATCGGAGTTCGTTTAGTCGGTTCCTCATTGTTCCCCAATGAACCTTCCCATATATATATATATATATATATATATATATATATATATATGTATACGATTTTAATATTATTCTTTGGATTCATGTTTTCAATTACTTTTAGTAAGTTACATATAGTAGTCCTTTATGTTTGTATCAGATTGCAATGGTTACCCTTTAACTTCAATAATTACAATGACAATCCTTTCTTTGATAAAACCATTTCACCTTAGGTCCTTTAGCACTAACCTAGTTAATTTTAAATGTTAAATGATGTCACGTACACCTCATGTGAGGGCATTTATGTCTTTTTACACCTTTTATTTAAAACAAATTAAAAAATACAACAAAAAGAATTTTCTAAAATTATAAAAAGGTAAACCCCTTCTCTCTCGACTTTCTTCTCTCCCACTTTGCCTTTTCTCCATCATCACCACCAACCAATCACAATTACCATCCGACCACAATCACCCAACCTCCAGCAACCATGAGAACCACAACCATATTCCTTCCACTCAGCCGCCACCACCAGCCACCCCCTTACTCTCTCTCTCTCTAAACACACACTCTCTCCCTCTATCTTTTCTCCTCACTCTACATATGACGCCCTCACCACCGCAATGCTCAAATCCACCAATACTCTAATATGAAACCTCGACGAGCACGACAACAAGGAGAAAACCTGACGTGGATCCATCACCAATTTTAGAAAACCCTAGGTTGAGCAATACTTTCAGATCCACAAAATCTAACTATCAATTGTGTGAGTGCTAGGATCGGACCCAACTTGTGAGCTTCCGATCAGATTTGCTCAGTTAACAGAGGCGGAATTCATTGTTAGCTGATTGAACAAACAAAGAACAAGCGTGATGATTACGGTTTAACCGTCTGTATCTTGTATTGATTAACTTCAAAGATTACAGACTCGAGCAGGGCTTCGCCTCTGATCACCAAAAACAACATGCTAAACAAACATCCTAAGAAACCTATTTATAGGCAAGACATGACAGCACTAGAGACTCAGGACCTAGGATTTTCACACGAAATTTTCGTGCGAAAATCTTCACAAATATTCGTTCGAAAATTCCAGCACTATACAAAAAAAACTTTCAAAACATAACTTTGACGCTGCGAAACTCTATATATACACCATACTCGTCCTGGACATAGGCAATAGACATATGTGCACCAACAGACTCCCCCTTGGATGGCTTCCGATGCTCCTCTGAAGCAATGGGAGTTTGATCTGTAGGAGGAGGTCGATTGTACGTGTTCTCGAACTTGAATCTTTCTCGAGAAGCCAGCTTTTGTCTTGCCTTGATTCTTTCTTCATTCTGATCTACCTTTTTCTTTTCTTTATCTTCAAGTTTTCTCCATGATGTGTTCCAGACTTTACCTGAATTAATATTGTTAGCATAACATACATTTACAATCCTCTGGAACTGCAAGGCCTTCTGTTTATCTTTTTCTTCATAACAGATCTTGATGAAGAATAGGCATTCGATATCTTTCTCTGAGCAGTTGACAAGCCATATCGGATCCAAAACTCTGATCGCACGCCACAACTCATAAATTCTCTTATGCATGATCACGGTTTCAGATAGATCTTCAGACATATCCCACGATCCTTCATCGGGTTCTACACATATAACAGCCTCTCCAGTACTTGAATCGTAGTGCCACCATTTAAAGATTTTGTAAAAATCTTGTTCCATCTTCTTCAAAGGCATATTCTTCATAACACGTGGCCGTTTAACAATCAAAGTCACATCTTTTTCTTGCGTAACTGGATCGATCTTTATGATGGTTCCTGGCTTGTGTGGTTTCCGGTAGTTAAAACCATGTTCAGCTTCAAACTTGATCATCTTCCAAAGATGTTGTTCATTTGGCATCAACTTCATACTGAACGTCTTGTTCTGCACTAACTCTTTCACATCCCACTCAAGCAGATTCTTTATATCACCCAGGTATTTGAAGTATTGAACTCCAAATTTACGTTTCAATGCATACACATCTAATTCCTCAATCCAACCCCAACTGATAATGTCACCCAGAGATGCATCAGGATCTCTGGTGAAGAAAGCTAATGGATGTCAGAACTTTCTTTCTAGCGGCATTTCCTTGAATCACTTCTTCTTCATTTCAATGATCTCTTCTTTGGTCAGTGGTTTAGGAGCCGTGCCATCTTTCACTGCTTCTTCTACTTTGCGCTTTAGCAGATCATCGTTTACCTCAACAGTCATTTCAGCAAAGGTAGGAAACACATCTGTTCCTTCACCTGTATACGTTGCTTCCACATTTTCATCGTCTGAAGCCCAATCTTCTATAATCACTTGATCATAATCGTTAGCCTGTGGGACATCTTCAAATACGTAATCATTCGGTTCTGAACTTGTATTATTTAGTTCCTCCTCAAAATCAAACTCAAATGTTTCTTCATCTATTCCCAACAACTTAGCGAGATCAGCCTTCGAATAGTTATGAACGTATTCTCCTTCTTCGACATCGTGCTCAAGGTAGATGACTTTGGGCTTTGGCACTGTCTTATTAACTTTGATCGATGACTCCCCCTGAACCTGTTCATCTGTTAGTTCAAAAATAGAGTCATTCATGTAAGCATCAACAATCATACTTTCATTATCAAACATGTTAAGTACAGATTCGATCCCTTCATTCTCTATCACTTAACACATTTCATCTACCATATCATCAATCTCTTTTTTTTTAGTTCCCTCTGAGTTGTTGCTTTCTCTTTCATCATTGACTTTAAAACCCCTTCACCTTGAAGTACGAACCTCTTACTTATATCAACAGCTGGATCGTAAACAACTAACTCTGAAGATACTGGCACGGATTCAGCTTCCGGCGCAGATTGTTCAATCACAGGATCCGTAGAAATCACAGCTTCAGGCTCGGGTCGGCTGAGAATAGGAATATCATCAATCTTGTGCTTTCCTTTGCCCTCAGCATCAGATAGGGCTTTAGAAGCTCGTTCCCTTTCTTCAACTTTCTGCCTTGCCTCCTCTCTTTCAATCTTCTCAATTTCATCTGTCAGAGATATGCCCAGAGTTTGAACCAGAAATTTCTTCATTAGATCAACCAGCCTGTTGTTCGATTCTCGTTCTACCTCATACTCTTCCATCTTCTTTGTCATTCTCCGATTTTCCGTCTCATAGCTCCTGAGAGTTGCCTTTAGAATCTCTCTCTCATTTTCCAGCACTTTAATCCTTTCTTCATAAACAGAGACTTGCTTTGCAGCTTGAAAGAATTTCTCATTGTCATCAGTAACTAACCTTAGGATGTCCCTGATGCTATCTCTATCTGACTCAAGTATCTTGATCTTCTCATCACGCATTCTTCAACTTTGCTTCTAACTCTCCAAGTCTCCCGACATATACATCTTCAGCTGTGAAATTTTGTCCCCTTGGGATAGCACCTTAATCGAAGAAAAAATCATCAAAGGCGGTATCTGCTGGAGGATGTTGTTGTGTGGAATGAGCCCATGATGTTGTTTGCGCCTGAGAAACAGCAGGAGGAGTGCCAATAGGTGGACGAGGAGGAGAAGCAACTAGAGTCTCTGTAGTAGTGTGTTGAGGAGGAGGAGATGCATGTTGAGAAGTCATATTTGGGGGTTCAACTGATGGAGGTGGCTGAGTAGATGGAGGAGGAGATGGCGGACGTTCAGAGGATGTTTCAACTGATGGAAAAACTGGAGTCTTAGCAGTCTTTGTTCTTAGCTTGATCCTAAGCTTCTTAGCTGTAGACTTAGGCTTTCGAGCTGCAGCATGTTTAACTCTTTTTCCAGTTTTCTTTTTCGCAGGCTTGACAACAGTTATATCTTCTTCGGTCACAGATGGTTCATATGTAGTGTCATCATCTCCTGTAGCCTTGCGTTTCTTTTCCTCAGCTAACTTCCTTTCTCTTTCTATTCTCTCCTGTTCTTTTATTTCTTTTTCTTTCCTCTCACCTTCCCTCCTATCTTTAGAATCAGTACTAGACGATGGCCCTTCATCATCACCATCACCTGGTTCTGTTTCAACACCAACCATTGCTTCTATTTCTATAGCAGTTTGTTTTACAGACTCATCAACATGTGTTGTGTCTGTAGTTTGCACTGTTTCTTCAACATGCACTTCTTTAGTATCAGGTTCATCAATCAAACATGTTCCGACACTTGGTTGTTTCTTTTGGCGCTTGGGAGTTGAGGAGGAAGTCTCTGATGCTTTCTTTCTCTTTGTAGCAGAGGAAGCAGACCAGCTTTCTTTCTACCATAATAACCCTTTTCTCCTTCACATCTGATAAACCAAGTGCTTCGCTTCTTAATGAAGCCTTCTATCATGTTCCATTCCTCACTTTAATCGCCACTACCTTCATTCCTCCATTTGCCATCTAGCGGAGCAACATAATCAGCCTTAACAAACGTACCAAAGATAGGCTTGAATGCAGGAACTTTTCCCTCTTTACGGTAATTGCTAATGTTGTGGAGGTCCGATGGAGACATATGTTCTAGCTCCAAAATATCATCTTTCTTCTTTTCGAGATTGGGGTGTAGGTGGTCGAGGATCATCTGAATAAATCTAGGATACTCTAAGAATCGACCCTTTCCCAAATTCATTACCATTTGATCGAAAATCATCTTACTGAAGTTATAAGGCTTGTTCAGAATAACTGCTACGATCATGCACATGTGATAATCTACTAGATCGTCCCATCTTCCTTTCTTGTGACTTAACGCCCGTGTAATGCCATGAGCTAGAAATCTGTAGGGCAATCCTAGCCTATTGATCTTGAAAGGAGCAGAGTTCACAAAACCGTTGTACCCCATGCGATAAAAACATCCTTTGACGAACTTTTTTGTAAAGCCTGTAGTTAAGCTGCTTTCATCCCTTAGATGCAACACTGTTCGTATAAGATCTTCTGTGATTGTAATCACTACATCATTCTTTCCAATTCTGACTTCTAATGTAATAGCCCTTGGTTCGGCTTGTAATTCTGTTGTGCCCCAAAAACGGTCTACATGAGATGCATAAGCGTTATGCTTATGTGTGAGATCATAATATACCCGCAACCTTTCTAGAAAATCAATATACTGTGAAAATGGAGCAAACTCTGGCACATCTTTATCAATTAAGCAGCAGGAGTTGTGCATCGGGTGGAACTCATATGCGGTTTTCTGTGAAACAGAGAGACATGGAAAAGTTAGATAGAAATTTTCAGAAACAAGAACTTTTCCAAATTTTCGTACGAAAATAAATTTACATGTCATAACTGAATTTTCGTGCGAATAATTCTCATCCATAACTAAATCTTCCATATCACTAATTTTCATGCGAAAATTGCACATTTTTGTGCGAAATTTTGGATCGTCCCCAACAAATTTATCAAAATGAACCGACTCAAAACACTTGTATTTTTTGTCATTTTCTCGAAATTGAAACGGTAAACCTTGGTTAAATTAGCCAATTTTAACATTAGAGAGTTCAATTTTATGTTTTATCAGCTAGTTTATCCTAGAACTACGCTTTTAGTCCGTTTAAGTCCAAATGGTTCATGTTTACGGTTCGATCTCGGTGTTATACCTTTGCCATTACAAGAGGTGTGTAAATCAACCTCCCTAATGTGTCATGTAAGTGGGAAAGTGGGTAGAGTGAGAGATAGATCAAAATCGCCTCAGAGAATCCGCACCAAAATGTATTTCAGATTTTCGTGCGAAATCAGCAAATCTCACTCTTATATATAGGCACTGAGATTTTCGTACGAAAATTGGTATTGTATAGTTTTGCCATATTTTCATGCGAAAATTGTTGAACCCTTTACCTTTTAAAATATTTTCAACTTTCCAACTTTTTCGTTTGTTTTCAATTTTAATTACCACAGGGTTGTTCAAGTCCAATTTAATGACCTTGTTTAACTGTTTTGGCTACCAAGTCCAAGTTAATGACCTTGGTTGACCATTCTGTTGACCAATACTGACATTATCCTTTGATTTTAAGTTTCAAATTAATGAACTTTTAAATGTTTTAATCGTTTCAAACCAGACTTTGTTTCCAGATTAGCTCCCAGCCCGTTAGTCTAATGATTTTCCTCTGCATTCTGTCGCTTTTGACTTTGAAGATCTGTTTTCCATCACCAGTAGTCAAAAATTAAAGAAGAAACAGAAAATCTTTTTGAATTTTTGAATATTCCTAAACTAGAAACATTTAAAGAGATATGATAAAACATATTTACAGACATATTTTTGCGAGTTTCTGTTAGAGGATTATATCAGTTTATTGAGACACATTACCAGTACCGTTGATCTATATGAAACTTTAAGTTCTTAAACAAACTTTCTTTAGATTGTCAGTATACTGATCCACTTAAACCTCTACACGTTTCTCAAGTGCTTCAAGATATGTTAGGTAAATTTTTAGCAACATGGCCTAATCTGTGTTTCCCACCTCAGAATATACTCTCGCATCGAGATTCCCTAGATTTCACCTCACAGGTGAATATATCTAACTGATATCTGTAGAGGGGTGAAATGCGAGACCTTGAGAGCTCAGGTTAATACTCCCGTACAGAGAAAGAGATGAAGGCTCGACTTTAGGTGGTGTTCCTTTTGGGAATCTTTTAATTTTTGTACTGCAGAATGTCGTATCTTTTTATGACATTTTTCTTCATTTTTATGCAGCTTTGGGGTGAATAATGCGAAAGTATTATACAAGTTCTAGGCCATTGCTGACGCAAAATCAGAAGAACTCATATAATACCCCAGATATCAACTAAATATAAAGACCTAGTATCTACGAATCTAGCATTCTCTCAAACGAAATTTCGGGGTACTAAGCCCATATATCCGAGAGATGTTAAGCCACAGATTCACCAGTTTATCCTTTTAGGTTTATATCCTGAAAGCATTTTACTGAATGTGCGAAGCCTACCGACATATCCTTAGAAAGACCTGTTTAGACGCTTTTAAACAATACATTTCTTTAGCGTACTGTAATGGTCCACTAATGTACTATCATCTCCTCTTATACACAAAACTTTTTTTTGTATTTTTTTAATGGTTTTGTATTTTCTATGATTTTCAATGTTTTTGTATTTTTCACATCTTTTTCTCCCCCTAAAATCAAAAACATAGTTTTGGATTTTTGTTTAAGAAAGCATGAAACTATTTACAGAAAAACCATTGACTTACCAGTGAGGATCACGTCCCAACATCGTCATCTTCAAATTCAACCTCATAAAATATCCCCTGATGTCAGATTTTTTAAACCATTTAATTTTGAAAGATTTCGAACTCTTGCTCTGTCAAAAGCTTTGGTGTAAAAATCTGCTTTTTGGTCATCAGTGTGGATTTTCTCAATTCGTACCAACTTTTTCTCGTGACAGTCATGGATAAAGTGGTATCGTATCTCGATATGTTTAGTGCGTGAGTGTTGACAAGGATTGACTGTGATATCAATAGTCGCCTTGTTATCTACGAATATGGGCGTATCAAGAAATTGCAGTCCAAAGTCTCTCATCTGTTGTTGTTTCCACAGTATTTGGGAACAACTGGATGTTGAAACGTATTCAGCTTCAAAAGTAGAGAGAGCAACCGTGGGTTGTTTCCTGCATTGCCACGTTACCAAACGTGTTCCGAAGAACTGGCAGCCGACCGTTGTAGATTTAGCATTTTGCTTGCAGCAACCAAAATCAGAGTCAGAGTAACCCGCAAGGTTGAAATCGTCATGATGTGGATGCCACAAGCCGGTGCTTGGGCATCCTTTCAAATAGCGCATGATTCTTTTGACGATCAACAAATGTGATTCATTCGGGCTTGACTGATATCTGGTGCAAAGGCATGTGGGGTACATGATATCTGGTCTTGAAGCTGTGAGATACATCAAGGATCCGATCGTGGAGCGATATAATGTTTCATCAACTTTTTCTCCATACACGTCCGGACAAATGCCGTGGTTTGTGGCTAAAGGGGTAGATGCGGGTTTAGTTCCTGTCATGTCAAATCTCTCCAACACTTCATGAACATACTTCGTCTGTTGAATGAAAATACCATCTGGCAGTTGTTCAACCTGAAGCCCCAGGAAGAATTTCATCTCTCCCATAGCACTCATTTCAAACTTTTCTTTCATGACTTTCTCAAAGTCCTTACACAGCTGTTCATTTGTGGATCCAAAGATGATATCATCCACATAGATTTATGCAATAATCAAATGTCCATCTACTTCCTTGGTAAAGAAGGTGTTGTCTATTGTTCCTTGTGTGAATCGGTTAGCCAAAAGATGTTTGGAAAGCGTCTCATACCAGGCTCTCGGGGCCTTATGTAGACCGTAAAGGTCTTTGTTCAGCAAGTAGACCTTATCTTTGTGAATTGGATCGACAAACCCTGGTGGTTGGCTGACATAAACCTCCTCCTTTACTTTACCGTATAGGAAAGCAGACTTCACATCCAATTGTTACACTTTAAAACCTTTCCATGAGGCGAAAGCCAGGAAAATGCGGATAGCTTCTAGACGTGCGACTGGGGCATAGACCTCGTTGTAGTCTATCCCTTCCTACTGACAAAAACCTTGAACTACGAGCCGAGCTTTGTTGCGGACAACCACTCCTCTATTATCTCTTTTGCACTTGTAAACCCACCGAGTGTTTATCTTTTTCTGCTTTGGTGGTAAATCAACAAGTTCCAGACTCATAGTTTCTGGAATTGCAATAATTCTTCCTGCATTGCTTCCACCCAACTTTCATCTTTAAGAGCATCTCTGAAGTTTCCTGGTTCTACCTGAGAAACAAAACAACTATGAGAAAAATTATTTTGAAGTGGGGCAACTTTAGAATAAAAACAACTTAGATCCTTATTGATCTAATTTCGTGTTTTCACGCCGGCTTGCAGTTCTCCTATGATGTTGTATGTCGGATGGTAGGAGACTGATCTCGGTATTACTTCGCCTGGAACATTTACTGAGCTTTCTAAATTTGTGATATTCTGATCTGCAACTTGTTCTGAAAAAGTAGCCTCATTTCTAGCACTAGTTTTGGCAGCTTGATTGTTAAGATAACTTGTAATCTCTTCTGAGCCTTCATCGGAACTGGATCCCCCATTATCAAAGGTAGGATCTTGTTCAGGTTCTGCATTTGCTGGTTGAGAGGAAGATGGTTTTGTTGTAGTTTGAACTGGTGCAACAACTGGTTCTGGCTGAGTGTTGCTCGGACCTGCTTCCGAGGAAGGTGTTGCTATTGGAGAAATAACCAACGTCCTTGTTACTTGCTCTTGATTAGATATCTGTTGTTGTTGAAATAGCAAGATGAGTTCTTCCTCGGATGGTTCTTCAGGCAGATCAAACGAATTCCACAACCCTTCGTAATTGAACAGCCAAGGATTTCCAGGTTTTTGCATGGGCGTTGTGTATCTCTGGCAATCAACGTGTTGAGCAATGATAACTGATTCATGTTTGGTAGATAGACTCTCTTTTGCGGACTTGCATATCCTATGAAAAATCCTTCCAAAGATCTGGCTCCAAATTTTCCTTCCGGGTCCAATACGGTACACGGTGATCCAAAAGGCTCCAAAAACTCTAGATTAGGTTTTCGCTGGTTATGAAGTTCAAAGCATGTCTTTTTGTGCTTCTTGACAATCATTACGCGGTTAAGAGTGTAACATGCAAATGCAACAGCTTCGCTCCAAAAGTTAATAGGTAACTTTGAATCGGAAAGCATCGTGCGTGCAGTCTCGATAAGCGTTTTGTTCTTTCGTTCAGCTACTCCATTTTGTTGAGGAGTATAAGGGGCACTGAACTCATGATGAATACCCTTAGCATTGCAGAATTCGAGCATCTTGTTGTTCTTAAACTTAGTACCGTTGTCACTTCTGATTCTTTCGATAGGCAGATGGTAAAGGTTTTCAATCTTTTGAAACAAAATCATCAAATTTTGAAACGTTTCATTCTTGCTTTCTTGAAAGAAAACCCCTGAGAACATTGAGAAGTCATCGGTTACGACCAGGCAGTATAGATCTCCTGTAATACTTTTCGCATTGACAGGCCCAAAGAGATCCATGTGTAGCCTTTCCAGTGGAAGCTTGATAGAATTAAGAAGCTTTCTGGGTGTGACTTCTTATGCTGCTTCCCCTTTTTGCAGCTAATACAATCATCTGATAAGTGAAAATTTTTTAGATTCACCCCTTCCACTAGATTGTTGTGCACTAGAAAATTCATTTTTCTTAGATGAATGTGACCCATCTTCCTATGCCATAAAATTGATTCCTTTCAGTGGCCTTTGATACAAAACATTGTCCTTCCTTTGAAGTAGTGGATGCGACGCTCATGTCTAAGACATATAAATCATTTTCTCGTGGAGCGCGCATGAGGATCAACTCCTCAGGAATCATGAAACCATGTTTAAGAATAAGACACTCTTTTTCGTTGAAATGAGTTGTGAACTTCTTGTCACAGATCTATGAAATGCTCAAAAGATTGTTCACAAGCTTAGCGATATAATTCATTTTGTCAAAAGACACAACTCCGTTTGTCAAAATTCCTTCTCCCACGATCCTGCCGCCCTGTGTTCCGGCAAACCCAACATATCCTCCCCTTATGGCTTTTACATTGTACAACAAAGCCAACATCCCTGTCATGTGCCTAGAAGCTCCACTGTCCATGATCCACTTTGAAATGATTGACCTTGGAAGCCCCTGTACACATGAAAACCATATTACTTAAACAGAGAGACCCAAGCCCTTTCGGTCTTGGGTGGGATGACAATGTCTACCATTGGAACTTTGGCAACTTTGACATCTTTCTTAATCTCAACCCATTGTCCAGTCTTGGATTCAGTGTTTTCTTTTGATTTGACTGGAACATTGGTTGATTTTGTGGTTACAGGGGATGTTTTTCTTTGGCTATCCAGGTTTGTGCCTTTGAGAATGCCTTTTTGATATAGAGATTAGATTCTTTCTTTTCATTTTTCTTTGATGTTTCTTCAACTTCATATTTTGAAATGATTTCAGTCGTTGGTTCATTATTAGAATTGGAATTATTTTTTCTCTTTAAAATCTTTGTTGGCACAAATTCTGGACCCTTTTTCTTTTCATCTACTGTAAACCTCCTTTGTTCATGAACAGGTCTTGAACGATTTTGGGAACATTGTCGTGCAATATGCCCAACTTTGTTACATCTGTAGCACGTTCTATTGTCATTTCCAACAGTGTGTTCCAAAGCCTGTTCACGAAGCTCTTTTTCTTTCTTAAACTCATCGTTGGTTTGTTTGTTAATGACTTCCTTTTCCTCAACAGCGTTAGTTCCAAAAACAAACTCAACTTTCTTTGTAAAATTTGTCTTTCGGGATTTGTTATTTTTTTTCTTTTCAAACCCTAACCTATTGAAGTCTTCCAGCTACTAGACTTTCATAGGATTCCAGAACTGCGGCAAGCATCACCATGTGTTGCTTAGCGGTCTGCTCATTGAAGTCTTGAGCATTCTGGAGGTTCACTGCGATGTTACATTGCAGGATTCGCTAGTTAGAATTGGATTGATTTTGCTGATTGCTTTGTGGTTGATTGGAGCTTTGAGACGATTGTTGTCCTTGGTGATTGTTTGGATTGAAGGAAGCAAACGTTTGGAATCCACTTGATTGGTTGGAGGCTGGACTAGCATTCGAGTTAGCACTAAAAGTTGTTTGGATCTTGGGACTCTGAACAGGAGTGTTTGGATTTCCTTTGTAGTATATACTCACGTCCTGTTGCGAGTTTGCTTTCTTGCCTTTTTGCCATTTTCTGCATCTCTAGCTCATGCTCTTCCAATTCTTCTATAAATCTTGGTAAATTGAGACTATCATACTCAGCCCCATTCTTTAGGATGGTTAGATATGTTGACCATTCCCCTTCAGGCAGAGAATCTGCCAGTTTATCGACTAGGTCTTCATTCGTTTTGACAATTCCCATACGCTTCATCTGCACTACCAGGTGGCAGTACCTTTCTATGAGTTGCTTCATGTTTTCGCCCTGAAGAACATTGAACACTTCAAATTCTTTGTTCAGTAATGCTTTCTTTCCTTTTCTGACCTGAGTACTTCCTTGTGCCCTTAATCGTAAAGCCAGCCACAATGACTGAGCATCGTCGTCATGTTACAAGAGAACCAAGATATCCTCCTTTATGGCTTGCTGGAGGAGATTCATCATCTTCTTTTCATTAACGTATTTGTCTCGTTCTTCATCGGTAAAACGAGCTAACGTTTTCTCAATACCAAGTTCATTAAGAGGCGCTTGGTATTTATTCTCGAGTGCAAACCAGCAATTTAAGTTTGTTGGTTGAACCCAGTTCTTGAATCGCTCACTCCAACTCTCGTAATCTTCGATGTTCATGAGTTATGGAGGCTTTGTAGTGGTTCCCATTTTATTTTCTAGATTCATGTTCTAAGCTGCTATGGAAGCTGTAACTGCTTGTGTGGCAAACGCGTTATGAAATTCTTCCTTACCTGACATCTTAAAAATATTTATAACAGAAAACGGATTAGAACTGGTTAACCTGAAACTAACTGTAAATTAGGAAGGAACTGAAAATTTTTCTACAAAATGATGTCTTAGATTTTCATGCGAAAACTTGATTTTCGTACGAAAATTTTGTTTTGTGCGAAAAATTATATCCTTTGTCAGTTCAAACTTATCAGAAGTTAGTCTCCTGATTTTCTTACGGAATCTAATGTTCCGTGCGAAATTCTTGTCTGCTTCGAACACTTGTTCACAATTTCACGTTTTTGGCAATTTCAAGCATGAATATGATGGATTTTAGGTTTGTATGTTTGGTTAGAGTTGATTTTAACACGTTATACTAATAACCTAGTCCAAATTGTCCATGGAATCCTTCGGATCTAGATTAAGTTCCAAGAAAGAGTAGAAGAAGAGTTTCCAATGGATGAATTTTGAACTTTGAAGGTTGAATCTAGCTGAAACTTGGTTGTTTGTTTACAAATCAGACCTCAAGGCTCTAATACCACTTGTGAGTGCTAGGATCGGACCCAACTTGTGAGCTTCCGATCAGATTTGCTCAGCTAACAGAGGCGGAATTCATTGTTAGCTGATTGAACAAACAAAGAACAAGCGTGATGATTACTGTTTAACTGTTTTTATCTTGTATTGATTAACTTCGTAAAGATTACAGACTCGAGCAGGGCTTCGCCTCTGATCACAAAAACAGCATGCTAAACTAACATCCTAAGTCACCTATTTATAAGCAAGACATGACAGCACTAGAGACTCAGGACCTAGGATTTTCGCACGAAATTTTATGCGAAAATCTTCACTAATTTTCGTGCGAAAATTCCAGCACTATACAAAATAAAAACTTTCAAAACATAACTTTTGACGCTGCGAAACCCTATCTATACAACAGACTCGTCCTGGACACAGGCAATAGACATACGTGCACCAACAAATTGGGTTGGCTCTGGTGTGTGCAGCTAAACCCGAGTGTTCCGTGCACCCGCACCGGATAATTCATCCTAAGGAAACCGTCGCCGAAATAGACCTCAACCACGGCGACTTGTCAGATACCTACTGGAGGAACTCGGTTTTCTGAACAATCTAGTGTTGTTTCACATAAACTGGTACCGGTTTTGCTAAACAATTCCTAAAAACTTTAAATACTTGAAGATTTTGTTAGCTTGATATCAACAACAATTTTGTCAAAATATTTCCTTACGTTGTTCTTAAAATATCCAAATTAAAAAAATTACATCTCCAGTTTAATGAGTTTGAAGGTAATGTGCCTAAGAAGTGTTTGATAAACATTTGGATAGGTTTGAATTACAAAGGAGACAGTTTCAGGTTGTGGCGCATTGTTGCTGGTGGTGGTGGTGGAAGAATGTTGCAGAAAAGAAGGTGAAAATGAGTTAATAAATAAGGGGGAAATTAAAAAGGTAAAATGACTGTTTTTTCCCTCATATGAAGTCAATGTGATATCATTTAACGTTTAAAATTAACTAGGTTAATGTTAAAGGACCTAAGGTGTTATCTTTTTATCAAAGAAAGGATTGTCATTGTTATTATTAAAGTGAAAGTCTATCCATTGTAATTTGATACAAACATAAAGGAGATTATTTATGTGACTAACTATAAAACAAATACACTACTTTGATGAACGACTCAACCTTGTTGGAGGTTCGTTGAAGAAGAAAAAAACCACTCATCAAGGATTTCATCATTCATATCGGATACAAAGTATGTCCTAGACAAGGGGCGAAACTACAAGGAGGGTATGTTGACCCCCCCTAGTTAGACCGAAAGAAGAAAATGAAAAACAAGTTGTTGCAGACAAATATCGGCGTGGAGATGCAAGAATTACGTGAAGAACATGAGGGTATTTTTTGGTATTTACCCTTGGTTAGTTTTGAATGTTTCCTTGTTTATTTTATATTTTTCAACCAATAGAAAAACAACTTCCCTCTCTAGTTGATTTTTCTTGTAAAATGTTAATTACTTAGTAACAATTAATCCCTTTCTTTTCTAAAATGATACATTTTAATTAACTTTAATTGTCGAACTTTTTAATAATAATTAATCTTTTTCTAATGTGTTACATTTTATTTAATTTTACTTGTCAACTTGTTTAATTTATCTTAAAATTTTCATGTTTCTTTTTTGCATTTAGTTAATTTATTTTTAACGTTGAACATCTTCTTTAAAATCTACACTTAAATCTTCCCATTGTCTTTTGTACGAGACTAAAAGTCGCATCACCTAATGATGAACACTTTGTACTGCTAGGCCAAGAGGTTATCAGAAAAAGTTAATTACTTTATTACCTTTATTTATATGCTTAGATTAGTATAGACCCCTTGATGACAAGTTTCTGGTTCCGTCACTGTCCTAGAAGAAATAGAGTGATTTGCAAATTAGCAAGTTGTAAGCCTTGTCACAATGAGAAGAGATTTCCCATGCGACTAAGCCCTTGCATAAGGATACATATTTCCTCATTTTAGAATAAGAGAGAATAAAAGAGGCAATCTAACCTTTATATATTGTTTCTTATACAACAACTTACTCACACATCAACAGATCCTACTTTTATATCTACACATTTTTATTTATCATGGGACAAGAACTCTCAACCTCATACAAAGAGACCCATTTCTAACATCTTGGTATCACTAGGCTGCAAGCCCTTTGGTAACCTTAATATAATGTACTTTTCTCATTGAATGTAACACGACATTCCCAAGAATATTTAATGAGTAATTGTTAAGCCAACATCATTAACCTAGAGCTCTCATGTTTAGATCATGCATAATGCTATTTGAGTAGTCATCATGGAGCATGGAGCATTTGAGTAGACATTATATAGACTTCAGGGGTTATTGTTAACCCACGTCCCCTTTACCACATTTTCTCGATCGAGCTTACTCTCTGTAGAGAAAATTAAATGACCTCGTGTATGCTGATTGAAACAAGAATCCTGACAGAGTCGTCATTTGGAAGTCAATTACATTATATGCAAGGATCCCAAGCCATAACTCTGGTGGTCCCTTGAACGGTATGCAAACATAGGTCTAGAAGTGATTATAGTATATGCGAGGGTCTAAGGTGAGGGTTCGTTGTATGGATCTTTCTGGTCCTAATTTGGCAAACCTAAGGTAAACATGCGGAATCTGTTTGCATAGGCAACATTGGATACAAGTTATTCACTGTTTAATCACTGTTTCATTGATTAGTAAATGTTACAGATCCTGGAAACACTTGGATAGAGCTTCGCCTCTGTAGTCACAAAATCTCTGAAAGTTACAAATGAAATCCCAAGGCACCTATTATAGGTTTAGAAGTTCGCTGGTGAGAGGCTAAGTTCGGGCGAACTTGACCTAGTCAAGTTCGGCCGAACTTGACATCAACACCATAATGACCAGCGAACTTGCCCTCTATCTCACATAAATACACCTAGTTTCTAACAGATTAAGCCCTAATCGCTCAGACTCGATATTATACGATGACGTAGGCAACAGACATGTGCATCAACAAACTCTCCCTTGGATGTTGCCGTAGTCATCATTCTTCAATTAAGTTCCTGAGTCTTTAAAATTCTCTGGATCTTTATTTCTTCAATAACTTTAACTTCCTAGATCTTCATAGCATCTACAATCCTTTTCTCTTTTCTTGAGCTTGTCTTGATAAAACTTGAATCACCATGCTCCCCCTTGCTTTGAGCTTTCTGGTATCTTCAATCAACTTGTTTTATCTAGCTCCCCCTTAAAATCAACTTCCTATTTCAAAGTTCCTCAAACATTCAAATAAACATTTCAGATTCAAACTTTGACATTTCAAAAACACCAACATTTCAAATTTTAATATCCTTATTAGTTTTAAACCCTCTCAGTTAATCAAGTCCAAATTAATGACCTTGAATATCTGATTTATGTATCAAGTTCAACTTAATGATCTTGATTAAACGTTTTGACAGAAACTGATGTATTTATTCAAATGTAAGTTTCAACTTAATGAACTTTTAAACTTTTCAGTTCAATTTTCAAAAAAATTTAGATTTTGTTCAGCAACTCTAGACTTTGAAAATCAGCTTTTCATCATCAGTGGTCGAAACTAAAGATAATATAATCTTTTTGTTTTATGAAATGAATATCAAAACACTAAGTATGTACAAACATATTTACAAACATATTTTTGTTGAGTTTGTGTTAAAGGATCATATCAGTTTTTGAGACATATCACTAGTACCATTGACCTTTTCATGACACTAAGTTTTAAACAAATTTACCTAGATTGTCGATATATTTGTCCACTTAAACTTTGACACATTTCTCAATTGTTCCAAGATACGTTATGTAGAATTAAGAAACTTGACTTAATTATGGTTCCCATCTTAGAATATACTCCCGCATCAAGATTCCCTGGATTTAATCTTACAGGTGAGTATAGCGTAACTGATATCTGGGTTATGCGAGACCTTGAGAGCTCAGCTTAGTACCATCGTACCGACAGAGAGATGAAGGCTCGACTTATAAAGTAGTGTTCCAAAATGGAATCTTTTTGTACTACAATTGTAGTATCTTTCTATATTTTCAATTGAATGCAGTTTTAGGGTTTTAAAGTAAAAGTATTCTACAAGTTCTAGGCCATTGCTTTCGCAAAATCAGAAGAACTTGTATAATACCTCAGATATCAACCATCTATAAAGATCTTGTATCTCAGAATCAGGCAACCTCTCAAACGAAATTTCAGAGTACTAAGTCCATATATCCGAGAGATGTTAATCCACAAGTTTAAGCAGTTGTAAAATTTAGTTTATATCCCGGAAATAATTTACTGAACGTGTAAAGCCTATCGGCACATCCACAGTAAGACTTGTTTATCACCTTTTAAACTTTACATTTTAAACTTTACAATTCCTTAGCGTACTGTGACAGTCTACTGATGTACTATCATTTCCTTTTTACACACAAAACACTTTTTGCCTTTTTCTTGTTTTTGTACTTTTCGCTTTTAATATGTTTTTGGATTTTCTGAAAATTTTTTCTCCCCCTAAAATTCAAAAACATATTTTTGGAATTTTTGATTTATAGAAAAACATTGACCAACCGATGAGAATCACTTTAATTCGCCATCCAATACTACTTCACATTTTTTTCTTTTAAAGCTCTCTCCCCCTCATGATGAGAAAAACCTTAACACTTTTGCGTTTATAACAATTTAAATCCATGAGTTTTATCTGTTCAACAGTGAGAGTTCTGTATAATTTTTCAATTTTTTCTTCAAAAAAATTTGTAAAAATTTTGAATTACTCGTTATTGAATGTGTTTTTGAAAAATTTTCTCTAAAAAATTTCAAAATTTTAAAGTAAACTTTTTTGGACCATGTTTTTTAAAAATGGCCTTTATAAATAACATGATAACCCGGCCCATCTTTAATGTGTGCTCCGAACGTCATTCTTAGTAATTTGCATTCATCTCAGAAGTTCCTGCTCAAAAATTTTCACAATTATTTGAATAGTGACACCCAAGCCTTTGCAGTCTTAGGCGTTGTTTCTTCAACGTTAATTTTGATTTTCTTTACACAATCAGGTTTATTTTGGACTTTCTCAAGTTTTGGAAAGTCCTCTAACCTTTCAATTTTCACTGATTGTGTAACTTCTTTTTCTTTTACCAACCATGATTTATTTTTCGTTAAATCTTTCTTGAAATACAATGTAGAAACTTTTTGTTCATTACTATTCTGGGATTCACCAGTTTTAAAATTTGAAAACTTAGTAATAACTGGTTTTCCTTGTTTGTAGTTTCTGTACATTGTTTCAAAACCTGAGTTGATACTCCAGAATTTTTGTTATCAATATGAGTAGGTTTAGGATTAATTTGAAAACATTTTCTAGCAATGTGTCCAGTTACTCCACATTTATGACACTTCCTGTTCTCATATTGTTTTCTACCAAACCATACACTCAAATCATAACACTGATTTGACGTGTGGTAGCCATCTTTCCTACTTCGTCTGTAACTTTGATTTGACGTTGAAGCACTACGGTTCGACCTGCACCGCTTATTCACAAAATTTTGTGAGTTTTGATTTACAAATTTTTGTGAATTTCTATTTTGATTGGATGATCGTACCGATAAGCTTTTATTTTTCTTTTGAAAATTTTTAGAATTTTTAAAACTTTGTTTTTATTTTTGTTTTCGTTTCCATTCTGCTTAGAAGGTTTTTGCGTTGAGCATTCACCTTTCTCAGTAGATTGTAGAATAGTTTCCTGAAATTTTTCTTTTAGTTTTAAAAATATTTCATTTTTCTCTTTTTTAGTACTTTCATCATCAGTATTAACATCACAATTCTCAATTATGACATTGTCATAATTTGTGACATTGTCACTTATTGGAATTTCCTTTTTATTATTATTGATCGTTTTTGGACATATATGATCTAACTTTAATGTGGATGTCACAAAACCTTTCAATAATTTTTCTGAATTAACAGCTTTATTTTTAACAGTCTTAACTTCTTTTTCAAGTTGAGCTACTTTCTCAATATGCGAATTTATTGCTATTTGATTTTCTATATTTAGTTTTTCAAAAACAATATTTTTATTTTTAAACATTTTTATTTCATTTTGAAAATCTACTACCATTTGTAGTTTTTCATTTTCTAAAATTTTATTTTGTTTTCAAAATTCTTTTCAATTTTTTAAATTTTTTATTTTCTAATGTCAAATTCTCAATCTCACTAAAGAGGTTGGCATTATCTTCCTGATAATTGTCTACATCATAGACGGGGCAGACTGGTTTAGAACTTGAAAACTCATTTGTGGATATACTTGAAACTAGAGCTTCACAGTTCTTAACAACTACACTCTCTTGACACTTATTCTTCGGAGATGTCCATAATTCTTTCGCAGTCTTGTATTCTGGTAAATGTATCAGGATGTCTTCCTTAACCGATTGAAGGATAAGATTAATGTTGGTGCATGGTGTCTATGTCTTAGTCTTATATCGAGTCTGTATAGTATAGAGCTGAATAGGCTAGGTATATGAAGTATTTATGTTTATAATAGCTAAGTTCGCCCATGAAGTATCATGTAAGCATTGTTCGGCCGAACTTGCAGTAGCAAGTTCGGGCGAACTTGTATCTCCCAGGGGCGAACTTGCTTGTCTATAAATACCTAGCTTGTGATCCTCATTTGTAACTTTAGCATTGTAGAGGCGAAGCTCTGTCAGTTTGTAACCAGAACGTTTGATCAATAAAACTGACGATTAACTGATTAAATCTTGTCTATTGGTAAACACGACGTAATATTTCCGTTATTATGGATGTTAAATATCAAATTTAGGTTCCTTAACATCGAGGATCGGTCCTACAAGTGGTATCAGAGCTAGAACAACCTGATTTGATAGTATCAAGACAAGATCACTTCTATTTCATCTCCATTCTTCTATTTTTCTTAACTTTTGAACATAAAATGAAGAATTGACGGTCAAAATCTTTTCAAATTTGAGTATATCATGTAAATACAACAAAGATAAACCCTTAAAAGATTGGAGACCAAATTCAACCGAATTCATGTCAAAATTTTGAAAAAACCATGTTTTGGAAAACCATCGAGATCGAACTTGTTAAGCATGTTCGATCGAACTTGGTCTAAAACATCACTTTTCAAGTGATTTTTTAGCAAGTTCGCTCGAACTTGAGGTATTTTTGAGGAAATGCTTGCCAAGTTCGCTCGAAGTTATCAATTTTCCACTAATTTTATAGCAAGTTCGTCCGAACTTGTGTAATATCAAGGAATTATTGAGTACGTTCACCCGAACTTGCTTGTGTTTCATCAAAACTTTGATAGCAAGTTCGCTCGAAGATCTGATTGGTTTGTGTCATAAGGTCGACCGAAGATAAGTAAATTTTTCAAAACAAATTTCACAAGTTCGACCGAACTTGTGATAAACTCAAGAATTCTTCATTGTTACTACAAGTTCGACCGAACTTGTAGTAGTGCTATTTGTTTTCAAAGTTTTTGAATATTTTCAGTATACACTTCTCCTTTTTCACAATGGATGATATGCAAAGAGCTTTTATGTCTGGAGCTAGTTCGTCGAATGCCAACGTGATTCATCAAGTCAATCTTGATAACGAGATGGGAACGACTATTAAACCGCCCAAGCTAATGAGCATGGACGGATATGAAACATGGAAGGAGAAATTTACCTATTGGGTGCAAGCCATGCACTTCGCTGGCTGGGTGTCGATTGAAAGAGGCTACACTGTTCTGGTAGATGAACATCAGCAAGTCCTTGAAAAGTATAATTACTCGACAGCACAGAGAGAAGAATACATTGCTGAGAAAAAGATGATCAGTCTCATCCAACAGTTTGTCAAAGAAGATATCCTGATTTTGCTACCAGAGTATACTACAGCAAGAGATCTTTGGTTGTCATTACAGAAGAAGTATCAAGGCAGTGCCGAAATGATCAAAAGTAAAAAAGGCACTTATTCAGAAGAGTTCGATATCTTCACCATGCTAAAGAATGAGACCATGAAGAAAATGATCGAGCGTTTCTGTCATCTTAAAGTTCAAATGCGAAGACACGGTCTCGAGAAGACAGAACAAGAATACATCGACAAGCTTGCTGATGCACTACCAAATGGTGAATTGGCTACTTATTTGATGGTTCTGAAGAATGGTGATAAGTGGGAATTCTTCAAGTTGTCAACGTTTATTGACAAACTCGAAGGCCACGAAATGAAGCTTCTAAAGATTGCAAAGTCAAAGAATGCTAATGTAGTTCAAGAAGTTGGGTTGTACTACAAAAGTGGAATGCAAGACAACATTTCAAGTCCGAAAATTGGGACAGCGTTTAGTGCAAACATGAATGCTTCTCCATAGAACCAGAGTCAATCACAACCTCATTATTATCAGAGTCCACATAGTTCGTTCTCAAGCACTGGTTCAAATTCATCTTATCAAAGTCAAGCAAATCAGAATCAACAAACAAATTCTGATTCGAATGTATACAAATGCAACATCGCAGTGAATTTGAACAATGTTGTTTCGGAACAAGTTGCTAAACAACATATGTCTCTTCTCGCCACTGTTCTGGAGTCATACCGAAGTCTTGTAGCCGGTAAAATTGGAAATCCCGAAATGACGGCAGAAGATTATGACCAAGTGGATGAAGAAGAACTCGAGTTGATGGATATCAAGTGTTGTTTAGCATCTATTATCCGAAGAGTCACAAAGTTTGTTGCTCTTACTGGCCGAGATATCAGAAATTCAAGCAACAAGTTGGGCTTCAACAAATCAAAAATGACATGCTTCAGATGTCGCCAAAAGGGACATTTCAAGAGAGAGTGCAAGAATCCTAAAGCAACAAGAAATCAGAATCCTTTCGGAGGAGGCAACGAGTATTATAAGAAGTCACTTCAATACAAGCCATTTCCAAAGAAGACACAGGTTGAAATCCAAGAGAACCAAATAGCAGCAGCAATGAGAAAGCTATGGTAGCATCAAACGAAGATGATGGTTTCGACTGGAATTCTTACATTGGTAAGAAGACCGGAGTTGCGTTGATGGCTGAGATAGTTGAAGATACTTCTGCAGAGGAAGCAGCGGAAGCGGCAGAAGCAGCGGCTGTAGAACAGATTCTGCTGGAGCAATACTTGCATTAACAACAAGACGAAGAGGAGTATATCCACATGCAGAAACAAGGAATTTTATCTCCTAACTCGTGTGATAGTTTTGCAGGTCATTTTGATGGAAGCTCTAAAGAACAGGTGGTTGAGGAGAAAACAATTGATGAAGAGATCATCAATGTTACACAAGAAGTGAATGCCGAAAACCTCAAGGACATGGCAGATAAAGCTTTAATGGCAAATCTAATCAAGGTAGGTCCAGAGGTAAAAGAAGTTGTCAAAATACAAATTGTAGAGATTGAAAAATCTTGTACAAAATGTACCGAGTTATGTTCTGAGTGTGTCAAAAGATCAAAAATCATCGCTTCAAACAATGTGCATAATGAACTTTTGAAATACGATTATCGCACAATGAAGGAAGCGTATGATAAAATGAAAAATGATTATGGTAGGCTTGATATCGAACAACATAATAACATAAGAATGTTAAAAGGAACAGTAATGGATAAGCAAAAAGCGATTAATATCTATATTAACACCATTGCTAAAACTAAGCAACAACTCTAGGACATGACAATTGAAACAGGACGTGTTCAACAACTTTTGAGAAGTTACACATGTTATGCATATGTCATTGATCACATCCTTCCGACGATTCCATCGGAAGAGAAACTTAAAAAGAAAATTGGTAAAGAATACAACAATGTTCCTCCACCCCTTTGCGAGAAGTATTGTCGCAAATCCGCTGATGAGATGGATAAGGCACTCAACATTGAGTTGTTATCTGAAAAGAAAACTGAGTTGCCAGAGAACATTGATGTAATCTATACTAAAACAGATAATGCCAATGTTGTGCTTAAAAAGGTCATTGAAATTTTTTTGAAGGATTCTGATGAAGGCAGATTTAAAAGCGCCGACTCGAGCTCAAAGAATTCAGATTCACAGTCCGAAGATGACGATACATCATCGGAGAATGATCTAAGTGATGATTCTAATATTGTCATGTACAAGATTAAGGAATCTGATAGATTATACTTTGATGACAGTTTTCCGATTCAGAATGTGAAGGAAGAATTGTTAGACAAATTCTTTAAATTCGTGGAAGTCACATATATTGATCTGAAGATTAATGAAAAGAAATTCTATTCCAAACCTAATAGAAACAACTACCGAAGGAATGGTGGTGATCATCCGGAAAACCGGAGAGCTGGGTTGGGATTAGAGGAATCAAATGAATCTAAAAGGAAACCGTCACCATTTCATGAATACAAGAATAAAAACATGAATTTTGTATATGGGAAGGAAAGTTTGATCGGGAAACAATCAAACGATGAGTTCAAGAAACAAAAAGAACTTCGAGATAAAGCCAAAATTGCAAGTGGTGCCAAAACAAGTGGAGTAAAACCCACTAAAGGATATCCACATGATTCTTGGATTGGTTTCAAGTGCAACGAAATTGGTCATATTGCACGTTACTGTCCGAAATCAAAGCCGGCTTATCTTCGAAGGAAAGAAAGTTCAAATGTTGTGAAACCAAAGCAACCAGTGTTTGAAAAACCTGCAAAGATTTTGAAAAGAAATGAATCAAAAGCTGAAGTCAAAACTAAGTTTGAAAATTCAATTTTTAAAAAAGGAGAAACTTCAAAGGCTAATGAAAACAATTTTTACATCAAGAAGGCTAACACCAAATCTCAAGCCTGGATTGCAAGGAAACGGTCAGCAACATCAGAGATCACTAAGACTGAGCTTGTTAAGACTAGTGATAACATAAAAGAATCAAAATCAGAAATGATAATTGAAACCACAACTGAAAATGTCAAAAATACAAGTGGTAACAATTCAAAAGACAAAAGACGGTAAAGTTTTCAAACATAAACATCATAGAAAATTCAGATGAAGAATGCGAAGTTTATTCTGTAGATGCATGGGATTTGATTATGCTAATGAAGGTGAATTTGATTTTGATGATGGTTATCCAATTCAACCCAAGACCAAAAAGGCTTGGGTCTCGCTTTTTAAATAGATTGTTAAAATGTGCAGGGGCTCCAGAGATCCGTACTTTCTAAGTGGATTTTGGATAGTGGAGCGTCCAGGCATATGAAGGGAATGAAGGCGTTGCTATTCGACTTAAATCTATCAATGGTGGATATGTTGGATTTGCAGGAAACCAGGGTGGAAGGATAGTCACCGAGGGAAAACTCTCCAATGGCGTCGTTTCATTCGATCGTGTGAACTATATTGCAGAACTTAAGAACAATCTTCTGAGTATATCGCAGATTTGTGACAAGAAGTTCACAGTTCATTTCAATGACAAAGAGTGTATCATCTTGAAGCCGGGATTCAAAATACCAGATGAGTGGATTCTGATGCGAGCACCTCGAGAGAATGATCTATATGTTCTTGATATGAGTGTTGCCACCACTTCATCAAAATCAGCACAATGTTTTGTGTCAAAGGCTACTAAAAAGGATTCTATTCTTTAGCATCGTAAGATGGGGCATATTCATCTGCGAAAAATGAATTTCTTGGTTCATAATGATCTTGTAGAAGGCGTAAATCTTCGGAGTTTTCATATGTCTGATCATTGCTTAGAATGCAAAAAGGGAAAGCAGATCAACAAATCTCATCCGAAGAAAATTCTAAACTCAATCAAGTTGCCTTTAGAACGTCTCCACATGGACTTATTTGGTCCTGTAAATCTTCGAAGCATCTCAGGAGACTTATATTGCTTGGTTGTGACAGATGACTATTCGAGATATTCGTGGGTATTCTTTCAAGAATCAAAAGACGAAACATTCGAGAACTTGGTTATACTATTCAAGAAACTCGAGAACCTTTATCATCTGCCAGTAAGACGCATTAGAAGTGACAACGGCACCGAGTTTAAGAATAACAAAATGAAGGAATTCTGCAATGCAAAAGGGATTATGCACGAGTTTAGTGCTCTCTATACTCCACAACAAAACGGAGTAGCTGAACGGAAAAACAGAACTTTGATTGAAACTGCGAGAACCACGCTTGAAGATTCTAAACTTCCAATCAGCTTCTAGAGTGAAGCGGTTGCTGCGGCTTGCTACACGCTAAACAGGGTTCTCACTGTCAAACCAACAAAGAAAACATGTTTTGAGATGATAAACTAACGGAAGCCAAATTTGAAGTTCTTAGAGCCATTCGGTGCACCATGTACCGTAATAGACCAAGATGGCAAATTCGGAGCTAAATCTCTTGAAGGTTTCTTTGTCGGATATGCGAGTCCGTTGAGAAGAGTATATGTTCCTTCATTGAGAAAGGTTATTGAAGCACAGCACGTGGATTGTTTCAATTATACGGATCCTATTCAGAGGAAAGGTGACGCGTGGCTGTTTAACTATCAAGACCTTTGGAAGTCATTTGACATCCCCAAATAACCGTCTGACAAAGAAGTTGCAGCGTTATACTACCTTCACCAGTCAGCGAATCAAGAACAAATTGTTCGACCAATTGTGGTTAATCAACCCACGTTGGATCCATCTTCTTCTGGTGCAAGTTCAAGCAATAGTGGTGTTTCGGTTGAAAATGTTTCTGAAACATTAACAAGACCTGCTACTCCTCCAACAAATGCCTCTACTGAACCAGTGAATACAACAACGGAGCCCAATATGCCTCAGAATCAAAATTCTGACTCAGATGAAGCACCAACATTTGATGCTGATAGGGAATCATCTTCTTCAGATGAAGAAGTGGAGCAGATAACAAGTCTTCTTAATCAATATGCAGTCCCGAACAACAGAATGAAGCTTCATCAAGCTCCCCAAATGTTGAATTGGTCGTTGTTCCAAGTGAAGAATTGTCGCGATCATATTCCTATCATCCGTCAACAAATATAATCGGAGAACTTCAAACTGGTGTTAGAACTCGAGGGCAAATTAACAAAGCACTCAGTTGTTTCTACACTCGCGTTGCTCTAACCAAGAACTATTGCTTCTATTCATGTTTCATCTCTCAGATTGAGCCAAAGACAGTTAACGAAGCTTTAGCCGATGAAAACTGGGTACAAGCAATGCAAGAAGAACTATTGCAGTTTGAGAAGTTGGGAGTGTGGAAGCTTGAAGAACTACCAGAAAATCTAAAAGCAATTGATACAAAATGGGTCTTTAAGTGTAAATGTGATGATAGAAGGGTTATTGTTCATAACAAAGCTAGGCTGTTGTCAAGGGATTTCACCAGCAGGAAAGGATAGACTACACGGATGTCTATGCACCAGTAGCTCGCTTAGAATCTATTAGAATCTTTCTAGCTTTCGCATCATGGAAAGGATTTAAGGTCTATCAATTGGATGTCAAATCGGCTTTTCTGTATAGAAAATTACGCGAGAAGGTGTACGTTGGACAACCACCGGGGTTTGTCGATCCACTCAACAAGAAGAAAGCGTACCTACTGGATAAAGCTCTTTATGGTCTACACAAGCCCCGAGAGCTTGGTACAAGATGTTATCACAACATTTCGTCGGAAATGGCTTTATCAGAGGAACTGTGGATAGTACTCTTTTCACCAGAGAAGTTGATGGTCATCTGATTATAGTTCAAATCTACGTTGACGACATCATCTTTGGATCTACAAACGATAGTCTCTGCAAAGAGATTGAGGGAATCATGAAAAAGAAATTCGAAATGTCCTCGATGGGCGAAATGAAGTTCTTTCTTGGTTTGTGAGTAGATCAGCTTCCGGATGGTATTTCATTTATCAGACTAAGTATGGTAACGACATCTTGAAGAAGTTTGGAATGGAAAGCTTGAAGCCTCTATCTCCGCCTCTTGCTCTAAATCACGGCATTTGCGTTGACAAGACTGGAGACTAAGTTGATGAGACGTTATACAGATCGATGATTGGATCGCTGATGTATCTGACGGCATCACGCCCAGATATTATGTATCCAACCTGCCTATGTGCCAGATATCAGTCAAGCCCGAGGATCTTACACATGCAGATCATGAAGCGAATCTTCAGATACCTGAAAGGATGCCCAAGCACCGGCTTGAGGTACCCGAAGAACGATAATTTCGACCTCACAGGCTGATTCTGATTTTGGTGTAGATAAGTTGAACTCAAAATCAACTACAGCGGGATGCCAGTTCTTCGGAACAAGAATGGTAACCTGGCAGTGTAAGAAACAGACTACGGTCGCTCTCTCTACCTGTGAAGCTGAGTATATCTCGGCCTCCAGCTGTTGTTCACATATTCTATGGATTCAACAGCAGATGATAAACTATGGTCTGCAATTTCTAGACACTCCGTTGTTTGTTGATAACAAGGCAGCCATAGATATAACTAAAAATCAGGTTCATCACTCACGCACAAAACACATTGAAATTCGTTATCAGTTCATTCGTGATTGCTACGAAAAGAAATTGGTGCGAATAGAAAAAATCCACACCGATGAACAAAAGGCTGATTTTTATACCAAACCATTTTCTTTGTCACGGTTTAAATACTTGCTGAGAATTAATGGTATGAAAAATTTGCTGACAGGTGCGGACGCTGAGGTTGAATACGGATCGGACGACGAGTTCGCGTGATCCACATTGGTTTGTAAATATCTTTCTAGTTTAGAATTTTGTTAAAAACTAAAATCCAAAAAGATGTTTTTGATTTTAGGGGGAGAAATGTTAGAGAAAATACAAAAACATTCGAAAATTTTAAAATCCAAAAACATATGAAAAATTCAAAATGTACAAAAATTGAAAAAGACAAAAAGAGTTTAGCGTCATAAAAGGAAATGATAGTACATCAGTGGACTATCACAGTATGCTAAAGAATTGTAAAGTTTAAAAAGTGATAAACGAGTCTTATTGGTGGATATGTGGATAGGCTTAACACGTTCAGTAAACTGTTTTCGAGATATAAACTAAATTTAGCAACTGCTTAAACTTGTGGATTAACATATCTTGGATATATGAACTTAGTACTCCGAAATTTCATTTGAAAGATTGCCTGATTCTGAGATACGTGGTCTTTATCGATAGTTGATATCTATATTATTATATAAGTTCTTCTGATTTTGCGGAAGCAATGGCCTAAAACTTTTATAATACTTTTGCCAAAAATCCCCAAACTGCATGAAATATTGAAAGAATCGAAAGATCTAATCATCTGCAGTGCTAAAAAGATTCCTTAAGTGGAACACACCTTAAAGACGAGCCTTCATCTCTTTGTCTGTACGGTAGTACTAACCTGAGCTTCAAGGTCTCACATAACCCAGATACAGATATCAATTACGCTATATTCACCTATAAGATGAAATCTAGGGAATCTGGATACGAGAGTATATTCAAGAAGTAGGGACCACAGTTAAGTCAAGTTTCATAAATCTTACGTTAACATATCTTGAAACAGTTGAGAATGTGGTAATGCTTAAGTGGACAAACATATTGACAATCTAGGTAAACAAGATTAAAACTTAAAGTCATTTAAAGGTAAACGGTACTGGTGATATATCTCAATTAACTGATATGATCCTTAGACACGAATTCACATAAATATGTCTGTAAATATGTTTGTACATAGTTTACATTGTTCTGTACATAAAATTTTAGCTTTACAGATTAAAATCAAAAAGATTTACGGTGTGTTTTAGCATAAACTACAAAAATACAAAAAGATTTTATTTCTACATTGTTTTAAGCAAACCAATGTTGGAGAACGGATCTTCGAAGTCTGGTAAGATGCTAGAACTGGTGGGAATCTCTTTGACAATGGGCTAGGAGCTAAGCTGTAAAATCTGAAAAGTCAGAACGATAAAAAGTTCATTAATTTGAAACTTTGATTTTGAAAATATCAACAGTTTGTTCGTTATGGGTCAAACCGGGGTCAGTAACTTGGACTCGGCAGACAAATCGGTTAACCAAGGTCATTAACTTGGACTTGGTCAACTTAGTGGATTTTCATAACTGGTAAAAAGTTGGAAGTTCAGGGTTAAAATGAAAAAAATGAAAATTTGAAAAAGTATCGTTTTAGGGTTTGGCAAGTTCGGTCGAACTTGCTAAACAAATCATGTTTAACAAACAAGCAAGTTCGACCGAACTTGTAGATGGCTGTTTTTTCATATGTTCGCCCGAGCTTGTCTGGGCTTTGTTAATGGGCTTGTAAGTTCGCCCGAACTTACCTAGGTATAAATACCTGAGTAAGTTCAGCCGAACTCATTCAACTACTTTCAAAACCTCTGAGCGAACTTAAGCATATTTGAGAGATCTTGTGATTTTGACACTTTTGAGTCGTTATACTGCCAAATTTTTTATTGTTCTTGGTGATTTACACACAAACCACAATGGCTGAGGTAGTTATTTGGATATTGAACCGTAAATTGAACCTTAAATGAACAAACAAGATCTAAAACCTCAAATCTGATAGTTCTAGGTGTTTGTGATCAAAATTGAACTTAAAATCGGAATCAACACTTAAAATCGATCGTGTAATCATGTTTGATTGAACTGAAATGGATAAATGACATGTTAACAGGTTTGGTTGGAGAAGATGACAAGTTCGGCCGAACTTGTTGTCAAGTTCGACCGGACTTGCATCAATGATCATTTAAATCTGCTAAAAATGTATGTTCGACCGAACTTGATAATTTGTGTTTGAAAGAATTAAATACATGTTGGATCGAACTTATGTTAATGAAATCTGAACTGTTAAATGTGTAAGTTCGCTCGAACTTATCTTTCTATATTGAACATGTGTTTAGAACATGTTCGGGCAAACTTGAAGAAATCAGAAAATTGTAACACATATATTAAGTTTGCCCGAACTTGATAAAGTGTTAGAAAATTTTGCGATTTTTCTCGATAAACGTGATAATTGTTTTGCATCATTTTTCAGGCACAGGTTCCAGCACATGTAATTTCAGTAGAGTTCTCGAAGACTCACAACACGTGCATCACGCTCGACAAAACGACCTGCCGTCACATAAAGAATACGACAGTATATTGAAGTTTCTGGAAGAAAGCACTATTCGCAGAGCGATTACAGAGCGCACAGTGTCGTATCGATCACACATTGTTCATTTCTAGATGAATGCAAGTTTGAGTGCTGATGAGAAGACAATTACTTCTACCGTGCAAGTTGGTAATGAAGTTAAGCCGATTACTTTAAAGGAAGATGATATTCGCAGAGTATTACAGTTCAACGATAAAGAAGATGATCCTATTTATCTTGATGAGAGGATGGTGCGTAGTTGTTTCTTCAGGATGGGTTACAAAGGAAGCATGAACAAGCGGACGCTAAAGAAAGGGAAGTGCCAAACCCCTACAAGCTCCTGATGCACGCCATAATTCTTACATTCAGCCATCACAAGGCTGGTTTAGATGATGTTCAAGATTACTTAGCTTGCATGGCAACAACGCTTATTGTGAAGAAGCCGTTTAACTTCTCAAAGTTAGTTTCCACTCACATGTCGAAAAACATGGAAGATTCAAGACTATGCTTATATGATTTGTTCAAATATTGATTGACGAGAAGTATTCTAATATTGCACGAGATCCGAACAATGTTTTATACTTAGTGCATCTTGATGAGACCACAGTAAAGAAGCTAATCAAATTTCAGAAGCAAGCTTCAGCTCCTGTTGCAAAGCCTGTATTCGGAGCGATCAAAGATTCTAATTATATTGCGCCGCCAAACAATAAATGAAGAAAAGATGGCAGTGATGATGAGAAAGAGCTTAATTCTGAGAAGGAGTGGTTTAAGGAATTCAAACCTAAGGCAAGGAGTGAATGGTTCTTGAAGGAAGAAACTGATAAGCCTAAGAAGAAACGAGTAGCTAAGAAAGTTGAAACGATGCTCGTCGATGGGGATGAACTTGAAAATGTTGAAGCAGCTGCTAGATCAAGTGTTGCAGGTGTTATTGAGAGTCAAGAGACTGTGAAAATGACTCAAGACGATGTTATATCTGCTACTTCTGAAAATGAAGATGATTCTGATAAAGAAATTCCTGCTAAAGAGCCAGAAAAGACTGAGGCAGAGATTAGAGCATAGAAAGAAAGAGAACTGGATGCTGATTTTGATCCTAATGCAGAAAAAGAGTCCGATGAGGATAGGCCTAAGAAATCTAAACGTGTTAAGTCTACAACTGTTTCGTCAACAAAGACTACAGGGTCTCCTCAGATCAAAGGAAAGAGAAAATTGAAGAAAGAGCAAAAGGCAGTAAGCAAAAGGTACAAAAGATCTTTGAAAAGCGCAGGAGTGACACAAGAACCTTTTGGCGCACAGGAGAAAGGAGTTACACAAGAACCTCCTGTTGTTGATATAAGTGAAGCTGAACGTCTAGGAGTCACACAAGAACCTCCTGTGATTGTTGCATTGGAAGCTGAAAGGCCAGGAGCTACACAAGAACCTCTTGTGTCTAGTTTTGTGGAAGTATCGATTATTCAATCGCCTGTTGTTCCAACGAATCCTGTTCCTAAAAGTTCTACACCAAGGAAGTCAACACCGAAGACTCCAGGAGGGCCTAATGTGTTTGGTGATATGCACAATGATCCTATAAGTTTACAGGATCTAAACGATTTCTTTCTAGAAACAAATGTTGAACATCTGGAAAAGCTCGTGAAGGCGTTTGAAGAAAAAGTAGCGCAGAATGAAGCAGAAAAAGCGGAAATGGTTAACAAGATGAATCAAAGCGCTGTTGAAAAGGAAATGTTGGATGACAAAGTGAAGGTGTTAGAGAATGAGCGAGAGTACTTTAAAGCGTTGATCGAAAGTTTGCAGGATGCAAATGAAAGAATGCAAACTGAGATAGCTGATCTGAAGTCTGTTCAAGCCCTAAATGATCGAAGATTCTCCAGGATGCAGAAAGTGTTATCTAATGCACTGGGTATCGACTTCATCGCTGAATATGATCGTCTAGATCAACAGGAAGCTAAGGAACGAGCTGAAAAAGAATTAGCTGAGAGTGGTAAAGGTAAAGGGGTTAAAGGTGAAGCTTCTAAGTATTCTGATGCTACAGAGAAACCAGTTGAAGATGTTTCAAAAGTTTCTAAGTCTAATATTTCTAAGATTGACGAATCTGTCAAGCCTTCTGATCCTATTATTGCTTCTGAGGAAGACGATGAAGAAGCTGAGAAAGATGATAAAGAGGATGAAGAGGAAGGAAGTTACGAGGATTGGAATGTTGGTGATGATGATGACGATGATCAGGGTAATGTTGGTATTAGAGTTTCTGAAGCCAAAATCTCTGATGATTTCGATTTTACTGCCCTAATGGACGATGAATCGAACAGAATGGAAGATAAAAGTCAGGGGGAGTCAGGGCAAAAAGGGCCAACTGATGATGATATAGATATGGCAAATGTTGATCGTTCTGCAAAGCCAGTTGCTGCTATTCCCGCGAAGCCTTTAATGTTAATGTTAGAACACAACGTGGAGGAAGGTGAATATATACATAACTACACAAAGGAGGATTTAGCTAGATTGATCGAAGTTGAAGCTGAATCGTTAGAGTTTGATTTTTAGGAGGATGTGATGACTGTAAATCCTTTTGAGCCAAATGATTATCAATATCAAAGACGATTCAAAGGTGATGAATACAATCGAGTAATTGTGGAAGATTGGTCTTCAGATGACGAATCAGATCAGAAAGCAAAGTACGTCGGTTCTAATTCAGATAGTTTTCCTACTTTCGAAGAGATGTACAAGCAGCTTGATGAAGATATGTTGAAGGAAAGGATTGCTGAATCAGTTCGAGAGGGTAAAGTACCTAAGCCCATGACCAAAGAAGAGATAGCTCAAGCGAGAAAGTCTTGGTTTAAAGAGATGCCACGCGAACGCAAGTTTCGACGTCCTCTTGCATTCTTTACCAGAGACAAAGACGTTTCCTTGGGAGATATTTTGAGCTGGGGATGGTTTAAAGAGCTTAACGTTTATGCAATCAAGAGGGAGTTTGGAGTGCAATACTTCAAATACCTTGCTGATTTCAAAACATTACCGTATTAGGATGTAGAAGAGTTGGTACAGCTGGTGAATGTTACATATCACATGAAGCCGATTGATCAATTATTGTGGAAAATGATTAAGTATGAAGCGGTTAAAGGTTGGAATTATTGGAAGCCTTTTATTCCTGGCCGCAGAGTTAAGATAAACAAGGTAATGGAGAAAAGGACATAATGTTAATAATGAAACATCCAAGAGCCATGAGAAATATCATGCTAATGCCGATTGAACAAGACTTCTATCCTTTGTTCAAGTGGTGGCAGATTGATCCAGCAACAAGTGAAGCTGTGATTGTGCTAATGTTTGAAGAACATCTGGATATTACCACGGAACGGGTTGAAGTGATGGGTTATCAGGTCATGAGGGGTTTATGGAGGACGATAAGGATTCTAGATCCTATGTGGCTTGTGAACTGCTCGAGAGAAGATATCAAAACCTTGTTCTACAACAAGATTATTTTTGAAGAACGTGAAAAGGTACAAGCTATGCAGTTTCAAAAGGTTGTGAACGTTTGTTATGCGCGCGAAGTCAATTCTGGAAAGATGTGGCAAACGAAGTGGAGGGATCTGGAGAGAGTTGAGTTTTTAAAGGAGGAAAACAGAAATGAGGCGATTAAAGAAAGAATGGAAAAAACGGTAAGGCAAAGTTCTCTAAGAATGGCTAACTTTAAAAGACCACCGCCAACTGATCAAACACCTGATCCAAAGTAAGAACGACTAAGGAAACCGTTCAAGAACTTCTTCGGTCGTGTGCGTTAATGTTTATATGAAGACAGAGTTTTTGAAGACTAATACAAGACGAAGACAATATCCAAGGGGGAGTCTGTTGGTGTATAATGTCTATGTCTTAGTCTTTATCGAGTCTGTATAGTATAGAGCTGAATAGGCTAGGTATATGAAGTATTTATGTTTATAATAGCCAAGTTCGCCCATGAAGTATCATGTAAGCATGTTGGGCCGAACTATCAGTAGCAAGTTCGGGCGAACTTATATCTCCCAGGGGCGGACTTGCTTGTCTATAAATACCTAGCTTGTGATCCTCATTTGTAACTTTGGCATTGTAGAGGCGAAGCTCTGTTAGTTTGTAACCAGAACGTTTGATCAATAAAATTGACAATTAACTGATTAAATCTTGTCTATTGGTAAACACGACGTAATATTTCCGCTATTATGGACGTTAGATATCAAATTTAGGTTCCTTAGCATCGAGGATCGGTCCTACAATTAATCATTTTTTCTTTTCAGCAAAATAATCATCTTTTTGTTGAGTAGAATATTTGCACTTCTCCAGAATTTTCTGATTCTCATCTCTAGGAACGACATAACCTAGCTCAATCGCGACCCAACTGAGGAAATGCATAGCTTGGACCCAGTTGGTAATTTTTTTTTCGAGGCTTCATACTCTTCTAATCTCATCAACATTGGCAGCTTCACAGACCCCGTTTCGTTTTTCAAACTAATCTGTCGTTCAGTTCACGTGAAAATGATTAGCAAACAGACAATTTTAGTAAAAATTTGACTTTTTAACCGACAATATTAACGTATCTGTTTGCTAAAAATCGTTTAAAATTTTTCAGAAAACTATTTTTACCAGATTAGAGCTTTAAACTCGTCTCGTCGATATGAATCTAACGATATATAATGTCCGAGACGTTTTTCGGGATTTTCATGCCTTTTTTTAAACCTTGGACAAGTTCGGGCGAACTTGTCACAGCTACTCAACAAGTTCGAGCGAGCTTGTGTTGAGATGTTATGAAAAATAGCAAGTTTGAGCGCACTTATGTAAATTTTCAAGAGATAGCAAGTTCGGGCGAACTTGTATAGACTTTCAGCAAATTTTTATCAAGTTTGGGCGAACTTGACTAAAAATGATGAAAAAACAGTAAAGTTCGAGCGAACTTGAGTAAAAACCTTGGAAAATCAGTCCAGTTCGGGCGAACTTGATGAAAAATTTGAGTTTTTCAGTCAAGTTCGAGCGAACTTGAGGTTAAGTTCGAGCGAAGTTGTGATTTCAAACATGGCTTTTTCAAATTTTCAGCATGAATTCGTTTGTTTTAAGCTCTGATCTTTTCAAGGGTTTATCTATTATGGATTTTACGTATTATACTTGAAAATCAGTCCATTTTGTCTGTGAATTGTCCAAGAAAAGTTAAAAATGGATTTTACGTATTATACTTGAAAATCAGTCCATGAGTAGAAGATGAGATGATTTCAGTCCAATGTCTTCAAATTAGGCCAATCCTGCTCTAATACCAATTGAGGGTCCGTTGTACGGATCTTTCTGGTCCTAATTTGGCAAACCTAAGGTAAACGTGCGGAATCCGTTTGCATAGGCAACATTGGATACAAGTTATTCACTCTTTAATCATTGTTTCATTGATTAGTAAACGTTACAGATCCTGGAAACACTTGGACAGAGCTTCGCCTCTGTCGTGACAAAATATCTGAAAGTTACAAATGAAATCCCAAGGCACCTTTATATAGGTTTACAAGTTCGTTGGTGAGGAAGTGAGTTCGGACGAACTTGACCTAGTCAAGTTCGGCCGAATTGACATCAACATCACCATGACCAGCGAACTTAACCTCTAACTCACATAAATACGCCTTGTTTCTAACAGATTAAGCCCTAATCGCTCAGAATCGATATTATATGATGGCGTAGGCATCAGACATGATGGTGTTGATGTCATGTTCGGCCGGACTTGACTAGGTCAAGTTCGCCCGAACTTAGCCTCTCACCAGCGAACTTCTAAACCTATAAATAGGTGCCTTGGGATTTAAAATATCGAAAGATACTACAATTGAAGTACAAAAAGATTCCATTTTGGAACACTACCTTATAAGTCGAGCCTTCATCTCTCTGTCGGTACGATGGTACTAACCTGAGCTCTCATGGTCGCGCACAACCCAGATACAGATATCAATTACGCTATACTCACCTGTAAGACGAAATCTTGGGAATCTTGATGCAGGAGTATATTCTGAGATGGGAACCATAGTTAAGTCAAGTTTCTTAACTCTACATAACGTATCTTGGAACAATTGAGAAATGTATTAAAGTTTAAGAGGACAAACATATCGACAATCTAGGTAAATTTGTTTAAAGCTTAAAGTCTCAAAAGGTCAATGGTACTTGTGATATGTATCAAAGACTGATATGATCCTTTAATACAAACTCAACAAAAATATATATGTAAATATGTGTGTACATACTTAGTGTTTGATATTCATTTCATAAAACAAAAAGTTCATATTATCTTTTAGTTTCGACCGCTGATGATGAAAAGCCGATTTTCAAAATCTAGAGTTGCTGAACAAAATTTAAAAAAAAACTTTTGAAAATTAATATGAAAAGTTTAAAAGTTCATTAATTTGAAACTTACATTTGAATAAAATCATCAGTTTTAGAGTCAAAATGTTTTAATCAGGATCATTAAGTTGAACTTGATAACATAAAATCAGATATTCAAGGTCATTAAATTAGACTTGATTATCTGAGAGGAGTTAAAAACTGATAAGAAGATTAAAATTTGAAATGTTTGTGTTTAAAAATTTCAAAGTTTGAATCTGAAATGTTCATTTGAATGTTTGATAAACTTTGAAACAGGAAGTTGATTTTAAAGGGAAGCTAGATAAAACATGTTAATTGAAGATACTAGAAAGTTCAAAGCAACGGAGAGCATGGTGATTAAAGTTTTATCAAGACAAGCTCGAGAAGAAAAGAGAAAAGGATTGTAGACGATACGAAGATCAAGGAAGTTAAAGTTAATCAAGAAATAAAGATCAAGAGAACATTAAAGACTCATGAACTTAATTGAAGAATGATGACTACGGCAACATCCAAGGGGGAGTCTGTTGATGCATATGTCTGTTGCCTACGTCATCGTATAATATCGAGTCTGAGCGATTAGGGCTTAATATGATACAAACAAGGCGTATTTAAGTGACTTAGAGGTCAAGTTCGCTAGTCATGGTGATGTTGATGTCAAGTTTGGCCGAACTTGACCAGGTCAAGTTCGCCCGAACTCATTTCCTCACCAGCGAACTTGTAAACCTATATAAAGGTGCCTTGGGATTTCGTTTGTAAGATTCAGAGATTTTGTCACGACAGAGGTGAAGCTCTAATCAAGTGTTTCGGAATCCGTTTGCATAGGCGACATTGGATACAAGTTATTCACTGATTAATCACTGTTTCAATGATTAGTAGACTTTACAGATCCTAGAAACACTTGGACAGAGCTTCGCCTCTGCCGTGACAAAATCTCTGAATCTTGCAAATGAAATCCCAAGGCACCTATTTATAGGTTTAGAAGGTCGCTGGTGAGAGGCTAAGTTCGGGCGAACTTGACCTAGTCAAGTTAGGCCGAACTTGACATCAACACCATCATGACCAGCAACTTGCCCTCTATCTCACTTAAATACACCTAGTTTATAACAGATTAAGCCCTAATTACTCAGACTCGATATTATACGATGGCGTAGGCAACATACATATGCATCAACAGACTCCCCTTGGATGTTGCCGTAGTCATCATTCTTCAAATAAGTTCCTGAGTCTTTAATGTATTCTTGATCTTTATTTCTTAAATAACTTTAACTTCCTTGATCTTCATAGCATCTACAATCCTTTCCCTTATCTTGAGCTTGTCTTGATAAAACTTTAATAACCATGCTCTCCCTTGCTTTGAGCTTTTTGGTATCTTCAATCAACGTATTTTATCTAGCTCCCCTTTAAAATCAACTTCCTGTCTCAATGTTCCTCAAACATTTTCAGATTCAAACTTTCAAATTTCTAAACACAAACATTTCACATTTTAATCTCCTCGTCAGTTTATAAACCCTCTCAGTTAATCAAGTCCAAATTAATGACCTTTAATAGTTGATTTATGTATCAAGTTCAACTTAATGATCTTGATTAAACGTTTTGACACTAAACTGACGCATTTATTCAAATGTAAATTTCAACTTAATGAACTTTTAAAATTTTCAGATCAATTTTCAAAAGTTTTTAGATTTTGTTCAGCAACTCTAGACTTTGAAAATCATCTTTTCATCATCATTTGTCGAAACTAAAAGATAATATAATCTTTTTGTTTTTATGCACTAAATATCAAACCCTAAGTATGTACAAACATATTTACAAACTTATTTTTGTTGAATTTGTGTTAAAGGATCATATCAGTTATTTAAGACATATCACAAGTACCATTGACCGTTTGAGACTTTAAGTCTTCAACAAATTGTTCCAAGATACGTTATGTAGAATTAAGAAACTTGACTCAACTATGGTTCCTGTAACGCCCTGCTATTTCAAACTTTCTATCTTTGGAAAGTTCATGTTGTATTTCTATTTTTGGAAACCCTTGTAATCATTTGTATTTATCTTTCCGTTGTAATCAATAATCCGAGACTTGAATCATAATGAAACGCGTGTTCTAATAATTTTCGATTTTAATCATGGTCTATTTTAATCATGTCAAACTCATTTGTGTCTACATATATGCTACTAGATCCACAATACACGCAAACGTTTGATAAACTTACAATATGTGACTTACATACTGAAATACGAAACTTATACGCGATATTATACTTAATCTTATTCAATTTTCTACGTATGGAACCTTTGACACTTGTTATTTATGTTTAGAAACCTTTATTTACTCATAAAATAGCAAGTTATAACCTTTAAGTATGTTATCAAACAATAAAAAAAATAAGGTTTGGCTCCGGATGGATCCCCCCTTACGGTCCGTAAGGGAACCTGACGAGGGAACTTTTGAATCCCGACCAAGCCTTACAGACCGCAAGGATCCCCCTTGCGGTCCGTAAGGGGACCTGACGGGGGAACTTTGAATCAGCCATGATTTTACACGAATCCACACACTTTCTTCTCCTCCAATGGCCTCCAAACCCCGTTAATACTCACCTAACTCAACCCTAATCACTTCCCTATAAATCCCACACCTCTTCCAAGCATTTCACACTTTTCTAATCATCCATATCACTCCCAAATCCTCCATAATCAGCTGCTAATTGCAAGTTCGTGCAGAAAGTTCATCTTTCACAAAAGTGAGCATAACTCACTCATTTCTTAACGAAATCACTCCATTCTTTTTCCCACTTGCTTGGTTTGACCTTGTGCACATCTCCAATGGTTTTCCTTGGAAAATCAGACCCTGGAATGTCACGAAAATGGCTCCAAAGTGGTCTGTTTGTTTTTGTTTTCATCAAAACTTGTTTAAACTTGTTTAAACTTGTTGAAACTTGAGTTATCTCATCTCAAACCTATGTCCGAATGCTTACATAGTGGTTGGTTAGGCTTAAAAACAAGGTTGAGACATGTCAAACTAGAGGTGAAAACCTCACACACTTTATGTTTTCAACTTGGGTTTACACCCACAAGTAGTGTCCCAGTTCAACTTGTGCATGTGTGAAGATGGTCTAGCCTTGGCAACCCATCTTGAATCCACACACTACTTGATGTTTTACACTAGATTAGTTGTTGTTATCACTTAGTTCTTAACCCCCCTTATGTTTATAACACAAGTGTAGTTGTGAACATTAGAGGTACCTAAATGAAAACTTGTTCTTCCTACCTCCTACATGATATCCATGACACTAGAGGTGCCCAAATGGAGACTTTAATCTCCTACCTCATGCTTGATTTATGATTTGAAGTACCTAAACTAAGTATATTATATATATTTATGATTTTAATCATGGTCTTTTTTAATCATGTCAAACTCATTTGTGTCTACATATATGCTACTTGATCCACAATACACGCAAACGTTTGATAAACTTACAATATGTGACTTACATGCTGAAATACGAAACTTATACGCGATATTTATACTTAATCTTATTCAATTTATACATATGGATCCTTTTACACTTGTTATTTATGCTTAGAAACCTTTATTTACTCATAAAATAGCAAGTATAACCTTTAAGTATGTTATCAAACAATAAAAAAATAAGGTTTGGCTCATGATGGATCCCCCCTTACGGTTCCTAAGGGAACCTGATGGGGGAACTTTTGAATCCTGACCCAGCCTTACGGACCACAAGGATCCCCCCTTACGGTCCGTAAGGGGACCTGACGGGGGAACTTTGAATCAGCCGTGATTTTGCACGAATCCACACACTTTCTTCTCCTCCAATGGCCTCCAAACCCCATTAAAACTCACCTAACTCAACCCTAATCACTTCCCTATAAATCCCACACCTCTTCCAAGCATTTCACACTTTCTAATCATCCATATCACTCCCAAATCATCCATAATCAGCTGCTAATAGCAAGTTCGGACAGAAAGTTCATTTTTACAAAAGTGAGCATAACTCACTCATTCTTAACGAAATCACTCCATTCTTTTTCCCACTTGCTTGGTTTGACCTTGTGCACATCTCCAATGGTTTTCCTTGGAAAATCAGACCCTGGAATGTCACGAAAATGGCTCCAAAGTGGATTGTTTGTTTTTGTATTCATTAAAACTTGTTTAAACTTGTTCAAACTTAAGTTATCTCAACTCAAACCTATGTCTGAATGCTTACAACACTATTAGTGGTTGGTTAGGCTTAAAAAAAGGTTGAGACATGTCAAACTAGAGGTGAAAACCTCACAAACTTTCTGTTTTCAACTTGGGTTTACACCCACAAGTAGTGTCCAAGTTCAACTTGAGCATGTGTGAAGATGGTCTAGCCTTGGCAACCCATCTTGAATCCACACACTACTTGATGTTTTTACATTAGTTTAGTTGTTGTTATTACTTAGTTCTTGACCCTCCTTATGTTTATAACACAAGTGTAGTGGTGAACATTAGAGGTACCTAAATGGAAGCTTGTTCTTCCTACCTCCTACATGATATCCATGACACTAGAGGTGCCTAAATGGAGACTTTGATCTCCTACCTCATGCTTGATTTATGATTTGAAGTACCTAAACTAAGTATATTATATATATATATATATATACCTATATATAGATATATGTATATATGTATATATATATACATGTGACAAAGACTTAATAATAACTCCATAGTTACTTGTTAAGAAACTAGTTACATCATCTAAAGACCATACACTTGTTAGGATTCTAATGGGTCTTCGGATCCATGAAAACACACCAAACCCTTGTAGTTTCTATAGTGTCAAGAACAAGTGTCATGAGTGCAAGATGATTATTTTCATAATACTATTTTACGTTATTTACATTCCGAATCCATAATCTCCCGTTAACTCCCAATACTCATACACCTTCGTTACTTCTTGTAGAAGGGCAAGGTGCTCCAAGATAATCAACCTACCACACTCTTGGGATTCAAGTCGGATTTAGCTTGCAAAACCATGAGTATACTCGATCCCATTTTCCTATTTTCACACTTTTGGTGCAACATGTACAAATTCACAAATGACACAAACTTGTTTAGTTTATACTCTATCCTTACATATCATGAAACTTGTTTATATGCCCATATTTGCATGCTATGTTAGACTTGTGTATATGCTCATTAACCTTGCTAGCCTACCTTAACAATTTATAACGCTATAGGATTAATGCACCGCCCATAAACTAGTGGTAATTGTTATGTAAACTATGTTACACTCTCGTTGTTTTGACAAAGAATGAGTAATCAATATTGCGTTAGACTATGGATTGACATATATTATCACATGTTTAGCATGCCCAATTTTACTTATTTAAAATGTTATCATGATGGATATGAGTCAAATATTTCTTTATTATGCAAAGTATTAAACTTGTATGCTCGTCAACATTATTGTTGATATATATTATTTTAATACATGTTGCAGGAAACTAAGTTGATGATATGAAGAAATGCAATTAGGGTGGACTATATACTCACCTAAGTTTTGATCATTGTATTTCGTTTATGTCAATTATGCTGTTTGAACTTGTCGTATTTTGATTTTTGAACAATGTATTGCAATATTTTGTTATCAAAGGAATTATTATGATTAAATTATTGTCGCAAAGTAGTGTTATGACGTTTTGAGCAATTTGTTCGTCTCATCCCGATGTTTCCGCCATCGGTTGGGGTGTGACAGTTCCCATCTCAGAATATACAAGTAAGTATCCCGATGTTCGTCTCATCCCTAGATTTCATCTTACAGGTAAGTATAGCGTAATTGATATCTGTATCTGGGTTGTGCGAAGCCTTGAGAGCTCAGGTTAATACCACCTTATTGACAAAGAGATGAAGGCTCGACTTATAAGGTAGTGTTCCAAAATGGAATCTTTTTGTACTGCAATTGTAGTATCTTTTGATATTTTCAATTGAATGCAGTTTTGGGGGATTTTTGCAAAAGCATTATAGAAGTTCTAGAATATTGCTTCCGCAAAATCAGAAGAACTTGTATAACACCCCAGATATCAATCATCTATAAAGACCTCGTATCTTAGAATCAGGCAATCTCTCAAACGAAATTTAATATATCTGAGAGATGTTAATCCACAAGTTTAAGCAGTTGTAAAATTTAGTTTATATCCCGGAAAAAATTTACTAAACGTGTAAAGTCTATCGACACATCCACAGTAAGAGTTGTTTATCACTTTTTATACTTTATAAATGTGACATCCCGGTTTTTCGGATAACTTAAACGCAATACTTGTCGAATGAATTATGTGCTACGTATTAAACGTTTATAAGTTGGTGCGTTATTATGTGATATACGAGTTCGTGTTTTATGTTAGTTATAATGTATAGACGTAGTAAATAAACAAATGAATCGAGCCGAACGCGACACGAGCCGGCCTCTTTTCTTGCGACTCAAGGAACTAAACTTGGGGATCAAGTTCTAACCCAAACCTTAAACTCAAACTATTCGGTCGCGAGCAAACAACCCAAACCGACCCACCCAAGTCCCTTCGGCCGCGAGAACAAACCCAAACCGCAACCCATTCCCTTCATCTCTTGCGCCTATATGTACCAACACATGCATGCTCCATTCACAACACAAAAACCCTAATATCTAACAAGCCGACGGCAGCCTTGTTACACTTCCTTCGGTCGCGAGCAGCCTCTCCTTCATCATCTCGATCTGATCAGCCCTACATCACCTTCTCGATCGCGAGCAGCTTGTCCCTTTTCATCCTCTCGGTCGCGATCTAGCTTGAACATCCGAATCAGTCCCGTCCAAGTCTCGGCTTATTCACCGTTATTAAAGGTTAGGATTTATAATTGTTTACAAGATCATATTTGGATTATATGTTTGAATGTAAGGTTAGGTTAGCCGGTTTATTGATGATGTTTGCAAATTGATGTTTGTTCGAAATCTGGAATCATAGGCTGTGTATGTTTATAAAAACTAGAGATATTGATTAGGATTTGCATGGATGTGATATATGTATTGATCTATGATTAGAAAAATCAGTTCTTGATCGCCTAGGTTCATTGTATTGACGGTTTATGCGAATTAGTGGTGATAAAATGCTGAAACAGGTTGCTGAGTGATAGTTACAGCCGACTTCATCTGGCTGTAACTCGGTCATTAGTTGTCGAAAAACGGACTTTCTGAAGTCTAAGACATAGAGATTTGAATAAAGAATCTAATGGCGCTGGATTCATATTTTTCTGAAGTCGTTTGATATTTTTAAGTGGCCAATGAAGTTCAGTAACTAAAGCTGTGAAAATCCTGAAATTTTGTTAGTTGTTTATCGAGTTGGATTTTATAATCTGTAGGGAGTCGAATCATGAAATTTGTACAGCAACTAGGTATGGAAATTTCCGGGCAACTCCCACTGGAATTTTGTTAATTGGACGAGCGGTGATTTTTAAATAAATTCTTCCGTGGACTGCAGTCAGAAAGCGACGAATCTGACTGCAGCCTAGTATATTAATATTTATGATTAATTGGTAAAGTATTAGGACTTGAAAATTTTATATAAATTTCTACAGTATAATTGTCACCTTCTGTAAAATAATTGGAATTTTTGGAACGTTAGAACTATTTTATAAAAATCCTAGAAAACAGCCGAATTATGAGTATGTAAGCTGAAACTTGATAACTTGTGAATGTGTGCACCAAAGTGTTGTATGGATTGGATTATGTTCATGATAAATTGTTTTGATTACTATGTTCACATGAGGATACTTGCATGCATGTTTGAGTGTTAGGAATTTTGATTGTGTGTATCACTTTGTGCGTAAATTATGTGTAGAACTTTGTATTGGTGTGTTCACACACTGACTTGAAATCAATTGGTTTGTTAGGACGCAATTAGCAGTCCCATCCTTTACGACTTCTTTGCTACACTAACCGAGCAACTAAAGGTGAGTTCACGGCCCCTAATTTTATCCGGTTTTAAACAACAGGGGGAGAAACATGTATACACTCTTCAAACTCAATCTCTTTACGTTATACGAATTTAACGTCACATAACTATTCGGTAACTAAGTTAATGTTATTGTAACGTTATGGTCACTAAGCAGCTATATCACATAAGTCCTCGACAATCTCTCGGATCGTTAGTATTGGGTTTAAATAGCGGGGAAATTATAAGTAGTACTACCGGGCCCGACAAGCCCCATCCGAGCTAGTCGCGCTAGCCGACCGGGTATGGTCAACGGGCGAATAATTTGGCCTAACTTCGCCATGGTCAGTGATAGGCCTGGCAACACGGAGGCACAACAGTCAGCTTCGATCGCGAACACTTACGTGACATGACTTTAGGCTAGCTACCTATATATGTTAACATTGAACTTAATTACGAATCAACTATATTATCCCGGGTTGGGGATAATGGAAACAACAACTATATTATCCCGGGTTAGGGATAATGGAAACAACAACTTTATTATTCCGGGTTTGGAATAATGGAATCAACTATATTATTCCGGGTTGGGAATAATGGAACTAAATCGTTATCCCGGGTTAGGGATAACGGGGGAAACAAACTCATAACCGAACAAACGAATTTATGAAAACCTGTGAACTCACTCATCTTAAATGTTGACACTTGTTCCTTTACATGTTTCTCAGGACGCTAGGAGCTCTAGGTGCACTCACATGCATTAATCAAGACATCTTTTATCGAGTCTCATTTACAAACATTGTTTTGGGTTTTTCATTTGTTTTGGCGTTTGTGTTGGCGCCCGTTTCACTACTTATTTTATGCTTCCGCTCAACCATAAAAACTAATGCTTCCGCTAAACATTGGTAACTAACTAAGACAATATAAAATCTACGATGAATGGTTAAACAAATGATTTTTGGAAAACGTATTATCAAATCATATAGAGTCGTTCGACGTACTAGTGTTTCAGATTCTGGTTTGTTCACACGCCTCGCGGTAAAACTCCGCAAGTGGAAATTGAGGGTGTGACAGATTGGTATCAGAGCCACTAGCTATAGAGAACCAGGTTTGCATTAGAAGTAGACCTAAACTATAGCTGAATACACGACACTAGACGTAGTTTGGCACCGAACTGTTATATCTTGTTATGCGATGTACCACAACTGTGTTATGTAGATTATGACTTCATAATAAGAAATGAAAACAACTCGTAACTAACTACACAACCTAACAGGCAATGTCATCATCATCATCGTCATCATCATCCGACAAACTTACGCCACCAAGAGCGCCAGCAAAGGCACCTATGGTGGAACCCTTACCATCTTATGGCGTGGAGACACGCTCAGCTGCGAGGAAAAGGCTCGCTCTGGGGGAGGAGTCGTCATCACGCCCAATCATCGCTGTGCCGGTCAAACCGGTTAACTCTGTAGAAGTAGGAAATGACCTACTTAGAAACATGATACAGAAATAACAAGAACAATTAGAAAGAATGCAGGAAACCATCCTAGCACAGGGATGGATGATCCGACAACTGACAGGTAAAACTGGCTCGCTCGAGGAAGAGCAACATACGAGTAAGATAGCTCGTAACACTTTAGCCAGAGATCTGCGTGCTGAGCAGATAAGAGCCGACTGGCTCGAAGACAGAGTCCTGGAAAATAGTTGGAGAATTCAGGAGCTAGAGCAAAATCAAGCACCTGCACCAGCACCGGCCCCTCCAGTGCCGGTAGAGGAGGATCCGGAAGAGGATCCAGAGGAGGACCCTGAAGAGGATCCAGAAGAGGATCCAGAAGAGGACCCAAAGGAGGACCCAGAGGAGGATCCGGAGGAGGACCCAGCTGTAGAAGCCGGAAATGCCGCGCAGGATGACGGCAACGATAGTGATCTGGGGGATGGAGACGTAGATGACTAACACGTCTCGCTTATTTTATTTACTTTCCTTCAGTCTATTTATTTTCCCACTTGTGTTTAAACTTGAGACTTTATAGTGAATTCATATGTTTGGTTGGCACTTTGTAAGACGATGAAATTTCATTTAATCAAGTATTTCTTTTGACTATTTAATATATTTGAGTTGACATAACTTGATAATTATTTAAGTACGAAGTAGGATAACTATATTGGATATATAGACTTATCGGGGTGTGTTTATGTTGTTTTTCGAAGATCTAAATGGCAACTGGACGACGTGGAAACCTTAACATGACGCCCGAAGAACTAGCTGCAATGATTCAAGAGCACGTGAACGCAGCTCTAGTGGGTGTTCAGAACCAACCGGCAGGAGGGGGTTTTAACCCCTACAAGATGTTCCTCGACGCGAAACCAAGCAAATTCTCGGGGGCAGAAGGACCCATAGGACTGGTCCGCTGGATCGAAAAATCTGAATCAGTATTTGAAATGTGCAACTGTTTGGAGGCCAACAAGGTCAAGTATGCAGCCTCAACACTGGAAGATGGGGCACTAACTTGGTGGAATGCACAAGTCCAAACGCGTGGACTTATTGCTGCAAATGCAATGGCCTGGGCCGAGTTTAAGGCCCTAATCAAAGAGGAGTACTGTCCACGAGACAGAGTGCAACAGTTGGAGCAAACTTTATGGAACCACAAAATGGTGGGATCTGAAATCGAAGCATACACAGCAAAACATCATGACTTGGTATTTCTATGTCCCGATCTGGCCAACACTGTGGGGAAACGACTCGAGTTTTACCTTGGGGGTCTGGTTCCGGAGATTCAGGGTATGGTAATGGCTAGTAACCCTGCAACTGAACATCAAGCAATCAGGTTGGCGCACAAACTCACCGATAAGGCGGTGGAACAAAAGAAGTTGCCAGCTCGGGGTACGACTGAAGTTGCCCCTGACAATAAAAGAAAGTTTGAAGACTCGTCTGCTCGACAGTCTTCGTCATCCCAGCCACAACAGGGGAACCAGAAACGGTTCAATCATTACAACAGCCACCGGGGTCACCAAAATCAGCCCGCCAACAACAACAACAATAACCAGAACGCAAGCGGCTATGTAGGTCGAAAGCCGCAGTGCACCCGCTGTAATCTTCATCATAACGGCCCTTGTACCGGAAATCGCTGCCAACGATGTGGCAAGATGGGACATGCGGCAAAGGATTGTCATGGGGAAATCATGTCCCGACAAAACCAAAATCAACCCCAAGGCCCACAACAGGGTGTTAACCGGGGATGCTATCAGTGTGGTAGCACTGCCCACTTCAAAAGAGACTGCCCACAGCTGCGTAACAACAACAACAATGGTGGGAGCAACCACAACCACAATAACCACAACAACAACAATAACAACAACAATAATGGAAATGGTGGCACAGGAGGTGCCAAAGGTCGCGCATTTACATTGGGCCGCGAAGAGGCCAGAAACGACTCGAACGTGGTCACCGGTAAGTTTCCCCTTAATGAACATTTTGCTACTGTGCTTTTTGATACGGGTGCGGATAGGAGCTTTATATCTGAGTCTTTTAGGAAGAACCTAAATCTCATGCCTAAACCATTAGAGACCCCTTATGTTATAGAATTAGCCGATGGTAATTCTGTAGATGTGACCCATATAGTATCCGGCTGTCAACTCAAACTCGCGGGTCACACTTTTACCATTGATCTGATGACAACTACCCTGGCTAGTTTTGACGTGGTAGTCGGAATGGACTGGTTATCCGACGTCCGAGCTGAAGTCCTCTGCTTCGAAAAATCTATCCGTATTCCGCTCTCTAACGACGAAATCTTGACGGTACAAGGCGATAAGGCAAGCGCCGTCACCAACATCATCTCTTACATGCAAGCGCAGAAGTATCTTCGGAGAAAGAACTCCTTCGCTTTACTCACACTGGTTACCGAACAGCCTAAGGACGAGAAACGTATAGAAGACATCCCTGTCGTCCGTGATTTTTCCGATGTATTCCCAGAGGAATTACCTGGTCTTCCACCCCATCGACAATTGGAGTTTGAAATCGAATTGGCGAACCATGCAACTCCTATCGCCAAGGCTCCATACCGCCTAGCTCCAGCCGAACTGCAGGAGCTGTTAGAAAAGGGATTTATCCGACCAAGCGCTTCGCCATGGGGAGCTCCAGTCCTTTTTGTCAAAAAGAAGGACGGGACCTTCCGCATGTGCATCGACTACAGGGAACTCAACAAGGTTACTGTCAAGAACCGATACCCGTTACCTCGCATTGACGATCTCTTCGACCAACTTCAAGGGTCAAGCTACTACTCCAAGATTGATCTATGGTCCAGTTACCACCAGCTACGCGTCAGGGAGGAGGATATCGCTAAGACGGCATTTCGTACTCGGTATGGCCATTATGAGTTCTTAGTCATGCCCTTCAGTCTCACCAACGCACCCGCGGTGTTCATGGACCTCATGAACCGCGTGTGTAAACCATACCTCGACAAGTTTGTCATTGTGTTCATCGATGACATACTCATCTACTCCAAAAGTGAAGAAGAACATGCTGAACATCTACGATTACTGCTAGGATTACTTCAACAGGAGAAGCTATATGCCAAGCTTTCGAAGTGTGATTTCTGGATTCGGGAAGTTCAGTTTCTCGGGCATATCGTAAATGAAAAGGGTATCCATGTCGACCCTGCCAAGATTGAAGCTATCAAAAACTGGGAAGCACCCAGGACACCGACAGAGATCCGCCAATTTTTGGGTTTGGCTGGTTACTACAGACGTTTCATCGAGGGGTTTTCAAAGATCGCACAACCGCTTACTACCCTCACCCAGAAAGGCATCAGGTATGCTTGGGGTGACAAGCAGGAAGCGGCATTTCAATTGCTGAAATAGAAACTTTGCAGTGCACCCATTCTGTCCTTGCCGGAAGGGACAGATGACTTTGTAGTATATTGTGATGCTTCCATTCAGGGGTTGGGATGCGTACTCATGCAACGCGATAAGGTCATCGCGTATGCGTCCCGCCAACTGAAGGTTCACAAGAAAAACTACACAACGCATGACCTGGAATTGGGAGCAGTAGTGTTTGCACTTAAGATTTGGAGACACTACCTCTATGGAACGAAGTGCACAATCTTCACAGACCACAAGAGCCTTCAACACATCTTTGATCAGAAGGAGTTGAACATGCGACAGCGTCGCTGGGTCGAACTCTTAAACGATTATGAGTGTGCCATTCGGTATCACCCGGGTAAAGCTAACGTGGTAGCTGATGCCCTCAGTAGGAAGGAACACTTGAAACCTCGTCGTGTACGAGCATTACAACTCACTATTCATTCGGGGCTACCCGATCAAATACGCGACGCCTAGTTAGAAGCAGTTAAGGAGGAAAACATCAAGGCCGAATCTGTGGGAAAAATGGAACGCGATTGGGAAGTAAAACCCAATGGAGCCCGGTATTTCATGAATCGCATATGGGTACCTCTCTACGGAAACCTCAGAGAGCTAGTCATGGACGAAGCTCACAAATCCCGATACTCTGTCCATCCTGGTTCGGATAAGATGTATCAAGACCTTAAAGCTGCGTATTGGTGGCCCAACATGAAAGCTGATATAGCCACCTACGTGAGTAAGTGTTTAACTTGTGCGAAAGTCAAGGTAGAGTATCAGAAGCCATCGGGGCTACTCCAACAACCTGAGATCCCAGTGTGGAAATGGGATCAGATCTCGATGGACTTCATCACTAAACTCCCGCGAACTTGGGGTGGTTGCGATACCATCTGGGTGATTGTGGATCGTTTAACTAAGTCCGCACACTTCCTAGGTATTAAAGAAACAGATAAGATGGAGAAGTTGACTCGCATCTACATTAAGGAAGTAGTTTCTCGGCACGGAGTGCCAACATCCATCATCTCAGACAGAGATGCTCGCTTCACGTCCAACTTCTGGCAGTCACTCCAGAAAGCGTTGGGAACGCGCTTAGATATGAGCACTGCCTATCACCCTCAGACTGATGGTCAAAGCGAAAGGACCATACAAACCTTGGAAGACATGCTTAGGGCATGCGTAGTAGACTTCGGGAATAGTTGGGAAATTCACCTGCCTTTAGTGGAATTCTCATATAACAACAGTTATCATACGAGTATTTCGGCAGCACCGTTTGAAGCATTATACGGTCGTAAATGTAGATCACCGATCTGTTGGGCAGAAGTCGGTGACAGTCAAATCACAGGCCCTGAGTTAATACTTGAGGCTACTGAAAAGATTGTACAAATCAGAAACCGCATGGCGGCAGCACGAGATCGACAGAAAAGCTACGCTGATCAACGACGCAAACCGCTCGAATTTCAAGTAGGCGACAGCGTTCTACTAAAGGTGTCACCCTGGAAGGGTGTAATCCGCTTTGGAAAACGGGGCAAACTAAACCCACGGTACGTAGGCCCGTTTGTAATCTTGTGTATTGGACCCGTAGCTTATCAATTAGACCTTCCTGCCGAACTCAGTGGAGTTCACAACGTGTTTCACATGTCAAATCTGAAGAAGTGTCTATCAGATGAAACTCTAGTCATTCCATTGGATGAGATTCAAGTGGATGAACAACTGCACTTTGTGGAACAGCCTATCGAGATCATGGATCGTGAGATCAAGACTCGAAGGCACAGCAAGATTCCGATCGTTAAGGTTCGTTGGGACTCTAAGCGTGGACCGGAGTTCACGTGGGAAAGAGAGGACCAAATGAAAAGCAAATACCCACACCTCTTTGCAGCTGAGCAGCAAACTAACGATACCAACAACTAAATTTTCGGGACGAAAATTCTTTCAACATGGGGATGATGTGACAACCTGGAAATTTCTCATACTTTCGCGTACCATTGTTAACTAAATCCTTGTGCATGGCACTTGGGAATCTTTGTGCATGGCACTTGGGAACTTCTTGTAACTTCGCGTACCATCGTTAACGAACTAACTCTTTATGCGTGGCACTCCAAACATGTACGCTGCATTCTAAACCGCGTTTACTCAATTTTCGGGACGAAAATTCTTTCAACATGGGGATAATGTGATATCCCGGTTTTTCGGATAACTTAAACGCAATACTTGTCGAATGAATTATGTGCTACGTATTAAACGTTTATAATTTGGTGCGTTATTATGTGATATACGAGTTCGTGTTTTATGTTAGTTATAATGTATAGACGTAGTAAATAAACAAATGAATCGAGCCGAATCGCGACACGAGCCGGCCTCTTTTCTTGCGACTCAAGGAACTAAACTTGGGGATCAAGTTCTAACCCAAACCTTAAACTCAAACTATTCGGTCGCGAGCAAACAACCCAAACCGACCCACCCAAGTCCCTTCGGCCGCGAGAACAAACCCAAACCGCAACCCATTCCCTTCATCTCTTGCGCCTATATGTACCAACACATGCATGCTCCATTCACAACACAAAAACCCTAATATCTAAGAAGCCGACGGCAGCCTTGTTACACTTCCTTCGGTCGCGAGCAGCCTCTTCCTTCATCATCTCGATCTGATCAGCCCTACATCACCTTCTCGATCGCGAGCAGCTTGTCCCTTTTCATCCTCTCGGTCGCGATCTAGCTTGAACATCCGAATCAGTCCCGTCCAAGTCTCGGCTTATTCACCGTTATTAAAGGTTAGGATTTATAATTGTTTACAAGATCATATTCGGATTATATGTTTGAATGTAAGGTTAGGTTAGCCGGTTTATTGATGATGTTTGCAAATTGATGTTTGTTCGAAATCTGGAATCATAGGCTGTGTATGTTTATAAAAACTAGAGATATTGATTAGGGTTTGCATGGATGTGATATATGTATTGATCTATGATTAGAAAAATCAGTTCTTGATCGCCTAGGTTCATTGTATTGACGGTTTATGCGAATTAGTGGTGACAAAATGCTGAAACAGGTTGCTGAGTGATAGTTACAGCCGACTTCATCTGGCTGTAACTCGGTCATTAGTTGTCGAAAAACGGACTTTCTGAAGTCTAAGACATAGATATTTGAATAAAGAATCTAATGGCGCTGGATTCATATTTTTCTGAAGTCGTTTGATATTTTTAAGTGGCCAATGAAGTTCAGTAACTAAAGCTGTGAAAATCCTGAAATTTTGTTAGTTGTTTATCGAGTTGGATTTTATAATCTGTAGGGAGTCGAATCATGAAATTTGTACAGAAACTAGGTATGGAAATTTCCGGGCAACTCCCACTGGAATTTTGTTAATTGGACGATCGGTGATTTTTAAATAAATTCTTCCGTGGACTGCAGTCAGAAAGCGACGAATCTGACTGCAGCCTAGTATATTAATATTTATGATTAATTGGTAAAGTATTAGGACTTGAAAAATTTATATAAATTTCTACAGTATAATTGTCACCTTCTGTAAAATAATTGGAATTTTTGGAACGTTAGAACTATTTTATAAAAATCCTAGAAAACAGCCGAATTATGAGTATGTAAGCTGAAACTTGATAACTTGTGAATGTGTGCACCAAAGTGTTGTATGGATTGGATTATGTTCATGATAAATTGTTTTGATTACTATGTTCACATGAGGATACTTGCATGCATGTTTGAGTGTTAGGAATTTTGATTGTGTGTATCACTTTGTGCGTAAATTATGTGTAGAACTTTGTATTGGTGTGTTCACACACTGACTTGAAATCAATTGGTTTGTTAGGACGCAATTAGCAGTCCCATCCTTTACGACTTCTTTGCTACACTAACCGAGCAACTAAAGGTGAGTTCACGGCCCCTAATTTTATCCGGTTTTAAACAACAGGGGGAGAAACATGTATACACTCTTCAAACTCAATCTCTTTACGTTATACGAATTTAACGTCACATAACTATTCGGTAACTAAGTTAATGTTAATGTAACGTTATGGTCACTAAGCAGCTATATCGCATAAGTCCTCGACAATCTCTCGGATCGTTAGTATTGGGTTTAAATAGCGGGGAAATTATAAGTAGTAATACTGGGCCCGACAAGCCCCATCCGAGCTAGTCGCGCTAGCCGACCGGGTATGGTCAACGGGCGAATAATTTGGCCTAACTTCGCCATGGTCAGTGATAGGCCTGGCAACACGGAGGCACAACAGTCAGCTTCGATCGCGAACACTTACGTGACATGACTTTAGGCTAGCTACCTATATATGTTAACATTGAACTTAATTACGAATCAACTATATTATCCCGGGTTGGGGATAATGGAAACAACAACTATATTATCCCGGGTTAGGGATAATGGAAACAACAACTTTATTATTCCGGGTTTGGAATAATGGAATCAACTATATTATTCCGGGTTGGGAATAATGGAACTAAATCGTTATCCCGGGTTAGGGATAACGGTGGAAACAAACTCATAACCGAACAAACGAATTTATGAAAACCTGTGAACTCACTCATCTTAAATGTTGACACTTGTTCCTTTACATGTTTCTCAGGACGCTAGGAGCTCTAGGTGCACTCACATGCATTAATCAATACATCTTTTATCGAGTCTCATTTACAAACATTGTTTTGGGTTTTTCATTTGTTTTGGCGTTTGTGTTGGCGCCCGTTTCACTACTTATTTTATGCTTCCGCTCAACCATAAAAACTAATGCTTCCGCTAAACATTGGTAACTAACTAAGACAATATAAAATCTACGATGAATGGTTAAACAAATGATTTTTGGAAAACGTATTATCAAATCATATAGAGTCGTTCGACGTACTAGTGTTTCAGATTCTGGTTTGTTCACACGCCTCGCGGTAAAACTCCGCAAGTGGAAATTGAGGGTGTGACAATAAATCCTTAGCATACTGTGATAGTCTACTGATGTACTATTATTTCCTTTTATCCACAAAACTCTTTTTGTACTTTTCGCTTTTAATATGTTTTTGGATTTTCTGAAAAAAACTTTTCCCCCTAAAATTGAAAAACATATTTATGGATTTTTTGATTTATGGAAAAACATTAACCAACCGATGAGAATCATTCAATTCGCCATCCATTACCGCTTCACAAATTTTCTTTTAAACACCCTCCCCCTCATGATGACAAACACCTTGACACTTTTGCGTTTATAACAATTTACTGAACATGAGTTTTGTCTTTTTCAACAGTGAGGGTTCTGTGAAATTTTTCAAATTTTCTTCAAAAATTTGTAAAACTTTCAAGTAAACATTATTGGAACATGTTTCCGAAAAATTTTCTCCAAAAATTTTTCAAAAAAATTGTAAGTAAACGTTATTTTAAAAAATTCAAAATTTGTAAAAAAGGCCTTTATATAAAACTTGTTAACCCGGCCCGACTTCAAAGTGTGCCACAGAACTTCATTCTAATAATTTGCGTTCATCTCAAAAGTTCCTGCACAAAAATTCAAACAATTAGTTGAATAGAGACACCCAAGATTTTGCAGTCTTAGGCGTTGTTTCTTCAACCTTAATTTTGATTTTCTTTTCACAATCAGGTTTATTTTGAACTTTCTCAAACTTCGGAAAGTCCTTTAAACTTTCAATTTTCACTGATTGTATAAACAGTTTTTCTTTCACCAACCATGTTTGATTTTTCATTAAAGCTTTCTTGAAATACAATGTAGAAACTCTTTGTTCATTACCATTCGAGGATTCACCAGTTTCAAAATTTGAAACTTAGTAATAACTGGTTTCACCTTGTTTGTAGTTTCTGTACATTGTTTCAAAACCTGAGTTGATACTCCAGAATTTTTTTTATCAATATGAGCAGGACTAGGTTTAATTTGTAAACATTTACTAGCAATGTGTCCAGTTACTCCACATTTATGACACTTCATGTTCTCACATCGATCTTTTCTATCAAACCATACACTCAAATAATAACATTGATTTGATGTGTGGTAGCCATCTTTCCTGCTTCTCCTGTTCCTTTGATTTGACATTGAAGCACTGTGGTCCGACCTACACCACTTATTTTCAAATTTTTGTGAGTTTTGTTTTTCAAATTTGTTTGAATTTTTATAATGATCGGATGATTGTTCCGATGAGGTTTTATTTTTGTTTTGAAAACTTTTAAAACTTTGTTTTTGTTCTTCATTCTTCTTAGATGGTTTTTGCGTTGAGCATTCACCTTTTTCAGTAGATTGTAGAAGAGTTTCTTGAAATTTTTCTTTTAGTTTTAAAAATATTTCATGCTTATCATTTTTAGCTCTTTCATCATCGGTATTATCGTCACATTCTTCCACTATGACATCATCATAATTTTTTAACAATGTTACTTATTGGATTTTCCTTTTTATTATTATTGATCGGTTTTGGACATATATGATCTAATTTTAATGAGGAGGTCACAAAACCTTTCAATAATATTTCTGAATTAACAGCTTTATTTTTAACAGTCTCAACTTCTTTTTCAAGTTGAGCATTTTTCTCAATATGAGAATTTATTGCTTTTTGATTTTCTATATTTAATTTTTTAAAAACATTTTTATTTCATTTTGAAAATCTACTACCATTTGTAATTTTTCATTTTCTAAAATTTTTATTTTGTTTTCAAAATTCTTTTTATTTTCTTTTAATTTTTTATTTTCTAATGTTAAACTCTCAATCTCATTCAAGAGTTTGGCATTATCTGACTGATAATTGTCTACATCATAGACCGGGCAGACTGGTTTAGAACTTGAAGACTCATTTGTGGATATACTTAAAACTAGAGCTTCACAGTTCTTAACCACTACACTCTCTTGAAACTTATTCTTGAGAGATGTCCATAATTCTTTCGTAGTCTTGTATTCTGGTAAAAGTATCAGGATGTCTTCCTTAACCGATTGCTGGATAAGATTAATCATTTTCTTTTCAGCAAAATAATCATCTTTCTGTCGAGTAGAATATTTGCACTTCTCCAGAATTTTCTGATTCTCATCTCTAGGAACGACATAACATGTCCCAATCGCGACCCAACTGCGGAAATGCATAGCTTGGACCCAACTCTCAAATTTTTCTTTCCAAACTTCATACTCGTTCATACTTATCAACATTGGCGGCTTCTCAGACCCCATTTCGTTTTCCAAACTAATCTGTCGTTCAAAACACTTGAAAATGATTAGCAAACAGACAATTTTAGTAAAAGTTGACTTTTTAACAGACAAAATCAACGTATCGGTTTGCTAAAATATTTTAAAATTTTTCCAGAAAACTGTTTTTTACCAGATTAGAGCTTTAAACTCGTCTCGTCGATACGAATCTAACGATATATAATGTCCGAGACGTTTTTCGAGATTTTCATGCCTTTTTTTAGTCTCTTAGACAAGTTCGGGCGAACTTGTCAAAGCTTGTGAAGATCAGCTTATTAACAAGTTCGATCGAACTTGCTATAGATATTATGAAAATTTCCCTGAAGGTTAAGTTCGAGCGAACTTATGTTAGATTTTAAGAAAAATTGCAAGTTCGGGCGAACTTGTATTAGATTTTAACAAAATTTGATCAAGTTCGGGCGAACTTGATTACATTTTGATGAAAAATTACAAGTTCGAGCGAACTTATACAAAAATCACTGAAAAACCAATCAAGTTCGGGCGAACTTGATGAAAAATCACTGTAAAAGTGAGTTTTTCAATCAAGTTCGAGCAAACTTGATGCTATGTTCGAGCGAACTTGAGTTACAAAACATGAATTTTTTAATTTTTCGACATGAATTCGTTTGTTTTAAGCTCTGGTCTTTTCAAGGGTTTTACTATTATGGATTTTACTTATTATACTTCAAAATCAGTCCATTTTGTCCGTAAATTGTTCAAAAAAAGTTAAAAATGAAAGAAATGTAACATCCGTAAAAAACCGGGTTATCCAAACCCGCTTCGTTTATTAAACCGAATAATCAGTTATAAATTTGTCGCGTATTTAATGCTCAAATTAATTTTATACGATACATAATTAATAAACAAATTAGAATTTTAAAACATAATTATTAAATAACAAATTAAAAAAAATGTGGAGACGCCAGGTTTCGAACCCGGGTCACCCACAAGTTTTAACCCACACAACTTTCACCACTCCGCCACACGCACATGACTGCTATAAATGAAATCTTAAACTTCTTATGTTCAGAAACATTAAACCTGCGACCCCTCTTGATCCTCTGTAACCGGTAACTGTCAAGCGAAATAAAGGGAGAATAAATCTGTCATAAAAACTTGAATTCGAAACTGTTGCAACCATTACACCATCAGCAATCACTGTAAATCAAATCATCTTCGGTTACAGTTGGAAAATCATCAACTCATAAATCAGTAATTTGAAACTGAAAATTAAAAAAAAAGAAAAGAAAAGAGAGACCGATTACAAATCATTGAGCTGTAAATACTGAAACATCTCGTCCACCAAACGATCACACAAGAGCTTCTTGTTCAAACACTCTACTGCCGGAATTTATCTGTGTTCGCCGGAATTCTCTGCAAGTCGCCGGAAAACCGAACCCATTTCATCTCTGTTGCCTTACTTTATAAACAGAACATCTAGAGCTCATACCGAAGTCACCCACACTCACCTCAAACTTCCTGAAGATCCTCTGCCGCAAGATACACGTCGCCGGAATAACCTGCTGTCATCGGAATCTCGCCAGAGAAACAGGGGATCTCTGTTCGGTATATCTTACACCTAATCTCTCTCATTTTTATTAATCTCATATGAAGTTATTTACAATTTACTAAAGGGATTGATTAATGAATCGAAACAGTCGGATTTTTGAGTTCTGGGTTGTTTTAACGAAGAAGATGAAGTTTTGGATTGTGTATATATTTAATATAAATCGGGTTATTAATCTCATAAACACGGTCCGACCGGTCAAACGGTCAACTGGTCAAAAAGTCAAAAAAATTTATATTTTTATTTATTTATTTAATTTAAAAATCAATTAAAAATACTTAAAAATAATATTTTTAAAGTTAGAAAATGTCCTTAAACTCACAAAAATAAATCTAGAAATCCTATTAAAGTTATGAATTAAAATTATTAATCTCAAATAAATTCATTTTATTTACCGAACCACTATGTTATTATTTAGGTTAGTTCCTCTCGTGGTTAAATCCAAATTCGTGCGCATTCATCATCAATCCAAGAAACACACCCACTGTGAGTGAATCTCTACAAATTCCCCGTTTTAATCACGTTTTTGGGGTGTATCATGTGTCATATTATTTATTACATTTAAACACTTGTGCATCCATCATATCCATGATCAAATATGTATTCAATATGTATCAACTGTTTTTGTGGTTAATGTTTAGATTAAATTTATCATTTTCAGTACATACATCATCATAGGCCACCGTTCCCCATTACCTATGAGCAGGAACGAGGCGTTGCCAACATACGATCGGCTCCGTTTGATTGAGCCTTGATCGCACATACATCATCATAGGCCGTCCGTTCCCCATTACCTATGAGCGGAACGTGACGTTGCCAACATATACATTATCATTCATGTTATATACTCACGCAAAGTGGATTGTTATTGTTTGTTATTGTAAGTTTAATTACTTTTGCTCATATATGATTATTGCACATTTTTTCTATATTAAATACAACAAGAAATCAATAATAAATGTTTTCTAACAAGGTTCACTCACCAACTTTTTGTTGACCCAAAAACCATTTTACACATGATACAGGTGGACAGGATGAAGCAAGGAACACATAGGAAAATGCCTTAGAAGAAAAACAATGAAGTCTAGAAAGATGTATAGGACATGTTGTACTTGTATGATTTGATTGTATGATCTTCTTTAAAATTGTAATAATAAATAGAAACATTATATTAAATGTCATGAGCTTTGATGAAAACCCAATCATGCCCCGATCACCTTTTTCCGCTGCGGGTCGGGGTGTGACAGATTGGTATCAGAGCTTTTGACTATAGGGATATAGGATAGGTTATTAGACCCTTAGAGCCTATACTATAGTTGATTAGATTTTAATTGTTTATGTGGTTACATGCAAACTCATGATGTTTATTTCTTTCATATTTATTACATACACAAATGCATGCAAACACTTTCAATATTACATTTTGTGATACATAATGAATTATACTTACAGTCAAACGTACATACTTACATACATATTCATCATACATATTTCAATGCTCACATATTCAAATCATCTTCATACTTCCGTTATTCAAGATTTTGTCGCATTTTTTTCATTTTTCAAATCTCATTAAAGTGAGTTCTGCGATGGGCATGTAGTAACTCTAAGGGTACAAGTACCGGTAGTCGGAACGTCATGTCTAGGTTGTCATTCGTATAAATCCAATATAACGGACCAGTTTGCCTACCTGGGGACTAACAATGAGAGTACGAAGGACCTATTAGGCCAAAGCATGCCACACCAAACATCGTTCGAACTAACCCCACTTTGAGGTGTCACCGTGTCCAAACCTGGATACATTCCGAATATCATACGTTACATACATATTTCTCGATTTTCTCTGGGTTTTAGTGTACGTAATCAGGCTAACACATGCGAACCATATGAAAAACCCGGTAATTATGGGGGCCCACATGATTACGAAGGTGAAGTATGGCGGCATGCATGTCACACCCCGACCCGCAGCGGAAAAGGTGATCGGGGCATGATTGGGTTATCATCAAAGCTCATGACATTTATTAAGCGTTTCATATTCATTAATACAAATTAAATGGAAATTTACAATAAATGTTACAACATGATCTAACTAACAATCTAAACTTCTTTGTTCTCTTCTAACGCATATCCTACGTTTTCCTTGCTTCAACCTGTTCACCTGTATCATGTGTAAAAGGGTTTTTGGATCAACATAATGTTGGCGAGTGAATCCTATGGAAAACATTTGAACAAATTTATTTAAATTGATTATGAAATATGTGCACAACCAATCATGGGTAAAAATAGATGTAACTAAATCAACAATCATAAGATATTAAATGAAACACACATGAACAATAATGGAACAATTAGAGGCACGCGATGCTCAACTCGTCTCTCACGAGGAACTGAGGGGCCTAATGAATGAATTGCATAAACATGATAATATGAATGACACAACTACAAATAATATAATCTCAATGATACACACATGAACAAATATGGAATATTTAGAGGCACGCGATGCTCAACTCGTCTCTCACGAGGAACTGAGGGGCCTAATGATTGAGTTTCATATAATTTGACAAAAGGAAATAAGTAATCACAACCATATAAACAATCTAAGTTTAGGTCATGATGTGGTATGGCACAAGTTTAAATAAATAAATTAATTATTTTCATAACACATGACACACCCCAAAACGTGTAATTTAAAAGGGGGAGTTGTAAGATTCACTCACAGTGGGTGCGTTCGGTTGATGATGTTGAATGCACGCGAAGTGGTTTTAACCACGAGTGAGTTTAACCTAGATAAATCGCATTATGGTTTGGTAAGTAAACGGATTTTATTAATCTATTTTAGTAGGATTTTTGGGTGTATTTTTGTGAGTTTGAGGCTATTTTCTAACCTTAAAAATGTTATTTTTAAGTATTTTTAATTGATTTTTAATTAAAATAATTAAATATAAAAAATTAAAAATTTATTTTTTCTGACCGTTGACCTGACCGTTGACCGTTGACCTGACCGTTGACCGGTTCGAATCGGAATACAAGTGCGCTGAGTGAGGCTCGAACCCGAGACCTCCCGTACGCGTGCACGCAGCTCTACCAACTGAGCTACGTGTCTAACCCGTTATAAATCTGATTTTAATTATATATATATTAATTATTTCAAACCGAAAATCATTTTATTTTAAAAACAGTTTAAGCGAATCGGACGTGCACTCCACAGGTCTCGAACTCGGGACCTGTGGTTTAAACTAACACACAGTCCACCGCTGGACTGTGTGTTTAACATGTTATATAATTCGATTTTTATTATACTTAAATACAATTTAGTGATTTCCTTTTCTGCCTTATTTAAAAAGAATAGATAATTGTCCGAGTCGGTGCAGAAGACCGGACTCGAACTCGTGACCTGTGATATAAACATACACACAGTCCACCGCTGGACTGTGTGTCTAACTTGGTTATTATTCCGGTTATTAATATACTTAACATATATTTGTAGCGACTCCGGTTCAGTTAATCAAAAAATGATTTTTATTAAGGCGACGTGTGTGAAACGGGATTCGAACTCGAGACGTTTGTATGCTTAATGTGCACACAGTCCACCGCTGGACTGTGTGTCTAACCCGAGTAATAAGTTGATTTTAATTATACTTATAAACTACCGAAACATCGTCTTCCTCGTTGAGATTTAATCAGAATCGGTAACAGTCTGGTTCGAAGTTTTTAAAACATGTTATTTAGTGTTTTCCAGTTCATTATGGTGAGATAAAGGTGAAAAGAAAAGGAAAATAAGCGAAAAGGTATACCGACTGGACCCTCTGTTTTCCGGCAGAAACTCCGGTGACAGCAATCAACTCCAGCGTCAGGTGTCTTGCAGCAGCAAGTCTCCGGAAAGCTTGGAAAAAGTATGGGTATCTCCGGTATAAGCTTCAGAGGCTCAGTGAGGCTCGGAAATGAGGAAACCGGTTTTCCGGCGACGAACAGATTAATTCCGGCGAGTGGAATTACGCCGAGAAAAAGTGTGGTTTTGAGCGAAAAGGTTTGCAGTGGGTTGAGGGTGAATTTATAGGGGAAAATCGAGATGTATTTGGTCTGATTTCCGACTGGATTCGTCGGTTATAAAAACTCCGGCGGTTATGGTTTGGTCGCGGACTTCAAACATCGGTTATAACCGATGTCCTAATAATAGTTTACGTTATAAATGAAAACATCGTTAAAAGCTCGCGAGATTTCCGGGATTCCGACGACTGACCTGTTGGGCGCCGGTTTTGAATTCGTAATGTCACTTTATGAATTAAATGATTTCAATATTTACCAAACAGAACAAGTGGCGCAGTGGTTTGTGTGTGTGTGTTAAGACATGTTTCCGGACCGGTAGTGACCCGGGTTCGAAACCCGGCAGGAACAACTTATTTTTATTTTGCGTTTTTTAACAGTTTTTCAAAAACTAATTATATATTCCCGTATAATAATTGATTATGTATCGTTTAAAATTATTTTGGGCATTTAATTCGCAACGAAATTTTTGACTGACTGTTCGGTTGATAAACGGAGCGGGTTTGGTAAATCCGTTTTTGACGGATGTTACAGTATCCCCTGCTTTTTAGAAATTTCGTCCCGAAATTTAAATTGTGATATATTTGACTAAAAGAATGATGGTGTTCAGTTTGACAGTTATATGCTTAGAAAAATAAGGGTTTAAGTTTTTTGTTCGAGGCGGTAACGTTCCTTGTAAGGGTTAAGTACCCTATTCAGGAATCGCTTTTTGTTGCCTACTGTATAAGTATTGATAAGCAGAAATGATTTGCTAAAAATGATATCATGCATAAGAGTTTAGATACGTTTGGGAAAGTATGGTTATATCCTAAGGCAAAACTTCTAACACTACAACCTATATGGAACATAAATAAAAACACAACAGCTGATATTTGAACATAAGTAAACACAACAGCTAATATTCGAACATGAATAAACACATCAGCAAATATTTGAACATGAATAAACACAACAGCAAATATTTGAATCCACATTCTGATAGCATATATGTTTGAATGGTGGAAGTTCCTCTCTCGTTTGTTATGATGGAGAGGTTAGTTTATGTAGAAATGGAACACAATCCAATCTCTTTAAATAACATGATGATATAAATGTAACACAAATTCCAACCAAGGCAATACTAAATCCTACATGGAACTTCTCATAACCGCCTGATAATGCCTCTGATCCTTTGGCAAGAATACTTATATATAGGAAGTACCAGCGGCGTATCCACCATATTCTTGCCAAATTTTCATTAGTTTTATCCACAAGTTATGTTTGGTTACCAAGAAACTAATAAATCCTACATAGAACTTCTCATAGCCGTCCGATAATGCCTCTGATCCTTTGACAAGAATACTTATATATAGGAAGTACCAGCGGCGTATCCACCATATTCTTGTCAAATTTTCATTGGTTTTATCAGTGAATTATGATTAGTCCTATAACTCTACAACCAATACAACAAACATAAAATACTGAAATGAAATATATCTGTGCGATCAAGGCTCAATCGAACGGAGCCGATCGTATTGCATGTACTGAAAATGAAATGGATGTGCGCTCAAGGCTCAATCAAACGGAGCCGAACGTATTGAATGTACTGAAATTGAAATTGTGTGCTCAAGGCTCAATCAAACGGAGCCGAGCGTATTGCATGTACTGAAAATGAATAACTTAACCACACAAACAGCCTATGCATGGAACCTCTCATAACCGCCTGATAATGCCTCCGATCATTTGACAAGAATACTTATATATAGGAAGTACCAGCGGCATATCCACCATATCCTTGTCAAATTTTCATTGACTTTATCCGCAAGTTATGGTTAGTTCGATGCGACTCTACTACAAACACCACAACCACAAGATACTGATAATGAAATTGTCTGTGCGCTCAAGGCTCAATCAAACGGAGCCGAACGTATTGAATGAAATTGTATGTGCGCTCAAGGCTCAATCAAACGGAGCCGAACGTATTGAATGTACTGAAATTGAACAACTTAATCTAAACAACCATCACACAATCAGCCTATGCATGGAACCTCTCATAACCGCCTGATAATGCCTCCGATCATTTGACAAGAATACTTATATATAGGAAGTACCAGCGGCGTATCCACCATATCCTTGTCAAATTTTCATTGACTTTATCCGCAAGTTATGGTTAGTTCGATGCGACTCTACTACAAACACCACAACCACAAGATACTGATAATGAAATTGTCTGTGCGCTCAAGGCTCAATCAAACGGAGCCGAACGTATTGCATGAACTGGAAATGTAAATTGAAATGTGCGCTCAAGGCTCAATCAAACGGAGCCGAACGTATTGCATGTATTGAAATGTAAAATGAAATAACCGATCAAGGCTCAAACAAACGGAGCCGATCGTGCGGGCACGCCAAGATCAACCGCATAATTAAATGGGGATCCAACTCAACCTCAATGGATGGGGAGCCACGGCCTCGGCAAATGCATATACTGAAAACAATATATAATATACAATAATTACTCTAACAGTCTACACATGGAGCCTCTCATAACCGCCAGATAATGCTTCTGATCCTTTGACAAGAATACTTATATATAGGAAGTACCATCGGCGTATCCACCGTATTCTCGTCAAAGTTTCATTGGCTTTATCCTTTAAGTTATGTTTGGTTCTATGTGATAAAGAAAAACATAAAACTAAACGATAGGAGTTGAATCTGGATCTTCGGCGAAGAGGACTAGCTGAGTATCTTCGTTTGGGCCGTCATTATCTTCGACAGGATTGGTGTTGATATTGAAGACTCTTTCTCTTGCTGGTGGCATAGTGGTTGGGTTTTCTTGGTTTACTTGGTTAACTGGGTTTGATTGGGCTTGAGTGTTGATAACGTTAAACAATTGAGGGCATGTGTTTGTAAAGTGGGTAGGGTCGCCACAATTGAAGCAAGCTCGAGCATATGGGAACATGGGGTATTGGGGTTGGTGATAAGTTTGGGCCATGTTTTGAGTAGGGGAAAAGGTTTGGTTTTGAAAGGTGCGACAAACATTGCTCAAATGACCATAGCGTCCACAAGTTGCACATAGACGACAAGGTAGGGTATGGGGATGGTGATAAAAACAGTTGTTGCATCGAGGGTGAGGTCCAAGATATGGTTTCTTATCTGGGTAAGCTGAGTTGGGTGCCACTTGGGTGATTGGGATAGCAATGATGGGTATAGCGTGTAAAACTGGTTGATTTCGTTGGGTAGCAGCGAAAAGTCGCCCGACTCTTCTTCTCTTAGGATTGGGTTGAGAAGGGGATTCGGTTTGAGTGGAGTCGGAGGTTTCAGTCGATTCTTTATCCTTCTTCTTCTCCTCCTTGAAGTCTTTGTTTCGGATTCGGTTCTCGGTGAGCTCTGTTGCTAGCTCCATTGCTGCTTCCAAAGTTGCAGGCTTGGCACTTATTACAGGGTCTTGAATCTTTGACGGAAGACCACGAATGTAGTGCTCGATCAAACGGTAGAGGGGAGTGAACATGTTGGGAACCATTTGATGTAACTCGAGGAATCTTTTGTTGTAGGTGATGTGGTCTCCTTCCACTTGCTTCAATGAGTAAAATTCATCCTCTAACTTCTTGATTTCGCTCCTTGGGCAAAATCGTCTGGTCATGATTTCCTTCAATTCGTTCCAAGTTAAGGACATAGCATCTTCCACACCTCGTTTGGCCTTCTCTGTGTTCCACCAAGTAAGTGCTATCCCATATAATCGACCGGTAGCATATCGCACTTTGCGATCGTCAGGGCAATCGCAATTTAGAAAAGTGTTCTCCATTTCTTCAAACCAATGGTGAAGAGCAGTGACGCCTTCAGTCCCTTTGTATTTCGGAGGGTCGCATGATTTGAAGTGCTTGTAGGTGCATTTAGTGGTATTTGGGGAAGAGTTGAAAATGTTTTGGTTTGCTTGATTGACAGGATTAACGGTAAGTGCTTGTTGAACTTGGATTACAATGTTGGGTATTACGGCAGCCATTTGTTGAGCGATTAAGGCAGCCATGCGCTCGCGGGCTTTTCTTGCTCTCGTCTTCCTACGGGCGAGGTTAGAAGACATCTACCAGGAATACATGACAAGAGTATGAGTTGGATGCTTTTGGGTTCATGGGTCGCATTCAAGAATGGACATTCATAAAATAATTATAGATAAATAAATTACTACATCCATTGGATGTCTTGGGTTTTGCTCGCTGTTAGGCCCTACATGCCGCCATACTTTACCTGCGTAATCATGTGGGCCCCCATGAATACCGGTTTTTCATATGGTTCGCACGGGTTTGCCAGGTTGCGTACACAAAAACCCGGAGAAAATCGAGAAATATATATACAACGTGTGATATTCGGAATGTGTCCAGGTGTAGACACGGTGACAACTCAAAGTAGGGTTAGTTCGAACGACGTTTGGTGTGGCATGCTTTGGCCTAATAGGTCCTTCGTACTCTCATCGTTGGTCCCAAGGTAGGCAAACTGGTCCGTTATATTGGATTTATACGAATGCCAGCCTAGACAGGACGTTCCGACTACCGGTACTTGTACCCTTCCAGTTACTACATGCCCGTCGCAGAACTTACTTTGATGAGATTTGAAAATTGCACAAAATCTTTGGATAATGAGAGTATGAAAATAAATTGAATACATGAACATCGATATATGTATAATGAATATGTATATATGTATAATGAATATGTATATAAGCATGTATGTTTGACTGTAAATGCAACAAATATGAAACAAATAAATATCACAAGTTTGTATGTAACCACCTAATCAATTAAAATTTAGGCAGACTATAGTATAGGCTCTAAGGGTCTAATAACCTATCCTATATCCCTATAGTCATGGCTCTAATACCAATCTGTCACACCCCGACCCGCAGCGGAAAAGGTGATCGGGGCATGATTGGGTTATCATCAAAGCTCATGACATTTATTAAGCGTTTCATATTCATTAATACAAATTAAATGGAAATTTACAATAAATGTTACAACATGATCTAACTAACAATCTAAACTTCTTTGTTCTCTTCTAAGGCATATCCTACGTTTTCCTTGCTTCAACCTGTTCACCTGTATCATGTGTAAAAGGGTTTTTGGATCAACATAATGTTGGCGAGTGAATCCTATGGAAAACATTTGAACAAATTTATTTAAATTGATTATGAAATATGTGCACAACCAATCATGAGTAAAAATAGATGTAACTAAATCAACAATCATAAGATATTAAATGAAACACACATGAACAATAATGGAACAATTAGAGGCACGCGATGCTCAACTCGTCTCTCACGAGGAACTGAGGGGCCTAATGAATGAATTGCATAAACATGATAATATGAATGACACAACTACAAATAATATAATCTCAATGATACACACATGAACAAATATGGAATATTTAGAGGCACGCGATGCTCAACTCGTCTCTCACGAGGAACTGAGGGGCCTAATGATTGAGTTTCATATAATTTGACAAAAGGAAATAAGTAATCACAACCATATAAACAATCTAAGTTTAGGTCATGATGTGGTATGACACAAGTTTAAATAAATAAATTAATTATTTTCATAACACATGACACACCCCAAAACGTGTAATTTAAAAGGGGGAGTTGTAAGATTCACTCACAGTGGGTGCGTTCGGTTGATGATGTTGAATGCACGCGAAGTGGTTTTAACCACGAGTGAGTTTAACCTAGATAAATCGCATTATGGTTTGGTAAGTAAACGGATTTTATTAATCTATTTTAGTAGGATTTTTGGGTGTATTTTTGTGAGTTTGAGGCTATTTTCTAACCTTAAAAATGTTATTTTTAAGTATTTTTAATTGATTTTTAATTAAAATAATTAAATAAAAATAAATAAAAAATTTATTTTTTTCTGACCGTTGACCTGACCGTTGACCGTTGACCTGACCGTTGACCGGTTCGAATCGGAATACAAGTGCGCTGAGTGAGGCTCGAACCCGAGACCTCCCGTACGCGTGCACGCAGCTGTACCAACTGAGCTACGTGTCTAACCCGTTATAAATTTGATTTTAATTATATATATATTAATTATTTCAAACCGAAAATCATTTTATTTTAAAAACAGTTTAAGCGAATCGGACGTGCACTCCACAGGTCTCGAACTCGGGACCTGTGGTTTAAACTAACACACAGTCCACCGCTGGACTGTGTGTTTAACATGTTATATAATTCGATTTTTATTATACTTAAATACAATTTAGTGATTTTCTTTTCTGCCTTATTTAAAAAGAATAGATAATTGTCCGAGTCGGTGCAGAAGACCGGACTCGAACTCGTGACCTGTGATATAAACATACACACAGTCCACCGCTGGACTGTGTGTCTAACTTGGTTATTATTCCGGTTATTAATATACTTAACATATATTTGTAGCGACTCCGGTTCAGTTAATCAAAAAAATGATTTTTATTAAGGCGACGTGTGTGAAACGGGATTCGAACTCGAGACGTTTGTATGCTTAATGTGCACACAGTCCACCGCTGGACTGTGTGTCTAACCCGAGTAATAAGTTGATTTTAATTATACTTATAAACTACCGAAACATCGTCTTCCTCGTTGAGATTTAATCAGAATCGGTAACAGTCTGGTTCGAAGTTTTTAAAACATGTTATTTAGTGTTTTCCAGTTCATTATGGTGAGATAAAGGTGAAAAGAAAAGGAAAATAAGCGAAAAGGTATACCGACTGGACCCTCTGTTTTCCGGCAGAAACTCCGGTGACAGCAATCAACTCCGGCGTCAGGTGTCTTGCAGCAGCAAGTCTCCGGAAAGCTTGGAAAAAGTATGGGTATCACCGGTATAAGCTTCAGAGGCTCAGTGAGGCTCGGAAATGAGGAAACCGGTTTTCCGGCGATGAACAGATTAATTCCGGCGAGTGGAATTACGCCGAGAAAAAGTGTGGTTTTGAGCGAAAAGGTTTGCAGTGGGTTGAGGGTGAATTTATAGGGGAAAATCGAGATGTATTTGGTCTGATTTCCGACTGGATTCGTCGGTTATAAAAACTCCGGCGGTTATGGTTTGGTCGCGGACTTCAAACATCGGTTATAACCGATGTCCTAATAATAGTTTACGTTATAACTGAAAACATCGTTAAAAGCTCGCGAGATTTCCGGGATTCCGACGACTGAACTGTTGGGCGCCGGTTTTGAATTCGTAATGTCACTTTATGAATTAAATGATTTCAATATTTACCAAACAGAACAAGTGGCGCAGTGGTTTGTGTGTGTGTGTTAAGACATGTTTCCAGACCGGTAGTGACCCGGGTTCGAAACCCGGCAGGAACAACTTATTTTTATTTTGCGTTTTTTAATAGTTTTTCAAAAACTAATTATATGTTCCCGTATAATAATTGATTATGTATCGTTTAAAATTATTTTGGGCATTTAATTCGCAACGAAATTTTTGACTGACTGTTCGGTTGATAAACGGAGCGGGTTTGGTAAATCCGTTTTTGACGGATGTTACAATGCAAGGCCCAATTACGAGCAAAGCCCAAGACATCCTATGGATGTAGTAGATTTATTATTCTATATTTATTTTATGAATGTTCATTCCTAAATACGACACATGACCCCTAAAACGTCCAACTCATACTCTTGATATGTATTCCTTGAAGATGTCTTCTAATCTCGCTCGTAGGAAGATGAGATCAGGAAAAGCCCGCGAGCGCATGGCTGCCCAAATCGCTCAACAAATGGCTGCCGTAATACCCAACATTGTAGTTCAAGTTCAACAAGCCCTTACCGCTAATCCCGTCAATCAAGAAGATCAAAATGTTGTCAACCCTCCCCCAATTACCACTAAATGCACCTTCAAGCATTTCAAATCCTGCGACCCTCCAAAATACGAAGGGACTGAAGGTGTCACCGCTCTCCTCCATTGGTTTGAAGAAATGGAAAACACTTTTCTAAATTGCGATTGCCCTGATGATCGCAAAGTGCGATATGCTACCGGTCGTTTACTTGGAATAGCACTTACATGGTGGAATACAGAGAAGGCCAAACGAGGTGTTGAAGATGCTATGACTTTGACTTGGGAAGAGTTGAAGGAAATCATGACAAGACGGTTTTGCCCAAGAAGCGAAATCAAGAAATTGGAGGATGAGTTCTATTCTTTGAAACAAAAGGAATGCGACCACACCACATACAACAAGAGATTCCTTGAGTTAAATCGAATGGTTCCCAACTTGTTCACTCCCCTTTACCGTTTGATCGAGCACTACATTCGAGGTCTTCCTTCAAAAATACAAGACTCCGTAATAAATACCACACCTGCAACTTTGGAAGCAGCAATGGAGTTAGCTACAGAGCTCACCGAAAACCGCATACGTAATAAAGACTTCACGGAGGAGAAGAAGAAGGATAAAACCTCAACCGAAACCTCAAACTCCACCCGAACCGAATCCTCTTCTCAACCCATTTCTAAGAGAAAACGAGATGGGCAAATTTTCGCTGTCACTCAACACAATCAACCAGCTTCACAAGCCGTGCCCCTCCAAGCTATCCCAATCACTCAAGTAGCACCCAACTCAACTTACCCAAATAAGAAACCTTACTTTGGACCTCACCCTCAATGCAACACCTGTTCTTATCACCATCCATTTACCTTACCTTGTCGACTATGTGCGAATTGTGGAAGCTATGGTCATTCGAGCAAGGTTTGCCGCACCCTCAAAACCAAACCTCACCCCCTACTCAAAACATGATCCAAACATATCAACAACCCCAATACCCCATGTTTCCGTATGTTCGAGCTTGTTTTAATTGTGGCGACCCTACCCACTTTAGAAACACGTGCCCTCGATTGGTTAACATCATAAACGCCCAAGCTCAAGCAAACCCAGTTAACCAAGCAAATCAAGAAAACCTAACCACTCGGTCACCAATAAGAGGAAGAGTTTACAACATCAACGCCAATCCTGTTGAAAATAATGACGGCCCAAACGAACCACCCAACTAGTTTTCTTCACCAAAAATCAAGAATCCAACTCCAACCGCTTAGTTTTTATGTTTTCTTTATGTAATCTCAATCTTCACGTATCTCAATTATAAATTGGAAATTTTATCCAAGAATCTTAATGCGAATTACTATTTCAGTTTTGTTTTATAGTCACTGATTTAACATTCATATCATCGTACCTCACGCCGTATCTCCGTCTCATCATTTAAAGAAGTTGGGCTGTGTCTCACTTCTACATAGACTAACCTCTTCATCATAACAAACAAGAGAGGTACTGTCATCAATTCAAACATGTATACTGTCAGAATTTAGACTCAGGCTTTGGTTGTTGTGTTTGTTTGTGTTTAGAGTCACATAGAACTAATCATAATTTCCTGATAAAGCCAATGAAAATTTGATAAGAATATGGTGGATACGCCGCTGGTACTTCCTATATATAAGTATTCTTGCCAAAGGATCAGAGGCATTGTCAGGAGGTTATGAGAAGTTCCATATAGGATTTAGTAATGTTATGGTTAAAGTTTGTTTTATACTCACTGATTTAGCATTCATATCATCATACATCTCAACGTATTTCAATCTCATCATTCAAAGAAGTTCGGCTGTGTCTCACTTCTACATAGACTAACCTCCTCATCATAACAAACGAGAGAGGTACTGTCATCATTCAAACATGTATACTTTCAGAATTAAGACTCAAGTTTTGGTTGTTGTGTTTAGAGTCACATAGAACTAATCATAATTTACTGATAAAGACAATGAAAATTTGACAAGAATATGGTGGATACGCCGCTGGTACTTCCTATATATAAGTATTCTTGCCAAAGGATCAGAGGCATTATCAGGCAGTTATGAGAGGTTCCATGTAGGTTTTAGTAGTAGAAGTTTTGTTTTAGGGTATAACCTTATCTTTCCAAACGTATCAAAACTCATATGCATAAAATCATACTTAGTCAATCAACTCTGTTTATCCATGTTCCGTATTCATACACTTTAGGCAGCAAAAAGTGATTCCTGTAGCCGGGTATTCAACCCTTACTAGGAACGTTACCGCCTCCAATAAAATTTAAACTCTTACCCCCTTCTAGGTATGTAATTGCCAAAACTACCCTCATTTTGAGTCAAACATACCACTACTTAAATTTCGGGATGAAATTTCTAAAAGTAGGGGATACTGTAACATCCGTCAAAAACCGGGTTATCCAAACCCGCTTCGTTTATTAAACCGAATAATCAGTTATGAATTTGTCGCGTATTTAATGCTCAAATTAATTTTATACGATACATAATTAATAAACAAATTAGAATTTTAAAACATAATTATTAAATAACAAAGAAATAACAAATTAAAAAAAATGTGGAGACGCCGGGTTTCGAACCCGGGTCACCCACAAGTTTTAACCCACACAACTTTCACCACTCCGCCACACGCACATTACTGCTATAAATGAAATCTTAAACTTCTTATGTTCAGAAACATTAAACCTGCGACCCCTCTTGATCCTCTGTACCCGGTAACTGTCAAGCGAAATAAAGGGAGAATAAATCTCTCATAAAAACTTGAATTCGAAACTATTGCAACCATTACACCATCAGCAATCACTGTAAATCAAATCATCTTCGGTTACAGTTGGAAAATCATCAACTCATAAATCAGTAATTTGAAACTGAAAATTAAAAAAAAAAGAAAAGAAAAGAGAGACCGATTACAAATCATTGAGCTGTAAATACTGAAACATCTCGTCCACCAAACGATCACACAAGAGCTTCTTGTTCAAACACTCTACTGCCGGAATTTATCTGTGTTTGCCGGAATTCTCTGCAAGTCGCCGGAAAACCGAACCCATTTCATCTCTGTTGCCTTACTTTATAAACAGAACATCTAGAGCTCATACCGAAGTCACCCACACTCACCTCAAACTTCCTGAAGATCCTCTGCTGCAAGATACACGTCACCGGAATAACCTGCTGTCATCGGAATCTCGCCAGAGAAACAGGGGATCTCTGTTCGGTATATCTTACACCTAATCTCTCTCATTTTTATTAATCTCATATGAAGTTATTTACAATTTACTAAAGGGATTGATTAATGAATCGAAACAGTCGGATTTTTTAGTTCTGGGTTGTTTTAACGAAGAAGATGAAGTTTTGGATTGTGTATATATTTAATATAAATCGGGTTATATCTCGGGTTAGACACACAGTCCAGCGGTGGACTGTGTGCATTTGAAACATAGAGATACCGAGTTCGAGTCTGTCCTTGTTCCGATTCGTCACAATATTCAAACCTTTTTATAAAACCCAAATACGGAACCTTTCAGTTAGTATATAAGATTAATAAAAACAAGTATTTTAACCAGGTTAGACACACAGTCCAGCGGTGGACTGTGTGCGATTATAAAGCATACGTCCTGGGTTCGAGTTTTGTTGTGTTCCGATTCACTGAAATAATATACCTTTTTTATAAAAGCCAAATCCTGAAACATGTAATCAGTGTATAAGTATAATAAAAACCGGAATAATAACCAGGTTAGACACACAGTCCAGTGGTGGACTGTGTGCAAAAACATTAAGCACGTCGCGGGTTCGAGTCCAGGCTCCCGCACCGATTCTGGCAATTATCAAGTTTTTAAATAAGGACAGAAATGAATTAATCTAATTTGTATATATATATAATTAAAAACAGAAATATTTCGGGTTAGACACGTAGCTCAGTTGGTAGAGCTGCGTGCACGCGTACGAGAGGTCACAAGTTCGAACCTCACTCAGCGCATATCATAAACACGGTCCGACCGGTCAAACGGTCAACGGTCAACTGGTCAACGGTCAACTGGTCAAAAAGTCAAAAAAATTTATATTTTTATTTATTTATTTAATTTAAAAATCAATTAAAAATACTTAAAAATAATATTTTTAAAGTTAGAAAATGTCCTTAAACTCACAAAAATAAATCTAGAAATCCTATTAAAGTTATGAATTAAAATTATTAATCTCAAATAAAATCCTTTTATTTACCGAACCACTATGTTATTATTTAGGTTAGTTCCTCTCGTGGTTAAATCCAAATTCGTGCGCATTCATCATCAATCCAAGAAACGCACCCACTGTGAGTGAATCTCTACAAATTCCCCGTTTTAATCACGTTTTTGGGGTGTATCATGTGTCATATTATTTATTACATTTAAACACTTGTGCATCCATCATATCCATGATCAAATGTGTATTCAATATGTATCAACTGTTTTTGTGGTTAATGTTTAGATTAAATTTATCATTTTCAGTACATACATCATCATAGGCCGCCGTTCCCCATTACCTATGAGCGTGAACGAGGCGTTGCCAACATACGATCGGCTCCGTTTGATTGAGCCTTGATCGCACATACATCATCATAGGCCGTCCGGTCCCCATTACCTATGAGCGGAACGTGACGTTGCCAACATATACATTATCATTCATGTTATATACTCATGCAAAGTGGATTGTTATTGTTTGTTATTGTTTGTTATTGTATGTTTAATTACTTTTGCTCGTATATGATTATTGCACAATCTTTCTATATTAAATACAACTAGAAATCAATAATAAATGTTTTCTAACAAGGTTCACTCGCCAACTTTTTGTTGACACAAAAACCATTTTTACACATGATACAGGTGGACAGGATGAAGCAAGGAACACATAGGAAAATGCCTTAGAAGAAAAACAATGAAGTCTAGAAAGATGTATAGGACATGTTGTACTTGTATGATTTGATTGTATGATCTTCTTTAAAATTGTAATAATAAATATGAAACATTATATTAAATGTCATGAGCTTTGATGAAAACCCAATCATGCCCCGATCACTTTTTTCCGCTGCGGGTCGGGGTGTGACAAGAAATGAGTAGAAGATGAAATGTTCTATGTCCAATGTCTTCAAATTAGGCCAATCCTGCTCTGATACCAAATGGGGGTCCGCTGTACGGATCTTTCTGGTCCTAATTTGGCAAACCTAAGGTAAACGTGTGGAATCCGTTTGCATAGGCAACATTGGATACAAGTTATTTATTGATTAATCACTGTTTCATTGATTAGTAGACTTTACAGATCCTGGAAACACTTGGAAAGAGCTTCGCCTCTGTCGTGACAAAATCTCTGAAAGTTCGCTGGTGAGAGGCTAAGTTCGGGCGAACTTGACCTAGTCAAGTTCGGCCGAACTTGACATCAACACCATCATGACCAGCGAACTTGCCCTCTATCTCACTTAAATACACCTAGGTTCTAACAGATTAAGCCCTATCGCTCAGACTCGATATTATACGATGACGTAGGCAACAGACATATGCATCAACATAAGGTCGTAGCCTAGAGATCTCTGGAATGTTCTTGAACTTAAGAGATAACACACGATACTTGCATGACAGTTTACACATATACATATACATATACATATACCTACACACACGTATACCTATTTCTCCCATGGTGGCGCCGACTTAACTTGAGTGTTGGAATATCAACATGGCTTCAAGCTCATGGAGCCTCTACCGGGTTTTCTATGATTGCAATTTATACTTTGACCATCAACATGGATCTGAATCGGAGGAGTCTCACCTTCTTCACCCGGTACCCGCGGGGAATCTAATTGGATTCCTGGGTCATATGATTTTGCTTCAATAAGTACGTTGTAATGTATGTAAGCGTGTGTCCATACATATATATGTACATATGTGCGTATACACGTATAACTAAATGTTCAAATCAGAAAGACAAGATAGGTTGAGGAGTGTTGGAATTTCAAATTATGTGTTAATTCATATGGGATTAAGTCAAGTAATTAACTTTAAAAATTTTGGCATTTTTTAATGTTTGGATCTTAAATATATTTAAATTAAAAAGCACATGATTAATTAAGTTGAGTGTAAAGTTTGTTATTAATGTGTATTCAAATATTGGTAAATGGTTGTAGTGATCATGGAATTAAGATAAAGATAGAATTTGAACGACTTGCAAAGTCGGTTGTTATTACAATTATATATATATATGTATGTATATATATATTTTTTTAGAAGCATCGCAACACAGGTGGTTTATATGCATATGGTTATTTAGTTTTTTTCTTATATTATTTAAAGTTGATGTTAATTATTTAATCGAACCAAGTAACCTTTCAATTTCCTCCCAATGATTACTATAGCTTCCATTAACTCACTCATGATTATAAATTATTAAAGGAATTTATTTTAGTTAAATGAATTTATAAATGACATAACAAAATTAAATATTAAAAGAAAATCCAAAGGTGTTGATAAAAAAATATAAAAAATGGGTTGGGTTACGAATACGATTTATTGATGGATGTCACACTGGCATGGTATTTGACACAATTGATGTTGCGTACAACTTCGATAAAACATATGCACTTGCGGGTGGTTGGACTGTAAGGAAGGGAACAGAACATACAAATCGCGGTGTTGTAGTAAATAAGTATTTTGTATGCTCAAAAGAAGGCCATAAAGTCTTTAAACCTGTTGACACTTTAGCCGATCAGCCTTCTAATAGGTGGGTACGTAGGGTACCATCCAAAAGGACTGGTTGTCAAGCGCAATTTCGAATAAAGTTGAATGATGATAAGAATTATGAGTTATACTACTTCACAGAGGCGCACAACCACTCTTTTGTATATGAAGAAGATCTCCACTTACTTAGGGAAAATCGAAGCCTTAGTCGTTTGCACGAAGACATGATAAAGAAATGTTCAACTTGAACATTGGTCCAGTTCGCCCATTTAATATTATGAAGGAGTTGTGCGGTGGGTTTGATAGTGTCAGGGCGACCAAATGTGACTTCATAAATTTTAAAAAAGAATTAAATGTATTTATTGCTATGTTTGATGTTGAGATGCTTGTTAGGTGTTTAACAAGGAAAAAAGAGTTTTTACCGAATTTTACGTGTGAATACCAAACTACTAAGGAAGGTGTTTTGAGGTGTTTGTTTTGGGCCGATGAGGACATGAAGAGGAATTTTTATATGTTCGGTGACGTTGAATCCTTTGATGCCACGTACAAGCGAAACAAGTAAGAATAAGATTTATATATTCTGTTTAATTGTGTTTTAGCTTATACGTTAGGAGCTTTTCGGGCAGTTGTGCGTTCTTCTAATTTTTTTTTTATGTTTCATGTGTTTTCTAGGTTTAACATGATGTTTGTCCCTTTTATTGGGAATTACAATCACAATAGGAATTTCACACTTGGTGCTTCCATTATTGGTTCCGAACTGCTGAGACATGTAGTTGGTTACTTAATGTGTTTAAGGGCGCATTTGGGTACGCACCGCGAGTAAATTTTACTGACCAAGACCCTGCGATGAAGAGAGCTATTGAGGATGTTTGGCCTGATTCAAGGCATCGGTTATGCATGTGGCACTTCATGGATAAACTTACTACAAAGGTGTTGTATTTTTTGTTTAATTCATTTTTTTAATTATGCATATATGATGTGTTTTGAATTGTTAATTTGTTTTTTTTGCTGATACTGTTATTTGCACCGGTTGGACCAACTATATGAGCAAATGCGCATTTCAGGAATATTTTGTCTGCAATAGTCTGGACGAATTGTTTTTGCCTGAAGCGTTTGATTGAAGTTCTTTTTACCTAAAGCGTTTGAGAAGGATTCTTTATTGCCTGGAGAAGGGGACGGAACATTGCCAATTCCTCACACTTGTGCCTTTGTTCGTTTTCATATGGCGCATCATGAAGTTGCCACAATCAATGACATTGTGGGCTGTACACCAAGGCATCTATAATCTAATCGGTTCTGTCTCTCGTATTATATCCACTGCTGGGTGTGAAGCACACTCCAGATAAGATGAAAATGCATCCTTCTACATTCGACACAAAGTTTAAATACCAATACATGATAGAGGGATGGAAATTTGCATACAAACTGTGTTTTATAATGAAATCAGCTGATTTAGGCTGACGTGTTTTTTTAAGTTTTTTTACATCTCATAGTTCATGATTTTTTTTACAAGCCATGTTAATTTATAGACAAACTGTGTTTTAAAATTCAATCAGTTGATTACTAAAAAAAATATTTAAAAGGTGCGATAGGTCATAATTTATAATTAGTCAGTAGGATACCAATTTCTCCGGCATCCTTGGTACTTTCCTTCAAAGGTCGCAACTGTTGCGCTGTTGTCCAACACCTCAATTTTGTATTTATTTAGATTGAAACACACACAGTAGAAATATTTCTCGTAGATCACCGGTATAAACACAAGATTTATTTGTTTAATGTTCTTCACATCCGTATATACGAGCACGAAGTCCATGTTCTTAGCGAAGATCGTTGCCCTTACTTCATCAGTCGATTTATAATCATTTTCATTCTGTAGTAGTCAGGTTGAATAAATCAAGATTTTGACAATCCAACAAAATTCTGAAAAATGAATCATGCCAATATGTACATACTTACCAACATGTTAACTGAACAAAATAGGTGTGATACGCTGCCTTTTTGTTTGAACCTTTCTTCGTAGTTGAGAACAGCTGACCATGCTTTTGTCGCGCTAACATGTATGCAAATACCAGGAAACAATGATTCCAACGGGGATCACATCACTAAGACACCTTTTGCAGTTTTAAACACAACATTCCTATCATTAAACAAAAGTGACATAAGTTTCATATTCTCATTGTTTTATATAGTTGGCATCAACATTTCAAACAAATATGATATTGTGTTTTAAACAAATTATTGTGTTTTACACAAACTGGTTGATTTTGCAGTTCGAAGATTGATATATGTTTTTTAACTATTTTGACAACGTAAAGAATAAGTATAAAAATATTGATATATGCTTGCTGATTCTTCCGTTGCGTCAAGTCTAGTTCTTAGATCAACCACTCTTTTTACATATGGAGACCTAAGTGTTTCTGGCAATTCTACATGTCTTGCGGCCTCACCAACCTTTTCCCCATGTCAAGTTGTCTAACTACTTGGTCCTTTTTTATTGCAAATTCATATTTAGTAGCCGTTTTCTAAGAGAGTGGTGTGATGTAAAGTGGCTCATTATGAAAAACCTTAACTAATTAACCTTTAGGGGTGTTATCACGCTCAACACTCTTCATGTGTTCTTGAGCTGTTGCGGCCATTGTAGGAGTCCACTGCGACAGATCCGTCGCATACACGTCCCCAGCTGGTTTGCTCTTTTTTGGTGATAAAACATGAGGAGTTTGAGGTGCACAACGTGTTGTGTTTACCCACACATTTTTCATCAGAATATTATCCCATTGCGTTTGCTTTTGTTTTATTCGTTCACTGTCTGGGAATAACACGAATCCCTCAGCCAACGTGTCATTTATTCTCTTTACACATTCTTCGTATTGATTAAAAAACACATCCAACATACCCGCATGTACCTGCATTTTCAGACATGATAGTGGAGAAAACAATTTTCTAATGAAACAGGTTTTCGGGGGGAATTACGTGTTCTATGATTAAATATTTAGAAGTTTAACAATAAGTATAAAGTTATATACCTCATCACTATGATTGTCTAGTTGTGTAGATCCAAATTGGGATTCCATCGGGATCCTACCTCACCATCTGCGCCGACGTAAAACCCACAATCTTCGCTCTCATTTTGTGTTTGCCCTTACTCTCCATAGTTAAGGTAAAACTGTGTGATGTCTTCTACATTCACCACACCAATCTTTTCGGACTCATCCACATTCACATCAGCTTCTTTTTCAACAGTAGCTGCGTTGTCCCCATCAATGATATTCACACTACAAGACTTCTCGCCATCAACCAGAGTTTGGGTCCTTATTTGGGGTTCATCAATGTCTTTCTTACTTGTTTCGTCTACTTCCAGGACAAGATCACGTTCGGTATTCATTGAATTTTGTTCATCAGTGTTGTTCTTTATCGGTTCACCAGCTTCTTTCTTTCTCGGTCCATCAGCGGACTTCTTACTTGGCTCATCAACGTCCTTACTTGTTTCGCCACATTCATGTCTATCAACCAACTTTTGTGTTTTATGCAGTATTACTTGTGGTTCTTTTGCCTAAAGAACATTGGTACGTTTTTTACATTTCCTCCTATCCCGTTAGTTGGAATTTGTGTTTTATCTTCACACCGTATAACATTCGTTCGAACATTTTGCTCGTCCTTCTTTTCGAATTTCTTCTTATTTTTTTTCTACACCATCATCATCCTTTTTCACAAAAGGATACTTCTGTGGCGGATATAAAATTCTCTCATTCTCAAGCATTTGTTCGAACCTAACTATGTCCAATTTGATACTTAGTGAATCTATATCGTATTGAACCATATCTTCAATATGATGCCTTGACCTTTGTTGATCTGGTTGGTTTGTCCTATGGTCATTCACTAAAGCAGCCTGCCAAAGAGAACAATATTTTAAATAAAAAAACATGTACGACGTTAAATTAATATATAGTCTGGTCTACATTGTTTTATTGAAAACAATTTCAGTAACTTATTACGTTTTAAATACATTTTACATACATTATTTACCCACGTCAGTAACATTAACCATTATATCAAAATCTGAGATTTTTAAATACTAATGCAACAAACCTAAGTGTTTTATACTAGAATATATAACAGTAGCAAAGGTAAAGGCCCGAAGAAGTTGTCCTTTGGGTCCCATCCATCAACATTTCGATTCAAACATCTGATCGTGTACACACACCAGTTGAAGCTCTTAATGTCTAGTCCACGATGCATCAATGGGAGAAACCTAAGATTAACCGAGGAATTGTGTGTTGTTTCGCCAAGAATTGTGTTATAAAATATCAAGAAGTTTAATACGAATATTCTGTCGTGGGAGTTTTGGTTTACCATGTAAGTTTTAAACGGGACCGGTGACAATCTTTTAGGAGGATTTACGAACTGGCTTTTCCATTCAGCAACTACTTCACTAAAGTCTGCCCTTGCTCGTTCCACCTCTTCAACCGATTTAACACCTCGTGGTACACCAAAAATCTCGTGAACCAACTCATCGTCAATATGTATTTGGTGGCTTCCAACGTTCAAGACACATGTTCCATGATTGTAGTTTTTTACCAGCCACCACCCTAAGCTTGATGAGACTGTTCTCATTTGAAACCCAAGAATTGATCCAAATCCAATTTTTATAACTGAGTTTCTTTGGTTTTGGTTGAAAGAATCTACCATAGTCACCATGTGTTTCAACTTTGTCCTTAGCGATAGTTTCCCATCGTGGAACGGCATGTAAGGTTTTTTTGTTATCACCAGTTGTCATGCATACGTTGCATTCCTGCTTGCAACCTGCGATTTACTGAAAAGTTCAGTTTGTTTAGTCTTCGTCCTTGTCACACCCCGACCCGCAGCGGAAAAGGTGATCAGGGCATGATTGGGTTTTCATCAAAGCTCATGACATTTATTATAATGTTCCATATTTATTATTACAATTTAAAGGAGATCATACAATCATAATTACAACATGTTCTATACATCTTTCTAGACTTCATTATTTTCTTCTAAGGCATTTTCCTATGTGTTCCTTGCTTCATCATGTCCACCTGTATCATGTGTAAAAATGGTTTTTGGATCAACAAAAAGTTGGCGAGTGAATCCTATGAAAAACATTTAAACAATTTATTGAATCGATTATAAAATAAAGTGCATAACCACGTATAAGTAAATGTAGATGTAAATTTATTCACAATACACATAATATTAAATATTGCACACACATACAACAATAGATTGCTTTGAGGCACGCGTTGTTCAACTCGTCTCCCACGAGGAACTGATGGGCCTAATGAATGAGTTTTGAGGCACGCGTTGTTCTACGAACTGATGGGCCTAATGAATGAGTTTTAAGGCACGCGTTGTTCAACTCGTCTCCCACGAGGAACTGATGGGCCTAACAAATAGTTTGCATACAACTTGACAATATGTAATACATAACTACAAACAATATTTACATTCTAAGTTTAGATCATAATATGGTATAGCACGAGTTTGAATAAACGAATTAGTTAAGCGACACATGATACACCCCAAAACGTGTAATAAAAAGGGGAGTTGTAAGATTAACTCACAGTGGTTGCGTTTCTTGGATTGATGATGAACGCGCAAGAAATTGGATTTAACCACGAGAGAAACTAACCTAGATAATAACATAACGGTTCGGTAAATAAGCGGATTTTATTAATCAATTTTAGTAGGATTATCGGATATATTTTTGTGAGTTTAAGGCTATTTTCTAACTTTAAAAATGTTATTTTTAAGTATTTTTAATTGATTTTTAATTTAAATAAATAAATAAAAATAATAAAAAATGTTGACTTTTGACCGTTGACCGTTGACCGTTGACCGGTCCGGTCGCTTATATGTGTGCGCTGGGTGAGACTCGAACCCGTGACCTCCCGTACGCGTGCACGCAGCTCTACCAACTGAGCTACGTGTCTAACCCGAAATATTTTTGTTTTTAATTATACTTATATACAAACTAGATTAATTCATTTCTGTCCTTATATAGAAAGTTTGATAATTGCCAGAACCGGTGCGGTAGCCTGGACTCGAACCCGCGACATATGATTTAAACTCACACACAGTCCACCACTGGACTGTGTGTCTATCTTGGTTATTATTCCGGTTTTCATTAACCTTAACATCTAACTGCGAGTGGATCCGGTTCAGTTTAAAAAAAGGAACATTTTTATTACCGAGAATGTGCGTGTGTCAAGGATCGAACTCGGGACGTATGCGTATTGTTTGCACACAGTCCACCGCTGGACTGTGTGTCTAACCCGTTTATATAACTTGTTTTAATTATACTTATACACTGCTTACATGTTTCAGGATTTGGCGTTTATAAAAAGGCATTATATTTCAGTGAATCGGAACACAACAGAATTCGAACCCGGGACGTATGCTTTAAAATCGCACACAGTCCACCGCTGGACTGTGTGTCTAACCCAAGATATAACTCGATTTAAATTAAATATATATATAACCGAAAACTTCATCTTCTTCGTTAAACTTAACCCAGAACCCAATCCCGACTGTTTCGATACATTCATCAATTTCTTTAGTAAATTGTAATTAGCTACATATGAGATTAATAAAACGAGAGAGATTAGGTGTAAGATATACCGAACAGCGATCCCTTTTTTCGCCGGCGAGATTCCGATGACAGCAGGTTATTCCGGCGACGTGTATCTTGCGGCAGAGGTTCTTCAAGAAGTTTGAGGTGAGTGTGGGTGACTTCGGTATGAGCTCTAGATGTTCTGTTTTTAGAGTAAGGCACAGAGGTGAAGGGGTTCGGTTTTCCGGCGAGTTGCAGAAAGTTTCCAGCGAGTTGTTCTTGCTGAATAGGGACTTGTAGAGGGGTTTACGAGTGTATTGAGGGTTGATTCGAGTGAATAGCGAGTTGGTTCTCTGACTGAAAGTACTCATAGACTTCCAAAACCACGACTTGCTTAAAATCAAACTGAAATTTTGTAACAGTGATAACGGTTTGCGAGTTAAAGTGTTTGATTTCGATTTCGGTTAAGGATTGATTGTCATAATCTTTCTTTAAAACGTATACGTTTGAAGCAGAGCGGTTACTTACTGAAATCTCGCAATTGACTCGCATGGCACGAATATTTATATTTATTGATTTCAATTATTTCCCAAAGAGTGCAGGTAGCCTAGTGGTGCATTGTGTGTTGGTTTGAGCGGGAGACCCGGGTTTGAAACCCGGCGTCTCTATTTAATTTTTATCTCCTCATTTATTATTGATTATTAATTATAGTTTTTAAATTATAATATATTGATTAATTGTGTATCGTATAAAATTAATTTGAGCATTAAATATGCAACGAAATTTTTAACTGGTTGTTCGGTTAATAAACGAAGCGGGTTTGGTTAACCTGGTTTTTTACGGATGTTACAGTATCCCCTACTTTTAGAAATTTCATCTCGAAATTTAAGTAATGGCATGTTTGTCTCAAAAGGATGGTGTTTAGTTTGACAGTTTCATACTTAGAAAGGTGTAAGAGTTTAAATTTTGTTTGCGGCGGTAACGTTCCTTGTAAGGGTTGAGTACCCTACTACAGGAATCGCTTTTTGATGCCTAAGTTAATGAATATTGATAAACAGAGTTGATTGACTAAATATGATTTCATGCGCAAGAGTTTTGATATGTTTGGAAAGATAAGGTTATATCCTAAAACAAAACTTCTACTACTATAACCTACACGGAACTTCTCATAACCGCCTGACAATGCCTCTGACCCTTTGGCAAGAATACTTATATATAGGAAGTACCAGTGGCGTATCCACCATATTCTTGTCAAATTTTCATTGGTTTTATCAGTAAGTTATGATTGGTTCGATGATGTGACTTTAGAACATAAACAAACATAACAACCAAAGCCTGAGTCCTAATTCTGATAGTATACATGTTTGAATGGTGACAGTACCTCTCTCGTTTGTTATGATGAAGAGGTTAGTCTATGTAGAAATGGGACACAATCTAATTTTATTTAAATGATGAGATGATATGAATGCTAAATCAGTGAGTATAAAACAAATTTCAACCAAGACATTACTAAATCCTACATGGAACTTCTCATAACCGCCTGACAATGCCTCTGATCCTTTGACAAGAATACTTATATATAGGAAGTACCAGCGGCGTATCCACCATATTCTTGTCAAATTTTCATTGGTTTTATCAGTAAGTTATGATTGGTTCTATGATGTGACTCTAGAACATAAACAACACAACAACCAAAGCTTGAGTCTTAATTCTGATAGTATACATGTTTGAATGATGACAGTTCCTCTCTCGTTTGTTATGATGGAGAGGTTAGTCTATGTAGAAGTGAGACACATCCCAATTTCTTTAAATAATGAGATTGAAATACGTTGAGATGTATGATGATATGAATGTTAAATCAATGAGTATAAAACAAAACTGAAGTAGTAATTCGCATTAAGATCCTTGGATAAATTTCCAATTTATAATTGAGACACGTGAAAATTGAGATAACATAAGGAAAACATAAAAATGAAGCGGTTGGAGTTGAATCTTGATTTTTGGTGAAGGAGACTAGTTGGGTGGTTTATTTGGAACGTCATTATCTTCAACAGGATTGGCGTTAATGTTGAAAACTCTTCCTCTTGCTGGTGGCCTAGTGGTTAGGTTTTCTTGATTTGCTTGGTTAACTGGGTTTGCTTGAGCTTGGGCGTTTATGATGTTAACCAATCGAGGGCACGTGTTTCTAAAATGAGTAGGGTCGCCACAATTAAAACAAGCTCGAACATATGGGAACATGGGGTATTGGGATTGTTGATATGTTTGGATCATGTTTTGAGTAGGGGGTGAGGTTTGGTTTTGAGAGGTGCGGCAAACCTTGCTCAAATGACCATAGCGTCCACAATTTGCACATAGTCGACAAGGTAAAGTAGAGGGATGGTATTAAAAGAAGGTGTTGCATTGAGGGTGAGGTCCAAAGTAAGGTTTCTTATTTGGGTAAGTTGAGTTGGGTGCTACTTGAGTGATTGGGATAGCTTGGAGGGGTACGGCTTGTGAGGCTGGTTGATTGCGTTGGGTGACAGCGAAAAGTTGCCCATCTCGTTTTCTCTTAGAAATGGGTTGAGAAGGGGATTCGGTTTGGGTGGAGTTTGAGGTTTCCGTTGATGCTTTATCCTTCTTCTTCTCCTCCTTGAAGTCCTTATTTCGTATGCGGTTCTCGGTGAGCTCTGTAGCTAACTCCATTGCTTCTTCCAAAGTTGCAGGTGTAGTACTTATTACAGAGTCTTGAATTTTTGAAGGAAGACCTCGAATGTAGTGCTCGATCAAACGGTAGAGGGGAGTGAACAAGTTGGGGACCATTTGATTTAACTCAAGGAATCTCTTGTTGTACGTAGTGTGGTCGCCTTCCTTTTGTTTCAAAGAATAGAGCTCATCCTCCAATTTCTTGATTTCGCTTGTTGGGCAAAACCGTCTTGTCATGATTTCCTTCAACTCTTCCCAGGTCAAAGTCATAGCATCTTCAACACCTCCGTTTGGCTTTTTCTGTATTCCACCATGTAAGTGCTATTCCAAGTAAACGACCAGTAGCATATCGCACTTTGCGATTACCAGGGCAATCGCAATTTAGAAATGTATTTTCCATTTCTTCAAACCAATGGAGAAGAGAGGTGACACCTTCAGTCCCTTCGTATTTTGGAGGGTTGCAGGATTTGAAATGCTTGAAGGTGCATTTAGTGGTAATTGGGGGAGGATTGACAACATTTTGATCTTCTTGATTGACGGGATTAGCGGTAAGGGCTTCTTGGACTTGAACTACAATGTTGGGTATTACGGCAGCCATTTGTTGAGCGATTTGGGCAGCCATGCGCTCGCGGGCTTTTCCTGATCTCATCTTCCTACGAGCGAGACTAGAAGACATCTACAAGGAATACATATCAAGAGTATGAGTTGGACGTTTTAGGGGTCATGGGTCGTATTTAGGAATGAACATTCATAAAATAAATATAGAATAATAATCTACTACATCCATAGGATGTCTTGGGCTTTGCTCGTAATTGGGCCTTGCATGCCGCCATACTTCACCTTCGTAATCATGTGGGCCCCCATGATTACCGGGTTTTTCATATGGTTCGCATGTGTTAGCCTGGTTACGTACACTAAAACCCGGAGAAAATCGAGAAATATGTATGTAACGTATGATTTTCGGAATGTATCCAGGTGTGGACACGATGACACGTCAAAGTGGGGTTAGTTCGAACGACGTTTGGTGTGGCATGCTTTGGCCTAATAGGTCCTTCATACTCTCATCGTTAGTCCCTAGGTAGGCAAACTGGTCCGTTATATTAGATTTATACGATTGCCAACCTAGACAGGACGTTCCGACTACCGGTACTTGTACCCTTACAGTTACTACATGCCCGTCGCAGAACTCACTTCGATGAGATTTGAAAAATGAAAAATGCGACAAAATCTTGAATAACGGAAGTAGGAAGATAATTTGAATATGTGAGCATTGAAATATGTATGATGAATGTGTATGTAATTATGTATGTTTGGCTGTAAGTATAATTCACTATGTATCACAAAATGTAGTATTGGAAGTATTTGCATGCATTTGCGTATGTAATAAATATGAAAGAAATAAACATCATGAGTTTGCATATAACCACATAAACAATTAAAATCTAATCAACTATAGTATAGGCTCTAAGGGTCTAATGACCTATCCTATATCCCTATAGGCATGATTGGATTTTCATCAAAGCTCATGACATTTATTATAATGTTTCATATTCATTATTACAATTTAAAGGAGATCATACAATCATAATTACAACATGTTCTATACATCTTTCTAGACTTCATTATTTTCTTCTAAGGCATTTTCCTATGTGTTCCTTGCTTCATCCTGTCCACCTGTATCATGTGTAAAAATGGTTTTTGGATCAACAAAAAGTTGGCGAGTGAATCCTATGAAAAACATTTAAACAAGTTTATTGAATCGATTATAAAATAAAGTGCATAACCACATATGAGTAAATGTAGATGTAAATTTATTCACAATACACATAATATTAAATATTGCACACACATACAACAATAGATTGTTTTGAGGTACGCGTTGTTCAACTCGTCTCCCACGAGGAACTGATGGGCCTAATGAAGGAGTTTTGAGGCACGCGTTGTTCTACGAACTGATGGGCCTAATGAATGAGTTTTAAGGCACGCGTTGTTCAACTCGTCTCCCACGAGGAACTGATGGGCCTAACAAATAGTTTGCATACAACTTGACAATATGTAATACATAACTACAAACAATATTTACATTCTAAGTTTAGATCATAATATGGTATAGCACGAGTTTGAATAAACGAATTAGTTAAGCGACACATGATACACCCCAAAACGTGTAATAAAAAGGGGAGTTGTAAGATTCACTCACAGTGGTTGCGTTTCTTGGATTGATGATGAACGCGCACGAAATTGGATTTAACCACGAGAGAAACTAACCTAGATAATAACATAACGGTTCGGTAAATAAGCGGATTTTATTAATCAATTTTAGTAGGATTATCGGATATATTTTTGTGAGTTTAAGGCTATTTTCTAACTTTAAAAATGCTATTTTTAAGTATTTTTAATTGATTTTTAATTTAAATAAATAAATAAAAATAATAAAAAATGTTGACTTTTGACCATTGACCGTTGACCGTTGACCGGTCCGGTCGCTTATATGTGTGCGCTGTGTGAGACTCGAACCCGTGACCTTCAGTACGCGTGCACGCAGCTCTACCAACTGAGCTACGTGTCTAACCCGAAATATTTCTGTTTTTAATTATATTTATATACAAACTAGATTAATTCATTTCTGTCCTTATATAAAAAGTTTGATAATTGCCAGAACCGGTGCGGTAGCCTGGACTCGAACCCGCGACGTATGATTTAAACTCGCACACAGTCCACCACTGGACTGTGTGTCTAACTTGGTTATTATTCTGGTTTTCATTAAACTTAACATCTAACTGCGAGTGGATCCGGTTCAGTTTAAAAAAAAGGAACATTTTTATTACCGAGAATGTGCGTGTGTCAAGGATCGAACTCAGGACGTATGCGTATTGTTTGCACACAGTCCACCGCTCGACTGTGTGTCTAACCCATTTATATAACTTGTTTTAATTATACTTATACACTGCTTACATGTTTCAGGATTTGGCGTTTATAAAAAGGCATTATATTTCAGCGAATCGGAACACAACAGAATTTGAACCCGGGACGTATGCTTTAAAATCGCACACAGTCCACCGCTGGACTGTGTGTCTAACCCGAGATATAACTCGATTTAAATTAAATATATATATAACCAAAAACTTCATCTTCTTCGTTAAACTTAACCCAGAACCCAATCCCGACTGTTTCGATACATTCATCAATTTCTTTAGTAAATTGTAATTAGCTACATATGAGATTAATAAAAACGAGAGAGATTAGGTGTAAAATATACCGAACAGAGATCCCCTGTTTCGCCGGCGAGTTTCCGATGACAGCAGGTTATTCCGGCGACGTGTATCTTGCGGCAGAGGTTCTTCAAGAAGTTTGAGGTGAGTGTGGGTGACTTCGGTATGAGCTCTAGATGTTCTGTTTTTAGAGTAAGGCACAGAGGTGAAGGGGTTCGGTTTTCCGGCGAGTTGCAGAAATTTTCCGGCGAGTTGTTCTTGCTGAATAGGGACTTGTAGAGGGGTTTACGAGTGTATTGAGGGTTGATTCGAGTGAATAGCGAGTTGTTTCTCTGACTGAAAGTACTCATAGACTTCCAAAGCCACGACTTGCTTAAAATCAAACGGAAATTTTGTAACAGTGATAACGGTTTGCGAGTTAAAGTGTTTGACTTCGATTTCGGTTAAGGATTGATTGTCATAATCGTTCTTTAAAACGTATATGTTTGAAGCAGAGCGGTTACTTACTGAAATCTCGCAATTGACTCGCATGGCACAAATATTTATATTTATTGATTTCAATTATTTCCCAAAGAGTGCAGGTAGCCTAGTGGTGCATTGTGTGTTTGTTTGAGCGGGAGACCCGGGTTCGAAACCCGGCGTCTCTATTTAATTTTTATCTCCTCATTTATTATTGATTATTAATTATTGTTTTTAAATTATAATTTATTGATTAATTGTGTATCGTATAAAATTAATTTGAGCATTAAATATGCAACGAAATTTTTAACTGGTTGTTCGGTTAATAAACGAAGCGGGTTTGGTTAACCCGGTTTTTTACGGATGTTACACTCCTCTCCTTTTTTGGTGGCGGGATTACACAATAATTTTTCAAAGTCTTGTCACTCATTTTGTGTGATACGTGCTACAGCACATTCAAATATATACACATGAAGTTATAATCATAAAATACAACACACGAAAAGCATATCTTTTAAATCATTGACTTCCCATCTTACCTGTTTGCACTAGTTGAAGGTTCGGCACAACAACAGCATTTATGTTTGTTGAATCACAAACTACAACACACAAAAAGTAGACGGGATGTTACTATTATATATAACACATATTATTACTCATTGATATGAACATTTGAAATCCAATCTAACTTTTTAGCACGGGATGAACTTACAGCACAACACTAGGTTTTGCAATTTCTGATTCACACACTACAACAAACGGAATATATTTGTGATGTTAGTGTAAATTACATTCGACACCAACTTAAGAATGAAAACCACTTTCACCGCAACTTACTTTTTGGCACGGGTTTAAGAATAGGCACATTCGTTGGTTATACGTTAACATTTCCTGGATAAAAAACAAATTATTTGGTTGTTAATAAGCTATGACATACCAATCCTTTAAATCTTTGACATCCCCAATTTTACCTGTTGTCAAGGGTTGAAATTTCGTCACAGCGTCAGGTTGTGGATTTTTAGAATCACAAACTTTCGGCACAACGACTGGTTCTACATTAACACAAATCCACTTTTTTAATAAAATATGACATACCAATCCACCCCACCCGAAACACATTTACCTGCATTCACTAAATGTTGATCTATATCTGACTCATCCAACACAAGTGGGTCATCAAAAGTGTTATTGAACTGTGACACTTCACGTTTTAAATCGTTGTTCAATCTCGATCTTTCAAACCACTTCTGGAAGTGAAATGGCAAACTGCTACGCAAAGGTAATCAGTTTAACGCGACATACACTCCGAAACATTGACATAAGCTAAACATACCCTAAATATCCTTTACATAACTTGGAAATAAGTTTCGAAGGGTTCAAATTGGTAAAAACACGCTTATGCAACTCTAGGGACTATTTTGCAAATTCTGTGAAAGTACGCCGGTTCGCGTATTTCATAATACGGAACACGTACGTACATCCAAAAATTTTTGTAATCATTAAAATCTTGTATTTTAATGATTGGAATGCAAAAATATCATTTGTTACACAATTACGGTCGTTTACGTTTTAATTAAAGCGTTCGTCGTAATTAAGCGAAAAACGCAACCGTACAACCGAACGAATCGACATCCATGACCATTTTTAGCATAATTCCAGTTACATATGCCTTAACGTGAAGACTCAATGCGTGAGAAATACCCACACCTTTTTCCTGTAACTACAACTACTTAAATTTCGGGACGAAATTTCTAAAAGTAGGGATACTATAACATTTGTCGAAAAACGGGTTTTCGAAACCCGCTTCGTTTAATAACCGAACAATCAGTTTTAAATTTTTGTTGTTCATTTACGGCTTATTTTAATTTTAAACGATTCATAATTAATCAACAAATTAGAAGATATAAATTATAATTGTAAAAATATAAAAATAAATTAATTAAAAAGGAAAACCGGCTGCCGGGAGTCGAACCCGGGTCAGCCGGAAATCCCCTAAAGACTTAACCTTCACACCATCAACCGCTCCGCCACTTTGATTTTCTGATAACATAATGAATCAATTAATTCAAATAATAAAGCGCGGAAGTCAAATTCAGTCAAAATCGCGCCCAAATAGCAGTCGTCGGAAATCCCGACGACTTCGCCGATAATTTACGTTTCCGTCCAAAATAACCGAAGAATTAACTCTAACGACGGTTATAACCGACGTCTGAACCCGCGACATCAGTCATAACCGCCGGAGAACGGCTGACTTCGAATTGAGACCGAATTCAGACCCCATACATCTCGATACTACCCTATAAATTCACCCACAATTCACCGGAAACCTTTTCGCTCACAAATCGCACCGTTTCTCGACAAAAATTCAATCGCCGGAAAAAAACTGTAAGTCGCCGGAAAACCGAGACTCACATCCACACGGTAATTATTTCAACCCTTTCTGTTTTAATCATTCTAATAATCTGTCACTAACACAACTCCACCATCAGAAGCAATCCCAGTCAACGCTCGTCGAAATCCCCACCTTCACCGGAAATTTTCTGAAACTTCCGAAATCCCATTGAGAGCTGGTATGATCTTTCCAACTTCTAGTAAACTTTAATTAAGTATCTCAACTTCGTAATAAACGAACAGAATTTATTAATTGATGTCGACAGACGGAGTACACTTTCAGAACCGACGGACTCTGCCGGAATTCTGTGAACAACGCTGATCGGTATATCTTTTCCCCCAAACCCCTTCCATTCGTCACCTTTAAGTTACTTATAAAGTTTAAGAACCAGATAAGGCATAAACCAGACCAAACAGTCGGACCTTATTTTTCTGGGTAAAATCTAACGAAGAAGACGAAGTCTGATTTCATCATAAGATTAATTAAAATCGGTTTTATAAACGGGTTAGACACACAGTCCATCGGTGGACTGTGTGCACACATAACACCTGCGACGCGAGTTCGAATCCTGTCCAGCTTTACTCACTTGAAATAAAAATCTGCCTTTTTAACTGAACCGGGTTGACTCACAGTCCATGTTAAGTATAATAAAAACCGAGTTAATAACCAAGTGAGACACACAGTCCAGCGGTGGACTGTGTGTACGCTAACCCACAGGTCCCGGGTTCGAGACCTGTGGTCAGCACCGGTCCGATACATTTAATAGCTTTTTAAAAATAAATAATTTTCGGATTAAATTAAATAGTATATAAGTATAATTAAAAACAGAATTATTTCTGGTTAGACACGTAGCTTAGTTGGTAGAGCTGCGTGCACGCGTACGGGAGGTCACCGGTTCGAACCTCGCTCAGTGCAACAATATAACCGACCGAACCGGTCAACGGTCAACGGTCTCGGTCAACGGTCAAAGTCAACATTTTTTTTTATTTATTTTAATTAATTATTTAATTTAAAAATCAATTAAAAATACTTAAAAATAACGTTTTCAGAGTTAGAAAGTAGCCTTAAACTCACAATATTATACCCAAAAATCTTATTAAAATAGTTAATAAAATCCACATACTTACCGTACTTTTTCATTATTTATTTGGTTAGTTATCTCTCGTCGATCAATCCCCTAAACTCGTGCGCATTCAACATCTTCAAACAAACGCACCCAATGTGAGTGAACCTCTACAAATTCCCCGTTTTAATCACATTTTGGGGTGTATCATGTGTCGTTATTTATTTATTATAATTAAACATTTGTGCATACATCATGTTCATGATCAAATGTGTATTCGATGTGTATTCATTGTTGTGTGGTTGAAGTTTAGATTAATTTTATCATTTCAGTACATACATTTCATAGGCCGCCGCTCCCCATTACCTATGAGCGTGAGCTGTTCCCCATTACCTATGAGCGTGAACCAGGCGTTGCCAACATAAGATCGGCTCCGTTTGATTGAGCCTTGATCTCACATACATTTGCATAGGCCGTCCGTTCCCCATTACCTGTGAGCGTGAACGGGACGTTGCCAACTTATACATTGTCATTCTTATTTCATGTTTAAGCAAGGTGGTTTGTGATCGTTATGTTTACATACATTTGTTCATATATGATTATTGCACAGTTTTTTTTCCTAAATAAATTACAATAATGAATTGATAACAAATGTTTTTAACAAGGTTCATTCGCCAACTTTTGTTGACCCAAAATTTCCCATTTTTACACATGATACAGGTGATCAAGTTGAAGCAAGAAACATATAGGGCGGCTTAGAAGAATAAACCAGTTTAGATTATGGATTTATTTTAGTTAATTTTTCCTTTCCTTGTATTGTATGAATTTGACATGGAATATTGAAATGTAATTTGGATTTAATAAATATGAAACATATTAGTAAACATCATGAGCTTTGGTGATAACCCAATTATGCCCCGACTCTTATTCCGCTGCGGGTCGGGATGTGACATCAGGAAAGTTCGCCCGAACTTGTCCCATTCTCAAGAGAATCAGACAAGTTCGCCCGAACTTGTATCAAACCTCAACAAATAGGGCAAGTTCGCCCGAACTTGTCCGGTTTCTCTGAAAACCAGACAAGTTCGCCCAAACTTGTACCTCCAGTAAGTCAAAACAGTCAAGTTCGCCCGAACTTGTACCAAATCCAAGAGATTTGGTACAACTTCGCCCGAACTTGTACTCTGCTCCTTAATGTTTCGACCGTTTAAGCAATTCGAAAGACTGATACACTTATGTTCGCTTACAGGCTGAACCGGCGCTCCCTTCAATCCACATCTGATCCCGTCTCTCTCTCTAATCGCACAACTGTGAGTATACTTGAACCCTTTTACACTTAAACGCACTTTTGGGTGTCACATATGTTCGTATATCAAATCACATCACACAACTCAAACGCTTATTCGCAATCCCGCTAATACATGACTATACGTGAAATCTGCTGAATTGTATGTGTTACTTGATTGCTAGTACGCCACCCTTAACATGATAGCTTGCTAGAGGTTGACCCGCCACCCGGAGGCCCGGGGTTGTTAAGGTTCGCTTTTTATTTCTCATTTATTTTCTCTTTAGGATGTGGACACTTGTCCACGTGCCTCGCACTCGCGGTTTGTTGGTTTACTTGAATCTAAGTAGTTACATAGTTCACATCTCTTACGTATGTCATGCGGTGTATGCTGAACGCTTTTATATCTATTATGTACGCAAACCTGTATGCTCACCTTTACTTAATTGTATTGACGTTTTATTTTAACATATGTGGCAGGTTGATGACTTCTTGCTGAATTGGACTTAGGATCTTACTTTTAGAAACGCATTGTAATAAAATCTAGGGGAGATCGAACTTGAAATGTTTTATGAGATTGCTTGATATTTTGTAACTTATTTGAGGATTATATGTTGATAGTATGAGATATTGACACTTAAATATTGTCGCTTAAATAGTGTTATGGAGTTTCTCATGAGATAATCTAGTTCGCCTAGTGCCACGCCCCGATGTTTCCGCCATCGGTTGGGGTGTGACACTTACTTCACTTCATAAAGTGTGCAATAGCCTATCGTTTAGTAAAGATGGTCTTGCACATCAAGAAGCTGCGCGATTTAGTTTTCATACGCCAAATGGAAAATTAATAAGCGTTAACTGTTGTCTTCGTCCATGTTGTTTGTAGAATTATGGCAGTTCAGACTATATTTCAAATTTATACCATTGTCTGCCCTGACATTCTTGAAAAATGTGAATTCCATCCAAAAAAAACTAAGGTTGAATCGAATAAATGGACAAACCACGGGGATGGAAATGACAATTAACTCATGTTGTTTTTTAATGGAACTTAAATGTTTCAAGAATGTCAGGGATGAAAATTGTACAGATTTGACACATGTGATTTCCGTCCCCACTAACTTCAACTTCTCTAGTGATAAATAAATACCCCCGCACACACACACACTAACTCCAATTTTCCTCAAAAGGTAGTTAACTCGAGTAGTTACTAAGTATATGGGGTATTTACGTATATATATTATTTACTTATCACAATTGAAGAGTTATATTTACCATAAACACAATAGTTGACCTTACGACTTTTGTAGGAGAACAAGGTCGAAAGCTACGAAATATATTCAGTAACTACATGGTATTGTGTTTTTACAAGGCATTTGTTTTTGTATAGCATTATGTTTTTGAATAACATGCCGTTTTTTAAGTAACATTGTATTATTGCTATTGTGTTTTATATGACACTATTTTTTATAGTTGTTTTGTTTTATATATAATATTGTGCTCTACTATAGCAATGTGTTTTATGTATAAACGTTGTGTTTTTGTGGAACATTGTGTGTTCAAGGAATGAATTTCTTGGCTATCAACTCGTAGCTTTGTTACGATGCTTTGGACATTGCATTTGTTTTACACATTCTTATTATCTTCATTGTATGCATTTGTAATTGAAATATGTCATTATATGTTTGAAGCTATTTCGTTATTGTTTGTTTTTTCCTCAAAAAAGTTAGGGTTTTACATAATGAAGCAAAGATGTTATCTTGCACCTACTAAATAAAAATATTTGAGCTAACATGAAGGAGAATTAACCAACTTCTATGCCTACTAAATAAAAATATTTGAGCTAACATGTTATCAGGATCTTCAAGGTAGACAAAGTTTGAATGTTTATCTTGGCCGTCCATTTTTTGGTAGTTATTTGTGAGAATAAATCCTAGCAAGAATAGCCGGGTGGTTATCCTAGGAATTTGGAAGTTTTTTTTCCTGTGGCAGTTACCCAATTTGTGGAGTGGTTATCTTTGTCGTTGTCGGAGGAGCGTCTTCTCCCACGTCTCCTAGATTATCGCCGAGGAGTGTCTTCTAATCCTATATAAAGACGAAAATCTCAATTTAATTGCATCTTTAGATTCTTTATGCATAGCAATTGAACTCCGCGTTTCAACTTCCATATGTTTCTCGCTACAACAACCCTCCTACCCATTATAAACCCCCTACTCCCACCATAGCTCTCCCATCATATAAATAGTTATTGTGGTTTTTTTCAAATGAGTTTTGGTCATTACGTTTTTTACTAGGGTTTCTATACATTTTGTTTTTATTAGAACCTATAATACAATGTTATTTCGGGTTTTGTTTGTCCAATTGTGTTTTTATATCAGAATTATAACACATGATGACACAATGAAGATGATTTTTATACACTGGGTTTAATTTTCCGGTCATTGTGTTTTCAACCGGTTTTGGACGTTACATTTTTTACTAGGGTTTCTACACATTGTGTTTTCTATACATTGTGTTTAGGTTTTCTATATATTGTGTTATTAGTTTTGATTATTGTGTTTTCCAACTGTATGGGTTTTCTATACATTGTGTTATAAGTTCTGGTCATTGTGTTTAGTTTGTTATCAATTGTATTTTAGTCTGTTTACCCATTGTGTTTTATGTTATATGTCCCATTGTGTTTAATCTGATGTTTGTTGTGTTTTAGTCTGTTGTTCATTGTGTTTTTAGTCTGTTATCCATTGTACTTTAGTTTGTTGTTCATTGTGTTTTGTATCTAATGTCAGTTGTGTTTTTAGTCTACTTTCCACTGTGTTTTTAGTCTACTTTCCATTGTGTTTTTAGTTTAATACTCATTGTGTTTTACGTTATGTCAATTGTGTTTTATGCAACTGGGTTTTCAATTCTTTTTTCCAAAACTATAAAAATAGGGTACTCATATTAAAGATAAGAAAATGCTCGATTTATGGTAAAAGAAAATTTTATAAATTACAGGAACCCATACAAACATACTGATATTAATGGAAATATTAGTGAGGATAAATCAAGGCCATAATAACTTGATGGTTAGGGCCAAAATTTGGAAGTTTTTTTTTTCTTTTTCCTATGGTAGTTCAGAATTAGTGGAGCAGGTATCGAAGGAGCGTCTTCTCCCCCATGTCCCCTGGATTACGCTAAGGAGCGTCTTCTCTTCCCATATAAAAAAACATCTCAATTCAATTGCGTTTTTAGATTATTTCTGATGCTATCGAACTCCGGCGTTTCAGCTTCCATTTGTTTCTCGCTACGACCACTCTCTTGGTCAACGAACGTGTATAAAACTAGTAAAAAAATGAATACGATACCGGAACCAAAGTCGTTTGGGCGGTATATGTTCGGTTTGTGAGGATAACAAAGATCCACTATAAGAAAACTTTTATCGAATCGTAAATAATAATAAGCACATCACAACGATATATTCAATATATCATAAAACATTACATTATATTAATAAAAATGAAAAGGGTAATCCACACCATTTTTATAAAAAAACTAAACAGATGCTTTTGTTGTTGTTCGGACGGTATTGATAATGTTAAAAAAAGAAATTTGTTAAAAGTAAAAAAACCAAAATATAAATAAGGTTAAATGTGAAAATAATAATAAACTATCATAATATTGGTAAAAAGAACAGTTATGCAATTGATTTTGGCCGTACAAATTAGACGGTTACTTGTGAGGTTTAATCCTAACCTGAATATAACCTGGTGGTTATGGCCAGAATTTGAAGGTTTTTTAGGTGTAGCAGTTTCGCAAGGTGAAGTTTATTGCTACATTAGACAGCAAGGTTTTGTAACAAGGTTAATTATAGTACACGAATGGGGTGAGGTTGCTGAGATCTATGGTGAAGCTTGACGTTTCCGACCGCGGGGGGGGGGGGGGAGCGAAAATGGATATACCCAAAATTTCTATAGAACCGGGGGGGTTGAAAACGTATATACCTAAAATTTTCTATACGAAAACTACATATATAACACTACTAAGTGAAAATTTTGGGGGGTCGGGCGCCCCCCGGCCCCCAACTAAGCTGCGCCCTGGCTGAGATAAACGTAAGGACAACGAAGATGCATGGTTTTTTCCAATCATCTTTACGCAAGGCATCATAGATGCAACCTATATTGAAACTATAGTTTCACCACATGTTTAGTTATGGTTTTGTATGTAGTTGTTTATTGTTATCTTTGTGTTATATACATACTATTATGTTTGTGGTTGGTGGGTTTAGGGTCTATTATGTTTAGAATATGTTTGTTAGTTAGTGTTGACGGTATAAACTTAGTAGACTAAACAAAATAATTTTTATGATTTATTATATTTATGAAATGATGTGTAATATTTGATTAAACAAAATATTTTTTATGATTTATTTAATTTATGAAATTTTGTGTAATTTTTTACGCCAATATATATAATCTACGTTTGGTTATCATTGATATTTTTTTTCTAATTATTAATATTTTCGTAAACATGTAACATTGATAGATCTCTTTTATCTTCAACAAAGATCAAACACGTTAATTCTAAGAATACCCGTGCTGGTCTTTCCCAAACCCCCAAAATTCTACTCAAAGGGCAAGAATTTGAGGTGAAAAAACTAATTATCACAAAATTCAATTCTGAACTTCCATTAGCCTTAGCAACACTTGAATAGAGACAGAAATTCAAAAACAGGCCTAAAACACACGTGGGCCAAAAACTATACCAAAACAAAAGTCTAGGAAACTTATAAAAAACACAAAATGATAAATAACTAGTAGAAGTAAGCGTCGTTTGGTCCCGAACGTTGGCCCAAACCACCGTAGGCGTTTGCAGCAAGATGGGCTTTTTTCTCACGGTCGTTTCGCCTGGTCGCAGGCCCAAACGGAGCACCGTAGCCTAAGTTAGAGCCATTTCAGTGAGGCCTCATTTGTTACGCGATCTTGGGCCTCTAAATATAAAAAGACCCGCTCCTCCACACTTGGGCCCGCATCAGTTTAGGGTTTAGGGTCTATTATGTTTAGAATATGTTTGTTAGTTAGTGTTGATTGTATAAACTTAGTAGACTAAACAAAATAATTTTTATGATTTATTATGTTTATGAAATGATGTGTAATATTTGATTAAACAAAATATTTTTTATGATTTATTCAGTTTATGAAATTTTGTATAATTTTTTACACCAATATATATATAATCTATGTTTGGTTATCATTGATATTTTTTTTCTAATTTTTAATAGTTTCGTAAACATGTAACATTGATAGATCTCATTTATCTTCATTTAATGGTGTTAGCAATTCCTAGGTTAATCCTTTTACATATAATTAAATAAATATTTTAAATTGTGCGAATTAGATGTAAGATTTTAAGTTAGTATGTATGACAAATCAAGAACAGTTGTAGGTACTAATCGCAATCGAATCAAAAGTCATCATTATCCTAAATATAGACATAGTTATTGATGTTCTTAATAGTTAGATAAGAAGTCATCGTGATATTAAAGTATACGGTAAGTTTGGATGGTGTTAATCATATGTACCCGGACCACAGACGGGTAAACTACTAGTTAGTTATTAGTAACAAATTTACTTAAAATAAATAATATCAAATAATGTCAATTTAACATAACCTTCTTATTCTTTAAATGATTTTTTTACTTTTAAAACGTCTATTAAATAAATTATTATATTATATTATATTATAATAATAAGAAATGGTAAAGAATAGGTTAATTCGATACTTGAAAACCGATTTACTTCCATGCTTTGAAAACACTTTTAATGTTATTAGATCCGTGTAGTACACGAATTTAAGGATATAATATCTTCATGATAATTTTGATGCAAGTCTATACTCTCCGGATGTCCTAAATAGAGGTATATTTTTAGGCTTGCCAAACTATTGATAATTACCAAAGGTCAGTGTTCTAGTGACGTTATCAAGAAATATTAACCGAAAGAATGGTTTATGTAATGGAACTTGACTACAGGTCCTATCTATGGGTGATCATGTTATTGAGGCACTTATATTATCCGAAAGGTAATACTGGCACTCGAACGTTTATCCCTAGATTTCTTTTAGTACCGCCAAATAGAGGGATTCCGTTCAAATTGAAAAGAAGACAGTTTCCTCCACCCTATGTTTTGTCATGACAATAAATAAATGTATATGACAATTTCTATGCATAGTTGGTTTATTTCTATAAGAATCGGTTTTTACACATGACCAACTATTGCGTCATCTATGGTAAAAAAAATTCACTTATGTAAATTTACGAAGACGATATAAAATTAATTAATTTATAAATTTATATCCTTAAACCCGTACAGTACACGAGTTTAATAATCTGGTAAACTAATTAAAAGAAATTTAAAAAAAATTAGTGTTACTGTAAAATGTATAATAGTTAATCAATACATTGGAATTTGTAAAGCTTAATTCTAATTTTGATAGATTATAAAAATTAAATATATATATTTAATAAATGAAACCTTGGGGACACATGTCACCCAATGGCTTCACATAAATGAAAAATACCTTCTTAATCAAAACACAAATTTTTGACACGTGTACAATTGACCCAAGACCCGTTTAGTTGATCCATAACCCGGTTTCTTTTCAACTTTCCTAAACAAAAATCCTATACCTCTCTCATTCTTTAGAAAACCCTAGAACAAAAAACCTCTGCCTCCTAATCTCTGTGAATACTCTGCGGCAACGAACAATCCATCGTCAAATCGGAGAACACTATCATTGACGGTAAACTCTGATTTCGTTGATCTTCTTATTGTTTAATTATGTTTTAATCGTGTCATGTATTATGATTTCTTATATATTGAGTGTTCTTTGATGATCTATAGAGTTATTTTACATGATTTTAAGATTGATTAACTTCTTTTGTTTATTAGGTTTTTAATATGTTGGTGCATATGTCTGTTGCCTAGGTCATTATGTATCGAGTCTGAGTGAATAAGGCTTAACCTGTTAGTATCGAGGCGTATTTATGTAATGTTGAGGTCAAGTTCGCCCATGAAGGAATGTGGGAAGTCAAGTTCGGCCGAACTTGACTAGGTCAAGTTCGGGCGAACTTACTCCTTTTCATGTCCTTTCCAGCGAACTTGTACTACTATATATAGGTGCCTTGGGATTTCATTTGTAAGAGTTGGAGATTTTGGCACAGAGACGACGAAGCTCTGTCGGATCCGGTTCTCGAATGTATTGAACTTTAGATCAATGAAAACAACATTTAAATAAGTAATTCTTGTTATTTTGTTAACTTGTCATTAGTTTCCGCCTAATCGGACAATAGATAACAAATTTAGGTTCCCGTGCTAATCGTGGACATTCCTACAAGTGGTATCAGAGCCTGGATACCTAAATTTGCTGGAATCAAGACAAGAATTTCTCTATTTCATCTCCATTCTATCATTTTTCTTAACATTTCACATATTTGATGATTTCATGGTAAAAAACGGGTGATTTTTGAATGGGTCATGTAAAACACACTAATAACAAACCCATGAGAGTTAGGACATCAAATTCAAACGTTTTGGTATCAAAAAGTTGCAAAAACCATGTTTTGGAAACAAGTTTCAGCCGAACTTAACACTAAGTTCGACTGAACTTGATGGAAATTCTTTGAGTTTTAATCAAGTTCGACCGAACTTGTTCAATTTTTCGGGATGTTTGTAGAAGTTCGACCGAACTTGAAGATCTAGTCAACGAGTTTACACAAGTTCGACCGAATTTGGGTAATTTTTGTTGAAATTTTCATATAAGTCCGCCCGAACTTGATAAACTTCTTGAAATATTACATAAGTTCGACCGAACTTATCTGTTTCTGGATAATCTTTACTAAGTCCGCTCGAAGTTGTAATTTTTCTCATAATTACACATCAAGTTCGACCGAACTTGAGGTGCGTGTTATAAAACTGAAAGTTGATATCTAAGTTCGACCGAACTTATCGAAATCTGAGATCAAAAATTGTTTTCACACAAGTTCGACCAAACTTGTCTGTTTCTAATCAAATTTCGAGTGTTTTTTATTGTATTTTCGAATAAGTCTACGGATTGTCAAAATGGAAGATTTCCACAACGTATTCGTCTCTCAAATGGCTTCTTCATCAAACGCTAATGTTCTTGTGGCGAACTAGATGAATATCGACAACGAAATGGGTACTACGTCGAAACCGCCAAAGCTAATGAGCATGGATCAATTTGAAGGATGGAAAGAAAAGTTTGTGAATTGGATAGAAGCGAATCAATTCAACAGCTGGGTTGCAGTTGAGGATGGTTACAAATGGCCAAAAGATGAACGTGATCAAGATCTTCCGCTAAACAAGTTTTCAAATGCCGACAAAGATAACTATGTTGCGGAGAAGAAAATGATCAGCTTGATACAACAATATATCTTGATACTTTTTCCAGAATATGATACTTTACAGGAATTATGGAATTCTCTCTGTGAGAAATTCAAAGGAAGTGATAAAATGATCAAAAGCAAAAAGCTTTAATCAAGAAAGAATTCAAGATCTTCACGATGATAAAAGGTGAAACAATGAAGCAGATGATCGATAGATACCGTCACCTCATGGTCCAGATGCGGAAACATGATATCAAATGATCTAATGAAGAGCAAATCGAGAAGTTAGCCGATGCACTTCCAGAAGGAGAATTGACAACATATCTGACGACTCTGAAGAATAGTCCATCTTGGAGACACTTCAAGTTGTCATCTTTTATTGACAAATTAGAAGGTCGTGAAATGGAGTTGATGAAAATTGCGAAATCAAAGAATGCTAATGTTGTTCAAGATGTCGGTATCTATTACAAAGTAGGTATTCCTGATACTCCAATTCAAAGCCCGAAAATCCAAACAGCATTTAGCGCAAATGCAAATTCTTCTCCATGTCAAAGTTCTCCATATACTGGTTACACAAGTGCTAGTTCAAGCTTATCTTTCCAAAATTAGACAAACCAAGCCAGTTCTGATTCAAATGTTTTCCAGTGTAACCTAGCAGTTGATTTGAAGAACGTATTTCCTGAAAAGGTGGACAAACAGCACATAGCACTTCTTGCTACTGTCCTCGAATCATATGAAAGTCTCGTTGCTGGAAAGATCGGTAATCCAGAGATGACCGCCGAAGATTATGATCAGGTGGATGAAGAAGAGTTGGAACTGATGGATATCAAGTGGAGCCTAGCATCTATCATCAGAAGAGTTTCTAAATTTGTGGCGATCACTGGAAGTGTAACGCCTCGTATCTTCGTATTTCTATTTTAAGAAAATGTTCGTATTCGTATTCTAATTTTAGAAACCTTACATTCGTATTTTAATTTCAATCTCACAATTCGAGGAGTTAATCATAATAAAATTCATATTTTATATTTTTTATTTTATTCACACAACCGATCATTTAAAATACGTATTTATACGCAAACCGACACTTTTATACGTATAAATACTTATACGCACATCCTCAATACTTGAATTATACTTTTATACTTTTTATATACTCAATTACATAATATATACTCAAGAAATACCAACAAATATACCAATCATATTTCCACCTCATCAATCCTCTTTCACCTTCTTTAACCAATCATATTTCACCTTTTTCCACCTAATTTCTCCACTAATCACGTTCTCAACCCTCTTCCACCTTCTTTAACCAATCATATTTCACCCTTTTCCACCTCCTTTCTCCACCAATCATCTTCTCAATCCTCTTCCACCTTCTTTAACCAATCATATTTCACCCTTTTCTACATTCTCTACCTATAAATACCAACCCCCTTCTACCATTTTCTTCACACCATTCTTCTCTCCATCTCTCTAATTCTCTCAATCTCTCTAAATCAAGAATTCTAAAAGGACACTAAGTGTTCCACCCATTCTTCTCTCAACTTCTATACTTCTCTCAAATCTTCCAAGCAAGGAAGAGAGCTCTGAGAGTTCTAAAAGAAAACATTAAGTGTTTTAGAAGAAGCTTTGAAGCTCCAACCTCCAACTCTTCACGGAATCACCAATCGGAAAGCATATGCAATATTGTGAGTGCACTCGACCCACTTTTGTTTATAACACTTTTCGGGTGTAACATGTTTCCATATACAAAATCACGAACACTTAAACTTTATGAAACACACAAAACGATCCCATATACATGAAAACTTGAATCTTATACTTGATGCTTGTCTTGGATATTCGTTATGCTATGCTTTAGTCATTAGCTATTTTTAGCCTTTGTTTGACATGCTTAGCGCTATAGGAATTCACGCATCCACCTCCATCGTGTTATTCGTGAGGTCATGTTAAAACATCGTGATTGCGTTAAGGGTTTGATTATATGTATTGCATGCCTTAATATTGCTCTTGTATGGATTTGGTTGCCATGAGGATTGTTTAAACTTATTCGTATACGTATGCTATGCCTAAACTTGTGTACTCGCCTTTGCTTTCGCATTGACATTATTTTAAAACATGTTACAGGTTGAAGGAGATGATGTTATGAAAACAATATAGCAAGGACTAGATACACACAAATTAGACGTTAGGTTTAATGTCGATGTATCAATTTTGTTATGACTTTGCAAATGTTATGTTGTTTCTTTGTTTGTTACATTGATGTATTTGACAATTCTTATGAAATGAAATATGGTTTAATTAATTATTGTCACTTATTAATGTTGTGAGCAATGAGCAATCTCGTTTTCGTCCCATCCCGATGTTTCCGCCATCGGTTGGGGTGTGATAGATTGGTATCAGAGCCATAACTATAGGGAATTAGGCAAATCGCTATGCTTTTGACCTAGTCTATAGTTAAGTACCATACTTGACCATACGTAATTCGCATGCTAATTTCTTGAAACGTCTCTTATGTGTTAAATTAATGAAATGCTTTACGTGTTCATACTCGTTACATTATTTCAATCATACGCCTTTCCTAATGCATTTTACTCGATTATACTAAACTCGAAAACACTCGTATTACACAAGTGAGACGACTTCTCCAAAATAGGCGTGATATCCCCAATTTGGTGAACGACTCTCATTCCGCCAATTCTTTATTTATTTATTTATTTTTTTTTTTCACGAAGTTACACCATCAAGTTAGGAGTGACATCCACACCCTGATGGGAAACTCCTATTCAAACTCTAGTGGACTCTCGTCAAGTGTTGAAATTAAGTTTGACCCGACGAGTACCAACCACACTTAGGGTATGAAATCGTCGAGTTAGGGGTGAAACCCGCACCTTGTCGATTAAGTACCATTCCTCGATTTTCAATCTCGCCAAAGTTTTGATTTCCAATCGATTAGAGACGTGTAATAACTGGATGGGTAAAATGCCGTTAATCGCTTCTCGACGAGAGCGTTTTACCTATAGGCCAAAGCACGTTTCTCTAATTCGAAAGGATCTTCGATTCACTTTGGAATAGTCGACGTTTCTCTACCCGAAACAGTCTAATGTTTTCTGAGACTCTCTTTTATACCATTTCAATTTATACATGACTTTTTATATACTTGTTACCATTCCTTTCAAATTTCCAATTTATTATAAGGTTTTTACGCAATTCATATTAAACCTTTTCATCCACTTATACATTATTTGCATACATGATTTCAAAACGTCATCAACTAGACTTATATTTCTCGAAAAGTCCGAAATGGAGACCGTCGTCGAGATAGGAGTGAATTCCTTACCTAGACGATCAAACTCCGTTTCCTTCCTTCCTTAAAACGACCTCACCAACAGATTAGGGGTGATTTCCATACCTCGGTGATCGTTACCAACCCTCCTTCTTGGAGACTTTATTACACAAACCACATGTTAAATTGTATACCTAAACCTTTTATCATATTGTCAAAATTCTTACATAGACGAATTTCAAAACGTACTATTTAATCAAACGTATTTCCCATCCTGTAATCTATTTCATATAAATCACATACGCATATACTTGGTCACCACATGAACGTTTTGTTTCACGATTTTCAAAGCTCGACGGAATGCTACCTACCAACTTAATCAGTCCAAGGAATACCTTGCCCACAAATCTTATGTTTAACATAATCACTAAAACACGATCACGCGATAACTTTACATTAAGAGCTTTCATTTGTAAACAAAAGCCAAACCAATATCTTATAGACATTATGGGATCGCTTTACTAAGGGTATGTTGGGATTGTTGTTATTATTTTTTTTCCTCATTCCTTTGATTATTGTGTTTTTAAAGCAAAAAAAACTATGTTTTTTTTGTGTTTGGTAAGTATAATAATAAAAAAAACTGATTTCTTTCGTTTTGTAGAGATCAAAGCTTATTTATTTATTTATTCTTTTTTCACATATATATATTTTTCAAACACTCAAATAGTTGATTATCTGGTTATTGGGATATCAAACAACATAATCAAATTCAAACACTATCTTTCTGCAGCACGTTTTGTTACAGCTAATCATCTGATTCTGATTATTCAAAACACATAAACTATTTTTAAAACTCAACCCCAAACACCCTCTAAATCTCTTATCGCAATTAAGAGAACATTTTGCTAAACACTTTTCAACGATAATTAAATCCATTATCCCAGATTTCCTCTCAAGGGTCAACGTATCACAAGAAGCACTGAATTTCAAATTTCTTATCTTGATGTAACATCCTTTGAAAACGATACGAACCTACTAATTTAAGACCTTGTCATACACCACCCAAAATGTCACCTCAATTACAAGGACCAACCACTTTCGACTTACTTAAATTCCCCTAAAACAGTGGTAGCACTCCCGTCCATTACAAAATACGTAACGCATAATCAATAAGTACCTTATATTCTTTTATGTTCACAAACTAGATCCTACATTCTAAGTCAAACTCAACCTATTTTAGAAGCGATAACCTCAAATTTTTGCTCAAACCACTTTACATGCATATCCTCACACATGATTTAGTCAAAATTTCGCACGACAATATCATTTATATCATTCGTTTTTTACACACTCAAAGTTCTCGATCATTTTACATGATTAAATTCGTTGTATTCAATTCATGTCATGCACGCAATCGTCATCATTTATGCCTATTTATATTCATACTTATACACATATTCATATTTATGCTCATACGTGTCATCATTCATACTTATACTTATACTCATATGCATACTTATAATCATGCTCACATTCATGTTCATGTTCATGCTCATATTCAAATTCATACATTCGTACCTATACGTGAGCATAACCCGAGGGGATTCGCTCACGTTGGTCTCATACTTATTTAAACGTAAACATGCTTATATACTACATTCTTATACGCATGCACACTCTTATTTTCAAATTTATGTATACCCTGATTCATACACGACTAGTACAAACTATGCGGATCATGCGATAATCAATATAATCACGGGTGCACACGGGATTATAGTGATAGGCGCATGGGAATCATAGGGTGTACTACTGTGTGTGGTAGGACACGGAACGTAACATGACACCGAATAACGAAACGAACGTAACATGGTCAAAACATGGTGGATACGCCACTGGTACTTCCTATATATAAGTGTTTTCACCATGTTTCAAACTTTCGTAAAACGTGCCATGAGAAATTCGGTGTCTTGCAGACCTATATAGACCCGATACAAACTTTAACAACTCACAAACGCATTGCTAAGCACGCGATATCCAATTATCCACGAGAGACCCCATTCTTAACTCATCGCTTTCAATACGCATGCCATTCTTATACTCATATACGTTTATCAAATCAATCGTGCACACTTATGCCTCCATTATTCCCCTACATCCTTGTCTTTTATACAAACCCCATTTGCAATCAATCAGTTTAAACATTCGGACCCTAAAATACTTTCTTACACTTAAAAACTATTTTCCATTCTTTATTTATGCGCAAACATACTTAGTTGGCAGTTACCTCCAAAACCATTTTTTTGTTTCAAATACCCAACTTCCTCGTTTTTTTTCACCGATAAAGAATTCTCTACAAAACTGAGATTGCCAATGCTCTTTAAATCCAACGAAAATTTTTGTTACAACCAATAGTGCGGTCACACTTTTCATCAAAATACGTATCGTTTATACGAAAGCTTCCTTCTTAGGTATCATATTTTAAAATACCTTGTCATTGAGTTATTCAAACTTGTTTAAACTCGCTTGTCTATACACACACATGCACGTTTTACTTATGCTCAATGCCTCGAATCATTTTAGACAAAAAAACCCTTTTTACAAACCTATCTTTTCGTTCCTCAAAACTTCATACCTTTCAACACATTTCAAACATCCACATCTCGATTTTAGACAATCATTCTTCTAGCCAAAATGCTTTTTCTCCAAGGTCTTCCTCTGAATAAATTTCGGGACGAAATTTCCTAAAGTAGGGGAGACTGTAACGCCTCGTATCTTCGTATTTCTATTTTAAAAAAATGTTCGTATTCGTATTCTAATTTTATAAACCTTACATTCGTATATTAATTTCAATCTCACAATTCGAGGCGTTAATTATAATTAAATTCATATTTTATATTTTTTTATTTTATTCAGACAACCGATCATTTAAAATACGTATTTATACGCAAACCGACACTTTTATACGTATAAATACTTATACGCACATCCTCAATACTTGAATTATACTTTTATACTTTTTATATACTCAATTACATAATATATACTCAAGAAATACCAAGAAATATATCAATAATCATATTTCCACCTCATCAATCCTCTTTCACCTTCTTTAACCAATCATATTTCACCCTTTTCCACCTAATTTCTCCACCAATCACCTTCTCAACCCTCTTCCACCTTCTTTAACCAATCATATTTCACCCTTTTCCACCTCCTTTCTCCACCAATCACCTTCTCAATCCTCTTCCACCTTCTTTAACCAATCATATTTCACCCTTTTCCACATTCTCTACCTATAAATACCAACCCCCTTTTACCATTTTCTTCACACCATTCTTCTCTCCATCTCTCTAATTCTCTCAATCTCTCTAAATCAAGAATTCTAAAAGGACACTAAGTGTTCCACCCATTCTTCTCTCAACTTCTATACTTCTCTCAAATCTTCCAAGCAAGGAAGAGAGCTCTAAGAGTTCTAAAAGAAAACATTAAGTGTTTTAGAAGAAGCTTTGAAGCTCCAACCTCCAACTCTTCACGGAATCACCAATCGGAAAGCATATGCAATATTGTGAGTGCACTCGACCCACTTTTGTTTATAACACTTTTCGGGTGTAACATGTTTCCATATACAAAATCACGAACACTTAAACTTTATGAAACACACAAACGATCCCATATGCATGAAAACTTGAATCTTATACTTGATGCTTGTCTTGGATATTCGTTATGCTATGCTTTAGTCATTAGCTATTTTTAGCCTTTGTTTGACATGCTTAGCGCTACAGGAATTCACGCATCCACCTCCATCGTGTTATTCGTGAGGTCATGTTAAAACATCGTGATTGCGTTAAGGGTTTGATTATATGTATTGCATGCCTTGATATTGCTCTTGTATAGATTTGGTTGCCATGAGGATTGTTTAAACTTATTCGTATACGTATGCTATGCCTAAACTTGTGTACTCGCCTTTGCTTTCGCATTGACATTATTTTAAAACATGTTACAGGTTGAAGGAGATGATGCTATGAAAACAATATAGCAAGGACTAGATACACACAAATTAGACGTTAGGTTTAATGTCGATGTATCAATTTTGTTATGACTTTGCAAATGTTATGTTGTTTCTTTGTTTGTTACATTGATGTATTTGACAATTCTTATGAAATGAAATATGGTTTAATTAATTATTATCACTTATTAATGTTGTGAGCAATGAGCAACCTCATTTTCGTCCCATCCCGATGTTTCCGCCATCGGTTGGGGTGTGACAGGAAGGGATATTGGTAACTCAAGCAACAAGCTTGGTTTTGACAAGACTAAAGTCACATGCTTCAGGTGTCGACAAAAAGGACACTTCAAACGTGAATGCAATAATCAAGAAGCAAGTGGAAACCAAAATCATTTCGGCAGCAACAATGAGTACTACAATACAAGCCATATCCGAAAAGAACACAAGTCGAAGTAGAAGATAAATCTGCCAACCGAACAAGCTCTTGTTGTTACTCATGAAGAAGATGGTTTTGACTGGAACAAATACATCGGAAAGAACACCGGTGTTGCTATGATGGCAGAGGTAGTGAATGAATCTGATACATCGTATGTCGATTCTGCTTTGGAAAATGCCATTCTGGAAGGGTATAGGCAGAGAGTTGAGGAAGAAGAGTTAGCTTATCTAGAGATGCAGAAACAAGAAGCTTTGCAAGCAGACACAGAAAAGGTAAAGGCTAAGGTAAGTGTGTCTGAAAAGGAAGTTGTGAAAGTTGTGGAGGTTGAAAAACCTTGCACAAAGTGCGCAAGTCCTTGTGAACCATGTCTTGATAAAGTCAAAGTCATAAGAGAATTGACTGTACACAACGAAAACTTTCGTTATGATTACAGAACCATAAAAGAATCTTATGACAAAATATCAAGCAAATATAAATATGTTGAACATGCTAATAGTGAGCTTAACGCTAATGTAAAACTGTTAAATGCTACAGTAATTGAGAAACAAAAGGCAATTAACATGTACATCAATACAATTGCTGAAACAAAGCGTGAGTTTCATAGCATGAAAATTGAAACGGAACGGGTAAGACAACTTCTAAAGAGTTACACCACAAACGCGTATGTCATTGATCACATTTTACCTACGATTAAATCGGAGGAAAATGATGAGAAATCAAAGCGTAAAGAGTACGGATGTGTTCCTCCACCATTTCTTGCAAGTTATTCATGCAAGAAAGATTATGAAGTTGAAAAGGCATTTAATCTACTTATTTTGTCTGATAAGAAAAATAAATTGCTTGAGAACATTGATGTAGACTTTACAAAATCAAATGATGACAATGAAGCGGTGGTAAAAGATGTGGTTAAAAATATGTTAGGAAATGATTCTGATGAAGGCAGCTTTCAAAGAGCCAACTCAGGTTCAAACAGTTCTGATACACAGTCCGAAAATGACGATACAGCTTCAGAACATGATCTAAGTGATGACCCTAACGTTGTCATGTACAAGGTTAAGGATTCTGATAGATTATACTTCGATGATAGCTTTCCGATTCGGAATGTAAAAGAAGAAAAAATTGATAAACTGTTTAAACTTGTAGAAGTTTCATCAGATGATCTTGACAAAAATGAGAAAAGATTTTACTCGAAACCTAAAAGGAATGCTAACAATTATTGAAAGGTTGGTGGTGATTTTCCTTGTAACATTTGTACAAATATGGTTTCGAAAGCCCGCCCCAAATTATCAATCAAAGTGCATTTATTCTTGTCATTCGGTTATTTTCATTATTGCTTAAGAATTTCTTATTATAAAATAATTAATGTTTTAAATAAGCTAAATAAAATAATATAATAAATAATCAATTATAAATATTTAATTCTTAATAGATAATTAAAAAGTGTAATAAAAAAATAGGTGAACCGGGAATCGAACCCGGGTCACCCAGTTGCCCACACACCACCAACACCACTAGACCACACACACACATTGTAACAAATCTCGCGCACCATCACTTATATTCATGCATATACGAGCGGGAAAACCTGCAAATCATCGCCAAATCACCACGCGCCTTTCCGTTTCTGTTTAAACCTTCCGACAACTGGCGCCAAGTTATTCTTGGTAACTTCAATCAAGTAGCTGTCATTCCCGCAAGCGATTGACAATCTTAGCACGCGGTTTTCCTAAAACCGAGCCCAAGCCCCACTCTATAAATAACTGAATGCACCCCCCATCCAAATTCGCTCAGTCTTCAATTTGTTTTTCCTCCACTCTATAACTTTCCCCTCTGTTCACCGGAAGCCCTGTTCGCCGGAATACAGCAGGAGCCGCAATCAGTCACAGCCGATTAAATCAATTCGGTAAAAGTTCTTGATACTTTGATATAATATTATCTTAATTATCTTATATAAATCATTTAAGGGAATTTGGAGACTGGTTTTTAGGCGGTGGATGTTCTGGGTAAAAGAATTTGAATGAAGGAGACGAAGTGGGTTACGGGTTATATGTAATTAAAATTCAAGATTTAAACGGGTTAGACACACAGTTCAGCGGTGGACTGTGTGCAAAACACAGCTTTCACATCCCTGGTTCGAATCCGGCTCATGACCGCATCAATACACATAACCGTTTTTATTTTGAATGAAATATATCAGTGGCAGTATGTATACAAATGTAATTAAAATCCAAGATTTAACCGGGTTAGACACACAGTCCAGCGGTGGACTGTGTGCAAAACACCACCAAGGTCCCGGGTTCGAAACCCTTGATGCGCGTCCGGTTCGATCCAGTATAACCTTTTCAAAACCTTGATTAAATTTGAATGAACCTAAGATGTATATAAGAATAATTAAAATCCGAAATCTTACGGGTTAGACACGTAGCTCAGTTGGAAGAGCTGCGTGCACACGAACTAGAGGTCGCGGATTCGAGTCTCTCCCCCGCGTACAAGTTCGCTGCTCGGCCGGTCTGACAGACATTGTCAGACTGACAAGCTTATATTTTTTTTCTCTTTTTCTTTTTATTATTCCATTTATTATTTATTTATTATTTCATAGTTAGATTAAAAGAGAAGTTTATTTAAAATACCTAAAATACAAAGGCTTAAATATTAATAAGAATCACAAAAATAAACTCAAAAATCTAAACAAAGGTTTTTAATCAAAAAGTTAGTTTATTTATTTATCAAGTTATCGCGTTGTATTTTAGGTTAGTATTCTTTCGTCGGTCCAATTTCTCAACTCGTGCGCACTCGTCATCAATCAAGACTACGCACCCACTGTGAGTGAATCTCTACTAATTCCCCGTTTTAATCACGTTTTGGGGTATATCATGTGTCGCACCATTCCTTTATTTTATTTAAACACTTGTGCTTATATCATTTTGTGATCAAATGTGTATTGGTTGTTGTGTGGTTTATATGTGGATTAAATTTATCATTTCAGTGCACTGATTTCATTAGGCCCATCAGTTCCTTGTGGGATACGGGTTGAGCATCAGGTGCCTCATTAGATCGGCTCCGTTTGATCGAGCCTTGATCTCAGATACATCATCATTCATGTCATATATTCATTCAATGTTGTTTGTGATTAGTTACATAGATATATATTTGCTCACATGTGACATATGCACTAATTTTCTTTAATAAACAAAACAAGCAATTATTTAAAATGTTTTATCAAGGTTCACTCGCCAACTCTTGTTGACCCAAAATCTCCCCTGTTTTACACATGATACAGGTGATCCAGTTGAGGAAAGAAACACTTAGGATGGCCTAGAAGAATAAATAAGTTATTGCGTTGGAATAAACATTTAGATTTGTTTTTTTTTTATTTGTATAAATTTTGTTTATTTGATATTTAAATTTGTAATTTGAATTTAATAAATATGAAACTTCTTAGTAAATATCATGAGCTTTGGTGATAACCCAATCATGCCCCGACTTTTATTCCGCTGCGGGTCGGGGTGTGACATTCCTGAGCACAGGAGAGCAGGTTTAGGTTTGGAGGTTGAAGAAGAAGAACCAAAGAAGAAGGAGAAACCAGTGTTCCAGGAATACAAAGGTAAGAATATAAAGTTTGTGTACGGAACGAGCACGGTTCAAGAAGAAAGCATGATCGGTAAGCAATCGAATGATGAATTCAAGAAAGAAAAAGAACTTCGGGACAAGGCTAAGACCAAGTCCACAAGTGGAGTAAAACCCACTAGTGGAAATGGTTCTGATAATCGAACTTGCTTTAAATGCAATAATGTTGGTCACATTGCTCGCAAGTGTCTAAATCTAAAGCTTGTATTTCCTCGAAGAAAAACCGAATCAAAAGATGAAAAGCAAAAACAATAAGAGATTGTAAAATTTGTCACAGAGTAAAATAGAAACTATGAATCTAAACAAGAAGTGAAACCTAAAACTGATTCAAAATTTGAAAACTCAATTTTTGAAAAAGGAGAAAATTCAAAGTTTAATGAAAACATAGATTTTAGGTTCTATATCAAGAAAGCACGAAGCAAGTTACCATCCTGGGTTGCTAAGAAAAGGCTTTCATCATCAGAAAAAACCAAAGTTTGTTGCTGATAAAACTGAAAATGTAAAACAAACGAGTCAGTGATTAAACAGACAAAGAAAGAAAAGGTAAAAACATTTCAGAATCGACATTGGACGAAATGTTTGATGATAATTTTGAATATGATGAAGAGTTAGAATATGGTTATGATGCTTATCAGTACAAACCTAAAACCAAAAAGGTTTGAGTATCATTTTTCAAATAGTTGTTTCATGTACAGGAGCCCCAAGATCCACTCTATCAAAGTTGATACAGGATAGTGGAGCTCCGTGAGTTTTTAACTTATCTAGAAAGTCATATTCTTTGATGGTTTTTGAAATTACAAAGTGGTTGAAAAAGAAAAGTTAAAAAGAATTTTTGAAAACTTGAGAAAATCCACATCGTTGAACAGAACACTGATTGTTATATTAAAAAATCATTTAAAATTGATTTTCTACAAGTGATTCTTACAAGTGGTTTCACAAGTTGAGGTTAACAAAGCTTAATGGTTTGTTTCTGTTGTCAGGTGATGATGCAGAAAATGAAAAAAGGATCGGACGACGAGTTCTCGGGATCCTCATTGGATTGTTACATTTTTAAAAGAATTTCTTAAAATCTAAAGTCCAAAAATATGTTTTTGATTTTAGGGGGAGTAAGAAAATTTGAAAGTTTTTAGAAAAATAAAAAACATATGAAAAGGTTGAAAATCCAAAAACATTTGAAAATTTCAAAAAGTACAAAACATCGAAAAAGACAAAAAGAATTTTGTTGTCAAAAGGAAATGATAGTAGATCAGTGGACTATCACAGTATGCTAAAGAATTGTAAAGTTTAAAAGTGAGAAACGAGTCTTACTATGGATGTGTCGATAGGCTTAACACGTTCAGTGGATTGTTTTCGAGATATAAACTAAATTTTACAACTGGTTAATCTTGTGGATTAACACATCTTGGAGATATGGACTTAGTACTCTGAAATTTCGATTGAAGGGTTGCCTAATTCTGAGATACTAGGTCTTTATAGATAGTTGATACCTAGGGTATTATACAAGTTCTTCTGATTTTGCGGAAGCAATAGCCTAGAACTTCTATAATGCTTTTGCTAAAAATCCCAAATTAGCATGCAAAATTTGAGAAGTATCGAAAGATCTAATCATTTGCAGTGCTAAAAAGATTCCTTAATTGGAACACACCTTAAAGACGAGCCTTCATCTCTTTGTCTGTACGGTAGTACTAACCTGAGCTCTCAAGGCCTTGCATAACCCAAATACAGATATCAATACGCTATACTCACCTGTAAGATGAAATCTAGGGAATCTGGATTCGGGAGTATATTCAAGAGGTGGGAACCATAGTTAAGTCAAGTTTCATAATTCTTACTTAACATATCTTGGAACAATTGAGAAATGTGATGGAGTTTAAGTGAACAAACATATCGACAATCTAGGTAAATGAGTTTAAAACTTAAAGTCATCAAAAAGGTCAACGGTACTGGTGATATGTCTCAAAACAACTGATATGATACTTAGACACGAATTCACAAAAATATGTCTGTAAATATGTTTGTACATAGTTTACTTTCTTAATTATTTTTAGATAAAAATCAAAAAGATTTTCAGTGTGTTCTAGCGTAAACTTTCCAAAATTCAAAAAGATTTTGTTTCTGCATTAGTTTTCAACGAGCCAATGTTGTAGAACGGATCTTCGAAGTCTGGTAAGAAAATCTGATGAATGCTTAAAAGTTCATTAATTTGAAACTTTAAAATCAGTTTGTTCATAACGGTTTTCAAACTGAGGTCATTAATTTGGACTTGGTTGATATATTTTTGGTTAATCAAGGTCATTAACTTGGACTTGATCAACTAAGTGGATTTTCATAAATCAAATGATAAAAATGTGAATGTTGAAGGTTTTAAACGTAAAATGTATTCAAGGTCATTAAATTGAACTTGAAACAATTAAAATGTTTTTGAAAGGTTTGAAGAGAAGATTATAGTTTGAAATGTTGATGGTACAAAATTTCAAAACAGTGAATTTGAAATATTTATTTGAATGCCAGAATTTATTTAGACAGGTAGTAAAATTTGAGGGGGGGCTGGATAAAACATTGTCAAAAGATTCCAAAAAGCTCAAAGCTAGGGGGAGTTTGAAGTCTAAAGACCAACCCAAGAGGGAGTCTGAAGGCTAAAGCTTAAAGCAAGGGGGAGTATGTTGATTAAAAGTTTTATCAAGTCAAAGCTCAAAGAAAGAGAAAGAGGATATAAAGATCAAGATGATAAAGTTTATTCAAGAACTAAAGATCGAAAGATTCAGAAGATTTTAAAAGTCAAAATGACTACGGCAACATCCAAGGGGGAGTCTGTTGGTGCATATGTCTGTTGCATACGTCATTATGTATCGAGTCTGAGTGAATAGGGCTTAATCTGTTAGAATCGAGCCATATTTATGTAATGTTGAGGTCAAGTTCGCCCATGAAGGAATGTGGGAAGTCAAGTTCGGGCGAACTTGACTAGGTCAAGTTCGGGCGACTTACTCCTTATCATGTCCTTTCCAGCGAACTTGTACTATTTTATATAGGTGCCTTGGGAGTTCATTTGTAAGAGTTGGAGATTTTGGCACAGAGACGGCGAAGCTCTGTCGGATCCGGTTCTCGAATGTATTGAACTTTAGATCAATGAAAACTACTTTAAATGAGTAATTCTTGTTATTTGGTTAACTTGTCATTAGTTTCCGCTTAATCGGACAATAGATAACAAATTTAGGTTCCCGTGCTAATCGTGGACGTTCCTACATAATAGACGATTTTATGTTGTTTAACAACCTATTATCATTGTTGATTTACTTAGATTTTCTCACTAATCTTTGTTTCTTTTGTGTCTTACATTGCTCATCAATATTACTCTACCTTCTCTGTTCTTTTAAAAATTGGTATTTTAGATTCAAACCCTAAAAAAAGGACAAGTATGATTTCATGTTTTAGATTTGAACCCTAAAGATTTTTGATTTATAGAATGGTTCATATATAATCTTTAATCTTCTTTTTCTGATTTGCTCCTATCTATTTTGATTTTTACCAATTTATCTATAATTTTTGTATTAAGCATTCTGATTGGTTAGCCTATAATTTAGGGTTTCACATAAAGCATTATTGTTAGGATGAAATCTTTTGATTTGTTGTAAATTATAAATATGTAATCATGGTTATATAATATCCGGATCTCTTTTTTTGACAATTATATTTTATGGTTTATCCTTAAATATTAGGGTTACTTTTAATCCTTTTTTATTCACTGTGAAATCGTGTCCTCTTTTTATCATAATTTTTAATTGTGTTAGTTTTCATTTTTAGATGCAATTAGTAACTTTTTTGGTATACTTTTGGTTTTTAGTTTTGTATGACCACTAACAATAATAAAAATAGTCATTGTAATTTATTTTAAAGGTTATGCTATTGTTGGTTTAGTTCCATGATTTATGTTAGTATGCTATTGCTTAATGAATATAGTTTTAATATGGCTGTTGATACTAATATCATTTTGGTTTAAAATTTAATGACACTATTAGCTGGTACACAAGGAACGCCAACGTGGCCGATCGATCACTTAAGACCATTGTTGTGTTCCTAAGGTGAGCTCTCTAATTGGCAGTGCTTTTGGTGTTTTACGAATCAATACTAAAGGTCTATATACACTTTTTCACATTGGTGCTTAGTGTATTCAAATCTCATTTTTTAGATCTACTAAGCATTGAATATGTGTTGAGGTTATATGAATCAATCTCACTATCTCATACAATTAACTGCATTTGGTAATTTCTTTCGTCAGTGTTGGATCTGCAATTGTGCTCATTGTCATGTTCGTGGTAGCAAAGTGGAAGCGCGGCAAACGATTCTCATCCCCTTTATTATTGCACCTTGACTAAAGGAGCATGCCACTTGATGAAAGAGTAAGATCTATAACTTTGAGTAGGATGGTTAGTTAATACTTCATCCTCTAATTTATGTCAGTTTACTCATAATGGTGAGACAAGTAAATGAAAGTTGTTGTAAATGTAATCTAAGTGTAGGTTCTTTAGTGAAGTTGTTGGAAGATTGTCTTCCTCAAAATGGCACCTACTTTGATTTTGCACTACGTTCTCGAGTTCAGTGGTATTTTTTCTATGTCTTTGTGCACTTGGTCTGGCCAAGCCAATTGCTATCATGATTGCAACCGGGGCAAGAGCCAATAGTGGTGCTTTGATCTAAGGAGGAGATGCATAAAAGGGCTCAAAAGGTTTGTTTTGTGATATTTGATAAAAATGTATGTCAGAGATATTTCATGTAAGGTTGTTTATTTGTCCTTTTGCATGCATTTTATAAACCAAAACAGAAACTTTTTAATAGATGTCAAAACAAGTCGGTTGTCTTAGGTAGCTGGTAAAGAAACATTTAATATTGACTTCCTTTGATCACTAAATTATCTTCTTCAGGCGTTATCAAGGCCATTGATGTTTCTCTCAGTAGTTCGAGTGCAGTATTTAAAGTGTTGAGCTCACAAAGTTATCTTCTCAATTGGCCACACAAGACATAAGTTCTGCAATCCTTGCTTAAACTAAGATATTAGTTGCTAAAATATGAGCCTGGGTTATGGTAGTATCATAGTCATTCAATTTTGGGACTGAAAGTTTGACAAGCATATGTACATATATCTCAATGTTTTTATAAATAAATAATAAACCTTTAGCATATCTCACATATTTCACTTATGCAGGCTTGTCAACAAGGTTTCTAGAAGTGTTCTTATGGAAGATTGGTTGGTAGAACTCTATGCAGAGCTTGATAAACAGGGTATTTCTATACCAGTGAGGTACTGTCACTTCTCTAATAATTATATATTAGTTATTTTTTTCTTGGATGTGGCACCTGATTGATTTTGAAGAATCAGGTTGACTAGCTTCTAATAATCATTATATTGAAATAATAAAAAAGGCTATCGCTGAAACTATATGTTTTTAGAGATATTTAAAACACTAAACAGATAATAAAAAAGAAGATTCTGGACAAAGTGTGTTCTCAATTTCGACCTCTACACAATGTTTATGAGTTAAAAGTTGTTTTCACTTCTCAGAGATTGACTAAAAGCCTTTGGGGTTTGGTTGACTAAAGCTTTAATGATTTAGTTGGGCTAAGCCCTACAATGTTTGATTTATAAGTTGCTATGCATCTCATTGATTTAAATTTTTTAACATGTAAGGTAAGTTGACCCGTTTCGATAATATACAACTCTAACCGATCATTTTTTCAATATTATATAATAAGTAATTTCAAACAACAAATGTTTAGGTAGCGTTTGGTATACAGGAGTAAGTGGGAGAATGGAATGGGCCATTGTAAGGAATGAAGAAAAGAGTGTTTGGTTGGTCAATGGAATGAAATCGCTCATTCCAAAATGCATTCCATTCCCTCAAAAGCATTCCATCCCTCCCCCCTGTTTTTTTCCATTGCATTCTCTCTTCACCCTTTATTAACAACACAACAACCCACTACCATTGCCACCACCCACCACCGCCGTCACCCGCCGTCGCCGCAAACCGCCGCCGCCGCTACCTGCCGCCACCCGCCACCGCCACTACCCAACGCCAACCGCCACCCACCGCCACCGCCACCACCCACCGCCGCCACCGCCACCCACCACTCACCGCCACCTCCCGCTGCCACCCGCTGCCGCACCCCACCACCACCACCGCTGTCATAACTCACTGTCGTCTCCGCCTATCATTGACCACCTCCATCCGATTTCATTCATTCGTCTTTTCACGCATATCAAACAACAAAAGGTATTCCATTCTTACATGGTAACCATACGAGACATGAAATGGTAATGATCAATTCCATAACTACATCCATTTCATTACCTCGTCCATTCCATTCCCTAACCCATTCCATTATCGCATACCAAACAGGCCCTTAGAGATCGAGTAGAAGTATTCATATTATATAGAGAAGGTTCCTTTTCAACCTTGATTTATGTTTGACCCGTTTATAGTGCTATATTCTTAGCTTTATTTTATAGAAATAACAATTATATTCTCAACATTGATTCATATGTCACTATATTGAGCATGCTAATTTGATATCTTTATTAATTGAAATGTCATTCATGATGCATGTCTGTGGTCTTAGTCTTTTATGTGCTAATTTTAGGTGTTATAAATATTTTAAACAATATATATACACCCACAACAATATTGGTTAAATATATTCCATTTGAGGTTCATTTTTGCCATTTAACTGGGGAAAAATTGCTTTAAATGGTTTTTTCACAAAGACCATATCTTTGTTTTGAATATGGGTAACTTTTTTTTACATATAAAAAGTTTTTAAACATAGAGTAATATTGATGTATTACTAGAAAAGAGAAAGGTTAAAAAGGATGTTGAATAATATTGATATATTACTAATGAATTGATGAACACTTCTTATGGGTAGTTATAGTTATAGGGGTAAAATGAACCGGTAAACACTTCTTTTGAGTAGCTAGATTGATAGTTATAGGTATAAATAGGTCATAAGGTTACATTTATGAGTAATGTGAACATTCTCTGTGCAAATAAAAATGATATATTAACTATATAGAGATTTCTCTATACATCCATGCAAAGTTGGGGAGCTTTGATATTACTTACATTAACCCTTCATACTTCTTAATTTGAAAAGTTTTTTTTTTGCTTTAGAATTTATTTTTTAATTGTTGACCCAGTTGATTCATTTTTGTTTTAACTATTTTATTTAGTCATTTGGTATATATTTTGGTTTTATTTAATGGATGTTTCTGTTTTTCAAGGCAGCTAATATAGCTATGTAGTTAAGAAGAAAGATGAGATTGAGAGAGCTACTAAGGCTAATCATTGAGCTATTGTCAAGGTATTATTTTAATCCATGTCTTTTAACAATATCCGGTTTCAAAATAGGAAGCAAAGAATCCATCACACGGTAAACTATATTCTCCCGATGTTTTTAGTGGTCTTAAAATATCTGGTTTGTCTAATCATCGATTAGTCCTTATAATCGGTGTCCCTGTAATGTTGCTTCGTAATATTGATCAACAAAATGGTTTATGCAATGGTACGGGATTACGAATTACTAAACTTTACAGACGTGTTATAGAAGCTGAGATTATATCCGGAGGAATCATAGTGACAAAAACCAGATATTCCACGGATCAGTTTGACGCCATCAGATAAAAGAATCCCTATCAAGTTTCAACAATGCCAATTCCCCTTATGTGTATGTTTCGCAATGACTATAAACAAAAGTCAAGGACTATCTCTCTCAAGGGTTGGAATGTGTCTCAAATATCCAGTTTTCTCACATAGTTAACTTTATGTTGCATATCAAGAGTCAAAAGTAGAGCTGGTGTGAAGTCGTTTATATTGGATGAAGATGAGAATGTAACAAATAAAACAAATAATGTCGTCTACAAGGAAGTTTTTCCGGGATTTGAATAATTTTGTTATTTTTGTTTTCCAATTTATGTCTTTTTACATAGTAATAAATTTGGATCAAAAATTATATGTTTTTGGTTGAAGCCGCGTTTAACACGGGCATTAACCTAGTTTTAACTTATTTGCAACTCAAAACGTCCAAATCAAATTTAATAATTGTCAGTTTCCAATAAAATCGTAATTTATTATGAATTGTAACTATGAATGTGTATTTTTTGTTTGTTTCTTTCTAATTATTTGTTGATAAACTTTTTGTTCCAAGAATTCTAGCTTATTTGTTATTTGTTTCTACCATTGTTGATAAACTCTTTGTTCCAAGAATTCTAGATTTCATTCTCACTTGATTTTTTATTAAAAGCAGACCAGTGTTGTACGCTTATAAAAATTCTACTATTGCATAAGATAATGAGACTTCTTAATGGTTACTATTGAAGTTTCTATTCAATTTGCTTTGCTTTGTAATTTCACAATTTCGGTCCAGGTGTCAAATATTCGGTTAACTTAGGTTCAGACCCAAGACCGACCCGATCCCGATATATGCATGATATGTGAAGCAAAAATCAACTTGTTTACATGATATCGGTTCGGCTTTGGGTATTTCTCGGTCCGGGTCTCGGGCATGTTTGGGTAAACCTGATTTCTTCTCACACCTAAGTTGTATCAATGACCATGATCATGATCATCGGGGAAACAACTTGTTAACAATAGCAAGTTCTTCCATCACTAGCAACTTTTCCTTCTATAGTAAATCTTCATCAGCATTTGTAACATCTCATTTGGTTTTATAGTTGTAAAATAATACCTTCTATAGTAAATCTTCATTGGCATTTGTAGTATCTCATTTGGTTTTATAGTTGTAAAATAGTATTTTATTATCTGTAGAGAGTTATTTATGAGTGAAAAGTGTTTGATGGTTAATAAAATATTCTTAATGAGTCATATTTTAGTAACATTGAGAAATGTGATGGGTCGGTTCTGGGAGCTCTACTACCTTATCTAGTGACTCACCTAAACTTGAAGGGGTATTATTGTAAAGAAATGAAACTTAAGGGGGGTATCTTACAACTAACCAGTAGTTGAAGGTATAAAAACCAACTTAGGCTCATTCTTGGAAAAAAAAGTTAGACAGAGAAACGGATGGAACTAAAGATAGAATGAAAGTGGTGTCCAATGATGGTCCGGTGGCGGTTCACAACATCTAGTGGTGGCTGGAGGTGGTCGAAGTTGCGGTTTTCAACCTGGAACCATATATTTATGATAAAGATGCAATATTAACCCCTTTTGATCAAAATTTTTAAGTTTAAGTTGTTTTTAGATGTCGAAAAATTCGATTCATCAATGTGATTTTCGTTTTATTTTGCAGGGTCTTAATAAGTGACTGTTATCGAAAATCGTACCGTTAGATTGACCCCAAATTTTTACAATAGATTTTTAATTCATGAACTTTAACATCCAATGGTTGGATTTGAAAAATTCTTCATGGAGGTATGAGTTCTATAGCTACAATCATAGCTGTTTGGATTTTCGAAGAAGAAAATGTAGGCAAAAAGATTGGCTTGTTTGTGTAGATCTAATTGTTGAAATGAGCTGAATTTTGGATCAAAGCTTCTTTATTCTTGGATCTTCAATCCTACTACAGGAATTTGATGAGAGGTTGATTAGTATAGTTTTAACATTTCTTAGGTTATAATAGTTTGTTTGTGTGAAAATCTAGAATTTGATTATATTGCATGGATGGTTTAATCAAGCATCTGCAGTCCGAGAACAAAGATGTAACAGCCGTCAAAATCGGATGTCCGAAATCCGACCCGGATTGTAAAAAAAGGACCCTTCTCGATTAAATATAAATAAGAATTTTTATTAGCTTTAATATTTTATTACATAATTAATCGTCATGTTTTGTGTTGCGTTAAAACCGGAATAAAAGTGGAGGTTTATAAGCGAAACTCGGTAACTAGTTATAAAGAAAATAATTAACTACGTTATTGTGGTTAAAACAAGTTTTTAACTTAAAAGGGAAACTGCCAAAATATCAAAGCTAAAAGTTAAGGGTTGCTTTAGTAACTAATGAAAACCACACAATAAAACAAGTTATCTAACTAGTTTGGTAAACCTAGTTAAATTGGATAGTATTAACAATATTAAGTGGGCTAACTTTGTAACATTTGTAAAAATCGTGTCTCCAAAACCCGCTCCGTTTTGTAATCAAGTACCAAGTTATAAAAGTTGCATTAAATATTTATGATTAATTTTGAATTAAAACGATACATAAATAATAAACAAACTAAACTATAAAAATTATATTTGATAAAAAGTTAAAATAAAATAAATAAAAAATATTTGAAGCTGCCGGGACTCGAACCCGGGTCAGCCAAGGAATACTTCAAACAACTTAACACTCACTTCCCGGACCACTCCGCCACAATGTGTTTTCTGTTAACTCTAAGAACACAAATGAAATTTATACACAAAATCCGTTTAACCGATGGTGCCATCTGAGAAACGGTAATCGGCAAACCAATCGTCAAATCGTTGTTTAATTCTCATGATCAGCTTATAACCGATGTATGACGGTTTCTAATCAAGTTAGAATTGATTGAACTTAAAGTTTCATCATTTTCGGTTTTTGAAACCGAAAGTTCATCAAAGTCCTGAATAACTCAAGCTTCAGATCATTCTCGCGATTCAGAGCTATCATATCAATACTCAATTTCAATTTCATCGCATTTTTGGACCACCAGATCATCTGAATCAGTTCGCCGGAAAATTTCTGCAAGTCATCGGAAAACCGGGACTCACATCCTCACGGTATTTCCTCCGACTCTTTCTGTTTAAATCATGTGATTAATCAGTCTCTAACACAACTCCACCATCAGAATCGATCCTAGTCAACGTTTATCGAGAATCTTATCTTCGCCGGAAAACTTCTGAAACTGCCGGAATCACACTGTGAATTGGTATGATATCCTAAACTTCATTTAAACCTTGTTTAAGTGACTCAACTTCATAAATAATCGATCAACGCTGTTAATTGGTTTCAACAGCCGGAGTTCACTTTCAGTATCGACGAACCTCCGCCGGAATTCTGTGAACAACATCAATCGGTATATCCTCTTCCTTAAACTCTCTCCATTCTCTACTTTTAAATTACTGATAATGTCTGAAAAACGTATAAGTCATAAACAAGTCGGAATATGTTGTCTGTGTAAATCGACGAAGAAGATGAAGACACAACATAACATAAGATTAATTAAAAACGGTATTTTAAACGGGTTAGACACACAGTCCAGCGGTGGACTGTGTGCAAATTTCACACACACGTCCCGAGTTCGATTCCTGCAATACGCACACCTTATATTATAACGCACCTTTTTGTTTAAAAACTAAACCGGGATAACCCAGTTAGTTGTTAAGTATAATAAAAACCGAGATATTAACCAGGTTAGACACACAGTCCAGCGGTGGACTGTGTGCAACTTGAACTAAACGTCGCGCGTTCGAAACCCGTCACGAGCACCGGTCCGATTGAATTAAAATATTTTTGCAAATAAAGGAAATTCAGTTAAATCGAATAAGTGTATAAATATAATTAAAAACTAGATTATTTCGGGTTAGACACGTAGCTCAGTTGGTAGAGCCGCGTGCACGCGAACGGGAGGTCGCCGGTTCGAATCTCACCCGGCGCAGAATTATTCGCTGACTGAACCGGTCAACGGTCAACGGTCAACGCTAAAAAAATAATATTTTTTTATATTTTTATTTATTTAATTTAATTTAAAAATCAATTAAAAATACTTAATAATAACATTTTTAAAGATAGAAAATAGCTATAAACTCACAAAAATATATCTAAAAATTTCATTAAAATCCTAAATAAAATCCATCCATTTAATATATTTTTCCATTATCATTTAGGTTAGTATTCCCCGTTGATCCGCTCATCTAAATCGTGCGCATCTCACCATCTCCAATCCAACGCACCCAATGTGAGTGAATCTTACAAATTCCCGTTTTAATCACGTTTTGGGGTGTATCATGTGTCTTTGTTTATATACATATTATAACTAAACCATTGTGCATACATCATATCATGAACATGTGTATTCTGTTTGTTGCTGTTAAGTATTGTTATTGGATGCAATTTATTATTCAGTACATGCAATTTCATAGGCCGTCGCTCCCCATTTATGAGCGTTGAGCATGTTCCCCATTTTATTATGCGGTTGAACCTGGCGTGCCCACATACGATCGGCTCCGTTTGATTGAGCCTTGATCGCACAGTTCATTTTACATTTTCAGTACATGCAATACGATCGGCTCCGTTTGATTGAGCCTTGATCGCACAGTTCATTTTACATTTTCAGTACATGCAATACGATCGGCTCCGTTTGATTGAGCCTTGATCGCACAGTTCATTTATGTTATTTACAGTATGATGTTGGTATGTTCATGTATGCTGCCATGCGTTATTGTATGTTATAGTTGAGACTGCTATTTGCCATTACTTGATTATTTACATTTGCTCATTTATGATTATGCACAATTTTTCATTGATAAACTAACCATTAATTCATTAATAAATGTTTATCTAATAAGGTTCACTCGCCAACTTATGTTGACCCAAATACTCCCATTTTACACATGATACAGGTGAACCAGCAGCAGCTAGGAACACATAGGACCTGGATTAGAAGAATAAAAGGATTTAGTATTGGGATTGTTATGTTTAGTTTATTTCCTTTGTATTGAATGAACATGTTTGGATATTTAAGAATGTAACTTTGACTTTATTAATTATGAAACATAATAGTAAATGTCATGTACTTTGGTGACAACCCAATTATGCCCCGACTCTTATTTCCGCTGCGGGTCGGGGTGTGACAGATTGGTATCAGAGCCATGACTATAGGGATATAGGATAGGTTATTAGACCCTTAGAGCCTATACTATAGTCGATTAGAAACTTATAAGAATTTTTGTGTGTTATATGCCAAATTTCATGATGTTTATATGTTTTATGTTAAATGTTACATTTGATATTGTGCAAGCATGTTCATAAGTATGTATTATCATATAATGTCTGTCATGAATCGTATGCTCATAACATATCACATCCATGAAAGCACACACCACAGCATGATTTCTTTTGCAATGTTTTTTGTGTTTTCAAATCTTATCAAAGTGAGTTCTCATGACGGGCATGTAGTAACTGGAAGGGTACCAGTACCGGTAGTCGGAACGTCCTGTCTAGGCTGGCATTCGTATAAATCCAAAATAAAGGACTAGTTTGCCTACCTGGGGACCAACGATGAGAGTACGAAGTACCTATTAGGCCAAAGCATGCTATACCAAACGTCGTGTGAACTAACCCCACTTTGAGTTGCCATTGTGTCTACACCTGGACACGTTCCGACCAAACATCTCATGAACATATTTTGTGGTTTGCATTCGGGGGATGCGAGTGTTAAATTGCCAATACTAATGTGAATCCTACCAAGCCAATAGCCATGGGGGCCCACATGACTATATAGGTGAAGGTATGGGGGACATTTGAGGCCCAACATGAGCGAACCCAAGACATCCTATGGATGTAGTTGCATTATTGAATTTTATGTTATTTTCATTTTCTTAAAGACACATGACACCTAAAAAGACACCATAAACTCACGATCTTCTCATTTTATGATCCTGTAGATGTCGTCTAGACAGCAACGAAGGGGTAAAAGATCGGGAAGGTCTCAAGAACGTTTGGCCACTCATATCGCGAAACAAATGGCCACGATACTTCCTGACATTGTGGTCCAAGTACAACAAGCCCTTGCAACGAATCCTACTAACCCTCCCCAACAACAGGATCAGAACATCAACAACCCTCTTACCAACAAGTGCTCTTTCAAACATTCTAAGTCCTGTGATCCTCCTAAATTTGAAGGGACAGAGGGTGTCACTGCTCTCCTACATTGGTTCGAGGAGATGGAAAACACCTTCCTAAACTGCGATTGTCCTGAGGATCGCAAGGTTCGATACGCCACCGGGAGACTACTTGGAGTAGCCCTCACGTGGTGGAACACTGAAAAAGGGAAGAGGGGAACTGAAGATGCGATGGCCTTAACTTGGGAGGAGTTAAGGGAAATCATGACTAGGCGTTTCTGTCCTAGAAGTGAAATTAAGAAGTTGGAGGATGAATTTCATGCCTTAAAGCAAAAGGAGAGTGATCACACTACCTACAACAAGAGGTTTTTGGAGTTGAACCAAATGGTTCCAAATCTGTTCACACCAACCTATCGTCTGATCGAGCATTATATTCGAGGACTTCCCTCGAAAATCCAAGATTCAGTTCTTAGCGTTTCACCAGTAACACTTGAAACAGCTATGGAGTTAGCAACTGAACTGACCGAAAACCGAATTCGCAACGGGAAGTTCAAAGAAGAGAAGAAGAAAGCCCCTGTTGAGGGACAAACTTCAAACCACCCCATTCCTTCCTCTAAGTTTGCTAACAAGAGGAAGCGTAACACCAGAAATTTTGCTGTTACCCAAACCAACACCCCTATTCCTGCTGCACCCATTACTCAAGTCACTCCTTCACCCGCACCATACAGAAGACCCTACACAGGCCCACTACCAAAATGTAACCGTTGTCAGTATCACCACTCCCCTGATCATCCTTGCCAATACTGCACCGGCTGCGGTCGCGCAGGGCATACTGTTCAAAACTGCCGTATGCCTCAAAGAACAAACCGCCATCAACCTATAACCCAAACCCACCAACAATTAACGGGTCAAGCCCAACAACCCCTACCATTTCCACCCACCCAACATTTAGCCCAAACATACTACCAACCCAATTATCCTATGGGCCAACCTATGCGGGCTTGCTTCAATTGCGGCGACCCAAGTCATTTCAGAAACACATGTCCAAGGCTGGTTAATATTATTCATGCTCAGGCCCAAGCCAACCCAGTGAATCAAGCAAACCAAGCTCCTCCACCTGCAAGAGGAAGAGCTTTCAATATTAACGCGAACCAGGCCAGAGCTGACGGCAATGTGGTCAACGGTACGTTCCTTATAAATGGTAGATATGCCTCTATGTTATTTGATACTGGTGCGGATAGAAGTTTTGTGTCATTAGAATTTGAACCTATCTTAAGCAAAAATCGGGATAAGCTCGCGGAATCCATAACGGTAGAAGTTGCGGACGGGAAACCAGTTTCATTAGACTCTATATTACGCAACTGTACACTCACCTTAAACGACCACGATTTCTCAGTCAACCTTATTCCTATGAAGCTAGGAACTTTCGACATCATAATCGGTATGGATTGGCTCAGTCAACATCAGGCGGAAGTTGTATGTCGTGAAAAATTTATTCGTATTCCTCTTTCAAACGGTCAGACTCTTCGAATCATTGGAGAAACCTCGTCGGGCTCAGCTTAATGTCTTGTCTTCAAGCTCAAAAATATCTTCGCAAGAATTATGTCGCGTTTTTAGCCCATATCATCAAGAAGGGGGCCACAGAGAAGAAACTTGAAGATCTTCCTGTTGTAAAAGACTTTCCACAAGTTTTTCCTAACGACATTTCAGGACTTCCTCTAATCAGAGATGTCGAATTCCATATTGATCTTATACCTGGTGCTACACTAGTTGCAAAGTATCCATATAGGTTAGCCCCCTCTGAAATGCAAGAGTTAGCCAGTCAATTGCAAGAGTTGACTGACAAGGGATTCATACGTCCTAGCTCGTCGCCTTGGGGTGCACCTGTTCTTTTTGTAAAGAAGAAAGATGGATCTTTTCGTATGTGCATCGACTACAGAGAGCTCAACAAGTTAACCATCAAAAATCGCTATCCCTTACCTCGCATTGATGATCTTCTTGACCAACTACAAGGTGCCAGCTGCTTTTCGAAAATCGATCTTCGATCTGGCTATCATCAGCTTAGAGTGCATGAAGAAGACGTCCCTAAAACTGCTTTTCGAACTCGTTATGACCACTATGAATTCATGGTTATGCTGTTTGGATTAACCAATGCACCAGCTGTTTTCATGGACCTGATGAACAGAGTCTGCAAACCTTACCTTGATCGATTCGTTATAGTCTTCATCGACGATATTCTTATTTATTCAAAATCTAAAGCTGATCATGAGCGTCATCTTCGACTCGTTCTTGCACTTCTAGAAAAGGAAAAGCTTTATGCCAAGTTCTCTAAATGTGAATTCTGGTTGAAAGAGGTGCAATTCCTCGGGCATGTAGTCAATGACAAAGGAATACATGTTGACCCTTCAAAGATCAAAGCAGTTCAAGAATGGCAAGCTCCACGTACACCAACTGAAGTAAGATCTTTTCTTGGACTAGCTGGCTATTATCGTCGGTTCATTTCAAACTTCTCTCGCATTGCTGTGCCACTCACGGCTTTAACCCATAAGGGAAAACCTTTCGTATGGGGACCCAAGCAAGAAGAAGCTTTTCAAATTCTTAAACAAAAACTTTGTGATGCACCCATCCTCACTCTTCCTGAAGGTTGTGATGATTTTGTAGTCTATTGCGACGCGTCAGGGCAAGGATTAGGCTGCGTTCTCATGCTAAGAGGAAAAGTCATAGCTTATGCCTCGAGACAACTCAAGACACATGAAAAGAACTACACCACTCATGACCTAAAACTTGGAGCCGTTGTATTCGCTCTTAAGATATGGAGACATTATCTCTATGGTACTAAGTGTGAAATATACACTGACCACAAGAGTCTTCAACATATCTTCGATCAAAAAGAGTTAAATATGAGGCAACGAAGATGGGTCGAACTCCTGAATGATTACGACTGTGAAATTAGATACCACCCTGGTAAAGCAAATGTGGTGGCTGATGCACTTAATCGAAAGGGTTATGCGAACTCCATTCATCTTCTATGTTCGCAAATTATAACCGACATTAAAGGTCAAATTCGTGAAGCTCAACACGTTTCAATAACAGAAGAAGACGTACGAAAAGAGATGTCCTGTGGAGCCGAGCTAAAACTTGAAACTAAATCAGACGGTATCCTGTATTACCTAGATCGTATCTGGATTCCTAACCACAACAATCTTCGTGAAACTCTTATGAATGAAGCTCACAAAACGCGATATTCTATACACCCCGGAGCCGATAAGATGTATCAAGACCTACGATACACCTATTGGTGGCCTGGAATGAAGAAGGATATTGCCGTTTTTGTCTCCAAGTGTCTCACATGTTCCAAGGTGAAGGCTGAACACCAAAGACCCTCAGGACTCCTAGTCCAACCGGAAATACCTGTATGGAAGTGGGAAAATATAACCATGGATTTCATTACCGGGTTACCTCGCACTTCTGGTGGGTATGACACTATATGGGTGATTATAGACCGACTTACAAAATCAGCTCACTTTATTCCTATCCGCGAAGATTTCAAGAACGAAAAGCTTGCACGTATTTATATCAACGAAATCGTGAGCCGGCATGGAGTACCATTAAGTATTATTTCTGATCGTGATGGTCGTTTCACCTCATGAACATGGCAAGCAGTACAATCCGCTATGGGCACACGATTAGATCTCAGTACCGCCTATCATCCTCAAACTGATGGACAGTCTGAGCGCACCATTCAAACTCTTGAGGATATGCTTAGAGCATGTGTAATAGACTTCAAGGGAAATTGGGATGCCCACCTACCATTAGTTGAATTCTCGTACAACAGCTATCATTCGAGCATCGGCATGGCACCTTTTAAAGCCTTATATGGTCGTAAGTGCCGATCTCCTGTATGTTGGCACGAAATTGGGGAAACACAAATTACTGGTCCAGAATTGATCCAAGAAACCACAGATAAGATCCATCAAATTCGAAACAATCTTCTAGCGGCTCAAAGTCGTCAAAAGAGTTATGCAGATAAACGACGGAAGCCCTTAGAGTTTAACATTGGTGATCATGTCCTTTTAAAAGTATCACCGTGGAAGGGAGTAGTTCGTTTTGGTCAAAAGGGGAAGCTAGCACCACGTTACGTAGGACCTTTCAAGATACTCGAAAGAGTAGGTCCTGTAGCATACAAGCTTGACTTACCAGAAGAACTCAACAGGATTCATCCCACATTCCACATGTCGAACTTGAAGAAGTGCCTCGCTGATGAGAATCTCCATATTCCGCTGGAAGATATTCAGATTGATGAATCCATGCATTTTATTGAAAGACCAGTGGAGATCATGGACTACGGGGAGAAGCGTCTTCGTCGAAGTCGCATTCCAATTGTTAGGGTACGCTGGGAGTCGAAACGAGGACCTGAGTTTACTTGGGAACGTGAGGACTCAATGCGTGAAAAATACCCGCATCTTTTTCCTACTACTTCAACTACTTAAATTTCGGGACGAAATTCCTAAAAGTAGGGGATACTGTAACATTTGTAAAAATCGGGTCTCCAAAACCCGCTCCGTTTTGTAATCAAGTACCAAGTTATAAAAGTTGCATTAAATATTTATGATTAATTTTGAGTTAAAACGATACATAAATAATAAACAAACTAAACTATAAAAATTATATTTGATAAAAAGTTAAAATAAAATAAATAAAAAATATTTGAAGCTGCCGGGACTCGAACCCGGGTCAGCCAAGGAATACTTCAAACAACTTAACACTCACTTCCCGGACCACTCCGCCACAATGTGTTTTCTGTTAACTCTAAGAACACAAATGAAATTTATACACAAAATCCGTTTAACCGATGGTGCCATCTGAGAAACGGTAATCGGCAAACCAATCGTCAAATCGTTGTTTAATTCTCATGATCAGCTTATAACTGATGTATGACGGTTTCTAATCAAGTTAGAATTGACTGAACTTAAAGTTTCATCATTTTCGGTTTTTGAAACCGAAAGTTCATCAAAGTCCTGAATAACTCAAGCTTCAGATCATTCTCGCGATTCAGAGCTATCATATCAATACTCAATTTCAATTTCGTCGCATTTTTGGACCACCAGATCATCTGAATCAGTTCGCCGGAAAATTTCTGCAAGTCACCGGAAAACCGGGACTCACATCCTCACGGTATTTCCTCCGACTCTTTCTGTTTAAATCATGTGATTAATCAGTCTCTAACACAACTCCACCATCAGAATCGATCCTAGTCAACGTTTATCGAGAATCTTATCTTCGCCGGAAAACTTCTGAAACTGCCGGAATCACACTGTGAATTGGTATGATATCCTAAACTTCATTTAAACCTTGTTTAAGTGACTCAACTTCATAAATAATCGATCAACGCTGTTAATTGGTTTCAACAGCCGGAGTTCACTTTCAGTATCGACGAACCTCCGCCGGAATTCTGTGAACAACATCAATCGGTATATCCTCTTCCTTAAACTCTCTTCATTCTCTACTTTTAAATTACTGATAATGTTTGAAAAACGTATAAGTCATAAACAAGTCGGAATATGTTGACTGTGTAAATCGACGAAGAAGATGAAGACACAACATAACATAAGATTAATTAAAAATGGTATTTTAAACGGGTTAGACACACAGTCCAGCGGTGGACAGTGTGCAAATTTCACACACACGTCCCGAGTTCGATTCCTGCAATACGCACACCTTATATTATAACGCACCTTTTTGTTTAAAAACTAAACCGAGATAACCCAGTTAGTTGTTAAGTATAATAAAAACCGAGATATTAACCAGGTTAGACACACAGTCCAGCGGTGGACTGTGTGCAACTTGAACTACACGTCGCGCGTTCGAAACTCGTCACGAGCACCGGTCCGATTGAATTAAAATGTTTTTGCAAATAAAGGAAATTCAGTTAAATCGAATAAGTGTATAAATATAATTAAAAACTAGATTATTTCGGGTTAGACACGTAGCTCAGTTGGTAGAGCCGCGTGCACGCGAACGGGAGGTCGCCAGTTCGAATCTCACCCGGCGCAGAATTATTCGCTGACCGAACCGGTCAACGGTCAACGGTCAACGCTAAAAAATAATATTTTTTTATATTTTTATTTATTTAATTTAATTTAAAAAGCAATAAAATACTTAAAAATAACATTTTTAAAGATAGAAAATAGCTATAAACTCACAAAAATATATCTAAAAATTTCATTAAAATCCTAAATAAAATCCATCCATTTAATATATTTTTCCATTATCATTTAGGTTAGTATTCCCCGTTGATCCGCTCATCTAAATCGTGCGCATCTCACCATCTCCAATCCAACGCACCCAATGTGAGTGAATCTTACAAATTCCCGTTTTAATCACGTTTTGGGGTGTATCATATGTCTTTGTTTATATACATATTATAACTAAACCATTGTGCATACATCATATCATGAACATGTGTATTCTGTTTGTTGCTGTTAAGTAGTTATTATTGGATGCAATTTATTATTCAGTACATGCAATTTCATAGGCCGCCGCTCCCCATTTATGAGCGTTGAGCATGTTCCCCATTTTATTATGCGGTTGAACCTGGCGTGCCCACATACGATCGGCTCCGTTTGATTGAGCCTTGATCGCACAGTTCATTTTACATTTTCAGTATATGCAATACGATCGGCTCCGTTTGATTGAGCCTTGATTGCACAGTTCATTTAGTTATTTACAGTATGATGTTGGTATGTTCATGTATGCTGCCATGCGTTATTGTATGTTATAGTTGAGACTGCTATTTGCCATTACTTGATTATTTACATTTGCTCATTTATGATTATGCACAATTTTTCATTGATAAACTAACCATTAATTCATTAATAAATGTTTATCTAATAAGGTTCACTCGCCAACTTATGTTGACCCAAAAAATCCCATTTTACACATGATACAGGTGAACCAGCAGCAGCTAGGAACACATAGGACCTGGATTAGAAGAATAAAAGGATTTAGTATTGGGATTGTTATGTTTAGTTTATTTCCTTTGTATTGAATGAACATGTTTGGATATTTAAGAATGTAACTTTGACTTTATTAATTATGAAACATAATAGTAAATGTCATGTGCTTTGGTGATAACCCAATTATGCCCCGACTCTTATTTCCGCTGCGGGTCGGGGTGTGACAAACTTGGTTAGTAATTTAGTTAGTTTTAATAAAGGAAGTGTATTAACTTTTATAAGAGAAATCCCGTTAAACAAAACAATTGAACATGAGGGGCCCAAATGCAATTTATTGGAACTTGAAAAGTTAAAAAAGGAGGAAAAAGGGGTGAGACGAGACTCGAACCCGGACCACCACATTTAATAACAACAACTTGACTATCACCAGTGTTGTGTTACAACTTCGTTACACTTTATACATAAGCAGACCCTTCAAATCCCTGCATAAAAAAAAGAGAAAGAAACAGAGTAAGTGGGAATTGAACCGACCCACTCGGTAACAACATGACGCGCAAAACCATTCGGCCACAACACCTTTTTATGTTCAATGTCAACATGATTTATATAAATATCCAGTTGTAACCCAAGAAAAACATCATCATCAGCGTTGATCATGGCGCGACCTTAACGAGTCTGCAACCCAATATAACAAAGGTGGAACTTTAATCAGCTGACATTTTCGATTTTAAACGTATCTAAAGCATAATTTGATCTGCAAACAATCTTAGCAAACCGACGTTGAATTTGTGTGATGTTTAGGGCAAAAAATGTACGTTTTTAACAGTTGTTTACGGTAAAACAGACATTTCTGGGGGATCACAGTTTAGAAACTTAGAAATATCTTCTCAAATTCATGATTTTATTCCAACTCCTACTGAGGTATGTGTTGATAACACTTGTTGTACTCGAGCCTTTAGAGAGAAGGTAAGTGGCTACAAAGAAGAGGCCAACTCACTCATTATGCAACTGCAATTATCTAAATCTGATTTATATCAGATTAAAATGAAAATTAATGGATATAAGGATACGGTGGAGGCACAAATGCGTGATATCCGACAGTTGAAAAATGATCTGACCAAGAAAAATGTAGGCATCTCCACTTTAAAGAATTGTCAGAGAAGTTAACTGTTGAACTTGATAATCTAAAATCAACTTTTGAAAATACGGAATTTAATTTTAAAAAGTTTGATGTGTCAAATGAAAAGGTTGAGAAAATGATAAACCAACAGTTAAAATATTGTAAAAAAGAAGTTAGAAATAAAGAATTGGGATTTGTATGCATTCCTCCACCATACAATTACAATTACACCTCTCTTCCTATGACTGAGAAGGAGATAGCCAACATGCATGACATGAAACATGGCGACCAAGTGATGTGAAGGTTGAACCAGTCAAGCCCAAGAAAGTCAAAATCACGAGGCCCGATGAAACTGAAATTAAGTTAGAAAAACAAACCTTAATTAAAACATTCATAAAACCTGTTGATGCTTCAAAACATATTGAGACTCTAAGTTTTGAGAAAAATGCCAATGTTGATAAACATATTCAAGTATTAGATAATATTGAGTCAAATTGTAGGTATAATATTGATAATATTGAGTTAAATGGGATTGGTAGGGAGTCAAATCGCTTCTTGAAACGAGTTAACATTTTCTCAAAAACCACCTGAACTGCAAAATCAAAAGGAAGAGTCTCAAAACAATTCAACATGCATTGAGTTTGTTATGATGAATGGTTTGGCTAAATTCTTCAAAGAGTTTGAGTCTAGCAAACAAACTGAATCAACTACTTCGTTTGATTCTTCATGTGACTCCTCAGGAACAACTAATTGTGAAAATTCAGAATTACTTGAATCTGTCGAGTCTAGTAATGAATCATTGTTAGGAAACTTTTTATGTAAGTATTGGAAAAAATGTAACCAGTCTGATCTATAGAAACAGATAAAGTCCTGAAGGTCAAAACAACAAGAAGAAACAAGGCAGGACACTAGAAATGTGCAATACATCTTTTTCAAGAATCAGAAACTGATCAAGAACAAGAAAAGACAATCTATTAAGACCATTCTGATGGATCTGATGATGTTTCTGATGAAAATCATCAGTATCTGGTAAAATCTGATCATCAGGATTTCTGATAAAAAGTTCATCATAATTCTGATAAGGAGTCATCAGAATTTCTGATGAACCCACTTGTCTACGAAAATCGAAGATCTGCCACATTTGAAGATGCAAGTTGACCCTAGAAGATTCAATGAATATGTCAAACAACACCTTTATGCAGAGCAGGTGTATGAATAAACAAATGTTTACTCATACCCAAACCTTCTTATGAATAGGAAGTTATACCGAAAAGGAGAATGAGTCAAGCTTAGTATTAAATACATATCACACTCCACAGTCCTTTCACCACAAAATTACACAAGTATTCGTTTGTATTAGTCAATAACCATACAATCACCTTGTAAACCATTCTGTTTTCCAAGTGATATAAACTTGAAAATTCAGTAAGTTGTTGTTTCTTGAAAGTTCGATTTCTATTTCCGCACACTATTTTCATATTTGTTGAAATCACTTGCCATATTACGTTAAGAGAAGTTTTTGTCCACCTGCGACCAACAAGTGATATCAGAGCAGATTGAATAAACTATTTTCAAACGATCAATTGCTCAGTTTTTCTCTTTTATCTAAATATGGCAAACTTTCAAACCTGGAATAATTCTTTCAATATCGGGTCTATGTAAAAGCCTCCGACCTTGGTCAGAGAGGAGTACCCCAATGGAAAATCAGGATTATCAATTTTCTAAACGAACATGATCGAGCTCCGTTTCAATCCATTTTGAGTGGCCCACATATACCCATGGTTGAAATACCAGGTACACCAGCAACTGATACTACACCTGAATACCTATCTATTGGGCTCCAAAGAAAGAAAGAAATTGGACCCAAGAAGACAAACAAAAGGTGGAAGCAGATGAAAGGGCCAAATCACTCTTGATTATGGCACTTCCAAATGACATATTTTCTCAAGTAGACGCATGTGCTTCTGCTAAGGAAATATGGGATCAGTTGGAAAATCTTTGTGAAGGAGGAGAAAGAATGAAAAGAAACAAAAGAACAAATTGTGTCTCTTCCTATGAGAGGTTCAAAAGTTTACCAAATGAAAATCTTTGTGAAACATACCATAGATTTGCAAAACTCTTAAATGAACTAAAGAAGTTTGGTATTGAGAAGTCAAATGATGAAAGGAATGTAAAATTCCTAGATGCTCTGCCTCGAGAGTGGAGAAGTCTAACAATGACTTTAGCCTCCACTTTAGAGCTAGGAAACATGAGTCTACATGACTTATACAACATTCTTGTTCCTAGAGAAGATGAAATATATGAAAACTCAAGCCAGAGAGGTGGATCTATAGCTCTCATCTCAAACTCACAAAGAACACCAATACCTGACCCACAAACCTCTTATTGTCAAAGTCAAGAAAATTTTAATACTTCATTAGACTTTTCAGCATTTGCTGAGGCAATTGCACTTCTTACCAAGACCTTTGAACAAAGGTTGAAAGGAGGGAGCCATAAGTACCAGAAGAGTGACAAAAGGGAGGATGGAAGTAAAATCCAAAGAAAGAGGAAAAGCAGAAGTTTTATGTTGTTATGCATCAGAGTGCAAGAATAAAAAGCTGAAGGATGTTGCCTGCTATGAAAAGAAACTGGAAGAAGCCAAGAAGCAACAACAAGTAAGCCTGATAGCAGAGATAAATGCCTGGTTAACAGATGATTCTCCGATGATGAGGAGGAGGAAATGGTAAATTTCTGTCTAATGGCCAAGCTCCCTGAAGCATAATCTGAGAGTTCAGAACAAAAGGTAAACACAGATAATCTTGACTTAATACAAAAGTTATACAAACTCATGTCAGCTTTTCTAAACTTGCAAGAAATACAAAAATTGGAAAACAAAAGATCTGATGATCTACAAAAGTCTCTAAATAAAGTTATACTTGAAAACCAATTACTAATTGAAGAAAGTCTGAACAAAAATGCAAAAATTGAATTTTACGAAAAGGAAAGAAAAGATTTATATGAATAAATTCGTGACAATGAGATAAATGTAAGGTTTTCAACATGCAAAGATCTCATTAACTTTATAAAAGCCACACCGAAAAACAGAGGAAAGGGATGGGCTATGTAAAAACAAATATCAGAAACCCTACCACCATTGTTAAAGCATCAGATCAGATTTCTGATAAATTAATATCAGATTCTGATACAGAATCTTGCAAATCCATAAGTTCTGATAACTCATCTGTAACATCAAACATGAAAGAAAAATGGCAGGGATCCAATCTAACATCTTCAAAAAATACAAAAAGGGTTCATTCAAAGTTTCAAAAATCTGCAAACTTTCCATCACAGTCAAAGAAATCAGAAATTTTTGACAAAGGCTGTATGTGTGTTGATATACTGAAGCTAGTTCAACATCATCTTCAAATAAAAAGAAACAATCTGTTAGTGGCTCATCATATAGCAGATTCTCTGGTGAAACTTCATCATCAGAAGAAGAAAATATGATTAAAATTCCATCAGAAAAAGTACCCAAGCAAGTCTGGGTACCATAAACTCTCTAACTCTTCCATTTCAGGACCATCATGTGCAGCAGATTTGGTACTACGACTCGAGAAGCTCCAAGCACATGACTGGGGATAGGAGCTTACTCAGCAATTTTGTTCCCAAGCTGGGTAAATTAGCCAACTTTGGAAATGGAGTAAAGGGAAAAACATTGGGGTATGGATGCATAAAATATGGCTCATTGACCATTGAAAAAGTAGCCTATGTAGAAGGCTTAAAGTACAATTTGCTGAGTTGTGGTCAATTTTGTGACAAGGGATTTCAGGTAACCTTCTTATCAGAAAAATGTTTGCTAATCGGTCTAGATGATAATAAAATATATTTAAGTGGAAAAACAATTAGAAAGTCCATCTATTACTTTGATTTTAAAGAGGAAACTGAACATCCACAATTGTGCTTATTTTCAAAACATAACAAGGGTAATAGTTGTTTATGGCATAAAAGATTAGCCCATTTAAACTTCAAAAATTTAAACAAATTAGCAAACAAAGGTCTAGTAAAGGGATTACCTTTTATATCCTCAAAGAAAGATAAACTTTGTGAGGCTTGTGAAATGGGAAAATAAAAAATAAGCTCACACAAAACAATTTCTAAATCATCAATAACACAAAACTTAGAACTTTTGCACATGGACCTATGTGGACCAGTCACTACTGCAAGTTTTCCTGGTAAAAAAATACATCTTGGTCATTGTGGATGACTACTCCAGATACACTTGGGTAGAATTTTTGAGAAAGAAAAGTGAACTCCAGATCTGATCATAAATTTTATCAGAAAATTTGAAAATCTTTTGAAATTATGTGTAAGAAGGATCAGAACTGACAATGGAACATATTTTAAAAATTCAAAACTTGAAACTTTCCTTGTGAGTAAAGGAATATCTCATGATTTCTCTGCTCCAAGAACTCCACAGCAAAATGGGGTTGTGGAAAGAAGAAACAGAACCTTGGTTGAAGCAGCAAGAACCATGTTGGCTTATGCCAAACTGTCCACTTACTTCTGGGTAGAAGCAATTGCAAATGCATGATTTACACAAAACAGATCCATAATAAACAAAAGACTTCAGAAAACACATTACAGCATTATAAATGGAAAAATCCCTAATGTAATTTTTTTGCACACATTTGGTTGTAGATGTTTTGTTTTCAATGATTTTGAAAGTGTTGAGAAATTTGACAGAAAAGTAGAAAATGGAATTTTTCTTGGTTATTCACTAACCTTTAAAGCTTACAGGGTCTTTATTTTAAGTACCAGGACTATCAGAGAAAGTTTGTATGTATCATTTGATGACTCATCAGAAATTGAAGTTTCTAGTGAATTCATAAAGGAAATAAACTTATCTGATGAACCAGAAAACCCTAATCATCTGCTCAACATTCTTTCTGAAGAACTTCTGGAACATGATTTTCTAAAAACAGAACAATCAAAACATCAATCATCTACTAACCCTGCAGGATCAGTGGAGGATCAACATGAAAATCAAACACAAGATCAAAATTCTGAAAACATATCAGAAAACCTTCATGAACATCAGAATTCTGATCATCAAGATCAAGAGGAGAGTTCATAACCATCAGAACAAACAATGTCACACAACAATCTCAGATGGATCAATGGACACTCTCAATCTGACATCATCGGGAATCCAGAAGAAGGAGTCAAAACAAGGTCAGCTACAACACATGAATTTCTATATGTTAGTTTTCTGAGCATGATAGAACCAAAATCTGTCAAAGAAGCACTCAATGACTCTGATTGGATACAAGCAATGCATGAAGAGCTTGATCAATTCGAGAAAAGTCAAGTATGGAATCTGGTACCTAGACCAAATGATAAGTCTATCATTGGTTCAAAGTGGGCATTTAGAAATAAATCTGATGAACATGGAACAATAACAAGGAATAAAGCTCGACTGGTGGTAAAAAGGTTACTGTCAACAAGAAGGTATAGACTATGATGAAACCTTTGCGCCAGTAGCTAGATTAGAAGCTGTCAGAATATTCCTTGCTTATGCTGCATCAAAAGATTTTAAAGTCTATCATATGGATGTAAAATCTACATTTCTAAACGGTAAGATTGAAGAAGAAGTATATGTGCATCAGCCAAAAGGTTTTGTTGACCCCAAATTTCCAAAACATGTTTACAATTTGAACAAAGCCTTATGTGGATTGAAGCAAGCTCCTAGAGCATGGTATGAAACTCTCTCAAACTTCTTACTTAAGTCTGGCTTCACAAAAGGCACAATTGACACAACACTCTTTCTCAAAACACATAAAGGTCACACTTTGTTAGTTCAAATTTATTGCAAAAAGTTTGAGAAACTAATGACTAGTCACTTTGAAATGAGCATGATGGGTGAGTTAACATTTTTTTGGGTTTGCAAGTTAAACAGAAAAATAATGGCATATTTTTAAGTCAATCCAAGTATGTCAAAACAATCTTAAGCAAATACTCACTTGAAAATTGCTCATCTTCAGGACTCCCATACCGATGGAAAAAGTGTGGATATAAAACCCTATAGAGGTATGATATGATCACTGCTTTACTTAACAACAAGTAGATCAGATATTATGTTTGCAACATGCTTTCTAGCAAGATATCGGTGTAATCCTAAAGAATCTCATCTAAAAGTTGTAAAAAGGATTTTTAATAAATATCTTAAAGGCACACCAGATCTTGGTCTCGGTATCCTAAAAATACAAACTTGGAACTAATAGCATACACAGATACAGATTATGCAGGATGCAAGATTGACAGAAAAAGTACATATGGAGCTTGTCAAATGTTGGGAGTAAGCTAGTTTGTTGGGCAAGCAAAAAGCAAAACTGTGTTTCAACATCAACAACTGAATCAAAAATGTAGTAGCTGCAAGTTGCTGTTCACAAGTCATTTGGATGCAAACTCAGCTGAGAGATTATGGTGTAAATCTGACAAGAATTCCTATTTTATGTGATTCAAGAAGTGTTATAGCAATAACTGAAAATCCAGTCCATCACTCAAGAACAAAGCACATAGATGTCAGATATCACTTCATCAAAGATCATGTAGAAAAAAGGTAACATTGAAATGTATTTTGTACCAACAGAAAAACAACTTGCTGACATTTTCACAAAACCTCTTGATGAAAAGAGACACAACTTCTGATCGGCAAGTTGGGCATGATAAATCTAAAATATGATGAAGAAAACTCAGAAAACATTTTATCACAAAACAAAAGTAAAAAAAATTGAATCATCAGAAGATTATCAGAATTCCATCAGAAATTCTGATAACTCATTAGAAAGTCCATTAGATCATTAAAAATCTGATGACCTATCAGATTCAATTCAAACATTTTTCATAAATACCACGCCATACAAATGTATTCATAACTCAAACGCTCATATATACTCTTTTTCGTTCATATATTTCTTTTATTTTTTATTTGTTACAATTTTAGTTAAATCAACCACTTGCAATCGCAGAGCATTAGGAGTAGATTACATCACAAAAGATAAATCTCAGAACAAAATCCACTGCTATCTTAAACTTCCAAGTAACCATTAACTGCTTCGTCACTCACACTTAAAAGGAAATAAGGGGACACCTGGGAAGAAAAATGATTAAAAGCAAAGAGAAGTAGCCACCTAAAGCATTAAATACACAAGACCTTCATCTCCCAAACATTCTCATTGCCACTGACAAAGGATCCTAAGCATTTATAGAAGAGAAAGAATAAATGGAAGAAAATCATAAGTTGGTAAATGTCATTTATGGTAAATCTATCACTCTCACTTATTTATACCAACTTAACTTAAAGATCAAATTCATCACTTAACACTATCTTCAACCTCTCTCTTCTTATCTCAAATCCTTCTTTACCATCTCAAAACCCTAAGCATGGCACCTGAAACGAACACCGACTTCCTCCCACTCCGACGTTACACAACTCACAACATGAGAGTGAGAACAAACCTTGAAGGTCCTGCATGGGAAGGATGTAGGTTTGTTTACAACATGCTGATGCAAAGCCCCCTGCGTTATGCTTTGTCAGCATACATCTGGATCCACCCAGTGCATCTAAGAAGATTCTGGTGGAATGCACACACTGTCTTCCAGGGTGCAAACTTCTGGATCAGCAGCACAGTGATGGGGAGGGAGATCATCCTGAGTGAGCAGACTATCAGAGAAGCCCTCCAACTCAATGATGACAATCATGTCACTAGTTTCCCCGGAGAAGCTCTGGATCAAACACTTCTGGAGATGGGATACTCCACAGGAAACCTTTCAAGGCAGATTCGCAAATCTGGCTTCATACCACCATGGCAATTTATGATAACCCAGCTTGGTGTATGCTTCTCTAGAAAGCACAGGCACTTTAATTAAATATTTTACAGGGTAATGGAGTTGGTTCATGCAGATGTACAAGAAAAACCTTACAACTTCTCAAAATTTCTCATAAGAGATTTTGAGAGAAACATGATCTCAACTCAACCCTTTCTGATTTATCCTAATTTTCTAATGAGGGTAATCACACATCAACTGGATTTTGGTGGCGTTCCTGTCTGGTACCCAAGGGCTCAGGTCATTCTCCAAGAGGATATATATAATCCAAGCCTGGTTCCAACTCTCACCATACTGGTCACATGACCTGTTTGTGGATCTTTGCCACACTTTTATTTAATGATTAGTTGTATTTTTATTTTTTCTTTTCCATAATTTTTCCTTTCTATAAGTAAATATCTGTTGCTTTCATTTTTTATGAAGGTTATAAGGGGGAATATAAAAAAAATCAGATCCAATAACTAACTAAGGAGAAAACCCAATTTCTGATAAAAATGTATGAGTTCTGATGAAGATCTGATAAATCTGATAACATGCTTTTGATAAAAAGAAAACAAGTTGTAAATTTTTTTTCCAACAATATGAACATGTTTAGTAAAAAAGGGTTAAAACTCACCGTGCTCATAACTTAAACAAAAGGAATGAGTCATTTTTTAGAGGAGTTAAAGCAAAGATAAATAAATTTTAGTTTATCGGAAAGAAAATATTTTGACATATAAAAAGAATCTGATAAAACAAAGTCCAAAATAACTCCAAAATCTGGTCAGTTAAACTTCAAAAAGGAATGATAAAAAAAACTATGTGAAATTTTAGAAACAATACTCATGACTACTATCTCCAAAAAAAATCACAAAATATTCCTTGAAGAAATAAACAAAGACTTAGACTTCAACCAGAAAAGCATGTGTAAGTGATATCTCTTAAACTCTAGTCATTCCTTCTCATCTCAAAAAATTAAAAAGGATAGGAGCTGATCTATCATTTCTGATAAAATTATGATATGTTCTGGTGAAGAAACCCAGATATATAATTCATCAGAAAATACATTTTTTGCTCAGAAAGGGGAGAAAGGAATGTCAGACTCTAGAAAGGGATTTCATTGGACCTTTCTATGACAAGGGGACCCACTGAAAGAAAAGGTGCAACTTGGCCGTTAGTATTCTCCAATCAAATTTTCGTCTCCTATTATCCTTAAAAGATAACTCAAAAATGGAGATATATCAAAAGCCTATTTTAACAGTTGTTTTTTGAAAGGTTTAAACATCATCAAACTATCATTAACCATCTTAAATACTAACCACCCACGATCTACACCCCATGATCTCTGTCACATAAACCCTATATATACAACATTCAAAAGACGAGATAAAACATCTGCAACTCCTTAACCCACTTCAAACTCAAAAACCCTAGAAATATTCCTTCGATAAAAAATCAATCACCATGGCCGCAATCAACCCAGTTAACCTCAACAACCCACCCATTGAACACATAGTTCAATTCATTAGGGACGAAGCCTTTCTGCCAATGAAGAGCAACAACGTACAGATGAACTCCAACATCGATACTTATGATCAAAAATGCCAGATTTTGATACAATTTTTGTTAAGATGCCCTCTTACTCAAGCTCTAATCAAATCTAAAGAGGTACCAGAAAATATCTTACAACAACTTGTCAAGACACACAACAGAACAGGTACAAACGAAGTAACAACTCACTTATAGGGTGATATATCAATTATCATTACACCCAAAAGGATTAGAGAAACTCTGGAACTACCCATAAATGATCACTATGATGCAATACCTGAAAAAGACGACATGTTTGAACAGCTTGATGTAGTAATGGGGTTACAAGAGAAAGATATCAAAGATAGCTGAATTCAAGAGAAACGAGTTACCTGCCTTCTGGCAAGTAACGATGGAGACTCTGACAAAGTGTCTAACTTCAAAAATAGGAGGCACTGATCAGATTAATATGACTATTTTAACACTCATGTTTTGTCTCATTACTGGGACTAACATTGATTATGGAACAGAAATATTCAATCTGATGGGAAGATCTGTCTCGACCAAATCAGGGAGAATTGATACTCACTTACCTTTTCCCATATTTTGGTCAATACTTGTTGCAGAAACCTTTGCTGAAAGGAATGTAGAACTACCTGTATCAGAAAATATGGGGAAATGTGAAATAATGAAACCATGGTGTGCAACTACCTTCTGGAAATCATATAGTGATGTTCCTGCCATACCAGAAAGCATGATGAATCTGATACCAGAGGAATCACCTTATAGGGCACATTATCTGGAAATACTGAACAGAGAACCTGAAAGAATTGAAGTTAACGACGGTACATCTCCAGCAGATCATGATGATCAAGAATCAATGGCACCACAGATAGAAGATGAAGAGTAGACAGTCAGACTGTCACCAGAAAATATGGAGGTTGATGAACAGAATGAACAAAGTCAAAGGGTTGAACAGCATCATGCTGAGGCATCTTTCATGGTAGAAGTTATAAAATTGCACAAAATACTAACTTTAATAAAAACATTATTGCAAACTCAACAGATTATGACTTTGATGAGTCAATTAAAGGAAGTTATAAAATTGCACCTGGTAAACCTATCTCTGTAAGTCAAGAAGTGAGCAGTTCCAAAGATCCAGTCTCTGAGTCAGATAATGAGGGGGAGACTGTGATGGCAACAGGTGGAGATCAGCATGCTGATCAAGGAAACCTGGGTGAGAAAAGTAAGAGTTTCTCAACAATTCACAGAGAATTAGTCCTAGGAATGATTCAAGGAAGTGAAGAAATCTAGAATTTGAATGTGTTTCAATCTAGTGGCCATTTGACTAACCTCATGACTTTGCAACAGCAACAAGTATGTCTTCTGTTGGTGTTAGAGGGGAACATTTGTTGATTCCCCATTACCCACTGAACCAATCATAACAAAAGAACAGTTGGATGAAGCATTGGAATGTGTAGTCAAAGTCTGTAAACAAAAATCTCAAGTTAAGAAAAATATTGATATATTGATAGAAGAAATAAAGAGCCAACGATCTAATATAAAGAATTTGTCAAAATCTGTTTAAACTATCAGAAAACAATCAGAAGAGAATACAGAAGGCCTGAACTACCTGCACATAATCCAAAAGTCATCAAATAACAGAAGGCTTGTAGCAGACTTTGCAAAAATGTTTCAAGAGATGAAAGAGATCAAGTCAAAGGTTTTTGAAGTTGTAGAGACTAGAAGCTACACAAATACAGGCAAAATTCTGGAAGAAATTCAGAGACAGCTTTGTAGATGCACTTGACAAGATGATAAGGGAATGGGCAAAGCATCAAACTCAATGCACAGAGGTGTTCAAGAAAATCCACGATGTAGAAGGTAGAAACATACAAAAGATGGAAGATGTGCAAACACTTGTGAAAAGACTACAACTAAATGTTGCCAGATTGGCAAAGGTAGATGTGCATGAACTCAAAATCCCTATTACCACTGAAAAATCTCATCAGAAGAAATATGAAACCACCCCAATCATCCTACCAGAACAAGAAAAACCAATCAGTCCACCCAGACATACACCCATGTGTTAGGATCTGAGTTTGAGATGATTGTAAATGTTTTAAAAATGGTAAATGGAAGAAAGTAAAAACAGAGTGGATTTGCAGCGGATATAGAAAATTTGGTTTTACAATCAATAGAAGATTGTTTTCGTCATCATGCTTTTCAAACTTATAAGCTTTGTATGTGAATCACAAACTCCCCCGCAGCCTTTTATAACTCAAGTTTGTTCGTACAGAAATGCAGAGAAGATGATTGGTAAATGATCTTTTGATAGATGGATAAAACAGTACAACAACGACAACTATTCATAGTACAATGCTAACCTCTGAGCATCTTTGCTGATGTCAGAGGTGAAAGCGACTGCTAACAATACTAACTAACCCTAAACACTGCTTAGCCTATCATCTGCTAATTACAAGCATTGTTGCATTGTAAAAACTGATAACTACTAAAATACTGATTAACCTAAACTCTGTTGGTATTTATCAGTCCTTAGCTTTATTCTTCAGCAGAGCTTTGAGTCATTAGACCTTGGCATCAACAATGCTTGTGCAGCAGACTTTAGCTTCAACAGTGGGTTGGATCAGAGTATAGAAACTCTGGTGTTCTTGGATCAATCATCTGATGTAGTTTTGGCTTTGTATCATCTATTCCATTTGAAAGGGTTTAATCCCAACAATCTCTCCATGGAACAGATGATGCCAAAACACATATTTATTATTGATCTTTATTTCTCAACATGAACTCTCTTATTTGGCCTTTGAACTGCAATTCAAAGTTAAGAGATTCAATATCATCATCATCCTTTTTGAGCTCCATATTCATTAGATCTTGGAGGTCTTCTGCATAGAGTCCATATGCATCCTCCTTGCTTATCTTGGTAGCATTGCCATTTGATTTGAGCAGAGTCAATTCATGGGTGTTTTGGTCAACCTTCCACTTTATAATTTTTGGATTAGATGGCTTTCTAGAATGATTCTTTATTGTTGAGAATGATGGTTGAATTTGATGAGCAATTTTGGATAAGGTATCTCTCAGCATGTCACTTGCATTACCAATATGGAATTGGGCTCGATTCATGATATCCTCTTTGATAAAAGTGTGTTCAAACATTTTCTTATCTTCCTCAGACATCTCCCTTTGCATTTTTCTTTGATTTAAGGCAAGGATGGATGGGGTGGATGTTGAAGTTGATTTTTTAACAGGTTGGGTCTTTTGAACACTATCCTCTGATGAGTAGTCTGGTTTCTTTGGCATTGTTGGATATCTTTTTCTTCTTTCTTCCAATCTTTTGTAGGTGTCTACAACCTTAACCTCTGACCACTTGGTGATCTAGTTTCTTGTACCATAGTTTGCAGCAATTAGCTCTTCTTTCATTCTTCTGAGTTTCAAAGCTCTGTCAGGCACAATCTTTTTGAATTTATTCCAATATGGAGGAGTGGGCTTTTTAGTAGGATCTTTCAGCATCTCTTGCATCCTTTCTACTTCTTGTTTAAGCTCACTCACGGACCAATCCTTGAATTGTGCTCTGGTTGCTTTGTATTGTTTGTTTTCCATGATGTGATCTATGTAATCCTTTCTCAAACTTTCATCATCTTTTTCAGATAACCTCTTGCAAAGGTCTTTGGAGAAGTCTTCAAGCCTTCTGACCTTGCTAAGTTGATATTGCATGTAGTTCTGAACTTCTCTATGACTTCTTCCCTTTGTATCCTTTTTTTACATCCTCTGCTTGTTTGGCCTTCAACTGAAGGTATTCATCAATGTTTTTGGGCTTAGGATAGACTTGTAGGGATGGGAAATTTCTCTTTGCTGGATCTTCTTCAGAGAAGAAAGATTTGATCTCTTCCTTGACAACAGGTAAATCCAGTGGAAATTGAGTGGTCAGAGGAAGCACTGTTGGTGGTTTCACAATGGTTTGAGATGATGTGGATATTTGAAGAGTAACAGAGGTTGTGGTCAGTGGTTGTGAGGATAGTGGAAGTGGTGAAAAAATGATATTTTCATCATCTATTACATTTGTCATCTTCCTTCTTTTGAAAATGGGTTTGGGTGATGGTGGTTGATTTAGAATTCTTGTGGGAGTAGGTATTTGGTGTGTGGTGGTTGGAAAATTGATCATAGTAGTGGTTGAAGTAGCATTTATTGTAACCATTGCTATAAAAAATTGTTAACACAATAGGTGTTATAGCATCTGCTGGTGGTGATGATGATATTGGTGTGCTTCTAGACTTGTCAGTGGTTTTGGAAGGGGTGGATGTTGGTTGGTTAACCTTTCTGGTTGACTTTCTTCATTGCTTTGAAGTACCTAGATCTTCCTTTTCCATCTGAGCAATCTTTTCTTTTCAAATCTATCTCCACCTTTAGTCTCCAACCTCTCTTTTCTCTTTTGCTTTTCTTCAGTAAAGAAGTTGAGGGTCTCATTAATTTTCTTTGACCCATTTGGCTTAGGGATTTCAACAACTGGTTTGGCTTTAGGATCAGGCTTTAGCTTTATCCCTTCAGTGTCTTTCTCCCCTTTTTGGCATCAACCGTTTCAACAAATATTACTGTAGGAGGAGAAGAGCCAGTGGTTTGAATTAATTGAGCTTTGATGGCTTTAATGTCTGCAAGTGTGTCTTTATATCTTACATCAACCATATTTCTAAATTGTTGCATGTGTTGCGCATGTTGAAGATCAGCATGTTGTCTTTGTAGTGCAATAGAGGATATAGTTGTTGCCATAGCTCATCAGTGGTTGCAACAGAGGATTGACTTTTGGAAGTTTCTAACATCTGTTGCATCATATTTTTGATATCAACAACAGATGTTTTAATCATTGATACTCTCTCCGTCAAATCCTTATATCTAGCTCATCACCCATTTAATAGGATCATCTGAACTCCTACCAGTGGTAGTTGTATCTGTGTTATCATTAGTAGAAGTTACCTTCATAGCTTCAGGCACATATGCCCCTTTTTCTTTGAATTTGGGACTTCCCACTTGAACAGAGGTTACCTTGGTAGCCTCAACAGTGGTTGCCTTCAAGAGAGTCTTATAGATGTAACCACTGTCCAATTGAAAAATAGGAAGTTCTGCAATTGTAGTGATTTCTCCAATTGAATTCTCACCAAGGGTTACATGTAACCCAAAAGATGTAGCCTCCCCAACTGTTGATGGGATAGCAAAGATAGATGCATCACACTCAGTCACTTGTTGGAGTATATTCTTAGTGATAAATTGTTGAGAAGAACTGATTTGTGTCTGATCCATATCTATTGCTTTCAACAGAGGTAGGATAGTTGGTGGAAGATTTGATGGTGAGGGTTGTGGTGTAGAAAACGACATTGCCCTGGGAGAGAGGCTTTGGAAGATAGAGCCAAGTGGATCTAGAGCTTCATATTGAGGTGTCCCTGTGCTTACAACTTGTTCCTTTTGTGAGGAATCAAGAGGAGATGGGCTAATGGGTGGAGATCTTTCAAACATCTGCTATGAGGAAGTAACAGCAGTGTTTTCACGTGACTTTGGTGTTGTCACTGGATTAACCTTTGGGATCTCATCTACCAGAGGACCCTTTTTGAGTTTAGGTTTGGTGAGATTTTTGGATTTTGTCTTTGTTTTCTTTTTGGAAATGGCTGGTGTGAGTTTCAAAGCACTGGTTGTAGTACTTTGATCACCAGGAGCAGTGGGCTCCGTAGCAGTGGGTTGAGCTTGTGATGATTGTACATCCAAAATTTGCTCATCCCATCTACTTGTGTTTTTAAAACTTTTGATTGGTTTGTGATGCGTGTAAAAGTTTCATGTGTAAGGCTACCATGAGAAGTCACAACACCTTGTTTAGCATCATCACCAACTTTATTTTGAAGATAAACACTTAAAAATCTAGGGTGCATTAGAAAAGCACGATCCTTTTTGATGTTGTCAATGTTTGTCACCAAGTCATTGAACAATACTTAAGAGAAGTTAAAATAAGATTTTGTCAAGATTGCATATCCCAAGTATTGCATGTTTAAAGATATCTCATTAAAAGCAGTTGTCTTGACCGACAAACATGTCAACAATGTCTGAAAGAAAAATTTCATTTCAGCAGGAAATTTCGGTTTATAAATGGTTTTACCTGTAAGTTGACCTTCATACCCTCTTTCAAGTAATTCATTGTGTAGATCAGGGATCGGAAAAGAAGTAGGATGAGTTAGGTCATTCAAACCCAAAACCTATGAAATAGAAGTTGGACTTATTTGAAACAAATCCTTGCCCATAGTGGAAATAATGGCATAAGGTTTCTTTTTGTTTTATGAACCTCACATTTGCCCAGAAGTGTTGTAAAGCATCTTGATAAATTGGGGCTGTGATTTCCATAAGATTTTTGTCTTTGGACTCTTTCAAGACTTTGATCATAGCATGAAATTGTCTATTTTAGTCAGTTTCTTCAAAATTGGTTGTGTAATTCTGGGGTGTTTTGATGATAAGCGTCATGGTGAATGTTTCGAATGAAGAACAGTTGTGAAGAAGAAGATTTGAGAGAAAACCGCTTTTGGAATTTTGAATTCGATACGACAGAGTGAAAACCTCTAGTTGGGATAAAACAGGGTTTTATAAAGTGAAAAAATGATGATGATGTGGCAAAGATCTGGCGGCTATCATTTGTCCACGTCTTTCCTCTAATAGTGAATGGAAGACATGTGTTATGGAGAACCACTGTTATGTGTCAATGGTAGATGGAAACATTGTTTTGATTTTACACTATCAGTGGATAGCTTATCAGTGATAAGGTCAACACAGTGGTTTGACCAAACAGAGGGTACATTTTTTACAGTGGATAGATTTTCATGCCAATCAGTGGATGTAACAGACTTTTGAGATTTATTGAAAATTTCAATTTTGAACTATTTTTAAGGATGGATTTTTGATTTTCTGAAAACATTTTTTATGCTATTTACACATGGAATACAAAACCTTGGTTTCAATCCATGCTTAGCATTCCAATCTAGAGATCAGACTTTCAAAGGTGGATGTATCTAATGCTTTTGTTAGAACATCTGCCAGTTGATCTTTAGTATGGACATGTTGCAAAGAAATCAAACCTTTTTCATAGCAGTCTCTCACAAAATGATGTCTGATGTCAATATGCTTTGTTGTAGAGTGAGAGACAGGATTTTTAATGATGTTTTCAGCTGCTTGACTGTCTATCTTGAGAGGAGTCTTTAAGGCAGTTAGACCAAAATCCAGTAGTTGGTTTTGAAGCCACAAGAGTTTAGCAGTGCAACTTCCAGCAGCAATGTACTCTGCCTCAGCAGTGGATGTGGATACTTCAACTTGCTTTTTACTTTGCCAAGACACTAAGCAATCACCTATGAACTGAACTCCTCTTGATGTGGACTTCATTGTTGTGTGGCAACCAGCAAAATCACTATCTGAGTGATCTGAAAGCTAAATGTTTCCATTAGCAGGATACAAGATACCAAGTGTGGGAGCACCTTTTATGTATCTGAATATCTTTTTCATATCAATTAATTTTGACTGTCTAGGTGCTGACTGGGATCTGGCACAAACACGTGTAGCAAACATGATGTCTGGCCCAGAAGCAGTTAGGTACAATAAAGACCCAATCATACTTCTGTAAAGAGTTTGATCAACCAAGTCATCTTTGTCATCAACAGTGACAAGCTTTGAGGTTGCCATGGGTGTGCTACAAGGTCTACAATCATTCATATCAAATTTGTTAAGCAGTTCTTTGACATACTTGTTTTGATGAATGAAAGTGCCATTTTGCATTTGTTTAACTTAAAGACCAAGAAAACATTGTAACTCACCCATTGCACTCATTACAAACTCTGCTTCCATGAGTTGTCGAAACTCTTCACACATGGTAGTGCATGTGGATCCAAAAATGATATCATCCACATAAATTTGGACAAGCATTTGATCTTTTCCTTTCCATTTCAAAAATAAGGTTTTATCAATTTTACCTCTTGAGAATCCAATGGATAAGAGAAAAGTGGATAGAGTTTCATACCAGGCTCTGGGTGCTTGCGTTAGGCCATACAATGCTTAGTTGAGCTTGTACAGATGATCAGGATAAAATGCATCTTCAAATCCAGGAGGTTAACACACATACACCTCTTCTTTGATCTTTCCACACAAGAATGCACTTTTGATGTCCATTTGAAACACTTTGATGTTGTGATAGGCAGCAAAAGCTAAGAACAATCTGATGGCTTCTAACCTTGCTACAGGAGCAAAGGTTTCATCATAGTCAATGCCTTCTTCTTGTCTGTAGCCTTGAACCACGAGCCTTGCTTTGTTCTTGACAACAATACCCTTTCATCACTTTTGTTTTTGAAGACCCACTTTGTGCCAATTGGACATACATCCTTTGGCAGTGGTACAAGTTCCCAAACTTGTTGTCTTTTGAATTGTAGGAGCTCTTCTTGCATGGCTTCTACCCAACTATTGTCTTTTATTGCCTCTTAGTACTTGACAGGTTGTGTGAGTGATAGAAAGCCAACTAAAAGACAAATGTTTTGGGATTGGCTTCTTGTGAGCACTCCCTCATTGATGTTGCTAATAACTTGATCCAAAGGATGACTTTTAAGGGAAAATCAAATCTCCTTGGTATGGGATAATGGAATTTTGAGGTGAAGGCTGCAGATGGAAATCATCTGAGCTAACATCTATTAGCAAATTTGAAGTGCCAACATCTGTTTGAATGGAGATGGATGTATAGGAGGAATGGATGTGAGGTTGTGTTGATTTTTGTTCACAAAGTGTGGACTTTTATCAACAGTGGTTTGATTTTTTGAGCTGGCAGAGGTTTGGGGATCAACAACTGTTGAGCCAGCAGTGGCAGAGTTTTCACAGTTGTTGTTAACATCTGCTCCTCTGTTGGATGGAATGACTTTGAATTGTGGAGGCACACTGTCATATCCATGATCTTGATGTGAAGATTATGATGTACCTACATGGTTAGTCTTGATGGACACATCTTCAAATGTAAATTTATCTAGATCAAACAGTTCATCAGGATTTGCTGGGATTTTCAAAGAAGAAAGTTCATTGAACTTCACATTCAAGTTTCTTCAACACACTTGGTCCTATAGTTAAAAACTCTGTAGACTTTAGCAGTGGTTGAGTATCCTAGAAAATAACCACAATCAACTTTGGTTGCAAACTTTGAGATTGAATCTTTTAAGTTTAAAATGTAGCATGGGCAGCCAAAGACTTTGAAATATGAGATCCGAGTCTTGATTTTGTAATGGATTTTGTAGGCAGTCTTTTGATGCCTGGGGTTAATCAAAACTCTATTCTGAACATAGCAAGCAGTGTTTACAGCCTCTGCCCGAAAGGACAAGGGTAAACCTGAGTCTGCAAGCATAGTTCTTGCTGATTCAATTAAAGTTCTATTTTTCCTTTCAACCACCCATTTTGTTCTGGAGTCCTTGGAATGCTATATTGTCTAACAATTTGACTCACAGAAAGCATCCAACTCCATGTTCCTAAACTCTGTCCCATTGTCACTCCTACAATTTTTTACTGGAAGGTCAAATTGCTTTTCAACTTGTTTTACAAAATTTTGCAAAATGCCAGTAGTTTCATCTTTAGAGTGCATGAAAAATGTCCATGTAAACCTTGAAATATCATCTACAATGACAAGACATTATCTTTTCTTTTATGAGACTCATGATTTTTACAAGGCCAAACAAATCCATGTGCAACAATTGTAAGCATTGGGTTGTTTTGGACTCTTCAATGGACTTGTAAGAACTTTTATGTTGTTTACCTTTTAAACAGGAAACACAATGTTCTTCACAAGTGAATTGTTTTGAGGGTGAACCTCTGACAAGATTCTGTTTTAAGAGAGTGGTGATAGTTTTCAGATTTGTGTGTCCAAGTCTTCTATGCCATACTTCTGTCTCTTTGCTTGAAGCAACTGAGAACAGGCATGCATTAGACATTGGATTATCTTTCAACATATCAACCACATACACATTGCCACTCCTATTAGCAAGTTGTGCTTTGCTCTCAGCAATGATTTGATCAATCTTTTTAACAACCTATGGTCCTACAATTTGATATGTTTTCTTTGTAAAGAAGGATCCATATCCTTTGTCACTCATTTGTGAGACACTCAATAGGTTGAATTTTAGATTATCAATGAGATTAAAATGCTTAAATTTGAGTTTCCCAGTCTGAACCGACCCTGACCCCAACACCTTCCCTTTTGAATTGTTACCAAAAGATATATCACCCCCTCCATGAGCCATGAAGTCTTTGAGAAGGGCTCTGCATCCTATCATATGCCTAGAGCCTCCACTATCTACATACCATAAACTATCAAGGCAAGTAGAAGCTCCCTGCACATAAGTAAACAGTTAGTTTAGGTGGGTCTCCAAAGCCAAAATGGCTTTCGATGGGGTCACAGATTTTCCAATCTCAAATTCAGGAAAATGGACAGTGGTTTGATTTGGTCTTTGTAACCACTATTGTGAACCATTTCCTATCAGATGTTGGTAACCATGATGTCACACCCTCAATTTCCACCTGCGGAGTTTTACCGCGAGGCGTGTGAACAAACCAGAATCTGAAACACTAGTACGTCGAACGACTCTATATGATTTGATTATACGTTTTTCAAAAATCATCTGTTATTAATTTTATATTACCAATATTTAGCATGAGTATCAGTTTTTAAAGTTTGAGCGGAAGCATAAATAAGTAGTGATGCGGCGCCAACACAAACGCCAAAACAATGAAAAATCCCAAAACAATATCAATAATTAAGACTCGATAAAGATGTCTTGTTCAATGCATGTGCGTGCACCTAGAGCTCCTAGCATCCTGAGAAACATGTAAAGAAACAAGTGTCAACATTAAAGATGAGTGAGTTCATAGGTTTTCATAAATTCGTTTGTTCGGTTATAGTTTATTACTCCGTTATCCCCAACCTGGGATAACATATCAGTTCCATTATTCCAATCCCGGAATAATAAGTTGTTGCTTCCAATATTCTCAACCCGGAATATTAAGTTGTTGTTTTCATTATCCCCAACCCGGGATAATAAGTTGATGTTTCCAATATTCCAAACCCGGAATACTAAGTCGTTCCGTAATTAAGTTCAATATTAATGTATATAGGTAGCTAGCCTAAAGTCATGTCACTAAGTGTTCGCGATCGAAGCTGACTGTTGTGCCTCCGTTTTGCCAGGCCTATCACATGACCATGGCGGTGTTAGGCCAATCATACACCCGTTGACCATACCCGGTCGGCTAGCGCGACTAGCTCGGATGGGGCTCGTCAGACCCAGTAGTACTACTTATAATTCCCCCGCTATTTAACCCAAATACTAACGATCCGAGGAGATTGTCGAGGACCTAAGTGATAAAGCTGCTTAGTGCCCATAACATTACATTAACATTAACTTAGTTACCGTATAGTTATGTGACGTTAAATTCGTATAACGTAAAGAGTTTGAGTTTGAGAGTGTATACATGTTTCTCCCCCTGTTGTTTAAAAACCGGATAAAGTTAGGGGCCGTGAACTCACCTTTATTTGCTCGGTTAGTGTAGCAAAGATGTTATAAGAGATGGGACCGCTAGTTGCGTCCTAACAAACCAATTAATTTCCACGTCAGTGTGTAGTCACACCAATACAAATTCCACACACAATTTACTCACAAAGTGATACACACAAACAACATATCTAACACTCAAACATGCATGCAAGTATTCTCATGTGATCATGATAATCAAACAACTTATCATGAACATATTCCAAATCCATGCAACACTTTAATGCATAAAATCACAAGTTATCAACTTTCTGCTTAACACTCAATTATTCAGCTGTTTTCTAGGATTTTTATAAAATAGTTCTAACATTCCAAAAATTCCCATATTTTCACAGTAGGTGACATTTATACCATAGAAATTTATATAATTTTTCCAAGTCCTAAATCTTTACCAATTAACCATAAATATTAATTCATTAAGCTGCAGTCAGATTTACCGCTTTCTGACTGCAGTCCACGGAAGAATTTATTTAAAAATCACTGATCGTCCGATTAACAAAATTCCAGTTGGAGTTGCCCGGAAATTTCTATACCTAGTTGCTGTACAAAAATCATGACTCAACTCTCTACTGATTTTAAAATCTAGCTTGATAAACAACTAGCAAAATTTCAGGATTTTCACAGTTTTAGTTACTGAACTTATTTAGCCCTTTAAAAATATCAAATGACTTCAGAAAATTATGAATCCAGCGCCATTAGATTCCTTATTCAAATCTCTACGTTCTAGACATCGAAAAATCCGTTTTTCGACAACTAACGACCAAGTTACAGCCAGATGAAGTCGGCTGTAACTATTATTCAGCAGGCTGTTTTCTGCATATGTTTATCCTGAACTCGTATAACCCGTTCATGCGATTAACCTAAGCGATCTAGATCTGATTTCTAGTCCTAGATTAATACTAATAACCTATCCATGCAAACCCTACACAATAACTTTTGTCTTTATAACAAATCACAGCCTACATATTCAGTTTTCAAACAACATGCAAACTCTAAATCTTGTATTAACAATCCGAAACTATACCGTCATGCGATCTGAGAACATCAACAATCAAGACACATATATCCGAAACAACTAAGCATTCAAGCATACACATAATCCGAACATGATCTTGTAATCAGAGATAACCTCTAATCTTTTAATAACAATGTAAACGAACCGTGAATACGATGAGGGGAGATGGCGAGGGCTGCTGCTTGCTGAGACCGAGAGAAAGAAAGCTGATCTCGCGACCGAGACTGAAAAGGGACTGAAAGTAACCGGCTGTTAGCGACCGAGAGAGTGAACCAGCTGATTAGATCGAGATGATGAAGGAATGGAAGCTGTTTTGCGATCAATGGAGCATGAGGAAGCAGCCGACGGCTGTTTTGCTTGTTAGGGTTTTAGGAATTGTGAAGGAAGATGCATGTGAGTTGTATATATATAGGCGCAACAAGATGAGGATCACGGTTTTGGTTTGAGTCGCGGCCGAGGAACTAAAGTGAGTTAGTTTGGTTTGGACTTGATCTCGCGGTCAAGGAATAGGGTGGGTTCGGTTTGGGTTTGAACTAAATAAATCCGTGGTTTTGATCATGTGGCCGAGAGTGTTTTGGTTTAGGGTTTAGGTTTTGATGTTGTGGTTTCGGGTTTGATCTTGCGGCCGGATTGTTTTTAGTTTAAGGTTTAACTTTGATCTCGGTTTTGGGTTTGCGGTTTGGTTTGCGCACGGCCGATAATGGTTTGAGCTCTAAACTTGGTTAATTCCTAGAGTCACAAAGAATCGAGGTTGGTTCGTGTCGCGGTTCGGTTCGTGTACATATCTACAATAATTACTTTATAACTAAACAATCACACAAACACTCATCACGTATTCATTCCATGCACGTTTAATACTTAGCACATATATTATTCGACAAGTGTCACGTGTAAGTTATCCGAAAAACCCGGGATATCACACATGAGGATGCCTATTGACTCTTGGCTTTGAGGGTTTTTTGTAACCCTCATAACTAAGAGAAACCTTTTGATAAATGGGTTGGCCATATCCTCTTGGATACCTGTTTGCAAGTGGTGCATCTATCACTTGTACCTCTCTGGGAACAGAGGTTTTGTTCAATGCTATGACAATTGTGAAAAATCCCGGTAAACTTTGATTGATACAAGTCCGTGGTAACCGGACGTGACATGTATATCATGATATTTGTTGTGATTATGTGTAATGAAACGAATTCTGGAACATGTGACACCGACTATAATGGGAGTATATGCACAGTAATTACCAAAAACATTACATTGACGCTATGCGTCACCTACATGACAAGACAAAGGCGTGAATGAATCGACGACTCTGGGAATACGTATTAGTAAACATGCATGACTTGTGTGCTATGCTAAACGATATCTGTTATGCCTTGGAGGAATCCGAGACAACGTCATGGTTAACATGACACTATTAAGGACCAACGAGGTGAGGTTGGTGTCCTTAGCCTTTAACAACGTGTTAAACGGGGACTTGACATTTAGCAGCGCATTAAACATTTGATGATGATTATTAGGCCAACGGTAGGGCTATTTAAGATTCTGAGTTCACGAAACATCTTAGTTACAAGCCATAGACTATGGCCTAAGAATTGTAGACATTCGGAGAATGGGCACGCAAAACGAGGAATTTCCCGGTGAGGGAAACACCTTTGTTTTGAAAACAATGAAAGACAACCAAACATGCAAGGAACGGTCAATCAAGGCTAAAAACACTTAAACAACCCTAATACGAGGCCATTATGATTAAAATGTAACCGTGCTCGGGTTTCGAGACGGTTATGCTCGGTTTTTAAAACCGAGTCTTTTGACACTAAGAACGCGAAAAACGGAGTCCGTTTCGCAAATCGAAGTTGCGTCTGAGACTCGAAAACAAACTTGAACATGCTACCCAAGTTAAACATCATCTTTTAACACGAAAAGACAAAACACGACAAAGCACGGGTGGGGTAGGGGCACCCCACCTATGCCCCTCTTATATATAAATTCGTTTTTTTATTTATTCATTTTTCTTCAAAAATCCTTCATCTTCTCCTTCATATTCTGCCATAAACACCTGGAGATCTCAGCTGATCATCATTGAATCTTTACTAAATCAAGGTGATTTCACAAGTTCTAAGTGGTTTTGATTATTATTTCTTGATTAAACGCGATTTATAACCGAAAAACCCATTTCTAATTCATAATTTGGAAGGGTTAAACAAGTTCTTGGCTGAATAAGAACACCTTAAGAATTCCTTGGTGTTATATGGTAGCCAAGAACATGAAACTTCAGGTTTTGATACCCTAATCGACACCTATTCGACCAAAAACGCGTAACAAAGTTCTAAAAGCAATGAAATAAGGCTTGATTGATCTGAGTTCTAGCATATTTAGATTGTTCTTGGTATATAGGTACTGAATATGGCTCACAACCACTTCTGGACTCAAGAAAAACACTTGGAATCGAGGGAATCGCTAGGTATATCACCCGAAACTCGAACTAGAATAGTCAGAATATTGTTTGGACTATAACTTGGTCCGTGAGTATTGGATTGAGCTGAAATTTGGTGTAGTGATGTAGGATATTGACAGGAAGGTCCACGTAAAAGTTTAGAATTTTTGGAATTTTCTACCATTTTTGGTGAATTTTTGACTGTTTTACCAAAAGAAATTCAAAAAAGAATACAAAACAAAGTCAATAAATTACCACAATTTACATGAACACTAAGAAACACATAAGGAAAGATCTGGGAAGTTTGGGAGTCAATTGGTTGAGTTTTGATTCAGGTTAAAAATCCGCATTTTTATGAGTTTTTGGTAGCCGAAAACACACTGAAAAGACATTGGAAAAATCCCAAATTTTTACAGGTAGTTCCTGGAAATGTAAGGGAGTTCCTGGATTATTTTGATAATTTTTGGACATCGAATGATAAGCAAAGTGAATTATTCGGTGGAATATTGTTTTATAAATGATTTATTTGAGAAGTTAAAATACCTTTATAAATTCCCAAAATATTTTTCCTTGAATCTATATATTTTTACTAACTTTCACCAAAATTTTCAGAATTTATGAAATATGTAGATTAAATAGGATTTTTCGGCTTTTAAAACACTTATTTTAACTAAATACGGCAGTTACCGGATAACGAACCTGCTGAAACTGGAAACGGACCAAAACCTAACTTGACTATAATTGGAACACCAGGAGTATTCTTGGAGGTTCCAGGGTAAGCGGAACACTCTGGGTGTGTTCCACCACCGTTCGGGAATCCCCGACGGCGACAATGGAAACTCAAATTTGGGCAACCTAAACTCCTCTAACACCCAAACTCCCTTAATGAAAAGTTAATCTTTCTTAAAACACAACACATTGGCACTATTGGTATTTCCATACCATTATCCGAACGTGTCAAACAACCAACTTTGGCTGGCACGCTAACCGGTGCCCGGGAGCCAAATGTGAAACTAATCCTACCCTAACATCGATCACCACACCAGGATACTATATGTACAACATGGACTGAAAATACCCAATTGGACCCGATTTATAGGCATTACCGACCTAGCGAAAGATATTAGTAATTACTTGCATGATTGCTGTTAAAGCCGAACCATCTTACATATACTCCTATTGCTACCTATGATGCTACTATCCTGTGAGTTTCACTCCCCCACTTTTAAACTGTTTTTACTGTTTTCTGGGGTGATTTGCATGTTACAGACTGTGTTAATTTCACCAACTTGTGATGATGTGAATTATCTAACACACGAACACCCTCCCCTCTACAAGTGATTAACGTAAGACGTGGGTAGTGGATAGTACTATTGGTCTGACAATCCCACTGCCGCCAGGCTGTGTCGGTGTGACACAGTGTGTAGGCAACCAGGCACTACATGCGTCCTAACCTGGTTATGTGATTAGGCATAGCGGTAGGTGAACATTGAACTGCATGTGATGCAGTTGGTGGGAAGTGTCTGTGGTGACACGACCGGGGCGATGATGTGTCTGTGTGACACGGAGTGGTTATGACGGTCAAGGTTTCACTTGTGTTCTCGTGTAATTCCATCTGTGATTATGACCAGTCCAATTAAACTTGTTAACACATATTGTTACACAACAACTAAACCAGTGGAACTCACCAGCAGCGTTTAGCTGACCCTTTTTAAAACTATCATGCATTTCAGGTAACCAGCAGCGTTTAGCTGACCCTTTTTAAAACTAACATGCATTTCGGGTAACTTGAGACTGGTGTGATCCGTGTATGCTGTTCAAGACCTGTTTATAGGAGAACCCTAGAAGACTTATGTGGTTCATGGGGACACGCAGTTGTAACATACATGTAGTATGTAATCAACATTTTGAAAGTAATAAAATGTAGAGTCCTTATAAACAATGTGCTTGTACCAGAGGTGTCTGTTGCATCCCGTATTTTTTTCTTCGGCTGCAAGTCGGGGTGTCACGCACGACAACAAGGGAAGATTGTCACGCACCACTCAGTGAGACCAAATTTATTCCCTTAACACAAACATGTGGAGCATGATACTCACCATTGCGACGTTCGCAACAAACACTGGGAGAGTACCCATACTCTTCAACAACTATTAAACGAAATTGTAAACGAAACTTATGGTATATGAAAGGTGAAGATAATGAATGCGAAGAAAATGTAATAATGAATACGAGACTCCTATTCTATTGTGAGTCCAACAACACTCTCACTTTTAGATTGGAAGTAATGACAAACGTTACTCTAACAATACGTAGGAATTGTGGATGGACAAATTACACAGCTACTATGTAACACAATTATCATCCCGTACGATGATGATTCTAATTGAAAAGAGAAAACATACTTGTCTTGTCGAATGACTAACTCAACTGTAAAGACTGAGCTTTCCAACGAATTACTAAACGGAATTTCGAGGACGAAATTCTTTCAACCGGGGGAGACTGTGACAATTGTGAAAAATCCCGGTAAACTTTGATTGGTACAAGTCCATGATAACCGGACGTGACATGTATATCATGATATTTTTTGTGATTATGTGTAATGAAACGAATTCTGAAACATGTGACACCGACTATAATGGGAGTATATGCACAGTAATTACCAAAACATTACATTGACGCTATGCGTCACCTACATGACAAGACAAAGGCGTGAATGAATTGACGACTCTGGGAATACGTATTAGTAAACATGCATGACTTGTGTTCTATACTAAACGATATCCGTTGTGCCTCAGAGGAATCCGAGAGCACATCATGGTTAACATGACACTATTAAGGACCGACGAGGTGAGGTTGGTGTCCTTAGCCTTTAACAACGTGTTAAACGTGTACTTGACGTTTAACAGCGCATTAAACATTTGGCGATGATTATTAGGCCAACGGTAGGGCTATTTAAGATTCTGAGTTCACGAAACATCTTATTTACAAGCCATAGACTATGACCTAAGAATTGTAGACATTCGGAGAATGGGCATGCAAAACGAGGAATTTCCCGGTGAGGGAAACGCCTTTGTTTTGAAAACAATGAAAGACAACCAAACATGCAAGAAACTGTCAATCAAGCCTAAAAACACTTAAACGACCCTAATACAAGGCATTATGATTAAAACGTAATCGTGCTCGGGTTTCAAGACGGTTATGCTCGATTTTTAAAACCGAGTCTTTTGACACTAAGAACACGAAAAACGGAGTCCGTTTCGCAAATCGAAGACGCGTCTGAGACTTAAAAACGACCCTGAACGTGCCATCGAAGATAAACATCATCTTTTAACACGAAAAGACGAAGCACGACAAAGCACGGGTGGGGTAGGGGCACCTCACCTATGCCGCCCCTATATATAAATTCTTTTTTTTATTTATTCATTTTTCTTCAAAAATCCTTCATCTTCTCCTTCAAATTCTGCCATAAACACCTGGAGATCTCAGCTGATCATCATTGAATCTTCACTAAATCAAGGTGATTTCACAAGTTCTAAGTGGTTTTGATTATTATTTCTTGATTAAACGCGATTTAGAATCCAAAAACCCATTTCTAATCCATAATTTGGAAGGGTTAAACAAGTTCTTGGTTGAATAAGAACACCTTGTGAATTCCCTGGTGTTATATGATAGCCAAGAACTTGAAACTTCAGATTTTGATACCCTAATCGACACCTATTCGACCAAAAAACGTGTAACAAAGTTCTAAACCGAAAAAACAATGAAATAAGGCTTGATTGATCTGAGTTCTAGCATATTTAGATTGTTCTTGGTATATAGGTACTGAATATGGCTCACAACCACTTATGGACTCAAGAGAAACACTTGGAATCTAAGGAATCGCTAGGTATATCACCCGAAACTCGAATCTAGAATAGGCAGAATATTGTTTGGACCATAACTTGGTCCCTGAGTATTGAATTGAGCTGCAATTTAGTGTGGTGATGTAGGTTATCGGTATCAAGGTCCACATAAAAGTTTAGAATTTTTGGAATTGTCTATGATTTCTGGTGAATTTTTTACTGTCTTACAAAAAGAAATTTGGAAAAAATACCAAACGAAGTCAATAAATCACCAAAATTTACATGAACACTAAGAAACATATATGAAAAGTTCTAGGAGGTTTGGGAGTCAATTGGTTGAGTTTTGATTTGGGTTAAAAATCCGCCTTTTTATGAGTTTTCGGTAGCCAGACACGCACTGAAAAGAAATCGGAAAAAATCCCAAAATTTTATGGGTACTTCCTGGACATGTAAGGGAGTTACTGGAATATTTTTGGAATTTTTGGACCTTGGATGATAAGCAAAGTGAATTATTCAGTGGAATACTGTTTTATAAATGATTTATTTGAGAAGAGAAAATAGCTTTTTAAATTCCCAAAATATTTTTCCTTGAATTTATATACTTTTACTGACTTTCAAAAAAATATTCAGAATTTAATAAAATATATAGATTAAATGGGATTTTTCGGCTTATAAAACACTTATTTTAACTAAATTCGGCAGTTACCGGACAACGAACCTGCCGAAACTGGGAACGGACCAAAACCTAACTTGACTATAACTGGAACACCAGGAGTATTCTGGGAGGTTCTAGGGTAAGCGGAACACTCTGGGTGTGTTCCCCCACCGTTCGGGTGAATCCCCGGCGGCGAGAATAAAAAAACTCAAATTTGGGCAACCTAAACTCCCCAAACACCCAAACTCCCTTAATAAAAAGTTAATCTTTCTTAAATCATAACACGTTGGCACTATTGGTATTCCCCTACCATCATCCGAACGTGTCAAACAACCGACTTTGGCTGGCACGCAAACCGGTGCCCGGGAACCAAATGTGAAACTAATCCTACCCTAACATCCATCACTACACCAGGATACTATATGTACAACATGGACTGAAAATACCCGTATGGACCCGAGTTATAGGCATTACCGACCTAGCGACTGATATTAGTAATTACTTGCATGATTGCTGTTAAAGTCGAACCAGCTTACATATACTCCTATTGCTACCTGTGATGCTACTATCCTGTGAGTTTCACTCCCCCATTTATAAACTGTTTTACTGTTTTCTTGGGTGATTTACGTGTTACAAACTGTGTTTATTGCACCAACTTGTGATGATGTGAATTATCTAACACACGAACACCCTCCCCTCTACAAGTGATTAACGTAAGCCGTGGGCAGTGGATAGTACTATTGGTCTGAAAAGCCCAGTGCCGCCAGGCTATGTCGGTGTGACACAGTGTGTAGGAAACCAGGCACTGCATGCGTCCTAACCTGGTTATGTGGTTAGGCATAACGGTAGGGGAACATTGAATTGCATGTGGTGCCACTGGTGGGAAGTGTCTGTGGTGACACGACCCGGGGCGATGATGTGTCTGTGTGACATGGGGCAGTTATGACGGTCAAGGTTTCACTTGTGTTCTCATGTAATTCCATTTGTGACTATGACCAGTGCAATTAAACTTGTTAACACATATTGTTACACAACAACTAAACTAGTGGAATTCACCAACAACGTTTAGCTGACCCTTTTTAAAACTAAAATTCATTTCAGGTAACTTGAGACTGGTGTTATCCGTGTATGTTGTTCAAGACCTGTTTATAGGCGAATCCTGATATAGACGCATGTGGCTTAGAAAATTTATGTGGTTCATGGGGACACGCAGTTGTAACATACATGTAGTATGTAATCAACATTTTGCAAGTAATAAAATGTAGAGTCTTTATAAAAAAATGTGCTTGTACCAGAGGTGTCTGTTGCATCCCGTATTTTTTTCTTCCGCTGTAAGTCAGGGTGTGACAAGTGCTTTTGTAACAGATGTTTCAACAGGTTCAAAGGTCTGCTTAAATTTGTTTTTAGCAGAGCTTGAACTTTATTTTCAAGAGTTTTTTTATTTGATTTCTTTTACTTTTATGTTAAAGGTTTGAAGGTAAACACACTCTTGGGTTAAGTGGTTTGTTCTACCACAGATGATGCACTTTGAAGAATTTGGGATCATACAAGTTTTGTTTATATCGTAAGCCTTTAACAGAAAAGTTTCATATTGTTGATTCAGAACTTCTCTATTGTTTTCGATCACTTCCTCAGTTCCATCGAATTGCTCTTTCAAGGCATCCCACAACTCTTTTGCACTATTACAGTGGAGCAGGCAAGCATAGATTTCGTTAGGTAAGGCAGAAGTAACAATGCTAAACACCTTAGCATCTAACTATATTTTCTGGAAATCCTGCTCGGGGTAGTTTTCTAGATTTTTTGGCACTTGTTTATCAGGGTCCTCTGTACTTGGAACCAACGGAACATGTGGTCCAAATACAACGGACCTCCAGCAACCGGTGTTTTGCTGAGCTAAAATGTGACTCATCGAACGCTGCCATATGTAGTACTCATTTCTGACCAGCATCGGAGGTTTAAACATAGATCTAGTATTGGAATCTGATGTGTTTTGAGACATTCTGAATTGTTTTAAATAGATTTTGGTTTAAAATACTTTGAACGTAATTAAACTTTGTTTTCCAATGAAAACAATCAAGCTAATTAGCAGGGAGAGCTGATCTTTCAAATCAAATTGATAGTTAAATCAAATTTTGATTGACCAAGCTCTGATACCAATTTTTAGGATCTAAGTTTGAATTGATTGTAAATGTTTTAAATATGGTAAATGGAAGAAGGTAAAACATAGTGGATTTGCAACAGAAATAGAAAACTTTGTATTACAATCAATAGAAGATTGTTTACATCATCATGCTTTTCAAACTTATAAGTTTTGCATGTGAATCACAAACTCCCCCTCAGCCTTTTATAACTCAAGTTTGATCGTATAGAAATGCAGAGAAGATGATTGATAAGTGATCTTTTGATAGAAGGATAAAACAGTACAACGATGCCAACTATTTATAGTACAACGCTAATCTCTAAGCATCTTTGCTGATGTCAGAGGTGAAAGCGACTGCTAACAATACTAACTAACCCTAAACACTACTTAGCCTATAATCTGCTAATTACAAGCACTGTTACATTAGAAACACTGATAACTACTAAAACATTGATAAACCTAAACTATGTTGGTCTTCATCAGTCCTTAGCTTTATTCTTCATCAGAGCTTTGAGTCATCAGGCCTTGGCATCAACAATGCTTGTGTAAGAAACTTTAGCTTCAACAGTGGGTTGGATCAGAGTATAGAAACTCTGGTGTTCTTGGATCAATCATCTGATGTAGTTTTGGCTTTGTATCATTTGTTCCTTTTGAAAGGGTTCAATCCCAACACCATGGGACCCCACTCTGATTCCAAAGCTAGATTTAAAGAAAGGGTTTGCAGCCTCTCACACATATGTTCCGAAGCCTATCAATGTTCAAGAGATAAGTACACAACAGATCAACCAAAGATAACTTCTTCTGGAGAAACAACATTCAGTGAGCAGTTAATCCTATCAGAAAAGAGGAAATGAGAAGGCTTAGTAACATCTTCAAAGAAGCCAAGAACAGAGGTCAGAACGGGCCTTGAGGGAAAGCATAAAGAGTACACAGTGCTAGATGTTGATCAAGAGACCATGATGTTTCCTGAACATCACCTGAAGGACTACTACTAGAACGATGAGGTAGATAAGCTTGAAAGATATCTTAGTCCTCTAAGTACAAGAATAGTTGATGCAAGACGAAGGAGAAACAGGACTATTCTTCATATGCCTCTTACAAATCCAATAGTTAAAGTTGACAGGGTCGACAGTCAGACACATGCAGGCGAAGTCATGGGAACATATGAACAGAACAAGTATACCTTGATCAGGTTAGATAGCAGTGTAACAACTGTTGTGGATAATGACCTGGCTGATGAACTTCTTCCCTTAGATATTATAAAGATGAAACAACATTTTGATAAAGAAAAAGGGAAAACAAAGTTCAACAGAATAGCTTTGAACAACTCACTGAAGCAGGAAGAAATTTATATCAAAGGGCAGCCCTGCTAGATTTTGATCAAAGCGTCACATTTGATTTTAGCAAGAAAGTGCACATACCACCTGCAGACACATCCGTCACAGTTGAACTTGTTTCTGAAGCCAGAACAGGAGTCGTCTTTGAAGCAGTTGAACTATCTGTAGTGTTCAAAGATTTCAATGACGAAAGGGCTCTGTTCAGAGTTGATGAAATATGCAGATACTCAAATAAGACCATAAAATACATTAAAGATTTCATGAACAAGAAACAAGAACAACTTAAGAAAAAAGGGGAGAAACAATGAACAACTGAGAAAGAAAATTGAAGACATAACGGAAGAATGGAAGACTGCTAGAGGATGGTACAAGGATCTACACGGACCTACAAAAAAGATCATTGAGCACAAGAAGCAGTTGAGAAAGGGAGATATTTACAAGAGTAGTTTGAAGATCAACTAAGAACACTTCTTAATTTTATATTATGTCCAAAACATTGTTAGTTGAATCTGTTTTACTATTTGGGTGTTTGAAGTTTCGTTTTGAAGTATTTTCTATTGTTATGAGTTATCATTTTTCTTACGATACTTAGGGGGAAACTGTTAGGAAACTTTTTATGTAATTATTGAAGAAAAATGTAATCAGTCTGATCTATAGAAGAAGATAAAGTCCTGAAGGTCAAAACAACAAGACGAAACAAGGCAGAACACTAGAAATGTTCAATACATCTTTTTCAAGAATCAGAAACTGATCAAGAACAAGAAAAGACAATCAGATAAGACCATTCTGATGGATCTGATGATGTTTATGATGAAAATCATTAGTATCTGGTAAAATCTTATCATCAGGATTTCTGATAAAAAGTTCATCAGAAATTCTAATAAGGAGTCATCAGAATTTCTGATGAACCCACTTGTCTGCAAAAATTGAAGCTCTGCCACATTTGAAGATGAAAGTTGACCCTAGAAGATTCAATGAATATGTCAAACAGCACCTTTATGCAGAGCAAGTGTATGGCTAAAAAATGTTTACTCATACCCAAAACTTCTTATAAATAGGAAGGTATACCAAAAGGGAGAATGAGTCAAGCTTAGCATTAAATACATATCACACACCACAGCCCTTTCAGCACAAAATTACACAAGTATTCCTTTGTATTAGTCAATAACCATGCAATCACATTTTAAACCATTTTGTTTTCGAAGTGATATAAACTTGAAAATTTTGTAAGCTGTTGTTTTTTGAAAGTTCGATTTCTATTTCCGCACACTATTTTCATATATGTTGAAATCACTTGCCATATTACGTTAAGAGAAGTTTTTGTCCAACTGGGACCAACAATCATCTGAAGAAGTTGAATGAGAACAAACGAAAGTAAAATCAGAATCCGTAACAGAAGCTCCTGTTGAATCCAGTAATGAATCATCAACAGAAGCCTCTGTTCAGCCACAGAATATTACTGATTCTGAAACTGCAGAGCAAACGGTGTCACTCGAAACTGAGAGTATTGCTCCGGATTCAACTGACATCGTTTGTAAGAGAGTGAACAATACCGATGCTTCTACTTCATGTGCAGATGAGGGGAAAGTAGAGGATTGGGTTGAGGGGATGATATTGTTTGCCAAGAAACTCCCGAAGTTTTTTTGAAAACATCCAATTTGTCTGTTATTGCTCGCCCATATGTGAAAAAGACTATTTCTGAGCCATCTTTGAGAGGTTCATCAAATAAATATGTGCTTCCAAAACCAACAGTTTCAATTGAAAGTGCAGAATCTAACAATATTTTTAAAAAGAAAAACAGTGAATGTACTACTGTTGTAGACAGGGACATATGAAGTAGGGCAGAAAGTTTGAAAAGACTACAAACAAATCATCCAACAGATCTTACAACTCAAATCCAGCATCGTTTGGGTCGAATGGATCGGGATATGCTCCTTATATAAAGAAGCCAACATGCTACAACTGCGGCATACCCGGTCACATTGCAGAGAATTGCACACATCGTCCCTATGTACCATATTATACTCAGCATCAGAGGATTACACCAAGGGATAGATCTTATTCTAAGCCAATGAAGGTTGAAAAGCCTAAGGCAATGATGAATAAGCATCCCAAGGTTAAATCATCTAATGGGGATTGGAATGATGCGAAAGCTAAAAGAAAACAAACTTTGAAACCTAAACAAGTATTGAAAAATAATAAGGTTGAAAAGCAAAATGTTTTGTCAAAGGCACCTAAGAAATTCGAAAAGCCTAAACAAATTTGGAAGGCAAAACATAAAGCAGCAACATCATCGGTCCTTGAAACAAAAGGGAACATGTGCTTAAGGGAAGTATCTTATTTTGATACTTCAAGAAATCCCAGGATCACGATAGCTTGGGTACCAATGTCCTACTAATCTACTTATATTCCAGGGACAACCAAGGAGTAGTTGTTGAATATCCTTGGAATGTTGATAGCGGTTTTCTAGAGACTTAATGGGTAACATCTCACTATTGCAAAAAGTTCTAATTCCTTACAGTTGATATGTTTCCTTTGAAGGAGATGAGGTTGTTTTTAATAAACAGTCGCTACCCCCTGGTATGTGCTGCTTTCCTAATCAAATAAGATCATCAAAAAGGGTAAAATTTAAATTTTGTGCTCTAATCTTGATATTGATTAGTATTAAATCTGATGACGGAACGGTTAACCAAAACCAACAAAAACATTTTCGTTTTTCTTTTTGTACATACATTTTTATAAGGTAAATTTGCGCATAAGATTTATGCACAAATTTAGGGGGATAGAGATAGATATATGTATATATCTATAGCTTTAGTAGGAGAAAAATAGAAAAATCCAAAAAGAGCTTATTGCATATCAGGCATTGTTTTTATTTTTTTTATTTTTTTTTTGGGGGGGGGGGGTAAATGAGAAAAAGAGAAAAACATTTGAGTAGTGGAAAATCCTAAAACAATGCATATATGGGAAATGAAATGAATGTTAGTGTTAAAGGGCTTGACTAACACATGTAAGGTGCTATAGCTGAAAAGACTAGGATCTAATGTGATATGTTGATAGGCTTGACACTCATAGTGATAAAAGATACTAAGTGATACAAATATAACGAACTATGTATCTTGTGGGTAAAATACCATCGGCGTATGATTTTATGGTCTTAAATCTTGCATTGATAGATAGCCAATGTCTGAGGTTTCGGGTCTTTATATTGTTGAGTCATCCGGGGATATCATGGTTGTCCTTCTGTTGCATCCAGATTATATGCAGACCTAGGCAGAGTCAGGCTATCTTAAAATATCCAAAGAGGCCAAAATCCTTAAAGGAAGATAAATCCAAAATTAGGGATTGGGCTAAAAATCTAAAATCGTACCGAAAAGGTATGTGCCTAACCCTTTCAGACACTTTATTGGTCATTCTCTGTACGAAAGTACTGACCTGTTCACCAATAGTCTGACGCACTATGTCTATTGCCTACGTCTAGGATATGTCGTTCATGTATAATAGGGCTTTGTAATGTCAAAAGATAAGTTTAATATGTTTTGAATATGGCTTGTACGAGTGAGCTTATGTGGCTCGTACGAGTGACACTTTTTTCACTCATACGGGGCACCATCTGTACGAGTCAGCAACCCCACTCCTTGTGCGAGCCATGTTGGCCTATATATAGTGGAGCTTGGGTGTTGGTTTTAGATAGCTGTTTTGTTGGTCAAGAGGCGAAGCCCTGTCCATTTGAGTCTGTAATTCTTCCAAGTTTGTTAATACAAGAAGCAGATGTGTTAAACAGTATCTCCGATCTTATTGCTTGTTTGTCCAACTTGCTAACAATGAATTCCGCCTCTGTTAGTTAAGTCAAGTCAGTCCGCTAGCTCATCGTAAGGAGTCGGTCCTTAGGACGCCCTCATAGTTGTAACACTAAAGGATGAACTCAGTATACTCACCTACCTACTATGATGAATCGTCGTGCTTACCTTGATCGCGGGGGTATGTCATGGTATAGGACAGATGAGTATAATAGTATAATATGACCTTAAGTATATCACGGAGTTGAAAATTGAAAGTTGAGCGTAAAGTTTTAGTGGACAAACATGTTGGAAATCACTTAGACCAGTCTGAATAAGTTTGCACTGAAAAATGTTCTTTGGTCTTCCTATAAACGATTTTGATACCATTGCATTTGTAATTGTATACTGTAACTGTTTTAGTTAGCATCTGCGTGTCAGTTTATGTTCTCATTTACTTAAAAAAGTAGAAATATTCAAAAATCCAAAAATAGAGTGTTGTACTTGTTTTAAACTAAAATTTTAACCATTCTTGAAGATTTGCCTGATCATCAAATTTGATAGAAATTTGAATTGTGAAATCTGAGTACAAGTGTTTGGATGTATGGTACTTTCCTCTGTTGCATATGAATGTTTGCTTATGAGTTTTAAGCATGCATAGAACTTGATTTAAATCAAGAAACAAGGGTTGACAAAGATTGAGATGTTGTTACTTGCTGACAAAACTTGAAGCATCACAACAACAAGATGTACCCTTGAAGAAGTACCATCCATACAAGCCAGCAACCCCACTCCTTATGCGAGTCATGTTGGCCTATATATAGTGGAGCTTGGGTGGTTGTTTTATTAAGCTGTTATGTTGGTCAAGAGGCAAAGCCCAGTCCCATTTGAGTCTGTAATTCTTCCAAGTTTATTAATACAAGAAGCAGACGTGGTAAACAGTATCTCCGATCTTATTGTTTATTTGTCCAACTTGCTAACAATGAATTCCGCCTCTTTTAGTTAAGTCAAGTCAGTCTGGTAGCTCAACGTAAAGAGTCGGTCCTTAGGACGCCCTCACAAGTGGTATCAGAACCTTGAAGCCTGATTTGAGGATAAACAACAAGTTTTAGCCTGACTCAGACTTTGAAGATCCAGATTCAACCATTGAAGATCTCTATTTCTACTCCTTCTTGATATATCTCTTAGATCTAGATGAATTCATGGACAAATTGGACTAGGATTTTAGTATGACTTGTTAAAATCAGTTTTAACGAATCCCTGAAACTTACAGATCTAAAATTGAACAAAATCATGTCGAAATTTGCTAAAAACATTACGTTTGAGACCTGAGCTACTCGTACAGGTCACAGGACAACTCGTACGACTAGCCACTCGTACAAGTCATAACACACTTAAAATAAAGTTTTTCAAAACAAAGGGTAAAATATTGTCACTCGCTCGTACGAGTCACCACTCGCACGACTCAGGACTTTCTTTGAAAAGACAATTGTTTGTCTCACTCGCACGAATCATCACTCGTATGAGCCAACCTCACTCGTACCAGTAACAGTGTTAAAGATATTCTTGGAAAACGTACTCTGTCAAATCATACCTAATCTAATCTGTTTCTGTTCAAAGTATTTTGAAAATGTCAGGTATAAGAGAAGAAGAATTTATCAACGCCTTCGCCACAACGGCAGTCACAAATGTTGCAGCACAGAACTTGAACCTTGACAACGTAATGGGAACCATGACGAAACCACCAAAGCTCATGAATCTAGAAGATTAAGATTGTTGGAGCAAATGGTTTACCATCTGGGTTCAGGCTAATCATTTTAACTGTTGGCTCGCAATTCAAGATATATATATGGCACCAGTAGGAGAAAATGGCTTAGAAAAAACTTTGGTTTCATTCACGGACATTGATAAAGAGAAGTTTGTAAATGAAAAGAAGATGATGAACCTTCTACGCCAAGCAATCAAGGAAGATATCCTAACGCTTTTACAACATGATGATACTTCTCAAACTTTATAGAATGCTTTACGCCTTAAGTTTGAAGGAAGTGCTCAAATTTGAAAGAGTAAGAAGGTGTTACTAAGAAAAGAATTCCATATCTTCAACATTCTGAAAGGAGAAAGCATGAAACAGCTGATAGAAAGGTATTGTCATCTGGTTGGTTAAATGAAGAGAATGAGATTTCTGAAAAGTAATGAAGAATTGGTAGATAAGATTGATGCCTTACCAGAAGGGGAATGGTCAACTTATCTAACCATTTTGAAGAATAGAACAAAATACAGTAATTACACGTTGCCACAGTTTATGGAAAGATTAGAAGCACACGAAATGGAAATGTAGAATATGGCAAAGAACAAGAGAGCTCAACTTCAGCAAGATGTAAAACTGTACTTCAAAGGCAGTCATATTACAGATACACAAAGTTCGAAAATCCAGACAACCTTCAGTGCAAATAACACATCGAGTCCACCCTCAAGCCAAACCAGTGGGTTTCAATCTTTTGCTTCCTTCAATCCATACTCCTCAAGGATCACAGTCATCTCAAAATTCAAATGCTCCTCAGAACAGTCACCAAAATCAATCTAATCCCAATCAACGAATCATACAATGCAATATCGCAGTGAACTTCCAGAATGCCTAGGACTTCAATGAAACACAGCAAAGCAACATATGGCCCTGCATGCCTTAGTTTTAGAATCATATGAAAGCTTGGTAGCTGGAAGAATTGGGAATCCAGAAATGACCAAAGAGGACTATGATCAAATAGATCCAGTGGAATTAGAGTTGATTGATATCAATGGTGTATGGCCTCGATTGTCCGAAGAGCTCAAGGCTTTATGGAAATTACAGGAAGCGATAACTTGGGAGGACTTGATGGCAAACTTGGCTTTAACAAGTCCAAAGTAACGTGCTTCAAGTGTCGGGAAAAAGGGCATTTCAAGCGAGAGTGTCCAAATAGAGAAGTCAAGGGTAACCTTAATCCGTTTGCTGATGATTACTACAAGAAGGCCATATATCATCGACCACAGCCTTAGAACAGGATAGTGCAGATTGAAGACGATCCGTCAAACTCAAAAGATAAAGCTCTAGTTGTTACCAAATAAGACGAAGGGTTCAATTGGAACAACTTTATAACAAAGAATGAAAGTATTTCTTTGCTAGCTAAAATACTTGAAGAACCTGAACAAGTTGACGAAGATTATGCAGAGGCATCCTTTGACGAAGCACCAGAAGATTATTACAACACTTCGTCTGAGGAAGAAGAACTTTTGACCAGTGCATTTAAACATTTGTTGCCTACTGATATGATCAAAACTTTTGCAGGTTACTTTGATTCAGGCTACAAACCACACCTAGAAGAAAAGCCAAAAGCGGAGGTGATTGAAGTGATTGATGTATGCAAGGAAATGACCGCTGACAACCTGAAAGAAATAGCCAACAAAGCCTTGATGGCTAACTAAAGAGGTAGTCATTGTGGAAGCTAGAAACGGTAAACATTGTAGTTGAGGAACTGGTTAACAAAGAAAGTAAAGTTCAAACTATCGTGATTGAAAAATCCTGCAAGAAGTGCGATAAGCCTTGCAGTGAATATTCAACAAAAGATAAACAATTCAGTGAACTAAAGAAACATGATGATAATTTGTCATATGATTACAACATAACAAAAGAAGCATATGACAAATTAAGCAAAACAATCAAACAGTGAATAAACCATTAGAGAGAATGACAAAACATTTTCAATGCTTAAGGCAACCGTGATGGACAAACAAATGGCCATAAACATTCACTTAAACACGATTGCCAAGCTGAAAAGTGAATTGTAAACGGTAATAATTGAAGCTGAGCAGGTTAGCAAATTGTTAATCAGCTATTCCACCAGTTCATAAGTTGTTGATCATATTCTCCCAAAAATTGAGAAAAATGAAGATAATGATAATGATAAATGCAAAAGTGTAGATTACGATCGAGTTCCACCACCCATGTGGAATAGCTATGCTAGGAAGAAGTCATCTAGGGTGGAAAACGCGCTTAACTTAAATTTGAAAACTGAAAGGAAAACTGAGCTGCCTGAGAACATTAATGTAACATATGCTAAAACATAAAATGAATGTGAGTCTGAAGTGGTTAACAAAATGATTGAAAAGGTTTTGGAAAATGAGTCTGACTGCACGGTTTTTGAAAGTCCTAAGTCAAGTAATGAGAAGTTTGAGTCAAGTTCACAATCTGGAAGTGAGGAAAGTTTTCACAAGAATTTATCTCAGCATCAGAGAATAGTTTAAGTGTTGATCCTAATGTAGTTGTCTACAAAATGAATGGAGCAGATAAACTATATACTGATGAAGAATTACCAATCCAAAATGTTAACTTATACCATGTTGAAAAATTCTTTAAACTTGTTGAGGTCAACTCATCTGATCTTGAGAAACAAGATGTTGCTTTCTACTCCAAACCTAAGAAGGTTTACCCTAATGTCCATCAGAGAGGTGGAGATTATCCGGAATACAAAAGAAATGGTTTGGGGTAAACAACAAAGAGAAAGAACAACAGGTTCCGAAAAAACAATTTTACAAAGAAAATTAACTTTGTTTTCGGAACAAGCACTGCTAATGAGAAAGAAATCATTGGAAAGCAATCAAACAAAGAGTTTGAGAAAGAAAAGGAACTTCGAGAACAGGTTTCGGATTCCTCTATTGGAAACGATAGCAGGAAGTGTTACAACTGTAACCAAGTTGGACATATTGCACGTATGTGTAAGTCTGACAAGCCAAAACCTGTTCATGAAGTAATAAAATTCAAAGAAGATGTTAAGCAGAAAGGTCCCGAGTTTGTGCCTAAACAAATTTTAAAAAGAAACACAGAATCCAATTTAAATGAGAAACCATCAACTGAAAACTTTTCAAAATTCGAAGTTGGTGAATCATCAAAGAAAAATAAACAAAAGGATTCTAAGTTCTACACCAAGAAAGCTTTTTCTAAGGCACAAACCTGGGTAGTGAAAGCAAAACCATCATCTGTTGTTCCAAAGATAACCACTGTTCCAACCAAACCAAAAGATATTGCTGAATCTAAGGTTGAAAATTGGATTGAGGTCAAAAGGCAAATTCAGCCAACTTTCGACATCCAAAACCCGCCCAAGACCAAAATGGCTTGGGTTTCACTCTTTAAGTAATTTCTTAATATCATGTGCAGGGGCTTCCAAGGTCAATTATATCAAAGTGGATTATCAATAGTGGAGCTTCTCGTCACATAACAGGAATGCTGGCATTACTATATGATGTGAAGGCTATCCGAGGAGGATATGTTGGGTTTGCAGGAACACAGAGTGGAAGAAACATTAGTGAAGGAATACTTACAAATGGTGTGGTGTCATTTGATAAGGTTAACTACATTGCTAACTTGGAGAACAATTTGCTAAGCATCTCGCAGATCTGTGACAAGAAGTTCACAACGCACTTTACTGACAAAGTATGCCTTAATCTCAAACCGGGATTCAAAATTCCTGAGGAGTGGATCCTCATGCGCGCTCCGTGAGAAAATGATTTGTATGTTTTAGACATGTGGGTCGCATTCACTACAACAAAGAAAGTTCAATGTTTTGTATCAAAGGTAACAAAAAAGGAGTCAATCCTCTGGGATCGGAAGACGGGACACATACATCTTCGAAAGATGAATCATCTGGTTCACAACAACCTAATAGAGGGTGTCAATCTCAAGAACTTTCATTTAAATGACGATTGTCTTAGCTGGAAGCAGCATAAGAAATCACACCCGAAGAAGTTGCTAAATTCCATCAAGCTACCACTAGAAAGGCTTCATATGGATCTCTTCAGACCAATAAACATCAAGAGCATATCTGGTGATCTTTATTGCCTAGTTGTAACCGATGACTATTCAAGGTTTTCATGGGTGTTCTTTCATGAAAGTAAGGATGAAACGTTTGAAAACTTAATGATCCTCTTCAGAAAGTTGGAGAGTCTATACCATTTGCCGGTAAGAAGAATCAGAAGTGATAATGGTACGGAATTCAAGAACAACAAAATGCTCGAGTTCTGCAATGCAAAAGTTGTTCTTCATGATTTAGTGCCCATTATACTCCGCAGCAAGATGGAGTAGCTTAACGTAAGAATAGAACTCTCATAGAAACAGCACGCACTATGCTCGCCGACTCAAAGTTACCAATAAGTTTTTGAAGTGAAGCAGTTGCCTCTGCTTGTTATACACTAAACATATTGACGGTTAAGCCTCACAAGAAGACATGCTTCGAGCTGCTGAACCAAAGAAAGCCCAACTTAGAGTTTCTAGAACCTTTTGGATCTCCATGCGGTCATTGACCCAGATGGTAAATTCGGTGCTAAATCTTTAGAAGGATTTTTCGTTGGGTATGCTTGTCCGCAAAAGAGAGTTTATCTTCCTAGCCTTAACAGGGTTATTGTAGCTCAACATGTTGATTGCCAGAGATATACAACGCATATGCAGAAACCTGGTGATCCTTGGCTGTTTAATTACGAGAGTTTATGGAAATCATTTGATCTGCCGAAAAAAACCATCAGAAGAAGAACTTGTGTTGTTATTTCAATTACATCAACTGTCGAATCAAGAGCAAGTTTAAAAACCGTTAGCGATTTCACCATCACAAGCCAGCACAAATGATTCTGGAGCAGGTCTGAGCAACACCCATCATGAACCTATCATCGAGCCAAATGTGAACAATGTTACCCTGTCTGCCAATCTGTCAGAAGATTCAGATTCTGATGGAGAGCCTACATACGATAATTGAGGATCCAGTTTTGATGAACGATCAGAACAAGTTCAAAGTTTGTTATACAATCAAGCTGGAGAATCAAGTGTTGGGAATGAAGCTACATCTTCTAAACATGTTGCTGAGCAAAATGTTACAAATCTGCAAAGTACAGTGGATGTTTCCAATGATGTGATGCCAAGAACCTAATCATACCACCCGTCTGAAAACATAATTGGAGAATTCCAATCTGGAGTGAAAATGGGAAATCAGATCAACAAGGGTCTTAGTTGTTTTTATACGAAAGTTGCTTCACTCCAAAATACAATTTCTAATAGTTGCTTTATTTCGTAGGTTGAACCACAAACTTGGAAAGAAGCAATTCAAGAAGAAAGCTGGGTTGAAGCTATGCAAGAGGAGTTGTTGCAATTCGAAAAGCTTGGAGTCTGGAAGCTTGTGGATCTGATGGATATCACAAGAAAATCAATACGCGGTGGGTCTTCAAGTGCAAAAGAGATGATCGAGGAATAGTGGTCAGAAACAAAGCTCGGCTCGTAGTCTAGGGCTTTCATCAGCAAGAGGGGATAGACTACACTAAGTTCTATGCTCCTGTCGCACGGCTTGAAGTTATCTGCATATTCCTCGCATTTGTGTCATGGAAAGGGTTTAGGTGTACTAGTTGGATGTGAAGTCTGCTTTTCTTTACGGTAAGGTCAAAGAGGAAGTGTATGTTGGTCAACTACCGGGGTTTACTGATCCAATACACAAAGACAGGGTTTATCTACTGAATAAAGCTCTCTACGAATTACACCAGGCCCCGAGAGCCTGGTATGAGACGCTTTCTAAATACCTTCTGGAGAACGGCTTCACTAGAAGAACAGTAGACAATACTCTTTTTACCAGAGAAGTAGATGGACATCTGATCATCGTACAAATCTGTGTAGACGATATCATCTTTGGATTGACAAATGAATCACCGTGTAAAGACTTTGAAGAAGTCATCAAAAGAAAATTCGAAATGAGTGCTTTGGGGGATATGAGTTCTTTCTGGGACTTCAGATCGATCAATTGCCTGAGGGGATCTTTATCCATCAGACGAAGTATGTTCACGATGTGTTCAAGAAATTTGACATGATAGGAACATCAGCAGCATCAACTCCATTAGCAAAATCACGGCAGTCATCCAGATCCCAATGGAGTCAAAGTTGACAAAACATTATATCGCTCCATGATCGGTTCACTGATGTATCTCACAGCTTCAAGGCCGGATATCATGTATCCAACATGCCTTTGCGCCCGTTATCAATCCAATCCCAGAGATTCACACTTGCGGATCGTCAAAAGAATCATGCGCTACTTGAAGGGATGCCTAAGCACCGGCTTGTGGTATCCACGAAATGACGACCTTGTGGTATCCACGAAATGACGACTCTAATCTTGCGGGATATTTAGATTCTGATTTTGGTTGCTGCAAACTCAATGCAATGTCTACAATGGCTGGTTGTTAGTTCTTCGGAACCCATTTGGTAACGTGGTAGTGCAAGAAACAGACCGTGGTCGCTCTCTCTACTTGTGAAGCTAAATACGTTTTAGTATCCAGCTGTTGTTCCCAGATATTGTGGATACAACAGCAGATGAGAGACTTTGGAGTGCAATTTCTTGACACGTCCATATATATAGATAATAAGGCAGCCATTGATATCACTAAAACCCCAGTTCAACACTCACGCACTAAACATATTGAAATTCAACACCACTTTATCCGTGATTGCTACGAGAAAAAGTTGGTACGAATTGTCAAAATCCACATTGATGACCAAAAAGCATATTTTTACACCAAAGCTTTTGATAGAGCAAGATTTAACAATCTTTTGAAATTAAATTATTTGAAAAATCTAACAGCAGGGGAAGGGATTGAGGTTGAATTCGAGGATGACGAGGACTTGACGTGATCCTCATCCGTTTGTCACATGTTTCTGTAAATACTTTACTTGCTTTCTTAAACACAAAAATCCAAGAATATGTTTTTAATTTTAGGGGGAGAAAAGTTGTGGAAAATATAAAAACATTGAAAATTTTGAAAAACACAAATACATTAAAAAAGGACAAAAAGAGTTTTGTGTATAAGAGGAAGGTTTAAAAGATGTATAAACAGGTCTTACTGATGATGTGCCAGTAGGCTTCACGCATTCAGTAAATTGTCTTCGAGATATAAACCTAAATGCAAAACTGATTAATCTGTGGTTTAACACCTCGAATATATGGACTTAGTACTCCGAAATTTCGTTTGAGAGAATGCCAGATTCTGAGATACTAGGTCTTTATATTTAGTTGATATCTGGGGTATTATAAGAGTTCTTCTTATTTTGCGTCGGCAATGGCCTAGAACTTGTATAATACTTTACGCATTACTCACCCCTAAAAGCTTCATAAAAATGAGAATATGTCATAAAAAGATATGACATCTGCAGTACAAAAGATTCCTAAATGGAACACCACCTTAAAGTCAAGCCTTCATATCTTTCTCTGTATGGAAGTACTCTGAGCTCTCAAGGCCTCGCATTCACCCCTTATATATAGATTTCAGTTAGATATATTCACCTGTGAGAATGAATTTCTGGGAATCTCGATGGAGAGTATATTCTGAGGTGGGAAACACATTTTGATTATGTTCCTTAAATTTACCTAACGTATCTCAAAACAACTGAGAAATGTGTAGAGGTTTAAGTGGATCAGTATACTGACAATCTAAGTAAATCTGTTTAACACTTAAAGTTTTATCAACGATCAACGGTACTGGTGATGTGTCTCAAAAAACTGATATTATCCACTAACAAAAATTCGCAAAAATATGTCTGTAAATATGTTTGTACAAAGTTTAAATTCCTTATTCTAGAAAAACCCAAAAAGATTTTCATTGTGTTTTAGCATAAACTTTGAAAATACAAAAAGATTTGATTTCTATCGTAGTTTTTCGACTACCGATGATGGAAATACGGTTTCGTCCAAGTCCAAAGCGACAATTGCTGAAGGATTACGGGTTGGGAGCTAATCTGGAAAGAGAATTTGATCTGAAAAGTTTAAAAGTTCAAACTTGAAACTTAAAATCAATAAAAAGTATCAGTTTTGGTCATAAATAGGTCAACCAAGGTCATTAAGTTGGACATGGGAACCAAATCAGATAATCAAGGTCATTAACTTGGACTTGGTCAATTGAGTGGGTCGGTAAAACTGAGAAAAGTACAAAAGACAAGAAAACTAAAAAGTTTAAAAAGTTGAAAAGGTGGCTCGCACGAGAAGTCACTCGAACAAACGGTGCCTCGTACGGGTGACTCCCCCCTATATAAAGGAAGCGCTGCCTTGCACGAGTAACATTTCAGATTTTGTGCAACTTAGAGAACCTCTTATGCGATTCAGTCTTTTCTTCTACATTTCTCTCGTTTTTCAAACATTAGATACCTTGGGGAGGTTGATTGGCACACCTCCTACAATGGTTAAGGTAATAATCGAAGTTTTTACAGTTAAACTTGTCAATTTCGGACCTTTTGGACTAAAAATGTAGTTCTAGGTTAAACGAGCTGGTAAAATATAAAACTGATAACAAAATCATTAAAATCGGCACTTTTAGCATAGGATTAACCATTCAATTTGTTAAAATTAACGTTTTAAGTTCCAATTGAAAATCTAAGTCCTATATGGATGATGCCTCGTATGAATGGTCGCTCGTACGAGTGACCAAATCATGTATTTGTTAAATCCTGAATCGTACGAGTTATCTGAATGTTTGTTATAATATTTAATATGTTTGACTCGTATAAACAGCCACTCGTACGAGTGAACATGTTTTAAGTTTGAAAAAATTTGTATGTCTTGAGATATTTTTCATGTGTACAGGAAAAGAAGATACCCTTTTCTCCGTTCCATGACGTCTTGTTGTCTACTTGATGAAAAACTTCCATAGATTGCTCCTTATAGAGATGTTCTTGAATTATTTGGACACCTACCGATTAAAAAGGCCCTAACGGGTAAACACACGACCTACAGATCGCATATCGAACGTTTTTGGGGAGCAGCTGAGTATAATGAAGAAGAAAATGCTATCTTTTCTGTGGTCCAGATAAGCAACGAAGATATAGAAGTTAAGATCACGAAAGATCTGATTCGGAAGGTGTTAGATTTCAAAGACAAGGCAGACGACCCGACAGGATATCTAGAATACATGGTCAAAGGTTGCTTTTACAAAGTGGGTTATACTGGACACGTCAAAGCAACACCTTTCAAGAAAGGAAATTTAAGCGATCCATTCAGATATATCGCACATTGTGTTATTCATGCCTTAAGTCATCAAAAGGGAGGATTTGATGATATAGTCGATTATCAGATGTGCATGATAACAACACTGGTCCTCAATCTGCCATACAACTTTTCAAAGCTAATCTTTAAGCAGATGGTTCAGAAAACAGGGAGATAAAAAATTCTACAGTACCCGAGGTTTATACAAATGATGCTAGATCACCTTCACAGGAACTTGAAAAAAGAGAAGGATGATATTCTGAAGCTCGAACACATGGATACCACTACACTCAAGAAGATGAATTTACATTTGAAAGTCTTTCCAAATGCTAAGCCATTGTTTGGAGCAATTGTTGATAAGAACTATGTGTCGCCACCTATAGGAAAGTGGAGGAAAGATATAAGTAGTGATGAGAAAGACGAGCTTGATATGCTTGATGGGTATGTGGAGAAGCGAAGCAAATGGTTTGTGATAAAAGAGTCTGAAAAAAGTAAACAGCCAAAGAGGAAACGAGCTACTGGATCCTCATCTTTTGCTCCTCAACAAAAGAAGAAAGCTTCTGTTAGCTCAGGTTTGATTGATGAGCCTGATGAAGAAGTCCCTGTGACTGAGACTGTTGAGACAGAAGAAAATGTTGAAAGTGTTGAGAATGTGACAGCTGAGATAGAAAGGCAGGTGATGGGAGGTGCTGAAGGAGGTGATGGAGATGACGAAGGTCCATCCTTATCAAGTACGAATACAGAGGATCGATTGGAAGTTCAAAGGAAAGAAAGAGAGGAGAAAGAACGAAAAAGAAAGGAGGGTGAGAAAAAGAAGGCAGAGGCACGTAAAAGGAACCAGATAGGAGATGATGATGATCCATACGAACCTTTTGACTCTGACGAAGAGATTTCTGTGGTCAAGCCTGTAAAGAAGCAAGCTGTTAAACGTGCAGAAAAAAGCGGCAAAGAAACCAGAGTCTACAGCTGAAGACTAAGGATCAGCTTGAGAAAGAAAGCAGCTGATACATAGTGATTCCTCCAACAGTTGAAACTCCTATTTTTCCACCACCATCGCCACCACCGCAACCTTCCCCACCTCCAATTTCACCACAAAAACCACCATCACCTTTACGTCAACCCTCACCATCACTACCATCATCATCACCACCTCAACCTACTCCACCACAGCCACCTGTACCCTCCCATCCTCGTCCACCATCATTACAACACCTCCACCTCCACATACATCTTCACATCCTACACAAACAACTCCACCACATACACAATTTATTCAGGGTATGGCGATGGACGATCAGTTCAACCTTAATATTGGTTTTATTCTTGGAGGTGAAGAATTAACAGCTGATATTTTTGAAGATAGGGTGTTAGATATAGAGCAAGTTATTAAGGAACATGACGCCAAGATAAAGTTCCTGGAGGAAGATAAGAAGAAGTTGGAAGGACTGTTGAAGTTTCTAGTTAATAATAGTGAGAAGATTAAAGAGATGGAGAAGACGTTGCAGGCATATGAGAAAAGAATCAAGTCTTTGGAAGTCGAAAGAAAGAGTTTGGAGGTTGTGCTGCAAAGTTATCAGACTGAGAATGAACGCCTCCATAAGCTGATGAATAAATATGATGCTGAATGCTTAAGAAACAGCAGGCAGATGGATCTGATGCAGAATTCTGATTAAGAAGCTGGGAATAGACTAAGCTACAGAGGTTAGTGAGATTGAAAAAGAGGAAGCGAAAGATAGGATCGCAGAACGTGAAAGGATAGCTAAAGCCGCTTCTGAGGCTCAGGTCAAGGGAAAACATAAGATTGATGAATCGCCTGTTGTAGAGGTTTCTGCTCCTGCTACTGAAGAAGAGACTGAACAGAGATTTGTGGTTATTGATGAAGGTACGCTCATTCCTCTGGCTCCAACGAAAGAGAAGTTTTTAAGAGATCTAAAGTTGCAAGCAGAGATGGATGATATGGTGGATGAAGTATATGAAAGCATGGTCAATCCAAGGCTTGCTAATGTAATCTTTGATGATTCTAATGAAGAAATGAATGTTGATGCGTACATGAACGACTCTATATACGAACTAACTGATTCACAGGTTCAGAGGGAGTCGAAGGAAGATGATTCATATGTGCCAAAGCCAAAAGTTATTTATCTAGAGCACGATATTGAGAAGGGAGAGATTGTTCATAACTACACAAAGGAAGAGATTGCTAAAATGTTGGGTGTAGATGAAGGATCATTCGAGTTTGATTTTGAGGAAGATCTGAATAACATTAGTGCTACTCATCCTAATGATTATGTGTTTGAGAATGTGCCAGAAGAAAATGATATAACCAGGTTGTCGTGGAGAATGATTCCGATGATGATACAAATGCTAAATATTCGGGTGAAAGAATGGAAGACTTCTTAAACTTTGGAGAAATGTTATATGGGGAAAATGATGATTTATTGAAGCGTAAAGTCGAAGAGGCTCTGAAAGAAGGAACTGCTCCTAAGCCTCCATCAAAAGAAGAGATCGCCGAGATGAAGAAGAAATTGTCCAAAGAGTTGCCTCCTGAAAGAAAGTTCAGACGTCCATTAGCATTCTTCACCAGAGATCCAGATATTTCTTTGGGTTATATTATCAGTTGGGGATGGATCGAAGAACTGGACGTATATACGATTAAGAGAGAATTTGGAGTACAGTATTTTAGATACTTGAAGGATATTAAGACATTGCCATCTTGGGATGTTACGGAGCTAGCACAGACCAAGGTTATCAATCTGAAGATGAAATTTCATGATCAGGATCTATGGAAGCTAATCAAGTATGAAGCGATGCATGATATTCCGCGCTAGAAGCTGCACATTCCAAAGAAAATAATCAAGATCGATCCAGTCACAAAGGAAAAGGATGTAACGTTGCACATAAAGAAGTCACAAGTGATGAAGAACATGCCGTTGAAGAAAATGGAACAAGATTTTTACAAAATCTTCAAATGGTGGCATTACGATTCAGGGATAGGAGAAGCTGTAATATATGTTCAGCCTGATGAGGATTCTTGGAAAATCCCTAAGGAGCTGTCTGAGTTTGTTATCACTCACAAGAGAATTTATGGATTATGGAGAGTGTAAGACCCCGACCGCATAAAAACAACAAACCGCGGCGAAAACCTCAGGGAGTCACGTTAACATATTGTTACAACAACACGTGGTAATTAAAGTTATGTTTTATTGAATATTGAAATTTCATAGTTACATTGTCTTGGAATTTAAAAGAAACTAAATAAACTATTGTCTTTCATATTTTAAGGCACTAAAGTCCGTGTCCGATCCTACATGAGCATGCATCGACATCAAACTTGGTTTCCTGAAACATATGTGAAAACGAGTCAGCAAAAATATGCCGGCGAGTACATAGGTTTTGTGAGTGTGTCAAATTCATGGCCTTAAATATGTATTTGCAATACCTCGTCAGACTACTAGATTCGTTAATTGAAAACCGAGTTATAAAAAGGTAATTGGTATTGCAATGATAACTAACCAACTAAAACAAGTTAGTTATAGTTTATAAAAGATTTGTAGCCATGAATCTTGACCAAAACATTTGTTTTGTAAATTCGGGTTGTAAATTGTCTTGAAGAAACTTTGTATGGTTTATATCTTTAATTGAAAATCGTTGCGTGTCATTGTTTGAAAACATTTGTTCAAGTGATGCAAATAACGCTACGAATGTAATACGATAAAAGCACTTATATATAGAAAGTACCAGCGGCGTATCCACCATGCTTTTATCACATTACACACGTACCATTATCTAAATCACTTACCATAAACCAATTGTCCATTGTTCGTGTCATAAATCATTCATCCATTGTTCGTGTCATAAACCAATTGTTCATCACCCGTGTAAACAAATCGTCCTTGTTTTAATTCTGAAACTTTTGGTCATTTTGGAGAATACATTCAAACCTGTGTTGACTCGTCTATACTACCAAAGGGTATCTTTAAATTGCAATAACAAACCACCAAAGGGTTTGTCAAAGTAAACAGTTTCGGTCGTTCCGCAAACTTCCCCACAAACACCGGGAAACTTGGTAACGGGATTGTCAGTCCTATGGTACCATAACTTACTACTGGTCGGCTTGGCCAAAGCTAATGAATGTCATTCGTGTCATGTATATAACGCACCAACAAGTTCGTTCACATTATTGAAATCGTCGTGTTTATATAAACCATAGCATTTGTAACTTTGAAAACTTGAAAACAATTTAGCACATATGAATCACCCCAAAATATTTGAAAAAAAAACATAAAAGAGGGGCACTATGTACTCACATAGTCACCGCAAAACATGTAAAAAGAGGGGTCTGTGTACTCACTTGGGTTTGCAAAGTAACCTTGAATAAAAGATCAAACAAGCTCAAAAGTCCGAGAATTCAAACGTGTATGACTCGTTAAGGTAGTTTACGCTACTTTAACGGATCATTTATGTAAATACGTGTTCGGATGGTTAGATATGTGTTATGATAAGTCTAATATGGCAAAATAAGTTTAATATAGTTGCGACATCAGTTTATATGTCAAAACATTGGTCACATATGCTTAAAGTTGATTTATGCGCAAAAAGGGTATTTTGGTCATTTATAGGGTATAATAGACGACTTAACATAACACTAACCAAACGACATGACCATAAGGTATAACCTCAGAGAGTTATTCCCTATACAACTATGGTCACATATATGTGTTTGGTCGGATCCTAAGATCGACCAAACGGGTCTGATTCGAAAGTCAAAGCGATGGTCAAGACCGCTCGACTTACGACCCTAAATAAGCACTAAACTAAAAGTGACGAGTTAGACATGTCAAACATGTCTAACTAAGTTTATAAAACTGATTTGGTATCAAAACAAAGGGTTTTGATACCCGAAAATAGTTCTGTGGTATAATGCGCATTTTGCGCATTATTGATCGAAACTTTGACTCGTCACTTCGACTAGTAAACGTGGTAATCAGTAGGCATGATCGCTAAGGATCATAACCATCGTGATTACGATCACGTTGCAAAGTCCAATTGGACTTTGCTTTGACCAATTAATGGTCAAAGTTGAAAGTCAAATACTGTTTGACTTTTAGCTTGAAATAGCTAAAATGAATGAACAAGGCTAAGTTATAACACTTACTTCTGCTCAAGGCAGCCAAGGATGAAGAAAAAGACTTAGAAAGTGGGAGTTCTCCTCTTAGAGTTATAGAGAGAAAGGGAAGGAATGAGCAAAGAATTTGGTTGAAGATAAGGGTATTAATAGATTTCTTGAACCCACAAGATCATTCCAAGTGTTAGGAGATGTTGTAGGATCATTACAAGTGTTTAGTGAGGTGTTACAACCAGGAGAAGTGTGGCAAAAACGAGTTATAGGTGTCAAGTCAAATGAACAAGAAGCTGCCAAGTAATTGCTGAAAATTGGTGTCCCCCATGCCACGTGACAGGTGCGTAGGTGTCCCTCGCGCCACGTGGGGAGCTCAAAATCAGCAAAGTTTCAAAAATGGCAGAAATGGTCCCTGCAGCATTTTTGAAGTGTTTTTTACGCGTTTAACACCCGTTAACCTCATTTTTAAGCTCTATAAGGACGATGAAGCTTAGGGAACTTGGAATAAGCCCAGAAATGTCACGGATGTCTGTTTGTTCGGTTGTACGGTTGCGGTTTTTGGTTAATTACGACGGAAATCGTAACGAACGCACAAATGACCGTAAACGCGTAACGAATGATATTTTTTCATTCCAATCATTAAAATACTAGATTTTAATGAATACCAAAATTTTTGGATGTGCGTACATGTTCCGGATAATGATATACGCGAATCGGCATAGTTTCGCAGAATTTGCAAAATAACCCCTGAGCTTACATAAGCTTGTTTTTGTCATACCGAAGCCCTCAAAACTTATTTCTAAGTTATGTAAAGGGTATTTAGGGCATGTTTAGCTTATGTCGATGTTCCAAAGTGTACGTCGCGTTAAACTGATTACGTTTGCGTAATAGTTTGCGATTTCACTTCCAAAAGTCGTTTAAGAGTTCGGAATCGTGCAGGAATCGAATACGTGCAATTGTTATGATAAAAATACCAATCTCGTAAATAAAACACAAAAATTTCATTGATTGATAAGTCGTTCGAAATCATTATACGATCGGATCACCACAAATGTCACAGAGAGGGATTCTTGTGTTGGATCCTATGTGGCTCGTGAACTGCTCAAAGAAAGATATTGAATGCTTATTCTTCATCAAGATCAATTACAAAGAAAAAGACAAGGAGCAAGCTCTGCAGTTTCAGAAAGTCGTTAACATTTGTTATGCTAATGAAATTAGTTCAGGAAAGGCATGGAACACCATGGAGAAAGCTGGAAGCTGAAAAGCAGAAAAAGAAAGATAAGAAAGAAGCAAGGATTGCTGAGATAGTGAAGAAGTCAGCAACATGGAGATTCCAGTTTGGGAATACGTACAATCATCCTCCTCCTACTGATCAAACATCAAGTTACACTGAAGAATGTAGGAAGAAGCAAAAGTACTTCTTTGGTTAATCATGTCAAAAGATTTTGAAGATTTTGAAGATTATCCAAGACTGCGGCAACATCCAAGGGGGAGTTTGTTGATGCACTATATCTATTTCCTACGTCTAGGATATGTCGATCATGTATAATAGGGCTTTGTATTATCAAAAGATAAGTTTAATATGTTTTGAAGATGACTCGTACGAGTGACACTTTGTCACTCGTACGGGGCACCATCCGTACGAGCCAACAACCCCACTCCTTGTGCAAGCCATGTTGGCCTATATATAGTGGAGCTTGGGTGTTGGTTTTAGATAGGTGTTTTTGTTGGTCAAGAGGCGAAGCCCTACCTTCGAGTCTGTAATTCTTCCAAGTTTGTTAATACAAGAAGCAGACGTGTTAAACAGTTTCTCCGATCTTATTGCTTGTTTGCCCAACTTGCTAACAATGAATTCCGCCTCTGTTAGTTAAGTCAAGTCAGTCCGCTAGCTCATCGTAAGGAGTCGGTCCTTAGGACGCCCTCATAGTTGTAACACTAAAGGATGAACTCAGTATACTCACCTGCTATGATGAATCGCCGTGCTTACCTTGATCGCGGGCGTATGTCATGGTATGGGACACACGGGTATAATAGTATAATATTACCTTAAGTATATTACGAAGTTGAAAAGTGAAAGTTGAGCATAAAGTCTAAGTGGACAAACATATTGGCAATCACTTAGACCAATCTGAATAAGTTTGCACTGAAAAATGTTCTTTGGTCTTCCGGAAAACGATTTTGATCCCATTGCATTTGTAATTGTATAATGTAACTGTTTAAGTTAGTTTCTGCGTGTCAGTTTATGTTCTCAATTACTTAAAAAATAGAAATAATCAAAAATCCAAAAATAGAGTGTTTTGCTTGTTTTAAATTAGAATTTTAACCATTTGAAGATTTGTCTGATCATCAAATTTGAAAGAAATTTGAATTGTGAAATCCGAGTACAAGTGTTTGGATGTTTGGCACTTTCCTCTGTTGCATAGGAATGTTTGCTTATGAGTTTTAAGCATGTGCAGAAATTGATTTAAATCAAGAAACAAGGGTTGATGAAGATTGAGATGTTGTTACTTGCTGACAAAGCTTGAAGCATCACAACAACAAGATGTACCTGAGTCAGAAGAACTAGATACAAGTTATCATCTGAAAATGATAGTACCCTTGAAGAAGTACCCGTGAACCTGCTTGAATGAGAAAGATTGAAGAAGAGAAGAGCTGCTGAGAATCCTCCTCTTGCATTATTTTTAACAAGATTTTTAAGCAAAGCTGATCATGATCAAGAAGAAGAAAAGACCCAAGTTTGAAGATGAAGAGTTGAAGTATCTTCCTTCCGAGATATATAAAGACATCATAAACCTAGGGGATATTGTAAGGCCATAAAATTGAGTAGATTTACGCTTGTCTTTATCAAACACATTTATAGGTTATTGGACTTAGTTGTCTAGTGGGCTTGGGATAAGCTATGTGGGCTAATTAAATGTTTTGGGCTTGTTTAGTTAATAGTGTGCATGTGGGCTTGGCCCAGTTTGTATTTAGGTCACCCTATGTAACTATAAATAGGGTGAGCCTAGGTCATTAGGAGGTGGTTGTTTGAGTGGTTGTTCTTCTTAGTATTTTCGAGTTTATGTGATAGTTGTACCAGACGAGTTCCATACTCGTTTGCAATCTAATCAATTCGATTATTCTTGTTCTTGTCACTTCCATTAGTTTTCCGCACTTTTGATTGTGTTAGTGATATCCAATCGGGGTTTTTGGACTAACAATATCAATAAGTTTTTCGTTGGCTATACTTTGCATAGACCTACCGAAACACAATTTCTTCTATTATATGTGAGTATATATCTAGAAACTGGATTGTAATTATATAATACTCAGTCTCTTCTCTTATGCATGAGCATAGACCTAGAGATATGTTTGTTAATGGTTAAAAATAAGGCTTTATATTAATAGGTATGTGGTAAATTGAAAAGAGGTGATAAAGCACTTGCATGACCTTGAGGATAGGTAGGTTTTTCCATATTTTTAAGTGGAGTTCATTTGTTTGTAATTAAAATTACCAAAACATGATAAAATATCACATAGCATTATGTATAAATGATTATGCCCTAGTTTAAAAGTGGACATAACATATTGGCAATCGCCTTTGACCTACGTGTTCATAGATATAAATTGATGTGTGACTTAGAATATTAAGCTAGTATGAGTGCTAATTCTCCAAGAAGAGTTAGAGTTTAAAATTTTAACGAGTATTAGTTTTATTTGTTGAATTTATGAAAATCCCAAAAAGATTTGAGTTTCATTAGTTTGTTTCAAATTGTTTTTAAAAACTTCCATCTTATACTAAAGTGATAAAATAAAATTTTTACAAAGTGAAAATTAGATGAATGTATCGTTCCGTATTTTTCATTTCTTTTTCCATTTTATTGTAATTCGTATTTTCATTTCAATCCTTTGTAATTCGATACTTGATCATAATAGAAATCATATTTTAAATCATTTTTGCGTAATCATACTTGCATAATATGTCAACAACCACAAATGCGCGTTTTGATTTAAAACCCAAACTGAGCTATACGTTGAGATTATGTTTGCTTTGGAATGGTAATTATACGTGTTTTATACTTACATACACCTTAGAACATCCAAATGTACTTAATATTGAAGTTTATTGCATAAATGACAAATAAATCAAACCCAAGGACCAAAACTATTTTTTAAAGACCAAAGGTCCTTGCGAACCGTATGAGTGTCCTTGCAGTCCGTAAGGAACCCAGACATGGCAAAAACGCGACCAGCTTGCGAAATTGGCCATTCTCCCTTATTTTAACCCCAACTACAATTAACACCCAACCACTTAACCCCATTATATATACAACACTTCCACACCTCCTAAACACTGTCCATACTCAAAACACTCTCTCTAACACTCTCCATTCTTCAAGTTTCCCAACTTAGGGCAGATTGTTCCAGCTTAAAAATAGTGAGTTTTGAGCTTGTTCTTTCACTTTTCTTCTTGTTTTTCTTCTTCCCTACACTTGGATAACCTCTAGATGTTATGTTTGCCAAGGTAAACAAAAATGATATACCACCATTTTTTAGGTCCAAGTTAGGATTTTTGTTAAACTTTATGAACTTGTTTATCCTTGATTTGTTTTCAGAATATCTTCAAGTTACCAACAAATCTCAAGGCTCAATGACTTGAATTGAGGTTTTGTTCTAGAAACTTGGTATAATTTCCTCCATTTCATTATTCCTAAGTCTCTAAGTAATTTCCAAGCAATAAGGTGAGTAAACTACACCAAGTCTCCAACCATGCAATGTTGGAAGCACTCGTCTAGATATACGTCACTTAGTTACTTGGCAAAATAGATAGGTTAATATGTATTTCATTTCTTACATTCATGACCATCTGAATCATCAACCATGTTGGTGATTTTGTGGATTGGTAAATTCTTGAGGTTAATGGATTTATCATACCTCTAATGCTTGACATCCTTGTCTATATATATATATATAATACATACTCCGAAAACCAAACCATGGTTGAATATTAAATGGTAAGGTGCAGAATATTTTGGTCTTAGATTATGTTATTTACGGCTTCTAATGAGTGTTTACATGAAAAACACAAACTAATAGTAGTGTCCAAATAAGTGTCTAAAGCAAGATATGTTTTATGTAATTTCATATTCGTAAATTTTATTTACATTCCAATCTCCAAATCCACATACCCATACACTTTTGTTTACCTTTTTAGGGTAACTTTGGTGATTTCATCCTTCAAAACACTCACTTGTTTTTTTTGTGGAAATTCTTCGCAAACCATGAGTTCATACTGGACCCATTTACTCTTTAAACACTATATGGGTTGCAACATGTATTCATATTAAACTCATTTTCACACACATATAAACAAACTTATGTAAATACTCAATCCTTTAACATGCTTATTTGTTATGCTATATGGGTTACGCATGCTAGAACATTCTTATGCTTTGCTATATATCATTAACCTTGTAAGCCTTCATTAACATGTAGAGAGCTATAGGATTAGCACATCGCTCGTTTGTGGGTCATTGTTAAGTTTTCTTGGCGGTCTTATTACTTCGATGATAAGGTTACGCTAGTGCCATACTTTGGATTGATATTTAGTCTTTGCATTATAGTATGATATATAATTAGCAAACTTTGCAATGTGGATTTGAGATTTATTCATACTCATGCAATGTGGACAAACTAGTATGCTCACTGACATAATTTGTGTTGACGGATATTTTATACATGTTGCAGCAAATGTTTGATGCTGATACTACAAGAAATCTACTTTGGGTGGATTTAGAAACACACCAAATTTCACTTATGCATTTTGATGTTTTGGTCTTGTAATTGCAATTGTTTTACTTCATTCTTGAAACATTGTAACGATTATTTGATGAAATTAAAATGAAATTTTAATTTATTATCATAAATTTAGTGTTATGTCGTCTTTGAGCAATCTATTACGTGTCGCCTCGATGTTTCCCCCATCGGTTGGGGTGTGACAATGAACACCTTCGTATATGTAAATTCAATAAATTTTGAAAATTCACAAGTAACATATACAAATGAACACCCATTTGTTTGTAACATAAAATGGTGTAATAGGAATTTCGAGTTAGTGTTTATGATTATGTACATATTGTTGCTGACAAAAGCATGAGGTGCGTACGATATTCACAAAGCTCAATGAAAGCCTCAACATCTCACTGCAACTAGAGATGTTCACTTGGTAGAGGCACATGCCTCTTATAAAGAAAGTCTCATGTACAAACATGGGCAAGGGAGATTAATTTAGGATATTGGTGTAAACTAGAGTAGAACATTTTTTTCGAAAAAATCTAGAGATGTTCAAATACTTCTCATCACAAATCTAAGCAATTGATGGCATGATGACCCATCCACATGAGCAAATCTTCTTCATACTTGAGTTTCTTCGAATCAGAACCAAGTTCACCAGATGAAAAAGAATTTGTTCTTCAAATGTGTAGAAGATTAATGTTTAGAAATAAGGCTTTATATTAATACGTATGTGGTAAATTGAAAAAATGTGATAAAGCACTTGCATTATGATATGTAGGTTTTTCGCTATTTCTAAATGGAGTCCATTTGTTTGTAATTAAAATTACTAAAACATAATAAAAATCACATAGCATTACATATAAATGGTTATGCCCAAGTTTAAAAGTGGACATATCATATTGACAATCGTTTTTGACCTACGTGTTAATAGTCATAAATTGATGTGTGACTTAGAATATTAAGCTAGTATGAGTGTTAATTCTACAAAAAGAGAAAACGTGAGCGAGTTTTAGTAATGTTTGTGCTTCATTAGTTTGTTTCAAACTGTTTTTTGAAAGTCTTCCATATTATACTAAAGTGATAAAGTAAACTTTCTACAAAGTGAAAATTAGATGAAAACCTTCTTCTCTATAAATTTTAGAAATTTTGACAATTCACAAGTAACATATACAAATGAACACACGTTTGTTTGTAACATAAAATGGTCTAATAGGAATTTCGAGTTAGTGTTTATGATTGTGTACAGATTGTTGGTGACAAAAGCATGAGGTGTGTACAATATTCACTAAGCTCAATGGAAGCCTCAACATTTCACTACTACTAGAGATGATCACTTGGTAGAGGCATATGCCTCTTATAAAGAAAGTATCATGTTCGAATTTGGGCAAGGGAGAGGAATTTAGGATCTTGGTGTAAACTATAATAGAGTAACATTTGTCTTTCGAAAAAAAACTAGAGATGTTCAAATGCTTCTCATCACAGATTTAAGCAATTTGATGACATGATGACCGATCCACATGAGCAAAACTTTTTCATACTTTTCTTTCGAATCGAAACCAAGTTCACGAGACGACAAAGAATTTGTTCCATAAATGAGTAGAAGATATCTTGTTAAGAATCTTTCTCCTACATCTTTTGAATCACTTTAAAAAGAGAGGTGGAAATATGTTCCCGGTTCATGAAGTTAATTATGCTCCCCCTCAAGAAGATCTGCTTCAGAGGGGGAGTAACAAATGTTATGATCAAGTATGTCCATAACATTTGTCTATCACAACTACACAGTTTGTAAAAAAAACAAACATTTGACAAAACAAACATTTGATACTCAAGACATCAAGATAAAGATGCAAGAAAAAGGAGAGATTGTTAGAGTTTTTGTGTTGATGTAGAAGTTTAATCAAGTTGTTAGATTTTGGTACCATAAGCTTAGGGAGAATATAAGGAACGTTTGGAGTTTTCGCATGGAATTGATTACGGGGAAAGTCTGTTCAACGAAAGCAGTCCAAACGAGATGTACTATATGCACGAGAAGTACTGTAAACGCAAGAAGTACTAGACGTATGTAAAATGTAGTGATTGAAGATGAAATAAGTTTGGACCTTGTAAGGCTTATTTGTAATTTCTAACAATCTTGATAAGGACTGTATATAGCGGGTGCTAGCTTGTGATGTAAGCTAAGCAATCCAATAACTAGATTAGGGTTTTTTCACTGTATCATTGAAAAAAAAAACCTTTATATTTACTTTTAACTGGGCCAATCTATTTTAATACTTGAAAGAGTTAAATGCCAAAATGGTCCCTGAGGTTTGCTCACTTTTGCCAATTTAGTCCAAAATCCAAAATTTTTAAATCTGGGTCCCTGTGGTTTGCATTTTGTTGCTATTTTAGTCCAAATTTCAAAAAAGTCAAATTTTGTTAGGATTTCTTACAGAATTTTGTCTTTTTCCTCATTTTTCCCAGGGCAAAATTGTCATTATTTATTTTTAGTCCAAATTTCTTACCCTACCCTATATAAACACACACACACACACACTCAACACATACACGCCGCACACACACACTCACTGTTTTCTCTATCTCTCACATCTCTGGTCACCTGAGTAATTCCGGCCAATCTCCGGCCACGCACAACCACAACACCAGGACCACTCTCCTCCCCCCTCTTTCACGCACTCCCACACGACCTTTCTCTCCCCCTCGGTTCTTCTCCGACCAGGACACCGACAGAACCAGCGTGACCATTGAACCACCGGCCGCTTTCTTCTTCCCTGGTCACACCCGACAACCCCTCCCACTCTCGCTCATCCCTCTCTCTCCTCGATGCAGTCACCGGAAGACCTTTGGCCAACTTCTCAGTCGCCAGCGTCGTTTCAGTTCCGAGTTTCGGTTCGGGTCTGATTCAATTTGGCTTGGGGCTTGGTTCAAGACACGGGTTCACATCTGGTCAGCTTGGATTCACACCGGAGACATCGAGTTCAGTCAACACAGCTAGATTGAGATGTGGCGCAGGTGGCTCGGGTCTTGGGTTCGACCAACAAGCTCGGGTTCAGTCAACACGGCTAAATTTCGGCTAGATTGAGATGTGAATTTAGGGAATACACGTGTTGCGTGAAAGAGCGGGGAGGAGAGTGGTCCTGGTGTTGTGGTTGTGCGTGGCCGGAGATTGGCCGCAATTACTCCGATGACCGGAGACGTGAGAGAGAGAGATAACAGTGAGTGTTTGTGTGCGGCGTGTGTGCGTTGAGTGTGTGTGTGTGTGTGTGTTATATAGGGTAGGGTAAGAAATTTGGACTAAAAATAAATAATGACATTTTTGCCCTTGGGAGAAATTGAGGAAAAAGACAAAATTCTATAAGAAATCCTAACAAAATTTGATTTTTTTAAAATTTGGACTAAAATGGAAACAAAATGCAAATCACAGGGACCCAAATTTAAAAATTTTAGATTTTGGACTAAATTGGCAAAAATGAGCAAACCTCAGTGACCATTTTGGCATTTAACTCTACTTGAAATTACAACCCCTTTAAAAGGTCCAAAATTAAAACCCAAACAAAATAACTAAAGGTAAAATGGACCATATAATTTATACTATAGGTCGGATAGGACCCATTTTTTTATCTCACCGAGAACATAAAGTTTTCTTAATATTCTTAGAGACGGACATGTGAAACGTTACCACGATTCCCACACTCAAATCATTTTAAAAGGGGGCCTTGGTTTATTGGTTGTAAAAAAGGCCAATTTTGGTTGCCCGTAAAAGGTGAAGGACCATTTTGACAAGAAAAAAATAAAATGGAGGGTTTGATTGGAATGGCTGGTGGAGGAGACGATGGCGATTCTCTGCCATCCTACACTCAACTTGAAAGGGCCCATTCTCAGGACATTAATTATGAGGATTCTCTACACCCTCCTCCTTGGAATCCAGAACCCATTTTCTCTTCTGCTGACGATGGACCTCTTCTGCCTGATCCTGTTCATATGCGCCCTGCTGCATTTTGCGAGTGGCGTCGGTCATATCAACATCTCAGATCCTATAATAATTCTTGCATGTCTATGTAAACTTCAATCAACAGTGACAACTGTTGTTTCAAATTAATTATGATATTTATTTTAATTCACATGATCCTCTGATTTTGTTGTCATTCAACAACACTGGAACAAAGTAGCTTCTAGAGCGTCATGTTATCTAAATCAGCTAGTTTTGGTGAATTTATGACTTCGTTCATCTCTGCAGCCAAAATGCCATTTATCTTGAAGACAAGGAAAAGGAGGAGAAGGAATTGAGGAATCAAGTAATTGCAGAAGCTGATGAATTTAAACAAGCTTTCATAGACAAACGGAAAAAGAACATAGAAAACAACACAGCTCTCAACTTAGAATACGAGAAGGTTATACGTACAACCTTTTTTCTCACACCAAAAACAACAGCTTTTTGTTGTCTAGTATTGCTGCTTGCTTATGGCAAATTGCAATACATAGCTACATTTTACATGTAGTCTCAAAAGAACATCATATGGGAACTGATACATAAACTATTAATTTTGTCAGCATGTTACAGGTTTTCGGTCCAAAATCACTTTGAATGGCTAGCTAGTATAGCGGTTTCAGTAACATGATTTACACACTGTTGACCATTTAAAAAAGAAAAGAAAGTGTACTTTATTCATAAAATTATATAATTGCTGAAATTATTCGTTAAAAATTTACATGAAAAGCACTTCTAGACAACCCAATCCCACTTGTTTCAACCCATACTCATCCAATTTATATGTGACAGAATGCAAAATGTGATGGGTTGAAATGCAATCTTTGGTCAGTTGTACTTGAAGAATCAAGAGAAGTTTCACAAGGAAGCAGATAAACAGTTTTGGAAAGTAATTGCAGAGCTGATACCGCGAGAGGTTGCCAACATTGATACGAGGAGAGCAAAGAAGGAGAAAGAAGAAGAAGAAGAACAAGAAGAACAAGAAGAAGAAGAAAAGAAACCCGGGATTGTTGTCATTCAGGGCCTAAAACCCGGGAAACCTACCGATCTCTCAAGAATGAGACAACTTCTTATGAAACTAAAGGAAAATCCTCCTCCACACATGATACCACCAGAAACAGACACAAAAGATCAATCTTCTAAGCAGAACCCAGAAGAAGCTAAACCAAATGCATAAAAAACTACCAGTATATATAGTCTCTTCTCCTTGCCTAATTGATTCAATTATTTCCAATCTTTTTATAAGTTGGTAGCTATTTCCTATCAAAAGAGAATAAAACCAGTTTAATTTAGACGCCTATCCTTGCATGGTTTGTACTATTATTTCTATTTCCGTTTCTTTTAATATTTGATGCCGTTATAAAGTTCCTGCTTAATAGGAAGTATAGGTGTTAGGTGCCCATCCTAATTAGTATTGCCAAGGGTTAAGTTGAGGAGGTTGACCATAACACTTTCTGTACAATTTTCTAAGATGAATTTATGGATGGTTTTGTAAAACAGACGTATGTTAAAACCACGTTAAGTGAATTAAGGAATGGTTTTAAAAGAAGAATAAAGGGGAGTGGAAGGTTTGGAATGGTAACCGATCAATGGTTCGCTGACCCTTCGTTGGCGAAACCAAACCCCACAGCTGGCTTTTAATCACTCGTCCGCCTCTCATCTCAATCCCTTTCATTTATCCGCGATCTTAAATCCCTTTGTTGGTAGAAATAAGGCTATGAACCAAGAATGGTGAAATATCATGTTTGGTTACTTCTAATAGCTTAGTATAGTTGCAAGTGATATCAGAACTTGTTAGGCAATAGGGTATTGGTCATTACCCAAATGATCATCATGACCCTCCACGTCAGCGCCATGTCATCGCCCTTTAATCTGTAACATCCGTCAAAAACCGGATTTACCAAACCCGCTTCGTTTATTAACCGAACAACCAGTTAATAATTTCGTAGCGTATTTAATGCCCAAATTAATTTTAATTGATACATAATTAATAAGTATATTAAAATATAAAAGTTATATTTGAAAAAGTATTGGAAATAATGAAATAAAAATAAAAGGCTGAAGCCGGGTTTCGAACCCGGGTCAACCAGATACAGCAACGACTTAACTCTCATCCATCAAACCACTCCGCCACTTGTGTTCCTTGTTCATTATTAGAAACAATTAATTCAAATACACAAACTCGAATTCAAAACTGACGCGCCCAATCGCAGTCGTCGGAAATCCCGACGATTTCGCCAAGATTAGATGGTTTCTTCTGATTTAACCGAAGCATTAACCTCAACATCGGTTATAACCGATGTCCAGTCCGCGACATCCGTCATAACCGCCGGAGAAATTATTGACCGACGAATCAAGTCGGTAATCGGACTAAATTCATCGATGTCCTTCCTTATAGATGCACCCTCTAACCTCTGATAGCCTTTTCACTCACGATCACACCCATTCTCGACGAAATTTCACTCGCCGGAAACTTTCTGCAACTCGCCGGAAAACCGAACCCCTTCACCTTTGTGCCTTACTCTAAAAACAGAACACCTAGAGCTCATACCGAAGTCACCCACACTCACCTCAAGCTTCCTGAAGACCTTCTGCCGCAAGATAAACGTCGCCGGAATAACCTGCTGTCATCGGAATTTCGCCGGTGAAACAGAGGATCTCTGTTCGGTATATCTTACACCTAATCCCTCTCGTTTTTATTAATCTCACATGTAGCTAATCAGAACCTACTAACGAAATTGATTAAACTAATGAAACAGTCGGACATTTGTTCTAGGATTAAGCTTAACGAAGAAGATGAAGTTTTTCAGTTATATATATATATAATTTAAATCAAGTTATATCTCGGGTTAGACACACAGTCCAGCGGTGGACTGTGTGCAAATAAACACGCATACGTCCCGAGTTCGATTCTTGTCACACGCACACTCGCCTTAATAAAAATGTTTTTTTTTTTAAAACTGAACCGGATTCACTCGCAAATAGATTTTAAGTTTAATGAAAACCAGAATAATAACCAAGATAGACACACAGTCCAGTGGTGGACTGTGTGCGCGTTTAAATCATACGTCGCGGGTTCGAGTCCAGACTACCGCACCGGTTCTGGCAATTATCAAACTTTTTATATAAGGACAGAAATGAATTTATCTAGTTTGTATATAAGTATAATAAAAACCAAATTATTTACCAAGTTAGACACATAGTCCAGCGGTGGACTGTGTGCCAAACTAACCCACAGGTCCCGGGTTCGAGAGCTGTGGAGAGCACCGAGCGATACATTAAAATCGTTTTTAAAATAAATGATTTTCGGATTAAATAAATTAATATATAAATATAATTAAAAACAGAAATATTTCGGGTTAGACACGTAGCTCAGTTGGTAGAGCTGCGTGCACGCGAACGGGAGGTCTCGGGTTCGAGTCCTGCCCGGTGCATACATTTACACAATAAAACCGGTCAACAAGTCAACGGTCAACAAGTCAACGGTCAAAAAGTCAACATTTTTTTATTATTTTTATTTATTTATTTTATTTAAAAATCAATTAAAAATACTTAAAAATAACATTTTTAAAGTTAGAAAATAGCCTTAAACTCACAAAAATATATCCAATAATCCTACTAAAATTGATTAATAAAATCCGCTTATTTACCGAACCATTATGTTATTATCTAGGTTAGTTTCACTCGTGGTTAAATCAAACTTCGTGCGTATTCAACATCATCAACCGAACGCACCCAATGTGAGTGAATCTTACAACTCCCCTTTTTAATTACACGTTTTGGGGTGTATCATGTGTCACTAAAATTAATTCGTTTATTCAAACTCGTGCCATACCATATTATGACTTAAACATAGAATGTAAATATTGTTTGTAGTTATGTATTTCATATTGTCAATTTGTATGCAAATTATTCATTAGGCCCATCAGTTCCTCTTGGGAGACGAGTTGAGCAACGCGTGCCTCAAAACAATCTATTATTGTATGTTGTGCATTATTTAATATTAAGTGTTTTGTGAACCAATTTACATCTACGTTTACTCATATGTGGTTAAGTACTTTATTTTATCAATTCAATAAACTTGTTCAAATGTTTTTCATAGGATTCACTCGTCAACTTTTTGTTGATCCAAAAACCATTTTTACACATGATACAGGTGAACAGGATGAAGCAAGGAAAACATAGGAAATGCCTTAGAAGAAAATAATGAAGTCTAGAATGATGTGTAGGACATGATGTAATTATGATTGTATGATTCCCTTTAAATTGTAATAATAAATATGAAACGTTATAATAAATGTCATGAGCTTTGATGATAACCCAATCATGCCCCGATCACCTTTTCCGCTGTGGGTCGGGGTGTGACAGATTGGTATCAGAGCCATGACTATAGGGATATAGGATAGGTTATTAGACCCTTAGAGCCTATACTATAGTTGACTAGATTTTAATTGATTATGTGGTTACATGCAAACTTATGATATTTATTTGTTTCATATTTATTACATACACAAATGCATGCAAACATTTCCAATATTACATTTTGTGATACCTAGTGAATTATACTTACAGTCAAACATACATACTTACATACACATTCATCATACATATTTCAATGTTCACATATTCAAATCATCTTCATACTTTCGTTATTCAAAGATTTTGTCACATTTTTCATTTTTCAAATCTCATCAAAGTGAGTTCTGCGACGGGCATGTAGTAACTGTAAGGGTACAAGTACCGGTAGTCGGGACGTCCTGTCTAGGTTGGCATTCGTATAAATCCAATATAACGGACCAGTTTGCCTACCTGGGGACCAACGATAAGAGTACGAAGGACCTATTAGGCCAAAGCATGCCACACCAAACGTCGTTCGAACTAACCCCACCTTGAGGTGTCACCGTGTCCACACCTGGATACATTCCATATATCATACGTTACATACATATTTCTCGATTTTCTCCGGGTTTTAGTGTACGTAACCAGGCTAACACATGCGAACCATATGAAAAACCCGGTATTCATGGGGGCCCACATGATTACGAAGGTGAAGTATGGCGGCATGCAAGGCCCAATTACGAGCAAAGACCAAGACATCCTATGGATGTAGTAGATTTATTATTTTATTTTATAAATGTTCATTCCAAAATACGACCCATGATCCTAATAGCATCCAACTCATACTCTTGATATGTATTCCTTGTAGATGTCTTCTAGCCTCGCTCGTAGGAAGATGAGAACAGGAAAAGCCCACGAGCGCAAGGCTGCCCTAATCGCTCAACAAATGGCTGCCGTAATACCCAACATTGTAATTCAAGTCCAACAAGCCCTTACCGCTAATCCCGTCAACCAAGAAGATCAAAATGATATCAACCCTCCCCCAAATACCACCAAATGCACCTACAAGCATTTCAAATCATGCGACCCTCCAAAATACGAAGGGACTGAAGGTGTCACCGCTCTCCTCCATTGGTTTGAAGAAATGGAGAACACTTTTCTAAATTGCGATTGCCCCGATGATCGCAAAGTGCGATATGCTACTGGTCGTTTATTTGGAATAGCACTTACTTGGTGGAATACAGAGAAGGCCAAACGAGGTGTTGAAGATGCTATGACTTTAACTTGGGATGAATTTAAGGAAATCATGACAAGACGGTTTTACCCAAGGAGCGAAATCAAGAAATTAGAGGATGAGTTCTATTCGTTGAAACAAAAGGAAGGCGACCACACCACGTACAACAAAAGATTCCTTGAGTTAAATCAAATGGTTCCCAACTTGTTCACTCCCCTCTACCGTTTAATCGAGCACTACATTCGAGGTCTTCCTTCAAAGATTCAAGACTCTGTAATAAGTACCACACCTGTAACCTTGGAAGCAGCAATGGAGTTAGCTACAGAGCTCACCGAGAACCGAATCCGGAACAAAGACTTCAAGGAGGAGAAGAAGAAGGATAAAACATCGACTGAAACCTCCAACTCTACCCAAATCGAATCCCCTTCTCAACCCATTTCTAAGAGAAAACGAGACGGGCAACTTTTCGCTACCACCCAACGTAATCAACCAATTTCACAAGCCATACCCATCCAAGCTATCCCAATCACGCAAATAGCACCCAACTCAACTTACCCAAATAAGAAACCATACCTTGGACCTCACCCTCGATGTAACACCTGTTTTTATCACCATCCATCTACCTTACCTTGTCGACTATGTGCGAATTGTGGACGCTATGGTCATTTGAGCAAGGTTTGCCGCACCTCTCAAAACCAAATCTCTCCCCCTACTCAAAACATGATCCAAACCTATCAACAACCCCAATACCCCATGCTCCCATATGTTCGAACTTGTTTCAATTGTGGCGACCCTACCCACTTTAGAAACACGTGCCCTCGATTGGTTAACATCATAAACGCCCAAGCTCAAGCAAACCCAGTTAACCAAGCAAATCAAGGAAACCTAATCACTAGGCCACCAGCAAGAGGAAGAGTTTTCAACATCAACGCCAATTCTGTTGAAGATAATGACGGCCCAAACGAAACCACCCAACTAGTCCCCTTCACCGAAAATCAAGATTCAACTCCAACCGCTTAGTTTTATGTTTTTCTTTATATTATCTCAAGCTTTGGTTGATTGTGTTTGTTTATGTTTTATAGTCACATAGAACCAATCATAACTTACGGATAAAGCCAATGAAAATTTGACAAGAATATGGTGGATACGCCGCTGGTACTTCCTATATATAAGTATTCTTGCCAAAGGATCAGAGGCATTGTCAGGCGGTTATGAGAAGTTCCATGTAGGATTTAGTAATGTCTTGGTCGAAGTTTGTTTTATACTCACTGATTTAGTATTTACATCATCATACATCTCAACGTATTTCAAAGTTCATCATTTAAAGAAGTTGAGCTATATCTCACTTCCACAAGGACTAACCTCTCCATCATAACAAATGAGAGAGGTACTGTCATCATTCAAACATGTATACTATCAGAATTAAGACTCAAGTTTTGGTTGTTGTGTTTATTTATGTATTAGAGTCACATAGGACTAACCATAACTTACTGATAAAACCAATGAAAATTTGACGAGAATATGGTGGATACGCCGCTGGTACTTCCTATATATAAGTATTCTTACCAAAGGATCAGAGGCATTGTCAGGCGGTTATGAGAAGTTCCATGCAGGATTTAGTATTGTCTTGGTTGAAATTTGTGTTACATTCACTGATTTAACATTCATATCATCTCATCATTTAAAGAAATTGGATTGTATTCCATTTCTACATAGACTAACCTCTCCATCATAACAAACGAGAGAGGTACTGTCATCATTCAAACGTGTATGCTATCAGAATTAAGACCCAAGCTATGGTTGATTGTGTTTGTTTATGTTTTAGAGTCACATAGGACTAATCATAACTTACTGATAAAACCAATGAAAATTTGACGAGAATATGGTGGATACGCCGATGGTACTTCCTATATATAAGTATTCTTGCTAAAGGATCAGAGGCATTGTCAGGTAGTTATGAGAAGTTCCATGTAGGATTTAGTAATTTCTTGGTTAAAGTTTGTTTTTATACTCACTAATCTAGCATTTATATCATCTCATCATTTAAAGAAATTGGATTATGTCACCAATCAAACATGTATACTATCAGAATTAGGACTCAGACATTGGTTGTTGTGTTTGTTATGTTTAGAGTCGTATCATAGAACCAATCATGACTTACTGATAAAACCAATGAAAATTTGACAAGAATATGGTGGATACGCCGCTGGTACTTCCTATATATAAGTATTCTTGCCAAAGGATCAGAGGCATTGTCAGGAGGTTATGAGAAGTTCCATGTAGGTTGTAGTATTAGAAGTTTTGTTTTAGGATATAACCTTATCTTTCCAAACATATCAAAACTATTGCATGAAATCATACTCAGTGAATCAACTCTGCTTATCAATACTTTTACCGTAGGCAACAAAAAGCGATTCCTGTAGCAGGGTACTTAACCCTTACAAGGAACGTTACCGCCTCAAACGAAAATTTAAACTCTTACTCTTTTTCTAAGTATTTAATGGTCAATTATAACACTATCCTTTTGAGACAAATATGTCACTACTTAAATTTCGGGACGAAATTTCTAAGTAGGGGATACTGTAACATCCGTCAAAAACCGGATTTACCAAACCCGCTTCGTTTATTAACCGAACAACCAGTTAATAATTTCGTAGCGTATTTAATGCCCAAATTAATTTTAAACGATACATAATTAATAAGTATATTAGAATATAAAAGTTATATTTGAAAAAGTATTGAAAATAATGAAATAAAAATAAAAGGCTGAAGCCGGGTTTCGAACCCGGGTCAACCAGATACAGCAACGACTTAACTCTCATCCATCAAACCACTCCGCCACTTGTGTTCCTTGTTCATTATTAGAAACAATTAATTCAAATACACAAACTCGAATTCAAAACTGACGCGCCCAATCGCAGTCGTCGGAAATCCCGACGATTTCGCCGAGATTGGACGGTTTCTTCTGATTTAACCGAAGCATTAACCTCAACATCGGTTATAACCAATGTCCAGTCCGCGACATTCGTCATAACCGCCGAAGAAATTATTGACCGACGAATCAAGTCGGTAATCGGACTAAATTCATCGATGTCCTTCCCTATAAATGCACCCTCTAACCTCTGATAGCCTTTTCGCTCACGATCACACCCATTCTCGACGAAATTTCACTCGCCGGAAACTTTCTGCAACTCGCCGGAAAACCGAACCCTTTCACCTCTGTGCCTTACTCTAAAAACAGAACACCTAGAGCTCATACCGAAGTCACCCACACTCACCTCAAGCTTCCTGAAGACCTTCTGCCGCAAGATAAACGTCGCCGGAATAACCTGCTGTCATCGGAATTTCGCCGGCGAAACAGAGGATCTCTGTTTGGTATATCTTACACCTAATCCCTCTCGTTTTTATTAATCTCACATGTAGCTAATCACAACCTACTAAAGAAATTGATTAAATTGATGAAACAGTCGGACATTTGTTCTGGGATTAAGCTTAACGAAGAAGATGAAGTTTTTCAGTTATATATATATATATATAATTTAAATCAAGTTATATCTCGGGTTAGACACACAGTCCAGCGGTGGACTGTGTGTAAATAAACACGCATACGTCCCGAGTTCGATTCTTGTCACACGCACACTCGCCTTAATAAAAATGTTTTTTTTTAAACTGAACTGGATTCACTCGCAAATAGATTTTAAGTTTAATGAAAACCAGAATAATAACCAAGATAGACACACAGTCCAGTGGTGGACTGTGTGCGCGTTTAAATCATACGTCGCGGGTTCGAGTCTAGACTACCGCACCGGTTCTAGCAATTATCAAACTTTTTATATAAGGACAGAAATGAATTTATCTAGTTTGTATATAAGTATAATAAAAACCAGATTATTTACCAAGTTAGACACACAGTCCAGCGGTGGACTGTGTGCCAAACTAACCCACAGGTCCTGGGTTCGAGGCCTGTGGAGAGCACCGAGCGATACATTAAAATCGTTTTTAAAATAAATGATTTTCGGATTAATTCAATTAGTATATAAATATAATTAAAATCAGAAATATTTCGGGTTAGACACGTAGCTCAGTTGGTAGAGCTGCGTGCACGCGAACGGGAGGTCTCGGATTCGAGTCCTGCCCGGAGCATACATTTACACAATAAAACCGATCAACAAGTCAACGGTCAAAAAGTCAACATTTTTTTTATTTTTTTTTATTTATTTTATTTAAAAATCAATTAAAAATACTTAAAAATAACATTTTTAAAGTTAGAAAATAGCCTTAAACTCACAAAAATATATCCAATAATCCTACTAAAATTGATTAATAAAATCCGCTTATTTACCGAACCATTATGTTATTATCTAGGTTAGTTTCACTCGTGGTTAAATCAAACTTCGTGCGCATTCAACATCATCAACCGAACGCACCCAATGTGAGTGAATCTTACAACTCCCCTTTTTAATTACACGTTTTGGGGTGTATCATGTGTCACTAAAATTAATTCGTTTATTCAAACTCGTGCCATACCATATTATGACTTAAACATAGAATGTAAATATTGTTTGTAGTTATGTATTTCATATTGTCAAGTTGTATGCAAATTATTCATTAGGCCTATCAGTTCCTCGTGGGAGACGAGTTGAGCAACGCGTGCCTCAAAACAATCTATTATTGTATGTTGTGCATTATTTAATATTAAGTGTTTTGTGAACCAATTTACATCTACGTTTACTCATATGTGGTTAAGTACTTTATTTTATCAATTCAATAAACTTGTTCAAATGTTTTTCATAGGATTCACTCGCCAACTTTTTGTTGATCCAAAAACCATTTTTACACATGATACAGGTGAACAGGATGAAGCAAGGAAAACATAAGAAATGCCTTAGAAGAAAATAATGAAGTCTAGAATGATGTGTAGGACATGATGTAATTATGATTGTATGATTCCCTTTAAATTGTAATAATAAATATGAAACGTTATAATAAATGTCATGAGCTTTGATGATAACCCAATCATGCCCCGATCACCTTTTCCGCTGTGGGTCGGGGTGTGACATAATCCACCATCCAAAACCACTATCCTAAGGGTGTGGTCATGACCCAAACCACCATCCACCCTTTTTTATGTGAAATATATTTTATTTATTTTAAATAAACAACAAATAAAATTAAATAAATTTTAGTAATAAAACCGCATAATATTCAAATTAATAAAAAAAAATATCATCCAAATTAAACCACATATTACAAGTTAAGAAAAGAAATCAAATCCAAACGAAGATGGTTATGTGTAGTCTCGTTGTATAACGCCTACATGTGAGATTTGTGTTGCCCTTCATCAACTGGTACAACATTCTCATGAATGTCGTCAGGATCATATTCATATATGACGTTACCTTCGTCTTCAATAATCATGTTCTGCAGCAAGATACAAGTATACATACAATATCTCAATGTTTTGAATGTAAATGCTCGTTGCTGGGTTTGCAAGTATGTGCCATTTTTTGTAGAACCCCAAATAGACGCTCAACATATTTCCTAGCAGATTCTTGACATTTTTCAAATTTATTTCTTTTCTCATCTTCTGGATAAAGTATAATTACAACGATCGCTGCATATGCTAGGTATATTTCATCGTCTAGATAATACATGTGCGTGTATTCAACTTCTGAAACCGAAAACCTAGAATTAGGCCCCGTGCCGTTAATTATGTCATTGGAAACATCTGACTGACCAGGAACGTTATTGTCGTTATTTGAACTAGGAACACCAAAGAAAGCATGCCAAACCTAAAGATGGTTTGATGCCACGGCTTCTAGAATAATAGGGGATGACCATGATCACCTCGAGTAAATTGACCTCCCCATGCGTTAGGGAAATTAGGCCAAGGCCAATGCATACATTTTATGCTACCAAGCATTCCAGGAAAACCATGATTACTTTCGTGTGCCAGGTACAACTTTATGATGTCATTTTTTGTTGGCCTTCGTAAGTACTTCGTGTTGTATAGCTTGACCACCCCTTTTCAAAATTAATACAAACTCTCTCGTGAAGTTCTATCAGACATCTTCAAATATTCATCCCACATGTCGCTACTTGTACTATAAGCTAATTGGCAAATTGCTGACGCACACTTTTGTAAAGTGGTAAATCCCCTCTTACCTGTAGCATCTCATCTTAATGTGAAAAACGGGTCATAATTAGTCAAATCATTGACTATACGTAAGAAAAGACGACGACTCATTCGAAAACGACGCCTAAACATTTCATAAGTGTATATCGAGTTTTCGGCAAAGTAATCGGCCATTAACCTATCGTGGGCACCTACATATTTTACAATAATATAAATTACACTACAATATAAACAGCACTTCAAAAAAATATAATGCACCAAAAAACTTTTACCTTCACGATCCCTATTGAAACATTGTTGTCGTGTTCTCCGTTTGGACGAGGTTTCTTCCTCCTCTATAATTATTTGTGTTGTTTCCATCACCACGTTCAAAAAAAATTGTTGATCTCGTCGGAAGAAGTTGGTGACGCCATGGTGGTGGTATAACCTGCTTCTTCTTTTTCTTTGCTACTATAAGTACAAATAATATAACCGATTTAGCCCAAATTACATGAGAGAGCTATAACAAAGTTGTCAAAAAAAAGTAATTTAATCCATAAAATATAAAAAGGAATCAATTTCGTTACAACTAGAAAATACAAAAAGATAACGACAAAAACTAAAGACGAAAACTTGAAAATATAAAAAACGATAGCTACATAATTTAAAGACCCCATTTTTGAGCAATTTTCGCCTTCATTTTTTGCAACACTTCTTTATCTTTTTTTGGGTGCGAGTCGATGCTTGTCGCTATTAGCCTAAAGTCTTTATGATTGGCCGCTTCTTGTATTTCTTTTTCTTTCAACTTAAGTCTCGCCGCTTGTATTTCGTTAAATTCGGCGAGCTTGCTCGTCAACTTATCCACCTTTGTTTCACGGGGACATTCATTTTTTGTCAACGCCTCCTTTTTTTGTTGTCACTTCCTTTTTTGATTGTCTCTACCATTTTGGCGTTTCAATTATGGAGTCTGCATCACTTCATAATTCGGGTTCATTGTTAATATTAATATGGCAATGCGCATCCGAATCACCGGCGCTATGCTCTATCAACTTAGATGTTTTAGACGTCTTTGCTCTTGCCACCTCGTTGGAACCGGCGCCCACTTTGGACAATTTTAAAGATTTCCCAAGCCCTTACATATGTGAACGCACTACCTTCTTTCGTCTTGTATTTTGCCATAGCAAAAACAATTTCATCACTTGCCCCACTTGGGCGATTCGAATAAGCATTGTTGTAATAACCACAAAATGCTGATATCTTCCTATTCATCTCCCGATACTTTGAGCCCATTGAGTTCACTCCTTGGGATGGTTCTGTTTGCATTAAAGCATGAAATTTGTTGCAAACCTCCTTCCAAAAATTATTTGACTTTTGATTATTACCTAAAAAAATATTAAAGTGTAAATAAATGTTATATTGAATAATATATTATTACAGTATAAATAAAAAAAAGTATAACATACCTACGACCGGACACATAGACCTATAGCTCCACGCCCTTGCCAACGCCATCTCTTTGATCGATGTCCAAGTTTGACCTCTACCGGTGGTTAAATTATCTTGTTCTGGCCTCTTTGAGCGCATTTTTTAGATGTTTTCTTAGAACTTTGAGGTTGGGTTTCGGGTACAACGTCAATGTCATCCAAATCGTCTAACGAAGGGGTATCGGGTGTCGATTGGACTTTTGTATGAATAGGCCGACTTTGGCTTTGTTGGAGCGTTTTTAGTTGTTGCTAATATTGTTATTGAAACTGGATTTGTTGAAGTTGAAAGAAACTAGTAGGATGCGGGGTTTGAGGTAGTTGCGTGAACGCGTTAGAAACTTGATTGTAGCTTAAGAAAGAAATATGTGGAGTCGCCCACATCAGACCTACGGGTGTCGTCCACGGGGTTTATGGCGGGTTGCTTGGATCTATGGTAGTATTTACTATTCTTTGATATTGTACGTACAAATAGTGTAACAAATTAAAAATATAAAAAATTGAAATCCCATACAATATATAAAAATTATAAGCTCAAGCTCCTACGGTTCGGTGCGGTTTTTTTCCAACCGGTTTCTAATATAAACATGGATTTGTGCATCTCTAGTGAGTGGTGGATGTACTGGGTTGGTTAGAAAACATAATGTCACAATCTTAAATTCCTATAATGTTCACTTAAATGACCAGGTTTACTCTTCTCGCTCATTTCTTTCTTGTCACATGTATAACTATAATAATCATTGTCTCATTCTGCGTTGATAATAAGCTTTAGAATCTCCTAATGTTGTAGACAAACATGGCTTGTTGTATAAATTTCAATCCAACAATTATTTTACTTAACTTGGCATATTTATACATTATATGGGGTATGGATTTTATGCCAAAGTCTTGATAGGTATTTAATCCATCTACATTTTCCCATCGCTGCACATTACAAGTTTGGGTGTTCATTTGTTGATTTATTGGTTTGTTTGGTAGATCTAACCCATTTGTTATCACTTCGCAAATTTGATGTCTGTTACTGATCTTTCCTTCACATCTCTTTCCATCAAGTTCACATATGGTTTTTTTTTTCTAATCTTGTAGTGTAGAAATAGCTGGTAAATGGAGTTTAAACCCTATGATTAAACCAATAAATAGATTAAAAAGTGTTCATGATGGTGTTCCAAGTTTTAGTTTATTTTTTTCTCAAAGCGTAAACCAAACTATATTCAACCGGTACGGGTTCGGTATTTACCGGTGTTTTACCCGTAACTACCGGTACCGAAAAAAGGGGAAAAAGGGTGTAGGTACAGGTACCGAATATACCCGGTATGGTTCGGTACCATTAGCCGGAGCCAAATGCTCATCCCTAGGTGGGCTGACTAGCAGGTGGTTTGGTGGCGGACGGTGCTCGCTCATTTGGACCCATTTGAAGTTGGTGTGTTTTATGATACTAACCTAACCCAACCCGTTGTATAATACTATAATTTAAGTAGAGCTGAACTGACCTATTGTATAATTTACTAGACCCAAATGAACCTATAAGCATTTCTTGATGAATGGGTGTGGTTGCTAGTGTCAATCAAGTTAAAACTATAGGAAAAGTACCATCTTAAGATGACAGAAACATAAAATAAATTATGCTTGGAATACGATTGTGTTTGAATGTCCAGGAATACAGATGTATCGTGGGATCCGTAGCCTTGCAGTAGCCTTACATTTGGTTTGCATGAATGTTTTTGTTAGAGATCTTGTATCTACTTGATCCCGAAAGCTCTAAACTCAAAAGCGCCTTGTCGAAAACCTACAAAACATAAACTTGTTAAACAAACAAAAATCCCAAGATTTATGGGATTCTGTGATCTCGAAAAATCAGAATTTGATTTATCAAATCTGATCCGAATACTTCTCCAACAGCCCCGAATTCTCAAAAATAGCTTCTGATTGATTCCTTAAACATATTATTGGTGTTTTTGAAGGAAATCAAAAACACCGGCTTCTGATTGATTCCTGAAGCAAATTGCAAATTCAACGAAAAAAACACAAAACGACACTCGAAAGTAGTAGTCTTCACCGAATCTTCAAACAAAGGCTTTGAACACAGCAACCAACTTCACAACACTGAATAACTAAGTTGAATCAGTTGATATCATAAACTGAGCCTAGAAATAGGTTTAACAGACTCTGATACTACTTTTAAGTCCATGAACTGGATAACTACAGTATGATATCAATGTGGTTTTTATTGTATGGTGGAATCACACAACCAAAATCGATTCAATGACAGAAATAAGATGAAACAAAATGATGAACACAATAGAATGTAAAACTTGAACTTGCATACAGAAGATAAAATTGTGATACAAATTCGATATCACCCTAGATATTCAACCCGATAATGACCTACAAGATGTCATTATATAGGTTAACATAAAACTCAAAGCCCTAAGCCGACTTGTAACCTTAACCTGAAACCCATGAACAGCCCATCTCGAGCTTATAAGCACGATCTCGAGATATTACAAAATCTGGCCCATATATAATTGCTTAAACCTTTTAGAGTCCTACACATAATTGTTTAATAACGTCGTAACTTTTTGCAACAAGCAAAACCCATATCACCACACACATTGTATTTTTGTTCAAAATCATTTGCTATTCTTAGAAATAACCGTTGGCTCATACGAAAGTGTCGTCCAAAATTATTATGATCATATAGGGATTAGGTGAAAAATAATCACGTACCAACAATTCATGTCGGCGACCCTATCGCGTACTATATATTTTCTCTTTTTGAGTTGTGAACTCCCGGCATCTTCACCAATACTCTGTAGGTCTCTTTAAACCAGTGATATTATTAGCTTGGCTCCCTCGTCAGATGAAGATGATAAAACGAATCTGTCCAATGAAGATGATGATGATGATAATAATGATCATGATGATGAACTTGATGATTGCATTTTTTTTAAAGAGATGAGGAATATCATGGTGATAAAATTTGATGTTGTTTATGTGGAGATATATAGGTTTATGTATGAAAGTAATTTTAAAAAGATTTAATTGTACTAGTTGTTCAAATGCTTTTTTTTCTTAAAATTAAAACCTCACGAGTAGAGGCTTGGGGGTTCTGTAACAACAACCAAATAATTTCACACGCCATCTTGGCGGGGGTTCGGGGGCAGCGCCCCTGAGAAGCAGGGTCCTAAGGGTGGCAGCCCCTAGCAGGGTTCAAGGGGCAGAGCAGAAGTCCTTTATAAGAAAAATGCTTCAGAAATTTAAATTCGGAATAAAAATACAAATAAAAACAAATAATACGGGCCGCGACGGGACTTTTCCTGGGCCTCGCGGGCCGTGACCCGGAGATGAACGGGGACACAACAACGTGCCACGTGGCACGACACCCGGCTGACCTACATGTTGACTAGCCAAAGCTAAGCCCTAGCCTAGCCCTCTCGCGGGCCGCGAGAGAGACAAATGGCTCGTGGGGCGTGAGCGACCCAGGTTTCAGCCTATAAAAGGAGGCCTCTGGCCTCAGTTTCGTTGTTCAATTCTTTTCTTTCTCTCATTCCCTATAATAACTAAACGTTGCTCGATATAATACCCCTAAATAGCAAAGCTTTGCTACGTTGTAAGTACGGTAACCCCTGTCATTGATTTGTCACCCTGCTTGGTTGACATAGGACCCAACGGTATATGTCGAGGCTCTGTCAGACTAAGCCGTTGGAGTTCTGTCCCGTGATGTATGGCTAAAAGTGACTTATCCTACCCGGTTGACATAGGACCCAACGTGTATGTTGAGGCTCTGTCAGACTAAGCCGTTGGAGTTCTGTCCTGCGATGACTTGGGTTATTTTACTAACACGCGTGCATTGTGTGTTTTTAATAGATAACAATCAGGAACAATTGCTAGAAAACCAGTAGGATTACCAAAGATACCATTGTGAGTCATTTCCCTTTTTTTCACAGTTTGTGAGTCATTCTCTTTTTCTACTGAATTGTTTTACAAAACCTCAAATGTTTTAATTATACTTAACAATGATTGAGTCTTTGTATTCTACCAATGTTGCCGGTATGTGGGGTTTTGTATAAACTACTGAACATAGCGTTGCTATTGGACGACGAGTTAGCCAATAGTAATATGACCACAGTCAACATGACAATTACTGAATGAGTACTTAGGTAGAAGTAAACATTGTAAACGCTCTTAATACTGTGAAGTATAATATTATGTCATTGTGTAAAATGGAATATACTCGCTAGTATTTCTTGCTGATAAAAAATGTTTTTAAAACGTGTTTCAGGTAACTTAATGTGAAGCTATAAGAAGCCAGCTATGGAGCACTGAAGGCTTAAAGAAAGTGACTATAAAAGTTACCTCCATAAAAGTTTATGTTTTCATAACTTGGGGTTTACCCTTCTACGAATGTATTGTAATGGAAACATGGTTTTTATCCCTTTTGTTACTTATAAAAGTTGGTGTTTTGAAACTCTGATAATATTTCCTAACTACGATCCTGATGTTTAACTTCCGCTGCCAAATTAATAAACACCGCTACCACTTGACTGGTTCACGGCTCCCGCTCCCGGGGTGGGGTCGGGGGTTGTGACAGGTTCCAACATTTGCTAGAACACTGTCGTCACCCCCCTAGGATAAGGGTTGCGGGTTGGTTCCACGAGTACATCAAGCCGTAAGGGTAAGGGGAGAAGGAGTTTAAGGGTGGGGTCCATCTCTTGAATGATGTATGTGTGATTAGTGGGTGGGGTAAAAGAGCGAGGTCTATGGTTCAAAGGTACTTTGTAGTGCAAGGGTTGGGCGTCGCCAGTGTTTTGTAACGCAATGGTACTTTGTAAAGAATTTGACATGACTCTGGTTGATTAGTCGAGGCAAGGGTAGTACCCTTTGATGCCCCTTCCTCCTTAAGGGGGTTTGGCAAAGCGGGGTAGGGGCGTGGAGTGGTTCTCATCTCCCCCTCTCAACGCCTCACTCCGTATAATCTTACACATAGCTTTATATGTTACCTCAAAATATCATTTAATATTTTTTTAAATCTCCGTGTAGTCTTACACGTAGCTTATATGTTACCTCAAAATATCATTTAATATTTTTCTAAATTTTTATTGTTAACTATTTAATATTTTAATCGCATAATTCATATTTTATAACCTAGGAAAGGTTAACGAAGACTTAACCAGTTGGACTACACCACCTTCTAAGTGATTTAGGTTCGATTCTTGAGTCACTCCACTATCATGCATTCGGGCGAATGTTCATGAGTTTCAGATCTAGGTGAGAGTCACTCCACTATCACTTTGGTCGTTCGAAAAAGAACAGAAAAAAAAAAGCGAAGGTAAGACAGCAGGGTGTGGGCGTGGGTTGGGGGGGGGCAACGTCAGCTTTCCCACCCCGGCTTGGCGTTGCCTCTCTAGCGTGGGATACCGCCTGGCGTGGGGCAGGGGGCAGGGTGGGCTGGTTGGTTTTGATTGACTGGTCCAATATGGTTGGCTACTTTAGGCTAGCCACCCCAAGCTAGCCACGCCCCTTCACACCCCACTTTTTTTTGGTTGACTTGGTAGAGCCCACCTCCGTCACATGTCGTGTGCAAAGCCCCCAACCAAGCCCCACACCTAGCAGTCTAACCAAGTTGATTTATGAAATAGAGTTCCTTGATCGAATCCTAAATCCTGAGTCTTCTCCTTTGCTTGGCTTGGGTTGGGTTTCCGGATTTTAAAGAGAATGGTAGGTCTTCGCTCCTGCAAGCTCTATGATAAGCCATTACTTTCTAGGGTTTTCTTCAGTTCCTTATCGAGCCAACAAACACCTTCAATTGGAAATGGCAATGTGATCTATAAGATGCTTTCACCGGCGGAATTGACGCCCAGGGCTTCCGTTGTTCCCATACTGGATCAATGGATACTAAAGGGTAATCATATCAATGTTGGTCACCTCAGAAACATGATCAAAGTTTTCAGGAATCATAACCGATACTCCCAAGCTCTTCAGGTTGGTTACTAAATGCCATCGACTTTCTTTTACCTGTCTCTCTGCTTGTTTAATTCATCTTAGATTTCATTTAGCTAATTACGGTTTTACTTCAAAGCCATCTAAAGGTTAGAAAGAAAGAAAGAAAGAAAGAAAATTCAAATTTTGAATACCTTTCAACATTTACAGACTTTCGGTATCGTTTTCGAAAGCTTAGATGCTTTTACTAACCCTGTTGAGTGGGTTAGACTCCATTTTCTTGCTTCCGGCGCAGAACAAATAAACTGGAATAAATAAATAAACCTTAGGCTTTATCATTCACTTGCACGGTGTGGAATAATGCCCCCTTAGAAACAACAAAAAAAGTGAAGTATAAAAGGAATGATTCTGGTTGGTGGGCCCCACCTGTTGGCGCTCGTTTTCTGTTGGTGTTTGGGGCGCCATAAGGGTGATTTGGCGAGGGCGCTAGCGCACACCACTGCATTTTGTTGGAAGTCCGTATTAGAAATGAAGGATGTATTTATTGCAATTTGCCCCTTTTGTTTTATGAAAATAGTGGATGCTATTGTTTTTGGTTTCCGGATTTCAAATCTATTGTATCTTTGTAAGAAACAGTTATTTATAGTTTTCTTTATTAAATATTGTCCTGAATGCTTGTATTCTGATTTCAGCTCTATGAATGGATGACTCACAGAAGTTACCTTGAGAAAACGTCTGGGAACATCGCGGTTCACTTGGATTTAATTTCAAGAGTGTATGGTCTACAACAGGCTGAGAAGTTCTTTAATACCATACCGGACTCCTTAAAGGATTTCAAGGTATATGGAACTCTCTTAAACTGTTACGCTTTCAAGAAATCTTTAGAAAAAGCAGAAGCAACCATGGAAAAGATGAAACAATTAGGATACATGACTACACTTTCTTACCACGCTATGCTAAATCTCTATTCCAAAACCAGAAACCATGATAAGCTATTAATACTCGTGGAAGAAATGGAGACAACAGGGGTTCGTTATAACAGAACAACTTATTACATTCTATTAAGTGCGTATGCTTATTTTGACATCAAGGCAATGGAGAATCTTCTTGGTTACATGGAAACCAATCCTGATCTTACCCTCGATTGGCATCTTTACATCATTGCTGCAAAAGGCTACTTAAGTTTTGGTCAGAATGATAAATCTTTAGAAATGTTAAAGAAAACAGAGCAATCTGTCCATGAGAATACGAATGGAGTTGCTTATGAAATCCTTCTCACTATGTATGCTAATCTTGCTAAAAATGACCATGTTTATCGCATATGGGATTTGTATAAAACGGCATGCAGGAAAGTGAATAATAAAATGTATCACCATATGGCAAGCTCCTTGGTGAAACTGGACGACATTGATGGAGCAGAGAAGATTTTGACTGAATGGGAATCTAAGACGACGACGACCGCCTTTGACTTTTGGGTAGTCAACGTTTTGGTCAATGGGTATAGTAGGAAGGGTGATTGGAAGAAAGCGGAAGATTATATCGAGAGATTGGTGGGTATGGGAAAACAACCTCCGAAAAGCACGTGGGATTGTTTGGCAACTGCATATTGCAAGTACAAAGAGATGGAGAAAGCGGTGGAAGCAATGAAGAAGGCGGTTTCATGTTGTGATGACCATTGGAGTTTAAATCAAGTTACCTTGATAGCATGTGTTAGATACTTAGAAAAGAAGGGTGATATGGAGGTAGCAAAGGAGTTTGCAAGATTAACAAGTGTCATGGAATCTGCAAGTGATGACAATTCAACAGTTGGTTTAGCAAGTGGATGAAGTTATTGCCTTTTGTCACTTAAGTGTCAAGGATCTCAAAGCGTTAGTATCTTTTAATTTTCAACTTATGTTTAATTTTTCAACACGGTGTCGCCATTAAACCCTCAAATCTTTATAATATGTGTGGGGAAGATACTTGAAATGTGGAAACTCTTTTCAATTCAACTTTCTTTTTTTAATCGTGTATGTTACTAATGACAGAAAATTTAACAAAATACAAAAAGAAATATCATGTAGCAGTAACTATTTTTTTCCACATGTATGTCATAATTTACAATATACATAAATGTCACTCGTAAACGTATATGTAACTTTTTGCTAGTAATTTCTTTTTGTAGTTTTCTTTCAAGTTTCCTTAGTTATTAGTACCATATATACGACATATTAGGAAAAAAAAGTTAGGTTGGAAAAAGAGTTATCGCGGATTGCACGTTTAAATTGAGTTTTCAAGTTATCTTTTTTCCTGTATATATTTCTATGCTATATTATAATAGATATATGGAGTTAAAAAGGTAATTTAACATAAGTATTAAGACTTTAAGTGGAACGGCGTTAGAACCATGGAAGCTCTCACTCTGGAGGGGAGGAGTAGAGGTAGGCCAAAACTGACTCGGGAGGAGCGCATTAGGGTGGATCTGTTAGACTTGTATCTCTCTGAGGACATGGTCGAAAATAGGAACTCTTGGAGACGTAGGATTAAGGTTAAGGACTTCTAAGAGGAGTTTATGTTTTTTAGATTCTTGCCTTAAGAGCTTACCTTTTCAATTATTTGATGGCCTTTACAAGGTATCATTTGTTTGTGTGCATATATGTAGTGTGCTATATGTCAATATGATGCACTTTAGTAGTTGATACATTTTTGTTTGTTGTGAGTAACAGCTACATGCATTTATTTGTTTTTATTTTACTCTTATATCTGGATATTGGTTTGAAGGTGGAGGGTCGCATTGGAAACAATCTATCTCTCTCTATCCTCAAAATAGTGGTAAGGTTTGCCTACATACCACCCTCCTCAAACCGTACAAATAGCTTTAGGTATGCGTGGAATTACATATTGTTGGTATTAAGACTTTAAGTAATGATGACTTTTAAAAGATATGCTACATTTTATTAAAATATATTGTTGATATTAAACCAATTTCCTGACCATTCATAAATGATCGTAAATTCGTAATTTTTCAGACGTTAACATTTCATAAAAAAAATACACCATAAAAACAAGTATTTTATTATTCTTAATTAAGGTATGGTATTATTATAGTTTCCTTTCTAATTTAAGAAAAAATTAATATGTTACGTGATTACCAATAAAAAAAAATAAGAATCGATTGGAACAGAGACTAACCAAGAAGATAATTCAAAACTCGGCAATCAAAGGTATCGTCGTAGTTGATTGAAACCTATCAAAACCCAAATTCAGACCAATATTCTCACTCTCCTTCGATCCTTTGTCTTCAATTCTTAACCATAGATACGACAATTAGTGTTTTTAGGGTAAACAATAGAAGAGGATCGACATGGATGAGTGGCAAGAAAGGAGTTCGAAGCATCTGAGCGTCTAAAGCATGGTGTCAAAGTTTTAGGATTTTTGATGTTCCGGTCTTTGAAGATCTGTGTGTGACCACAACCGGGTCAAATAGGGTCCGTGCAAATTGAACATGAGTCACGGGATTTTATCAATTTATTTAAGAATTTGTTTAAGGGGAGGATGGATGCGAGAGTGACATGACAGAAAATTGAAGAAAAAAAAATTGTAAGTGGCAACACATGTTAAGATAACAAGGAAGACTTTTGTATGGATGACAAATAAGCCAAAAACCTTTTTCTATAGTATAGAAGTGTTGAAACATAAGATTAATTAATAAAAATATAAACAAAACAAGATGAAAATATTTAAAAAAAACTGTTAAATACAAGACCAATGTTATGCAATTCTTATGATTCGCTACTTAAAATCAAATTTGTATTAGATGTGTCTGCAAACGAACCGAACAAGACTTTGTTGTGTTTACCCATTTAACTTTAAGCGAACGAACAAAATCACTTAAACTAAACTATGAGTTTCCTTTCATATTGTTTGTTAAAAAATTACGTGCGTTCTTTAATATTCTAAGAAGACGTAAAGGAAGCAAATGAAGTTGTTCCTACTCATTCATTCATCAGTTGAATACCCAAGACTTGGTACTAAAATCTGATATGGCTACTAGGTTGATACATGACTAGCCAGCCACTTATGATTACTGGGTAACTGATAAATAAACTTAAATAAACAGCCATCAACAACATAAACGAATGTTGTAAATAGATGGACATTCAGGAACGAAGTGGACATGAAGAAAACTTTGTTATTCATCTGTTTACCAAATAAACCAGCATAAACAACTTCCCGGACAGCAGCTCACTAAATAAATGTTCAGTTTGTTAACAGCAATAAGAACCAACACCTTATTACTAAGTTGCAACCCAAATTAAAAAGATCAAAATTCCTCCATGCTGCCAGGTGTGGTGTGATACTACCACAAACTCTAATCAAAATGCATGATTTCACTTCACATATTTGGTCTAATGACCTTTACAATCACTTAATCCTCCGCCCGACAACCTGTTAAACGGATTCCTTGGACAAATTTTTCACTACACTCTTATAAACTTCTTCCGTTAAATGGCCATTTTCCTTGAGTAATTTGATCATTTCCTCCGCCTCGTCTAACCGCCCTTCATGGTTCAAATAATCTAAACATGCAGACAAAGTGGCGGTGTCAACAGTCCACCTTGGAAAACTGCTCAAAACAGCTTTCCTCATTGCCTCCACTGCCTTGTCCATTTCATCATTTTTAACATAACCCAATGCCAGACGAGACCACATGGATGCATTTGGCTCATTTCCACTCTCTGTAAGGGCTTGTATTGTTGTTTCTGCCTTTTCAAGAAGACCCTTTTTGCAATATACTGTAACCAAAAGATTTGGAACATGGAGGTCAAAGCGTTTGTAGCGCGCTTCCCACTCCTGATATACTTTCTCAACATCATCAATACAGTCCAGTTTAGCAAGTGAGCTCATGAAACAAAGATAACCATGATTGTAAAGCCTTCCAAGATTCTTGTAGAGATTCCATACGCGATAAACATCATCTTTTCGGCCCGCACTTGCATAAAGAGTGAGTAGATTCTCATAAGCTGACTTTCTTTGACTCGGTTTTATGAGATACTCAGATTTTTTTAAACAAGTCAGCGCCTTTTTTGTGTCACCTGCCTTTAGTTATCCGTTTGCCACGGTTGTGTATGCATGCCATTCCATTCTGACCTCAGGGTCAGCTTCCATTCTCAACAAAAGCATCTCCATTTTTTGGACTTCAGAAGCTTTTGCATACGCATTTAATCTGATACAATACGTGAATTTATCAATCTGAATGCCTTTTTGATCCATTTCTTCCATTAAAAGGTCAAGTTTCTCATATTTGTTTGTAGCAGAATACAAAGCCATCATAACATTGTAGGCCAATGAGCTCGTATACCCTAAGTCTCTCATCTTTTGCATGGTGGCTTCTGCTTTATTTAATAATCGCGCTTCCACGTAGCAATTTAAAAGGGCGCCATAAACCTGCCAGACCCTTGAAGTATTTGGAATTTTATTGAAATATTCCTCTGCCTGCCTTATACCGTAAACCTTTGATATCAAATCCAGCCTAACGGGATCATGTTTTTGTGAATTATCAAGATATGACTTGTCATCCATCCATTGGCATATCTAACGAGAAATGGGATTTTAGCATGAAATGAAAAGGTTACGGTTTTGTCATTTTGAATTGACGAAAAAAACTAACTCCAAATTCAGAGAATCCTCTCACAAAAAGACATAACATCTGCTGTATAATGTTGATTAAACTCTTTGTGCGGTTACTAACACCTTGGATTAGGCGAGCCCAAGGCAAAAAACCAACCTTGAAGCGAGAGCTTCATTTACAGGAACAACAATGTACAAGGAAGGAAATAAGCTTTATGTAGAAGCAAAAGTTGCATATGAGTCGTTTTTGTTTTTTATCAAGTAAACCAATTTCATTCCAAGTGTCTAAGATGATCAACATAACATTAGAGGCCAAACTAGATATGTATCAGAATCATAACTAAATACAATCAGCAGCCGGGGTCACATTTTATGAATAGAAATGAAATGAAAAACATCAAGGAGAGTAGAACCTGGAGAGCGTGGTTGTAGCGACCGAATTTGCGGAACTGTTTGAGAATCTTATGGAGATCTGGTTGATGAAGGGGCCTTCCTTCTCCAATCCATTGGTCTAGAACCGGGACAATCGAAGGCTCATGAAAACCAATCAGCCTATGATACAGATTCGGGGTTAGGGTGTCTGCCGAGTAATACAAAACCCTAGACGAAGCGACCACCAATTTCTTCTTCTTTATCATCATCATCATCAGTTATTGTAGCTCACACGCTTTTGAAACACCAACTCGCCGCGAATCTGGTATTGTAGATATTTTTATCGGAAATAGTTGTTAGTTTTTTTTAAGAATAAAATGCACGGATGCTCCCAGTGGTTTGGTAAAATACCACCTATAGTCTCCAACTTTTGAAAATTACATGTACGCTCCCTGTGGTTTACCTTTTTTAACTCGGATGGTCCCTAAAGTGGATGCACGTTAGTATTCTCAGTTAAGTGGATAGAAAATGACAAATTTACCCTTAATGATACAAAACAAAAAGAAATATAAATTGATTTGGGTCCACCCTTTTTATATTCCTTTATTTATAAAACCCCACCACCACACTTCATCTTCAACCTCCATCCACCATCATTCCACCCACCAACGTCAGCCTCCTCAAACCTCCACCGTCACCGCCACAATTACTATTCACTATTTGTGGACTAAAGATCCCACCATCACCCTCCACCATTTAACACCAAAAAGTAAACATTCTTTTAAGCCTAAAATCGGCAACTGGTATAACATAAAAAGATCCCATCATCACTCTTCACAATTTGTAGACTAAAGGTCCTACCATATCTCTGTTTAACTTAGAAAAATAAAACAAAATCATAAAAATTCCAACTGAGATAAAATGACACGACGTATATGCCTTAAACATAAATCATAATTTAAGCCTCAAATCTGCAAAGCCATCGTTTTTACCATAATCACGTGTCACCGGATTTCTCTTAACATATCTAGCTAGAAAAATAGCTTTACCTTGTCGCCGGAAATTTTGTCTGAATCATCTGTTATCCCCTTCACCATTAAACCCACATTCGTTCAACATCAAAAACCCACCATGGAACACCACAACATTAATCTCTCCATATTCTTTCATCGCGGCCGTCACAATAACATCCCTCACCGGAAACCCATAACAATAGCACTAGTAACCATCATCGTCGGAACCCTTACAACCCAAACCACCGTCGTTGTTGGCGGTAACCGCTGATGACGAACACCATAATGGCCTGATCTCTTCTGTTCACTTTCCTCTGTTTCTCGCTGCAAATTGATCTGGTGAGATCACGATAGTGTTTGGCGGCTGTTTACAGTAAGAGATGATATGGAGGGTTTTTAGAAGAAGAAGGGGGTGGGGATGGGGTGGGGTGTTATATACTATATTAATAACTAACTGTGGGCCCAATGATATTTTAGGTGTTATTATGTTTTATCATTAAGGATAGTTTAGTCATTTCATGTGGACTTAACTGAACTAACTAACCCCCATCCACTCTAGGAACCATCTGAGTTAAAAAAAGCAAACCACAGTAAGCACCGGTGTAATTTCTAAAAGTCAGGGACTATAGGTGTTACTTTACAAAACCACAAGGACTATACTGGCATTTTACTCTTTTTTTAATCTATAGTTAGGTTTTTTTTAATCTATATTTGAACAGCAAACTTTTATATAAATACGGTATAGAAAAGGCTGGAAAACCAAAAAATATATCAAAGATTTAATTACATTTTTCGTCCTGTAGTTTGTTGAAAATAATCATTACATTTCATTAGTTTAAAATTTGCTAAAATAGTCCATATACTTTCACTTTTGTTACAACTACAGTCTATCTTTGCTAACGTCATCCAGTTATTCTGTTAGTTTATTTGAAATAACCATAATGCCCATGTTATTAAAACTACAATATAAATAAATAAAAAGTTAATTACGTTTTTCGTCCCTATGGTTTGTTAAGAATAACTAGTATAGTCCATTAGTTTAAAAATTGCCAAAATAGCACCAGTACTTTCATAACTTCCACCTTCAACTCACCAACAATGGCGGAACAACTTCATCTATCCATTATTCTTCACTCTCTCTGTTTCTTCGATTCTAGCCGAAACATCACCTGCCCCGGCTCCACACCCTCTCTACTTCTTACATAACATTTCCCACCACAACACACAAACCTGAATGATGCCACCTCCACCACCCATTCTGCCCACCACCGTCATCAAAATACTACCCACCCCTACCTCCACACCCCATGGCCATTCTCCTAAAAAAATCATCGCCCAACTCCTTTTCTACCGATGAATTCTTCCAGTACCGACCACTACACAGGACACCACCCAAACTTAGTTCTTCCCTCAAGTTTTTCGAGTAGGCCTCAAGTTTTCCCACTAACGTCGATTGGGATGAGGAAAATTAGATGGCCGACGATTTCGATTGTGATGGGGAAAAGGTAGGTGGTTTGCGATTTCGATTATGGTGTAACCGGTTAACGTAGACATATTTGCCACCGGTGGAGATGACGAAGGAGATCCGGTTGACGGTGATATGGCGGAGAGGAGCGGTGGTGAAACTGAGTCGCCGAAACAGAGTTGTGGAGCCGAAGCTGTGACACCCGGCTATTTAGAGTCTATACCATACTAATGTAACACGTGTTATCAATTAATAAAGGCATTATTTAATTTGAATTGATGTTAATTAATGGTATTTGATGCGTTGGCAAGTCCAAACTTCAACTAAAATTATGTTGGCAAAAGCAAGATATAAGCTTATCGCGTAACGAATAAAATGCGAAACGAATGTCGATGACCATCTGATTAGTGTTAAAATCCTAAAAATATATCGTTATGATCAAAATGCAATTTTTAATCATATCCGTGAGGAAAATTTAAGTAAAACGCTTAAAAACACTGTTTTGTGATTTTAAATTCATACTGCGTGATACCGCGCATATCTTACAAGATTTAAACGACAATGCTAATTAAGGCAAATAATATGTTGTTCAACAATATTACAGCGAGTTAATTTCAATATTATGGCTAGCTAATTTTTATAGAGCGATAAAATAATTTAAAAGGTGAAATAAAATACCCGGTAATTATTTAAATACCTGTTTATGCATGTATTTAATCTATATGTGTATATGAAATGTATGTGTGTATAGATGGTGGTGGCGGCACATGGGGGTGTCCACCAACACCCTAACTCTTCCACACTAATCATTTCAACTTTATTTAAAACTCAAATCTTACACACACATCAAAACACTGTCTCTCACCTCCCCCTCTCCCTCTCATGGCCGAACCTCAACACCACCCACCTCCATTGCCATTTTTTATTCAAAACTTGAAGATTCAAAGTCTTTCCAAGTTGGTTCCAAGCTTGTTTGAAGATCTAAAGGTGATTTCGAGGAGGATCAACTTGTATTCATAAAAAATCTAATCAAAACCCATTTTTTGTTCTTGGAATGTATAAACCCATTTACCATTTTAAACTTGTTTCTTGATGATAAGGATGATAACATGTTTCTCAAATACTTGGATTCTTCACAACTCTTGGAAACTAAACAACAAAATGATCTTAAAATAAAAATGGAAGGAAATAAGTGTGTGTGTGTGTGGCCGTGAGTGAGTGTGTGTGTGGGTTAGAGTTTGTATTTTGTTTAAAAGTTGAGTTTTAATTGAAAGGATTCTTGAAAAGTAATTGCATGTATGATCAAAGTTGATTTACATAAATATGATGATCATCTAAAGTCGAAAAAAGTGAAAAGTATATGTTTGGATGTATGTGTATAGCCGTATATGTGTATGTATGTGTGCTAGAAAGTGGGTTTTGTTTGATAGTTCATAAATATCTAAGAATGTTGCATGCAATGAAATCGAAATGACTAGATGAATGATTTAAGTGAAGTTGATGTTTTGGATTATTTGAAGATGTGATAAATGTGTTGATGAGCATTTAAGTTGCTAGATGATGAAGAAAGGATGGTCATGCATTGAATACTTGGACATACGTGTTAGTGGTGATTAGATGATGATATGATATGATACATGAAAGATGAATTAACTCAGGTTGCATGCATGATAATATGATGAAATATGATGTGTTATATTGATACAAAGAAGTGTCATAAGTTTGATGGTCTTGCATGTTGTACATGAGGCATACAACGTAGTAAAATGGATGAAAATGCATGATTATGTGGCTTACATTAAATCTGCACTAATATGATTATTAGTAGCATTTCATTCAATAAATAACATGTCTTGTGTTAAAATATGAAGTCATGATGACTTGGGATGATTATAGTAAAATTCGGTACATGATTATGCGTTAAAACGGTAAAAATCGGTTTTGTGACAACCTACTTTTTCCGAGGTTAAACCGTTCACTTTTCTCGTTTATTTTACTTATGTTTATTACGTCACAAGAGTAATTGTAATTCTATATATGTTTATTAAATAACTATCCAAATAACATAAGATATATATATATATTTGTGTGTGTGTATATATATATATATATATATATATATTGGAGGGTTCAAATGAGAAAAAAAAATGGTAAGAATAAAAAGAATAAGTTCTAAACCAATAGAAATGCTCCATTTTACTTCATTTAATGTGTATTTTAATGTTATTGAAAGTGGCATATAGGTAAATTTATAATTGTAATTAATTAGTCAACTAATTAAACTTATAACTCACTTTTAAATATATATACTCTTTCAAAATAAAATAATTTATGATGAAGGACAATTTTCGACATGTGTAGGATAAATCTCAGTGCGTGTAGGATAAATTTCGATATGTGTAGGGTAAATTACGGTAAGTGTAAGACATATGTAGGATAAATTTTGAAATGTGTAGGATAAAATGTTTTTTTGTTTTATTAATGAGAGATAACATAATTAATGGGAGGAGTTATAAACTTTTTAATGTTTTACCATTATACCTTTTCTTCTCACATTAAATTTCTTCTCAAATGAACATTCCCATATATATATATATATATATATTGGGTCGGGTTCATGCGAGAACCACCTTTATTGCGAGAACCGCGAGAACCGTGAGAACCAATGTAAACACAAAATAAAATCTAAAAAAAATTCAAGAAAGCACTCAAAAATTATATATATATATATATATATATATATTTTTTTTTAAAATCGCTATATTTCATTACAAAAAAAAAACCTTTTTTTTCGAGTAACAGTTATTCACGCATATGTGCATATGTATCATTACTTCGACAAATTTCGTAATACATTACCAGTAGTAGACAATTGCACTTTAATTTACAATAACATCCATAATACACTACTTTTTACTTTACCAATATTCAAAATGCACATATGCATCATTATGTATAACCATGATATAACGTTGTTTTGGTACAAAAAGTTTGTGATTTTGAATGATGAAGTAGGCCCATATACATATTTTTTGGTTAGTTATATCTAGTGGTTGATGATTTGGTTATAGTTATCACTTTATGATGTAATGTGTTGATTGGATGGTATAAATAGTATTAATATACATGTAATAAAGTGAAAATATTGGTAATGGTATTGTATTATGGATGGTAGGAGGTAATGGTAGTGTGTTATGGATGGTATGATAGATGAAAGGGAAAGTGTATTCAAAGTAGTATACCAAAACACCTTATTTCATGTTGATACATATAGATGCACATGTGCATTTCTAATATTGGTAATGTAAAAAGTAGTGTAGTAATATGGTAGTGTAAATGAAACTGCAATTGTCTAATATTTGTAATGTATTACAGAATTTGTCAAAGAAATGATAAATATGCACATGTGCATGGATAACTGTTACTCGAAAAGTTTTTTGAATTTTTTTATTATTGACGAAATATAGCGATTTTTCAAAAAAAATATTAAAAAAATGGGTTTTATCTTTAGATTTTTAGGTATTTTTGGTTGTGTTCACACTAGTTCACGCAATAAAGGGTGGTTCCTAACGGATCCTTCACCTATATATATATATATATATATATAAGACTACATATATTTCTTAAGTTGTATTAAACCCAATCACCCAACCCCTCACTTGTGACACCAGTTAACCCAACCACAAAACCCTTTTCTTTACTCCATGGTTGTGCTCGATATTCGGCCCACTCCTAACTCAACCAGTCACCCCAAGCAACCCGGCCTAGACTTTGTATTATAGCCCACCCCCCACCTCACATGTGCGGCCTAAGTCTTGTGCGGCCCAAATGGAGCTCAAACCGTCCACCTCCACTCTTTACATGTGTGCGTATTCATGTAAACCCCATAATCAAACCCTAAGTTTCAAACTCACAGCCACATGTCTCTCTCCCGCTATGATTCTCGATGGTCGACGAAGAGCAAAGAGCGAGGACTTCATCTTGCCGGACTCCCTCACTCTCTCGGTATTATATCCTGTTTTTTTATAGTTTTGTGCACATGTAATCGACTCTGGGCTGCAATATACAATCTTATAGTGATCGAATGCTAGAGTTTGCATAGTTAATGAATTCTTGTTCACTGGTGAAGTTTGTGCATTATTTTTGCGATTGTATAATTGCTAGGGTTGAGTATTTAACTTAGTCTTGGGAAGATTGTTGATGAATTTTCGGTTCTTGATGAGTTAGATACTGCATAATCTGTATTAGGAAGGTTAGGTTGTATAGTGTCAAAAATACGTTAATGGGGTCACCATAACTCGTAAGTAATCGTTGATGGCTGAAACAAGAAGCTGGTTGGTGTTTACAGCCGACTTTAGTTGGCTGTAACTGGGTCATAATATAACGAAAACTGGATTTTCTTTAGTGTAAAACGTGGCTTTTCGAAATACGCTTTTAATAGCGCTGGAATCATATTTTTTGGAGGTTTGCTATTTTAAATGAATTATTTCTTTCACTGGTCAAAGCTGCGTTTTTCTGCAGATTTTACGTTTATGTTTTAAGTCATAACTCGGTGAATGTTTAGAGTTAGATCATGAAATTATATTGTAGATAGCGTGTGTCTGTGCGAACCTCCAACTAGAAATACGTCAATGGGATAACCAAAGATTTTTAAATAAATGTTTCCGTGAGCTGCAGTCAGAAAGTGACGAATCTGATTGCTGCTTACTAAATGATTTTTATTAAATTTTTGGTAAAGAGTTAGACTCTAAAAATATAAAACAAGGTCAACCCCTCCGAGCGGCACGTCACATATGCAGCCTCGTAAGTATGGTAAAAGGGCATCCCAAAACAACCCATTTTCAGTGAATTTAGTTATGCATGATTTATAAAGCGTATAAGAGTGGAAGTTGCTATTTTTAGTGTCCGCATTTGCTTAGTAATCGTATAAATAGCGTATGTCATGTCGTAGGTTATATTCTGAACATCTGCATGAAAACTACATGGTATAATATTTGTGACAACTTGTACACATGTTAATTGCTAGATACGTGTAAGTTTTACTGAACACACCCTAATGAATTAAATGGTAACCATTGTAGGACGAGGTTGACCATCTTTATTGTTTCACTATCTAAGTCTAACCGAGCTAACAAAGGTGAGTTCAAACTTTTACTAAAAGCATGCATTCCCGGGTATTAGGGACCATACTATCCCTGGATTGGGACCACCTATTAGTCCTAGATGGGAATACTACTAAACAAATATTGTGATTTATATTTCATGTCTTTAGCGGACTAAACGAACTATATCTGAAAGTCCCCACGTATTATACCGATTAGTTGTCGGGTTTGGCAAACGGGGTATAGTTGATAGTGCTATTTGGTTCGACAAACCGCACACCGTGCTGAGAGCGGGGCATGAACTATTAACTTGACACCTTGTTAATGATGATTGACATTGACACGGGGCACAACAATAACATAAAGTTTTCAGTACTACACAGTTTAGTAGCTTAACGATGAGATAGCTACCCATGGCATGTCTTATAAAATTAAAATATTTAAACGAACTTATTTTTGTAACAACACTAAACACTGTGAACTCGCCAACTTTATGTTGACACACTATTGTATGCTTTGCAGGTTAGTAGACAGCTTTGGACGAGCGTTGCAATCGGTTGGAGTGTGTGGTTCGTTAACGCTTATGTTTCAATCATTTATTAAACTTGTGGTTTTAAGTTCGATGGGTTTTACTTTATTTTTTTCCGCTGCAGCATAAATTGTGTTTCGGACATTTAAAATTTATCGCTAGTCATGTTGATAGTGATGCTTTTATAATTTAAATTGTCGGTTCTACATGATTAGTGGCTAGATCATGGTCAGTCGCATGCTTTGCGGTAAAACCCTGCATGTGGATTTTCATGGTGTGATAGATTGGTATCACAACCATTGGTTATAGTGAAGTAGGTCTAAAAAGTAAAATATTTTTTTAAAAACCAGACTATAACCGTTCTTTATTGGAAACTACAACGACACCGCACTCTAGATTGCAAGGTTCGTCAAACTTAGATTCATACATAGTAATTGTATTATTTGACATTATATATATAAGGTAGAGTTCATGCGAGACCCACCTTTATTGCGAGAACCAATGTGAACACAAAATAAAATCTAAAAGAAATAAAAAAGCACTCAATTTTTTATATATTTAAAAAATCGCTATAATTCGTTACAATTTTTTTTTCGAGTAATAGTTATTCACGCACATGTGCATATGTATCATTACTTCGACAAATTTCATAATACATTACCAGTAGTAGACAATTGCACTTTAATTTACAATACCATCCATAATACACTACTTTTTACATTACCAATATTCAAAATGCACATGTGCATCATTATGTATACTATGATATAACGTGCTTTAGTACAAAAAGTTTGTGATTTTGAATGATGAAGTGGGCCCATATACATGTTTTTTGGTTAGTTATATCTAGTGGTTGATGATTTGGTTATAGTTATCACTTTATGATGTAATATGTTGATTGGATGGTATAAATGGTGTTGATATACATGTAATAAGTGAAAATATTGATAATGGTATTGTATTATGGATGATAGGAGGTAATGGTATTATATTATTGATGGTAGGAGGTAATGGTAGTGTGTTATGGATGGTATGATAGATGAAATAGAAAGTGTATTCAAAGTAGTGTACCAAAACACCTTATTTCATGTTGATACATATAGATGCACATGTGCATTTTTAATATGGTAATGTAAAAAGTAGTATATTACATATGGTAGTGTAAATGAAAGTGTAATTGTCTAATGTTTGTAATGTATTACGGAATTTGTCAATTAAATGATACATATGCACATGTGCATGGTAATTGTTACTTGGATTTTTTTTTGAAATTTTTTATTGTAGACAAAATATAGCGATTTTTCCAAAAATATTAAAAAAAATTAGGTGTTTTTTTAGATTTTTTAAGGTATTTTTGGTTGTGTTCACACTGGTTGTCGCGGTTCTCACAATAAAGGGTGGTTCCTAATGGATCCTTCTCGTATAGATATTGTCACACCCCAATCTGCAGTGGAAGAAAACACGGGATGCAACAGACACCTCTGGTACAAGCACATTGTTTATAAAGACACTACATTTTATTACTTACAAAATGTTGATTACATACTACATGTATGTTACAACTGCGTGTTCCTATGAACCACACAACTCTTCTAAGCTGCATGCGATTATATCAGTATTCGTCTATAAAACACGTCTTGAACAACATACATGGATCACACCAGTCTCAAGTTACCTGAAATGCATGTTAGTTTTAAAAAGGATCAGCTACACGAGCCGTGAATTTCACTGGTTTGGTTGTTTCGTAGCATAATGCTTTAAAAAGTTTAATTGCACGAGTCACAAATCGTAGATGGAATTGCACGAGTGCATAAGTGAAACCTTAACTGTTTTTACCGGACGTGTCATCACAGACACCTCGGTACCCCGGGCCGTGTCACAACAGATACCTCAGCCCGCCGAGCAGTATCACCACAGACACCCCCAGCCCACCAACTGCGTCACGTGCAGTTCAACGCCCCGTGTAGTTTAACAACATAACAAGTTTAGGACACGTATAGTTGCAGGTTTGCCGACACACAGTCCGGTCGTAGCAACTGGGTTTGTCAGACCAATAGTACTATCCACTCCCCACGGCTTACGTTAATCACTTGTAGTGGGGATGGTTCATTCGTGTGTTAGGTAATTCACATCATCACAAGTTGGTGCAATTAACACAGTTTTAACAGGCAAATCACCCCAGAAAATAGTAAAACAGTTTAAAAGTAGGGAAGTAAAACTCATAGGATAACAGTATCACAGGTAGCAATAGGAGTATATGCAAGCTGGTTCGGCTCTAACAGTAATCATGCAAGTAATTACCAATATCAGTTGCTAAGTCGATAACGCCTATAACTTGGGCCCGGGTGGGTATCTTCAGGCCATATCGTACATCTAGTATCCTGGTGTGGTGATGGATGTTAGGGTAGGATCAGTTTCATGTTTGGCTCCCGGGCACCGGTTCGCGTGCCAGCTAAAGTCGGTTGTTCTATGTGTTCGGATAGCGGCACTAAGATCTAGGCAGTGCCAACACATTGTTATTTAGAAAAGATTAAGTATTTATTAAGGAAATCCGGACGTTTGGAGGATCTTAGCGTCACGAATTTGAGTTTCCATTTTCGCAGTCGGGGATTCTCCCGAACGGTGGTGGAACACACCCAGAGTGTCCAGCTTACACTGGAACTTCCCAGAATACCCCCGGTGTTCCACTTATAGTCATAATAGGGTTCTGTCCGTTCCCAATTCCGACAGGTTCTTTGTTCGCTAAACTGCCGAAATAAGTTAAAAGAAGTGTTTTAAAGGCCGAAAAATCCCATGTAATCTACGTATTTTATAAAATTCTGGAAATTTATGTAGAAATCAGTAACAATATATAGATTCAAGGAAAAATATTTTGGGAATAAAGTTATTTTTATAACTTAAATAATTTATTTGTAAAACAGTATTTAACCGAATAATTTACATTGCTTATCATCTGATTCCTAAAAATTCTCAAAATATTCCAGTAAACTGCTTATGTCTAGGAACTCCCTGCAAAAATTTGGGAATTTTCCGATTTCGTTTCAGTTCGTTTCCTGCTACCGAAAACTCCAAAAAACACGGATTTTTATTCCGAATCAAAATTCAACCAATGGACTCCCAAACTTCCTTGAACGTTCCCTATATGTTCCTTAGTGTTCATATAAATTTTGGTGTTTTATTGACTCCGTTTGGTATTTTTCCCAAATTTCTTTCGGTAAAGCAGTTAACAATTCGCCAAAAATCATAGAAAATTCCAAAAATCATAGAAAATTCCAAAAATCATAGAAAATTCCAAAAATTCTAAAAGTTTACGTGGACATTCCTGTCAATATCCTACATCACCACACCAAATTTTAGCTCAATCCAAGCATCACGGACCAAGTTATAGACCAAACAATATTTTGCCTACACTAATCGAAGGTTTCGGGCGTTATACCTAGCGTAAGCTTCATTCCCGCGTGTTTTTCTTGAGTCCAGAAGTGTGTGGGTGCTATATTCAGTACCTACACATCAAGTACAATCCAAACATACCATAATTCATGTCAATCATGCCTTGTTTCACTGTTTTCTGGTTAAGAACTTTGTAATTCGATTTTGGTCGATTAGGGTATCAAAAGCCGAAGTTTTGTGATCTTGGCTACCATATAACATCAAGGAATCCCTGATGTGTTCTTATTCAGCCAAGAACCATGTTTAAATCATCCATAATCATGGATTAAAAAGAGTTTTCTTTAGCTAGTTCATGTTTTCTTAAGAAATCATCATTAAAACCATGTAAATCATGAATAATACCTTTGATTTGGCTGAAATAAGGTGAAGGTCAGCTGTGTTCTTGAGGTTTTTGAGCAGATTTTGGTGAAAAAAATGAAGGAATAATGAGAAAAAACTAAAAAAAGGATATATACAAGGTGGGGGCCCCTACCCCCCCCCCCCGCTTTGTCGTGCTTCGTTTTTCGTACTATAAAGATGATGTCTATCTTCGTTTATGCGTTTAGGTTCGTTTTTGGGTCCCATACGCGTCCCCGATTTGCCAAACGGGCTCCTTTTTCGCGTTTTTAGTGTTCAAAGACTCGGTTTTTAAAAACCGTGCATAACCGTCTCGAAATCCGAACACGGTTATGTTTTAATCATAATAGCCTCGTATTATGGTAGTTTAACTGTTTTTAAGTTTGATTGACCGTTCCTTGCATGTTTGGTTGTCTTTCATTGCTCTCAAAACAAAGGCGTTTCCCCAACCGGGAAATTCCTCGTTTTGCGTGCCCGAGCTTCGATTATCATCAAGTCTTATGTCATGGTCTAAGGCACATAACTAAGATGTTCCGCAAACTCAGAATCTCAAATAGCCCCACCGTTGGCCTAATTATCATCGTCAAACGTTTAATGTGCTGTTAAACGGAAAGCTCCTGTTTAACACGTTATTACAGGCTAAGGACACCTCGCACCGTTGGCCCTTAATACTGTCATGTTAACCATGACGTGCTCTCGGATTCCTCCGAGACATAACAGATATCGTTTAGCATAGCAGACAAGTCATGCATGTGTTTAGGGTTTTCGCACAATTATTGTTTTAAGCATGCTTTAAAGTTTTGGGACCAATTATGGTGTCCCTGGTTTCGCTCTGAGTATCAAGAATTCATATCATCACCCGTAATCACAAAAAATATCATGATATACATGTCACGTCTGGTTACCGCGGACTTGTACAGGTCAATGTTTACCGGGATTTTTCACAGTTGTCATAGTGTCCCCTAGTTAAAAGAATTTTGTCCTCGAAATCCCGTTTAGTAATCCGTTGGAAAGCTTGGTATTTATATTCGTGTCAGTCATCTGACAGACAAGTAGGTTTTCGCTTTTTGTTTAGTATCATCATCGTACGGGGAAGATAATTGTGCTACATAGTAGCTGTGTAATTTGTCCATCCACAATTCCTACGTATTGTTAAGAGTAACGTTGGTCATCACTTCCAATCTGAAAGTGAGAGTGTTGTTAGATTCACAGTAGAATAGGAGTCTCGTATTCAGCTTGCAACTAACTGCAATTGTTATTTTTTCTTCGCATTCATTATTTTTACCATTTAGACACCATAGGTTGCATTTACGATTTTGGTTTAATAGTTCTTGAATACCCTCTGTAGAGGAGGGGCATGGATACCCTCTCAGGGTTCGTGGCGCATGCCGCAATAGTGAGCACCATGCTCTGCATGTTTGTATAAAGGGAATAAATTCCGTTTCACAGAGTTGTGAGTGACAGTCTTCCCTTGTTTTCGCGTACATGGTTATCTTTGGTTACTACAAAACGACCACGAGAGTCCCTACTCTATGGTAGAGAATAAGAAAGAGAAAGGATTTTGAGAGCTTAAGGTTGCCATAAGGCGGGCATGTACAAACAACGAATCTGCACCCTTACATCGATGGTGTGCCCGAACTACTCACCCATAGTCGGGTTACGTCGTAAGGATATGAAATTTTTGCAATAATAATTCCAGTTTATGTTAAGTTTTGGGAGCTTAGCTTTAGCTATTATAAAACTGTTTATTAACTTTGATAACATCGATGTGATTCTCCGGGAGATAATCGTATAAAAATTCCCATATATCGGGAATGATAGAGTGTGTACCCAATGCAGTTTTAATTCCAGTCACACCACGTTTAGAATGCTACTATATCACGTAGAAATATTTAAGGCGTGATGTGTGTCTAACGATCACAAGTGTCACCATGATGCTCCAAATTATGGAATCAAAATTGACCGTAGATGTGCAGGTATTCTGTAAAAGATGACTAAGTAATGAGTCATCAAATCAAGATTCCCCCTTAATGGAGTACCCCCACAGGGTTGGAATATAGCCACGCTCTACTAATGTTTCATGAGGATATCGTTAATGGAAACAACAAGAAGTAATCATTTCCCATTCTAGTGAACTTTTGTGAACCAGTTGATATTTAGTCTGATAAAATGTTGTATCATTTAAATCTCCAACGTTTGTACCTTATAGCTTATGTTAATGAGTTAAATGTTTTCGTTTAAGGGGGGGGGGTACCAATTGTGTACTTTTCATCCTTATCTGAGTGGCACAGTTCACAAGATGGTTTATCACCACTTGACTGTCTCGGTCTCAAGGTTTTTCGAGTCCCACTTGGACTTGGTATGATCTACATTGTATATGAGTATTGAAAGATACGATGCTTTCTATCTTGGCACCTTTGCCATCTAAATCACCAATTAAACGTAGGGGTTCCATCGAGTTTGCTCACACAAAACCATCTCGGTCTAGATTGGGAAAAAATCGTGTGGTTTTATGAAACCATGGGCACTCGACCCTTTGTCTTAGGATTAGTCCGTTCTGCTTCCTAATAGGGCAGGGAAGGAATACGTGCTGCCGGAAAATGTAGTAAAATGGATCCACAATCGCTCGGCCACCTCTTGGAATAACAGAAGCAGCTTTAAGAAAGGCTGAATGAAAACCATAATTAATCGAGGTAAGCCTAGCACTCTGACGACTAGGATACAAATAGAGGTTATTAATGCCATTTTGCAGACAGTCGGTGTATCCAACCAAACACCGATTTACACTTTGGTCGTTTGGTTTGACTCGGTATCGTACATCGAGGTATCTATAATTCGTATCATATGTTAACCAATTCTCCAAGTTTGAAGAGAATTAGTTGTAGCGTCGAAGTTTTATTTTTATTTTAGGCATATAATACATGCTTATCAAAGGAATTCCCCCTGGATGGACATGATATCCGAGGGGCGTATTCGAAAGATTCACTAGTCCCTTCATCTGGAATGATCGGGACTACTAGGTTTATGGTTTAGCTTTCCCCAGGTGGGTTCAGCGTGTAAAAGAAACGAATTACGATATTCGGATGACTCATGATACTCCTTTTCAATGCGAGTTTAGTTTTGACTATGTTACTTCATGCGGGGTGGTTTTTAATTCTTAGAATTAGGTGGTACAAATACCCATATATATATATATGTATATAGTATCAAACTTAAGATTTATCCCATTCTTGTCTTTAGATAGCATAAGAATTTTCGTGACTCGAAAATAACGAAAAATCAGGTTTCTTGGTAGCATCGTATTTCGCGATTACTTATTTAAATCGATTAAAATGAAACTCAATTGAAGGTACCAACCAGTTGAAGGAAGACGAGGGGTGTTTCAACAATATTCCCCTGATCTAAAGAATGTACTCCTCGTATACTTACGAGGACAAGGAACACCATTTAACGCGTAACTCTTGGTTACTCACAAGGGTAGGGTATCGTTCACTTTGTATCCAATCGACGGATGAAAGTCAGTGTATCGCATGCATCATTCTCCTACACATGTAGGAGACCATTACCAATTAACACTTTTACAACGGCCCTTAGGGATTTTCGATCATCCCCTATGAATCGTAAATAACATCGTATATAAATATTTGGACTACTCAGATGTTTCTAGGAAGACGAGGAGACATATGGTGTTCTCCGGGTATTATTATTATTATCATAGAGTTGGGGAGTCAATATGTTTTATAGACATATAAGTATCTGAGTTGGTCCCTACTCAGGACCAATTGCATGGTCGTCGTAGGTATCATGACGCGAAAAGCCTTAACCAAAAGGAATCAAAGACCTATGTATCCCCTTACACGATTTCTAGAATGAATGCACCGCCCTCACACGGGTGATATTGATTTAAGACTTAGTGTTCCAGGGGTGCGGATAGTGAAAGAATTCAGGTCATGATGTCACAACCCCCGACCCACCCTGGGAGTGAGAGCCGTGAACCAGTCAGGTGGTACCGGTGATCATTTTGAAAACAGTGCAGCGGAAATTTCATCAGGACCGTAGTTAGGAAAAATATCAGAGTTTAGAAACACCGGATTTTTATTTATTAAACATATGGGAATAAAACCCATGTTTTATAAAGGTAGCTTTTAATAAGGGATAAACCCGAATTCATAAAACAACATTTCTTAATTTAATTGATAAAATAAGCCACTCCTTTAAGCCGTTTGGTGCCGTATCCCAACTCTTAATCTGATCTACTGAAATCACCTGAAACGTGTTTTAAAAATATTTTTGTCAGTAGGAAATACTGGTTGAGTTCATTCAATTTGTACAAAATGACACATTCTTATATTCACAGCACTAAGAGTTTTTACATTTGTTTATCTTACCAAACTACTAATGGCTAGCTCATTGTCCAATAGCAAAGAAAGTTATTTTAAATAGTATTTGTCACTCGGTGGCAGTTCCTGTGACTGTGGTCATATCACTCATTGGCTAACCCATTGTCCAATAGTGAAGATTATCAAGTATTGTATACAAAACCCCACATACTAACAGTAGTTTCCTAGTAAGAATACAAAGACTTAATCACTGTAATATAACTTGGAAAACATTTAGGGTTTGCAAAGCATTTGAGAAAAGGAGAATGACTCACATTGCAAACTTAGGTATTTCTATGGACTTTCTGGTGACATTTCCTGATTATATCCTGAGTTGCTATTAAAACATATAATGCACATATGTTAGTAAAATAACCCAAGTCACTTTAACCATACAACACTCGACAGAACTCCAACGAACGTAGTCGGGCAGAGCCTAGACATGCTTTGGCGATTCTAGATCGATTGGGTAGGGTGTCCATAAACACGAGATAGGATTTCAACGAACGTAGTTGGGCAGAGCCTTGACATGCGTTAGTCCTAAATCGGGTAGGATAGTGAATTCGTGATCGGGGGTTAAAATACTTACAGCGGCCAGCGCTTCGCAGGTTTAGGGGTTTAAGGAGGGGGTATTATCAAGAAAACAGGGCTAGAGAGAGTATACGAACGAGTTTCTCGATCGAATTTGTGCAGAAACTTCAGTCCCATGCTGCTGGTTATATAGCCCATCTGGGCATCCCCCACGCGTCGCGCGAGATACCCTAGATTCTTGCATGACACGCGGGGGCGGTCGGCCTGGCATAGGTCTGCCATGTGTCCCTGGCCACCTTTCTCGTCCAATCAGGTGTTTTTCTCGATTTTCATGCCGGTTCTTATCGCGTATGCTTGGGTCTTGGTCCCACTTGGTTTGGTTTTTAACTGTGAATCTAACAAGTATACTTTGGTGCGTTAACCGTCAAGTTTTCTTAACTGCTAAGTTTTCTAATCGAGTATCCAACTTCATCGCGCATACCAGGGGTTTTAATTACGGGTTATTGCTGGGAATACTTTTGAGGGTTGTTACATCCTCCCACCTTGTTTTAAATCTCATCCTCGAGATTTAGGTTATGATCTGATTTATCTCACGCATTAATTAATACTAATAGGATTCAGGTAAATGAATCAGGACATCTTCGAATTTTGTGAATATGACGTTTACAATGAATAGAACTCAATGGTTTAATTGAATCATTTCCAGAAATCGATATCAAATGGACGAAGTGAAATGACATAATCATCAGAGTGACTAGGTTTTCATGGTCTAAACTAAAAGAGAGATTTATGACGAATAGGTGAATGACTTTAGAAATAATAGAATTCACTGTCAAAGGAAAACTTACCTTGGTTGTCAATCAAGGAAGAGTTAGAATTAACAAGCTTAACTTAAACAGAAACATGAAGATGATGTGTCAACTATCGAACCATGTTATGAGGAAAAATTAATGTGTTGACATTATTTGAGTGACAGGGATACACTTGAAACACAACAGAATTTTAGTGTATCATTATCGTAATACATAGTTGTATTAAGACTATTTTCAAAAATTAGTCAAACGAAAAGCATACGTAGTTTTGTAAGATCATAATTAGCTCAGGCTACAAATTTATATCGACGCCAGAAGGTGTGGTAATTATCAAAATAGTTTACTAATTACGGTGACCGAACAAGTTCACCGTGTTCGTAATCAATTGAAAGGTTTTAGTGAAGTAAATTCGAATATTCATAAGTAAATCTCATAGGATTTTAAATTGATGATGAAATAAGAAATGAATATCATAGAATTTTCAATAAGTGTTAAAAGAACCATTAGAGGTACACAGAAAAATAACATGAAGTTGTGTACTCTTATCTTAACACATAATTGTATTAAGATTGTTTTATGACAATGAATCAATAAGATGGGTTTTAAGAATAAATAAACCCGTACATCGGGTGTGCAAACGGGATTAGCTCAAGCTTCAAGTTGATGAAAAACACCACCATAAGGTGTCATAAAAATTAATGATTTAAAGAAGGTGAATACCAAACAAGTTTGTTATGGTTCTGAACAGATCAAATAGTTAACAGAAAAACATTATTCATTAACTTCGATTTGTACTAGGGTAAAGTGATACTTTAACTTAGATATTACATATTAGCGATCACGTCTGGAATCATTTCTGCTTCCTGCGTAGTAAGTACGAATGCTCGCGCGTTCTTCTTAACTACGTCTGTTGTTTTTGCCTTGTTGTCGGGTGCCTTTGTTAGTTTTGGGCAATATGGGCGGATATGGCCTGTTTCTCCACAGTTAAAACAGACTGGGTTTTTCCTCTTGCATTGTTCTTCCTTATGGCCAGGTGTTTTGCAGAGGTTACAGTAGGGATTCCTCTTAAAGTAGCATTTTCCTGAATGCTTTTTATTACAGTATTTGCAGATACGTTTCTCAAATGACGTTTCCGATCCCTTCTTCTTATAGGACTCATCGGCGCCAAATTCTTGAGTAATTTTCCAGGCTAACTTCTTCTTGTTTCTTCTATTGTGCGGATTACTCCATCTGTTAATGTATTGGCTAGTTCGCTGTTTCCTCGATAGTCTGAGGTCTAGCTGCCTTGACGATATCGCGAATTTCACTAATCAGTCCCCAAATATAACGAGAAATTGGTACAAGTTCTGGCGAAGCCAGAGTTGGTACCATTCTAGCATATTCAAAGAATGTTGTCGTATATTCACGACACTTCACATCGACCATTCTATGATTTAGGAACTTGTTTGCCATTTGTTCCTTCTCATACGGAGGACAAAATTTTCTTTCTGCCATTTCCTTGAATTCTCCCCAGTTCATGGCATAGGCCATGTCACTTCCTTTTACTTGAAGAATAGTATTCCACCATTCTAAGGCTTCATCTTTAAAGAGATTGGAAGCATACATGACTTTGTGTTCTTCGGCACATTTGCTGATCTTAAGAACAGCTTCCGTCTTTTCCAACCATCGTAGTGCAGCTGTGGCTCTTTCACTGCCGGCAAACTCAGTTGGCTTACAGGCTAGAAATTCTTTATAGGAACATCCATCAGTCATTGTTTTCTCTTCTTAGGAACTGGGATTTTGATAATATCATCATTATCTCCATTGGCGCTGTGGCTAAAGCTGTTACTATGAGTACGCTTGCTACTCACAACTTTGGTATGTTCTACGGGATTTTTAACAGCCACAATAATTAACGGAATGACATTAGCAATGCCTTGGGCGATTATGTTTTCTATGGCCTCTTTGTTTAAGAGATTTTCATTATTCGCATGAACTTCTTGGTTATGTGATACTTCATTCGACACCTGAGTTGCAAATATTAATATCATAAAATAATTAAAACAAAACAATCATATATATTTAAATTTATATTCACAAAAATAACACATAGGTTGTTTTGTATTAACCTCTTAACTACATTGTTTAAGGTTAAAATAACACCTAAATGGCTTTTTGGATTCCCTTATAGATATACATATCTATATGATTATATGTTTCATATATTGTGATATACATACCATTCAGAAGGTTAATGTATTTAACAAGTTCATATTTCCAACAACAGGTCAGACATCAGGTCATAGTATTATTTAGGGAATTTTGTAACTTTTTAACATAACATATACCCCATCTTACCCGGTCTTTCCGGAGAGGCTACCCTATCTTACCCGAACAAGTTGGAGAGTCTATCACACCATACCCAATCTTGCCGGAGAGGTAATTGTATTTCCCGTAAAAATAATTTTCTCAAACCATGATTTTAAAAGTGCATTTTTTTAAGTTCAAGTCTAAACACTATCCTGGTGCTACCAGTTAATATCAATTTCCTAACTCTTTTGTTTAAGCTTAGGTATTATCACAACACTTAATTGCTTAAACCAGTGGCTGTGGTTCTGATACCACCGTCTGTCATGACCCCCGACCCCACCCTGAGAGCGAGAGCCGTGAACCAGTCAGGTGGAACCGGTGATCATTTTGAAAACAGTGCAGCGGAAATTTCATCAGGACCGTAGTTAGGAAAATATCAGAGTTTAGAAACACCGGATTTTTATTTATTAAACATATGGGAATAAAACCCATGTTTTATAAAGGTAGCTTTTAATAAGGGATAAACCCGAATTCATAAAACAACATTTCTTAATTTAATTGATAAAATAAGCCCCTCCTTTAAGCCTTTTGGTGTTGTATCCCAACTCTTAACCCGATCTACTGAAATCACCTGAAACATGTTTTAAAAATATTTTTGTCAGCAGGAAATACTGGTGAGTTCATTCAATTTGTACAAAATGACACATTCTTATATTCACAGCATTAAGAGTTTTTACATTTATTTATCTTACTATTGGCTAGCTTATTGTCCAATAGCAAAGAAACTTATTTTAAATAGTATTTGTCACTCGGTGGCAGTTCCTGTGACTGTGGTCATATCACTCATTGGCTAACCCATTGTCCAATAGTGAAGATTATCAAGTATTGTATACAAAACCCCACATACTGACAATAGTTTCCCAGTAAGAATAGAAAGACTTAATCACTGTAATATAACTTGGAAAACATTTAGGGTTTGCAAAGCATTTGAGAAAATGAGAATGACTCACATTGCAAACTTAGGTATTTCTATGAACTTTCTGGTGACAATTCCTGATTATATCCTGAGTTGCTATTAAAACATATAATGCACATGTGTTAGTAAAATAACCCAAGTCACATTAACCGTACAACACTTGATAGAACTCCAATAGTCGGGTAGAGCCTAGACATGCGTTGGCGATTCTAGATCGATTGGGTAGGGTCTCCATACAACACGAGATAGGATTTCAACGAACGTAGTCGGGCAGAGCCTTGACATGCGTTAGTCCTAAATTGGGTAGGATAGTGAATTCGTGATCGGGAGTTAAAATACTTACAGCGGCCAGCGCTCGCAGGTTTAGGGGTTTAAGGGGGGGGGGTATTATCAAGAGAACAGGGCTAGAGGGAGTATATGAACGAGTTTCTCGATCGATTTTGTGCAGAAACTTCAGTCCCACACTGCTGGTTATATAGCCCATCTGGGCATCCCCCGCGCGTCGCGCGGGATACCGTGGATTCTGGCATGACGCGCGGGGGCGGTCGGCTTGGCATAGATCTGCCACGTGTCCACGTAGGTCTAACACGTGGCGCGATGTCGGGCCACGTGTCCCTGGCCACCTTTCTCGTCCAATCAGGTTTTTTCTCAATTTTCGTGCCGGTTCTTATTGCGTATGCTTGGGTCTTGGTCTCACTTGGTACGGTTTTTAACAGCGAGTCTAACAAGTATACTTTGGTGCATTAACCGTCAAGTTTTCTTAACTGCTAATTTTCTAATCGAGTATCCAACTTTCATCGCGCATACCAGGGGTTTTATTTACGGGTTATTGCTGGGAATATTTTTGAGGGTTGTTACACATGACCCCGTGTATATAGAGCTTGGGTGTCATTCCCTTTCGTCCGGGTTCTACAGTACCATTCCTTCTCATGGTTGTTTTGTCGCCCTGCTTAGAAATGGTAATACTTTGCCGACTACTACTACGATCATTATCGAGATGAATACTTAGTATGGTCGTCAAAAAAATATTACCGAAAAAGGACTGAATAAAAACCGGTGGTCTAGAGTCTGCATGTTTAGATAGGAGTTGTGACATAGGTTAGTCATCAGATTACTATACTCGAATACTACTCAAATACGACTTCATCTTTTACTGGAACATTTTTACTAAGTTATGCGAGGCTTAAAACCACGGATCGTTTGATATATAAAAATTTTATATGATTTCTTTAAATACTGTCTTTTAAACAAAATCATCGTCCAGCGAAAACTTCGCTTTGTGTCATTTTGGTTATTAAATATGCATTTAGAGGTAGCTTTGTTACGGGTCCTTCGTATCGCTCATTCATTATTACTTCGAGTTACTAGGGATTTACCTTGTATTAATTTGAACTAAACCGAAAGGATTCAAGGTTGTATGCCACTCAGTTCTATTACCAAAATACCTACCGTAATTCCTTAGGAAGCTAACGTACCGCAGCATAGCTGAACATTGATTAAAAGGATAGGGAGTATCAAATTAGTAATTACATGTACCAGACCTTAACGCTTTCCAACAGTGTTAGTAAGGAGAATTGAATTTATTTGAAGAAATGAATCAGATTACTTTATGATTATAGTTTTCTTACTCCGCACTGGGGTTACATCACCCTTAACCGAGATTTACTAAATTGACCCATGGATTAGACCGCGGATAATGTTGTATATTTGTAAATAAACGTATGCATATGAGTGTCCTGTTACTACGAAGTATTAACAGTTATGAGGAATATGGACAAAAATGTTTTTGCCTCCATGATGTACACAAAATACAACATATAAATTACATCAATTGAAGCATAAAACTAACCCTTTTTAGTACTAAAGTTGGAAAAAGCATGTTTCTTTGTTCCTTTAGTATTTTCAGGATAAAATGAGTTCAAACGGACAAAAGAAGCAAATAAGCAGCTAAAACCAACATAAATACAGAAAGAAGGGATAACAAGCCATGCCCGACCCCTCAGCAACACCCCAAAAGACAAAAACCAGATCATAGAAGATGAGCACAGGCCGTGCCCACCAGTCATGGGGCGTGGTCAAGCCTTACACTACAAGACAAAACATTCAGAAGCTTCCACGCCCACCACAGGCCGTGTCCAGAGTAACACGGGCCATGGTCAATTATAAGATTTGCAGAATCTGGATAGTACAACGAATAATTGACCACGGGGCCGTGCCCAGAGGCCACGGGTCGTGTGGGGCCCTCTGCTGACAAATGCAATTAATGAAGAAAGAGAAGGATGTTGGCCACCGGGCTTCTGTTCAGGCATTTGTCACCACTCCACCACCACTACAACACCAACACCCACCACCATCATCCATTTTCCATATTTAGAGTGTGTAGTAGTCTCGGGATCCAAGATAAATTGTAAGGGTTCTTGTCAAACAAAGACCATGCTTGGCTAAATTCCTTACATCACTTGGTGAAGACTAATCTTTTATGTATTACTTAGTCTTTAATCTTTCAGCACTTTTTATTTGGGTTTGTATTAATGATTTTAATAATTAGTTTCTTATGTTGAAAGTGAATTTTCTTAACCATTTCTTCATTATGTCATTGATTTGCTCATTCGTGTCTTTACGGTCTATAAAAAGCGCGTTAACTACTTGGAAGGGGTTAGAAGGGTGGTTTGGTAAAATTCTTGTCTCGTTCAGTGTATAGATCCTGCGAGGACTTGGTTCAAGCCTATTAGGGCCTCCTTCAATGCTCAATGGGTATTGGATGGCGGGGGCGCGAATGGCTTGAACCCCTCATATGTAAACTACTATTAATATTTTAAACCGGCTACATGGGATTGTATCCCTGCTGTGACATCCCGGCTTTTTAGGTATCTTAAACGCGCTACTGCACGGTTATTCATTCCTACGCTAAATTGATTCGGAGAATTAAATTACACGCTCGCAATAACTACGCTAACTTTTGAATGCATTGGGTAAATTACGTGCTATGTGTTATTAGACGTTTGTAAATTTTGTGAATTATTATAGCACGTTTTGATTTCGCGATTATTAGTTTTATAAAAAAAAATATATAATAAGTAAATAGCCGAACCAAACCGAGCCGCGAAACGGGTCGACCTCACCTCCTTGTGGCCCAAGGAACTAACCTAGACTTGAGGCCCAAGCTAATGACCCAAACTGCCCCCCCTGCGGTCGCACGCGCCCCCCACCCCCTTTCTCCTTCTTTTTCCCTTGTGCTATATATATACATGTATGCATGAGTTATGTTTAAAAAAAAACAAAAAGGAACCCTAGCACTAAGAGAGCCGATGGCAGCCCCCCTCTCTCTCGATCGCACAAGCCTCCAACCCCGGATTGATTCCAATCTTGTCCCGGTTCGCTAATCTTCATCATTTCAAGGTTAGGATTTTAATTGTTTTACAAATCACATTAGGGTTTGTGTAATCTTGATCATGATTATATGTATTGTTAGGATCATTGGTATGAAAAGTGTTATGATTTATGATTAGTTCGGATAATTGTGCGAGTTTTTGCATTGTGATCTTAGGATGAATACAAAAATCATAGGCTGCGTTTTAGCGATAAAGATCATATTATATGATTAGGGTTTGCATGAATATTGATGTACATGATGATATGTGACAAATAAACTTGTTCTTGATCATTATTATTTAGCGTCTTGATCGTTTAAGCGTGTTCTATTGCGATAAAAGTCGAAAACAGGTTGCTAAATGGCATTTACAGCCAACTTCAATTGGCTGTAACCTGATCATTATTTATCGAAAAGTGGATTTTCTGAAGCCTAAAACGTGTATTTTTGAAAAAATCTTCTAATGGCGCCAGATTAATATTTTTCTGAGGTCGTTTGCTATTTTTAAGTGGTCATTTAAGTGCAGAAGCTGAAGCTGCGTAAATTCTGAAAATTTGCTAGTTGTTTATCGAGTCGGATCTCATAATCTGTAGAGGGTTGGGTCACGAAATTTGTACAGTAACTGGAGACGGGAGTTTTCGGAAAAATCCCAATGGAATTTTGTTAATTGGATGAACGATGATTTTTAAATAATTTTCCCGTGGACTGCAGTTAGAAAGCAACGAATCTGACTGCAGCCAGGTATATAAATGTTTATAAATAATTGGTAAAGTGTTAGGACTTGAAAAGTTTACATAAAATTCTACAGTTTAGTTGACACCTCCTGTAAAAAAATTGGAATTTCTAGAACGTTGGAACTATTTTATAAAAATCGTCGAAAACAGTCTAGCTATGAGCGTACAAGCTGAAACATGATAACTTGCGTATGTGTGTACCAAAGTGTTGTATGAGTTGATATGTGTTTATGACAAGTTGATTTGATCACTATTTTGGTATGATGATACTTTGCATGCATGATTGTGTTTTCGAATTTATTATTATGTGTGCCGCATTGTGTGTTAGTTATGCGTAGGGTTTGTATCAGTGTGTTCACACACTAACTTTAAATCGATTGACATGTTAGGACGCAATTAGCGGTCCCATCATTTGCTACTTCTGTGTTACACTAACCGAGCAATTAAAGGTGAGTTCACGGCCCCTATTTATCCGGTTTTAAACAACAGGGGGAGAAACATGTATACATTCTATAACTCTATCTTTTTACGTTATGCGAAATTAACAACGTTATACTACTCGCTAACTAAGTTAATGTTAATGTACGTTATGGTCACTAAGCAGCTATATCATGGAAGTCCTCGACAAACTCTCGGATCGTTAGTATTGGGTTAGATAGCGGGGAAATTATAAGTAGTACTACTGGGCCCGACAAGCCCCACCCGAGCTAGTCGCGCTAGCCGACCGGGAATGGTCAACGGGTGATTAATTTGGCCTAACTTTCGCCATGGTCAGTGATAGACCTGGAAACACGGAGGTACAACAGTCAGCTTCGATCGCGAACTCTTATGTGACGTAACTTTAGGCTCGCTACCTACATGTTAACATTGAACTTAATTACGAACCAACATTATTATCCCGGGTTAGGAATAATGGAACCAACATTGTTATTCCGGGTTAGGGATAATGGAACTATATCGTTATCCCGGGTTAGGGATAACGGAGGAAACAAACTTTTAACCGAACTTGTGAACTTATAAAAACCTATGAACTCACTCTTCTTTAATGTTGACACTTGTTTCTTTACATGTTTCTCAGGACGCTAGGAGCACTAGGTGCACTCACTTGCATTGATCAAGACATTTTTATCGAGTCTTATTTACGAATATTGTTTGGGATTCTTGGTTTTGGCGTTTATGTTGGCGCCCGTTACTCAACTTTGAAACTAAGGCTTCCGCTCAACTTTGAAACTAATGCTTCCGCTAAACTTTGAAACTAAGATAATTTGAAAATAACTATGAATGGTTAAACAAATGTTTTTGGAAAACATTTAAATAAATCATATAGAGTCGTTCGATGTTACTAGTGTCTCAGATTCTGGTTTGATCACACGCCTCGCGGTAAAACTCCGCAAGTGGAAATTGAGGGTGTGACAGATTGGTATCAGAGCCTCTAGCTATAGAGAACCAGGTTTGCATTAAAAGTAGACCTAAACTATAGCTATTACACGACACTAGACTTAGTTGGCACCGAACTAGATATCTTGTTATGTGTTATACTACAACTGTTTTATGTAAGATATAAATGTATATTGTGATGCACGCAACTCGTAACTAACTACACAACCCAACAGGCAATGTCGTCATCATCATCCGACAAACCTCTACAACCAAGGGCGACGGGGAAGGCACCCATGGTCGAACCCTCACCACCTCATGGCGTGGAGACACGCTCAACTGTTAGGAAAAGACTCGCTCTAGGAGAGGAGTCGTCCTCCCGTCCGACCACCGCTATGCCGTTCGAACCGGTCAACTCGTTAGAAGTAGGGGACGACCTACTTAGGGATATGTTAAGAAAACAACAGGAACAACTAGAGAGAATGCAGGAGACTATCGAAGCACAGGGATGGATGATACGTCAACTAACTGGTAAAACTGGGAGGCTCGAGGAAGAGCAACATGAGAATAGGAAAGTTCGAAACATTTTAGCTAAGGATCTTCATGCTGAGCAGCTGAGGGCTGACTGGCTCGAAGACAGAGTTCTTGAGTCCAGTTGGAGGATTCAAGAACTGGAGCAGAATCAAGCACCTGTCCCAGTACCCGCCCCAGCACCGGCCCCTCCAGCTCTAGTAGAGGAAGAAGAGGAGGATCCAAAGGAAGACCCGGAGGAAGACCCGGAGGAAGACCCGGAGGAAGAGGAGCCGGAACCGGAACCGGAACCGACTGTTGAAGCTGAAAATGCCGCAGAGGATCACGGCAACGATAGCGACTTGGGAGACGGAGATGTAGAAGACTGACTCGTCTCGCCAATCCCCGCTTTGTTTTCTTAGTTTGTTTGTTTTTCCACTTATTTTTAAATTTGAAACTTTATAATTAAACTGAGATGTTTGGTTGGTATTTTGTGAGACATTGCAATCTATTTAATCGAATGTTCCTTTTGACTGTTTAATTTGTTGGGTTGACATAACTTGTGTGATGATTGAAGTGTGGATTATGATAACTATATTGGATCTATATACTTATCGGTGTGTGTTTGTGTTGTCTTGCGAAGATCTGAAATGGCAACTGGACGTCGCAGAAACCTCAACATGACACCTGAAGAATTAGCCGCAATGATCCAAGAACACGTGAATGCTGCTCTGGCAGGTGTTCAAAACCACCAGCAGGTAACCATTATTAAATTTTCATGGGAAAATCTAATAGTTGGGCTAGTAGACTTTTTCGCTGACTACATATCCTCTGTCTTCAGGAGGGGGTCTTAACCCCTACAAGATGTTCCTCGATGCAAAACCGAGCAAGTTCACGGGTGCAGAAGGACCCATAGGACTGGTCCGTTGGATTGAAAAGTCTGAATCGGTGTTCGAGATATGCAATTGCCTTGAGGCCAATAAGGTCAAGTATGCTGCCTCAACGCTGGAAGATGGGGCATTAACCTGGTGTAACGCACAAGTCCAAACGCGTGGACTTATTGTTGTGAACGCAATGGCCTGGGCCGAGTTTAAGGCCCTAATCAAAGAGGAGTACTGTCCGCAGGACAGAGTTCAGCAGTTGGAGCAAGCGTTATGGAACCACAAGATGGTAGGGTCTGAAATTGAAGCGTACACGGCGAAACATCATGATCTGGTGTTCCTATGTCCCGATCTGGCTAACACCATTGAAAAACGACTTGAGTTTTATCTTGGGGGTCTGGTCCCTGAGATCCAGGGCATGGTAATGTCTAGCAACCCTGCGACGGAGCATCAAGCGATCAGGCTGACGCATAAACTCACCGATAAGGCGGTGGAGCAAAGGAAGTTGCCATCTCGGGGTGCAACTAAAGTTGTCCCTGATAACAAAAGAAAATTTGAAGACTCACCTGCTCTACAGTCTTCGTCAGCCCAGCCACAACAAGGAAACCAGAAACGGTCCAACAATTTCAACAACAATCGGGGTCACAATAATCAGTCCGCCAATAACACCCAGAACTCAAGCGGCTATGTGGGTCGAAAGCCGCAATGTAATCGTTGTAACCTCCATCATCACGTCCCTTGTGCGGAAATTGCTGCCAACGATGTGGCAAAATGGGACATGCGGCAAAGGATTGTCGCGGGGAAATCGTGTCTCGACAAAATCAAAATCAGCACTAGGTTCAACAGCAAGGTATTAACCGGGGGTGCTATCAGTGCGGTAGCACTACCCATTTCAAGCGAGACTGCCCGCAACTTCGCAACAACAACAACAACAATGGTGGGAACAACAAGAACAACAATAACAATAATGGAAATGGTGGCACAGGAGGTGCCAAAGGTCGTGCATTCACGCTAGGCCGCGGAGAGGCCAGAAACGACTCAAACGTGGTCACCAGTAAGTTTCCCCTTAATGATCATTTTGCTACTGTACTTTTTGATACGGGTGCGGATAGGAGTTTTATATCTAAGTCTTTTAGGAAGAACCTAAATCTCACGCCTAAACCCCTAGAGACCCCTTACGTCATAGAACTAGCCGATGGTAAATCTGTAGATGTGACCCATTTAGTAACCGGCTGTCAACTTAAACTCGCGGGCCACACCTTTACCATTGATCTGATGATAACTACCCTGGGTAGTTTTGACGTGGTAGCCGGAATGGACTGGCTATCCGACGTCCGAGCTGAAGTTCTCTGTTTTGAGAAAGCTACCCGTATTCTGCTCTCCAACGACGAAGTCTTGATGGTGCAAGGCGAGAAGGCAGGCGCCGTCACAAACATCATCTCTTACATGCAAGCTCAGAAGTATCTTCTGAGAAAAACTCCTTCGCTTTGCTGCACTGTTCACCGAGCAGCCTAAGGACGAGAAGCGGATTGAAGATATCCCCTTCGTCCGTGACTTTTTCGATGTGTTTCCAGAGGAGTTACCTGGTCTTCCACCACATCGACAAGTGGAGTTTGAAATCGAATTGGCGAACCATGCGACTCCTATCGCCAAGGCCCCGTACCGCCTAGCTCTAGCAGAGCTGCAAGAGCTGTCTACCCAACTTCAAGAATTGTTGGAAAAAGGATTTATCCGACCCAGTACTTCGCCATGGGGAGCTCCGGTCCTTTTTGTCAAGAAAAAGGACGGGACCTTCCGCATGTGCATCGACTACAGGGAACTCAATAAGGTTACCGTCAAGAACCGATACCCATTACCTCGCATCGACGATCTCTTCGACCAACTTCAAGGGTCAAGCTACTACTCCAAGATTGATCTACGGTCCGGTTATCACCAGTTACGCGTCAGAGAGGAGGATATCTCCAAGACGGCATTTCGTACTCGGTATGGCCATTATGAGTTCTTGGTCATGCCCTTCGGTCTCACCAACGCACCCGCGGTGTTCATGGACCTCATGAACCTCGTGTGTAAGCTGTATCTCGACAAGTTTGTCATCGTGTTCATCGATGATATACTCATCTACTCTAAGGGTGAAGAAGAACATGCTGAGCATCTACGATTATTGCTGGAATTACTTCAACAGAAGAAACTATATGCCAAGCTTTCAAAGTGTGATTTCTGGATTCGGGAAGTTCAATTCCTCGGGCATATCGTGAATGAAAAGGGTATACACGTTGATCCCGCCAAGATCGATGCTATCAAGAACTGGGAATCACCTAGGACACCGACAGAGATCCGCCAATTTTTGGGTTTGGCCAGTTACTACAGATGTTTCATCGAGGGATTTTCAAAGATCACACAACCGCTTACCACTCTCACCCAGAAAGGCACCAAGTATGCTTGGGGTGACAAGCACGAAGCATTTCAATTGCTGAAGCAGAAACTTTGCAGTGCACCCATTTTGTCCTTGCCAGAAGGGACAAATGATTTTGTGGTATATTGTGACGCTTCCATTTAGGGATTGGGATGCGTACTCATGCAATGTGATAAGGTCATCGCGTATGCGTCCCGACAGTTGAAGGTTCACGAGAAAAACTACACAACACATGACCTGGAATTGGGAGCCGTTGTGTTTGCACTTAAGATTTGGAGACACTATCTATAAGGAACAAAGTGCACAATCTACACGGATCACAAGAGCCTCCAGCATATCTTTGACCAGAAGGAGTTGAACATGCGACAGCGTCGATGCGTCGAACTCCTGAACGATTATGAATGTGCCATTCGGTATCACCCGGGTAAAGCTAACGTGGTAGCTGATGCCCTCAGTAGGAAAGAGCACTTGAAACCTCGTCGGGTACCAGCACTACAGTTCACCATTCATTCGGGGTTACCCGAACAGATACGCGATGCGCAGCTAGAAGCAGTTAAGGAAGAAAACATCAAGGCCGAATCTGTGGGAAAGATGGAACGCGATTGGGAAGTAAAACCCAATGGTGCCCGGTATTTCATAAATCGTATATGGTTACCTCTCTACGGAGACCTCAGAAAGCAAGTATGGACGAAGCTCACAAATCCCGATACTCTGTCCATCCCGGTTCGGATAAGATGTATCAAGACCTTAAAGCCGCGTACTGGTGGCCCAACATGAAAGCGGATATAGCACCTACGTGACCAAGTGTTTGACTTGTGCGAAAGTCAAGGTGGAATACCAGAAGCCATCAGGGCTACTTCAACAACCTGAGATCCCAGTGTGGAAATGGGATCAGATCTCGATAGACTTTATCACTAAACTCCCGCGAACTCCGGGTGGTTGCGATACCATCTGGGTAATCGTGGATCGTTTAACTAAGTCCGCACACTTCCTAGCGATCAAAGAAACAGATAAGATGGATAAGTTGACTCGCATCTACATTAAGGAAGTAGTTTCTCGGCACGGAGTGCCAACGTCCATCATCTCAGACAGAGATGCTCGTTTCACGTCCAACTTTTGGCAGTCACTTCAGAAAGCGTTGGGTACACGCTTAGATATGAGCACAACTTATCACCCTCAGATGGATGGTCAAAGTGAAAGGACCATTCAGACCTTGGAAGACATGCTTAGGGTATGTGTGGTAGACTTCGGGAACAGTTAGGAAATCCATCTGCCTTTAGTGGAATTCTCGTATAACAACAGTTACCATACGAGTATTCAAGCGGCACCGTTTGAGGCATTATACGGTCGCAAATGTAGATCACCGGTCTGTTGGGCAGAAGTCGGTGACAGTCAACTCACAGGTCCTAAGTTGATACTTGAGGCTACTGAAAAGATTGTGCAAATCAGAAACCGCATGGCAGCGGCACGAGATCGACAGAAAAGCTACGCTGATCAACGACGCAAACCGCTCGAATTTCAAGTAGGCGACCGCGTCTACTGAAGGTGTCACCCTGGAAGGGTGTAATCCGTTTTGGGAAACGAGGCAAACTAAACCCACGGTACGTAGGCCCATTTGTGATCTTGAAGCGCATCAGACCCGTGGCTTATCAATTAGACCTTCCTGCCGAACTCAGTGGAGTTCACAACGTTTTTCACGTGTCAAATCTAAAGAAGTGTCTATCAGATGAGACCCTAGTCATTCCATTGGATGAGATTCAAGTGGATGAACAACTGCATTTTGTGGAACAACCTATCGAGATCATGGATCGTGAGATCAAGACTCGAAGGCACAGTAAGATACCGATCGTCAAGGTTCGTTGGGTCTCTAAACGTGGACCGGAGTTCACGTGGGAAAGAGAGGACCAAATGAAAAGCAAATACCCACACCTTTTTGGGCTGAGCAGCAGTCTAACGTTACCACCAACTAAATTTCGGGACGAAATTCTTTCAACATGGGGATGATGTGACAGCCTGGGAATTTCTTGTACCATTGCTAACAAACTCAATCTTTGTGCGTTGCATTCTAAACCGCGTTTACTCAATTTTCGGGACGAAAATTCTTTCAACATAGGGATAATGTGACATCCCGGCTTTTCAGGAATCTTAAACGCGCTACTGCACGGTTATTCATTCCTACGCTAAATTGATTCGGAGAATAAAATTACACGCTCGCAATAACTACGCTAACTTTTGAATGCATTGGGTAAATTACGTGCAATGTGTTATTAGACGTTTGTAAATTTTGTGAATTATTATAGCACGTTTTGATTTCGCGATTATTAGTTTTATAAAAAAAATATATAATAAGTAAATAGCCGAACCAAACCGAGCCGCAAAACATGTCGACCTCATCTCCTTGTGGCCCAAGGAACTAACCTAAACTTGAGGCCCAAGCTAATGACCCAAACCACCCCCCCCTTGCGGTCGCACGCGCCCCCCCACCCCCTTTCTCCTTCTTTTTCCCTTGTGCTATATATATACATGTATGCATGAGTTATGTTTAAAAAAAAACAACAAGGAACCCTAGCACTAAAAGAGCCGACAGCAGCCCCCCCCTCTCTCTCGATCGCACAAGCCTCCAACCCCGGATTGATTCCAATCTTGTCCCGGTTCGCTAATCTTCATCGTTTCAAGGTTAGGGTTTTAATTGTTTTACAAATCACATTAGGGTTTGTGTAATCTTGATCATGATTATATGTATTGTTAGGATCATTGGTATGAAAAGTGTTATGATTTATGATTAGTTCGGATAATTGTGCGAGTTTTTGCGATTGTGATCTTAGGATGAATACAAAAATCATAGGCTGCGTTTTAGCGATAAAGATCATATTATATGATTAGGGTTTGCATGAATATTGATGTACATGATGATATGTGACAAATAAACCTGTTCTTGATCATTATTATTTAGCGTCTTGATCATTTAAGCGTGTTCTATTGCGATAAAAGTCGAAAACAGGTTGCTGAATAGCATTTACAGCCAACTTCAATTGGCTGTAACCTAATCATTATTTATCGAAAAGTGGATTTTCTAAAGCCTAAAACGTGTATTTTTGAAAAACGCTTCTAATGGCGCCGGATTAATATTTTTCTGAGGTCGTTTGCTATTTTTAAGTGGTCATTTAAGTGCAGCAGCTGAAGCTGCGTAAATTCTGAAAATTTGCTAGTTGTTTATCGAGTCAGATCTCATAATCTGTAGAGGGTTGGGTCACGAAATTTGTACAGTAACTGGAGACGGGAATTTCCGGAAAACTCCCACAGGAATTTTGTTAATTGGATGAACGATGATTTTTAAATTATTTTTCCCGCGGACTGCAGTCAGAAAGCGAAGAATCTGACTGCAGCCTAGTATATAAATGTTTATAAATAATTGGTAGAGTGTTAGGACTTGAAAAGTTTACATAAAATTCTACAGTTTAGTTGACACCTCCTGTAAAAAATTGGAATTTCTAGAACGTTGGAACTATTTTATAAAAATCATCGAAAACAGCCTAGCTATGAGCGTACAAGTTGAAACATGATAACTTGCGTATGTGTGTACCAAAGTGTTGTATGAGTTGATCTGTGTTTATGACAAGTTGATTTGATCACTATTTTGGTATCATGATACTTTGCATGAATGATTGTGTTTTCGAATTTGTTATTATGTGTGCCGCATTGTGTGTTAGTTATGCGTAGGGTTTGTATCAGTGTGTTCACACACTAACTTTAAATCGATTGACATGTTAGGACGCAATTAGCGGTCCCATCATTTGCTACTTCTGTGTTACACTAACCGAGCAATTAAAGGTAAGTTCACGGCCCCTATTTTATCCGGTTTTAAACAACAGGGGGAGAAACATGTATACATTCTATAACTCTATCTTTTTACGTTATGCGAAATTAACGTCGTTAAACTACTCGGTAACTAAGTTAATGTTAATGTACGTTATGGTCACTAAGCAGCTATATCACGAAAGTCCTCAACAAACTCTCGGATCGGTAGTATTGGGTTAGATAGCGGGGAAATTATAAGTAGTACTACTGGGCCCGACAAGCCCCACCCGAGCTAGTCGCGCTAGCCGACCGGGAATGCTCAACGGGTGATTAATTTGGCCTAACTTTCGCCATGGTCAGTGATAGGTCTAGCAATACGGAGGCACAACAGTCAGCTTCAATCGCGAACTCTTATGTGACGTAACTTTAGGCTCGCTACCTACATGTTAACATTGAACTTAATTACGAACCAACATTATTAATCCGGGTTAGGAATAATGGAACCGACATTATTATTCCGGGTTAGGGATAATGGAACTATATCGTTATCCCGGGTTATGGATAACGGAGGAAACAAACTTTTAACCGAACTTGTGAACTTATAAAAACCTGTGAACTCACTCTTCTTTAATGTTGACACTTGTTTCTTTACATGTTTCTCAGGACGCTAGGAGCACTAGGTGCTCTCACTTGCATTGATCAAGACATTTTTATCGAGTCTTATTTACGAATATTGTTTGGGATTTTTGGTTTTGGCGTTTATGTTGGCGCCCGTTACTCAACTTTGAAACTAATGCTTCCGCTCAACTTTGAAACTAATGCTTCCGCTAAACTTTGAAACTAAGATAATTTGAAAATAACTATGAATGGTTAAACAAATGTTTTTGGAAAACGTTTAAATAAATCATATAGAGTCGTTCGATGTTACTAGTGTCTCAGATTCTGGTTTGATTACACGCCTCGCGGTAAAACTCCGCAAGTGGAAATTGAGGGTGTGACACCTGCTGACTCAAATCACTTAGCCGAGGGTAACGTCACCTTAAAAAAAGGGGTTTACCACTTTTTGCATTAATAACTTACTTAGTTATCTTCCAATATTCTGAACTTTTGGGATTGTATCCCTGGTGACTCAAACCACTAGGTTGAGGGTAACGTCACCTTCAAAAGAGGGCGTACTACTATAACTAAGATAATCTCTTAAAAAGTTCGAAAGTGCGAAAACTATCAAAGGATACATAAAGGAGAAGTTGGAACCAAGTGATTCTATCTTGTCTATTTGTATTTCATTTTATTTTCTTTAACTTTTTATTTATCTTTATGTTTTTAAAACTTCTATAAAAAATTTGGATTGATTAGACGTTGACGATAAATCGGTATTAAAAGCTCTTGTGTCCTTGGACGATCTCGGTATCTTACCAACGCTATACTACGCTCACGATGGGTGCACTTGCCCAAGTGTGTGTTTAGTGTTAGTAGAATATCGTGTTTATAAATTTAAAACTTGACTATGCGTAAAATAGACTAAAAATAACAATAAAAATATAGTACGCTTAGCACACACCACTCCACGGGTCTTATTACAATCAGATCCGCATCCACACAACTCCTTGCTGACTTTGATTGCATTGAATAAGTTTCTCCATTTATGTGTTACCCATAAATCCCCTTGGGTTATCAATACCGATGCTAGTTACGTGTCCTTACTAAAACTTAGAGATTGTATCACTAGCGAACAACAGCTAGTAAAGGAAGTATACACTTCAATCGAATAACTTTATAGATGACGGTCGGCGACATAAGTATAGTTTGTTTGTCTTAACATAATGATTTCGAATATACGCCTGTACGTTCTAGAAAATCCCGCCAAAAGAAATAAATTATGCTGAATTGTCTTACCAAAGACAGAAACATTGCTACTTATCATGAATCAATCATTGGGTAAATTGATGTGGGTAAGCTATCACCGGCTATACCCAAATTGTTCAGCACAGAGTACTACCAGGGTGTAGTACCCCTAGAAAGTCGTATTACAAATTCGAAGAAGGACCTTCCCCAGGATTAACCGAAGGGTCGTTATATGTCGACCCAAACTACCTTCACTTAGAAGTACCGCAAACGTGTACAGATATCGTAGTTACGACAATTGTGCATCATTTATCACATCAAACAGGGTCGAAGTCTCAACACTGCATTGGCCAAAACACAACCGAACGAATCGCAACATGAAACCCGTTTGCCCTGAGTAACAGTACCTTGATAATGTAGCCGGGTGTTTATATACAGGGAGTGCCGCAACATATCCACCACACCCATATACATGATCAATGTCCCATTCACCAAGATATTCGGGCCTCATATTACTTTCCGCGAATAACCAACTACAATCCGAAACAATCATTAATCATAAAGAACACAATGTAACCGACGGTCACACTAAACGAGGCTCCACAACGCAAAGCGTTTCAAAGGAATCTGTATAATCACAAAATTTATATCCAATGGAATAGAATGACAACGGGAAGGGTAACTTATTCACGCATTCCATACCATCTCCATAACCCGGAGATCATCAAACTCACACATAACATTTATCGGGACATTTGCTAAGGAGTACCACTAAATATCATAATATCATATGACGCGAGGGCTAAAGCGAATATTGTAAGCAGAAGAGAAATCCAACGGACAATCAAATGAATCGTTGATCCAAGGACGAGAAAGTTTCGCAAGATGTTTAAATTCTGTGATTGTATAACAATCAAATGTGAAACAACGAGAAGTGGAGTAAAGATCCGTACATGTCCTCCGGGTCTATTAGAACGACCTGCACGTTTTTGTGTATCTGTGTTCTTTTTGAAATACCATTCTGGTATGCGATCGTTGTTATAATCATTATAAGGATAGAGTTGGTGAGATCGTTTCGTAATAAATACTTGAGTTCTCACATCATAACGTATATGTAACAACTGCATGAGTGATAGGAATCCAACTCTAGTGGTTATTAGTTATGTGAGCAGTAGGAATGTGGAATGGACTGGAATGCCAGTTTTCTACCTATCCCGAAGGCATATGTAGTAACGCATTATCCACCAATCCCAATTCATGTGTCAATCCATGCACAAACATCCACACACTATCACCTTGGTACACGTATGTATCACTCCATGTATTTAAGTGTGTTTATTACCGCGACTTTCCTAACACTGCCTGGAGATAAGGATGCTCTGTAGTTTCAGTTGCGCCGGGAGTGGCGGGGGAGGCTACATACTTGCAATTCATGACTAAAGAAGATGATTGAATGAATCTTTCAGACAAAGCTGTGTATCAGTTGCTCACGAAATAGACTATACATTTGAGATTTCTTGGTTAACAGAAGTTCGGATTTTTCAGTTCGTGATACAGATTGATGCTTAAGGGATAAGTCCTGATCTTTGATGTGGGGTTGATGTATACATGACTGCCAATCTGTAACTCTGCAATGCAAATGAACTGTTTTCAAGAGTAATCCGGAAACGAGGATGTTTTGTAGTTTCAAGTCGTCCGCTTCAGCAGAGATAGCTATATATCTGATATTGTGACTGAAGAGGAAGAATGTGATTTTGATCACGGACGTATGTTTCTCAGTTCGATGTGTTACCAGAGGATTTAGTTCCGATGAAGATTTGTTGATTGAGCAGATTACCGATTTTCTAATCAATCTTTCAGGAGTATGCCTTAAATGCCAATACCGAAATCGGGATTTCAGATTTTTGCGGATATTCAGTGATTTGAAGTTTTCCACTGTGGTGATTCGAAGTTTCTATCAATTGCCGGTTGGGTTTTGAAGATCAGATGATCGAGCATAGGAGAGATGCGCTAAACCGAACGCGGATGTGGTTATCGTTGAAACAGAGAAAGCTGCATTAATTAGCTTCCAGTTGGTGATAATTCGAGAAAGTTTGTCAGTCAAACAAATTAGAGGAGGTCGGAAACCGTGCAACCAAAGACCTGAAGATTAATTCTGGAGAGATTATTTACAGGGTGAAATGGTGCTTAATGAAGATAATGCAAACCTGATCATCAATTAAGGGGGAATTTGTTGACGCGTGCTACAACATCGACAGATACCTTGATTGAAGTTGCAGAATATTCAAACACGGCTCGGAGATTTGAAGTTTAAGATCAAGATTCGACAATAATGGACAAGGGGGAATCTGTTGATGCACTTTGTGTCTGTCACTGTTTGAATAGGCTAGATAGAGCGTGTGTTGAATATTTATAGGTTAGAAGCGAACACACGACCAAAGTACGAACTGAACAGAGTTTAATGTGTCACTTTGTACGAAGTGGAAATACTCAGTTCATACGAATTGCTGTCAAGGTCTATAAATAGTGGTGTGTGTTCATTTGTTTGTAAGTTTTTGTGCTCCCGGACGGGGAGGTGCTGCCAGATTCTTTCCAGGAACTCTTGCAGCTTGACAAGATGTATACTCTTTCAGTATAAATGAATAACACATGACTTCCGTTGCTTCTACTCCTTTCTTAATAACATTCTACCGAAACTCTCCTATTACGCACTAACTTCCGTCTAGAACGCCTGATTAGGACCTTCACTTTTTATAAGTGTCGTCATTTATGTGCTAATAGCGTTTTAGATACATTAGCGATGTGGGGTTTTTGTATGAAATGGCATTTTATAATCAGTGTGGCGTTTTGTTTTAGAGCAGTAGAAAGACCCTTTTACCCTTAATGAGGCACGTTCAAGTAGTAAAGTTTATGTTATTTACGAAAATGTCACAGTACTTATCTAAGCCATTGATTGTTTTGATCCAACGGCTGATGCCCTTCTCACCGTTTTCACACTTTTTACCGTTTTCCCTAAATCCTGGCCCTATATATATATATATATATTTCGTAAATTGTATTAAACTCAATCACCCAACCCCGCACTTGCGACACCAGTTAACCCAACCACAAAAATCCTATTCTTTACTCCTTGGTTGTGCTCGGTATTCGGCCCACTCATAACTCAACCCGTCACCCCAAGCAACCCGGCCTAGAATTTGTATTATAGCCCACTCCATACCTCTCATGTGCGGCCCAAATGGAGCCCAAACCGTCCACCTCCACTCTTTACATGCGTGTGTAGGCATGTAAACCCCAAAATCAAACCCTAAGTTGGAAACTCGCAGCCACACGCCTCTCTCCTCTCTGATTCTCGGTGGTCGACAAAGAGCAAAGGGTGAGGACTTCATCTTGCCGGTCAAAGAACCTAATCGGACTCCCTCACTCTCTCGGTATTACATCCTGCTTCTGTCCATATTTTTGTGCACATGTCATCGAATCTTGGCTGCAATACTATGATCTAATAGTGCTCGAATGCTAGAGTTTGCATAGTTAATGAATTCTTGTTTGTGAAAAAGGGCAAATAACCGGTAATTCCGTACAATCTAATCACCTATTTTATTCTATAATCTCATGCATTTAATCATAATTTAATTACGTAACTGAGTCGTACGGCATAAACAAATATTAGGACAAGAAAAACATGATATAACATTTGTTAGTTTCCGTTACAACGTGAAACAATTAAAACTATGTCCTAAAGTGTTGGTAGAGAGTGTTGGGCGCACTATTCACGGTTGCACTATTCATGCCAGCAAACCGCTGAAACAAGAATAGAACAATGAATTAAGACATACCGATGACATAACTGAGTCCATGTAGACATGAAAACATTAATGTGGGAACAATTCTTATAATATTTCATACTTTCCGGTACGACGCCCTGAATGCAAAATCGTTCGATCGGCTAAAAAATATAACATTATTAACTCGTCCATAATAATAATTCAGCAATTCTGGACCACCAAAATTTTAACAAAGGATGACAAACACACTAAAACATTTTTGGAATATCAATGGGATGTCCGAAATTTTAAGCTTTTGGTATTATATCGCTATAATCATAACTAGTTTGTTAGCGACCCGACGAACTAGTAAGCGGTATTTTCGCCACCGTAACAACCAAATGAAGAAGCTAGTGAACTAGTTAAGCATATTATGGGATCCGACGTCACTTCTTAATACTTTTGGATGCGAAAAACAACTTACGGACTACATTCGTCGGTACGACATAAAAGCACCGTTAGTGAATTGACGCTTAAATGGAAGCCATTTAAATTATCTAAACACCATTTCTACTAGTCTAGTGAACTAGTTAATAATAAATCTAGTCCTAATCCCTAATTACCCCTCTAATGGTGTACTTAAACCCCTAATCACCATACTTAAACTAATGACCAAAATATCTAGCTAATTAAGACAGAACATGAAAATTTTTCACTTTACCCCCCACCTAGCATGTGGACAGTCAAGGTGGGCCCCCATGGCCTCACCTTACTTCTTGGGAACTTGGAAGACTATGGCAAGTGGTTGATGTGTTGTTGACTAGAAGAATGAGCATGCTTATAACCATTCCCTTACACCATCCTATACATCACTTCCTTCACAAAATTTCAAACACCAAAACCCTCTTCTCCCACTTCTTGTTCACGACACCAAGGAGTCCCACAAACACCACCATTGTAACATCCGTCGAAAAACGGGTTTTCAAAACCCGCTTTGTTTATTAATCGAATGGTCAGTTACATTTTTCGTTGCTTATTTAATGCTCTTTTTAATTTTAAACAATACATAATTAATAAATATATATTCGAATTTATAAACTATAATTCATAAACAATAAAAACGGTCGAAGAAAAAAATAAATGTCGCTGCCGGGTTTCGAACCCGGGTCAGCCGGCTCATTTAACACACAAGCAATTCACCACTCCGCCACTTGATTCTTTTGTATAATCAATGAAGCAGATAAACCTTAAGTTTCACCCGTGAATCTATCTGATTGCGCCAAGAACTAAAACCGATCATCGGCTTTCAACTATCCAGAGACTTTTGAGTGATCGCGAGTTCCTGAGTATAACCGATAAATCAATTACAACCCACGTTCTAATCAATTCAGTCTTCAATGCCTCGATTCATATGATTGTGGGAAGTTAAAACCGAAATGAAATTATTTTCAATATACACTAACAATACCATCGCCTCACATCTCGGATACACTCGCAACACTCTCAATTTCACTTTCACTCTAACTTCTGTTCGTCGGAATCGTTATCTGCTACCGCCGGACTTTCGCCGAAAAAACCGAGACATACATCAAATCGGTAAATTTCTCGATTCTTTCATCTTCTCTCCATTGTTAGACTTATACTAACTTAAATCCTTCAACTAGAATCGGTCCCAGACGACGTTACCGGATATTCTGCACTCGCCGGAAAATCTCTGAAAATTTCCGAAATCAAGCTGTGAATCGGTACAAATATCTAAACCCTCTGATAATCTTTGTTTAGTAACTCAATTTCACAATTAGTTGATCAAAACTGTTAATTGATCCGCTCAGACGGAATTCATAAATCAGAGCCGACGACACTTGCCGGAGTTCTGAGAAAAACATCCTGTTTGGTACAATTCTATTCTTTAATCTCATTATCTAGTACTTTCCATCCAATTATAAGTTTCGTTAATCGAATTAAACCAGAACAGTCGGATATTGTTGTCTGTGTCTTTGAACGAAGAAGATGAAGTCGAACATTATGTATAAGTTTAATTAAAACAAGATATTAAACCGGGTTAGACACACAGTCCAGCGGTGGACTGTGTGCAAACACACAGCGCACGTCACGAGTTCGAATCTTACAAACGCACCGGCTTTCCGAATTAAAACCAATTTTTTTTAAACTGAATCAGAGTAGGTCCCAGGATGTTTATAAGATTAATATAAACTGTAAGTTTAACAGATAAGACACACAGCCCAACTGGTTGGGCTGTGCGCTTACAAACCAAAGGACCCGAGTTCGATCCGGTTTCCCTGCAACCGGTTCAACCATTTAAATTCTTTTAATATAAAACCAAACAAATTAAACATTTAATTAGTATATATATATAATTAAAACATAGAATATTTCGGGTTAGACACATAGCTCAGTTGGTAGAGCTGCGTGCACGCGTACGAGAGGTCTCGGGTTCGAGCCTCACCCAGCGCACACATAAGCCATTGTCTGACCGGTCAACTGTCCGGTCAACGGACCGGTCAACGGTCAACGGTCAACAAAAAGTCAACATTTTTATATTTTTATTTATTTATTTAATTTAAAAATCAATTAAAAATACTTAAAAATAATATTTTTAAAGTTAGAAAATGACCTTAAACTCACAAAAATAAATCTAAAAATCCTATTAAAATTGTTAATAAAATCCACTTATTTACCGTACCATTTCGTTATTATTATAGGATAGTCTTTCCTCGTCAATCAAATACCAAAACTCGTGCGCATTCAACATCATCAAACGAACGCACCCAATGTGAGTGAATCTCTACCAAATTCCCCGTTTTAATCACATTTTGGGGTGTATCATGTGTCGCTTATTATTTATTACATTTAAACACTTGTGCATCCATCATATCCATGATCAAATGTGTATCCAATATGTATCAATTGTTTGTGTGGTTAATGTTTAGATTAAATTTATCATTTTCAGTACATACATCATCATAGGCTCGTCTGTTCCCCATTACCTATGAGCGGAACTGTTCCCCATTACCTATGAGCGAAACGTGGCGTTGCCAACATATGATCGGCTCCGTTTGATTGAGCCTTGATCACACATACATCATCATAGGCTCGTCCGTTCCCCATTACCTATGAGCGGAACGTGACGTTGCCAACATATACATTATCATTCATGTCATATACTCATTCAAGGTGGTTTGTGTTTGTTTGATTATATACATTTGCTCACATATGATTATTGCACAATTTTTCCATATTAAATACAATAAGAAATCAATATCAAATGTTTTTAACAAGGTTCACTCGCCAACTTTTGTTGACCCAAAATCCCCCATTTTTACACATGATACAGGTGATCCAGTTGCAGCAAGAAACATATAGGACGACCTAGAAGAATAAATCAGTTTAGGCTTTGGATTGTTTACTTAGTTACTTTTTCCTTGTAATTGTATGAACTTGTTTGAAATATTGAAGTTGTAATTTGAATTTAATAAATATGAAACATTTTAGCAAACATCATGAGCTTTGGTGATAACCCAATTATGCCCCGACTCTTATTCCGCTGCGGGTCGGGTTGTGACAGATTGGTATCAGAGCCATGACTATAGGGATATAGGATATGTTATTAGACCCTTAGAGCCTATACTATAGTTGATTAGAATGATTTAAATTGTTTATGTGTTACATACAAAATTCATGATGTTTATATGCTTTATGTTTATTGTTACATTCAATGTTATGCAAGCATGTTCATAAGTACATATTACTATACAATGCTCATCATGAATCACATCCTCATAACATATCATATCCATGAGAGCACACACCACACAATTTCCATGATTTTTGCAACGATTTTTGTATTTTTTTCAAATCACATCAAAGTGAGTTCTCATGACGGGCATGTAGTAACTGGAAGGGTATAAGTACCGGTAGTTGGAACGTCCTGTCTAGGCTTGGCATTCGTATAAATCCAAAATAAAGGACCAGTTTGCCTACCTGGGGACTAACGATGAGAGTACGAAGGACCTATTAGGCCAAAGCATGCTATACCAAACGTCGTGTGAGCTAACCCCACTTTGAGTTGTCATTGTGTCTACACCTGGACACCCTCCTACCATACATCTCGCAAACATATTTCATGGTTTTCATTCGGGTGATGCGAGTGTTAAACCGCCAACACCAATGTGAATCCTACCAAGCCAATAGTCATGGGGGCCCACATGACTATACAGGTGATGGTATGGGGGACATTGGAGGCCCAAACATGAGCAAACCCAAGACATCCTATGGATGTAGTTGCATTATTGATAATTATGTTATTTTTTTATTCATTTGACGACACATGACACCTAAAAGACTCCTTAAACTCACAATCTTCTTATGTATGTTCCTGTAGATGTCGGTTAGGCAGCAACGTGGGAGTAGAAGGTCAGGAAGGTCAAACGAACGCTTGGCCACCCAAATCGCAAAAAAATGGCCGCGGTGCTTCCTGACATCGTAATTCAAGTCCAACAAGCTCTCGCCGCAAATCCCATCAACCCTCCCAATCAAGACGACCAGAACGTCGACAACCCTCCCTCCAAAAAGTGCTCTTACAAACACTTCAAGTCTTGCGATCCCCCGAAATATGAAGGGACCAAAGGTGTCACTGCTCTCCTCCACTGGTTTGAGGAAATGGAAAACACCTTCCTCAATTGCGATTGTCCCGAGGATCGCAAGGTACGTTACGCCACCGGGAGACTATTTGGAGTAGCTCTTACCTGGTGGAATACAGAAAAAGGTAAGAGAGGAATCGAAGATGCAATGGCCTTAACATGGGAGGAGTTAAGGGAAATCATGACAAGACGCTTCTGTCCTAGAAGCGAGATCAAAAAGTTAGAGGATAATTCCACTCGTTAAAGCAAAGGAAGGAGATCATACTTCCTACAACAAAAGGTTTCTAGAGTTGAACCAAATGATCCCCAACTTGTTCACCCCAGTATACCGCTTAGTCGAACACTATATTCGAGGCCTCCCCTCGAAAATTCAAGACTCAGTTCTAAGCACTTCGCCTGCAACACTTGAAGCTGCTATGGAACTAGCTACCGAGCTTACCGAGAATCGCATCCGAAACGGCAAATTTAAGGACGAGAAAAAGAAAGCCCCCATTGAGGGCCAAACTTCAAACCATTCCACCTGCTCCTCAAAGTTTACTAGTAAGAGGAAACGAAACGGCAGAAACTTTGCTGTCACACAAACAAACCTCCCTATTACTGCTGCACCCATCACCCAAGTTGCCCCCTCAGCTGCACCATATAAAAAGCCATACTCCGGCCCATACCCAAAATGCAACCGTTGCCAATACCATCACTTTCCCGAACATCCCTACCAACATTGCACCGGCTGTGGCCGCGCAGGACACACCATCCAAACCTGTCGCGCACTTCAGCGAACGAACCGTAATCAGCCCTCAACTCAAACCCACCATCAGATAGTGGGTCAAGCCCAACAACCTTTACTCCTACCACCTGCTCAACATGTAGCCCAATCCTACTACCAACCCAACTACCCCATGATGCAACCTATGCGGGCCTGTTACAACTATGGAGACCCGAACCACTTCAGGAACACCTGTCCATGCTTGGTGAACATCATCCATGCCCAAGCACAAGCAAATCCTGTAAATCAGGCTAACCAAACTCCTCCACCTGCTAGGGGAAGAGTTTTCAACATCAACGCAAATCAAGCTAGGGCTGACAACAACGTGGTTAACGGTACGTTTCTCATCAATGGTAGTTATGCATCTATGTTATTTGATACTGGCGCGGATAAGAGTTTTGTGTCCTTAGAATTTGAACCCATCCTCAACCAAACTCGTGATAAACTCATGGAATCCATAACGGTAGAAGTTGCTGACGGAAAACCGGTCTCATTAAACTCTAATATACGCAATTGTACTCTCACCCTAAACGATCATGATTTTCCAGTTGACCTCATTCCTATGAAGTTCGGAAGTTTCGACATTATAATTGGTATGGACTGGATCAGCCAATATCATGCTGAAGTTATATGCCGCGAAAAGTTTATTCGCATTCCTCTTGCAAACGGTCAGACTCTACGAATCTTTGGAGAAACCCCTTCGAAAGGACTCAAATTAATGTCCTGTCTTCAAGCCCGAAAATATCTCCGCAAGAATTATGTCGCACTCCTAACTCATGTCGTCAAAAAGGGAACCAAGGAGAAGAAACTCGAAGACATCCCAGTAGGAAAAGAATTTCCGCAAGTTTTTCCTGACGACATTTCAGGACTTCCTCCCGTGAGAGAAGTCGAATTCCGCATTGATCTTATACCTGGAGCTACACCAGTTGCAAAATCTCCTTATAGGTTAGCCCCATCCGAAATGCAAGAGCTGACTGACAAAGGATTCATACGTCCTAGCTCATCGCCTTGGGGTGCACCTGTCCTTTTTGTGAAGAAGAAAGATGGAACGTTTCGCATGTGTATCGACTACAGAGAACTCAACAAGTTAACGGTCAAGAACCGCTACCCATTACCTCGCATCGATGATCTTCTTGACCAACTTCAAGGCGCCACCTGTTTCTCAAAAATCGACCTTCGTTCTGGTTATCATCAACTCAGAGTACATGAAGAAGACGTCCCAAAGACCGCCTTCCGAACTCGTTATGGTCATTACGAATTCATGGTCATGCCATTTGGTTTAACCAACGCTCCAGCAGTATTTATGGATTTAATGAATAGGGTATGCAAACCCTACCTCGACCGCTTTGTCATAGTCTTCATCGACCACATCCTCATATACTCAAAGTCTAAGTCTGATCATGAACGACATCTTCGACTCATCCTTACACTCTTAAGGACAGAAAAGCTGTACGCTAAGTTCTTGAAATGTGAATTCTGGTTAAGGGAAGTACAATTCCTTGGACACGTCGTCAATGACAAGGGAATTCATGTTGATCCCTCAAAAATCAAGGCAGTACAGGAATGGCAAGCGCCACGTACACCTACCGAAGTAAGATCATTTCTTGGTTTGGCTGGTTATTATCGCCGTTTCATTGCAAATTTCTCCCGTATTGCTGTACCACTCACGGCTTTGACTCATAAAGGAAAGCCCTTTATATGGGGACCCAAACAAGAAGAAGCCTTCCAAAATCTAAAGCAAAAACTCTGTGACGCACCTATCCTCACACTTCCTGAGGGTTGTGATGACTTCGTGGTTTATTGCGACGCGTCAGGGCAGGGACTAGGCGGTGTACTGATGCAAAGAGGAAAAGTGATAGCTTATGCTTCTAGACAACTCAAAGTTCATGAGAAGAACTACACCACCCACGACCTGGAACTTGGAGCCGGTGTGTTCGCTCTTAAGATATGGAGACATTACCTCTACGGTACCAAGTGTGAAATATACACTGATCACAAGAGCCTCCAACATATCTTTAACCAAAAGGAGTTGAACATGAGGCAACGAAGATGGGTCGAACTTCTTAATGACTACGACTATGAAATTCGGTATCATCCTGGCAAGGCAAACGTGGTGGCCGATGCGCTCAGTCGAAAGGGTTATGCGAACTCCATTCTTCTTCTATGTTCGCAAATCATAACCGAAATCAAAGATCAAATCCGAGAAGCCCAACATGTTTCTGTAAAAGAAAACGACGTATGCAATGAGCTGTCTTTTGGAGCAGAACTTAAAATCGAAACCAAATCCGACGGTATTCTGTACTATCTAGATCGCATATGGATTCCCGATCACAATAACCTTCGTGATTTCCTTATGAATGAGGCGCACAAAACACGGTACTCTGTACACCCTGGAGCCGACAAGATGTATCAAGACCTTCGATACACCTACTGGTGGCCTGGCATGAAGAAGGATATCGCTGTTTTTGTTTCCAAGTGCCTTACATGTTCCAAAGTAAAAGCTGAACATCAAAGACCCTCAGGACTTCTAGTCCAACCCGAAATACCTGTATGGAAGTGGGAAAACATAACTATGAATTTCATTACCGGGTTACCTCGCACCTCCAGTGGGTATGACACTATATGGGTAATCATTGATCGTCTTACAAAATCAGCTCACTTCATTCTGATTCGCGAGGACTTCAAGAACGAGAAGTTAGCTCGTATCTACATCAGCGAGATCGTAAGCCGTCATGGTGTACCTTTAAGCATTATTTCAGACCGTGATGGTCGTTTCACTTCACGAACATGGCAAGCAGTACAAGCCGTTTTGGGTACACGATTAGACCTCAGTACCGCTTATCATCCTCAAACTGATGGACAATCTGAACGCACCATCCAAACTCTTGAAGATATGCTTCGAGCATGTGTCATAGACTTCAAAGGGAATTGGGACGCTCATCTACCATTAGTTGAATTTTCGTACAACAATAGTTACCACTCAAGTATCGGTATGGCTCCTTTCGAAGCGTTATATGGCCGTAAGTGCCGATCTCCAGTATGTTGGCACGAATTGGGGAAGCTCAAATCACCGGTCTAGAATTGATTCAAGAAACAACAGACAAGATCCATCAAATCCGAAACAATCTTCTAGCGGCACAAAGTCGTCAAAAGAGTTATGCAGACAAACGACGAAAGCCCTTGGAGTTTAACATTGGTGATCATGTACTTTTAAAAGTATCACCGTGGAAGGGAGTAGTTCGTTTTGGCCAGAAGGGCAAGCTAGCACCACGCTACGTAGGACCTTTCAAGATACTCGAAAGAGTAGGACCTGTAGCATACAAGCTTGACCTACCAGAAGAACTCAACAGAATTCACCCCACATTCCACGTATCAAATTTAAAGAAGTGCCTCGCCGATGAAAACCTCCATATTCCCCTAGAAGATGTTCAGATCGACGAATCTATGCACTTCATTGAAAGACCAATAGAGATCATGGACTTCGGAGAAAAACGTTTAAGACGGAGTCGTATTCCAATTGTTAGGGTACGCTGGGAGTCAAAACGAGGACCTGAGTTTACTTGGGAACGTGAAGACTCAATGCGCGAAAAATACCCGCATCTTTTTCCTGTTACCACTACTACTTAAATTTCGGGACGAAATTTCTAAAAGTAGGGGATACTGTAACATCCGTCGAAAAACGGGTTTTCAAAACCCGCTTCGTTTATTAATCGAATAGTCAGTTACATTTTTCGTTGCTGATTTAATGCTCTTTTTAATTTTAAACAATACATAATTAATAAAAATTTTAGAATTTATAAACTATAATTCATAAACAATAAAAACGGTCGAAGAAAAAAATAAATGTCGTTGCCGGGTTTCGAACCCGGGTCAGCCGGCTCATTTAACACACAAGCAATTCACCACTCCGCCACTTGATTCTTTTTGTATCAATGAATCAGATAAACCTTAAGTTTCACCCGTGAATCTATCTGATTGCTCCAAGAACTGAAACCGATCATCGGCTTTCAACTATCCAGAGACCTTTGAGTGATCGCGAGTTCCTGAGTATAACCGATAAATCAATTACAACCCACGTTCTAACAATTCAGTCTTCAATGCCTCGATTCATATGATTGTGGGGAGTTAAAACCGAAATGAAATTATTTTCAATATACACTAACAATACCATCGCCTCACATCTCGGATACACTCGCAACACTCTCAATTTCACTTTCACTCTAACTTCTGTTCGTCGGAATCGTTATCTGCTATCGCCGGACTTTCGCCGGAAAACCGAGACATACATCAAATCGGTAAATTTCTCGATTCTTTCATCTTCTATCCATTGTTAGACTTATACTAACTTAAATCCTTCAACCAGAATCGGTCCCAGACGACGTTACCGGATATTCTGCACTCGTCGGAAAATCTATGAAAATTTCCGAAATCACGCTGTGAATCGGTACAAATATCTAAACCCTCTGATAATCTTTGTTTAGTAACTCAATTTCACAATTAGTTGATCAAAACTGTTAATTGATCCGCTCAGACGGAATTCATAAATCAGAGCCGACGACCCTTGCCGGAGTTCTGAGAAAAACATCCTGTTTGGTACAATTCTGTTCTTTAATCTCATTATCTAATACTTTCCAACCAATTATAAGTTTCGTTAATCGAATTAAACCAGAACAGTCGGATATTGTTGTCTGTGTCTTTGAACGAAGAAGATGAAGTCGAACATTATGTATAAGTTTAATTAAAACAAGATATTAAACCGAGTTAGACACACAGTCCAGCGGTGGACTGTGTGCAAACACACAGCGCACGTCACGAGTTCGAATCTTACAAACGCACCGGCTTTCCAAATTAAAACCAATTTTTTTAAACTGAATCAGAGTAGGTCCAGGATGTTTTTAGATTAATATAAACTGTAAGTTTAACAGATTAGACACACAGCCCAACTGGTTGGGCTGTGCGCTTACAAACCAAAGGACCCGAGTTCGATCCGGTTTCCCTGCAACCGGTTCAACCATTTAAATTCTTTTAATATAAAACCAAATAAATTAAACATTTAATTAGTATATATATATAATTAAAACATAGAATATTTCGGGTTAGACACGTAGCTCAGTTGGTAGAGCTGCGTGCACGCGTACGAGAGGTCTCGGGTTCGAGCCTCACCCAGCGCACAAATAAGCCACTGTCCGGTCAACGGTCAATAAAAAGTTAACATTTTTTTATATTTTTATTTATTTATTTAATTTAAAAATCAATTAAAAATACTTAAAAATGATATTTTTAAAGTTAGAAAATGACCTTAAACTCACAAAAATAAATCTAAAAATCCTATTAAAATTGTTAATAAAATCCACTTATTTACCGTACCGTTTCGTTATTATTTTAGGATAGTCTTTCCTCGACGATCAAATACCAAAACTCGTGCGCATTCAACATCATCAAAGAACGCACCCAATGTGAGTGAATCTCTACCAAATTCCCCGTTTTAATCACATTTTGGGGTGTATCATGTGTCGCTTATTATTTATTACATTTAAACACTTGTGCATCCATCATATCCATGATCAAATGTGTATCCAATATGTATCAATTGTTTGTGTGGTTAATGTTTAGATTAAATTTATCATTTTCAGTACATACATCATCATAGGCTCATCTGTTCCCCATTACCTATGAGCAAAACTGTTCCCCATTACCTATGAGCGGAACGTGGCGTTGCCAACATATGATCGGCTCCGTTTGATTGAGCCTTGATCACACATACATCATCATAGGCTCGTCCGTTCCCCATTACCTATGAGCGGAACGTGACGTTGCCAACATATACATTATCATTCATGTCATATACTCATTCAAGGTGGTTTGTGTTTGTTTGATTATATACATTTGCTCACATATGATTATTGCACAATTTTTCCATATTAAATACAATAAGAAATCAATATCAAATGTTTTTAACAAGGTTCACTCGCCAACTTTTGTTGACCCAAAATCCCCCATTTTTACACATGATACAGGTGATCCAGTTGTAGCAAGAAACATATAGGACGACCTAGAAGAATAAATCAGTTTAGGCTTTGGATTGTTTACTTAGTTACTTTTTCCTTGCAATTGTATGAATTTGTTTGGAATATTGAAGTTTTTGAATTTAATAAATATGAAACATTTTAGTAAACATCATGAGCTTTGGTGATAACCCAATTATGCCCCGACTTTATTCCGCTGCGGGTCGGGGTGTGACAACCATAACCTCCATTAAACACACCATTTTTACTAAAAGCTAGCCACCGCAAGATCATCTATGCATGGATTAAGCATGGAGCACCAATAAGAGCTTTCTTTGGAGCTTATCTTCTTTTTATTCTTCTTGTCTAGCTTGTGCAACGTTGTAAGCTTCTAATCACCATTTTTAAGCTTCTTATTACTATAGATTACAAAAGTACAAGTTGATGATCTTGAAATTAAAGTTAAACATAACCAAAAACCCTAATCTCAAACATAATAAACACTAAACATAACTATTTTTTGTGTTGATGTAGTATATTTGTGTTAACTTGTTCATATGATTATGTTGATCATGATAAGACAAGCTGTATGATAAATGAGATGATGATGATCTTAGTGCTTATATGTTGTAGTAACTTATAAGCATGATAATCTTGTTATGGTGAACTTAAAAAATATGATTTAAACATGGATATGTTTAAATCATGATAGATCGTCACCTTTATATTCATGAGCTTTACATATAATTTTTGATACATGATGGATTATGGACTTTAATGGACTTGAAACTTGACTTAGAAGAACTAGTGAACTTTATTTTTATAAAACAAGTGATATAAAATAAATGGTTAACAAAGTTGCACATTAAAAATTCTTAACATTTTAATACCTTAAAGTCTTGGGATTTTAGAGATCTAAAAGTATAAAAATGTATATAATCAAGTATTTAAAAAGAATCCACTAAGTAGATGAACATGAAGTTGTCACTACAAGAGTCTTATAAAAATTACAAGTATGTAGGCTCATGAAGTGTTGAAGTGAAATTGTAGAATCTATTTACTTGAAAAATGAATATTGGTGAAACTTGATGAATTAATGGTGATTTGGAAATTGCGTTGTGATTTAAATACGTTTTTATAACGAGGAAAACGCAAGAGTTTTAGGGGAAACTATGGCGAATTTTCTAAAAATCTAATTGCGATTAAAAATGGGATTAAAAGGTGATTAACAAGGCTAAACGCGATTAGTGGTCTTAAACGTCATTATGAAAGCTTTGGTGAAAATGGTTAAGCCCTAAGTATTCAAGAGTTCTTATGAACTTAAATATATATTTTTCACAAAAATAAAAGGGTGAAAACAATAACAATATATAAGTATGATTTTTGGAAAAAAAAGTGATATACTTTGGAAACTCATCAAGTGTATGTATTATGTGCTATGTGTATGTATTTAGATACACATAGGGTGATCAAAATAATACATCCATAAATACCAAGAAATACTTGTATGAAACAACTATGAAAAGACACGAAAATACATATACACGTTTCCTTCATATTCCCAAAGAAACGCTATGTAAACAGATATAAATAAATCCTAAACATATTATATCCATAAGTGAATAAACGGACGAATAAACATATCAGACAACAGACGAACCCATAAAATTATATTCTTAAGAAATATTAATATTTCCAACCGACAAGGTATAAAGTTTATTTGGACAAACAAAAGAATATATATCGTCAACGACTATTATTGGGTGTACCATCATCACGAGGAGATTACTACGACACATAGACGTTCTATCGACATAAAAATATATATTAAACGATCACAGTGATGTCTCTAAAAATATAGATATTTTTGGACACCGAACTAATATATATTATCGATAACAAAAATCCAGAAGTTTAAAAAGTGTAAAAGCTACTAAGTAAGAATATAAGTATGTGAAGATACTTGGCAAACTATACTTAGTAAATCTATAAGTATAAGACTTCCCCACTAAACTGGACTCAAATAGTTAATTATTGTGGGCTAGGCCCAAATACATAATATCATGGGCTAGGCCCAATCTCAAAACTTAATGGATTCTAAAAGATAAGTGGTCTAGGCCCAATACATAAAAGACATGGGCTAGGCCCAAGGACAATATAACATGGGCTAGGCCCAAACATAACATGGGCTAGGCCCAATGATAATATAACATGGGCTAGGTCCAATGACAATATAACATGCACTAGGCCCAATGACAAAGATAACATGGCTAGGCCCAAAGACATGAGAACATGGGCTAGGCCCAAAGACATGAGAACATGGGCTAGGCTTGTTAGATCGCTCCTTGATTAGCACAGGAACCGAATTTGGTATCTAACGTTCATATAGGCGGAAACTATGTGACTTGTTTATCAAATATGCAAAGATTACTCGTTTAATTGTTGTTTATTAATCATAACGTCCAAATACATGAAAGATCCTGATCGGACAGAGCTTCGCCTCTGTTGTGACAGAGTTGTAAAAGTTAGAAATGACAAACACAAGTCACCTATTTATAGTATTGCAAGTTCGATTGGAGACAACAAGTTCGGGCAAACTTGTCTAGAACAAGTTCGGCCGAACTTGTTCCTACTTCATATTTCCGGGCGAACTTGTTATACCATTTACATAAATACGACATTTCTAGCATAATCTAGCCCAATTCTAAACAACCTCGATCCAAGACTAAGACATAGACATTATCTACTAACAGACTCCCCCTTGGATATCGTCTTCGTCTTGATCAGTCTTCAAAGCTCTATCTTTGTCTAACGCGTCCAAAGAAGTTCTTGATTGGTTTCTTTCTACGTTCTTGTTCTGGGATCGGCGTTTGGTCAGTAGGCGGCACTTTAGTCATAAATTGAAAACGTGTGAGTCTCGCCTCCCTACCCATATCATGAATACGTTCTATTCGCCTTTCTTCCTTCAAAAACTCTTTGCGCTCAAGTTCCCTCCAACTTGATTCCCACATTCTTCCAAAACTAACAACGTGCGCGTAACAAACATTCACAACCCTTTGATACTGCATCGCTTGTTCTTTCTCATGCTCTTCATAGCATATCTTACTGAAGAATAAACATTTAATATACTCCTTCGAGCAGTTCACTAGCCATATCGGGTCTAGTATGCGAATCGTTCTCCATAACCCTCTCAATCCTTCTGTTTGAAACATTTCAACTCTTTCTTTAGTGATATCCTGATGATCTTCAAATCTCAGCACTATCACTGCTTCACACGTTGTAGGATCCACTTGCCACCATTTAAATAGAGGATAGAAATCCTATTCAATAGGCATTAGGGGCATGTTTCTCATTGCTCTTGGACGCTTCATAATCAATGTAATATCCTTTACACCAGTCTTCTTATCCGTTTTGATTCGGCGCTTTGGAATGAACAGTTTCCAGTATTTGAACCCTTGCGTCGCTTAAAATTTGATCATTTTCCACAGTAACCGTTCAATAACTTCATATGATAAGTAACATTTCTCGTCTACACCAACTCTTCTACATCCCAGTATGGAAGTGTTTTGAAATCTGCCATATGTGAAAGTATTAAACTCCAACCTCTCTTTTAATGGCATAAACGTTAAGTTCTTTCAACCAACGCCAACTCAGTATATCTCCCAATGATATATCTGCATCTCTGGTAAAGAATGCTAATGGACGTTGAAACTTTCGTTCTCTTGGCATCTCTTTAAACCAAGATTTCTTTGCTTGTGCAATTTATTCTTTTGTCATTGGTTTAGAAATATTTCCTTCTCGTACAGACTCAACAATCTTATCTTTCAGCAGATCTTCATTCAACTGCTCGTACATCTCTTTAAATGTTGGAAAACTATCGGTATTTGCACCAACATACTTTTCAGCTTCGTCCTTTTCATCATCCGACGACCAATCTTCAATGATAACCTTGTTATAATCATCAGCAACAGACCTTCGTTTGCAACAGTATTCATTTGGCTCAAAAGTATCAATGTTCACCACATCTTCTTCGAAATCAAAATCAAATGATTCGGCTCAACTTTCAGCAGCCTAGCTAAATCTTCTTTAGAATAATTGTGAACGAATTCACCCTCTTCCACGTTATGCTCTAACATAAGAATCATCAGCTTTGTCGGTATAGCAACAACAGGATATGCAGTAATCACATCTTTCATATCAATATCATCCTTTTGCCCTGTCTGCTCTTTCTGCTCCCCCTGACTTTGATCTTCCATTATGTTCACATCGTCGTTTAGTAGTGAAGAGAAATCAAAACCGTCAGTAAGTTTGGCATCCACAACCTTCAGACCAACTCCTCCCTGATCATCATTATTACCATCATCGTTGTCAGAGTCGTCTTTAGAATCATCAACAGGTTCATCAACATCTTTATCTTCAGCTTCTTCATCGTCTTTCTGTTCAGTATCTGTCTCTAGTGTAATAACAGACTCAGAAGCTTTAGTAGATTCAATCACATGCTCTGTAATCTCGGGCATACTTTCAACAACATGTTTACCCTTCCCCTGTTCAGATAACTCTTTTTCTGCTTTTACCTTTGCCTATTGCAGATCTAACCTGGCATACTCAGCAGCAAAATCAATACCCAAGCTATTCGACAATACTTTCTGCAATCTGTTGAATCTTCTATCGTTCAAGTCTCGTGCAGATCTTAATTCTACAATCTCTTTTTGTAGCCTTTCATTTGCGTCTTGTAAACTTTCAATCAGAGCTTTCAAATACCCTCGATCACCTTCCAGGAATTTAACTTTGTCGTTTAAGATCTCCTTTTCAACCTTGCTTTATTTTACCATTTGTTCTAACACTGCTTTCTCAGCTTCATTCTTCGCAACCTTGTCTTCTAGAATTTTAACTCGCTTTTCTAATTCATAAACGTCTGATTCTTGAAAGAAATCATTCAGATCTTGAAGATTAACAGGTTCATCAGGAATGCTTCCAAACAACTTTGACTTCGGAGTAGTCTTCGGTGTAGACTTAGGCGTACTCCTCGGTGTATGAACATCTTTCGGAATCGAGCTTTCTGGTTGAGAAGACATTGGTGGATCTTGAGAAGTAATGATAGGAATTTCGAGAAATTCAGACTCAGGAGGTTCTTGTGTGACTCCTGCCTGTACTATTATCTCTTGAACTTCAGAAGATTGAATATTTTCAGCCGCACGAGGTTCTTGTGTAGCTCCTGTTGATTTTGCAGCAGAAGGTTCTTGTGGGACTTCTGTGCTTTTCGACTTTCCAATATAGCAGCGACTTTTAGGCTTTTGAACTTTCTTGCCTTTTGTCTTTGGAGATCCGGTTGTCTTCGTTGTTGTATCTTTAGCAGAAGACTTAACACGTTTAGCTTTCTTCTTTGGCCTCTCCTCATTTGAACCCTTTTCTATTTCCGGTTCGTAATCTGCATCTGTTTCTTTGAGTTTCTCTGCAACTGTAGCTTTTTCTAATGAATCATCAATATCTTCATCTTTGTCTGATGTCACAGAAATAACATCATCTACCTGAGTATCTTTCTCTTGACTCTCAATATTCACTGCAGCACTAGAACTAGCCTCAGGTTGTACATTAACAGGCTCCTCTTCATCGATTAACATTGTATCAGCTTTCTTGGATTTCCGAGCAACTTTCTTTTTCTCTTCAACCGCAACTTTCTTAAGAAACCAATCACTGCATTTCTCTTTGAATATAGACATCCATTCTAGCTCAGCGTTCCTTTCTTTTTTGTCACCACTATCATCTTTACGCCATTTATACTCTAGTGGTGCAATGTAATTTTCAGAAGCAATGGCACCAAATAAAGGCTTTGCGATCGGCGCTGAAGCCTGCTTCTGAAATGTTGTCAAATTCTTCACTGTGACTTCGTTCATGTGACTAAGATACAAGATGTCGTTGGGATCGTTGATCAACATCTAAACAAATCTTGGATACATCACAAGCCTATTCGATCCCATGTTGTTCTTCATATGCGTAAACACAAGCTTAGAATAGTTGAATTTCTTGTTTAAACTGAGTGTTGTGGCCATGAAAGCCATATAATCTTGAACGTCGTCCAATTCAGCCTTTCGATGACTGAAAGCATGAATACTTGTGGCATAAGAAACTTGTAGGGGTTCGGAATTCCCCCTTTCTTCAAGGTAGATTCGTTTACGTGCCCTTTATATCCCATGCGGCAAAAAGAACCTCGCACCATTCTTTCATCGAGCATCATTGGATCATTCTTATCGTCATTGAAGTTTAGAACTTTTCGGATGTCAGCTTCTGTCACTGTTATCTCCTTATCCTCGTCTCCAACACGAACTACTGATTTAATCACTGTATCATCATCATTCATTGCCGCAGAATTCCAAAATCTATAGATGTGCAACCTGTAAGCTACCGTCTTTTCCGTTATTGCCTTGTGAATAGGACTACGCTCCATAAACTTGAGAATACTATCAAACGCTTCGAGTGATGGACATATAGTCTTGTCGAGCGTAATGCACGTATTGTGGAACTTGTTGAACGAGAGCTGAATATTCTGCAAGCACGAATATCGAGACAAAATTAGTCAAACATTACAATTTTCACAAACCAAACATCAAGTTCGAGCGGGCTTGTTTAGACACTTAAAACATTACACAAGTATCAAGTCCGGGCGAACTTATCAAGATTTTTTGATCAATTCTTAGACAAATTCGGGCGAACTTGTTAAGAATTATGACATTGAAACACTTTTAGACAAGTCCGAGCAAACTTTTCATAGATCATGATTTTAGAAAGTCTCAAACAAGTTCGGGCGAACTTGTGAGAATCTTATCATTTCAACTCTTGAGGACAAGTTCGGCCGAACTGGGTTCAAAGAACCAGTTGACAAGTTCGGGCGAACTTGTCATCTCTTTCATACAAACCTGCAATCAACATTTTTATAGCATTTTGATTTAAATTGATGACACATTTATGGTCGATTATGATTGATTAACTTGTTTTAAAGTTCAATTTGTCCTATAACATCTTAAATCATGTCCAATCAACAATTTCATATTCAAACGGTTCAATTTTTATCAATCCACGGTCTAAAGTTCCAATTCTCACCATTGCCATGATCCTTAGTGTGCCAATTGCTAAGATTCACTGAAATTTTGGGCAACAATTCGACTTAAATGTGCCAATTTTGAAGATCGCTCAATATCGCCTTAAGTTCGCTCAGATTTTTGAAACAGGTAATGAAGTTCGGGCGAACTTGTACCTTATATATAAGTAACAAGTCCGGGCGAACTTGTAAACTAATCAGTTAAGATTAGAATAAGTTCGAGCGAACTTGTCATCTGATGACACTTTATGAGCATATACAAGTCCGGTCGAACTTGATTACAAGTCCGGGCGAACTTGATCAATTCAAACTCAAAATTTTCAATTTAGACCCTGAACTTTTCAATTTTTACCAGTTTTAACAATCCACTCAGTTGGCCAAGTCCAAGCTAATGACCTTGATTAACCGATTTGTCTGCCGAGTCCAAGTTAATGACCTCGGTTTGACCCGTTATGAACAAACTGTTGGTTTTTCTCAAAATCAAGTTCCAATTTAATGAACTTTTAGTCGTTTTGGCTTATCAGATTTTACAGATTAGCTCCTAGCCCGTTGTGAATTAGATTTCCACCAGTTTAGCACCTTACCAGACTTCGAAGATCCGTTCTCCAACATTGGCTTGCTGAAACTAATGTAGAAACAAAATCTTTTTGTATTTTTGCAAGTTTTTGCTAAAACACACTGAAAATCTTTTTTGGTTTTTAATCTATAAAGCAGATAAACTATGTACAGACCTATGTACATATTATACCAAGTAAACTATGCACAAACATATTTACAAACATATTTTTGTGAATTCGTGTCTAAGGATCATATCAGTTGTTTGAGACATATTATCAGTGTGACACCCGACAATTTAGGCTGTCCCGTACAAATGTAACACGTGTCATGAATGAATAAAAAGGCCGTATTTGATTATTTATGATGTTTATATATGGTATTGATGTGTTGGTAAATCCAAAGTTTGATGAAAATTACGTTGGCAATATTAAGATAAACGCCTATCGCGTAACGGTTAAAATGCGAAACGAGCGTCGGTGACCGCCAAATAATGTTAAAATCCCAAAAATAGTCCGTTATGAGTTAAATAATATATTTAATCATAATCGTGAGGAAAAATTATTTAAAATTCCAGGAAACTCTTTTTTCGAGTTTAAGCGCGTACTGCGCGATACTGCGCGTATCTGACAAAATGCTGTCAACACAGCCAGTTCAGGGCAACCAATAATTATTATAGTAATAATTTGACTTTTTATAGAATGATAAAAATAAATTAAAATGCTTAAAACCCTATTTTGCGAATTTAAGCGCGTACTGCGCAACACAACGCGCATACTGCCAAATACCGACAACGTAACTGGTTGTGACAATTGTGAAAAATCCCGGTAAACTTTGATTGGTACACGTCCGTGGTAACCAGACGGGATATGTGTATCATGATATTATTATGATTATGGATAATACCCAGGACGAAGTAGGTACACCTTAATTGGTCCTAAACTTAAAGCATGATTAAACTATAATTGTGTGACATCTGTGCATTTCCATCATCGTGCTATTCCAAAAAAATTTGTAATTTTATAACATTGTGTTTTATTCCAAGATTTATTTTAATACTTATGACATTTCATATTTTCAATCCTTGTTCAAATTCGACCTTTCAAATCACTTCTGGAAGTGAAATCGCAAACCGTTACACTCTGGATCAATGGCATAAGCTGAACATACCCTAAATACCCTTTACATGACTTAGAAATAAGTTTTGATGGCTTCAGTATGGCAAAAACATGCTTATACAACTTCAGGGGCTATTTTGCAAATTCTGTGAAACTATACCAATTCGCGTATTTCGTTATCCGGAACATGTACGCGCGTCCAAAAATTTTTGTAATCATTAAAATCTAGTATTTTAATGATTGGTATGCAAAAATATCATTCGTTACGCATTTACGGTCATTTGCGCGTTCGTTACGATTTTTGTCGTAATTAACCGAAAACCGTAACCTACGACCGGACGAACCGACACCTGGGACATTTTTGAACAATTTCAAGTTTCTAAGCTTTATCGTCTTTACAAAGCTTAAAAATGAGGTTAACCGGGTGTTAAAAGTGCCAAAACGCGACACAACAAGTTTAGGGGCCTGTTCTGCCAACTTTTGAAAATTGCTGTCAGCTAAGGGGCTTAGGGACCGTAAGCCCATACCCCATATGGTCCGTAAGGACTCCCCAGCTCAGCAGAAACATGGCAGCTTCTTGTTTACTTCCTTGGACACTAATCCTTCGAAATTGCCACACTTCTCCTGGTCTTGACACATCCATAGACACTTGTAATGATCCTAAATCAGTGCCTAACACTTGGGATGATCTTGTGCATCATCCACAAGTATAAATAGGCCATCAATCTCACCTCACAACTTGCTTATTTCCTTCTAATTCTCTCTATAACTCTAAGAGGAGACTCCCACACTATTGGAGGTCTCCCATCTGAGTTTTCTAAGTCTTTTTCTTCATCCTTGTCTACCTTGAGCACAAGTAAGTGTTCTAACTTAGCCTTGTTCATTCATTTTAGCTATTTCTAGCTAAAAGTCAATCAGTGTTTGACTTTCAGTTTTGACCATTAATTGGTCAAGTCAAAGTCGAATCGGACTTTGCAACGTGATCGTAATCACAATGGTTATGATTCTTAGCAATCATACCTACTGATTTACCACGTTACTAGTTGAAGTGACGAGTCAAAGTTTCGGTCAATAATGCGCAAATTGGGCACTATACGACCAAACTATTTTCGGGGGTCAAAACACTATGTTTTGATACCAAATCAGTTTTATAAACTTAGTTAGACATGTTAAACATGTCTAACTCGTCACTTTTAATTTAGTGCTTGTTTAGGGTCGTAAGTCGAGCGGTCTTGACCACCGCTTTAACTTTCGAACCCGACCCGTTCGGTCGATCTTAGGATCCGACCAAACTCATATTTGTGACCATAGTTGTATAGGGAATAACCCTCTGAGGTTATACCTTATGGTCACATCTTTTGGTTAGTATTATGATAGGTCGTTATTATGTCCTTTATAAATAACCAAAATGCCCTTTTTGCACATAAATTCATTTTATGCATATGTGACTAAAGTTTTGACATATAAACTGATATTACAACATTATTAAACATGTTTGGGAATTTAAGACTTATCATAGGACATGTTTAACTATCCGATCACGCGTTTACGCAAATGACACGTCAAAGTAGCGTAAACTACCTTAATGGGTCATTACGGGTCAAAAGCACATAGGATCACTTCCAAATCAGAATGTGGAGCTTATTAAATCATACCATATGAGTTCCAACACTCATTTGATTTATAAGACATCATTCTACCCAATCCGCCGATTAAAGTCCCGACATATTAACATAGTTATCCGATCTTAGGAACCATTTGATTCCTAGGACTTTTGCGCTTTATTAATTTACTTGAACAAGGATACTTTTGCAACCCCAAGTGAGTACATAGACCCCTCTTTTATATTTTTCAAATATTTTTGGGGTGAAACACATGTGCCTACTCGATACTTTCATGTTTTCACGCTTTCATGACATATCCATGCTATGTTCATCTAGTGCATATATAGTACATGATTTCAATTATGTTTTGCTATGTATGTTGACTTAGCATGCTAGCACATTGATTTCAAAGACATCTTTTGCGGCATATGTTGACTTAGCATATGAGCACATTGTTTTACATTACATTTTGCTATGTATGTTGACTGAGCATGCTAGCACATCGATTTTATGGACATTTCTACTTCGTATGTTGACTTAGCATACTTAGTACATGGTTTAAAGACATTTTTCACGACATTGCTTATATTGACTAAGACATTTGGTTTGTTTAACGGGACATAATACATTCATTAACATTAATCACGTCGCCCGGTAGTATGTAATGGTACCATAGGATTTGACAATTCCCGTTCCCCGCTTCATAGGTTTGTTTGGAAGTAGGGAATGACAGAATCCGAATACATTTTTGATAAACCTTTGACTTGATAAGGGTTTATCCGACAGTCTCAAGGCTTGAATGTATGCGATAAACCTAACTACATAAATGTTCATATCAAATAAAGCAATGGTTTTGCAAAACATAACTTTTGATTTAAACTTTGGTTTATTCAAGACATTGTTTTGTACACGAAATTTGGTTATACAAGACATTGGTTATACATGACATTTGACATTTGTTAGACAAGACATTTTTTGTGGTTATTTGATAAGTGATTTAAATAACGAGATGTGTGTAATATGATAAACGCAGGGTGGATACGCCGCTGGTACTTCCTACATATAAGTGCTTTCATGATATTACATATCGTAGCGTTATTTAAACCACTTCGACAAAGACAAAGACATGACACATTTGGTACAAATAACATATATTTTTCACAAGACATTGTTTTCAAATGACATATTTTATACAATTCATTTTCATCCGGTTAATTATTTAACCGTACATCCTTCTTTTATATCATTTGATTTTCATATGATTTTATAAAATAAAACATTTTATAAGGTTCATGACTACTTTTCGTTAAACTTTTAATTTAACTTCAAGTCATGAATCCTCATCAACAAAACCTATGTATCTCACAGGCATTTTTATGCTGACGTACCTATTTTCACATGTGTTTCAGGAGCTAATGCTTAAGGTTGATTTATGCGACACTTAGGACGGACTTGGGCTTTAGTGACTTAAATTCTACAAGACAATTAGACTTTTGTTTATTTTCTTTCATTCCAAGACATTGTAATCAAATTTCATCCAATAATACAAAACTTTAATTGCCATGGTTGTTGAAACAATACTTCTGTTACGACACTCCCTGACGTTTCCGCCGCGGTTTGATGTTTTACGCGGTCGGGGTGTGACAAATTGTGCGTAAACCTTGTGAAATTTCTTGACTTGTGTGTTGTGCGAAACGATATATGTTATATCTCAGAGGAATCTGAGAACACGTCATGGTTGCCATGACACTACTAAGGACCAATGATGCGAGGTTGGCGTCCTTAGCCTTGAACAATGTGTTAAGCGGAGACTTGACGTTTAACAGCGCATTACACCTTTGACGTTGATTATTAGATTATCGGTAGCCTTATTTAAGATTTCGAGTTCCAGGATTAACTTAGTTTTGTGCCATAGACTGTGACATAAGGTTTGAAAATAATCAAAGTCCGGGCACGTAAAACGAAGCAGCTCCCAGTTGGGGAAACGCATTCGTTCCGGGGGTCATAACGAAGCAGCTCCCAGTTGGGGAAATGCATTCGTTCCGTCAGAGTGCTAGGCTTACCTCGATTGATTATGATTTTCATTCAGCCTCCTTGAAACTGCGTTTGTTATTTCAAGAGATTGCCGAGCGATTGTTGATCTATGCTATTACATTTCCCAACAGCACGTATTCCTTCCGTGCCCTATTGGGAAACAGAACTGACTAATCCTACAACAAAGGGTCGAGAAACTCAACGACCCTAGTCTTGACCAACTCTGGGGCCGGATCTTCCTTTCTTGTTCACATTATTACGGATATGAGGGTAACGGGAAAATCATATTTAAGGGTCAACGGTCCCTATCGGAATTAGGGTGACTATGGATTCGGACTTCAATCCATGGTATCATAAAACCACACGATTTTTCCCCAATCTAAACCAAGATGGTTTAGCATGAACGAACTCGATGAAACCCTTACGTTTAAGCGATGATTCAGTTGGCGGAGGTGCCAAGATTGGAAGGCATTATATCTTTTTATATTTATATACAGTTTAGATCTTACCAAGTCCGAATTTGACTCGAAAAACCACGAGACCGAGACGGTCAAGTGGTGATTAACCACCTTGTGACTAGTATGGGTTATATTCGCCTATGCACTGGGTAATCTTTCAAGAACATCATGGGAAATGATTACTTCTCATTGTTCGCATTAACGACATCCTTATGAAATGATAGTCGAGCATGGCTATGTTCCTACCCTGCAAAGGGTACTCTGTCAATGGGGAACCTTGATTCAGTGACTCCTTACTTAGTCATCTTTTACCACATTACCGTACGTCTACGATCAATGCCGATCCCATGTGTAGGGGCATCATACTGATACTTGTGATCGTTAGATACTCATCATGCCTTAAGCATTTCCACGTGATATAGTAGGATTCTAGATGTGGTGCTACTGGAATTAAAACCGAATTGGCGCACACCCTATCATTCCCGGTATACGGATATTTTTATACAATATCTCTCTGAGAATCATATCGATGTCATCAAAGTTACTAAGTTGTTTCCTTTTGGAAAAGACACAGATAGTTGTACAACAGCTGGAGCCAAGCTCACAAAACATAATGCAAACTGGAATTATTACTGTAGAAATTCCATATCCTTTCGATGTGATTAGACTACTGGTGAGTAGTTCGGGCACCCTGTTGATGTGAGGGTGCAGATTCGTTGTTACTCGTGTACATGCTTGCCTTATGGCAACCGTAGGCTCGTAAAAGCCTTTCTCTTTCTCTACCATAGAGTAGGGACTCTCGTGGTCGGTTAGTATTAGCCAAAGATACTCGCGTACACGACAACAAGGGAAGATTGGCGTGTACCACTCGGCAAGACCAAATTTATTTCCTTAACACAAACATGCAGAGCACGGTGCTCATTATTGCAATGTTCGTAACAAACCTTGGGAGAGTACCCACACTCCTCCTTTATAGGGGGTGTTCAATAACTATTGAACAAAATCGTAATTGAAACTTTTTGGGTGTGAATGGTGAAGATAATGAATGCAAAGAAACCGTACTAATTACAGTCAGCTATAAGCTGAACACGAAACTCATATCCTACTGTGAGTCCAACAACACTCTCACTTTCAGATGGGAAGTGATGACAGATGTTATTCTTAACAATACGTAGGAATTGTGGATGGACAAATTACACTGCTACTATGTAGCACAATTATCATCTCCGTACGATGATGATACTAAACGAAAAGCAAAAACATACTTGTCTGTCAGATGACTGACACAAATATAAATAAGGAGCTTTCCAATGGATTACTAAATAGAATTTCTAGGATGAAATTCTTTTAACCGGGGTGGAAACTGTGACAATTATGAAAAATCCCGGTAAACTTTGATTGGTACACGTCCGTGGTAACCGGACGGGATATGTGTATCATGATATTATTATGATTATGGGTGATACCCAGGACGAAGCAGGTACACCTTAATTGGTCCTAAACTTAAAGCATGATTAAAGATATAGTTGTGCGTAAACCTTTGAAATTTCATGACTTGTGTGTTGTGCGAAACGATATATGTTATATCTCGGAGGAATCTGAGAACACGTCGTGGTTGACATGACACTATTAAGGACCAATGATGCGAGGTTGGCGTCCTTAGCCTTGAACAACGTGTTAAGCAGAGACATGACGTTTAACAGCGCATTACACCTTTGACGTTGATTATTAGATTATCGGTATACTTATTTAAGATTCCGAGTTCTAGGAATAACTTAGTTTTGTGCCATAGACTGTGATATAAGTTTTGAAAATAATCAAAGCCCGGGCACGCAAAACGAAGCAGCTCCCAGTTGGTGAACGCATTCGTTCCCGGCATAACATAAGGCAACCGAATGTGCAAGGAACGATCGATCAAGCTTAAAAACACTTAAACGAACGTCAAATGAGACTTTTATGATTAAAACGTAACTGGGTTCGGATCTTTAGACGGTTATGCATAATTTTTAAAACCGATTCTTTTGACACTAAGTACGCGCAAAAAAGAGTCCGTCACGTAAATCGAGAACGCGCGCAGGACCCGAAAACGAACCTGTACTTATCCGAGAGATAAAAATCATCTTTAAGCGCGTTATACGAAGCACGAGGTGGCCCTAGGGGCCCACTTCCAAACCGCCAACCCCCCATGTATATATAATTTTTTTTATTTAATTTTCATTTTCAATTCATTTTTATTACAAAAACTCAACAAATTCTCTCAAAAACCTGCTCTCAACCTCTTCTTCTCAACTAAATTCATCAAGAACAAGCATAAATTCAAAGGTATTAGCCTTGATACTCATAATTCTAAGTCCGTTTCTTTGATTAAATGCGATTTCTAGCCGAAAAACGCTTTGTAATCCATGAATTTTGGAGTTTTAAACAAGTTTTAGGGCTGAATATGAACACCACATATATCCCTGGTGTTATATGGCAGCCATGGTTGCTAATCAATGGGGTTTGATACCCTAATCAACTCTTATTCGACAAAAATCGCTTAACTATTCGATTAACCGAAAAACAATGAATTAAAGCTTGATTGATCTAAGTTCTAGCATATCTGGGTTGTACTTGATGTGCAGGTTCTGAATATAGCCTTCACACATGTCTGGGGTCAAGATAAACACTTGCAAGGGAAGAATCGCTAGGTATATCATCCGAAAACCGAAACTAGAATGGGCAGAATCTTGTTTTAGCTATAACTTGGTTCGTGAAACTTGGATTGCGCTGAAATTTGGTGTGGTGATGTAGGGTGTTGTCAGGAAGGTCCACGTAAAATTTTAGAATTTTTGGAATTTTATACGATTTGTGGTGAATTTTTAACTGTTTTACCAAAAGAATTTCCAAAAAATTATCAAACAAAGTCAATAAATCACCAAATTTTATAGAGACACTAAGGAACATATGGGGAATGTTCTGGGAAAATTCAGAGTCCATTGGTTGAGTTTGGTTTGGGTTAAAATCCATGTTTTTGCGAGATTTCGGTAGCCGGGAATGCACTGAAACGAAATCGGAAAAATCTAAAAATTTTTTGAGCAGTTTCTGGACATGTGAGGAGTGTTCTGGATTTTTTTTGGAATTTTTGAATTAATGATAGCATTTAATATTAATTATGTGGTTAAAAGTGATTTTATAAATAATTTATTTAAATTAGTAACATGCCAAAATAAATTCCCAGAATTTTTTTCCATACTCTGTAGACCTTTAATGATTTATATAAAATTTACAGATTTTTATATAAAATATAGATTAAATGGGAATTTATGGAATTATAAATAGATTATTTTAAAGCAATTTCGGCAGTTTACCGTATAACGAACCTGCCGGAACTGGGAACTGACCCAACCCGACAAATACTATAGTTGGAACGCTGGGAGTATTCTGGGAGATTCCCGACGGTGAAAATGGAAACTCAAATTTGGGCAACTTAGACCCCCCAAACACTCAAACTCCCTTAATGGAAACTTAATCATTCTTGAATAACCACGTGTGGCACTACTGGTATTCCCGTACCATTACCCGAACACGTGAAACTACTGACTTTGGCTGGCACGCGAACCGGTGCCCGGAAGCCAAACTGAAAACTAATACTACCCTGACGTTCATCACCATACAAGTGTTCTATAGACTCAATCCGGAGTAAAAAATCCTGACCAGATCCAAGTTATAACTATTACCAACTTAGATACTGATTTGAGTCCATACTTGCATGTGGGTTATTAAAGTTGATCTAGTTGCTTGATCACTCTTGTGTTGAGATTACTACTCGCACGGTGAGTTTCATTACCCCGCTTTTAACTGTTTTATTGTTTACTTGGGGTGGAATGCATGTTACAAACTGTGTTGGTTACACAAACTAATGAAGGGGATTTCACTTCCCTAACACATGAACTTGTTACAAACTGTGATCATTGCCCCAATTTGGGGGTGAGTTTCACTTCCCCACTTTTGAATTGTTTTACTGTTTTCTGGGGACTTGCATGTTAAAAACTGTGTTGACTACACCAACTTGGGAGTGAGTTCACTCCACCACTTTAAACTATGTTACTGTTTCTGAGATGATTGGCATGTTACGTAGCTGTGTTAATTGCACCAACTTGTGATGTGAATTATCTAACACACGTACTACCTCCCCTCTACAAGTGATTAACTTCAGCCTTACGGGGCAGTGGATAGTACTATTGGTCCGACAGACCCAGTTGCTCCAGGCAGTGTCTAGGTGACACTGTGTGTCGGTGACTACGTAACTGCACGTTTCATGAATTTAGTTACGTCGTTCGACATAACTGCAGGGGAACATTGAACTTTACATGACTCAGTTGCCGAGAGGGCGTGCCTGTCTTGACACGGCCCGGTGGGAAGTGTCTGTGATGACACGACCTGGTGCGATGATGTGTCTGTCTGACACTGAGTGACTATGACAGGCCAAGGTTTCACTTGTGTCCTCGTGTAATAATATCTGCGACTATGACTGTGACCGTCATTGTGACTATGACTAGTGCAATTAAACTTGTTAACACATGTTGTTACATAACGACTAAACTAGTGGAACTCACGCAACATTTAGCTAACCTTTTTAAAACTAACATGCATTTCAGGTAACTTGAGACTGGTGTGATCCGTGTATGTTGTTCAAGACATGTTTGTAGGCGAACGCTGATATAGACGCATGTGGCTTAGAAGACTTATGTGGTTCATGGGAACATGCAGTTGTAACATACATGTAGTATGTATTCAACATTTTGTAAGTAATAAAATGTAGTGTCTTTATAAACAATGTGCTTGTACCAGAGGTGTCTGTTGCATCCCGTATTTTTTGTCTTTCGCTGCAAGTTGGGGTGTGACATTGGTCCCGGCAAATAAAATATTGGTTAGTAATATTTTGGTGTGTTTATTTTTATAGAGCGTTGAAAATAATTTAAAACGCGTTAAAACGCAGTTAAAACGCTAGATAAAACACCCGGTATCAAGTAAAATACCAGTATTAAGCATATATATGAAATACACATGTGTATAGGCGTGTATATATGAGTGTGTGGAGATTGCTGGCAGCCATATAGGGTCTCTCTCTCCTCCCTCTAACACTTGTAAGCATAGGAAATTGCAAGTAATGATTAAACCATTATACAATCTTCCATATCTCACCAAATCCAACATAAATCAAATTCAAATCACTCTCTCTCTCTCTCCTTTCTTGCTGACTGCCGAAACACACACACAGACCACCTTTTTTGAAGTTTCAAGCTTGTTCTTGAAGATCAAAGGCATTTTCAACGAGGTTGCAAGGTGTTTTGAAGGTCTAAAGGTGTTTCCAAGCAAGAAGCAAGCTCCATACCATCCTACTTTGCTAAAAAACCATAAAAAAGAAGGTATAAAATTACTTTAAAAACTTTGTTCTTGATTCTTGATGAGTTTTGATGAGGATGGAAGTTTCTCTAGTTCTTGAATATAAACACTAACTTAAAAACAATAACAAATGGGTTTTCAAAGAAAATGAAAATGGATAAGTGTATGTATGTAGGACCGTATGTATGTATGTATGTATGTATATATATATACAAGAGTGACTTTTGATTTTGAATGTTTTTGATTGATGATGTTCATGAGGAGTTGTGCATGCATGTTTAGAAGTTTCTATATGAAAGTTATGTGATTTGAAAAGATGAATGCATGTTTAAAAGTGAACTTTTGGAAGCATGTATGTATGTATATATATGTGGCCGTGTATATCTATGTATATATGCATGCATGTAAATCTTTGATGATAATAAATTTAGATGTGTAAGAATATGTATATATGTTTTGCATTTATGATAAATGATTGAATGATGATCATGTGCATGATGCTGTTCTTGAATGTTTGAACATGAATTAGATATGTGTTGGAAGTATTTAAGTTCATGCAAGATGATGATGATAGGATATACATGCGTTAGATGCTTGTACATAGGCATGCATGTAGATATATGGACATGAAATGGTGATTAAAAGGTGATATGTTAAAGATGATTTTAATCGGGTTATAAACAATAAAAATAATGTTATTTGAAGTGTGAAATAGCATGGAACTTTGATATAAAGTTTACTAGCTTTGCATGTTGTACCATGTGCTTAAAAGTGTTGTAAAATACATGAAATCACATGATTTATGTGCCTTACACAAAAAATGCACTAATCTGATTATAACCATCATTTTATTCAGTATATAACTAGTATTGTGTTAAAATATGAAGTCGTTTCGAGTTCGGATGGTTATGGTAACGTTTGACGCAAAACTATGCGGTAAAAACGGTAAAAATCGCCTTTTAAGAGGGTTTTTATGAAACTGTTTTAGATCAGTAAATAAATTGATATTTTTATATAAATATAAGTATATTAACTTATATTAAGATTATTTGGTGTTTGGTTGGTCATACGTGACTTCCGACGCCCGAAAACGTTACCGATCACTAAAATAACCATTTTTCAACATACACTAGAGTGGGTTGTTAATGGATGAACCTTATGTGTTTAAATGTGTCATGTGCTTTAAATTTGTGAATATGATAATATGTTAAGTTTGACATGATAGCGGGAATTAAGACTATGCATGTACGCTTGTATGTTTAAAACGGTAGAATCGCGTTAAATGTGTAACTTATTTGTCGAGCATGAAACTTTATACATAGGTTAACTAAATAAGTTATTTCATGTATTCATGCTTTAAAAATGATAAGTGTATGAGTTAACGAGATTTCGCATGTTATGATGTTGTGAAAATGTGCACGTTTATGTATATATATTACGATGCGCAAATCGTAGATATATAGTATTTATAAACGGGAGTGTAATGGATAAAACATTAAGGTCACCAATAAAATCGTTCAAGTCACAAAATCTTAAAACAAATATATATATATATATATATATATATATATATATATATATATGAACTCATGTATATATTAGTATGCCAACATAATTAAAAATAATAACTTTTCGAGAAAATCTCAAAGTTATGTGAAAATTCTAAGTATTGGAGAAACTTAGGAATTTTGTAATATATTGATTATTAATCGTGCCTACGTATGTTAGGACGTGTAGAATCAAATTGTGGGATTGCGCTATTTTAAATACGCACCCAAAGGTGAGTGTCACTAAACCCATCTTTTTACTGTTTTAGATAGGTTTGGGGGAAGAACACACCTTAAAAGGATAAGTATACGTTTTCGTATAAAATATGCCTTTAATTAAACTATAAATATATTTTCGTGGAAAATATGATTTGGAAATTATATGATATGTTTTTGGAGAAAAACATGGTTTTGGATATAAATATGTTTCGGGATGAAACGTATTTTGGAATAATGATATATGCATTTCGGAGATGAAACGGGGATTTTACGGTGTTATGGGATAGAACGGCCGTGTGGATTTAAAATGTTTAAATCTAAAGTTGTAACGAATTGGCGCGGTCTCAAGAGAGTGAGTATCGGGATTAGGTTTACGTTTCGGTGGGGACGTCGGGGATTCGTACAACGTGTTATATTAAATTTTATCATTTTAGTAGGATATATATATTGTTCATAAGGTTGGCACCTTGGGTGACCCATTGCGGGAACTTGCGCGAACTTAGCCATTTAATCATTAATATGGATTGCGTGGAATTGTTTATAGATCTATCGGGTTGACAACCCCGTTCGCGACCGATAGCTCTGTGTCATGTCAAGCGACGAATTTATATTCTGTTATTGTCTAGCGTTGATTATACCCTTAATGTTAATATATAGCTCGTAATGTCTTGCAAACTTACGAATCTGAACAAATGGATGTTAAAAATAAATTTAATATGTGAAACTTGAGAAGATGCTTAGTTCGGAGGTTTTGGGGAAACGCTTGCGACGGCTGACTCATGGATTTTATTAAGGAAATAAAATTGACTTAAAAAATATTATTTGGATGTTTTGATAATAAACACATAATTAGGAAGTTTTCCCTTGGATCCAATTATTTTAAATTTGAATATGTGAGCTCACCCTCCTTTGTGACACTTGATTTTAACGTGTTCTTCAGGTACTTGAGCATGACTTTCGGAATTATGGCGTGTCTTGTGGTCTTGATGCATGTTTTTCTTTAATAATGTTTTGGACAACTTTTAAAACTAACCTGGGACAGTGTCTGTAATGAGATCCATAATGGATCAAAACAACTTAACTGCGATGTGGTTATGGCTTATGTTTAACTTTTAAACAATATTTTAATTAAGTAATATGTCCAAAAATTAACGATGCATCGTCCGCCAAGATATTTGTGGGCACCAACTTCCGTCACCATTACGTTTGTATTTCCGTTGCGATGTTTTTGGGGTGTTACAATCAGTACCGTTGACCTTTTAATGACTTTATGTTTTAAACTCGTTTACCTAGATCGTCGATATGTTTGTCCACTTAAACTTCGACACATTTCTCAATTGTTCCAAGATATATTAGGTATGAATTATGAAACTTGACTCAACTATGGTTCCCATCTAAGAATATACTCCCGTATCAAGATTCCCTAGATTTCATCTTATAGGTGAATATAGCGTAATTGATATCTGTATCTGGGTTAATGCAAAGCCTTGAGAGCTCAGGTTAATACCACCATATCGACACAGAGATGAAGGCTCGACTTTAAGGTGTGTTCCACTTAAGGAATCTTTTAAGCACTGCAAATGATTAGATCTTTCGATTCTTTTCAGTTTTGCATGCAGTTTACGGATTTTTAGCAAACGCATTATAGAAGTTCTAGGCTATTGCTTCCGCAAAGTCAAAAGAACTTGTATAATACCCCAGATATCAACTATCTATAAATACCTCGTATCTCAGAATCCGGCAATCTCTCAAACGAAATTTCGGAGTACTAAGTCCATATATCTGAGAGATGTTAAATCACAAGATTAAGCAGCTGTAAAATTTAGTTTATATCTCAGAAACAATTTACTAAACGTGTAAAGCCTATCGACACATCCACAGTAAGACTCGTTTATCACTTTTAAAACTTTACAATTCTTTAGTATACTGTGATAGTCCACTGATGTACTATCATTTCCTTTTTGACACAAAATTATTTTTGTCTATTTCAACTTTTTTGTACTTTTTGAATTTTTTTCATATGTTTTTGTATTTTCTAAAGTATTTCTCCCCTAAAATCAAAAACATATTTTTGTATTTTAGTTTTTAAGAAATACTAATCTAAAAGATATACAAACCAATGTGGATCACATGAACTCGTCGTCCGATCCATATTCAACCTTTGCCTCCGCACCTGTCAACAATTTTTTAATATCGTTAGGCCTCATTAGATATTTAAATCTTGTTAAAGGAAAAGCTTTGGTATAAAAATCAGCTTTTTGTTCATCGGTGTGGATTTTTTCAATTCGCACCAACTTCTTTTCATAGCTGTCACGAATGAAGTGATAACGAATTTCTATGAGTTTAGTTCGAGAGTGATGAACAAGATTTTTGGTTATGTCGATTGCTGCCTTATTATCTACATATAAAGGCGTATCAAGAAATTGCAATCCGTAGTCCCTCATCTGTTGGTGAATCCACATGATTTGAGAACAACAGCTGGAAGCAGAAATGTATTCTGCCTCACAAGTTGAGAGAGAGACCGTGGTTTGTTTCTTGCATTGACACGTTACTAATCGTGTTCCGAAGAACTGGCAACCAGCCATCGTAGACTTTGAATTCAGCTTGTCCACCCTAAAGTCAGAATCAGCATATCCCGTCAGATCAAAGTTATCGTTCTTTGGATATCACAAGCCGGTGCTTGGACATCCTTTCAAGTAACGGAATATTCTTTTGACTATATGCATGTGAGATACTCGAGGACTGGAATGATATCTCGCGCAAAGGCAGGTAGGATACATGATATCTGGGGGAGATGCCGTCAGATACATAAGAGATCCTATCATCGACCGATAGAGTGTATCATCCACTTTGGTTCCTGTTTCGTCAATGAAAATCCCGTGATTCAGCGCAAGAGGAGTAGAAAACGGCTTCGAGCTATCCATTTCAAACTTCTTCAGAATATCGTGAACATATCTGGTTTGATGAATGAATATGTTGTCTGGTAACTGATCAACTTGTAATCCGAGAAAGAATTTCATTTCGCACATAGAAGACATTTCGAACTTCTTCTTCATAATCTTCTCGAATTCTTTGCAAAGACTATCATCCGTTGAACCAAAGATGATATCATCCACATAGATTTGTACGATGATTAGATGGCTTCCGACTTCTTTGGTAAACAATGTACTATCCACTGTGCCTCTAGTAAAGCCGTTTCCAACGAGAAGTTGAGATAACGTCTCGTACCAAGCTCTCGGGGCTTGATGTAATCTGTATAAGGCTTTGTCTAGGAGATAAGCTTTGTTCTTGTTCAGCGGATCCACGAACCCTGGTGGTTGGCTGACGTACACTTGTTCGCGTAGCTTACCATAGAGAAATGCGGATTTCACATCTAACTGGTACACCTTAAAACCTTTCTAAGCTGCGAATGCAAGGAAAATGCGGATTGACTCTAAGCGTGCAACCGGTGCATAGACTTCCGTATAGTCAATTCCTTGCTGGTGGAGACCTTTGACAACCAACCGAGCTTTGTTTCTAACGATCACACCTCGATCATCCCTCTTGCACTTGAAGACCCACTTTGTATCTATTGCTTTTTGCTTCGGTGGTAAGTCTACAAGCCTCCAAACTCCTAGTTTCTTAAACTGTAGTACCTCTTCCTACATCGCTATCACCCAATTCTCATCACCCAGAGCTTCATTCACAGTCTTCGGCTCTATTTGAGATATGAAACATGAATAATAGCAGTAATCTTGAGTCGGAGCCACTCGGGTATAGAAACAACTTAATGCTTTGTTGGTTTGATTTCTTGTTCGCACACCAGTCTGTAACTCTCTAATAATGTTTGTTGAAGGATGATAAGAATAAGATCGTGGCATCTCCTCACTAGGAACATCAGTTGTACTGTTTTGATTTGTGACATTCAGATCAATGATCAAATCAACTTCAGGAGCTTTAGATGTAGCTTCATTTTGATTGCCCAGGCCAGCAGATTGATTCAACATGCTTGTTATCTGCTCGGATTCTTCATCGAAAGAGGATTCTCCATCATTATCGAAAGTCGGAGCTTCATCAGAGTCGAAATTCTGATTCTGAGAAGTATTGGGCTCTGAGGTTGTATTTCCTGGTTCTATGGAAACATTTGCTGGAGTTGTAGTAGGTTCTACTTCTGCTTCAGAAACTTGTTCTACCGGAACACCACTATTACTCGGACCTGCACCAGAAGATGATGTACCAACAGGGGGTTGATTAACCACAATTGGCCTTATAATATGTTCTTGATTTACCGACTGTTGAAGATAATAAAGAACTGCAAGTTCTTCATTAGACGGTTCTTCCGGCAAGTCGAATGACTTCCACAAATCTTGGTAATTGAACAACCACACATCGCCTTTTCTTTGAATAGGAGTTGTGTACCGGAAGAATCAACGTGTTGCGCTTCGATCACTTTTCTCAAATCAGGAACATAAACTCTTCTTAGCGGACTAGCGTAACCAACAAAGAAACCTTCAAGCAATTTAGCACCGAACTTTCCATCTTGATCAATCACTGTACACGGTGCACCAAACGGTTCTAGATATTTCAAATTTGGTTTCCTTCGGTTAATCATCTCGAAACATGTCTTTTTAGTTGGTTTGACAGTTAAGACTCTGTTTAAAGTGTAGCATGCCGCTGCAACCGCCTCACTCCAAAAGCTAACAGGAAGTTTCGAGTCTGCAAGCATTGTTCTTGCTGTTTCGATCAAAGTTCTTATCTTCCTTTCAGTTACACCATTTTGTTGTGGAGTATACGATGCACTGAATTCATGCAGAATCCCTTTGGCGTTGCAAAACTCTTTCATTTTGTTGTTCTTGAACTCCGTGCCGTTATCACTTCGAATACGTCTGACAGGCAGATGATATAAATTTTCGAGCTTCTTGAAGAGAATCACCAGATTTTCAAATGTTTCATCTTTAGTCTCTTGAAAGAAAACCCATGAATATCGAGAATAATCATCTGTGACAACTAAACAGTACAGATCTCCAGAAATACTTCGGACGTTCACCGGACCGAAAAGATCCATATGTAGACGTTCAAGCGGCAGCTTTATAGAATTCAGAATCTTCTTACGATGTGACTTCTTTTTCTGCTTCCCTTTCTTGCATTCAAGAGAATGATCCGTCATGTGGAAGCTTCGAAGATTCACCCCTCGACTAAATCGTTATAAACCAGAAAATTCATTTTCCTCAGATGTATATGCCTCATTTTTCTGTGCCATAGAATCGAATCCTTCTCCGTGGCTTTTGTGACAAATCATTGAGCCGATTTCGATGATGTTGTAGCAGTACCCATGTCTAACACATAGAGATCATTTTCACATACGCATGAGAATCCAATCATCCGGAATTTTGAAACCCGACTTAAGAATCATGCACTCCTTATCATTAAAATGAACTGTGAACTGCTTATCGCCAATCTGTGAGATACTTAGAAGATTGTTCTCTAGCTCGACAATGTAATTCACACGATCAAATGATACCACACCACTTGAAAGCTTTCCTTCAGCTATAATCCGACCTCCTTGGTTTCCAGCGAAGCCAACATACCCTCCATTAATTGCTTTGATGTCGAAGAGTAGCGTTTTCATCCCGGTCATGTGCCTTGATGCTCCGCTATCCAAAATCCACTTTGATAATATGGATCTTTGGAGCCCCTGTACACATTAGCAATTCAGTTAAAAAGTGCAACCCAAGCCTTCTTGGTCTTGGGTTTGGGATAATAAACTTCATAATCATCCTCAAAATCATCATCTAAGATATCATCGACATTATCGTTTTCAAACTTGACCTTTTTCTTATCTTTTGAAAGTTTGACAGTTTCAGTTTTATCTTTTGAAACAGACACTTTGTCGACCTTGACCGTCTCAGACTTTGCAACTTCAGATGTTGTTGTTTTCTTTTTGATAACCCAGGATTGTGAGTTAATCCTTGTTTTCATTTGTAAAACCTTGAATCTTTTTTTCGTTTGTTTTGGAAGTTTCACCTTGCTTAAAAGTTGAATTTTCAAACTTTGATTCAGTTTTAGGTTTAACTTCAATTTTAAATTCATTTCTTTTCAGAATTTTGACAGATTTTAAATCTTTGGTTGCTTAAGTTTCTCAACATCTGAACTTGTTTTTCTTCGTGGATAAACATGCTTTGATTTCGGACACTTGCGAGCAATATGACCAATTTCATTGCATTTAAAGCAACTCCGAGTGTCATGAGAATGTCCACTAGTGGGTTTTACACCACTTGCAGATTTAGCCTTAGCCTGAAGTTCTTATTCTTTCTTAAATTCATCATTTGATTGCTTTCCAATCAAACTTTCTTCCTGAACCGTACTAGCCCCATACACAAATGTCATGTTTTTATCTTTATATTCACGAAATGGTGACTTTTTCTTATTCGGTTCTTTTTCTACATCCAAATCCAAACTCGTTCTCCTATGTTCCGGAAAGTCACCACCATTCCTTCGGTAGTTGTTTCTTTTAGGTTTAGAGTAAAACTTCTTTTCTTTAATTTCCAAATGTTCTGATGAAATTCAACGAGTTTGAAGAATTTATCAAGCTGATCTTCTTTCACATTCTGAATCGGAAAGCTATCGTCGAAGTATAGTCTATCAGAATCCTTAACTTTGTACATAACAATGTTAGGATCATCACTTAGGCTATCTTCCGATGATGTATCGTCATCTTCAGATTGTGAATCAGAATTATTCAAACTCGAGTTGGCGCTTTTAAAGCTGCCATTATCAGAATCATTCAAAACATTTTCAACAACATTTTTAACCACAGCTTCGCCATCATCACTTGTGTAGGTTATATCAATGTTCTCAGGCAGCTCATTTTTCTTTTCGGTTAAAAGTTCAATGTTGAGCGCCTTTTCCATCCCTTCAGCTTTCTTGCGATAATACTTTTCGCACAAGGGTGGTGGAACATTGCTATAATCTCCACGTTTCTTACCTTTGGCTTTCTGAACATTTTCTTCCGACTGAATCGTTGGAAGAATGTGATCAATGACGTAAGCATTCATGGTATAGCTTTTCAAAAGCTGTCATACTCTTTCAGTTTCGATTTTCATGTCTTGAAGCTCTTGTTTTACTTCAGCAATGTTGTTTATGTAAACATTAATAGCTTTTTGTTTTTCCATTAATGTAGCTTTTAACATTCTCAATGTGTCATGCTGTTCAATGTTATTATTATCAAGCCTGCTGTAATAATCTTTGAAATTGTTATTATGCACATTGAGTTCACTTATGATCTGAGACTTTTCAGCACATTGAACACATGGTTCAGCACATTTAGTACACGGTTTTTCAACCTCAACAATTTGTACTTTTACCTCCGGACCTACCTTTGTCAGATTTGCCATCATTGCTTTATTGGCGATCTCTGTGAAGTTTTCTTCATTCATTTCTTTGGTTACATTAATGACTTCTTCAACCACTTGTTTCTCCTCAGCAACATGCTCCGAAGATGTTTTATCACCAAAACAACCTGTAAAACTAGTAGTCATTTTAGGAGAAAGGATACTCTGCACCTTTGTGTGGTGATATTTCCTCTTCCTCTACTTGTTGCATGTATTCTTCTAGCATTGCACTTTCCATAGCTGCATCCTCAGCAGATGTATCTTCTACGATCTCAGCCATTAGAGCAACTCCGGTCTTTTTGGCAATATATGAATTCCAGTCAAAACCGTCATCTTCATTCGAAGCAACCATTGCTTTTTCTTTGGTATTGGATGGTTTCTCTTGGATTTTGACTTGAGTCTTCTTTGGAAATGGCTTATATTGTAGTGACTTCTTGTAGTATTCACTGCCACCTCCAAATGGACTTTGGTTACCAGTTGCTTCTGGATTCTTGCATTCTCTTTTGAAGTTCCCTTTTTGTCGGCATCTGAAGCAAGTAACCTTTGTTTTGTCGAATTCCAATTTGTTGCTTGAATTCCCGATGTCTCTACCAGTTAGAGCAACAAACTTAGTAACCCTCTGAATGATTAAGGCTAAGGACCATTTGATGTCCATCAGCTCGAGCTCTTCTTCATCCACTTGATCATAGTCTTCGGCAGTCATTTCCGGATTACCTATCTTCCCGGCCACCAAACTTTCGTAAGATTCCAACACTGTAGCAAGAAGTGCCATGTGTTGTTTGGCAACTTGTTCAGAAACGACGTTGCTTAAATTGACTGCAATGTTGTATTTAAACACATTTGGATCAGAATTTGATTGATCGTTCTGATTTGTCTGATTCTGATACGAAGAGTTTGAAACCGTGCTTGAATATGATGAACTCTGAGGACTCTGATCATATTTTGGATATGATTGAGTTTGGCTCTGTGGCGAATGATTCGAGGAATTCAGATTCACGCTAAAAGCAATTTGGATCTTCGGGCTAGTGATATTATCTTGAGCTCCTGTCTTGTAGTAGAGCACTGCGTCTTGACTAACGTTTGAATTCTTTGATTTGGCTATATTTAACAACTCCATCTCGTGCCCCTCCAACTTATCAATGAAAGTGGATAGTTTAAAGAATTCCCAGCTCGGACTTTCTTTGAGACCATGAGATATGTCGTCCATTCACCTTCAGGTAATGCGTCAGCCAGTTTATCAGTATATTCTTCTTTCGTCTTCTCAAGTCCATGTCTCCTCATAATCACTTTTAGATGACAAAACCTTTCGATCATTTGTTTCATCGTTTCGCCCTTGATCATCGTGAATATGTCAAATTCCTTCATGATCAGTGCTTTCTTGCTTTTGACCATTTCTGCACTTCCCTGGTATTTGTTCTTCAAGAATTTCCATAGTTCTTGTGCAGTTTTATATTCCGGTAGAAGCTCCAATATATCTTCTTTCACTGACTGTTGGATCAAACTTATCATTTCTTCCCGGCAACGTAAGCATCCTTTTGAATAGTAGAAACTTGATGATGTTGATAACATTATCATTTTCATCCCTGGGCCATGTATAACCAGTCTCTACTGCAACCCAGCTGTAAAAATACGTAGCTTGAACCCAGTTAGTGAACTTTTCTTTCCACCCCTTATATTCGTCCATACACATGAGTTTTGGCGGTTTCACAGATGTGCCCATCTCGTTATCAATGTTCACTTGATTCACCATTTGAGCATTTGATGCTGAAGCCGTCATGAATGCACTATGCAGATCTTCCATCTTGAAAAACTGACGAATATTACTGAAAAACACGTTCACAAACTTCAAAAAATGATTAGACTACTGACAAGTTCTGGCGAACTTGCAGTTTTAATAAAATCAGATTCAATTTTATACAAGTTCGGAAACACTTGTGTTAACAATTTTGAAATTTTCACCCTGGAACAAGTACGAGCGAACTTGTAAGATTTTCAAGATATTTATCAAGTTCAGGCGAACCTATACTAGATTATCAACACAATTTAATCAAGTTCGGGCGAACTTGATAAAAATTGAATGGGTAAGTTCGAGCGGACTTGTCTGAAAAACCTTGAAATTTAATCAAGGTCGGGCGGACTTGATTAAAAATGATGAATTTTTTAATCAAGTTCGAGCGGACTTGATTACAAGTTCGACCAAAACAAGTTTTCCAAACATGGTTTTTTTTCAATTTTTTGACATTAATTCATTTGAATTTGATGTTTAAACTCTCAGGGGTTTATCATCATTGTATTTTATATGACATATTCAAATTTTAGCAACTTTTATCCGTGAATTCATTGTTTTCCTTGAAAAATTAAGAAAAAAATGATAGAAATGAAAAGAATAAGAGTAGATCTTGCAATGATTCACCAAATGAGGTAGCCGTGGATCTGATACCACTTGTTAGATCACTCCTTGATAAGCACAGGAACCTAATTTGGTATCTAACGTTCATATAGGCGGAAACTATGTGACGGGTTAATCAAATATGCAAAGATTACTCGTTTAATTGTTGTTTATTGATCATAAAGTCCAAATACATGAAAGATCCTGATCGGGCAGAGCTTCGCCTCTGTCGTGACAAAGTTGCAAAAGTTACAAATGACAAAACATAAGTCACCTATTTATATTATTGCAAGTTCGCTTGGAGACAACAAGTTCGGGCGAACTTGTCTAGAACAAGTTCGGCCGAACTTGTTCCAACTTCACATTTCCGGGCAAACTTGTTATACCATTTAAATAAATACGACATTTCTATCATAATCTAGCCCAATTCTAAACAACCTCGATCCAAGACTAAGACATAGACATTATGTACTAACAAGGCCCAAGGACAAGGTGACATGGGCTAGGCCCAATGACATGCGTGCAAGGCATGAGGACAAGTGAAGGGCAAGGCCCGTTCACACACGATTAATACTCGATAACAAATATATATTTGTAAAATATATATACAATTAATAAATCTAACACACAAACTACCAACACTATAAAAACAATGAAGTTGTTCAAGGAAAACAAATAAATACATAACAATATTTCAAGATGAACAACTTGTGAGAGGTCCACCAAGACCTAAGGGTCTAATGAATTTAATACACATGTAGGATATACACGTGCACGGACACTCGAATCACATTTGTACGACTTTACGGAACTCAAACTTGTGAGTTCATGTCCCCCTTTTCTTTTAAATGTTTTCGGTTTTATAACACCCGGGGGGAAATACATGTTTTATGACAAATTTGTATGTTAGCTACAGGTTTAGATGATGACAATGATCGATGTGCATAAGTAGGATGATGGCATTGACGACAATAATAACCATTAATCACGTAGTGACCAAGGTGCAAAAGGTGTAGATCTATTGAGCTTGAGGCACACTCCACTCCTGGTTGGTATACCCTGGAGTGCTTTTGTGAGCCCAATTGATGCCAAAAGTTATCTCGGGTTGGTTAATTACTTATGAATAATATCGGGGGCTCGCTACCCATTGATAGATCCTTAAACCCAGGATTGATGACAATAACATACTCGGATTTCAATGATGGATTTCAACTATGACATTTTATACGAAAATAATAACTACATGAACTCGCTCAACTTTTGTTGATTTTTCAAACTTACATGTGGAAACAAGACTTGAGCCGGTGATAGACTTCGGAATGGGATGACATAACAACATTTGCCAACTTTTGGAGAATTTGCCTCTTATATCCCAACCTTGTATGGGTATATAGGAGTCAAAACCTCATTATGCTTATGACGAAAACAATCTTTCGATTATGATGTAATGAAACTAAACTATATTTTTGGATAACAAATGTAAACCCGTGGAAAACTTGTAATCATACTTTTGTAAATGTAAACTTAGTTTGTAACTTAATGTATGAAATGGCATCGTTGTTAATTATTATTTGTTTACATGATTGGATGCAATGATTACCTCATAGTCACACACTTGCTCTTCCACTACGACCAGGGTGTGAAAAATTGGTACCAGAGCTTCGATTGTAGTGAACCGGGGAAAAACTTTTACTAAGTTTGGTCTACAATCACTAAGGACTCTCACATGAAAACAAAGTTTATAACATCACAAAAGTATTTTCAAAAATATGACAAAATGATAAAAGGTTTTCATTGTGTCACATTGACATAAGGATCTATCACACGAGCCCAATTATAAGTAACTAGTAAGGTTTATACATGGTTAGTCTATAGTGGATAGACACGAAAACATTAAGATTACACGTGAAACTGAAGAACAAATTGCATGAGAAACAGTGATTAATGTTGGTACACAATGTCTATTGTCTAATTATTAGATCGAGTTTGTATGAAATAGGGTTAAAATGTTAGATTTGAAAGTTATTTATGTTTGTTGGAGGACAAGTTCGCACGAACTTGTAGTATAAAGGACAAGTTCGCACGAAGTCACACTTCATATGAACTTGGCCTGGTTGTTTTGGTGCGAACTTGGAACTCTATAAATAGCTGTCTTGGTTTCTCATTTGTAACAGTTTTTGCAGAAGTGATGGCGAAGCTCTGTCGGTTTAGGAACTTGAATGTAACTTTGAATCAATCAATAAACTGACTTAAAACGGATATCTTGTGTAAAATGTCACTAATTCATATAGATTCCGCATATATGGACTAGATACAAGTTAGGTACCTTTGCTATCGAAGGAACTCGATCCTACAAGTGGTATCAGAGCTATAGGATGCCTGATTTTTGATATCTACACAAGACATCTTCTATTTCTACCCATTTCTTCTTATTTTTCACCTTTTTAATGAATTCACAGTCAAAATGGGCTAAATTTTAAATATGTCGTGTTAAATCACCTAATGATAAACCCCTAAGAGTTTCAGACCTAAAATCAACCGAATTCATGTCGAAATTTACAAAAAAACCAAGTGTTGGAAAACACTTTGTGTCACACCCCAACCGAGGCGGGACGAAATAGATTGCTCATTGCTCATAAAACTAAATGTGACAATAATCAATTTAATCCAAATTTCATTTCATAGCAAAAGTCATTACAATACAAGGGAAAATCAAATAACAACATTAACTTGGCAAAATTTGATACAACAATATTAAACCTAAGCGTCTAAATGTGTATCTATCGTCCTTGCTACTTTGATTTCATAGCATCATCTCCATCAACCTGTAACATGTTTTAAAATAACAATTCAATGCAAAAGCAAAGGCGAGTACACAAGTTTAAGCATAGCATACGTATATGAATAAAGTTTAAACAAATCCTCATGGCAACTAGGATTTTACAAGAGCATATACAAGGCATGCAATACTAGTAGTCAAACCCTTAACGCAAACACGATATTTTAACATGGCCTCTAGATTTCATGAGGAGGGGGATGCGTTACGTCCTATAGCGCTATACATGTCAAATGAAGGCTAAATAGTTAATGACTAAGGTATTACATAAAGAATGTCCAAGATATAAGCATCAATGTAAACGATTCAAGTATTCATGGATATAGGATTGTTTGTGCATTTCATAAAGTTTATGTGTGGTGATTTGTATATGGAAAACATGTTACACCCAAAAGTGTTATAAACGAAAGTGGGTCGAGTGTACTCACGGTTTTGCTAAGTCTTCTAACTTGACAAGTCTGTGAAGGTAGTTGTTTGATGGGATGAATGCCGAGTTATCCTACAAGAGAAAAACGAAGGCGTATGAGTATTTTGGGGATGATGATGGAACATTCGTAATGGAGATTCAAAGTACGACAAAGTATATTATACGAAAATAGTCACTAAAAGTATTAGCACTTGTCTTTGATACTATAATAATCCATAAGGATTGAATGTGTTTTAATAGGTTCAATACCAATTAGAATCGTGACAAGGAACTATACACACTAGTGATAAGCTTCTTAACTTGATAGGTTACTACTAATCATCATCAAGGGTTCAGTTTTTAGGATTTATATTATGGTCCATATATACATATATAGTTATATAATCATGTAGGGGGTGGGAGGATGAACCATCCACTTTGGAACCTCTTGGTGTCATGTAAGTCAAGTAGGAGGTGGGAGGATTAACCATCCACTTTGGAACCTCGATTGGATTCACCACTACACAAGTGTCATAGACACAAGGAGGGTCAAGAATAATATGAATAATAACATAAATAACAAGAATGTAAATATTTTCACTATACCAAGTAGCCAAGTGAGCTACAACCCGGTGAGCACGCGTCGACACATGTCGATGGCTAGTCGGGGTTATGACACTTTCAAACTAGCAAACTAACTTGGGATAATGATGAAAATCATCAAGTGATGTGTGGTCTGATAGTTAGGATAACCCAAGCTAACCAAGGTGGACACACATGAACAAGTTCAAGAACGTGCATCACTTGTGAGCTTAAAGCTCTATGGAAACAGAAAGTTTGGAGTGTTTAAACACTCCTATTTGTATGTATAGCATGCCTAGGTTAGTCTCCTTAATCACCAAGTTGATTAGAAGCTCTAGCACACTAGGATGAATGAAGAAATCATGAGTTAAACAAGTTTTGAAAAGATTTTAAACACAACAGAAAGTTTTGGGACACTTTAGGGGCATTTCCAGGTCTGGATTCTCCATGGAGAACCCTTGGATTCAACCCTAAAGATTATCCAAGTAAAAAGAAAAAGAATCAAGTGATTTGAACAAGATTTGAGCAAGTTATGCTCACTTTTGTGAAGGAGGTACAATCTGCCTGAAATCTGAAGTTGTGAGTGTTCTTGAGGTTATTTGAGAGTGATTTAGGAAGGATTAGAGAGTAGTGAAAGTGGAAAAGGCTTGGAATTGAGGTGGTATTTATAAGGAAAGGTTTAGGGTTGGTTTGTGGTGATTAAATGGGGTTAAAGGTGATTAGGGAGATGAGCTTGAGTAGGATCCGTGCTTATTTCGCGAGCCAAAACACTTTCTGCCTGCCCAGTAGGTCTTACGGACCGTAAGGCTTTCCCTTGCGGTCCGTAAGGACCAGGTCCGGGGAGAAAGTTTGGTTTTTGTTATTTTGTTCAAACGTGACGGGTTTAATTGCATTTCTAAGGCATTTTATGAATAACTAAGGTATTATAAGCATAAATAACATGTCACAAGGTATATGTATGCATAAAATGAATACGATTGAGTAAGAATATCATGTTCAAGTCTTGAATAAGTATAATCATCACGTTTTGCAAGTTTGTCACACGAATACGAGTATCACGAATATGTTTCACATGTTCAAGTGTATGCATAAGTATAAGTATAAACGATTATGAATTAGAAATACATGAATAAAATACGAGTTTTCATTACGATCCAAGTCTCAGAATACAACGATTACAACGACAAATCGAATACAAGATACAATGCTTTCTGAAAATAGAAATACAATACGAGCTAGCTATAAATAGAAAGTATGAAATGCGAGGCTTTACACTTTGTCCGAAGTAGATTGAACAACTTCGCATGAAGTTGTATTCAAAACTGTTAAAACTGTCTTTGTCTCACTTCGCACGAAGTTGCAATCTAAATTGTTGAAGTTGTTTTTGTGATACTTCGCACGAAGTTGTTAAAGAATATTTTTGTAAAAAAACTGAGCAAGTTCGCACGAAGTGAGTCTAAGATTTTTCAAAAAATTGATACTCAAGTTTGTACGAAGTTGTTTGTGAACTAACCAAATTTTCAAGTTTTTCAAGTGTGTTTCAGGTATAATTTTTACTGTTTTGAGATGGAACCAGAGTTTTTTCAATGTGTTCGCTACCACGACTGTTCAAGCAGCAAATGTAGTTGCTCAAATCAACTTAGAAAACGAGATGGGTACTTCCGTAAAGCCGCCCAAGTTGTTGAGTCTTGATGAGTATGAAAGCTGGAGAGAAGTTTGAAAACTGGGTGCAAGCGAATCATTTATTGCTGGCTCGCGATAGGAACTAAGTACAAATGGCCAGTAAACGAGCATGGCTTGGAGATTCCTATGTCGAAGTTTTCTCCTGCAGAAAAAGATTTGTATGTGTACAAAAAGAAGATGATGAGCTTTTTGCTACAATCAATTAAAGAGGATATTTTGATGGTACTACGACACGATAACTATTCACAAACTTTGTGGAATGCGTTACGACGAAATATCATGGTAGCACGGAAATGAGAAAAAGCAAGAAGGCTCTACTCAAAAAGGAGTTTGACATCTTCAACATGATGAAAGGAGAGTCGATGAAACAGCTGATAGAACACTACTGTCATCTGGTTGTTCAACTTAGGAGGCATGAGATTCACAAGACAAATGATGAATTGATAGGTAAGTTAGCAGACACACTACCAGAGGGGGAGTCATCTACTTATCTGATAGTGCTGAATAACGGGAGTAACTACAGTAACTACAGTTTATCTGAATTCATAGAGAAACTTGAGGGACACGAGATGGAGTTGCAGAGATTGCTAGATCAAAGAGTGCACAAGTTCTGCAGGAGGTCGGGTTGTACTACAAGAATGGAATTCTTGAAACTCCAAGTCCTAAAATACAAACCGCATTCGGTGCAAATACTTGTTCTTCTGGAAACTCTTTTCAAGGTCAACCAAATGTTCAATCATTTCCAAGTAAAACTCCGAATACATCTCATTCAAGCTCAAGCTCAAGTTCTGCATTTCAAAGTCAAGCTAATCAGTCAAGCCAATCAAGTTCCGACCCAAATGTGTTACAATACAACATTGCGGTCAACTTAAAGAACGTGTTCCATGAACAAACCGCCAGAAAACACATGGCTTTACTTGGGACTGTTCTAGAGTAGTATGAAAGTTTGATTGTGGGTAGAATTGGTAATCCTGAAATAACAGCTTAAGACTATGATCAAATCGATGATGAAGAGTTAGAATTGATGGATAGAAAGTGGTGTTTGGCGTCGATAATTCGAAGAGCTACAAGACTTATTGCGCTCACTGGAAGAGATATAGGAGATTCTAGTAACAAATTGGAATTTGATAAATCCAAGGTGACGTGCTTCAAATGTAGAGAGAAGGGGCATTTCAAGCGTGAATGCACAAAAAGAGAAGCAAGCAGCAATCGGAATCCGTTTGGAAACAACAATGACTACTAAAAGGGCTATGCATTACAAACCACCTCCTCCACAAACAAGAAATGTACAAATTGAGGATGGTTCGTCAAACTCAAAAGAAAAATCTCTAGTAGTTACACAGGAAGATGAAGGATTCGACTGGAATAAATACATTTACAGGAATGCAAGCGTAGCTTTGATGGCTGAGATTGTGAAAGAGCCAGAATCGGGGATTGATGAAGCAGCTCTGGAGGATGCAATCATAGGGGAATACATGTAGAGATCTGAAGAAGAAATGATCTACCATGAGACCATGAGAGGCATTATTCCACCTAACTTACAATCTCATTTTGCAGGATGCTTAGAATGTAGTTCCAGGAACAACCAGTGGAAGCAAAGAAAGCTAAGGTCGAGGAGATTATCGATGTGACACAAGAAATGAATGAGGAGAATCTTACCAAAATTGCAGATAAAGCTGTGATGGCTAATCTAAGAGAGGTAGGTTCTAAGGTTGAGGTAAAGGTAATAAAAAAGAGGTGATTAAGGTGCAAGTCATGGAGTTTGAAAAACCTTGCACAAAATGTACTAAACCTTGTGAACAATGTGCTAAAAAGACATTAATCATAAGTGATCTAAACATGCATAATGAACATTTCAGATTTGATTATCAAACAATGCAAGAAGCTTATGATAAAAATGAAAGGTACTTACAGCATGGTTGAGCAAGCAAATTTGGAACAAAATGAAACAATCAAAATGTTAAAAGCAACATTGTTGGATAAACAAGGTGCTATTAACATTTATATTAACACCATTGCTGAGCTCAAACATGAACTGCAAGAAATAAAAACTAAAACTGAAAGAGTAAACCAATTGTTACTCAGTTATACAACGAATGCTTACATCATCGATCATATTCTTCCAACAATTGCGTCGGAAGAAGATGATAAAAAGACAAAAGGTAAGAAAAGTGCAGATTATAGAAATGTTCCACCTCCATTGTGTGAAAGCTATTGTCGAAAGAAAGTAGAAGGAATGGGGAAGGCGCTCAATTTAAACTTAAAACTGAAATGAAAGATGAGCTGCCTGAGAATATTGACATAATCTACATTAAATCTAACGATGACATTGAAGAAATCATTAATATCATGGTTGAAAGTGTGTTGGAAAGTGATTCTTATGGTGGCAGCTTTGAAAGCGCCGATTCGAGTTTGAATAGTTCAGAAAGTTCACAATCTGAAAATTAAGATGGTAATCTTTCGGAGAATAGCCTAAGTGATGATCCAAACATTGTGCTATACAAAGTTAAGGATTCTGATAGACTATACTTTGATGAAAGTTAAGTTTTCTGATTCAGAATATGAAAAAGATCACATTTACAAACTGGTCAAACTTGTTGAAGTTACATCAGAAGGCCTGGATAAAAATGAGAAGAAATGTTATCAAAATCGAAGAAAGTGAAGAAACGGTGGGGACTTTCCTGAAAACCGGAGAGGGGGATTGGTTTTTGAAACAAAAGAAAATGAGAAGAAAAAGTTCATGAATATAAAAAGAAAAAACATGAAGTTCGTGTTTGGGACTAACACAGTTCGTGAAAAAGGGTTCGATTGGAAAACAATGGAATGATGAATTTAAAAAGGAAAAAGAGCTTCGAGAACAGATTGAATCCACAAGTGGAGTAAAATCTACTAGTGAAAAATCTGTTGATACACGGACATGTTTCAAATGCAATGAAGTAGGTCACATTGCAAGAAAATGTCCGAAATCAAAGTCTGATCATCGAAGAAAAACAAGTTCAGATGATGAAAAATCAAAGAAACCAGAGATTGTTCTAACAAAGATTTTGAAAAGAAACAATGAATCTAAATCTGAAGAAAAACCTAAAACTTGTAAAGTTTTCTAACTTTGAGAAAGGGGAATCTTCGAAAACAAATGAAGAAAGCGATTCAAAATTTTATGTTAAAAAGGAAAGAATGAAATCTCAATCCTTGATTCCGAAAAAGAGTTCATCATCATCTGAAAGTGTTAAACCAACTGGATCAGTCAATACCAAAGATTATAATCAAAAAAAGACTGATCAGTGGGTTCCAAAGAAAGATGTGAAAATTCCAACATTTGATATCCCAAATCCACCCAATACAGACAAGGCTTGGGTTTCCCTTTTTAAGTAATCACTTTTACATGTGCTGGGGCTTCAAAGGTCTATCTTATCAAAGTGGATTATGGACAGTGGAGCTTCTCGACACATGACAGGGATGCGAGCCTTAGTATATGACATCAAATCTGTCAATGGAGGCTACGTTGGATTTGCTGGAAATCAAGGTGGAAGAATCATTGGTGAAGGAAAATTATCTAATGGCGTGGTATCTTTCGATAAGGTCAATTACATTGATGAATTGGAGAATAATCTTCTAAGTATCTCCCAGATTTGTGACAAGAAGTTTACTACTCATTTCAACGACAAGGAATGCATGATATTGAAGTCGGGTTTCAAAATTCCAGAAGAATGGATTCTTATGCGCGCCCCGCAAGAGAATGATTTGTACGTACTAGATATGGGTATTGCCACAACTACATCAAAGTCGGCACAATGCTTTGTCACGAAGGCCACAAAAAAGAGTCGATTTTATGGCATAGAAAGATGGGTCACATTCACTTAAGAAAGATGAATTTCCTGGTTCACAACAATTCGGAGGAAGGAGTTAATTTGAAGAGCTTTCACATGAACGACAACTGCTTAAGCTGCAAGAAAGGAAAGCAGATCAAAAAGTCTCATCTGGAAAAGCTTCTGAACTCCATAAAGCTTCCACTAGAACGTCTTGTATGGATCTTTTTAGGCCGGTGAATGTCAAAAGCATTTCAGGAGATCTATATTGTCTAGTTGTTATAGATGACTACTGAAGATTTTCATGGGTGTTCATTCAAGAAAGAAAAGATGAGACATTTCAAAATCTGATGATACTTTTCAGAAAGCTTGATAATTTGTATCGCTTACCACAAAAGGATTCGAAGTGACAATGGTACAGAATTCAAGAACAGCCGCATGACTGAATTTTGCAACGAAAAAGGAATTCTTCATGAATTCAATGCTCCTTATACTCCACAACAAAACAGAGTGGCTGAGAGGAATTACCGCACGTTTACTGGAACAGCAAGGACCATGCTTGCTGATTCTAAACTTCCTGTTAGCTTCTGGAGTGAAGCAGTTGCATCAGCTTGTTATACGTTGAACAGAGTCTTAACTGTTAAATCTACCAAGAAGACATGCTTCGAATTGCTAAACCAAAGGAAACCTAATTTGGAGTATTTAGAACTATTCGGATCTCCCTGTACAGTTATTGATCCTGACGGGAAGTTCGGTGCACGATCATTAGAGGGTTTCTTTGTTGGCTTACGTCATCGATCATATTCTTCCAACAATTGCATCGGAAGAAGATGATAAAAAGACAAAAGGTAAGAAAAGTGCAGATTATAGAAATGTTCAACCTCCATTGTGTGAAAGCTATTGTCAAAAGAAAGTAGAAGGAATGGAGAAGGCACTCAATTTAAAAGTTAAAACTGAAATGAAAGATGAGCTGCCTGAGAATATTGATATAATCTACACTAAATCTAATGATGTCAGTGAAACAATCATTAATAACATGGTTGAAAAGGTGTTGGAAAGTGATTCTGATGGTGGCAGCTTTGAAAGCGCCGATTCGAGTTTGAATAGTTCAGAAAGTTCACAATCTGAAAATGAAGATGGTAATCTTTTGGAGAATAGCCTAAGTGATGATCCAAAAATTGTGCTATACAAAGTTAAGGATTCTGATAGACTATACTTTGATGAAAGTTTTCCGATACAGAATATGAAAAAAGATCATATTGACAAAATGTTCAAACTTGTTGAAGTTACATCAGAAGATCTGGATAAAAATAAGAAGAAATATCATCAAATCCAAGAAAGTGTTGAACAATTACCTAAGAAATAGTGGGGACTGAGAAGAAAACCGTGAAAGACGTTCCAGTTGTATGTGACTTTCCTAAATTTTTTCCCGATGATTTACCTGGTTTACCCCCTACTCGCGATATTGACTTTCATATTGATCTCGTTCTCGATGCTACACCTGTCGCAAAAGCTCCATATCGCCTTGCACCATCCAAAATGCACGAGCTATCTAGCCAACTCTAAGAGTTGCTTGATAAAGGTTTTATACGCCCGGGCACGTCACCATGGGGCGCACTCATTCTTTTTGTGAAAAAGAAGGATGGATCGTTACGAATATACATCAATTATAGGGAACTTAACAAGCTTACACCTACCCGCTTTCACGAATCGACGATTTGTTTGATCAACTTCAAGGTGCTACCTATTTTTCGAAGATTGATTTATGTTCCAGCTATCACCAGCTACATCTACAAGAGCAAGACACTCCGAAAATCGCATTTCGTACTCGCTATGGCCATTATGAATTCGTGGTCATGCCTTTTGGTCAAATGAACGCACCTGCGGTCTTCATGGACTTGATGAATCGTGTGTGCAAAACCTTCTTGGATCGTTTCGTCATTGTGTTTATCGATGATATTCTTATCTACTCGAAGTCGAGAGCCGAACACGCGTGACATCTTCGTTTAATTCTTGAACTTCTTCAAGGAAATCGTCTTTATGCTAAGTTCTCCAAGTGTGAATTTTGGCTTAAGGAAGTTCAATTCCTCGGTCACATTGTCAACGACCAAGGAATTCACGTCGATCTCACGAAGATAGAAGCTGTGAAGAGTTGGATTACACCGAAGACTCCATCTGAAATCCGTTCCTTTCTCAGATTGGTGGGTTAGTACCGTCGGTTCATCGCCGATTTTTCAAAGATCGTTGTACCTCTTACCGCGTTAACTCACAAGAATAAACCTTTTGTTTAGGGTTCCAAACAAGAGAAAGCCTTTCAAACTCTCAAGCGTATGCTTTGCAACACTCCCGTCCTCGTACTTCCCGATGGAAATGATAACTTTGTCATTTATTGTGATGCCTCTAACCTAGGTCTTGGTTGTGTTCTTATGCAACAAGACAACGTTAACGCGTATGCGTCTCAACAACTCAAGATCCACGAGAAGAACTACACCACCCATGACTTTGAACTCGGTGCAGTTATTTTTGGTTAAAGATATGGCGACACTACCTTTACGGTACAAAGTGTACAGTCTTCACCGACCATAAGAGCTTACAACATATCTTCAATCAGAAAGAACTGAACATGCGCTAACGTAGATGTGTTGAATTTCTCAATGACTATGATTGCGAGATACGCTACCATCCCGACTATATACATAGCATTCGTAATGGTGGAGCCTAGAACGATCTCGAAGTCCTGATTCGCGAAGCTCAGCACGCATGCTTCAATGAGAATACTTTGTATGAGGAAATGAAATGTGGAGCCGAAACTCAATTAGTGAATAAACCGAACGTCGTCTTTCACTATCTCGACCGTATTTGGATTCCCATTTGCAATAAACTCTGAGAGATATTGATGACTAAAGCTCGCAAGTCTCGATACTCCATTCACCCCGGTGCCGACAAGATGTACTAGGACCTCCGTTCTACGTATTAGTGGGGGCATGAAAAAGGATATCGCTCTGTATGTTTCGAAATGCCTAACTTGCGCAATAGTTAAAGCCAAACATCAACAACCCTATGGTTTACTTGAGCAACCCGTAATCCCGATATGGAAATGGGAAAGTTTAGCTATGGACTTTGTTACGAAACTCACTCGCACGTCAGTTGGTCACGATAGCATTTGGGTTATCATTGATCGTCTTACGAAATCTGCTCATTTCCTTCCGGTACAATAAGACTTTAAGGTTGAACGATTAGCACAAATCTATACCGACGAAGTCATTTGTCGACACGAGAAGCCTCGTGACATCATCTCTGACCGCGACGGTCGTTTTACGTCACGTCTCTGGGGAACATTCCAATCCGCACTTGGTACTGCTCTTAATCTTAGTACCGCATTCCATCCTCAGACCGACGGCCAGACTGAGCGCACGATCTGCACCCTTGAAGACATGCTTCGATCGTGCATTATAGATTTTGGTGGTAACTGGGATTCGCATTTACCCTTAATAGAGTTTTTGTACAATAATAGTTATCATACTAGTATACAAATGGCCCCCTTTGAGGCACTATACGGTAGAAAATGTCAATCGCCTATCGTTTGGCACGAGATCGAAGACGCACAGATCACCGGTCCCGAGCTAATACAAGAAACGACAGACAAAATTCTCCAGATTAAGGACAATCTCCTAAAAGCTTGGAGTCGTCAAAAGAGCTATGCCGATAAATGACACAAGCCCCTACAGTTCAAAGTTGGAGATCACGTCCTCTTAAAGGTTTCTCCTTGGAAAGGGGTGATCCGGTTCGGCAAGAAAGGGAAACTAGTGCCACGATACGGGGGTCCCTTTAAGATTCTGGAAAGAATTGGCAAAGTGGCCTACCTGCTCGAATTACCAGTAGAACTCAGCAACATACACCCGACCTTCCATGTGTCAAACTTCAAAAAGTGTCTGGTCGAATAAAATCTTCATGTACCTCTTGAGGACTTACATATAAACGAGACGCTGCACTTCATGGAAAAGCCAGTAGAGATCATGGATTGAGAGATCAAGAAACTTCGTCTCAATCGCATTCCAATTGTGAAAGTCAGGTGGGAAGGAAAACGCAGCGCCGAGATCACTTGGGAACTTGCAAGAGATATGAAAGCTAAATACCCACATCTCTTCGTTACGTTGATAATTTGAATTTTAGGATCAAATTCCATAAAGAAGGGAAGACTGTAACAACCCGACATTCCGGTTGTCACTACTTTACCGTTTACTTCATTTTGTAACAACCTTGTACTCTGATATTCTATTATAAAAGGGTTAACAATACTTTAAACGCATTTGTAGCTCCCTCTAGCCCCGATTGATTAAAAAGAAATAGAATTGGAAAAGTCCAAAGAAGACTTGTGATCACCTATGATAGATCTGGTTGTTCTCTCTCCTCCTCCTTTTCGCTTAATATCGCATTTAGACGCTTGATACTCGAACACTCATCACAACACAAACTTAACGCGGTTATATATGTCATTATGTGTGTTTTTGTGTATATATGTTTTGTGCTCGCTTAAACGCTCACTCGCTCATCGCTTAACTCAATTCATCGCATTAATACACAACACAACGCTTATTGCATCACTAAAACACTTCAACTCACTTGAACTAACTAATACAAACGAAAACACCCAACAAATAGCCGACGAGCGAACTGGAAACGACTCGCACAAAGCAGACCAGTTCGTACGAACTGGGCACTTCGTACGAGGTGTCTAATTCGCACCAACATTCCCAACTCGCACGAATTGCTCTCCCACCCTCCTTCCTCCTCCTCTGTAAATACCACACTCACTCCCGCGCACTCCCATTGCTGCCACTTTGCACTGGCCATCCTCTACCCACTTTTCTCTGTTTTCCAAGTAAGTAATAGCTTTTTTCACACAAACCACAACAATCTCCACAACGATTTACACGAGATTATCTCCGATTTCATCCAACCTTATTCTGTTTATGAAACCTTCATCTTTTACATAAAACTTTCTGATTTTACCTCAGATTCATGTTTAAACGAGTATATTGGGCTTAGCTTTGGCTTCCCAAGTTAGAAATCTTGCTATTTAAAACTCACCAAGTGTTTAATCCTAGGAAAACAATTTTAAACTTGATTTTTACACTAAAACGGGCCAAAACCGACATATGTTTCGTACACTAGATAGTGGGACAAACGGTGTCGAAACCGTCATGAAAAGGACTCGAAATTACATCCGTTTCAGGCGAGAACTTAGTCTCAGACGCACGAAAACGCAAGACAGTCACTCGTGCGGACTGGACTGGCTCGTACGAACCAGTCCAAGTTCACACAAGAAACTAACTCGCTCCAAAGACCTTTTCGACTCTAGTTTTGATCAGTAGCTTAAGGCTGGAAGGATAAACACTCGATTTCACAAAGAACGACACGAAAAAACACTTGATTTTGGACACGAAACAGGTCAACTCGCACAGGCAGAACTCGTACGAACTGGCACAGCTCGTATGAACTGGCTTATGCCCTGCACGAATCTCTGTTTCGACCGTTTCAGCAGTATGGAAGACTGATGCACTTTTATCCCCGCGTGCAGGCTGGTCCGGCACTCTCCCCGCTCCATATAGCTCGTGTTTAACTGTTTAAACACGCACTGTGAGTATACTTGACCCCTTTTCACTTTAACGCACTTTTTGGGTGTTATATACGTTCTCTACAAAAACTAGACTGGGCACGACACTTAATACACTTTAAATGCAAACCGCTCTCGCATGTCTATACATGAAACGCTAAATTGGTGTGTGCTATGCTGACGCTTGATGACTCGCATACCACCCTTAACATGATAGCGCTATAGGTTGACCCACCACCCGTAGGTTCGAGGGTTGTTAAGGTTCGCTTTACTTTACTTGTTTACGTACGTGGACACGTGACGCACATCTCACACGCAGTCTAGTTGGTTAGCTTGTATCGATGTCAATAGCTTACACGTTTACTTATTCTACGTTTATACATGCTGGTTATGAGAAACGCTTTTATTACTATTTACTTATGCCAAACTTGTGTACTCACCTTTACATGTTTGTATTGACTTTTATTTTAACGTATGTAATAGGTTGATGGATCGTATGCTGGAAATGAATTAGGCTCTAGATACACGCCTAATTTAGTTAAGTTTTTGTTATGTTGCTTGAGACAATTTGCATTTTATTTTTGGATGTTTGTATGGATTTCGTTTAGTATTTATGGAATTTGAACATAATTAATTATTGTCGTAAAAATAGTTGTTATGGATGCTCTCGAGCAATCTCGTCACTTAGTGCGACATCCCGATGTTTCCGCCATTGGTTGGGGTGTGACATTGAAGCTGGTTTCATGGAAGAAGTGTAACAGTTCTTTGCTTCCTGTTGATCATTTTCTATTTTCACCACCCCCCACGGAGTTGGTAGCTTCACACATTGATGGTATGTCGAGGGGACTGCCTTTATATCGTGTATCCAAAGCCTGCCAAGAATAACATTGCAACAGGATAAACAATCAATAACACATAACTTTTGTATGGAATTTACTCCCTCAATGTATATTGGGAGTTTGATGTCCCCCATTGTGTTTTTCCTCTCGCCACTGAATCCTACGAGGGCTTATGATCTTGGAACTATTTCAGTCTCTGGGATGTTCATCTTTTTCAGGACATCAAGCTGAATAATGTTGACGGAACTTCCTCCATCGATAAGGATCCTGCAAACAAAGTGGCTAGCTATAAATAAAGTAATGACTAAACCATAATAATGAGGGTCCTGGATATCAATATGATCATTCTCATCAAAGGATATGATTTTCTACTCGGTCAGAATGGAGGTTCGGATGGGCCTATCTCCACTTTCCAGTGTCTCCTTCGCATGCCTCTTTGCTGCAGAGAATGAGGTTCCGCATATGTCAGACCCTCCAGAAATGAAGTTGATGATTTGAGCGTTTGCAGGTGGAGCAGGAGCTTTTTCGGGCACTTTTTCAGGATCCTACATCCTTGATTTCTTCCTTCCGAGTAACTCTTTTAGGTAACCCTTACTAAGCAGGTAACATGTCTCCTTCCTGAGCGCTATACATTCATCAGTAAGGTAGCCAAAGTCTTCATGGTATGCACACCATTTTGATTTATCCTTAGTGGACGTAGACTTTTCATTCTTCTTGGACCACCTAGCTTTTTCACCTAAATTCTGCAAAACAATGATTAGTTCACTATTATCAGCAAAAAAAAAACAATATTAAGATATGTGAGGATATTCCTCATCATCCTCTTTTTGTTCAACTGAATGAACATTTTGATTGTCATGCTAAGAGTATTGCTTGGATCGATTATTCTTGTAGAAGGATCCTTGCTTCTCCAGTTTAGATGATCCTGATAACATGTCCTGTATCCTCTTATCATCCTTTAGTCTGATGAACCTTAAGGCCCTGTTTCTCACTTCATCTAAGTTCCTGCAAGGTGTAATAACAAGGTCATCACAGAAAGGAGAATCTTTTTGTAATCCCATCTTAAACGCTTCTACAGCGGTAGCAATGTCCAACTTTGGTATTTCCAAAGATTATCTACCAAATTTAGTAACATAAAAGTGATTCATCACGGGATTGGGTGATCCTATTTAAATCACTAGTTAACCTCTTGAAAGTCCTACTACAAGAAAACTGATTATTGAATAAGTTAACTAAATGTTAAAATGAAGTTATAGAGTAAGGAGGAAGACTTAGCAGCCATTTTAACGTTGATCCAGTAAGTGTGGATCCAAAGCCTTTGTACAGACAGACTTCTTTCAATCTTTCTGGAATGGGGTTTGTTTTGGTCAAAAAATACCAAAGCAATTAAGTGATCAAAGTTAGTATGTGAGGTAGCGTGCTATTGTGGTTTGCAAAAATGTTTTTCGTTGGTTGATTATGAAAACAGTTTCAGGATATAGTTTCAGGATAATGAACTATATCAAAATGATAAATGAATGCGATAAAAGTAGAAATTGACACAGGATGTACGAGGAAAGCCCTTGATCAATCTAGATCGCTGACATAAAACCTTGGGAGCTGACAATCGACAGCTGCCTTGTTCTTCTTATTGATTAAACAGCAGGATACAACTTCGGGATACTGCTTGGATCAGCTCTAAGTGTTACAATGATCGAATAATGTATGTGTCGTGAGTCTTTGTGATTGTTGCTGTAATTAGAAAGTGAAAGTGTACGAGATTGTGTGTCCTCTGCTGTTGATCCGAGCCCCCTATAAATAGTATTTGAAAATAACAAACTATCCTATATTCTAGGGATGCCTTGAATATTCCCTGTGACCGTTGCAGACCCTTTCTTCGGCTCCAACGTTCGTATCCTAACTGTTTTGAGCGAGTCTTCGGGTAGACCAGGTCTTCATATCCGTTGGTACCTTGCAACCAAAGATTAATGTTAATAGTGAGTAGGATACCCCCGCAGGATGTTACCAATATCCGGGTTCAGTATCCCGGTCGCAACATCATACATATAATATCAGTATATGTCATCAAGATATAAGTCAGAAATTCCAAAAATATCAGGATATGTCATCAGGATATAAGTCAGAAATTCCAAAAATATAGCTGTTGGGATCCTGGAACCAAATGGGTATATTTTTACCTTACGCAAATCGAGGAACTTAATGGGATGTAGACGTTGATAAGACAGCTTGTAACTCCCGAGGTGAAATTTATTCATTACATCCTATCTCTAGCCTATATCTTCTCATTCTTTTTTTTTTCAAAATCAGCCATCCTTCTCAGAATATCCAGGTATAATTTCTTCCTTTCTCTCTTAAAATTCCATCGGTCTTTCTCTTTTGATGGCTGCAAGAACCCGATCACAATCCGACGAATCTGCCTCCCCTTTTACCATCCAAAACCTTCTCAAGAACCCCGAGAAGGAGATATGCTCTTTTGATAACGCCGATATCGCCGCACTTAGGGCCTCCGGCGCCTTCCCCGACGGAGCGGTCATACGTCCGTTTGACCGAACCCTTCGATCAGACTTGTCGTCCAAGGAGTGGATCTGCTTTTCGGCATACACTTTCTCTCTCGGTCTCCGGTATCCTTTCCCCAAGTTCATAATGCAATTTTTTCGTAAAACTGGTCTTAGTTTTGCCTAAACAATGCCCATGGTTTGGAGGGTGTTGATTGTACTCAATAAAATCAAAACCTTCCACTTCCTTGATCGCTGCCTCGAGGACATCCCCATAGCCTACCGTCTTCGTTCCAATTGCAACAGTCGATTCTTGCTCTTTTCCACTTCTAATGTCACACTCCAACCGATGGCGGAAACATCGAGGCGGGACGAATAGATTGCTCATTGCTCATTACTCATAAAACTAAACGTGACAATAATTAATTAAATCCAAATTTCATTTCATAGCAAAAGTCATTACAATACAAGGGAAATTCAAATAACAACATTAATGTGACAAAATTTGATACAACAATATTAAACCTAAACATCTAAGTGTGTATCTATCGTCCTTGCTATTTTGATTTCATAGCATCATCTCCATCAACCTGTAACATGTTTTAAAATAACAATTCAATGAAAAAGCAAAGGCGAGTACACAAGTTTAAGCATAGCATACGTATATGAATAAAGATTAAACAAATCCTCATGGCAACTATGATTTTACAAGTGCATATACAAGACATGCAATACTACTAGTCAAACCCTTAATGCAAACATGTTATTTTAACATGGCCTCAAGATTTCATGAGGAGGGGGATGCGTTACTTCCTATAGCACCATACATGTCAAACGAAGGCTAAATTAGTTAATGACTAAGGTATTACATAAAGAATGTCCAAGATATAAGCATCAATGTAAACGATTCAAGTATTCATGGATATAGGATTGTTTGTGCATTTCATAAAGTTTATGTGTTGTGATTTTGTATATGGAAAACATGTTACACCCAAAAGTGTTATAAACGAAAATGGGTCGAGTGTACTCACGGTTTTGCTAAGTCTTCTAACTTGACAAGTCCGTGAAGGTAGTTGTTTTGATGGGATGAACGCCGAGCTATCCTACAAGAGGAAAACAAAGGAATATGAGCATTTTTTGGGATGATGATGGAACATTCGGATTTAAGATTCCAAATATGATACCCAGTAGCCAAGTGAAATACAACCCGGTGAGCACACTTTAACACACGTCAAAGGCTAGATGGGGTTGTGACACTTTCAATCTAGCAAACTAACTTGGGATAATGATGAAAATCATCAAGTGATGTGTGGTCTCAAAGTTAGGATAGCCCAAGCTAACTAATGTGGACACACACGAACAAGTTCAAGAACTTCCATCACTTGTGAGCTTAAAGCTCTATGAAAACAGAAAGTTTAGAGTGGTTAAACACCTCAGATTTGTATGGAACAACCTTGTTTTTAAGCACACTAATCATAGACTTGATTAGTGGCATAAGGACATAGGTTTGTATAAGTAAAACATGAGTTTTCTTTCAAAATATGAAGAATCAAAAAGATAAAAATGAGCAGAATTATAGGTGCACTTTGGACCTCAAAAATGGTGAGGTTTCACCTTAGTTTGCCCAAGCAAACTAGTGAGAACCTTCCTAGAGGTTATCCAAGTGTTGTAGAAGAAGAAACAAGAAGAAAATTGAAGTGGAAGTGAGTTAAAACTCATTTTTATGGCTGGAACTCTAAAAAACGTGGCTGAAACTCAGCTGAGTTTGGGAGGGTTTTTGAAGTGTTTGTAGGCTTGCAAAAGTGGAATAAGGAGTAGGGAAGTGTTTATTATATAGGGAAGGGATTAGGGTTTCAATGGGTTGGGCTTTGGACAAGGTTAGTGGGCATTAAGTCTTGAAATAAGCCCAAACACACCCTTAAAAGTGGGCTGCCATTTATTTATTTATTTATTTATTTTTGCTAATTAAAGGTTGTTAATTGGTTAATTTTTTACCTTTTAATGGGTTATGAACTTGTAAGAAGGTGTGACATGTTATTCCTAATGTTTGGTTATTATAACCTAAGATTTTATAAACAGAAATAACATGTACTAAAGGTTACAAATATACAAAGAATATGAATAAGTATAAGAATCACGTTTAAGTCTCGTATTAAGTAGGAATGTCATGTATTTGCGAGTTTGTCACACGTTTACAAGTATCACGATTTAGGTATCATATGTATAAATGTATGACTATGTATAACATGAATAGGAATAAAACACGAGTTTTCATTATGATTCAAGTCTCGGATTACAATGATTACAACAAAGAATGAATACAAGATTACAAAGTTTCCAAAAATAGAACTACAACATGAGCTTTCTAAATATGGAAAGTATGAAAAAGCTGGGCGTTACAGTCTTCCCTCCTATAGGAAATTTCGTCCCGAAATTTAGGAAGACGCAACGAAGAGATGTAGATACTTAGTCTTCATATCACTCTCGAGTTCCCAAGTATACTCGGCGCCACGTTTTCCTTCCCATCGAACCTTGACGATTGGGATTCGGCTACGCCTTAGTTGCTTGACTCCTCAGTCCATGATTTCGACCAGTTTCTCCACAAAGTGCAAAATATCATTGATTTGAAGATCTTCGAGCGGAACTTGAAGTCCTTCTTCAACTAGACACCTCTTTAGATTTGAAACGTGGAACACATGATGAACATTGTTGAGCATTTGAGGTAGGTCCAGTTGATATGCTACCTTGCCAATCCTCTTGAGAATCTTGAAAGGACCCATGTAGCGAGGAGCGAGTTTTCCTTTCTTACCAAAACGTACAACGCCTTTCCAAGGGGATACCTTGAGAAGTACATGATCACCTACATTAAACTCCAAAGGCTTGCGTCTTTTGTCAGCATAACTCTTTTGTCGGCTTCATGCTTTGAAGATATTATCACGTATTTGTAAGATCTTGTTCATTGTCTCTTGTATTAGCTCGGGACCGGTGATTTGTACGTCTCCAATCTCGTGCCAACAAATAGGCAAAAAAACACTTTGTGACCATACAATGCTTCAAATGGAGCCATATGAATACTAGCGTGATAACTATTGTTGTACGAGAATTCAACCAAGGGTAAGTGCGAATCCCAATTGCCGCCAAAATCGATTATGCATGACCGAAGCATATCCTCCAAGGTTTGGATAGTATGCTCGGTTTGACCATCAGATTGAGAATGAAAAGTGGTACTAAGATTAAGCTGAGTGCCAAGGGCGGATTGAAAAGTTTGCTAGAGGCGAGAGGTGAAACGAGCGTCGTGATCAGAGACAATTTCAAGAGGAGTACCATGACGACTAAGGATTTCACTTGTGTAGATACGAGCCAATTTCTCGACCTTGTAATCTTCATGAATGGCGAGGAAGTGAGTGGATTTAGTCAAAACGGTTGATGATAACCCAAATGCTGTCATGACCAGAAGGAGTACGAGGCAATTTCGTGATGAAATCCATGGCTATGCTCTCCCATTTCCAGACAGGAATTTCTAGTTGTTCGAAAAACCAGAGGGACGTTGATGTTCTGCCTTGACTTTGGAACACGTAAGGCATTTGGACAAGTAAAGAGCGATATCACGTTTCATTCCAAGCCACCAATAGGATGCACGCAAATCATGGTACGTCTTATCGGCTCCAGGATGAACGGAGTATCGTGATTTGTGAGCTTCATCCATCAAGGTGTTTTGAAGATTGAGATGATCGGGAATCCAAATGCGACTATGGTAGTAAAGAAAACCATTGGGCTTAGCTTCGAGTGGTTTTCGACTCCACAATACAACTCGTTATCAAGGTTACCCTCGTTAATGATGGAAAATTTTGCTTGTCGAATCAACTCGTTGAGTTGTCCCACGATTTGGTAGCAACGAGCACTCTGAACATGAGTCTTACGACTAAGTGCATCGGCCATGACATTCGCCTTACAAGGGTGGTAGCGGATATCATAATCGTAGTCGTTTAACAATTCTACCCAACGATGTTGATGCATGTTGAGTTCCTTTTGATCAAAGTTATGTTGGAGGCTCTTATGGTCGGTAAATACCGTACACTTTGTACCATAAAGGTTGTGTCGCCAAATCTTTGATGCAAAAACAACTGCACCAAATTCAAGGTCGTGAGTAGTATAGTTTTTCTCATGAATTTTGAGTTGCCTTGACGCGTAAGCGATAACTTTGTCTCGTTGCATGAGAGCGCAACCAAGACCCAGGTTAGAGGCATCGCAGTACACGACAAAGTCTTCATTCCCATCGGGGAAAGTAAGGATAGGAGCATTACAGAGCATTCCCTTTGAGTGTTTGGAAGGATTCCTCTTGTTCGGGACCCCAAACAAAAGGTTTATCTTTTGAGTCAATGAAGTCAAAGGAATGACAATTTTTGAGAAGTTCGAGATGAAGTGGCGATAATACCCAGCTAGGCTAAGAAACGAACGAATTTCAGAGGGCGACTTAGGTGCAATCCAATTCTTCATAGCTTCTATCTTTGTAGGGTCAATATGAATACCGAGTTCATTGACGGTGTGACCTAAGAATTGAACCTCTTTTAGCCAAAATTCACACTTGGAGAATTTGGCATAAAGACGTTTAGTTTGCAGAAGCTGAAGAATGAGACGCAAATGTCGTCCATGCTATTCTTTCGTCTTGGAGTAGATTAGGATATCGTCGATGAATACAATGACGAAATGATCGAGAAAAGGTTTACACAATTCATTAGTCAAACCAAAAGGCATGACCACAAACTCGTAAAGTCCATATCGAGTGTAGAAAGCGGTTTTAGGCACATCTTCTTCGTGAACTCGAAGTTGATGATAACCAGAATGGAGATCGATCTTTGAGAAGCACGTCGCGCCTTGCAATTGATCAAAGAGATCGTCAATACGAGGAAGTGGATAGCGGTTTTTGACTATGAGCTTGTTGAGCTCATGATAGTCAATACACATGCGGAATGATCCATCTTTCTTTTTGACAAAAGAGAACGGGAGCGCCCCAAGGAGAAGTACTAGGGCGTATAAAGCCTTTATCAATAAGTTCTTGAAGCTGGCTCGATAGCTCTTGTATTTCCGAGTGGGTGCTAATCGATAGGGAGCCTTCGCAAAAGGAGTTGCGCCGGGAATGATATCAATACGAAAATTGATAGCTCGAGGAGGTGGAGGACCAGTAAGATCCCCAGGGAAAACAGAAGGAAACTCACAAACGACAGGAACATCACTTATGCTGGGACCTTTGTCTTTCTTTTCCAATACGAAAATCGACAGCTCGAGGAGGCGGAGGACCAGGAAGATCCTCAGGGAAAACAGAAGGAAACTCACAAACTACAGGAACGTCACTTATGCTCGGACCTTTGTCTTTCTTTTCCACAACATGGGCGAGAAAGGCAAAGTACTCCTTACGCAAGTACTTGTTCACTTTGATGCACGACATCGGTTTGAGACCTTTAGAAGGTTTCTCGCCATAGACGTGTAGAGAATCACCTTGAAGAAGAGGAAGATGGATGAACTTTTCGGAACAGAAAACTTCGGCATGAACTCGCCTAAGCCAATCCATGCCTACTATGATATCAAAACAACCCATTTGCATGGGGATGAGATCGATGGAGAAATTATGATCGTTAAGGATCAAAGAACAACCAGAAAGAATGGAATCAACGGAGATGGTCTTGCCATTAGCGACTTCGACAGCGAAAGGATTAGGCATTTTAGTTCGTTCGCACTTAAGCAAGGGTTCAAATTCTAAGGACACAAAGCTTCTATCGGCACCAGTATCAAATAGACATGTAGCATAAATATGGTTCACCAGGAACGTACCACTAATGACATCGTTAGAGCTTTGGGCTTGAGTGGAGGTAAGCATGAAAGCTCGTTCTTTAACAGGCTCAGCTGCTGCTGCTGCTGTTGTTGCCGTGGTTGGTTGAGAAGGGGGCAAACATTGGCGAGATGGTTTAAATCGCCAAATTTTAAACACGCTCGCACAAGAGCATTTTAACGTTGAAGTTAAGCTTGGTTCGGGTTAGGGTAAGGTTAGGATTTGGCATGCTGGCTTGGCTTCCTGGTGTTGGGGTGGGGGAATGTTCCGACAACAGTTAGCAAAATGTCCTAACCTTTGACATTGGGCACACTTGCGACACGGCGTGCCAACGAGGTGGTGGTAGGAGTAGTTAGTACACAAGGATGAGGTCCAGTGTAGCCACGCTTGGGTTGTTCGGTGGTAGCGGGGGTGATGGCTGCAACAGTATGGATAGGTGAGGGTTTTGCGGAGTGACGACCGCATTATTTTGAACAGAAGCCTTCCGCTTCTTGTTCCGGTTGTTGTTGTTCTTCTTGGTTTGGGAGGGAGGAGATTCGGTAGTGGTGGTCGTATCGGTGATGGCTTGGTGCGCATGCTTCGTAGGAACCTTGTCGTAGGCCCCTTGAAGGATGCAATTGTGGCTAAGCTCTATGACAGTGTTATAGGATTCTTCGAGGGTTTTGGGGCGTGCGGCGGCTAAATGGTTCATAATTACAGGCGAGAGGCAACGGATGAGCTTGGCGATCGCCTTGGGAACGGTATCAGCCTGTCCAGGACAAATGATACTAAGTTGTTTGAAGCGGGCGATCAATCCTTCGACGTTGCTCTCCTGTTGCGTGAGATTCCAGAATTCGTTTTCGAGCTTCTGGGTCTCGTGTGGAGGACAGAATGGATCCCTCATGAGCTACTTAAGCTCGTCCCAGGGTAGAGCGTGGGCTGCTTCGTTGCCACGCTTGTTGCATTCAGTAGTCCACCACTCGAGGGCTCTCTGGCGAAAGACCCCGGTAGCGTTGAGGGTTCGAAGTTCATCACGGCACCCACCCTGAAGAAAGGTAAGCTCCATCACGCTGAACCAGGTTATCATGACTGTGGCCCCGTCCATGCCAGTGAACTCAACGGGTTTACAAGCCATGAAGTGCTTGAACTGGTAAGACGTTTTGGGGTTGTCGGTTTTAGAGTCGGTAGAGGATTTGGGTGTGCCTTCAGTATGGATGGTTTGGAGTTGACTAACGATATCAGGGATAACACGGGTCATTTGGTCGACCATTTGTTCGGCGACAAGACCAACAAGGTCTTGTTTGGAGATAGAGTCCTCATTGTTGTTGTTGCTGTTGGACCCCTTGTTGGACCTCTTGGACTTCTTGTTAGAGATTGGGGAGTTCATCTAGAGGTTCAACATAGAAGAAAAGGGGATGAGACTTTATCATAATAAAGAAAATAAGTTATGCATGTATAAGCATGTATAAAGTTCAAGTATTGTTCACAAGTTTGCATGAATTTATCAAGTATGACATGTATAATCACGTATGAATGCGAATAAGGAGTATAAATTTAGTGTGTTCACGAGAATTAGTATTGTTTTTTGATTGTGATAAACGTGCGAGTTGTGTAACGGTTCGAAACGAATAAGGTAACAAGTATAAAATCACATAACAATTGAGATAACATAAAAGATTGGCTCAATAAAACATGGGATTGTTTTGGTAGAGACGTCGACTATTCCAAAGTGATTCGTAAGATCTTTCGAGTTAGGGAACATGCTTTGGCCTAATAGGTAAAACGCTCTCGTCGAGAAGCGATTAACGACATTTTACCCTTCCAGTTACTACATGTCCCTAGTCAATCGAAAATTCGAGACTTTGGCGAGATTGAAAATCGAGGAATGGGACTTAATCGACAAGGTGCAGGTTTCACCCCTAACTTGACGATTTCGTACCCTAAGTGTGGTTATTTCTTACTAAACGAGGAGCATATTCCGATTCTTGCTCTTTTCCACTTCTAATGTCACACCCCAACCGATGGTGGAAACATCGAGGCAGGACGAAATAGATTGCTCATTACTCATAAAACTAAATGTGACAATAATCAATTTAATCCAAATTTCATTTCATAGCAAAAGTCATTACAATACAAGGGAAAATCAAATAACAACATTAACTTGGAAAAATTTGATACAACAATATTAAACCTAAGCGTTTAAATGTGTATCTATCGTCCTTGCTACTTTGATTTCATAGCATCATCTCCATCAACCTGTAACATGTTTTAAAATAACAATTCAATGCAAAAGCAAAGGCGAGTACACAAGTTTAAGCATAGCATACGTATACGAATAAAGTTTAAACAAATCCTCATGGCAACTATGATTTTACAAGAGCATATACAAGGCATGCAATACTAGTAGTCAAACCCTTAACGCAAACACGATATTTTAACATGGCCTCTAGATTTCATGAGGAGGGGGATGCGTTACTTCCTATCGCGCTATACATATCAAACGAAGGCTAAATTAGTTAATGACTAAGGTATTACATAAAGAATGTCCAAGATATAAGCATCAATGTAAACGATTCAAGTATTCATGGATATAGGATTGTTTGTACATTTAATAAAGTTTATGTGTTGTGATTTTGTATATGGAAAACATGTTACATCCAAAAGTGTTATAAACGAGAGTGGGTCGAGTGTACTCACGGTTTTGCTAAGTCTTCTAACTTGACAAGTCAGTGAAGGTAGTTGTTTTGATGGGATGAATGCCGAGTTATCCTACAAGAGGAAAACAAAGGTGTATGAGTATTTTGGGATGATGATGGAACATCAGGATTTAAGATTCAAAATATGACAAAGTATATAATACGAAAATAATCACTAAGGTATTAGCACTTGTCTTTGACACTATAGTAATCCATAAGGATTGAATGTGTTTTCATAGGTTCAAGACCTATTAGAATCGTGACAAGGAACTATACACATTAGTGATAAACTTATTAACTTGATAGGTGATTACTTAGTCACTATCAAGGGTTTGGTTTTAAGGATTATATTATAGTACATAGATACATATATAGTTATATAATCATGTAGGAGGTGGGAGGATTAACCATCCACTTTGGTACCTCTTGGTGTCATGTAAGTCAAGTAGGAGGTGGGAGGATTAACCATCCACTTTGGAACCTCGTATGAGTTCATCACTACACAAGTTACCATAGGTAACAAGGAGGGTCTTAGAACAATAATATGAACAAGAATGTAAATGACAAGAATGTAAAACGTGACACCGTGGTACCAAGTAGCCAAGTGAAATACAAGCCGGTGAGCACACTTTAACACACGTCAAAGGCTAGATGGGGTTGTGACACTTTCAATCTAGCAAACTAACTTGGGATAATGATGAAAATCATCAAGTGGTGTGTGGTCTCAAAGTTAGGATAGCCCAAGCTAACCAATGTGGACACACACGAACAAGTTCAAGAACTTGCATCACTTGTGAGCTTAAAGCTCTATGAAAATAGAAAGTTTAGAGGGATTAAACACCTCCGATTTGTATGTAACAACCTTGTTTTTAAGCACACTAATCATAGACTTGGTTAGTGGCATAAGGACATAGGTTTGTATAAGTAAAACATGAGTTTTCTTTCAATATATGAAGAATCAAAAAGATAAAAATGAGCAGAATTATAGGTGCACTTTGGCCCTCAAAAATGGTGAGGTTTCACCTTAGTTTGCCCAATCAAACTTGTGAGAACCTTCCTAGAGGTTATCCAAGTGTTGTAGAAGAAGAAACAAGAAGAAAATTGACGTGGAAGTGAGTTAAAATTCACTTTTTATGGCTGGAACTCTAAAAACGTGGCTGAAACTCAGCTGAGTTTGGGAGGGTTTTTGAAGTGTTTGGAGGCTTGCAAAAGTGGAATAAGGAGTGGGGAAGTGTTTGTTATATAGGGAAGGGATTAGGGTTTCAATGGGTTGGGCTTTGGACAAGGTTAGTGGGCATAAGGCTTGAAATAAGCCCAAACACACCCTTAAAAGTGGGCTGCTAATTTTTTTTTTGCTAATTAAAGAATTGGTTAATTTTTACCTTCTAATGGGTTATGAACTTCTAAGAAGGTGTAGTATGATATTCCTAATGTTTAGTTATTATAACCTAAGGTTTTATAACAAAAATAACATGTACTAAAGGTTACAAGTATATAACGAATATGAATAAGTATAAGAATCACGTTTAAGTCTGGTATGAAGTAGGAATGTCATGTATTTGCGAGTTTGTCACGCGTTTACAAGTATCACGATTTAGGTATCATATGTATATATGTATGAATATGTATAACATGAATTGGAATAAAACACGAGTTTTCATTATGATTCAAGTCTCGGATTACAATGATTACAACGAAGAATGAATACAAGGTTACAAAGTTTCTAAAATGGAACTACAACATGAGCTTTCCAAATATGGAAAGTATGAAAAAGTCGGGCGTTACATCTAACAACCCCCTCATCCTCAAAGTAACAAAAAACAAGGATGAATGGAAACGTAAATTTTTCTTTGTTAGACGTGACTCCATCGCCGAAGGGGACAGCCTTCCGGTGAAGTGGTTGACCACTGGCAGGATTTAGGGTTTTAGATTACCCCGAATATATCTTGATGTTATATCCCAAACTGATATCCTCGTTTCTTCCATGCAGCAAATTTCAAGGAACTAGCTCCTCCTACCGCAGAGTCTGAAGAGAGAATCAAAGTCATTTACAAGTTACCTGAAAGTGACAGAAGCTTCTTATCTCATCATCCAAGTTCAAGCCATACTCTTCATCCAACATATCCGGTAAAGACTATATATATTTCTGTACATAGTTACGTAATTATGATATTAAAGTTAAGATTAAGAATTCTCCCTTTTATGCAGACCCAATCAAAATGTCTCAAGTTTTTTATCTCGAAGAACTCGACAGTTACTTTGGCCCCGTCCAAGTGAAGAAGGAACCCGGCAAACCATCCACTGTATCCAAGCCGGCAACTAGTTCCAAGGGAACGATCATGCCTAAGCCTTCTCCTGCCACAAAGCCACGTGCTTCCAGTTCTCGCAAGAGAAAAGAGGCAGACTCCCCTGCTACTCCTGAAGCTTTCCCCTACGAGAACCACAGATTCCTTGAATCTAGTGGATTCATGACCTCCTTCCTTAACCAGGTATGTATCCTTATCTTGTATCTTGCACACATATGCTTATATGATATCCTGATCAAATTATGTATGTTAATACCTGCATTCTGGATTATAGGGTCTTGAACGCCTGACAAGTGTCTAAGAGGACGCCTGTGGAACTGCCAAGCTGCTGGAAGCCAGGTTGAAGAAGGCTGAAGCCACAATTGTGTACCGGGGAAAGATTGTTGCTGCCAAGTCAGCATTACGAATACAAATACAAAGTTGTGACCCATGAAGCTTGGGCCATTGTCAATAAGGCTAACCAGGATGCCCAGGCCAAGATGGATGCTGCACAACTCCAATATGAGCAGGATATGAACTCCTATCAGGAAGGCCTTAAAGGTTCTGTTGTGATTTCCCTCCTCCAAGCCAGGTTAAAGATGGCTTATGAGGCCAAGGTTGCGGACTTCGAATGTCCAACTTAGAATATAGATGCTTAGGAGGCAAAGTTAAAGGATCTTGGTGGGAACCCCGTGGAGTATCCTGCCAAACCCGAGGTTGGAGCTTCATCCAAGGCAGCTGAGCTGGCAGTAGAGGTAGGGGCGAAGCTAGCAAGGATCCTACGGTCGAAGTCGACGCAGGCGCTGGTGGAGATGGTGAATCTATGGTTGAAGAAGCTGCCCCGTGAGAGGGTGGTTTAGTGGGCGATGATGGATATTTGTGCCTAGGCCGGAGCCCACTTTTTTAAACTTGATGGTTAACGTCTTTTGTCGAAAAATTTACTTTTCTCGCTAAACAATTTATATTTCCTGCACTTTAGATACAATATGATGGCCAAAGTTGGAGGGATCCTGGGTTCCAGGACAAAGCCCTTGGTCATCAACGTTTATATGCCTTAGCACTTATCATACACTTGGTAGATGGGTCTTGGTTTAAGACGAAGCCAAGAGTATAAACTAATCCTTTTGGCTTTAACTGTTGTTGCCATGTTGTCATTTTGGAAAAATATGTTTTAAACGTCCTGATCAAATATCCTGACTAGGATACTGATATAACATTCAGTATCTTTGTTGTCTTTAATCAAAATGTTAGATAAAACTTGATTAAATATAACTATAAAAACTTAGATCATTCAGATAAGGCTTCCAAGCTTTGAGAAATAAAAAACCATACCATAAACACTTAGGCAATAACTTCCAACCTTTGAATCCTTTGCAATGTCCCCAGCATGGATGTCCCATGTCTGGGTAGGATATTGCATCAGTGCGTGGCATACTTGAACATTCTTCCACTTAGTGACGAAACTTTACAACTTTTTGTTCATAAAAGTGTAACATTTGTCAAAAACGGGTTTTCCAAACCCGCTCCGTTTTAATCGAATATCAAGTTATAAATGTTTCGTTGCGTATTTATGTCTATTTTGATTTTTAATGATACATAATTAATAAACAAACTAATCTATAAAAGTTAATTGATAAAAAGTAAAAATAAAATAATTAAAAATAAAATGAGGCTGCCGGGACTCGAACCCGGGTCAGCCGGAAGAGAACTCAAAGACTTAACACACACACGCATCACCACTCCGCAACTTGTTGTTTTCTGTCAACTCTAGGAAACAAATAAATCTTATAAACAAGCATAAATCAACTGGTTACGCCAACTGTAACTGAAATCGGTCATCAAACGCTCAAAGACGATTTGATTACTCGCGGTTCACTGAGTATAACCGATATACCGACGTTTTCAATCAAGTTGCTTTGAATGAACTTGAATTCTAGAAGTGGATCGGTTTTTATAACCGAAAATCTTCAATTCCAGTATTACTTCCATCTTTGTACTCCTTCGCGACTCAAACATACTCTACAGACTCTCAATTACATTTTCGCTCAAGTTTCAGTCCGCCGGAGAATCAAATTTTACTCGCCGGAAAGTTTCTGCAGGTCGCCGGAAAACCGTATTCTTCATCAAAATAGTAAGTCTTTCAATACCTTCGTGGTCTATCAATTGTTAAGCTATTTCTGACTCAACCCTTTCAATTGAAATCAAATTCAGACGTCGTTATCGGATAATTCCTGCTCGCCGGAAAATCTCTGAAAGTTCTTATTTTCCACTGTAAAACGGTATGGACATTCAAACACTCTGTTAACGCTTGTTTAGCACTTCAATTCCATGATTAGCTAATCAAAACGGTTAATTTGTTCGCTCAGTGGAAGTTCATAAAAACAGAGCCGACGCCTTGCCGGAATTTCTGTGATAAATCATTCCTCCGGTATGTTTACTTCCAACACCGTCTCTGCCATTTCATTTTAGTCTTATGAATGTGTTAATCGTTTTAAAACAAGAAACAGAGGGGTAATTTGCTGTCTGTAAAGATTAACGGAGAAGATGAACTGTGCTAACATGATAAGGATAATTAAAATTGGTATTTTAAACGGGTTAGACACACAGTCCAGCGGTGGACTGTGTGCAAATAATACGCACACGCCGCGAGTTCGATCCCTGATACACGCACCCTCTCCGTAATAAAAAACGTTTTATTTTTCTAACTGAACCGGGTTAACTTACGTTAGTTGTGAAGTATAATAAAAATTTGTATATTAACCAAGTTAGACACAAAGTCCAGCGGTGGACTGTGTGTAACGTTAAAGCACAGGTCCCGGGTTCGAGACCTGTACATGGCACCGGTTCGATGATTTAAAATGTTTTTGAAAATAAAAGAATTTTGAATAAGCTGAGTTAATATATAAGTATAATTAAAAACAGAATTATTTCGGGTTAGACACATAGCTCAGTTGGTAGAGCTGTGTGCACGCGTACGGGAGGTCTCGGGTTCGAGCCTCACCCAGCGCATTGCAATTACACAATAAACCGGTCAAACAGTCAAAGTCAAAAATTCAACAGTCAACCCAAAAAGTCAACATATTTTTATATTTTTAATTATTTAATTTAATTTAAAAATCAATTAAAAATACTTAAAAATAATGTTTTTAAAGATAGGAAATAGCCTTAAACTCGTAAAAATATATCTAAAAATTTTATTAAACTCCTTAATAAAATCCACTCATTTACTATATTTTCCGTTATTATTTAGGTTAGTTAATTCTCATTGTTCAGCTCTTCCAACTCGTGCGCATCTCACCATCTCCAATCAAGCGCACCCAATGTGAGTGAATCTTTACAAATTCCCCGTTTTAATCACGTTTTTTGGGTGTATCATGTGTCTTGCCATTTATTATATTTAAATCATTGTGCATACATCATATCATGAACAAATGTGTATTCAGCCTGTTTCAACTGTTCGTGTGGTTAGATTTAATTTTATTATTTTCAGTATATGCAATTTCATAGGCCGCCGCTCCCCATTACATTATTAGTGTTGAGCATGTTCCCCATTACATTATGAGCGTGAACCTGGCGTGCCAACATACGATCGGCTCCGTTTGATTGAGCCTTGATCGCACAGACATTTATCATTTTTCAGTACATGCAATACGATCGGCTCCGTTTGATTGAGCCTTGATCGCACAGTTTCATTCATGTTATTTATTGTATGATGTTGGTATGTTATAGTATGTTATTATATGTTATTGTATGTTATAGTTTGTGTTTGTTATTGATACTGTTTGATTCTTTACATTTGCTTACGTATGATTATGCACAATTTTTCCTTGATAAAATAACAAGAAAATCAATAATAAATGTTTATCTAACAAGGTTCACTCGCCAACTTATGTTGACCCAAAAACCCCTATTTTTACACGTGATACAGGTGAATCAGCTGCAGCCAGAAACACATAGGATTGGCCTAGAAGAATAAAATGATTTAGAGCTTGGAATTGTTTTGTTGGTTATTTTCTTTGTATTTGTATGGACATGTTTGGATTATTGAGAATGTAATTTTGATTTAAATAAATATGAAACATAATAGTAAATATCATGAGCTTTGGTGATAACCCAATTATGCCCCGACTCTTATTCCGCTACGGGTCGGGGTGTGACAAAAAGAACGTGTATGAACACAATCACAATTTGGAACTTTTCAAAGACTTTAATTTTGCTGGGGATAAACCCTTAGTATCGTGCTACAGGCTAGTGTATAAACTCCAAGACTTAGAAAGGCAAAAACCTTTAAACCTTAGAGAGTATGAAAATACCCTTTCGCGAGAGAGAGTGATCAATCCTCATATACCGTAAGGATCCGGGATATAGCCAACAATAACGAAATTGTCAGCCACTTTTACATGAACTGGTCCCGCCATCTTGAACTATACCTAGACATGTGCGCTCCAGGCAGGGTGTTTAAACCCAATTCGGAAGAAAGGTTAATACCTTTAAACCTGTGAAAGGATCTGAATCCCTTAAACGTGAGAGAGGGGTCCATCCTCTAATCTTTCGATCCATCTTGAGCAAGTATCCTGGAGTATTTTCTTGAAACATATCCTACAAAAACCCCATTAAACTAAGGTGGGTGTTAGCTTGGCTAACACCCCTCCGATGCTTAAGTCAGTATTAGGTTTAATAGAATAATAACTTAAATTAGATATATATTTAAAAGAGATAAAATTCATACCATCCTGAGTTAGAATTCAAATTCTAAACTCACTTGAAATAAGCTTTAAGATGTATAGCATTCCATGATCTTGGTATCATATCCCCCTCCATGGTCTTGAGCCGGTATGCTCCTTTTCCTGATTCTAACTCAATCTCGTATGGCCTTTCCCATTTTGGAGCTAACTTCCCATCAGCAGGATTAGTCGTATTCTGAAATGCTTTTCTCAATACCCAATCTCCAACTTGTAATCTTCTGGTTCTTAAATTTTTGTTGTACGACTTGGCTATCCTTTGTTGGTATGCTACCATCCTTAGCTTTACCGCATCCCTTGTTTCATCAATAGTGTCCAACTCTTGACATAAGACTTCAGGATTCGCTTCAAGGTCCCGTAGGCTTGACCTGGCTATGGGAATCACCATCTTTATTGGAATCACTGCTTCTACTCCAAACACCAAAGAAAATGGGGTTTGCCCAGTAGCATTCTTCACAGTTGTTCTATCAGCACATAGGACAAATGGTAGTTCCTCTGCCCATTTTCCTTTTTTGGCACCTAACCTCTTTTTTAAGTTATTGACAATTATCTTGTTTGAGGATTCTGCCTGTCCATTAGCTTGAGGATGCACCGGTGTTGACGTAATCATCTTGATTTCCCAACTATTGCAATGTAGTCCTTTTGCTGATGAATTGGGAGCCATTATCACAAATTATCTCAGCCGGTATCCCGAATCTTGTCAGGATATTCCTCTTGATGAAAGATACTACTTCTTGATCTCTAACTTGAACAAATGCTTCTACTTCAACCCACTTGGAGAAATAATCCGTTATTCTTAACATAAAAACCTTTCCTCCAGGAGCCTTAGGAAGTTTCCCCACTTCATAAATGACCAAGGGGATATGATAGGATATAATGGTTTAGCTGGCTGATGTAGTATATTGTTGTGTCTTTGATATGCATCGCACTTCCGAGCATATTCCACAGCATCCTTTCTCATGGTCGGCCAGTAATATCCTATTCTCAACACCTTCGAGAATAGAGATCTGGCCCCAGTATGGTTACCACAATCTCCTTTGTGTATATCCTGCAGTACCTCCTTGGTTTCAGGATCTTCCAAGCATCGTAGATACGGACCTGCAAGGGATTTGTTATACAAAACATTATTTATAATAGTAAAACGGGATACCTTCATTCTGAAAGCCTTGGGATTTTCATCCTTTGGGATATCTCCTTTTTCAAGATACTTCACGATTGGAGCCATCCAGGATTCAAGATTGTCCTCAGGACATCCATCACCAGGATCCTGGATACTTGCTACTTCCTTATCCTGAGGCTTGAAAAGTTCCATTGCAGGATACAGGATATGTAGTATTGGTATTTGAGTTCCTTCTGGTATCCTGACAGTAGATCCTAGATTTGCTAGAGCATTTGCTTCAGCATTTTCTTCTCTTGGTATCTGTTCAAGTGTAAAATTTTCGAAATATCATGCTAATTTTTTAACAATTTCAAGATATTCAGCTAACTTTTCACCCTTGACTGCATAAGATCCATTGAAATGGTTAGTAATCAATAGGGAATCAACATACATTTGTAAACATTTAACACTCATATTCTTAGCCAATTCTAATCCTGCTATCAGGGCTTCATACTCAACTTCATTATTAGTAGCAGGAAATTCACATTTAATAGCCTAGGGTAGTATGTCCCCCAGTGGCGATTTTAGTAGTATCCCTAATCCTACACCTCTTATGTTAGATACACCACCAGTATACAATATCCAACATCCTGAATTCTCACCTAGTTGTTGTACTTCTAAGTCAGTTCATTTTGAATATCACTACTAAAATCTGCCACAAAGTCTCCTAGAATCTGAGACATTATAGCATTTCTAGGTTCATACACTAGATCATAAGCACTTAGTTGAACAAACAATTTAGCCATTCTACTAGACATTTCGGGTATCCTAAGCACATTTTTAACAGGATAATTGGTTTTAACATGTATCCTATGCGTTTCAAAGTAATGTCTAAGCTTAGTTGATGCCATGACTAGAGATAATATCAATTTTTCTAAGTTTGGATATCTAATTTCAGCATCTAATAAGCTTTTACTAACATAATAAACAGGATACTGCTGACCTTCGTGATCCTTTACCAAAACAGCACTTACTGCATTCCTTGATACTGCAAGATATAGGGAAAAGGGTTCACCATCCTCAGGCTTTATCAGCAGGGGTGCACTTGAAAGATATTGCTTCAACTCTTGCAGGGCAGCTTCATGTCTTTCACCCCATTCAAACTTTTTGTTTTTCTTCAGTATATCATAGAATTCCTTGCACTTTTCTGAGGATCTTGATATGAACCTGTTTAATGCCGCTACTATTCCTGTTAACCTCTGAATATCCTTCATATTTGATGGTGATTTAAGATCCAGGATTGAAACACCCTGACCGCGTAAAACAACAAACCACGGCGGAAACATCAGGGAGTCACGTTAACAGATTGTTTCAACCAGACGTGGTAATTAAAAGTAGGTTTTATTGAATATTAAACATTGATTACATTGATTACATTGTTATATTGTCATAAAACTTTTAAACAAACTAAACAAACAAAACAAGCATTGAAATTGTCTTTCTTGTTTTTAAGGCACCAAAGTCCAAGTCCATTCCTACGTGAGCATGCATCAGTATCATCAAGCATTGTTTCCCTGAAACATATGTGAAAACGAGTCAGCATAAAAGAATGCCGGCAAGTACATAGGTTTTGTGATTGTGTCAAATTCATGGCCTTGAATATGTATTGCAATACCTCGTCAGACTACTAGTGTCGTTAATTGAAAACCTTGTTATCAAAAAGTATTTGGTATTGCAATGATAACTAACCATATCAAACAAGTTAGTTATAGTTTATAAAAGACTTGTAGCCATGAATCTTGACCAAAACATTTGTTTTGCAAATCCGAGTAGTAAATCGTCTTGAAAGAAACCTTTTATGGTTTATTACTTTAATTGAAAATTGTTGCGTGTCATTGTTTGATAACATTTGTCCAAGTGATGCAAATAATGCCACATATGTAATATGATAAAAGCACTTATATATAGGAAGTACTGGCGGCGTATCCACCATGCTTTTATCACATTACACACGTTCTGTTATCTAAATCACTTATCATAACCAGTTGTCCATTGTTCATTGTCCTTGTCGTAAACCAATCGTTCATCGTTTCTTGTTACAAACCAATCGTTCATTGTTCCTTGTTTTAGTTGTGAAAACTTTTGGTCATTTCATGAATACATTCAAACCTTTGTTTGTTCAAGACCACCCAAGGGGTCCCTTAATCGTATAACAAACCACCAAAGGGTTTGTTACAAATACAGTTTCAGTCGCTTCCCAAACTTCCCCAAAAACCCCGGGAATTTTGGTAACGGGATTGTCAGTCCTAGGCGCCGTAACTTTCTACTGGTCGGCTTGGCCATTGTTAATGAATGTCATTCTTGTTATGAATATAACGCACCAACAAGTTCGTTCACATTATTGGAATAGTCGTGTTAAATATAAACCATAGCATTTGTAATTTGAAAGCTTGAAAACAGCTTGCACATATGAGTCACCCCAAAATATTTGCAAAACATAAAAGAGTGGAACTATGTATTCACTTGGGATTGCAAAGAAATCTTGAATCAAAAGAAAACCAAAACTTCAAAGATCCGAGAAATCAAGTGTGTCCTAAAAATGGATAACTATGTAAATATCGGGACTTGAAATAGGAGGATTTGGATAGAATGAGACCTTATAAACCAAATGAGTATTGGAACTCATATGAAAGGGTTTAATAAAGTTAACATTCTGAGTTGGAAAGGTTCCTATGTGCTTTTGACCCGTTATGACCCGTTAAGGTAGTTTAAGCCTTTAACGCGTCATTTGCGTAAATACTTGTTAGGATGGTTAGATATGTGTTATGATAAGCCTTTAATGCTTAAACATGTTTGATAATGTAATTTGATCAGATTTCATGTCAAAATTTATGTTACATATGCTTATAGTTGATTTATTTGCAAAAAGGGCATTTTGGTCATTATTGAAGATCATAACAATTAATTATCATAACACAAATCAAATGATATGACCATAAGGTATAACCTTAGAGGGTTATTTCCTAATCAACTGTATTTGGATGGGTTCAAAGAACAACCAAACGTGTCGGATTCGAAAGTCAAAGCTGTGGTCAAAACCGCTCGGCTTACGACTCTAAACAAGCACTCAAACAAAAGTGACGAGTTAGACATTTTAAACATGTCTAACTAAATTGTAAAAGAGTTTTGGTACCAAAACAAACTGTTTTGACACCCGAAATTAGTTCCGTCATGGAATGCACATTTATCGCATCATTGACCAAAACTTTGACTTGTCAAAATGACTAGTGAATGTGGAAATCAGTAGGCATGATCACTAAGGACCATAACCATCATGATTCTGACCACATTAACAAGTTCAATTGGATTTTGTTTTGACAAATTTATGGTCAAAACTGAAAGTCAAACAGAAGTCAAACTGTTTGATTTTTAGCTCGATATGCTACAAGATTTGAACAAGACTTGATTGAAACACTTACAAATACTTAGAGCATCCAAGGAATCTCAGAGAAAGCTCCAAAGTGGTTGCAAACTTCAGATTATGGAAGATTGGAGCAGGGATGAAGGTTGCAAAAGTTCAAATGGCTAATACCCATTACTATTTATAGTTTAATGGATTAATATGAGCATTACATGTGTCCATGAGTCATCCCTGAAGTAGATTAGTGTCAATGCACATGTTAGATGCAGAGAAGAGGGTGACAAGTTTGTTTTCTTAGTCAATAAGGGAATTAACAAGAAGATGCCACCTTGATTCAACAATTCTGATGAGCTGGGGACCCCTTACGGACCGTATGGGGTTTTGCCTTACGGTCCGTAAGGCCCTTGCAGGGGCTGAAGTTTCAAAATTGGCAGAAATGGCCCCTAAACTTGTTTTTTACGCGTGTTGGCACTTTTAACACCCGTTAACCCCATTTCAAGATTTATAAGGATAATAAAGTGTAGGGAACTTGAAAAATTCTCAGAAATGTTTTGATGTCGGTTCGTTTGGTCGTACGGTTGCGGTTTTCGATTCATTACGACGAAAATCGTAACGAAACGCGTGCGCGACCGTAAAAGTGAAACGAATGATATTTTTGCATTCCAATCATAAATATAATATTTTAATGATTACAAAAAGTTTTGGATGCATGTACATGTCCCGGATTAAGAAATACGCGAATCGGCATAGTTTCGCAAAATTTGCAAAATAGCCCATGAAGTTGCATAAGCAGGTTTTTGCCATACCGAAGCCCTCAAAACTTATTTATAAGCTATGTTTAGCTTTTGAATTTGTTCCGGAATGTGTGTCACTATAAGAATCGGCAGACTTTTGTAGTTTGTCGTAAATAGTCCCTGTGATCGAATAAACTTGTTTTTGACATACCAAATCCTTCAAAACTTATTTTTAAATTATACAAATGATATTTAGGGTATGTTATACTTGTGTCCTTGTTCCGAAGTGTACGTCGTGTTAAACTAGTTTCGTTGGCATATCGGTTTACGGTTTCGCTTACAGAAGCGATTTGAGAGTTCGAAATTGCGCAAGAATCGAATGTGTGCTAATAACATAATAAATAAACAATATTCAGAAGTAAAACTTAAAATTTCATTCATTGATAATCTTGTTCGCCATTGTTACATGATCTGATCGCCACAGATATCACAGTTTCAGGAAATTTCGTCCCGAAATTTAATTAGAGGAAGCTCGTGAGAACAATTGTGGGTACTTTGCTTTCATTTGATCCTCTCATTCCAAAGTAAACTATGGGCCAAGTTTGGATTCCTATCGAACTTTGACTATCGGAATTTGTCTTCGCTTGAGTTTCTTGACTTCACGGTCCAATATTTCCACCGGTTTCTCCACAAAGTGCATAGTATCAACAACATGAATTTCGTCGAGTGGGATGTGAAGATTTATGTCGGCTAAAAATTTCTTGAGATTGGACACGTGGAATGTTGGGTGAATGTTCCCAAGTTCAGGTGGCCTCTAGTCGGTAGGCCACCTTTCTGATTCTTTCAACGATCTTGAATGGTCCAACGTATCGTGGTGCAAGTTTTAGTTTCTTCCCAAATCTGACCACTCCTTTCCAAGGGGATACCTTGAGTAGGACGTGATCACCAACTTGGAATTCAAAGGGCTTGCGTCGCTTGTCCGCATAACTCTTTTGGCGGCTTCTAGCTGTCAGAAGGTTATCACGAATTTTCTTGACTTTGTCAGTTGTGTTGTGAATGAGTTCAGGTCCAGTAAACTGCGACTCTCCAACTTCATTCCAACAGACAGGTGAATGACATTTTCAACCATATAAAGCTTCGAAAGGCGCCATGTTTATGCTGGCATGATAACTATTGTTGTAAGAGAATTCGATCAACAGTAGATGCGAATCCCAACTACCACCAAAATCGATCACACAAGCTCTAAGCATATCCTCCAGTGTTTGAATAGTTCTCTCAGATTGTCCATCCGTTTCAGGATGATAAGTAGTGCTCAGATGGAGTTTGGTTCCCATAGCAAATTGCATAGTCTTCCATAAATGAGATGAGAACCGAGCATCTCTGTCATATATGATGTTCAAAGGAACTCCATGATGAGATACAATCTCATCGACATAGATCTTGGCAAGTTTATCAGTAGAGTAATCTTCACGAATTGCTATAAAGTGTGCTGACTTCGTTAGACGATCAATGATTACCCAAATTGCATCATGACCTCTAGATGTACGCGGTAGCTTTGTAATGAGATCCATCGCAATGTTCTCCCATTTCCAAACTGGTATTTCGGGTTGTTCCAATAAACCAGATTGATGTTGATGCTCGGCCTTGACTTTTAGACAAGTAAGGCATTTAGACACATAAAAGGCAATGTCATTCTTCATACCCGGCCACCAATACTGGGTACGGAGATCCTTGTACATTTTTGTAGCACCCGGATGAATCGAATAACGAGACTTATGAGCTTCGTCCATCAATAGAGCACGGAGATTGTGTTGATTCGGAACCCACAAACAGTTCATATAACAGAGTAATCCATCGTCTTTAGTTTCAAGTTGAAGTTCGAGTTGATAAGGTAGTTCGTCTTTCAACAAACCTTGGGTTACACAAGTGTGTTGGGCCGCAAGAATACATGTTTGGATATCGGATTGAACTCGAACACAATGAAGCTTAACACGTTCTTTACGACTAAGCGCGTCAGCCACAATATTCGCCTTACCGGGATGGTAGCGAATTTTGCAGTCGTAATCGTTTAGGAGTTCGACCCAACGTCGTTGCCTCATGTTTAACTCCTTCTGATTGAATATGTGTTGGAGACTTTTGTGGTCAGTGAAAACCACACACCTCGTGCCATAAAGATAGTGCCTCCAAATCTTGAGAGCAAAGACAACAGCTCCCAATTCAAGATCATGAGTTATGTAACTCTTCTCGTGGACCTTCAGTTGTCTCGACGCGTAGGCTATGACTTTATCTCGTTGCATGAGAACGCAACCAAGGCCTAAATTCGACGCATCACAATAAACCACAAAATCATCATTGCCATCGGGTAAAGACAAAATAGGAGCATCATAGAGTTTCTGTTTCAAGGTTTGAAAAGCTTCCTCTTGTTTAGGTCCCCACTCATAAGGCTTATTCTTTTGAGTCAAGGCAGTGAGGGGAACCACGATCGTTGAGAAGTTCGCAATAAAGCGTCGATAGTAACCAGCAAGACCAAGATATGAGCGAACTTCTGTGGGAGTAGTGGGTGTTTTCCAATCCTTAATCGCCGCAATTTTGGAAGGATCCACATGAATACCTTGCTCATTGACAATGTGACCCAAAAACTGAACTTCTTTTAGCCAGAACTCGCATTTGGAAAATTTGGCATATAGTTGTTCTTTCTTTAGAAGTTCCATTATCAAACGAAGATGTTGCTCGTGATCGGCTCGAGACTTTGAGTATATGAGGATGTCGGCGATGAAAACAATGATGAACTTATCCAGATAAGGTTTACAAACCCAATTCATTAAGTCAATGAATACAGCTGGAGCATTTGTGAACCCGAAAGGCATAACGGTGAACTCATAATGGCCGTATCGAGTGTAGAAAGCAGTCTTAGGAATATCTTCCTCGTGAACACGAAGCTGATGATATCCAGAACGCAGATCGATCTTCGAAAAAACTGTAGCACCCTGAAGCTGATCAAACAGATCATCAATGCGAGGTAGGGGATATCAATTCTTGAGCGTGAGTTTGTTGAGCTCACGATAATCGATACACATACGGAAGGATCCATCCTTCTTTTTCACAAATAAGACAGGAGCACTCCACAGAGAATAGCTCAGACGAATGAAACCTTTGTCCGATAACTCTTGTAGTTGTTTTGATAACTCTTGCATTTCTGACGGTGCCAGACGGTAAGGAGATTTGGCTATAGGGTTAGCACCAGGTACTAGATCGATACGAAACTCAACTTGACGTACAGGGGGTAAACCAGGTAGATCTTCGGGAAAAACCTCAGGATAGTCTCGGATAACAGGAATGTCTTGAATACTCTTGCTCTTACCTTTCTCCTCTACGACATGTGCCAAGAATGCCACACATTCTTTCGTAAGTACTTTTGGGCTTGTACCCAAGCCATGAGTTCTAGGTTACTAGCGGGTTTCTCTCCACGAACCTCTAAGGTTTCACCAGAAGGAAGAGGTATTCGAACTATCTTGTCAAAACAAATAACTTTGGCATGATGCTTGGTTAACCAATCCATCACTATAATAACATCGAAACTTCCTAGTTGCATTGGTGTAAGGTCGATAGAAAACAAATGATTGTTGAGGTTTAACTGGCAATTACGATTGACAGAATCAAGTACAAGAGGTTCACCACTAGCTATTTCGACTGATAAGGGCTTTCCTAGTTTAGTTCTCGGCATTGAAAGCATAGGTTCAAAGGCAAGTGACACAAAACTTCTATCGGCACCCGAATAGAAAAGTACAGAAGCAGGACAATTGTTAACAAAGAATGTACCGTTAACGACTTCGTTATCAGCACGGGCCTCGTTGGATTTGCATTTGCTAGCCTTGGGCAGTTGTTTTTATAGTGACCCATCTCGCCACAATTAAAACAGGAACCAGGTGGAAAGTGAGGTCGAGCGGGATTTGCTTATGGTTGAACTGTGTTCTGTGCAGCTGGGTTTGGGTTAAAGCGACAAATATTCGCCAGGTGACCAAGTTTTCCACAGGTAGTACACTATCGACACGGTATCTGAACTTGATGGTGACCATTACATCGGTTGCAAAGCGGTGCAGTTCCCGCATAAGGTTTCTTTGCAGGAGGTTGAGCAGGTTGGTTTTGGGGAGCTTGGTTGGGTTTGTAACACCCCAAATCGTGTAAAACAACACGCGGTGGAAACACTTGGGGAGTCACGTTAGCAGATTGTTTCAACAACACATGGTATTTGAAGTTTTGTTTTAATTAGATATTAATCATAGGTTATATTGTCATAATTGTCTAGAAACGTTTTAAAGCAACCAAACAAACAAAACATGCATAATTATTGTCTTTCTTGTTTTATAGTCGATAAGGCCCGTCCAAATCCTATATGAGCATGTATCACTATCATCAAGCATTGTTCCCTGAAACGAGTCAGCAAAAATATGTCGGCGAGTACATAGGTTTTGTGAGTGTGTTAAGTTCATGGCTTTGTATATATTGCAATATAATCTGACTACTAGAGTCGTAAGTGAAAACCTTGTTTTGAAAGCATTTGATATTGCAACAACTATTCGTCTAAAACAAAAGGGTAAAAGTTTATAAAATCTCGTAGCCATGAACCTTGACTCGAAAACATTTGTTCGTAAATCCAAGTTGTAAATTATCTTGAAATAACTCGTATGGTTTATATCTTTAATCGAAAATCGTTGTGTGTCATTGTTTGAAATCATTTGTCCAAGTAATGTAAATAACGACGCGTATGTAATGTGATAAAAGCACTTATATATAGGAAGTACCAGCGGCGTATCCACCATGCTTTTATTACATTACACCCATTCCATTATCTAAATCACTTATCATAAACCAATTGTCATGAATCAATTGTTCATTGTTCCTTGTTATAAACCATTGTTCATTCGTTCATCGTTCATTCTTAAACGTTCATCATTCATCATTCCTTGTTTTAATTGTGAAAACTTTTGGTCATTTCGTGAATACATTTAAACCTTTGTTGACTTGTTCGAGACCACCCACGGTGTCCCTTAATCGTATAACAAACCACCAAAGGTTTTGTTACATACAGTTTCACTCGCTTCCCAAATTTCCCCACAAACCCCGGGAAATTTGGTAACGGGATTGTCAGTCCTAGGTGCCTTAACTTACTACTAGTTGGCTTGGCCATTGTTAATGAATGTCATTCTTGTTATAAATACATCGCACCAACAAGTTCATTCACATTATTGAAATTGTTTTGTTTATATAAACCACCATAGTATTTGCATTTGAAAACTTGAAAACATTTAGCACATATGAATCACCCTAAAACAATTGTAAAACATAAAATAGGGGAACTATGTACTCACATGTGATAGCAAAGTAACTCTTGGATCAATAAGAAAATCGAAGCTCAAAAATCCGAGAAATCACGCGTCTCCTAAAAATGAATAATAGTGTAAATATCAGGGCTTGAAATCGGAAGATTCGGATAGAATGAGATCTTATAAACCAAGTGAGTGTCGGAACTCATATAATATGGTCTAATAAGCTTACATTCTGAGTTGGAAAGATTTTTAAGTGCTTTTGACCCGTTAAGGTAGTTTAAGCCACTTTCACGCGTCATTTGCGTAACAACGCATTCGGATGGTTAGATATGTGTCACAATAAGTTTTAAATGTTTAAACATGTTTAAAAATGTTTTTGATCAGATTATATGTCAAATCTTGTGTTACATATGCTTAACGTTGATTTGTTTGCGAAAAGGGCATTTTGGTCGTTTTTAGGTAATATTACAATCAATCATCATAACACAATCCAAACATCATGACCATAAGGTATAACCTCAGAGGGTTATTCCCTATATATTTATGGTAACAATTATGTATTTGGTTGGGTTCGAAGGTCCACCAAACGGGTCAGATTCGAAAGTCAAAGCGGTGGTCAAACCGTTCAACTTTTCTATTCAAAATAAGCACTACAATGAGAGTGACGATTTAGACATGTTTTGACATGTCTAAATAAGTTTATAAAAGAGTTTTGTCATCAAAACAACCTTTTTTACACCCGAATTCATACTTTGACTTGTCAAAATAGCTAGAAACGATGAGAATCGGTAGGCATGGTTTTTGTGGATCATAACCACCTTGATTACCCTCATAGAGCAAGTTTCAATTGGATTTTAAACTGATCAATTCATGATCAATTATGGAAGTCAAATAAAAGTCAAATTTTGTGACTTTTAATCAAATTAACCATAAGAATTGAAACAAGCATGAAGGAGATCACTTACAAACACTAAAGATTGATCAAGAACACCAGAGGAAACTCCAAGATGGTTGCTAAATTCGGATTTAGAGCAGGGTGTGGCAAGAAAGTGATCAAAAAGTTCATAAGTGTGATGAACATGGGTATTTATAGAAAGTTTGGATTAATAGGGTCATGCCAAGTGTTTATGACTCATCTTTGAAGTAGGTTAGTGTCCACTTATGTGTCAAAAGCAGAGATTAGGGTGGCAAGTTCGAAAGGTGAGTCAACAAGGGAGTTAACAAGAAGCTGCCAGGTTTAAACTGAAAACGGGTGACCCTCGCGCCACGCGACAGGTCTAGTTGGTGCTGACGCGCCACGTGAGGCCTCCCAAAAATTAAAAACTTTCAAAAATGGCAGAACAGGTCCCTGAACTTGTATTTGTCGTGTTTAGGGGCTTTTAACACCCGTTAACCTCATTTCTAAGCTCCATAAGGACGCTAAAGTATAGGGAACTTGAAATATGTTAAAAAATGTTCCATAGGTCGGTTCGTTTGGTCGTACGATCGCGGTTTTCGGTTAATTACGACGAAAATCGTAACGAACGCGTGCGTAACCGTAAATGCGTAACGAACGGATTTTTCGCACTCCAATCACTAAAATACAATATTTTAATGACTAAAAAATTTTTGAATGTCCGTACACGTTCCGTATAGCGATATACACGAAAAATGCATAGTTTCACGAAATTTGCAAAATGGCCCCTGAAGTTACAAAAGTGTGATTTTGCCATACCGAAACCTTCAAAGCTTATTTCTAAGCTATGTAAAGGATTTTTAAGGTATTATAGGCTTGTGTTGTTCCGGAGCGTACGTCGCTGCGAGAATCGGCAGACTTTCGCAGTTTGTCGTAATTAGTCCCTGTGATCGAATAAACTTGTTTTGACATACCAAACCCTCCAAAACTTATTTCTGAGTTATGCAAAGGTATTTAAGGTATGTTTAGCTTGTGACATTATTCTGGAACATACGTGCGTTAAATTGGTTTCGTTTGCGTATCGGTTCACCGGTTTTGCTCATAGAAGCGATTCAAGAGTTCGAAATTGTGCAATATTTGAATGTGTGCATATGTCATAGTAAATAAACAAAATTCATACATAAAACATAAATTTCCATTCATTGATAACTTGTTTGTCATTGTTACATGCTCGGATTACCACAGATATCACAGGGTTGGGTAGTCACAACAAAGTTTTGAGAAGTCTTACGCTTCTTCGATCATTTGGAAGGTTCTGCTTTGTTTCCCTTTGGTTTCTCTTGGGTTGACCTAGCAGAGGATTTCTTATCGCCCTTGCGATGGAGGTTACCTTTCCTGATTTGAGATTCGGTCAAAGTAGCAGCTAGTTCAATGGCTTGTCGAACAGATGAAGGGTGGCTCCCAATAACAATGTCCTGAACAGGGTCAGGCAAACAATTGATATACTTTTAAATCGCCTTATCCAAAGGCGTCACCATCGTCAGACATAACAAACTCAATTCCTCATATCGGTCAGTATAAACGCGATGCTCACCACTATCCTGTTTGAGATCGTGAAATTCGTTCTCAGTGCCCTTGTCTCGTGGCGAGGACAGAACTCCTTCATCATAAGAGTCCGAAACTCTTCCCATGTTTGAGCTAAGGCCACTTCGGCACCTCTATCCCTCATAATACCATTCCACCATGTCAAAGCTCTTTTCTTGAACACACTAGACGCAAACTCGACCTTTCGCTCATTTGGACATTAAACAAATCGGAACGTGCTTTTGAGACTCTCGAACCATTGTAGGAGTCCAGTAGCTCCCTCAGACCCAGTGAACTGAAGTTGTTTAGCCGAACAGAATTGTTTGTAGTTGCACGGAGCTAGTGCATTGTTGTTATTGTTGTTATTGTTGTTCGCTTGATTTAATTGAGTCACTAGGTTCGGGAGGATCATAGCCATTTGCTGAGCGATAAGTGCTGCCATTTCGGCATTTTGAGTCATATCACGTCGAGGAGGCATTCTAAAAGAAAACATGAAAGAAGATGTGTGAGATTGACATTCGGAAAAAATCAATAGAGACATCAAAAATATCGACGAAACATAAGGATGGTGGTCATTCATTTGTCTCTCAAGACAATCAAATAACACACAGTGACTAATCAAAGTAAATGGGTCTTATAATGTATCGCGAAGACATGCTTTAGTCTATAAGTGGACACTCACCCCAAGAGTTCCCAGATAAGAGTGACTGGTCCGATTAAGTGGATTTGTACGAACACTCTAGCCTTAGACAGAAAACTCAGGGTACAGGCACCCACCCTTCCAGATTGCACGTGTTCACATTATTAAAACCCAAACTTCGACGAGATTTTGAAAACTTTGAAGGCCTACGCCAAAAACAAATCATCTAAGGATAGATGATTGATTTTCAAAACGAGTTTGTAATTGTGGAATTTGTTTTGGTAATTACCTAAGGATAGGTGATTGTATTGTGTTTTAAATCTAAACGCAAGAAAACTCACATTAGGGTCCTAGGAAGGTTATAGTCTAGGTCAAAGCATTAACAATAACCTAATTCCCTATAACCCATGCTCTGATACCAATCTGTAACACCCAGACCCTGTAAAACAACCAACCGCGGCGGAAACGTCGGGGAGTCACGTTAACAGATTGTTTCAAGAACACGTGGTAATTAAAAGTAGGTTTATTGAATATTAAACATTGATTACATTGTTATATTGTCATAAAACTTTTTAAAAAACTAAACAAACAAAACAGGCGTTGAAATTGTCTTTCTTGTTTTTAAGGCACTAAAGTCCAAGTCCATTCCTACGTGAGCATGCATCAGTATCATCAAGCATTGTTCCCTGAAACATATGTGAAAACGAGTCAGCATAAAAGAATGCCGGTGAGTACATAGGTTTTGTGATTGTGTCAAATTCATGTCCTTGAATTTGTATTGCAGTACCTCGTCAGACTACTAGTGTCGTTAATTGAAAACTTTGTTATAGAAAAGTATTTGGTATTGCAATGATAACTAACCATATAAAACAGGTTAGTTATAGTTTATAAAAGACTTGTAGCCATGAATCTTGACCAAAACATTTGTTTTGTAAATCCGAGTAGTAAATCGTCTTGAAAGAAACCTTGTATGGTTTATATCTTTAATTGAAAATTGTTGTGTGTCATTGTTTGAAAACATTTGTCCAAGTAATGCAAATAATGCCACGTATGTAATATGATAAAAGCACATATATGTAGGAAGTAGCGGCGGCGTATCCACCATGCTTTATCACATTACACACGTTTCGTTATCTAAATCACTTATCATAACCAGTTGTCCATTGTTCATTGTCCTTGTCGTAAACCAATCGTTCATCGTTCCTTGTCACAAACCAATCGTTCAGCGTTCCTTGTTTCAGTTGTGAAAACTTTTGGTGATTTCGTGGATACATTCAAACCTTTGTTAACTTGTTCAAGACCACCCAAGGGGTCCCTTAATCGTATAACAAACCACCAAAGGGTTTGTTACAAATACAGTTTCAGTCGCTTCCCAAACTTCCCCACAAACCCCGGGAATTTTGGTAACGGGATTGTCAGTGCTAAGCGCCGTAACTTACTACTGGTCGGCTTGGCCATTGTTAATGAATGTCATTCTTGTTATGAATATAACGCACCAACAAGTTCGTTCACATTATTGAAATCGGTGTTAAATATAAACCATAACATTTGTAATTTGAAAGCTTGAAAACAACTTGCACATATGAGTCACCCCAAAATATTTGCAAAACATAAAATAGGGGAACAATGTACTCACTTGGTATTGCAAAGAAATCTTGAATTAAAAGAAAACAAAGCTTCAAATATTTGAGAAATCAAGCGTGTCCTAAAAACGGATAACTATCTAAATATCGGGACTTGAAATCGGAGGATTTGGATAGAATGAGACCTTATAAACCAAATGAGTATTGAACTTATATGAAAGGGTTTAATAAAGTTAACATTCTAAGTTGGAAAGGTTCCTATGTGCTTTTGACCCATTATGACTCGTTAAGGTAGTTTAAGCCACTTTAACGCGTCATTTGCGTAAATACTTGTTCGGATGGTTAGATATGTGTTATGATAAGTATTTAATGCTTAAACATGTTTGATAATGTTATTTGATCAGATTTGATGTCAAAATTTATGCTACATATGCTTATAGTTGATTAATTTGCAAAAAGGGCATTTTGGTCATTATTGAAGATCATAACAATTAATTATCATAACAGTAATCAAATGATATGACCATAAGGAATAACCTCAGAGGGTTATTTCCTAGTCAACTATGGTCACAAATATGTATTTGGATGGGTTCAAAGATCAACCAAACGGGTCGGATTCGAAAGTCAAAGCTGTGGTCAAAACCGCTCAGCTTACGACTCTAAACAAGCACTAAAACAAAAGTGACGAGTTAGACATTTTAAACATGTCTAACTAAATTGTAAAAGAGTTTTGGTACCAAAACAAACTGTTTTGATACCCGAAATTAGTTCCGTCATCAAAATGCACATTTATCGCATCATTGACCAAAACTTTGACTAGTCAAAATGACAAGTGAATGTGGAAATCAGTAGGCATGATCACTAAGGGCCATAACCATCATGATTATGACCACATTAACAAGTTCAATTGGATTTTGTTTTGAAAAATTTATGATTAAAACTGAAAGTCAAACTGTTTGATTTTTAGCTCGATTATGCTACATGAATTGAACAAGACTTGATTGAAACACTTACAAATACTTAGAGCAGCCAAGGAATCTCATAGGAAAGCTCTAAAGTGGTTGCAAACTTTAGATTATGGCAGATTGGAGCAAGGATGAAGGTTGCAAATTTTCAAATGGCTAAAACCCATTGCTATTTGTAGTTGAATTGGATTAATATGAGCATTACATGTGTCCATGAGTCATCCCTGAAGTGGATTAGTGTCAATACACATGTTAGATGCAGAGAAGAGGGTGGCAAGTTCGTTTACTTAGTCAATAAGGGAATTAACAAGAAGCTGCCACCTTGATTCAACAATTCTGATGAGGTGGGGACCCCTGACGGACCGTATGGGGTTTTGCTTTACGGTCTGTAAGGCCCTTGCAAGGGCTGAAGTTTCAGAATTGGCAGAAATGGCCCTGAACTTGTTTTTGACGTGTTTTGGCACTTTTAACACCCGTTAACCCCATTTTCAAGCTTTATAAGGACAGTAAAGTATAGGGAACTTGAAAAATGCCCAGAAATGTTTTGGATTTTGGTTCGTTTGGTCGTACGGTTGCGGTTTTCGGTTTATTACGATGAAAATCGTAACGAACGCGTGTGCGACCATAAAAGTGTAACGAATGATATTGTTGCATTCCAATCATCAAAATATAATATTTTAATGATTAAAAAAATTTTTGGATGCGCTTACATGTCCCGGATTAAGAAATACGCGAATCGGCATAATTTCACAAAATTTGCAAAATAGCCCCTGAAGTTGCATAAGCAGGTTTTTGCCATACCGAAGCCCTCGAAAAATATTTCTAAGCTATGTTAAGGGTATTAGGGTATGTTTAGCTTATGAATTTGTTCCGGAGTGTGTGTATCTACGAGAATCGGCAGACTTCGTAGTTTGTCGAATAGTCCCTGTGATCGAATAAACTTGTTTTTGACATACCAAATCCTTCAAAATTTATTTTTAAATTATACAAAGGATATTTAGGGTATGTTATACTTGTGCCCTTGTTCCGAAGTGTACATCACGTTAAACTGGTTTCATTTGCGTATCGGTTTATGGTTTCGCTTATAGAAGCGATTTGAGAGTTCGAAATTGCGTGAGAATCGAATGTGTGCAAATAACATAATAAATAAACAATATTCATAAGTAAAACTTAAAATTTCATTCACTGATAATCTTGTTCGCCATTGTTACATGATCTGATCGCCACAAATATCACAAGGATAGCTTTAATCTGTTCTGAACTTGCTTCTATCCCCCTCTTGGTCACCAAGTATCCTAAAAACTTTCCTGCACCCACTCCAAAATGGCACTTAGCAGGATTCAGTTTCATATTATACTGGTCTAGGATATTGAAGGCACACTCTAAATCCTGGAGGTGATCCTCCGATTTCTTGGATTTTACCACCATATCATCAATATATACCTCCATGGTGTCCCCCATTTTGTCTTTAAACATCATATTAACCAGCCTCTGGTACGTTGCACCTGCATTTTTTAAACCAAAGGGCATGGTAGTATAACAGTATATACTTGTGGGAGTCATGAATGTTGTATCCTCCTGGTCAGATGGTTCCATTTGGATTTATTGAAATCCTGAGGATGCATCCATGAAAGTCAGCATTTCATGTCCCGCAGTTGCATCCACCATGGAATCTATATGGGGTACTGGAAATGGATCTTTTGGACAAGCTTTGTTGAGGTCTGTGTAGTCTACACAAACTCTCCACTTCCCATTCTTCTTTTAGACCACCACCACGTTTGCTAGCCATTTGGGAAACTTGACTTCCCTAATCATCTTGGACTTAAGCAACCTTTCAACCTCCTCTTATATAATTGCATTTCTTTCAGGAGCGAATTTCCTTCTCTTTTGTTGAATGAGCCTGAAAGATTTATCAATTCCAAGTTTGTGAGTTATAATATCTTTTGATATACCTATCATGTCTTCGTGTTTCCATGCAAACGTAGACATCCTGCATTTCAAAAAGTTAGTAACTTGATTCTCAATATCCTGAGGGATATTGGCCCCTACAAGCATCGAGATATCTGGATTATCCTGATCCAGGATATCTTGGGCCTGTTTCTTTAATTGTTATCCTGCCCTGGACTTAGTTGATGCCTTCATTGAAGAGGAATAGCATTCCTTTGCTTCTTGCTGGTCGCTTTCCACTTTGACCACCCCCAAGGAGTAGGGATCTTGACACACTGATGATAAGTGGAAGGTACGGCGTTCATATCATGAATCCATGGTCTGCCTAATATAATATTGTAGCAGGATAATGAATCCATGACACAAAACCGTTGCATAGAGCTCACTCCTTCAACGTACACATGCAGCTTTATCTTTCCAACAGTGTTCTTTGCTTCTCCACTGAACCCTACAAGCACAATGGACTTCGAAGTAATATCCATTGGCGATATATTCATTCTCTTCAGGGTTTCCAATTGGATGATGTTGACCGAGCCGCCATTATCCACCAGTATCCTGCATACAAAATGGTTAGCAATATACAAAGTAATTACCAGACCATCATGGTGAGGATCCTGGATGTTATCCCAGTCATCGCTATCGAATGTTATGACTTTGTCATTCGTAAGCATCATCATCCAGGTTGGTTTGTCCCCTCTTTCTGCCTTTGCTTCCTTTGCATGCCTTTTAGCCGCAAAATGAGAAGTCCCAAAAATATCAGATCCTCCAGATATAAAATTGATTATCTTGGCGTCTGACGGAGATGATGCTGCTCGTTCAGGGTCCTTATCAGCATCCTGACCCTTATTCTTCTTTTTACCGAGAAGGTCTTTCAAGTATCCTTTGCTCAGCAAGTAGCTTATCTCCTTCCTTAGGGCTATGCAATCTTCTGTTACATGTCCAAAATCTTCACGGAATGCACACCACTTGGATTTATCCTTCCAATCGGCTTTTTGCTGGTTCTTCCTTGGCAACCTCGCTTTATCTCCTAAACCCTGCATGGCATATATCAGTTCAAGAACATTAACAGAAAAACAATATTCCGATAATTCAGGATATTCTTCGGCATCTTCATCCTTGACAACATTCACTCTATTGCCGTCATTTTTACCATACGGCTTAGAGTGGTATGGTTTATATGAGGATTCCGACTTCTTGTTTGTTGATTCATATGTTGAGGATGCATTCATCCTCTCTTGTATTTTCTTGTCATCTTCAAGCCTGCTATATATTAGAGCCCTATTCCGAGCTTCATCCAAGTTCCTGCAAGGATTCATCAAAAGATCCTGATAAAATTGGGAATCCTTCCGTAATCCCATCTTGAAGGCCTGTACAGTTGTAGCAACATTAAGGTGTGGGATATCCATGGATTCCCTGCTGAACTTGTTTACGTAATCCCTTAAGGATTCTTGAGGGCCCTGTGTTATCCTGTAAAGGCCACTTGTTAGTTTACTACAAGAAAATTGACTTTTAAATAGATTGACCAAATGAGCAAATGAAGTAATTGAAGAAGGTGGAACGTTTAAAAGCCATTTCAAGGCTGACCCTGTTAAGGTGGAACCGAAGCCTTTGCATAGGTATGCTTCCTTAAGATCTGGTGGGATAGGGATTTACTTCCATCCTCTCCCTATACTAAGCAATATGTTCTTCAGGATCCGTCGTGCCATCATAAAGCTTCATGTTGGGAGTTTGGAATCTCTTGGGAATTTCAGCATCACAAATATGGCGAGCAAAGCGGGAGATGTTGTGACTATCCTAGGATACTTCCGGTATTGGTTGCACTACCCCAGGCACACTTGATATCATATCCTTTAATTTCTGGAGTTCCCTGGATAACGCCGATGTTGCACTTGTATCCTGCGAAGATTCGAAGTTGTTAGCAGTCGGCATATTAGTATTAATCGACAAGGTACCAGCCTGGCGATTGTGGCCATATCTTGGAGCATATCCTGGATCCCTGACAGTCGATATCCTGGCCGATAAGGGCATTTATGGGATATTGCTCCAAGAGTGACTCGGTACGACTTTGCCCTGATTATCCTCAGCATATGCTGCCGAACTGAATTTCAACATTCTTGGCTGCAAAGGGGTAACAATATCCTCAGCAGGTCTCTTGGAGTTGGACTTCAAGAGTTGTATTTCCTTCATTATGAACTGGTTAGTTTCCTGTTGTTTCTTTATTTGATCTTGTATATTACCAAACAAAGATAAGATTTCATCATTGGAAGCAAAAATCGGGGTTCTTCCTGAAACTCCGGATCTGGAAGCATTTGAGCAGCATTAGTGTCTCAAGCTATTTGGCTTCATTCCTCCTTTGGGAAGCCTAAACTGGTGGAGGTGAAAGAGGCAATGAGCCAGCTGCAGTAGAGGCTGGAGTGGGTATCGAGGAGAGCTCAAACCTGACTGAGAAGCCATCAAAAATAATCTTGCAAAAAGATTAGAGAATAAAGAACCGATTAGTGTTTTTAGCAAAGTTTTGATTAAAAATAGCACCACTTGCCCCACAGTGGGCGCCAAATTGTTTTGGTAAAAAATTACCGAAGCAATTAAGTGATCAAACTTAGTATGTGAGGTAGCATGCTATTGTGGTTTGCAAAAAAAAAATTTGTTGGTTAATTATGAAAACAGTTTCAGAATATAGTTTCAGGATAATGAACTATATCAAAATGATAAATGAATGCGATAAAAGTAGAAATTGACACAGGATGTATGAGGAAAGCCCTTGATCAATTAAGTCGCCGGCATAAAACCTCAGGAGCTGACAATCGTTAGCTACCTTGTTCTTCTTATTGATTAAATAGCAGGATACAACTTCGGGATACTGCTTGGATCAGCTCTAAGTGTTACAATGATCGAATAATGTAAGTGTCGTGAGTGTTTGTGATTGTTGCTGTAATTAGAAAGTGGAAGTGTACGAGATTGTGTGTCCTCTACTGCTGATCCGGGCCCCCTATAAATAGTAATCGAAAATAACAAACTATCCTATATTCTAGGGATGCCTTGAATATTCCCTTGTGACCGTTGCAGACCCTTTCTTCGGCTCCAACGTTCGTATCCTAACTGTTTTGAGTGAGTTTTCGAGTAGACCAGATCTTCATATCTGTTTGTACCTTGCAACCAAAGATTAATGTTAATAGCGAGTAGGATACCCCGCAGGATGTTACCAATATCCTGGTTCAGTATCCCGGTCGCAACATCATACATATAATATCAGGATATGTCATCAGGATATAAGTCAGAAATTCCACCCATAACAGGGTTGATTTCCATCCTCTCTCTGTATAGAGCCACATGCTCTTCTAGATCAATGGTACCATCGTACAACTTCATATTAGGGGTTTAAAAACGCTTTGGAATCTCAGCATTGCAAATAGGAGGTGCAAAGCGAGATACTCCATGGCTTCCATCTGGGATTTCAAGAATGGCTTTGACCACTCCTGGGACACTGGATATCATTTCCTTGAGTTTCTGCAACTCCCTGGCCATGGCTTGGTTGATACCTGTATCCTGCATGTAAGTAAAGTTAGTATTAAAAGATGTATTGAAATTGTTACCTCCTGATTGGTTTGAGGTTGGTATCCCAGATGTGTATTTAGGATAGGATATGTCTATTGTAATAGTATGGCCTGATGAAGCAATGGTTTGCATGGAAATGAAATCCCCTTTATGAATTTTAGAGCTTTTCCATGAATGTCTCCTTACGGATCCTTGATCCTGGAAAGTGTTGGATCTCGGATAAGTAGGTGCTGACGGTCTCAATGATAATCCATGGATCCTTAAACTTGCGATGAGGATCCCTGATGCTGAAAGTAGGATCCTTGGGGTTGATACATTCCTTGTGATCCTCCGGGTTCTTAGAAGAATCCTTGAGGCTCAGTGGTCTCCCATGATCCTCGCCGAAGGATACCTTGAGGTTTGAAATAGGATCCTTGAGACCGCGTCATGGCCAGTGATCCTTATTGAAGAGTAGAGTATCCTTGAGGCTGAGTTGTGGAACCTTTAGAATGTTGGATTGTTGATGATGGAGTAGCAAACTCCAATGCTCTAGGCATCTGCGGAGACTGATTTTCTACCGGTCTCTTTTGTTTCTTAATTTCATCAATTTCGCGAAGGATCCTGTGGTTGGTTTTGTCCTGCTGTTCCATGTAACTTTTAATCTGCAACATCAAAACAGAAATATCATTGTTAGTAGGTGTTGAAGAAGAAACAGTAGAGGTTTTTGATCCTGTGAAAACAGGTGATGTCCTCTTCTGAGAATTTTCTACATTCTTCTGATATGCAGGGGGAATAGGAGGCAATGGCATAGTGTTTTGGGATGAGGTAACCGTCAGCATGGCACTTGAAGTGGATTTTCCCTGAGAAGCCATGTAGTTGATGGAAATGAATGAAAATGAATGGAATTTCTTAGAATTGAAGCACCACTTGCCCCACAGTGGGCGCCAAACTGTTTTGGTTTAAAATCGGCTTAAGGATGATGTAATCAAACTTTGATTGTGAGGTAGAGTGCTAATGTGTTGAACAACGAAAAATATGAGTGTACGAGGAAAAGCCCTTGATCACTAGTAGATCGCCGGTATAAAAACCTCGGATAGTGAAAACTATCACTATCAACTATATTGAACAAGAAAGATTACAACTTTGGATGTTGATCAAGTGTGGTACAAAGAGTGTTTTCTAAGTGTCTTGTGAGAGCTTCTTCAATATATGCGAGAGAGTGTGTTCGTGTAAGCAAATGTGAATGAATGCCTAAAACACTTAATCCACCCATTTTTGAATTAAACTAACAACTAAGTCTGCTTTTCTTGGAAGACCACGTCCTAGCTCATGAACGTTAGTGGAATTCATCACGTGCAACATATCCAACAAATATTGACCGAGATTCCAGCTGAGACTTGGTCCACTCATCCACAACCTGCATACACTCATTGAAAACAATTGATAACAATTGTTAGAAACCATAAGTAAAGTTAAGGATCCTTGATCCTCCGGGTTCCTGTGCCATCCGCTAAGGATAACTGATCCAGGCAACACTTAAGGATTCATGATCCATAATTATTAAAACATATGCCCTAAAACCCTCAATTAGAGATAACATGGGGTACCATTCTATATAATAATTAATAATACTATACTAATTTATGTACTAGGATTTCATCAGAACCATTATAAATATAACAGATGCAAATTCACGTGACTTTTCGGCTGTATAGTCATTTCTAAAGTTAACTAATAGTTGATTTACAATTGTTCAGGGTTCATCCAAATTACAACTATTGAAACATATAGTACAACACAGCACACACATGTTAAAAGTTCCTTCTAGTCTCCATATGTGATTTCTTTAAATATCCATTTAGTTTTCAAGAGATTATTCAAAGAGGGAACACAAACAAGCGATTTATTTTAATAAAACCCAATCAAATTTTAAAAGCTAGATCAATTTGTAACACCCGCCAAAATTACAGGTTAATCAGTACATCCTAATCACTATTTAATTATTAATTAAGTGCATTACACTTAATTATGTGTTAACTGAGTTCATAAAGTCTAGCAATGTCCGGGTAAATGCATGGGTTTGCATTTGGTAATAGTTGGTATGATCACACTCATAACGAATAAAGGTTTATAAAACAAGCGTTGGTGATTATCCGGTAAATATTTTAAGTTGAAATTGTTCCAATATGTCTGGCACATTAATCGGTGGTGTTGGCGTGAAAAATAGAAAAAAATATTACTGGTATTTTAAGTATAGTAATTTAAGTTTTTTACGCGTATATGTTTGTTCTAACGAATTTTAACCTCTATACTAATAAATTTTCACCAAACTATATGACGTTATCTGGTTAATTGTGATCTAGTGTTATAATATCACAACCCCCAACCACACCTTGGACGGGAGCCGTGACAATCAAGTAGTGCCCATGGTTATTTTGGAAACATTGCAGCTTAAATTTCATCAGGATCGTTGAGTTAGGAAAAAATATCATAGTTTATCAACACCGGAAATTATTTATAACAAATGGGGATAAAACCAACATTTTACAGAAAAGCTTTTAATAGGGAATAAACCCATAAATATAAAACAACGTTTCTTAATTTAATTGATAAAACAAGCCACTCATTTATGCATTTTGGTGCCGCGTAACAACTCTTATTCAGATTTACTGTAAATCACTAAAACATGTTTAAAATATTTGATCAGTGGGAAATACTTGTGAGTACATTCATTTCTATAAAAGACACTTTCTTATAATTACAATATTAAGAGCTTTTACATTTGTTTATATCTTACAACTACCCAAAGGTATTTGTCACTCGACCGATCACTGTTCATTTAGCAACGCTTATCTATGACTGTGGTCATATCGCTATTGGCCTCGTTGTCCAATAGCAAAGTTTAGCAAGTAATATATACAAAACCCCACATAGTGATAGTAGGTTTATCGTAAGAATACAAAGACTTAATCACTATAATATAAGTAATAGCTGGAAAAAATTTAGGGTTTTGAAAGCATTTGATAAAAGAGAATGACTCACCTTATTAGCATATAGTTCTAATTTAGTAGGCATCCTGGTTCTAAGCCATCTGATATCCAAGCATCTAGTTGAATAGAGTACAATTCGTATTAGTGTAAAAAACGAATCAAGCCTAAGATGATCATGAGATAAAAACCACAATGTAGATTCACAAAGTCTCGCCTTATTCAGGCAGAGCTTCGGTGTTCGTTGGTTGGTTTTCTGATCAATCGGACAGAGAATCCTATCGGCAATACATGGTTTAATACACCAACGTATAGAGAGAAGAAGAGAAGAAATGGGCAAGGAAAAATGAAGTCCTAGGCTTCTTATTTATAGGCAAGGAAGTTTAGTTACCCCATATACACCGTCCTCATGTGCTATCTATCCCATATACACATTCCCTAGGTGTTGTCTACCCTATATACACCTCCTCATATGCTATCTACCCCATATACACCTCCTCGGATGCTATCTACCTCATATACACCTCCTTAGATGTTATCTACCTCATATACACTTCCTCAGATGCTATCTACCTCATATACACCTTCCTGGGGTGATATCTACCCTATATACACCTCCTCATACAGTTTCCTTACCTTTTAAGTGTCCATAATTATTAAGTTTACTTAACCAGTTTAGTTTATTGCTTACTTACTTGTTTGCCTGATTAACTTACTTAGTTGTTTAACTGATTAACTTACTTAGCTGTTAAGTTTCCTTCACCACTAAGTTTCCTTAACCGCTAAGTTTTGTTTACTGCTAAGTTTTCTTACCGCTAAATGTTGGGCAAATTAAAGGTTTAAGAAATACATTTATAGGGTATGGGCTAGCAATCTTGAAATCCATAAGGATTTCAAGATGGGCTTTGTGTTTTGGGCTAGGTCATGTTAACTATCAGTATTTAAAGGGTAGTAGGTTTACAATTAGGGTTTTTGGTTCTGGTTATAGTCGAAATCATCTAAAGGTGTGCAAGGGCTTGTATCAGATGGTTTTAATCAACATATGCAAGTTTTGGTTATCATTCATCTTCTTCTTATCTTTCTTGCATCATTGTGATTTGTGTGTTTCCACCATACAAGTTATGATTGTATTGATATCAATTTTAGATCCGTTTTGGGACTTACAAGTGGTATCAGAGCCATTAGAACCTACTTCTAGGATCGTTTTGATATCAGTTTGATTAAAGAGTTATTTTGAGATTTGAAGATTTTTTCGTGTTTTGGAATATTCAAAGTTATGTTGTTTCCGGATTCAAACTTCTTCCACATTTTCAGATTGCAGATTTGGAATTTGATCAAAATCACAAAGATTTCAAAATCAAGATTTTTTGGAAGTTTGTTATTTTGTTTAATCGTTTTCTTTGCAGGTTTTTGAGATTTTGGAGTGGGAGATTTCGGGATTTCTTGAAGAAGATTTCAACATTGGAAGTTTTTAACAAGATCTTGGTTTTCGACAACATTGGAACATTTCGAGAAGATCATTATTTTTTGACAACACTAAGACTTTTCAAGAAAGACATCAGTTTTTGACAATACTGCAGTTTTCGACAAAACTGAGACTTTTTTGGGAAACACTTCAGTTTTCGACAAGAATCTTGTTTTCAGGAATCTTTGGACTTTTCGAGAACGTTAAAATCCTTAAGACTTTTCGAGATCCATGATTGTTCGCATTTTATTTCAAATTGACTTAACTCCTTTTGGTATTTTAATCTCTACAATCATAATCCTAGTGACCTGAAAAGTGCCATACTCGCTACTACCAATGCTACTAACTGTCACACCCCGACCGCATAAAACAACAAACCGCGGCGGAAATGTCGGGGAGTGTCGTAACAGAAGTATTGTTTCAACAACAATGGTAATTAAGGTTTTGTAATATTACATTAAGTTTAATTACATTGTCTTGGAGTAAAGGAAAGCAAAACGGAAATTAAATTGTCTTTGCGACATAACCACAACATTATAATTGTCTTCTAAATTTTAAGTCACTAAGGTCCAAAGTCCATCCTAAGTGTCGCATGAATCAACCACAAACATTAGCTCCTGAAACACATGTGAAAATAGGTACGTCAGCATAAAAATGCCTGTGAGATAAATAGGTTTTATTGATGAGGATTCATGACTTGAAAGTTAAAATAGATGTTTAATAAAAAGTAATCATGAACCTTATAAAGTATTTTCTTTTATAAAATCACAAGAAAATCGAATGTTTGAAAGAAATGATGCATAGTTGAATAAATGTCCAATAAAAATGAATTGTGTAAAATATGTCTTGTTTTGAAGTAAAATACAATGTCTTGTGTAAAAGATGTCATGTTTTGTAAAAAATGTCATGTCTTGTACTAATTGAAGTGGTTTAGATAACGCCACGATATGTAATATGATAAAAGCACTTATATATAGGAAGTACCAGCGGCGAATCCACCATGCTTTTATTATATTACACACATTTTGTTATTTAAATCACTTACCAAAAATCATCAAGTTATGTCTTGTTTAAACCAACGTCAATTTTGTGTGTAAACAATGCCTAATGTTAGTCTAAATGTCTTGTATATCAAATAAAGTGTAATAACCATTGTCTTGTATGGCAAGTAAAAGTCTATACTCAAACCATATGTAATAATGTCATGTATACTGAAATGTCTTGTACAAAACAATGTCTTTGAATAAACAAAGGTTTAAATCAAAAGTTATGTTTTGAAAACCATTGCTTTATTTGATACGAACATTCATCATGATTTTGTTTATCGCATACATTCAAGCCTTGAGACTGTCAGATAAACCCTTATCAAGTCAAAGGTTTATCAAAAATGTATTCGGATTCTGCCATTCCCTACTTCCAAACAAACCTAGGAAGCGGGGAACAGGATTTGTCAAGTCCTATGGTACCATTACATACTACCGAGCGGCGTGATCAATGTTAATGAATGTATTATGTCCCGTTAAACATACCAAATGTCATAGTCAATGTAAGTAATGTCATGAGAAATGTCTTTAAACAACGTACTAAGTATGCTAAGTCAGCATACGAAGTATAAAAGTCTATGAAATCAATGTGCTAGCATGCTCAGTCAACATACATAGCAAAATGTAATGTAAATCATTGTGCTCATATGCTAAGTCAACATATGCCGCAAAAGGTGTCTTTGAAATCATTGTGCTTGCATGCTCTGTCAACATACATAGCCAAACATAATTGAAATCAAGTACTATATATTGTTCTAGATGAACATAGCAAGTCATGAAAGCGTGAAAACTTGAAAGTATCGAGTAGGCACATGTGTTTCACCCCAAATCATTTGAAAACGTAAAAGAGGGGACAATGTACTCACATAATCACCTTAAAACATTTGGAAAAGAGGGGTCTATTTATTCACTTGGGATTGCAAAAGTATCATTGTTCAAGATGGATATACAAAGCTCAAGAGTCCGGGAAAATCAAGTGAGTCCTAATGTCGGATAACTATGTTAATCTCGGGACCTTAATCGGAAGATTCGGATATAATGAATCCTTATAAACCAAATGAGCATCGGAACTCATATGAAATGGTTTAATAAAGCGAACAGTCTGATTTGGAAAAGATCCTAAGTGCTTTTGACCCGTTATGACTCGTTAAGGTAGTTTAAGCCACTTTAACGTGTCTTTTGCGTAAATATGTGTTCGGATGGTTAGATATATGTTATGATAAGTCTTATATGCCAAAACATGTTTAATAATGTTGTAAGATCAGATCATATGTCAAAATTTATGTACATATGCTTAAAGTCGATTTATGCGCAAAAAAGGCATTTTGGTCATTATTAAAGGCAGAATAAGCGACTTAACATAATGCTAACCAAACGACATGACCATAAGGTATAACCTTAGAGGGTTATTCCCTATACAACTATGGTCTCTAATATGAGTTTGGTCGGATCCTAAGATCGACCAAACGGGTTAGATTCGAAAGTTAAAGCGGTGGTCAAGACCGCTCGACTTACGACCCTAAACATGTCTAACTGTATCAAAACAAAGTGTTTTGACACCTGAAAATAGTTCCATCGTATAATGCGCATTTTGCGCATTATTGACCGAAACTTTGACTCGTCACTAGAACTAGTAAACGTGGTAATCAGTAGGCATGATCGCTAAGGACCATAACTCTCGTGATTACGATCACGTTGCAAAGTCCAATTGGATGATGCACAAGATCATTCCAAGTGTTAGGCACTGATTTACGATCATTACAAGTGTTTATGGACGTGTAAAGAGAGCAGAAGGAAGTAGCAAATTCGCGAGGCAAGTGTCCAAGGAAAGAAGCAAGAAGCTGCCAAGTTGAAAGATGGAAACTGCTGTGCTGGGCACCCCATGCAGACCGCATGGGTTTTTTGATGTGGCCCGCATCCACCCTAGCTGGCAGCAAGTTTCAAATATTGGCAGAACAGGCCCCTGAACTTGTTTTTGACGTGTTTTGGCACTTTTAACACCCGTTAATCTCATTTTTTAAGCTTTATAAGGACGATAAAGCTTAAGCAACTTGAAATATGTCAAAAAATGTTCCGGGTGTCGGTTCGTTCGGTTGTACGGTTACGCGTTTCGCTTATTTACGACGAACGCTTAAAATAATGCGAAACGACTGAAATCATGCAACAAATGATATTTTTGCATTCTCATCATTAAATTACAAGATTTTAATGGTTACAAAAATTTTTGAATGTGCATACATGTTCCGGATTAGAAAATACTCGTAACGGCAAAGTTTCACAGAATTTGCAAAATAGCCCCTAGAGTATCATAAGCATGTTTTTTCCATACCAAACCCTTCAAAACTTATTTCTAAGTTATGTAGAGGATATTTAGAGTGTGTTTAGCTTACGTCATTTTTCCAGAGTGTATGTCGCATTAAACTGATTACGTTTGCGTAACGGTTTGCGATTTCACTTCCAGAAGTGATTTGAAAGGTCGAATTTGAACAAGGATTGAAAATATGAAATGTCATAAGTAAATACACAAATATTGGAATAAAACACAATGTTATATAATTATAAAATTGTTTCAGAATTGTATGATGATTAAAATACACAGATGTCACAGTCTCCCCTACTTTAGGAATTTTCGTCCGGAAATTTAGTTAGAGGAATCTTGTGAGAATAGATGTGGGTACTTCGCCTTCATCTGGCCCTCTCGTTCCCAAGTAAACTCTGGGCCACGTTTGGACTTCCAGTGAACTTTAACAATCGGTATACGTCTGCGCTTGAGCTTTTTGACTTCACGATCCAAAATTTCCATAGGTTTCTCGACAAAGTGTAACGCGTCATCAACACGAATTTCATCAAGAGTGATGTGGAGGTTTTCATCAGCTAAACACTTTTTCAAATTGGACACGTGGAATGTTGGATGAACGTTACCAAGTTCAGGAGGTAGCTCAAGTTTGTAGGCCACCTTTCCGATTTTCTTAATGATCTTGAATGGTCCAACATATCTAGGTGCAAGTTTTCCTTTCTTTCCAAATCTAACCACGTCTTTCCAAGGGGATATCTTGAGTAGGACATGATCACCGACTTGGAATACCAAGGGCTTGCGTCATTTGTCCGCGTAACTCTTTTGACGACTTCTAGCTGTCAAGAGATTATCACAAATTGTTTTGACTTTGTCTGTTGTGTCTTGAATGAGTTCAGGTCCAGTGAATTGAGATTCACCAACTTCATTCCAACAGACAGGTGACCCGACATTTTCGACCATAAAGGGCTTCAAAAGGCACCATGTTAATGCTAGATTTATAATTGTTGTTGTAGGAGAATTCAATTAACGGAAGATGTGAATCCCAACTACCACCAAAGTCAATCACACAAGCTCTAAGCATATCCTCCAGTGTTTGGATTGTTCTTTCGGACTTTCCATCCGTTTAAGGATGATAAGTAGTGCTCAGGTTAAGTTTGGTTCCCATGGCAGATTGCATGGTTCTCCAAAAATGAGATGAGAATCGAGTATCACGATCAGATATGATGTCCAAAGGAACACCATGACAAGATACAATTTCTTCCACATAGATCTTAGTAAGTTTGTCAGCAGGGAAATCCTCACGGATTGCTATAAAGTGTGCTGACTTGGTTAGACGATCAACGATTACCCAAATGGCATCATGACCTCTAGATGTATGCGGTAATTTGGTAGTGAGATCCATTGCAATGCTTTCCCATTTCCAAACCGGAATTTCTGGTTGTTCAAGCAAACAAGAAGGGCATTGATGTTCCGCCTTAACCTTGAGACAAGTAAGACATTTAGATACGTACAAGGCAATGTCTTTCTTCATACCCGGCCACCAATATTGGGTACGAAGATCCTTGTACATTTTGTCTGCACCTGGGTGAATTGAATAACAAGACTTATGAGCTTCATCCATTATTAAGGTGTAGAGATTGTCTTGACTTGGATCCCACAAACGATTCAGATAATAGAATAACCCATTATCTTTCATCTCAAGTTGAAGCTCAAGATGATGTGGTAATTCATCACCCATCATGCCTTGTGTAACACAAGTTCGTTGAGCTTGGAAGATACGGTTTTGAATATCAGATCGAACTTAAACACAATGTAGCTTGACTCGTTCTTTATGACAAAGAGCATCGGCTACGACATTCGCCTTACCAGGATGGTAGCGAATCTCACAGTCGTAGTCATTTAGAAGTTCGACCCATCGTCGTTGCCTCATGTTTAGTTCTTTCTGATTGAGAATGTGTTGGACACTTTTGTGGTCCGTGAAAACTACGCATTTTGTACCGTATAGATATTGTCTCCAAATTTTGAGAGCGAAAACAACAGCACCCAACTCAAGATCATGAGTGGTGTAGTTCTTTTCGTGAACTTTCAATTGTCTAGATGCATAGGCTATAACTTTGTCCCTTTGCATGAGAACATAGCCAAGGCCTAAGTTTGATGCATCACAATATACTACAAAATCGTTGTTACCTTCAGGTAAGTATAAAATAGGAGCATTACAAAGTTTCTGATTCAAGGTCTGAAAAGCTTTTTCTTGTTTGGGTCCCCACTCAAAAAGTTTATTCTTTTGAGTCAAAGTAGTGAGGGGAACCGCAATCTTTGAGAAGTTTGCGATAAAGCGGCGGTAGTAACCCGCGAGACCAAGAAATGAACGAACTGCGGTAGGAGTAATAGGTGATAGGGTTGTCCAAACTTCTCGGCGCTCGAAGATCATTCGACGATCGTTCGAAAAAGCTTGGAAATTTTCTCGTTCGATTCCTTGCTCGGTTAAAACCGAGCCGAGCAGCTCGGTTCGGTTTAAAAACGAACCGAGCATGAGCATAGGTACACTCGCTCATCACTCGTTCGGTTTCGATCGAATTTATTTTTATTATTATTATTTATATATAATAAATATATTAAAAAGTATTAAAAAAGTTGAAACCTAATATTCCCCCTATTGTTTTAGACTTTAGTAAAGTGACCCTAATTTCCCTAAATCCCTAATTCCCTATTTCACTCGTAGCTCCTTCTGACCTTCTCTCGTAGCATTTTAGATGTTCTTAAACATTAAACATTTGAATGACATTTTGTGTTTATTTTTGTGGGACTTTTTTATGATTGTATTTTGTTAAATTGTTAAGTGTGTGTGAGACATATGAGTTGGTGAATTTTGGTCAATGAATGGTTGTGTATGAATGCTAAATTAAACTAAGCAAAAGCGAACCAAACCGAGCGGCTCGGTTCTAAACCGAACTGAGCACGAACATAAGATTTCCGCTCGATTTCCTAAATCCGAACCGAACCGAGCATGAGCATACCTCCGTTCGGTTCAGTTCGGCTCATGAACACCCCTAGTAGGCGTATCACATTCCTTAATCGCAATGATTTTGGTAGGAACTACATGTATACCTTGTTCGTTGACAATATGTCCCAAGAACTGAACTTCCTTAAGCCAAAATTCACACATGGAGAATTTGGCATAAAGTTGTTCTTTCTTTAGGAGTTCCATCGCTAAACGCAGATGTTGCTCGTGATCGGCTTGAGACTTTGAATAAATCAAAATGTCATCAATGAAAACAATGATGAACTTGTCCAAATAAGGCTTACAAACCCTATTCAAGTCCATGAAAACAGCAGGAGCATTTGTCATACCAAAAGGCATAACAGTGAACTCATAATGACCATATCGAGTGCGGAAAGCAGTTTTGGGAATATCTTCTTCGAGAACACGAAGCTGTTAATACCCAGAACGTAGATCAATCTTTGAGAAGCAAGTAGAACCTTGTAGCTGATCAAAGAGATCATCAATGTGAGGTAGGGGATATCGATTTTTGATTGTGAGTTTGTTGAGCTCACGGTAATCGATACACATACGGAAGGACCCATCCTTCTTTTCACAAATAGGACTGGAGCGCCCCAAGGTGAAAAACTCGGGCGAATAAATCCTTTGTCAGACAACTCCTGAAGCTGTTTAGATAATTCTTGCATCTCATACGGTGCAAGGCGGTATGGGGATTTGGCTATAGGGTTGGCACCAGGTACAAGATCTATACGGAACTAAACTTGACGTACTGGGGGTAAACCGAGTAGCTCGTCAGGAAACACCTCAGGATAATCCCAAACAACGGGGATGTCCTTAATAGTTTTGCTTTTGCCTTTTCCCTCTATGATACGTGCCAAGAAGGCAACATAATTCTTTCGTAGGTATTTATGGGCTTGGGTACATGTCATGAGTTTAAGGCTACTAACGGGTTTTTCTCCACGAACTTCTTAGGTTCCACCAGATGGGAGAGGTATACGAACAATCTTGTCAAAACAAACCACCTCAGCATCGTGCTTGGTTAACCGATCCATTCCTAATATGATGTCAAAGCTCCCGAGTTGAATTGGTGTGAGGTCAATGTAACATCCGTCGAAAAACGGGTTTTCAAAACCCGTCGTTTATTAATCGAATAGTCAGTTTTAAATTTTCGTTGCTTATTTAATGCTCTTTTTAATTTTAAACAATACATAATTAATAAATATATTAGAATTTATAAACTATAGTTAATAAACAACAAAAACGGTTGAAGAAAAAAATAAATGCCGCTGCCGGGTTTCGAACCCGGGTCAGCCGGCTCACTTAACACACAAGCCTTAACCACTCCGCCACTTGGTTCTTATGTGTAACCAATGAAACAAATAAAACTTAACTTCTACCCGTGAACTCATCTGTTTGCGCCAAAACTGAAACCGCTCATCGGCTTTCAACTATCCAGACTTTTGAGTGATAGCTATTACTGATTATAACCGATAAATCAATTGTTGCCCACGTTCTAATCAATTCAGTCTTAAATTGCTTCGATTCATATGATTTCCGGGAGTTAAAACCGAAATGAAATTCATTTTCAATATACACTGACAATTTCATCGTCTCATAACTTAGAAACACTCGCAGAACCTTTAATTTCATTTGCGCTCTAATTTCTGCTCGTCGGAAACGTTATCTGCTATCGCCGGACTTTCGCCGGAAAACCGTGACTTACACAAAATCGGTAAATTCTCGACTCTTTCTTTTTCAATCTATTGTTAGACTTATACTAACTCAAATCCTTCAATCAGAATCGGTCCCAGACGACGTTACCGGATATTCAGCACTCGCCGGAAAATCTTTGAAAATTCCAAAATCACGCTGTGAATCGGTACAAACATCTAAACTCTGATAATTCTTGTTTGGTCACTTAATTTCACAATTAGTTAATCAAAACTGTTAATTGGTCCGCACAGACGGAATTCATAAAACAGAGCCGACGATCTTTGCCGGAGTTCTGAGAAAAACATCTGTTTCGGTACATTCATTTCCAAAACCCTCTCTATCCATTACATTTCAATCATTTATAAGTTTCGTTAATTGAATTAAACAAGAACACTCGAATATCGTTGTTCTGTGTCTTTGAATGAAGAAGACGAAGTCGACGTTGTGTATAAGTATTATATAAATTGAATATTAAACCGGGTTAGACACACAGTCCCACGGTGGACTGTGTGCAAACACATAGCGCACGTCACGAGTTCGAATCTTACAAACGCACCGGCTTTCCGAATTAAAACCAATTTTTTTGTTACTGAATCAGAGTAGGACCCAGGATGTTTTTAAGATTAATAAAAACTATAAGTTTAACAGATAAGTCACACAGCCCAACTGGTTGGGCTGTGCGCTTACAAACCGAAGGACCCGAGTTCGATCCGGCTCCCTGCAAACCGGTTCAACCATTTACATTCTTTTAATATAAACCGAATAAATTAAACATTTAATTAGTATATATATATAATTAAAACATAGAATATTTCGGGTTAGACACGTAGCTCAGTTGGTAGAGCTGCGTGCACGCGTACGGGAGGTCACAAGTTCGAACCTCACTCAGTGCACTTACACCACAGTCCGACCGGTCAACGGTCAACCCAAAAAGTCAACATTTTTTTTATATTTTTATTTATTTATTTAATTTAAAAATCAATTAAAAATACTTAAAAATAATATTTTTAAAGTTAGAAAATGACCTTAAACTCACAAAAATAAATCTAAAAATCCTATTAAAATTGTTAATAAAATCCACTTATTTACCGTACCTTTTCGTTATTATTTAGGTTAGTTATTCCTCGTCGATCAACTCTTTAAACTCGTGCGCATTCAACATCATCAAACGAACGCATCCAATGTGAGTGAATCTCTACAAATTCCCCGTTTTAATCACTTTTTGGGGTGTATCATGTGTCTTATTTTTATTACATTTAAACACTTGTGCATCCATCATATCCATGATTAAATGCGTATCCAATATCAATTGTTTGTGTGCTTAATGTTTAGATTAAATTTTTATCATTTTCAGTACATACATCATCATAGGCTCGTCTATTCCCCATTACCTATGAGCGGAACCGTTCCCCATTACCTATGAGCGGAATGTGGCGTTGCCAACATACGATCGGCTCCGTTTGATTGAGCCTTGATCGCACAGACATCATCATAGGCCGTCCGTTCCCCATTACCTATGAGCGGAACGTGACGTTGCCAACATATACATTATCATTCATGTCATATACTCATGCAAGGTGGTTTGTTATTGTATGTTTATTTACGTATGCTCACATATGATTATTGCACAATTTTTCTATATTAAATACAACAAGAAATCAATAATAAATGTTTTCTAACAAGGTTCACTCGCCAACTTTTGTTGACCCAAAAACCCCCCATTTTTACACATGATACAGGTGATCCAGTTGCAGCAAGAAACATATAGGACGGCCTAGAAGAATAAATCAGTTTAGGCTTTGGATTGTTTATTTAGTTACTTTTTCCTTGTAATTGTATGGACTTGTTTGAAATATTGAAGTTGTAATTTGAATTTAATCAATATGAAACATTTTAGTAAAAATCATGAGCTTTGGTGATAACCCAATTATGCCCCGACTCTTATTCTGCAGCGGGTCGGGGTGTGACAGTCAATGGCAAAAAGATGGTTGTTAAGGTTCAATTGGCAATCACGGATGACAAAATCAAGTTTAAAGGGTTCACCACTAGCTATTTCGACTGTCAAGGGCTTTCCTAGTTTGTTCTAGGCATTGAAAGCAAAGGTTCAAAAGCTAGGGATACAAAACTTCTATCGGCACCCGAATCGAAAAGAATTGAAGCATGGTGGTTGTTAACAAAGAACGTACCGTTGACCACTTCATTGTCAGCCCGAGCCTCATTAGCATTGACGTTAAATGCTCGTCCATGAGCCGGGTTTGCATTTGCCAACTTCCGGCAGTTATTTCTGTAGTGGGTAAGATCTCCACAATTGTAGCAAGATCCAAGTGGATAGTGAAGTCGTGCAGGCTGCTGAGCAGGGTTTTGGGCTACTTCATTCTGGGTAGGAGCAAAACGACAAGTGTTGGCAAGATGACCAGATTTCCCACAGTTAGTGCAAATGGTTGATGGTGACTATTACACTTGTTGCACAAAGGTGCATTGCCAACATACTGTTTCTTGGCCGGTGGTTGAGCTGGCTGATTGGGAGCAGTTTGGTTGGGCTATGTAGTGAGAGCAAAGTTCTTGGAAGCCTTGCGCTTCCTAGACTTCTTTGAAGTTTCAGCATTGTTTCCTTTGCATTTCTGACACTTATCAGACGGTTTCTTGTCACCTTTTCGGTGGAGTTTACCCTTTTTGACTTGAGAGTCAGTCAAGGTAGCTGCTAGTTCGATGGCTTATCAGACAGGAGTATGGTTGCTGCCGGTGACAATATCCTGAACTGGGTCAGGAAGACCGACTATGTACTTTTCAATCGCCTTATCCAAAGGCGTGACCATCGTGGGACATAGCAGACTTAACTCCTCATACCGATCAGTATAAGCAGGGTGCTCACCATTGTCTTGCTTTAGGTAGTGGAACTCATTTTCTAGTGCCCTCTGCTAGTGACGAGGGCAGAACTCTTTCATCATTAGAGCCCTAAGTTCCTCCCAAGTTTGACCCATCGCAACATCGGCACCCCTATCTCTCACCACTCCGTTCCACAACGTGAGCGCCCTCTTTTGGAACACACTCGAGGGAAACTCGACCTTTCGTTCATTCGGACATTAGACATGACGGAATGTAATCTCAAGACTCTCGAACCACTGTAGGAGCCCAGTTGCTCCCTCAAAACCACTAAACTTGAGTGGTTTAGCCGAATTAAGCTGTTTAAAGTTGCACGCAGCAGGTGCATTGTTGTTATTGTTGGCTTGGTTTATTTGAGTTATGAGATTGGGTAGTACAGCAGCAAATTGTTGAGCCATCAAAGCTGCCATATCAGCGTCCGAATTCACATTTCGATGAGGAGGCATTCTAAAAGAGAGAAAAATCATGAGAGAAAGCGAGTGAGATGAATGTTGGATAGTCAAAATGAGAAAGCATAAATATCGACGAAATGAAAATATGGTGGTCATTCGTTCGTTTACTCACAACAAACAAACGACACACAGTGATTAATCAAAGTAAATGGGTTTTATAATGTATCGCGAAGAGTTCCCAGGTAAGAGTGACTGGTCCGATTAAGTGGATTTGTACGAACACTCTAGCCTTGGGCAGAAAACTCAGGGTATAGGCACCCACCCTTCCAGATTGCATGTGTTCACATTATTAAAACCCAAACTTTGACGAGATTTTGAAAAACTTTGGAAGGCTTAAAGCCAAAACAAATCATCTAAGGATAGATGGTTATTTTCAAAATGAATTCAAAATTTGTGGATTTGTTTTTGGTAATCACCTAAGGATAGGTGATAGCATTTTGTTTTAAGAATCTAAACACAAGATAACTTGTGTTAGGGTCCTAGAAAGGTTGTAGTCTAGGTTAAAGTATTCCTAATAACCTAATTCCCTATATCCATTGGCTCTGATACCAAATCTTTCCCTCACACCCGGACCGCGTAAAACAACAAACCGCGACGAAAATGTCGGGGAGTGTCGTAACAGAAGTATTGTTTCAACAACCATGGTAATTAAGGTGTTGTATTATTACATTAAGTTTAATTACATTGTCTTGGAGTAAAGGAAATCAAAACGGAAATTAATTGTCTTTGTGACATAACCACAACATTATAATTGTCTTGTATATTTTAAGTCACTAAGTCCTAAAGTCCATCCTAAATGTCGCATGAATCAACCACGAACATTAGCTCCTGAAACACATGTGAAAATAGGTACGTCAGGATAAAAATGCCTGTGAGATACATAGGTTTTATTGATGAGGATTCATGACTCGAAAGTTAATATAGATGTTTAACGAAAAGTGGTCATGAACCTTATAAAGTATTTTCTTTTATAAAATCACAAGAGTCGAATGTTTAAAAGAAATTATGCATAGTTGCATAAATTTCCAATGAAAATGAATTGTGTAAAATGTCTTGTTTTGAAATAAAATACCATGTCTTGTGTAAAAGATGTCATGTTTTGTAAAAAATGTCATGTCTTAAATGAAGTGGTTTAGATAACGCCACGATAGATATATAATATGATAAAAGGACTTATATATAGGAAGTACTAGTGCCGTATCCACCATGCTTTTATTATATTACACACATTTCGTTATTCAAATCACTTACCAAAAATCATCAAGTTATGTCTTGTTTAAACCAATGTCAATTGTCGTGTGTAAATAATATCTAATGTCAGTGTAAACCATGTCTTATATATCAAATGAAATGTAATAACCATTTTTCTTGTATGGCAAGTAAAAGTATATACTCAAACCATATGTAACAATGTCATGTATAATCAAATGTCTTGTACAAAACAATGTCTTTGAATAAACAAAGGTTTAAATCAAAAGTTATGTATTGAAACCAGTGCTTTATTTGATACAAACATTCATCAGGATTTTGTTTATCGCATACATTCAAGCCTTGAGACTGTCGGATAAACCCTTATCAAGTCAAAGGTTTATCAAAAATGTATTCGGATTCTGTCATTCCCTACTTCCAAACAAACCAAGGAAGCGGGGAACGGGATTTGTCAAGTCCTATGGTACCATTACATACTACCGAGCGGCGTGATCAATGTTAATGATTGTATTGTGTCCCGTTAAACATACCAAATGTCATAGTCAATGTAAGCAATGTCATGACAAATGTCTTTAAACCATTTACTAAGTATGCTAAGTCAACATACGAAGTAGAAATGTCCATGAAATCAATGTGCTAGCATGCTCAGTCAACATACATAGCAAAATGTATTCTAAATCATTGTGCTCATATGCTAAGTCAACATATGCCGCAAAAGGTGTCTTTGAAATCATTGTGCTTGCATGCTCAGTCAACATACATAGCCAAACATAATTGAAATCAAGTACTATATATTATACTAGATGAACATAGCAAGTATATGTCATGAAAGCGTGAAAACATGAAAGTATCGACTAGGCACATATGTTTCACCCCAAATCATTTGAAAACGTTAAAGAGGGGACTATGTACTCACATAATCACCTTAAAACATTTAGAAAAGAGGGGTCTATGTACTCCCTTGGGATTGCAAAAGTATCCTTGTTCAAGATGGATATACAAAGCACAAGAGTCTGGGAAAATCAAGTTAGTCCTAATGTCGGATAACTATGTTAATGTCGGGACCTTAATCGGAAGATTCGGATAGAATGAATCCTTATAAACCAAATGAGTTTCGAAACTCATATGAAATGGTTTAATAAAGCTAACATTCTGATTTGGAAAGGATCCTAAGTGCTTTTGACCCGTTATGACTCGTTAAGGTAGTTTAAGCCACTTTAACGTGTCTTTTGCGTAAATATGTGTTCGGATGGTTAGATATATGTTATGATAAGTCTTATATGCCAAAACATGTTTAATAATGTTGTAAGATCAGATCATATGTCAAAATTTATGTTACATATGCTTAAAGTCGATTTATGCGCAAAAAAGGCATTTTGGTCATTATTAAAGGCAGAATAAGCGACTTAACATAATGCTAACCAAATGACATGACCATAAGGTATAACCTCAGAGGGTTATTCCCTATACAACTATGGTCTCTAATATGAGTTTGGTCGGATCCTAAGATCGACCAAACGGGTTAGATTCAAAAGTTAAAGCGGTGGCCAAGACCGCTCGACTTACGACCCTAAACATGTCTAACTAAGTTAACTGATTTGGTATCAAAACAAAGTGTTTTGACACTGAAAGAAGTTCCGTCGTATAATGCGCATTTTGCGCATTATTGACCGAAACTTTGACTCGTCACTAGAACTAGTAAACGTGGTAATCAGTAGGCATGATCGCTAAGGACCATAACTCTCGTGATTACGATCATGTTGCAAAGTCCAATTCGATGATGCACAATATCATTCCAAGTGTTAGGCACTGATTTAGGATCATTACAAGTGTTTATGGACGTGTAAAGAGAGTAGAAGGAAGTGGCAAATTCGCGAGCCAAGTGTCCAAGGAAAGAAGCAAGAAGCTGCCAAGTTGAAAATGGAAACTACTGTGCTGGGCACCCCATGCGGACCGCATGGGTTTTTGGATGTGGCCCGCATCCACCCTAGCTGGCAGCAAGTTTCAAATATTGGCAGAACAGGCCCCTGAACTTGTTTTTGACGCGTTTTGTCATTTTTAACACTCGTTAACCACATTTTTTAAGCTTTATAAGGAAGATAAAGCTTAGGGAACTTGAAATATGTCCAAAAATGTTCCGGGTGTCGGTTCGTTCGGTTGTACGGTTACGCGTTTCGCTTATTTACGACGAACGCTTAAAATAACGCGAAAACGACTGAAATCGTGCAACGAATGATATTTTTGCATTCTCATCATTAAAATACAAGATTTTAATGGTTACAAAAATTTTTGAATGTGACATGTTCCGGATTAGAAAATACGCGTAACGGCAAAGTTTCACAGAATTTGCAAAATAGCCCTAGAGTTGCAGAAGCATGTTTTTGCCATACCAAACCCTTCAAAACTTATTTCTAAGTTATGTAGAGGATATTTAGGGTGTGTTTAGCTTACGTCATTTTTCCAGAGTGTATGTCGCATTAAACTGATTACGTTTGCTAACGGTTTGCGATTTCACTTCCAGAAGTGATTTGAAAGGTCGAATTTTAATAAGGATTGAAAATATGAAATGTCATAAGTAAATACACAAATATTGAAATAAAACACAATGTTATATAATTACAAAATTGTTTCAGAATTGTATGATGATTAAAATACACAGATGTCACAGTCTCCCCTACTTTAGGAAATTTCGTCCCGAAATTTAGTTAGAGGAATCTTGTGAGAATAGATGTGGGTATTTCGCCTTCATCTGGCCCTCTCGTTCCCAAGTAAACTCTGGGCCACGTTTGGACTTCCAATGAACTTTAACAAACGGTATACGTTTGCGCTTGAGCTTTTTGACTTCACGGTCCAAAATTTCCATAGGTTTCTCGACAAAGTGTAACTGTCATCAACACGAATTTCATCAAGAGGGATGTGGAGGTTTTCATCTGCTAAACACTTTTTCAAATTGGACACGTGGAATGTTGGATGAACGTTACCAAATTCAGGAGGTAGCTCAAGTTTGTAGGCCACCTTTCCGATTTTCTCAATGATCTTGAATGGTCCAACATATCTAGGTGCAAGTTTTCCTTTCTTTCCAAATCTAACCACGTCTTTCCAAGGGGATATCTTGAGTAGGACATGATCACTGACTTGGAATTCCAAGGGCTTGCGTCATTTGTCCGCGTAACTCTTTTGACGGCTTCTAACTGTCAAGAGATTATCATAAATTGTTTTGACTTTGTCTGTTGTGTCTTGAATGAGTTCAGGTCCAGTGAATTGAGATTCACCAACTTCATTCCAACAGACAGGTGAACGACATTTTCGACCATAAAGGGCTTCAAAAGGCACCATGTTAATGCTAGAGTGATAATTGTTGTTGTAGGAGAATTCGATCGACGGAAGATGTGAATCCCAACTACCACCAAAGTCAATCACACAAGCTCTAAGCATATCCTCCAGTGTTTGGATTGTTCTTTCGGACTTTCCATCCGTTTAGGATGAAAAGTAGTGCTCATGTTAAGTTTGGTTCCCATGGCAGATTGCATGGTTCTCCAAAAATGAGATGAGAATCGAGTATCACGATCAGATATGATGCCCAAAGGAACACCATGACAAGATAAAATTTCATCCACATAGATCTTAGCAAGTTTGTCAGCAGGGAAATCCTCACGGTTTGCTCTAAAGTGTGCTGACTTAGTTAGACGATCAACGATTAACCAAATGGCATCATGACCTCTAGATGTATGCGGTAATTTGGTAGTGAGATCCATTGCAATGCTTTCCATTTCCAAACCGGAATTTCTGGTTGTTCAAGCAAACCAGAAGGGCATTGATGTTCTGCCTTAATCTTGAAACAAGTAAGACATTTAGATACGTACAAGGCAATGTCTTTCTTCATACCCGGCCACCAATATTAGGTACGAAGATCCTTGGACATTTTATCTGCACCTGGGTGAATTGAATAACAAGACTTATGAGCATCATCCATTATTAAGGTGTGGAGATTGTCTTGACTTTGAACCCACAAACATTCAGATAATAGAATAACCCATTGTCTTTCGTCTCAAGTTGAAGCTCAAGATGATGTCGTAATTCATCACCCATCATGCCTTGTGTAACACAAGTTTGTTGAGCTTGGAAGACACGGTTTTGAATATCAGATCGAACTTGAACACAATGTAGCTCGACTCGTTCTTTACGACAAAGAGCATCGGCTACGACATTCGCCTTACCGGGATGGTAGCGAATCTCACAGTCGTAGTTGTTTAGAAATTCGACCCATCGTCGTTGCCTCATGTTTAGTTCTTTCTGATTGAAAATGTGTTGGACACTTTTGTGGTCCGTGAAAACCACGCATTTTGTACCGTATAGATAATGTCTCCAAATTTTGAGAGCGAAAACAACAGCACCCAACTCAAGATCATGAGTGGTGTAGTTCTTTTCGTGAACTTTCAATTGTCTAGATGCATAGGCTATAACTTTGTCCCTTTGCATGAGAACATAGCCAAGGCCTAAGTTTGATGCATCACAATATAATACAAAATCGTTGTTACCTTCAGGTAAGGATAAAATAGGAGCATTACAAAGTTTCTGTTTCAAGGTCTGAAAAGCTTTTTCTTGTTTGGGTCCCCACTCAAAAGGTTTATTCTTTTGAGTCAAAGTAGTGAGGGGAACCGCAATCTTTGAGAAGTTTGCGATAAAGCGGCAGTAGTAACCCGCGAGACCAAGAAATGAACGAACTTCGGTAGGAGTAGTAGGTGATGGTTGTCCAAACTTCTCAGCGCTTGAAGATCATTCGACGATCGTTCGAAAAAGCTCAGAAATTTTCTCGTTCGATTCCTTGCTGGGTTAAAAAAAGAGCCGAGCAGCTCGGTTCGGTTTAAAAACGAACCGAGCACGAGCATAGGTACACTCGCTCGTCACTCGTTCGGTTTCGATCGAATTTATTTTTATTATTATTTATATATAATAAATATATTAAAAATTATTAAAAAAGTTGAAACCTAATATTCCCGCTATTGTTTTAGACTTTAGTAAAGTGACCCTAATTTCCCTAAATCCCTAATTCCCTATTTCACTCGTCGCTCCTTCTGACCTTCTCTCGTAGCATTTTAGATGTTCTTAAACATTAAACATTTGAATGGCATTTTGTGTTTATTTTGTGGGAACTTTTATGTTTGTATTTTGTTAAATTGTTAAGTGTGTGTGAGACATATGAGTTGGTGAATTTTGGTCAATGAATGGTTGTGTATGAATGCTAAATAAAACTGAGCAAAAGCGAACAGCGGCTCGGTTCTAAACCGAACCGGGCACGAGCATAAGATTTCCGCTCGATTTCCTAAATCCGAACCGAACCGAGCGGCTCGGTTTCAAACCGAACCGAGCATGAGCATACCTCCGTTCGGTTCGGTTCGGCTCATGAACACCCCTAGTAGGCGTATCACATTCCTTAATCGCACTGATTTTGGCAGGAACTACATGTATACCTTGTTCGTTGACAATATGTCCTAAGAACTGAACTTCCTTAAGCCAAAATTCACACATGGAGAATTTGGCATAAAGTTGTTCTTTCTTTAGGAGTTCCATCGCTAAACGCAGATGTTGCTCGTGATCGGCTCGAGACTTTGAATAAATCAAAATGTCATCAATGAAAACAATGATGAACTTGTCCAAATAAGGCTTACAAACCCTATTCAAGTCCATGAAAATAGCAGGAGCATTTGTCATACCAAAAGGCATAACAGTGAACTCATAATGACCATATCGAGTGCGGAAAGTAGTTTTGGGAATATCTTCTTCGAGAACACGAAGCTGTTGATACCCAGAACGTAGATCAATCTTTGGGAAGCAAGTAGAACCTTGTAGCTGATCAAAGAGATCATCCATGTGAGGTAGGGGATATCGATTTTTTATTGTGAGTTTGTTGAGCTCACGGTAATCGATACACATACGGAAGGACCCATCCTTCTTTTTCACAAATAGGACTGGAGTGCCCCAAGGTGAAAAACTCGGGCGAATAAATCCTTTGTCAGACAACTCCTGAAGCTGTTTAGATAATTCTTGCATCTCATACGGTGCAAGGCGGTATGGGGATTTGGCTATAGGGTTGGCACCAGGTACAAGATCTATACGGAACTTAACTTGACGTACTGGGGGTAAACCGAGTAGCTCGTCAGGAAACACCTCAGGATAATCCCAAACAACGGGGATGTCCTTAATAGTTTTGCTTTTTCCTTTTCCCTCTACGATACGTGCCAAGAAGGCAACATAATTCTTTCATAGGTATTTATGGGCTTGGGTACATGTCATGAGTTTAAAGCTACTAACGGATTTTTTTCCACGAACTTCTAAGGTTCCCCCAGATGGGAGAGGTATACGAACAATCTTGTCAAAACAAACCACCTCAGCATGGTGCTTGGTTAACCGATCCATTCCTAATATGATGTCAAAGCTCCCGAGTTGCATTGGCGTGAGGTCAATGGCAAAAAGATGGTTGTTAAGGTTCAATTGGCAATCACGGATGACAAAATCAAGTTTAAGGGGTTTACCACTAGCTATTTCGACTGTCAAGGGCTTTCCTAGTTTGTTCTAGGCATTGAAAGCAAAGGTTCAAAAGCTAGGGATACAAAACTTCTATCGGCACCCGAATCGAAAAGAATTGAAGCAGGGTGGTTGTTAACAAAGAACGTACCGTTGACCACTTCATTGTCAGCCCGAGCCTCATTAGCATTGATGTTAAATGCTCGTCCACGAGCCGGGTTTGCATTTGCCAACTTCCGGTAGTTATTTCTGTAGTGGGTAAGATCTCCACAATTGTAGCAAGACCCAGGTGGATAGTTAAGTCGTGCAGGCTGCTGAGCAGGGTTTTGGGCTACTTCATTCTGGGTAGGAGCAAAACGACAAGTGTTGGCAAGATGATCAGATTTCCCACAGTTAGTGCAAATGGTTGATGGTGACTATTACACTTGTTGCACAAAGGTGCATTGCCAACATACTGTTTCTTGGCCAGTGGTTGAGCTGGCTGATTGGGAGTAGTTTGGTTGGGCTGTGTAGTGAGAGCAAAGTTCTTGGAATCCTTGCGCTTCCTAGACTTCTTTGAAGTTTCAGCACGTTTCCCTTGCGTTTCTGAGACTTATCAGACGGTTTCTTGTCACCTTTTCGGTGGAGTTTACCCTTTTTGACTTGAGAGTCAGTCAAGGTAGCTGCTAGTTCGATGGTTTGTCGGACAGAAGTAGGGTTGCTGCCGGTGACAATATCCTGAACTAGGTCAGGAAGACCGACTATTTACTTTTCAATCGCCTTATCCAAAGGCGTGACCATCGTGGGACATAACAGACTTAACTCCTCATACCGATCAGTATAAGCACGGTGCTCACCATTGTCTTTCTTTAGGTAGTGGAACTCACTTTCTAGTGCCCTCTGCTCGTGACGAGGGCAGAACTCTTTCATCATTAGAGCCCTAAGTTCCTCCCAAGTTTGACCCATCGCAACATCGGCACCCCTATCTCTCACCACTCCGTTCCACAACGTGAGCGCCCTCTTTTGGAACACGCTCGAGGCAAACTCGACCTTTCGTTCATTCGGACATTAGACATGACGGAATGTACTCTCAAGACTCTCGAACCACTGTAGGTGCCCAGTTGCTCCCTCAGACCACTAAACTTGAGTGGTTTAGCCGAATTAAACTGTTTAAAGTTGCACGCAGTAGGTGCATTGTTGTTATTGTTAGCTTGGTTTATTTGAGTTATGAGATTGGGTAGTACATCAGCAAATTGTTGAGCCATCAAAGCTGCCATATCAGCGTCCGAATTCACATTTTGACGAGGAGGCATTCTAAAAGAGAGAAAAATCATGAGAGAAAGCGAGTGAGATGAATGTTGGATAGTCAAAATGAGAAAGCATAAATATCGATGAAATGAAAATATGGTGCTCATTCGTTCGTTTACTCACAACAAACAAACGACACACAGTGACTAATCAAAGTAAATGGGTTTTTATAATGTATCGCGAAGACATTCTTTAGCCTATAGGTGGACACTCACCCCAAGAGTTCCCAGGTAAGAGTGACTGGTCCGATTAAGTGGATTTGTCACTCTAGCCTTGGGCAGAAAACTCAGGGTATAGGCACCCACCCTTCCAGATTGCATGTGTTCACATTATTAAAACCCAAATTTGATGAGATTTTGAAAAACTTTGGAAGACTTAAAGCCAAAACAAATCATCTAAGGATAGATGGTTATTTTCAAAACGAATTCGAAATTTGTGGATTTGTTTTTGGTAATCACCTAAGGATAGGTGATTGTATTTTGTTCTAAGAATCTAAACACAAGATAACTTGTGTTAGGGTACTAGAAAGGTTGTAGTCTAGGTCAAAGCATTCCTAATAACCTAATTCCCTATATCCGTTGGCTCTGATACCAAATCTTTCTGTCACACCCCGACCGCGTAAAACAACAAACTGCGGCGGAAATGTCGGGGAGTGTCGTAACAGAAGTATTGTTTCAACAACCATGGTAATTAAGGTTTTGTATTATTACATTAAGTTTAATTACATTGTCTTGGAGTAAAGGAAATCAACGGAAATTAAATTGTCTTTGCGACATAACCACAACATTATAATTGCCTTGTAGATTTTAAATCACTAAGGCCCAAAGTCCATCCTAAGTGTCGCATGAATCAACCACAAACATTAGCTCCTGAAACACATGTGAAAATAGGTACGTCAGGATAAAAATGCCTGTGAGATACATAGGTTTTATTGATGAGGATTCATGACTCGAAAGTTAAAATAGATGTTTAACGAAAAGTAGTCATGAACCTTATAAAGTATTTTCTTTTATAAAATCACAAGAATCGAATGTTTAAAAGAAATGATGCATAGTTGAATAAATTTCCAATAAAAATGAATTGTGTAAAATATGTCTTGTTTTGAAATAAAATACCATGTCTTGTGTAAAAGATGTCATGTTTTGTAAAAAATGTCATGTCTTATACTAATTGAAGTGGTTTAGATAACGCCACGATAGATATATAATATGATAAAAGGACTTATATATAGGAAGTACCAGCGGCGTATCCACCATGCTTTTATTATATTACACACATTTCGCTATTTAAATCACTTACCAAAAATCATCAAGTTATGTCTTGTTTAAACCAATGTCAATTGTCGTGTGTAAACAATGTCTAATGTCAGTGTAAACCATGTCTTATATATCAAATGAAATATAATAACCATTTTTCTTGTATGGCAAGTAAAAGTCTATACTCAAACCATATGTAACAATGTCATGTATAATCAAATGTCTTGTACAAAACAATGTCTTTGAATAAACAAAGGTTTAAATCAAAAGTTATGTTTTGAAAACCATTGCTTTATTTGATACGAACATTCATCAGGATTTTGTTTATCGCATACATTCAAGCCTTGAGACTGTCGGATAAACCCTTATCAAGTCAAAGGTTTATCAAAAATGTATTCAGATTCTGTCATTCCCTACTTCCAAACAAACCAAGGAAGCGGGGAACGGGATTTGTCAAGTCCTATGGTACCATTACATACTCCGAGCGGCGTGATCAATGTTAATGAATGTATTGTGTCCCGTTAAACATACCAAATGTCATAGTCAATGTAAGCAATGTCATGAAAAATGTCTTTAAACCATGTACTAAGTATGCTAAGTCAACATACGAAGTAGAAATGTCCATGAAATCAATGTGCTAGCATGCTCAGTCAACATACATAGCAAAATGTATTCTAAATCATTGTGCTCATATGCTAAGTCAACATATGCCGCAAAAGGTGTCTTTGAAATCATTGTGCTTGCATGCTCAGTCAACATACATAGCCAAACATAATTGAAATCAAGTACTATATATTGTACTAGATGAACATAGCAAGTATATGTCATGAAAGCGTGAAAACATGAAAGTATCGAGTAGGCAAATGTGTTTCACCCCAAATCGTTTGAAAACGTAAAAGAGGAGACTATGTACTCGCATAATCACCTTAAAACGTTTAGAAAAGAGGGGTCTATGTACTCCCTTGGGATTGCAAAAGTATCCTTGTTCAAGATGGATATACAAAGCTCAAGAGTCCGGGAAAATCAAGTTAGTCCTAATGTCGGATAACTATGTTAATGTCGGGACCTTAATCGGAAGATTCGGATAGAATGAATCATTATAAACCAAATGAGTTTTGGAACTCATATGAAATGGTTTAATAAAGCTAACATTCTGATTTAGAAAGGATCCTAAGTGCTTTTGACCCGTTATGACTCGTTAAGGTAGTTTAAGCCACTTTAACGTGTCTTTTGCGTAAATATGTGTTCGGATGGTTAGATATATGTTATGATAAGTCTTATATGCCAAAACATGTTTAATAATGTTGTAACATCAGATCATATGTCAAAATTTGTGTTACATATGCTTAAAGTCAACTTATGCGCAAAAAGGACATTTTGGTCATTATTAAAGTCATAATAAGCGACTTAACATAATGCTAACCAAACGACATGACCATAAGGTATAACCTCAGAGGGTTATTCCCTCTAAAACTATGGTCTCTAATATGAGTTTGGTCGGATCCTAAGATCGACCAAACGGGTTAGATTCGAAAGTTAAAGCGGTGGTCAAGACCGCTCGACTTACGACCCTAAACATGTCTAACTAAGTTTATAAAACTGATTTGGTATCAAAACAAAGTGTTTTGACACCTAATATAATGCGCATTTTGCGCATTATTGATCGAAACTTTGACTCGTCACTTGAACTAGTAAACGTGGTAATCAGTAGGCATGATCGCTAAGGACCATAACCCTCGTGATTACGATCACGTTGCAAAGTCCAATTGGACTTTGCTTTGACCAATTCATGGTCAGAACTGAAAGTCAAACAAAAAGTCAAACTGTTTGACTTTAGCTCAAATAAGCTAAAAGAAATAAACAAGACTAGGAAGAGCACTTACTTGTGTTTGAAAAACACCCAAGAGCTCAAGAAAACTCAGATGGGAGACCTCCAACAATGTGGTAGTCTCCACTTAGAGTTATAGAGAGAAAAGAAGGAATGAGCAAATGGTGAGGTGAGTTTGAGGGCCTATTTATACTTGTGGATGATGCACAAGATCATTCCAAGTGTTAGGCACTGATTTAGGGTCATTACAAGTGTTTATGGACGTGTAAAGAGCAGAAGGAAGTGGCAAATTCGCGAGCCAGGTGTCCAAGGAAAGAAGCAAGAAGCTGCCAAGTTGAAACATGGAAATTGCTGTGCTGGGAACCCCATGCAGACCGCATGGGTTTTTGGATGCGGTCCGCATCCACCTCAGCTGGCAGCAAGTTTCAAATATTGGCAGAAAAGGCCCCCAAACTCTTTCATCATTAGAGCCCTAAGTTCCTCCCAAGTTTGACCCATCGCAACATCGGCACCCCTATCTCTCACCACTCCGTTCCACAACGTGAGCGCCCTCTTTTGGTTCGTTCGGTTGTACGGTTATGCGTTTCGCTTATTTACGACGAACGCTTAAAATAACGCGAAAATGACCGAAATTGTGCAACGAATGATATTTTTGCATTCTCATCATTAAAATACAATATTTTAATGGTTACAAAAATTTTTGAATGTGCGTACATGTTCTGGATAATAAAATACGCGTAACAGCATAGTTTCGCAGAATTTGCAAAATAGCCCCTAGAGTTGCATAAGCACGTTTTTGCCATACCAAACCCTTCAAAACTTATTTCTAAGTTATGTAGAGGATATTTAGGGTATGTTTAGCTTACATTTTTTTCCAGAGTGTATATCGCGTTAAACTGATTATGTTTGCTTAACGGTTTACGATTTCACTTCCAGAAGTGATTTGAAAGGTCGAATTTGAACAAGGATTGAAAATATGAAATGTCATAAGTAAATACACAAATCTTAGAATAAAACACAATGTTATAAAATTACAAAATTGTTTTGGAATCGTACGATGATTAAAATACACAGATGTCACACTAATCTCTAGAAAGAACTGGATGCTATTATTAGGACATCTACGAGAATTCCAAGACTTATGACTGGTGAGGACTACCTTGAATGGAAGTTTTGATTTGAGCAGTACGTGAAAGCCAAAGAACCCAAGGTCTAGAGAAGTATACAAAGGGGTCCTCGCACGATAACCTACACTACTCAGGGTGATCCAGATACAAAGTTGGAGAAATAAGAGGCTGACTTCACTGATGAAGATTACGAGATAGTCGAAGAAGATTTCAAAGCACTGTCCGTTCTTAACATGGTATTGGGTCTTGCCATCTTTGTAAGCTTCAGAGATGTTACCTCGGCCAAACAATTATGGTTGAGCTTGCAACAACTGTTTGAGGGAAATGAAGATATGCAGGAGAGTCGTAGAAATGCGTTGTAACACGGCTTCAGCATGTTCAACTATATTTATGCCGAGACAGTTGACAATCTGATCAGAAGAATGGTGAAATTGGTCACCCAGATGAAAGCCACTAAGATTGATCTACAGAACACAACTGTGAATCGTCAACTTCTAAATGCCTTACCAAGAAGCTGGGATGCAAATGTTGCTATGATCAAAAAGACGAAAGATCTACAACGTCTTACTCTCACTGAGATAATTTCCATTATCAAAGCATGTGAACTGGACAATAAGCAGAGCGAAACAAATCACAGAAACGGCATGCTGGAATCTAGGATAACCAGTTCTGGGGCTAGTCAGAATTCAGCTCTCATGTCTCAACAAAGTGGCTTTCAAATGTTTAATCCTATTGAACTTGCTCCTTATTATGTACCATCTCCTGCACCAGCACGCAGTCCCGTCACTGGTAGTTCAACAATATCTAGACCTACTACTAGTGTTGTGCAACCTGCCGCGCCAATTCATTCAACAGAAACAACACAAAATACAACTTTTCTCACCAAGCAAAAGGAAGAAAAACTAGCTCTTGCAGCTAGTATGATCAATTGTCTAAATGATTTTCTTGCAGGTGAACTTACTCCTCCAATTGTGACTGGTCACGACCTAAATCAAATTCACCCTGAAGATGTTGAGGAAATAGACATTACATGGCAATTGGCGATGTCTGCATTCAAAGCCTCAAATTTTGCTACAAATATTGGTCAGAACATCTAGGCCAAAGGACGCGTGGTCACTCCCAAGGCAAATCTTAGGTGCTACAATTGTCACGAACTAGGTCATTTCGCCAAGGATTGCAAGAAACCTGTAGCTGAGCAGAATCTTGAACGAGTTATGGTTCCTATGAATATTGCCAGTGCCTTATCATCATCAGGAACAAACGCATAGTAGAAAGCATTGGTTGCTCAGGAACAAAATGTGTTTGATTGGACTGATCAGATGAGCGCTTTGAATCTGTCTGACGTATCACCAACTCAACAAGCCCTCATGGTGCAAACGTCAAGTGAAGGACCAACTCTCTGGATGAGGCACATTCTTATTTATGTACTGATATATGCAGGGAGAAAGTTGCACTATACAAAGAACATAATTCAGCTTTGCTTGAGGAATTCAGAGATCTGAGAAGGGAAAATCTTACCTTTAAAGCAAATAAAAAGGAACTCTATGAAAAAACAGAGGCACAAAAGAAAGATATTAAACAATTAAAGGAAGATCTCAATGTGTTAAAATGTTGGAATAAAGATGCTTTAGAAAAACTTAATTCAAAAACCACTGAGTTAAACGCTTTGAAAGAAAATTTTCAAAAAAATTGAAATTAATATTAAAAATTTTGAGACCTCAAGCAAAGTTGTGAAAAATATTTGTAACATGCAACTTGAATATAAAGACAATTTTCACAACCCCCAACCCCACCCCGGGAGCAGGAGACGTAAACCAGTCAAGTGGTACCGGTGTTTATTAATTTGGCAACGGAAAATTTATTCATCAGGATTGTAGTTAGGAAATAATTTCAGAGTTTGTAAAACACCAAACTTTTATTTATAAATAAATGGGCTAAAACCCATATTTCATTCAAATGTTTTTATAGGGATAAACCCAAATAAATAAAATATAAATTTCTTCTTTTATTCAGGTAATTATAGCCACTTTATTTAAGTGTTCAGTGTTCCATAGCTGGTGTTTATTATCTCTACAGCGAGTTACCTGAAACGCGTTTTAAAAATATTTTATCAACAAGAAATACTGGCGAGTATATCCAAGTTTAATCAAAACAAGTTTTATTTATACTTCACAAGATTGAGAGCATCCGCATTTACAATGTTTATATCCACACCACTACTCAATGGTACTGTCACACCTGACTTGTGGGTCATGTTACCCATTGGCAAAAATCCATTTGTCCAATGGTAACGAATTCACATTTTGTAAACAAAACCCCAACATACCGGTAGTAATCGTAGAATACATATACTCAATCACTGTTAGGCATAATTTAAACAGTTGAGGTTTTAGTAAAACAGTTTGACTCACAAAAAGATTTACAAAAGGAGAATGCACTCGCCTGGTGACTTTAGGGTCTAACTACACACCTCCTGGTATAATCTTGGGCATAGCTCCTCAGCTCTTAATAAAATATATAATGCATTCGTGTTAAGTATAATAACCCAAGTCACATACAACCCGAGACAGAACCCCAACGACTGAGTCGGACAGAGGCTTGACATGCATTGGTGAGTCCTAAATCAATCGGGCAGAGTAACGAATTAGTGATCAGGGGTTAAAACACATACAACGGGGCAGGGCTTTGAAGTATTTAGGGGTGAATAACTAAAGAAAATAGGGTATATGTGAGAGAGACAGAGAGGGGGTGCGAGAGAAGCAAGGAAAGAAGAAGTGAATGTTCTATTTATATTATGACTTTTGATTATGCCTACGCTTCAAAGATTCCTTCAGATCGTTTCAACTTACACGTACACACATGAATTGAATTCATGTTTTGATTATCACATGGGACACTTATACACTCATATTGTATATGTTAAGATTTTAGTGATAATATTATTTTATTATTATATATTATAATTAATTAAGTTGCTCAACTTATAACTTCTAAAATATCATGTTTTATAAAATAATGAATATGCCATTAGAACGAAAATATTTTTATCTACATTTTAACCTAAGTTTCATTAAAAATGGAGTAAGTTTAATTATAATGTATTTTTATTATTATCATTTTTAAACGGTTCCTATGTTCGTCTAAATACCTCATATTTCTAACAATCAATTTACCCGTAATCTACCCGTTTAATAATATGAGTTTCTATATACTTTATTTTAAATTTTTATCAATAAAAATTTTGGAGATGTTACATCCTCCCCACCTTGTTTTAAATCTCGTCCTCGAGATTTACTAATAGATAGAGGAACAGTTTTAGCTCATCACTGATCCTAGTTCCTAAGTATATTCTGGTCCTTGCTTTAAATTCTACTTTACTTTGGCTAGAATTATTCTCTATGCCTTTAGATTCTTATCTTTTTAATGAAGGTGAAATTACTTTTATTAACAAAGTTTTTAGATGTTTTGTCTTAGCACAACTTTTAGTTACAGGTTTCCTAATGTATCGATAATCACAAGGGGAATTCTTGTACTTTTGATAGCGTCCCAACTTATAAGGTTCCCGTCGTTCATCTTGTTGCACGAGTTACGAGACGGATGATCAAACGAAATAGTATTTGATATCGGAATTATAGATGTATATGAGGGATTTCTGATAAATAATTCTAAAATTATTATTGACACACCTGTTCGTGATTTATCCCTGATTGTTAATTATTGTGGTCTTTGGATTTCCTTATAGATATACAAATCTATATAATCATGTATTTCACATACTGTAATATAAATACCATTTATAAGGTCAATGTATTCAACAAATTCACATTTCCAAAAAAACAGGTCAGACATCAGGTCATGGTACTATTTAGGGAATTCCATTAACACAACATATAACCCATTTTACTCGGTCTCGCCGGAGAGGTAACCCCATCTTACCCGGACAAGGTGGAGAGTCTACCACACCATACCCAGTCTTGCCGGAGAGGTAACCCCATCTTACCCGGACAAACTGGAGAGTCTACCGCACCATGCCCAGTTTTACCGGAGAGGTAATTATCATGGTTTTTCCCATAAATAGCATTTTCTCAAATCATAATTTTAAAAGTGCATCATATATTATGGCTTGTATCGAGAAACAAGGAAATTAGTATTCTCATGATTGATCATATTCTAGAGCCGAGTAGTACTAATAAACAAGATATAATAGTGGCCAGATGTTATCGCTTATTTATCATACTTGCACTGTTCTAGTTATCATCCTCACAGCATACCAATACCCATCACACTTTATCTATGCAAGTAATTTATCTCGAAGCTTTCTACTAAGGCATTTTTCTTAGGTTCAAGTCTAAAGACTATCCTGGGTGTTATCAGTAAATATCAATATCCTAACGCCTGTGTTTTAAACATAAATATTGTTATGGTTGTGACATTCTTTTGTTTGGAAGATCGACTTCTGATAAAAATTGTCTCTATTGATACTAAGGCTAGGTTCGTTTTAATGAGTAAGCTTATAGCTAACTCTATTCATGCTTATACAACATTAGATTCCTTCACAAGGAATGTTTTATTCAGACAGATGACATTTTTAGATTATAACACATTTCATGATTCATCTTTATAATGAATTAATGTTTCATATGAATCATTAGTGATATATATATATATATTTTTCGTATGTTTATCTACAGAAGATATTTCATTATATTGTGTATAACATCAAGAAATTCTATTATGTATAGAATTTCACATGTCTTGTTAATATCATAACTTACATAGTGTGTGTGTGTATATATATATATGATACTAAACTATTTTGTAATATCTTTAATTTATAAAAGTCTAACTATATAACCGATGATACCAATTATTAAGCTTATTCCTATAACTTTATTTACCATTTTTATAATAACGAAAATAGTAATAGGATATTGGAATAAACTTTCTGTTATAATACTTTGGAATAAAAGTTTAAAGAAACAAATTTATCAAAATATAAACTTTCTAGATTCATGTAAACAATTTTATTTTAACTAGTGGGTTGAACCATATTGGTTTAAAATATTAAAACTTTTCTCTTAATTTATATTATATTATTTATTCAAGAAGTATTACAGTAGTTAATACAAAGTTGGTCGTTTCTGAAATCGTTCTAAATATATTAGGTAATTAAGTAATACACATGTATTGGAACATACATGTATATGTCTCAATTTGTTTAAGGATATTACAATAAAATTGTAATTTGATAAAACTATATAAAGGACAGATGTATTAAACACACATTTGAGTGAATTATTTTTATGTGGGGCATCCATTTTAATTCTAGTTTTGAAAATGAAACAATAACTAGAACATTTAGGAAAAGTTAACGTGTCAGGTAAAATAAATAAATACTAAATTACTGATTTAAGTCGGGTAAGAAAATATGTTTTCATTTTGTAATATCTTTTACTTCTTAAAATTTTAATTATCTAATCTCCTTTGAATATATACCAACTTACAAACTATCAGGACAATCTTTTCTTTTCTTTTATAATACATCATAAAATAAAAATTATCACTTCTTTTAAATATAATATTCTAATTGATAGAGAATAAAAACATGATTATTTATAAATGTTTGTACTAATACATATAATAATCTTTTGGACATACACTTTCTTTAATTAATGTTGTAGGTGTAAATGTATAAAAATTTATATGTATCATACGTACAAAGATATAAATTTTAGTTTATATGATATAAACGTATAAATATTAATTAAATGTATTACAATTTATATATATTTCAAATAAAATAGAATTGCAATGCATTTAAAATAATTATATATTATCCTATATTAATAATGAAAACCAATGAATATTTATTATAATAATATATATAGTTCTTTTAATGTTTTAAATTTAACTAGGGAATTTACCGTGCTATGCAGCGGGTATTCAATCGATATCAGTTTGGATCGCCAGGGTACCAATTCAATATGTGTATAAGTTATAAAAGAAAATACTTTATTTAGAATAAAATCTTTTTTTAAGTAGAAGTAATCATTTTTCACGACCACTATCCTTCATAATTTGTCGAAAATGAGGAGTCAAGAAATTTTATGGCCAAAGTAGAAAAAACATTAACTTTTCTGGCTCAAACATATGTTAGCAATTGTTATATATATTAATATAAAAGTCAATTTTTAATTTACTAAATATAAAATGTTAAGTTAACAACTTGAAGAAGTATAGGAAAGTTTCAACTTGGTTCTACTCAAATATATTGAAAAACCTTTTTAATTGGTTCTTTTTATACAGAATGTTATAACATTAACTATATTCGTTTATATAGTTTTTTATCGATATAAAATTATTAATAGTATATTCGAACATTATACTGCTATAAATATATTTTTGATAATTAACCCACGCTTTGCGGCGAGAATTATGTCGCTACTGATTTATTTCCTAATGGTATTGTTATGACACCAACACTTGGTATAGCAACAAACGAAAACATCCAAAAAGAAAAGGCAACGATAGACCTGAATGTATCAATTGTATCAATAAAGAAAACCAAATAAAAAAAGTATAGATTTAGTTATTATAAAAGAGCAATCATAGTATAAATAAAAAAAATCTGTGGTAACGGGTGTATCAATAACCATGCCATGGTCCTCTCTCTTTTTGACCAAGAAGGATTTGTGGCATTATTGCAAATAAGATCCATAGAATGGCTTACTGTTCAGAAGCTCCTATCTTCATTGTTGTAATATATAATATACTAGTAATAAATAATCTTTTATTTACTAGTATATTAATTTAAATTATCAATTAGCTATATATATACTAAAATATGCTTTTAATGGTTCATTTTAGTCTTATATAAATTTATGTATACTAACATAAATTTTTTTGTTTATTTATGTTACAAAGTGAAAAATTAACGAACCATATCCTTTACAAAACTATGTTTAAAGAATTCTTTTTTTTTCTATCGGTTTTTAAAAGAGAATATATTTATTTATATATAAATCTTCTAATCTTATTAATATTAAATTATGAAATGTATGTAGTAAATAGTTCATAATATACACGTACTTTAAGAAAATTTCAATTACTTTTATTTTATCGATTAAAATAAAATATTTGTAGAATTTAACCATTAAACCTTCCTATCATTTTTCGTTTTACGTGTATTCTAAGATTTTAATTTAATAATAATAATATCTTAAATGAAATTTTACTAAGCAGTTTCTTTTTAGTTTGTAGAAAAATATTATAATTCAAAACTATAACTAGTATTATAATTCAAAACTATATCTGATAAAGTTAACCAATCTTGTCTACATATTTTATATTTTAGTTGACTATAAAAACTTTTAGTAGGGTATATGATTACAAAACACAATTCCAACAAAGTTGTTTTATTATGTTTACGTAATTTAGAATTAGCTTCACTTTCATCTTCGTTTGTAGGTATTTACATGTTGCCATATACATGTTTATTTTACTAGAAATTTTAACTTTATAATAAAAGTATTTTTCTGTTAAACCGTGGTAAGTTATAGGTAGGATTCACCCGTAGTACATTAATATAGTAAAGTACTTATAAATATAGGAATATAAACAAAATCATACAACTTTCTCTAGTATATAGGAATATACTGATGAGGCTCCGGTAGAAATATTTAACTTACACAATTGATTTTATTATTATTTTTTTTTGTATATGCATATTATTTCTAACATACGCAACAACAAGGGGTATAACCCAAGTTGCTTTTCGTAGTATTATATAATGATATATCCGTCTAGGTAGCCGCCTATGGATACACTTGATCATATTAGTCACTCATACTTTGAACTCAAAACATGAAAATCATAATATAATTATTAACATTTACCTACACAGAATAACACATAGATTATTATATAAATTTCCTAACATAATGTTTAAGTTTTAGGTATTAAAAGAACACCTAAATGGCTTAAACCAATGGCTCTGATACCACCTTCTGTCACAACTCCCAACCCCACCCCGGGAGCGGCAGCCGTGAACCAGTCAAGTGGTACCGGTGTTTATTAATTTGGCATTGGAAAATTTATTCATCAGGATCGTAGTTAGGAAATAATTTCAGAGTTTGTAAAACACCAAACTTTTATTAATAAATAAATGGGCTAAAACCCATATTCCATTCAAATGTTTTTATAGGGATAGACCCAAATAAATAAAATATAAATTTCTTCTTTTATTCAGGTAATTATAGCCACTTTATTTAAGCCTTCAGTGCTCCATAGCTGGCGTCTATTATCTCTACAACGAGTTACCCGAAACGCGATTTAAAAATATTTTATCAGCAAGAAATACTGGCGAGTATATCCAAGCTTAATCAAAACAAGTTTTATTTTTACTTCACAGGATTGAGAGCATCAGCATTTATGATGTTTATATCCACACCACTACTCAATGGTACTGTCACACTTGACTTGTGGGTCATGTTACCCATTGGTAAAATCCATTTGTCCAATGGTAACGAATTCACATTTTGTATACAAAACCCCAACATACCGATAGTAATCGTAGAATGCATATACTCAATCACTTTTAGGCATAATTTAAACAGTTGAGGTTTTAGTAAAACAGTTTGACTCACAAAAAGATTTACAAAAGGAGAATGCACTCGCCTGGTGACTTTAGGGTCTAACTACACACCTCCTGGTATAATCTTGGGCATAGCTTACAACGGGGTAAGATATATAATGTATTCGTGTTAAGTATAATAACCCAAGTCACATACAACCCGAGACAGAACCCCAACGACTGAGTCGGACAGAGGCTTGACATGCATTGGTGAGTCCTAAATCAATCGGGCAGAGTAACGAATTAGTGATCAGGGGTTAAAACACTTACAACGAGGCATGGCTTTGAAGTATTTAGGGGTGAATAACTAAAGAAAATAGGGTATATGTGAGAGAGACAGCGAGGGGGTGCGAGAGAAGCAAGGAAAGATAAAGAAGTGAATGTTCTATTTATATTATGACTTTTGCTTGATGCCTACGCTTCAAAGATTCCTTCAGATCGTTTCAACTTACACGTACACACATGAATTGAATTCATGTTTTGATTATCACATGGGACACTTATACACTCATATTGTATATGTTAAAATTTTAGTGATAATATTATTTTATTATTATATATTTAATTAATTAAGTTGCTCAACTTATAACTTCTAAAATATCATGTTTTATAAAACAATGAATATGCCATTAGAACGAAAATATTTTTATCTACATTTTGACATAAGTTTCATTAAAAACGGAGTAAGTTTAATTATAATGTATTTTTATTATTATCATTTTTAAACGGTTCCTATGTTCGTCCAAATACCTCATATTTCTAACAGTCAATTTACCCGTCATCTACCCGTTTAATAATATGAGTTTCTATATACTTTATTTTAAATTTTTATCAATAAAAATTTTGGAGATGTTACAACAATCAAGGGGCAAGATTGGGTTTTCATAAAGTCCCTCACCATACAATCATAATTACACTAGTCTACCTCTTACGGAAAAGGAACTTTAAAATGAGAAACATATGGTGTATGGTAAACCAACCCAATCTCCTCCTATTCAAATATCAACTCCCAAGTCAACTCGTATTTGAATATCAGCCCCCAAGAAATTGAATTTTATCAACGCCAATGAAGAATTAGGTAAAAACAGCCTTATCAATCCACTTGTGGTAAAACATCTATGATAAATCAGCAACTAAATCATCAGACGAGGTTGAATCTGACCGTGCTTCATATGTTGACTCAAATAGTGTGAACTCTAATGTTTGAATGATACTAACTCATCTAGTTCTTGTGCAATTCATGTGATAATTGAGGATAGGACTAATGGTGATGATGAACCATGTTTTAATGCATCCTTTGATTTTTCGAAGAACAACTTTAATATGTTTGGCATTGTGCAATTTGCACAAACAAGAAACGTGTTGCTTGTGATGGTTTTAATTCAGTGAACTTTAATTATGTTCCTATCGTTGAAAATGTGTTGCATGAAAATTCTAGTGTTTAAACTGATAAACATAATATCTCTAAACAGGTTGAAAGTAGTGCAGTGATTAATGATTCACCAGGGGAATTTAGTTCATCGACTGATGTACCAGAACTCTCTGAACAAGTTGATGAAATTATTGTTGAAAGGGTGTTACCTGAAACATCTGATTAAGCTAAAAATGAATCACAGTGCTCCACCTCTGTTGATGACAAGTCAGTAAGTGAGTTGAGTAGTGTAGACAGTACACAAAATAGTTGTACTGGTAATAATCAGAATCAATGTTTTGAACCCAAGCATAAAAAGAATTTGTCAAACAACAGCAAAACAGGATCAGAATCAAAGATCGAATTTACAATTGTAAATGAATGCACTCACTCATGTACAGATGTCTGTGAGCAGGAAAAGAAGCAACCACATATGCATAAACATCAGACACACAAAAAATCATCACGATCTTCAAGCGCATCAGCAAGTTCACACAGAAAAATCTCACCGGTATAGTTAAATGCCTTTTTCAAAAAACGTCAAACGTGTTTTAATTGTGGCACTCCTAGACACATTACACGAAACTGTGTCAATCCTCCACATGTGATTTTTAAATCTTGACATGCACAAAGTTAGAAAGCTTCAACTAGTCAAAATTGCAACAAGCAAAAGACTTAGGTTAAGCGTTCTGATTGTGATTGGAATCTAGCAAACAAACAAAATTTAAAGATGTTTAATCAGAAAATTAATGTTCAAAATAAACAACAAAAGACAAAATATTCTCAAAAGGTTTCTAAACATATGACTAAACAAATTCCAACACAGATGTGGACACCTAAGGTCTTTGCTAGCCGATCACATGTTTCATAATCATATGTATCATCACAGTCATCCTCAATGTGAATGTCATCAACTATGTCTAAAAATGATAATTGTCTAATTTTCAAAGAAATTACTTATTTTGATGATAAGGGTTTGCCCAGATCTGTGATGGTATGGGTACCAAAATCTAACTGATCCCGCTGATTGTGCAGGAATGGCTATGGAGGACTATCATCAAACCATGGATTGTTGATAGTGGTTGTTCCGGGCACATGACATGAGACATTTCCCAACTTCATGATGTTCAAATATTTGATGGAGGTTATGTCTTGTTTGAGGGAGGAGAAGCAGGAAAAATTTCTATGAAGGGCACTGTGAAAAATTGAGTTCTAAGTTTCGAAGACGTTAACTATGTTCTTGAACTAAAACATAATCTTCTAAGTGTATCTCAAATGTGTGACAAAGGGATGACAGTTCATTTCACAAAGAACGGTTGTTTTGTTTTGAAGCCAGGAATTGTTATTCCTGAAGAGTGGTTTCTAATCAAAGCAAAAAAGAAGAGGCAACGCTTATGTCAGTGACATGAACAAGCGTCCAACTAAAGAAATAACATGTCTATTCTCTGAAATTTTGAAACATGATGTAATGTTGTGGCACCATCATCTTGGTCATGTCATATGAAGAACATAAATCGTCTTGTAAAAGGAGGTCTGGTCAAATCTGTCAGTTAGGGATTTTAAGATGGTTGAAAAATGTGTAACATGTGCCCTTGGAAAACAGCATTGAAAATCACACAAGCCTAACCCTGTTCAGTCTGCTAGCGCAATTTCCACATGGATCTGTTTGGTCCAGTAAATGTGCTAAGTATCGGAAAGAAGACTTCTTTCGATTCACTTGGGTGTTCTTCTTGGATCACAAAGATGAGACGATTGAGTTGATTAAGAATTTTATTACTCTGGTCAAAATAAGACTGAGAAGAAAGTAAAGATTATTCGATGAGACAATGGAGCAGAATTCAAGAACTCTAACTTGAATCTATTCTGTTCAGAAAAGGGAATTGATCGTCAGCATAGTTGTTGCTAGAACTCCTCAACAGAATGAGTTGCTGAAAGGAGAAATCAAACTCTCATTGAGGCCGCTCGTACTATGCTTGTGGATTCTAAGCTACCTGTGTTATTTTTGCCTGAAGTAGTAAACACGGCTTGCTACGTTAAAAATCATGCTCTAATCAACAAACGTCATATGAAAACTCCATGTGAAACCATTGACGGACGAAGACCCTTTGTTAAACATCTTAGTGCTTTTGGTTGTCCATGCGTTTTGTTACCTATGGATGCACAAGGGAAATTCGTTGCAAAAGGGGACGAGTGTTATTTTGTTGGTTATTCTAAAAACACATCGTACAGGGTATACAACAAGAGTACAAAACAAATAGTTGAATCCTGTAATGTCGACTGACTCGAAGAAAATGATACCGACGCACGTGTTGGTCCTAATTGGCTTTTTGACTATGCATCATTTTTCAAGTAGTTTAATGTTTTTCCTTCGGTTGTCGCAGATATAGGTGCTACATGTAACATTTGTGTAAATCGGGTTTCGAAAACCCGCCTCTTTTATCAATCAAAGTAATATAACTAATCTAGTTAATTAATGAGGTTAGTTGCGTTAGTCATAGTCTAGGGGTTATTGTGTAATTAATGAAACTTTAATAAACAAAAACAATTAAAAAACAAAACATGCAGACCGCGGGAGTCGAACCCGGGTCTCGCATGTATGAAACAACAACACCAACCATTCCACTATATCACATTATTGTCTAAATTAGGAATGTTTTACATATATATACAAACCGCATTTCAAACGGATCTCTCCCTATGCCGCCAAAACAGAAACGTTGAACACCCAACTGTTTCACCGCTGTCCTTTCCATGTATAATTCAACTGATTTTTTGAGACTTTTGTCCTTCCACGGTTAAACTCAATCAAGAACTCGACAAACATTGTGACCCGATTCGTTCCGAAACGATTATAAATACCCGTCACCACAACACCTCAATTTCACACCCTCATCCTCGACACTTTCTCTCACTTGCAAACACCTTCTCTACTCGACGCCACCTCTGCCAGTCGCCGGAGAAACAGGAGGCTTCGTAAGAGTCGAAGACGTCATCGGAGAAGACAACCGGACATCGCCGGAAGACCCGTTCAACACCCTTCGGCTCGGTATTTCTTTTCGTCTTATTAATTGTGTGCAGTACAGCGAACTACCTTTGATTATCACCCAACAAATTCATGTTTTACGGTTTTCAGTCGCTAAGTTGTTATGAAATGCATTTGTACTATATATATACATATAAACATAACTGTAAGTTAATTTAAAAAAACAATGAAGAAGACGAGGTCAATAACTGTTTAAAACAATTGAAACCTGAAAACAAACACCAACGCCAGGTAAGCCCAGCCGGTGTTGGTGTGCGCTTGTTTAGTCGTAACGCTCAGGTTCGACCCTTGGCTCCCTCCGATTTTGTCGCTTCTGTTGTTTCTGTTATTGTTTGGCCTGTTGGGCCGGCTTCTGTGTGGGCCAATACTTTTTTAATTGTTTTGTTGTTGGGTCAGGTCTCCTTTTTGGGCCAACCCAAGTAAACCTTGAAAACATGCATATATATTTAATTCGATTAACTAAAGTATTGTCATTACTTATCATACAGAATCAGTAACTACTTTTGATAAGAATTAATACTAGTGTTATTAAAACTTATTATTTATAATAATAATATTCGTATTGATTCCATTCATGGCGCTAATTCAATTATTATTTTTGTAAGTCTTGTTATTATCAACCTAAATAACTTTGTTAAACTATTTCATTAATAGTATTTCTATAACTAATACCAATAGCAAATCTCATTAGTAAAACAAGTATTAATACCTTGCATCCTGAATGTATATTGTTATTTTCAAATCGAAATCATATGAACATATAATTAGAGCGATCCCTAAAAATCTATATCATCCACTAACGTAATCCATAAACAATAACGAATTCACTATCTTATTTTAGGTTAGTATTCTTTCGTCGATCAAATCCTCAACTCGTGCGCTTTCATTATCAAGCAAGGAACGCACCCACTGTGAGTGAATCTCTACAAATTCCCCGTTTTAATCACGTTTTGGAGTGTATCATTTGTCGTACCATTCCTTTATTTTATTTAAACACTTGTGCTTATATCATTTTGTGATCAAATGTGAATTGGTTGTTGTGTGGTTTATATGTGGATTAAATTTATCATTTCAGTGCACTCATTTCATTAGGCCCATCAGTTCCTCGTGGGATACGGGTTGAGCATCAGGTGCCTCATTAGATCGGCTCCGTTTGATTGAGCCTTGATCTCAGATACATCATCATTCATGTCATATATTCATTCAATGTGGTTTGTGATTGGTTACATATATATATTTGCTCACATGTGATTTATGCACAATTTTCTTTAATAAATAAAATAAGCAATTATTTAAAATGTTTTATCAAGGTTCACTCGCCAACTTTTGTTGACCCAAAATCTCATCCGCTTTACACATGATACAGGTGATCAAGTTGAGGAAAGAAACACTTAGGATGGCCTAGAAGAATAAACAAGTTATTGCGTTAGAACAAACATTTAGATTTTTATTGTATTTGTATGAATTTTGTTTGTTGGATATTTAAATTGTAATTTGAATTTAATAAATATGAAACTTCTTAGTAAATATCATGAGCTTTGGTGATAACCCAATCATGCCCCATCTTTTATTCCGTTGCGGGTCGGGGTGTGACAGATTGGTATCAGAGCCTGAGACTATAGGGATATAGGATAGGTTATTAGACCCTTAGAGCCTATACTATAGTTGATTAAATTTTAATTGTTTATGTGTTACATGCAAAATTCATGATGTTTATATGTTTCATGTTTATTTTCACACCCAATATTATGCAAGCACTCTCACAAGTACATGTTAATATGCAATGCTCATCATAGTTCATATCCTCATAACATGTCATACCTATGAAAGCACACACCTCATGATTTCCATGATGTTTGCAATGTTTTCATATTTTTTTCAAATCACATCAAAGTGAGTTTTCACGACGGGCATGTAGTAACTGGAAGGGTACGAGTACCGGTAGTCGGAACGTCCTGTCTAGGCTTGGCATTCTTATAAATCCAAAATAAAGGACCAGTTTGCCTACCTAGGGACTAACGATGAGAGTACGAAGGACCTATTAGGCCAAAGCATGCTATACCAAACGTCGTGGGAGCTAACCCCACTTTGAGTTGTCATTGTGTCTACACCTGGACACCCTTCGACCATACATCTCGCAATCATGTTTTACGATTTTCATTCGGGTGGTGCGAGTGTTAACCTGCCGACACCAATGTGAATCCTACCAAGCCCAATAGTCATGGGGGCCCACATGACTACACAGGCAATGGTATGGGGGACATTTGGAGGCCCAAACATGAGCAAACCCGAGACATCCTATGGATTTCGTTAAATTATTTTCAGTTATGTTGACGACACATGACACCTAGGAAATTCTTGAACTCACAATCTCCCTATACATATTCCTGTAGATGTCTGCTAGGCAATTGCGTGGAGGTAGAAGGTCAGGGAAGTCAAACGAACGCTTGGCCACACAAATTGCTAAACAAATGGCCGCAGTGCTTCCTGACATCGTACTACAAGTTCAGCAAGCTCTCACCGCTAATCCCATCAACTCTCCCGACCAAGAAGACCAAAGCGGCGCCAACCCTCTTCCCAAAACCCCCAAATGCACAACACTTCAAGTCCTGCGATCCCCCAAAATATGAAGGGACTGAAGGTGTCACCGCTCTCCTTCACTCGTTTGAGGAGATGGAAAACACCTTTCTAAATTGCGACTGTCCCGAGGACTGTAAGGTACGTTACGCGACTGGAAGATTGTTTGGGGTAGCCCTTACCTGGTGGAACACGGAAAAGGGTAAGCGAGGTGTTGAAGATGCCATGGCCTTAACATGGGAAGAGTTAAGGGAAATCATGACGAGACGCTTCTGTCCAAGAAGCGAAATCAAAAAGCTAGAAGACGAGTTTCATGCATTGAAACAAAAGGAAGGAGACCACACATCATACAATAAGAGATTTCTCGAGTTGAACCAGATGGTCTCCAATCTGTTCACCCCAATGTACCGCCTAGTCGAACACTACATTCGAGGCCTCCCCTCGAAAATCCAAGATTCGGTTTTAAGCACTTCGCCTGCAACACTTGAAGCCGCAATGGAGTTAGCTACGGAACTCACTGAAAATCGCATTCAAAACGGCAAATTCAAAGATGAGAAGAAGAAGACACCCATTGAGACCCCAACTCCAAACCACCCAGGTTCATCCTCGAAGTTTGCTGGTAAGAGGAAGCGAAATGGCAAGAACTTTGCTGTCACCCAAACCAACCCTCCCATCACTGCTGCTCCAATCACCCAAGTCGCCCCTCCAGCCGCACCATTCAAAAGACCATACACTGGCCCACACCCAAAGTGTAACCGTTTTTAATACCATCACCCTCCTGAAAACCCCTGCCAACATTGCACAAGTTCTGGTCGTGCGGGTCACACCATCCAAACCTGCCGTACCCTTCAGCGATTGAACCGCAGTCAACCTCCAACCCAAACCCAAAATCAAATGGTGGGCCAAGCCCAACAACCCTTACTTCTACCACCTGCACAACTCCCAGCCCAACCTTACTACCAACCCAACTACCCCATGATGCAACCCATGCGAGCCTGTTTCAATTGTGGGGACCCAAACCACTTCAGGAACACTTGCCCACGCCTGGTGAACATCATCCATGCCCAAGATCAAGCAAACCCGGTAAACCAAGCCAACCAAGCTCCTCCACCTGCTAGAGGAAGAACTTTCAATATCAATGCCAACCAATCCAGGGCTGACAACAATGTGGTCAACGGTACGTTTCTCATAAATGGTAGTTATGCATCCATATTATTCGATACTGGTACGGATAAGAGCTTTGTGTCCTTAGAATTCGAATCTATCCTCGACCAACCTCGTGATAATCTTGTTGAATCTCTGACGGTGGAAGTTGCTGACGGAAAACCCACTTCATTAAATTCTATTATACCCCGATTGCACTCTCACCCTAAATAATCACGATTTTCCAATTGATCTCATTCCTATGAAATTGGGAAGTTTCGATGTTATCATCGACATGGACTGGCTCAGCCAGCATCACGCTGAAGTGGTGTGCCATGAAAAGTTCATTTGTATTCCTCTCGCCGACGGTCAGAAACTACGTATCTTTGGGGAAACTCCTTCGAAAGGGCTCAGATTGATGTCCTGCCTTCAAGCCCGAAGTTATCTTCGCAAGAACTACATCGCATTTCTAGCTCACGTCGTCAAGAAGGGAGGCAAGGAGAGGAAGCTCGAAGATATTCCAATCGTGAAAGAATTCCCGCAAGTTTTTCCCGACGACGTTTCAGGACTTCCTCCTGTGAGAGAAGTCGAATTTCGAATCGATCTTGTGCCTGGCGCTACACCGGTCGCAAAATCTCCTTATAGGTTAGCCCCATCCGAGATGCAAGAGCTGGCCAGCCAACTGCAAGATTTGACTGACAAAGGATTCATACGTCCTAGCTCATCGCCTTGGGGTGCGCCTGTTCTTTTTGTGAAGAAGAAAGATGGAACGTTTCGCATGTGCATTGATTATAGGGAACTCAACAAGTTGACGGTTAAGAATCGCTATCCACTGCCTTGTATTGATGACCTTCTAGACCAACTTCAAGGCGCCACTTGTTTTTCCAAAATCGACCTTCGTTCTGGTTATCATCAGCTTAGAGTGCGCGAAGAAGATATCCCAAAAACTGCCTTCCGAACTCGTTATGGTCATTACGAGTTCATGGTTATGCCCTTCGGTTTAACCAACGCCCCCGCTGTCTTCATGGATTTAATGAATAGGGTATGCAAACCCTACCTCGACTGTTTCGTCATAGTCTTCATCGACGACATTCTTATCTACTCCAAGTCAAAATCCGATCATGAGCGACACCTTCGACTCATTCTTACACTCTTAAGGACTGAAAAGCTTTACGCTAAGTTCTCAAAATGCGAATTCTGGTTAGGAGAAGTACAATTCCTTGGTCATGTCGTCAATGACAAAGGGATTCATGTCGATCCTTCAAAAATCAAGGCAGTACAGGAATGGCAAGCGCCACGTACCCCTACCGAAGTTAGGTCATTTCTTGGTTTGGCTGGCTACTACCGACGCTTCATTGCCAATTTTTCCCGTATCGCCATTCCGCTCACGGCCTTGACTCACAAGGGAAAACCCTACATTTGGGGACCTAAGCAAGAGGAGGCCTTCCAAACTTTAAAGCAAAGGCTTTGTGAGGCACCTATCCTTACACTCCCTGAGGGTTGTGATGACTTTGTGGTTTATTGCAACACATCAGGGCAAGGTCTAGGCTGTGTATTGATGCAAAGAGGAAAGGTGATAGCCTATGCCTCTAGGCAACTCAAAGTTCATGAGAAAAATTACACCACCCACGACCTGGAACTTGGAGCCGTTGTGTTCGCTCTCAAGATATGGAGACATTATCTTTACGGTACCAAGTGTGAAATATACACTGACCACAAGAGTCTCCAACATATCTTCAACCAAAAAGAGTTGAATATGAGGCAACGAAGATGGGTCGAACTTCTCAACGATTACGACTGCGAGATTCGGTACCATCCTGGCAAGGCAAACGTGGTGGCCGGTGCGCTCAGTCGAAAGGGATATGCAAACTCTATTCGTCTTCTATGTTCACAAATCATAACCGATATCAAAGATCGAATCCAGGCAGCTCAACACATCTCTGTAACGGAAAATGTCGTATGCGATGAGCTGTCATGTGGAGCTGAACTCAAAATTGAAACCAAATCCGACAGTATTCTATATTATTTAAACCGCATATGGATTCCCGATCGCGACAACCTTCGTGATTTCCTCATGAATGAGGCACACAAAACACGATACTCTGTACACCCAGGAGCCGATAAGATGTATCACGACCTACGATACACCTACTGGTGGCCTGGCATGAAAAAGGATATCGCTGTTTTTGTTTCCAAGTGCCTTACATATTCCAAAGTGAAAGCTGAACATCAAAGACCTTCGGGACTCCTAGTCCAACCTGAAATACCTGCATGGAAGTGGGAAAAGATAACCATGGACTTCATTACTGGGTTACCTCGCACCTCCAGTGGGTATGACACCATATGGGTAATAATCGATCGTCTCACAAAATCATCTCACTTCATTCCGATTCGCGAGGACTTCAAGAACGAGAAGTTAGCTCGTATCTACATCAACGAGATCGTAAGCCGTCATAGTGTACCGTTAAGCATCATTTCAGACCATGATGGTCATTTCACTTCACGAACATGGCGAGTCGTACAAACCGCTTTGGATACACGGTTAGACCTCAGTACCGCCTTTCACCCTCAAACTGATGGTCAATCTGAACGCACCATCCAAACCCTTGAAGACATGCTTCGAGCATGTGTCATAGACTTCAAAGGGAACTGGGACGCTCATCTACCGTTAGTCGAGTTTTCGTACAACAATAGCTATCATTCAAGTATCAGCATGGCTCCTTTCGAAGCTTTATATGGTTGTAAATGCCGATCTCCAGTATGTTGGCATGAAATTGGTGAAGCGCAAATCACCGGACCTGAATTGATTCAAGAAACAACCGACAAAATCATTCAAATACGAAACAATCTTCTAGCGGCTCAAAGTCATCAAAAGAGTTATGCTGACAAACGAAGAAAGCCCTTGGAGTTTGACATTGGTGATCAAGTACTTTTAAAAGTATCACCATGGAAGGGAGTGGTTCGTTTTGGCCAGAAGGGCAAGCTAGCACCACGCTACGTAGGACCTTTCAAGATACTCGAAAGAGTAGGTCCTGTAGCATACAAGCTTGACCTACCAGAAGAGCTTAACAGAATTCATCCCACATTCCACGTATCAAACTTGAAAAAGTGCCTCGCCGACGAAAACCTCCATATTCCTCTAGAAGACATTCAGGTCGATGAATCGATGCACTTCGTTGAAAGACCAGTGGAAACCATGGATTTCGGTGAGAAGCGTTTAAGGCGAAGTCGTATTCCAATTGTCAGGGTGCATTGGGAGTCAAAACGAGGACCCGAGTTTACTTGAGAACGTGAAGACTCAATGCACGAGAAATACCCGCATCTCTTTCCAGTTGCAACCACTACTTAAATTTCGGGATGAAATTTCTAAAAGTAGGGGATACTGTAACATTTGTGTAAATCGGGTTTCGAAAACCCGCCTCTTTTATCAATCAAAGTAATATAACTAATCTAGTTAATTAATGAGGTTAGTTGCGTTAGTCATAGTCTAGGGGTTATTGTGTAATTAATGAAACTTTAATAAACAAAAACAATTAAAAAAAACAAAACATGCGGACCACAGGAGTCGAACCTGGGTCTCGCATGTATGAAACAACAACACCAACCATTCCACTATATCACATTATTGTCTAAATTAGGAATGTTTTACATATATATACAAACCGCATTTCAAAAGGATCTCTCCCTATGCCGCTAAAACAGAAACGTTGAACACCCAACTGTTTCACCACTGTCCTTTCCATGTATAATTCAACTGATTTTTCGAGACTTTTCTCCTTCCATGGTTAAACTCAATCAAGAACTCGGACAAACATTGTGACCCGATTCGTTCCGAAACGATTATAAATACCCGTCACCACAACACCTCAATTTCACACCCTCATCCTCGACACTTTCTCTCACTCGCAAACACCTTCTCTACTCGACGCCACCTCTGCCAGTCGCCGGAGAAACAGGAGGCTTCGCCAGAGTCGAAGACGTCATCGGAGAAGACAACCGGACATCGCCGGAAGACCCGTTCAACACCCTTCGGCTCGGTATTTATTTTCGTCTTATTAATTGTGTGCACTACAGCGAACTACCTTTGATTATCACCCAACAAATTCATGTTTTACGGTTTTCAGTTGCTAAGTTGTTATGAAATGCATTTGTAATAACTGTAATTTAATTTTATAAAAACAATGAAGAAGACGAGGTCAATAACTGTTTAAAACAATTGAAACCTGAAAACAAACACCAACGCCAGGTAAGCCCAGCCGGTGTTGGTGTGCGCTTGTTTAGTCATAACGCCCGGGTTCGACCCTTGGCTCCCTCCGATTTTGTCGCTTCTGTTGTTTCCGTTATTGTTTGGCCTGTTGGGCCGGCTTCTGTGTGGGCCAATACTTTTTTTATTGTTTTGTTGTTGGGTCAGGTCTCCTTTTTAGGCCAACCCAAGTAAGGAGATTATTTAAAACAATCAATATAAAAGAAATTGAATAGTAAATTTGTGGGAGATAAGAAAGTTAGTAAATTATATAGAGGACCTTGAAAACATGCATATATATTTAATTCGATTTACTAAAGTATTGTTATTACTTAATCTACCTCATCACCTGGAGTAACAACCGTTGAAGACTTCACACAGTTTCCAGAACCTATTCCTAGAGATTGTGTTGTTGATACACCAGTGACAAACAGTGACATAGCAACTGATGAGGGGGAGCAAGTTACAACAGATGTGGAAATCCTTTCAAATGTTCCGCCTGTTGCGACTACGCCAGAAGATTCAGTTCCTTAGTATTCAGAGAAATCATCCTATTGAAAATATCATCAGTCCTACAATTGTTGGCATTCTTACCATAAGCAAATTAGGGACTATCAATCCCTTTCTTTATTCATGTTATATTTCCAAATAGAACCTAAGAGTATTGATATTGCTTTGCAGGAACCAGGATGGGTGGATGCTATGCATGAAGAACTGAATCAGTTTGAGAAGCTGGTGCCATTATCTACGGGAAAACGTGCTTTAGGAACTCGTTGGGTGTATCGAAATAAACAAGATGACACAAGGGTTATATTTAGAAATAAGGCTCGTCTGGTAATTGAAGGCCTCGATTATGATGAAGTCTATGCTCATGTCGCCCATCTTGAAGTAATTCGCATTTTTATGGCATATGCATCCTACATGGGTTTCACTGTTTATCAGATTGCTGTAAGATAACATTTCTGTATAGGAAGGTGAAGGAAGAGATTTATGTCGAATAACCCCCGGTTTCATTGATCATGAGAAAGAAGGCTATGCCTACAAGTTGGACAAGGCTCTAATGGTTTGCACCAAGCTCCACGTGTCTGGTATGCAACTCTTACGGAGAACTTGCTGGCTCACGATATACTCGGGGCACCATTGATCAAACGATGTTCATCAAAAGAGTTACTCAGGACTTCGTTCTTATGCAAATCAACGTGGACGACATTATCTTTGGGTCGAAAATGAGTTCATGTGTAAGGAGTTTGAGGAAGTGGTGAAAAAGAAATTCGAGATGAGTTCATTAGGAGAAATGATGATGTTTTTGGATTTGCAAGTTCGTCAAAGTGCAAAAGGAATCCTGATTCATCAAGGAAAATATGTGATTAACGTTCTTGCCAAGTTCAAGCTTACAGATTCAAAGCCAATTCCCATAGCAAAGAAACCCCTGTTGAATGAAGATGGTGAAGGAGTCTTGCTAATCAAACTCTGTATCGGTCTATGATCAGTTCATTGATGTAATTAACAGCAAGCAGACCTGCACATGTTTTTTGTTTGTCAATATTATCGTTATCAAGTAATCCTAAACTCTCACATCTTACTGATCTGGAACAAATTCTTTGATATCTCAAAGGAGCTCCATGTTTGAGGCTCTGGTATCCAAGAAATTTGAGCTTTGATCTGTTTGCTTTTTTTACAACAATTTTGAAGGGACATGAAGTCGACTTCAGCTGGATGCTAATTCCTAGGAGATAGGCTTATCTCATGGCAAGGCAAGAAGCAACAAATAGTTTCGCTTTCCACCGCTAAGGCAGAATATGTTGCTGCATCTGCATGTTGTTCCTAGGTTGTTTGGATGCAACATAAACTTCAGGATTACAGTTTGACTTATCTTAACACAACTATTTACAGTGATAATGATGTTGCTATCCAGATTGTTAAAAACCTTGTTTATCACTCCAAAACCAAGCACATTGACATTAAAGTTCATTTCCTTAGATATTGCTATGATGGAGGTCTCATTAAACTTGATCAGATCTATACTAATGCTAACACAGTGGATCTTTTTACAAAACATGTTAGAAACTCTAGGTTTAAGGTGCTTTTGGACCTTCTGAAAATGATACGTTTCACCAACTAGTTTCATTAAAAAAACAATCCTTAAAAATTTTAATTTTTGTGTCTAACCTGTAAATTTGGGCATAAAGTATTCTACTTTTGCACAAATTTAGGGGGAGAAAGATTTGCGGGAAAGGAAATGAATGTTCATGTTAAAAGGCTAAAGTAACACATGTAAGGCACAATGGCTTAAAAGATCAGGCTCTATTGGGATGTATCAGTAGGCTTGACGCTCAAAATGATAACAGATACTTAGTGATATAAACATAACAAAATATGTGCTTTGTAGGTAACAGGTCATGGCATATGATTTCGTGGTCTTCAATCTTGCGTTGATAGATTTCCAACGTCTGAGGTTGTGGGTCTTTATACCGTTGATTCATTCAGGATATCATGGTTGTCTTTCTGTTGCATCCAGATTATATGCAGAGCTAGGCATAGTCAGCATACCATAAAAGAGCCAAAGAGGCTAAAAACCATAAGGAAGAATATCTCAAATTAAGAGAATTCTTTGTGCTTACAAAGAAAAATTCGTACCAAATGGTATTTGCCTAACCCTCGTTGAATATATTATTGGTCACTCCGATGTACGAAAGTACTGACCTGTTCACCGATAATCTAACGTTGTAAATAAAGGATGAAGTCAGTATATTCACCTGCTACGATGAAATATTGTGCATACCTTGATCGCGGGGGTATGTCATGGAGTGGGACACACAGGTATTATAGTATAATATTAACTTAAGCATATCACAAAGTTGAAAATTGAAAGTTGAGCATTAAAGTTTAAATGGACAAACATACTGATAATCGCTTAAACCAGTCTGAGCAATCTCGTGCTGAAAAGTGTTCCTTAGTTATTGTCTGAGAATGATTGATCCCATTACTCCTTGTTTTTAAATTATCATTTTTAAATATAAGTAGGTTGGTTCGTAAAATGCTCGAAGGTATTGTGTCAAAAAGAAAAGATAAAGCCCCAAACTTGAAGCTTTGGGCCCACCGTAAACCTGGTGGGCCATTGCCATATAAAATCCAAGAAACTATCAAGTCCCGAAAGCTTATGGCCCAAAGTTGAGTGATAAGGCCCAGTCCATCATTATTATAAAAAGGGAAGTAAAGTGGTTTTCAATATTTCATTCTTGAAACCCTTACTGATTATCTCTGTATCTTTAAAATGGGCATCACAATACCTTTCCATCAAGATCTTTCGAAATGTTTAAGACAATCATCTAAATTAAGTTTAAGGTGATTAATTGACTGCACTTTGAGTTGTGTTTTCAGGTTCGATAAGATTAGAATATGAGTTAGGTTATGGATTAGCTCTTAAGCGGTGAAGATGACGTCGATTCATGGCGTTGAATGGTGGTGATGGCGTTGTTGATTGATGTTTGAACGACGTAGCCGGTGACTGATGACGGGAATGCAATGGTGAAAGGCGGTGCATAGATTTCGAGAGGAACAAGATATTTATTCTCGAAATCTCAAGAGGATGTTTATCCTTGAAATCCTTAAATTATAAGGATTCGAGAGCTAATATTAAAGGTAAACGTAAATAATCTTTAAAATAATGAACTTGAAAGCTTTAAAAGGAATGAACTTTTCGAAATCTCTGTGAACCTCCCGAAATACAGTGGACTTCTCGAAATCCTAGTTGAACCCTTAAAAGGACCAAGCATCCTTAGGTGAACTATAGATGAACCTTTGAAATCATGAGTTCTCAAAATCCATGGTCTTCTTGAAATCATGAGGGATCTCGTAAACTCAATGGTTCTCGAAATCTTGGGAGACCTCGAAATCATGAGGGATCTTGAAAATTCTTGACAGTTTGACCAAAGCTATGGTCAATTTGTTGACCTGTTGACTATATTGACTTGTTGACTTTTGTTGACCGAACAAATTTTGATTATTTCTCGTGATCTCACGTAATCCGGTTTGTGCAGATTATTGTTGACCAACCCAATTTTGAGGTGAAGCCTATTCACAATCAGGCAGGGCATTTGTCTGAGAGAAGTTCAGCACTGAATTTAAATCAATGATAGTTGGTCTAAACACGTGCAAGATTGCATGCATTACGGGAAAATCCGATGATAGAAAGAGACATGATACAGACTTTCTGGAAGACTGCATCAATCATCCGAAGAGGGGCAGATGGATGGGGTACAACTGAGGCAACTATTCAGAAGACACCAATTATTATTTCAGAAGTTATCATCCGTGATCTACTTTTTGGTGACAAACCAACTGATCCCACTTCCTTCTCAAAGAATGTCATACTTGGAGTGATATTGAAGTTGAGCTATGAGGGAACTTACCCTCCACTGTTGAAGAAAATGATTCCTCCATACTGGAGATTGTTAATGCATATGTTCTTGCAGTGTGTTGTCGAAAATAAAGGAGGGTTGGATCAGTTAAATCAAGTGCAGACATGTGCTTTTGTGGCATTGATAGAGGACCAGGATTACAATTTCTTTGCTTTTTTGTTTGACAATATGAAGAAGAACTTGGATGATGCTCGTAAGAAAGATATATTTTTATTATATCCTCGGAATTTGTAGATAATTTAAGATGTGAAATACCCTAAGCTGGTTAAAGGTACAAACTTTCTGGACTTGAAGCCGATGGGACCAAGTTGTTTTACTGCAGTTACTCAAGTTTGCACAACTGCAAAGAAGAAGTTTTTGGGGAAGTTTCCACTATATAAGTATAGCAGATTTCCAGCGTTAGCAGATGAAGTTAATGAACCTGAGCCAGAGATAAATGTTGTGATAGCTAAGGAACATGATGTTCAGATTATTGGAGAGAATGTAGAAGTTGAAGATTTGGTGTCTGAGGATGAGAATATAGTGCGGAAGTTGAAATGGAACTGGAAGCGTTTGAAACTCAACAATCTGTGAGGCAGTTACCTAATATTACTACTTTGCAGAAATATTACAAACTTTGCAGGGTAGTCTTGGAAATCCTCCTTCTGAGCTACCCACTAATACTGATGTGCAAAGTGATGAAGATGATTTATCTGATACTGGTCTTGTTGCTGTGAAAATAAGACGTAATGATCCAAGGTCAGGTGTGGTAATTGAATTAAGCCCTGTTGGTACTGAAGAAAACCCTGTAACTAGTCATGCCCAAGCTGAGGTAGTACACCCTCTAATTTTTGAACCAGCAAATTTTCAAGAACCAATTTGATGTTTTGGAGAGAACGTAGAAGTTGAAGATTTGGTGTCTGAGGATGAGAATATAGTGCCGGAAGTTGAAATGGAACTGGAAGCGTTTGAAACTCAACAATCTGTGAGGCAGTTACCTAATATTACTGCTTTGCAGAAATATTACAAACTTTGCACGGTAGTTTTGGAAATCCTCCTCCTGAGCTACCCACTATTACTGATGTGCAAAGTGATGAAGATGATATATCTGATACTGGTCTTGTTGCTGTGAAAATAAGACGTAATGATCCAAGGTCAGGTGTGGTAATTGAATCAAGCCCTGTTGGTACTGAAGAAAACCCTGTAACTAGTCATGCCCAAGCTGAAGTAGTACACCCTCTAATTTTTGAACCAGCATATTTTCAAGAACCAATTTGATGTTTTGGATAGAATGTAGAAGTTGAAGATTTGGTGTCTGAGGATGAGAATATAGTGCCGGAAGTTGAAATGGAACTGGAAGCGTTTGAAACTCAACAATCTGTGAGGCAGTTACCTAATATTACTGATTTGCAGAAATATTACAAACTTTGCAGGGGTAGTCTTGGAAATCCTCCTTCTGAGCTACCCACTATTACTGATGTGCAAAGTGATGAAGATGATTTATCTGATACTGGTCTTGTTGCTGTGAAAAGAAGACATAATGATCCAAGGTCAGGTGTGGTAATTGAATCAAGCCCTGTTGGTACTGAAGAAAACCCTGTAACTAGTCATGCCCAAGCTGAAGTAGTACACCCTCTAATTTTTGAACCAGCAAATTTTCAAGAACCAATTTGATGTTTTGAAGCTGGAAGCTCAAGTGGTGATAATGTAGAACTACTCAGGAATGGATAGAGATTGTGGTGAAGTACCAATTCTTGATGATTTCAGTGATGATGAAGATGTGGATGTTGTTGATTTGAGAAGAAAGGTTATTGTTCTTGAACAAGATTCCCTGATGAAATATGCAAAGATACTTGCTCTAGAAGATCAAATGGAAGACAAAAGTAGGAGAATAGAGCAGTTGGAGGGAGATGTCACAATGCTTATCTCACTGGTTTATGATCTTAAAGGAAAACTTATAAAGAAGTTTTGTGAGGAGTTTGCTGATGAGGGCGACAAAGAACGATATGAACAAAGAAAAGAGCCAACTGCTGAAGAAAGGGCTCAACTGGATGCAGAACTTGAAGCCGCATTACAACAGTATCTAGATACTCCACATCCCAAGAAGAAAGCATGACTAATGAAGAAGAAAAAAGAGATTATTGTTACAAAGAATCTTAATGTTAATCCGTTAGACGAGAATCTGAATTCGATTGATCCAAGCAAGGTTCCTGATAGATTTTTGACACATGTCGGTAAGAGCTTGTCTAATAAGGTTGGGAACAAGTCGGGCATCGTCAGCTGGAGATATGACCATGATAGGAATTTGTGGATTATCACTTGAGCTCATCAGGAGATTGAATATTATAGGACACAAGCTGCTTTTGAGTCATTAACTAAACCAAATTTGCAGACGTTGATCAGGGCTCCATACGTAGATTTCAAGACTGATGGGCCTGGTTGGGCATTCTTTAGGAAGTTAGAGTATGAAGTTAAAAATAACTTTCCAAATATGAAGAAGGCTAAAACTTATCTGAAGACAAAAGTGTTGAATCTTGATACAAGTAAACGTCTGCATACGGTGATATGTCCCCCAACTCAAAAAGAGAAGACTATATCGTTTCCTAAGAAATTTCCAAGGGGTTATTTGAAAATTTCAAGTCTTGGATTTATGAAGAAAAGATGGGAGAGGCGGTGGTAGTATGTGTTGATCAAGCTTATCGACTTGTGGATCCCAACGACTTAATCAGTTTCCATCAGGAAGACTTGCTTGTCTTGTGTGCTAGTCAGACTTGGTCTTCGGGGCAGTATGAAGTGTGTGAAAAGATGTGGACCAATGTTGTTATCAATGTAAAGGAGTATCGTTTGAGCGTTGGTGCTGATACTGATGCTGGTGCAGGTACTGCTGGAAGTAGTACGTGAAGGCTACTGCATAAACCTAGGAGGAGATTGTTGGGCTAATTAAAGGTTTAAGCAATACATTTATAGGGTATGTGTTAGTAATCTCGAAATCCATAAGGATTTCAAGATGGGCTTTGTGTTTTGGGCTAGGTCATGTTGACCATTAGTGTTTAAAGCGTTGTAGGTTTACAATTAGGGTTGTTGGTTCTGATTGTAGTCGAAATCATCTAAAGGTGTGCAAGGGCTTATATTAGATGCTTTTGATCAATCGTATGCAAGTCTTGGTTATCATTCATCTTCTTCTTCTCTTTACTGAATCGTTGTGATTTGTGTGTTTCCGCCATACAAGTTACGATTATATTGATATCATTGTTAGATCTGTTTTTGGGAATTACACTAAGTTTTCTTAACCGCTAAGTTTTCTTAACTGCTAAGTTTTCTTAAAGCCTCCAGGTAAGTTCTAATTAGTGTAAGAAACCAAATCAAACTTTAACGATAATCATGAGATCAAAACCACAACGTATAAAGTATCACCTTATTCAAGCGGAACTTCAGCTTTTCGTTGCTAGGGTTTCAGATCAATCAGACATGTATCGTTTTAGTGATTAGGGTTTCGTACACGGGAATCGGGATAGGGTTTCGGTAATAGAGAAACAAGAGTGTGAAATCGAGATCAATAAGTGAAAATGAGCAAATGAGACTGCCCATGCTCGAACCTATATATAGCTGAAAAGAGACGTCGTCACGCCACGCGACGAGCGCATAAGACACTGTCACGCCACGCGACGAGGGTGGCTAGGGTTTAGGGTTGTTGAGTCAGAGAATCTAGCCTTTCCACGTGGCGACATGTAGCATCCGGAGAATCTGGACTCGTTGCGCCACACGACATTGACAAAAAACAGGCTTTCTTTTTTTGTGCTGGTTCTCGTCGTATGCGTTCGAGGATTTTATTACAGGTTGTTTGGGACATTTTTAGGGTTTTTACATATAATGACCCCTAAATTACAAGTATTAGGGATAACTAAACATAAAACACACTTAACATAAAATAAAACATCATTAACATAAACCCCCCACCCCTACCCTTTCTTTACTTAGTTTGATTTTTGGTGCATAAGTATGGGCTTATAGTTGTTTATTAGAAGTACAATAATGCATTTGATATCTACCAAGTGGGAAGAACCATACATACTACATACACTTCTCATTTCACACTTACACACCTCAAAACTCTCAACATCTCTCTAAAAACAGTCCAAGGAGAACCCACCCCAAACCATCCTTCTTTCACCAAAAGCACACTAAATCTTTTAGGATTAAACTTGTGTTGAGGTATTAGAAGTTTGGAAACTTAGAGCTATAACTCAACACTTTAGCCTTCAATCCATTAATTTTTAAGGAGTTTTTAGCTTCTGTTATTAAGTGGGAGTCATAAAGACCGAACCAACAAACACGTCTCACCAAAAACTTTATATAAGATGTTACCTGTACGTAGGTGGGGGATTTTAGAGTGCAACTAAAAACAAATAATATAATATATATTCCAATTCTAAAGAATTCCTCTCTTATACTTGATCCGATCACTATATGATATATTGTTATATATATTGTTTTTATTAAAAGGGCGGGGATAATATATTATATATTTTAATTATATTGTTGTTTTTTGTTTAATCAAATCACATGTAATTAATTAATAGAAAAATGGATGGATTAAGTGAATTAGATGGAAAGGCAAACGTGAAGGATCCAAAGAAAGAAAAAAAGAATGGATTTCAACATTTTAGTGAAAGAAAAAATATTGTAACTTTAGAAGAATTATTATACCTTACCCAAAGCTTGTCCGGTGTTTAGAATAATAATATAGTTTGGCGGCATCCATCCATCCATCGCAGTTACAGCAACCATACAATATAGATTCTTCTATTCTATTTTACAGATCACAATATCCATCAATCATAATTAACAAAATTCGATATCCCCAATTCCATTGTTCTCAAGATGAACGATAGCTTCATCTTCAAGATGAGATTTCTACTCCGATCTCGTTCAGGTACTCTTCCTTTGATCCTAACTTTGTTTTTACTCTACTTTGAACAACGGAGGATAATTATAGATACATAGATAGATCTGTAACTGTTGAAATTGGAAATTAAGGGTACGGAATTGGAATGGGTATTCAAGATTTACTTACTTCAATCAATTGCTAATCAGGATGGATATATTATATGGAGTTTTGCTTGTGCATTTTGTTTGACTTCAAAAGTCAAACTATGTTGGTTGGTTGTATTCCAAAATAACAATCATTGTTGTCCTCCTTCCTTATACGGAATTGGAATGGGTATTCAAGATTTACTTACTTGTTTCTTTAATCAATTTGTATGTATTCCATGCTAATCAGGATGGATATATTATATGGGGTTTTACTTGTTCATTTTGTTTGACTTCAAAAGTCAAACTATGTTAGTTGGTTGGTTGTATTCCAAAATAACAATCATTGTTGTCCTCCTTCCTTAAACGCTTGCTTGGGATTTTACACTGAAATTCAGGCATGATGACGATGCAGATTTTGATATATATATATATATATATATATATATATATATATATATATATATATAATAGGGTTAGGATCATGTGAGAAGAAGTAGACTATTTGAGAAACTTGAGAAGAAATCTGGACCACACATTTTCCCTAAGTTTTTCGTAATATACACATATGTATATTTAAAAGTGACTATATACATATATGTAAATTGAATTATACATATATGTATATTGTCAAATGTAAACTATACATATGTGTATATTACGAAAAGCTTAAAAAAATGTGTGGTCCAGATTTCTTCTCAAGTTTCTCCAATAGGGTGTTCTTCTCTTAGGATCTCTACCTTATATATATATATATATATATATATATATATATATGTACATATATATATATGGTGGGTTAAATTACAACATATCATAAATGACTGAACCTCTTGGTGTTTTGTTTTGTTTTGTTTTGCTTAAGTCCCGGTAACTTTCTTGAGGCGCTTCTCTTATAAGGACATAAAGCATGCAACAGATGGTTTCAGCAGAGTTATAGGGACGTCTTCTCATGGGGCTTCCTATAAAGCCAGGTTTCAAAATGGTCGCGTTGCTGTAGTCAAAGAGATACATCTTATTGATCATCAAGATGATGATTCCTTTTACAGGGAGGTACAACTTTTGGGCCGTTTGCATCATCGTCACATTGTTGCACTTAATGGATTTTCTGTTGGACGAAAAAGGTAGACCAAATTGTTTTTTTTTTATTTCTGTAGCCAATGTTATTTATTAGCTCTGTGTTTTCAGGTTTCTTGTGTTTGAAAATGTGGAAAATGGAAGCCTAAAGGAACATTTAAATGGTAATTTCTAATGCATGTTTCATGTTATTCATCTTCAAGTTTTTCTTCAAGTTTGGTTGATTGTAGATCCTTTAAAGACCCCATTGGATTGGAGAATCAGGCTAAAGATAGCTGTTGGTGTGGCTGCTGCTCTAGTAAGTTTTCAGTCTTGTGTTAGTCTTTTTCGTTTTTATCCTACAAAAGTCGTTAAACTTACGCTGCTACGCAGGAATATCTACATTTCTTCTGTGACCCACCCGTGTATCACGTCTCCATCAGTTCAAGCACCATCATGCTTGATGAGAATTACAATGCAAAGGTAAACATAATTACCCAATCAGTTTTACATTTAAGAATTAATTAGTTACACCAGTGTATGTCCATTATGGTTTTGGTCCTAAAAGTAAGGTTACTTTAGTCAATTCTTATAATATAATACAACTTTTATCATTTATCCATTTCAAGGACAAAACATGTTATGACTGAGTGAAAAGTGAGAATTAGAGGTGTCATTTCCGCAAGCTAGGAACAAACACCACATAATGGATATATCACATGATGCACTATCCATGTAATTAAGTCTTATTTTTAAACAATCTATTGGTAAAATTGACAACTCTTGAGGACTTAAATGCATACTTTGGTAAGCTACAATTCCTAGGACCAATTTTTATATAAATATTTGTTTTGAAAGCTCTCTGATGTTGGACTTCTTGGTTCGGGTAGCGATCACGTGATGGCAAGACGGACTTCAAATTGTAATGGTAAAAGCTTTATCCATTTTTTTATTTTTAGTTATGTATAAAGAAAGTGTAATTAGAGAAACTGTATTATTAGGATAGTTGTGACTCTTGGCATGTTTTTAGTTTGACCCGTTTCAGAAAGAAAATTATCAAATAAATACAACTTGACCACTTGCAAGTCGGTCAAGTTGTATTTAAAGATTTTAATGTCTATGTTTTAAAAAAAAAAAAATAGACGAAAGAATGATGGCAGGTCACTCGACTCGACCCAATAAATATTTATTGTGACCATTTTGAAATTTTGTGTGGACAGGGCAGGTGTATGGGAACATAATGTATGAGCTTGGGTTGTTGATTCTTGAGCTGATAACGGGTCAATCATCTGACAAAACGGGCACGGATTTGAGCCAATGGATTGAAGAGTCTTGTTTCCCGACATCAATCCATAACATGATCGACCCTGATCTTGGAAACAATTATGATTCTCGAGAGCTTAAAGGACTGTTAGCTGTAGCAAGATTTTGCATAAAATCTGCTGATGAACCAAATTCCTTCACTCCTCAAATATATAGGTATCTTCAGAAGAAGGTGAGCATCCACATGACTTGATTTAGTTAGGCAGGCAGGCAGGCTTCTCATTGTTATTTTTTCCTTTTTTGTTTCTTTTGTCAAGAAGGGATACATAAAAATAAAATAGAAAATATATCATTTGTGAATACTTGCATATCATCTTTTACATGTAGGACTAATGGTAACGTTGGGGTGAGCTCAAATAATAATAGTTAGGAACTAAAGGAACAACCGCTGATCATGACGCGGATAAAAGATGGGAACTATCGCGATTAATGAAGTCAAAGGGACATAAGATAGATGTCATTTTTGCATTGAAATATGATACAATGACTAAAAGAAACTAATTATTTTGCTTCCTAATCATCCACTAATATGCTGGAATCCGACCCGCTATTAATGTGGGTATCTATCTCTGTTTCCAGAGTGTGGTCTGCAGCTCAAATTAAAGCTATGAACCAAGTAGCAGCTAAATTAAAACCGGAGCTGGCACAATTCGCAGAATTAGAAATTGTTGTGTTTTATATTAGTTAATATCAATAGCGTTTTTTTAGGAATGTAGGAATCAAAAGTTACATGTTTGTCACAATTCATTACGTGATATTTTCACCTTTTTATCAACAATATTCAAACTACGTGTGAAGTTGCATCAATATATACAAATCACATCGTACTTTAAAAACTAACTTTTTTATGTATCTGCTAAAACATGTAAGTTGGTGACATGACACAGGTTAGGTTAGTATGTCCGTTGGTGTGTCACATGGGATATTCAGTTGAAATCGAATTCTAATTAGTTTATTTATTTTGTAATTATTAACAAAACAAACACCAATGATGTTGTTAAACACGACCCCCTCTGTCTTGCGGCAGTGTAGCCGAGCTACCCGCACAACCTGAGAACTCTACCCGACTGACGTACGCCACTAGCACTCTTAAACAAAACCACATCACCTTCTTCCTCTTCCCCTCATCTTATCTGTCATACAAGTTCTTGGCAATCGCCTCTAATAAAAAAATAGGTTGAGATGTCTGCCTTTAGAGAAATCAAAAAACATGATTCCATGGTATAATTCAAGCTTCAGCAAATATTAATAAACTAATTACAAAGATGTAAGATTGTAATCTAACGTCTTTGTTTGATCTTGTGTCTTTCAACAACTCAACTCGACTCATACTTCTTGAACGCAATAATATATAAAACAGAAAAAGCTTTTGAATTACAAAGAAAGTAACAATGGAAGCTATGATAAAGGAGACCAAGTGACCAACTGTTCCAAAATACCCCAACCCTTTACAATTCGATCTCAACAATGATGGGTGTATGGCACCTAACACCTTTGAAATACAAGAAACCAGGTAGTCAAACTGAAGGCAACACAACTAAGCGGAAAAGACTAAGTTGTTACGCTGAAAAAAAGTTCAGCCTGAAGAAAAAAGAATAATCCTCTAAAAATATATATGAATTGATATGTGTGTGTATATATATCAAAATATTTTTTTCATTATTCATTATAAAACTTGTATACTCACCTCTATATATATATATATATATATAGGTAAAAGTTTGAGATCGTAATAATTACAAAGTTAGGGACTTTAATCAACCCATCTAAGCCTTACTCGATTTAGGCTTTAGAATTTCTCATATTAATGTTTTTTCCCTAAATAACTTAAAATCTGTTTTTATTTATATTATTCTAGGATAGGATACGACATAGTTTTTTTTTTTTTTTGAACGGAAAACCACTTTATATCTGAGCCAGCAAGCCACTGGAAAGCAATACAACCGGAGAAAAACAAAACAAACTACAAAAGACTCGAAACATCGAAATCAATCCAATTGTTCCACGCCAAACTCGGAAGTTTGGAGCGATGTCTAATCCATAAGTAGGAGTCTTCCTTGATTTGAGCGACCGTGTCAGCAGCCCGAATAAAGTTCCCCTCAAAAACCTTTTGGTTACTTGCATACCAAATCCTCCAAAAAGTCGCTTTAACAATGGTGTTCACCAATTTCTTCCATTTTTTCGACCCAGTGGTATTCTCTAAAACATCCAAAAACTCCTAAACTGAGATAACATTAATCTGCATTGGAACTTTAATCCAAATAAATATGCTCCACCAGATCGCTCTCGCCCAAATACAATCAACAAAAGTGTGGTTAGTCTTCTATACCGTAGCCGCATCAGTCACATAACGCATCCGGAAGAGGCACCCCTCTTTGACGGAGCTCAAATTTAGCACGAACTCTCTCCATATTAGCCCTCTGTTAGAAAATTGCTTTTTGACATTGCCCAAGCATTCCATTGCAGCAGATTAGGACTCGATTCAGTCGTCCCTTGGCCTATTCCAAGCATTCCATTGAGCTGATTACGACATAGTTTATTAAATTGGGCATCTTATTGTTTGACTTCCTTTATTTATGTTTATCGATCTTCATGTTTTCTTGACCAATCTTCAACTTTGTGTATAAAGTGCATGGACAGGGTAACCCCTTGGGAAGTCCTCGTGTTGCAACCCTTTTTTAACAGAAGCAACCAAATCAGCTAGTGCTTTAGCCGCCAACCTTCTTTGACTTCTTCACCACTAACAAAAAAATAAAATTCTCCACTAATATGAAAACCAATTGGATGCATGTTTAACTCTTATTTGGTGTGGTGAATCAAAAAATGGGAAGACGGGGGAAGACACCAGAAGGCAAGTTCCGACGACCGTACAAGACCTGAGAAGACGCAAGCAGGAGGAGCAAATCAAGATCAAGGAAAGACAATACAATAAGGACGAAAGATGGCATACAGTGTTGAGCAAGAAGGAAGCAAGACAAGAGAAAAGATTCATCAACAGGGAGTTTAGACTTCGGAATGCGACAACTTTCTTCATATCCAACTTACCAGATAAATGTAATCCGAAAAGACTGTGGAAGGCTTTTGATCATCTTAACAACCTGGAAGATGTTTTCGTCCCTAGGAAAAGAGATGGGGCCGGAAATAAATTCAGTTTTATCAAGTTGTCGAACGTTCGGGATGTGGACAAGTGGATAGAAAGACTGATGGAGGTAAAGATAGATGGTGCGGTAATTGGAGTGAACCTGGCTAAGTTCAACAGGGATGGGTCGAAGAGAGAGGAGCAGAAAACAGGGGAGAGGGTGTCGGTTTTTTCTAGATTGAATGTTGTGGAACCAAAAAAACCGAACAACAAGATCCCTGGAGCGATAAGCAGTTACAACAATGGGAGATCTTACAATAAGGTTGTAGCCCGCAGAACAACGAGACTTTGGGGACGAATATCGCTTTACCTCCTTTATACACGGAAGCTATGAAAAAATGGGAGTTTAAATCTCTCGTTGGTGAAGCTAAAGATATTGACATACTAAACAACCTGAAAGATCATCTAGAGGATATAACCGTAGTTGATACGGAACTAAGATATCTGGGTGGTCTAAAGGTTCTCATCTCTTTCTCTAATCATCAGGAAGGAAGCTGACCTATTCCTGAGAGAATACGTCGATGAATGGGAGAATTGGTTTTCAAGACTTTATGTTTGGGAGGGAATTCCACCTATGTTTGAACGTGTTGTATGTATTAAGGTGCTTGGGGTTACGCTTCTTTATGGGATCGTCAGGTGCTGAAGGATCAGTGAGAGATGTGGTCGTCTGCTAGTTATATCTGACGCTTCGACATCAGATGGGAGGGAACATGGCGGAAGATAGGATGGCCGTTTTGGTCCAAACGGGTAAACGAATCTCTACGGAGATGACTCTAACCTGGAAGGATCATTCGATCAAAGTCTGGGTGGAAGAGATCACTGGTCAATGGTCCCTAGCCTTTCTTGAACAGGAGAAAATAGAGGTTGATACTCCAGCAAGTTCACCGGAATATGAAATCTCGGTTGAGGTTAACGGTGGAGAAATGAAGAAGTGTAATTCGGATAATTTGTACATGGGAAACCAACATGTCGACTCTGGTCATAACTCAGCGGCGCATGTGCACTGCATGGATCATCCTAGAAACTCGTGTATGGTGGCTGAAGTTACTACAGAAGAAAGAGAAATGGTGGGACCAGGACAGGAGATGAATGAGGGTAATTCCCCTAGTAATGGGTCGTCCAATGAGTCCATAAGGCCCAATTTTATAAGTAAAAGACCTAAACAGAAAAAGGTTAGGAGAAAGGAGGCCCAAACTTATAAAACTCTAACACGGTGGAGGTGCTAAGACTAGAAGAGGAAGCACAACGTATGGCGAAGAGATCACAGCCGAGACAGGAGTAAATAGAGATACTAGATGCTAACCTGGAAGAAGATACGATCCATTTGAATTTCGAGAGGGGAGTTGCTCACACTCTCGTCTTCGGCCACAACTTGGGTATTGAAGTTAAGGGTTTCGAAAATCATGTGAAAAAACTGGTCAACGTGGAATTGATTGCTAACCTTCACCAATGAATTTTATCTCGATCAATATTAATGGGGTTACCGACCTGAGTAAGGGGGTTTGGTTTAGAAGCCTAAAGGGTAAATTGAAGAGTAGTTTTATTGGGTTACAGGAGACCCATCAAGAGGGTCTCTAGGAAGCTTCCCTTCGAAGATTTTGGGATAAATCGAGTATGAAAGCAATTACGGTTGATTCGATTGGTAGATCCGGGGTCTTGCGTCGATTTGGAACCCATACATTTCTAGTGAATACCTTGTTATTAGAAAACAAAGATTTTTACTAATTTCTGGGCAGTCGGCCGGAATAGTGGAAAGGGTCCACGTTCTTAATTTCATGCGCCTAACGACCCGAGTAGCAGACGTCTTATGTGGGATGAGATCGCTGAGTTCTCAATTGGATGGTCTGTCGATTATCTTTGGGGATTTCAGTGACGTCCGGGCTGAAGAGTAATGGGTTAATTCAAGATTCGACCGTGGAGCGGCTGAAGCTTTTAATGGCTTTATCTCAAATTCGGGTCTTTTGGAATACTCCATGTTGTGTGGTAAGTTTACTTATGTGTCTGGTAATATTAGTGTGAAAATGAGTAAACTGGATAGGTTTTTGGTGAACGATTCATTTATGTCTTACTAGCCACTAGCAAAACTCGAAGTTCATCAAAGGGGTCTGTCTGACCATTTTCCTCTCTCTCTGTCATGTGTTTCTACTGATTTTGGACCTATACACTTCAAGTTTTTCAACTCCTGGGTAGATGATTCAAAGTTGGCCGAAATAGTGAATTCTATCACGGTTATTCCAAATTCTGGGGATAAACAGGATGTGTTCTTAGCTAAATCGTTGAAGACAATAAAATTGGAAATAAAGAAATGGAGGGTAGAGGCAAAAGAAGCTGAGAATAAAGAAAGGAAAGAGATGACGGATAAAATAGAATAGATAGAAAAAAGGCGGTTTCGGTGCCGTTAACGGAAGCTAAAAAAAGAACAAGAATCGAGTTGTGTGTAACATCCGTCGAAAAACGGGTTTTCAAAACCCGCTTCGTTTATTAATCGAATAGTCAGTTTCAAATTTTCGTTGCTTATTTAATGCTATTTTTAATTTTAAACAATACATAATTAATAAATATATTAGAATTTATAAACTATAATTAATAAACCATAAAATCGATCGAAGAAAAAAATAAAAGTCGCTGCCGGGTTTCGAACCCGGGTCAGCCGACTCACTTAACACACAAACAACTTAACCACTCTGCCACTTGGTTCTTTTGTGTAAACAAGGAATCATATAAAACTTAAGTTACCCATGAATTCATCTGTTTGCGCCAAAACTGAAACCGATAATCGGCTTTCAACTATCCAGACGTTTGAGCGATCGTGAGTTACTGATTATAACCGATAAATCAATTGCTGTCCACGTTCTAATCAATTCAGCCTTCAATTTCTTCGATTCATATGATTTTTGGAGTTGAAAACCGAAATCATTTACTTCCTGATTTACTCTAACAATATCATCGTCTCATAATTCGGAAACACTCACAGAACCTCCAATTTCACTTTCGCTCTAATTTCTGTTCATCGAAAACGTTTTCTGATATCGCCGGACTTTCGCCGGAAAACCGTGACATTCATCGAATCGGTAAATTTCTCAATTCTTTCATCTTCTATCCATTGTTAGACTTATACTAACTTAAATCCTTCAACCAGAATCGGTCCCAGACGACGTTACCGGATATTCAGCACTCGCCGGAAAATTTCTGAAAATTCTGAAATCACGCTGTGAATCGGTACGAACATCTAAACTCTCTGATAATTCTTGTTTAGTCATTTAATTTCACAATTAGTTAATCAAAACTATTAATTGGTCCGCTCAGACGGAATTCATAAAACAGAGCCGACGACCTTTGCCAGAGTTCTGAGAAAATCATCTTTCCGGTACATTCATTTCCAAATCCTTCTTTGTCCATTACATTTTAATCATTTATATGTTCGTTAATCGAATTAATCAAGAACTGTCGAATATCGTTGTCTGTGTCTTTGAACAAAGAAGATGAAGTCGAACAATAAGTATAAGTTTAATTAAAACAAGATATAAAACCGGGTTAGACACACAGTCCAGCGGTGGACTGTGTGCAAACACATAGCGCACGTCACGAGTTCGAATCTTACAAACGCACCGCCTTCCGAATTAAAACCAATTTTTTTGTTACTGAATTAGAGTAGGACCCAGGATGTTCTTAAGATTAATTTAAATTGTAAGTTTAATAGATAAGTCACACAGCCCAACTGGTTGGGCTGTGCGCTTACAAACCAAGGGACCCGAGTTCGATTCGGTTTCCCTGCAACCGGTTCAATCATTTAAATTCTTTTAGTATAAATCGAATAAATTAAAACATTTAATTAGTATATATATATAATTAAAACTTAGAATATTTCGGGTTAGACACGTAGCTCAGTTGGTAGAGCTGCGTGCACGCGTACGAGAGGTCACAAGTTCGAACCTCACTCAGCGCAAACAAACACAAAGACCGAACCGGTCAACGGTCAACGGTCAACCCAAAAAGTCAACATTTTTTTTATATTTTTATTTATTTAATTAATTTAAAAATCAATTAAAAATACTTAAAAATAATATTTTTAAAGTTAGAAAATGACCTTAAACTCACAAAAATAAATCTAAAAATCCTATTAAAATTGTTAATAAAATCCACTTATTTACCGCACATTTTCATTATTATTTAGGTTAGTTATTCCTCGTCGATCAACCCTCTAAATTCGTGCGCTTTCAACATCATCAAACGAACGCACCCAATGTGAGTGAATCTCTACAAATTCCCCGTTTTAATCACTTTTTGGGGTGTATCATGTGTCTTATTTTTATTACATTTAAACACTTGTGCATCCATCATATCCATGATCAAATGTGTATCCAATATGTATCAATTGTTTGTGTGGTTAATGTTTAGATTAAATTTATCATTTTCAGTACATACATCATCATAGGCTCGTCTGTTCCCCATTACCTATGAGCGGAACCGTTCCCCATTACCTATGAGCAGAACGTGGCGTTGCCAACATACGATCGGCTCCGTTTGATTGAGCCTTGATCGCACATACATCATCATAGGCCGTCCGTTCCCCATTACCTATGAGCGGAACGTGACGTTGCCAATATATACATTATCATTCATGTCATATACTCATGCAAGGTGGTTTGTTATTGTTTGTTATTGTATGTTTATTTACGTTTGCTCACATCTGATTATTGCACAATTTTTCTATATTAAATACAACAAGAAATCAATAATAAATGTTTTCTAACAAGGTTCACTCGCCAACTTTTGTTGACCCAAAAACCCCCATTTTTACACATGATACAGGTGATCCAGTTGAAGCAAGAAACATATAGGACGGCCTAGAAGAATAAATCAGTTTAGATTTTGGATTGTTTATTTAATTTTTCCTTTCCTTGTATTGTATGAATTTGACTTGAACATTTGAGATGTAATTTGAATTTAATAAATATAAAACATATTAGTAAACATTATGAGCTTTGGTGATAACCCAATTATGCCCCGACTCTTATTCCGCTGCGGGTCGGGGTGTGACAGATTGGTATCAGAGCCAGGTTTATAGGGATATAGGATAGGTTATTAGACCCTTAGAGTCTATACTATAGTTGATTAGAATTTTAAAATTTTTTATGTGTTACATACAAAATTCATGATGTTTATATGCTTTATGTTTATTGTTACATTCAATGTTATGCAAGCATGTTCATAAGTACATGTTACTATACAATGCTCTTCATGAATCATATCCGCATAACATATCATATCCATGAGAGCACACACCACACAATTTCCATGATTTTTGCAACGATTTTGTATTTTGTTCAAATCACATCAAAGTGAGTTCTCATGACGGGCATGTAGTAACTGGAAGGGTACAAGTACCGGTAGTCGGAACGTCCTGTCTAGGCTTGGCATTCGTATAAATCCAAAATAAAGGACCAGTTTGCCTACCTGGGGACTAACGATGTGAGTACGAAGGACCTATTAGGCCAAAGCATGCTATACCAAACGTCGTGTGAGCTAACCCCACTTTGAGTTGTCATTGTGTCTACACCTGGACACCCTCCGACCATACATCTCGCAAACATATTTCATGGTTTTCATTCGGGTGATGCGAGTGTTAAACCGCCAACACCAATGTGAATCCTACTAAGCCAATAGTCATGGGGGCCCACATGACTATACAGGTGATGGTATGGGGGACATTGGAGGCCCAAACATGAGCAAACCTAAGACATCCTATGGATGTAGTTGCATTATTGATGTTTATGTTATTTTTTTTAAAACGACACATGACACCTAAAAAGACTCCTTAAACTCACAATCTTCTTATGAATGTTCCTGTAGATGTCGGCTAGGCAGCAACGTGGAGGTAGAAGGTCAGGAAGGTCAAACGAACGCTTGGCCACCCAAATCGCAAAACAAATGGCCGCGGTGCTTCCTGACATCGTAATTCAAGTCCAACAAGCTCTCGCCGCAAATCCCCTCAACCCTCCCAATCAAGAAGACCAGAACGTCGACAACCCTCCCTCCAAAAAGTGCTCTTACAAACACTTCAAGTCTTGCGATCCCCCGAAATTTGAAGGGACCGAAGGTGTCACTGCTCTCCTCCACTGGTTTGAGGAAATGGAAAACACCTTCCTCAATTGCGATTGTCCCGAGGATCGCAAGGTACGTTACACAACCGGGAGACTATTTGGAGTAGCTCTTACCTGGTGGAATACAGAAAAAGGTAAGAGAGGAATCGAAGATGCAATGGCCTTAACATGGGAGGAGTTAAGGGAAATCATGACGAGACGCTTCTGTCCAAGAAGCGAGATCAAAAAGTTAGAGGATGAATTCCACTCGTTAAAGCAAAAGGAAGAAGATCATACTTCCTACAACAAAAGGTTTTTAGAGTTGAACCAAATGATCCCCAACTTGTTCACCCCAGTATACCGCTTAGTCGAACACTATATTCGAGGCCTCCCCTCGAAAATTCAAGACTCAGTTCTAAGCACTTCGCCTGCAACACTTGAAGCTGCTATGGAACTAGCTACCGAGCTTACCGAGAATCGTATCCGTAACGACAAATTTAAGGACGAGAAAAAGAAAGCCCCCATTGAGGGCCAAACTTCAAACCATTCCACCTCCTCCTCAAAGTTTGCTAGTAAGAGGAAACGAAACACCAGAAACTTTGTTGTCACTCAAACAAACTTCCCCATCCCTGCTGCACCCATCACCCAAGTTACCCCCTCAACTGTACCATATAAAAAGCCATACTCCGGCCCATACCCAAAATGCAACCGTTGCCAATACCATCACTTTCCTGATCATCCCTGCCAACATTGCACCGGCTGTGGTCGCGCAGGTCACACCATCCAAACCTGTCGCGCACTTCAGCGAACGAACCGCAATCAACCCTCAACCCAAACCCACCATCAGATAGTGGGTCAAGCCCAACAACCTTTACTCCTACCACCTACCCAACATGTAGCCCAATCCTACTACCAACCCAACTATCCTATGATGCAACCTATACGGGCTTGTTACAACTGTGGAGACCCGAACCATTTCAGGAACACCTGTCCACGCTTGGTGAACATCATCCATGCCCAAGCTCAAGCTAATCCAGTAAACCAGGCTAACCAAGCTCCTCAACCTGCAAGAGGAAGAGCTTTCAACATCAACGCTAATCAAGCTAGGGCTGACAACAATGTGGTTAACGGTACGTTTCTCATCAATGGTAGTTATGCATCCATGTTATTTGATACTGGCGCGGATAAGAGTTTTGTGTCCTTAGAATTTGAACCCATCCTCAACCAAACTCGTGATAAACTCATGGAATCCATAACGGTAGAAGTTGCTGACGAAAAACCGGTCTCATTAAACTCTATTATACGCAATTGTACTCTCACCCTAAACGATCACGATTTTCCAGTTGACCTCATACCTATGAAGGTGGGAAGTTTCGACATTATAATTGGTATGGACTGGCTCAGCCAACATCATGCTGAAGTTGTATACCGCGAAAAGTTTATTCGCATTCCTCTTGCAAACGGTCAGACTCTACGAATCTTTGGAGAAACCCCTTCGAAAGGACTCAAATTAATGTCCTGTCTTCAAGCCCGAAAATATCTCCGCAAGAATTATGTCGCATTCCTAACTCATGTCGTCAAAAAGGGAATCAAGGAGAAGAAACTCGAAGATATCCCAGTAGTAAAAGATTTTTCGCAAGTTTTTCCTGACGACATTTCAGGACTTCTTCCCGTGAGAGAAATTGAATTCCGCATTGATCTTATACCTGGAGCTACACCAGTTGCAAAATCTCCTTATAGGTTAGCCCCATCCGAAATGCAAGAGCTAGCCAGTCAACTGCAAGAGCTGACTGACAAAGGATTTATACGTCCTAGCTCATCGCCTTGGGGTGCACCTGTCCTTTTTGTGAAGAAGAAGGATGGAACGTTTCGCATGTGTATCGACTACAGAGAACTCAACAAGTTAAAGGTCAAGAACCGCTACCCATTACCTCGCATCGATGATCTTCTAGACCAACTTCAAGGCGCCACCTGTTTTTCAAAAATCGACCTTCGTTCTGGTTATCATCAACTCAGAGTACATGAAGAAGACGTCCCAAAGACCGCCTTCCGAACTCGTTATGGTCATTATGAATTCATGGTCATGCCATTTGGTTTAACCAACGCCCCAGCTGTCTTCATGGATCTAATGAACAGAGTCTGCAAACCTTATCTCGACCGTTTTGTTATAGTCTTCATCGAAGATATCCTCATCTACTCAAAATCTAAGTCTGATCATGAACGACACCTTCGACTCATCCTTACACTCTTAAGGACAGAAAAGCTGTACGCTAAGTTTTCGAAATGTGAATTCTGGTTAAGGGAAGTACAATTCCTTGGACACGTCGTCAATGACAAGGGAATTCATGTTGATCCCTCAAAAATCAAGGCAGTACAGGAATGGCAAGCGCCACGTACCCCTACCGAAGTAAGATCATTTCTTGGTTTGGCTAGTTACTATCGCCGCTTCATTTCAAATTTCTCCCGTATTGCTGTACCACTCACGGCTTTAACACATAAAGGAAAACCCTTCATATGGGGACCAAACAAGAAGAAGCCTTCCAAACCCTTAAACAAAAACTCTGTGACGCACCTATCCTCACACTTCCTGAAGGTTGTGATGACTTCGTGGTTTATTGCGACGCGTCAGGGCAAGGACTAGGCTGTGTACTGATGCAAAGAGGAAAAGTGATAGCCTATGCTTCTAGGCAACTCAAAATTCATGAGAAGAACTACACCACCCACGACCTAGAACTTGGAGCCGTTGTGTTCGCTCTTAAGATATGGAGACATTACCTCTACGGTACTAAGTGTGAAATATACACTGATCACAAGAGCCTCCAACATATCTTTAACCAAAAGGAGTTGAATATGAGGCAACGAAGATGGGTTGAACTTCTTAATGACTACGACTGTGAAATTCGGTATCATCCTGGCAAGGCAAACGTGGTGGCCGATGCGCTCAGTCGAAAGGGTTATGCGAACTCCATTCGTCTTCTATGTTCGCAAATCATAACCGACATCAAAGATCAAATCCGAGAAGCCCAACATGTTTCAGTAACAGAAAACGACGTACGCAATGAGCTGTCTTGTGGGGCAGAACTTAAAATCGAAACTAAATCCGACGGTATTCTGTACTATCTAGATCGCATATGGATCCCCGATCACAATAACCTTCGTGATTTCCTTACGAATGAGGCGCACAAAACACGATACTCTATACACCCAGGAGCCGACAAGATGTATCAAGACCTTCGATACACCTACTGGTGGCCTGGCATGAAGAAAGATATCGTTGTTTTTGTTTCCAAGTGCCTTACATGTTCCAAAGTAAAAGCTGAACATCAAAGACCCTCAGGAATTCTAGTCCAACCTGAAATACCTGTATGGAAGTGGGAAAACATAACCATGGACTTCATTACGGGGTTACCTCGCACCTCCGGTGGGTATGACACTATATGGGTAATCATTGATCGTCTTACAAAATCAGCTCACTTCATTCCGATTCGCGAGGACTTCAAGAATGAGAAGTTAGCTCGTATCTACATCAGCGAGATCGTAAGCCGTCATGGTGTACCGTTAAGCATTATTTCAGATCGTGATGGTCGTTTCACTTCACGAACATGGCAAGCCGTACAAGCCGCTTTGGGTACACGATTAGACCTCAGTACCGCTTATCATCCTCAAACTGATGGACAATCTGAACGCACCATCCAAACTCTTGAAGATATGCTTCGAGCATGTGTCATAGACTTCAAAGGAAATTGGGACGCTCATCTACCATTTGTTGAATTTTCGTACAACAACAACTATCATTCAAGTATCGGCATGGCACCTTTCGAAGCTTTATATGGTCGTAAATGCCGATCTCCAGTATGTTGGCACGAAATTGGGGAAGCTCAAATCACCGGTCCAGAATTGATTCAAGAAACAACAGATAAGATCCATCAAATTCGAAACAATCTTCTAGCGGCACAAAGTCGTCAAAAGAGTTATGCAGACAAACGACGAAAGCCCTTGGAGTTTAACATTGGTGATCATGTACTTTTAAAAGTATCACCGTGGAAGGGAGTAGTTCGTTTTGGTCAGAAGGGCAAGCTAGCACCACGCTACGTAGGACCTTTCAAGATACTCGAAAGAGTAGGACCTGTAGCATACAAGCTTGACCAACCAGAAGAACTCAACAGAATTCACCCCACATTCCACGTGTCAAACTTGAAGAAGTGCCTCGCCGATGAAAACCTCCATATTCCCCTAGAAGATATTCAGATCGAAGAATCTATGCACTTCATTGAAAGACCAGTAGAGATTATGGACTTCGGAGAAAAACGTTTAAGACGGAGTCGTATTCCAATTGTTAGGGTACGCTGGGAGTCGAAACGAGGACCTGAGTTTACTTGGGAACGTGAAGACTCAATGCGCGAAAAATACCCGCATCTTTTTCCTGTAACCACTACTACTTAAATTTCGGGACGAAATTTCTAAAAGTAGGGGATACTGTAACATCCGTCGAAAAACGGGTTTTCAAAACCCGCTTCGTTTATTAATCGAATAGTCAGTTTCAAATTTTCGTTGCTTATTTAATGCTATTTTTAATTTTAAACAATACATAATTAATAAATATATTAGAATTTATAAACTATAATTAATAAACCATAAAATCGATCGAAGAAAAAAATAAAAGTCGCTGCCGGGTTTCGAACCCGGGTCAGCCGACTCACTTAACACACAAACAACTTAACCACTCCGCCACTTGGTTCTTTTGTGTAAACAAGGAATCATATAAAACTTAAGCTACCCGTGAATTCATCTGTTTGCGCCAAACCTGAAACCGATAATCGGCTTTCAACTATCCAGACGTTTGAGTGATCGTGAGTTACTGATTATAACCGATAAATCAATTGCTGCCCACGTTCTAATCAATTCAGCCTTCAATTTCTTCGATTCATATGATTTTTGGAGTTGAAAACCGAAATCATTTACTTCCTGATTTACTCGAACAATATCATCGTCTCATAATTCGGAAACACTCACAGAACCTCCAATTTCACTTTCGCTATAATTTCTGTTCGTCGGAAACGTTTTCTGATATCGCCGGACTTTCGCCGGAAAACCGTAACATTCATCGAATCGGTAAATTTCTCAATTCTTTCATCTTCTGTCCATTGTTAGACTTATACTAACTTAAATCCTTCAACCAGAATCGGTCCCAGACGACGTTATCGGATATTCAGCACTCGCTGGAAAATTTCTGAAAATTCCGAAATCACGCTGTGAATCGGTACGAACATCTAAACTCTCTGATAATTCTTGTTTAGTCATTTAATTTCACAATTAGTTAATCAAAACTGTTAATTGGTCCGCTCAGACGGAATTCATAAAACAGAGCCGACGACCTTTGCCGGAGTTCTGAGAAAATCATCTTTCCGGTACATTCATTTCCAAATCCTTCTTTGTCCATTACATTTTAATCATTTATATGTTCGTTAATCGAATTAATCAAGAACTGTCGAATATTCTGTGTCTTTGAACGAAGAAGATGAAGTCGACCAATAAGTATAAGTTTAATTAAAACAAGATATAAAACCGGGTTAGACACACAGTCCAGCGGTGGACTATGTGCAAACACATAGCGCACGTCACGAGTTCGAATCTTACAAACGCACCGGCTTTCCGAATTAAAACCAATTTTTTTGTTACTGAATTAGAGTAGGACCCAGGATGTTCTTAAGATTAATTTAAATTGTAAGTTTAACAGATAAGTCACACAGCCCAACTGGTTGGGCTGTGCGCTTACAAACCAAGGGACCCGAGTTCGATTCGGTTTCCCTGCAACCGGTTCAATCATTTAAATTCTTTTAGTATAAATCGAATAAATTAAAACATTTAATTAGTATATATATATAATTAAAACTTAGAATATTTCGGGTTAGACACGTAACTCAGTTGGTAGAGCTGCGTGCACGCGTACGAGAGGTCACAAGTTCGAACCTCACTCAGCGCAAACAAACACAAAGACCGAACCGGTCAACAGTCAAAGTCAACGGTCAACGGTCAACCCAAAAAGTCAACATTTTTTATATTTTTATTTATTTATTTAATTTAAAAATCAATTAAAAATACTTAAAAATAATATTTTTAAAGTTAGAAAATGACCTTAAACTCACAAAAATAAATCTAAAAATCCTATTAAAATTGTTAATAAAATCCACTTATTTACCGCACCTTTTCGTTATTATTTAGGTTAGTTATTCCTCGTCGATCAACCCTCTAAACTCATGCGCTTTCAACATCATCAAACGAACGCACCCAATGTGAGTGAATCTCAACAAATTCCCCGTTTTAATCACTTTTTGGGGTGTATCATGTGTCTTATTTTTATTACATTTAAACACTTGTGCATCCATCATATCCATGATCAAATGTGTATCCAATATGTATCAATTGTTTGTGTGGTTAATGTTTAGATTAAATTTATCATTTTCAGTACATACATCATCATAGGCTCGTCTGTTCCCCATTACCTATGAGCGGAACCGTTCCCCATTACCTATGAGCGGAACGTGGCGTTGCCAATGTAACATTTGTAAAAATCGGGTCTCCAAAACCCGCTCCGTTTTGTAATCTTGTACCAAGTTATGGAATTTCATTAATTAATCATGATTATTTTGGGTTTAAACATTACATAATTAATAAATAAACTAAACCATAAAAATTATATTTGATAAAAAGTTAAAATAAAATAAAAAAAAACATTGTAGCTGACCGGACTCGAACCCGGGTCAGCTGAAGCAAATCCAACAACTTATCATTCCGTCCCCAAACCACTCCGCCACCAAGTGTTTTCTGTTAATCTTAGGAAAACAATTGGGCTTTATACGCAAACTCGAATTAACAGTTAATGATATCTGAATAACGGAAATCGGTAAACCGAATAGCCAAATCAGTTCAAGTTCGTTTAGCTAGCTTATAACCGATGAATATCGGTTTCTAATTAAGTCCAAATTGAATGAACTTAAAGTTTCGGTTTTTGAAACCGAAAAGTTATCAAACTCCGAATAATTCAAGTTCCAATCATTTGTGCGATTCAGAACTGTCACAACAACACTCCATTTCCTTTTCGTCGCGTTTTCAAGTCATTTGAGCACCTAAAACTGTTTGCCGGAATTCTCTGCAGAACTCGCCGGAAAACCGTGTTCAACACAAACCGGTAAGATTTTCCTCCTTTGCGGTTTCAATCTATTGTTAGGACTCTACTAACATTAATCCATCACTCAAATTCAGTCACAGAAGACTTTGCTGGATTTTCTGGGTTCGCCGGAGAAATTCTGGAATTGCCGGAAACTCGCTAGTTAACGGTAAACACATTAAATCGTGCTAATAATCCATGTACTCTGGTTCAATTTCAAATCTAATTCCCTAATTCTGTTGTTAGACCCTCTCAGCCGAAGGTTCAAAAAACAGAGTTGTCTGTTCTCGCCGGACTCCCTAAAGAAGACAACCTGTCCGGTATATCCTTTCCCCAAACTGTTCGGTTTTGTACATTCAAGCTAGTAGTCATGTTATTTAAGTAGTTAAATCATGAACCAGTTGTTTGAGTAAAGTCGGTAATTGTAATGAAGAAGACGAACTTAAGAACGGGATAAGAGTAATTAAAATTCGAATAATAAACGGGTTAGACACACAGTCCAGCGGTGGACTGTGTGCAAAGTTTATATACAAGTCCCGAGTTCGATCCTTACTACACACACGCTCTACGTAATAACATTTCTTTTTATTCATGAACTAACCGGGTTAGGGCGGGTAGTTGTTAAGTATAATATAAATCAAGAATATAACCGGGTTAGACACACAGTCCAGCGGTGGACTGTGTGCAAAATTAAACTTCACGTCGCGCGTTCGAGTCCCGTCACAAGCACCGGTCCATGAGATTAAAACGTTTTGCAAAATAAAGGAATTTTCGGTAAATTCGAATAAGTATATAAATATAATTAAAACTGGGTTTCTAACGGGTTAGTCACGTAGCTCAGTTGGTACGGTCAAACAGTAAAAAAATAATATTTTTTTTAAATATTTATTTGTTTATTTTAATTTAAAAATCAATTAAAAATACTTAAAAATAACATTTTTAAAGATAGAAAATAGCCATAAACTCACAAAAATATATCTAAAAATCCCATTAAAATCCTTAATAAAATCTATCCATTTAATATATCTTTCCATTATTATTTAGGTTAGTATTCCTCGTCGACTCGCTCGTCTAAATCGTGCGCATCTCACCATCTCCAATCCAACGCACCCAATGTGAGTGAACCCTTCAAATTCCCCGTTTTAATCACGTTTTTGGGGTGTATCATGTGTCTTGTTCATTTACATATTATAACCAAGTTATTGTGCATATATCATATCATGACATGTGTATTAGTTTGTTGCTGTTAAGTAGTTATTATTGTTTGCAAATTATTATTTCAGTACATGCAATTGCCGAGGCCGTAGCTCCCCATCCATCGAGGTTGAGTTTGATCCCCATTTTATTATGCGGTTGATCAGGGCGTGCCCGCACGATCGGCTCCGTTTGATTGAGCCTTGATCGGTCATTTCATTTTACATTTCAATACATGCAATACGCTCGGCTCCGTTTGATTGAGCCTTGAGTGCACAGTTCAATTTACATTTCCAGTTCATGCAATACGTTCGGCTCCGTTTGATTGAGCCTTGAGCGCACAGTTCAATTTACATTTCCAGTTCATGCAATACGATCGGCTCCGTTTGATTGAGCCTTGATCGCACAGTTCATTTATGTTAATTATTATATGATGTTGGTATGTTCATGTATGCTATCGATTGTTAATGTATGTTATAATTGTAACTGATGTTTGCCAATGTTTGATTTCATACATGTGCTCTTTTATGATTATGCACAATATTTTGTTGATAAACTAACCAGAAAATCATTATCAAATGTTTATCTATAAGGTTCACTCGCCAACTTATGTTGACCCAAAAACCTCCCATTTTACACATGATACAGGTGAACCAGCAGCAGCTAGGAACACATAGGACCTGGATTAGAAGAAATAAAACGATTTAGTATTTGGATTATTATGTTTGGTTATTTTCCTTTGTAATGAATGGACATGTTTGGATGTTTGAGAAATGTAACGTTGATTTCATTTAATTATGAAACATAATAGTAAATGTCATGTGCTTTGGTGATAACCCAATTATGCCCCGACTCTTATTTCCGCTGCGGGTCGGGGTGTGACAGATTGGTATCAGAGCCATGACTATAGGGAAATAGGATAGGTTATTAGACCCTTAGAGCCTATACTATAGTCGATTAGAAACTTATAAGAATTTTGTGTGTTTATATGCCAAATTTCATGATGTTTATATGTTTATGTTAAATGTTACATTTGATATTGTTCAAGCATGTTCATAAGTATGTATTATCAAATAATGCCTATCATGAAATCGTATGATCATAATATATCACATCCATGCAAGCACACACCACATCATGATTGATTTTACAACGATTTTCGTGTTTTCAAATCTCATCAAAGTGAGTTCTCATGACGGGCATGTAGTAACTGGAAGGGTACTAGTACCGGTAGTCGGAACGTCCTGTCTAGGCTGGCATTCGTATAAATCCAAAATAAAGGACCAGTTTGCCTACCTGGGGACTAACGATGAGAGTACGAAATACCTATTAGGCCAAAGCATGCTATACCAAACGTCGTGAGAGCTAATCCCACTTTGAGTTGTCATTGTGTCTACACCTAGACACGTTCCGACCAAACATCTCATGAACATATTTTGTGGTTAGCATTCGGGGGATGCGAGTGTTAAATTGCCAATACTAATGTGAATCCTACCAAGCCAATAGCCATGGGGGCCCACATGACTATATAGGTGAAGGTATGGGGGACATTTGAGGCCCAACATGAGCGAAAGACATCCTTTGGATGTAGTTGCATTATTGATATTTATGTTATTTTCATTTTCCTAAAGACACATGACACCTAAAAAAAAGATACCATAAACTCACAATCTTCTCATTTTATGATCCTGTAGATGTCGTCTAGACCGCATCGAAGGAGCAGGAAATCGGAAAAGTCTCGGGAACGTTTGGCCACTCATATCGCGAATCAAATGGCCACGATATTACCTGACATCGTAGTACAAGTACAACAAGCCCTTGCTGCAAATCCTACTAACCCTCCTCAACAACAGGACCAGATCATCAACAACCCTCCTACCATCAAATGCTCCTACAAACATTTTAAGTCCTGCGATCCCCCAAAATTCGAAGGGACTGAGGGAGTCACTGCTCTCCTACATTGGTTCGAGGAGATGGAAAACGTTTTCTTAAACTGCGATTGTCCTAAGGATCGCAAAGTTCGTTATGCCACCGGGAGACTACTTGGGGTAGCTCTCACTTGGTGGAATACTGAGAAAGGAAAGAGGGGAACGGATGATGCGATGGCCTTAACTTGGGAGGAGTTAAGGGAAATCATGACTAGGCGATTCTGTCCTAGAAGTGAAATTAAGAAATTCGAAGATGAATTTCAAGCCTTGAAGCAAAAAGATGGGGATCACTCTACTTACAACAAAAGGTTCTTGGAGTTGAACCAAATGGTACCAAGCTTATTCACTCCAACCTACCGTCTGATCGAACATTATATTCGAGGACTTCCCTCGAAAATCCAAGATTCGGTCCTCAGCGTTTCACCGGTAACACTCGAAGCTGCCATGGAGTTGGCAACAGAACTGACCGAAAACCGAATTCGCAATGGGAAGTTCAAGGAGGAAAAGAAGAAAACCCCTGCTGAGGGACAAACCTCAAACCACCACACTCCTTCCTCTAAATTTGCTAACAAGAGGAAGCGTAACACCAGGAACTTTGCAGTCACCCAAACCAACACCCCTGTTCCTGCTGCACCCATCACTCAAGCCACTTCTCCACCCGCGCCATACAAAAGACCATACACAGGGCCACTACCAAAATGTAACCGTTGTCAGTATCACCACTCCCCTGACTATCCTTGCCAATACTGTACCGGCTACGGTCGCGCTGGACACACTGTTCAAAACTGCCGCACGCTTCAACGAACAAACCGCCACCAACCTATAACCCAAACCCACCAACAATTAATGGGTCAAGCCCAACAACAACCACCATTTCCACCCACTCAACATTTAGCCCAAACATACTATCAACCCAATTATCCTATGGGCCAACCTATGCGGGCTTGTTTCAATTGCGGTGATCCAAGTCATTTCAGGAACACATGTCCAAGGCTGGTCAATATTATTCATGCTCAGGCCCAAGCCAACCCTGTGAATCAAGCAAACCAAGCTCCTCCACCTGCTAGAGGAAGGGCTTTCAATATTAACGCAAACCAGGCCAGAGCTGACGGCTATGTGGTCAACGGTACGTTTCTTGTAAATGGTAGATATGCCTCTTTGTTATTTGATACTGGTGCGGATAGAAGTTTCGTGTCATTAGAATTTGAACCTATCTTAAGCAAAAATCGGGATAAGCTCGCGGAATCCATAACGGTGGAAGTTGCGGACGGAAAACCAGTTTCGTTAGACTCTATTTTACGCAACTGTACGCTCACCCTAAACGACCACGATTTCTCAGTCGATCTTATTCCTATGAAGCTGGGAAGTTTCGACATCATAATCGGAATGGATTGGCTCAGTCAGCATCATGCGGAAGTTGTATGTCGTGAGAAATTTATTCGTATTCCTCTTTCAAACGGTCAGACTCTTCGAATTATTGGAGAAACCTCGGCGAAAGGGCTCAACTTAATGTCTTGTCTTCAAGCTCAAAAATACCTTCGCAAGAATTATGTCGCGTTTTTAGCCCATATCATCAAGAAGGGGACCTCAGAAAAGAAACTTGAAGATATCCCTGTTGTAAAAGATTTTCCACAAGTTTTTCCTGACGACATTTCAGGACTTCCTCCAATCAGAGATGTCGAATTTCGTATCGATCTTATACCTGGTGCTACACCAGTGGCAAAATCTCCATACAGGTTAGCCCCCTCTGAAATGCAAGAGCTAGCCAGTCAATTGCAAGAGTTGACTGACAAGGGATTTATACGCCCCAGCTCATCACCTTGGGGTGCACCTGTACTCTTTGTAAAGAAGAAGGATGGATCTTTTCGCATGTGCATCGACTACAGAGAGCTCAACAAGTTAACTATCAAAAATCGATATCCTTTACCTCGCATAGATGACCTTCTTGACCAACTACAAGGTGCCAGTTGCTTTTCGAAAATCGACCTTCGATCTGGCTATCATCAGCTTAGAGTGCATGAAGAAGACGTCCCTAAAACTGCTTTTCGAACTCGATATGGTCACTATGAATTCATGGTTATGCCGTTTGGATTAACCAACGCACCAGCTGTTTTCATGGACCTAATGAATAGAGTCTGCAAACCTTACCTTGATCGATTTGTTATTGTATTCATCGACGATATTCTTATCTATTCAAAATCTAAAGCTGATCATGAGCGTCATCTGCGACTTGTTCTTGCACTTCTAGAAAAGGAAAAGCTTTATGCCAAGTTCTCTAAATGTGAATTCTGGTTAAAAGAGGTGCAATTTCTCGGGCATGTAGTCAATGACAAAGGAATACATGTGGACCCATCAAAGATCAAAGCAGTTCAAGAATGGCAAGCTCCACGTACGCCAACTGAAGTAAGGTCTTTTCTTGGACTTGCTGGCTACTATCGTCGATTCATTTCAAACTTCTCTCGCATTGCGGTGCCACTCACGGCTTTAACCCATAAAGGGAAACCATTTGTATGGGGGCCCAAGCAAGAAGAAGCTTTTCAAACTCTCAAGCAAAAACTTTGTGATGCACCAATCCTCACTCTTCCTGAAGGTTGTGATGATTTTGTGGTCTATTGCGACGCGTCAGGGCAAGGATTAGGTTGCGTTCTCATGCAAAGAGGAAAAGTCATAGCTTATGCCTCAAGGCAACTCAAGACACACGAAAAGAACTACACCACTCATGACCTTGAACTTGGAGCCGTTGTATTCGCTCTTAAGATATGGAGACATTATCTCTATGGTACGAAGTGTGAAATATACACTGACCACAAGAGTCTTCAACATATCTTCAATCAGAAAGAGTTAAATATGAGGCAACGAAGATGGGTCGAACTCCTAAATGATTACGACTGTGAAATCAGATACCACCCTGGTAAATCAAATGTGGTGGCTGATGCACTTAGTCGAAAGGGTTATGCGAACTCCATTCATCTCCTATGTTCGCAAATTATAACCAATATTAAGGATCAAATTCGAGAAGCTCAACACGTTTCCATAACAGAGGAAGATGTACAAAAAGAGATGTCCTGTGGAGCCGAGCTAAAACTTGAAACTAAATCTGATGGTATTTTGTATTACCTAGATCGTATATGGATTCCTAACCACATCAATCTTCGTGAAACACTCATGCATGAAGCCCATAAGACGCGATATTCTATACACCCAGGAGCCGATAAGATGTATCAAGACCTACGGTACACCTATTGGTGGCCTGGAATGAAGAAAGATATTGCCGTTTTTGTTTCCAAGTGTCTCACTTGTTCTAAAGTAAAGGCTGAACACCAAAGACCCTCAGGACTTCTAGTCCAACCAGAAATACCTGTTTGGAAGTGGGAAAATATAACCATGGATTTCATTACCGGGTTACCTCGCACTTCTAGTGGGTATGACACTATATGGGTGATTATAGACCGACTTACAAAATCAGCTCACTTCATTCCTATTCGAGAAGATTTGAAGAACGAAAAGCTTGCTCGTATTTATATCAACGAAATCGTCAGCCGACATGGAGTTCCATTAAGTATTATTTCTGATCGTGATGGCCGTTTCACCTCACGAACATGGCAAGCAGTACAATCCGCTATGGGCACTCGACTAGATCTCAGTACCGCCTATCATCCTCAAACTGATGGACAGTCTGAGCGCACCATTCAAACCCTTGAGGACATGCTTAGAGCATGTGTCATAGACTTCAAGGGAAATTGGGACGCCCACCTACCGTTAGTCGAATTTTCGTACAACAACAGCTATCATTCTAGCATCGGCATGGCACCTTTTGAAGCTTTATATGGTCGAAAGTGTCGATCTCCTGTTTGTTGGCACGAAATTGGGGAAGCACAAATTACTGGTCCAGAATTGATCCAAGAAACCACAGATAAGATTCATCAAATCCGAAACAATCTTCTAGCGGCTCAAAGTCGTCAAAAGAGTTACGCAGATAAACGACGGAAGCCCTTGGAGTTTAGCGTTGGTGATCATGTGCTTTTAAAAGTATCACCGTGGAAGGGAGTAGTTCGTTTTGGTCAAAAGGGAAAGCTAGCACCACGTTACGTAGGACCTTTCAAGATACTCGAAAGAGTAGGTCCTGTAGCATACAAGCTTGACCTACCGGAAGAACTCGACAGGATTCATCCCACATTCCACGTGTCGAACTTGAAGAAGTGCCTCGCTGATGAGAATCTTCATATTCCACTGGAGGATATTCAGATTGATGAATCCATGCATTTTATTGAAAGACCAGTGGAGATTATGGACTATGGAGAAAAGCGTCTACGACGAAGTCGCATTCCTATTGTTAGGGTACGCTGGGAGTCGAAACGGGGACCTGAGTTTACTTGGGAACGTGAAGACTCAATGCGTGAAAAATACCCTCATTTTTTCCCTACTACTTCAACTGTTTAAATTTCGGGACGAAATTCCTAAAAGTAGGGGATACTGTAACATTTGTAAAAATCGGGTCTCCAAAACCCGCTCCGTTTTGTAATCTTGTACCAAGTTATGGAATTTCATTAATTAATCATGATTATTTTGGGTTTAAACATTACATAATTAATAAATAAACTAAACCATAAAAATTATATTTGATAAAAAGTTAATATTAAATAAAAAAAAAACATTGTAGCTGACCGGACTCGAACCCGGGTCAGCTGAAGCAATCCAACAACTTATCATTCCGTCCCCAAACCACTCCGCCACCAAGTGTTTTCTGTTAATCTTAGGAAAACAATTGGGCTTTATACGCAAACTCGAATTAACAGTTAATGATATCTGAATAACGGAAATCGGTAAACCGAATCGCCAGTTCGTTTAGCTAGCTTATAACCGATGAATATCGGTTTCTAATTAAGTCCAAATTGAATGAACTTAAAGTTTCGGTTTTTGAAACCGAAAAGTTATCAAACTCCGAATAATTCAAGTTCCAATCATTTGTGCGATTAAGAACTGTCACAACAACACTCCATTTCCTTTTCGTCACGTTTTCAAGTCATTTGAGCACCAAAAACTGTTTGCCGGAATTCTCTGCAGAACTCGCCGGAAAACCGTGTTCAACACAAACCGGTAAGATTTTCCTCCTTTGCGGTTTCAATCTATTGTTAGGACTCTACTAACATTAATCCATCACTCAAATTCAGTCACAGAAGACTTTGCTGGATTTTCTGGGTTCGCCGGAGAAATTCTGGAATTGCCGGAAACTCGCTAGTTAACGGTAAACACATTAAATCGTGCTAATAATCCATGTACTCTGGTTCAATTTCAAATCTAATTCCCTAATTCTGTTGTTAGACCCTCTCAGCCGAAGGTTCAAAAAACAGAGTTGTCTGTTCTCGCCGGACTCCCTAAAGAAGACAACCTGTCCGGTATATCCTTTCCCCAAACTGTTCGGTTTTGTACATTCAAGCTAGTAGTCATGTTATTTAAGTAGTTAAATCATGAACCAGTTGTTTGAGTAAAGTCGGTAATTGTAATGAAGAAGACGAACTTAAGAACGGGATAAGAGTAATTAAAATTCGAATAATAAACGGGTTAGACACACAGTCCAGCTGTGGACTGTGTGCAAAGTTTATATACAAGTCCCGAGTTCGATCCTTACTACACACACGCTCTACGTAATAACATTTCTTTTTATTCATGAACTAACCGGGTTAGGGCGGGTAGTTGTTAAGTATAATATAAATCAAGAATATAACCGGGTTAGACACACAGTCCAGCGGTGGACTGTGTGCAAAATTAAACTTCACGTCGCGCGTTCGAGTCCCGTCACAAGCACCGGTCCATGAGATTAAAACGTTTTGCAAAATAAAGGAATTTTCGGTAAATTCGAATAAGTATATAAATATAATTAAAACTGGGTTTCTAACGGGTTAGTCACGTAGCTCAGTTGGTAGAGCTACGTGCGCGTGAACGGAAGGTCACCGGTTCGAATCCCGCTTGGCGCAAATATTTACCGCTGACCGAACTGGTCAACGGTCAACGGTCAAACAGTAAAAAAATAATATTTTTTTTAAATATTTATTTGTTTATTTTAATTTAAAAATCAATTAAAAATACTTAAAAATAACATTTTTAAAGATAGAAAATAGCCATAAACTCACAAAAATATATCTAAAAATCCCATTAAAATCCTTAATAAAATCTATCCATTTAATATATCTTTCCATTATTATTTAGGTTAGTATTCCTCGTCGACTCGCTCGTCTAAATCGTGCGCATCTCACCATCTCCAATCCAACGCACCCAATGTGAGTGAACCCTTCAAATTCCCCGTTTTAATCACGTTTTTGGGGTGTATCATGTGTCTTGTTCATTTACATATTATAACCAAGTTATTGTGCATATATCATATCATGACATGTGTATTAGTTTGTTGCTGTTAAGTAGTTATTATTGTTTGCAAATTATTATTTCAGTACATGCAATTGCCGAGGCCGTAGCTCCCCATCCATCGAGGTTGAGTTTGATCCCCATTTTATTATGCGGTTGATCAGGGCGTGCCCGCACGATCGGCTCCGTTTGATTGAGCCTTGATCGGTCATTTCATTTTACATTTCAATACATGCAATACGCTCGGCTCCGTTTGATTGAGCCTTGAGTGCACAGTTCAATTTATATTTCCAGTTCATGCAATACGTTCGGCTCCGTTTGATTGAGCCTTGAGCGCACAGTTCAATTTACATTTCCAGTTCATGCAATACGATCGGCTCCGTTTGATTGAGCCTTGATCGCACAGTTCATTTATGTTAATTATTATATGATGTTGGTATGTTCATGTATGCTATCGATTGTTAATGTATGTTATAATTGTAACTGATGTTTGCCAATGTTTGATTTCATACATGTGCTCTTTTATGATTATGCACAATATTTTGTTGATAAACTAACCAGAAAATCATTATCAAATGTTTATCTATAAGGTTCACTCGCCAACTTATGTTGACCCAAAAACCTCCCATTTTACACATGATACAGGTGAACCAGCAGCAGCTAGGAACACATAGGACCTGGATTAGAAGAAATAAAACGATTTAGTATTTGGATTATTATGTTTGGTTATTTTCCTTTGTAATGAATGGACATGTTTGGATGTTTGAGAAATGTAACGTTGATTTCATTTAATTATGAAACATAATAGTAAATGTCATGTGCTTTGGTGATAACCCAATTATGCCCCGACTCTTATTTCCGCTGCGGGTCGGGGTGTGACAGCCAACATACGATCGGCTCCGTTTGATTGAGCCTTGATCGCACATACATCATCATAGGCCGTCCGTTCCCCATTACCTATGAGCGGAACGTGACGTTGCCAATATATACATTATCATTCATGTCATATACTCATGCAAGGTGGTTTGTTATTGTTTGTTATTGTATGTTTATTTACGTTTGCTCACATATGATTATTGCACAATTTTTTTATATTAAATACAACAAGAAATCAATAATAAATGTTTTCTAACAAGGTTTACTCGCCAACTTTTGTTGACCCAAAACCCCCCATTTTTACACATGATACAGGTGATCCAGTTGAAGCAAGAAACATATAGGACGGCCTAGAAGAATAAATCAGTTTAGATTTTGGATTGTTTATTTAATTTTTCCTTTCCTTGTATTGTATGAATTTGACTTGAACATTTGAGATGTAATTTGAATTTAATAAATATGAAACATATTAGTAAACATCATGAGCTTTGGTGATAACCCAATTATGCCCCGACTCTTATTCCGCTGCGGGTCGGGGTGTGACATTGTGTGTGAAGGTAAAAAAACCGGAGTCAGTTAAAGCTAAAAATCTTCATCTAAAGGCCCGTGCCGATTGGTTGAAGTTTGGAGATGAAAACAGTGTGTTTTTTCATAGTGCCATAAATGTGGATATAGCCTAGACGAGGCTGGCCTGAAGTTTAATGATACCTGGATATCGGACCCAATAGTTTTGAAGTAAAAGTCATGAACTGGTTCAAAAAACAGTTCTCCGATCCCATAAGGCGTCGACCGAAATTTACTAGCTTAGGCCTTTCTCGCTTATCTGATCAACAAGGTTCTCTTCTATGTGCTTAGTTCACTAAAAAATAAATTTTGGAGGCAGTAAAAGGATGTAACGGAGGTAAAGCTCCGGGTCTGGATGGTTTTTCGTTGAAATCCTATAAGGTGTTTTGGAAACAATTAAAGCCGTTAATTTTGGCTGTGATGGGGAATTCCACAACAGTGGAATTATTAGCAAAGGATGTAATTCCTCCTTTATGGCTCTTATCCCAAAATAAAAGACCCTCAAGACCTTTCTAATTTCTGCCCTATTTCGCTTGTCGGTTCGATGTATAAAATAATAGCGAAGTTTTGGCGAATCGATTAAAATTGGTTATAGACGAAGTAATCTCTCCGATGCAATCGGCGTTCGTGGGAGGAAGAAATATCTTGGATAGTCCTCACGGTGGCGTGGGCAAAAAAAGGAAAAAGAAGTCACTAATTTTCAAGGTCGATTTTGAGAAGGCTTATGATTCTATTAATTGGAAATTTCTTTTCCATATGATGGAAAGCATGGCTTTCCTGGAAAAATGGATCTCTTGGATTAAAGGTTGCTTAGTATCCGGAATGGGGTCGGTGCTCATGAATGAATTTAAATTTAAACGGGGATTAAGGCAAGGAGATCCTCTTTCTCCTTTTCTATTTATTATAGCTGTGGAAGTCATTAATATGTTTATGAAAAGGGCGATTGAATTGGGTTTGTTTCATGGGATCCAACTTCTAAATGGAGGTCAAACAATCTCTCACCTTTGCTACGCCAATGATGTGCTCTTCATAGGAGATTGGTCGGAACATAATGCGGCAAGCCTCAATCGGCTCTTGAGATGGTTAAATCTTGTTACAGGTCTTAAGGTGAACCATCGAAGGTGTAAGCTCGTTGGGATTGTGGTAAATGGTAGTGAGGTGTCTCGTTTTGCTCGACTCTCAATTGCGAAGCCGGGTCCCTTCCTTTTATGTATTTGGGAATCCCTATTGGGGTAAACATGAAGAGAATAAAGTTCTGGCAGCCCATTATAGATAGATTCAATGCGAAACTTTCAAGATGGAAAGCTAAACATCTTTCCTTTGCGGGTAGAATAACGTTGGCTAAACCGGTTTTGGGATGTCTTCCGTCTTATTATCTTTCTCTCTTAACTGCTCCAAAAAATATTATTAATAGACTCGAAAAGATTCGAATGGACTTCATTTGGGGGAAAACGGGGACGGGTCACAAAATTAGATGGGTCCGTTGGGATCTCTTGGTAAAACCAAAAAACAGGGGCGGTATGGGAGTTGGTGGCATTAAAAACTTCAATTACGCAATGATGATAAAATGGTGGTGGAGGTTTAAGATGGACCCGAACAAACTTTGGGCTAGAGTTGTGGCGGCTATTCACAAAATAGAGAATGACTCATCTTTGATTCCTTATAAAAGGACTGTTTTGGGTGTTTGGAAGGATATAGGAATGACGGGTGAGTTGTTTTTGAAACTCGGCGTAGATGTACATCACAAGTTGGTGCGGTGATTGGTAATGGTGAAAGTGTCCGATTTTGGAAGGATCCTTGGATTCTCTCAAAACCTCTTAAAGAGACTCATCCGGATCTTTTCAGGTTAGCTAAACACAAAAATGCTATGGTGGCTTCGAATGCTTCTGTTGTTGGAAACTCCAGTCAATGGAAGTGGGAGTGGGATAAAAATCCGACTTCTAATGAAGAATGGATGCAACTTGGGGACCTTATGTGTAAGTTGGGTCAGATTAGATTAAAGAACTCGAGAGATGTTTGGAAGTGGCATAATGTCTCGGGGAGCTTTTCTCGGTCAAACAAGTCCGATTAGATATTATGAAAGCAGTTTTGGGCGACTCGAATGAAGAGATGGAGTTTAGATGGATTAGTTGGGCTCCCTTAAAGTGCAATTATCTAATGTGGAGAGCGCTAATGGGAAAAACTGCGTCTAAAGTGGGCTTGGCGCAGCGGGGGGTGCCACTGGCGGATATTATGTGCCCTCGTTGTGGTTTGTACGATGAAAGTCCTGATCATATTTTTATGATTTGTTTATGGGCATACAGTATTTGGTGGAACATGCTAACCTGGATGCGAATTAGCTTCCCTACGGATTGTAACTCTTTGAAGGATCTTTTCATTTATATTAAAGATTGCCCAGGCGGAACTGTTTGGAAATGGATTGTGTACCGGTGTGCATGGCAACGACTTGGAGGATCTGGGGAGCAAGAAATTCGAAAGTTTTTGACGATTGTTTCATCCCGATTATGAAGACGGTGGAGCTGATAAAATAAGACTTGTTCTTTTGGATCACCAATCGGTCCAAGCTGGTCAAGCCTCGGTTGGAGAAGTGGCAAATGTTTGATGTTGTCGATCTGCTGTAACTTTGATTGTTTTTGGTTTTCGTGTCCGTGTTCTCTGTTTTCCCCAGCTGACTCTTTATATATATATATATATATATATATATAATATAGGTTTAGGATCCTGTAAAAAAACATTTTTCGTGAGAAGTGTGAGAAGACATAGGAATTGACATGTAGGCATCATGTTTTGGACTGATGTTTTGGTAAGAAAACATCAAACATAAACAATTTAAGACACAATGCAATGAATTCTAGGCTTAAAACTTAAAACACCATGCCAAGAACATTAAGTAGTGTATTTTAAGTGTTAAATAGTGTTTTTTAAATTGCACGCCTATAATACATTGCATTGTGTTTTAAATTGTTATGTTTGGTGTTTTTCTTGCCAAAACAACCCAAAACATCATGGCTAAATTCAAATAATGATGGCTACATCTTAATTCCTATGCCTTCTCACACTTCTCACGAAAATGATACTTTTTACTGGAACCTCACCATATATATATATATATATATATATACACACACATATATATATACATATATATATGTGTATATATAGGGTAAGGTTATTGTAAAAAATACCAAAAGTGTGAGAAAAGTAAGAAAGAATCTCAGCCATTAGATCTAAATTAATTGAAAAGGGTAATCAAGTAATTTTATCATTGATTTAGTTAATTCAAAACCTTCCATAAATCGCCACCCTAATTTATAGGAATACCGAATAACACTGCAAATACCATTCAGCACGTATATAACACCATTCAATAATTATATAACATCATTCAATAAGTATATAACACCATTTTAAAGATCTCTATAAAAACACTACAAATAACACTGCAACAACCCTTCAGTGCATATATACACCATTCAATAATTATATAACACCATTCAATAAGTATATAACACCATTCAACACATATATAACACCATTCAATAAATATATAACACCATGAACTGAAACAAAAAACCATTAACTGAAACATTCGATTGAACGTAATTTTTTTTCTGTATATAAGTATAGTAATATGGTACCCATATTAAAGATTAAAAAACACTCGTTATTATGGTGTAATTTATTTTTAAAAAACGAGTTACGTGTAAAAAGTTATTGGCGTTTAAAAAATAAAAAGGGAACTTGCATGTGGATTGCATGTGACTTTCTAAAATTAAAAATGTTAATTTTACCTTTATATCCTTAATCTAGAAAATTAATTATTTTAATTGTTATACTATTTACAAGATTGCCATCAAGATTTCAACCATTAGATTAAAAATCTAATGGTTTAGATTCTTTTTCCATTCTCACACTTTGAACATTTTTCACAGGATCCTCTACCTATATATATATATATATAGAGGATCATGAGAAAACTAGATATAAATGAGAAAACTAGAAAACTAACTAAAAAACCAAAAAAAAAAAGCATAAAAAACATACAATTTTTTTATAAAAAATCGCTGCATTTTATGTATAAAAAAACTTTTTTTTCAAAAAAAAAACTTGTACTGCACATGTGCATTATGTATATGTTGCACATGTGCATTATATGTTTTTTTTATTTTATTTTTTTAAAAAGTTTTTTTATATAATGTATATAGCAAATTTCTATAAAAAAATGATATGTTTTTTTAGTTAATTTTTTAGTTTTCTCATTTAAACTAGTTTTCTTATAATTCATCCCATATATATATATATATATATGTGTTGTTGCCGTTAAAAAAAAGGTGCATGGACACTTTCAAAAGTATTGCCTAAATTCTTGCCATATATATCAGTGTTGGTTGCTTGTTAGATTCACATCAATAAGGTCTTGTGTTGACTTTTGTCAATAGGAACGTAGTTCTCGCCGACTTTCCCATGGGCCTTTTAATATTTTTCTATGCTTTTAAGACTACTGTCATGGTGACAAAATATCAAAAAATAGTCACTCCATCATATTATTAAAAAAAATACGAAAAAACATTGAATCAATAACTTAAGCTACAACCCGGTCGTAGATGTGACTTTGGGTTGCAACCCAAATTGGCCCACATATTCTTCTATAGGTGGTCATTTTCTTTTTCCTCTAAACCAACCAGTAAAATACCCACGCGTTGCGGCTGTTATTGGTTTGATTTTCTTCGGTACTGATGTGATAGCGACACCTAATATTGCAACCGAAAATAAAAACCTAAAAAATAAATGTTTAATCAATCGAAAACCATAAAAGTAAATATCGGTAATTTTTCCGATAGTCATGATGTTGTTCGGTCGGAATCTATTCACGGTTTGTTACGGCAGCGGTACATTAGCGACACCCGTATAAACCAAATATGATCAAAAGTAATTAAAATTATAAAATAATAAGTTTATGTTTCAATCAGTAATATATTACTATTCATAATTCCATTTTAAGCAAAGTATATTATAACAATCAGTTATACATTACTATTCATAATCCCATTTTAAGCAAAGTATATTATAATCTTCTTAACTAAATAAAACAAAACGATCATGTAAATTTTTAGAAAATTCCATGAAAAAGGACATGTTTTTCTTTTCATCACTTAAAGGCATTTGCTTAACCGACTTGAACACACTTTAGGTTTAAAAGATGGAATGTTAATATGAACATAACACAAATGAAAAGGTAAACGGGAAATTTTTAAAAGTCAAAATGGTATCACCCATTTTATGTTTTCCTCCGTCCATGCCACCTCCGTAAAGATCTCCACATCCTCAATCCATATCGATGGTCGCCGGTTCATCTACATCGGACTCCACTCGACGTCGTTACACCCGTGGTGGCAACAGCTTCTGCCTCAGTAAAGATCCACCTCCGTAACCACCACCACGTCCATAACATCCACCATCGCAATTCCCCATCTTTTATAAACACATGAAAATCCCAACTCAGATTATGCATGCTCTGTAAAAGATAGAATTCTGATGGTCAAAATAAAAATAAATGAAAATAAACTGGCGCTAACAACTTGGTTTTTTATAATAATGATAAAATAATAATAATAATAATAATAATAATAATAATATGATAATAATAATAAGAGTAAATTATGTTTTTGGCCCCTGTAGTTATATGACTTTTATTATATTAGCCCAAAATAAGAATTTTTAACATATCTGCCCCCATGGTCTCTATAACTAACCATTTTAGCCCCTAAGTCTAACATATTTGCCCCCATGATCTCTATAACTAACCATTTTGACCCCTAAATAATTAACCAGAGTTGGGGGTTTTGTTAGACTTAGAGGCCAAAATGGTTAGTTATAGAGACCATATGGTAGATATGTTAAAAATTCTTATTTTGGGCTAATATAGTAAAAGTGATATAACCACAGAGGCCAAAAACGTAATTTAATCTAATAATAATAATTAGTTTTGTATAAATGAGATCATTAATAATAACTTATAAAACTTTAATGTTTTTAAAAATCTAAGAGTATAATGCACAAGACATCATTTATTTTTCTCAAATTTGCAGGTTCCAGCCTCTATATCTAAAACTTGCCAAAAACAATCTTTATGTTTATTTTTGTTACGGATTCGATCCTTTACGACTAACCAAGTTAATTTTATTAGTTTATACCCCACGTGCCTAACATGTGAGGGTATATTCATCAGTTTGTTTCATGTTAAAACATTTGAACTGTGACGCACCATGGTGTTTTGTTTTAGCTTTCTATTTCAATACAATGAAGTCATCGATTATTGTCTTAATATCTTTGATTTTTGGGCTCACTGATCATTGTTAAATTTAAATTTCTGTAAAGTAATTAACTGATTATTTATACTCCATCTCTGTTTCTAGAATGTATTACTCGCTTTTTATATATGTTGTTAAAAAATATTTTTCATCTTTGTGCCTCCTGCGTCATCGAGAATTAATGGAACAAACAAGCAGAAGAATCTGTTTGCTTGTTCGTTGAGATTTGGATTCGTAAATTGTTTCCTTTTTCTTCAAATCAATTTATGTTATGTGTGTATGCAACTTGCAGAATTTGAAGAATTAATTTTGGGGTTTTGGTTTCAATTCAGAATCTAAAGTCGTCCTTGTTTGATGTTTCACGTCATGTCTGAAGAGGACAATAGGTATGGCCACGGTATATAAAACCAATTAACCTGATTCATAATCCAAGAACCAAACTAATCTGAAGCAAGCCACTGAACAGTGACCTGGAAATTGAACGGATGGAGGGGAGGACAACGGCTTATTTGGGCTACAACAGTTCCTCAGTGAAAATATCGTTCTTGTTAACAAGCTTCCCAATCAAATAACTTTCAAATCATCTCGTTAAGAAGCATTCCAACTTTGGTGTTTGCTTGCCCACCACCTGTTTTTAGGGTTTCATAAGAATGCTACAACTAAGAAGAAAGGTACCATATTTTGACCAATATTTTGCACCGGTATCTCACTATATTAACTACATAGCAAATCGGTTTAAGTTAAAGTAGTTAACTTTTGGGCCCGGCTCATTATAGTTTTTAGCTGAAAAGATTATATAATAAGTAGGGAGTTTCTTGATCACTTATACATGCAATTCATGTACCTAGTTGAATTGATAACAAGAATGATATTGTTTGAGAATGTGAAGTGATGCTCAACAATATGAATAGATTATTTAACTAATTATCTTAACTGGAATTCGCTCCTTGGATCAATTTTCTTGCTTCATCTGCAATCTTCATAACATGTTCATCCTTGCATCCTACACACACGAGATGTAAAAATGAGTGAATTTGAGTTGTATGTTAGTTATTCTTAACGAGTCAAACATGTAAAACTAAAGTAGTTGACTAAAACAGGAAATGGGTCAAAAATGCTTTGACCAATCAAAACATCCGTGTTTTAATTTTTTATAAAAAAAAAGTAGCCACTTTGACCCGTTTAAAAGTCAGTGTTCTGAGACACACTCATAGAATGAAGTTAACAGGGATCTTTTTACCCATTTGTAGCAGTGTCTTTTCAAGGTTGAAAAGGTAGTCTCGGTTGGGTCCAGATGGCCCTTCTGCGTGAACAATTTGCCTGAAAATAATAAATCAATCAAAGCCTTAAAGAGTTATGTAGTCTATTCTATTCTATTTTAGAGATGGAATGTCAGTCAACCCATGCCTATTTGGGAACGGATTTTTTCATTTGTGAGCAAGTTAAGAGAATGAATACATACTTGGCAATCTCTTCAACTGAAGCGGGTCCCAAGTAGTTGATATTGGCCTTTTCCGGAGATGCTATATATCTGGACATAAACCCACCCTACTAGTTATGTTATGTTATGTTATCATCTCAACCACCTACTGCTATTTAATGGCTGGAATTCACTTACACCATTACCCCCGTAACAGCCGCTGATGAACCCCCCGTCTCTTTCTGCAATCGCATTCATCAATGTTTATATCATCAGGAGAACCATATCTCTATCTATAACCATCAATAAATGTTAACTTAAACATACAGTGAAGAAATCAACATACTCCTTCTTGTCATACTGCTTCTCCCTCACTTCTAGATACTGAGAGAACAAATCAACTATATTGTCACGTATTAATACTAGGCTAACATATTGCATGTGCGTAAATATATTATTAACAAGGTACAGGTTCAAGTGCAAGTAAGAGCTAAAGCACAAAAATTACCATTGAATATTTAAATCAAGAGTAAACAGCAATTTTACCCCCTGTGGTTAGGGGCGGCTGACACCATTACCCTCTATTTCCAAAAAGTTGCTGCCTTACCCCCCTGACGTTTTCTGATTGCATCAATTTTTTGGAGGGGGGGAGTACATTGATGCAATCAGAAAACATCAGGGGGTAAGACAACAATATTTTGGAAATAGGGGGTAATGGTGTCAGTCGCCCCTAACCACAGGGGGTAAAATTGCAGTTTACTCTTATATCAATAACACGTAATATCACAATTTACATAAAATGTTTAGTATGCAAGGAATTTCAAAAAACATTATTATTTCTCTATATATAAATTTGTCAAACGTTCAAGGAAAGATGACTTAGTGACTTAGCAATGTAAACTTCACATTCTCAGCTGTTTCAGAATTAAATAACAGAAAAAAAAAACTGTTTTCATGAATGGGAAACTTAATCGCATTAGCAGGCAAGACAACCTCCATCTGACATCAGTGAATAATCAAATTATAATCTATATACAAAGAAGATGAATATGAATATGAACCTCTCATTTAGAAGCAACAACACCGATTTTATACAATCTTAAAACAAAACTCAGACACTATTCTGAATTGTCCATACATGTTTTCCAATGTCTTAATAAGATTTGATTTTAGTATGACTTTATTAAACTGTATGTGTATGTCAGTCAGGTATATATAATAGAGATAGTTAAACTTACAGTTTGCATTCACGTGTATGCCCTAATATTAAGATTTAATAGCAGTAGGAACATATAAATTTCAGAATTAGATAGCAATACCGTATATGCAACTTTTTGATCTTCCTTCCTCGACACCTTGTAGGCAACGCCCCACTATAATAATAAGTCAATACAAGCAACTGTATAACTCAGAAAATATTACATCATCTAGATTACCAATTAAAGCAATTGTGTTGCCTACCAAATAAATTTTAGCAACTTTATTTCCCATGATATTGGTTGTACTTTTGGAGTGGATTGCAAATGAATCTATCTAGCTAGGGCTTCATCACCAAATAAGTTGACAATATTGGTTTTCTAACATACACATACACCCACCTTTTGGAGGCTACAATGTTGAAAGTATGATGTTATATGTTTGGAAAAGTACCCTGCCTGCTGGTATATGAAGGTATCTTGTATTCTATTTACCAAATGAGGTGGTTGGCTATCTTCCACTGTAAGCAAGCGTTGTTTGTAAACCTAACCTAAGTCAAAACAAAGGAAAAATAAGAGGGGAGGGGACTTACACAAAGCTCCCCGGGTGCAGGTTCCAAAGTTACAGTTCTTCCTGGATACTCTGGAGTGCCTCTGTGGTCGGTGCTTCCTACCATACCATACCATAGGCATAACTAACTTATAACTTACCGAACGCTGCCAAAAGCAGTAATGTCAAGTACCTCCTACTACCTTGATAGAAGACACGACGATAGTCTTTGATGAAACCAACAAGGCGGTCATCATGGTGAAATCCTGCTTTCCAGATGAGAGAACCGTACCCGAATACCCACATCGCCGCCATTAGATGCCCTGCCCCAACCCAATGGCTGCTGATAAAAACTTACTAATTTTAAGCAATATACACTGGATGGTTACTTTTGATTAATAACTCCCCTAGGCTGCTATTATTACATTCAAGTTTGGTACAGTCAAAACTATGTGATTCATTTCCTATCATCAATAAACAATCAAATTTAGCATCAAAGAAGAGCAATGCGTAAATGAAAGTCAACACCTACAGCAATTGTTCATGAGACTAAAATAATAATTATTATTATTATTATGTTGATAAAAGATGATTTGGATAGTAATTAAAAATCAGATAGAACCAAAAGGAAGATGAAATGAGATCATATTGATCGAAACAGATGATGAGCTGATGATGATTTAACTGAAATCAAGAGTTTACCTGTCTGTGATCGACGGACGAGGGTTTGCCGAGGTAGAAATGCGAGATCCAAAACCACCTTCTAGTCAAATCACACTCATTTACTTACGCCCATCCTCAACAAAACCCGTCCCCTTATCTTTTATTTACTTTATTATACTACCTCTTAATTATCTATAATTAAATTAAAATAAGAGATTAAAGTGTAATTATTGTTTGAAATACTGATTTATTCACATTTTCTAAGATCACATTGTGCATTAAGCTAAAAAAGCTTTTTAACTTTTAGATATTTTAGCATTCCCTTATACATAGTAAAAATAATATTGTACATATTTAAGTGTGGGCAAAAAAAACTGTCTGATGAGAAACAATAACATAAACAACACGCGCTGTAATTTCGTTAGTTAAAAGACATCGTCTGCAATTTGGCTCAGATTTAAAGGACGTAAAATGCAATGTATTCGTTGTTTTTATCTATCATCTCTCGTTTCTGATTAACAAACTTAAAGAAACGAATGAAAATGACTAAAGAATGAGTGGTAAGAGGTAATGAGTATAATAGCTTTTTGAACTTTAGTTCAAAATCTTAAAATAATTTATTTTTCTAGAAAATAAATAGTTGAGGGAAGATTGAAAATATAATTAGCAAAATTCAAATTTAAAACTTTTTAAATAAGCACCTCTAAATCTGTATTAATTACATACATTCTTCAAGTGTTAATAAAAAATAATACTCATGATCTAATTATCAATACAAAAAAAGAAATAATATCACAGCTCATTTGACCCGTTCACCACATCTGACCTGTTCTAATTCAAGCTTTTATATTTTATTTTAACTTGTTCAAGAATCAAAATCAAACTTGTAGCTTATTCCGGCCGAAAATGGACGAAAAGTCAAAACATTAGATACAATAAGGCAATGGCCAAAAAACAACAGAGCAACCAAAGCTTATTTCCCTTGATCCTAGTCAATCCAAACAAATATTCATTTTTGGAACTAATTTACTTGTCAAAACAAGTTTGACAAGTAATGTCTTCTATGAATAGGTAACAATATGAGTGGGTACATTAAGATGTCACAGCAAGTCTTGAACTAAACCAGGTAGAATTTTGAGACATATTAGAGGCTATAGATAGGCCAGCCAACACCATTTTTTGTCCATTATTAACTTAATTCTTGGTTTAAAAAAGCCAAAGCATTTCGGTCCCAAAGGCCAAGGAGCGCAGACACGTTGCTCTATGTACAACCCAATATGTTTTATTTACAACATAAAGCTATGTACAACCCAATATGTTTTATTTACAACATGAAGTTGTGTCTCTCTCATCAGTTTTACATATCAAGTAAACAATTCACAATTTCTTTAATCCCTTTGGTTAAATATGCATGCATGTTAGCGTATCCTTCTACAAACCTTATTTCTACAAACCTTATTTAAACTAATTCTGGCGTACAACCAACATAGACCCACTTTTCACATACATGAAATTAGATGTTACCTGCATTGATGCAACTAGTTCAGCATTAGCTTCCGGAGCTCCAAACGCCATTGGTCCCCTGTCAGTCTTTTGGCCGTTGTTACCTCCTTCCGCTCTTTGTCTATCTATACTTACTATATTATAATGCATGAGGGAGTGGCATTTTAAGATACCCAAAAAATAAGAACTTTTTCCCTCTTTATTTATAAACACATCCCTAAAATGAGGGTAAGATAGTCTTTTAATCACTAATTATATTTTAGTACCCCATCTGGTTAAATTTAAATCCTTTTGTTTTAATAAAATTATGGATAATTTGTTACACTTTTCTCTCTACGACAAACTTATAATTCTTTTACATATTCTTATCATATCTTATAAACTATAATGTTTTAAAAAAAATCCAAAGGTACCGTGATAACCTACTCATTTTTGTCGATGTTTCGATAGTTGTCTTGGTCAATATTGTTGTGCGGATTAAAATGTACAAGTAGATGATACATTAGTGTACAAGTGATTAAAACAAAGTGCCCTATCACATTTCAAATGCTCAAGACTCTCTATGTTCGTATCATTATTATCAATTTAATAATAATAATACAACCATTTTCAACGTTGTCACAAATATCAAGAACACAACACGGTACCTTGTTCGGGTTTGTCCAGTTTACACTGTCACATTCCAACCGTTTTCAACGTGTTTCCTACAAGCATAACAACAAAAAATGACATCCGATTCACACTTATATCAAAAATATATAAACATTGCATTCAGTTTATACTTAATCATTAACTATTAATTTTCTTGTTTAAAATAATTATTGGAGTGTTGTAATACCATATATCTAGAAATATAATTAGAAACTTAGACTATTTTAAAAAACAATTATTTTTTAACCACATTTATTATCTAAAAATAAAATTAGAAACTTAGACTATTTTAAAGAAGAAAACTATTTTTTTAACCACGTTTATTTTATGAAGTGTGAGTGATACGTTTGTGTTGCCTATAGTTACTCTTTTTTTGTTTAAAAAGGGTAATACGTTAATTTTAGGAGTATCGAACTTAACAAGTATATCATAATCCAAAGAAAAGCCTGCAACTAGATCAACAACAAACCATCCAGGTACAACTCCTCACTACCCTTTTTAACGTGTTTCCTACAAACATAATGACAAATAAAAACAAAACTGAAAAAAAAAAGCCTGCAGTCAAATCAACAACAAACCCATGAGCAGAAGACCGAGTCCACCCAGCTGCCATGAAGATAATTTCGACCTGGTCTCCTAAGTCGTTGAAAATACAGTTGTTATTTACAAAAATAAGACAAAGTCACTAATTATAAACAACATAATGAAATCTTCCTTTTATATAAAAAATAGTAACTCGTAATCAATGATACTTTACAAGGTACATAACTAAGAACTCAACTAAAATAATTCATTATCGAACCAAAATCGGAGGAGCTGACAAAAGCAAACAAGCAAACCAAAATAACTTACCTAAGCTAATAACTGACAGTTTGGTCTTTCATATTTTGGTTATGCCTTGCTCTAAAACCAAATTCAACCGAATCGGACAACACCGAACTTTTTCAAATGTTTATTATTAAATATATAGTTCAAATTCATTAATTTAGGCCAAAAGTTTTATGCCCGAGTTTATTAAAACGATGATTAACAAAAAACTTTAGTACAAAAGTTTTAGCCAAATTATTTTGGAATATTTTTACTGCCCCAAACATTTCAAACCTAAATGAACAAACTCATAACTGAACGTAACCCACACGTAAAAACCGAAGAAAATCAAAACCGGACAACAGTCTAAAACTTAAAAACTGGATTTTCGATTTTGGTTCGATTAAGCCCAAGACTGACACGGATTAACCTATGCAAAACCCTGTAAGTATTAAGTTTCCTCATTATTAACCAACTCATTAAGCCTTGAAAATTCTCAACTTTTTTGTAATTTATATTACATAGCAACATGAATGAATAAGAAACATGAACTTATCTTATGAAAGACATGTCTCCTACAAGTGAAATAACTATAAACTAACTTAAATTAAACGCAACAAAATAGCTTTATATTTCGCTGTGGGCGGTGGCTGAAAAATCTATGTTGAATGAAGCTTCTTCATTTTCTAGACCTTTTAATAAACATATGGTAGAAACTTTTTATCCATCTTAAATATCTAATTCAAAAACACTTATATTAAAGCTAATCTATTTGTCTTAAATATCTAATTTAAAAAAAAAAATTTATTATAAAACACCATATTCAACAAAATGGCATTTTAGTTTTCATAGAAACTTTATATCCTTGAGATGTTTAAGCCGTATGATTACTAAATTGGTCTCATCATGATGCAAAGTACTTGACAATTGAGATTTTAGTTTTCAACTTTTATGTTTAAGACTTATCTTTCTTTATTCGAGTGCGACTTTATATAATTTTTATTTATGTTTAAGACTTATTTTTTCTTACTCGTGTGTTACTTTATTGCATCAATAGTTTCTTGAGGTACTTGATAATCTAAATTCTAAATTTAATAATTACTAGACATGTGTAACACCTATGACATATATCCGTCACAATAATGCTACCATATATATTATATGAATAATAAAACAGCTAGAAACGAGCGCCGAATATAAAGTGTCACCCCCACCTCATCACGTGGGTACCATACTAGTATTAAATAATTTTAGTTAACAACACACTGCATGCTTGAACTTTAAAAGTTAAACAAGCTACTTTTATCTTCAATTGTCTATTAAAATATATAGAGGTTATAGGTAACAAACAAAGGTATATCTCCTTTAGCATTGAGTCGTTATGACTGTGTGTATATTCTACATGTGCCATTAAGGATCTAGTCAGATAAGAAAAGAATCAAGGAAACGTTAAGTGAACCCCATCCACCTCCTTGGTCTTTGTTAAAGACAGTGGTGTAATTAAGAAATGCCATTTAATAACAGAAATATATATATATATATATATATATATATATATATATATATATATATATATATATATATATATATAGGATCCGGTTCAAGAGAGAACCAAGCCGAGTTACGAGAACCATAAGAATCAATCTAGACCAACAGTTTTTTGACACATCATCAATCCAACCTTTTAAACTGCAAGGATATTTTGGACATTTTATATTACATTCTCTCTCCACTGTCAATCAATAAAAAGCATCCCTGCCATTTCTCTTTAAAGTACAGATCTCTCTCTCCCTCTCCCTCTCTCTCTTCATATCCATCTTCAATCCACTTTTCACAGGTGGCGGAGGACACACCTGCAACAAACAACAATGGAAAACACACCCCGTCGTCATTCAATAACCCTAACGGCAGGGGGGTGAAGGGTGGTGATGGTCGGTGGTCGGCTGCGGTGGTCGCAGGAGCTGGTGACGCTGGTGGTGGTCGGCGGTCGGCAGCAGTAGGAGGGAGGTGTGGGTTTTGTGGAGGCGGAGAGGGAAGATTGCGGATGTGGAGGGGAGGTGAGTGTTTCCAAGACACACCTTTTCTTCATCATCCAAGACACTGTGTTTCCATTTCTCTTTTCCTCATCCTTCAAAACAACCCCTTTTCTTGATTCAACCCCCCTTCAAAAACAATATATTTGGTGAGTTTTTTTTTTCTTTTATTTGATTCTGATGAAACCCTTTTAAGTTTTTTTATTGATTAGAATTGAAACTTGATAAAAATTGAAACTTGATGCTGTTGTTTATTTTGGATGAATGGGATCTAGGGTTTTCTGGGGTTTGGAGTAATGTGGTTGAATTTGAAGCATTTGTTATGTTTAGCACATGGTGTGGGTATGGGTATCTTGTTCTTGATTTTGGATGAATGGGATCTAGGGTTTTCTGGGGGGGGGGGGGGGGGAGAGGAAGAAGGATGGTCAGCCATGGCGGATACAACCACTTATTTTTCGGTTAGATCTCTGTTTTTTTGTTTTTACGTTTGGTTATTTTATACTGGTAGTGCTGAATAAGTGGATATGGTTTGTAAAAAAATACGGTTTTTGTGGGTGTAGTTTGCTGAATCTTAGTTTCATGCTTTCTGTAATGTTAATTTAGATGTATGCTAAGAAATTTACCTTGTTATGAGAAGATCAAATTAAGTTTTTACATATGGGTGGTTAAATTTTTTGTCAAATTTTTTGTTTGCGTCCGGTTTCGAATGGCAAATTAAGTTTTTACGCAAAGGTTCTTTTTACAACCGCGGAGTAAAAAAGTTTAGAATCTTTTAATAATGGTGTAAAAAAAATTAAAACCGTGGCGTAAAAAAATTTACAACCAAGGATGGGGGTAAAAACAAAACAAAAATTCGTTTGAAGGGTGTCGCATTTACACGTATAACAGGGTTGGGAACAAAGTGTAAACCTTTTCCGCTTGTTGTGTAAAAACCAATAACAGATTTTAAACAGGGGTTAAATTATTTTTACATGACGATGCTATAAGTGTAAAATCTTTTAACATGAGCGCAAAAACTTTTTTTACGCCCCTGTTAAAAAATTTAAACTTTATGCCCCGCTTGTAAACTTTTTTACGCCCCGGTTGTAAAGTTTATTTACATAATTTTTTTAACAACTTTTCTTAAAACTTTTACGCTACCCGTAAAAACTATACGTTAAAACTTGTTTATACCCACATGTAGAAAAAACATTTGCGTGTGAGTTTACATTCCACATTTAACAAAACATTTACATTAGACAATATGTGTAAAATATTTTTGGACATTTTACACCACATGTAAAAATTCATTTATGTGTGAGGTTACATACGACATTAAACATTGACAATCAACACCCGTGCGTAAATCGGATTCTTTTCTGGTACAAATCTCCATTTGGATTTTCGTTACCTTTTCCTTCAAAATGTTGGTGCTATATGAAAGCTGTGTTTTTTCTTTACTTTCGCAGGGGTGTTAAGCTTATGGTCAAAGACAAGGATAGCACACAACAAATGAAAATTGGGTTTACGTAAAATGTTTTACCGTAATGTAAATTGGATTTTATGGGTAATGTAAATTGAGTTTACCTTAAAGGTTTGTCTAAGTTTATTGGGGTTGTTGTCAATATTTTAGATGGTTCGCATACGAAAAAACGGTGATGAAAAGCTAAAAATACTTATAAAAAGCTTTTTTAAAACTTTACTTAAAAACTTTACGCTACCCGTAAAAACAATACACGTAAAGAACTGTGTATTAAAAGTTAAAAAGACTTTTTAAAACTTTACTTAAAAATTTTACGCTACCCGTAAAAAACTATACACGAAAAAACTATGTATGAAAATGTTTGGCGTAAAAAAATTCGGGGTAAAAAACACTCGTAAAAAGTGTTTGGCGCGTTAAAACGTCGGGTAAATAAGGGCGTAAAAACGGCGCGTAAAAACGTCGGGTGATAAGGGGCGTAAAAACGACGCGTATAAACGTCGGGTGATAAAATGGCGCGTAAAAAAACACTCGTAAAAAAATGTTTGGCGCGTTAAAAATCGGGTGATAAAAAGTCGGGTAAATAAGGGGCTTAAAAACGGGGCCTAAAAACGGCGCGTTAAAAAGACGGCACGTTAAAAAAACGGCACGTAAAACTGGGCGTAAAAAAAAGGCGCACAAAAATTGTGCGTAAAAACGGCGCGCAAAAACACAGCGTAAAAAACGGCGCGTAAAAAAACCGGGGCAAAAAAGGGAGCGTAAATACGGGGCGTAAAAAACGGCGCGTAAAATCGGCCGTAGAAAAACGACGCGAAAAAACGAGGCGTAAATAACGGGGCGTAAAAACGGGGGCGTAAATACGGGGCGAAAAACGGGGGCGTAAAAACGACGGCGTAAATACGACGCGTAAAAACGGAGCGTAAAAACCGGCGCGTAAAAAACGGGGGCGTAAATAACGGCACGTAAAAACGGGGGCGTATAGCCGTAAATAACGGCGTGTAAAAACGCGGCGTAAAAACGGCGCGAAAAAAACGGGCCTTAAAAAACGGCACGTAAACCCGGGCGTAAAAAAAAACGGCGCGCAAAAACGGGGGCGTAAAAAAGGGCTCGTAAAAACATTTTTTCATAAAAAAAACTTGAAAAAACTTTGAATTTAAACTTTTGTTTAATAAAATAATCAGATTTTTAATAATAAATAATAAATATAATAAGACAAAATATGTAATAAAAAACAATAAGTATAATAAGACAAAAAAACAAATTTACTTAAATACCCTTTTGACACTAAAATATTAAAAACATAATAAAACAAAAAGAATTTTATAATAGTTTAATTACTTTTAATCTCATCCATCCATCTTAAAGATCTAACGGTTTGAAAGTGATTCCTACGGTTCTCACAACTGGAGGTGGTTTTCATTTTACCCAATCCCTATATATATATATATGTGTGTGTGTATATATATACATTCTAGCAACTTGCTCCCTTAGTTTTGCCTCGATCTCTTTGCTGGGAGGATAATTTGGCAAACTTGAAGGATCACAAGCATGAGGTTGGGTTGTGAATAACTAAAGGAAGATTAAAAGTCATTATTATTTCATAGTGCTAATCTTTCTAATAATCATATTTAACACATTAACCTATATGATATTCTAGGAATACAAGAAAGAAAAGTTGTTTGAGGCCTTGAAACCATTGACTTGGGTTAAACAAAAAGAAGCATTACCTCACTCTTAATAGCAAACAATGCGGTTCCTCTTTCCGAAGGATCTATTGCAAGTAAAGTTTCCATAAGACGGATAGCAACACAAGGAAGATCTTTAAAAGTTTTTTTCAATGCGTGGTCTATACGACCGTGTGTGTTTGAACACCATGGAGTGCTGCTCTAATATTGAGTTTCTCCAATAGTCCTCATACGGGGAACCACAAAGCTTGAATATTTTATGCAGTTGAGGTTTGCCAGCATGTAGCTCTCCAAGAATGCATCTAGTGCTCCACAAATCCACAACCACTCCATAATGAGTTGCTCCAAGTAACATTTCGGGTGGTCGATACCAAAGTGTCACAACACGGCTAGTTAGCACAACATTTGTATCAAAAAAACTTGCCAGACCAAAGTCTGCGATCTTCAAAATGCCATTATTATCAATCAAAAGATTTGAGCCTTTTATGTCACGGTGCAGGACACCATGGCTATGACAATGATCAAGTCCACTTAGCAGCTGTTGCATGTAACATTTAACCTACAACACCATTTCGTTTGAATAATATTGGTATGGTTTGGTTAAAACAAACATAGTGATAAAGAAGATAGTTACCTATGGTTGTGTGAACTTGACACCTGGAAGTGACGCAAGTCCAGTAAGATCATGTTCCATATACTCAAAAACCAGATATAAAGTACGTGAAGCAGGTGGGGTCACTAATCCTTGGAGCTTGATTATATTTGGATGGTGAAGCCTTCGCAAAATAAGGATTTCTCTTGCCATAAACTTGACACTCTCAGAGTCCATATTATCAAAACGAACTCTTTTTAAAGCAAGAATTTTGTTAGCCTTGTACACACTACTATATGTTCCTTGCCCAATCTGGGTCGTTAAAAAGAAGAAGATACTTTGAGAAACAGGTACAGATTCCTAATTTGGTTGCAAGAGTGTGAATGTATGTATGTATGTACCTTTCCTAATTTCTCGAAAGTATGGGGTGGTCTAGGTAACCATCCATGAATTGCTTCAGAAACTACATCAGTTAGCCAAGAAAGCCAACCTGTCTAACTCTGCTGCTGGGGTTTCAGAATATGAGTAATAAACACTTCTGTTACGTCCTTGTCATAATCCCTAACACGACAATTCAATCTCCTATCAATGGATCCGCTTCTATTCTTCTTCTTCACCCCAAAGCTTTCTACCCTTGAAACCTTCTCCCTTGAGTTCCCCACATCGTGTATGCCAACAACAGCAGGCTTACAACACATTCCACCCATCCTAGTAAAAACACAAAACAACCACTGCACTGCAGAATTTATGTTTAGGCGACTAACATAAAACGAAAATGAAATCCACCTTTGATGAATATTATTAGGGGGTGGGTGGGTATTCAAATCAAATAGTTTGGGTATGCACGCGTTTTTATCTTTGACAGAGAGAGAGGCCTTGCCCACCCAGGTCACTCGCTCTAGAATGTTGAAAGTCAAAGTCAAACAAGAATACAACTGTTTTGGAATTACCCCCTGCACGGCGCATAATAATAAGCTTTTCTGTTTGTTGAGCGCTATTACTTGTTTATCTTTCCTCCTGCCTGCCTGCTTAGTCCTTTGATTAAACCCATTTTATTTATTTAAATAATATTCTTTCTAACACTCTTTTTTTTTCTTTTAAGTTTTCTGTTTGTTGACTAGTATTAGACTATCAGGTGTGGAGGGGTTTGAGTTGGGGGCATGGCCCGACACGTGGCGAAGGTGGATTCCACAAGGTGATTCTTGAAATCAAAGGGTGTGGGATGGCGTGGCTTTGGCTGGCCAGTCATGTGGATTTTTTTAACTATTTAAATTTTCATTTAATTAAATTAACACACTAACTAAATAAAGATTGCATATAATATTTTAAAAAGTACAAATAAAAAAACCTAGATAAAATAAAAAAACAACTACATAAAATAAAAATATATAAACTTCATGGTTTATCCATGTTATATTTTTGCAAGATCTCTTTTTTCATTTCCAACGTCATTGACAATTCTGCGCCGGTAAGGTGATTGACGTTCATGGCGAGAAACTTCATGTCTGCAAGTTTTTCTTTTTGAGATGCCTTATTTTCGCGAGCGTCTTGGATATTTTTCTTCACCTCCATCTTTTTTTATTGGATGAAATTGAATGTGTCAATTTTTGTTCCAATTCCATCCAACCGGTTGGTGTACAACCCTTTACCCGAAGCCGAACTAGGGGCCGAACCCAATCTACCTCTTTGAATACGCTTTTTTGAAGTGTCTCTACCGGGTGGGCGGGAAGGAGATTCATCAAAATCATCCAAATTAAAATCAATCTCTTGATCACGAGCATCAGATTGAGCTTGGGACGAGGGTGTTCTTGCCCTTTTGGATGAGGTTGATTCGCTAGCAGTGAGGACTCTCGCCCCTTTAGAAGCGTATCTACATACATTCCAATAATGCATGTACTTGAATTCGTGCTTCTTGTTATCTCTGTATGATAACATGGCATTCTTGATAGAGTCAGCCTCGGTTTAACCGCTCCTTGGCGAGTTCTTCACCTTATGGAAACAACCATTGAACGCGGTGACATGTGTATTTATGTCACTCAACTTGGACGAGAGGCTATCATTTTCACGATAAACCTCCGTGCTATTCATTTGCGTATGAAAATGCTTTCTTTTCTGGAATCCCAAAAATCTTTGCGGTGACGTGAATTCCCTATTCCAAAAAAATAGGCATTATAAAAATTATAATAAAACTAAAAACAATAATATTGTTACATAAAAAATACCATTAATTGGATTTTCCGATTCGTTGATATAACATCTTGTCAACGTAGTTTCTTCTTGAGGCGTCCACTTAGTTTGTGTTCTTTGAAGGGCTGCAAGTGGTTTCTCGTCATCCTTTTTTTTGAAGTTCGTGTATATACAGTTTCCTATATACGATGCAAAACCGGCTAGATTGGGTCGAAGTTTCGGTTAAATGGATGCATTGTGGAGGATTAAGTAAGTTGAATTTATAAAAAAAATATATAGAGATAGAAGAAGGTGAAAAGTAGAGAAGTGGTAAAAAAATGTAAAAAATAGGTGAGTATTTATAAGTTTAAAAAGAAATATTTTTTTTATAAACTAGTCGTTGGGCAACGGCTACACCAAACAGTCATAAGTCCCAGCCAATCCAAGCTAGCCAGCTCAGCTCTCTCCCCCCCCCCTCCCGGGAGGCTTCAAAGCCAGCCAGCAGGGCAACGCCGTGGCCAACGCTGGTCCGGTGTGGCTAAGTCGGTGTTGCTTGGCATCCCCAACCCACATCCCACACCCCGCAGTCTTACTCATGAAGTTTGTTTTTCCATTTATGTCATCTCTTTCAATGAAAATCATATCAAATTCAATGGTTTTCATTGGTATCTATTATTTCATTAAATCCCAACCCTTTCAACTAAAAAATTCAAAGCCATATCCAAATAGTCGGTGGAAGCAATACAACCACTATTCTCATTTAATACAAAATCGATGCTTATGGATACTAATTGGCGGACAATTTATTTATAAAAATAACCCATCATTCTGACGAGTTAGGAGGCCATAAGTATAAAGCACTAGCTCCTCAACTTAACAACATCTTACTACAATGATACTACAAATACCGAGCCCAAAACAGTCAATAGATGTGACCTTAAAACAGTCAAAGATAAGCAGTATGGCCCAAAGGTGTTAAGGCTTCTTTGGGTGAAACTACTGGTACTAGTAGTATTGTACCAACAACAACATCTCCAGCAACAATATCAACTCAAATAACAAAAGCAACTACTTCTATTTCAATCATGGTTTAAACATCAATACCAACATCAATTCCACATTCTATTCCGGCATCTGAAGTTGTAACAATGTTTGTGGAGTCAATTGTGGTGAATCCAGCATTCTGGTCACCGTTCAAGCTTCGGTTGATTGCTGTAGCTACTACAGTTTTTATACAAGGAAGAATGATACTTGAACTACAATCTGCTTAAGGTTTGAATATATAAGTTGTCAAGTATCAAGAAAAGGATATTAATACTTTGAAAGCCGAAGTAAGGAATTTGAAAGCTCAAGTCAATGAATTGCAAAAGAGACTATATGCTCGAGCCCGGGGGTGGGGGGAATTCAAGAACATGCAAAGGAGACGAGTGGACAAAGTGGAGAAATGATAAGGATAAAGTTTGTGCTAGAAGTCATATGTTAATCAACTAGAAAGATTGAAGACTTGAAGATATCTACAAGCTATTGTCAAGTGGGAGTGTTCTGTTGGTACATCCTAGTGACAAGAGCTTGTTAAATAGTATATGTTGGTTGCATTGTAATCTTTGTGTTTTGTTTTCTAAGTAGCGAACTTTTTTAGATGTTGCGAACATGTACTAAGTTCACATGTGGCGAACTTAGTCACAACTTATATATGTATGTGTGCTGTGTGTTTTCTTCATAAGACTTCGAGAGACTTTGGAGATATTTAAGTGAACACATTTTGTATACACACATTGTTCCAGTAATATACACGAGAAAAGTTATTTGCATCTTGTTGTTTCTATTCATTCTAGCTATGATGTTTACCATGTACACCTAGACTTTGGATTCCGGACTTCCTTTATTGTGTGTTTGATCTAGTTATGGATCCGACATATACACCCGGGGACCTACACTCCGCAATGATGAAGGAAGAAATTATGAAAGAGATTGTGGACTCAAGAAAGGAAAAAGATAAACAAATTATTAACCTAATAGGATGAGCAACAAGAGGATCATTAGGTCCTATCTTTATAGATCTATATGGATTCGCACAACCATGTTACTAGACCGATGATGGAAGTAATTCTTAAATGAAAATGTTAAATAGCGAAGCGGTATAGATGCCCTTTTGATATCACGACCATGTAATCTAACCCCTTTTGTTCGTTCTTCTCGAACATAACCATGCAGGAGCTCCCTCAACTGTATAAAGTTACTTCTTACCCCTTCCGGAGTTATTTCCATGGTTTCAGCCGGGAAGAGAACTTCACTCGGTGAAGATGGAGGAACTCACGTAGCGGGAGGTGTCTGGAACTGTTGTGCATCTTGTGTCACCGGTGCGACATGAAGTCCGTCCGTAATGGTGGAGCAGCTGCCAATTCCGGGGTGGCCGGAGGGCTAGACTGAGTCAAGGAACTGCTTGAGACTTCTTTTGGATGATGATCCTTTCCGGCCATAAAGGAAGGTAACTTGGGAACAGGACTAAACTACTAGAAAAATTGGTCTAAGTAGTGCAGCCCCACGGTGGGCACCACTTGTTAAAGCAACAAGAGTATGGTAGGGGAAGGTCCAGGATCAACTCCAAAAGGTAGCTCCTTGGTCAGAATCTGCAATCAAAGAACACCGTTAGTCTTAACGCGAGAGGTGGCCTCCCGCGTTTGGACTCTGGCATGAGAATTAGCAGAGTGATCTTAAGAGTCTAAGAGAAATGAAAGGAGAAGAGATTTAGAGAGAGATGAACTTACTTAGGGCTGGAATAAGACTCTCCTTTTATAGGCAGATTTCTCTACACAAGGGATCCCCACGCCAGTTGGTACCTTCTAGTCTTGCCTCTTTGGGCATGTTTCAGGTTTGTGTGTCCCGAGGACACCTTTACATGTTGTAGAGAGAGGTCTAATCAGTTTGACCTGCTTTGTTCAAGTTCCAAGGTTGTACAGTAACCTTAGCTTCCTGTGACAAACCATTGGTGCATTAGCTTCTCGTCGGGAGCCTCCAGCTTCCGAATCTTATTTTAGGTTTATGTTTATCATTCTTTGTTAATGTTGAAACAACAAGAATAAAGTCAAGGGAAAGGTATGAACGTTCGTCGGGGTAGCCTCGTCACTGTAACACCCCAAATCGCGTAATACAACACACGCGGCGGAAACACTTGGGGAGTCACGTTACAAATTGTTTCACAACAAATGGTATTTGAAAATGTGTTTTATTGAACTATCAAATTACATTGTCTTGGAATACTGGAAATGAAATACAATCAAATTTGTCTTTCATATTTTAAAGTCACTAAAGCCAAGTCCGTCCTATGTGAAGCATGCTCAAAGTAGCTTTGATTTGTTAAAAGAAATGTTTAACTAAAAGTAGCCAATGAACCTTTGCAAAAATGTTTTCTTTTGTAAAATCATATGAAAATCAAATGATTTAAAAGAACGATGCATGGTTAACTTAATAACGAAAGTATGTCTTTTGTAAAAGTAGTCATGTCTTAGTATGAAATGTGTCGTGCCTTTGTATAAAAAGTGTTATATGTAAAACAATGCCTTGTGAAATTATCTCATGTCTTTTTATAAACCAAGTGTTATGTATAAAATAATGTCATGTGTATCAATGTCAAGTAATATCCAGTGTCTTGTATGGTAAGTAAAAAGTCTTTACTCAAACCACATGTAATAGTGTCATGTTTAACCAAATGTCTTATGTAACCGAATGTCGTGTACAAAACAATGTCTTTGAATAAACAAACGTTTAAATCAAGAAGTTATGTTTTGAAAACCATTGCTTCTATTGATGTAAACATTTATGTGGTTTGTTATACGAATACATTCAAGTTTTGTCATCTGCGGATAAACCCTTATTAGGACAAAGGTTTATCAATTGTTCATCGGATTCTGTCATTCCCCAATGGATACTTCCAAACAAACAAGGAAGCGGGAATGAGGTTATGAAACCCTATGGTACCATGACATACTACCGGTCCGCAGGGTAAGGTTTATGAATGTATTTTGTTTCGTTCAACATACCAAAATGTCATAATCAATGTAAGCATGTCATGTAAATTGTCTTTGTAACCATGTACTAGAAAAGTGTTCATGAAATCAAGGTGCTAGATAAAGTAAGTCAACATATGAAGCAAAAAGGATCCTTGAAATCAGTGTGCTAAGTATGCTAAGTCAGCATACGAAGCAAAATGCAATTGAAATCATGTACTATATGTACTATGTAATCAAAGCATGTATAATGTTAGGAAAACAAGAAAGTAGTTATGTGCACATGTGTATCACCCCAAAACATTTGAAAATGTAAAAGAGAGGCCTATGTACTCACTTGGGATTGCAAGAATGTCCTTTTTGAAGAATATAAACAAAGCTCAATAGTCCGAGGATTCAAGTGAGTCCTACTATCGGATAACTATGTTAATATCGGGACTTTAATCGGAGGATTTGGATAGAATGAAGCCTTATAAAATAAATGAGTGTTGGAACTCATATGAAATCGTTTAATAAAGTTAACATTCTGATTTGGAAATGATCCTAAGTGCTTTTCACCCATTATGACTTGTTAAGGTAGTTTACGCTACTTTAACGGGTCATTTGCGTAAACGCGTGATCGGATGGTTAAATATATGCTATGATAAGTCTTAATTTCCCGAACATGTTTAACAATGTTATAACATCAGTGTATAATTCAAAAGTTGGATAACATATGCTTAAATTGGATTTATGCGCAAGAAGGGCGTTTTGGTCATTACAAGGGCATAACTAGCAACTTAACGTAACACTAACCAAAAGACGTGACCATAAGGTATAACCATAGGGGGTTATTCCCTATGCAACTATGGTCACAAATATGTGTTTGGTCGGATCCTAAGATCGACCAAACGGGTCGAATTCGAAAGTCAAAGCGGTGGTCAAGACCGCTCGACTTACGACCCTAAACAAGTACTAAACTAAAATGACGAGTTAGACATGTCAAAACATGTCTAACTAAGTTATAAAACTGATTTGGTATCAAAACTTAGTGTTTTGATACCCGGAAATAGTTTCGGCACAAAATGCCCATAATGCGCATTTTGACCTAAACATTGACTCGTCCTTCGACTAGTAAACGTGGTAGTCAGTAGGCGTGATCGCTATGGATTCGTGATTACGATCACATTGCAAAGTTCAATTGAACTTTGACTTGACCAAAAATGGTCAGAACTGAAAGTCAAACAGAAAGTCAAACTGTTTGACTTTTACTTCAAAATAGCTAAAAGAAATGAACAAGACTAGGAGAGAGCACTTACTTGTGTTGGAGAACACTTGAAGAGCTCCAGAAAACTCAGTAGGAGGCCTCCAAAAGATGGAAGCAAGCTCCAAGAGAGTGGGAGGGAGAAAGAATGAAATGGGCAAGTTGAAATGGGTGATGATCAAGGGTATTTATACTAATCTTGGAGCTCCCAAATCATGACAAGTGTTGATCCAGGTGTTAGAGCATGGATTAGTGACCCTCCAGGTGTTCAAAGCAGGTTAAATGTGGCAAAAATCGCGAGCTTGGTGTCCAAGAAGTGTATCAAGAAGCTGCCAGGTATTTGTAACATTTTGCTGAGCTGGGGAGTGCTTACAGACCATATGGGTTTATGTCTTACGGTCTGTAAGGCCTTGTAGGGGCAGAAGTTTCAAAAATTACTGTTTTGGCCCCTGAAATTGTATTTGTCGCGTTTTGGCACTTTTAACACCTGTTAACCTCATTTTAAGCTTTATAAGGATGTTAAAGCATAGAGAACTTGAAATATGTCAGAAAATGTCCCGGGTGTCGGTTCGTTCGGTTGTACGGTTACGCGTTTTGCTTAATTACGACGAACGCTTTAAATAACGCGAAAGCGACCGAAATTGTGCAACGAATGGTATTTTTTGCATTCCAATCATTAAAATACAAGATTTTCATGATTACAAAAGTTTTTGAATGTACGTACGTGTTCCTTATTAAAGACTACGCGAATCAGCATACTTTCGTAGAATTTACGAAATAGCCCCTGAAGTTGCATAAGCATGTTTTTGCCATACCGAAACCCTCAAAACTTATTTCTAAGTTATGTGAAGGATATTTAGGGTATGTTTAGCTTATGTCACTATTCCATAATATACTTTGCGTTAAACTGATTACATTTACGTAACAGTTTACGTATAACTTTCCAGAAATTGTTTAAGAGCTTGATTTTGAACAAGGATTGATATTGTGCAATTGTTATGGATAAATTTCACAACTCAATGAATAAAACACAAGGTTTTATTGCTTATTAAATTGTTCGGGATTTGATAATGACAACTGAAGGCACAGTTGTCACAGTCTCCCCTACTTTAGGAAATTTCGTCCCGAAATTTGATTCGTAGGAATCTGTTTGCATAAGTTGTGTCAAGCAATCGTTTTGCACGGAATCTAGGGTTTTATCTATTTATATAGAATAACCCATCAAGGATCTTCACGTAAGGCATAACTTTTCCATTCCCTAGTGGATACTTCCTTAGATAATGTAGGAAGTGCGAATGGGTTGTTATACCTGTGATGCTCATCTCCTAATAGATACTTCCTTCATTAATGCATAAAGTGAAGATGAGGGATTTGATTTATGGTAAATCCAAATCGACCAATAGTACTGTGAGTATCCTTTAAGTGTCTAACTATTAAAATAGAAAGATCTTATAAGGATTTGGCTCTTCGTTTCAGTGTCTTGTTAAGCATTCTTAAAAATCCAATCAAGGATTTAAAAGTAATACTTCAAGTGTCCCTTTAAGAATCTAATTATTAAGATAGGAAGATTCTATAAGGATTTGTGTTTCATTTCCGCAGTGGATGCTTCTTCAGAAGTGGAAAATGAACGGGTAATTCATTTTCTTCAGTGGATACTTCGTCAGAAGTGGAAATGAAGGATTATGAATGGATAATTCATTTCCCGATGGATATTTCTTTAGAAGCGAAAATGAATGCATAATTCATTTTCCTCAATGGATACTTCATCAAAAACGGAAATGAAGGATTGTTGAATAGATTATTAATTTCCCCGATGGATATTTCTTCGGAAGCGAAAATGAATGAATAATTCATTTTCCTCAACGGATACTTCGTCAGAAGTGGAAATGAAGGATGATTGAATAGATTATTCATTTCCCTGATGGATATTTCTTCGGAAGCGAAATTGGATGGATAATTCATTTTCCTCAATGGATACTTCGTCAGAAGTGAAAATGAAGAATCAGGACAGGATTATTCATTCCCCAATGGATATTTCTTCTGAAGCGAAAATGAATGGATAATTCATTTTCCTCAATGGATACTTCATTAGAAGCGGAATCAATTCATTCATTTTCCTAACGGATATTTCTTCAGAAGCGAAAATGAATGGATAATTCATTTTCCTTGATGGATACTTCATAAGAACGAAAGAATGTGGATTTTGAATGGATTATTCATTTCCCAATGGATATCTCTTCAGAAGCGAAAAATGAGTAGCTAGTTCATTTTTCCTCAATGGATACTTCATCATAAACAGAAATGAATATAGATGGCTTTTGATTCTTGTTTAAGTTAACATATATGGGTCTGGGATAACATAAAATTCTCAAGTGATTTGGATAACGCTACAAAAAATAATACAATAAGAACACTTATATATAGGAAGTACCAATGACATATCCACCATGTTCTTATGATATTACAATCGCCTCGTCATCTATTCACTCTAGATTTTATGCCATCACACTTAACTGGACTCACTATGGTTTCCGTGCATCGAATCTCATAATTATGTGTGCACCCATAATTACTTAACTCGTTGCATAGTCTGCGTAGCTTATCTTGCCAAATGATAAATTATGGACATGGTCATAGAAAGATGCTTTGTTTCAACGATGGAAATATTGCGTGCATCTCACGTGTTTCACGCCAGCCAATAAGACTGTACGTTTTCCATTGATAGACGAGTTTATAGGTTTGGTAAAGAATGTGCGATCATATTGAGATGCATTAAGAGAGTTTGTTCAATTTCGTAAAGAATGAGAGTTTAGTAATTTGATATCTTGACACACATTACACATATAAGCACGTTAGTTTATAATTGAAATGTCACTACATATTAACTGAAAAAGTTTTGGATAACAACAGATTTCAAAATGTAAACTTCTAGTTGTTTATAACTGCATTATTGTTGGCACGGGGCTCGTTAACTCCAGCGTTAGGAGCATGTCCCTGAACATGGTTGTTAACAACTTGGTTTTGTGTAGCAGCAACTCGGAAAACGTTAGCTGTATGACCAATAAGCCCACAATTTAAACATTTGCAGCATTGTACATTGGCATGATGATGAAGGTTACATTGCACAGAGGTGCAGTTCCATTGTATGGTTTTCTAGCAGGGGGTTATGCTGGTTGGTTGGGAGCAGCTTGGTTAGGTCGAGTAACCACAACAAGGTTTTGTGATGCCTTACGCTTCTTTGACCTTTTTGAAGGTTCAACTTTGGTTTCTTTGGGTTTCTCTTGTGTGGTTTTAGCAGCTTGTTCCTTGTCGCCTTTCTGAAACAATTTCCCTATTCTGATTTGAGACTCAGTCAGGGTAGCAGAGAGTTCGATAGCCTGTCGAACGGTGGTAGGGTTGCCACAAGTTACAATGTCCCGAACGGGGTCAGGCAGGCCATCAATGTATTTTTCGATTGCCTTGTCCAAAGGCGTAACCATTGCAGGACACAACAAGCTTAGTTCCTCATATTGGTCAGTTTAGGCACGATGTTCTTCACTATCTTCTTTTAAGATCATGGAATTCATCTTCAAGTTCCCTTTCCTCATGGCGTGGCAGAATTCTTTCATTATGAGAGCTCGAAGCTCTTCCCACGTTTGAGCCATCGCTACCTCGGCACCCATGTCCCTTTTCACACCATTCTACCATGTAAGCGCTCTCTTTTGAAAGACACTTGAAGCAAACTCTACCTTGTGTTCATTAGGACACTGCACATAACGAAAAGTGCTTTCGATACTTTTGAACCATTGTAGGAGCCCAGTAACTCCCTCGGACCCATAAAACTTGAGTGGTTTAGCTGAACAAAATTGTTTATAGTTGCACTGAGCAGGTGCATTGTTGTTGTTATTGTTATTGTAAGCTTGATTTAGTTGGGTCACAAGGTTCGGAAGTATAGCGGCCATTTGTTGCGCAATTAAAGCCGCCATTTCGGCATCTTGAGCAGTATTGCGACGAGGAGGCATTCTAAAAGAAAGGAAACATGAGAGAAATGTGTGAGATTGACATTGAATAAACGGAAGGGATATTAAAAATCTCAACGAGGTTTAAGGATTACGACCATTTGTTTGTTACTTAAAACTAACAAATGACATTGTAACTAATCAAAGTAAATGGGTTTTTATAATGTATCGCGAAGACACGCTTTAGCCTATAAGTGGACATTCACCCCAAGAGTCCCCAGGTAAGAGTGACTAGTCCGATAATGCGGATTTGTACGCACACTCTAGGCCTTAGACAGAAAACTCAGGGTACAAGCACCCACCCTTCCAGATTGCACGTGTTCACATTAATGAAACCCAAACTTTGACGAGATTTTTAAAACTTTGAGTGCATGCAGCCAAAAACAAATCATCTAAGGATAGATGATTGATTTTATAAAACGAATTTGTAATTTGTGAAAATGTTTTGGTAATCACCTATGAATAGGTGATGGTATTGTTTTAAAATCTAAACGCAAGTAAACTCGCGTTAGGGTCCTAGAAAGGTTATAGTCTAGGTCAAAGCATTACTAATAACCTAATTTCCTATAACCATTGGCTCTGATACCAATCTGTAACACCCCAAAACGCGTAGTACAACACACGCGGCGGAAACACTTGGGGAGTCACGTTACAAATTGTTTCACAACAAATGGTATTTGAAAATTTGTTTGATTGAATTATTTAATAACATTGTCTTGGAATACTTGAAATGAAATACAATCAAATTTGTCTTTCATATTTTAAAGTCACTAAAGCCAAGTCCGTCCTATGTGAAGCATGCTCAAATCAAACAGAAGCACCTGAAACACATGTGAAAATAGGTACGTCAGCATAAAAATGCCTGTGAGTAACATAGGTTTTTGTTGATGAGGATTCATAGCTTTGATTTGTTAAAAGAAATGTTTAACTAAAAGTAGCCAATGAACCTTTGTAAGAATGTTTTCTTTTGTAAAATCATATGAAAATCAAATGATTAAAAAGAACGATGCATGGTTAACTTAATAACCAAAGTATGTCTTTTGTAAAAGTAGTCATGTCTTAGTATGAAATGTGTCGTGTCTTTGTATAAAAAGTGTTATATGTAAAACAATGCCTTGTGAAATTATCTCATGTCTTTGTATAAACCAAATGTTATCTATAAAATAATGTCATGTGTATCAATGTCAAGTAATATCCAGTGTCTTGTATGGTAAGTAAAAAGTCTTTACTCAAACCACATGTAATAGTGTCATGTTTAACCAAATGTCTTATAACCGAATGTCGTGTACAAAACAATGTCTTTGAATAAACAAACGTTTAAATCAGAAGTTATGTTTTGAAAACCATTACTTCTATGGATATAAACATTTATGTGGTTTGTTATTCGAATATATTCAAGTTTTGTCATCTGTCGAATAAACCCTTATTAGGACAAAGGTTTATCAATTGTTCATTGGATTCTGTCATTCCACATTGGATACTTCCAAACAAACTAGGAAGCGGGGATGAGGTTATGAAACCTATGGTAACATGACATAATACCGGTCGGCGGGGTAATGCTTATGAATGTATTTTGTTTCGTTCAACATACCAAAATGTCATATCTATGTAAGCATGTCATGTAAATTGTCTTTGTAACCATGTACTAGAAAAGTGTTCATGAAATCAAGGTGCTAGATATACTTAGTCAACATATGAAGCAAAAAGGATCCTTGAAATCAGTACGCTAAGTATGCTAAGTCAGCATCAGAAGCAAAATGCAAGTAAAATCTTACTATATGTACTATGTAATCAAAGCATGTATAATGTCAGGAAAATAAGAAAGTAGTTATATGTACATGTGTATCACCCCAAGACATTTGGAAATGTAAAAGAGGGGACTATGTACTCACTTGGGATTGCAAGAATGTCCTTTTTCAAGAAGATAAACAAAGCTCAAGAGTCCGAGGATTCAAGTGAGTCCTAATATCGGATAACTATGTTTATATCGGTACTTTGATCGGAGGATTTGGATAGAATGAAGCCTTATAAACCAAATGAGTGTTGGAACTCATATGAAATGGTTTAATAAAGTTAACATTCTGATTTGGAAATGATCCTAAGTGCTTTTGACCCATTATGACTTGTTAAGGTAGTTTACGCTACTTTAACGGGTCATTTACGTAAACCCGTGATCGGATGGTTAAATATATGCTATGATAAGTTTTAATTGCTCAAACATGTTTAACAATATTATAACATCAGTGTATAATTCAAAAGTTGGATTGCATATGCTTAAATTGGATTTATGCGCAAAAAGGGCGTTTTGGTCATTACAAAGGGCATAACTAGCGACTTAACATAACACTAACCAAAAGATGTGACCATAAGGTATAACCTCAGGGGGTTATTCCCTATACAACTATGGTCACAAATATGTGTTTGGTCGGATCCTAAGATCGACTAAACGGGTCGAATTCGAAAGTCAAAGCGGTGGTCAAGACCGCTCGACTTACGACCCTAAACAAGTACTAAACTAAAATTACGAGTTAGACATGTCAAAACATGTCTAACTAAGTTATAAAACTGATTTGGTATCAAAACTTAGTGTTTTGATACCCGGAAATAGTTTCGTCACAAATGCCCATAATGCGCATTTTGACCTAAACATTGACTCGTCCTTCGACTAGTAAACGTGGTAGTCAGTAGGCGTGATCGCTATGGATCATAAACTTCGTGATTACGATCACATTACAAAGTTCAATTGAACTTTGATTTGACCAAAAATGGTCAGAACTGAAAGTCAAACAGAAAGTCAAACTGTTTGACTTTTACTTCAAAATAGCTAAAAGAAATGAACAAGACTAGGAGAGAGCACTTACTTGTGTTGGAGAACACTTGAAGAGCTCAAGAAAACTTAGTATGAGGCCTCCAAAAGATGGAAGCAAGCTCCAAGAGAGTGGGAGGGAGAAACAATGAAATGGGCAAGTTGAAATGGGTGATGATCAAGGGTATTTATACTAATCTTGGAGCTCCCAAATCATGACAAGTGTTGATCCAGGTGTTAGAGTATGGATTAGTGACCCTCCAGGTGTTCAAAGTAGGTTAAATGTGGCAAAAATCGCGAGCTGGATTAATGACCCTCCAGGTATTTGCAACATTCTGCTGAGCTGGGGAATACTTACGGACCATATGGGTTTATGCCTTACGGTCCGTAAGGCCCTTGCAGGGGCAGAAGTTTCAAAAATACAGTTTTGGCCCCTGAACTTGTATTTGTCGTGTTTTGGCACTTTTAACACCAGTTAACTCATTTTTTAAGCTATATAAGTATGTTAAAGCATAGGGAACTTGAAATATGTCTAAAAATCCTGGATGTCAGTTCGTTCGGATGTACGGTTACGCGTTTCGCTTAATTACGAAGACCGCTTTAAATAACGAGAAAACGACCAAAATTGTACAACGAATGATATTTTTGCATTCCAATCATTAAAATACAAGATTTTAATGAATAATAGTTTTTTGTATGTACGTACGTGTTCCGTATTAAGAAATACGTGAATCGGCATACTTTCACAGAATTTGCAAACTAGCCCCTGAAGTTGCATAAGCATGTTTTTGCCATACCGAAACCCTCAAAACTTATTTCTAAGCTATGTAAAGGATATTTAGTGTATGTTTAGCTTATGTCACTATTCTGGAATATATGTTGCGTTAAACTGATTACGTTTACGTAACAATTTACGTATAACTTTCCAGAAATTGTTTAAGAGCTTGATTTTGAACAAGGATTGATATTGTGCAATTGTTATGGATAAATTTAACAATTCAATGAATAAAACACAAGTTTGTATTGCTTATGAAATTGTTCGTGATTTGATAATGACAACAGAAGGCATAGTTGTCACAGTTACCTCTTAGCTTGTACTTACAACACAAAAGAACCCGTTAGAAGGGGCCAAAGACCGGGGTCTCTAAACCACACTCCAATGCTCAAAGTTAGTAACCTTTTCAAGAATAATGTATAAACATAAAGCATAGATGTATGAGTAAGTATAAGAGAGATTGATGATGCTTAGGGAGTTCGTGGTTGAGATCCAGCGCTTGCTAGCTGCTGTGGTGATTCCAGGTAACATAGCTCGTGACTAGGAGCTTCTGGTGTAGTCCCTCAAGAGCTCGTGACCTTAGAAACTCCGAGGGAAAGCAGCTCAACCTAGTGGATTGTGTTCTTAAGAGAGAGTATGTGATTCTAGAGAGAGAATGAGATTCTAGAGAGAGGGAGAGTAAATGGCTGGAATGTCCAATCCAAAGTGGGATGAATGAAATAGAGGGTGGACCCTCTATTTATAGGCATGTTACTCTTAAACCCAATGGGCTTGGTTGTGATGGCTTGGCTGGCCACCAGGCTTGTTCTCTTGTTTGGGCTGTAAAGCTCCCGACAAGGAGCTTCTAGCTTCCTGCTTCCAGGCTTTGTTGAGTGGGAGCCTCTGGGCACCCACGTCATCAGGCCCCCCAGTCACAAGTAGTCGTGACTTAGTTATGGGTGGTTGTGACTCATAAGTTATATGGTCAAGGATGAAGCTTCCAATGATAAGTTATGTAGGCATAAAGCTTACTGAAAGAAGCTGATATCTGAAGTTGTTAGCGACCAGCTTTGAAGTTATTATGAGAAGCGATCATTTTTTAAGCTTATCGGGAGAAGCTGTCATATGTGAAGCTTATCGGGAGAAGCTATCAGGAGAAGCTTATCGGGAGAAGCTTTCAGGAGAAGCTTATTGTCCTATATGAAGTGTCTATGTTTCTTATGGGGCTTATTTGCTTCTAATTTTTTAAGCTTGGTGTGAAGCTTTTGGGCTTGTCTTGAAGCTTTTGAGCTCTTTGGCTTCCTTTGATGTTTTAACGATTCTAAGCTTCTGTCACAAGTTTGTTTAGTTGTCTTAACAGCCTGGTGTGGCAGCTTGCTTGATTTTGTCATGATGGGATAACATAGTAGGAAGGCTACGATTTCTTCGGGGCAGCATATAAGCTTTGTTCTTTATAAGGGACGTTTCTAGCTTACAAGGGTGTCTAAATGTCCATGCTTAGATGGAATTATCGCGTTAATGGACTTCACTACAGGCAAGTAGTGGCCTTGAACATAAGTTCTAATGGTTCACTATGTGCCTTGTATGTTGTTGATTCCATAGCCTAATTGTTCATGGTAAGCCCTATTTATGTGAGCGTCTTGGTTGCGCATCCCAATGACCTTTTTTTTGGTAAAGGGTTACCCCTGTAAATTCTATATAAAGACAACCGCCAATTAAGTACAAGTAGTGAGATGAGCTCCACACTAAATGGGACATGCCCCAAATATAATAACAATCAAACAACTCAACCAAGAAAACAAGTAAACTAGCCTACCACTGATCAGATTATATGATTAATAAAGTAGACAAAAACTTATTAACAATAATCATCAGCCGCCATCATCGAAAATGAAAGTTTCGCCCGAGGACAGCCAGCTGATCAACCGAACCATAAATCTATCCATTGGAGACCTTTGTAGAAGAGGTGCTTACCCCTGGTTTTTCTGGCTTTTGGATGCCTATCGTTTCATCATACACCACCACATCATCATCATCCAAATCGTCATTACTTTGCAGCCCCGTAGTTCTCTTCATTCCAGTATTGAGCGCACTAAAAGGGTTGTATTCCCAACCATTTTCGTGTAGTTCAACGGCTTATATTCAAACTTTGGCTTTTGATTATTAACCAGAACCCCACTTTTCCTAGCCGATTTCCTATTTGTGACTTCAATGTAGCCATCCCCATCTACTGTAGGAGTTTTAGGAGGAACTTTTGATGTAGAGATAACCTGTTTAGGACAAGCTCCACTATCATGACCAAAGACACAACAATGAGCACATCTTGGAGGCTTCCACTCATACTCCACCTTAACCTTCTCCGTAACATATTTTTCCCCATCCAACTAAGGAATAGCCATAGTTATCATCTCCTTAAGTTCGTGTTCAGCTGAAATTTCAATAAGAGCCCTTGCATAGGAACTCCTTCCCCAGTTATCAGAACACATAGAAGTAGTGTAGGAGTCAAGCAACCTAGGAGAACCAATTTTTGAGGCCAACATGCTCAAACCATCATCTGTATAAGCTGCAAGAGGAACATCATGCAGTTTAACCCAAACTGCAGCTTTCTTGATATCTTCCTTTTTGAGGGTAGTAGTAGGGGTCCATGTATTCAGAAAGATAGGTTTGCTACGGATCAGCCATGGTCCTCCCTCAAGCACATCAAGCATACCCTTCTTATCAGCAAACTTGAAGAAAAAGAACCCATTTGCATTCATCATGGTCTTTTGAAGCCCGTATTTCCTCCAGTTCATTCGCACAAAATGCTCCACAATTGGATATGCAACTCTATCTCCTATGAAGTACCCGAAAATTGTGAAAGCTAGTTTATCTTGAATAGCTTTCACTGATTCCCTAGGGATAACACATCTACATCTTGTTGCTTATCCAAACACTCCAAAAAATGGAAATTGACTTGCTTTTTGGACGTACCAGCTTGTAAGGACTCGACATATGAACTATGTTCCACATTCACAACATTGTTAACAGCCGAATTGCTTCCAACCTGGTCTTCCTTCACAGATTGCATACCCGTAACACCCAAATCAGGTTTTTCAATTACAAACGTCCCACGGCGAGGAATTAGAGGCACACCATCTATATTCACCACTTTCCTAGTAATACCCCCATCTTTCAAATCATAATCCGGATGAAAAGTAACCTTCTTAGCTGATGTAGGAGTTCCTACCATTTCACCAAATCAGATTAGCGGCTACCTTCAAACCCTAGTATGCCCCAAAAAGAAACCTGGTCCTCTTTGCCGTCAAACCCTAGCAAGATCAAAGTGAATCAGCCGTCAAACCCTAATTTGCGACCAAAGAAAAGGGCAGCCGCCAAACCCTAATTTGCGGCAAAGAAACCTTATCTTCGTGAAACCCTAATCGTTCTTCAACAAGATCAAATCAGGTGCAAACGAATCAGACCTTTAACAACAATTTAATACCATCTATTTCAATACAACCCCAACAAAACGAACGAATGCAGCAAGAAACCAATGTCGGCCAAGAACAACCAAAATTAAGAGCGAAAAATGTAACCCTAATGATTAAAGACGAATTAATTGGTGAATATATTGAATTGCAGGCATGTACAAAGAATCAGTTGACCCTAATCAAACAAACAATCCCCATAATCATCCAATAAACACGACTTTAGGTCAAGGAAGATGGGGGCGCCTCATTCCTTAGTTAGACTCTAAAATTTAGGTCTTCATCCCAATGACCTTTGGAGCTTTGTTCTAGCCCTTTTCTTTTTACTAAACAAGAGCTCACGGGTTTTGTTTATAAATGAAGCAGCTTACCTTCCCCAAAATATTTTGGTATTTGAAGTGTTGTGGTGTTGATGTAAGCAATGTACCAAGCAGGAAGAAGTGAAGTGTGTGTAGGAATGAGCTTCTTGTGTGTGCATGATGCATGTTGGTGATCTTATCCTATTTGGTTGTAAGCTCCTTTCTTATAAAGGTGAGCTTCTTGCTCTTGGAAGTGAGCTTCTTTTATGCAAAGGTAAGTTGCAATACGCTGAGCTTCTTTATACCAAGATAAGCTTCTTGTTAATGGAGGTTATTTTCTTTCAATACCTACATGAGAGGTTTCCTTTCAATGAAGTGTGAGACTGAGTCTCTTTCTTCTTTTTATATTCAAGTTGTCTAGATATGTGGATAAGCTCCTTATTTTAGAAGCTTATGCCTGATCATAGTTGTTTGATACAAGAAGGTCAAACTTTGCTTGAGTTAGGTATTGCTTATTGTGCTTGCCTATGTCTCTATTTTATGACATCTTTGTTGGCGAGGGTGTATCTATTTTCATTATGACTGAAAGCCCACTCGAATCAATGTAGTTTGTTGACTTCAAGGATTGATTTGTTGTTTTTCTAGTGAGTTAGATTCATGTTATGTTATTTAGAAGCCTTATATGGCTCCATTTGATGTTGTGTAAGCTTAGGTAAGCCTTTTGTGACAAGACTTCAATGAATGAACTTCCTTTGGGATTTAACAATGTTTAGTTCATTTCTTTGCTTATGAGCTTGTATTTATTTGTTTTCTTACAAGGAAATAAGCTATGGTTGTGCTTATTTTGTTTTTCGTAAAGAAACTGGAAGGAGCTTCTTTTTGTTTTTACACTTGTATTTTATTTTTGTGATATTTTGTTTTTTTATCAAACTTGTGTTTGGCATGTGTCATAGGGGAACTTATGTTTTAGTTTCCCTTTGACAGTTGTTTTTGCAATGTCTTTATCCATCAGATTGAAACTAAGTGTTGCAGTCACTCAGTTTGAATCTTCTATAAAAGAACCGTTGCAAGTTGTTGTAGTTCTATCGCTTTTCTAGTCCACATTTCATTTTTATTGTTATGGTATATTGGACATAGGCTTTGTATGTTTTATACGTTTGGCCTAAGAAGCTGAATTGGTGTGAGGTGCTTACCCTCTTTCATGGACTTGTTTTTCTTTTTGTTTGTGGGTCCATAGAGTCGTATTGTTTTAAGGACTCACCCTTTATATAGGAAGATATAGCGCCTTGTTCCCTGTTGAGCGATATGGCCTAGGAGCTCATCCCTTTTTCATGGGTAGATATAGCGTCGGATCCCATGGAGCTTTGTTTGGATGAGCTCACCCTTAGGATAGAACAAGGATAATTTTTTAGCAAAAGTGTTATCTGTTTCCATTAGACGAATGTAGCCAAGTACACGTTTGATTTCGTCATTACATTAGTCATTCAGACTATGAATTTTTTGAGGTGCTTCCCATGCCAATGTCTTGGTACCTTCTTGCTATCAGGTGTCTCAAGTTTCTAGGGACCTCCCATGTGCACTTCACCAATAAAATATGGGCCTTCCCATTTTGGGCCCATCTTTCCCAAATCCTCTTGTCTACTTGCCTCATTGTTTCTGAGTAACAATTCACCAGGTTTGAAGGCTTATTTCTTGACCCGTGCATTGTAGTAGGCTTCCATTTTTTGTTTGTATCTTGCTTCACGGATCAAAGCAGCTTCCCTGGCTTCTTCAAGTAGGTCGAGGTTCAATAAGTATTTCTGAATCATTGTAAGTGTTATCTTTTCTTGAGCTTCTTAGTTTCTTAACTCCGATCTCAGCTGGTACCACAGCTTCTGAGTCGTATACGAGGCTGTAGGGGGTCTTTTGGTGGCTTGTTTTTTTCTAATGTGCGAATGGCTTAGAAAACGCTGGGAAGCTCCTCTACCCATTGTTTTCCATATATTAAATTAACAAAATGATACCAGGAAGAAGAAAAAGGGAGCTTCTTCTTTACTTGAGTAGGGCTTTTTGTGACATTTATGGGGATTCGAGCATGTAACAATATCCGAACGATTTAACAATCAATGAAATTTTTGTGTCTTATTTATGAGATTTGTATTTTTATCATGACAATTGCATGTATTCGATTCTTGCACAATTCCGAACTCTTAAACAACTTCTGGAAGTGAAATCGCCAACTATTATGCAAACGTAATCAGTTTAATGCGACGTACAGTCCGGAATAATGACATAAGCTAAACATACCCTAAATACCCTTTACATAACTTAGAAATAAGCTTTGAGGGCTTCGGTATGGCAAAAACAGGCTTATGCAAGTTCATGGGCTATTTTGCAAATCTGCGAAACTATGCCGACTCGCGTATATCGTTATCCGGAACATGTATGCACATCCAAAAATTTTTTGTAATCATAAAAATCTTGCATTTTAGTGATTGGAAAAATATCATTCGTTGCGCATTTACGGTCATTTATGCGTTCGTTACGATTTCTGTCGTAATTAACCAAAAACTGCGACCGTACGACCGAACGAGCCGACATCCACAACATTTCCAAGCATATTCAAGTTCCCTATGCTTTAACATCCTTGTAAATCCTAAATTTTGGGTTAACGGGGGTTAAACGCGTCAAAAACACCTTAAACGTGCTGCAGGGACCTGTTCTGCCAATTCTGAAACTTTGGAATCCCACGCGCCACGCGAGAGACTCACCCAAATCTCCCGAGATGCGCGGGGGATGCCTAGTTACAGCAGAAAATGGTAGACATCTATTTTACAGCCTTGAAACCCAAGAATTTGTGTTCTCCAAGTTCTAGCATGGTCTTGACACGTCTTTGAACATGTGGAATGATCCTAGAATGATCCTTGAGAGTTGTGATCATCAAATTCATCCTTCACAACTGTAAATAGATCCTTGATCTCACATTTCAGCTTGCTCATTCCTCCTCTTTCTCTCTATAACTCTAAGTGGAGACTCCCATATTGTTGGAGGTCTCCCATCTGAGTTTTCTAAGTCTTTTTCTTCATCCTTGGCTACCTTGAGCACAAGTAAGTGTTCTAACTTAGCCTTGTTCATTCATTTTAGCTATTTCAAGCTAAAAGTCAAACAGCGTTTGATTTCAGCTTTGACCATTAATTCATCAAAGCAAAGTCCAATTGGACTTTGCAACGTGATCGTAATCACGAGGGTTATGGTCCTTAGAAACCATGCCTATTGATTACCACGTTTTCTAGTCGAAGTGACGAGTTAAAGTTTCGGTCACAAGTGAGCATTATGTGCATTTTGCGACGGAAACATATTTGGGTATCAAAACGCTTTGTTTTGATATCAAATCAGTTTTCTAGCTTAGTTAAAAATGTTTTAACATGTTTAACTCGTCACTTTTAGTTCAGTGCAAGTTTAGGGTCGTAAGTCGAGCGGTCTTGACCACCGCTTTGACTTTCGAATCCGACCCGTTTGGTTGATCTTAGGATCCGTCCAAACACATATTTGTGACCATAGTTGTATAGGGAATAACCCTATGAGGTTATACCTTATGGTCACTTCGTTTGGTTAGTTATATGATAAGTCGCTCTTACGAACTTTATAAATGACCAAAACGCCCTTTTTCGCATAAATCAACTTTAAGCATAAGTGATCAATGTTTTGACATATAAACCGATGTTGCAACTATAATAAACTTATTTTGGCATATTAGACTTATCATAACATATATCTAACCATCCAAACGCATATTTACGTAAATAAAACGTTAAAGTAGCGTAAACTACCTTAACGAGTCATAACGGGTCAAAAGCACTTAGGAATCTTTTCAAATCAGAATGTAGACTTTGCTAAACCATTTCGTATGAGTCCCAACACTCATTTGGTTTACAAGACCTCATTCTATCCAATCCGCCGATTAAAGTCCTGATATTTACATAGTTATCCGGTTTTATGACACGTTTGATTTCTCGGACTTTTGAGCTTGTTTGATCTTTTATTCAAGGTTATTTTGCAACCCCAAGTGAGTACATAGTTCCCCTCTTTTATGCTTTCTAAATGTTTTGGGGTGATTCATATGTGCTAAACCATTTTCAAGTTTACAAAACAAAAGCTATGTTTTATATAAACACGACGATTTCAATAATGTGAACGAACTTGTTGGTGCGTTGTATTCATGACACGAATGACATTCATTAGCTTTGGCTAAGCCGACCAGTAGTAAGTTATGGTACCATAGGACTGACAATCCCATTACCAAGGTTCCCGGTGTTTGTGGGGAAGCTTGGGGAACGACCGAAACTGTTTACTTTAACAAACCCTTTGGTGGTTTGTTATTGCAATTTAAAGATACCCTTTGGTGGTATAGACGAGTCAACACAGGTTTGAATGTATTCACCAAAACGACTAAAAGTTTTCACAATTAAAAACAAGGACGATTTGTTTACACGAACAATGGACGAATGGTTTATGACACGAACGATGGACGATTGGTTTATGACATGAACAATGAACGATTGGTTTATGGTAAGTGATTTAGATAACGGAACATGTGTAATGTGATAAAAGGATGGTGGATACGCCGCTGGTACTTCCTATGTATAAGTGCTTTTATCGCATTACATTCGTGGCGTTAGTTGCACCACTTGGAACAAAGGTTTTCAACAATGACACACAATGATTTTCAATTAAAGATATAAATCATACAAAGTTTCTTCAAGACATTTTATTACTCGAATTTACAAAACAAATGTTTTGGTCAAGATTCATGGCTATAAGTCTTTTATAAACTATAACTAACTGGTTTTAGTTGGTTAGTTATCATTGCAATACTAATTACCCTTTGTTAACAAGGTTTTCAATTAACGACTCTAGTAGTCGACGAGGTATTGCAATACATATACAAGGCCATGAATTTGACATACTCACAAAAAACTATGTACTCGCCGGCATATTTTTGCTGACTCGTTTTCACATATGTTTTAGGGAACAATGCTTGATGTTGATGTATGCTCACTTAGGATCGGACGCGGACTTAGTGCCTTAAAATATGAAAGACAATAGTTTATTTAGTTTGTTTTAATTTCCAAGACAATGTAACTACAGAATTTCAATTTCAATAAAACATAACGTTAATTACCACGTGTTATTGAAACAATCTGTAAGAAACGTGACTCCCCGACGTTTCCGCCGCGGTTTGTTGTTTTTACGCGGTCGGGGTGTTACACTTTTTGTGCAAGAATGCCAATTGTTCGTGCTAAATGCTCAGCTTCTTAGTAAGAAGGATAAATTTTCATGTTAGAAGGTCACCTTCTTTGCTGACAACGACCAGCTTCTCCAGTATGATAATAATTTGTTCTTATCAGTCCTAGTTAGCTTCTTTGCTTCTAGTAGAAGCATCAGTAGCTTCTTGTAAGGTTAAAAAGTTTTCCGTTTGGTGCTTGCATAAGATAAAAGTACCTCGTAACAATGCTAAATAATGCTAGGTGTGAGGATTTATTTATTGGTGCTTGATAACAAGCGTTGATATTCATATAAGGTTGCCTTATCCCTATTGCTAATATAGTGTATGATTATTTTGGATCATTCATTTTATAAGGTAAACTTGTGGCGATATTAACACAAAGAAGCTTTCTTAAGATTGGGGAAGCCCTTTTTATCATTAGGCACTTTAAACTAGATGAAATGGAGGTATGACTTGTTTAGTGACATAGTTCATCAACGTGGTGTGTAATTTGTGGAGAGTTAATAAGTAAAAGTTCAAGGGATTAGTCTATTTACCTCTTAGACGATCAATTATTTAAGGCTTCGACCATTGAGGTTTTTGGGAATCTTATACCCGTGCTTCGATGTTGAGAAAATCTCCTAATTAACGTATTTTGATGACATGGCAGGCTACTTCTTTGATTCCTTAGGAAGCTTCAATGCTTCAGCAGACTATTTGAGGAAGCTGCTTCTATGTATCCGCAAGCTACTATGGCAGGTTGCTTTGTTGAATCCTTAGGCAACTTCAATGCTTTAACAGACTGTTTGAGGAAGCTGCTTCTATGTATCCACAAGCTACTATGGCAGGTTGTTTCTTGTCTCCGTAAGGTGCTTACATGTATCTATGGATTGTACTTACAAAGAAATTGGTTATAATCTTTGGTGTTACCAAGTTGTATTAGTGCCTTGGCATTTTGCTCGTATGCTTCTTTAGTTAGTCGGTTGTCATGATATTCTGACCATAGCTCGAAGCTTCTCTGTTTATTTCGGCGAGCTACTTGTTTCTTCCACAAATTGTTTCTTGTGGATTGTTATTGTGGTTTTATGCCTTATAAGCTTCGTGGGTTTTAATCGTCTTCCTGAGATTATACACTTGATTATAGTAGTGTAGGTATCCAGGCTTGTATTTTGGTTTGAATGTCATTGTTGCCATGAAGGTCCTTTAGCAATGCATTTTGATTAAACACCTTTAGCGTGTGAGTTAAGTGCTTTACTTTGAAGTTTTGTCGAGGTTCAATTATGTTGTAGCAAGTTGCTTCGGTGATTGAGAAAGCTTCTTTGGTTGACCTTGACCTCGTAGGTTTAGCTTATACTAGATTCTTTGTAGAAGGTCTAGCATGTGTTGCTCTTTAGCTAGCTTGATAGCTTCTTCTAGCTGCAAGAAGCAACATTAATGTTGGAGGGAAACATATGCATTATCCTTCTTAATGATTCTACTTTGAGGCTTCTTTGGTTCCCAAGAGGCGAATCTATTTGCTTACTTGTTCCTGCTTACTCCTTGGATGTAATCGCATCCGCAACAATATGCTTGTGACTGTGTTAGCAGTAACCTCGACATGTGTAGTTGCTCACCTTCTAGTCCTTTTAGCTTATAGGTTTCTTAGAAAATGGGAGTTTAGGTACCTATATCAGCCCCCAGTCATAAGTAGTCATGACGTAGTTATATGTGCTTGTGACTTAGTACCCTTTCCCTTCAATTTTGAACCTCTTCTTTATGAGCTTCTTCTTGGAACTTATAAGCTTGTAATTTTGTTGAGTTTCCAAGCTTCCAAGCTCCATTTATTGTTTATGAAGTTGTGACACTTCCTTTGAAGCTTCTAAGCTCATGAGCTTCTTTTGCTATTTAAGAAGCTATTAATAAGGTGCTTAAGAGGATTTACGATTGTTTCAAGAAAACCATTGAATTGGAAGCATGCAAAGCGTACCAATGATGCATTGAACATGTGACCCTATTTAGCATTGGTCGTTCTTGCGAATATGCGCAACTGTTAGTTTGTGTACCTCATTCTTCGGAGGTGTCTTCGTGTTTCGTATGCAAATTAGAGTTTGGACGTGGTAAGGATAAGGTAGCTTCTAAGTAATTATAGCTTAAATAATTCATTTGGCTTTTGATGACTTGCTCTTGTTGTTTCTCACTATGGCTTATGACCATCGTTGGTGATTAGCTTACTTGCTTTATGCTTAACACTGCCATGTGTGTGTTCCTTGCCTGAGGTTGCTATTAGAGACTCTGTGAGAGTAGCAAGAAGCTTGATGGCTCATTGGTTGAGTTAGCTGTGACGGTTGTCCAATGATGTGCAATTAAGCTTCTAGGGTCATAATAGGTGGAAACTTGTGAAGTTATCTTTTGTGCTCCTTAAATCAACGTAGGTGAGGACCTACTAAGTTGATTATCGTTTGGGCTTCCAAGATCACGTGAGGTAATGAACTTGAAAGTTAACATCCTTATAAGTTTCTAAATGTTGCATTAGGTGAGGAGCTACGAGGCTAATTGCTTCTAAGCTTCCGGGGTTACATCAGGTGGGAGCCTGAGAAGCTTGCTTACTTCTTAGCTTCTAAGGTCACGTTAGGTAAGGACCTGAGAAGCTGGTTACATTTGGGCTTTGAGGTCATAATAAGTAAGGACCGGAGAAGCTATTTTTCATTCTAAGGATTTATTTTTTTCTTATCAAGTAAAGAGCGAGACTTGCCTTGGAAGCGTCTTAGAGAGAAGTTTGTGCTAAATGGTAAGGTATGTGGGAACTTGCTTTATAATCTTCTCAGTGGGCGAGCCTGACTTTCACTCATTTAACAACTCCTTAGCCGAAGAAGGTATCTTTTATTCTTTTAGAGTTATTTGTCTTTTTAATGGGAAGCTGGGCATCTGCCCTAGGTGATGTGCTTGTTCCCTTAAAGGATTATGTTGTATGATTTTACGAAAGATTTTTTTTCCTTAGGAAATGCTTGTTTAGCTCGTGTGTTTGAGATGTTGAGTTGCGGACCACCTTACCTTCTTTGCTTCCAGCTGGAAGCTTCCTGACGTAAGCTGTTTTAGTAACTTTGGTAACTTCTGGCCTATCTTGTATTGACAATGTAATACCCTTACCAATATTTAACGGTTTTCTTATAAATTTAGACTAAAAATGTGTATTAACGATTACACATACTTATGAAAATACGGGTTTATTTAAAACATTTTCATATTGAAACAACACAACATAATGTAAATGAGTTCGTCATTTAAAAATGACGAGGAAACGTAGTGCGGAAGCTTGTATCTTTGATCGTGTTCGGTTCTTCATCGAGCTTGATCGTCACCCGGTGCTTCAATTCATTACCTATATTTCATAAATTATGAAATACGTTAGTTATAATAAGTTTATAACATAATCAAATAGACCTGAAGGCCCAAACATTTGGGCTGTGACAATTCATCTGGGTTATATCTAACTGATAACCCATATGACCAAGTAACTCATCTGGGTTACGCCTTATTAATCACTGATAACCCGTATGACCAAGTAACTCGCCTGGGTTGTGCCTTATTAATCACTGATAACCCATATGTAACTCGTCTGGGTTGTGTCTCAAAATTAACTGATAACCCAGACATAGATTTAACAAGTATGCGCTACAGAACTTGACCATTTTCCCCCTTTTAGTAAAAGTTGCGTAACTTCTCTGATATTTATCCGCTTAGCTAGAAACTTGTTTCTAGTTGACCGTAATACATTTGTCTATATTATTAACCCAAAATCCTCAACTCGGATTAATACCTTTCATGAATTACGCAACCAATACCCGCTTTATGCGCATTTTCATTTTGACCCGTTAAGGTATTTAAACACTTAAGCTTAAATCTAACTCCTTCTTTTCTTACTTCTCATTTCCACACTAAGACTTTTATTGTCTCCCACCACAACTGTGATTGTAGTGGATTTGTTATAGTAAATCATATATTTTCGAATTCTACCCTTCGGATTGACAATTACAAAGATCCGTTATGAGGCATTAAACCAAAATGGCTTATGCTGTTTGCTTTTACACTACCGAAAGAGTGTACTTACTTATAAAACTCATTCTAAACTACCATCAAGAGTCGTTTGCTTGATCTATCATTTGAGTACGTTTTGGTCAATTTTAGTCTTTTTTACGACGACAGAACTTTATAAGCGTAATCTGACCCAGTAGCTCTTTTAACTATAATCTATTTAAAATCATTATGTTTCTAAGAACATGATGTTTACAATTTAAATTTTTAGATATACCTTACTTTAGGTAATCCAATGTTCACTCATGACTCGTTTAACGCTCACCGGACCTTAAGTCCTCTTTGAAAGTTTGACCCATTACACATACCTGGCTCGGGTCATAAATTTACCTATTTTAATACCTTGCTCTATTGATTGCTAATTAATAGCAATGCAAGTCATACGCTAACTTCCTGTGAACACAAAACTCAACAAGCGATCATTAGTCACTATTGTCAAATGGTGATGACATCACCATTTGACCCTTTGGCTTAAATGACTATTTTATCATTATGAGGTGGTATTTATTTATCATCTCACCATTTAGTCCATTTCGGTTTACACCGTTTGCTCATATTACTTAAAGTCGTACCTTAATTCGTCGACCCATTATGGTCTTTGCCATAGGGTGTCTTTTTTTAGAATTCAATATTTATTCGTCAACTTGTGACCAAATTACCATTTCACTTATTCTTAGTCAATTACATAAATAGATGTACTATTTCAAAGGTGTAAGTTTCACTTACCTTGTATCCGATTATGCACTTTTTCCGCGTGCTTGATCCGTTTGACCCGCTTCTTTCCCAAGCCTCCACCTAGCTTGTTAAGCGTCAAACTATTACCATAATTCATAAGACGATTAGATTAGTCATCCTTACTTACGACTATTCCATCTTATGGATTTTATGTCGAAACTACTATTCGACTTCATCATTGGTTAGTTTGACTTTCAAAGGTCAACTATCTTTGATCATATGATATCCCCAATTAGGTTTAAATCTACATCATGTTTAGAACCCGTACTATTTCATATCACACGTAATTAGTCAAATTAGACAATTACGTGTTTCTTTCATAATTTCAACATATCAACATTCGTTTAGGCATTTTAATAAACACCTTGCGGGCATGATTTCTATACTTTTTCTATCTAGTTCATGGCTAATCTTTTTAACCAAGTTTCAATCATTAAATCAAACCCTTATGTCTAGCACTCATGAACTATATCAAATCTTGTTTCATAACATCAGTTTTTCACAATTTAGCATACAAATTCTTGTGTTCATCACTTTGTTCTAAAAACCCACTTAGCACATATATGGGTGATTATAAATTTCATAGTTTTCATCACTATATCCTCAAACTTTTAACTAGGGTTTACTCCTAGACATAGTTTCAACATAACAACACTCATACATTCAACATTCAAGCATGAATTTCAATTATGAGTGTTTATCAAAATTTCAAGTTATCACCAAATTACAAATTTTGACATACCTTTTGATCTCCTAGCTTAGGTGATCACGAATTTAGTTAAATCCCCAATTCTTGGCTTAATTTCTCTTTGATTTAGAGCAAATTAGTGAGTTTTAGGGTTTGAAGGGAAGAACCCTTTTCTCATGTGCATATGTCGACCAGAAACACACACTTGTATGTGTTTTTGGTGTAAGTTTTTTTTCTTTTATTAAAACCATTTTCAATTTTGCCCATTTTAGTCCCTCTACTTTTCAAGTTTATAAAAGAGGTTTACTAATCAAGTTTCTTTGTTGTTTTAAAAACAAACAACTAACTAGGTTAATTATTCCTAGTTACTTTACCTTCGGTTTATGACCGACTCATGTTTATATATATATATATATATATATATATATAATTTTATGTTTTTGGGGTGTTACAGACAAGCTGCTTTAGTAGCTTCTGACCATGAGCTGCTTTTATCTTTTTTATTGATTGATGCTTAAAAATAAACTTGTCTTTATTTATAAAGCAAACGTGTTTGAGTTGCCTAAGGCACCTTATATGTGGTTGTTCTTTGCCCAAGTATGGCTTGGTCACAGGCTTCATGTCTATTCTGGGTACATGTTTATCTTCTTTAGCGTAGTAGCTTCCAGGGTAGGCTTTTTGGCTTCAAGCTTCATGGCTTGTAGCTTCCGAGCATGAGCTTATAGCTTCTGAGCCTATAACTTTGAGTTTGTGGCTTGAAGCTTATAGCTTCCGACTTTCGGCTTCCGAGCTTATAGCTTCTCACCTATAACTTTAAGCTTGTGGCTTCTGACTTTCTGCTTCTAAGCTTATAGCTTCCGAGCCTAAGCTTATAGCTTATTGCTTGTTGCTTGTTGCTTTTTTAGCTTCTTGACTATAGGACTATGCAAGAAGCTTTTATGTTGTATTCTTCATGTGTTTTAGCCGGGTCTGCATACCTACTTTCACTATCAATCCTCAGTTAGAGGTGTTTATGGTGAGGATGTAAGTGCTTCTGGTCTTAAGCTGTCGTGCTTCTAGCTTCTCCACCTATTGTAGCTTCTCAGGAGAAGCTGTCTGATGCACCTTTACAGCTGTAAAAGCTCATCCAATGTGCAGTTGTCATGTGCTATTTGATGTGATAGTAGATTTATCCACTTTTACAGACTAATAGCTATAAAGTTGACAAGATGTCTCTTTTATTTTTTAAGCACATACATATGTCAAATCTAGACCTATGCATTTTCTAGACTTTATATAGTTGTAAAGTTGACAAGATGTCTCTTTTTTAATTAAATAGTGACAAGATGTTACTTTTTAGAAAGCACAGGTTAGAATTTTGCAACGATAAAAAATCTTGTTTGATTTTGGAATTTATTAGAGGACTAGATGATATTTATATGATCTATTTATTTGGTCATGCAAGCATTAAAGAAAAAGATGTGCTTATAGCCATTTTTCTTTTCACCTTTCATTTAAAAAGTTGTGCATCAAATGTCTGTACTCTATGCACTAGAGATTGTATCTTCAAATATGATGTGTTAATCCATGCATGATGTATGTATTGCAATTTATAATTTGTAAATCTTTTCTTGTCCAATAAATCGTAAACATGGTATCTGTTAATTTTATGCAAGACATTTGCTTCAAGCGCATGTATTTATATTGAAAAAGAATAAATCCAAGTTAATTCCTTTTCAATAATATCGTGAATTCATTTTAAATGTGACAAAAACTTGAAGTTTAAGGTCTGTAACTTAGTTTACGGAGATTGCGAACACCAATTTGAGTAGGAACCACGAGAAATACCGACCTTATATCATAAGGAAGTTACCGATACGTGTTCTATATGTATGCAGTGGTTCCAACATGTTTGAGTGTTTTTAAGTGGACGAGTTGTTGATAATATGTATCGTCCATAGTTTGGTGAGTATAAACACTTATGTAAGTAAGGTGACTTGTGACAATGATTTATATTTGTCACAAAGTGTGTATAAACAACCGTAAGAAAGTGTCGATGCTCATTCATTACTGAAAGCAAAGCGACGGGAGAATCGTCAAGCAGAACTACTAGCGTGCTTCTTAATATTTCCGGCATCATTTCATAATGATGGTGATGATGTTGTTTAAGCCTATGTCACCAGTGGCTGGGATTCGTGGCATTCAGGTGATGTCGCCACCAAAACTTGGCGTTGTGTTGATGAGAGAAGCAGTTGTTGATTATGGGATGGATGATAATTAACCGTATGGTTTAATTTGTACCACTTTGTGTGTAGGGTGGCCTTTGTTATCCATGGATATGTTATAAAGAAGCAGTCCATAAGTTACTATGTGTTCTTAGTTTCGACTAAGAAAGCATGAGCTCCAAAAATAGGTCCTTTTATTTTCTTTTTGTCTTTCTTGTAGCTTTTCAATAAACTTGAGAAGATGTTACAGACAAGTTGGCGTGTAGGAGGTGTCTATTTGGAAAAGTTGCCACCAAAGGCATATATGGTTGTATTGTGTTTTGACTTTATTTTAGTCTTTGACTAATAAAGTTTATTTATAAAATATCTGACACACTTCACATGCGTAATAAAAGGGGTAAAATAAAAGGGGTAAATACTTTCTCAAAGTTTCAAATATTAAATGGTCTAAAACTTAGACCTGTAAATCGTTAGAGAAAGTTGTAAGAAATGAACTCTTTTTCTTTTCAAATATTTCTTGTTGACATGTGCCATCCCACAAACTTGCTGCCACAGAAGAATATTTGTGCAAGGCGAGTTGTACTAAGAGTATACATGTACCTTGTGTTGTATGGTTTGTACATTTGTTAGGAAAAGATAGCTACAAACTTTATCCATATAGGTTTGAGTAAATTGCACAAAACGTCCTTTAAGTTTCACCAATCTTGCTGGTTTCAGGCTTAATCTTTAAAAGTTGTCAAAACCAGCCTTTAAGATTAATTTTGTTGCAAGTTTCATCCTTTATCACTAACTCAGTTACTAATCCATGTTAAATGGCCTCACATGCATAGCATGTGAGGGTGAAACCGTCTTTTCAACAAATAAAACTGATGGGTCCTTAAAAACAATGGTCGGTGCACCAACCATATCATTCAAATTACTAATTTCCCTCGTATTCCGCGGTTGATACCCCTAATTTTTCGTTCCCCCTTTTATTCCCACCGCCAAATCCTTTTTGTTTATTCTTTATCATCTTCCCTCTGTAGCCCGGTGCCAGTTGACAGAACTGTCAAGAGAACGAGACAGGAAGGAGACAACCGAATGGGAGTTTCTGATGACTCGTAAAAAATCGAAAGCAGTCTTAGCCATCAGCGAGTTTCAAGTTTGGTCAAATCGGAGGTAAACTATCTCTTTTTAAAATCAATTATGTTTCAAGTCTTTTTATTCTGTATTAAACACCATATATGCGTGTTAAGGTATGCTTCTTACACTCGATTTGGGCATTCGTAAGTTTTGTATATTTAGACCAATCGTGATTAGAAGCCGTTGATGAAGACGCAAAAAGGAACTACAACGAAAGTAATTTTTCTTTTCTCTTTTTTTTTTTATTATTTGGCACTTATTTTCATTTAAATTTAGTCTTTATTTTCCAGCTTTGTGACACTATCTTACAAAATTTTGATGTCATCTGTGACGATAGCGTAGTTCTTTATTTTAGCAAGATGTGGCAGCTCTATAACCATTCTGAAAATGCTAAACTGGGTACGTTTTGTAAATTTCCACAGCCATATTTGATAAATTTTATGTTCAAAATAGTGAAAATCAAGTTTCTGCCATTGTTGATGAAGAAAAGAGAAACCAAATTACTTGAATCTTGATGGAATTCTTGGTGATGATGTGATATATATTTTTTTTACTACAACCCTTGAGTTGAGTAGACGATCTTTCAAGAAAATTTGACATGTTCCGGGTTATAATGTACAATTAATTTAACGCTTCAGAAAATTTAAATTCTCTAATAGATTGGCTCCACCTCGTTGGGTTTTAAGTACCATGGTTGACTTAACTAAATGAGGAGCAACGTGTTTGTTATAATCTAGAATTTAAACATGATAATTTGGGTCCTTAACAAAATGGGTTGAAGTCTGGCTAAGCTATAAGAAAAAGAAAATTTAAAAAGCCAACTAAATCATATAAATAAGAGTAAATTGCACAAAACGTCCTTTAAGTTTCACCAATTTGGGAAAAGACGGTTTTACCCTCACATGCTATGCATGTGAGGCCATTTAACATGGATTAGTAACTGGGTTAGTGATAAAGGATGAAACCTGCAACAAAATTAATCTTAAAGGCTGGTTTTGGCAACTTTTAAAGATTAAGGCTGAAACCAGCAAGATTGGTGAAACTTAAAGGACGTTTTGTGCAATTTACTCTATAGGTTTTGACTTTTTAGGCCTATGTTGTTTTTATCTCTTACAACGTGGGGTATGGTGATACAGGGATTTGGGGCGTGGGTAGACACGTGACGTATGGTGGACCCAAGACCAAAAGCCACATTCAATAGGGTATGGGTGGGCATGGCTAGAGTGGCGTGGCCAAGCCACATCAGCCTTTTATATATATATATAACATTAAAAACATACAATTTTTTTATAAAAAAAGAACAATTACAAAAAAAAACATATATCAAAATAAAAACAATCAATCTTCGTTTGAATCGTCGTCTTCATTGGAGTCGAACCCAGGAATCGTTGAAACATGTTCCACCAAATCAGATCGAAGGTTGTGATGTATATCCCGTGACTTGATAATAAACATGTTCCACCAAATCTTTCACGATAGCTTTCACCACCGTCGCGATTGTTTGTACAAATATTTCCGCACCATCGTCAGACGATGATGAAGAATCATTTGAACTTGAAGAACTCATTTTTTTGTGTTTGATATTTTTGTGAGAAATTTATGAGATATGTAATGGTATTTATAAGAAAAAAAAAGGTTTTTTTTTAAACAAAGCCCCAACGGCTAGCCCAAACGACTAGTTTCACCCACCAATCACCTACCGTCATGTTACCTTCGTAGACCCGCCCAAAGCCGGGTGCCAAAGCCACGTCCAACGGGCCACGCCAAAACTCAAGCCCACCCGAGATGGTGACATAAGCGTTTGTGCACCCCAACCCCCGCCCCATACCCCCACAGTCTGAACATAAAATGTAGTGGAACAAGTAAATTTCTCCGAGCGTAGCGGCGGGTCCACATGTAAAGTAACTCGGATTTGTAAAGTAAAGACCTGAATAGTTTCTGAACAATGATTACGTCAAAACTGTAACATACGTCGAAAAACGGGTTCTCAAAACCCGCTTCGTTTATTTATCAAATATCCAATTATAATTTTTCTCGTTGCGCATTTATAGCTTAAATTAATTTTTAACGACACATAATTAATAAATATATTAGAATTTAAAAACTATAATTTATAAATAATAGTAAATGGTGTGAAAAAAAATAAAAATGGGGACGCCGGGTTTCGAACCCGGGTCACCCACAAACTCAAACACACAACACACCGCTCCGCCACACGCCTCCTTTGTGAAAATACTGAAACAAATAATACTTAAAATAAAACCCGAATTCAAAACCGGAGGTCACCGCGCTCAGAACTCGCAATCACCGGAAAATCCGGCAATCCGCGACTTTGGCCAATTTCCTTTTGACCAAAACACTTTAACCGACTTCGACATCGGTTATAACCGATGTCTGACCCTCAATTTTAGTCTAACCGCCGGAAAACCCTTGACCGCGAATCAAGACCCAAAACCGGACCAAGTTCACTCAGTTCTTCCCTATAAATACCCACTCAATCTTCCGGAAATCCTTTCGCTCAGAACCGCTCACTTTTTCGAAGCTTTAGCTCTTCGCCGGAGATATTCTGCATTCGCCGGACTTTCACCGGAAAACCGAGACTTACTCCAAATCGGTAAAATTCTTGACTCTTTTGTTTGCAATCCATTATTCGGCATGTATTAACATAAATCGTTCAACCAGAATCTGTCTTAGGCAACGTTGCCGGGAATTCCTGCACTCACCGGAAAATCACTGAAATTCCGAAGTCTCACTGTCGATCGGTAAAATCATCTAAACCCTCCTGATATCCCTTGTTTAGTAACTTAATTGCACAACACATTGATCAAAACTGTTAATCGATTCACTCAGTCGGAAGTCACCAATCAGAGCCGACGAATTTTGCCGGAAAATCTTAAGAAGACACTCTGTGATTGGTACATCTTATTCCTTAATTCCTTTCTTTTACTTCAATTCAATCAATCATAAGCGTAGTTGGTCAATTAAACAAACAGTCAATTCACTGTTCGGTAATTCGATAAACGAAGAAGATGAAGTTAAAACATGTGTATAAGTATAATTAAAAACGGATATTCGAACGGGTTAGACACACAGTCCAACGGTGGACTGTGTGCACAAACAATGCACACGTCCCGGGTTCGAATCGCACACGTTACCGAATTTCAGAATTAAAACCAACATTTTTACAACTGAATCAGAACAAGTCACAGAATGTTTATAAGAGTAATATAATTCATAACTTTAACAGATTTGACACACAGCCCAACTGGTTGGGCTGTTCGCACTCGAACCGAAGGACCCGAGTTCGACTCCGGGTCCCTGCAACCGATTCGGCCATATAAACCATTTTTAATAAAACCAAATAAGTTTAAAATTAATTAGTATATAAATATAATTAAAACAGAGAATATTTCGGGTTAGACACGTAGCTCAGTTGGTAGAGCTGCGTGCACGTATACGAGAGGTCCCGAGTTCGAACCTCACGCAGCGCATATAAATACACAGTCCGACCGGTCAATGGTCATAAAAGTCAAATTTTTTTATTTATTTATTTAATCAGAAAATTATTTGAAAATACTTAAAAATAATATTTTTAAAGTTAGAAAATTTCCTTAAACTCACAAAAACAAATCTAGAAATCCCATTAAGATTAAGAATTAAAAGTATTAAACTCAAATAAAATCCATTTATTTACCGAATCATTTCGTTACTATTTTAGGTTAGTTTTTCCCTCGTCGATCAAATCCTAAAATTCGTGCGCATCCAACGTCATCAAAGAACGCACCCAATGTGAGTGAATCTCTATAAATTCCCCGTTTTAATCATGTTTTGGGGTGTATCATGTGTCGTTTAATTCCTTATTATATTTAAACACTTGTGCATCCATCATATTCGTGATCAAATGTGTATCAATTGTTGTGTGGATTACATGTAGTTTGGATTTATCATTTTCAGTGCACGCATATCATTAGGCCCATCAGTTCCCCGTGGGAGACGGGTAGAGCATCAGGTGCCTCATACGATCGGCTTCGTTTGATTGAGCCTTGATCTTACATTCATCATCATTCATATCATATACTCATTCAAAGTGGTTTGTGTTTGTTATTTATATATGTTTGCTCACATGTGATTATTGCACAAAATTTCCATATTAAATAAAACAACAAATTAATAACAATGTTTTATCAAGGTTCACTCGCCAACTTTTGTTGACCCAAAATATCCCCCGTTTTACACATGATACAGGTGATCCAGTTGAGGCAAGAAACACATAGGAGGCCTAGAAGAATAAATCAGTTTAAGCTTTGGAATGTTTACATAGTTTCATTTCCTTGTAATCGTATGGATTTTGATTTGGATATTTAAGTTGTAATTTGAATTTAATAAATATGAAACATTTTAGTAAACATCATGAGCTTTGGTGATAACCCAATTATGCCCCGACTCTTATTCCGCTGCGGGTCGGGGTGTGACAGATTAGTATCAGAGCCATGACTATAGGGATATAGGATAGGTTATTAGACCCTTAGATCCTATACTATAGTTGATTAGAATTTTTAATTGTTTATGCGTTACATACAAAATTCATGATGTTTATATGCTTTATGTTTATTTTTACACTCAATGTTATGCAAGCATGCTCACAAAATACATGTTATTATACAATGCTCATCATGAATCATATCCTCATAACGTATTATATCCATAAGAGCACACACCTCACAGTTCCCATGAGTTTTGCAATGATTTTTGTGTTTTCAAATCGCATCAAAGTGAGTTCTCATGACGGGCATGTAGTAACTGGAAGGGTACGAGTACCGGTAGTCGGAACGTCCTGTCTAGGCTTGGCATTCGTATAAATCCAAAATAAAAAGGACCAGTTTGCCTACCTGGGGACTAACGATGAGAGTACGAAGGACCTATTAGGCCAAAGCATGCTATACCAAACGTCGTGTGAGCTAACCCCACTTTGAGTTGTCATTGTGTCTACACCTGGACACCCTCCTACCATACATCTCGCAATCATATTTCATGGTTTTCATTCGGGTGATGCGAGTGTTAATCCGCCAACACCAATGTGAATCCTACTAAGCCCAATAGTCATGGGGGCCCACGTGATTATACAGGCGATGGTATGGGGGACATTGGAGGCCCAAACATGAGCAAACCCAAGACATCCTATGGATGTAGTTGCATTATTGATAGCTATGTTATTTTTATTCTTTTAACGACACATGACACCTAAAAACTTCTTAAACTCACAATCTTCCTATGTATGTTCCTGTAGATGTCGGCTAGGCAACTACGTGGAGGTAGAAAGTCAGGAAGATCCAAGGAACGCTTGGCCACTCAAATTGCTAAACAAATGGCCGCGGTACTTCCTGACATCGTGATTCAAGTTCAACAAGCTCTCACCGCAAATCCTATCAACCCTCCCAATCAAGAAGACCAGAGCGTCACTAACCCTCACTCCAAAAAGTGCTCCTACAAACACTTCAAATCTTTCGATCCCCCAAAGTATGAAGGGACCGAAGGTGTTACTGCTCTCCTTCACTGGTTTGAAGAAATGGAGAACACTTTCCTCATTTGCGATTGTCCCGAGGATTGCAAGGTACATTACGCAACTGAGAGACTGTTTGGGGTAGCCCTTACCTGGTGGAACACAGAAAAGGGTAAGCGAGGAGTCGAAGATGCCATGGCCTTAACATGGGAAGAGTTAAGGGAACTCATGACAAGGCGCTTCTGTCCAAGAAGCGAAATCAAAAAGTTGGAAGATGAATTCCACTCGTTGAAACAAAAGGAAGGAGATCACACTTCCTACAACAAGAGATTTCTCGAACTGAACCAAATGATCCCTAATCTGTTCACCCCCGTGTACCGCTTGGTTGAACACTACATTCGAGGTCTTCCCTCGAAAACTCAAGACTCGGTTCTAAGCACTTCGCCTGCAACACTTGAAGCCGCAATGGAACTAGCTACCGAACTTACCGAGAATCGCATCCGAAACGGCAAATTCAAGGATGAGAAAAAGAAAGCCCCCATCGAGGCCCAAACTCCAAACCATTCCATCTCCTCTTCGAAGTTTGCTGGTAAGAGGAAACGAAACAGCAGAAATTTTGCCGTCACACAAACAAACCCTCCTATCACTGCCGCACCAATTACCCAAATTGCTCCCTCAGCTGCACCATTTTAAAAGCCATACACCGGCCCATACCCAAAATGCAACCGTTGTCAATACCATCACCTCCCTGAAACTCCTTGCCAACATTGCACCAGCTGTGGCCGTGCGGGTCACACCATTCAAACTTGTTGCACACTTCAACGAATGAACCGCAATCAACCCTCAACCCAAACCCACCATCAGATAGTGGGTCAAGCCCAACAACCCTTACTTCTACCACCCACGCAACACATAGCTCAACCTTAGTACCAACCCAACTACCCCATGATGCAACCTATGCGAGCTTGTTACAACCGTGGAGACCCAAACCACTTCAGGAACACATGTCCACGCTTGGTGAACATCATTCATGCCCAAGCTCAAGCAAATCCAGTAAACCAAGCTAACCAAGCTCCTCCACCTGCTAGAGGAAGAGCTTTCAACATCAATGCCAACCAAGCTAGGGCTGACAACAACGTGGTTAACGGTACGTTTCTCATCAATGGTAGTTATGCATCCATGTTATTCGATACTGGCGCGGATAAGAGTTGTTTGTGTCCTTAGAATTTGAACCTATCCTCAACCAAACTCGTGATAATCTCGTGGAATCTCTAACGGTGGAAGTTGCTGACGGAAAGCCCGTTTCATTAAATTCTATTATACGAAATTGTACCCTCACTCTAAACGATCACGATTTTCCAGTTGACCTCATTCCTATGAAGTTGGGAAGTTTCGATATTATAATCGGTATGGACTGGCTCAGTCAACATCACGGTGAAGTAGTATGCCGTGAAATGTTCATTCGCATTCCTCTTGCAGACGGTCAGACCCTGCGTATCTTTGGAGAAACCCCTTCGAAAGGAATCAAATTAATGTCCTGTCTTCAAGCCCGAAAATATCTCCTCAAGAACTATGTCGCATTCCTAACTCACGTCGTCAAAAAGGGAGACAAGGAGAAGAAACTCGAAGATATACCAGTTGTGAAAGAATTTCCACAAGTCTTTCCCGACGGCATTTCAGGACTCCCTCCTGTGAGAGAAGTCAAATTCCGCATCGATCTTGTACCTGGCGCTACACCATTCGCAAAATCTCCTTATAGGCTAGCCCCATCCGAAATGTAAGAGCTGGCCAGTCAACTGCAAGAACTGACTGACAAAGGATTCATACGTCCTAGCTCTTCGCCTTACGGTGCACCTGTTCTTTTTGTGAAGAAGAAAGATGGAACGTTTCGCATGTGTATCGACTACAGAGAACTCAACAAGTTAACGGTTAAGAATCACTACCCATTAACTCGCATCGATGACCTCCTAGACCAACTTCAAGGCGCCACCTGCTTTTCAAAAATCGACCTTCGTTCTGGTTATCATCAGCTCAGAGTACATGAAGAAGACGTTCCAAAGACCGCCTTCCGGACTCGTTATGGTCATTAAGAATTCATGGTCATGCCATTCGGCTTAACCAACTCCCCCGCTGTCTTCATGGATCTAATGAATAGGGTATGCAAACCCTACCTCGACCGCTTTGTCATAGTCTTCATCGACGACATCCTCATCTACTCCAAGTCTAAATCTGATCATGAACGTCACCTTCGACTCATCCTTACTCTCTTGAGGACTGAAAAGCTCTACGCTAAGTTCTCAAAATGCGAATTCTGGTTTAGAGAAGTACAATTCCTTGGACATGTCGTCAATGACAAGGGAATACATGTCGATCCTTCAAAAATCAAGGCAGTACAGGAATGGCAAGCGCCACGTACCCCTACCGAAGTTAGGTCATTTCTTGGTTTGGCTGGTTACTATCGCCGCTTCATTGCCAATTTTTCCCGTATTGCTGTACCACTCACGGCTTTGACTCATAAAGGAAAACCCTTCATATGGGGACCTAGACAAGAAGAAGCCTTCCAAACTCTAAATCAAAAACTTTGTGACGCACCTGTCCTCACACTCCCTGAGGGTTGCGATGACTTTGTAGTATATTGTGACGCATCAGGGCAAGGGCTAGGCTGTGTATTAATGCAAAGAGGAAAAGTGATAGCCTATGCTTCTAGGCAACTCAAGGTTCATGAAAAGAATTACACCACCCACGACCTGGAACTTGGAGCCGTTGTGTTCGCTCTCAAGATATGGAGACATTACCTCTACAGTACCAAGTGTGAAATATACACTGACCACAAAAGTCTCCAACATATCTTCAACCAAAAGGAGTTGAATAAGAGGCAACGAAGATGGGTCGAACTTCTTAACGACTACGACTGTGAAATTCGGTATCTTCCTGGCAAGGCAAATGTGGTGGCTGATGCACTCAGTCGAAAAGGTTATGCGAACTCCATTCGTCTTCTATGTTCGCAAATCATAATCGACATCAAAGATCGAATCCGAGCAGCTCAACATATTTCTGTAACCGAAAATGACGTACGCGATGAGCTGTCATGCGGAGCTGAACTCAAAATCGAAACCAAATCCGACGGTATTCTATACTATCTAAATCGCATATGGATTCCCGATCGCGATAACCTTCGTGATTTCCTTATGAATGAGGCGCATAAAACACGGTACTCTGTACACCCAGGAGCCGACAAGATGTATCAAGACCTACGATACACCTACTGGTGGCCTGGCATGAAAAAGGACATCGCTGTTTTTGTTTCCAAGTGCCTTACCTGTTCCAAAGTAAAAGCTGAACATCAAAGACCTTCAAGACTTCTAGTCCAACCCGAAATACCTGTATGGAAGTGGGAAAACATAACCATGGATTTTATTACCGGGTTACCTCACACCTCCAGTGGGTATGACACCATATGGGTAATCATTGATCGTCTTACAAAATCAGCTCACTTCATACCGATTCGCGAGGACTTCAAGAATGAGAAGTTAGCTCGTATCTACATCAGCAAGATCGTAAGCCGTCATGGTGTACCTTTAAGCATCATTTCAGACCGTGATGGTCGTTTCACTTCACGAACATGGCGAGCCGTACAAACCGCCTTGGGTACACGATTAGGTCTCAGTACCGCTTTTCATCCTCAAACTGATAGACAATCTGAACGCACCATCCAAACTCTTGAAGACATGCTTCGAGCATGTGTCATAGACTTCAAAGGGAATTGGGACGCTCATATACCATTAGTTGAATTCTCGTACAACAATAGCTATCATTCAAGTATCGGCATGGCTCCTTTCGAAGCGTTATATGGTCGTAAGTGCCGATCTCCAGTATGTTGGCACGAAATTGGGGAATCACAAATCATCGGTCCAGAGTTAATTCAAGAAACAACCGACAAGGTCATTCAAATTCGAAACAATCTTCTAGCGGCTCAAAGTCGTCAAAAGAGTTACGCAGACAAACGACGAAAGACCTTGGAATTTGACATTGGTGATCAAGTACTTTTAAAAGTATCACCATGGAAGGGAGTGGTTCGTTTTGACCAGAAGGGCAAGCTAGCACCACGCTACGTAGGACCTTTCAAGATACTCGAAAGAGTAGGTCCTGTAGCATACAAGCTTGACCTACCAGAAGAGCTCAACAGAATTCATCCCACATTCCACGTATCAAACTTGAAGAAGTGCCTCGCCGATGAAAACCTCCATATTCTGCTAGAAGACATTCAGATCGATGAATCTATGCACTTCATTGAAAGACCAGTAGAAATCATGGACTTCGGAGAGAAGCGTTTAAGACGAAGTCGTATTCCAATTGTCAGGGTACGTTGGGAGTCAAAACGAGGACCTGAGTTTACTTGGGAACGTGAAGACTCAATGCGCGAGAAATACCCACATCTTTTTCCAGTTACCACTACTACTTAAATTTCGGGACGAAATTTCTAAAAGTAGGGGATACTGTAACATTCGTCGAAAAACGGATTTTCAAAACCCGCTTCGTTTATTTATCAAATATCCAAACCGCCTCTCAGGTCCCCCGACTGATTCTCTACCTCTCGGGGTATAATGACAGACCGAGAAGCTCGACTAGAAAGAATAGGCGGAGAAATTTTGTGTTATATATGGTAATCTTTCTAATAATAATTTTTTTCGTTGCGCATTTATAGCTCAAATTAATTTTTAACGACACATAATTAATAAATATATTAGAATTTAAAAACTATAATTTATAAATAATAGTAAATGGTGTGAAAAAAATAAAAATGGGGACGCCGGGTCACCCACAAACTCAAACACACAACACACCGCTCCGCCACACGCCTCCTTTGTGAATACTGAAACAAATAATACTTAAAATAAAACCCGAATTCAAAACCGGAGGTCATCGCGCTCAGAACTCGCAATCACCGGAAAATCCGGCAATCCGCGACTTTGGCCAATTTCCTTTTGACCAAAACACGTTAACCGACTTCGACATCGGTTATAACCGATGTCTGACCCTCAATTTTAGTCGTAACCGCCGGAAAACCCTTGACCGCGAATCAAGACCCAAAAACGGACCAAATTCACTCAGTTCTTCCATATAAATACCCACTCAATCTTCCGGAAATCCTTTCGCTCAGAACCGCTCACTTTTTCGAAGCTTTAGCTTGTCGCCGGAGATATTCTGCATTCGCCGAACTTTCACCGGAAAACCGAGACTTACTCCAAATCGGTAAAATTCTCGACTCTTTTGTTTGCAATCCATTATTCGGCATGTATTAACATAAATCGTTCAACCAGAATCTGTCTCAGGCAACGTTGCCGGGAATTCCTGCACTCACCGGAAAATCACTGAAATTCCGAAGTCTCACTGTCGATCGGTAAAATCATCTAAACCCTCATGATATCCCTTGTTTAGTAACTTAATTGCACAACACATTGATCAAAACTGTTAATCGATTCACTCAGTCGGAAGTCACCAATCAGAGCCGACGAATTTTGCCGGAAAATCTGAAGAAGACACTCTGTGATTGGTACATCTTATTCCTTAATTCCTTTCTTTTACTTCAATTCAATCAATCATAAGCGTAGTTAGTCAATTAAACAAACAGTCAATTCACTGTTCGGCAATTCGATAAACGAAGAAGATGAAGTTAAAACATGTGTATAAGTATAATTAAAAACGGATATTCGAACGGGTTAGACACACAGTCCAGCGGTGGACTGTGAGCACAAACAATGCACACGTCCCGGGTTCGAATCGCACACGTTACCGAATTTCAGAATTAAAACCAACATTTTTACAACTGAATCAGAACAAGTCACAGAATGTTTATAAGAGTAATATAATTCATAAGTTTAACAGATTTGACACACAGCCCAACTGGTTGGGCTGTGCGCACTCGAACCGAAGGACCCGAGTACGACTCCGGGTCCCTGCAACCGGTTCGGCCATATAAACCATTTTTAATAAAACCAAATAAGTTTAAAATTAATTAGTATATAAATATAATTAAAACAGAGAATATTTCGGGTTAGACACGTAGCTCAGTTGGTAGAGCTGCGTGCACGTATACGAGAGGTCCCGAGTTCGAACCTCACGCAGCGCATATAAATACGCAGTCCGACCGGTCAACGGTCATAAAAGTCAATTTTTTTATTTATTTATTTAATCAGAAAATTATTTAAAAATACTTAAAAATAATATTTTTAAAGTTAGAAAATGTCCTTAAACTCACAAAACAAATCTAGAAATCCCATTAAGATTAAGAATTAAAAGTATTAAACTCAAATAAAATCCATTTATTTACCGAATCATTTCGTTACTATTTTAGGTTAGTTTTTCCCTCGTCGATCAAATCCTAAAATTCGTGCGCATCCAACGTCATCAAAGAACGCACCCAATGTGAGTGAATCTCTATAAATTCCCCGTTTTAATCATGTTTTGGGGTGTATCATGTGTCGTTTAATTCCTTATTATATTTAAACACTTGTGCATCCATCATATCCGTGATCAAATGTGTATCAAATGTGTATCAATTGTTGTGTGGATTACATATAGTTTGGATTTATCATTTTCAGTGCACGCATATCATTAGGCCCATCAGTTCCGCGTGGGAGACGGGTTGAGCATCAGGTGCCTCATACGATCGGCTCCGTTTGATTGAGCCTTGATCTCACATTCATCATCGTTCATATCATATACTCATTCAAAGTGGTTTGTGTTTGTTATTTATATATGTTTGCTCACATGTGATTATTGCACAAAATTTCAATATTAAATAAAACAAGAAATTAATAACAATGTTTTATCAAGGTTCACTCGCCAACTTTTGTTGACCCAAAATATCCCCCGTTTTACACATGATACAGGTGATCCAGTTGAGGCAAGAAACACATAGGAAGGCCTAGAAGAATAAATCAGTTTAAGCTTTGGATTGTTTACATAGTTTCATTTCCTTGTAATCATATGGATTTTGATTTGGATATTTAAGTTGTAATTTGAATTTAATAAATATGAAACATTTTAGTAAACATCATGAGCTTTGGTGATAACCCAATTATGCCCCGACTCTTATTCCGCTGCGGGTCGGGGTGTGACAAAAACGTAGACAAACTGAAGATGTACATAAAACTAAGCACGGAAACGTATTATATATGGCCCGACTTATTTGCGAAAGAAATTTACATCAAAAACCAACATGAACTTATACCAACACGTACATAAAAATAAGTAAAACATTATGTCTTTTAAGTTAAAAATGGTACTGAACGTTGCGGTGGCGTCGAAACGTAAAGTAAGCTAAATTTATAAAGTTTAATAAAAACATATTATATTTGAACCGACTTGTTGTAAAAGAAAATTTATGCGAAAAAGTTGATCAACCGAAAACGTAAAAAGAAAACGCAAAAAAACATATTATATTTGAGCCAACCTATTTTCAAATAACCGTAATCAACTTGAATTTGTACCGACACATACATAAATATAAGCAAGTAAAAAATGATTATAAAGTTTTTAGAAAGTTGAAGGGTTGCAAGTGCGAATACTGTTGAAGGGTAAAATTGGAAGAAACCATAACTTACTTGCAGTGGCGCTGAAACGTAAAGTAAGTCGAATTTATAAAGTATAATGAAAACATATTGAAGGATTAACCCCTTTATGCAGAGCCCGTTCATAGATCTACTTAGATTTCGGTCTAGTTGATCTAGGGTTTCTTCACATATTTGGCCTGAAATGTTGTTAAACAAAATTTATGTGAAAAAAGTAGATCAACCGAAAACGTAAAAAAAAACAAAAAACATATTATATATAAGCCTACCTATTTTCAAAGAAACGTAATAAACTTGAATTTATACCGACACATTATAAAGTTAAAGGGTTGCAAAGGTTAATATTAAATGTAAAAGGGTAAGTTTAGAAAAAACAAGACATAAAAAATAAAAAAAGGTTCCCCGTGCGTTGCGGCGGGTCCAAATGTAATGTAACTCGGATTTGTATAGTAAAGATCCAAACCATTTCAAAACAAAAGTTACGTTAAAACGCAGATAAACTGAAGATGTACATATGTAACATCCGTCGAAAAACGGGTTTCCAAACCGCTTCGTTTGTTAATCGAATATCAAGTTATAAAATTTTGTTGCGTATTTATGATTAATTTTAATTTTAAACAATACATAATTAATAAACATTTTAGAATTTAAAAACTAAAATTATTAAAAAGTAAAAATAAATTAAATAAAAAAGAAAAGGGGCTGCTGGGTTTCGAACCCGGGTCAGCCGGAAGATTTAATCATCAAACATTTAACCACTCCGCCACTTGCTGTTTTGTGTAATCAAGGAAGCAAATAAAACTTAACTTCTACCCGAGAAATTATCTGTTTGCGCCAAAACTGAAACCGATAATCGGCTTTCAACTTTCCAGACGTTTGAGTGATCGTGAGTTACTGATTATAACCGATAAAGCAATTGTTGCCCACGTTCTAATCAATTCAGCCTTCAATTCCTTCGATTCATATGATTTTTGGAGTTGAAAACCGAAATCAATTACTTCCTGATTTTCACTAACAATATCATCATCTCATAACTCGGAAACACTCACAGAACCTCCAATTTCACTTTCGCTCTATTTTCTGTTTGTCGGAAACGCTTTCTGAAATCGCCGGACTTTCGCCGGAAAACCGCGACATTCATCGAATCGGTAAATTTCTCAATTCTTTCATCTTCTATCCATTGTTAGACTTTTACTAACTCATATCCTTCAATAAGAATCGGTCCCAGACGACGTTGTCGGATATTCAGCACTCGCCGGAAAATTTCTGAAAATTCCGAAATCACGCTGTGAATCGGTATGAACATCTAAACTCTCTGATAACTCTTGTTTAGTCATTTAATTTCACAATTAGTGAATCAAAACTGTTAATTGGTCGGCTCAGATGGAATTCATAAAACAGAGCCGACGACTTTGCCGGAGTTCTGAGAAAAATCATCTTTCCGGTACATTCATTTCCAAAACCTTCTCTATTCATTTCATTTTAATCATTTATATGTCCGTCAATCGAATTAAACAAGAACAGTAGAATAATCGTTGTCTGTGTCTTTGAATGAAGAAGACGAAGTCGGCGATGTTTATAAAAATAATTAAAACAAGATATTAAACCGGGTTAGACACACAGTCCAGCGGTGGACTGTGTGCAAACACAGCGCACGTCTCGAGTTCGATCCCTGACACGACCCTATCCTCTGAAATAAAAATGTTCTTTTTTTAAACCGAATCGTATTAATTCGCTGAAAGATGTTAAGTTTAATAAAAACCAGTATTTTAACCAGGTTAGACACACGGTCCAGCGGTGGACTGTGTACAATGTTAAACAACGGGTCCCCGGGTTCGAGACCTGTTATGTGCACCGGTTCGACATAATTAAAATTCTTTTTAAAATAAATGAATTCTGAATAAATTAAATATTATATAAATATAATTAAAAACAGAAATATTTCGGGTTAGACACGTAGCTCAGTTGGTAGAGCTGCGTGCACGCGTACGGGAGGTCACAAGTTCGAACCCCACTCAGCGCAAACAAACATAAGTCCGAACCGGTCAACAGTCAAAGTCAATGGTCAGCGGTCAACGGTCAACCCAAAAAGTCAACATTTTTTATATATATTTTTTTATTTAATTTAAAAATCAATTAAAAATACTTAAAAATAATATTTTTAAAGTTAGAAAATGACCTTAAACTCACAAAAATAAATCTAAAAACCCTATTAAAATTGTTAATAAAATCCACTTATTTACCATACTTTTTCGTTATTATTTAAGTTAGTTATTCCTCGTCGATCAACCCTCTAAACTCGTGCGCATTCAACATCATCAAACGAACGCACCCAATGTGAGTGAATCTCTACAAATTCCCCGTTTTAATCACATTTTGGGGTGTATCATGTGTCTTATTATTTATTACATTTAAACACTTGTGCATCCATCATATCCATGATCAAATGTGTATTCAATATGTATCAACTGTTTGTGTGGTTAATGTTTAGATTAAATTTATCATTTTCAGTACATACATCATCATAGGCCGTCTGTTCCCCATTACCTATGAGCGGAACCGTTCCCCATTACCTATGAGCGGAACGTGGCGTTGCCAACATACGATCGGCTCCGTTTGATTGAGCCTTGATCGCACATACATCATCATAGGCCGTCCGTTCCCCATTACCTATGAGCGGAACGTGACGTTGCCAACATATACATTATCATTCATGTTATATACTCATGCAAGATGGTTTGTTATTGTATGTTTATTTACGTTTGTTCACATATGATTATTGCACAATTTTTCCATATTAAATACAACAAGAAATCAATAATAAATGTTTTCTAACAAGGTTCACTCGCCAACTTTTGTTGACCCAAAAACCCCCATTTTTACACATGATACAGGTGATCCAGTTGCAGCAAGAAACATATAGGATGGCCTAGAAGAATAAATCAGTTTAGGCTTTGGATTGTTTGCTTAGTTACTTTTTCCTTGTAATTGTATGAACTTGTTTGGAATATTGAAGTTGTAATTTTGAATTTAATAAATATGAAACATATTAGTAAACATCATGAGCTTTGGTGATAACCCAATTATGCCCCGACTCTTATTCCGCTGCGGGCGGGGTGTGACAGATTGGTATCAAAGCCATGACTATAGGGATATAGGATAGGTTATTATACTATTGTTGATTAGAATTTTAAAATTTTTTTTATGTGTTACATACAAAATTCATGATGTTTATATGCTTTATGTTTATTGTTACATTCAATGTTATGCAAGCATGTTCATAAGTACATATTACTATACAATGCTCATCATGAATCATATCCTCATAACATATCATATCCATGAGAGCACACACCACACAATTTCCATGATTTTTGCAACGATTTTGTATTCTTTTTCAAATCACATCAAAGTGAGTTCTCATGACGGGCATGTAGTAACTGGAAGGGTACAAGTACCGGTAGTCGGAACGTCCTGTCTAGGCTTGGCATTCGTATAAATCCAAAATAAAGGACCAGTTTGCCTACCTGGGGACTAACGATGAGAGTACGAAGGACCTATTAGGCCAAAGCATGCTATACCAAACGTCGTGTGAGCTAACCCCACTTTGAGTTGTCATTGTGTCTACACCTGGATACCCTCCGACCATACATCTCGCAAACATATTTCATAGTTTTCATTCGGGTGATGCGAGTGTTAAACCGCCAACACCAATGTGAATCCTACTAAGCCAATAGTTATGGGGCCCACATGACTATACAGGTGATGGTATGGGGGACATTGGAGGCCCAAACATGAGCAAACCCAAGACATCCAATGGATGTAGTTGCATTATTGATGTTTATGTTATTTTTTTTACGACACATGACACCTAAAAAGACTCCTTAAACTCACAATCTTCTTATGAATGTTCCTGTAGACGTCGGCTAGGCAGCAACGTGGAGGTAGAAGGTCAGGACGGTCAAACGAACGCTTGGCCACCCAAATCGCAAAACAAATGGTCGCGGTGCTTCCTGACATCGTAGTTCAAGTCCAACAAGCTCTCGCCGCAAATCCCATCAATCCTCCCCATTAAGAAGACCAGAACGTCGACAACCCTCCCTCCAAAAAGTGCTCATACAAACACTTCAAGTCTTGCGATCCCCTGAAATTTGAAGGGACCGAAGGTGTCATTGCTCTCCTCCACTGGTTTGAGGAAATAGAAAACACCTTCCTCAATTGCGATTGTCCCGAGGATCGCAAGGTACGTTACGCAACTGGGAGACTATTTGGAGTAGCTATTACCTGGTGGAATACAGAAAAAGGTAATAGAGGAATCGAAGATGCAATGGCCTTAACGTGGAGGAGGTTAAGGGAAATCATGACGAGATCCTTCTGTCCAAGAAGCGAGATCAAAAAGTTAGAGGATGAATTTCACTCGTTAAAGCAAAAGGAGGGAGATCATACTTCCTACAACAAACGGTTTTTAGAGTTGAACCAAATGGTCCCCAACTTGTTCACCCCAGTATACCGCTTAGTCGAACACTATATTCGAGGCCTTCCCTGTCACACCCCGACCCGCAGCGGAATAAGAGTCGGGGCATAATTGGGTTATCACCAAAGCTCATGACATTTACTAATATGTTTCATATTTAATAAAGTCAAAGTTACATTTTCAAATATCCAAACATGTTCATTCAATACAAAGGAAATAAACCAATCATAACAAGCCCAACTCTAAATCGTTTTATTCATCTAGTCCAAGTCCTATGTGTTCCTAGCTGCTGCTGGTTCACCTGTATCATGTGTAAAATGGGGGTTTTTGGGTCAACATAAGTTGACGAGTGAACCTTATTAGATAAACATTTATTAATGAATTAATTGTTAGTTTATCAATGAAAAATTGTGCATAATCATAGATGAGCAAATGTAAATAATCAAGCAATGGCAAATAGCAGTCACAACTATAACATACAATAACACATGACAGCATACATGAACATACCAACATCATACTGTAAATAACATAAATGAAACTTATGTGGGCACGCCAGGTTCAACCGCATAATAAAATGGAGAACATGCTCAACGCTCATAATGTAATGGGGAGCGGCGGCCTATGAATTTGCATGTACTGAAAATAATAAACTTGCATCCAACAATAACAACACAACAGGAAACAAACTGAATACACTAGTTCATGATATGATGTATGCACAATGGTTTAAGTATAATATATATATATCAAGACACATGATACACCCCAAAACGTGATTAAAACGGGGAATTTGTAAAGGTTCACTCACCTTGGGTGCGTTTGATTGGAGATGGTGATATGCGCACGAATTAGATGAGCGGAACAACGGGGATTACTAACCTAAATAATAACGGAAAAATATATTAAATGGGTGGATTTTATTAAGGATTTTAATGAAATTTTTAGATATATTTTTGTGAGTTTATGGCTATTTTCTATCTTTAAAAATGTTATTTTTAAGTATTTTTAATTGATTTTTAAATTAAATTAAATAAATAAAAATATTAAAAAATTGTTTATTTAGCGTTGACCGTTGACCGGTTCGGTCAGCGTATTAGTTTGCGCCGGGTGAGGCTCGAACCCGAGACCTCCCGTTCGCGTGCACGCAGCTCTACCAACTGAGCTACGTGTCTAACCCGAAATAATCTTGTTTTTAATTATATTTATACACTTATTCAGTTTAACCGAAATTCTCTTTAATTTCAAAAACATTTTAATTCAACGGACCGGTGCAAGTGGCCGGTTTCGAACGCGCGACGTATGATTCATGTTGCACACAGTCCACCGCTATGTGTCTAACCTGGTTATTATCTCGGTTTCTATTATACTTAATAACTAACTGAGTTATCCCGATTTAGTTTTTAAACAAAAAGGCTTTTTATTATATAAGGAGTGCGTATAGCAGGAATCGAACTCGGGACGTGCGTGTGTATTTTGCACACAGTCCACCGCTGGACTGTGTGTCTAACCCGTTTAAAATACCAATTTTAATTAGTCTTAAGTTATGTTGCGTCTTCATCTTCTTCGTTGATTTTACACAGACAAACTTATTCCGACTGTTATGACCGATTCATGACCTATACGCTTTTCAGACATTACAAGTAATTTAAAAGTAAAGAATGGAGAGAGTTTGGGGAAAAAGATGTACCGATTGATGTTGTTCACGGAATTCCGGCAGAGGTTTGTCGGTTCTGAAGGTGAACTCCGGCTGTTGAAACCAATTAACAGCTTTGTTCGATTATTTAAGAAGTTGAGTCACTTAAACAAGGTTTAACAGAAGTTTGGGAGATCATACCCGTTCACGGTGTGTTTCCGGCAGTTTCAGGAGTTTTCCGGCGAAGGTAAAATTTTCGACAAACGTTGACTAGGATCGATTCTGATGGTGGAGTTGTGTTAGTGACTGATTAATCACATGATTGAAACAGAAAGAGTCGGAGGAAATACCGTGTGGATGTGAGTCCCGGTTTTCCGGCGACTTGCAGAATTTTTCCGACGGTCTGATTCAAGCTTCTCCGGTGGACTATAAGGTTGCGGAAATGCAATTGGGAGTCTTGCAGAGTGTTTTGAGTCGCAAGAAGGGTCTAGGATTGAAGTAATCCGAGAATTGAAAACTTTCGGTTATTAAACCGATCCACTTCCGAATTCAAGTTACACTCATGGCAGCATTGATTGGAATCGTCCGTTTATCGGTTATACTCGCTGAATCGCGAGTATCCAGATCGACTTTGGGTGATTGATAACCGGTTTCAGTTACAATGTGTAAAATCGATTGATTTACCTTAGTCCATAAAACCTATTTGTTTCCTAAAGATGACAGAAAACAAACAAGTGGCGGAGTGGTGATGTGTGTGTGCGTTAAGTCTTTGATGTTGTAACCGGCTGACCCGGGTTCGAGTCCCGGCAGCTTCATAATTTTTTATTTATTTTGTTTTAACTTTTTATCAAATATAATTTTTATAGTTTAGTTTATTTATTAATTATGTATCGTTTTAACTCAAAATAATCATAAATATTTAATGTAACTTTTATAACTTGATACTTGATTACAAAACGGAACGGGTTTTGAAAACCCGATTTTTACAAATGTTACATTCCCTCGAAAATTGAAAACTCAGTTCTAAGCACTTCGCCTGCAACACTTGAAGCTGCTATGGAACTAGCTACCGAGCTTACCGAGAATCGTATTCGTAACGGCAAATTTAAGGACGAGAAAAAGAAAGCCCCCATTGAGGGCCAAACTTCAAACCATTCCACCTCCTCCTCAAAGTTTGCTACTAAGAGGAAACGAAACACCAGAAACTTTGCTGTCACACAAACAAATTTCCCTATCCCTGCTGCACCCATCACTCAAGTTGCCCCCTCATCTGCACCATATAAAAAGCCATACTCCAGCCCATACCCAAAATGCAACCGTTGCCAATACCATCACTTTCCTGATCATCCGTGCCAACATTGCACCGGCTTGGCCGCGCAGGTCACACCATTCAAACCAGTCGCGCGCTTCAGCGAACGAACCGCAATCAACCCTCCACCCAAACCCACCATCAGATAGTGGGTCAAGCCCAACAACCTTTACTCCTACCACCTGCCCAACATGTAGCCCAATCCTACTACCAACCCAACTATCCCATGGTGCAACCTATGCGGGCTTGTTACAACTGTGGAGACCCGAATCACTTCAGGAACACCTGCCACGCCGAATATCATCCATGCCCAAGCTCAAGCTAATCCAGTAAACCAGGCTAACCAAGCTCCTCCACCTGCAAGAGGAAGAGCTTTCAACATCAACGCCAATCAAGCTAGGGCTGACAACAATGTGGTTAATGGTACGTTTCTCATCAATGGTAGTTATGCATCCATGTTATTTGATACTGGCGCGGATAATAGTTTTGTGTCCTTAGAATTTGAACCCATCCTCAACCAAACTCGAGATAAACTCATGGAATCCATAACGGTAGAAGTTGCTGACGGAAAACCGGTCTCATTAAACTCTATTATACGCAATTTTACTCTTACCCTAAACGATCACGATTTTCCAGTTGACCTCATACCTATGAAGTTGGGAAGTTTCGACATTATAATTGGTATGGACTGGCTCAGCCAACATCATGCTGAAGTTGTATGCCGCGAAAAGTTCATTCGCATTCCTCTTGCAAACGGTCAGACTCTACGAATCTTTGGAGAAACCCCTTCGAAAGGACTCAAATTAATGTCCTGTCTTCAAGCCCGAAAATATCTCCGCAAGAATTATGTCGCGTTCCTAACTCATGTCGTCAAAAAGGGAATCAAGGAGAAGAAACTCGAAGACATCCCAGTAGTAAAAGATTTTCCGTAAGTTTTTCCTAACGACATTTCAGGACTTCCTCCCGTGAGAGAAGTCGAATTCCGCATTGATCTTATACCTGGAGCTACACCAGTTGCAAAATCTCCTTATAGATTAGCCCCATCCGAAATGCAAGAGCTGGCCAGTCAACTGCAAGAGCTGACTGACAAAGGATTCATACGTCCTAGCTCATCGCCTTGGGGTGCACCTGTCCTCTTTGTGAAGAAGAAAGATGTAACGTTTCGAATGTGTATCGACTACAGAGAACTCAACAAGTTAACGGTCAAGAACCGCTACCCATTACCTCGTATGGATGATCTTCTAGACCAACTTCAAGGCGCCACCTGTTTTTCAAAAATCGACCTTCGTTCTGGTTATCATCAACTCAGAGTACATGAAGAAGACGTCCCAAAGACCGCCTTCCGAACTCGTTATGGTCATTATGAATTCATGGTCATGCCATTTGGTTTAACCAACGCTCCAGCTGTCTTCATGGATCTAATGAACAGAGTCTGCAAACCTTATCTCGACTGTTTTGTTATAGTCTTCATCGACGACATCCTCGTCTACTCAAAGTCTAAGTCTGATCATGAACGACACCTTCGACTCATCCTTACGCTCTTAAGGACAGAAAAGCTGTACGCTAAGTTTTCGAAATGTGAATTCTGGTTAAGGGAAGTACAATTCCTTGGACACGTCGTCAATGACAAGGGAATTCATGTTGATCCCTCAAAAATCAAGGCAGTACAGGAATGGCAAGCGCCACGTACCCCTACCAAAGTAAGATCATTTCTTGGTTTGGCTGGTTACTATCGCCGCTTCATTTCAAATTTCTTCCGTATTGCTGTACCACTCACAGCTTTAACACATAAAGGAAAACCCTTCATATGGGGACCCAAGCAAGAAGAAGCCTTCCAAACCCTTAAACAAAAACTCTGTGACGCACCTATCCTCACACTTCCTGAAAGTTGTGATGACTTCGTGGTTTATTGCGACGCGTCAGGGCAAGGACTAGGCTGCGTACTGATGCAAAGAGGAAAAGTGATAGCTTATGCTTCTAGACAACTCAAAATTCATGAGAAGAACTACACCACCCACGACCTGGAACTTGGAGCTGTTGTGTTCGCTCTTAAGATATGGAGACATTACCTCTACGGTACTAAGTGTGAAATATACACTGACCATAAGAGCCTCCAACATATCTTCAACCAAAAGGAGTTAAACATGAGGCAACGAAGATGGGTCGAACTTCTTAATGACTACGACTGTGAAATTCGGTATCATCCTGGCAAGGCAAACGTGGTGGCCGATGCGCTCAGTCGAAAGGGTTATGCGAACTCCATTCGTCTTCTATGTTCGCAAATCATAACCGACATCAAAGATCAAATCCGAGAAGCCCAACACGTATCAGTAACGGAAAACGACGTACGCAAGGAGCTGTCTTGTGGAGCTGAACTTAAAATTGAAACTAAATCCGACGGTATTCTGTACTATCTAGATCGCATATGGATTCCCGATCACAATAACCTTCGTGATTTCCTTATGAATGAGGCGCACAAAACACGATACTCTATACACCCAGGAGCCGACAAGATGTATCAAGACCTTTGATACACCTACTGGTGGCCTGGAATGAAAAAGGATATTGCTGTTTTTGTTTCCAAGTACCTTACATGTTCCAAACTAAAAGCTGAACATCAAAGACCCTCAGGACTTCTAGTCCAACCTGAAATACCTGTATGGAAGTGGGAAAACATAACCATGGACTTCATTACCGGGTTACCTCGCACCTCCAATGGGTATGACACTATATGGGTAATCATTGATCGTCTTACAAAATCAGCTCACTTCATTCCGATTCGCGAGGACTTCAAGAACGAGAAGTTAGCTCGTATCTACATCAGCGAGATCGTAAGCCGTCATGGTGTACCGTTAAGCATTATTTCAGATCGTGATGGTCGTTTCACTTCACGAACATGGCAAGCCGTACAAGCCGCTTTAGGTACACGATTAGACCTCAGTACCGCTTATCATCCTCAAACTGATGGACAATCTGAACGCACCATCCAAACTCTTGAAGATATGCTTCGAGCATGTGTCATAGACTTCAAAGGGAATTGGGACGCTCATCTACCATTAGTTGAATTTTCGTACAACAACAGCTATCATTCAAGTATCGGCATGGCACCTTTCGAAGCTTTATATGGTCGTAAGTGCCGATCTCCAGTATGTTGGCACGAAATTGGAGAAGCTCAAATGACCGGTCCAGAATTGATTCAAGAAACCACAGACAAGATCCATCAAATTAGAAACAATCTTCTAGCGGCACAAAGTCGTCAAAAGAGTTATGCAGACAAACGACGAAAGCCTTTGGAGTTTAACATTGGTGATCATGTACTTTTAAAAGTATCACCGTGGAAGGGAGTAGTTCGTTTTGGCCAGAAGTGCAAGCTAGCACCACGCTACGTAGGACCTTTCAAGATACTCGATAGAGTAGGACCTGTAGCATACAAGCTTGACCTACCAAAAGAACTCAACAGAATTCACCCCACATTCCATGTATCAAACTTGAAGAAGTGCCTCGCCGATGAAAAACCTCCATATTCCCCTAGAAGATATACAGATCGATGAATCTATGCACTTCATTGAAAGACCAGTAGAGATCATGGACTTCGGAGAAAAACGTTTAAGACGGAGTCATATTCCAATTGTTAGGGTACGCTGGGAGTCGAAACGAGGACCTGAGTTTACTTGGGAACGTGAAGACTCAATGCGCGAAAAATACCCGCATCTTTTTCCTGTTACCACTACTACTTAAATTTCGGGACGAAATTTCTAAAAGTAGGGTATACTGTAACATCCGTCGAAAAACGGGTTTCCAAACTGCTTCGTTTGTTAATCGAATATCAAGTTATAAAATTTTGTTGCGTATTTATGGTTAATTTTAATTATAAACAGTACATAATTAATAAACATTTTAGAATTTAGAAACTATAATTATTAAAAAGTAAAAATAAATTAAATAAAAAAGAAAAGGGGCTGCCGGGTTTCGAACCCGGTCAGCCAGAAGATTTAATCATCAAACATTTAACCACTCCGCCACTTGCTGTTTTGTGTAATCAAGGAAGCAAATAATACTTAACTTCTACCCGAGAAATTATCTGTTTGCGCCAAAACTGAAACCGATAATCGGCTTTCAACTTTCCAGACGTTTGAGTGATCGTGAGTTACTGATAATAACCGATAAAGAAATTGCTGCCCACGTTCTAATCAATTCAGCCTTTACGAAATTCCTTCGATTCATATGATTTTTGGAGTTGAAAACCGAAATCAATTACTTCCTGATTTCACTAACAATATCATCATCTCATAACTCGGAAACACTCACAGAACCTCCAATTTCACTTTCGCTCTATTTTCTGTTCGTCGCAAACGCTTTCTGAAATCGCCGGACTTTCGCCGGAAAACCGCGACATTCATCGAATCGGTAAATTTCTCAATTCTTTCATCTTCTATCCATTATTAGACTTTACTAACTCAAATCCTTCAATCAGAATCGGTCCCAGACGACGTTGTCGGATATTCAGCACTCGCCGGAAAATTTCTGAAAATTCCGAAATCACGATGTGAATCGGTATGAACATCTAAACTCTCTGATAACTCTTGTTTAGTCATTTAATTTCACAATTAGTGAATCAAAACTGTTAATTGGTCCGCTCAGACGGAATTCATAAAACAGAGCCGACGACTTTGCCGGAGTTATGAGAAAAATCATCTTTCCGGTACATTCATTTCCAAAACCTTCTCTATTCATTTCATTTTAATCATTTATATGTCCGTCAATCGAATTAAACAAGAACAGTAGAATAATCGTTGTCTGTGTCTTTGAATAAAGAAGACGAAGTCGGCGATGTTTATAAAAATAATTAAAACAAGATATTAAACCGGGTTAGACACACAGTCCAGCGGTGGACTGTGTGGCACGTCTCGAGTTCGATCCCTGACACGAGCCTATCCTCTGAAATAAAAATGTTCTTTTTTTAAATCGAATCGTATTAATTCGCTGTAAGATGTTAAGTTTAATAAAAACCAGTATTTTAACCAGGTTAGACACACAGTCCAGCGGTGGACCGTGTGCAATGTTAAACAACGGGTCCCCGGGTTCGAGACCTGTTATGTGCACCGGTTCGACATAATTAAAATTCTTTTTAAAATAAATGAATTCTGAATAAATTAAATAGTATATAAATATAATTAAAAACAGAAATATTTCGGGTTAGACACGTAGCTCAGTTGGTAGAGCTGCGTGCACGCGTACGGGAGGTCACAAGTTCGAACCTCACTCAGCGCAAACAAACATAAGTCCGAACCGGTCAACAGTCAAAGTCAATGGTCAACGGTCAACGGTCAACCCAAAAAGTCAACATTTTTTATCTATATTTTTTTTATTTAATTTAAAAATCAATTAAAAATACTTAAAAATAATATTTTAAAGTTAGAAAATGACCTTAAACTCACAAAAATAAATCTAAAAACCTATTAAAATTGTTAATAAAATCCACTTATTTACCATACCTTTTCGTTATTATTTAGGTTAGTTATTCCTCGTCGATCAACCCTATAAACTCGTGCGCATTCAACATCATCAAACGAACGCACCCAATGTGAGTGAATCTCTACAAATTCCTCGTTTTAATCACATTTTGGGGTGTATCATGTGTCTTATTATTTATTACATTTAAACACTTGTGCATCCATCATATCCATGATCAAATGTGTATTCAATATGTATCAACTGTTTGTGTGGTTAATGTTTAGATTAAATTTATCATTTTCAGTACATACATCATCATAGGCCGTCTGTTCCCCATTACCTATGAGCGGAACTTCCCCATTACCTATGAGCGGAACGTGGCGTTGCCAACATACGATCCGCTCCGTTTGATTGAGCCTTGATCACACATACATCATCATAGGCCGTCCGTTCCCCATTACCTATGAGCGGAACGTGACGTTGCCAACATATACATTATCATTCATGTTATATACTCATGCAAGATGGTTTGTTATTGTATATTTATTTACGTTTGCTCACATATGATTATTGCACAATTTTTCCATATTAAATACAACAAGAAATCAATAAAAAATGTTTTCTAACAAGGTTCACTCGCCAACTTTTGTTGACCCAAAAACCCCCATTTTTACACATGATACAGGTGATCCAGTTGCAGCAAGAAACACATAGGATGGCCTAGAAGAATAAATCAGTTTAGGCTTTGGATTGTTTGCTTAGTTACTTTTTCCTTGTAATTGTATGAACTTGTTTGGAATATTGAAGTTGTAATTTTGAATTTAATAAATATGAAACATATTAGTAAATATCATGATCTTTGGTGATAACTCAATTATGCCCCGACTCTTATTCCGCTGCGGGTCGGGGTGTGACAACATAAAAATAAGCACGGAATGCATTATATATAGTCCCACTTATTTGCGAAAGAAATTTACGTCGAACACCAACCTGAACCTATACCGGCATGTACAAAAAAATAAGGAAAAAATTATGTTTTTTAAGTTAAAAACGTACCGCAAGTTGCGGTGGCGCTGAAACGTAAGGTAAATCCAACTTATAAAGTCTAATGAAAACATATTATCTTTGACCCCCACTTGTTGTAAAACAAAATTTATGCCAAAACGTAGATTAACTGAAAATGTAAAAAAAAAAAAAAACCTAAACCTATACCAACATGTACATAAAAATTAGAAACAAAAAGTTTCTTAAATTTAAAAATAGTACCACGCGTTACGGTGACACTGAAATATAAGCACGTAAAAATTAAGATAAAGTTTTTAGAAAATTAAGGGTTGTAAGTGCTAATACTAAATATTGAAGTGTAAAAAAATAAAAATAAAAACTTATTAAAAATCAGAAAAGAAATATATTAATAAAAAATAGCCAATGAACAAGTTCCATGCTCACCCAACTTGAATTTGTAGGATTATAGAATAGTACTCTCCTGACATAATCTTTTGACTAATTCAAAACCTCCATAAAGATAAATGTGATTGTACTTTATGCATAATGAAGGGTACAAGATATGTGAAATAGAAATTGTTGCAAAGCATCATAGAAGTCGTCCATACGTTTTCTTTTATGAAAATCAGCATGATTATTATATCACTTTTATAACTCCAATGAGTTTTATTATGAACCGATTTCAAGGAGCAAAAGCTTTTCATTAAAGTTTCGAGAGGACCTTGTAGGATTATGACTTTCCAAATATTTGTACTCGCCGATTATTGCTCGTAGCAAGTATGTATTATAGAAATTAAAGTTTAAGGAAGTTGGAACATGGAAACCGGAGCTGCAAGCTAAGAATCGGGTATCGCATAAGGCAGTTGTGTGCAGGAGATCTAGAAGCTTTCACTTCAAGAAAACGTTCTTCCCAACCTTAGAACGAACTTAGGAACATATGGGCTGAATTACAAAGAGTTTCATGTTCTAAGCAGCGCAGCCCCATGGTGGGTGCCATTTGTTGAAACAACAAGAATGAGGTCGGGGGAAAGGTATGAACGTTCCTCGGGGTAGCCTCGTCACCTCCTAGCTTGTACCTACAACATGAAAGAACCCGGTAGAAGGGGCCAGAGACCGGGGTCTTTGGACCACCCTCCGACGCTCAACATTAGTAATCTATCCAAGAATAATGTATAAACATAAAGCATAGATGTATGAGTAAGTATAAGAGAGATAGATAATGCTTAGGGAGTTCGTGATCGAGATCCAGAGGTTAGCTAGCTGCGGTGGTGATTCCAGGTAGCGTAGCTCGTGATTAGGAGTTGCTGGTGTAGTCCCTCAGGAGCTCGTGACCTTAGCAGCTCCAAGGGAAAGCAGCTAAGCTAGTGGCTTGTGTTCTTAAGAGAGAGTATGTGATTCTAAAGAGAGAATGAGATTCTAGAAAGAGAGAGTAAATGGCTGGAATGTCCAACCCATATTGGGATGAATGAAATAGAGGGTAGACCCTCTATTTATAAGCATGTTACTCTTAACCCTAATGGGCTTGGTTGTGATGGGCCGGGCTGGCCCACCAGGCTTGTTCTCTTGTTTGGGCTGTAAGGCTCCCGGCATGAAGCTCCTAGCTTCTTGCTCTTAGCTTCCTGCTTCCGGCTTTACTGAGTGGGAGCCTCCGGACACCCACGTCATCAGTTACGTTCTTGCGATTGCTTTTGACTTTTATCTTTGCTGACTGGGATCTCTGAGTACCCACGTCACCAGGTTTGGTTAAAACAAACACAGTGATAAAGAAGATATTTACCTGTGGTTGTGTGAAATTGACACCCGGAAGTGACGCAAGTCCAGTAAGATCATGTTCCATATACTCAAAAACTAGATACAAAGTACGTGAAGCAGGTGAGGTCACTAATCCTTGGAGCTTAATTATATTTGGATGGTGAAGCCTTCGCAAAATAAGGATTTCTCTTGCCATAAATTTGACACTCTCGGAATCCATATTATCAAAACGAACTCTTTTTAAAGCAACAATTTTGTTATTAGTCAGATCACGAGCCTTGTACACACTGCTATATGTTCCTTGCCCAATCTGGGTCGTTAAAAAGAAGAAGAAACTTTGAGAAACAGGTACAGATTTCTAATTTGGTTGCAAGCGAATGTATGTATGTACCTTTTCTAATTTCTCAAAAGTATGGGGTGGTCTAGGTAACCATCCATGAATTGCTTCAGCAGCTACAAAGGCCAACCTGTTTGACTCTGTTGCTGGGGTTTCAGAATATGAGCACTAAACACTTCTCATACGTCCTTGTCATAATTCCTAACACGGTAATTCAATCTCCTATCAATGGATCCGCTTCTCTTCTTCTTCACCCCAAGGCTTTCTACCCTTGAAACCTTATCCCTTGAGTTCCCCCATCATCTATACCACCAGCAGCAGGCTTACCACACATTCCACCCATCCTAGTAAAAACACAAAACAACCACTACACTACAGACTTTATGTTTAGGCGACTAACATAAAACGAAAATGAAATCCACCTTTGATGAAATATTATTAGGGGGTGGGTATTCAAATAAAACAGTTTGGGTATGCACGCACTTGTATCTTTGATAGAGAGAGAGGCCTTGCCCACCCACTCACCCTGGTCACTCGCTCTAGAATGTTGAAAGTCAAAGTCATACAAGAACACTACTGTTTTGGAATTACCCCTCACATAATAAGGCCACTCGGTGTGGGGGGTTGTCCAGGCCCGGCCTGGCCCGACGGCGCCACTCAACACCATTTCGGGTGGGCCGGCAGCGTCTTCACCGTCACCTCCAAGACGTTAAGGACGGGGATGCTTCTTCTCACACACACATATAAATACAACACGCACATATATATATTTTAGGCCCATCATTCATTTTATTAGGTCCATCATCTTTGCCCCATCCTTACACCCATCCGACGTGGCAGAACCTCCTTTGAGGACTACCCTCATCCCACACTGAGTAGCCTAAGGCCACTCGGTGTGGGGAGTCGTCCAGGCGCGGCCCGGCGACGCCCCTCAACACCATTTCGGGTGGGGCGGCGGCGTCTTCACTGTCACCTCTAAGACATTGAGGATGGGGCTGCTGTAACATCCTTCGAAAACGGACCTCCGAGATCCAACCCGGATTTGCAAAACTGGACCCTTTTCAAATTAAATAAAAATGGGATTGTTTTTAATAATTTTATCTTATAATTAAATTATTCGACACATTCGCGTTCGGTTAAAAGTGGGTTAAAAACGTGGGACTTATAAAGATCTCCAGATAGTTCGGTTAGTTTGATAGAAATGAAGCAATAACGGAGTTAATAAATTTAGTTAAGGGGTTGTTTTTTTAAGAGTTGAAACTTAAATTAAAGTAATTAACTAGGTTAGTTTTAAGATAATTCTATAAAAGAAACTAACTAAGTTAGTGATATAAGTTAATCAAGTGTGTATTTGTTAAGAAATAACGCACTGACAATAACCAATCTGCCACTTCGTTCTTAGTGTTATAAATCAGTTTCAATTATATGACAAGCATATCTAAACGCGACCTGAAAACCCTTTCTCCTTCCTCACCTACGCGACCCATCACATATTAAACCCGACCCAACTCTTAACGTTTCAAATCGCGACGCTTTGGCTTCGGATCAGTTCCAATACATTCGTAGTCATGGAGAAATTCATTTATTACCATCTAGTCGTTCGTTTTCCTTCATTATCTATGCAAATCAAGTCCAAATTAAACCTTCATTCATCACCATTAAAACATTTCAAGAATACCCAACTGGGTTCTAACCAAATTGCAAAATTGGGCAGTCAAATTTATACCAAATGAAGCTTTGATCAAACTAAGTAAAACCCCAATGGAATTTCTGCATTTCATCCACCATATCTCACGAATTTGATCGAAAAACATTCTTATCACACCCTAACTCGCAGCGGAAGCGCACGCGGGGAGCAACAAATACATGGTACGAACACGTTATTTAAAAAGATACTGTATTACACAACACAAGCATCGGTTACAACATTTGATTACACACTAAGTTTTAATGTACATACATTAGTATCCCAAAAGCTGTTTGTCTTTGTTAAGCATGCTTCTATGTACAGTAATATCCGATCAACAAAACTTGAAATCCATACGCACTTCACTTTATTCTTGTTTAGTTTTACCTGAAAAGCATGTTAAGTTTGAACGGTCAACTACAAATAGTTGGCGAGTTTCATTGTTTTTGTTTGTTTCACAATTTAGTTTGAACTGATTGATTATGCACGTTTGACATGAAATTATACTAAGCCAAAAGTGAAACCTTGACTGTTCTCAAGTGTCGTGTCCCGTACCCGACACCTCAGCACTTTACCACCCCAAGTAGCTATGTCTAACACCACATAGCATGTTCACATAATTGCATGGACATGTGCAATTGCAGTAGAACCCATGGAATTCGTGCTAACTCAATTGGATTTGTCAGACCAATAGTGCTATTCACACATCCACCGACTTTTGTTGATCACTCGTGTTTGTGGGGACTTTTCATGTGTTAGTAAAACTCAGATAATTCACATCACAACATCTATGTATTTGCAAGTATGTGCGTATGTAACATGCATTTCACCCCAAGTAAAACATGCATTTCACCCCAAGTAAAACAGTAAAACAGTTTGAAAGTGGGGTAAGGAAACTCACTCAGTAAATAGTACGACTATCACAGGATGGGTAAGTATCAATGCTGTATCCCTTCGGTCCTGATATCAGTTCGTATTTGGTTAATTACCGAATACAGTTTTCAATTCGATAATTGCAATAACTAGGGCTCTGATGAGGATAATCATCTGAGACTCGACCTATAGCATAACTGTAGAGTTGTGGGTATTATCTTAGTGTCAGATTTCAGTTTGGCTTCCGGGCACCGTTTTGCGTGCCGGTCAAAGTCGTTTGTTTTAGATGTTCGGAAAATAGTATCATCATATAGGTACCAATCAGTTGTCTATTAAAAATGATTAACTTTATATTAAGGGAGTTCGGTCGTTTGGGGATCCCAAGTCGCCCGAATTTAAATTTCCGTTTTCGTCGTCGGGGAATTTCCCAAACTGGCGTGTAATGTACCCTAAGTACCCATTTCGCCCCGGAACAGTCTAGAATGACTCTGGTGTTCCACTTATTGCCAATTCAACTATTAGTTAGTTTATGGTTTTGGTAGGTTCGTTATACGTTTAAAACTGCCGGTTTTGTATAACATAATAAGATTTTTAATTCTAAAAACTATTACTCAATATATATAATTTATAGAATTCTGAAAATTTTTATATAAATTGGTAAAATTAAATAGAATTCTGGAAAAATATTTTAAGAATTTATAAAATCAATTTATTAATTTTAATAAATTCGCGAAAAACTGTATTTTAACCGAACAATTTGCGCCCAAAATGATATGACTTCAAAAAATTCCCAAAAATTCATAGAATTGTCCCGATATATCCAGGAACTTCCCGGAAAAATTTGAGATATTTCCGAATTCGTTACACCGCGTTTCCGGCTACCGAAACTTCGTGACAATGCGATTTTTGAAACCTATCTCAAAAAAGCCAATGATCCCCAAACTTTCCAGAATGTTTTCCATACTTAACTCAACATCCCTGAAATTTTTGGTGAGTATTTTATCCGAGTTTATTTCTTTAAAACAGTTAAAAGTTCACCAAAAATTCAGAAAATTCTAAAATTTTAATCGAGTCTTATTTTCACCATGTATAATCAGCCTGCAAAATTTCAAGTCCAAACAATACCCACCGGAAACGTTATACTATAGATAAATCTCTACGCCCTATTTTCGATTTTCGGAATTGATACCTAGCGAAACTCGCGTTTTTACGCAATCCTTTTGTGTCCAGAAGTGAGCTAAGATTATGTTCAGTGCATATACACCATAAACAAAACAAATATGCAAAAACCCATGTCCATCAAGCCTTTAATCCGTTCTTTTTTTATTAGTGTTTGCTATGTTCGCCTTTTATCGAATAGGTTGTGTTCTTGATCTATAATCCGTGTTTTTACTTAACCAAACACCATGTACCATCTTATTAAAGCATATACAAGTTATAATAGCCTTTTAGTGTCAAGAACATCAAGCTTTTATGAATTAAAATGGTTTCTTTTTGTTAATTATAAGCTTTTACAAAAAAAATATAAAAATCCCAAGAATTCATAAGTATACCTCAAATTTTGATGATGTTTTGCTAGAAATGTTATGGGGCAGAAGGTATGACGATGGAAATTATATGGAGTTGTAATAGTTCTTCCCAAGAATGAAACAAAGTCAAAGGGGAAAGATCCCCAATCCGTTTGAAATGGATCTAGGAGGTTCTAACCTCCTTTGACCAGTCAAACATGATGACTAGAGTATGTATGGGTAAGTATGATCTGTCTTTTAGCATTTAGGTTCGTCATCGGGTCGCAAACGCGTCCCGGGTGCACCAAACAGGCTCTTTTTCGCGCGATTTTTTAACGGTTTTGAAAACCGCACCCGCCGACAACGGAACCCGAACATTTTTGAAATTTTAACTTAGAACAACTTTTCTTTATATTAAATAAGTGTTTTAGGCTTGACTAACTGTTCGTTGCATGTTTTGTCGTTTCCGGTTGCGTTAAAATCAAAGGTGTTCCGCTAACCGGAAGCTGTTTTGTTTAGCGTGCCCACTAACTAATAGGGCCTCAAATCTTACTTTATGGTCTAACTATCAATTTAAAGTATTTTCTAACTCTTAGAATAGTCTACGACACTTCCGTTTGCACCTAACTCGTTATTGTACGGTTTGCGCATTGTTAAATGGAAAGCTTCTGTTTAACCTGTTTTTAGCACACTGAGGCATCCACATCGCACTGTTAGGTATTATTGTTTGTATGTTTCTCATAACGTACCCTCGGATTCATCCGAGTCATACTCAAGATAGTTTCGTTATCCATATAAGTCGTACGTACAAATTAGAGTTTACCTGCTTTTGCCACAATTGTCACAATTCTAGGGCTCCAAACTTTAAGTGATGATATCTCCTTCAGTTCTTAAGCTTTTTAGGAAATTCCAAAGCCTATTGTGCTTTATTTTTCACCCTCTACAAAAGCCGTCTATCCATTTCAGTGATAGAAGGCTGATTTATCCAAATTTAATTTTAGTTGAAATTAGAGTTCTTCGTTCATACAATTTAGGGCTTTTAGGTTTAGACTTGTGTTTTGATGAATAATCATTAAATCTCTTATATATGATAACTAGATGAGTTTGATGAACTTATTTAATTATTGACTTGAAAACCATTAAATTTATGATTTTGCCATTTTAATGAATTATATAATCATATCATTATTAACTGGTATAACTTTGCTAAATAGTAACCAAGTTTCAAGAGTGTTCCAATTAGGCCACTCATAAATGTTTTTGTTCCAATTAGGTCATTAAAGTTCATTTTGATGTTTCAATTCTAGATATCTTACCTAAATAGAAGGTCATCCATCTTATATATCAACTATTAAGGTTTTTTTAAAGTTTTTTTGACGTGTCTTATAATTGCCAACATAGATTTGAAAATTACAAAGTATTTCTTAACACAGAACCTTCAATACACCAGATCTGGCCCAGATAGGTTTTTGTTTTGATCATGGAACTCTAATCCACAATGTTAATGTGTTTTTTTTTTTTTTGAAATTTGATTTTCTCTATTATAAGTTTCTATTATTAGTTGTAAGGAAAATTTTCTAATGTTTATTACTCTGAACCTTTTTTGATTATGGAACTCCAATCTTCAACAATGCTTCTGTGTTATTTTGATTCGAATATTTGGTTTATTTTTATTTATTATTAATTAGTTATTTAAGCATATCCTTAAATAGTAAATAACGGCTACACATGATAGTTTACCTGCTATTCAGGTAAATTATATAAGATTAGCACATAAAATAAACTTCAATGAGTTAATTAGAACAATATTTTATATGAGTGACCTGATTGAAACAATCCTAAAACTTCGTTACCATTTTGTGAAATATTCCCTTATTAATTTGGTTACTTTTGTTGAATAAAATTGTAAGTCCCCAAACAGGAGAATCCAATTTCCTAAAATCAATAGGATCTCTTCTCGTTTAGTATTTCGTTTATTCACTTTATGGTTATTATTTAGATATAAACCATTCATTTTCGTGCGGTGCGTTCTCGTGGATCAATTCTTCGCAACCAATGAGTAGATTCGACTGTTTCCCCATTTTTTGCCATTAACTCTTTTTAGGGTGTATCTCGTGCTTGATTTCAAATTTATTTAAATTGATAAAATGCTATTTGATGTGTTTCTATGTGTCACTTGTTGCTAATTTCTATTGTTTCTCTATACGTGCATCTATGTGTTACTCGCTTTGTGTCACATGTGTCACGTGGATCTACCTGGCTGACCGGTTCCCCATGGTCATGGGTCGAACTCGGTATCGCCACCATTGTTTCATAGATTCGCCTCTCGGGACTTGAATCTCTATGTTTCTATGGTTATAATTTTTGTTATGTTTGTGTTGCTTATGATATATGTGTTGAATTCTTGTTATATTGGAGGACATAGTTTCACACTGGATAATGCATGTTAATATATAATGTTTTCTAAAAATAATAAAACAAAACATTTTTAAATAAAAACCGAATCTATTCACCAACATGTTTGTTGACCCAAAACTCTTTACGCGTGATACAGGTACACAAGGGTGGGAGGATTTTGAGTTGAAGACATGTAGGACGGCCTTAGTAATAAACCAGCCATATGTTGTTTTTATTTATTTGAATTTGTGACTTGATATTAATATTTGAATTCTATGCTATGTGTGACAAATATAAAGTGGTGCCTTTAAATATTTAAACTTATATTAGTGTCAAAAGATATGGGCAATCAGTCTGCCACGTACCATTCCGTTGTGGGTCGGGGTGTGACAGATTGGTATCAGAGCAAATGATTATAGGGAATTAAGATAGGTTAGTAGACCCTTTGACTTAGTCTATACTTGATTAGATACCTTATGTTCTTAATTGTTTAAATTGACTTAGCTTATAAATACTAATGTCACACACAAATGCATGTGAACACTTTAATTGTTATATGCTTTACATGACAATATATACTTTATTATTAAACTATAGTCTATTATTTCTCTTTCTTTGTTATATATGCACGCACCTTAATGTTATGTCCTCTTTATGTCTATATATTTAAAGTCCTGAATCAATTTATTTTCGTTAATACATTTCAATTATTCATGAGTTTGATTTCATTTCTTTTTTGAGTTTCAAATTTCAATTCGTCAAAGGGAGTTCTTGTGACGAACATGTAGTAACTGGAAGGGTTACGTACCGGTAGTCGGGACGTCCTGTCTAGGTTGGCATTCGTATAAATCCAATTAATGGACCAGTTTGCCTACCTGAGGACTATCGATGAGAGTACCAATACCTATTAGGCCAAAGCATGTCACACCAAACGTCACGTGAACTAACAACACTTGATATGTCAAACGTGTCCGTGTTAATTCATGGATACTATCCTAAACATCGTTTTACAACACCCCAAAACTCGAGCCATTTATTTAATCATGATTTTTTCGGGTTAAGTTGTACGTCAATGGGTAGACATATGAGGACCATGCGAAAGCTCGGTAATTGCGGGTGCACACGTAATTACGAAAGTGATGCACGGAAGTCATACTAAACCCTATGATGTGCCGAACATATGATTTTTCAATATTTTATGATGAAATATTATTTTATTTTGACTTTTGTTATTTCATTATATTTCCTGTGCTTATTATACCGTTTGTATTTAAACCACCAGAATAAATCCTTGAAATTCCACGAGATTCTAATGATTTTAAAACAAATCACACTATCCTTTGTACCTTGTTGATGGATTTGACTTTTGCTACCCTTTGATACTCCATAATATTTTCATGTGATTTGTATTCATGAATCATGGGATTTTCCCTAAGTCACATGATTTCACAAATCCGTGACTCCCCCATTTGAGCAACCAAACACCCACCTTATGATCAAACCGTATGTCCAACCAAACACTCCATCGATGGATCAATCGACCGTACCATATGACGCCCAACTCGTTCCTTACAGTCGAGTCGTTGAAGCCAACCCAGAGAATCATGACAATCAGATGGCACGCGCACGAGCACTCATCCAGTTCCAAGACAACTAGGACGTGGTCAGCAGCACGAAACTGTTTTATGCGATGAGTTTGTTTTGAACAAAACCTTTTCATGTTCGACCTTGTATGAGCTAGTTTAAATCAGATAGAGATTGTTACTAATTTTCAGACACAAATGTAATGATGTGATTTTGGTAATATGTTTTAAATTTTAACGAGTCGTCTATTACGAATTGAACGTCACAACCCTAATCACTTTCGTAACATGTGCCCATGGTTTGACAAATTCAAGTCAATGGCACATGGTGATGATAAAAATTTTCTGACCTCAAAATTTGATTTTATAAAAAATAATAAAACAAATATAATAAATATTTTTAGTAGAGTTTACCACTTTAGATCAAAAGTATTTTCCTGAAATTAAACGAAAATATTCTTAAAAAATTAGATTGCTTTTGTACATGAAAAGTTTAATACTAATGTTTTATACTTGGTAAAGTGTAAATATGGTTAACAAAACGGAATAAATGTGAATCCAGTTAACAAAGTTATGGTTTTCTCATTTTATTTTAGGACGTCCCTACGTTTGTCCGAATCGAAATTCTCACCTCACTAAAGGAAGCTAAGATCCTTATTGTTACTTCATTTCTTCTGCCATTTGACTTCACATTTGGTTTTCCCTCACTATCAACTCCACCTGCTAGTCCCACTTCGTATTCTTGACGTTCGCACTAACGTCAACCGATACAATATTTAACTCTTAATTAGTACCGTTAATAGCTTGTACCGTTGTCACGTTTTCAACATTACTATCGATCATTGTTTTCATTCGTTACTTTGACATTTTATGTTATCGTCATGTTATGCTTTTATGTTTTGTTTTATTGCTATTTTATGTTGTTGCAGTTTCACATCATCACTCATCACGACTTACTTTTCCCATAGTTTATGTGATGTGGGTGTCGTCTCACTTTTCCATAGACCGACCCTTCCCTCATAACTACGGATGTAGCTACTGCCATCATTAGTCACGCCCTTTTGGGGTTCGAGACTCACACATTAGCTGTTTACGGTTTGGATATATTTATTTAATTAGTAAGTTTGAGTCGTCGCATAGAACTAAACAAAACCGCTAACGAAGCCAATGAAATTTGATAAAGACATGGTTATACGCCGCTGGTACTCCTATATATAAGTGTTCTTATCAAACTATCAAAAACCTCATTAGACTGGTTGAGAGAAGTTCTGTGTGAGTTGTGTTAGTGTTGTCAATCATGATCCGAATAACGAAGTCGATGAAATTCGATAAGGACATGGTGGATACGCCGCTGGGACTTCCTATATATAAGTGTTCTTATTGAAGTATCAAAAGCCCCGTTAGACTATCATGAGAAGTTGTGTGTTGTCAATCATGATTCGAATAACGATGTGGATGAAAGTTTGATGGAGACATGGTGGATACGCCGTTGGTACTTCCTATATATAAGTATATCTGACAAATTTTCAAAAGCAACGTTAAACTAATCATGAGAGTTTTAGTTAGTTTGTTTTGGTTATGTGTGGAGATTTCAAATTCTATGATTTCGCTCAGTTAACTCAAATCGTGGCATTTTATGAGAGATTTTTTTTCAAGATCCCAAGTCATGACACGTTTTGCAGTTTGGGCATCACGAGTATACCTCACGAATCAGTTGCAAACTCTCTCGTGTTATAAGTCATCTTTGGTTCGTGAATTTCTCTTTAGCCGCGATACATCCTCAATACGCCACTCTTGGGCTTCGAGATTGTGATGGTCAAAGAGCCTATGACCAGCTACCTTGTATCTATTAGTTAACGCATTTAAGTCTTGCACCTTTGGCATTTAAAAGCGATTCCTCAGTTGGGTATGCAACCCTTGTCAGGAACGCTACCGCCTCAATAAATCTACACCTCTTGATATATCCTAGTTCGAGCGCATTCTCAGCTACGCTAGGACTTGTGTTCAACACTTGCTACCTGGCATTTCTAAGGAACAATCTGATCTTAAGGTTCGAGTTTCTAATGCTATTAATAAATCGAATTGATATCGTTTACACCGACAGAAGACCCTACACTTAATTCTATACAAGCAGTTTCCTCCTCATTTTGGGACGAAATTCCCAAAAGTTGGGGAGACTGTAACATCCTTCGAAAACGGACCTCCGAGATCCAACCCAAATTTTCAAAACTGGACCCTTTTCAAATTAAATAAAAATGGGATTGTTTTTAATAATTTTTATCTTATAATTAAATTATTCGACACATTCGCGTTCGGTTAAAAGTGGATTAAAAACGTTGGACTTATAAAGATTTCAAGATAGTTCAGTTAGTTTTATAGAAATGAAGCAATAACGGAGTTAAGAAATTTAGTTAAGGGGTTGTTTTTTTAAGAGTTGAAACTTAAATTAAATTAATTAACTAGGTTAGTTTTAAGATAATTCTATAAAAGAAATACACTAACTAAGTTAGTGATATAAGTTAATCAAGTTAGTATTTGTTAAGAAACCTTTTTAGCAAATTTAATTTTGGTAGTTAAATAAATTATAGTTGAAGGGTGGTTGTGGTAATAGATGAAACCTTGAAGCATAAGAGATGGACTAACTAGGTTATTATATAACCAAAACCAGGTTAGCAAAGTTCAGGGACTGTTTTGGTAACTTCTAAAACTACACTCAATTTAAATAAACAAAAGGGTGCTAAAAACATTTTAACGAGACTCGAAACCGAGAAGCCCACTTCAATAAACAGCGAACGAACCGGCTGGGCTGCAACACTAGTGGTGATAGAATCCATATTTTCTTATATATAACCAAAACAGATCCAAAAAAAAAAAGAATCAAAAAGGTTAAGGACGGGATTCGAACCCGCGTCCACAAACGGGTTAATCAAATAACGCGTTGACAATAACCACTCCGCCACTTAGTTCTCATTGGTATAAATCAGTTTCAATTAAATGATAACCAGATCTACACGCAACCTGAAAGCCCTCTCCTTCCTCACCTGCGCGACCCATCACCAAGTTAAACCCGACCTGACTCTAAACGTTTCAAATCGCGACGCTTTGGCTTCGGATCATTTCCAATACATTCATAGACATGGAGAAATTCATTTACTACCATCTAGTCGTTCGTTTTCCTTCATTATCTATGCAAATCAAGTCCGAATTAAACCTTCATTCATCACCATTAAAACATTTCAAGAACTCCCAACTGGGTTCTAACCAAATTGCAAAATTGGCCTGTCAAATTTATACCGAATGAAGCTTTAATCAAGCTAAGTAAAACCCTACTGGAATTTCTTCATTTCATCCACCACATCTCGCGAACTTTATCGAAGAACATTCTAGAGCTCCAAACTTTAAGTGATGATATCTACAAAAGCCTATTGTGCTTAATTTTTCACCCTCTACAGTAGCCCTCTATCCATTTCAGTGATAGAAGGCTCATTTATCCGAATTTAATTTTAGTTGAAATTAGGGTTCTTCGTTCATACAATTTGGGCTTTTAGGTTTAGACTTGTGTTTTGATGAAATTGATGGTAGAATACTGCTATGATAATCTAGGAATAACTTGGGTAATTTTTGGGAATTTTTAGACAACATTGGGATTTATTGTGAATTATATGTTTGTATCATTTATTAAATTAATAAAAAAATACAAATTTATAGAAATCAATTTCTATAAATATTGCCACTGATTTTTATAAATTATACAAATGTTATGGAACCTTTATGAAAGTCTTTTATAATTTTTGGGAATCTATAAATTTAAATTGGATTTATTATGGTTTATATATATATATATTCTAATCACTTAAAAATACCAAATTATCACAAAAAGATTTTATAAATATTTTTATTAATTCTTACTGATTATGTAATTGTTATTGAACTTCTATAGATTATTTATATAGTTTTTGGTAGCTATTATGCAACTAAAGAATTGGTGAAATTGTTATACAGATAATTCCTACTATAAAATTATTATTTTAAAATAAAATTTGTAATAATCATTATAGTTATATGATAATTAGATGAGTTTGATGAACTTATTTAATTATTGACTTGAAAACCATTAAGATGGTAACTTTATATTTTTTTCATTTTAATTATATAATCATATCATTATTAATTTGGTAACTTTTGTTGAATAAATAAAATTCTAAGTCCCCAAACTGGAGAATCAAATTTCCTAAAATCAATAGGATATCTTCTCGTTTATTCACTTTATGGTTATTATTTAGATATAAACCATTCATTTTCGTGTGGTGCATTCTTGTGGATCAATTCTTCGCAACCAGTGAGTAGATTCGACTGTTTCCCCCTTTTTGCCATTAACTCTTTTTAGGGTGTATCTCGTGCTTGATTTCAAATTTATTTAAATTGATAAAATGCTATTCGATGTGTATGTGTCACTTGTTGCTAATTTCTATTGTTTCTGTATACGTGCATCTATGTGTTACTCGCTTTGTGTTCCAGGTGTCGCGTGGATCAACCTGGCTGACCGGTTCCCCACGGCCATGGGTCGAACTCGGTATCGCCAGCATTGTTTCGCAGATTCGCCTCTCTGGGCTTGAATCTCTATGTTTCTATGGTTACTATTTTTGTTATGTTTGTGTTGCTTATGATATAGTGTTGAATTCTTGTTATATTGGAGGACATAGTTTCACATTGGATAATGCATGTAAATATATAATGTTTTCTAAGAATGATAAAACAAAATTGTTTTTAAATAAAAACCGAAAATCTATTCACCAACATGTTTGTTGACCCAAAACTCTTTACGCATGATACAGGTACACAACGGTGGGCGGATTTTGAGTTGAAGACATGTAGGACGGCCTTAGTAATAAACCGGCTATGATATATTGTTTTTATTTATTTGAATATATGACTTGATATTAATTTTTGAATTCTATGTGATGTGTGACAAATCTATAGTGGTGCCTTTAATTATTTAAACTTATAATAGTGTCAAAAGCTAGTGGTAATCAGTGTGCCCCGTACCATTTCGATGCGGCTCGGGGTGTGACAACTGCTTCGTCTCACACACACATATACATACAACAAACACAAACACACACACACACACACACACACACACACATATATATATATATATATATATATTAGGCTCATCCTCCATTTCCTTAGGCCCATCCTCTTTGCCCCATCCTCACACCCATCCTACGTGTCAGAAATTCCTCCTGCCTGCCTGCTTAGTCCTTTGATTGAACCCATTTTATTTATTTAAATAATTTTCTTCTAACACTTTTTTTTTCTTTTAAGTTTTCTGTTGTTGACTGGTATTAGACTACGGGGTGTGGAGGGGTTTGGGTTGGTGGCATAGCCTGACACGTGACGAAGGTGAGATCCACAAGGTAATTCTTGAAATCAAAGGGTGTGGGGTGGCGTGGCTTCGGCTTGCTATGTGGTTTTTTTAACTATTTAAATTTTCATTTAGTTAAATTAACACACTAACTAAAATAAAGATTGCATATAATATTTTTAAAATTTTCAAATAAAAAAAGACCTAGATAAAATTAACACATGAATTCCGACTCAGTGATGTCGTCCTTAGTGTATAGCCCAATGTTGACGCCGAATTGGGCTACATAAATGTTGTACCACTCTCCCCATACCTGAATTGAACCGCATTCGTCTCAAATAGATCCAGCTCATTCTTCTCGAAAATGAGCGTGCTTAAGAACTCCATGTTGTATTCATGGATCGATTTAAGTTTGGTTTCTAGGACGATACGTAGTGGACCCGTGATCAAAGCGTCGTATCTCTCCCTCTGCCCTACAGTTTCGAGAGTAGTGTAGCAAATTTGTCTTGGTGGTTCTTCATGCCTAGCTTGTAGTTCTTCGAACCTGTTTTTCTACTTGAACTCATGACTTTTGAATCGTAAGAACTTGTGGGGTGCCATTCCTGCAAGAAAGAACCAATAAGACAAGTAGTGTGTCGGGAAATATGACAAAACTAGATTCAGGGGGTGTTGGCACGGCCCCGTGCCCTTCAGACATGACCCCGTGTCTGTCTAGGGTGTGAAATGGCCACGGCCCCATGGTCATTGGGCACGACCCCATGGCGAACCTTATGTTAACCCAAAATTAAGGTTTTCGAGCCGACTTCGAAAAATTCAAAATTTTTGGTTCATCATGTGCGGTTTACCCCGAAAATCAAACTCCAAGTGCCAATTTTGCATTAACTACTTGTTTACCCCTTCAATTTTAACTTTTTTCGGTTATGAACGAGGGTTTGTGAAAAACTACCTGAACATCCAGTTTTACGACAATGCTTGGTGATTTACTTCTCAAAACACCTCTATTTACTATTAGTAACAAGATCTAAAAAAAATTTGGGGTCGCATGGGTCTAGTTCAAGAACCCTAGATTTTTCCAAAATTTTTGATGTTAAACTACATGTAAAGTGTTAATCTAACTAATTATGACGTTAGAATCATACCTTGTTGGTTGATATGGGTGTAGAATCGTCAAAAATCGGTGGAAAGAGGGGAGGAACCAGCTGCTCCAAAGAAACGGGTCGTGGTGTTGTGTTGAAAAGGTGAAGAAAAAGGGGTTATAAACCCGTTTGCAGATTTTCCACGGCCCCGTGGCCAAATTTGTTTTTTTGTGTGTGTGTGTGTTCGTTTCCCTGAGGGTTCCTTTTTGATACTTACCTGTTTCGCTCGTATTCTTGCATCACCTCAAAATGTACCTACAAGATATTTAAAGTAAAAGAAAGGTTGTACATATTTACAATTAACGTTTGATTATGCCTTGATCAACTTTCTGCCTCTTGGAGTGTTAATTCAGCCTCCTCATCCTCAAGGAATCCTTTATAGAGCTTAAGCCTTTGTCCGTTGATTTTGAAAGGTTCACCGTTTTGAGGCTTAATTTCTATAGCGCCATGTGGAAAGTTTTGGGTGATGGAAAAAGGTCCTGACCATCTAGACTTGAGTTTTCCGAGAAACAATCGAAGCCTTGAGTTAAACAAGAGCACTTGATCCCCCTCCCGAAATTATGATACTCATGACGAAACCAGGTACACCTTAGTTGGTCCTAAACTTAAAGCATGGCTAAAACTATAATTGTGAATAAACCTTATGAAAATTTCATGACTTGTGTATTGTGCGAAACGATATATGTTATATCTCGGAGGAATCCGAGAGCACGTCATGGTTAACATGACGCTACTAAGGACCAACGATGCGAGATAGGTGCCCTAGCCTTGAACAACGTGTTAAACAGAGACTGGACGTTTAACAGCGCATTAAACCTTTGACGTTGATTATTAGATTATCGGTAGCCTTATTTAAGATTCCGAGTTCCAGGAATAACTTAGATTTGTGCCATAGACTGCGACATAAGGTTTATAAATAATCAAAGCCCGGGCACGCGAAACGAAGCAGCTCCCGGTTGGGGAAACACATTCGTTCCGGGCACAGCATAAGGCAACCGAATGTGCAAGGAACGATCAATCAAGCTTAAAAACACTTAAACGAACGTCAAACGAGACTTTTATTATTAAAACGTAACTGGGTTCGGATTTTTAGACGGTTATGCATAATTTTTAAAACCGAGTCTTTTGACACTAAGTACGCGCAAAACGGAGTCCGTCACGCAAATCGAGAACGCACGCCGCACCCGAAACGAACCCATGCTTATCTGTAGGATAAACATCATCTTCACGCACATAAAACGAAGCACGAGGTGGCCGTAGGGGCCCACCTCTATGCCACCCCCCCCACATGGTTATAAAAGTATTTTTTTTTCTTGTTCTTTTATTTATCAAAACACTTCCAAAAATCCCTAAAAAATCTGCTCTCCAACCTTCTTCATCAGCTGAATTCACCCATAAACCAACTCAAATCAAAGGTATTAACTCAAATCATTAAGGTTTCAAGCTTGGTTTCTTGATTAAACGCGATTTCTAGCCGAAAAAACGCTTTTTTATCCATGATTTTTGGAGTTTTAAACAAATTTTAAGGCTGAATATGAACACCACATATATCCCTGGTGTTATATGGCAGCCATGGTTGCTAATCAATGGGGTTTGATACCCTAATCAACTCTTATTCAACAAAAATCGCTTAACTATTCGATTAACCAAAAAACAATGAATTAAAGCTTGATTGATCTAAGTTCTAGCATATTTGGATTGTACTTGGTGTGTAGGTACTGAATATAGCCTTTACAAACTTCTTGTATCAAGATAAACGCTTGGAAACGGAAGAATCGCTAAGTATATCATCCGAAAACCGAATCTAGGCTAGGCAGAAAATTGTTTTGCCTATAACTTGGTCTGTGTAGCTTGGATTGAGCTAAAATTTGGTATGGTGATGTAGGATATGGTCAGGAAGGTCCACGTAAAATTATAGAATTTTTGGAATTTTCTACGATGTTTGGTGACTTTTTAACCATTTTACCGAAAGAATTTCGGGAAAAATATCAAACGGGGTCAATAAATCACCAAATTTTACAGAAACACTAAGGAACATATGGGGAATGATCTGGGAAAATTCGGAGTCCATTGGTTGAGTTTTGGTTTGGGTTAAAAATCCGTGTTTTTGGGAGTTTTCGGTAGCCAGAAACGCACCGAATTGAAATCAGAAAATTCTGAAAGATTTTGGAGATTTTCCTGGACATGTATAGAAGGTTCACGAATTTTTCGGAATTTTTGAACTTCTGAAAGTATTTTATGTTAATTATGTGCTTAAAAATGAGTTTATAAATAATATATTTAAATAAAAATATTACCAAAATAAATTCCCAGAAATTTATCTCATGATCTACTGATTTTTACTGAGTCATATAAATTTTTATAGATTTTTAGTCCAATTCTAGATTAAATGGGAATTTATTTGAATTAAAAATAAGTTATTTAAATCATTTTCGGCAGTTTATCGTATAATGAACCTGCCGGACGGGGAACTGACCCAACCCGAAAAATACTATAGTTGGAACACTGGGAGTATTCCGGGAGATTCCCGGGCAATTTGGGCACTATGGGTGTGCTCTAAGACAACTTGGGAGAATTCCTGACGGTGAAAATGGAAACTCAATTTTGGACAACCTAGACTCCCCAAACACTCAAACTCCCTGAACGAAAAGTTAATCATTGTTAAATAACAACATGTTAGCACTTTTGGTATTTCCGTACCATTACCCGAATGCGTTAAACTACTGACTTTGGCTGGCACGCGAATCGGTGCCCGGAAGCCAAACTGAAAACTAATACTACCCTGATGTCCATCACCATACCAGTGTCCTATAGATTCAATCCGGAGTAAAAAATCCTGACCAGATCCAAGTTATGACCATTACCAACTTAGATACTGATTTGAGTCCATGCTTGCATGTGTGTTATTAAAGTTGATCCAGGTATTCAACGACTCGTGTGTTGAGACCCTTATTGGCACTGTAAGTTCTCACTTCCCCAATTTTAAACTGTTTTACTGTTTTCTGGGGACTTGCATGTTAAAAACTATGTTGATTACAGCAAGTTGGGAGTGAGTTTCACTCCACTACTTTTAAACTGTGTTACTGTTTTATGAGGTGATTTGCATGTTACGAAACTGTGTTAATTGCACCAACTTGTGATGATGTAAATTTTATAACACACGGTTCGGCAAGCTGTAGGTGTCTGTTATGACACGGTTCGACAAGCTGTAGGTGCTTGTTATAACACGGTTCGGCGAGCTGCAGGTGTCTGTTATGACACGGTTCGGCGAGCTGCAGGTGCCGTTGTAACACGGTTCGGCAAGCTGCAGGTGTCTGTTATGACACGGTTCGGCGAGCTGCAGGTGTTTGTTATAACACGATCTTACTAACGGAAGGTGTTTGTGGTGATAAATCTGTGACTATGACTGTGACCGTCATTGTGATTGTGACTAGTGCAATTAAACTTGTTAACACATATTGTTAATACCTCCAAACGTTACAAAATGAAAAGTTAATACCCTAGAAGGTGATTTTAAACTATTAGTACCTAAGTATGTTATTTTGTGCAAACCACAATGACTAACTATGTAATTAACTCTTGACCTTGAGTTTTTTCTAAGATTCTTTTTAAACCGCGATTGGTTACTTCGGCTTGACCGTTCGTTTGAGGATGGTAAGCCATTGAAAGATGGTAATAGGCCCCATATTTTGACAAAATTTTATTTAATTGATAATTACAAAAATGAGTACCTCTATCACTGATAAGTGCTTTTGGAGTGCCAAAACGAGAGAATAATCGTTTCAAAAATCTTACCACAACTCTTTCATCATTTGTTGGAAGTGCTTCGGCCCATTTGGACATGTAATCGACTGCAACAAAAATATATTTGTTCCCTTTTGATGTTGGAAAAGGTCCCATAAAGTCTAAACCCCAAACATCAAAGACTTCACAAATAAGGATGTCATTTTGAGGCATTTCATTCTTGGTTGAGATATTACCTGTTCGTTGGCATGCGTCACATGTTTTTATTAAATTATATGCATCCTTATGGATGGTGGGCCAATAAAATCCTGAATCGAATACCTTACGTGCGGTGTTTGTTGCTCCATGATGCCCCCATATGGTCCTTCGTGACAGTGGCGAATAATTTTTCTTGCTTCTTGACTATGGACGCACCTTCGTATAAGTTGGTTGGCACATATTTTAAAAAGATATGGATCTTCCCAAATATAGTGTTTGACATCTGCAAAGAATTTTTTTTCTTTGACACTAAAATGCCACTAGCGGATAGTTAGCATAGTTGGCGTACCATGGTTCTTCTTGATATTCGACCATTTCTAAGGATTCGATGGGGAATTTTTCATTGATGATCTCTTCTCGAGTTTTCTCCAAAGCGGGATCTTCCAAGCAAGACAAGTGATCGGCGTGGTGTTTTCGGCTCCTCGTATATCTTTTATTTCTATGTCAAATTCTCGGAGGAGAAGAATCCACCAGATCAAACGTGGTTTGACATCTTGTTTCTTAAAAATGTATCGAATGGCGGCATGGTCCGTATAGACTATTGTTTTAGAAAGAACAAGATAGGAACGAAATTTATCAAAAGCAAATACTACGGCAAGTATTTCTTTTTCGGTAGTTGTATAATTTTCTTGAGCATCGTTAAGATTTTTACTTGCATAGTATATTGGGTAAAAATGTTTTTCTTTTCGTTGCCCCAAGACGGCTCCAACTGCAAAGTCGCTTGCATCACACATGATTTCGAAGGGTAATTTCCATTCGGGTGCTATCATGATTGGTGCGTTGAATAGCAATTCTTTAAGTGCAAGAAAAGCTTCATTGCAATCATTTTCAAAGATGAACGGGACATCTTTTTCAAATAATTTTGTTAGAGGTATAGAGATATTTTAAAAGTCTTTGATAAATCTCCTATAAAATCCGGCATGCCCTAGTAAACTTCGTATGGCTCTAACGGAGGATGGAGGAGGTAATCGGGAAATAGTGTCTATTTTTGCCCGATCAACTTTCATTCCTTCGCTTGAGATTTTATGACCGAGCATTATTCCCTCAGTTACCAAGAAATGACATTTTTCCAAATTAAGGGGGAGGTTAGTTTCCTCACATCGGGATAGCATTCGCTCAAGATTATCGAGGCATTGTTCGTATGGATCTCCAAAGATAGAAAAGTCATCCATGAAAACTTCCACAGTTTTTTCTATTATGTCGTGGAAAATGGCCACCATACAACGTTGAAATGTTGCGGGGGCATTGCAGAGACCAAAAGGCATGCGTCGATAAGCAAAGGTTCCATAGGGACATGTAAAAGTTTTTTTTCTTGGTCCTCTAGTGCTATTGGTATTTGAAATTATCCGGAGAAATCATCTAAAAAACAATAATGTGACCAGATAGTCTTTCTAGCATTTAGTCGATAAATGCTAAAGGAAAGTGTTCTTTCCTTGTTCCTTCGTTTAATTTGCGATAGTCAATACAAGCACGCTATCCGGTGACGGTCCTTGTTGGAATAAGTTCATTTTTTTCGTTAGTTACCACCGTCATACATCCTTTCTATGGTACTACTTGGATGGGGCTCACCCAAGGGCTATCAGAGATAGGATAGACGAGTCCGGCGTCTAGTAGTTTGATGACTTCATTTTTAACCACTTCTTGTACATTAGGATTTTCTCTTCTTTGTGTTGTATTACTGTTTTAAAATCATCTTCCATTAAAATCTTGTGTGTGCACATGGATGGACTAATGCGTTTGATGTCCACAAGTTTCCATTCGATTGTTTTTTTGTGTTTTTTCAAAAGTCTTATTAATTTTTCTTTTTTAGAAAGTGTTAATTTGAAGAAATGATGTCGGGGAGTTTACGTTTTCGTCTACGAATACGTATTCCAGACCTATTGGTAATTCCTTGAGTTCAAGTGGTGGCGGGTCTTCAAGAGACTTTTTATTTTCTTCTTTATTAAGATCGATGGCCGAAAAGGTTTGTTCAATGGCGTCTTCCTCTTCGACGAGTTGTTCATCTGTTTCTTCTATATTGGGTGGCTCTGTTTCATAGTAATCATTTCCAGTTGGATATTTCATTGATTGGTCAAGATTGACGTACCTTTTGTCGGTACCTAATTGAAGTGGTAGGTTGTTTTGCTTCAGACTGACCAAAGTTTGATGGGTTTTTTTACAAATGGTTGTCCCAACACGAGTGGAGCATCATCTAGGATGATAATTTCAGTTGGTACTACCGTTTGATTTGTTTGAATTAAGACATCCTCAATCATTCCCGTGGCTTGTATCGTTTTTCGATTAGAGAAAAAACAGGAATTTTAAGTGGAGAAAAATCACTAGTACCCAATTTTTCAAAAATGTAGTTTGGCATTATGTTAACACAAAGATCTTTATTAATTAGCATGTTACTAACAAAGATGTTTTGAAAAAGCATGGTACCCGTTTTATGTTCAATTCATGGTGTTCATCTTGTATTAGTAAAGTTAGATCATTTGTTAAGTTAATGTTAACCATTTCCTCGATTTTAGCAGTAGTTTTTAGCTCTTTTAAAAACTTGGCATGCGGAGATAACAAACAATGATTTTCGAAAGAAGGTTGCAAAATGTGGATTTCTTGAAAACTTTGCTCTATATCGAAATTACCTTTTTTAGACTTACCTTCTTTGTGGTTTGGTTCATGCGTGAGTTTTTCTTTTGTGGTTCTTCTATTTTTACCTCTTTGATTATTACCTCCTTAGTACAAACCATCTCTTCTTTTTCGCGAGATCTCTTAAGTAAGAGTTCTAAATTTTTGAGACTTTGTTTAAGGATTTCAGCTTTGGTAACTATCGTTGGTGGTGTGTCGTTTGTTTCAAACGGATTGGCATCCCAATCAAAACTTGGTTTTGGGAGCTCAAACCTTGGTTCTTCACATGTGGTGTATGACGTTGATGGTTGAAAAGGTAACAATGTTGTACTGAGTGAGATTCACCGCAAATGGTACAATATGGTTCCTCGTAATCGTCCTCAATATAGTAGTTGCTGTAATATTCTGGGTAATAATCCATTATTGGAGGATACCCAGAAGATTAACGAGCCTCGGGATCAGAAAAACTAGAAAACACGATTTAACAGGAGATGACCACGGTCCCGTGCTGAACTGGCACGACCCCGTGGTCGAGCCTGTATCTGGGCATTTTAAAAAATTTTGATTAACTTTCTACAACATGGGGGCGTGATCAGCCGACACGACCCCATGGTAAACCTCTTGTAAGAAAAATAAGTTTTGAAAACGGGCACAAAGTCTTTAAAAACGTACAGAATTTTTTATTAGGACGCTAATTTTTAGCATTCTTAAAATCCTTTTGTCCCTAGAAACGACGCCAAAAACTTGACGTGGTCGAGCGTGGTTATATTTTTATATTTTAAGCACTTTTTACTCGTGAATCAAGCTTTACATTTATAAAACACGATATAATACTACCACTCTACACACGTTAGGGCAAGTGCACCCATCGTAGACGTAGTATAGTGATGGTATGATACCGAGTTCGTCCAAGGATACAAGAGCTTTTAGTACCGGCTTATCGTCAACGTCTAATCTAATAAAATTTTGATAAAAGTTTTGAAAAATAAAATAAAGGTAACAGTAAAAATGTAAATAAAAAGAAAAACATATAGACAAGAAAGAATCACTTGGTTCCAACTCCTCTATTATATTCCCTTTGATGTTTGCGCACTTTGGGTTTTTTAAGATATTATCTTAGTTATAGTAGTAGACCCCCTTCCAAGCAGCGTTACCCTCAACCTATTGGTCTGAGTCAGCAGGGATACAGTCCCGCAAGGTCGGAATATTGAAAGATAATTAAGTAAGTTATTAATGCAAAATATGGTAGGCCCCCTTCCAGGCAACGTTACCCTCGGCCATATTGGTCTGAGTCAGCAGGGATACAGTCCCGCAAGGCCGGATAAAGTGTTAATAGTAGTTTATTTATAAAGAGTTCAAGACGTTCTTACTTCCCCCGGTTTGATGCTATCTGTCTCAAGGGAAGTCCTTAGTAAGCTTGAACCAAGTCCTCGCAAGATCTATACACTGAACGGGACAAGAACTTTACCCAAACCCCCTTCCAGGTAGTTAACACGCTTTATATAGACCGTAAAGACACGAATGAATGAACCAACAAGACATGAAGAAATGTTTAACTAAAGTTCACTTTCAATATAAAAAACTAGTTATTAAAGTCATTAATACATACCCAAATAAAAAGTTCTCAAAGGTTGGAAATCAAAAGTAAAACATAAAAGATTCGTCTTCACCAAGTGATGTAAGAGATTTAGCCAAGCATGGTCTTTGTTTGACAAGAACTCTTACGATCGATCTTGGATCCCGAGACTACTACACACTCTAAAAGATGAAAGATGGATGATAGTGGTGAATGTTGGTGTTGTAGTGGTGGTGGACTGATGGCAAGTGTGAGAGAAGTGGTTTGCTTAGGGATGTCCCTTTCCCTAAAACCAAGCACCTATATTTATAGCTAGAAACAGAGGCAAGCCACGGCCCCGTGCCCGCCTGGCGTGGCCCTGTGGTGGACTTTTTCTCTCCCTTCATTAACTACAGATGTCAGTTTTGTGTACCAACACGCCCCGTGGTGATAGAGCACAGCCCCGTGGTCAGTGTACTTGCTATATTATCCTAGATTTTGTGAATCTTAAAGTTGACCACGACCCATGCTGACTTGCCACGGCGCCGTGTTGGTTGTCTGTTGCTGTTGTCTTTTTCTACAGAGAATCTTTGACTGGACACGACCCCATGCCTGGCGGGCACGGCCCCGTGCCTGGGCTTCTATCTTCCTTATTTTTGTTACTTTGGATGTGAATTGGGGTCGGCAAGTTACGTCAATCCTTCTTTATTGCATTTGTGTTGGTTTTTGCTGTTAATTTGTTCCTTTTGTTCATTTAAGCTCTTTCTGTAACATTTGTCAAAAACGGGTTTTCAAAACCCGCTCCGTTTTGTAATCGAATATCAAGTTATAAATGTCACGTTGAATATTTATGATTATTTTGATTTAAAATGATACATAATTAATAAATAAACTAAACTATAAAAATTATATTTGATAAAAAGTTAAAACAAAATAAATAAAAAGGATATGTTGCTGCCGGGACTCGAACCCGGGTCAGCCAGATCTGAAATCCAACGACTTAACACACACTCGCATCACCACTCCGCCACTTGTTATTTTCTGTTATCTCTAGGAAACAAATAACATTTATACATAAACTCGGTTAAACCGGTTGCGCCAACTGAGAAACTGAAATCGGCAATTCAATCGTCTAATCGTTTGATTAATCGCTCATTCACGTTTTATAACCGATGAACCGATGATTTTAATCAATTCAGAAGTGATTGAACATCAATTTTCTTTATTATCGGTTTTTATAACCGAAATTAATCAAGTCCCAATTACTTCAACTCAAGACCACTCTCGCGACTCAGAAACATCATACCAACATTTCATTTCACTTTCGTCACACTTTCAGTTCGTCAGAACGTCTAAATCAAATCGCCGGAATTTTCTGCAAAATTCGCCGGAAAACCGTATTCATCCTCAAACGGTAAATCTTTCAATATCATTGTAGTTCAACAATGGTTAAGCTATTTCTAACTTAAACTCTCAATTGAAATCGAATTCAGGCACTGTATTCAGCTAATTTCAGTTCACCGGAAAGATTATGAAAATCTCTATATTCATCTGAGAATCGGTAAGGGCATTCAAACCCTCTGTTAACATTTGCTGATCACTTCAATTTCACGATTAGCTAATAAAAACGGTTAATTGTCTTGTTCAGTTGAAGAGCATAAAAACAGGGACCGACACATTGCCGGAATTCTGAAATAAACCGTTCATCGGTATGTTCACCCCTAATTACCGTCTCTGCTATTTCATTTTAGCATTAAGAATGTTTGTTAATCATAAAAACAAGAAACGGATTAGTGAATCAGTTGACTGTAATCTGAATGTAGAAGACGAAGTTAGTTAAATTATAAGTTTATTTAAAACCAGTAAAATGAACGGGTTAGACACACAGTCCAGCGGTGGACTGTGTGCAAATTATACACGCACGTCACAAGTTCGATCCCTGATACACGCACTCCTTACGTTATAAAATGCCTTTTTGTTTAAAACTAAACCGGGTTAATCCCGTTAGTTGTTAAGTATAATAAAAACCGAGATGTTAACCATGTTAGACACACAGTCCAGCGGTGGACTGTGTGCAACACTGAATCGCACGTCACGAGTTCGAAACCTGATACTGGCACCGGTTCGTTGAATTAAAATGTTTTTGAAATTAAATGAATTTTGGTTAAACCGAATTAGTATATAAATATAATTAAAAACAAGATTATTTCGGGTTAGACACGTAGCTCAGTTGGTAGAGCTGCGTGCACGCGTACGGGAGGTCTCGGGTTCGAGCCTCACCCGGCGCAAACAATTCCACTGACCGAACCGGTCAACAAGTCAACAAGTCAACGGTCAATGGTCAACGGTCAATGCAAAATAAACAATTTTTTTTAATTTAAATTAAAAATCAATTAAAAATACTTAAAAATAACATTTTTAAAGATAGAAAATAGCCTTAAACTCACAAAAATATATCTAAAAATTCCATTAAAATCCTTAATAAAATCCACTCATTTACTATATTTTTCCGTTATTATTTAGGCTAAGAATTCTCGTTGTTTAATTCTTCCGATTCGTGCGCATCTTATTATCTCCATTCAAACGCACCCAATGTGAGTGAATCTTTACAAATTCCCCGTTTTAATCACGTTTTGGGGTGTATCATGTGTCTTGTTATATATATTATAATTAAACCATTGTGCATACATCATATCATGAACTTGTGTATTCAGTTTGTTTCAATTGTTGTGTAGTTATTGTTGGATGCAATTTATTATTTTCAGTACATGCAATTTCATAGGCCGCCGCTCCCCGTTACATTATGAGCGTTGAGCATGTTCCCCATTTCATTATGAGGTTGAACCTGGCGTGCCCACATACGATCGGCTCCATTTGATTGATCCTTGATCGCACAGACATTTTCATTTTCAGTACATGCAATACGATCGGCTCCGTTTGATTGAGCCTTGATCGCACAGTTTCATTTATGTTATTTATCGTATGATGTTGGTATGTTCATGTATGCTATCATATGTTATTGTATGTTGTAGTTGTGATTGCTATTTGCCACTGCTTGATTATTTACATTTGCTCATTTATGATTATGCACAATTTTTCATTGATAAACTAACAAGTAAATCTTTAATAAATGTTTATCTAATAAGGTTCACTCGCCAACTTATGTTGACCCAAAAACCCCCATTTTTACACATGATACAGGTGAACCAGCAGCAGCCAGAAACACATAGGATTGGACTAGAAGAATAAAATGATTTAGAGTTGGGATTGTTATGTTTGTTTTATTTTCTTTGTATTGTATGAACATGTTTGGATATTTGGAAATGTAACTTTGACTTTAATAAATATGAAACATATTAGTAAATGTCATGAGCTTTGGTGATAACCCATTTATGCCCCGACTCTTATTCCGCTGCGGGTCGGGGTGTGACACTTTCGATCCTGTAATTTAGAAATAAACAAAGTAACATGCTTTTTCCAACGTTTGTACCGAAAAAGGGTTGGTTTTAAGCCTTATTTGATGTAATTTATATGTTGCATTTTGCGTACATCAGTGTGCAACCTTTTACCCGAAGCCGAACCCGAGGCCGAACCCGAGGCCGAACCCGATGTCGAATCCGATCCACCTCTTTGAAACCGCTTTTTTGAAATGTGTCTACCGGGTGGGCGGGAAGGAGAATCATCAAAATCATCCAAATTAAGATCAATCTCTTGATCACGAGCATCAGATTGAGCTTGGGACGAGGGTGTTCTTGCCCTTTTGGACTGGGTTGATTCGCTAGAAGTATGGACTCTCACCCATTTAGAAGCGTATCTACATACATTCCAACAATGCATGCACTTGAACTTGTGCTTGTTGTTATCTTTGTATGATACCATGGCATTCTTGGTAGAGTCGGCCTCGGTTTCACCGCTCCTTGGCAAGTTCTTCGCCCTATGGAAACAACCATTGAACGCGGTGACATGTGTATTTATGTCACTCCACTTGGACGAGAGGTTATCATTTTCACGATAAACCTCCATGCTATTCATTTGCATATGAAATGCTTTCTTTATGGAATCCCAAAAATCTTTGCGGTGATGTGAATTCCCTATTCAAAAAAAAAATTTAGGCATTTTAATAAAAATTATGATAAAACTAAAAACAATAATATTGTTACATAAAAAATTACCAGTAATCAGATTTTACGATTTGTCGATATAACATCTTGTCAACATAGTTTCTTCTTGAGGTGTCCACTTAGTTTGTGTTCTTTGAAGGGCTGCAAGTGCTTTCTCGTCATCCCTTTTTTTTTAAGTTCGTGTATACATAGTTTCCTATATACGATGTGAAACCGGCTAGATCGGGACACGTTGATGAGTATACTAAACCGTCTGGATGGTCGTGTATAAGGGGTATTTGGGTCAGGTTTGGTGGTTGACGGTTTTGTGGCGGGCTAGGGGTTTGAGTTCTCTTGGTAACCAAAGGGGTTGGTTGGGCCGAGTTTCGGTTAAATGGATGCATTGTAGAGGATTAAGTGAGTTGAATTTATAAAAAAAATATAGAGATAAAAGAATGTGAAAAGTAGAGAAGTGGTAAAAAAATGGGTGAGTATTAGTTTAAAAACGAAATAATTTTTTTTAATAAACTAGCCGTTGGGCAACGGCTACCCCAAACAGTCATAAGTCCCAGCCAATCCAAGCTAGCCAGCTCAGCTCTCCCCCGGCCCCACGCCAGGCTTCAAAGCCAAGCCAGCGGGGCAACGTCATGGCCAACGCTGGCCCGGTGTGGCTGAACCGGTGTTGCTTGGCATCCTCCGCCCCAACCCATGCCCCATACCCCGCGGTCTTACTCATGAAGTTTGTTCTTCCATTTATGTTATCTCTTTCAAAGAAAATCTTATCAAATTCAAGGGTTTTTATTGGTATGTATTATTTCAATAAATCCCAACCCTTTCAACTAAAAAAATTCAAAGCCATATCCAAACAGTCAGTGGAAGCAATACAACTACTGTTCTCATTTAATAAAATCGATGCTTCTGGATTCTACTTGGTGGACAATTTATTTATAAAAATAACCCATCATTCTGACGAGTTAGGAGGCCATAAGTATAAAGCACTAGCTCCTCAACTTAACATCTTACTACAATGATACTACAAATACCGAGCCCAAAACAGTCAATAGATGTGACCTTAAAACAGTCAAAGATAAGCAGTATGGCCCAAAGGTGTTAAGGCTTCTTTGGGTGAAACTACTGGTACTAGTAGTATTGTACCAACAACAACATCTCCAGCAACAATATTCACTCAAATAACAAAAGTAACTACTTCTATTTCGGTCATGGTTTAAGCTCAATACCAACATCAATTCCACATTCTATTCCAGCATCTGAAGTTGTAACAATGTTTGTGGAGTCAATTGTGGTGAATCCACCATTCCGGTCACTGTTCAAGCTTCAGTTGATTGCTTTAGCTACTATAGTTTTTATACAAGGAATAATGATACTTGAACTACAATCTGCTTAAGGTTTGCATATATAAGTTGTCAAGTGTAAGTATCAAGAAGAGAATATTAATACTCTGAAAGCTGAAGTAAGGGATTTGAAAGCTCAAGTCAATGAATTGCAAAAGAGACTTGATGCTCGTCCCGGGGGGGGGGGGGGGGGGGGGGGGGGGGGGGGAGGACTGGGAGGGGGATTCAAGAACATGCAAAGGAGATGAGTGGACAAGAGAAAAAAATGATAAGGATAATGAATTAATGATCCTAAAGCACCAAAGGGTGTTGAGAAGAATAGGGAAAAAACCACTTGATGATAATGTTGAAAAGATAGATGCGTTACTTGGTTTAGACGACACTAAGGGAGAGTTTGTTAACAACCTGAAGTTAAAGAGCCCATCCTAATCCAAATGATGTATTGTTGAGCAATGGTTTACAAGAGCCGAAATGAAAAAAAAAATGATTTAAAGAAATACTAAAGCCACCTCCAGCTCCTAGGTTGAAGCTGAATTATGTTTGGATGTATGATGACGAACTCAAATTATTGTTGCTTAAAGGAATTGGTGGTGTTTAGTATCTTCAACCAGATTTAAAGGCTTTCAACTCGCCACTTGGTTGTGAACTTCACAAAATAGCTCAAGGAGAGCTTATCAATATGTCTCACAATGGGTTAACAAATTAGATTCAGAACTTAATTAGAAGAGAAAAATGGGATAACTTGGAACCTCAGTTTGGAAGAAGAGTTAAAGACAAGACAAAAGTTGACTCCATTACTAAAAAACCTTTAATCAAGGTGGTGTACAAACCTGTGGAGTGTTTGAAGAAGATACATCTCTGAAAGTATCCAATAAACGTTCTTGAGGAAATGAAGTGGTGGTATGTAGATGGAGTAACTATAGAGAAGCTGTGATTACAAAAGCAAGTTACAAAGATGACCTGGACCGAATTTATAATCCTATGAATTTGATTAATTTCTCTCTTGAAGACATGAATAAGTTGAAGAGAAATGAGATCGAATATCATAAAGAATGGAGAGAACAAGGGTTGTAGTAGAAACAAATTGGTGAGCTGTGTGTCAAGTATAAAGTTTGTGCTAGAAGTCATATGCCAATCAACTAGAAAGATTGAAGACTTGAAGATATCTATCTACAAGCTATTGTCAAGGGGGAGTCTGTTCTATTGGTACATCCTAGTGACAAGAGCTTGTTAAATAGTATATGTTGGTTGCGTTGTAATCTTTGTGTTTTGTTTTCTAAGTAAGTAGCGAACTTGTTTAGATGTTGCGAAAATGTACTAAGTTCGCAAGTGGCGAACTTAGTCACAACTTAAATATGTGTGTGTGTTGTGTGTTTTCTTCATAAGACTTCGAGAGACTTTGGAGAGATTTAAGTGAACACATTTTGTATACACACATTGTTCCAGTGATGTACACGGAAAAGTTATTTGCATCTTGTTATTTCTACTCATTCTAGCTATGATGTTTACCATGTACACCTAGACTTTGGATTCCGGACTTCCTTTATTGTGTGTTTGATCTAGTTATGGATCCGACATAGACACCCAGGGACCTACACTACACAATGATGAAGAAAGAAATTATGAAAGAGATTGTGGACTCAAGAAAGGAAAAAGATAAACAAATTATTAACCTTATGGACGAGCAAAAGAGGATCATTAGGATCTATCTTTATAGATCTTTATGGATTCGCACAACCATGTTACTAGACCGATGATGGAAGTAATTCTTAGATGAAAATGTTAAATAGCGAAGCGGTATAGATGCTCTTTTGATATCAAGATTTTAGATGTCTTTTATTTTTGTTTAATTTTATGTAGTTTTCAAAGTTTATTTTATGTATTTTTTTATTGTTTTGAATTAATGAAATTAGTTTTACTTTTGGTTTAGAATATATAATTCAATTTTAATTTAATAAAAAAAAATAGTTCCGGTAATTAGATAGCTTAGGGTTGTGCTCAAGGATGAGCATGGTACCGAACCTGCATAAAAAAGATAAAAATGGGTACCGGTAAATTAGCCAAAACACCGGTATGAGTACCGAAACCGGTACCAAAAATGGAAAAAAATGGGTACCGGTACGAAAGTGATCGATAAGGTGGTATGGTACCAGTTTAGTACCCGTTCCCCTACCAATTTGGGTACTTTGGGTTAAGTTTGGTAACAAGTGAGGTGAGTGTCCCATATTGGTTGAAGCAAATAGCATACTTTGATACTTAGGGTTGTACCCCTAGTAACCCTAAATGTACCCTTTTAAATTTATATGGAATGTGCTCCTCTCATCAATTAGTCAGTCCTATCGTTTAACCTGTATCATTGGGCATATAAGAGGATAGATAGGGTTTTACGGGCATTTAATAGCTCAAACATGCGTATAAGAAGGGAAAATGAGGTAATATAGCCGTGTAGAACTCACATATAGGCGTCATGTAGCCCAATATGATCGTATACACATTTTTTGCTTGATTTTCGCTACCGATGAGTTTTTTTTATCGTTGATGAGGTTGTTTTTCTTCCTTGATAATATGGAAAGAGGGTAAAGTGAAAATCAAGAACATGATTCGGATGGTGGATGAATTCCAGTTGGTGATTGTGAAAAATCAAGATATCGAGTATCAAAGAAGGAAGAGTGTTAAAACTTGAAATGTCAAGTAGGGAAAATGTTACAGATGGAAGGATCCTCATGTTTTGAGAAGACCCTGTAGTCGAAAACTACAGTTTAGTCTTACTTTTATTTTATTTCCAATGGTATTTTGGTCATTTGATGTAAACTAACAAAAAAGCACATAATTAATAAATTGGATTAAAAGTGTTAAAACTTGAAACGCTATGGACAAAAGTATTAAAAATAGACAACTATATATTTTTAACAAACCTTAAAACAAAGGATTATGATATAATAGGAAAAAGTGTTAATGTAGGAAGGTTAGGAAGCAATCTCGAGTAATTTAGAGTTTTGATTAAATGGGTTGAATTGAACAAAATTTGAGGCGTGTGAGTTTGTTTTGGGATATTCTAGTCAATACAAAAGAATAGTTTATCTCTCCTCTCCCCCCGATGTTTAAACATTAATAATTCTTTCATACGACATCATTTTTATATAAAAACTGCACCATAAAAGCAAACACTTTTTAACTTTCAAACGAGTATATTATTGTTATACTTTAAAAAAAATCAAAAACCCGGATGTATAAAACGCAATGGACAAATACACAAAAAACGTGTTTTTCATTCTTTTGTAAAATGCAACGGAGAAAAACAACACAAAAAAATGTGTTTTTCATTCGTTTGTAAGAAGAAATGGATAAAAATGGATGATGGTGGTATTGTGGTGGCAGGTGTGAGTGAAGTGGTTTGCCAAGGGATGGATTGCAAATGAACCAAGAACCCCTATTTATAACTGGAAACATGCCTTTCACACGGCCTCCTGCCTGAAGGGCACGACCCCGTGTCTGAAGGGCACGACCTCGTGTATTCTTTTTCTTCTTCTTCTTCTTCTTCTCTGTCTTCATTTAATGAGTTGTGTCAGTCCGTATGCACACACGGCCTTCTGTGTCAGAGGCACGGCCCCATGGTCTTGTACGTGTTGTACTATATGAGATTTTGCGTATCTTGGAGTTGACCACGACCCCATGTCTCTTGTCTGCTTCTGTTTTTCTTTTCTTCATGGACTTTAGAGTAGGGCACGACCCCATGCTTTGGTGGCACGACCCTGTATATGTCTTCTGGTTTGTTGTTTTGGTCTTGGGGTGAAGCTCAGAGTGTCGGTATGAGGTGTCAACTTCTCTTCTTTTGTATTTATGTTGGTTTTTGTCGTTACTTTGTTCCTATTGTACATTTAAGTTGTTTTAATCCTGAAAATCAAAAGTATACAAAGAAACACACTTTTTCCAACACTGGTACATAATATGGTTGATTTTATACCTTATTTGATATAATTTATTTATTGCATTTTGCACATATCAAGGGTATTTAGGGCATGTGTAACTTATATCTTTGTCTCGGTATGAACATTATGATTAAATCATTATGTTCAAATACCGGTCAACGAAATATTTATGAAAGAAATATAAAAGTTTTCGAAGGCTCAAAATTTTCGCGAGGGTTACATGTTATATATATATATATATGTGTGTGTGTGTGTGTGTAGGATTCAGTTCAAATGAGAACCACCACAAGTTGTGAGAACCGCGAGAACTAGGCCATCCAAAAGGTTTTTTCGAGTTTTTTTCTCAAAAGTCGTTAAACAATCACTTATTTCAGAAAAAAAATTGAGAAAAATGTCGCATACCCACATTTACATGAGGCATAAAAAAATATTTATCTTCTTTCAAAATTTACGTCTACCAAAAAAAACTTGCATCAGTGGCAATTTTTTTTAATTTTTTTACAGATGTGTTTATAATTTTATCATCAACGTTTGTGCAAAAAAAAAAATTTGACCCAACTCGCACCAGTTCAAAAAGTTCTCGCGGTTCTCACAACTCAAGGTGGTTCTCATTTACCCTTTCCATACATATATATATATATATATGTATATATATATATATATACATATATATATATATATACATATATATAGGGTGAGGTTCAGCTATAAAGTCCTAATTTCCTAAAAAGTGTAAAAAGTCATAAAACATTATAATTTCAACCATAAAACACACCTAAAAGACACAAACAATAGAACGAAGATTACTAAAACATCATATTCAAACCCTTATAATCCATAAAAACTTCAAACACCATCGTAGAACTATAGAACTATAAATATAAAACACAACAGCTAATCAACATTAAACACAATAATGTTTGGCATTCCATAATCAGAGTCTTATCAATCAAAACACAATACAAAACCCACATATAAGATATTTAGTAATCTTCATTATGTTCTTTGTGTGTTTTTTGTGTGTTTTATGGTAGACATTATGGTGCTTTATGATTTTTTTATAATTTTTAGGAAGTTTAGACTTTGTAGCCAACTCCTAGTATATGTCTCTGCGTGTGTGTATTATAAAAAATATATATCCTTAACCCAAGAATTGTAGGAAACTGGGTCAAACAACTCCGATTAAGCTCATTCTAGCGACATTGAAACCGACTCGTCGAGCGCTAGCCAAAAACTCTAAACCCTAAAGTTAAACCTAAGGCTAAAATATGCTTAAATCTAAATCTAAACCCTAAACCCTCCCTAATGTTAAACCCTAAAGCGAAATACTAAATACTAATGATAAACACTAAAACTAAACCATAAAGCTAAAACCTAAATACTAATGTTAAATACTAAAATTTAACCCTAATGCTAAACCATAAATACTAATGATAAACCCTAAAGCTAAAACTAAATCCTTCCCCCCAAACATAGATGTACAATACTTATTTTTCAATTTTAAACACGTATATACATATATGTATATTTAAAAGACAATATACATGTAACAACTCAAAAATTCGATTGTTATCTTTTCTTTTGTTTTCTGATTATCTATCATTTGTAAATCCGAGATTCGGTTAATAATAAAATTTATGTTAATTACTTATGGTGTTTTACGTTATTATCGCATCTAATCGCTTATTAAATCGCATCGCTAATCCCATCGCATCGCAAATCGCAGTTATTTATGTGGTTTTATACTATTTATGTGTTATGCGTGTTTGTGGTTATGTTTACGCTCGCTATCGCATCGCTCTCGCACTCTCGAATCGCTAAATCGCACTATTATACCAACTATAACGCTTAACGCTTAATATAACTATCTAATGCGAACCAAATAACCAAACGAACTCTTAACGCGAAACAAACGAAGAAAATCCAATACTTGGACAAGTTCGCTCGAACTTGGTGACCCCAAGTTCGGCCGAACTTGGATAGCCAACTCAGTTCCCTCATATAACCTCAAGTTCGCTCGAACTTGTACAATTAAGTACAAGTTCGGCCGAACTTGACTGGTGACTCTTCAAAAGTTGCTAAGTTCGCGCGAACTTGCATGTTTACATGCAAGTTCGGCCGAACTTGGTCTCATTAGCTCTACTTTTTGCCTTCGCCTATAAATACCAAGCTCATCCCTCTCATTTGAACTTGTTGTAAGTTCGTCCAGAGCTCTCAAAACCCGAAACCTTCGTGTTCTAAGTAAGAACCAACCCGATTTCGACTACAACAACGTTTATCAATGATCTACAAAGGTTTACAACGATTTTGCACAAGGATCTACCTTCGGTTTTCATCAAAACCCATTCTTTTACGAAAATCTTCATCTTTTTCTTCAAAACTTCTGTTTTTAACTTAGATCTACACAATACGAGTTTATTTGGTGTTAGTAGAGACTTCCCAAACACGAGATCTGCAAGATCTTGGCTTGTAAGTTCTAGATCTGAGAAAACCTTTGATAAATATCGATTTTGACACAAAATACGGACTTTTGAGGATGTTTTGTTCATTTTCTAATATGAAACGACGTATCTATCATTCAAGATCCCAGATCTGGAAGCACAAGGACGTTTATGTCGGTTTACACAAGCCGGACTAACCCGAACGAACCCCGAGTTCGTCCGGATTAGCCCACGCTTTTGTTAACCGTCTAAAACAGCTCTAAAAGACCTCTCCGACCTAAGGTTGCTCAGTAGCACAGGGTTGGAGGGATGAGCACTTGATTTTACTCAGCAAACGACGCGAAAACGCAAGATTTCGGACCCGAAAACATCAAGTTCGCTCGAGAATCACCAGTTCTCCAAGTCAAGTTCGACCGAACTTATACCCAAATGGGTCAAGTTCGACCGAACTTGGGTACTTTTCACCAAGTTTCCTTGCAAGTTCGCCCGAATTAGGAAACTATACAAGTTCGGCCGAACTTGTCTCCTCAGTACGGATTCTCCACAAGTTCGCCCGAACTTGACAAGATTCTTAAGAATATCATCAAGTTCAACCGAACTTAGCTCATAACTCACCAGAATTACACAAGTTCGCTCGAACATGTGTGTTTACACACACGTTTGCCCGAACTTAGCCACTGCTCAACTCAAAGTTCACGTTTTGGCTTTTCGGAAGACTGATGCACTTCTGTTCGTTTACAGGCTGATCCGGCGCACTCCGCAACTCTCCTCAGAATCTTAAGTCTTACCAAAACGCACCCACAGTGAGTATACTTGACCCATTTTCGCTTTAACGCACTTTTTGGGTTTTACATACGTTCCTATATCAAAATCACTTCACAAATCAAATTGTTTATCACACGCGAATAATCTGATTGTATATGCCCTATACGTGATACTAGAAACATGTGACTAGGACTTGTTTTCGTTAACTTGCCTCCTTAGCTAGTATGGTACTATAGTGTGGCTTACACCCGACGGGGTCTAGTTAGGATGGACGCGCAAGCCTTCTCACGGTAGTTAGCATGAGAAATGAGCCTATGTTATGTTAAGTGTTTTGGTGTATCATGACATGTAATTAGATTGTTTCGCAAACGCTTTCTCGACTATGCTAGTATTATTCAAACTCGTATGCTCACCTTTACTTAATTGTATTGACTTGTATTTTAACGTATGTAACAGGTTGAAGATTTAGCGTGGATGCTTGGATGATGCTTAGTTTAGTTTGCTTTGTTTAGTTAGTTTGTTTATGGATTTGGAACTTATGTATGAAATCTAGGGGAAATCGAACCCGGTTGAATTTTACGAGAAATCTCCGTTTTGTAATAACTGTTTAAATGTTACGTTTAATAGTATGGGATATTAAGCAGATTGTGATATGTTAAATGATTGTTATGGAACATCTCGTGAAATCAATCTGGTCGCCTAGTGCCACTAACCCTGATGTTTCCGCCATCGGTTGGGGTGTGACAGATTGGTATCAGAGCGTCATAACTTTAGGACAATAGGTAGAATTGCCATGATTCGACCTAGTAGCATGTTTAAGTACCCGATTGACCTATCTTTGAATTAAATGCTAATCTACTTTCCGTAAATGCTTAAATGTGCCTTTCCTAAGGCTAATGCAATAATACACGCTTGGAAAACGCTCGCATCACACCAAACGAGTGATCAAGTCGAGAATATGTGTGAAAACCGAGAACTCTCGACGAGATCATTAACTCTGCGCATTCTCTCGCACGAGATACCTTCGTTGAGTTAGGAGTGACATCCAAACCTCGACGAAAATCTCCATTTCTATCTAGGAATGAAGTTGCTAAGTTAGGGGTGAAACCCGCATCTTATTAACTAATTCCGCAATTCGATTTTCAATCTCACCAAAGTCTCGGTTACGCCGATGATTTGGAACACGTATTAACTGGAAGGGTAAACGTCGTTAGCCGCTTGCGGTGAGAACATTTATCTATTAGGCCAAAGTGTGGGTCCAAATGCAAAGGGTAGTCGAATCACTTTGGTGTGTCAAATGTCTCAAAACCCCGGACACTCCCAATTGATTTAAGCCTATATCGTCGATTTACGCATCATCGAGTTTATTATTATTAAGTGTTTAAAATTTTGAGAATTTTCGCTTTATTCGATTTCTCGCTTTGATGATTTATCATATCATCGTTTTCTCGATTTATCGCATTTACGCTCCATCGAATGTATGCACAACTCGCACAGCTCTCATAATCTGAAGCGCTAATTAATACACCAACCAAACTAATCGCTTAACCCGCTTACGCCTATGAGGACGTGTGCCTCATACGCGGTATTATCTCGCTACTATATATCGCTTATATATCTCGCTTATATCTCGTATCTCATATCGCGCTACGCATTGTTATTATTAGAAGGTGAATACGTGCAAATATGTGCTTATGTGCTTACGTGCTTATGTGCTTACATGCTTATGTGCTTACGTGATTACGTACCTACGTGTTTATGTGATTATGTGCCTTGTATGAATTATAATAATAATAAATATTCAGACATAACTTTGTTATAATCAAATCTCATCTAATCTAAATCCTTCGTGTAGATGTCTTCTATGGGATCGCACACCCGAAGGAATCTCCAGCGCAGCAACGCCGACAAGCGCATCGCCTCTATGGTAGCCAAGGAAATGGCTAAGGTGATCCCACAGATTGTCAGCGAAATTCAAGCGGTTAGCAGCAACTCATCTGTGGGCTCCAAGGGAGATGCCCCGAAACCCCACTTCAGCTTTAAGCAGTTCAAAGCATGTGGATCGCTTACTTTCTCATGCACCGAAGGGCCGAGTGCCATGTTCCACTGGTTCGACTCTGTCGAGGTCACATTCCACCAAAGTGGATGTCCCGAGGCTCTGCGCACTGTCAACGCTACCGGCGTGTTTCAATCAAGGGCTCTCGACTGGTGGACAGCCGAGCGCAACAGGCGTGGGAACGACGAAGTTTATGGACTTACTTGGGAGGAACTTAAGGAAATTATGATCAAGGAATTCTGTCCTCCCTACGAAATCCAGAAGTTAGAGAACGAATTCTGGAATATCAAGTAAGATGGTCCCGGTAACGCTGGTCTTACTGCTCGCTTCAAACAGTTGAGCATCATCTGTCCCGGTCAAGTGGATACGACCAAAAAGGAAATCAAGAAATACCTCAATGCCCTCCCCGATTGCTTCGCTGACTTTGTTCAAGCAGCACGTCCTGCTACTATCGAGGAGACCTACCAGCTAGCCGTCGAGATTAATGACAAACGAGTTCAGTCTGGTTACTTTAAAAGCAGCAAGGTCGTGAATCAGGCAGTCACCGAATCAGCAGCTCCTACTACCGAACAACCCCGAGAGCCAAAGAACAGTCGCCGTGGTCGAAAAAGGGAAAACCCGAGCAAGAACTTTGCTCTTACTGCTCCAGCAAACCCGTAGTCGCTCCAGTCAACAGCACAAAACGCACCTCCTGCTAAACGTGCGTATACTGGTCCTCATCCTATGTGCCCTAAGTGCACATATCATCACGCAGTTGGCGACAATTGCCGATTCTGTACCAACTGTAACATCTACGGCCACTTTACAGTCAGCTACCATAGTGGTACTCGTCAGCCAGCTCCTCAAGCTCCAACAGCTCCAGCTTTACCTGCTCCTCCTCAAGCCAACCAGCAACAAGCTCCAAAGGCACGAGTGTGCTTTGTGTGTGGTGATCCGAACCACTTTGCTAATGTTTGCCCAAACCGCACCGTGAAATAAGAGCCGCAGCAGCAGCCTCAGCAGCAGCCACCACCGCAGCCTCAGTAGCAACAACAAGCTGCGCGTGGAAGAGCCTTCAATCCTAATCACCGCCAGGCTCAGAATGACAACAATGTTGTCAATGGTACGTTTCTCGTCAATGGTATTTATGCTTCATGTTTATTTGATACTGGTGCCGATAATTGTTTTGTATCGTTAGAATTCGAAAAGGTTTTAAAATGTAAGCGCGCTAAACTCCCAAAGATTTTCGATGTGGAAGTCGCCACCGGAAAAACCGTTACCGCTAATTCCGTCTTACGTGGTTGTAATCTCGATCTCAACAACCATGTCTTCTCGATCAATTTCATACCTATGCAGTTAGGTAGTTTCGATATCATAGGAGGCATGGATTTTCTTCATGAGAATCATGCTGAAGTTGTATGCTTCGATAATATGATTCGTTTTCCTCTTCCTAACGGTGATCAACTTCATGTTTATGGTGAAACTCTCTCAAAGAAGTTGATGCTTTTGTCATGTACTCGAGCACACAAATGCTTGCAAAAGCGATGTGTTGCTTTCCTCGCTCATATCGTGAACCCGGAGAAAGAAAAGAAGACTTATAAAGATGTTCCCGTTGTTTGTGAATTTCCTAAGGTCTTTCCCGACAATTTACCCGGTTTACCCCCTACTCGAGATGTTAAATTTCGTATCGATTTAGTTCCCGGAGATACTCCCGTTGCTAAAGCTCCTTATCGTCTCGCACCATCCGAAATGCGCGAGCTATCAAGTCAACTTCAAGAGCTTCTTGATAAAGGCTTCATACAACCGAGCACTTCGCCATGGGGCGCTCCTGTCCTTTTCGTGAAAAAGAAGGACGGATCATTCCGTATGTGCATCGATTATCGTGAACTTAACAAACTCACGATAAAGAATCGTTACCCTCTTCCTCGTATCGACGACTTATTTGATCAGCTTCAAGGTGCTACTTGTTTTTCCAAAGATCGATCTTCGTTCCGGTTATCATCAGTTACGCGTGTTGGAAGAAGATATTCCGAAAACCGCCTTTCGTACTCGTTATGGCCATTTCGAATTCGTGGTCATGCCTTTGGTCTTACCAATGCACCCGCGGTCTTCATGGATTTGATGAACCATGTGTGTAAAGCTTTCTTAGATCGTTTCGTCATTGTTTTCATTGATGATATCCTTATCTATTCGAAGTCGAGAGACGAACACGCGCATCATCTCCGTTTAATCCTCGAACTTCTTCAAGGAAATCGCCTTTATGCTAAGTTCCCCAAATGTGAATTATGGCTCGAAGAACTCCAATTTCTCGGCCACATCGTTAATAGTCAAGGAATTCACATCGACCCCGCAAAGATTGAAGCCGTCAAGAGTTGGATTACACCGAAGAATGCTTCCAAAATCCGTTCATTTCTTGGATTGGCGGGTTATTACCGTCGATTCATCGCCGACTTTTCTAAAATCGTCGTTCCGCTTACCGCTTTAACTCATAAAGATAAACCTTTTGTTTGGGATTCCAAGCAAGAGGAAGCTTTTCAAACTCTCAAGCGTATGCTATGCAACGCTCCCTTTCTCGCTTTACCCGACGAAAACGACGATTTCGTTGTTTATTGTGATGCCTTAAACCTTGGTCTTGGTTGTGTTCTCATGCAACGAGACAAGGTTATCACGTGTGCGTCTCGCCAACTCAAGATCCATGAGAAGAACTACACAACCCACGATCTCGAACTCGGTGCAGTTGTTTTTGCATTGAAGATATGGCGACACTACCTTTACGGTACTAAGTGTACGGTCTTCACCGACCATAAGAGCTTACAACATATCTTTAATCAAAAAGAACTAAACATGCGACAACGTCGATGGGTTGAACTTCTCAACGACTATGATTGCGAGATACGCTACCATCCCGGCAAAGCAAACGTCGTCGCCGATGCTCTCAATCGACGAAGCTATGTGTATAGTATTCGTGACTCCCAAGCTTGTGCTAAACTTGAAACCCTCATCCATGCCGCTCAACACGCATGTTTTAACGAGAATACTTTGGAAGAAGAAATGAAATGTGGTGCCGAAACTCAGCTTGTATCTAAATCCGATGGTATTTATTACTATCTCAACCGCATTTGGATTCCCAGTCGTGAAAATCTTCGTAAGTTGCTAATGGACGAAGCTCATAAATCCCGATATTCCATTCACCCCGGTGCCGACAAGATGTACCAGGATCTTCGCCCTAAGTACTGGTGGCCGGGCATGAAAAAGGATATAGCCTTTTACGTCTCAAAATGCTTAACTTGTTCGAAAGTTAAAGCTGAACATCAAAGGCCCTCTGGCTTACTCGAACAACCCGAAATCCCGATGTGGAAATGGGAGAGTATAACTATGGACTTCGTTATGAAACTTCCCCGTACTTCATCCGATCACGATAGCATTTGGGTTATCGTTGATCGTCTTACCAAATCCGCGCACTTTATTGCTATACGAGAAGACTTTAAGGTCGAACGGTTAGCCTGAATCTATACCGGAGAAGTTATATGTCGACACGGAACGCCCCGTGACATCATTTCTGACCGAGACGGTCGTTTTACCTTGCGTCTCTGGGAGACTTTTCAATCTGCTCTCGGTACTACTCTCAATCTCAGTACCGCTTTTCACCCTCAAACCGACGGTCAGACTGAGCGCACGATCCGCACCTCGAAGACATGCTTCGTGCGTGCATCATAGATTTCAGTGGTAACTGGGATACGCATTTACCTTTAATTGAATTCTCGTACAATAATAGTTATCATACCAGCATTCAAATGGCTCTTTTTGAGGCACTGTATGGAAGAAAATGTCGATTGCCTATTGCATGACACGAGATCGGAGAAACACAAATCACCGGTCCTGAGCTAATTCAAGAAACAACTGACAAGATCCTCCAAATCAGAGACAATCTCTTGAAAGCTCGGAGTCGTCAAAAGAGTTACGCCGATAAACGCCACAAGCCCCTACAGTTCAAAGTGGGAGATCACGTTCTCCTAAAGGTTGCACCTTGGAAGGGAGTGGTCCGCTTCGGCAAGAAAGGAAAGCTAGCGCCTCGATACGTTGGTCCCTTTAAGATTCTGGAAAGGATCGGTAAAGTATCCTATCGTCTCCATTACCGGAGGAACTCAATAATGTACATCCGACTTTCCACGTGTCCAACCTCAAGAAGTGCTTAGCCGAAGAAAATCTCCATGTTCCTCTCGAAGATCTGCAAATCAACGAGACTCCATTTCGTGGAAAAGCCTGTGGAAATCATGGACCGAGAGACTAAGAAACTACGACGCTATCGCATCCCTATCATGAAAGTCCGATGGGAGGGCAAACGCGGTGCCGAGTTTACTTGGGAATTGGAAAGTGATATGAAGGCCAAGTACCCGCATCTATTTGTTACAGCTACTGCCTAATTTCGGGACGAAATTCCCTAAAGTATGGGAGACTGTAACAACTCGAAAATTCGATTGTTATCTTTTCTTTTGTTTTCCATTTATCTATCCTTTGTAAATCCGAGATTCGGTTAATAATAAAGTTTATGTTAATTACTTATGGTGTTTTACGTTATTATCGCATCTAATCGCTTATTAAATCGCATCGCAAATCGCAATTATTTATGTGGTTTTATACTATTTATGTGTTATGTGTGTTTGTGGTTATGTTTACGCTCGCTATTGCATCGCTCTCGCACTCTCGAATCGCTAAATCGCACTATTATACCAACTATAACGCTTAACGCTTAATATAACTATCTAATTGAACCGAATAACCAAACGAACTCTTAACATAAAACAAACAAAGAAAATCCAATATTTGGACAAGTTCGCTCGAACTTGGTGACCCCAAGTTCGGCCGAACTTGGCTAGCCAACTCAGTTCCCTCATATAACCTCAAGTTCGCTCGAACTTGTACAATTATGTACAAGTTCGGCCGAACTTGACTGGTGACTCTTCAAAATCTGCTAAGTTCGCGCGAACTTGGTCTCATCAGCTCTACTTTTTGCCTTCGCTTATAAATACCAAGCTCATCCCTCTTATTTGAACTTGCTATAAGTTCGCCCAGAGCTCTCAAAACCCGAAACCTTCGTGTTCTAAGTAAGAACCAACCCGATTTCAACTACAACAACGTTTATCAATGAGCTACAAAGGTTTACAACGATTTTGCACAAGGATCTACCTTCGTTTTCATCAAAAACCCATTCTTTTATGAAAATCTTCATCTTTTTCTTCAAAACTTATGTTTTTAACTTAGATCTACACAATACGAGTTTGTTTGGTGTTAGTAGAGGCTTCCCAAACAAGAGATCTGCAAGATCTCGGCTTGTAAGTTCTAGATCTGAGAAAACCTTTGATAAATATCGATTTTGACACAAAATACGGACTTTTGAGGATGTTTTGTTCATTTTCTGATATGAAACGAAGCATCTATCATTCAAGATCCCAGATTTGGAAGCACAAGTACGTTTATGTCGGTTTACACAAGCCGGACTAACCCGAACGAACCCCGAGTTCGTCCGGATTAGCCCACGCTTTTGTAAAACAGCTAAAACATCTCTAAAAGACCTCTCCGACCTAAGGTTGCTCAGTAGCACAGGGTTGGAGGGATGAACACTCGATTTTACTTAGCAAACGACGTGAAAACGCAAGATTTTGGACCCGAAAACATCAAGTTCGCTCGAGAATCACCATTTCTCCAAGTCAAGTTCGACCGAACTTGTACCCAAATGGGTCAAGTTCGACCGAACTTGGGTACTTTTCACCAAGTTTCCTTGCAAGTTCGCCCGAACTTGTCTCCTCAGTACGGATTCTCCACAAGTTCGCCCGAACTTGACAAGATTCTTCAGAATCTCATCAAGTTCGACCGAACTTGGCTCATAACTCACCAGAATTACACAAGTTCGCTCGAACATGTGTGTTTACACACACGTTCGCCCGAACTTGGCACTTGCTCAACTCAAAGTTCACCGTTTCGGCTTTTCGGAAGACTGATGCACTTCTGTTCGTTTACAGGCTGATCCGGCGCACTCCACAACTCTTCTCAGAATCTTAAGTCTTACCAAAACGCACCCACAGTGAGTATACTTGACCCATTTTCGCTTTAACGCACTTTTTAGGTGTTACATACGTTCCTATATCAAAATCACTTCACAAATCAAACTGTTTATCACACGCGAATAATCTGATTGTATATGCCCTATACGTGATACTAGAAACATGTGACTAGGACTTGTTTTCGTTAACTTGCCTCCTTAGCTAGTATGGTACTATAGTGTGGCTTACACCCTACGGGGTCTAGTTAGGATGGACGCGCAAGCCTTCTCACGGTAGTTAGCATGAGAAATGGGCCTATGTTATGTTAAGTGTTTTGGTGCATCATGATATGTAATTAGATTGTTTCGCAAACGCTTTCTCGACTATGCTAGTATTATTCAAACTCGTATGCTCACCTTTACTTAATTGTATTGACTTGTATTTTAACGTATGTAATTGGTTGAGGATTTAGCGTGGATGCTTGGATGATGCTTAGTTTAGCTTGCTTTGTTTAGTTAGTTTGTTTATGTATTTTCGATTTGGAATTTATGTATAAAATCTAGGGGAAATCGAACCCGGTTGAATTTTATGAGAAATCTCCGTTTTGTAATAATTGTTTAAATGTTACGTTTAATAGTATGGGATATTAAGAAGGTTGTGATATGTTAAATGATTGTTATGGAACATCTCGTGAAATCAATCTGGTCGCCTAGTGCCACTAACCCCGATGTTTCCGCCATCGGTTGGGGTGTGACAATACACATGTGTATATATCCAAAAAATTCTGATAGAAAAAGCTCTGATTTTTCCAAAAAAAATTGCAATTTTTTTGCTCTTTTTTTTTTGCATTTTTTTAGGGAAAATGTGTGATCAATAGTGTTTCTCCGATTTCTCAATTAGCCTAGTGTTTCTCACACTATCCTAAGCATATATATACATATAAATAGAAAACACATATAAAACATAAACTTAGATCTTATGCCCATTTCAAATTATCAATCTCAAAATTGATAACTTAAGCCTATTATGTATTAGCCCAACACCGATTTTATAATAATAATAATAATAATAATAATAATAATAATAATAATAATATTAATAATAAGAGTAAATTGTCATTTTAGTCCCTAAAGTTTGACCAAAATTGCCACTTTAGTCCAAATAGTTTTTTCTTACCAATTTAGTTCAAATAGTTTTGCTTTCTTTCATTTTAGTCCCTGACTTTTGTCATTTTTGCCATTTTCATCCAACCCACTAACTCCATTCAAAAATTTTAGTTAAGTTAAGTGATTTTGGTCAAACCACATTTTTCTTCCTTTTTTTGCAGGTGCGATGGTATGAGGATGGTGTTGTGCCAGTTTACAGTGAAGAGGTGGTTGTTGGTTTTACGATGATGGCAGTAGTGTTGGTTGATGACGTGGGTGGCGGAAAAGTGGCCGGTGATGGTGGAAATGGTGGGTGGTGATGGTGATGGGGTGGGTGGGTGGTGACGGTGCATGCAGGTGGTGGCGATGATAGAAGGTTGTGATGGGGTGGGTGGTGGGAGATGGTGGTGGTGGTCGATGAAAATGACAGAAATCAAGGACTAAAATGGCAGAAAACAAAATTGTTTGGACTAAAGTGGCAAGAAAAAAACTATTTGGACTAAAATGACAATTTTAATCAAAACTCACGAACTAAAATAGCAATTTACTCTAATAATAGTAATACTAATAACAACAACAACTACAACAAATGAGCGGCAAAAAAATGGCATCATCTATATCTTTAAGGCCTAAGGGGCGTGTTTTCCGGGCTCAGAGAAGACATCAGAATTCTCAGAATTGGCATTGTAAATTACATACAATAAAAAAAAGAAAAGTTAAAAAAAATACTTTTTTTATACTTTAAAATATACAATAAAAGAAAAGGAAAAGTAAAAAAATATACTTTTTTATACTTTAAAATAAAAGAAAAAGGAAAGTAAAAAATATTTTTTTATACTTTAATGCAATTAACCTTTCATAAAAAAAGACAGATGAACGACCCAAAGAAACATATACTTAAAAAGAAATACTTAATACATACGTATGATGTAGGCACCGGGTGGTGGTGGAGATGTGAGACGAGGATTTCAAACTAAAGAAAAAAAAACTAATCGAAACAGGTTTGGTTTTTGGTTTAATAAATTTTAATCCGGTTTGAACAAAAAAACCAATACCAAATTATGTTTGTTTAGTTTTGTAATTTAGCCAAAACAAACTACAACTTTAGCACATTGTTGTTTAGCAAAACCTAATTTAAAACAAATAATGGTTATTGGTTTGTTTGATCGAAACCGATAAATGTGATCAAACAAGGTTCGAATTTGGTTTTCGGTTTAGTTTTGAACTACATAAATTCACTTTAATACTAAACCAAACGGAGTATATCGAAGACCGATGGAACACCTATTCTAAAAGCTATTTTATAATTACGCTTATTTTAATATAAAAATAATAACAAGACATACGTTAACGATGAAACATTAGATCGAATGGATCATTCTAACTAGGTTTGACAGGTTGGAAACTTCTAATCGTTGTGAGTTCTTTATAATGGTTCGATCTGCAAAACTAAACAACACTATTAGGCTCGTCATGAGAATGAGAGGTTGTAGTTCTTCTTATAACCACCCTCTGGCGTTAGAATAAGAATCTCTTTAGTGAGTAAAAGTGGGAGTGTAAGCAAGAAGAATAGAGTAGTTTCATCTGAATGAGAGTCTGATATTTACAGCCGGGATGATGAGAAGGTATTGGACAAGACGTTGCTTTTAGAATATCCGTTTTGTCCCCTTCCTGTTGACCATTAGTGTGGCAGAGGAGGGTGTGTATTCATGGAATGTCACTGGATGTCGCTATCGGAATGTCGTTGTGGTCTCCTCTATGATAACCGTTAGGGGAAATTAGGGAGACCAGAAATCCGTGGAACGTGATTGGCAACGTCGCCATCAACTATCTTTTTGGTCCCTCATGCGATAACCCCTAGTGGAGATCAAGGAAACAGTGATCCCCAAAACGTCATTGGCTAAATGTCTTTTTCAGGATGTCTGTCCTAGCGTGTCTGACGTGTTTATTTTTACTAACTGCTTGGGTTGCGGGTTAAGTTTGGGGACGTGTTGGGCCCATATCTCTTGGGTAAACAAATATAATTGTTTTACATTGGAGATATGGTTTCTAAGAATCATTGCATCTAATTATTATTATTATTAAGATTAATAATCTGTCGGCTTGTTCTTAAATGTTTTGGCATGTAGAAACGCCAAAGAGACTCCAGTCCCCCTGCTAGATCTAATCACTACTTAAACAAACAGACCACCACACACAGAAACAGACTCTCCTCCATCCAGCCAGCCTTAATTAACATTTTATTTTTTATCTATCGCTGATTCGATTCTTTTTTAGTTTTCTTTTTTATTTACAAAATCTGCAGTCGGTGCACGTTAGGTGTGCCATTTGCCCCACCTCCCCTCCCCTGTTTTTCTTCCTTTCTTTTTCAATTCATTAACTCTCTCTGTCCATCGGATTTTGTGAATTTGGAGATCTGGGTTTGGGAGAAACCTGAAGATCCGACCAAAACAAAAGAAACCCTAATCTGGTTAAGTCTATGATGGGTAGCAATAGTTTGGTTTGGCCAATACTTGGATTCGCATCCATCCTTGTATTTGTTTACTTGTCTTTTGGGGATTTGCTGAGTGTAAATTACAAAAATGACCCCAAGTTGAGTTTTGTGGAGAGGAATGGGACCAATTTTGTTGTGGATGGGAAAGTGTTCTATGTGAATGGATGGAATTCATATTGGTTTATGGAGCATGCTGTTGTTGATCACAGCCGCCCAAGGATCAGGGAGATGCTTCAGGCTGCAGCCAAAATGGGCCTCACTGTCTGCAGAACTTGGGCTTTTAATGATGGTGACTATAATGCCCTTCAGGTTGCTCCTGGACAGTTTGATGAGAGAGTTTTCAAGGTAAACAAACACATTCATCATTCTTCTTCTTGTTGTTTTGTTGGGAAAATTTAGAGTTTGTTAATTGGCGCTGCAGGCCTTAGATTATGTGATTGCTGAAGCAAGACAAGTTGGAATCAGGCTTTTGTTTAGTTTGGTTAATAATCTCCAAGCATATGGCGGCAAGACTAAGTATGTGAAATGGGCATGGGATGAAGGTGTTGGCTTGAGTGCCTCCAATGACTCCTTCTTCTTTGATCCATCAATTCGCCTTTATTTTAAGAATTATGTCAAGGTACTCACTCTACTTACTTTTCCCCTCCCTCACTATTGTCCTTTCTTTACATTTTTTTAATCTGCTCTGCTTTGCTTTGCTTTGTAGACCATCTTGACTAGAAAGAACACCATCACTGGAGTCGTGTACCGCGATGATCCCACCATTTTTGGGTGGGAGTTGATCAACGAGCCCCGTTGCATTACTGATGCATCCGGTGATACTCTACAAGTAACTCATCTCTTTTACGCCTTTGTTCTCCAATTTTATAATTAGTTACATATAAATAATTACAACATAAAATCAGCTCATTCATTAGCCCATGTGTAGTGGTCACCCGCCTTTACCCCAACATAACCCCCCATATCATATGTATGTGTGTAGTGCATGGAGCCCCATTCAGTTCATATATATATACATACATACGTGTGTGTGAGAGAGAGAGAGAAACCAAAACAATAACCCCGCTATCACCATCACGCCCTTCATGGATGGAGCCCCATAACGCCTAGGTGGGCGGTGTTCTTGGCGCTATGGGGCTTTATAGCCCAAGATGGCGCCTGCACGAGCCACTACACATGGCCTTAGCAGTAAAGCAGTCACCTCTGTTTTTTTTTTTGTTTTTTTTTACTTATGAATTTCTGTTGTTGTAGTAACTACAAATTGTTTGGTTGTGATTGCAGGATTGGATAGAAGAGATGTCTTCATTTGTTAAGTCAATTGATAGGAAACACATGTTGACCATTGGTCTTGAAGGGTTTTACGGCCCTAATAGTCCTAAGAAAGATACGGTCAATCCTGAATTTTGGGCTGCTGATCTTGGAGCTGATTTTATACGTAACTCTGCACCCTCAACCGTCGACTTTGCATCTGTTCATATTTATCCTGACCATTGGTAGGTAACCTTTACCTATTGTTTATCTTATCACTTTTAGAAACTTACTCATGATATACATAGGTTTAAAAAGAAGAGTCTTGAAGGAAAACTAATGTTTGTGGCCAAATGGATGCGCTCTCACATCGAAGATGGTGATCAAGTGCTGAAGAAACCTGTGATGTTTACAGAATTTGGTTTATCAGATCTAAACAAAGGTTTTGACCCTCTGCAACGAGACCGATTCTACAAAACTGTTTTTGATGTGATCTATGAATCTGCAAAGAAAAAGGGGGCCGGGGGAGGATCGTTTGCGTGGCAGTTCTTCGTTGAGGGAATGGAAGATTATAATGATGATTTCGGGATAGTGCCATGGAAGAGAGCTTCGACTTACGAGATTATAATCCAGCATACGGGCAGGTTAGCTAAAGCTCATGGGACAATTGCATCACAAAAATAAAAGTTGAAGTACCTTTGTAATCAGCGATGAATGAAGAAATAATCGTTTTCATTGCTTTTGTTACATGGGTGTGAGGTTTTGGTTGATTGTAGGGGATGATGATGTTTACTTGTATGTAAACCTTGTGTTTGTTCCCGTCATATATATATATCCACACACATCAAGACGTTATGTAACCATACAATTCATTCTCTCTTTTAAATTATATAAGGTGACTATTTCTGTGTTATCAACTAGGATTTATCACCCGCCGCGATGCATCGGTGATCCATTCATATGCGTCATACTAAATAAACCCATGCATTTGTTACACCAATGTTCCATAGTTACATCGCCTAGCCTATACATCCAAGATGTACAAAACAAAGCTATACCCTTTTCTGCAGCCTTCTTTATCAGCCTAAAAACACTTATCATTTTCTTTCTCATGTGATATCTGATTAATCAAAGTCTTTGATATTCTGTCATCTCCATCTCCATAAACCTTAAGGCTGAAACTCATCACCCCCGGCACAACTGATACCCGTCTAAAAGTTTGTCTATTTTACCCGTTACAACTGATACCCGTCTAAAAGTTTGTCTTTTTTACCCGTTACGCGACTGAGCCGTTTGCCTCATATCAGTCTATCATCCAATCAACCATAAATGTAAAACTACCTGCTACAATTAGAAAAAAAAAAACGTACGATAATGAAATCAAGATGACAAACTCAGTAAATGTTTTGAATCTAACGGGTCAAACGGGTCTAGTTAAAAAAAATATTGAAACTATCTATATCGAAATAAATAGGAATCCTGGACCAACCTATCCATTTAGCAAATTGTTTAAAAAATGTCTCAAGACCTTGGGCATTTCCATTTTTATGAGAATGACCAGCAATAACACTCCCATTTGGCAATAATTATACAAACCCACTAAATATGCATTCTATTTATCAATCTACTCTTCAGTAAGTACAGCTCGAATTAATCTGTGTTGTTGACAACTAAAAAATGGCAATATAAAACAAAACTGTTTAATGATCAAGTACAGATCTTAAAGCTTGGATCTTGCAAGAACATAAACATTTTTGTGGTAAAATTTTCAAATAACCCCTTAGAGAAGATCACAATGATATTCATATGCTAGAAAATTTCATAAACATATATACTTGCCTTTAAAATGTTATAACGAATGGCAATCGCAAGACAAAAACCGAAAAATAAAGTCATGACATGCCTAATTATTAATAAGCGTTAAATTTACTTCACTACTAAACAAAAAAAAGAAGTACCTGATGCTTGCCACATTGTTCACAGGTAGAGCACGGAACATAAGTAATCGCGTTCCCCGCATCAACAACAAGAATAAACCTCTGAGTCGGAGACCCGATCCATAGCCTCATTGTATAATGCCTAACATTAATCATCAAATTCAATCAAATCTCTTCACATAACATAAAATGCAGTACCAACAGACAACTTAAAAAATAAGAACTCATAACAATAAATTCAATTATTCTACTCAACAATCGTTAACTTCCCCAATTAAACAAAAACTAACACACAAATACAACAAAAATGCACATATTCGTGAGTAAAAAATATATGTTACATAAGTTCTAAAATATGGCTATATAATGCATCAATGTGCAAGTTCGTGAGTAAAGAGAACCTTACACGGGATCCTTAAGAACAGTCTAATTATTGGTTCCAACATCAATCTTGATCGGAAGCACCTGTTGAAAACATATAAGTTAGTGGCAGACAATTACCAAAAATATAGAGATTAAGAACGTGCAAAGATTACTCGCCGAGGATTTATTCCAGCTACAGCAACATGTTTTCCTGCTGCAATGCCAATCCCATGAACTCCAAGACAGTTGTAGCCCTTGAAGAACATTTTTCAATCATTCTTCTTACTATCTCCATGATTGTAACTTGTAATATACCTTCCAGTTTATGTTTACAACCCAAGTAAGTTTCGCCAAGTAATTATGTATTAACATCAGACGTAATGCAATATTCAAATAACATAATTCAAAATGATATTTCGAGGAGTTAAACAAAAGGCTTTCTTATGGTTCAGGGACTTCCATTGATTTCAAATAAGGGCGCAATGAATGAAACTGATTGACCATAGCCCATCATATTTACCTATACAAAAGGTAATCGATTAAGTACCATCCATTCATCAATCACACGTATATATTCAGATTAATAGCAATAAACTAAAGATGAAACAAAAACAATAGATACTTAAACATCGCATTGGACACTCGCAATCAAGCGTAAAACGGAGGGAAACATAGGGCAAAGAAACATACATAAGCGTTTATATAACCATCGTCGCCGGAAACGCAGGTCGCAGAACAGACGCCGGAAACGGCTTGATCACGTTGTTCGTCGTAACCGCAATAGGTCTCCGGCAACGGCTTCCTAAATCTTAATGGCACTAAACCTTAACTAAAACAACAAAATCAGCCAACTAAAGTTTCAAAAAACAGTTGTTAAAACAACAAGGATATGGCGGGGAGGAAGGTCTAGGATCTACTCCGGTACAAGCTCCTTGGCTGGAATCTGCGGACATAGAACACCGTTAGCCTTAACGCGAGAGGTGGCCTCCCGCGTTTGGACTCCGGCGTGAGAATCAGTAATTGGTTCTTAAGAGTCTTAGCATAATGTGGTAAAGAGTTTTAAAGTGAGAGAGTGAAGTGTGAATACCTTAGGCTGGCTCAAAGTCCCTCCTTTTATAGACCAAGTGATCTGCCCAAGGAAGTTCCTTCGCCAGCTGTCGCCTTCCCTATCGGGTAAGCATCTTCTTTACTGTTGTTTGCTTGCAGGAAAAGCCTTGCCTTTTATGGTAAGCGCACAGGTTTGTGTGTCTCGTGGTCTTTGCTTGTGCTTTTGGTAAAAGGTCAAGTCAGTTTGACCTTTGTTATACCATTCCTGAGGTGCTACAGTAACGGCAGCTCCCTCATGCTGTCAATCCAGGGACAAAACACTGGAAAGCAGTGGGTAGAGTACTTGGATACCTGAAAAGGACTAGTAACTTAGAACTGACATACACGTCTAATTCCAGAATACTCGAAGGTTATTCTGATGCGAGCTGGATTGATCACACCAGTGATTCAAAATCTACAAGTGGGTGGATTTACACTCTAGCAGGAGGAGCAATTTCTTGGGTGAGCAAGAAACAGACGTGTATTGCCCACTCAACTATGGAAGCTGAGTTCATAGAACTAGCTGGGGCTGGTAAGTAAGCAGAGTGGATTAAAGATCGACTTACGGACATCCGTTTGTGGGATGTTCCAATGCCGTATATTCCCATGTATTGTGATAGTGAGGCCAGACTATCTAAAGTATACAACGTAGTGTATAATGGGAGGTCAAGACACATAGGTCTATGGCACAATTATGTGAGATAACTTCTTGAAAGTGGTACCATCAAGGTTGTCTATGTCAAGACGAGTAAGAACTTGGCTGATCCGTTTACTAAACCTCTGACGAGAGATTTGGTAGTGAATACCGCGAGAGACATGGGTCTAAAACCACAATAGAATCGTTAGTGATGGAAACCCAACTTGAACTTAGTGCTCCTATTTCTCAAGTTTAATGGGTAAAAAACGAAGTCACTTAACGATAGAAGGTACTATCAATTTCTGATAGATCCATGTGAGGTATGATAGTACGTCGTTGCCGAGAACAAGGGTGAGCTAATGCTCTTAACAAAGTTTTGGAGGCATCCAAGCAACGTGGATGATGTAAAACTTTGCCTATATGATCTAGGGTGGTGCCACCTCGAGTGAAGATAAGTGGTTTGTCTTCTAAAGGATCATGAAAACGGTTTATAGCGCACGGCCATATTCGCGCTCAGTGAGAACGCAAAGTCGGCCGGTGATGTGTGGGGGTAAACCGAAGGGGGCTATCAGGTTAATGGTTTAATTCCATAGGACACCATCGAATCTGTCTCTTCTTGTTTATCAACATAAACTGGGTTTAATCTTCGTGACACCTAGTGACATCATCTGTCTAAGTGAGAGGAAACATTCCAACTTGGTGGGGGATTGTTGAAAATATTAATGAGGAACATACAAGTTGGTATGTTTCCTCCATCCCACATTGGTGGGGGAGGTGAAAGTTGAGTGCCTTATAAGGGATTACCCCTTATGGGCCTCCAAAGTGTTAAATGGGTTGAGAAGTGGGTCAAGCCCACACGCGCGCCGAGCCAAGCTGAGTCGCGAGCTCGCGAATGGGCGCGTTTGAGGCGCGAATGGGCGCGTTTGAGTCGATAGAGATGAATTCGAAACAGTGGTGGTTATCTCCACCAGTTCGAATTTGTATGGGATTCGTCTAGGAATTCGAATTTGAGATGGATATCTCTAGGAGTCTTTACTCGAATTAGTTGATAATGGTTATCCCATTCCCCGTTTTTCTCATTCTCAGTTATGATCTCAACCTATAAATAAAGGCCTCCTGCTACCCATTCAAACACTTAATTTTCGCAGCCTCTCTTTGGTATTTCAGTTTCTTCTCCAACTTTTGCGTTTCCTGGTTTCCATTGCTGTTGGAATACCAGATCAGTTCTGCATTAAATCCTGGGAGTTTACGCTGCAACTCACAGCAATACGAGCGCGTAAAATCCTTTAAGGACAAGAATCATCCGTGCAGTTCAAGAATCTCGGTTTCTTAAATCGCCAGGTTGGTTTTAGTTTTTGCGTGTTATTTAAATTCGTCTGATAACTGGGCAGTCTCCTTCTACCTTTCTTCAATCAGTTTGTTCAAGTTGGAATAAACTGGTTTGGCTAATAACTCGGTAATTAATAAAAAAATAATTAATTTTCTTTTTGATTAAATTGTTTTCAACAAAAGAAACATACATAAGCGTTTATATAACCATCGTCTCCAGAAACGCAGGTCACAGAACAGACGCCAGAAACGGCTTGATCACGTCGTTCGTCGTAACCGCAATAGGTCTCCGGCAACGGCTTCCTAAATCCCTTAATCGCACTAAACCTTAACTAAAACAACAAAATCAGCCAACTAAAGTTTCAAAAAACAGCTGTTAAAACAACAAGGATATGGCGGGGAGGAAGGTCTAGGATCAACTCCGGTACAAGCTCCTTGGCTGGAATCTGCGGACAAAGAACACCGTTAGCCTTAACGCGAGAGGTGGCCTCCCGCGTTTGGACTCTGGCGTGAGAATCAGTAATTGGTTCTTAAGAGTCTTAGCATAATGTAGTAAAGAGTTTTAAAGTGAGAGAATGAAGTGTGAATACCTTAGGCTGGCTCAAAGTCCCTCCTTTTATAGACCAAGTGATTTGCCCAAGGAAGTTCCTTTGCCAGCTGTCGCCTTCCCTATCGGGTAAGCATCTTCTTTACTGTTGTTTGCTTGCAGGAAAGGCCTTGCCTTTTATGGTATGTGCACAGGTTTGTGTGTCTCGAGGTCTTTGCTTGTGCTTTTGGTAAAGGTCAAGTCAGTTTGACCTTTGTTATACCATTCCCGAGGTGCTACAGTAACGACAGCTCCCTCATGCTGGTTCAGCTCCTGGTCGGGAGCTGGTTGCCTTATTTGCTCTGGCCTTTCTTTTATTTATGCTTAGCCGGTTATTGTTTATTTGAGCTTCTTGACTTATCCTTACGTTTTTAGTTAGGGACTTGGTATACATACGTCATCAGCTCCACAGTTATAAGTGTTGGTATCTTCTTATGGTAGCGATACTTATGACTTAGACTGTTCCTTTCTTATCTCTAACCTTATTCGTTAGGTCAGGGAGCTGAGCTCCTTGATGGAGTGTTTTACCCCTAGCAATTTGAATCCCTCCTCATTTAATGCCCATTTGCCTTAGCCGTCTGTCAGGAAGCGATTGATTTGACACCGCAGCAGGTGATGAGTGCTTCCCCTGACAGTTTCCGGCGGTTACATCCTGGCCTTATATTTCTCCCCTAAAATCGAGATTAGTGTTTCTTTGATTTATAAAGTAAGCGTTCCCTTTACCCTTTTGCATTCAAAAATCTTCCAAGTTCTTCACCGTTTCCTTTGAGTCGGATATCACTGTGCCTTTTCTGGCGATATATAATTTTCCGGTACGTCTTTCTTTCTACTCATGGCTTCTAAAAAGAATGACATTGGTCTTCAATTTTCAAAACTTATTGAGTCTGAGATTAGGCAGTTTGTTCTTGATCACGGTATCGATTCTAGTCTTGAAATTAGGGTTCCTGGTGACATGAGCGCCGATCAATGCCCGAAGGGGTTTTTGGTTTTTTATACTCGTATTCTGGATCAACCGAACCTAAGATACCCATTTTCCAATTTCTTTCTTAGCGTCCTTAAGTATTTCCGGTTGTCGTTAGGTCAATTAGCTCTGGTAGGAATTGCTCGTATCATGTTCTTTAAGATACTCTGTCGAGCTCTAAGTTATGAGCCTGATTTGTTGATGTTCCGGCGATTCTTCCGGCTTGCCCAGAATGGAGATTGGTATACTCTCGAAAAGGCTCCTTGTAAGAGTTCTCTTCTAACTACCGCTGTTGGGCATACTTATGCCTGGAAAAATAAATTTTTCTTTATCTCCCATGACCTACTTCTAACTACCACTGTTGGGCATACTTATGCCTAGAAAAATCAACTTTTCTTTATCTCCCATGACCTGCTTCCCTTTCGTATTGTTCCTCTAAAGTTTTCTGAGGCTTTGAATGAGAGAGAGCTAGATGTGAAAAGTGTTAACCAAGAGTTGCTTCTCAAACTTCGTCCCTATCGTTTGAGGCTTAAGGCTTACCCTGAGGAGCTTCTGGTTATGTTGGGTATAAGCCAGGATTGGCCTGAATCCCGGCGTGAACCCGTATTTTTTTTTAATGACAAGGGTATGTTGTGTTTGTTACCAACTTGATCATTTTATTCTGTTCTAATTATCTTACTTGTTTCCTTTTCCAGAGATGAGTGCTTTGGATTTTCTTGAGATGAATGATGCTACTGGTGTGGAAATTGAGATGAGGAACTTGCTGAGGGTGCTCCTTCTATTGTTCTTCGTACCCAGCATGTTCGTACTGGTGGTGATTTCCAGAATGTGCCTGTGCAGCCTATTTCTGATGCTCCTTCTGCCAAGAAGCTTGCTTCCACAGGCCGTCGGTTGACTAGGGGGATGTCAGCTTCCAAATCTGTTCCCCAATCTTCTGATCCGATATTTGCTGATAGTGGCGATGAGGATGATGTTAAATTTATTGCTTCAATTACTGGGGTTAAGGTTGTTAAGAAGGAGGTTTCTGAACTTGTTGGTGAGGGAGGTGATGTTTCTGCCAAGGGAGGCGATGTGCCTGAGGAGCCAGTTGTTAGTGGTGGGGAGCTGGTGCCTCTTCTCCTTGTCTTGCTGCCGTTGTGCAAAAGTTAAACGAAACAAAAAGGAAACTCCCAGAGAAGCCTGTCAAGGCTTCTAAGACTTCGAAGAAGGTGAAGATTTCTCTTGTTAGTTCCTCCTCCAAGGGAGGTGTTCATGAGGCCTCTACGGGGATTCATGTTGAGAAGAGTGGTGAGGGTGAGGCGTCTAAGTCCTCGGTTAAGGGTAAGTTGGGTGATACTTTGGAGGGGAAGCAGTCTGTTGAATCAGGGAAGGGGCCGGTACAGGCTATTTTTGTCCCCAGTTGGAAGATTATTGTCTCAGACACCTTGAAGAGTGGTAGGGTGTGCCATGATCTTATCCGGAATGTTACTCCTCCTGCTGAGAAGGAGCTGCTTTCGCAATTGTCCGATGAGGACTCGGCCTACCGTATCATTACCCAAGCTGCCCATTTGATAACCTCCCTTCCTGACGGTCTCGAATGCTGGGCTAACTCGGTTAGTCGGAATGTTGATCTTACTGAAGCTTTGTCGAAGAAGGAGGCTGAGCTTAAAGAATCTTCTGATCTTTTAGCCACTCGTCAAGCTAAGGTAAATGATCTTGAGGAACAGCTTGCTTCTTCTTTAGCTAAAAGGAATTAGGAAGCTAGGAAAGCTAAGGTATATGCCGGGCAGCTGACTGATTTCAATAATCTGTTAGCTAAAGAGAGAGCTGAGTTTGGTGCTGAAAGGTTATTGATCAGGAAGGACGTGCTGCTCATGAGGCAGGTGTTGAAGAGCTGAGACAGCAAGTCAAGAGTTTGACCGAGGACAGGGAATGGTTGATTGGGTCTGGTGTTCTTCAGTTTGTGACTTTTCTTCTACACAGCCAGGAGTTCAACAAGCATCTTGCAGGTATTTATTCTAAGGCTATGGCTCATGGACTTTTTACAAGCCTTGTTGATGCTTCTGAGGCAATCGCTCGTGGGGAAGCTGTAGAGGGGCTCCCCTCCTACAAGCCTGACTCTTTAAATGACTTTGCTGCTGCTGTGAGGAGAATGGAGGCTTTTTCCTATCTGTATGTTGAGAGCTTGTCTCAAATGGTGAACCGCCCTATTGTTGAGCTGTAGGATTTGGATCCAGAGGGTCTGAACTTGGATCTTTGTAGGCAGCTATTGCCTTCTCCCCTCGCGAAACAGTCATTGTTTGAATCTGGTGCTCAAGACCAGGGAGTTAGCACTGCTAAAGAGGCTAAAATGACCCAAGGTTCTGACCCTGCTACTACCTCCTCCGTTCCTGCTGATGTTCCCCCACCCTCATCTCCCAAGGGAGCTAGCTCCTCCGCTCCTAAAGGTGGGGATGTTGACCTTGATGGCTTGTATGATGACCTTCCTTGAAGCGATGGTCTTTTCTTTGTTTGATGTTGGCATTAGTGGCTCAATGTTTTATTTTGTTTAACCTTCCTATTTAGGAAGTGTTGTACTTTGCCCTTTATTGGTTATCTTTTGATGTATTATGACTTAGGCTGCCCCCTTAGGGGTTTTAGGCCTTTTGGTATGTTTACAATGTTCTATGACTTTGTGGTATATTTAATTTTTGTCATCTTCCTTTGTGCATTCTATTATTTTGTTTTGCTTTCGTGGGAGTATATAGCTTTATGGTTCCTTGTGGGAATCTTTTGTAGCCTTTTGTATTGCTAGTGTAATGGTTGGTGCAGTTGTGTTTTTTCTTCTTGTTTGTGATATAGTGTACGAATATTTTTCTCTTTTTGCAATGTCTTTTCTAGACGAATTTTGGTTAAGTGCTGCAGTCACCTATCCTTCATTCTTCTATCAAAGAACCGATGCATTTTTTGTGTTCTCTTTCTTTTCTAGTCCACACTTTTTGTTGTTGTGGTATATTTACATAGGTATCTTTCTTTATTTTTCTATGAAGCATTTGTTGTAAGGTGCTTACCCTTTTACATGGAGTTATTTTTTGAGTGTGTTCGATCCATGGAGTTGTATTGTTTTAGGTACTCACCCTTTATACGGGAAGGTATAGGGCCTTGTTCCCGGCTGAGCGATATGGCCTAGGAGCTCACCCTTAGGATAGAACAATAATTTTTGTTTAACAAAAGTAGCTGCTTGTGTTTTCATTAAAACTGATTACAACCAAGTAAAGATTCATTCAACCATTACAATGATTAATTCACACTATGAATTTTTTCAAATGCTTCTCGTTCCAATGTCTCGGGACCTTCTTGCCTTGTGGGATTTCCAGCTTATAGGAGCCTCCCTCATGTGCTTCTTTTATAACATAAGGGCCTTCCACTTTGGGCCCATTTTTCCAATGTCTTCCATTTTGCTTGCTTCATTATTCCTCAAGACGAGGTCTCCTGGCTTGAAAGTTTCTTTTTTGACTCTTTTTTTGTAGTAACCTTCTAGCCTTTTCTTGTATCTTGCTTCTCGAATTAGGGCAGCTTCTCTGGCTTCTTCCAGCAGGTCTAGGTTTAGCAGGATTTCTGTTTTGTTGGGTGCTTCTTGCCTTCTTAAGCTTCTTAGCGTTTGTACCCCAACCTCTACTGGTATCACCGCTTCGGAACCATACACTAGGTTATAAGGGGTTCTTTGGTGACTTGTTTTTGCCAATGTTCGGATAGCCCATAACACATTGGGGAGCCCCTCCACCCAGTGTTTTCCATACCTTCCCAGCCTAGTCTTCAGCCCTTCTACGATACTTCTATTCATCCTTTCGACTTGCCCATTAGATTGTGGGTAACAAACGGAGCTAAAGACCTGCTTGATTTGCAATTCTTGGCATCATGTGCTGAATGGTTTTTCTACAAACTGTTTGCCGTTGTCGGTTACTATCTCTCCCGGTAGCCCAAATCTACATATAATGTTTTCCAATACGAAATTTATCACATTTTTTCCTGTGATTTTTGCCAATGGCTTCACCTCCGGCTATTTGGTGAAGTAGTCTACCGCTACTAGGAATTTGACCTGGCCAGCTGATGTGGGGAATGGGCCTACGATGTCCATACCCCATTTGTAAAATGGCCATGCTGCCATGGGAACTAAGTCGTGCTTCGAACTTGTCTTTACCGGAGCGTGTAGCTGACATGATTCGCATTTGTGGATGAATTCGGTTGTGTCTTTGTGCATCGGGGGCCAGTAGTAGCCCATGTTCATTAGCTTCGCCACTATTGTTCTTACTCCTGCATGTGCATCGCATATTCCTTCATGCACCTCGTTGATCAAGAAGGTGCTTTGATTGGGACCGACACACCTTAGCAGTGGGGACAGGTAGCCTTTCTTGTAAAGCTTCCCTTCCTCCACTACATATTGGTTAGCTTTTGCCTTGATTCTTACAGCTTCTGGCTCTTCCTGGGGGAGCTTCCCTTCTTCGAGGTATTTTTGTATCGGGGTCATCCATGATTCTTGCTCTTCTTTGACTACATCATTGACCTCCTCTTCCTCCACTATTTTCTTTTTTATTACTTCTACCAACACCTTCTTCGTTAGGTGTGCAAAGGTCAGGGAAGCCAGCATGCTCAAGGCATCAGCTTGCTTATTTCTTGTTCGAGACACTTAGGTTAACGAACATGATTCAAAACTTTCCTTCAATGCTTTCACCTTCTCCTTGTACTGTATCATTGATGGTTCCCTTGCTGTGTATTCTCCTTTTACCTGGTTTGCCACTAGTTTTGAATCGATGAAGGCCTTAAGCTCTTTAACACCCAATGCCTTTGCTATTCTGAGGCCGGCTAACAATGCTTCATATTCTGCCTCATTGTTGGTGCAAGGAAAGTCAAGACGTAGTGCATAAGTATATTCGGTTCCGTGAGGGTCCGTTATGATGAGACCTGCCCCGGAACCTTCTATACTGGATACTCCATCTATGAATAACGTCCACTTTCCTGCCACTATCGTTTCACATTTTTCCTCCTGTACTTCATCAACCTCCTTGATTCTTGGCATTTCTGTTAAAAAGTCAGCCAGCACTTGCCCCTTGTAGGCCTTCCTTGGTATGTACTCGATATTGTGCTCCCCTAATCCCACTGCCCACTTGACCATCCTTCCTGAATCTTCCGGCTTTTCCAGGATGGTTCTTAGTGGTTGGTCAGTCAGTACTTGGATGGGGTGAGCTTGGAAATACCTTCTTAGCCTTTTCGTTGTATGCACCAAGGCTAGAACCAGCTTCTCTATCGGAGAGTAGTTAATTTCTGCCATTTTTAGGGCCTTGCTTACAAAGTATACTGGTATCTGCTTTCCTTCCCTTTCTACCATAAGCACGGAGCTTATGGCTTCCTGACCTGAGATACCATGTTTTAGTGAAACATTAGTCTTTGTTTCGTTTTCATTATATTGACGGGGAAGGTATTTTATTAAACCTGAAGACAAGTAGACGGTGATTGTCTCGTCTTTTGATGGTGCTGCCATGGCAGGTAATGAGGCGAGGAGCTCTTTGAGTGCTGAGAAGGCTTGTTCAGCTTCCTCCGTCCATTAAAAGCTTTTCTTGTTAGCACAATTTTTTAATGTTCGGAAGAACGGGAGTGACCTTTCTGCCGACTTAGGGAGGAACCGTTTGAGGGCTGCAATCTTTCCGTTCAAGCTTTCGACTTCCTTCTTTATTTTTGGTGATTTCATTTGTATGATAGCTTGAACCTTGTCTGGATTGGCCTTGATGTTTTGCTTCCCTACCACATGACCAAGGAATCTCCCCTCTTCGTACCCAAATGAACATTTGCTTGGGTTCAACTTCATATTGATTTTGTTGTGGTTGTGGAATGTTTCTTTGATGTCTTGTAACATGTCCTCTTCACTTTTGCTTTTTATCACTAGGTCGTCAATGTATGCTTCCATGTTCCTTCCGATTTGCTCGGAGAAGGCTTTGTCGATGAGCCGTTGGTACGTGGCTCTGGCGTTTTTCAACCCGAAGGGCATTTTAGTATAGCAAATAATCCCTTGGTTGGTGTGAAATGTCGTCTTCTCTTCGTCTTCTTTTGCCATTTTGATTTGATGATACCCTTTATAAGCGTCAAGGAAGCACTTGAACTTGTACCCGGTGAGTGAATCTACCTTCCAATCTATCTCTGGTAGGCGGTAACAATCTTTAGGATATGCTTTGTTCAAGTCCTTAAAATCAACACACATTCTCCATGATCCATCGGGCTTCTTTACCATTACCGGGTTAGCTAACAAGGACTGGTATTTTACCTCCCTTAAGATGTTAGCTTCCACCAGTCTTTCCACCTCCTGACAGGCAGCTTGGCATCGTTCGGGAGCCAGACTTCTTTTCTTTTGAGTCACCGGTTTGTATGTTGGGGCAATATTCAGTGAATGCTCAGCTACGTGTCTTGGTACTCGTATCATGTCGCTTGGGCTCCACGCGAATACTCCTACATTTTCCCTCAGGAGTTGCGTTAACCTTTGTTTTGTAGCTTCTGGGAGGTGATTGTTTATTCTGATCTTCTGTTCTGGGAAGGAGCTGTTTATGCTCACCTTTTCGTCAGGACTGTCTTTAACTTCGCTACCTTCCCCTGCTTCTATTTCCGTCGACGCGATTAACAATGCCTCCTTTGTTGGGACCAGCGATGCTATGCCTTTATCGGTTGGGAATCTTGCCATGTCATAGTTGGAGGGGGAACTTATTACTATGAATGTCAGCTCCTCCGTTCTTGCCAGGTCACCATCCCTGAGGCACAAGCTTAGGGTTAGCTTTCCCAAGGCTGCACCTTTTCCCATGTGAAGCTTCTTAGGGTTGTATCTGTATTTTTCAATCAGGATCTTTTGTCATCACTGAGTTGACTAAAGCATCTTTGGTACATGATGTTTGATGTTGCCCCGGGATCCATGTACACTCTATTGATGACCTTCCCTTCCAATTCTGCTTCCACAATGATTGGAAGATCCATTCAATCTTTTGACTTCGTTGGGGAGAAACATATGACCTCTTTGTTCCAATGGGTGATTCTCCTCCTTTTTCCTTCTTAGTTATCTTCCCCCCAACACCCTGTTGACATTCGATTCTTTCTTGCTTTCTTTCTTCTCCTTGATTTCTTTTACTAGGTGAGCCAGCTCCCCCGACTTAACCGCCTCCTCGATCCTTTTCTTCAGCTGATAACAATCATTAGTTTGGTGCCCAGTGTCGTTATGAAAGGCACAAAACTTGGTTGAATCTCTCTTGTTGGCGGGCTTTGCCAGGGGTCGAGGTGGCTTGAAGGAGTATTTGACCTCCTCTGTTGATAGGATTTCTTGGGGTGTCTTTGTGAGTAGAGTAAATTTATGTTTATCTTTTTCTCTACTCGCACGGGGGGATCTTCTTTTATCTTTGAACCTTCTTCTCTCGTAGGGTCTGAATGGTCGTCTTTCTGGGAAAGACTGGAAACGAGGCCTCTTTGACGAGGAAGATTGGTCTCTCCAGCTACCATGCTCTCTTTTCTTCAAGGTCTGTCTTTCTAAAGCTTCTTCTCCTTTGAGGAACGACTCCGTTCGCTCAAAGGCTTCCTCCATCGTTTGAGGACTGTTCTCGTGAAACCTTCTTAGCAACTTCTTAGGCCTTATGGCATTCATGAAGGCCGAGACCCTCATTTTTCAGTTGCCCCACTATACATCAGACCTTCTCGTTTGAATCTTTCAACAAAGGTTCGAAGGTCTTCGTGGTATTTTGTTGGATCTGATGCATGACCGTGGCATCCCTTGTACACTTCTTTGTGGGGTAAAGTTTGACAGGAAGCTTTTATACAAGTCATCGAAGGAGGTGATGCTCCTGACCGGGAGCCCACAGAACCAAAACCTTTCCGGGCAAATGAGGGTCTGCATGAACATGTGGCAGCACTCTGCATTGTTCCATCGCTCTACTGTGGTGGCTCCTGTAAAGACTTGTAAATGATCCTTAGGGTCTTCCGTTCCGTCATACGTTTTAACGTTTGAAGGCATTTTTATCTTGGTTTCGAAGATGTAGTTGGCTATTTCGTTGGAGAAGCATGACAATGAGCTCGGCTTGTAAGGCATAGAAGGGATGTTGCTAGTAGCTCCTGCTCCTCTTATGTCTTGGGCAACTGGCTGAGTTTGTAAGTTCTGCCAAGCTTTGTTGCCTAAGAGCTGCTGACCCAGCTGTGCTAAGAACATAGCCATTTGGGGGTTCTGAACCTCATATGGCATGCCACCTGGCTGAAGACTGGTGAACGGTGACAAGCTCGCGGCCACAGCTCTACTAGCCAGCGGCAAGGACCTGAGTGCTTCTGCAAAGGTCGTTTGCAGAGGTGGCGAGACCACCTGAGCCTGTTGGAGGAGCTGCTCGACTGTGTACTCAGGATATCTTGGGGAAGGTTGGTAAGGGGAGCCGGAGGGACCGCTCCCTTCCCCAAGTATGCCTTCCATAGGAAAACGCGTGTTAGGACTCGGGGAAGCTCGAGTGACACTGGGGGAAGTAGTAGTACACAATGGAGGAGGCATGGTGCAAGTGTAACCTCAGGCTGATCATAAGACAAGCGTAACCTCACTCCCTTGGTTTGCTCCTCACGAACGTAGCTATTCAGCAGTTCCCTCAGCTGTATGAAGTTATTTCTTACCACTTCCGGTGTTATTTCCATGGTGTTTACCGGAAATAGAACCTCGCTGGGTGAGGAGGGCCCAACACGTGTAGCAGGAGGTGTCTGGAACAGTTGAGTACCTCTTGTAGTCGGTACGACATTTAGTCCATCCGTGTTACTAGGTGAGCTGCCCATCCCCAGTGTGACAGGGGAGTCGGGCAGGGAAAAAGAACTGTCGGAGACTTCCTTTTGGGGATGATCCTTTCCGGCCATATGGAAAATGAAAACTTAGGAACAGGGTTGTACTACCACAATGACTGTTCTAAGTAGCGCAGCCCCACGGTGGGCGCCACTTGTTAAAACAACAAGGATATGGCGGGGAGGAAGGTCTAGGATCAACTCAGGTAGAAGCTCCTTGGCTGGAATCTGCGGACAAAGAACACCGTTAACCTTCACGCGAGAGGTGGCCTCCCGCGTTTGGACTCCGGCGTGAGAATCAGTAATTGGTTCTTAAGAGTCTTAGCATAATGTAGTAAAGAATTTTAGAGTGAGAGAATGAAGTGTGAAAACCTTAGGCTGGCTCAAAGTCCCTCCTTTTATAGACCAAGTGATCTGCCCAAGGAAGTTCCTTCGCCAGCTGTCGCCTTCCCCATGGGGTAAGCATCTTCTTTACTGTTGTTTGCTTGCAGGAAAGGCCTTGCCTTTTATAGTAAGCGCACAGGTTCGTGTGTCTCGAGGTCTTTGCTTGTGCTTTTGGTAAAAGGTCAAGTCAGTTTGACCTTTGTTATACCATTCCCGAGGTGCTACAGTAACGACAGCTCCCTCATGCTGGTTCAACTCCTGGTCGGGAGCTGGTTGCCTTATTTGCTCTGGCCTTTCTTTTATTTATGCTTAGCTGGTTATTGTTTATTTGAGCTTTTTGACTTATCCTTACTTTGTTAGTTAGGGGCTTGGTATACATACGTCATCAACAGCAACTCAACTAAAATTTCAAACTTTTTAAACAAATTTATTTCTCCTAAATATCCAAAAAAAAAAAAAAGAAAACAACAAAATAATCGAACCATAGCCGGAAAGAGTGATGAAGATGTTGATTTTGTGATTTTTGTGGCCAGAAGTTACTATTCTCCGGTGGAATTCGAATTTGTTGTTGCTGCTGCTGCTGCCTGATGAAGACCAGTCGCGTTGTTGTTTGTGTCGTGGGTTTCACAAAACAAAGAGCGGGATGATAGAAGGGGAAAGGGTGGTGGGTATTATTATATTAAGTTCAAATTAGACTATTAGATTGGGTTGGGCTTAGGTTATGGAGTGTTTATTAGGCTAAAGGTTAGAGAGTTAATTGGGTTAAGTGAAAATTAATTAGATTGTATTTAAAAAAAAATCAGGGTTTACATATTTTTTTTGTAAACTCATAAGGGTTTTTCCTAAGGGGAGCGGACAATAATTTTCAAGGGGTGTGGTCAGGATTTTACCGGGAATTTAGCACTTAATCTTTTTTTTTCAAGGGGTGCGTCCGCCCACCTTGGGCATAAGGTGGGTACGCCTGTAACACCCCAACCCGAATGGGCTGACGTGTCACTATAACAGTGGATCAGAACAAAAGTCATAATTCCATTATATAAAGTTAGGATTACATTTTAAAAGATAGTTCATAGCCCTAAGGCACAAAATACATATTAGCTTTATAAAGGTGACAAACATCCTCGGTTAGCATCCTATGGTTTATTCCCCACTCTTCACCCCGCCCATAGTAACCTGAGAACCTGCGGTGAGATAAAATATATGGAATGAGCCAAATGCTCAGTACGGAATAATAGGCTCAAATAGCAAACAAATAAACAACTAAAATGATATCACTGTCAAGAAGCACAACACAGCAAAGCATAACATATAACTGAACTAAACTGAATCATATCATACGGATGTACCCAAAAGCTAAACAGAGGTGACAGCCACTGTCACACCCCGACCCGCAGCGGAAAAGGTGATCGGGGCATGATTGGGTTTTCATCAAAGCTCATGACATTTATTATAATGTTTCATATTTATTATTACAATTTAAAGGAGATCATACAATCAAATCATACAAATACAACATGTTCTATACATCTATCTAAACTTCATTATTTTTCTTTTAAGGCACTTTCCTATGTGTTCCTTGCTTCATCCTGTCCACCTGTATCATGTGTAAAAAATGGTTTTTGGATCAACAAAAGTTGGAGAGTGAACCTTGTTAGAAAACATTTATTATTTATTTCTTGTTGTATTTAATATGGAAAAAATTGTGCAATAATCATATATGAGCAAACGTAAATAATCATACAATAACAAACAACAACAAACAATAACATACAATAACAAAACATAACATACAATAACAAACATCAACAAACAATAACATACAATAACAAACCATAACATACAATAACAAACCAACTTGCATGAATATATAACATGAATGAAACTGTATATGTTGGCAACGTCACGTTCACGCTCATAATGTAATGGGGAACGGACGGCCTATCATAAATGTCTGTGCAATCAAGGCTCAATCAAACGGAGCCGATCGTATGTTGGCAACGCCTGGTTCACGCTCATAATGTAATGGGGAACAGCTCAACGCTAATAATGTAATGGGGAGCGGCGGCCTATGATAATGTATGTGCGATCAAGGCTCAATCAAACGGAGCCGATCGTATGTTGGCAACGCCTGGTTCACGCTCATAATGTAATGGGGAACAGCTCAACGCTCATAATGTAATGGGGAGCGGCGGCCTATGATAATGTATGTACTGAAAATGATAAATTTAATCTAAACAATGACCACACAAACAGTTGATACAAGTTGAATACACATTTGTTCATGAATATGACAGATGCACAATAGTTTAAATGTGATAAATAATAAGACACATGATACACACAAAAAACGTGATTAAAATGGGAATTTGTAGAGAGTCACTCACATTGGGTGCGTTCGGTGGATGATGTTGAATGCGCACGAGTTTAGAGGATTGATCGACGAGGAATAACAACCTAATTAATAACGAAAATGTACGTTAAATAAGTGGATTTTATTAACAATTCAAATAGAACTTTTTTGGATATATTTTTGTGAGTTTAAGGCTATTTTCTAACTTAAAAAAAACGTTATTTTTAAGTATTTTTAATTGATTTTTAATTTAAATAAATAAATAAAAACAAATAAAAAAAATGTTGACTTTTGACCGTTGACCACGACTGTTAACCGTTGACCGTTGACCGGTTCGATTGTGAATATTATTGCACTGAGTGAGACTCGAACCCGTGACCTCCCGTACGTGTGCACGCAGCTCTACCAACTGAGCTACGTGTCTAACCCGAAATATTTCTGTTTTTAATTATATTTATACACTATTTAAGTTAATCCGAAAATCATTTATTTAAAAAGGATTTAATTGTATGGACTCGGTGTTCTCCACAGGTCTCGAACCCGGGACCTGTGGTTTAGTTTGGCACACAGTCCACCGCTGGACTGTGTGTCTAACTTGGTAAATATTCCGGTTTTTATTATACTTAACAGTTAACTGCGAGTGGATCCGGTTTAGTTTAAAAAGGAACATTTTTATTACCGAGAATGTGCGTGTGTCAAGGTTCGAATTCGGGACGTATGCGTATTGTTGGCACACAGTCCACCGCTGGACTGTGTGTCTAACCCGTTTATAATACCGATTTTAATTAATCTTATAATCATAATAGTCTTCATCTTCTTCGTTCAAAACACAGACAACGGTTAAACCAACTGTTTCTTGTTTAATTTGGTTAACGAATATTATGAGCAATTGAAAGGTATTGAACAGAAAGGGTTTGGGGAAAGAAAGTACCGGAACAGGTCGTCTTTTTCAGAACTCCGGCAAGGATCGCCGGCTCTGTTTTGTGAGCTTCCTCTGTTCGGGTCAAATAACAGTTTTGATTTATTAGATATAAAATTGAATTACTGAGCAACGATTATCAGGATGTTGATCATACCGATTAATAGCGAGATTCTGGAAATTCCAGAAGTTTTCCGGCGAAAACAGAAAATCCGGCAACGTCGTCTGGGATTGATTCTGGGCGATGGTTTGATGTTAGTAATGGTCTAACAATGGATTGAAACAGAAAAAGTCGAGGTATTTACCGTGTTGATGAAAGTCTCGGTTTTCCGGCGACTTGCAGAAAATTCCGGCGATGTTTTTCTTGCGACAGAGATTCTTCAGGGAGTTTAAGGTGAGTGTGGGTGATGTCGGTATGAGCTCTAAAAATCTTATTTTAGAGTAAGCAGAAAGGATGGATTGAATTCGGTTTTCCGGCGATAATTTCTGGTTAATTTGCAGAGAATTCCGGCGACTGCGGCGAGGTTTTTCTGAGCGAAATGGAGAGTGTAATCTTGATAAACTCGCGAGCTCAACTGGTGAATAAGGCATAACTCAGATTTAATTGCATTTCCAGTTTCGAATTTAACATTTTTTGGTTATGGTTTGATAATTTGAATGAGTGACCTTAATTTCTTCAGTTATAACCGGCATTGGTGTAAATGCATCCGTTATGACAAAAGAAAACGTCAATGATTGACGAATTCGTCGGGATTTCCAGCGAGAATGATTTGGGCGCGCTGAGTGACAGATTTTTGACTTCGAGTTTTATATTAAGTATTAATTGTTTCAGTATTTCACCAAACAACACAAGTGGCGGAGTGGTGGAATGTTGGTGTGTTAAGTCTTTGTGGTTCCCGGTTGACCCGGGCTCGAAACCCGGCATCAGCATTTAATTTTTATTTCACTATTTTTAATAAATTTTCAAATATAAATTTTATATTCTAATATACTTATTAATTATGTATCGTTTAAAATTAATTTGAGCATTAAATATGCAACGAAATTTTTAACTGAATGTTCGGTTAATAAACGAAGCAGGTTTGGTTAACCCGGTTTTTTACGGATGTTACAGTATCCCCTACTTTTAGAAATTCCGTCCCGAAATTTAAATAGTGGCATGTTTGACTCAAAAGGATGGTGTTTTAGATTTGACAATCACATACTTTGAAGGGAGTAAGAGTTTAAATTTTGCTTGAGGCGGTAACGTTCCTTGTAGGGGTTGAATACCCTGCTACAGGAATCGCTTTTTGTTGCCTGAAGTGTATGAATACGGAACATGGATACACAGAGTTGATTGACTAAGTATGATTTTATGCACAAGAGTTTTGATACGTTTGGAAAGATAAGGTTATACCCTAAAACAAAACTTCTACCACTAAAACCTACATGGAACTTCTCATAACCGCCTGATAATGCCTCTGATCCTTTGGCAAGAATACTTATATATAGGAAGTACCAGCGGCGTATCCACCATATTCTTGTCAAATTTCCATTGGTTTTATCAGTAAGTTATAATTAGTTCTATGATGTGACTCTAGAACATAAACAAACACAATAACCAAAGCTTGAGTCTTAATTCTGATAGTATACATGTTTGAATAAAGACAATACCTCTCTCGTTTGTTATGATGGAGAGGTTAGTCTATGTAGAAGTGAGACACAGCCCAACTTCTTTAAATGATGAGATTGAAATGATATGAATGCTAAATCAGTGAGTATAAAACAAACTTCAACCAAGACATTACTAAATCCTATATGAAACTTCTCATAACCGCCTGACAATGCCTCTGATCCTTTGGCAAGAATACTTATATATAGGAAGTACCAGCGGCGTATCCACCATATTCTTGTCGAATTTTCATTGGTTTTGTCAGTAAATTATGATTAGTTCTATGTGACTCTAAAACATAAATAAACACAACAACAAAAGCTTGAGTCTCAATTCTGAAAGGATACATGACTGAATGATGACGGTACCTCTCTCGTTTGTTATGATGAAGGGGTTAGTCTATGTAAAAGTGAGACACAACCCAACTTCTTTAAATGATGAGATCGAGGTACGTCAAGATGTCTGATGATATGAATGCTAAATCAATGAGTATAAAACAAAACTGAAATAGTAATTCGCATTAAGATTCTTGGATTCAATTTCCAATTTATACATGAGATACGTGAAGATTGAGATAAACATAAATAAAACATAAACACTAAGAGGTTGGAGTTGAATTCTTGATTTTTGGTGAAGAAACTAGTTGGGTGGTTCGTTTGGGTCGTCATTATCTTCATCAGGATTGGCGTTGATGTTGTAAACCCTTCCTCTTGTTGGTGGCCTAGTGGTTAGGTTTTCTTGATTTGCTTTGTTAACTGGGTTTGCTTGAGCTTGGGCGTTTATGATGTTAATCAATCGAGGGCACGTGTTTCTAAAGTGGGTAGGGTTGCCACAATTGAAACAAGCTCGAACATTTGGGAGCATGGGGTATTGAGGTTGTGATATGTTTGGATCATGTTTTGAGTAGGGGGTAAGGTTTGGTTTTGAGAGGTGCAGGAAACCTTGCTCGAATGACCATAGCGTCCACAATTCGCACATAGAGGTAAGGTAAATGGATGGTGATAAGAACAGGTATTGCATTGAGGGTGAGGTCCAAAGTAAGGTTTCTTATTTGGGTAAGTTGAGTTGGGTGCTACTTGAGTGATTGGGATAGCTTGGAGGGGTATGGCTTGTGACGTTGGTTGATTGTGTTGGGTGACAGCGAAAAGTTGCCCATCTCGTTTTCTCTTAGAAATGGATCGTGAAGGGGATTCGGTTTGGGTGGAGTTCGAGGTTTCAGTTGATGCTTTATCCTTCTTCTTCTCCTCCTTGAAGTCCTTATTTCTTATGCGGTTCTCGGTGAGTTCTGTAGCTAACTCCATAGCTGCTTCCAAAGTTGCAGGTGTGGTACTTATTACAGAGTCTTGAATTTTTGAAGGAAGACCTCGAATGTAGTGCTCGATCAAACGGTAAAGAGGAGTGAACAAGTTGGGGACCATTTGATTTAACTCGAGGAATCTCTTGTTGTATGTGGTGTGGTCGCCTTCCTTTTGTTTCAAAGAATAGAACTCATCCTCCAATTTCTTGATTTCGCTTCTTGGGCAAAACCGTCTTGTCATGATTTCCTTCAACTCTTCCCAAGTCAAAGTCATAGCATCTTCAACACCTCGTTTGGCCTTCTCTGTATTCCACCATGTAAGTGCTATTCCAAGTAAACGACCAGTAGCATATCGCACCTTGCGATCATCGGGGCAATCGCAATTTAGAAAAGTGTTTTCCATTTCTTCAAACCAATGGAAGAGAGCGGTGACACCTTCAGTCCCTTCGTATTTTGGAGGGTCGCAGGATTTGAAATGCTTGAAGGTGCATTTAGTGGTAATTGGGGAGGGTTGACAACATTTTGATCTTCTTGATTGACAGGATTAGCGGTAAGGGCTTGTTGAACTTGAACTACAATGTTGGGTATTACGGCAGCCATTTGTTGAGCGATTTGGGCAGCCATGCGCTCGCGGGCTTTTCCTGCTCTCATCTTCCTACGAGCGGAATTAGAAGACATCTACAAGGAATACATAACAAGAGTATGAGTTGGATGTTTTTGGGATCATGTGTCGTATTTAGGAATGAACATTCATAAAATAAATATAGAATAATAAATCTACTACATCCATAGGATGTCTTGGGCTTTGCTCGTAATTGGGCCTTGTATGCCGCCATACTTCACCTTCGTAATCATGTGGGCCCCCATGATTACCGGGTTTTTCATATGGTTCGCATGTGTTAGCCTGGTTACGTACACTAAAACCTGGAGAAAATCGAGAAATATGTATGTAACGTATGATCTTCGGAATGTATCCAGGTGTGGACACAGTGACACCTCAAAGTGGGGTTAGTTCGAACGACGTTTGGTGTGGCATGCTTTGGCCTAATAGGTCCTCCGTACTCTTATCGTTAGTCCCCAGGTAGGCAAACTGGTCCGTTATATTAGATTTATACGAATGCCAACCTAGACAGGACGTTCCGACTACCGGCACTGGTACCCTTACAGTTACTACATGCCCGTCGCAGAACTCACTTTGATGAGATTTGAAAAATGAAAAATGCGAAAAAATCTTGAATAACGGAAGTATGAAGATGATTTGAATATGTGAATATTGAAATATGTATGATGAATATGTATGTAAGTATGTATGTTTGACTGTAAGTATAATTCACTATGTATCACAAAATGTAATATTGGAAGTGTTTGCATGCATTTGTGTATGTAATAAATATGAAAGAAATAAACATCATGAGTTTGCATGTAACCACATAAACAATTAAAATCTAATCAACTATAGTATAGGCTCTAAGGGTCTAATAACCTATCCTATATCCCTATAGTCAAAAGCTCTGATACCAATCTGTCACACCCCGACCCGCAGCGGAAAAGGTGATCGGGGCATGATTGGGTTTTCATCAAAGCTCATGACATTTATTATAATGTTTCATATTTATTATTACAATTTAAAGGAGATCATACAATCAAATCATACAAATACAACATGTTCTATACATCTATCTAAACTTCATTATTTTTCTTTTAAGGCACTTTCCTATGTGTTCCTTGCTTCATCCTGTCCACCTGTATCATGTGTAAAAAATGGTTTTTGGATCAACAAAAGTTGGCGAGTGAACCTTGTTAGAAAACATTTATTATTTATTTCTTGTTGTATTTAATATGGAAAAAATTATGCAATAATCATATATGAGCAAACGTAAATAATCATACAATAACAAACAACAACAAACAATAACATACAATAACAAAACATAACATATAATAACAAACAACAACAAACAATAACATACAATAACAAACCATAACATACAATAACAAACCAACTTGCATGAATATATAACATGAATGAAACTGTATATGTTGGCAACGTCACGTTCACGCTCATAATGTAATGGGGAACGGACGGCCTATCATAAATGTCTGGGCGATCAAAGCTCAATCAAACGGAGCCGATCGTATGTTGGCAACGCCTGGTTCACGCTCATAATGTAATGGGGAACAGCTCAACGCTCATAATGTAATGGGAAGCGGCGGCCTATGATAATGTATGTGCGATCAAGGCTCAATCAAACGGAGCCGATCGTATGTTGGCAACACCTGGTTCACGCTCATAATGTAATGGGGAACAGCTCAACGCTCATAATGAATGGGGAGCGGCGGCCTATGATAATGTATGTACTGAAAATGATAAATTTAATCTAAACAATGACCACACAAACAGTTGATACAAGTTGAATACACATTTGTTCATGAATATGACAGATGCACAATAGTTTAAATGTGATAAATAATAAGACACATGATACACCCCAAAAACGTGATTAAAACGGGGAATCTATAGAGATTCACTCACATTGGGTGCGTTCGGTGGATGATGTTGAATGCGCACGAGTTTAGAGGATTGATCGACGAGGAATAACTAACCTAATTAATAACGAAAAGGTACGGTAAATAAGTGGATTTTATTAACAATTTAAATAGAATTTTTTTGGATATATTTTTGTGAGTTTAAGGCTATTTTCTAACTTTAAAAAAACGTTATTTTTAAGTTTTTTTTAATTTAAATAAATAAATAAAAACAAATAAAAAAATGTTGACTTTTGACCGTTGACCACGACTGTTGACCGTTGACTGGTTCGATTGTGAATATTATTGCACTGAGTGAGACTCGAACCCGTGACCTCCCGTACGCGTGCACGCAGCTCTACCAACTGAGCTACGTGTCTAATCCGAAATATTTTTGTTTTTTAATTATATTTATACACTATTTAAGTTAATCCGAAAATCATTTATTTAAAAAGGATTTAATTGTATCGACTCGGTTTTCTCCACAGGTCTCGAACCCGGGACCTGTGGTTTAGTTTGGCACACAGTCCACCGCTGGACTGTGTGTCTAACTTGGTAAATATTCCGGTTTTTATTATACTTAACAGTTAACTGCGAGTGGATCCGGTTTAGTTTAAAAAGGAACATTTTTATTACCGAGAATGTGCGTGTGTCAAGGATCGAACTCGGGACGTATGCGTATTGTTGGCACACAGTCCACCGCTGGACTGTGTGTCTAACCCGTTTATAATACCGATTTTAATTAATCTTATAATCATAATAGTCTTCATCTTCTTCGTTCAAAACACAGACAACGGTTAAACCAACTGTTTCTTGTTTAATTTGGTTAACGAATATTATGAGCAATTGAAAGGTATTGAACAGAAAGGGTTTGAGGAAAGAAAGTACCGGAACAGGTCGTCTTTTTCAGAACTCCGGCAAGGATCGCCGGCTCTGTTTTGTGAGCTTCCTCTGTTCGGGTCAAATAACAGTTTTGATTTATTAGATATAAAATTGAATTACTGAGCAACGATTATCAGGATGTTGATCATACCGATTAATAGCGAGATTCTGGAAATTCCAGAAGTTTTCCGGCGAAAACAGAAAATCCGGCAACGTCGTATGGGATTGATTCTGGGCGATGGTTTGATGTTAGTAATGGTCTAACAATGGATTGAAACAGAAAAAGTCGAGGTATTCACCGTGTTGATGAAAGTCTCGGTTTTCCGGCGACTTGCAGAAAATTCCGGCGATGTTTTTCTTGCGACAGAGATTCTTCAGGGAGTTTAAGGTGAGTGTGGGTGATGTCGGTATGAGCTCTAAAAATCTTATTTTAGAGTAAGCAGAAAGGATGGATTGAATTCGGTTTTCCGGCGATAATTTCCGGTTAATTTGCAGAGAATTCCGGCGACTGCGGCGAGGTTTTTCTGAGCGAAATGGAGAGTGTAATCTTGATAAACTCGCGAGCTCAACTGGTGAATAAGGCATAACTCAGATTTAAATGCATTTCCAGTTTCGAAGTTAACATTTTTCGGTTATGGTTTGATAATTTGAATGAGTGACCTTAATGTTCTTCAGTTATAACCGGCGTTGGTGTAAATGCATCCGTTATGACAAAAGAAAACGTCAATGATTGACGAATTCGTCGGGATTTCCAGCGAGAATGATTTGGGCGCGCTGAGTGACAGATTTTTGACTTCGAGTTTTATATTAAGTATTAATTGTTTCAGTATTTCACCAAACAACACAAGTGGCGGAGTGGTGGAATGTTGGTGTGTTAAGTCTTTGTGGTTCCCGGCTGACCCGGGTTCGAAACCCGGCATCATCATTTAATTTTTATTTCACTATTTTTAATAAATTTTCATATATAAATTTTATATTCTAATATACTTATTAATTATGTATCGTTTAAAATAATTTGAGCATTAAATATGCAACGAAATTTTTAACTGAATGTTCGGTTAATAAACGAAGCGGGTTTGGTTAACCCGGTTTTTGACGGATGTTACAGCCACAAAGTCTGTCACATGAGACAGTGCGGGTTGGCCTACCCGACATCCATCTCCAGAAACATACCTAGGATATATCCATACGCCTCCTAGTTGCTATGTACCACACTTGTACCTAGGGACGCCGTGAACTGATAACTCCGTCACGGAAGAGCCAGAGAGCTTAGGGTAACAGATCTCAGAAAAATAAATATAACACTATCGTTAACAAATATTATAAGTATCATAATATGCGATAATGAGCACAAGATAATCATAAACGTATCGCATGATGCATAATAGTTTTAGTTGGAGTAAGAAACGAATCGAGGTTCAAAGACGTTAGTGTTTTCGATATGTATGTGTGTATATATATATATATATTTATATATATAATATAATTAAGGTTTTATAACAAACGAACCAGATAACAAAAGAAGAGGGTTAAGGATCCGTACCTTATTTCTTGATTTGTTGTCTTAAAAAAAATATACTTGTCAAAGCGTGTTCGTAAGAACCTACATCGTGTTCATATATTTCATAAGGTTGTGTTTGTACATAAAAGTATATACGTTTTTGTCTGTTAAATTTATGTCTAGTTAAAAATCTCAGTTTACTCGAGTAGTCATTGATATAAATTAGTTTTGTATTAGTTTGGAAAAATACATATGTATATTTATATCTGTGTTTATTAATAAAACATGATATTATTCTCAGTTTTATAATCGTAACTAAAAATATAATAAGTAAATAATCATTAAATATAGGTTTAATAAGATAAACATTAATTAAAAATAAATGTTAGTCACAAGACTTGAACTTGTGACCTATACGTTGTAACCAAAAGACTTCACTAGTGAGCCACTTAATCCTTTATATTTATTTTATAAAAATCTAGTTATTTAATAAGAAATCTGATGTTTTTAAATTAGAAAATCTAATAAAAATAATGTCACCAGCAAGGTTTGAACCCAAGACCTTTACTTTCTAATCTCCAAGACTTCACCATTTGGACTACATCACCTTTTTATATGTATTTTGAATTCTGATGTCTTTAACTAGAATTCTGGTGGGTTTGAATGTAATTCTGATGTATTAAAAATAATGCTTCTTGCAAGATTTGAACCCATGACCTCTAAGTTATAAGTTAGAGTCTTAACCAGTGGACCACTTAGTTATTTATGCATGATTTATGAATTCTGGTGTTTTATATAAGAAATCTGATGCATTTAATAGATTTTCTGATTTTTTTATAAAATTCTGATATTTTATCAGAAATTCTGATGGTTTATCAGAAATCTGATGAAAATATGATGTTTCATCAAAAACTCAGTTTCTGATTTCAGCATTCTGGTAAAAATACATGCTTCCAGCAGGTTCGAACTTGAGACCTCTGGGTTGTAAACCAGCTGTTGAACCAACTAGGCTACAGGAGCCCTTGTGAGCAAACAGCTTCCTTATTTATTTATTACTTAGTTCACTGGTTCATCTTCTTCTTCATCATACTTTATGTAAAACTATTATTTTCTTAATAAAATCCGTATTCCATTTTCATTATAGATTAACATTAAAGTATCAAATATAAAGATTTAGTTTATGGTTACCTTGATCAAAAACATGTATCGGCTACGAGAGACGTCGTCGGAAAGTACTTAAATATCACCGGAGTTAGTATTTCTTCACCGGAAATGGTTTCGGTTGGTTTGTTTTTTTTTTCGTGGTTAAAGCTTCGAGTAGTTTAGTAGAGATGTTTTAATGGTTTAGTAGACATAGTTGTGAATGAAAGTGCGTCGATATCGTGTTCGGGTTCGGTTATGGTTACCGGAACCGGCTTTTTCTTATGAGAAGGTGATGGGAAAATGGTGTAGTTTGTAAGTGAAGGTGAGGGGTGGTTTGCAAGCATACAAGGTTCCCAATTTATAGGGAGAACCGAAGGTTCTCGTTCATGAAAATTTTCAAATGTTTGCAGAAAATAATTCATGCAAGTAATATTTTATTCACAAATAATTCTCTTCCACCCAATTCCAAACAAGTTGTCTGCCAATTTTGTATTTCTACTTTGCAAGAATCTCACTTGCAAGGTTACAGATATTTTATTATTATCATTATTGCTATGAGATTACTTATTTGTCATTTCTTATTTTAAACTACTAAATTTTAATATGAAAGAAAAAAATAAATATATATATATATGTATATATATATCGGTTATTACAACTATTACCCCCTTAAGAGAAATTTTCCTCGAAATTTGCAGATCAGGATACAGATTAATATGAGGGTTTCATGACAAATACGCTGATATATATACATTTTTACATGTAATTCACAATTATGTTCATGACCATAATTGTCAATTAACCTACAACCATGCCCTAATGGTCCTTCCATCATTCGTACAAAATCATACGGAAAGTTAACTAATAACGGAGTAACTATCGATACTAATATCTACCACAAATACTTAATCACATATAAGAGATATCAGACGATAAGTTAAAACACAAAGTTCAGAATTTTGTCACACAAACAAAGCAAGGTTCACAGTTACCTGGACTAAGGGTTCTATGGCTCGAAGAGACTAGGATATGCAGAACGCATTGATTCCTCGATTTCCCAGTTTGCTTCTCGTTCGGTGTGGTTTTTCCACAAAACCTTAACGAAAGGAATCACTTTCCTACGCATAACTCTTTCCTGACGGTCTAGTACAGCTTCAGGTTCTTCCTCATAAGAAAGATCCTCATGAATCATATGCAACGAATAACTAATGACGTGGAGCGGGTGATAATTTTATCCTCTTAGCAAGGACACGTGAAAGGCATTATGAACATGCGAGAGTTGAGGCGGTAATGCTAGACGATAAGAAACTTCTCCAACTCTCTCAAGAATTTCGAACGGACCAATAAAATGAGGGCTAAGCTTCCTTTGATACCAAATCTACGGATACCACGACAAGGTGATACCTTCAGAAATACATGGTCACCAAGTTTGAATTCAAGTGCTCGTTGATGTTGATCTGCATAGCTCTTCTGTCGGCTCTGGGCTTCCTTCAATTTCTCTCGTGCAATGGTGACCTTCTCATTAGTATTCTGCACTAACTCAGGTCCTTCGATAATCTTTTCTCCAACTTCTTCCCAGCATATCGGTGCTCGACATTTCCGACCATACAAGAGCTCAAAAGGTGCCATACCAATACTTGCTTGCCAATTGTTGTTGTAGGCGAACTCAACGAGACACAAGTATTCATCCCAGTTTCGAGTCCATTCAAGTGCACAAGCTCGGAGCATGTCTTCCAAAGTTTGGATCGTGCGTTCTGATTGTCCGTCTGTCTGCGGGTGGAAAGCAGTACTAAACTTCAATCGTGTTCCCCAAGCTGCTTGGAAGCCTTTCCAAAATCAAGAAATGAATCTTGGATCTCTATCCGAAATAATAGAAGATGGTGTGCCATGGAGTCGAATAATTTCCTGAAGGAAAATTTCGGACAACTTGCTGACCAAATATCCTTGCTGAATCGGTAGGAAGTGGGCGGACTTAGATAGTCGGTCGACTACAACCCATATAGTATCATTCTTCTTAAAAGTCTTTGGCAAACCCGGAACAAAATCCATTGAGATTTCATCCCATTTCCATACGGGGATATCCAATGGCTGCAATAACCCACTAGCTCGCTGGTGCTCGATTTTCACTTGCTGGCAAGTGAGACACTTACTTACGTATCTGGCAACATCTTCCTTCATGCCATTCCACCAGAAGTTATGACGTAAGTCTTGGTACATCTTCGTAGATCCAGGGTGAATAGAAAATGGTGAGCAATGTGCCTCGGCTAACAATAATTCACGAAGGCCGGAATCGTCTGGCACACACAGTCTCTTGCCACACCAAATTACTCCGGGTTCGTCTATACGAAACTCGGATTGCTTACCGACCTCAAGATTTTGCACAATTACCCAAAGTTCTCCATCGTTCTTCTATGCATCCTTAACTCGAGAAATGAGGTCAGGTTCTATCTGCATTCTCGCAAAATAACCATCTGAGTTGCCAACATGAATTCCGATATGCATCCTATCGAGGTCTGAGATAATGCGAGGTTGAATATGAAGGCAAGATACAGTTCCGAAATTCTTCCGACCCAAAGCATTGGCTACGAATTAGCCTTCCCAGGGTGATACTGAATATTAGCGTCATAATCCTTCAAAAGTTCCAACCACCTTCTTTGCCTCATATTTAACTCCTTCTGAGTGAATATATACTTGAGGCTTTTATGGTCAGTGAAGATGTCACAAGTCTCGCCATACAGATAGTGACGCCATATCTTCAATGCAAAGACAACTGCAGCAAGCTCCAAATCGTGTTTCGGGTAATTAACCTCATAGGGCTTAAGTTGACGTGAGGCATGGGCAATAACCTTCCCGTTTTGCATTAACACGCAACCCAAGCCTTTCTTCGAAGCATCACTATAGATCTGATAACCGCCTGATCCAGAAGGGAAAGTGAGTATCGGAGCAGATATGAGGCGTTTCTTCAATTCCTCAAAGCTCTTTTCGCGTTCCTCATTCCATGAGAACTTAACTCCTTTCCTCAAAAGTTGCGTGAGGGGTAAGGCTATGGTGGAGAATCCTTCAACAAACCTTCGGTAGTAGTCGGCTAGACCCAAAAAACTCCGTACCTCTGTAGCAGAAGTGGGTCTAGGCCAGTTGGTAATAGTCTCAACCTTTGCGGGGTCCATCTTGATTCCGTCTGCTGACACAATATGGCCCAAGAATGCTACTTGGTTGAGCCAAAACTCACATTTCGAAAACTTTGCATAAAGTTTCTTCTGTCGCAAAGTTCCTAGCACTGCATGCAAATGTTCTTCATGTTCCTTTCGGCTCTTAGAATATACCAAGATGTCGTCGATAAAGACTATGACGAATCTGTCCAAGTACTCATGGAATACTTGATTCATCAAGTCCATGAAGACTGCAGGTGCATTGGTTAGTCCAAAAGGCCAAGAACTCGTAATGACCGTAGCGAGTCCGGAAGGCAGTCTTAGGAACATATTCTTCCTTCGTCTTCAGTTGATGATAACCTAATCGGAGATCTATCTTGGAGAAGAACTTAGCACCCTGAAGTTGGTCGAAGAGTTCATCAATGCGGGGCAGAAGATACCGATTGCGAATGGTAATCTTGTTGAGCTCCCGGTAGTCAATACACAAACGCATACTACCATCCTTCTTCTTGACGAATAAGACCGGTGCACCCCAAGGTGAAACACTTGGCCTTGTAAATCCCATTTCTAAGAGTTCCTGAAGTTGCTCCTTTAACTCCTTCAGTTCCAATGGAGCCATACGGTACGGTGCTTTAGAGATAGGCTCGTCACCAGGGATTAAGTCGATAGTGAACTCTATCTCACAGTCAGGTGGTAGTCCCGGTAGTTCATCCGGAAATACGTCAGGATACTCATGAACAACAGGATGGCTATCGATGCCATTACCAATAACAGAGGTATCTCTAATCGAAGCTAAGAATCCAGCACAACCATGCGCGATTAATTTATGAGCTTTGAGTGGAGAAATGATCTTAAGAGGCTTATGGGGTTGAACCTCCTGATAAATAAGCTTAGGATGACAAAGATTGCGAAATATGACACGTTTAGAATAACAATTAATAGCCACACAGTGGCGAGTTAACCAATCCATCCCAAGGATCACATCGAAGTCACACATATGCATCGGAAAAAGATCCACGTTACACACAACAGATTCTATACGGATAGGACAATCTTTATACACTTGAGTGATCAGGACAGAGTTCTCCATAGGAGTAGAAATAGACAAAGCGTGTTCTAGTGGTGTCGTTGCGATCTTAAGGTATCTAGTGAATGAGTTAGAAACTACAGAATGTGTTGCTCCCGTATCGAATAACACATAGATACTACGTTCACCAAGCTGAAGGGTTCCAGACACAGTACCTGGAGCATTGGCAGCTTCATTAGCAGAAAGCGCAAACACTCTACCTCCAGTGTTGGGTGGTGCAACATTCCCTCCAGTAATCCTCTTAGTATCAGGCTTGGTACGATCTTTAATCATGTGTCCGGTCTGGCCACATCTGAAGCATGTTCCTGCGGCCCTACGGCATACACCGAGATGTTTCTTGCCACAAGTGTTGCATAAAGGAATCGTGATCTGATTTTGGTTCATCGGTTGAGTCTTGTTAGGTCCTCCATTAGGCCGAATCTGATTCTGGACAGGTGTCAGATTGAGGGGTCTCGGATTCCAAAGACGTGTCTGATTTCTAGGGTTTCGATTCGCTTGAACTCTACGGTCTTGATGGTTGCAGTAGTGGATGACTAGCCCATAGCTTGTTTGGGAAGTCCATCCTTGTCTCTCTTCTTGTTTTCCCCAGTCCGAGATAAGAATTCCTTTCTCTCGAACTCAAAAGTCTTAATGGCATCCGCCACCTCAGTGATGTCCTTGAACTTCATGAACATGATCGATTTCCGAATTTGATCATTAACTGCCCACTTGCACTTCTCAGCTTGAACTGCGGCAGACCTGCTGCTTCTCCCACAATACTAGTCAACCTTGAGAATCGGGTAATAAACTCTGAAGCAGGCTCGCCGTTTCCTTGTCGAATAACAACATACACCCTGATGTGAGCTTCTCTATCAGCAGTCGAGAAATATCTATCGTAAAAGATGGTACGGAATTCAGCCCACGAAAGAGTAGCGATGTAAGCATCTCCTCCTTTGACTTGTTTGTGTCCCTCCCACCAAGTCTGTGCATCGTCTTCTAGCTTGAAGGTGGCCAACCTAACCTTGTATTGGTCCGCAACTTCCAGCACCTCAAAGATTTTCTCTATATGGGCTATCCAGTTTCATGCCTCGATCGGAGTAGCAGCGTGACTGAAAGATTTTGGGTGTTGCCTTTGGAAATGATGGAGCCACACGTGGATGCCTTTAGAAGTGTTGGTGGTGGTATTCTCACCAACGACGACTCCAGAATTAGGGTTAGCGCGTCCTTGAGTTTGTTGCATAACAGCCTCTACCGTTTGAGCAACGAGGTTTGGAAGTAGTCCGGCAAACGCTTCGTTAATAACAGAAACCATGTTAGGGCCAGGTGGAGTTTCGTTTGAGGCAGTGACGTTAGTCATGCGGTCGTTCCTATGAGTTTGGCGACGAGGAGGCATCTATCAAAAGTAGATGCACGAGTTAGAGTACGAAAATGGTGACGAGTAACTAGGGATAATTAGTAGAATTCTATCCTAGACGTCTACCCCCACCTCACTGGCCTAATTACTAATGTTTAAGTTTTCTACAGGAAAGAGCCTTTGCTCTGATATCATAGCTGTAACACCCCAACCCGGATGGGCTGATGTGTCACTGTAACAGTGGATCAGAACAAAAGTCATAATTCCATTATATAAAGTTAGGATTACATTTTAAAAGATATTTCATAACCCTAAGACCCAAAATACATATTAGCTTTATAGGTAACAAACATCCTCGGTTAGCATCCTATGGTTTATTCTTCACTCTTCACCCCGCCCATAGTAACCTGAGAACCTGTGGTGAAATAAAATATACTGAATGAGCCAAATGCTCAGTACGGAATAATAGGCTCAAATAGCAAACAAATAAACAACTAAAATGATATCACTGTCAAGAAGCACAACACAGCAAAGCATAACATATAACTGAACTAAACTGAATCATATCATACGGATGTACCCAAAAGCTAAACAGAGGTGACAGCCACAAAGTCTGTCACATGAGACAGTGCGGGTTGGCCTACCTGACATCCATCTCCAGAAACATACCTAGGATATATCCATATGCCTCCTAGTTGCTATGTACCACACTTGTACCTAGGACGCCGTGAACTGATAACTCCGTCACGGAAGAGCCAGAGAGCTTAGGGTAACAGATCTCAGAAAAATAAATATAACACTATCGTTAACAAATATTATAAGTATCATAATATGCGATAATGAGCACAAGAAAATCATAAACGTATCGCATGATGCATAATAGTTTTAGTTGGAGTAAGAAACGAATCGAGGTTCAAAGACGTTAGTGTTTTCGATATGTATGTGTGTGTATATATATATATTTATATATATAATATAATTAAGGTTTTATAACAAACGAACCAGATAACAAAAGAAGAGGGTTAAGGATCCGTACCTTATTTCTTGATTTGTTGTCTTAAAAAAATATACTTGTCAAAGCGTGTTCGTAAGAACCTACATCGTGTTCATATATTTCATAAGGTTGTGTTTGTACATAAAGTATATACGTTTTTGTCTGTTAAATTTATGTCTAGTTAAAAATCTCAGTTTACTCGAGTAGTCATTGATATATATTAGTTTTGTATTAGTTTGGAAAAATACATATGTATATTTATATTTGTGTTTATTAATAAAACATGATATTATTCTCAGTTTTATAATCGTAACTAAAAATATAATAAGTAAATAATCATTAAATATAGGTTTAATAAGATAAACATTAATTAAAAATAAATGTTAGTCACAAGACTTGAACTTGTGACCTATACGTTGTAACTAAAAGACTTCACTAGTGAGCCACTTAATCCTTTATATTTATCTTATAAAAATCTAGTTATTTAATAAGAAATCTGATGTTTTTAAATTAGAAAATCTAATAAAAATAATGTCACCAGCAAGGTTTGAACCCAAGACCTTTAGTTTCTAATCTCCATGACTTAACCAGTTGGACTACATCACCTTTTTGATATGTATTTTGAATTCTGATAACTTTGACTAGAATTCTGGTGGGTTTTAATGTAATTCTGATGTATTAAAAATAATGCCTCTTGCAAGATTTGAAACCATGACCTCTAAGTTATAAGTTAGAGTCTTAACCAGTGGAGCACTTAGTTATTTATGCTTGATTTATGAATTCTGATGTTTTATATAAGAAATCTGATGCATTTAATAGATTTTTTGATGTTTTTATAAAATTATGATATTTTATCAGAAATTCTGATGGTTTATCAGAAATCTGAAGAAAATCTGATGTTTTTATCAGAAATCCGATGATTCATCAGAAAATCTGATGTTTCACCAGAAAATCTGATGTTTCATCAGAAACTCAGTTTCTGATGCATTATTTAGCATTCTGGTAAAAATATATGTTTGTTTCGAACTTGAGACCTCTGGGTTGTAAACCAGCTGCTGAACCAACTTGGCTACAGGAGCCCTTGTGAGCAAACAGCTTCCTTATTTATTTATTACTTAGTTCACTGGTTCATCTTCTTCTTCATCATACTTTATGTAAAACTATTATTTTCATAATAAAATCCATATTACGTTTTCATTATAGATTAACATTAAAGTATCAAAAATAAAGATTTATTTTATAGTTACCTTGGTCAAAAACATGTTTCGGCTACGAGAGACGTCGTTGGAAAGTACTTAAATATCACCGGAGTTAGTATTTCTTTACCGGAAATGGTTTTGGTTAGTTTTTTTTTTCATGGTTGAAGCTTCGAGTGGTTTAGTAGAGATGTTTTAATGGTTTAGTAGACATAGTTGTGAATGAAAGTGGCGTCGATATGGTGTTCGGGTTCGGTTATGGTTACCGAAACCGGCTTTTTCTTATGAGAAGGTGATGGGAAAATGGTGTAGTTTGTAAGTGAAGGTGAGGGGTGGTTTGCAAGCATACAAGGTTCTCAATTTATAGGGGACAACCAAAGGTTCTCGTTCATGAAAATTTTCAAATGTTTGCAGCAAATAATTTATGCAAGTAATATTTTATTCACAAATAATTCTCCTCCACCCAATTCCAAACAAGTTGTCTGATAATTTTGTATTTCTACTTTGCAAGAATCCCACTTACAAGGTTACAAATATTTTATTATTATCATTATTGCTATGAGATTACTTATTTGTCATTTCTTATTTTAAACTACTAAATTTTAATAAGAAAGAATATATATATATATATATATATATATATATATATATCGATTATTGCAACGCCCCTGGTGAGTAGCTAAACTAATTTAAAGCATTTAATATGTTAGTACAATTCATATTAACATTTTTATATGTGTGCGGTTATTTATGAACTTTTGTTGATCCTATATTTGTAATGATCTCTAATCTTGCCCTCTTTGATTGATTATCAAATTAGGTTAAAAATTACAATTCAAAAGACTCATGTTTGTGCAATGGAGTTTAGTAGGAACACGACTATAGAACGGAAAAGGATAACTTAGCCTAGAGGTGGCACAATGGGCAAGGGTTGATCCGAAACACTTTTTCCAAAGTTTTCCAAATAATTATGATTAAGAAAACCTCCTTAATAATTATGTTGAAACTTTTGAGAAACATCATGCTTTAATGTATTTAATATGGTTACCCTCTAATTTCATATGTACAAAAATGTTGAAATATTTGCAATATTGATATCATTTTATCAAATTTTATGTGGCTAAAAAGGAGTATGTGCTACGTTGACTTGGTCAACAAGAATGAAAATTGCTTTGGATGCTGAAAAGGGGCTTGCTTTGCTCCATGATGCCGAAAGGAGAATTATTACATCAAATATTTTGTTAGACTATAGTTTTTGTGTCAAATAAAAATAGGTAAGGGATGATCATCTATAAGAGAGAAGAACTTTGTATAAAGTGTAGGAGACAATCATGACCACAATTTGTTTTTCTCAATTTAAGAAAGAGAAGGGTATGAAAGAGAAGGGTATGATGGTCTTTTCTCCCTTTAACTAGTTTCCACCTTAATTTTCAAACGGCTATAACTTTTTCATACGTTAATATTTTTAAGAAAAAAATTACACCGTATTAACGAGAATTTCGTTCTCTTTAATTCCAGCAGTCTATTGCTATAGTATTCTTAAAAATAATTTATAGGACTTTAAATACCCATTACGTGATTACGTGATTACGTGATTTTGAATACCCAGTACACATTACGTGATTTTGAATACCCATTACGTGATTACACATTCAACATAAATCATTACGCATTCATTGTAAATTCATTACGTGATTACACATTTAATATGATTTGTTATAACTAATGTTAATACAATTATGCTTATTATGTAATTACGCATTCAATAATAAAAAGTTGATTGTTCATGCTTTATTACGTGGTTAAATCTCTAATATATAACATTATGTTGCTATTATAGGTTGGTTTGGCTAATGTTTTGTATATAATTTATCCTTAATACGTGATTATACCTTAAATATTAGGTATTCCATATGAAATATTAGGTGTTACTAACGTAATCACCCAGTATAGTTTCACATAAATACTATAATGAAATCATGTAATCACGAAATGCGTATCTAAAATCACGTAGTCATGTAATTTACATAGTCAACTATTGTTACGTAATTACATAATCACTTAGCGTGGTTTAACATAAAATACTACAATGAAATCAAGTAATCACGTAATGGGTATTCAAAATCACGTAGTCACCTGGGTATTCAAAATCACGTAATCGCGTAATATGGTTTCAAAATCCTTCAAAAAATTTAATGTTAAAATATAGCAACAGGCTGCTCGAATTAAAGAGAATGAAATGCTCGTTAATACGGTGTAATTTTTACAAAAAAATATTAACGTATGAAAAAGTTATAGCCATTTAAAAATCAAGGGGGAAGTGGGCTTATGAGTTAACAATATTGAATTTTCCTATTTTACCTTTTTCCCCACGTGTTCCCTTGTTTTTTTGTTATGTGAATTCTATATTTGGGGACCACTTAATCTCAACTATTGATCTTACAAATCAATGGTACACTTTGTATAATTTTTTTCTCTTGTAGAATAACCTCTCTCAATAAAAATATGCCAACTATTTGTTTTTTGATCTGAAAATGAATTGCAGAACTTCAATGCAAAGTTTTCTGATTTTGAGCTTGCGAATGATAGGCCAATGGAAGATCAAACCCATGTATCAACACCAGTTATGGGGACATATGGATATGTAGCACCTGAGTGTGTCATGAATGGTGAGTGAGTGAGTGACCAAATCATGCTTTTGTGTAAGAATACATATGTATCTATACATTTTAAAGGTGTAAATCACATATAACTTTATATCATTGTTAAAGGACCTATGTTGTAAGTTTCTGACACCTCTGTTGTTTTATTATAAACTTATAAAATAAGCCCCTTACACTTTACTTACTTTACTTTTGAAGTAAATTTTCTAAATAGAAATTGCATACCGAAGAGGACTGTCCTTCTGTCAGAGGTTCGGACCCGATGCCCGTCCATTTCCTTATGGGTGGATTTTCTATATGGACAGGCGGCTAGATTATATGTCGGAGATGATCATATTTGGTCCACCACCAGGGTTCAACAGGGAGACCCCTTGGGGCCTCTTCTTTTTGCCTTAGTTTTGCATCCTCTCATTCACCAGATTCGGGATAGATGCAAGTTACTCTTCCATGCTTGGTATTTGGATGATGGTGCGATTATAGGATATGTTAAAGAGGTGGCTAGAGCTTTAGAAATCATCCGGTCTGAATGGCCCGGTTTAGGGCTTCAACTTAACGTTAAGAAAACAGAAGTTTTTTGGCCATCGTGTAATGGAGTTAAAACGCAAGAGGGTTTGTTTCCTAGGGGGATTGGAAGGCCAATGTTGGGAGTGAAACTCCTCGGGGGAGGTGTTAGTTGGGATGCGAGTTTCATCAGTAGTCTAGCCGTGCAAAGGGCATCTCGTGCAGTGGATCTGATGAGCTATCTTCCACATCTGCGAGACCCTCAATGCGAGCTCCTATTGCTACGCTCCTGCATGGGGGTTGCTAAGCTATTATTCAGCCTCAGATCATGTCAGCCTACGTTTGTTGGGGAGGTTGTTTCTGTTTTTGACAAAGGCCTTCGGAGAGCGATCGAGAATATTGTGGTTTGCGGGGATTCGTTTTTTGGGGATCTTCAATGGAGGCTAGCATCCCTTCCAATCCGATTTGGGGGTTCTGGTTTATGTTCGGCTGAGGATGTGTCTACATATGCTTTTGTGGCCTCAAGGTCGCAATCTTGGAGTTTGCAAGACCATATTCTTCGGGACTGTGGTATTTTCGGGTTAGATTTTGATTATGTGTGTGCGTTGGATTGCATGCGCATGTCCCTTCCGGATTTTAATCTAGGCGGTTTCTCTAATAAGGACACCGTCCAACCCCCTGTCACACCGTGACCCGCAGCGGAAAATAGTAGTCGGGGCATGATTGGGTTTTCATCAAAGCTCATAACATTTACTATAAAGTTTCATATTTATTATTTCCAATTTAAAGGAGAAATTACAATAAACATACAAGCACAACATGTTCTAAACACAACATTCATGAACTCTTTATTTTTCTTCTAAGGCAAATTCCTATGTGTTCCTTGCTTCAACCTGTTCACCTGTATCATGTATAAATTGTCTTTTTTGGGTCAACAAAAGTTGGCGAGTGAATCTTATTTAAACATTGGAAAGAATTAATTATATTAGTTATTTAAATAAAAGTGTGCATGAACCAAATATGAGTAACCGCATATGTAAATCTAACCACAAGCCACATATTATCAATCAATGCACACAAACATGACAAATGATGAACAATGAGATCAAGGCTCAATCAAACGGAGCCGATCTAATGAGGCACCTGATGCTCAACTCGTTTCCAACGAGGAACTGATGGGCCTAATGAATGAATTGCACGCAACTGACAAAATGTAAACACGCGATACAACAAACAACATTTACATCACACGTTAGATCATATAATGGTAATAGCACAATTGTTTCAATAAACGAAATATGTAAACGACACATGATACACCCCAAAACATGAATAAAAAGGGGAAGTTGTAAGAATTCACTCACAGTGTTTGCGTTTTTAATCCTTAGTGAAAAACCGCACGAGAATAAGGAGAAAATCCAATTGATAAGCGTGATTTAAGCTACACAAACGAATGCAACAAAAAAAAAAGTAAACGTTATGCTAGGCATAGCTAAATGAACGAACATGATATGTTAGACTCGTTGAGCCTAACGAACCTCTACAAGGCTACGACAAGCCTAAAGGCGAGCCTAAACTAGGCTACCTTAACGAGCCTAATGCTCCTTAACTAAGAACCTAAACTAAACTAATTAAACTAAGAAAGCAATAAATAAATGAATATTAAAACAAAAATTATAAATAAAAGAAAATAAAAGAACAAAGAAAGGAAGATTACCTCGAAGAAAAACTTTACAAAATGAGAAGAGCTTGAAGGGCGGCACCTCCTCGTCGAAAGTGTAAATAAAAACTACTACACACCACACCCAAAGGGGTATTGTGCTTGTAGAGCCACCAAATTTGGTTATTCCACTTGTTTATAATCAAACTAGGAGTTGCAAGCTATAAAGAACCAAGCAAGGGTATTTATAGGTGTGAAATGGAGCACAAATTGGTGATTGGGGCGATGTGGGATGACCTTATAACAAGATTTTCGCGTCTTTCAAATCAGCAACAAACACCAAACTTGTTTTCGCGAGTCCCGCTTCGTTATAACTCCGTTTCGCGCATGGTTTTCGCCTACGTCCATATTTTCAGAGTACTATCATATGGAAGAGAGTAATCCAACATCCATGATGTCGAGAATTGGGCTTAAACCTTGGGTCTTGATGCGGGTCGAGGGTTATGTTCTAAAACTTGTGTTTGTAATTCCCGTTACGCTGGAGCTCAGTTTTATGCAAAATTTGAACCTACTTGATCCTTAGTATATCAACTATATCTTGGAGCTTTGAATGGGCCAGAATGATAGCTCAAGGATAGAGAAAGAAAGTCACCCGAAAGTCATCTTATGACAAAACTAAGAATACGACATGTAGAGCTTCTTTGCTATCATTTACATCTAAACCCTCCAAAACACAATGTCTTATCTTAAGGCATATATATAATGAAGTTTGGATGATAAGTAGGTTAGGATATGATGTGCTAGGTATGTTCATGAAGTCTCCAAAGTTTTTGATTAACTTAAGGAAAACCTTAGTTTTAGACCTTAGAGATATGGAGGGTTGCTTCAAAATACATGGAAATTAATTTACAAGGTTGTATAAACATGTATAAGACTATAAATCACCAGATATGATAACATGTATGATCAAAACATAGAATCCAAGACATTTTATTGCTTAAACATTAAACAAAATTACATGGAATATCAAAACGGATCGAGTTACAAAAACGGGTCGGGTTTTAGGATTCATGTTTTTTACGAATGTTACAGTCTCCCCTACTTTTGAAAATTTCGTCCCGAAATTAAGAGGTAACCGTTTAGCCATTTAACATTTGGGTGTAGAGGTAATTCAAAAGGGATTGCAGTGTTTAAGGATTTTGGAAATGAAAATTTTAACAAAAGTTTGATGTGGTGGATTGGCTCAAGTGTTTCGTTTGTTGGCGAGACCCGGGTTCGAATCCTTGGTCCGCTATTTTATATATATTTTTTAAATTCAAAATTTTGAAATGTTACAAATCAGACCCCTTAACTCTACTATCCGAACTAACTTGGCTACCAACTCATATTACCTTAAAACTCACTTTAAAACCTAACAAAACTAACGAGATTTTATTAATGATTTTAATTGTGATATTAATTAAATTAAATTAATTAATAAATAAATCGATAAATGAATTTAAATTTAAGAGTAAAATCTTTCAACGGTTATTTATTTCGTGAAAATTTCCGAGGTTTAAAGGTTAGGCTCCGGATTTCAAAGTGGGTCGGACTTCTGGATACCTGTTTTTTGCGGATGTTACAGTCACCCATACCTTTACTAATTTCGCCCAAAATTAGGAGGGAATCGTTCTTGAGGGTTAGCATAGGGTTTCTTATATATTGGATCTCGAGTATACTAGGTAATAAAAATCTCGATGATGCTAAGGATATACATAACTAGGTGAGTGTGAAGTTTGGATTTTGATTGAGGCAGTAACGTTCCTAGTAAGGGTTGAATGCCCTGCTACATGAATCTTTTTTTGATGCCTGAGGTATAGAAGTGAAAAGCATTGTAACACGGAGATGGCTAACCGGATATTACCTCTTGATAAGGGGTTTTGAGAAAAATCAGAGCGTCATAATGATATAGTTACCTCACAAAACGAAATCATCAACCACATCGTTATCAAAACTGAGATTGACACTACTGACACAGAACTTCCCATAACCGTCTAACAATGCTTTTGATCACCTAACAAGAACACTTATATATAGGAAGTACCTGCGGCGTATCCACCATGTCCTTGTCAAATTTTCATTGGCCTTGTTATTAAGTCACGATTAGTTCTATGTGACTCGTCCTAAAAGCTACCAAACATAAACAAACACAACAACCCATGCTTGAGTCTCGAATCCGAAGAAAGCAAGACTAAATGACGGCGGTACCTCTCTCGTGTGTTATGAGGAAGTGGTTAGTCTATGAAAAAGTGAGACACGGTCCAACTTCCATAAATGATGAGACGGGGTTCGTCGTGATGTATGATGACATGAATGACATGAAATTTAATCGTTGTATAAAGATATGTAATGAAACAAATTGACATAGCGTGGTACAAATTGCATTAATGGCATTAATATGAAATAATGAAATCTAGAAACATTATTAACCAAATTGAAAACAATGGTAACTTGAATAGTCAGGAAAAGAAACGGAATTTATTAAAGCTTGGATTGTGAATAAAAATAAAATAAACAACTAGAGCAGAGTCTTGAGTCTTCATGATGGGAGAAAGGCTAGTTAGGTTTTTCGTTCGCACCGTTGTTGACCTCAACTGGGTTTGGGTTGATGTTGTAGGTTCTCCCTCTTGCTGGTGGGGGTGCTGGATTTGCCTGGTTCGCTTGGTTAACTAGGTTTGCTTGAGCTTGGGCGTTTATGATGTTAACCAATCTAGGGCACGTGTTTCTAAAGTGGGTAGGGTCACCACAATTAAAGCAAGCTCGAACATATGGAACTATGGGGTATTGAGTTTGTTGATAGGGTTGGATCATGTTTTGGGTAGAGGGTGAAGTTTGGTTTTTGGGGCATGCGACAAGTCTTACTTAGATGACCATAACGCCCACAATTAGCACACAATCGACAGGGTATGGTAGGTTGATGGTGATAAAAGCAGGTGTTGCATTGAGGGTGAGGTCTAATGTAGGGTTTCTTATTTGGGTAAGCATAGTTGGGTGCTACTTGAGTGATTGGGATAGCTTGAAGTGGTACAGCTTGTGGGGCTGGTTGATTGCCTTAAGTGATAGCAAAATTTGCCCATCTCGCTTTCTCTTAGTAGTGGGTTGGGAAGAGGATTCAGTTTGGGTTGAGTTTGAGGTTTCGGTTGGTGTTTTATCTTTCTTCTTCTCATCTTTGAAGTCTCTATTCGTAATGTGGTTTTCGGTGAGCTCTGTAGCTAGCTCCATTGATGCTTCCAAAGTTGCATGTGTAGTACTCATCACAGGGTCTTGAATCTTTGGAGGAAGACCCCGAATGTTGTGCTCGATCAGGCGGTAGAGAGGGGTGAAACAATTTGGAACCATTTGATTCAGCTCGAGGAACCTCTTGTTATAGGTTATGTGATCTCCCTCTTTTTGCTTTAATGAATAGAACTCGTCCTCTAATTTCTTTATTTCACTTCTTGGATAGAAACGTCTAGTCATAAGCTCTCTCAATTCTTCCCATGTTAGGGCTACAGCGGCTTCGATGCCTCGTCTGCCCTTCTCAGCATTCCACCACATGAGGGCTACTCTATACAAGCGTCCAGTAGCATAGCGTACTTTGCGGTCGTTGGGACAATCACAGTTGAGGAAGGTACTCTCCATCTCTTCGAACCATCAAAGGAGAGCAGTGACTCCCTCAGTACCTTCGTACTTCGGAGGGTCACATGAATTGAAGTGCTTGTAGGTGCACTTGGTGGTATTTGGGGGAGGGTTGACAACATTTTGATCTTCTTGGTTGATTGGGTTGATGGGATTAGCGGCAAGGGTTTGCTGGACTTGAACTACGATGTTAGGAATTACGGCAGCCATTTTTTGAGCGATTTGGACAGCCATGCGCTCGCAAGATTTTCCTGATCTCCTACCTCTACGAGAGTGACTAGAAGACATCTACAAGGAAGACCTATCGAGAGTATGAGTTTGACATATAGGTGTCATGTGTCGTATAAAATGAACATCCACAAAACAAATGAAAAAAAATAAATTTGCTACATCCATAGGATGTCTTGGGATTTGCTCATGTTTGTGCCCCCATATGTCCCCATACTTGGCCTTGGTAGTCATGTGGGCCCCCATGACTACTGGGCTCTGGTAGGGTTCACATTGGTGGTGGCCTGTTAAAACTTGTGCCACCTGAATGAAAATCGTAAAACATGATTGCAAAGTATAAAGTCGGAGGGTGTCCTGGTATAGACATAGTGACAACTCAAAGTGGGGTTAGTTCGAACGATGTTTGGTGTGGCATGTTTTGTCCTAATAGGTACTTCTTACTCTCATCGTTAGTCACCAGGTAGGCAAACTAGTCCGTTATATTTGATTTATACGAATGCCAACCTAGACAGGATGTTTCGACTACCGGTACTTGTACCCTTCCAGTTACTACATGCCCATCGTAAAACTCACTTTGATGAGATCGAAAAACGAAAACATCACAAAATCTTGAATAAAGAAAATATGAAAATGATTTAAATATGTGAGAATTGAAACGTGCGTGATAAATGTATATGTAAGCGTGTTATGTTTGACAATATGTTTAACTCATTAAGTACTACACAAAATGATAGTGGAAGTGCTTGCATGCATTTGTGTGTGTCGCAAATATGAAACAAATAAACATCATAAGTTTGCATGTAACCACATAAGCAATTAAAAATCTAATCGACTATAGTATAGGCTCTAAGGGTCTAATAACCTATCCTATATCCCTATAGTCAAAATCTCTGATACCAATATGTCACACCCTGACCCGCAGCGGAAAATGGTAGTCGGGGCATGATTGGGTTTTCATTAAAGCTCATGACATTTACTATGAAGTTTCATATTTATTATTTCCAATTTAAAGGAGAAATTACAATAAACATACAAGCACAACATGTTATAAACACAACATTCATGAACTCTTTATTTTTCTTCTAAGGCAAATTCCTAGGTGTTCCGTGCTTCAACCTGTTCACCTGTATCATGTGTAAAAATGGTTTTTGGGTCAACAAAAGTTGGCGAGTGAATCTTATTTAAACAGTGGAAAGAATTTATTATATTGGTTATTCAAATAAAAGTGTGTATGAACCAAATATGAGTAACCGCATATGTAAATCTAACCACAAGCCATATATTATCAATCAATGCACACACAAACATGACAAATGATGAACAATGAGATCAAGGCTCAATCAAACGGAGCCGATCTAATGAGGCACCTGATGCTCAACTCGTCTCCAACGAGGAACTGATGGCCTAATGAATGAATTGCACGCAACTGACAAAAATGTAAACACGCAATACAACAAACAACATTTACATCACACGTTAGATCATATAATGGTAATAGCACAATTGTTTGAATAAATGAAATATGTAAACGACACATGATACACCCCAAAACATGAATAAAAAGGGGAAGTTGTAAGAATTCACTCACAGTGTTTGCGTTTTTAATCCTTAGTGAAAAACCGCACGAGAATAAGGAGAAAATCCAATTGATAAGCGTGATTTAAGCTAGACAAACGAATGCAACAAAAAAAAAGTAAACGTTATGCTAGGCATAGCTAAATGAACGAACATGATATGTTAGACTCGTTGAGCCTAACGAACCTCTACAAGGCTACGACAAGCCTAAAGGCGAGCCTAAACTAGGCTACCTTAACGAGCCTAATGCTCCTTAACTAAGAACCTAAACTAAACTAAGAAAGCAATAAATAAATGAATATTAAAACAAAAATTATAAATAAAAGAACAAAGAAAGGAAAATTACCTCGAAGAAAAACTTTACAAAATGAGAAGTGCTTGAAGGACGGCACCTCCTCGTCGAAAGTGTAAATAAAAACTACTACACACCACACCCAAAGGGGTATTGTGCCTGTGGAGCCACCAAATTTGGTTATTCCACTTGTTTATATTCAAACTAGGAGTTGCAAGCTATAAAGAACCAAGCAAGGGTATTTATACGTGTGAAATGGAGCACAAATTGGTTATTGGGGCGATGTGGGATGACCTTATAACAAGATTTTCGCGTCTTTCAAATCAGCAACAAACACCAAACTTGTTTTCGCGAGTCCCGCTTCGTTATAACTCCGTTTCGCGCATGGTTTTCGCCTACGTCCATATTTTCAGAGTACTATCATATGGAAGAGAGTAATCCAACATCCATGATGTCGAGAATTGGGCTTAAACCTTGGGTCTTGATGCGGGTCGAGGGTTATGTTCTAAAACTTGTGTTTGTAATTCCCGTTACGCTGGAGCTCAGTTTTATGCAAAATTTGAACCTACTTGATCCTTAGTATATCAACTATATCTTGGAGCTTTGAATGGACCAGAATGATAGCTCAAGGATAGAGAAAGAAAGTCACCCGAAAGTCATCTTATGACAAAACTAAGAATACGACATGTAGAGCTTCTTTGCTATCATTTACATCTAAACCCTCCAAAACACAATGTCTTATCTTAAGGCATATATATAATGAAGTTTGGATGATAAGTAGGTTAGGATATGATGTGCTAGGTATGTTCATGAAGTCTCCAAAGTTTTTGATTAACTTAAGGAAAACCTTAGTTTTAGACCTTAGAGATATGGAGGGTTGCTTCAAAATACATGGAAATTAATTTACAAGGTTGTATAAAACATGTATAAGACTATAAATCACCAGATATGATAACATGTATGATCAAAACATAGAATCCAAGACATTTTATTGCTTAAACATTAAACAAAATTACATGGAATATGAAACGGATCGAGTTACAAAAACGGGTCGGGTTTTAGGATTCATGTTTTTTACGAATGTTACAGTCTCCCCTACTTTTGAAAATTTCGTCCCGAAATTAAGAGGTAACCGTTTAGCCATTTAACATTTGGGTGGTAGAGGTAATTCAAAAGGGATTGCAGTGTTTAAGGATTTTGGAAATGAAAATTTTAACAAAAGTTTGATGTGGTGGATTGGCTCAAGTGTTTCGTTTGTTGGCGAGACCCGGGTTCGAATCCTTGGTCCGCTATTTTATATATATTTTTTAAATTCAAAATTTTGAAATGTTACAAATCAGACCCCTTAACTCTACTATCCGAACTAACTTGGCTACCAACTCATATTACCTTAAAACTCACTTTAAAACCTAACAAAACTAACGAGATTTTATTAATGATTTTAATTGTGATATTAATTAAATTAAATTAATTAATAAATAAATCGATAAATGAATTTAAATTTAAGAGTAAAATCTTTCAACGGTTATTTATTTCGTGAAAATTTCCGAGGTTTAAAGGTTAGGATCCGGATTTCAAAGTGGGTCGGACTTCTGGATACCTGTTTTTTCGCGGATGTTACAGTCTCCCATACCTTTAGGAATTTCGTCCAAAATTAGGAGGGAATCGTTCTTGAGGGTTAGCTAATAGGGTTTCTTATATATTGGATCTCGAGTATACTAGGTAATAAAAATCTCGATGATGTTAAGGATATACATAACTAGGTGAGTGTGAAGTTTGGATTTTGATTGAGGCAGTAACGTTCCTAGAAAGGGTTGAATGCCCTGCTACATGAATCTCTTTTTGATGCCTGAGGTATAGAAGTGAAAAGCATTGTAACACGGAGATGGCTAACCGGATATTACCTCTTGATAAGGGGTTTTGAGAAAAATCAGAGCGTCATAATGATATAGTTACCTCCAAAACGAAATCATCAACCACATCGTTATCAAAACTGAGATTGACACTACTTACACAGAACTTCCCATAACCGTCTAACAATGCTTTTGATCACCTAACAAGAACACTTATATATAGGAAGTACATGCGGCGTATCCACCATGTCCTTGTCAAATTTTCATTGGCCTTGTTATTAAGTCACGATTAGTTCTATGTGACTCGTCCTAAAAGCTACCAAACATAAACAAACACAACAACCCATGCTTGAGTCTCGAATCCGAAGAAAGCAAGACTAAATGACGGCGGTACCTCTCTCGTGTGTTATGAGGAAGTGGTTAGTCTATGAAAAAGTGAGACACGGTCCAACTTCCATAAATGATGAGACGGGGTTCGTCGTGATGTATGATGACATGAATGACATGAAATTTAATCGTTGTATAAAGATATGTAATGAAACAAATTGACATAGCGTGGTACAAATTGCATTAATGGCATTAATATGAAATAATGAAATCTAGAAACATTATTAACCAAATTGAAAACAATGGTAACTTGAATAGTCAGGAAAAGAAATGGAATTTATTAAAGCTTGGATTGTGAATAAAAATAAAATAAACAACTAGAGCAGAGTCTTGAGTCTTCATGATGGGAGAAAGGCTAGTTAGGTTTTTCGTTCGCACCGTTGTTGACCTCAACTGGGTTTGGGTTGATGTTGTAGGTTCTCCCTCTTGCTGGTGGGGGTGCTGGGTTTGCCTGGTTCGCTTGGTTAACTAGGTTTGCTTGAGCTTGGGCGTTTATGATGTTAACCAATCTAGGGCACGTGTTTCTAAAGTGGGTAGGGTCACCACAATTAAAGCAAGCTCGAACATATGGAACTATGGGGTATTGAGTTTGTTGATAGGGTTGGATCATGTTTTGGGTAGAGGGTGAAGTTTGGTTTTTGGGGCATGCGACAAGTCTTACTTAGATGACCATAACGCCCACAATTAGCTCACAGTCACAGGGTATGGTAGGTTGATGGTGATAAAAGCAGGTGTTGCATTGAGGATGAGGTCTAATGTAGGGTTTCTTATTTGGGTAAGCAGAGTTGGGTGCTACTTGAGTGATTGGGATAGCTTGAAGTGGTACGGCTTGTGGGGCTGGTTGATTGCCTTAAGTGATAGCAAAATTTGCCCATCTCGCTTTCTCTTAGTAGTGGGTTGGGAAGAGGATTCAGTTTGGGTTGAGTTTGAGGTTTCGGTTGGTGTTTTATCTTTCTTCTTCTCATCTTTGAAGTCTCTATTCGTAATGTGGTTTTCGGTGAGCTCTGTAGCTAGCTCCATTGCTGCTTCCAAAGTTGCAGGTGTAGTACTCATCACAGGGTCTTGAATCTTTGGAGGAAGACCCCGAATGTTGTGCTCGATCAGGCGGTAGAGAGGGGTGAAACAATTTGGAACCACTTGATTCAGCTCGAGGAACCTCTTGTTATAGGTTATGTGATCTCCCTCTTTTTGCTTTAATGAATGGAACTCGTCCTCTAATTTCTTTATTTCACTTCTTGGACAGAAACGTCTAGTCATAAGCTCTCTCAATTCTTCCCATGTTAGGGCTACAACGGCTTCAATGCCTCGTCTGCCCTTCTCAGCATTCCACCACATGAGGGCTACTCTATACAAGCGTCTAGTAGCATAGCGTACTTTGCGGTCGTTGGAACAATCACAGTTGAGGAAGGTACTCTCCATCTCTTCGAACCATCGAAGGAGAGCAGTGACTCCCTCAGTACCTTCGTACTTCGGAGGGTCACGTGAATTGAAGTGCTTGTAGGTGCACTTGGTGGTATTTGGGGGAGGGTTGACAACATTTTGATCTTCTTGGTTGATTGGGTTGATGGGATTAGCGGCAAGGGTTTGTTGGACTTGAACTACGATGTTGGGAATTACGGCAGCCATTTTTTGAGCGATTTGGACAGCCATGCGCTCGCGAGATTTTCCTGATCTACTACCTCTACGAGAGTGACTAGAAGACATCTACAAGGAAGACCTATCGAGAGTATGAGTTTGACATATAGGTGTCATGTGTCGTATAAAATGAACATCCACAAAACAAATGAAAAAAAATAAATTTGCTACATCCATAGGATGTCTTGGGCTTTGCTCATGTTTGGGCCCCCATACGTCCCCATACTTGGCCTTGGTAGTCATGTGGGCCCCCATGACTACTAGGCTCTGGTAGGGTTCACATTGGTGGTGGCCTGTTAACACTTGTGCCACCTGAATGAAAATCGTAAAACATGATTGCAAAGTATAAGGTCGGAGGGTGTCCTGGTATAGACATAGTGACAACTCAAAGTGGGGTTAGTTCGAATGACGTTTGGTGTGGCATGATTTGTCCTAATAGGTCCTTCTTACTCTCATCGTTAGTCCCCAGGTAGGCAAACTAGTCCGTTATATTTGATTTATACGAATGCCAACCTAGACAGGATGTTTCGACTACCGATACTTGTACCCTTCCAGTTACTACATGCCCATCGTAAAACTCACTTTGATGAGATCGAAAAACGAAAACATCACAAAATCTTGAATAAAGAAAATATGAAAATGATTTGAATATGTGAGAATTGAAACGTGCGTGATGAATGTATATGTAAGCGTGTTATGTTTGACAATATGTTTAACTCATTAAGTACTACACAAAATGATAGTGGAAGTGCTTGCATGCATTTGTGTGTGTCGCAAATATGAAACAAATAAACATCATAAGTTTGCATGTAACCACATAAGCAATTAAAAATCTAATCGACTATAGTATAGGCTCTAAGGGTCTAATAACCTATCCTATATTCCTATAGTCAAAATCTCTGATACCAATATGTCACACCCTGACCCGCAGCTGAAAATGGTAGTCGGGGCATGATTGGGTTTTCATCAAAGCTCATGACATTTACTATAAAGTTTCATATTTATTATTTCCAATTTAAAGGAGAAATTACAATAAACATACAAGCACAACATGTTCTAAACACAACATTCATGAACTCTTTATTTTTCTTCTAAGGCAAATTCCTAGGTGTTCCGTGCTTCAACCTGTTCACCTGTATCATGTGTAAAAATCGTTTTTGGGTCAACAAAAGTTGGCGAGTGAATCTTATTTAAACATTGGAAAGAATTAATTATATTGGTTATTTAAATAAAAGTGTGCATGAACCAAATATGAGTAACCGTATATCTAAATCTAACCACAAGCCATATATTATCAATCAATGCACACAAACATGACAAATGATGAACAATGAGATCAAGGCTCAATCAAACGGAGCCGATCTAATGAGGCACCTGATGCTCAACTCGTCTCCAACGAGGAACTGATGGGCCTAATGAATGAATTGCACGCAACTGACAAAAATGTAAACACGCAATACAACAAACAACATTTACATCACACGTTAGATCATATAATGGTAATAGCACAATTGTTTGAATAAACGAAATATGTAAACGACACATGATACACCCCAAAACATGAATAAAAAGGGGAAGTTGTAAGAATTCACTCACAGTGTTTGCGTTTTTAATCCTTAGTGAAAAACCGCACAAGAATAAGGAGAAAATCCAATTGATAAGCGTGATTTAAGCTAGACAAACGAATGCAACAAAAAAAAGTAAACGTTATGCTAGGCATAACCAAATGAACGAACATGATATGTTAGACTCGTTGAGCCTAACGAACCTCTACAAGGCTACGACAAGCCTAAAGGCGAGCCTAAACTAGGCTACCTTAACGAGCCTAATGCTCCTTAACTAAGAACCTAAACTAAACTAATTAAACTAAGAAAGCAATAAATAAATGAATATTAAAACAAAAATTATAAATAAAAGAAAATAAAAGAACAAAGAAAGGAAGATTACCTCGAAGAAAAACTTTACAAAATGAGAAGAGCTTGAAGGGCGGCACCTCCTCGTCGAAAGTGTAAATAAAAACTACTACACACCACACCCAAAGGGGTATTGTGCCTGTGGAGCCACCAAATTTGGTTATTCCACTTGTTTATACTCAAACTAGGAGTTGCAAGCTATAAAGAACCAAGAAAGGGTATTTATACGTGTGAAATGGAGCACAAATTGGTGATTGGGGCGATGTGGGATGACCTTATAACAAGATTTTCGCGTCTTTCAAATCAGCAACAAACACCAAACTTGTTTTCGCCATTCCCGCTTCGTTATAACTCCGTTTCGCGCATGGTTTTCGCCTACGTCCATTATTTTCAGAGTACTATCATATGGAAGAGAGTAATACAACATCCATGATGTCGAGAATTGGGCTTAAACCTTGGGTCTTGATGCGGGTCGAGGGTTATGTTCTAAAACTTGTGTTTGTAATTCCCGTTACGCTGAAGCTCAGTTTTATGCAAAATTTGAACCTACTTGATCCTTAGTATATCAACTATATCTTGGAGCTTTGAATGGACCAGAATGATAGCTCAAGGATAGAGAAAGAAAGTCACCCGAAAGTTATCTTATGACAAAACTAAGAATACGACATGTAGAGTTTCTTTGCTATCATTTACATCTAAACCCTCCAAGACACAATGTCTTATCTTAAGGCAGATATATAATGAAGTTTGGATGATAAGAAGGTTAGGATATGATGTGCTAGGTATGTTCACGAAGTCTCCAAAGTTTTTGATTAACTTAAGGAAAACCTTAGTTTTAGACCTTAGAGATATGGAGGGTTGCTTCAAAATACATGGAAATTAATTTACAAGGTTGTATAAAACATGTATAAGACTATAAATCACCAGATATGATAACATGTATGATCAAAACATAGAATCCAAGACATTTTATTGCTTAAACATTAAACAAAATTACGTGGAATATGAAAACGGATCGAGTTACAAAAACGGGTCGGGTTTTAGGATTCATGTATTTTACGAATGTTACACCCCCCCCCCCCAAAGCCCAAGATGCTTTGGTGAGTGCCCTATTTAGTAGAACTGCCCAGAATTTGGTAGAGAAGTTTGGTCTATCCCCTCGTCAGAAAGCCGTGTTTGATTGTCTCCGTGCTTCTCATGCTCAGGATTTTCTGACAGTTATTCCCATTGAAGGCCTTGGCCAACACATGTCAGCTGTGGAGTACCGAGCAATTCTCAAGTACCGGCTAATGATCCATCAGTTTCCGGTTGATGAGCCTTGTCCAGTTTGTCGCAAGGTTTGTTTGGATACTTTTGGTGAGCATGCGGTCCATTGCAAGGAGTTACCTGGGTTTAAATACATACATGATTTGGTTAGGGATATTCTTTGTGATATTCTAAAGCGGGCTGGGATTTGGCAAAAAAGGAGGCTCCGGTGAACTTTATGTCGGATCCGATCGATGGGATCTACTCTTCGTCTAGCCGATATTCTTGTGTTTGGGTGGGCAGGTGGAAAACACGCTTGTGTGGACCTTACAGGAGTGTCCCCTCTTGTGGGGCTTAGGGACAATGGGTTTGTTGCTGGCCAGGCTGCACTGAAGGCGGAGTCAGGCAAAGTCGCTAAACAAGAGAAAGCTTGTTTGGAGAATCAACATGTGTTTATACCATTTGTTTTTGATACATTTGGTTCCCTAGCTCCGAAAGCAGCAGAATTCCTAAACAGAATTCAGCGGGTCGTGAACAGTAATCTCTCGACCTCTAAGAGTCAATTCGTCTTTAGTAGGATCGGTTTTGCAATTCAAAAGAGGGTTGCGTCGCCGCTTGTTACCCGTTTACCTGCCATTTACTTGTAATTTGTTGTTTTGGTGTTTTAAGTTATTATCCAATGATAGTTAAGTGGCACAAATGACCGAAGGCTGCAGAACCCGTCAAAGAATCTTTGAGTGGTGGTATGGTTTAAACCAGACTTGCCATGGGCTTTGCTTGTCATCTTGCTGCTGGTTTAAGAGGCTTTAAGTAAGTAAAAAGTTTGTATAACCTTTCACTATAACAAATAATATGTATTTATCATGTGAAAATGTAAAAATATGAACAAAATGTCCAAATGATCACAAATTTTAATGAGTAGAAACTGTTAGATGTCAAAATATGAGGTTTTTTTATAATTTTAATCTTTGTTGATTAGTATATGTTGTATACAAGATACATAAATATAACTAGAAACATGAGCTTTTTTTATAATATTTGTACATGTAAGTGTGTTGTTTATATAGTTTTTTTCACATACATACTAGATTAACCTTTTTATATTTGCCACACAGTGAAATAAAAACCTATACTTTTTAAAGATTTTCATTTACTAGATTAATTTTGAACATTTTTTTATATTTTTCCAAATAATTATATTTTTGTTTAAAATTCAATAACTTTTTTCTTGGGTTGAATAAAATATTTCGTATAAAATTTAAATATTATATTTTTTAATATCCTTTACAAATATTTACATTTTTTCATAAATCTATCAATGGACTTTGTTTAAGTATTTTTAAAATAGATTTATAGGGTTAGGATACAATAGGAAGTTTCTATCACTAGAAAGCATAGGAAGTAATCTTGTCCATCCATTTAGTAATCAAAGATTAAGGTTAAATGAATTAAATTGAATCAAAAAGAGGAGGCGCGTGGGTTTTGTAGTGGCATTCTAGTCAATCCAAGGTAATAGTTTCTCTCTTTTTCAATTCTCTCTCATTTTTTAAACGTTAATAACTTTTTCATACGACATTATTTTTTTATAAAAATTGCACCAAAAAAACGAGCGTTTTTTATCTTTAAAACGAGTATGCTATCGCTATATTTCGAAAAAAAATTCGATAACCCAGATGTGTAAAACGCAATGAACAAAAAACACAGTGAACGAACAGTTAAAAAAACATAGTGAGCGAACCAAAGCAGACGCAGCATCTGTAATATGCAAAACGCAGTGAACGAACAGCTAAAAAACAATCTGTAAACCACTGCGTTTTATAGTTAACTGTTAATTGCAGTTTTGCGTTTTATAGTTTAACTGTTCGTTCACTGCGTTTTACAGTTGACTGTTCGTTCACTGCGTTTTATAGTTAACTGTTTGGTTCGCTCGTTCACTGCGTTTTTTTGATACATTAACTATAAAACGCAATGAACGAACAGTCAACTGTAAAACGCAGTGAACGAACAGTTAAACTATAAAACGCAAAACTGCAATTAACAGTTAACTATAAAACGCAGTGAACGAACAGTTAAACAGCAACGCAAACTGCAGTTAAAAATAAAAGTAAAACGACGCAACACGCGGACCCGGTTTTTCAGAACTGCATTCGTGTCCGCAGGACGTGCGGGTGCACACGAGTTCGACTAAATTCTGGTTCCAATTTGCACCCCCCCTGCGCACCCGCGTGTAGGACTTATAGTAAAACATGCCATAAAGTTATGTTGGTTAGGCAAAGGTTTCACCTTATAAATAACCTTATACTTTGTCTCCACACCAATGTGGGACAAGTGGTTTACTATTTTGGAATATTCATTCAAACACACTTAACTTCCAACATTATTATCATATAGTTTCATTTCAAGTTCAACAAACCATCATAAAACACAATGGACTAAAAAAATTGTTTTTTTTTCTAAAAAGCAATGAATTAAAACACAAACAAAGTTAATTTCTAAAACGCAATTGATTAAAAATATTATAGAGAGTGTACTTTCTAAAATGCAATGGACTAAATCACAAAAGAAATATGTCTTTTGTAAAACGCAATTGACAAAAAAGTGTGTTTTTTCATTATTTTGTAAAACGGAATGTACAAAAAACACCCAAAAAGTGTGTTTTTTCATTCTTTTGTAAAATGCAATGGATAAAAAACAGTTTTTTTCATTATTTTGTAAAACGCAATGGACAAAAAACACACAAAAAGTGTGTTTTTTCATTCTTTTGTGAAACGCAATGGATAAAAAACAGTTTTTTTTTCATTATTTTGTAAAAAGCAATGGACAAAAAACACCCAAAAATTGTGTTTTTTTCATTCTTTTGTAAAACGCAATGGATAAAAAACAGTTTTTTTCATTATTTTGTAAAACGCAATGGACAAAAAAACCCAAAAAATGTGTTTTTTCATTCTTTTGTAAAACGCAATGGATAAAAACCAGTGTTTTTCATTATTTTGTAAAACGCAATGGACCAAAAAACACTAAAAAAGTGTGTTTTTTCATTCTTTTGTAAAACACAATTTCAAATGAAAGTCTAAACTGAAAGGTATTTTGCAATTTTTCTTTGAGACATTTTGTCAACACCTGGTGTGCAACTTTTTATTAATGAATTCTCAATGAAATTGGAACTAATGATGTTGCCCAAACGCATGAATACATCAAGAGAAAGAGTAGAATCATAGATATCTTCACTTTGAATTCAAAAATGTTTGAGAAATTTGAGAAGAAAAGTACCTGTTTTAACATGAATCTCATGTTCTATCGCATCATGTTAAATTGAAGAAAAAAAAGAGAAATTGTAGAATCATAAACTGGGTTTTCTTCAAAGAAATCAAAGAACACGTTGATTGAGTGTTCGAACCATTCATTGATGAAGAAAAATTGCACCGTGATGTATAATTCTAGAGAGAGAAAATGAATGAAATGTTGAAGATGATGGGTTTTAAACATCTGGGTTTTGAAGATACAGAGAAGGGAAATAGAAAGATTAGATAAAAGAAGATTGACTAAAATACCATTCTCACTTATATTTCTACTTTCCAGATGGACGGCTAAGATTACTTCCTATTCTTCCTACCCAAAACATACTTCCTATTTGATCCTCTACCTAGATTTATAATGTTAAAGTTAATGATTTGAAAGTTTTTTTTTAGATAATCTTCATTTTTCAAATTTTGGTCAATTGTTTGAAAAACATATTCGTATATGCTTTTTAAAATTTAATTTTTTTAGATAAATTTTGTTTGTTTCTTAGATTTGATTAAACTATTTAACATAAATATAGGGAGCCTAATTTCCGCTATATGCATGTTTTACATTGACTATAAACAAAAGCTAAAGACAATCACTATCTCAAATTGGTATGTACTTAAAGCAACTTGTATGTTGCACTTTCAAGAATAAAAAGTATAGCCGGAGCAAAGCTACTAATTTTTGACAAAAAAGGGAATGTTACAAATCAAACAACAGATTTTTTTACAAGGAAATTTTTATAGAGTTATGATTACTTTATATTTCTTTTACTTGTATTTTATATTTATTTGGTTTTTAATTGTTGAATGAAAATGTTGTTTCATTCTTTGTTATTTTTTATAAATTTATTATTATTGATCAAAATTGAATTGCTCAACCCGTGTATCACACGAGTAGCTAACCTAATATATATATATATATATATATATACACACACACATACACTAGGTTATCACCCAGGTGGCAACCCGGGCAGGAAAATTTAAATTATATTAATCATAAGTGTATCAATAAAAGTAATGCAAACAAAATGATATTATATAAATTAGTAACAAAGTATATTATATCATTAGGGATGATAGTCGAGTCCATTTGAAGATGCAGATCCTTAAGTTGCGAAAACCTTTTCTTGAGTAAATCGAGTCCTTTCTATAAATAGGACCAACCAAAAGATATGAGGATAATCTTTTAATATATAATTAAAATCCTACAAAGAAATTGACGTATTAACCTGGATATAGATTACTTTCATTCATACGTCAAAATTCATTTTCTTTTTAATCTCTCTATGCATCTTTTAGTTTTTATATTGCACCTGTATTGATCAATGATGTGTAGTAAAGATGATAGAAAGAAATTGACTAAAAACTATATCCTGTCTAATGGTATGTTGTATTGTACCTGTCCGGTGATCGGGTACTTTAACATAATAATAAAGCCAAACTTTCTATGAATTATAAACAAAATCCAACAATGTGTAAAAAACAACCTTTTAAGTTAACCAAAAATACAATATTTGCTGACAATAAAAAACATGTGTAATCTTTTGTAACACCAACCTCTTTATAAACTTAAAACACCAAATGATATAGAAAATAATATGAAATAACTATATCAAATTAAATTTAATTAATACATAAAAACAATACATGAACATTGAGTAATCGAAACAAAAACTTATTTGCTCCTGTATCCTCCTATCTACTACTGAAGTAGTACCCTATGCTACAGAATTTGTATCGGTACCAAAGGTGTCATATGGTTCGAGCCACTCCAATACATATCATGTCCAACTTCATTATGCTCAACTCGGCTTTATCATGGACCAACTGAAACTAAGGGCAAATTTTCTTTGCTTCATCACCTCTCATGGAGCTTAACACTAAATGTGACATGAATAAACAGATAATTAGAGATGAGTACCCAAAAATCTCTAAAACCCAATATGTTTCGCCGGAACCACCACAAAACCTCACCAAAACGTCACTGAAGCGCTTAAATGGTCACAATCAACAACACAGGTTTTGATTACATATGTGTGTGTATATATATACTAATTCTAAAACAATATAAAGCATGACAGTTTTGACCCATTTGCCTAAATTTTGACCCAATCCTTAATAACATAATAACCTGAGATAATGATATATAATAGATCATATAAACGTAAGTTTAACCATCTAATAGCCTCAACTGAGAGTATAGGTGTCCAACTGAAGGGATCTTGACAACGTAGGTCAAAATGCATATATGCAGTAAACTTCATGCACATATATATATATATGTACTTTTTGTAAAAAAAGGATCCAAGAGATGATAAAGAAAAGGAAAAAACTATCAGAGGATAAATAAATCCGTGTCTTTTAATTATAGTGTTTTTCAAAGAATATGTGTCATGTTTATGTCTTTTTGTGGTTCTCAATATTATTGGTTATGAAAATATAAGAACGCAGCCCGATCACCAAAGGAGCTATGAAGTTAATATCGGTGAGATATCGGTTATATCGGTCCCCTAGTAAAATATCGGTTAGAATATCGGTACCGATATTATCGGCGATATTGACCGATATAACCGATATATCACTGAATTATTAGTGTTAGATTGCTACACATATAAATTTTGCATTATATTAAAATTACCGATATCCAACCGATATCCGATATTACCGCATTAACTGCATAGCAAAGGAGAGAAACACTTTTATCTAAATCGGTAAGGAGCCAAAGACATTACTCTATATTATCAAACATTAATATAAAAATTTTATCTTTAATGGTAAAAGAAACTAGCACAACCAAAAAGATACAATTTCAAATTTGACTATTGTGGTTAAATGACCAAAATACCCTTAATGGTTCATAACTTGACTAACGAATAAATTAGGAAATAAAACGCTAGAAGTAATCAATGGAATCCAGAGAACCTTTACGAATCTTTTTATTTGTCCCTTCATCAATGGGCTAGTATTAAGCAACCACTTCAAAGTTACATCCTATTATGTTTCTAAAAGACCATATAGAAGTGCCTGTGCATATGATGCTCTATTTAAGGAAGCACAACTTTGGAAGAACATGGAAATATTCTTTTCCGTTAATGAAGGGATGTGTTTGCAGTATTTTATAAGGTTATTTAAATTGCTCACAAAGTCAATAGTAAGAACGTACCTATACATTAGGCGTTCCATAAAATCCTCCTCCTTCGTCTTGAGAAGAGAATGTCGTGTCTCTTCTCCTAGTGCAGACCAAAAATCAACCAAAATGCCAACAAAAAGTCTGGCAGTATGCAAGGCACATGTTTCACGGGTCAAATGACCTCTACCATACCCCATCATTCCTTGTCGTGCTTTTGGAGATAGCTCACTCCAGAACTACAATAAATATAGAAATTCAATCACTACCAAGTTTTAGTTAATTTATATCTTAAGACTTAAAAAAATAATAAACTCTGTTTATTTTACCAATACAAGAATTATATGTAAAACTGCATCACCCGAATAGATAGATTGTTGGAAAACATCATGTAAAGTTATATTAAAAAAAACTTAAAAATGGATCATAGATAGAGCTGTGCAACGGTTTAGAACCGAACCGAACCAGACCCGAACCGGAACTGTTAAATGCGAAATATAAGAACCGGAACCAAACACAGCTCAGATCAAATAACATAAACCCAAGCTCAGATCTCCATATAGCTAATCAGAACCCTATGAAACAAGAAAACATGAACTAAAATCCAAGAACTTAAGAACCTGTTAATTATCAAGCAAGAAAAAAAAAACCATGAAAAAAACCCTAAGAAATAAAAAACCAAATATAAATTGTTTTAGTTTTAAAAACAAAACAAACCAGATTCTGACCACCGTCTTGCTCGTTTTTTCCTGCGACAAATATGGTGAAATTCCGGCCAGATGGTGTTCCCCAAAATCCCGAACCACGTCTTCCGTCTCTGTAAATCAAAATCATATCATGATTCTGAACCGAAGCTTCAGATGCTTAATACATATGAACATCAAACTGAGAGTTGTAAATCAAAATACATACCATCTTCATTTTCACTAAGCATGGTGATGGCGTGGGTTATTAGGGAGGTGAAGATCTGGTTAGGGTTTAGGTTGAAAGGATGAAAAGGGAAACAAAACTTTTTTCATAAACGGTGGCTCAATATCATCTGAAGTTACATCATTAGATATTTCATTTTGTTTTTGTATGGTATCTGATGTTAATATTATGGGTCCAAAACCATGTTAAATATATAAGTCGAGAACTGTTGAGCAAATCTCACCTGAGAACACATAAGTGGGTGCATTCTCTATCCAACTATCTTGTTCCATCTGAGAAAAAAATAATTTTACGAACTATGTGTCAACTCATAAACATCTCAATTACCTTTCAACAATGATATAAAAGAAGAATCTTACATGAGCAAATAAATAATCTTATCATTATTCAAAAGTGTATGTGAAAACCAAATTGTGAACTCCAAATCATTTGCCATTCACCTTCAATGAGATGTTGTACGCCCTTGGTAACATTTTCATTTACTGAAATAAACTCGTGATTGCCTACAAGACGAAAAATATTTGAAGAGTTTTCGAATACCAACATTCCATGGCTCGTAATTTTACATCTCAAATTGCACTTGCATCATATTTTAAGAAGAATCCCCCTTTATAAAAAAACAAGGCTGCCAATACATTTGATTCTTTGCCTTCTTTGCCCTGTTCCTCACCCAAACCATTACTGAAACTTGAACAAAAGCAAATCAGACCATAAATAACCTATAAAATCAATAACTTAATGGGTATAAGTTAAATGTTTCCTTTAAAGGGCCATTATTTAACATGTAACTTCTTTCTATCCTAGATTCAACAAACAATTCAATTACTAACTAAAACATACTTGTCCATAAGACCATAACTGATAGAAGCTACTTCCAGATGTTCAACAATCAGAGACGATATATTCCCTTTCAAGCTCCAATAAAATATTTTTTAAGTAAAATATATATAAATATTTTGTGCACAAAATAATGAAATGAAATAACAGTCCTTGATTATTTAACTGGGCAACAGAAACTATAACAATTCTAGATTGAATCAAATACTAAAAACATGATAATAACTTTGCAAACTACAAGTACTAAATCAATGGAAATGAGTACAAATTTATAACATACAGGTTGAAAACAAAAGATCTGGTTCTAAATTTTAGAAAATAAACACAAAAGTAAAAGCTAAAGAAGTTGGAGAGCTAAGAATAAAGTTACCTTAGATTTTGAGATAAAGAAAGAGATAGATTGAAGGAAAGTGGTAACGATGGAGTATTATTTGGAAACAAAACCAAGTATCGCCATCCCTATCCTCTTCATCATCTTCAACCAATTTTCTTGCAAAAGTTTCCTTACACTTTTCACCAAATCTGATTATTTTAACCATAGACAATCAGAAAATCATTATCACTTTTTGCCGACACAAAACCGATTATTCGATTTCAGATTAATCGCACATCTAAACACCCCTCGAGTGACATGGATAGTTGATTTGAAGATCAAGAACATACCTGTATTCAAGTGAGGAAGAGTATATATATGCTCCGGTGAGAATGAAGGATGCAATCTTGAAGACAGAATGGCTAGGGTTTCGTTGAAAAATTTATCAGAAGGGAGAAGGAAGAGAGGTTCAGATCTAGGGTTTTAAGAAAAAACGTACATGCGTACAAAATAGTCTGATGATCCAGATCCGGCGTCGACCCGTATACATAAATGGTTTGACCCGAATTTTGGAGCCAAAACCAATTTTTATATGCTGTTAGCAACCGCCATATAAGCCAATATCTTTCGTGTTTATTATATATATATCGTTAGTCTATTTTATATTGAAAGCCTGACCTTACTATTGTACCACTTGTCCTGGAATGGTCTGTGTCATTGGTACACATCAACTGTCATGCCCCGTTAGAGAAACTTATAAGAATAAAGGTTTAAAGATAAAAAATATTTTGAATCATTTTATTGACCTATAACAAGACGGGTCAAATTTTTACATTACATTTATCACTTCTTAACGTATTGAGAAAATGGGTGAAATTTCTCAAACCAATTATATGACAAAATAACGTTTGAAAACCTGTCATTTTATTTTATTGCGACATAATTCGATTAATATAAAGTACTTTTTTGCCCGGGAAGTTCTCGGGTTATAACCTAGTATTCGTATATATGTGTTTAAAATTGAACATAAGTATTGTACATCTATGTTTGAGGGGAATGATTTAGTTTTAGCTTTAGGGTTTAACATTAGTATATAGGGTTTAGTTTTAGTGTTTAACATTAGTATTAGGGTTTAGCTTTAGGGTTTAGTATTGGTATTTAGGGTTTAGCATTAGGGTTTAGTTTTAGTGTTTAGCATTAGTATTTAGGGTTTAGCTCAGGTTTTTTGCTTTAGGGTATATAATTTTGTTTTTATGTTTTAGCATAGGGGTAGGGTTTAGCTTTTGGATTTAGAGTTTCTAGTTAGGGTTCGACGAGCTGGTTAGCTCAATCGGAGTTCGATTGATCTGGTTTCCTACACTTCCTAGGTTAAGGACATATATGTTTTATAATACACACTTTTGTATAGTTTAATAATTTATTACATACATATATGTGTATAATTCAAAATTGACAAATAAATATATGTGTATATAAAAAAAACTCTTAAAAACGTGCGATTAGAAGTTAAAACAAAAGAAAAGAAAATTGTCTTAAGGAAATGTGTCGTCCAAAAAGCTTCTCACATTTCTCAATTAGCAAGTGTTCCTCTTAGGATCTCTACCCTATACAGACATACGATAAGTCTTGTGTTCAACTTGTATGTGGAATTTTGTGTAAGTATATATATGTGTATGTGTGTGTATGTACTATGTGTTCGAGTCAAGTGTTTTAGAAGAAAAACAGTGTCTTAGTTAAAACGTCTTGGGAGAATAAAACGTTTGTTTGAATATCATAAGTTTGATGAACAACTTAGGAGATATAACAATAGTACGGTTGTTTATGATTAGGAAACGAGTCGACCGATTTTGATCGTGGGCTTTTAAGCTTATTTTAAATTATAGTGATTAAACTATGTTTTACTCGTGGATTTTCAAAGCCTCATCTAAAAAAAAGTTTTAGAGTAAAATTCAATTTGCGTCCCTGAGATTAGAAGGCGGTATCAGGTTGCGTCCCCCCAAAAGAAATTTTCGCCTAATGAGTCCCCTAGCTTGAAAAAAGCGCTACATGTTGCCTCCCCAACTAATCTTCAGGGGTAAAATGTCATTTTACACAATAAAGAAAAGGGGTAAAACGACCAAGTTGTAATAGTTCCATAGTTAGTCCTGCCATCTTTCTTTTTTTCTTCACTCGCGTCACCCGAAATTGCACCTGTAATTTCATTTCTTCTCCATTTCTTTCTTCCTCCTTAAGCTTCTATTCGTACCCTATTTCCCACTCATACCCAACCCGAGATCCAACATCTTGTTCTCTTTCTTTTTTCCGCCTTGCTGCGACCCCAACCCAAAAAATTATGATTGTCTCCGGCTTGTTATGTCTCTTTAGCTTGCTATATGTTTTCGTTGACCTTGTTCTCAGTCTTCTTCTCTGTTTCCCATTTTGTGGCGACCCAGAACCCAAGACATTGTTCCAATCCGATCCACTTGTTCAGTCGACACGATCCTGTTATCATCATCACCATGCCGTTTGAAGCCTGTTTCATCTTTGACCATCGTGGTGTGGGAGGTAATATACAGTTTGATTTTGGTTTATACGGTTTGATTTTGGTTTATGAGTGTTGATTACCGTTAGATATTGGTTTGTAAACATGTATATACGGTTTGATTTTGGTTATATACGGTTGATTTTTGATTTATATGGGTTTATACGGTTTGATTTTGGCTGTATACTGTTAGATTTTGGTTATATACGGTTTGATATTGGTAATATACAGGTAATACGGATTTTTTGATAATATACTGCTTCATAGATATTTTTTTAGTAATATACGTGTTGATTATCTTCATACGGGTTATATATAGTTCATATGGGTTATATACGGTTCATATGGGTTGTATACGGGTTATATACGGTTGTTAATTTTATATAATATTTTTTTGTCAATTTAGCCATTGAATCCTTTGATTATTTTGTAGTCAGGCTGACGATGATAAATCTCAGTTTTGAAACCGGGATAACGGTGATACTTGGCTTTAGGGGCGAGATCACAGTGACGGTTCAACTTCTTATTGTGTACATCTTGCCGCGTGAGCACTCTTGGGTGTTTCATCCAGACTGGGCACTGGGCACGGATGTTATAATTTTTTCGGTTATTAGTAGAATTTGATGTTATTATTATAAGTTTATGTTATGTAATTTAACTCACTTATAGCTTTTGATATGTTAACTTTTAACGTTAGGTACGTTATTCTTAATTTGGTATGTTTAATCGTGCGTTTATGCTAGTCTAATACGTGTTTTTTTTAATATGTTTTCAACAAATTGCACATCCTAGGGACGCGTTTTACTATTCAGTGAACACCTTAAGACCTAGAATGAAGTTTTTATATTAAATTTTGGGGGTTAAAAAACAAACGTCGGGGGACTCATGTAACAACAGGTTAGAAACCACAAGGACGCTTAAAAAGGGTCAACTAGTTATTTCAGCTAAAAAACTAACTGAGTTAGTGGGGGGTGGGGCACAACATGTAGTGCTTTTTCAAGCTAGGGGACTCATTAGACGAAAAGTTCATTTGGGGGACACGACCTGACACCGTCTTTTAACCCCGGGGATGCAAATTGCATTTTACTCAAAGTTTTATTAACATTTTTTTTGGGTAAAGACACGTTTTTTGAAAAGTAGATATGTTAATTTGACAAATATTTGTGGAATATTTAAGAAAGGAAAATTCATGTGCCCCGTAGTGGTACCTCCATGGAACCTAGGACTCAAGTAACAACATGTTAGAAACCACAAGGACGCTTAAAAAGGGTCAACTAGTCATTTCAGCTAAAAAACTAACTGAGTTAGTGGGGGAGGGGGCATAACATGTAGTGCTTTTTCAAGCTAGGGGACTCATTAGACGAAAAGTTCATTTGGGGGAAACGACCTGACACCGTCTTTTAACCCCGGGGATGCAAATTGCATTTTACTCAGTTTTATTAACGTTTTTTTGGGTAAAGACACGTTTTTTTTAAAGTAGATATGTTAACTTGACAAATATTTGTGGAATATTTAAGTAAGGAAAATTCATGTGCCCCGTAGTGGTACCTCTATGGAACCTTCACGCTGCTATAATCATTAGCCTCGATAGAGCGAAAGAAGTATTGATAGATCCATCGGATTTGACCACTCAGGTCGCTGACTAGTCCCTTTAGTCAAAGTGCTGAAGAATACCTTTGAAATCATAATGTATTGGAAAACGTCACAAATTGATTATAGTCTTTTGATGTTAAATGTGGCATATTCCTTGCAAGCTTATGAATCCACAAGTTGCCTAATTTAAATTTTCATGTCTAATATCTAATATGAATTTTTTAGATAAATCGGGAGATATGTCTAAAAGTTGATTTATGGAACTTTGGTAGGTTCGCCTACGTTTTGAAAAAGGAAGATTTATCGGGGGGTGATATCTTTCCTAAATATTTCTAAAAGGGAATTTTGATTTAAATTTACTTTTTTTTTTGAACGGCAAATTTGGATCACTGACGGACCACTGAAGTATCATCGTGCCACCAGAGGAACCACCTGATCATATCCATCTCCACTAGGCATAATGCCACACCAATTCAGGAGGAAACCCCAATAAACATGGGAAAACCCCCTTGTGGAAATCGAATCCAGGACCTATTGGTCCCAAAGTCTTATCCCACCACCAAGATGCCGCTAGCTATAAAGCCATGGGCTTTAAATTTACTTATAGTATCTTTGTGAACTCAATAACCAATGTGTTGACACTTGTTAGCGTGTTTTTCAGATACCTAACACCTGACTGACTTCAAGATTTTGTGATGTTAAGTTTTTAGTAAACGTTTATTTGAACATGTGTTTTGTACAGGACAAAATGTATTTGGATCATAAACAATAACTTTTATGTTATGTTTAAAAATTGGATTGATAATTTTCATATTTAAATAAATTTGTTCAAATATATAACAATTTAACGTTTACTAAAATGCTATTGGTTGCTAACTTCTGTCACCATATTGCTTGCCTTCCGCTCCGCCCCAATTTTTGGGGTGTGACAATTAAGAATATTAGGGGACAAGAATGAATATTATATTGTAGCTTTTCACACCCTTGTCCAAGACATGTCCGAACTCTCTTCCCAAGGCCTTAGGGCCATGCCTTGTTTCTTCTTGATCAAGCTAATGTGTATGCTTGTTCTAGTATTTTGTGCAAAGGAAAATGAGTTGAAAAGCTGTGAGTGGTTTGATATAAGTCGAAAGTTGGGAGTGCTATCAGCCGATTCGTGAAAGTTGTGCTTATTTAAATCAAATATCTCATTTTTTTTTCTTTTTAGTTAATATAGCGACATCTTTTTAGGAATTTTTATTCATGTGCAGCTTCTATTCTTCCTTGAATTCGTAAATTCTTCTTTTCTAATCTCCACTACTCATTCTCTGGTTCATTAGTTCATTCTTCTCCGGTCTCTACTCTTATAAACTTGCCAGTTTCAAACATTCCGTGTCTTTTTTACGTTTTAGACTGTGTCTTTTCTATGACTATTGAATCTAACGAAGAAATTAGTTATGAAAGTTCTTGGTTTGATGTTTGGTATTTTATTTTTATAAGATATATGATTTATTACCTATTTTCTAATTCCTCGCCGGGCTTACATTTTGGTTCGCCTGGTGAAGGGAAAACGTCATGAGGCTCTATTTTTTTATTTTAAACCTTGATGTTAATAGCACAAAATCAAGGTCAACTTAGCAAAAGGACAAAATATCATAGGTCGAATATCGCAAATGTTTGCAAAGTTGCTATCTACATCAAGTTCTGCTCAACAAATTTACTAGAATTTAAACACACATACTTTCAGCAGAACGAGTCTTCTGCTTCTGCTATTCACAGCATCACTAACTGAATGTTTATATAAACATCAAATCTGTCTTAGGTACAGAAAAAAGGGAATCATAACTGTATTGTTTTGATTTACACCTGTTTGTGATCTCGACCTGTTAGAAAGAAAATTGGCACATATTATCATCACTGCCAAATGCAATAAACAAACTTGTGTTTTTCTCCATGGGTTAGATTGTAGCACTTTTGGTGTGGGTCAAAACGGGTCGGGTTTATTGACATGTAAGTACATTTTATGATTATTATTATTAGATAAAGAATGCACTAAAAATGATTAGAGAAACTCGATTATTACAAATAAAAATCGATATATATATATATATATATATATATATGGGCTTTATCTCACGTATTGCATCGGATTCATTTGACATAATGCATAACCCAATTCAACCCATTTAATAAGTAAATGATTTAAACTAGTAATTAATTACCTGGGAGATTTATATCTTCATGGAGAGGAAGGTGGGGAATGGTGCAGCTCTGAGCTCAGCATGTGGTGAAGTAGCATATCAACTCTCTGACTGCGTGTCTTTGTGCTGACACGTCAAAAAAAAATTGAAAGAATGTTAGAAATAAGTAATTAAAATGTAACCTGAAGTGACCATGTAATGTAATACTCACCCCATGTTACGCCGTCCCCTTACTCCAATTTTCTGGATTTTCATGCACAAAGGAAATGTTAAACACATATGACAAAATTGGATTTAATTTCTCGAGGATATGAAATCTCAAATTGCCGAGGCTTCTTAACAATTAACATGGCTGTGGTCATCTTTAGTGAATATGAAATGTCATCATTTCAAATATATAAATGTGTGTGTGTGTGTTGAGGCAAGTTGAGAACCTCACGAACTGGACAAAGCTATAGTGCTTCAATGAAAATGATGACGCTTCAATGAAAATAATGAAACCGAAGAAAAAAATGGTTTATTTCTCTCTTCTTCTATCTTTCTTTGATTTTATCTCCTCTGTCCTGGATTTATTATATTTCAAAAGGTATAATAACGTGTACATGTGCAATTAGAGTACATAGACATGAGCATGTAAACTTTATATGCACAAGGCTATCAACTACCATATTCTTAAAAAATAAATCTACATTAAAAAATCCACATAATAATGAGTGATTATCATATAAAATTAACATAGATAATATTTGATTGAAGGTTACTAACCTTCCCTTCTTCTTCCTCAGGGCATTCAAGTTCTAACTCAGCAAAGAATGCCTCCAATACAAATGCCACAATCTGCAAAAATATACAACATTTTTAATCACAATGCCATGTAAAAAGTAACAAAAATCTGCAGCTATCGAAATCTTACTCACCAAGTTGAGGAGGAACAAAACTGTTATTAGATAGAAGCTGACAAAGTAGGCATAAGTCCAAGACGTTCCTGTCAATGCTACATAATCCTGAAACAGTCCACCAAAAATTTTAACCAATGAACCGACTAGTGTGCATATAACCTGAGAATGGAAGGGTCATACCTGCATCCAGATTTGCCAGTTTCCCATCACAAGCAAATTGAAAAGCGTCACCATACCATTGGGGAAGTCATTGAAATTAAACAACAAGTAACTGATTATTACTAAGTCAAGGGAAATTTAGAAATGATCTTCGTGCTAATATATCATATTTGCTTGCTTTGCTTAATAAGATATTAGACGAAAGGAGTTAGTAGAAAAGAATACAGATTGTAGGATACTCGCTATCAGCAAGATCTGTAGCTGGTAAATCTGGATTTCCAGCATTGACTATCCCACCAAAGATCTAGCACCCAAAAGAATAAAGTTGGTACAGATGAATGATACAAGATATATTAATAAAACGAACGATAAAAGAATTGAAAGTACCTACCTGTATGCCCAAGGTACAGTAAATGCACATGACACAAAAGACGGTGCCCAGGTATGGCATCAAACGTGGTATCAGAGTCAAAAATGTTGCAACAAAGGCTCGATACCTTTGAACCTGCATCAACAGCCTGATCAATCTTAACATCCTTGCAATAAGAAGATAACGAATCCTGGAAACAATATTGTCTATCAGTACCACCATCTTCAAGACATACACATCTGAAAATTTGTTACATCCTTACCACTCCCCATTCGAAATAAATGTTAGCCCTGTTGGAGATACGAATGTTGCTGTTTCTCCAATAACTGACAACATCCACGAATAGTAACAAAATATAAGTAAACACCCTATCAATAATAGGCTCTTTTCAAAGCACGGTTTAAGGTTTCAATTTTTAGAGCTTAGGATTTAGCTTTTAGTTTATTTATTATTATTATTATTATTATTATTTTTTTTTGGGGGGGGGGGATTAGGGTTTAAAATGGTTAGATAGAGTTGCAAGGAGGAGTTTTCTCATGACATATTAGGGGCACACTCAATAGGGAACCAATTTTAAGTATCAAACTGCATTAGTACTTGTGCGTTGTGATATAGTGGGAAAGAGAAAGACAGGTGACCGCTTAATGTTTCACACTTATAACAGCATACTATTCTAGCAGTTTTCTATTTAAAGTTGGTTTTGTATTGAACGACACTATAACACACACACTTCCATACAAAAAGAAATAGAGTGCCTCATATTTTAGTTAGAAATATAATATTTTACTTAAGTTCAATGTCTAAACATTGAAATAGGTGGAACTGTGAACTTTACCTATGACCCATGTGACGATAAAATCAAATTGGTTTTGGCTATCTTTCCAATAGTTTTCAAATCCATATGTATAAACTTTCAAAGCCATTTCAAGAACATAGATCCACCCTGCATGCAAAGAAGTCATCAAGTTGCTATTATATGGACCTTCACGCAAAAAATGATCATATCTGAAAAAAAATGAAACCATGGTAACAAGAATAGGAGATATAGTAGCAATATATTGTATACTTACTGAAGACAAACTCCATCTTCTGCCAGAATTTCTGACCAGAGTTGTTTTGTATATCAAGCTGTCAAAGAAAGAGATGAAATTTATGAGACAGATTAAAGTAATAAAATAATATTGCCATGTTAGCAAACACTAACTATGGTAGAGTTAGCATTGAAGACTCGTTTCAAAAGCATTTGTATCTCATGTCATACCGTTGTTTCAGTAATAACAGCAGCCAGATTCAAAAGGAGAACAAAAGCAACTACATATCCAAACTTTGTGCTTTTTACAAAGTTTTTCAGTGCTTCAGATATTGAAGAATTGTAGAAGACAAACTTTTTTAGCCAAGGCTCCTGCACAACGTCAAAGATCATTGAGTGAGACATTTTGTTTTTCGCTTGAAAATAAAGCGTTTCTCATAATTACCAACTTACTGTATCCTCCTTTTGAAATTTTAAGGCAATTGCATTGCAAAGATCATTAAATTCTTCTGCATTAATCTACATGTAAAAGATCATAATAGACTGAGACACCGACCATTGATTACCATACCAGTTAACAAATTACAAAAATATAATTAAAGTACTTTTTTTGCAAGTCCTAGCAACTCTGTTGGAAATCCAACAAGAGGAATTTTATTAAACTATACCTTAAAATCACCACTATCATCCAATGCGCTAAATATCAACTCGACATCCTCTTTTGATATTTTTGGTAGTGTCCTGATAGAAGGTGCTTTTTAGTACTTATAAAGGTCATATTCACGAAATTGAAACCCGTAAGCAAATCTATAAAGAGATGCAAACAACATTTCCACACCTTCATTCTAATAAATCCATAAGGAAAGAGCTAATATTATAAAAATTCTATTCGTATCATTTTGACAAGTGAAGTACAAAGGCTACCTGTAGTTATTTAATTCTTCAAACAATTCGATACATTGCTCCTTATCAAGACAGTCAGTACCCTGTTGAATTTAAAGGAAATTCCATAAGGTAAAATTCAGTTGGAAACATTGATGATTCATACTCACCTTTTTAACAATGAGATTAAAGGCTCTCCTCAATATTCTTGTCCTCATTTCGTCCTTTGAACCAACTTGTTTAACGAGCTGCGGTTAAGAGGGCCTTAATAATTAGATTGGATTTCAGACTTTCAGTTAGAGGAATCAAGCAGAGTGCGTACCTCAGCTTTAAAGCTATCATATACGACAGCAAGAACCAGGTTTGTGACAAAGTAAACACCCAGAAGCACATATAGGACGAAAAAAACCGAAGACCATCTTGATGATCTAGAAACAAGAGAAATACCAATTGCCAAAACACATAATGAGTTAAACCACAAATGTTTTTTGTGACTTACAATTATCGAGCAGGATATTACACATAAGTACCCTCTAGACTATGATAAATTTTTATTTTTATTTTTTTTCAACGGCTAATTTCTTTAATCCCCTGTCGTCTGTGGCACTTGAACCCAAGACCTTCCCCTTCCCAATCTAGGTGTTTTAAAGGCTTTGCCTTTGCCAATGGACCACCACCCCATTGGTAGACTATGATAAATTAAAATGGCAAGATTACAACCGTAGCTGTTAAAATGTAAATAAATGTGTAATCTTAAAGTAGAATAGTGTGAGTGGCTCACTTGTAGGCAGGAATCCAAACGTCTGGATTGTTGGATGTGGTAAAAAGAACAAACATCTGGTACAACGTAGCAGGGTAAGAAAGAAAGAGTGTAGTTCCCTGTTGGGTGTCTTCAAAGATGACATAGGCTAACCAACTGGAGAACAGGAGAAACAGAAGCCACAAAGCCTGAAGTGAACACCACAAAATGTCAGCAAGCATCTCAAGGCATGTAAACACTAATGGGATGATGATGCTGATGATATTCACATACCAACACATTCAGATATGTGCCAACCATTCCACCCAATACAACAAGGCTGTCTCGTAAGTCCCTAAGTCAACAAAACAAAATATCAAGTTACATTTACCATTTAACTAACTGCACTTACTGTAGAGATCATGTCATACCTGATATTCAAGATAAAGAAAACTACCCTGATATAAGGGGCAATCCTCAGTGGAAGAGAATAGATGGCCACTGGAGACATACAGAATATCTACTATTAAATCAGCAGTAAGAATTAAGAGTGCTATCACCTGAATATATTCAACTTGTAGTGGTTAGGTAAGGATAGGATAGGTAACAAATTATATATAGCAATTCTTTTTCTTAATTGTATACCTTTAGCTTATTAACATGGTTTTTCCAGTAGAGAGATCCCCCTTCATACAAAATAGGAAATAAAGTATGCACCACAAGAATGATGAGGGTCACACCCTGCATAACAAAGTAAAGTAGTTTCATGTGTCATGAAATAAATGATAAATATGTAAATGAAGGAAGGATAGAAAGTAACCTCAAAAGCAAGAGATTCTGCATTAGTCAAGTATGGAAGCTCCCCAAGATAACAGTAGTGTAACATCCGTCGAAAAACGGGTTTCCAAACCCGTTTCGTTTATTAATCGAATAATCAGTTATAAAATTTCGTTGCGTATTTATGATCAATATTAATTTTAAACAATACATAATTAATAAACATTTTAGAATTTAAAAACTATAATTATTAAAAAGTAAAAATAAATTAAATAAAAAAGAAAAGAGGCTGCCGGGTTTCGAACCCGGGTCAGCCGGAAGAAACAAGCAACACCCAACCACTCCGCCACTTGACTCATTTGTGATATCTATTAAAACAAATAACATTTATAATAAAACTCGAAATCGAATTCAGTCGTCAGCGCGCCCAATCCGCAGTCGCCGGAATTACCGACGATTTCGCCAATTATCGATGGTTTCCTTTGACTGAACGCGTGTATTAACCTCGACATCGGTTATAACCGATGTCTAATCCCGCGATCTCAGTCATAACCGCCGGAGAAAACCTTGACCATGAATCAAGACCAAATTCGGACTCAATTCATCCTGATTCTTCCCTATAAATACACACCCAAGTCTCTGGTAATCTTTTCGCTCAAAATCGCACAATTTCTCGAAGCAATTACACTCGCCGGAGATATTCTGTATTGCCGGACTTTCGCCGGAAAACCGAGACATACATCAAATCGGTAAATTTCTCGATTCTTTCATTTTCAATCCATTGTTAGACTTATACTAACTTCAATCCTTCAACCAGAATCGGTCCCAGACGTCGTTGCCGGATAATCTGCACTCGCCGGAAAATCTCTGGAAATTTCCGAAATCACGCTGTGAATCGGTACAATCATCTAAACCCTCTGATAATCCTTGTTTAGTAACTCAATTTCACAACTCATCGATCAAAACTGTTAATTGATTCAATCAGACGGAATTCATAAATCAGAGCCGACGACCATTGCCTGAATTCTGAGGAAAGCGTTCTGTTCGGTACATTCGATTCCGTAACTCTATTTATTCATTACATTTCAATCACTTATATGATCGACGAACGATTTAATCCAGAACAGTTGGATATCGTTTGTCTGTGTCTTGAACGAAGAAGACGAAGTCAAACGTTGTGTATAAGTGTAATTAAAACAAGATATTAAACCGGGTTAGACACACAGTCCAGCGGTGGACTGTGTGCAAACACATAGCGCACGTCACGAGTTCGAACCTTACAAACGCACCGACTTTCCGAATTAAAACCAATTTTTTTAAAACTGAATCAGAACAGGTCCCAGTATGTTTATAAGATTAATATAAACCGTAAGTTAAACAGATAAGACACACAACCCAACTGGTTGGGCTGTGCGCTTACAAACCAAAGGACCCGAGTTCGATCCGGCTTCCTGCAACCGGTTCAACCAGTTTAAATCCTTTTAATATAAACCAAATAAATTAACATTTAATCAGTATATATATATAATTAAAACATAGAATATTTCGGGTTAGACACGTAGCTCAGTTGGTAGAGCTGCGTGCACGCGTACGAGAGGTCCCGGGTTCGAACCTCACTCAGTGCACACTCAGTCCACAGTCCGGCCGGTCAACGGTCAACCAAAAAGTCAAAATTTTTTTATTTATTTAATTTAAAAATCAATTAAAAATACTTAAAAATAATATTTTTAAAGTTAGAAAATGACCTTAAACTCACAAAAATAAATCTAAAAATCCTATTAAAATTGTTAATAAAAGCCACTTATTTACCGAACCATTTCGTTATTATTTTAGGTTAGTTTTTCCTCGTCGATCAAATTTCAAAACTCGTGCGCATTCAACATCATCAAAAGAACGCACCCAATGTGAGTGAATCTCTACCAATTCCCCGTTTTAATCACATTTTGGGGTGTATCATGTGTCGCTTAATTATTTATTATATTTAAACACTTGTGCATCCATCATATCCATGATCAAATGTGTATCTAATATGTATCAGTTGTTGTGTGGATTATGTTTAGTTTAAAGTTATCATTTTCAGTACATACATTTCATCAGGCCCAACAGCTCCCCGTGGGAGACAGGTTGAGTACAGGTGCCTCATTTCGATCGGCCCCGTTTGATTGAGCCTTGATCTCACATACATCATCATAGGCTCGTCTGTTCCCCATTACCTATGAGCGGAACGTAACGTTGCCAACATATACATTATCATTCATCTCATATACTCATTCAAGGTGGTTTGTGTTTGTTTGTTTATATACGTTTGCTCACATATGATTATTGCACAATTTTTCCATATTAAATACAACAAGAAATCAATAACAAATGTTTTTAACAAGGTTCACTCGCCAACTTTTGTTGACCCAAAATCCCCCATTTTTACACATGATACAGGTGATCCAGTTGAAGCAAGAAACATATAGGACGGCCTAGAAGAATAAATCAGTTTAGGCTTTGGATTGCTTTACTTAGTTTCTTTTTCCTTGTAATTGTATGAACTTGTTTTGAATATTGAAGTTGTAATTCGAATTTAATAAATATGAAACATTTTAGTAAACATCATGAGCTTTGGTGATAACCCAATTATGCCCCGACTCTTATTCCGCTGCGGGTCGGGGTGTGACAAGTAGTGCCTGTTACTACAAGAAACCTGAGAAACAGAGCTACACCATAGCGGTTGCTGTTGCAGAAAATGAAGGAATTAGGAAGTAAGAGAAACTGAAAATAAAAGAGGAGGGAGGGGGTGGGCTGGCTAATCTCAAAGAAATTCAAAGCTATGAGTGCAAAATAATTAAGGGTCCATATTATGTCAAAACGAATGAATATGAAGTAAAACTTTGCAGCGGTTTCAATGTTTGGTAACTCAAGGATTTCCTCAGGTAGACCGCTTCCATCTTCAGACTGGAAATGGAAAATTGTAGATTAAAGTCTTTTGAATGAATGAACTAGTAAAAATTGGTGGCAGGCAGGGTATTAGTGCTGCTATGCTATGTTGTTGATTAGATAGATCTGCTGCTGAGGTTTCAAGGAAAGAAGGAAGGAATCTATCACTATCACAAAGTAACTAACTGGAATCTCAGAAACAGAAGGTTATATATATTCTCTGTTTCACTTTGAAGGAAAAGGTGATTCAAATTGAGAATCCATAGGCCTAGAAAAGCGGTTGATCGGCAGTAAGTAATTAATTAAGGAGGACATACATACATACATACATAGAGAGATAGGATTAGTGAAATTGAATCGGATAAAAAAACAAACAAACTGGCTGACCAGATCAACGAGAGCGGCAGCCTTCTGATAAGGCGATCCATAAGCGATGGCATCGGAGCGGCGATTAAAAGGTTTCCGGCCTGCTCTACTACTTTCTCCCCCCAGCAAAGGCTCAAACGCAGAAGAAGCCATCTCTCTAATCTAACCTCTTCGTTCTTTCTTTCTGTCAAACACTGCTACACTATACATTATTATTATTATGTGGAGGAGGAGGAGGAGATAGAACGCGACAACGACAGGTATTATGAGTTAGTTGGACCATTATTATAATAATATAAACTTGTCTTTTTCCAATTTCTTTTCTTTCTTTAAACGTGGGTGGAGGAGGAGGAAGAAGAGGAAGAGGAGAATTATGGTATGCTTTAGGATTTTACTTTTCACATTGGGTATTTATGTCAAGGTTACCCACATTCTGTTTATTATTTTTGGATATACAATCGAATGCATGCATGGTAGCCAAGTATACTAACCATTAGACCTGGCAAAAAGTGCGGGTTGGGTCAAGTCGGGTCGGTGATGAGTCAAAACGGGTCCGGGTCACAACATGTTCTGGTCAGAAGGGGTCGATCCAAAAAAAGGATTGTTTTGGTTCGGGTCGAAACGGATTTCGGTTGTAACGAGTTCGAGTTGAAACGGATCCGTGTCAGAACGGTTTCGGGTCGGGTTGGGTTGGCTTGTTTGAAATTTTTACCAAGTTTAAGCCAAGATTATGTCGACATGCTCACTCAAATGCACACAATAATTACTTAATTAGTATTTATAATTTATTTTAAAATTAAATTATGCATACATACACACGCTAAATTATATTTTACGTTATATGTGTATATACACTCTTAAGAGATTAGGTTTTCTAGTTTTCACAACCGTCAAAATCAAACAGCTTTCTTCTTCGGTTGATCTTCGTTCAACCAGCGGGGCGCTTGAACATCCTTACATAAACCCTTAGATGTTCACAGGTCCGTATATTGTTTCTTCACGGTGACTCTTCTTTGGTTCGTTCTTCATGGGAAATCGACAACAGATCTGTACGTTTGTTTCTATTGTTCACCATGATGGTCATTGGAAGCATGGGTTTAAAATCCAGATTTGAAGATTGAAAAATGTGTTATTTTTTATAACAACCGGGCGGTGGCCAGCGGAACCGAAGGCGGGGTCGTCCGAATCGGGCGGTGGTCATCTGAAGCGGGTGCGGCTGCTGGAAGTGTGGTGGTGACTTATGAGTTTTGACTTTTGATGGGTTACGGTCTTAGGGATGAAGATGAGAAGATGGTGCCCATTTTAACCCACTCAGGTTTAAGTAAACAACCCGTTGTGACTCGTTCTTCATCTTTAGTTGTTCTATTGCAACCCATTCTGACCCGTATTTAACATCAGTTATGCCCATAATGAGCCAGCAGGCCATTAAAACGACCCATAACCTGAAACCAGTTGCTCGGGTCAGAGTTGCCGGGTGTACTAACCATAAATCAGACATAACTTTTTTTTTTTCTAAATAGAGACTACAACTAAAACCTCACTCTTGTGTCATGACATACATATTACTAATCTTTCAATTTAAGCAATGTATGGTCTTTAGTAAGATTTCGCAAAAGAAGAAAAAAAGAAAGTAATATCTCAAAACATCATCATTTTGCCCAAGTTCCTAGTTCCAATAATTTGCCGATGCATGTTGTCCTTTATAAGGTACCACGACGAATCAAACCCATACTTTCAAAGCAATATTGGTACCATATCAATCTCGACCGAACAACATCGATAATAATAATTATTTTTTTTATGTTTTCTCTTTCGGTTGCGATATCGAGTACCGGTACCATACATAGGTCTCTAGCTTGCAAATCTTACATAACGATGTTGAAGCGGTATGATCCCAAATTACATGTGGACACATGTCAAAGGGATCACACCACTCCAAGCTGGCGTCCTCGTCACACAAGAGCATCCAGAAGGTTCTAGAAGCTTCTAGAAACGAGCACCTGGCGACAGGAAGATGATCTTAGCAGACAAAAAGGACAGTACGTAGACCAATAGCGAGACGCCAGCAAACGGTTACAAGATCCTGGGAGGACAAGGCGATAACCAGTACAATGGCAACCTGACCTGGAGCGAATAACCTTACGCCACGTCACCTCAAGGCCTGACATCGTCTGAGGGGACATGACGGATATTCCTCCTGGTCGGACAGCTGGCAAACATTGGCTAGCTGGCTGGTCGCCTCCTCTCCCATTCTCCGGCTATAAATAGAAGGCTCCATCCACAGGTTTAAGGGTCCGATTCTTTACTCTCTCACTATACACACACACTTATCCTCAAAGCGATTACTTATTCTCACGCCGGAGGGTGGTTACAAGAAGAACCCCATCTTCTCATCATTGTAGTGAGTCACCGGTGTTGTTCGTTTTGCAGGATATCTGGAAGAGTTAGCCATCCGTCGAGTGAAGGAAAAAGATTGATCTCCCCTACACGAGACGACCCTGCTATTTAACCTAGTGTTACTTAGTGTTTCTTCATTGGCGCCCACCGCATTTAAAACAACCACTTTCGTCTTTTACCTTTAAAAAACCTTTTCTGATGGAAATCCAAATTCTTCTTTCCAAGTCGACGGTGAATGTTCTCCGTTTGGACCGGTTGCGAACAACACACACCTCCACCACCACCAAAGGGACGAACACGTCGAGAGAGAATTCACAGAGGCAGGGGTCACCAATGCCTTTGGTAGTGCTACGCGAGCAAACCAACAAACGCCCCCTGTCGCTCCAGCAACAAGTACCATTAACACGGTCTTTCCTTCGCTTCTAGAAGGTGAAACACCAGCATCCAGGTACGCTAAGTCGCAAGTTGTCCTCAACTTGGTGTACGTCCAGATGTGTGCGCAAGCCCAGTTTCCAGCACAAACATCAGTACAGCAGGTGCATGCACAACATGCATTACCAGGAGTCCAATCGCTACACCGAGAGTTCAGTTACGACACAGAGTCACTGCAACAGGCACCTTCGCGCGCGACGATGCACAACACTAGCGAGCAACAACACCCAAGAGACAGCTATCTGAACATAAGCAGCATCCGAAACCACACCACGGGAAATCCGAATGATAACCATCTCAGCCGATCTAGGGGCGTATGCCCGTGCGCGAGCGGTTGGGTCCGCGAAGAATGGCTGATGAATTGGAATTATGTCAGATGAATATGATCCAACCTACCAAGAAGGGGATTCTACAAGTGTGTTCAGCAGGCTTCCGAAAGATCATGAAGCATACAAACCTGCGCGTGCCAGGTTACAACCCAGCAGCAGAACACGACTTCACATTAAGTTATCGACCAGAGGATGTGGCTGAGAAATCAAAATTCGTTAGAGAGATAGCTATGGCTCCACTTGAAAAGACAAAGCTACCACACAACGTGGGGAAGTACAATAGGCTCATAGACCCAGACGATCACATCCAAGTATTCACAAGTGTAGGAGTCATAGGAGGATGGTCACTACCAGCATGGTGTCATCTTTTCGTGCAAACGTTTGTAGGCACGGCCCGCGCATGGTTCGGCAGCCTACCTTCTGGAAGAATTAAGTCATGGATGGACTTCAAAGAAAAGTTCTTATCACACTTCAGTCAGCCACGAAGATATACCAGAGACCCGACAGACGTGCCAAACATCTGGAGGAAAGACAATGAAGGCATCGAAGATTTCATCACGCGATATAATAAAGAATGCCTAGAGATCGGAAATATGGGAGATGAAATGATGCATGCTCACTTCATGCGCGCTGTCAAGTGTGACGACTTAATCTGAAGAGTAAGAGGAAGAGATGGAGGTCCAAAGGATTGGGAAACGTTAATTGAAGCAGCAAAAATCATAGCACAGACAGAGAAGCATCTTACCGGCGACGAAGGCCATCAGTACAACCAGCATGTTGGTGAACGGCGCAACAGGAGAGGGCGAAACTCTATGTGGAAAATGTCTGGTTACAACGAGAACACCCAATCAACCGAAGATGCTCGCAACACTATCAACCGAAGATGCTCACAACACTATCAACCGAATTGGGTACAAGTAAGAAGTCAAACAAGAAAATAGAGAACGACAATGGACACCTCTCACAAAGACCCCATCAGAAGTATTATCTACAGAGAATTACCAGTTCAAAGCTGTGCAACATATGTGTAACAAGAAAGGCCAATACCCTAACCTCTTTTATGACTACCACAAAGATTCGGGTCACCTAACAGATGACTGCATCAGTCTGAGGCAAGAGATAGAAAGAGCAATCAAAAGTGGGGAGCTGGCACATTTAATAAAGAATGTGAGGAAAGATACATGACACATTAATCGAAGAGACGAAGGTCTAGACAACAAAAAGTTGCGTAGGTTAGAAACACACATGGTTCAGGGAGGTCCCAGCCGAGGAAAAAAGAGATACCATAAGCGTGCGCAAGACGATTCGTGGCATGAACAACAAGTGGTTTTCCCAGTAGTTCGAGGGGGGCCACGAGAAAAAAGACCAATCGTTATTTCAGGAGTGTTCGGACACTACCAAACAGATTACATGTTTGTAGACGTCGGGAGCAAAGTAGACATCATATACGAGCAATGTTTCAACCAATTAGACCCATAAAGACAAGGCACGCCTAAAACCGGTTGACTATCCCCTAACCGGCTTCTGCAACGAGGCTGTTTTTCCTCTTGGTCAGATATCATTCCCAGTGCTATTGTCAAATGGAAAAAACTCAAGAACCGAAGAAGTAAAGTTCACAGTGTTACCTGCTAACTCGCGCCATGACGTGCTGTTAGGGCGAGAATCTCAGGAAGATTTCAATATGCTCTGTTCAGGACCACACTCTGCGGTTGGATTCCCAACCGAGACATGAGTGGCAATCATCTATGCAAGCAAAGAGGTTCTAGTAACAGAAGAGGCGCGTCCATCAAAAGCAAACAAGCTCACACCACGCACATAACCAGAAAAGTGGATCCTCAATAGGAAGTACCTGGAGAAAATGATCACGCTGGGACACGCAATTTCAGAAAACATCCGCACATTTCTAAAGCAATTATTGTTTCGAAATATGGATATCTTCGCATGGACCCCCACATATATGATCGGTGTAACAAGAGACATTGCAGAGCATCATTTGAATGTGTGGGAAAATGCCAGACCCGTTGTCCAAACAAAAAGGAACCTGGGTCCAGAGAAAAACGAAGCTATGAAAGAACATGTTCTAGAACTGGTAAACGCCGGTATTTTACGATAGGTACGGTACCAAACTTGGGTAGCAAACCCAGTGATGGTCCCAAAAGCAAAGGCGGATGGCGTATGTGCATCGACTACAAAGATCTAAACAAAGCATGCCCACGAGAGTGCTATGCCCTACCCGAAATCGATGAAAAGATTGATTCTTTAGCCGCATTTCAATGGAAATGCTTTCTGGATTGTTATAAAGGGTATCACCAAGTCTACATGGCCATAGAGGACGAAGATAAGACGACATTTCGTACACCGATGGGTCTGTATTGCTACACAAAATGCCCTTCGGGCTACGTAATGCAGGGGACACATATCAACTCATGATGAACGAACTGTTTGGGGATGATGTGGGCAAGCATGTCGAAGTTACATGGATGATGTGGTGATAATGAGCAAAGAGAAGATCAATTGCTACAGAATATTGAAAAAACTTTCAACACGATACGCAAGGCCAACATGAAGGTAAACCCAAGTAAGTGCTCCTTTGGCATGGAGGAAGGGAGATTCTTGGGGTTCATAGTCACGAGAGATGGATTCAAAGACAATCCGGAGAAGGTACAAGCAATCGAGCGAATGCCCGTACCTTCAACAATAAAAGAAATGCAAACATTAGCAGGATGTTTAGCTGCGCTAAACCGTTTCCTAGCCAATCATGCGACGAAATCACTCCTTTTCATAAAAACATTGTGCAACGGTGTCTCGAAGAACAAGTTTCAATGGACCTTAGAAGCAGAAGTCGCTTTCAAAGAGATGAAAGAATGATTGATACAACTCCCAACCCTCCCAGCACCAAGAATGGACGAACCCTTGGTAATGTACCTTTCAACCTCTGAGAAGGCGGTTGGTGCAGTATTATTAGTTGATCGAAAAGGAGTGCAAACCCCTATGTACTATGTAACCCACACCCTCAATGATCCAGAAACCAGATATTTGATGATGGAAAAACTTGTCTTAGCACTCATTCACGCCTCTAGGTGGCTACGTAGATATTTCTCAAGTCATGTCATTCACGTCCTCACCAACTATAGCATAGGTCACATCTTTAGCGAAGCCATAAATTTCAGGAAGGCTGGCTAAGTGGACCATTGAGTTAGGAGGGTACAACGTGGTATTTCGACTAAGACCGACGATTAAAGGGCAAGTTCTGGCAGATTTCATAACAGAAGTGCCAAACGAAAAAGAGAAAGAATGCAGAGAAATGACAGAAGATAAAGAATAGTCACAAATGAGGTTTGGAAATTGTACACTGACGACGCCTCAAATGATGGGGGGCAGGGGCAGGTTTGAGACTAGTGAGCCCAGAAAAGAAAGAATTCACGTACGCAATACGTCTGGAATTTAAGAACACGAATAACGAGGCAGAATACGAATCTTCAGCTTCTTTTCAGAAGGCTTTAAAGCAGCTTCAGTATCCAGCTGACGCTTCGTATCAGACAACAGCTTCCTTTTTCTCTCCATCATTTGTGTTAAGGTAGCCCGATCCTCCTCAACATCGGTAACACTACGTTTAACCTCTACGTCCAACCCATACAATGTGTCAGACACAACGACATAGTCCAAATACTTCAGGCCAGAAGACTTCATACCAGTTTGCACCTCCAGCCAGATTCGCTCACCAGGAGTTTCTTGTGGCGGTTCAGGAGCAACCTCAGTAGGCTCAAAGGCAGACGGTTTAACACCTGCACCATTGCTAACACCCTGAGCAGGTTGCACCTGAGGACCTGCATGCGTTTTCGAGATCGGTGAATGAGCCCATCAGATGAGCCAGTAGATTCCTCATTCGAGAGAAGAATAACTCCTTCTCGAACAGGAGATCTGACAACATTATGCCTAGTAGGAACAGAAGGGGGCACACCTTTGGGAGTGGCGATTTAAAATTTTAAACTATCCGGAGTAGGATGCAAGAAATAGTCTTTTATATTATCTACCCAAGGGATCTCTCCTTCAGGTAGCAACCGAGTCACCATGTCGCCACCAACAGTCTGCTCCCAAGCATTCATTAAGCTATACGCTGCAAAAGAAAACAATAGTAAATACTGAGAACACACCAACGCAAAAAAAAGAGGAACCACCTTTCTCTTTGTACGCATACACAGGTGTAGCCCTTGGGTTTTTAGGCACCCATAATAAACTCATCCCAGCCGCCACCAGAGCCTTCTCATCCAATTGCAACATCGTAGTGGGATTTCTAATGAGGGTCTTGCACCACGGTTCATCAGCATAAGCAACCACATGTAATTTGGGAACACCCTCACTATCAGAACGATAATGCATGTCTATCGGGATTACCCCACGGCGGATGTAGAAAATTTTTTGTTTCCAGTCATGGAGGCTCTTCGGAGGATCCTTACTGCAAGGAAGGACGTTGGCAGTCCGAGAATTGAAGGAGTAGAAACCACCGGTGCAAGAGACATAATAAAAAACGTTAAACATGTCCACTAATGGGATCAAGCGTTAAGCCCGGCATATGAACTCAAAATGGGTAATGCGAGGCAAACCCAAGGCACTAATGTGTGAGATGTGTAGCCCGTACCGAGAGAGTACCTCCTCGAAGAATTTGGTAATGGGAAGGCGGAGGTTACCCTCTTTGAAGAAAGCGGCATAGAGGGTTATAAAACCGGGGGAACATTGAGAGAAGTACTCCCAGAGATCGGAAACTGAGCACCCTAAATTTGCAATATTGGCATAACTGTTGAAACTTGTCTTCTTTCCAATTTATAACGGCCTGGTCAGGCCTCAAAGGATCCTTGGCCTTAGACTTCTTACCCTTCCTGGGACCACTCGGCTTTACAGAAGAAGACATAACAGAGAAAATGGAGGAAGGCATTAATCAAAGGGAAGAAAGAAAGGCAGTAATCCTTGGCCTTAGACTTCTTACCCTTCCTGAAGCGTCGTCTATTAAGGGCGCATGGCCGTCACACACCTGACATCGCCAAAAAGACAACTGCAGTCTGACGTCTTCCCTAAAAAGCAACTGCTCCACCCCTTTGATGGGACAACCACCTCAACCTGCAGTGCTACAAAAACAGGCGTCAGGCGTCAATCCCACCAACCACATAACTTGCCAAAAGAAGCTTCCTAATGAAGAAACCTTATCCAAGCATGTAAGCCGTGTGGGCCCATTTCTGTACGCCAAAATCCATGCGCTTTTTTGGCTGACTTATGTACGCCAAAATCCATGCGCTTTTTTGGCTCACTTCTGTATGCCAAAGTCCACGCGCTTTTTTGGCTCACTTCTGTTCGCCAAAATCCACTAGATTTTTTGGCTCACTTTTGTACGCCAAAATCCATGCGCTTTTTTTGGCTCACTTCTGTACGCCAAAATCCATGCGCTTTTTTGGCTAACTTCTGTAAGCCAAAATCCATGCGCTTTTTGGCTCACTTCTGTACGCCAAAATTCACGCGCTTTTTTTGGCTAACTTTTGTACGCCAAAATCCATGTGCTTTTTTGGCTCACTTATGTACGCCAAAATCCACGCGCTTTTTTAGCTCACTTATGTAAGCCAAAATCCATGCACTTTTTTGGACCATTTCCATACACCAGAATCATGCACTCCATTACAGGAAAAGGACCACCTACATAGCCATCACTTTGAGTCCAGAATCCCTCCCAGGTGCTAAACTCACCTGGAAGCCACACTGGACTGGAGGGGACTTAAGAGGTATGATCCCAAATTACATGTGGACACATGTCAAAGGGACCACACCACTCCAAGCTGGCATCCTTGTCACACAAGAGCATCCAGTAGGTTCTAGAAGCTTCTTGAAACGAGGACCTGGCGACATGAAGATGCTCTCAATAGACAAAAAGGACAGTATGTGGACCAATAGCAAGACGCCAACGGTTACAAGATCCTGGGAGGACAAGGCGACAACCAGTACAATGGCAAGCTGACCTGGAGCGAATAACCTTACGCCACGTCACCTCAAGGCATGGCATCATCTGAGGGGACAAAACGAATATTCCTCCTGGTCGGACAACTGGCAAACATTGGCTAGCTGACAGGTCGCCCCCTCTCCCATTCTCTGGCTATAAATAGAAGGCTCCATCCACAGGTTTAAGGGTCCAATTCTTTACTCTCTCCTATATATACACACACTTATCCTCAAAGTGATTACTTATTCTCACGCTGGAGGGTGGTTACAAGGAGAACCCCCATCTTCTCCTCCTTGTAGCGAGTCACCGGTGTTGTTCGTTTTGGAGGATATCTGGAAGAGTTATCCATCCGTCGAGTGAAGGACAGAGATTGATCTCCCCTACACGAGACGACCCTGCTATTTAACCTAGTGTTACTTAGTGTTTCTTCATATATCAAACAAAAACATGTTGAACATGCTAAATCTATTGAACGTGGAGACACACAAGAACAAGATGATTATCAATGGTTGTTCTATTGATCTTGCTTAAAAGTTGAACACAATGATAATACTTGATTAAGAACCGCCAACCTGATTTTAATAAACAAAATACAATAGGTTAAATAAAGTCGACCCACGTGGGCCTAACATCCATACCATGAACACATGTTCACAGTTCCTACATACAGACTTAAAGCCCATGTATATTGTGTTGATACATGAGCCTCTTAGTTTGGTCCTTACAATCCCCCCAAGGCTTATGCTATCAATGTTCATTTAAAGAAAATTTTGGTATCTTTATCACCAACTGATATAGCAATTATCTAAGCATCAGCAATTGTAAACTTCTTAGTTTCTTATTCAACAAATGTAACTACGCCAATTTGATGTATGCTTAATACTTTAATATCAACTTCACTAAACCCCATCAAATCACGTGGGTCAAAAACCTGGATTCCTTAGATTTGCATACTATTTGTGCTTCCCCTGATGAATTATCATAGGCCCAGATCTCAAATTCCTTTAGAGATCCAACTGACAATTTCTTAGGAATAGGGACAATCTTGGCTTTCTTAGTTGGTGGCTAGATTATATTTTGTATAGTTCTTTGAGTTTGAGGATTCTTTACTCCACATGCCTTCTTCAGATGGGGCTTAACAATCTTTATAGATGGAAAGTTAAAACATGCTTTACGATGAAGAAATTTGCTAAAGTCATCTGTTTTTTTTAACATTTCCATGATCGTAGAATGGAGCTTCGTCTTACTCAATCTAATCAGTCTTCGTCCATGAACTGAAATCATTTTGATTGTTATAGTATTCCAATCTTCAACTTTTCCTTAAGACACCCACATATGTTTTTCTTTGTCAAAATGCCCTGAGTGTATTCCTGATCTGTCTCCTATCTCATCATAGTGGTTCTTACCAATCTGGAATGTATACCTGTCATTAAGTGGAGATGGTGGTATGAACCATGCTCGTTTTCGTCTCTGGTAAAGACTCTTGGTTGATCATTTTTCAGAAGATGAGGTTGTGTAGTTTCTGTAGTAGCTTCAATATCATTAGGAATATTTGCTATATTAGCTTCAATCTCTGATGGATTTGAATGACTAGCACATCAGGATGATCAGGCTTAAGAATATCATGTATATTTCCTCTAATATCTCCCTCAAAATCAAATTCCAGATTATTAGTTCCTTAATTATCAGTTCCTTGATTATCAGTTCCTGGATTACCTGGTCCACTTCCTCCTTAACCACTATTTCCACTATCTCTATCATTACCTCCATTATTAACTTCCAGTCCTCGAATCTTCAGATCTTGTAGAACTTAATTACTTAATAAGTCAATGATAACCAAATCTTTAGGAGTCAATTGTTGTTCTAGCTCAAATACTCGCTTTTGTAGAGCATGAACATCAGTTGAAGCTAATTCAACATGAGTGTTACCTCTTGCCTTCTCAGCCCTGTTAACATTTGAAGGAGATTCCAAAATGAACTAAATCTATAACGACTCAACACTCGATGCAATGCGCGGGGAATTCTACTAGTTTGATATATATATATGTGTGTGTGTGTGTGTATGTATGTATGTATATATGTTAGGAGTTGGCTAAAGTCCAAATTTCCTAAAAAGTCATAAAACACTGTAATGCAACCATAAAACACCCAAAAAAACCACAAATAACATTATGAAGATTACTAAGACATCATATCAATAGGGTTTGTGTTGTGTTTTGGATGATAAAGCTCTTATTATGGAATGACAAACATTATTGTGATGTGTTTATGTTGATTAGCATGTTGTGTTTTATATTCATAGTTCTACGATGGTGTGTTTGAGGTTTTTATGTACTATGATGGTTTGAATTTGGTGTTTTACTAATATTAACTCTGTTATTTGTAGGGTTTAGGTGTGTTTTATGGCTGAAATTATAGTGTTTTATGACTTTTTACGCTTTTTAGGAAATTTGGACTTTGTAGCCGAACCCCACCCTATGTAGGTGTGTGTATATACATATATGTATAAATAGAAACGGGATCCGGAGAAAACGATTTGAAGTGTGAAATTGTGAGAACAGATCATGGCCCCACACGTGGCAGGAGGCACTAAATGATATACGAGGGTACGATTGTCACTTTTCCACCCCCGCTTAAGTAGATGGCATTTTAACTCAGTTAAACCTTGAATCACCGTTAGGTGTTTTCATTAGTTAGAACTTATAGTTTTCGTAGTTTGGCGTTTGTGGAATCTTGGAGTTTTACAATCTAAAGAAAAAAATTCGATAACAAACTACAGAAAAAAATAAATTAAAAATCCGAATCTAATATCTCTCCTAAATCCTCATTGTCATCTGTCTCTTTCTTCTTTTGAAACTACAAGAACTATCACAAATATATGGCGTTTTTGGTTTTTCGCGTGGTTTTCTTGTTCATTTTTTGAAGTGGCTTTTTGTGGTTGTATGGAGACATAGATCGACGCCGTGTGGGTGGATGCTATTTGCTCATAATCTTCTTTATCATCATGGAGTCAAAATAGTATTTGCACTGGTATTCTCTTTCTTCCCATTCAAATATTCATCAAGAATAAAGCACAAAAAATGACATATCACTGTCACCAGTCTCTTTTTCTTGAAGATCTGTCCATCTCATTCAGTAAAAGTTTATTGAGTATCCCCTTCACCTAAGAATCCATTCACCTAAACTTCATTGAAAACAAAACTGAATATCCAACACAAGTTGTTTGCCATCTTTGATTTTTTTTATACTTTTTTAGCATTTTTAAAGTGATTGGTATTTAGGAAACACGACGTTTCTTTTTTGGTGTGATCAACGGAAGGTGTTGAGACGTTTCTCTTTATAGGATATATTTTGGCGCGTACTTTGGGCGGGATATTATATAATAAATGCAATTAATAAAGTATCTGTCGTTTCAGTTACAGTTTGTATTTACTGTTTTTGTTCAGCTTTATCTGTTAAGTCTGTAACACGCCCTATCTTTCAAGTTTGGCGTTTTATATTTACTGGCGTCTTTTGATAGGCAAAGATGATAAAATACACTAACTAAAACACAGAAAAAACTACCTAGGAAAATTTTCTTTTATTTTTTGGCCTTTTATATTTAGTGGATGTTTTATATTTTTAATGGCGTTTTTTACGTAAGAAACCATGTCTTGGCGCTAAAAACAATAGTAGGATGCAGACCTATATATTTTGATGTGTATTTTTTGTCGTTTGATGTAGGATGTAGACCTATAATGTGACATGTAATTATGACGTTTAGAAAATATAAAAAATTGATTTGTGTGCCATGGTGTGGTTTTTAAAATATAATAAATGGTTTTAATCAAGTATCTATCACTTCAGTTACTGTTTGTTCAGTCTGTTAAGGCTGTAAAACTTCCCATCTTTTTAAGTTTGGCGTTTTTATGTAATGGCGTTTTATAGATAAAGATGCAAACTAAAACTTTAGTACGGTACCCCTTTTGTGTTCTATTCACTTGCACCTTGAATTTGGCCTTTTTTTGGCATTTTGCATTTTTGTAAGTAATTTTAGAGAAGTTTTTATTGGCGGAAACGTAGATAACAAACCACAGAAAATGATACCATATAAAAAAACAGGAAAGAAAAAAAATTGAAAATGCTAATCAAATTTCTTTTTCCAAATCTACATTGATATCAGTCTCTTTTTCTTGAACCTTTTTGTCCTCTGAACCTTTGTACTCCTTAGATAGGTGCCGATTTTTTTCCTACACAGTTGAAACGCCAAGCGCTAGACGAAGTTGTTAAATATGGCGTTTTGGTTTTTGGGTTGATATGTTGTTGTTGGTTTGTGGGGGTGGTCTTTTGGATGTTGGAAAGATAGACCGATGCCGTATTTTGTTGATGCTATTATTGGGGTGTGATTGTGATTGGGTTCTCGCTTGATGTCTAAAATAGCGTTTACACATGCTATTATCCTCATGCTCATTCCACTCTACACCATTTAATGATGGAGTCCAATATAGCATTTACACCAGCATAGGTCTCTTCTTCTCATCCAAACCTTCCTCAAGAACAGAGCCTACAAAGTGACATATCATCGTCACTAGACTCGTTTTCTTGAGGATTTGTCCATCTCATTCAACAAAAGTTTATGGGTGTGACAAAGATAAACATGGCGTTTTAAGTGAATGTTTTGCAAGAGAGCATGGCATGTAAAGTGAATAGTTTGCCAAGAGAAAATGTTTTTTTTTGTATTTTGGGTATGATCAAATATTTCCTAAGATGTTTGTTTATATAATAGTTTTTTGGCGCGTAGCTTAGGCCGGATTTTATTTTAATAAATGGTAGTAATAAACTAGCTGTCTTTTTAGTTACTGTTTGTTCAGCTTTTTATCTGTGTGTCACACCCCAACCGATGACGGAAACATCGGGATGAGACGAACAAATCTCTCAAAAGCATCATAACACTATTGTGACATATAATTACATCAAATTTCATAGATGACTAAGAATTCAATTACAATGTCTCAAATGAAACAAAATATAACAAATGTTTAAAATGTGTTTCTAAGGTTCACCCTAACTTGTTTCTTGATCACTTCGTCTATCAACCTGCAACATGTATTAAAATACATCAACAAAAATGTTGACGAGCATACAAGTTTGATACGTATTATAATATGAGTAAAAAGTTTAAGTTCTCATATTCAACATGAACAACATAATACAAGTTACTAGTATGCTGAAAAGGTGTCACTATATGTCAAACCTTAGTTTACAACCATAACCTAACCCAAAGAATAACGGGAGGTTAACACGTTCAACTTAACACTACCCAAGAATAACCGGGCAATGCGCTACTCCTATAGCGCTATAATTGTATAGCATAGGAGTTTAACAAGTCTAACAAGTCTAACAAGTTTAACAAGTATAACAAGGTTAATGAGCATATAGACACGAAAAGTTCACATAGCATACAAGATCAACAAGCATCAAATTGTTTCATGTTTAAAAATGGATAGAGTGTGCATATAACAAGTCTCAAGCGTTGCGTGTTTTTGGTATAAATACATGTTGCACCCAAAAGTGATAAAACAAAATAGGATCGAGTATACTCACCTTAGGTTGCGTATAGTTTTCTTGGAATTCGCAAGAGTAAAGATAAAGGATCTACAAAACGTTTAACCTAGAATTTAAGAATAAATTCGTTATTGTTTATCGATTTAGATTGTGTTATTTTGTTATGTAAAGATAGGAACGCGTAAATCACTTGGTGACAAGTTGTGATTATAATCGTTGACAACGTTTAGTATTAACACTTATGATCATTTTAGTAATAATAGTCCCTTAAAGTGTTTAACAAAATAATAATAGTCTCATTAATAATATTCTATCCATATAACACTATTAATGACGATGTTAATAAAAATTAGTAATGACGAATATACCCTCACATGTTATGCATGTGGGGGAACTTAACTGAAGAAAATAACGTGGTTAGCTGTAAAGGATTGAACCCGCAACAAAAATAAACTTAAAGGTTGTTTTTAGCAACTTTTAAACATTAAGGCTGGAACCTGCAAGTTTGAGGAAACATAAAGGATGTTTTGTGCAATTTACTCTAAAAAAATACTGGTTTTAAATAACATTAATCAGGCTTGTATAAAATAACCAACCAAAAGAAAGAAAGATATAATCAGCCCAAAATATTTACTGATTTTAAATCAGTCTGGCCCAATTATAGTGTTGGCCCAAAAGGAGATAAAAAGGATTAATAAAAAAAGTTTTAGCCCAACAAGCCTGAACAGAAGACAATCAACAGCGAGAAAATCAGACAAACCAAGGATCGAACTCGGAAACTCCGGAACACCACTGGGGCTACACCGAGTTTGGTGTTGGTTCCCTGTTTCTATTTCTTTTAATCTGTCATTGGTCTTTGTCTTCTTCACTTGAAAGAAAAAAAAATGTTTACTGAAGGTCTAAACGATCTAGATTAACTAACACTTAAATGAAATGGAATAATAACAACTAAAGCGTAATAAACATCAAGGAATTGGTTTAGAGATTCATACCGAGACATGAGAAACGCGGTGCAACCGGCGACTCGATGTCTTCTCCGGCTATACTTGTAGTTTCTGGCGACTGGTAAGTGTGTCCGGCGAGACGGTGTGAGCAGAGGGATAGCGATAGAGGATGCGTTACGAGAGAGAGAGAGAGAGGGGGTTAGGGTTGTGAGGGTGTACGAGAGTGGTGAGGTGAGGTTGAACGTGTTCGGTATTTATAACCATTTCAGAACCGAATCGAGTCGTTATCGTAGAGCGGGTTCATGATTCATTTAAACATGGTAAGAGATCAATTGTAATGATCTCGAAAAATCAGCAATAACTATCGACGGAAACATAGCTGGTTCCTTTGAAGACGTGTTTTTGGGTGGCAAAACCTTAATTCCGTTTGAGTAGAAGTCGTGACATATATTAGCTGTTTCAGTATCATCACTGAGTGAGGCCTTAGGCCGATTTGTTTGGTGCGTGCATGATAAGTTGATGAGTCTGATCGTACCAGGTGTGGCTCGGGTTCGATACCCGGCTACCCTAATTTATTTGTTTTTAAGTTAGTTCAAGTTTTAAACTAGCACAAACAGTCCCTGAGGTTTCATTTAAGCACAATAGGACCCTTAACTTGGTTAGCTCATTGTTTAAGTTTCCAAAATGACACAAAGGACCTTGACTTGACTAACCAAACTAATCTATATATATAACTTGGTTAGTTTTATTAGCTTAATTAACTTTATTACTTTAAAGTTAGACTTTATATAATTCTTTAATTACTAAAAATAAATTTAATGAATAATTAATTATTTATTTATATAAATAAATGAATAAATGATTATATTTAATAATTAATTAAAGGATTAAATAAATATTGAATATATAAATAAATATGGAATAAATAAAAATAAATAAATGACTTAATAATAAATAAATGAATAAATGTTTAAATAGATGAATAAATAAATAATTAGATAAACGCGAAAATACAGAGCATTACACTGTGATGGCTGTAACACGTCACATCTTCCATGTTTGGCGTTTTATTTTTTAATGGTGTTTCACTGATAATAATTACTAAACACACAATTTGTTTGTAATAAATGTTAATAATTAACTTTCAGTTATTTTTTTCACAAGTATATGCAACATGTTTTATCATTAAGTGTCGTCGTTTATGTGCCAATAGCTTTTAGATACATTAGCGATGTGGCGTTTTCGTATGAAATGGCGTTTTATAATTAATGTGGCATTTGTTTTAGAGCAGTAGAAAGACCCCTTTACCCTTAATGAGGAACGTTCAAGTAATAAAGTTTATGTTATTTACAAAAACGCCACCGTGCCAATCTAATCCATTGATTGTTTTGATCCAACGACTGATGGCCGTTCTCACCGTTTTCACACTTTTTACCGTTTTCCCTAAATCTTGACCCTATATATATATGGAAACGTTCTACGTAGAACACTAAATATTGCGAGAACACGCAAAACAAAATGAATCAACCATTGTTTCAATCATAAAACCCTAAAAAGTAAATGAAAATGTTACGAATGTAAGATATTTTCTCAAACTAGAATGCAAAACAAAATATGGAAAATATTTAGTTTTTATACAGCCTACGCATATGTGGGTTACGTGTAGGTTAAATTACCTACATGCATGTAGGCTATGTGTAGGAAAAATATATGGTTTTTTATGTATATATAATACACATATGAATGTAACAAACATAAAATTTAAATATAAATATTAAATCTCAAAATTTAGTGATTTAGAGTTGTTGTTTTTGTTCTCGCCATAGCTAGTGTTTTGTAATGATCCCCAACCTATATATATATATAGTGGGATGTTCAATGGGGAACACTAAAAAAGTGAGGAACCGAGGAGAACTAACTTGTCGAACCCTATAATATATATTTAGGGTTTTATATTAGATTTTTGGTTCAGAGTTTATCTTAGGATGTACTGTTTAGTTTTAGGGTTTAACTATAGGTTTTAGTCTTATGGTTTAGCTTTAGGGTTTAGGATTTAGGGTTTCAATTAATGTTCGACAAACTGGTTCCAATGTTGCTGGAATGAGTCCAATTGGAGTTCGTTTGAGTCGGTTCCCCATTTTTTTAGTATTCCCCATTGAACCCAACCCTATACACACACACACACACATACGTATAGCGTGAAGTTCAATGGGGAACGACAAAAAACGGGGAACTAGGGACCATGTAAAAACCCACAAAATTACGTAATCTTTTTCAAAGCTTTGTACATAAAAACATGTAGAAGTTGTATTAATAAAAAATGAAAAATTAAAAAACAAAATAGAGTAAAGTTCTATTTTGCTCCCCGTGGTTTGGTCACAATATCCACTTTGCTCCAACCGTTTTAATTTGACTTTTTTGCTTCTTGTGGTTACCTAATTGGTTCAATCTTTTCCCTTACACTCACATCCTACAAATTGATTTTTTATCAAGGGCAAGCAAGACCTTTTGCATATGGGCAGTTTTGTCTTTTGCCTTTCAAGTTCATAAACCCCAAAAACCCTTCAAATTTTATATCAATCAAACCATCAGGTGACTTTCACGTGACGGAGATTTTCAGTGTTACACCGCAACTAATGGTGGAATCATCAGGGCGTAGCACTAGGCGAATCAGATTGTTCAAGAGAATCCACAACAACTATTAATATGAAAATATTTATAAGTTTAATTTCCCATACAATTAAACAAAAATACCTCAAATAATCATTACAGATTTCATATTTCACAAACAAAACTAATCTGACAACTTAGATTTCTAGATGTCCTATCTTTTTGTAGTCATAGCTAATCCATCAACCTGTCACATACGTTAAAATAAAAGTCAATACAATAAAGTAAATGTGAGTACACAGGTTTAATAGCATAGTAATAGCGATAAGCGTTTACGCATAACCAACATATGACACGTAGAGAGGTGAATCTAAGTATGTTAACAACAATGATACAAGCTAACCAACACGACTGCAAGGTGGAGTATGCGCGATACGTGTTCACACCAGTGAACACGCATGTAAAGTGAGTTTGCGAGCCTTAACACCCCCTGAACCAATCAGGTGCTGAGTCCAAACTATAGTACTATCGTTTCTAAGGGTGGTCTGCGAGTCCTCATTATTTACACATAGCAAACAAATATTCAGCGATTCACATATAACATGCGAGAGCGGTTAGCATTTATATAGTTTCGCGTCGTGTGTAGCGTGTTTTGATATAGAGAACGTATGTAACACCCAAAAGTGTGTTAAAGTGAAAAAGGGTTCAAGTATACTCACCGTGATTGCTTAACAGTAAACACCGGTGAGCTGGGGAAAGTGAGAAGAGCGTTGGATTAGCCTGCGCGTAGAAATGGAAGTGCATCTGTCTTCAAAGTGCTGAATGTAACTCCCCGACCGCGTAAAAACAACAAACCACGACGGAAACATCGGGGAGTCACGTTAACCGATTGTTTCAACCACACGTGGTAATTAAAGTTATGTTTTGTTGAATATTGAAATTACATAGTTACATTGTCTTGGAATTAAAACAAACTAAACAAACAATTGTCTTTCATATTTTAAGGCACTAAAGTCCGTGTCCGATCCTACGTGAGCATGCATCGACATCAAACTTGGTTTCCTGAAACATATGTGAAAACGAGTCAGCAAAAATATGCCGGCGAGTACATAGGTTTTGTGAGCGTGTCAAATTCATGGCCTTGTATATGTATTGCAATACCTCGTCAGACTACTAGAGTCGTTAATTGAAAACCTTATTATCAAAAAGTAATTGGTATTGCAATGATAACTAACCAACTAAAACAAGTTAGTATAGTTTATAAAAGACTTGTAGCTGTGAATCTTGACCAAAACATTTCTTTTGTAAATCCGAGTAGTAAATCGTCTTGAAAGAAACCTTGTATGGTTTATATCTTAAATTGAAAATCGTTGCGTGTCATTGTTTGAAAACCTTTGTTTCAAGTGATTTGAATAGCGCCGCGTAGTAAAATGATAAAAACACTTATATATAGGAAGTACCAACGACGTATCCACCATGCTTTTATCACATTACACATGTCCCGTTATCTAAATCACTTACCAAAAACCAATCGTTCATTGTTCGTATCATAAACCAATCGTCCATTGTTCGTGTCATAAACCAATTGTTCATCGTCCTTGTTATAAATCAATCGTCCATTGTTTGTGTCATAACCAATTGTTCATCGTCCATGTTATAAACAAATCGTCCTTGTTTTAATTTTGATAACTTTTGGTCGTTTTGGTGAATACATTCAAACCTGTGTTGACTCGTCTATACCACCAAAGGGTATCTTTAAATTGCAATAACAAACCACCAAAGGGTTGGTTAAAGTAAACAGTTTTGGTCGTTCCCCAAACTTCCCCACAAACACCGGGAACCTTGGTAATGAGATTGTCAGTTCTATGGTACCATAACTTACTACTGGTCGGCTTGGCCAAAGCTAATGAATGTCATTCATGTCATGTATATAAACCAACAAGTTTGTTCACATTATTGAAATCATCGTGTTTAATATAAACCATAGCATTTGTAATTTGAAAGCTTGAAAACAACTTGCACATATGTGTCACCCCAAAACATTTGCAAAACATAAAGGAGGGGAACTATATACTCACTTGGGATTGCAATGTAAATCGTGGATCAAATGATATATCAAAGCTTCAAACGATCAAAGATTCAAGCGTGTCCTATAATCGGATAACTATGTAAATATCGGGACTTTAATCGGCGGATCGGATAGAATGAGGTCTTGTAAACCAAATGAGTGTTGGAACTCATATGAAAATGGTTTAACAAAGTCTACATTCTGATTTGAAATGAAACCTAAGTGCTTTTGACCCGTTATGACTCGTTAAGGTAGTTTACGCTACTTTAACGAGTCATTTGCGTAAATACGTATTCGGATGGTTAGATATGTGTTATGATAAGTCTAAATTGCCAAAACATGTTTAATAATGTTGCTACCTCAGATTACATGTCAAAATTTATGTTACATATGCTTAAAGTTGATTTATTCGCAAAAAGGACGTTTTGGTCATATATAAAGAATCATAATAACGACTTATCAAACACTAACCAAACAATGTGACCATAAGGTATAACCTCAAAGAGTTATTCCCTATACTACTATGGTCACAAATATGTGTTTGGTCAAATCCTAAGATCGACCAAACGGGTCGGATTCGAAAGTCAAAGCGGTGGTCAAGACCGCTCGACTTACGACCCTAAATAAACATTAAACTAAAAGTGATGAGTTAGACATGTCAAAACATGTCTAACTAAGTTATAAAAAATGTTTTGGTATCAAAACTTAGTGTTTTGATACCGAAAATAGTTCCGTCACAAAATGCACATAATGCGCATTTTGACCGAAACTTTGACTCGTCATTTCGACTGGTAAACGTGGGAATCAGTAGGCGTAATCGCTAAGGATCATAACCATCGTGATTACGATCACGTTGCAAAGTTCAATTGAACTTTGCTTTGACCAATTAATGGTCAAAGTTGAAAGTCAAACACGTTTGACTTTTAGCTTGAAATAGCTAAAAACAAATAAACAAGAGCTAAATAGCTAAAAGCAAATAAACAAGACTAGAATAGAACACTTACTTGTGATCCAAAAATGAAGGAAGGACCAGAAAACTAAGATGGGAGACCTCCAACAATGTGGTAGTCTCCACTTAGAGTTATAGAGAGAAAAAGAAGGAATGAGCAAAGAATGTGGTCGAATACCACACCTATTTATACTTGTGGAGCTTGCACAAGATCATTCCAGGAGTTAAGGGAGGTTGTAGGATCATTACAAGTGCCTCCTAACGTGTTACAAGCAGCAGGTTAGCTCATAGTTTTGAATTAGTGGTTTAAAAAAGAGTCTACCACGTTTCTGCTGTGCTGGGGGATCCCATACGGACCATATGGGTTGCCCTTGCGGTCCGTAAGGACCCTAGCTGGCAAAACTTTCAAAAGTTGGCAGAACAGGCCCTTGCATCGTTTCGTCGCGTTTTGGCACTTCTAACACCCTTTAACCTGATTTTTAAGTTTTATAAGGAAGATAAAGCTTAGGGAACTTGAAATATGTCCGGAAATGTCACAGATGTCGGCTCGTTTGGTCGTACGGTTGCGGTACGAAGAATATCGTAACGAACACGCAAATGATCGTAAGTGTGCAACGAATGATATTTTTGCATTCCAATCACTAAAATACAAGATTTGAATGATTAGAAAAATTTTTGGATGTACGTACGTGTTCCGTATTTAGAAATACGCGAATCGGCGTACTTTCGTAGAATTTGCAAAATAGTCCCTGAAGTTGCATAAGCATGTTTTTGCCATACCAAACCCTTCAAAACTTATTTCTAAGTTATGTAAAGGATATTTAAGGTATGTTTAGCTTGTTTCATTTTCTTGGAGTGTACGCCGTTTTAAACTGATTACGTTTGCGTTACAGTTCGCGATTTCACTTCCAGAAATTGTTTGAAAGTTTGAATCATGCTAGAATTGAATATGTGCAAATATCATGATAAATAAATGAATCTCGGAAATAAAACACAAAATTTCATTGATCGATAAATTGTTTGGAATTGTTACATGATCGAATCACCACAAATGTCACAGTCTCCCCTATTTTTGGAAATTTCGTCCCGAAATTTAATTAGAGGAAACTTGTGGAAATAGATGTGGGCATTTCGCTTTCATTGATCCTCTCATTCCCAAGTAAATTCTGGGCCACGTTTGGATTCCCAGTGAAGTTTAATTATCGGTATTCGTCTTCGTTTGAGTTTCTTGACTTCACGGTCCAAAATCTCCACGGTTTCTCGACAAAGTGTATAGTGTCATCAACATGAATTTCGTCGAGGGGAATGTGAAGATTTGCGTCGGCTAAACATTTCTTTAGACTAGACACGTTGAATGCTGGGTGAACGTTCCCAAGTTCAGGAGGTAGCTCGAGTCGGTAGGCCACCTTTCCGATTCTCTCAATGATCTTGAATGGTCCAACGTATCGTGGTGTAAGTTTTCCTTTATTCCCAAATCTGACCACTCCTTTCCAAGGGGATACCTTGAGTAGGACGTGATCACCAACATGGAATTCCAAGGGCTTGCGTCGCTTGTCCGCATAACTCTTTTGACGGCTTCTAGCTGTAAGAAGGTTATCGCGTATTTTCTTGACTTTGTCTGTCATGTCGTGAATTAGTTCAGGTCTAGTGAACTGAGACTCTCCAACTTCATTCCAACAGGCAGGTGAACGACATTTTCGACCGTACAGAGCTTTGAAAGGCGCCATGTCGATGCTGGCATGATAACTATTGTTGTAGGAAAATTCGATCAATGGTAGATGCAAATCCCAAGTACCACCGAAGTCGATCACACAAGCTCTAAGCAAATCATTTAGTGTTTGAATTGTTCTCTCGGATTGTCCATCCGTCTGAGGATGATAAGCAGTGCTTAGATTGAGTTTGGTACCCATGGCAGATTGTATGGTCTTCCAAAAGTGAGATGAGAACCGAGCATCTCTGTCAGATATTATGTCAAAAGGAACACCATGACGAGATACAATCTTATCGACATAGATTTTGGCGAGTTTGTCAGCAGAGTAATCCTCACGAATTGCCAAAAGGTGTGCTGACTTTGTTAGACGATCAATGACTACCCAAATAGCATCATGACCTCTAGGTGTGTGTGGTAGTTTAGTAATGAGATCCATTGCAATGTTCTCCCATTTCCATACCGGTATTTCTGGTTGTTCAAGCAAACCAGATGGGCTTTGATGTTCAGCTTTGACTTTAAGACAAGTTAGGCATTTTGACACATACAAGGCAATATCCGCTTTCATACCCAGCCACCAGTACTGGGTACGGAGATCCTTGTACATTTTGTATGCACCAGGATGGATAACGAACCTAATGAATTTCGACCATCAATAAGGTGCGAAGATTGTCTTGACTTGGAACCCACAAACGGTTCAAATAATAGAGTAACCCATTTTTCAATTTTCATCTGCTGTGCTGGCGATCCCATACGGACCGTATGGAGTTGCCCTTGCGGTCTTTAAGGACCCTAGCTGGCATCAACTTTCAAAAGTTGGCAGGACAGGCCCCTGCACACGTTTCGTCGCGTTTTGGCACTTCTAACACCCGTTAACCTAATTTTTAAGCTTTACAAGGATGATAAAGCTTGGGGAACTTGAAATATGTCTAGAAATGTCACGGATGTCGGCTCGTTTGGTCGTACGGTTGCAGTTTTCGGTTAATTACGACGAAAATCATAACGAACGCGCAAATGACCGTAAATGCGCAACGAATGATATTTTTGCATTCCAATCACTAAGATACAAGATTTTAATGATTAAAAAATTTTTGGATGTACGTACGTGTTCCGTATTAAGAAATACGCGAATCGGCGTACTTTCGAAGAATTTGCAAAATAGTCCCTGAAGTTGTATAAGCAAGTCTTTGCCATACCAAAGCCTTCAAAACTTATTTTTAAGTTATGTAAAGGATATTTAAGGTATGTTTAGCTTGTATCGTTGTCCTGGAGTGTACGTCGTGTTAAACTGATTACGTTTGCGTAACAGTTTGCGATTTCACTTCCAGAAATTGTTTGAAAGTTTGAAATCATGCTAGAATTGAATATGTGCAAATGTCATGATAAATAAATGAATCTCAGAAACAAAACACAAAATTTCACTGATCGATTAATCGTTTGGAATTGTTACATGATCGAATCACCGCAAATGTCACACTGAATCGGTCGAAACGAAGTTCGGTGGGGAGAACATGTAAATTCGTACAAAATATGATTTCGTGCGAAACTCTATTTTCGTGCAAAAATGGTATTTTCGTGCGAAAATAGTGACTTCATGTGAAAATGTCTGTTTCGTGTCCAAAATCGAGTGTTTTCGCGTATTTCTTCGAGAAATCGAGTGTTTATCCCTCCAACCTTAGGATACTGATTAACCTAGCGCCAGAGAGGTCCTTTGAGCGAGTGAGTCTCTTGTATGAACTCGAACTGGGCCGTGGTTCACACGAGCTAGTCCAGATCACACAAGTGACTGTTCTTGCGTCTTGGTGCATTCATGACTGAGATTTCGTCTGAAACAGATGTATTTTCGAGTCCATTTCATGACGGTTTCGACAGTGCTTTGTTCCACTGTTTAGTGAATGAAACCTTAGTCGGTTATTGTTCGTTTTTGTGTAAAACCGAGTTCTAAAAACAGTTTTCTTTGATTCGCCACTTGGTGAGCTTAAAACATTAAGATTTCTAACTTGAAAAAGCCAAGGCTATCTCAAACTGCTCATTTAGGCACGAATCAAGTTAAAATCAGAAGTTTTTACGGAAAAGATAAAGATTTTCTTCAACAGGGAAGTTTAGATGAAATCGGAGATAAACTCGTGTGAAAATCATTGTGATTTGCGTGGAAAACATAGTCTTCTTACTTGGAATGGAGAAAACGAGTTAAGAGCGCTTTTCGTGCGAAATGTCAGCAAGGAGAGCACGAATGTCTAAGGATTGTATTTATAGGAGAAGAGGGTGGGAGTAGCGGCTGCAACATTTTCGTACGAAATTTCCATTTTCATATGAAATGGTTGTTTCGTGCAAAAATGTGTAATTTGGTACGAAATGTTCAGTTTCGTGCGAAATTTCACCCAATTCGCGCGTTGGTTGTTCGTTTGGTGTTTTCGTTCAATTAGCTTAGTTAGGTTCAGCGCTTTAAGAGTTGTATCCACATTATAATGCGATAGAGCGAGTTGCATGAGCGAGAGCGTTGGGAGTACAAACCATACAACATAAAGCACACATAACACATAAGGTAACATAAGGAAACGTAAATGTTACAAGACTTTTGCAGATCTGGAAGATAGCTTCTTTGGATGAAGATGCTGCTGATACCTAAATGTTATGGCTTAGTTTCTTGTGATGTATAGCGTTTAGGTTTTTGTTTAATTAGTGGCTTGCTCTAGTAGCTTGTTTTACTTTAGTGTGGCATATCACACCATTGAACTAGTTTGATGGCCAGCCATTCTACTTGTTTTAATTTTTGATAGTAATACAAATCACCGGGGTATACCCTTTTACCCAAAAAAAACATAAGGAAACGTAAATAACTGCGATTTAAGCTTGCGTTGTGCGTTGAGCGTTGCGAGTATTAAGCGTTTAAATGCGTTAAATAAGCGATATAAAAGGAGTTAAAAATAGATTAACCATTATAGTTCCAATTCCATAGTACAAAGTGGTTACAATGGAAATAACAATAAAACAGATAACAACCAAAAAGTCAGGTTGTTACATTCAAGGTTCCTGAGAATTGATGTATAGATTTTTAGCTGTCACACCCCGTTTTCCATGTAGATCACGATGGGGAGTATTGTGACGTAAGATTAATAACATCATAACCAAACAACACAGAGTAGCACAGTGAAGTCTTGTAGTAAAATTACTATAACAAACCGAAATGTTCAAAGTTCAAAAATATAATACAAAAGGTATGCATTAAGATCCACATGCAGATCGTAAAAATGTACAAAAGATGTTCAACAGACTTTAGGCATAACTAAGGACTTGCAAGATCCCCTATGTTGATACTGAGCAGCTTCCAGCCTATTTACGTGTTGTATTTGTAACTTAGTCTTTTGAAAATACGTAGTTTACACTGGTAAATACAAATAACCAACACATTTTGAAAATCTTTCAAATTGTTTGTGCACATGGCCATCATTTTATAAATAACTTGGGACAATTCAAAATGATCTTGTATACAGTTTTACAGGTTTGTCCGGTCCGGTGCAAAAACCAATAACATGATTAACCTACACGCCACTTAAACAACTCCCAAGAAGTATATAAAATAATTTAGCATTAGCATCTGACGGGTGTGTGCCTACACCCCGTGCTTAGGTCGTGGCCATTAGTAACTTAAATGAGCCGATGATATCCAAGACACGGTTGAGTTAACCCCCAATGTTTAAGTTATCAGACAATACATATTAAAACGGGTTATGAGATTTAGGTAAAGCACAATCTGACAACATGATCCCATACCCGACCAAGCGGTAATAATTCAACATACCCAATCTCATATGGGGAAAATAGGTTAAAAGTATTTACCTGAGCTAGTTCTTAAAAAGATTTAATAACCCAGCCGTTAATCAAATAGATAAGTAAAGGTAGCAATCTACTGGAAGGCTCTAGTCTAGAATGATGGTATTAATAACCAATTAGAATGCTAACGGATCCTATTTAAGTCATAGGCTCGGACCGGCTAGTCTTAAATAATGAAAACGACACGATACGCTAGATTAAGCGATAACCGGAATAGAATGTAGTTTAAACCCGAAAAGTACTAAGACTTGTATAAGATGGGTAAACATATAACATTCTGGATTTTGAGATAAAAATGATAAGGTTAAACCCGTTTTGGTTAAATTACGTAAACTAGTCACGTAGGCTTAAGCGTATGCATATAAGCGATACCGGGTAACCGGATGAGTCATATACAAGTTCTATATGCCATTATACCTTAAACATGTTATAATATCAGTAAGATATCAACATGTATGCCCGTTAAGGTTTTAAAATCAAGTTAAGCCTCATAAGGACGTTTTGGTCATTTTACGACTTATAAAAGGAGCTTGCAAGTAAACTGATGTCATGGTGATAAACATTCTGGAAAAATAGTTAATTTATGATGTTATATAAGTAAGGTATCAAATATATGTGTGGTTTATAGTTTAGGACCAAACTATGCACCGCAAAGGCATTTTGGTCATTTCACACATAATGTTGATAGCTTAATGGAATTCTGAGTTTAGAACATGTACCTACTGTAAAACAAATATTTAAAATAAGTTTTATAATCAGCAGGTAACAAGTCTTGATGGTTAGATGTTGTTTTAAACTATACTATGCGCCGAAATAGCGATGAAGTTGCTAAATGACGATTTAAGCGATGTTTAATGAAAACTGATGTTATGATTAGGTTTGTATAATGAAGATATGTTATTTAATATAACATATTAGTAGGTAAAAAGTTTCATATAAAATCGATGATTAAAACTCATTTAGATGCCATAAGGGCATTATTTTCAATTAAGGACTGAAACAAGGACTTGTATGTAAACTCAGTTTGCAATCTGAATTAATATCTCAATTAATCTTACTTATGATATTATATCAGTAGGTAAAGAGTTTTGATGAAAAAATTATGTTTAAAACCATTATTTGTGCCAAAAGGGCATTTCAGGCATTTTAAAACATAATTTACGATATTTAAATAAACTCAGTCTATGACCAGATTTATAACATCAAAATATGCTAATCATTTTAACATATCAGTATATAATTCATTTGTATGCTCATTTATATATATATAACCTCATTTTTAAACAAAAGGGCATTTTAGTCAACATAAGGCATAATAATGGAACTTGCAACATAAACTCGGATTACTATATGACCATGTAATATAACTCCAGAGGGTGATACTATAATACAATATGGTCATAATGTAACTTAGATTCAGTAGCTAAAGTTGCTAATTCAGGTCAGAATTGAAAGTCAAAGCAGAAGTCAAACTTCGCGACTTTCTATTGCAAACCGACCTTAAACCTATAATTGACGAGCTGAACATGTTTACACATGTTCTAACAATTATTACCAAGTTGTTTAAGTGTTAAAACATATTTTATAACACCTACACTATCAAATTATGATTATTTTCAAAACTGACATGTTTGACTTTTTAATTAATAATAAGTTGACTCGTCAATTGACCAAGCAAACGTGATTCTTAGGAGGTGCCCTCTTGAGGGACTAACACCTACCTAATTACGATCATGTAGCCATGTTCGTTACGAACAATGGCTGGACCATAATGGCCTTAACCGAAAGTCAAAGCGTTATTACGATAACACTTGACTTTTGGCTTAAAAGCCTATAAAATGAAAAGTGGAAAGCTGGAACACTTACAAGTGGTCCAAAGAAAGATTATAACTCAGTGGGATGCTCCTAGATGTCCAGGAACTTCCAAGAGAGCAATAGAGAAGAAGAAATGAGAAAGGTGAAAGAATGATATACTTGAGGAGCTTTAAGGAGGTGATCACAGGTGTTAAGGGAAGTTAGGAGAGGCCTACATGTTTCCTAGGACGTGGCATTGAAGACTAACAAGCCCCTAGTTTCGAATTGAATGGGTTTTGGAGCTTTGTGTTGCCTCCAAGCCAAAATTTTGTGTCAGACAGCCTTTGGCGAGGCGCGAGAGACAAAGCCATGTCTCTCGTGGTCGGCGAGAGACCATCAGAAGTTTCAATATTTGTTATTTTTAGCCCTTGGACTTCCAAGCTTGCGTACAACGTTATAATTAGCACAATAAGCCCTCTTTGGCTAATATTATGCACACTCAAGAGTATGACTAACATCATAAAATTCCCGGTTCGTTAAAAGGTCACTCAGAGGTAAGAATTTACATGTTGACGCTTTTAACCCTTCGTTACACAAACTTTTCGATAATTACACAAACGGCTTCTCACGTCCAACAAGTGGCTCTATTGAGAATACGAACACTGTGTCAGGTCACTCAAAGGCTGAGTTTCATCATGTTGACACTTTTAGTCCTTCCGCATCCATAGTTTTCAATTTAGGCAAAAACAGTCCCTCCTTGCCAACTTTAGGCACAATTATGTTTAGGGACACGTGTCAATACATTATTGGACACGATTTTACGAGGTGTTACATCCTCACCCCCTTAAAAGAAATCTCGACCTCGAGATTTTTATTCAAAAACATGGGGGTACTTCTGTCGCATATTGGACTCGACCTCCCATGTGTATTCTGGGCCTCGACGGGCATCCCATTTGACCTTTACAATAGGTACATGCTTCCTTTGGAGCTTTTTAACCTATCGATCTTCGATCGCTATTGGTTTCTCAATGAACCGCAGGTTTTTGTCAACTTGCACATCTTGATGTGACATTGCTAGCAATTCATCCGCTAGACATTTCTTTAAGTTAGAAATGTGGAACACATCGTGAATTTCACTTAGCTGCTCAGGTAGCTTAAGCTTATAAGCTACCGATCCGACACATTCGATAATCTTGAATTGTCCTATATATCTCGGGCTCAACTTGCCCTTCTTACCGAAACGCATCACACCTTACCAGGGTGACACTTTTAGTAGAACTCTGTCCCCTACTTGGAACTGAAAGAGGTTTGCGCCTCTTAACTACATAGCTTTTCTGCCTAACCCTGGTAGCTTTGAGACGATCACGGATTTGTATTATCTTATCTATGGTCTCTAGGACAGTCTCAGGTCCTGATAGTGGGGCTTCCCCAACTTCTACCCAACAAACGGGCGTTCGACATTTTCTCCCATACAAGGCCTCAAAAAGAGCAGCCTTTATGCTTGTATGATAATTGTTATTGAAGGAGAATTAAATTAGGGGTAGGTGTCATCCCAGCTACCACCTAAGTTGATTACACATGCATGTAGCATGTCTTCCAAAGTCTGGATGGTACACTCATTCTGTCCGTCAGTCTGTGGATGGTAAGGCATACTGAAATTTAATGCCAAAAGATTGTTGGAAGCTTTTCCAGAAATGAGACGTGTATCTTATATCTCTATCGGATACAACAGATATCGGCACTCCGTGTAGGGACACAATCTCGTCCACGTACAACTTAGCCAATTTGTCTGAACTATAAGTCTCTTTTATTGGCAAAAAGTGAGCCGACTTAGTCAGCCTATCCACGATAACCCAAATCGTGTCATTACCATGCTTGGTCTTAGGTAATTTGGTAATCAAGTCCACAGTTACCATTTCCCATTTCCAGGTGGGAATTTCAAGTTGTTGTAGAAGTCCTGACGGTTTCTGATGTTCGGCTTTAATCTGCGAACATGTTAGGCACTTAGCTACATAGGTGGTTATGGATTTCTTCATACCCATCCACCAATAATTCTTTTTCAACTCTTGATACATCTTGTCACCACCAGGGTGAACTGAGTATCTTGAATTATGCGCCTCTCGGAGGATTAGATCTCTAAGTCCTATGACCCAGATTTTGTCATTAAGTCTGAGGATTCCATCCTTTCCAGGTGACAACTAGTCAACAGTTCCACCTAATTCCTCATTAGGAATATTAGCCTCTAACATGGCTTGTTTCTGTGCATCTAGCAGCTTTTCATTCAAGTTGTTTCTGAGCTCAATGCTCTTGGCGTCAATCCTAATCGGCTTAACTCTTTCTTTGCGACTTTCGCAATCTTAATCATTAAGTGTTTCCATCCAACGACGTTGCCTCATGTTCAAATCCTTCTGATTGAATAGATGTTGGAGACTTTTGTGATCAGTGTAAATAATACACTTGGTTCCATATAAATAATGTCTCCACAGTTTTAGTGTGAATACAATGACACGCAATTCCAAATCATGGGTGGTGTAGTTCCTTTCGTGCACCTTAAGTTGTCGTAATGCATAGGCAATAACCTTGCCTCTTTGCATTAACACACAACCCATGCCAGTGTGCGAAGCGTCGCAATAGACAACAAATTCCTCAATGCCTTCAGGCAGAGCTACCGCTGGAGCGTTGCTCAACTTTTGCTTCAGATCTCGAGGGATTCCTGCTGTTTGGACCCCCAGTCAAACTTGACATTCTTGCAGGTCAACGTAGTCAAAGGAGTGGCTATCCTTGAGAAGTTCTCAATGAACCTCCTATAATAACCGGCCAATCCAAAGAAACTACGAATCTCTGAAGGTGTCTTAGGTGCTTCCCAGTTCATAATTGCTTCAATCTTGGCGGGATCTACTTGGATACCATGTTCACTAACAACACGTCCGAGAAATTGGACTTCGCGAAGCCAAAATTCGCATTTGGAGAACTAAGCATAAAGCTTCTCCTTCTGTAAAAGATCTAGGATGCACCTAAGATGTTTCTCGTGATCAGAATGATAACGAGAATAAGTAAGTATGTCATCAATGAAGACAATGACAAACTTATCTAAGTACGGCTTGCAGACCCTATTCATGAGATCCATGAACGCTGCAGGTGCATTTGTGAGTCCGAAGGGCATTAGTAAGAACTCATAGTGGCCGTATCTAGTCCTGAAAGCAGTTTTCGGGACATCTTCACTTCTGACCTTTAGTTGGTGATAACAGGACCTCAAATCAATCTTTGAAAAATAAGTTGCCCCTTGTAGCTGATCAAACAAGTCGTCGATCCTGGGCAGAGGATAACGATTATTGATTGTTATCTTGTTTAGCTCACGGTAGTCAATGCACATTCGCATTGTACCGTCTTTCTTTTTAACAAAAGGGATAGGAGCTCCCCAAGGTGATGAGCTAGGCTGCATGAAGCCCTTCTCCAGATGTTCATCAAGTTGGGTTCTTAATTCTTTCATCTTCGTTGGTGCCAAGCGATAAGGAGCTCTTGCAACGGGTGCAGCTCCAGGTAGGATATCAATCCTAAACTCGACTTGCCTATATGGAGGTAAACCGGGTAATTCCTCAGGGAATACATCTAGGTATTTAGAGATGATAGGTATATCTTCAATCTTCGGCTTTGGCTCATCGTCGGTCACTTGTGCCATGTAATGACACAGCCTCTCTTCAGACATCTGGATGCCTTAAGCAAAGATGCTTTCTCCGGCAATCCATAATGTATGTCTCCATGTATGGTGAGTATATCACCAGATGGGGATTTAATCTTGATGAGTTTCTTATCACAGGCAATGCGGGCTTGGTTATGGGATAACCAATCCATACCTAAAACTACATCGAACCCCGCCAATTTCATTGGCAGAAGAGAGAAATGGTACTAACCTAGATAATGAATTGTAGTTGGTCACATACTTCCGACAATCTAGGTTTTTCATTATGAGAGTCAAGAAATCAGACTCTATTTTCTCCATTTGGTGGGCTATAGGTTTCTTTGACATGGTCCACAAACTTGGACCATCCCAATTTATACAGGGGTACCTTCCCCTTTTTTTTGGGTAAAGGGTTACCCCGGTGAATTCTATATATAGACAACCGCCAATAAGTACAAGTAGTGGGATGAGTTCCGCACTAGTTCATATATGGGGCAGTCCCAATATATGTTAACAATGAGACAACTCAACAAAGAAAACCAAATAAAACTAGCCTACCAACTAATCAAGATTACATGATCAATAAAGTAGACAAACACTTAGAGATAATAACACCATCAGCCGCCATCATAAAAAATGAAAGTTCCACCCAAGGATACCCATGTGTACCACAAAGCCATAATCCTATCCATTGGAGACCAGTGTATAAGAGGTGCTTGCCCCTGGTTTTTCCGGCTTCCGGATTGTCACACCCCAACCGATGGCGGAAACATCGGGATGAGACGAAAACGAGATTGCTCATTGCTCACAACATTAATAAGTGACAATAATTAATTAAACCATATTTTATTTCATAAAAATTGTCAAATACATCAATGTAACAAAACAAAGAAACAACATAACATTTGCAAAGTTATAACAAAATTGATACATCAATATTAAACCTAACGTCTAATTTGTGTGTAACTAGTCCTTGCTATATTGTTTTCATAGCATCATCTCCTTCAACCTGTAACATGTTTTAAAATAATGTCAATGCGAAAGCAAAGGCGAGTACACAAGTGTAGGCATAGTATACGTATACGAATAAGTTTAAACAATCCTCATGGCAACTAAATCTATACAAGAGCAATATCAAGGCATGCAATACTAATAATCAAACCCTTAATGCAATCACGATGTTTTAACATGACCTCACGAATAACACGATGGATGTGGATGCGTGAATTCCTATAGCGCTAAGCATGTCAAACGAAGGCTAGAAATAGTTAATGACTAAAGCATAGCATAACGAATATCAAGACAAGCATCAAGTATAAGATTAAAGTATTCATATGTATAAGATTGTTTGTGCGTTTCATAGAGTTTAAGTGTTCGTGATTTTTGTATATGGAAACATGTTACACCCAAAAAGTGTTATAAACAAAAGTGGGTCGAGTGTACTCACGGTTTGTTAGTCTTTTCTACACTTGACAATCCGTGAAGACGTTGGTTTGAGGATGACGCCGAATTATCCTACAAGAGGAAATGAGGTGTATGTGTATAGAGTTTAAACAGAAGATTAGGAGTATTCGAGCATGATTAAAATAAGTGTGATAAAGCACGAAAGTATTATAACTTAAAATAGTTACTAAGATGTAGCACTCGTGAACGACACTATGAAGAATCCGTAAGGATTAAATGTGTTTTCATAGGTTCAAGACCTATTAGAATCATGATAGGAACTACATACATTAGTACTAAATTTATTAACTTGATAGATGACTATTAAATCATTATCAAGGGTTCGGTTTTACGGATTTATAATATAGTATATCTATATAGTTATTATAATCATTTAGGAGGTGGGAGGATGAACCATCCACTTTGGAACCTCTTAGTATCATGTAAGTCAAGTAGGAGGTGGGAGGATTAACCATCCACTTTGGACCTCATATGATTGTTCACCACTTCACGAGTGACCAAAGGTAACAAGGAGGGTCTTAGAACAAGATTAATAATAGTAAATAATACACTAAGCTAGTTAAAACACAAGTGGGTGGACTTTGATTTAGGAGAGCCCTAGCTCACCTAGTTAGTCTCACATAAACAAGTTCAAGTCTTGCACCTCTTATGAACTTTAAAGTTAATTAAAAAAAAAGAATATTTGTGAGGTTTAAACCTCATGTATGAATGTCTCAACCTTGTTTTTAAGCCTAACCAACCACAAGGAGTGTTGTAAGCGTTTGGACATAGCTTTGAGATGAGATTAAATCAAGTTTGAATGAAAATACAAGTTTAGAAAAGTTTTGAAAACAAACAGAAAGTTTGTGGACATTTCAGGGCATTTCCAGGTCTGGATTCTCCATGGAGAACCCTAGGAATTCAACCCAAAGTCTATCCAAGCAAGTAGGAAGAAGAATGAGGTCATTCCGTTAGTATTGAGTGAGTTATGCTCACTTTTGTGAAGGTTACACAATCTGCTCGAATTCAGATGTTGCAAGAGTTTTTGGAGTGATTAGAGAGGGACTAGATGGAGTTTAGAAAGTGTAAAATGTGTGGAAACACTTGGGTTTTATAGGAGAAGGGTTAGGGTTAGTTAGGTGAGGTTTAGGTGGGTAATTAATGGCTTAAAAGTGATTTAAACTAAAAAAAAACCAAAAACCCGCCCATAAAAGGGCTGTTTGCCCGCTGGTCACGATCAGCTCAGTCGGAAATAGTGGTTAAATCATTTGATGTCCGGGTGCCTTTCAAATATTGGAGTGTGGCGGAGTGGTTTAGGCATGAGTATGTGAACCGGAAGTCCCGGGTTCGAAACCCGCGGACCCGGTTTTGGCATTATTATTATTTTTTTGATTAAAAACTAATAAATTCAGTTTTAAACATGGCATGAATGGTCCCTATAGTTCAAGGTTTCATTACTCTTTAGACCTTGGACTTATTTAAAGAAGATATATGTATTAACATTATATTCTAAATGTTAATATATTTACAAAAAAATTAGCATTTTAATTTTTTGTGAAATAACTCAATTAATTTTATTAACTAATTTAATTAATTCATTTAATTAATTAATTTAATTAACTAATTTGAATTAATTAACTTAGTAAATGAATAGGTAATTATATTTTCGTAACGAATTTAGCTTAACGATTACGAGTTTCACGTTTAAGTCTCGATTACGCATACATACCATGTTTGCAAGTTATCACACGTTTACGATTGAGAGTACCACGAATACGTTTTCATGTTTAAAGTATGAACAAGTACAAGTGTAACATGACTATGATTAATATAATATGGATAAAATACGAGTTTCTCATTATGATCCAAGTCTCGGTTTACAACGAAAGACGAATACAAGATACAACGCTTACCAAAAATATAAGTACGAAACAAGGTTTCCAAATATAGAAAGTATAGAAATGCGGGGCGTTACAGTCTCCCCTCCTTTAGGAAATTTCGTCCCGAAATTTAGGAAGACTCAACGAATAGATGCGGATACTTGGTCTTCATATCATTCTCAAGTTCCCAAGTAAATTCGGCGCCACGTTTTCCTTCCCATCGAACCTTGACGATAGGGATTCGACTACGCCTTAATTGCTTGACACCTCGGTCCATGATCTCGACCGGTTTCACCACGAAGTGCAGAGTCTCGTTGATTTGTAGATCTTTGAGTGGAACTTGAAGTCCTTCTTCGGCTAGACACTTCTTGAGATTTGAAACATAGAAGACAGGATGAACGTTGTTGAGTTCTTGAGGTAGGTCCAGACGATACGCTACCTTGCCAATCCTCTCGAGAATCTTGAAAGGACCTACATAGCGAGGAGCGAGTTTGCCTTTCTTACAAAAACGAACAACACCTTTCCAAGGTGAAACCTTGAGAAGTACATGATCTCCTATGTTGAATTCCAAAGGTTTGCGTCTTCTATCAGTATAGCTCTTTTGTCGGCTTCGAGCTTTAAGGAGATTATCACGTATTTGTAGAATCTTGTCCGTCGTCTATTGTGTAAGTTCGGGACCGGTGAGTTGTACTTCTCCGATCTCATGCCAACAAATAGGCGAACGACACTTGCGATCATACAATGCTTCAAATGGAGCCATTTGAATACTTGCATGATAGCTGTTTTTGTATGAGAATTCTACCAAGGGTAAGTGCGAATCCCAGTTGCCGTCAAAATCGATTATGCATGATCGAAGCATATCCTCTAGAGTTTGGATAGTACACTCGTTCTGACCATCAGATTGAGGATGAAAAGCGGTGCTAAGATTCAAACGAGTGCCAAGGGTGGATTGGAAAGTTTGCGAAAGGCGAGAAGTGAAATGAGCGTCGCGATCAGAAATAATATCAAGAGGAGTACCGTGACGACTAATGATTTCATCCGTGTAGATACGAGCCAATTTCTTGACTTTGTAATCTTCACGAATGGCAAGGAAGTGAGCGGATTTCGTCAGACGATCAACGATAACCCAAATGCTATCATGCCCTGAGGTAGAACGAGGTAATTTCGTGATGAAATCCATGGCTATGCTCTCCCATTTCAATACAGGAATTTCTGGTTGTTCGAGCAAACCGGAGGGACGTTGATGTTCCGCCTTGACTTTGGAACACGTAAGGCATTTGGAGACGTAAAGAGCGATATCACGTTTCATTCTAGGCCACCAATAGGATGCGCGCAATTCATGGTACATCTTATCAGCTCCAGGATGAACGGAGTATCGGGATTTGTGAGCTTCGTCCATCAAAGTAGTCAGAAGATTGAGACGATCGGGAATCCAAATGCGACCATGGTAGTAAAGAATACCATCAGGCTTAGCTTCGAGTGGGTTTTAGACTCCACAATTCAACTCGTTATCGAGGTTACCCTCGTTAATGACGGCAAATTGTGCTTGTCGAATCAACTCGTTGAGTTTTACCACGATTTGGTAGCAACGAACACTCTTAACATGAGTCTTACGACTAAGTGCATCGGCCACGACATTCGCTTTGCCAGGATGGTAGCGAATATCACAGTCGTAGTCGTTTAACAACTCTACCCAACGGCGTTGACGCATGTTGAGTTCCTTTTGATCAAATATATGTTGAAGGCTCTTGTGGTCGATGAAGACCGTACACTTTGTACCATAGAGGTAGTGTCGCCAAATCTTTACTGCAAAAACAACTGCACCAAGTTCAAGGTCGTGGGTAGTGTAGTTTTTCTCATGTATTTTGAGTTGTCTTGACGCGTAAGCGATAACTTTGTCTCGTTGCATGAGAACGCTACCAAGGCCCTAGTTAGAGGCATCGCAATACACGACAAAGTCGTCGTTTCCATCGGGAAGGGTTAGGATAGGAGCATTACAAAGCATGTCTTGAGTGTTTGGAAAGACTCCTCTTGTTCGGGACCCCAAACAAAAGGTTTATCTTTTTGAGTCAATGAAGTCAAAGGAATGGCAATCTTCGAGAAGTTCGAGATGAAACGGCGATAATACCCAGCTAGGCCAAGAAATGAACGAATTTCAGAGCGCGACTTAGGTGCAATCCAATTCTTCACAGCTTCTATCTTTGCAGGGTCAACATGAATACCGAGTTCATTGACAGTGTGACCTAAGAATTGAACCTCTTTTAGCCAAAATTCACACTTGGAGAATTTGGCATAAAGACGTTCGGTTTGCAAAAGCTGAAGAATGAGATGCAAATGTCGTCCATGTTCTTCTTTCGTCTTGGAGTAGATTAGGATATCGTTGATGAATACAATGATGAAATGATCGAGAAAAGGCTTACACACACGGTTCATGAGATCCATAAACATTGCAGGAGCGTTGGTCAAACCGAAAGGCATGGCCACGAACTTGTAGTGTCCATAACGTGTGCGAAATGCGGTTTTGGGTACATCTTCCTCGGAAACCCGAAGTTGATGATAGCCAGAACGGAGGTCAATCTTTGAAAAGCACTTCGCGCCTTGCAATTGATCAAAGAGATCGTCAATACGAGGAAGTGGATAGCGGTTTTTGACTTTGAGCTTGTTGAGCTCACGATAGTCAATACACATGCGGAATGATCCATCTTTCTTTTTGACGAAGAGAACGGGAGCGCCCCAAGGAGAAGGACTAGGGCGTATAAAGCCTTTATCAAGAAGTTCTTGAAGCTGGCTCGATAGCTCTTGCATTTCCTAGGGTGCTAATCGATAGAGAGCTTTCGCAACAGGAGTTGCACCAGGAAGATCAATACGAAAATCGACAGCTCGAGGAGGCGGAGGACCAGGGAGATCCTCGGGGGAAAACAGAAGGAAACTCACAAACGACAGGAACATCACTTATGCTCGGACCTTTGTCTTTTTTTCCACAACGTGGGCGAGAAAGGCAAAGTACTCCTTACGCAAGTACTTGTTCGCTTTGATGCACGACATAAGCTTGAGACCTTTAGAAAGTTTCTCGCCATAGACGTATAGAGAATCACCTTGAGGAAGATGAAGACGAATGAACTTCTCGGAACAAACAACTTCGGCACGTACTCGCTTAAGCCAATCCATGCCTACTATGATGTTAAAACTACCCATTTGCATAGGTATGAGGTCGATGGAAAACTTATGATCGTTTAGGATTAGAGAGCAACCAGAAAGAACGGAGTCAACAGAGATGGTCTTACCATTAGCGACTTCGACAGCAAAAGGATTAGGCATTTTAGTTCGTTCGCACTTAAGCAAGGGTTCGAATTCAACAGATATAAAACTTCTATCTGCGCCAGTATCAAACAGACAAGTAGCATAGATATGGTTTACAAGAAACGTACCAGTGATGATGTCATTCGAGCTTTGGGCTTGAGCTGAGGTGAGAACGAAAGCTCGTCCTTTTGCAGGCTCAGCCTGCTGTTGCTGCTGGTTGTTGGCGCGTTTCGGGCAAACGTTGGCGAAATGGCTAGGATCGCCACAATTGTAACAAGTTCGAGCAGGAGTCAATTGAGCTTGGCGGTTTGGGTTCGGGTTAGGATTGGGTAACATGGCTGGGGTTTGCTGGCTCTGGGTAGGCGACAAAAGTTGGAGAGGTGTCCCAACCTATTACAGTTGGCACATTTTCGACATGGGGTATCGACGGGATGGTGGTAGTTACAAGTAGTACACTGAGGATGAGGGCCAGTGTAACCACGTGCGGGTTGGTTGCTGTTTTGGGTAGTGGCGATGGCATTTAGGGGTGCAGGGTTAGGCGGAGTGATGACCGCGTTGTTTTGAGAAGAAGCCTTCCGCTTCTTGTTCTTGTTGTGGGGCTTTTTGGCTGGAGGGGTAGGTGATTCGGGGGTGTTGGCAATGGCTTGGTGCGCATACTTTGTAGGGACCTTGTCGTAGGCCCCCTGAAGGATGCAGTTATGGTTGAGTTGGAGGGTTATGGCATAGGCTTCCTCGAGGGTTTTCGGGTTGGCTGCGGCTAGATGGTTCATGATCACCGGTGAGAGGCAACGGATGAGCTTGGCGATTGACTTGGGAATAGTATCGACTTGCCCGAGGCAAATGATACTTAACTGTTTGAAGCGTGCGATCAATCCTTCAACGTCGCTCCCCTGTTGTGTGAGATTCCAGAACTCGTTTTCAAGTTTCTGGGTCTCGTGGGGAGGACAGAATTGCTCCTTCATGAGCTCCTTAAGCTCTTCCCAAGGCATCGCGTGGGCCGCTTCGTTGCCACGCATGTTTCGTTCGATGGTCCACCACTCGAGGGCTCTCTTGCGAAAGACCCCAGTGGCATTAAGGGTTCGGAGTTCCTCAGGGCAGCCACCCTGAAGGAAGATAAGCTCCATTGAATCAAACCAACTGATCATGGCGGTAACACCGTCCATGCCAGTGAATCCACTAGTTTACAAGCAATGAAATGCTTGAATTGGTAAGATGGTTTGGGGGTATCGGCTTTGGAATCAGCAGATGATTTAGGTGTGGCTTCGGCATGTATGGTGTGGATTTGGCTAACAATATCGGGTATGATCTTAGCCATTTTCCCGGCCATTTGCTCTGAAACGAGCCCAATCAGTTCTTGCTTCGATACCGAGTCCTCATTGTTGGATTCCTTCTTGGAATCTGTCTTTTTGGACTTCTTGAGGCGGTTCAATGAGTTACGAAAAGGAGGCGTCTAGAGGTTATAAACAAGACAAAAGCATGAGACTTGATCGTAATAAAGAAAATAGGTTTTGCATGCATGATTATGAATAAAGTTCACATAAGTTTCACGTACAATTCATGGATTCAACAAGTATAGCATGTATAATCACGTATGAATACGAATGAAGAGTATAAATTTAGTTTGTTCACGAGGATTAGTTTTGTTTTTTATTGCGATAAACGTGCGAGTGTGTAACAGTTCGAAACAAATAAGGTAACAAGTGTAAATCACATAAAAATTGAGATAACATAAAAGATTGGCTCAATAAAACATGAGATTGTTTCGGGTAGAGAAACGTCGACAATTCCAAAGTGAATCGAATATCCTTTCTAATTAGAGAAACATGCTTTGGCCTATAGTTAAAATACTCTCATCGAGAAGCGACCAACGGTATTTCACTCTTCCAGTTACTACGCGTCTCTAATCGATTAGAAAAATGCAACTTTGGCGAGAACGAAAATCAAGGAATGGGACTTAATCGACATGGTGCGGGTTTCACCCCTAACTTGAAGATTTCGTACCCTAAGTGTGGTTGTTTCTTACTAAACGAGGAGCATATTCCGACTCGTTTGCAAGGTCCACTAGAGTATGAAATGGAAGTTCCCATCAAGATGTGGATATCACTCCTAACTTGATGGTATCACTTCGTGAAAATCGAATACGCAAAATGAGGGATTTCACCAAAAATTGTAAGTCATTGGACCTATCTTGGTGCAAATCGCCTCGTTTGCATCATGAGTGTCTTCAAGTGCCAATGTGTATTGTGTAAGAGTGTCTTAGGAAAGACACCATGTATATGTATTAAGACCAAAAGGAAAGAGAAGAAGCAAAGTAGGAAGCATAAAGTTTTAAGCATGAACAAGAATGATTAGATGCGGGTACTTAGAACTATAGACTAGGTCGAACATGGTAATTCTACCTAATTCCCTATAGTTATGGCTCTGATACCAATTCGTCACACCCCAACCGATGGCGGAAACATCGGGATGAGACGAAAACGAGATTGCTCATTGCTCTGTCACACCCCGACCCGCAGCGGAAAAGGTGATCGGGGCATGATTGGGTTATCATCAAAGCTCATAACATTTAGTATAATGTTTCATATTTAATTATTTCAATTTAAAAGAGATCATACAATCATATCAAACAAATACAACATGTTCTATTCATCCTTCTTAACTTCATTATTTTTCTTCTAAGGCAATTTCCTATGTTTTCCTTGCTTCATCCTGTTCACCTGTATCATATGTAAAAATGGTTTTTGGATCAACAAAAAGTTGGCGACTGAACCTTGTTAGAAAACATTTATTATTTATTTCTGGTTGTATTTAATATGGAAAAATTGTGCAATATTCATATATGAACAAACGTAAATAAACATACAATAACAAACAACAACAAACAATAACATACATTAACAAACCAACAACATACAATAACATATCAACTTGCATAAATATATAACATAAATGAAACTGTGCGATCAAGGCTCAATCAAACGGAGCCGATCGTATTGCATGTACTGAAAATGAAAAATGTCTGTGCGATCAAGGCTCAATCAAACGGAGCCGATCGTATGTTGGCACGCCAGGTTCACGCTCATAATGTAATGGGGAACATGCTCAACGCTCATAATGTAATGGGGAGCGGCGGCCTATGAAATTGCATGTACTGAAAATAATAAATTAAATCTAAACAATAATCACACAAACAGTTTACACAGGCAGGATACACATTTATTCATGATATGATGTATGCACAATTTAAATATAATAAATAGTAAGACACATGATACACCCCAAAAACGTGATTTAAACGGGGAATTTGTAGAGATTCACTCACAGTGGGTGCGTTTGGTGAATGATGATGAATGCGCACGAGTTTAGAGGATTGCTTGACGAGGAATAACTAACCTAATTAATAATGAAAAGTAAGGTAAATAAATGGATTTTATTAACAACTTTAATAGAATTTTTTGGATATATTTTTGTGAGTTTTAGGCTATTTTGTAACCTTAAAAATGTTATTTTTAAGTATTTTTAATTGATTTTTAAATAAAATAAAAAAATAAAAATAATAAAAAATGTTGACTTTTTGACCGTTGACTTCTTGACTGTTGACTTGCTGACCGGTTTTATTGTGCAAGTGTATGCGCCGGGTGAGGCTCGAACCCGAGACCTCCCGTTCGCGTGCACGCAGCTCTACCAACTGAGCTACGTGTCTAACCCGAAATATTTCTGTTTTTAATTATATTTATATACTAATTGAGTTAATCCGAAAATCATTTATTTAAAAACGATTTTAATTATCATGCTCGGTGCTCTCCACACGTCTCGAACCCGGGACCTGTGGTTTAGGTTAACACACAGTCCACCGCTGGACTGTGTGTCTAACTTGTTAAATAATCTGATTTTTATTATACATATATACAAACTAAATAATTTCATTTCTGCCTTATATAAAAAGTTTGATATTTGTCCGGACCGGTGCGGTAGTCTGGACTCGAACTCGTGACATGTGATTTAAACATTCACACAGTCACCACTGGACTGTGTGTCTTTCTTGGTTACTATTCCGGTTTTTATTAAACTTAACATCTATAAGCAGTGGATCCGGTTCAGTTAAAAAAAGAACATTTTTATTAAGGCGAGTGTGCGTGGGACAAGAATCGAACTCGAGACGTAAGCGTGTTTATTTGCACACAGTCCACCGCTGGACTGTGTGTCTAACCCGAGATATATCTTGATTTAAATTAAACATATAGACAACTGAACAACTTCATCTTCTTCGTTGGACTTAACCAGAATCGTGTCCGGCTAGTTCGACAATTTAATCAAGTTTCTTTAGGGTGTTGTGGTTAATTACATGTAAGATTAATAAAAAGAATGAGAGATTAAGTGTATGGTATACCGAACAGGGCTCCTCTGTTTCGCCGGCGAAACTCCGATGACAGCAGATTATTCCGGCGACGTGTGTCCTGCGGCAGAGGGTCTTCAGGGAGCTTGAGATGAGTGTGGGTGGCTTCGGTATGAGCTCTGGGTGTTCAGTTGTTAGAGTAGTGCACAGAGGTGAAAGGCTCGGTTTTCTGGCGAGTTGCAGAAGTTCTCCGGCGAGTGAAATTATGTCGGGAAAAAGTGTGATTGTGAGCGAAAAAGCTAACAGAGGTTAGAGGGGGTATTTTTAGGGCAGAACATCGACGAATTTGGTCCGTTTTCCGTCTTGATTCGTCGATTAATGATTTTCTGGCGGTTATAACTTGTGTCGCGGACTGGACATCAGTTATAACCGATGTTGAGGTTAATGTTTACGTTAAGTCATGGGTAACCGACGACGTTTGACGAAACCGTCAGATTTTCCGGCGTCAACGGATTTGGGCGCGTCAGTTGACTGGGTTTGATTTCTGTTTCATTATTTGAATTAATTGTCTGGATATATTACTAAAGAATACAAGTGGCGGAGTGGTTTGATGGATGAGTGTTAAGTCATTGTTTGACCAGTTTGACCCGGCTGACCCGGGTTCGAAACCCGACAGCCTTGTTTGATTTTTAAACCACTATTTTTAATACTTTTTCAAATATAAATTATATATTCCAATATACTTATTAATTATGTATCGTTTAAAAATAATTTGGGCATTAAATACGCCACGAAATTTTTAACTGATTGTTCGGTTAATAAACGGAGCGGGTTTGGTAAATCCGGTTTTTTTTACGGATGTTATAGTATCCTCTACTTTTTAGAAATTTCGTCCCGAAATTTAAGTAGTGGCATATTTGTCTAAAAAGGATGGTGTTTAATTTGACAGTTACATACTTAGAAAAAGAGTAAGAGTTTAAATTTTTGTTTGAGGCGGTAACGTTCCTTGTAAGGGTTAAGTACCCTGCTACAGGAATCGCTTTTTGTTGCCTACGGTAAAGATAAGCGGAGTTGATTCACTAAGTATGATTTCATGCGTAAGAGTTTTGATATGTTTGGAAAGATAAGGTCATATCCTAAAACAAAATTTCTAATACTACAACCTACATGGAACTTCTCATAACCACCTGACAATGCCTCTGATCCTTTGGCAAGAATACTTATATATAGGAAGTACCAGCGGCGTATCCACCATATTCTTGTCAAATTTTCATTGGTTTTATTAGTAAGTTATGATTGGTTCTATGATGTAACTCTAGAACATAAATAAACACCACAACCAATGTACCAAGAAATTACTAAATCCTACATGGAACTTCTCATAACCGCCTGATAATGCCTCTGATCCTTTAGCAAGAATACTTATATATAGGAAGTACCAACGGCGTATCCACCATATTCTTGTCAAATTTTCATTGGTTTTATCAGTAAGTTATGATTGGTTCTATGATGTAACTCTAGAACATAAATAAACACCACAACCAATATCTGAGTCCAAATTCTGATAGTATACATGTTTGAATGATGGCATAATCCAATGATGAGATGATATGAATGCTAAATCAGTGAGTATAACTCATATTTCAATCAAGACAATACTAAATCCTACATGGAACTTCTCATAACCGCCTGATAATGCCTCTGATCCTTTGACAAGAATACTTATATATAGGAAGTACCAGCGGCGTATCCACCATATTCTTGTCAAATTTTCATTGGTTTTATCCGCAAGTTATGATTAGTTCAATGTGACTCTAATACATAAATAAACACAATCAACCAAAACTTGAGTCTCAATTCTGATAGCATACATGTTTGATTTGTGACAGTTCCTCTCTCGTTTGTTGTGATGGAGAGGTTAGTCTATGTAGAAATGGAACACAATCCAATTTCTTTAGATGATGATATGATATGAATGTTAAATCAGTGAATGTAACACAAATTTCAACCAAGACAATACTAAATCCTACATGGAACTTCTCATAACCGCCTGATAATGCCTCTGATCCTTTGACAAGAATACTTATTTATAGGAAGTACCAACGGCGTATCCACCATATTCTTGTCAAATTTTCATTGGTTTTATCCGCAAGTTATGATTAGTTCTATGTGACTCTAATACATACACAACAACCAAAACTTGAGTCTTAATTCTGATAGCATACATGTTTGAATGGTGACAGTACCTCTCTCGTTTGTTATGATGGAGAGGTTAGTCCTTGTGGAAGTGAGACATAGCTCAACTTCTTTAAATGATGAAATTGAAATACGTTGAAATGTATGATGAACAAACTTCAACCAAAACATTACTAAATCCTACATGGAACTTCTCATAACCGCCTGATAATGCCTCTGATCCTTTGACAAGAATACTTATATATAGGAAGTACCAGCGGCGTATCCACCATATTCTTGTCAAATTTTCATTGACTTTATCCGCAAGTTATGATTAGTTCTATGTGACTCTAAAACAAACACAATAACCAAAACTTGATAGTATACATGTTTGATTGATGACAATACCTCTCTCGTTTGTTGTGATGGGGAGGTTAGTCTATGTAGAAATGGAATACAATCCAATTTCTTTAAATGATAAGATGCTATAAATGCTAAATCAGTGAGTACAAAACAATACTAAATTCTACACGGAACTTCTCATAACCGCCAGATAATGCCTCTGATCCTTTGACAAGAATACTTATATATAGGAAGTACCAGCGGCGTATCCACCATATTCTTGTCAAATTTTCATTGACTTTATCCTTAAGTTATGATTGGTTCTATGTGATAAAAACATAAACAAACACAATCAACCAAAGCTTGAGATAACATAAAGAAAAACATAAAACTAAACGATTGGAGTTGAATCTTGATTTTCGGTGAAGGGGACTAGTTGGGTGGTTTCGTTTGGGCCGTCATTATCTTCAGCAGGATTGGCGTTGATGTTGAAAACTCTTCCTCTTGCTGGTGGCCTAGGGATTAGGTTTCCTTGATTTGCTTGGTTAACTGGGTTTGCTTGGGCTTGGGCGTTTATGATGTTAATCAAGCGAGGGCATGCGTTTCTAAGGTGGGTGGGGTCGCCACAATTGAAACAAGTTCGAACATATGGGAACATGGGGTATTGGGGTTGTTGATAGGTTTGGATCATGTTTTGAGTAGGGGGAGAGATTTGGTTTTGAGAGGTGCGGCAAACTTTGCTCAAATGACCATAGCGTCCACAATTCGCACATAGTCGACAAAGTAAGGTAGATGAATGGTGATAAAAACAGGTGTTACATCGAGGGTGGGGTCCAAGGTAAGGTTTCTTATTTGGGTAGGTTGAGTTGGGTGCTATTTGAGTGATTGGGATAGCTTGGAGGGGTACGGCTTGTAAGGCTGGTTGGTTGCATTGGGTGACAGCGAAAAGTTGCTCGTCTCGTTTTCTTTTAGAAATGGGTTGAGAAGGGGATTCGGTTTGGGTGTAGTTTGAAGTTTCAGTCGATGCTTTATCCTTCTTCTTCTCCTCCTTGAAGTCTTTGTTCCGAATGCGGTTCTCGGTGAGCTCTGTAGCTAACTCCATTGCTGCTTCCAAAGTTGCAGGTGTGATACTTATTACAGAGTCTTGAATCTTTGAAGGAAGACCTCGAATGTAGTGCTCGATCAAAAGATAAAGAGGAGTGAACAAGTTGGGAACCATTTGATATAACTCGAGGAATCTTTTGTTGTATGTGGTGTGGTCGCCTTCCTTTTGCTTCAACGAATAGAACTCATCTTCTAATTTCTTGATTTCGCTCCTCGGGCAAAACCGTCTTGTCATGATTTCCTTTAACTCTTCCCAAGTCAAAGTCATAGCATCTTCAATGCCTCGTTTAGCCTTCTCTGTATTCCACCAAGTAAGGGCTATTCCATATAAACGACCGGTAGCATATCGCACTTTGCGATCATCGGGGCAATCGCAATTTAGAAAAGTGTTCTCCATTTCTTCGAACCAATGGAGGAGAGCGGTGACACCTTCAGTCCCTTCGTATTTTGGAGGGTCGCAGGATTTGAAATGCTTGTAGGTGCATTTAGTGGTATTTGGGGAAGGGTTGATAACGTTTTGATTTTCTTGGTTGACAGGATTAGCGGTAAGTGCTTGTTGGACTTGGATTACAATGTTGGGTATTACGGCAGCCATTTGTTGAGTGATTAGGGCAGCCATGCGCTCGCGAGCTTTTCCTGCTCTCATCTTCCTACGGGCGAGGTTAGAAGACATCTACAAGGAATACATATCAAGAGTATGAGTTGGATGTTTTTGGGATTATGGGTCATATTTAGGAATGAACATTTATAAAATAAATATAAAATAATAAATGTACTACATCCATAGGATGTCTTGGGCTTTGCTCGTCATTGGGCCTTGCATGCCGCCATACTTCACCTTCGTAATCATGTGGGCCCCCATGAATACCGGGTTTTTCATATGGTTCGCATGTGTTAGCCTGGTTACGTACACTAAAACCCGGAGAAAATCGAGAAATATGTAACGTATGATATTCGGAATGTGCCCAGGTATGGACACGGTGACACCTCAAAGTGGGGTTAGTTCGAACGACGTTTGGTGTGGCATGCTTTGGCCTAATAGGTCCTTCGTACTCTCATCGTTAGTCCCCAGGTAGGCAAACTGGTCCGTTATATTGGATTTATACGAATGCCAACCTAGACAGGACGTTCCGACTACCGGTACTTGTACCCTTCCAGTTACTACATGCCCGTCGCAGAACTTACTTTGATGAGATTTGAAAATTGCGACAAAATCTTTGAATAACAAAAGTATGAAGATGATTTGAATATATGAACATTGAAATATGTATGATGAATGTGTATGTAAGTATGTATGTTTGATTGTAAGTATAAACAAATATGAAAGAAATAAACATCATGAGTTTGCATGTAACCACATAAACAATTAAAATCTAATCAACTATAGTATAGGCTCTAAGGGTCTAATAACCTATCCTATATCCCTATAGTCAAAAGCTCTGATACCAATCTGTCACACCCCGACCCGCAGCGGAAAAGGTGATCGGGCATGATTGGGTTATCATCAAAGCTCATGACATTTATTATAATGTTTCATATTTAATTATTTCAATTTAAAAGAGATCATACAATCATATCAAACAAATACAACATGTTCTATTCATCCTTCTAAACTTCATTATTTTTCTTCTAAGGCAATTTCCTATGTTTTCCTTGCTTCATCCTGTTCACCTGTATCATATGTAAAAATGGTTTTTGGATCAACAAAAAGTTGGCGAGTGAACCTTGTTAGAAAACATTTATTATTTATTTTTGGTTGTATTTAATATGGAAAAATTGTGCAATATTCATATATGAACAAACGTAAATAATCATACAATAACAAACAACAACAAACAATAACATACATTAACAAACCAACAGCATACAATAACATATCAACTTGCATAAATATATAACATAAATGAAACTGTGCGATCAAGGCTCAATCAAATGGAGCCGATCGTATTGCATGTACTGAAAATGAAAAATGTCTGTGCGATTAAGGCTCAATCAAACGGAGCCGATCGTATGTTGGCACGCCAGGTTCACGCTCATAATGTAATGGGGAACATGCTCAACGCTCATAATGTAATGGGGAGCGGCGGCCTATGAAATTGCAGGTACTGAAAATAATAAATTAAATCTACACAATAATCACACAAACAGTTTACACAGGCAGGATACACATTAATTCATGATATGATGTATGCACAATGATTTAAATATAATAAATAGTAAGACACATGATACACCCCAAAAACATGATTTAAACGGGGAATTTGTAGAGATTCACTCACAGTGGGTGCGTTCGGTGAATGATGATGAATGCGCACGAGTTTAGAGGATTGCTCGACGAGGAATAACTAACCTAATTAATAATGAAAAGTAAGGTAAATAAATGGATTTTATTAACAACTTTAATAGAATTTTTTGGATATATTTTTGTGAGTTTTAGGCTATTTTCTAACCTTAAAAAATGTTATTTTTAAGTATTTTTAAATAAAATAAATAAATAAAAATAATAAAAAATGTTGACTTTTTGACCGTTGACTTGTTGACCGTTGACCTGCTGACCGGTTTTATTGTGCAAGTGTATGCGCCGGGTGAGGCTCGAACCCGAGACCTCCCGTTCGCGTGCACGCAGCTCTACCAACTGAGCTACGTGTCTAACCCGAAATATTTCTGTTTTTAATTATATTTATATACTAATTGAGTTAATCCGAAAATCATTTATTTAAAAACGATTTTAATTATCATGCTCGGTGCTCTCCACAGGTCTTGAACCCGGGACCTGTGGTTTAGGTTAACATACAGTCCACCGCTGGACTGTGTGTCTAACTTGTTAAATAATCTGATTTTTATTATATATATATACAAACTAAATAATTTCATTTCTGCCTTATATAAAAAGTTTGATATTTGTCCGGACCGGTGCGGTAGTCTGGACTCGAACTCGTGACATGTGATTTAAACGTTCACACAGTCCACCACTGGACTGTGTGTCTTTCTTGGTTATTATTCCGGTTTTTATTAAACTTAACATCTATAAGCAGTGGATCCGGTTCAGTTAAAAAAAGAACATTTTTATTAAGGCGAGTGTGCGTGGGACAAGAATCGAACTCGGGACGTAAGCGTGTTTATTTGCACACAGTCCATCGCTGGACTGTGTGTCTAACCCGAGATATATCTTGATTTAAATTAAACATATAGACAACTGAACAACTTCATCTTCTTCGTTGGACTTAACCAGAATCGTGTCTGGCTGGTTCGACAATTTAATCAAGTTTCTTTAGGGTGTTGTGGTTAATTACATGTAAGATTAATAAAAAGAATGAGAGATTAAGTGTATGGTATACCGAACAGGGCTCCTCTGTTTCGCCGGCGAAACTCCGATGACAGCAGATTATTCCGGCGACGTGTGTCCTGCGGCAGAGGGTCTTCAGGGAGCTTGAGATGAGTGTGGGTGGCTTGGGTATGAGCTCTGGGTGTTCAGTTGTTAGAGTAGTGCACAGAGGTGAAAGGCTCGGTTTTCCGGCGAGTTGCAGAAGTTCTCCGGCGAGTGAAATTATGTCGGGAAAAAGTGTGATTGTGAGCGAAAAAGCTAACAGAGGTTAGAGGGGGTATTTATAGGGTAGAACATCGACGAATTTGGTCCGTTTTCCGTCTTGATTCGTCGATTAATGATTTTCCGGCGGTTATAACTTGTGTCGCGGACTGGACATCAGTTATAACCGATGTTGAGGTTAATGTTTACATTAAGTCGTAGGTAACCGACGACGTTTGACGAAACCGTCGGATTTTCCGGCGTCAACGGATTTGGGCGTGTCAGTTGACTGGGTTTGATTTCTGTTTCATTATTTGAATTAATTGTCTGGATATATTACTAAAGAATACAAGTGGCGGAGTGGTTTGATGGATGAGTGTTAAGTCATTGTTTGACCAGTTTGACCCGGCTGACCCGGGTTCGAAACCCGACAGCCTTGTTTGATTTTTAAACCACTATTTTTAATAATTTTTCAAATATAAATTATATATTCCAATATACTTATTAATTATGTATCGTTTAAAAATAATTTGGGCATTAAATACGCCACGAGATTTTTAACTGATTGTTCTGTTAATAAACGGAGCGGGTTTGGTAAATCCGGTTTTTTTTACGGATGTTACAGCTCACAACATTAATAAGTGAAAATAATTAATTATACCATATTTCATTTCATAAAAATTGTCAAATACATCAATGTAACAAAACAAAGAAACAACATAACATTTACAAAGTTATAACAAAATTGATACATCAACATTAAACCTAACGTCTAATTTGTGTGTATCTAGTCCTTGCTATATTGTTTTCATAGCATCATCTCCTTCAACCTGTAACATGTTTTAAAATAATGTCAATGCGAAAGCAAAGGCGAGTACACAAGTTTAGGCATAGCATACGTAAACGAATAAGTTTAAACAATCCTCATGACAACTAAATCTATACAAGAGCAATATCAAGGCATGCAATACTAATAATCAAACCCTTAACGCAATCACGATGTTTTAACATGACCTCACGAATAACACGATGGAGGTGGATGCGTGAATTCCCATAGCGCTAAGCATGTCAAACGAATGCTAGAAATAGTTAATGACTAAAGCATAGCATAACAAATATCAAGACAAGCATCAAGTATAAGATTCAAGTATTCATGTGTATAAGATTGTTTATGCGTTTCATAGAGTTTAAGTGTTCGTGATTTTTGTATATGGAAACATGTTACACCCAAAAAGTTTTTATAAACAAAAGTGGGTCGAGTGTACTCACGGTTTGTTAGACTTTTCTACACTTGACAATCCGTGAAGACGTTGGTTCGAGGATGACGCCGAATTATCCTACAAGAGGAAACGAGGCGTATGAGTATAGAGTTTAAACGAAAGATTAGGAGTACTCGAGCATGATTAAAATAAGTGTGATAAAGCACGAAAGTATTATAACTTAAAATAGTTACTAAGATGTAGCACTCATCAATGACACTATGAAGAATCTGTAAGGATTAAATGTGTTTTCATAGGTTCAAGACCTATTAGAATCGTGACAAGGAACTGCATACATTAGTATTAAAATTATTAACTTGATAGATGACTATTAAATCAATATCAAGGGTTCGGTTTTACGGATTTATAATATAGTCTATCTATATAGTTATTATAATCATGTAGGAGGTGGGAGGATGAACCATCCACTTTGGAACCTCTTAGTATCATGTAAGTCAAGTAGGAGGTGAGAGGATTAACCATCCACTTTGGACCTCATATGATTGTTCACCACTTCACGAGTGACCAAAGGTAACAAGGAGGGTCTTAGAACAAGATTAATAATAGTAAATAATACACTATGCTAGTTAAAACACAAGTGGTGTGTGGACTTTGATTTAGGAGAGCCCTAGCTCACCTAGTTAGTCTCACATAAACAAGTTCAAGTCTTGCACCTCTTATGAACTTTAAAGTTCATTAAAAAAAAAGAATGTTTGTGAGGTTTAAAGCTCATGTATGAATGTCTCAACCTTGTTTTTAAGCCTAACCAACCACAAGGAGTGTTGTAAGCGTTCGGACATAGGTTTGAGATGAGATTAAATCAAGTTTGAATGAGAAATATAAGTTTAGAAAATTTTTGAAAACAAACAGAAAGTTTGTGGACATTTCGGGGCATTTCCAGGTCTGGATTCTCCATGGAGAACCATAGGAATTCAACCCAACGTTTATCCAAGCAAGTAGGAAGAAGAATGAGGTCATTCTGTTGAGTATTGAGTGAGTTATGCTCACTTTTGTGAAGGTTACACAATATGCTCGAATTCTGATGTTACAATTGTTTTTGGAGTGGTTAGAGAGGGATTAGATGGAATTTAGAAAGTGTAAAATGTGTGGAAACACTTGGGTTTTATAGGAGAAGGGTTAGGGTTAGTTAGGTGAGGTTTAGGTGGGTAATTAATGACTTAAAAGTGATTTAAACTAAAAAAATACCAACAACCCGCCCATAAAAGGGCTGTTTGCCCGCTGGTCACGATCAGCTCAGCCGGAAACAGTGGTTAAATCACTTGATGTCCGGGTCCCTTTCAAATATTGGAGTGTGGCGGAGTGGTTAAGGCATGAATATGTGAACCGGAGGTCCCGGGTTCGAAACCCGCGGACCCGGTTTTGGCATTATTATTATTTTTTTGATTAAAAACTAATAAAGTCAGTTTTAAACATGGCATGAATGGTCCCTATAGTTCAAGGTTTCAATAATTACTCTTTAGACCTTGGACTTATTTAAAGAAGATATATGTATTAACATTATATTCTAAATGTTAATATATTTACAAAAAAAAATTAGCATTTTAATTTTTTGTAAAATAACTCAATTAATTTTGTTAACTAATTTAATTAATTAATTTAATTAATTAATTTGAATTAATTAACAAATGAATAGGTAATTATATTTTCGTAACGAATTTAGCTTAACGATTACGAGTTTCACGTTTAAGTCTCGATTACGCATACATACCATGTTTGCAAGTTATCACACGTTTACGATTGAGAGTACCACGAATACGTTTTCATGTTTAAAGTATGAACAAGTATAAGTGTAACATGAGTATGATTAACATAATATGGATAAAATACGAGTTTCTCATTACGATCCAAGTCTCGATTTACAACATTTACAACGAAAGACGAATACAAGATACAACACTTACCAAAAATAGAAGTACGATACAAGGTTTCCAAATATAGAAAGTATAGAAATGCGGGCGTTACACGGATGCCTACCGTTTCATCATACACCACCTCAACATCATCATCATCCAAATCTTCATTACTTTGTTGCCCCATAGTTCTCTTCATTCCAGTATTAAGCGCATTAAAGGGGTTGTGAGTCTGGATTGGACCCTTATTAGCAGGTGAAGATATGTTCCCAACTATTTTCTTGTAATTCAACGGCTTATATCCAAACTTTAGTTTATGATTTTGAACCGGCACCCCACTTTTCCTAACCACTTTCCTATTCATGACTTCAATGTAGCCATCTCCATCTACTATAGGAGTTTTAGGAGGGAGTTTAGATGTAGAAACAACCTGTTTGGGACAAGCTCCACTATCATGTCCAAAAACACCCTAATGAGCACATCTTGGAGGCTTCCACTCATACTCCACCTTAACCTTCTCGGTAACATATTTCTCCCCATCCAAATCAGGAATAGCCATAGATATCACTTCCTTAAACCTGTGTTCAGCTGAAATTTCAATAAGAGCCCTAGCATAGGAACTCCTTCCCCAGTTTTGAGAACACATAGAAGCAGTGTATGAGTCAAGCAACCTAGGAGACCCAATTTTTGAAGCCAACATGCTAAAGCCATCATCGGTATAAGCTGCAAGAGGAACATCATGCAATTTTACCCAAACTGCAGCTTTCTTGATATCTTCCTTTTTAAGGGTAGTAGTAGGAGACCATGTGTTCAGGAAGATAGGCTTGTTGCGGATCAGCCAGGTCCTCCCTTAAGCACATCAAACATACCCTTCTCATCAGCAAACTTGAAAAAAGAAGAAACCATTTGCATTCATCATTGCTTTTTGAAGCCCATATCTCCTCCAGTTCATTCGCACAAAATGCTCCACAACTGGATATGCAACTCTATCCCCTATGAAGTACCCATAGATTGTGAAAGCTAGTTTATCTTGAACGGCTTTCACTGATTCCCTAGGGAGGACCACATCAACATCTTATTGTTTATCCAATGACTCCAAATACCGAAAATTGACCTATTTTTTGGTGTACCAGCTTGTACAGAATCAGCGTATGAACCATGATCCAAATTCACCTTAGAATCAATAGTCGATTTGCTCGCAGATAGGTCCACCTTTTCGGACTGTATTTCCTTAATTCCCAAGACTAGTTTTTCATTTGCAACCGTCCCCCATCGCGGAATTAGAGGAATGCCATCTGTATTCATCACCTTACTAGCAATGCCCTCGAATTTCGTACTAGCATGAAAAGTAACCCTCTTGGTACTTGGTGGACTAGGAGTACCCTCCATTGATCTAAACAAAGCAAATCAGAATAGCCCCTGAAGTTGAGTAATCAGATGCGTCAAAACTTTGAGGCAGCCGTCAAACCCTAGTGTTGATCAAGAATTGCAGCCAATATTGAAACCCTATTTCGTACTTTAAGAACCTAAACAATCAGATTTGTCAAACCCTAATATCACCAAGAAAGAACCCTAATCCTTCCAATTCAGAAACGATGGCCAATCTTTAACACTCTCTCTTGAATAACCCAACCCAAAACGAACCAAGAAACCCAATTAAGAACCGACAACCAAGAAAAACGCAAAAAGAGAAGAAGAAACGTAACCCTAATGTATAAAAACGGATCCCTAGTGTTTATACTGAATTGGAAGTGTAAATCATGAATTAGTAAACCCTAATCACACAATCAATTCCCATAATCATGATAGAATCACGAATTTTTGATCAAAGAATGGAGGGCACCGTTTTTCTTCATAGCTAGAGAGAAAACTAGGGGTACCTTCCCTGTCGATTGATTCATGGCTTTCCACCAGATTGGGGCATCGCCCTTAAAGGATGGTGAAAAATTTCACGTCGTCCTTATGGTATATGTAAAAATACACATACTTTTGTCCCCCGTTTTATCCTTGTTTTACGCTTTTTTTGGCTATAAAACCGAAGTTTCGGCACTTATATTATTTTAGGTTTTGTTACAGGGTTAAAACAATGTACCGGACAAGAAAATGACAAAAAACTGATTTTCCGGCCGTTAACACAAAGATACGAGGATTCTGTTGAGTTCAACACCATTGGCATGGTAGTGCCACCATTGGCACGACTGTCCCAAACTTTGGCATGGCAGTGCCGATCTTGATTCTGCGGCGCACCTCTCGACATGCACACAGTGCACCTTTGCCGGCAGTGCCGACTTGATCTGCAGCGCACTCTCGTACATGCACGGGGTGCCAACTTTGGCACGACAGTGCCAATTTTGAAATATCTGCCCAGATCTGCTGACATCACAAGTTCTCATGAACAGTGCACGGTCGTGCACTTTATTAGCACGGTCGTGCCGATTGAAAAAGTTATAAAAAACAGCAGATGGCATTCTGGTCAAGATCTGGAACTTTTGGGAGCATCTCAGGCGACTTTCTGGGCTCCGGAGACACCGTCTTTTGCTTGGAATCAAGCTCCCATAGTGCCGAGAAGCTCCGTTACCATCCAGGTCTTCAATCTCTTGCTTGTTTATGGTTTGATTCTTGAATCTTTCCATGTTTTTTATTATGTTAAAGCATTTGGTTGATGTATTATGTATTATTGTAGCCCAAGGGCAAAAACACTAGTAATCCTTGCTTCATAAACAACCATTAGTATATTAATCATGTTTGTAATGACACTTAACAACTTTCTATGCTAATCCTTGATGATTAGTTTGCAACCTTGTTTGTTGATGTTGGATTCTTGATTATAGTTAGTTATCTCGGATGATTAGTAGGTGGTTAGTTAGGATATTTGAAAGAAGAAGCTTAATTAATCATGTATTAGTAGACTTTTAACTTGTTAAAATGTTTACACCATGAAACTAGAAATGGGTATTGGTTTAATAAGGGATAACTAATAATAATCAAGAGTGTTTTCCCCCACGGAAGGACCTTAGCGGGTTAGATGGTGTTGTTACGGATTCTTGACATAAGTTATAACTTTGTTAGTAATTTAGGCCAAAATTGCTTTCTTGGTGGATTTGTGTTCAAGATTTGTAAAATGAACTCGGTTGTGATTTAATCTAGGTTATGCTTGTCTCGGTGGTTACATTGTGTTTATCGGTGTCGCTTTCCTTGATTAAGTGAGGTTAGAAAACTCCTAACGGATGACTAGCTTATTTTTAAGGGATTTTCATATACATTCATCAATAGGGCGTTAAAGAACAATTTTAGGTGGTTAAAGTGTGTTTATCGTTTAAACTTTCCGTAGAGTTGTCATGTTAGGATTCCCGAAAGGGATACTAATTGTCTTTGAAAAATAGAAAATTGACCAAGTGACTTAGTGGCATATCCGACTTAATTAACATATTCCGGTTGTTCATAAAGCAAGGCTATATTTATATTCTTCATATTTGGAGTCTATTATTTTTACAAAAAGAAAAAGAACCAAAAATCTTATGTTTTAGTCATTTACTAGTTTAAACACTTAATCAACCTATATTTTCTACCGGTAGAATTATGACAAAGGTTTAGTATTTTGCTTCCGCACGCATCCATGGATCGATACTTGGTTCTTACCGATACTTTACTACATATATGACTGGGTACACTTACCCTTTCGTGTGTGTTTTAATCTTGAAGTATAAATCATTTTTTATAAATTTAAAACCGAATCGTGTGTAGAATTCATTGTAAAAATATGTATATACACGTACACGTCACCTTATCAGCACAACCGCTAATATCCACAACGGTCATTATCTCATCGAGCCATCTCAAGGCATCAATGGCCCCTTTTTCACCATTAAAGTCTCGGGGCTTACGAAAGACAAAGTATTTGTAGGTACAACCGTCCTTAGAAGAACGAGACCTTTTTCGAAGCTCTAGCTTTTTTATTCACTACTCGCATTTGAAGAGTGAACAGAGCTCTCCTTATGAGTTTAAGAATGTGAAATTGATATGGGCTAGGAGCGAGTAGCTCTCGAATCCTTATAATTTGGCTATGAATGCATTCATAGCCTTGCCGACCTTAGCGGCAATCACAGCCTGGAGATCAACTCCCTCGCCACTGTGATTTAAATTCGATATATCATTATCATTATGTTGGCTACTAGGTTCATCAAAGTGAGCCATATTGTATTTTTGGGTAAAGGGTTACCCCGGTGAATTCTATATATAGACAACCGCAAATAAGTACAAGTAGTGGGATGAGTTCCGCACTAGTTCATATATGGGACAGTCCACATATATCTTAACAATGAGACAACTCAACAAAGAAAAACAAATAAAACTAGCCTACCAACTAATCAAGATTACATGATCAATTAAGCAGCCAAACACTTAGAGATAATAAAACCATCAGCCGCCATCATCAAAAATGAAAGTTCCACCCAAGGATACCCAGGTGTACCACAAAGCCATAATCCTATCCATTGGAGACTAGTGTAGAAGAGGTGCTTGCCCCTGGTTTTTCCGGCTTCCGGATGCCTATCGTTTCATCATACACCACCTCAACATCATCATCATCCAAATCTTCGTTACTTTTCTACCCCATAGTTCTCTTCATTCCAGTATTAAGCGCACTAAAGGGGTTGTGAGTCTGGATTGGACCCTTATTAGCAGGTGAAGATATGTTCCTAACCATTTTCTTGTAATTTAACGGCTTATATTCAAACTTTGGTTTATGATTTTGAACCGGAACCCCACTTTTCCTAACCACTTTCCTATTCGTGACTTCAATGTACCCATCCCGATCTACTATAGGAGTTTTAGTAGGGAGTTTAGATGTAGAAACAACCTGTTTGGGACAAGCTCCACTATCATGTCCAAAAACACCCTAATGAGCACATCTTGGAGGCTTCCACTCATACTACACGTTAACCTTCTCCGTTTACGTATTTCTCCCCATCCAAATCAGGAATAGCCATAGATATCACTTCCTTAAACCTGTGTTCAGCTGAAATTTCAATAAGAGCCCTAGCATAGGAACTCCTTCCCCAGTTTTGAGAACACATAGAAGCAGTGTATGAGTCAAGCAACCTAGGAGACCCAATTTTTGAAGCCAACATGCTAAAGCCATCATCGGTATAAGCTGCAAGAGGAACATCATGCAATTTTACCCAAACTGCAGCTTTCTTGATATCTTCCTTTTTAAGGGTAGTAGTAGGAGACCATGTGTTCAGGAAGATAGGCTTGTTGCGGATCAGCCAGGTCCTCCCTTAAGCACATCAAACATACCCTTCTCATCAGCAAACTTGAAAAAAGAAGAAACCATTTGCATTCATCATTGCTTTTTGAAGCCCATATCTCCTCCAGTTCATTCGCACAAAATGCTCCACAACTGGATATGCAACTCTATCCCCTATGAATACCCATAGATTGTGAAAGCTAGTTTATCTTGAACGGCTTTCACTGATTCCCTAGGGAGGACCACATCAACATCTTGTTGTTTATCCAATGACTCCAAATACCGAAAATTGACCTATTTTTTGGTGTACCAGCTTGTACAGAATCAGCGTATGAACCATGATCCAAATTCACCTTAGAATCAATAGCCGATTTGCTTGCAGATAGGTCCACCTTTTCGGACTGTATTTCCTTAATTCCCGAGACTAGTTTTTCATTTGCAACCGTCCCCCATCGCGGAATTAGAGGAATGCCATCTGTATTCATCACCTTACTAGCAATGCCCTCGAATTTCGTACTAGCATGAAAAGTAACCCTCTTGGTACTTGGTGGACTAGGAGTACCCTCCATTGATCTAAACAAAGCAAATCAGAATAGCCCCTGAAGTTGAGTAATCAGATGCGTCAAAACTTTGAGGCAGCCGTCAAACCCTAGTGTTGATCAAGAATTGCAGCCAATATTGTAACCCTATTCGTACTTTAAGAACCTAAACAATCAGATTTGTCAAACCCTAATATCACCAAGAAAGAACCCTAATCCTTCCAATTCAGAAACGATGGCCAATCTTTAACACTCTCTCTTGAATAACCCAACCCAAAACGAACCAAGAAACCCAATTAAGAACTGAGAACCAAGAAAAACGCAAAAAGAGAAGAAGAAAATGTAACCCTAATGTATAAAAACGGATCCCTAGTGTTTATACTAAATTAGAAGTGTAAATCAGGAATTAGTAAACCCTAATCACACAATCAATCCCCATAATCATGATAGAATCACGAATTTTTTATCAAAGAATGGAGGGCACCGTTTTTCTTCATAGCTAGAGAGAAAACTAGGGTTTTTTTTAGTGAGCCATATTGTATACTTGGTACTAAACAACAAAATCGATAATGATTATAGTTAGTCATCGTATTTGACGACTTAACATATAATGTCATGGTATTATTAAACCATATAGGCCTTAAGGTTTGGATATATAAATCTTTCGCCCTTTATGGACTAGTGTGTATAAAGTCACAACTACCAGGCTTTAACATTTCAAATGAATGTTAGATAGAGTATCTAAATGTAACTGGCTTAGGTCTCAGAAGTACCATCAAGGGCAACTAAATTTGGACATAGTAAGTTAGTCATTGGACAGTGGATCATAAAGTCACAACTGTTATTGTCTTGATAACAATTATAGATAGCTCATAGGCTTGTCACGAAGGACATTAAAATATGGCACATTGGCTTGTCACGAAGGACATTAAGATACGGCACATAGGCCTATCACAAGGACATCGAGATATGGCACATAGGCCTGTCACAAAGGACACAAAGGACATTTAAGATATGGCACATAGGCCTATCACAAAGGACATTAAGATATGGCATATAGGCCTGTCACAGAGGACATTTAAGATATGGGACATAGGCCAATCACAAAGGACATTAAGATATATAATCCACGATCTAATTTGATCAAGGGGCTTTAAGGCTTGAACATAGTTCATTGCCTCTGGACAGGGAGTCATAAGACTACAACTGTCGTTGTCATATTTGACGATATAATGTGGCCCGTAGGCAAATCAATTAACATCACATAAGACGTTAAGATAGATGATCATCATATTGATGATATTAGTCATGATCTTACTGATCATATAGACTATGAGGCTTGAGCATAGCTCACCTCCTTGGACAGGGAACCATAAGGTCACAACTGTCATTGCCTTAGTTGACAATATAGCCCGCAGGCAATACATCACTAATGGATGTTAAATCATCGCCCGTAGGCAACACATCACTAATGGATGTTAAAATATGATCATCGCATTGATGATATTAGTCGGGATCAAGTTTGATCACATAGGCTATAAGGCTTGGACGTAGTCCAAATACCTTGGCGGCTTAGTGTGGTTCCTCAAGTCACACTTCCAGGAGTGTTAACGTTACTTGAATGTTAACATAGAATAATTGTCTTAATGGTTAAACGATTTAGCCATGGTTGCATTGACCATAAAGGCTTGAAGGCTTGAACATAGTCCACCACCTCTGAATAGAAGGGATAATCTTCCTTAACTATCATGGTAAAAGGATATTCTTCTTAACTACCAATTATGTTTGCCAATTAATATGAACTTGTCACTTGGCTGGTGTAAACCATTGAGAAGATCTTTTGAAATTTTATAGCAGATCGATAAAGTTCGAATGATCGCTTGAACAAAAGGATGTAATAAATACATATATAATAATAAAATTCTAAAATTTTCCATTAATCAATAGGAAATTACAATAGTGCCTTAAAAAGATTAAATAATTGATTGTCCACGCAGGGACTAAAAGAAATAAATGTCCACGCAGGGACTAAAAGAGATAATGTCCATGTAGGGACTAAAGGAAAGTAACATGTCCATGCAGGGACTTTTGAAAAATTAAATAAAATAAAAGGATTTTAATCATCCTTCTTCCCTCTAACCATCCTGGAGAATTTCTTGAAGAATTTGTTGGCCTTCTTCTCTGTTTTCTCAGTCTGACGCTGAATTTCCTTCATCCGCTCAATGGCCTCATTCATGGCCGCGAGTTGTGGCGGTAGTTGAGGTTGCCGTGGCGGCGCAACCGGATACTGGTACCCATAATTGGGATATCCAGTAGTTGGATAGGGCATAACTAAATAAAGAGGGAAAGGGGAATGGTAAAGTGCATTAAACATAGATGCTTGCACATAAGGGTCATACGATAGCGCAGGAAAATTAAAATCAACAGGCGCTGTTGTTGGACTTAAAGGGTTATATCCAGGCGCATCTGGATAAGTAGGAATTGGGTTATCATAACCCGATGGTGGCGGTTGAACCACAGGTGGTGGTGTAGGATCAACCGTGTGACAAATGACAAATAATCGGTAATTCCGTACAATTTAATCACTATTTTTAGTACATAATCTCATGCATTTAAATGAAATTTAATTTCGCAACAGAGTCGTACATCGTATAACAAATATTAGGACAAGTAAAGCATGCTATAACATATATTGGTTTCTTTTACATCGTGAAACAAACAAAACTACGTCTTAAAAGTGTTGGTAGAAAGTGTTGGGCGCACTATTCACGGTTGCACTATTCATGCCAGCAAACCGCTGAAACAGACGAAAAAATGAAAAACGACATACGAATGACATAACTGAGTTCATATATGTATGAAAACACTAATATGAGAACAAATCTTGCAATATTACATAACTTTCCGGTACAACATTCTAATCACAAAATCGTCCGGCCGACTAAAAATATAACAATTTTAACTCATCCGAACTACTAATTCAGCATTTTCGAGACTATAGAATTATGACAAATGATGACATGCACATTAAAACACTTATAGGATATTAATGGGGTGCCCGAAACATAAGCTTTCGATGCTACGTTGCAACCCCCACAACTTGTCCGTTTTTTAACCGACAAGCTAGTAAATAATATTTCCGACACCAAAACAACCAAACAAAAGACATGGCGAACTAGTTAAGCTTTTTTTGAGATCCAAGATCACTTCATAACATCGTTGGTTGTTGAATAACAACTTATGGAAAACATTCGTCAGTACGAATTAAAAGTGCCGATATTGAACCGACGACTAAACGGAAGCCATTTAAACCATCAAACCACAACTTCTACTAGTCTAGTGAACTAGTTGATGACAATTAGCATCCTACTTCTCTAATTACTCCCTAATGGTGCAAGAAAACCCCTAAGCACCATACTTTATTTAATCACCAAAATATCTAGCAAATTAATACTTTTATAAAATAATTTACAATTTACAAATCACCAACTTTCTCTCACTAAAAATCCACTATCACCAGCATAAACCACCATGAACCACCACTAAACACCACTAATTTTAGCCTTTTACAACCCCTTTCAAGATCATCTAAGCAAGGAGAAAGCATGGAGGATCATTAGGGACTTTCTTTGGAGCTTAATCTTCTATTAAGCTTGTGCAAAGTTGTAAGCCATCATTTACCACTTTTTAAGCTTCTTATTATGTGTAGATTAAAGAAGTACAAGTTGATTATCTTGAGCATTAAGAAAAATCAAACCAAAAACCCTAATCCCAAACATAATAATCCACCAAACATAACTTATTATGTGGATTATGTACATTAGTAATAACTAGTTAGTATAATCTTGTTGATTATGTCAAAATAAGTTGTTTAAAGACTAGATTTATGATGATCTTGTCATTTGTTTAATGTAGTAGCCTACATTATTAATAATCTTGTTATAATATGCTTAAAAATGTGACTTAAACATATATATGTTTAAATCACACAAGATCATCAACTTTAAAGATCATGAGCATTATGTGTATGAACTTTGATTAGTGACTTTTGAGAGATAAGACATGTAATGATCATGAATCAAGACTTGTTAAAGCACTAATAACTTGGTTTTACATAAAACAAGTTTATATGACATTATTTATAACAAGTGTTGTATAAAAGTCTTGGGAATTTTAATAAACTTGAAAAATGTTTAACTTTGAACTCTTGAAAGATTACATAAGTAATGCTCATGAGAAACTTGGAAGGCATAAGTGTGATTAGTGTTGTATATAATCTTTGGTGACACTTGGTAAATTGTGGTAATTTGGAAAATTGATTTGGTGATTTAAATATTTTTTAAACGTGGAAAACACCATAGTTTTTGGGAAACTATGGCGAAATTTTCTAAAAACCTAATCGCGATTAAAAGTGTGATTAACAGAGGATTAACGAGGTTAAACGCTATTAGTGGTCTTAATCGTAATTATGGGAGTCTTGATATAAAGGGTTAAGCCCTAATCATCCAAGAGTTCTTATAAACTCATATGTATACATATATATATATATATACACACAATAAATGGATGAAAATAATAAACATGTGCAAGTATAATTTGTTTGAAAATTATATGTCCTAAATGCTCTCTTTGGTGTATAATACTTGTGTATCATTTGTATGTATTAATATTAGGGGAATACAAACCAAAGTATTAAATACATTATACAAATAAAAATACACAAATACATGCCATGGAAATACTTGAAAGAAAACAAGTAAAAATAACACACATATACATATACACCAATGTCCACGAGATACCAAAGAGGTGCTACAAACGAATAAGCGGACGAGCGAACAAATTGGACGACGGACGAGCCAACGGAAGTATATTCTTAAGAAATAATGTACATTTCAAACCGACACGTAAGACACATAATTTATTCGGTAATTAAAAGAATATATATATCGCCACCGATGACAAATGGACATAGCGTCATCACGAGAAGATTACTACGACATCGGGCGTTTCATGGACACAAGAAATGTATATTAAACGATCACAACGATGTGTCTAAAAATATATATTTTTGACACCGAACTAAAATATATTACCGATAACAAAAATCCGGAAAGTTTAAAAAGTATATAAATTACTAAGTGCCTTATGTAAGTATATGATTATACTTGAAAAACCATACTTAGTAACATATACAAGTGTAAGATTTTCACTAAATGGACTCAAATAATTATGTTGGGCTAAGTCCAATCATACAATTTCTTGGGCTAGGCCCAAACACACAATTTAATGGACTCCTAAAAGCTAAGTGGGCTAGGCCCAATGACAAGATAACATGGGCTAGGCCCAATGACAAGATAACATGGGCGAGGCCAACGACATGGCCTAGGCCCAATGACATGCGTGCTAAGCACGGGGACTAGTGAAGGGTGAGGCCCGTTCACACATAATAAATCCATGATAACAAATATATATTTGTAAAATATATATAAACAAATAATAATCGAACACACAAATCTACCAACACTACAAAAGAAATAAAGTTGTTCAAAGAAAACAAATGAATACATAACAATAATTCAAGATGAACAACTTGTACGAGGTTAAACCAGACCTAAGTGTCTAATAACATTAGTACACTTGTAGGTTATACGCGTACACGAACACTCGCATAGCAATAGTACGACTATACGGAACACAAACTTGTGAGTTCATGTCCCCCCTTTTTCTTTTAAACATTTTCGGTTTTATAACACTCGGGGGAATACATGTTCATGACAAATGGTATGTTAGCTATGGGTTTAGATGATAACATGATCGATGTGCGTAAGTAGGATGATGACAATAGTAACCATTAATCACTTAGTGACCAAGGTACAAAAGGTGTAGATCTATTGAGCTTGAGACATACTCCACTCCTAGTTTGTTAACCGTGGAGTGCTTTTGTGAGCCCTACTATGACAAAGTTGTCTCGGTTTGGTTATTTACATATGGCACATGATGTGAGGGGCTCGCTACCCACTGATAGATCCTTAAACTCCATGAATGCTAATAACATACCCAGATTTCAATATTGGATTACAATATGACATTTTATACGAAAACAATAACTACACGAACTCGCTCAACTTTTGTTGATTTTTCAAACTTACATGTATTTCAGGAAACAAGACATGAGCTGGTGATAGTCTTAGGGAAATGGGAATGACATAACAACGGATGCCACTTTTGAAGGCTTGCCTCTTATATCCCAACCTCGTATGGGTATATAGGAGTCAAAACCTTGACTTACTTCATGACAATAACAAACTTGCTTTTCTGATGTAATAACTTGAATTATGTTTTGGATAACAAACTTGAACGTGTTGAAACTATGTGAACTTGCTTTAGAAAACTTGTAATGCTGGTTGTACTTAATATATGACATGGCATCATTGTTAATTAATATTTGTTTACACGATTGGATGCAATGATTACCTATTAGTCACACGTTTGCGCTTCCGCTACGACCAGGGTGTGACAAACCACAGGTGCAGGGTTTGAGGGTCCACCCATTTGGGGATCCTCAGGAATGGTTAGGTAGGTTGGAGGCAATGGTGGTAGCGATCCCGACTTTGTCCCGCACGCACTGACATACGTGCACCACGCTTTCGCCGTGGTTGTGGTTCAGGTGGTGGTTGTGATTGTTCCACCGGTTCCATTTGAATCTCCTCAGGAGGAGGTGGCGGAGGAGTATTGTGATAGGAAGAGTGTTAACAAACTCGTATTGGTCCCACCATTGTTTATATTCGTCGGGACCTTGGTTTGGTGACCCAGCGTAAGAGTTTGAACCACTGGATAATTCAATGGGGTGTCCATATGACCCCGACAACTGCATCTCCGGATCGGAGTCCTCGTCCATAGCATCTAGTTGATGTAGTGGTTCAGGTCGAATTCATCATAAAATGGTTGGGAATGAGAATGGTGAGAATGATGGGATTGATGAGAATAGTGTGAATGGTGCGAGTGGTGAGAATGGTGAGAATGGTAAGAATGTTGAGAATGTGGGGGTGAATACTCGTGCGAGATTGAATGTCTCGCAGGTTGCCATGGCGATAGAGAATCCCCCGTGTCCAAATATGGATTAGAACTATGCGAATGTGATGGTATTTGCTTTGATGGTCCTCCCCTCATAGGACCTTTGCATTTTCCTCCACGTCCTTGAATTCTGGGCGGCATTTTTCCTGCTCCAAAACAAGTTAATACTAAACAAAAGAATAATAATAAAATAATGAAATAAGTAATCCTAGGTCAAAGTCTAGACTCGGAAGTCTAGGGAATGTGTTACTGTGTCGTTTGAGATCAAACACAAAAGACTAGTGTTGAATTCACTCAAACGTTGGCTCTGATACTAACCTGTCACACCCTATTTTCCACGTAGATCTCGATGGACCCGATGGGGAGTATTGTGATGTAAGATTGAAAACATCATAACCAAACAACACAGAGTAGCACAACGAAAGTTTTGGAGTAAAATTACAATTATAAACCGAAATGTTCAAAGTTCAAAAATATAACACAGACGGTATGTAATAAGATCCATTAGACTTTAGGCACAACTAAAAATATACAAAGATGTTTAACAGACTTTAGGCACAACTAAGGACTTGCAAGATCCCCTATGTCGATACTGAGCAGCTTCCAGCCTATTTACGTGTTGTACTTGTAGCTTGGTCTTTTAAAAATACGTCAGTTTACACTGGTAAATACAAATAACCGATACATTTTGAAAATCTTTCAAAATTGTTTTAAGTGCACATGGCACATTTTTATAAATAACTTGGGACAATTCAAAATGATCTTGTATACAGTTCTACAGGTCTGTCAATACATATGGGGTCTGGTGCAAAAACCGAATAACATGAGTAACCGACACGCCACTTAAACAACTCACAAGGCGTATATAAAATAATTTAGCATTAGCATCTGACGGGTGTATGCCTACACCCCGTGCTTAGGTCGCGGCCATTAGTAACTTAAATGAGTCGAGGATATCCAGGACACGGTCGAGTTAACCCCCAATGTTTAAGTTATCAGACAATACAGATTAAAATGGGTTATGAGATTTAGTTAAATCACAATCCGACAACATGATCCCATACCCGACCAAGCGGTAATAATTCAACGTATCCCAATCTCGTATAGGGAAAATAGGTTAAAAGTATTTACCTGAGCTAGTTCTTCAAAAGATTTAATAACTCAGCCGTTAATCAAATAGATAAGTAAAGGTAGCAATCTACTGGAAGGCTCTAGTCTGGAATGATGATATTAATAACCAATTAGAATGCTAACGGGTCCTATTTAAGTCATAGACTCAGACCGGCTAGTCTAAATAATGAAAACGTCACGATACGCTTGATTAAGCGATGACCGGAATAGAATGTAGTTTAAACCCGACAACTACTAAGGCTTGTAAAATATGGGTAAACATATAACATTCCGGATTTTGAGATAAAAATCATAAGGTTAAACCCGTTTTGCTTAAATTACGTAAACTAGTCACGTAGGCTTAACCGTACGCATATAAGCGACACCAGGTAACCGGATGATTCATATACAAGTTCCATATGCCATTTTACTTTAAACATGTTATAATATCAGTAAGATATCAATATGTATGCCCGTTAAGGTTTTAAAATCAAGTTAAGCCTCACAAGGACGTTTTGGTCATTTTACGACTTATAAAAGGAGCTTGCAAGTAAATTGATGTCATGGTCATAAACATTCTAGAAAAATAGTTAATTTATGATGTTATATCAGTAAGGTATCAAATATATGTGTGGTTTATACTTTAGGACCAAACTATGCACCATAAGGGCATTTTGGTCATTTCACACATAATTTTGATAGCTTATTAGGATTCTAAGTTTAGATCATGTACCTACTGTAAAACAAATATTTAAAAATAAGTTTTATAATCAGTAGGTAGCAAGTCTTGATGGTTAGATATGGTTTTAAATCATACTATGCGTCGAAATGGCGATAAAGTCGCTAAATGACGATTTAAGCGATGTTTAATGAAAACTGATGTTATAATTAGGTTTGTATAATGAAGATATGTTATTTAATATAACATATCAGTAGGTAAAATGGTTTTATACAAAATCCATGATTAAAACTCATTTAGATGCCGTAAGGGCATTATCGTCATTTAAGGACTTCATACAAGGACTTGTATGTAAACTTAGTTTGCAATCTGAATTAATATCCCAATTAATCTTACTTATTATCTACATCAGCAGGTAAAGAGTTTTGATATTAGTATATAATTCATTTGCATGCTTATTTATATATATAACCTCATTTTTAAACAAAAGGGCATTTTAGTCAACATAAGGCATAATAATAGAACTTGCAATATAAACTTGGATTACTATATGACCATGTAATATAACTCCAGAGGGTTATACAAGAATACAATATGGTCATAATACAACTTAGATTCAGTAGCTAAAGTTGCTAATTCTGGTTAGTATCGAAAGTCAACGCAGAAGTCAAACTTCACAACTTTTGGTTGTGAACCGACCTTAAACCTGGGATTGACGAGCCAAACATGTTTACACATGTTATAATAATCATTACAAGTTGTTTAAGTGTTAAAAAATATTTTATAACACCTACATTATCAAATTATGATTATTTTCAAAACTGACCCGTTTAACTTTTTAATTAATAATAAGTTGACTCGTCAATTGACCAAGCAAACGTGATTCTTAGGAGGTGCCCTCTTGAGGGAATAACACCTACCTAATTACGATCACGTAGACATGTTCGTTATGAACAATGGCTGGACCATAATGGTCTTAACCAAAAGTCAAAGTGTTATTATGATAACGCTTGACTTTTGGCTTAAAAGCCTATAAAATGAAAAGAGTAAAGTTGGAACACTTACAAGTGGTCCAAAGAAAGATTATAACTCAGTGGGATGCTCGGATGTCCAGGAACTTCCAAGAGAGCAATAGAGAAGAAGAAATGAGAAAGGTGCAAGAATGAAGGTTGCGCCCATGGGCTATTTATACTTGAGGAGCTTGAAGGAGGTGATCACAGGTGTTAAGGGAAGTTAGGAGAGGCCTACATGTGTCCTAGGACGTGGCATTGCAGTCAAACAAGCCCCTAGTTTTGAAATGAATGGGTTTTGGAGCTTTGTGTGGCCTCCAAGCCAATATTCCGTGTCAGACAACCTCTGGCGGGGCGCAAGAGACAAAGCGATGTCTCTCGCGGCCGGCGAGAGACCATCAGAAGTTTCAATATTTGTTATTTTTAGCCCCTGGACTTCCAAGCTTGCGTATAACGTTATAATTAGCACAATAAGCCCTCTTTGGCCAATATTACCCAAGAGTAACACTCCTGGTTCATTAAAAAGTCACTCAGAGGTAAGAATTTATATGTTGATGCTTTTAACCGTTCGTTAAACAAACTTTCCGATAATTACACAAACAGCTTCTCACGTCCAACAAGTGGCTCTATTGAGAATACGAACACCGTGTAAGGTCATTCAGAGGCTGAGTTTCAGCATGTTGACACTTTTAGTCCTTCCGCATCCATAGTTTTCAATTTAGGCAAAAACAGTCCCTCCTAGCCAACTTTAGGCACAATTAGGTTTAGGGACACGTGTCAGTACATTATTGGACAAGATTTTACGAGGTGTTACATTAGCATTCGCGAGATTCCTATAGATTGAAGTAAAGATATAATTGAAGCGTGGTCGAACAATTATTTCTGATTTTTTACAACAAATTCAGATTATTTCTGTGCTCTTCTAATTCGATTTTTTCTATGTTTTTTCTTGATCTTTGTCGTAGTTAGTTTGATCGTGTTTCAACTTATATACGTTCAAAGTTTTTAAAAGCATATATATGCTTTGATTTTGTATACAGTATGGAGATTTCAAACTGTATGTCAAAATCTGATTGTTTTAGCCATAACTTCATATATGAATAAATAAAATCATATACAAGAAAAAAAAAACACTTTAGTCATTGTATGTTAATGTATAATACTAGCTGTTATTTGTTATTAAACTTTATAATGTGAAAAAACAATTTTTTTGAGTTCTAACGTTTCATATTTATCCCCTGTATTTTCTTTCTTTAGATTAAGATAAAAAAAAAACTGATATCTCACTTGGTTATTTTTTCAAATATTACACATAGTATAACATGAATTTCAAGTAGTTTCACATAGCATAAACATGATTTTCACATAGTGTAACATGAATAACGAAGGCACCGTAAATTTAATTTGTTCACGAGAGATTATCATTATTTTTTTTAGGTTGCGAAGATAATGTGCATCGTGTCTCCAAGCTTGAAATGAAAGTAACGCTCAAATATAAAACACATTAAAATTGAGATAGCATAAAAGAGATTTAACGTAAAACATGAATTGTCACGGAACGTAACATAAGACTATTCCAAAGTAAATCGAAGTCCTTTTCGAATTAAGGGAACGTGCTTTGGCCTAATAGACATATAGTCTCATCGAGAAGCAACTAATGATATGTGTATCCTTCCAGTTACTACACGTACTTAATCAATTGGGAAAATCGAAACTTTGGCGAGATCGAAAATCAAAGAGTGGGACTAGTTAACAAGATGCAAGTTTCACCTCTAGCTTGATAACATCGTACCCTAACATGGTTAGTACTTATCAAAAGATAAGGGTCCACTAGAATATTATGGAAATTTCCTTCAAGGTTTAGATATCACTCCTAACTTGAGGGTAAATTTCGTGTAAAATTCAAAGTATAGCTGAGTGAAAGTCATCACCAAATGTGGGAATCACCCCTATTTTGGATGAGTCGTTTCGATTGTGTTATAAGAGTGACTTTAAAGCCTCCAAGTGTGTATCGTGTTAGCCTTAGGAAAGGCATGTATGTTTTAAGAGGCCAAAGAAAAATAGAGAAAAGCAAGTAAGATAGAAGGGAATTTGTCTTAAATAGCCCATAGTGAGAAAGGCTCCTAAACTATAGACTAGGCAAAGCATTCCTACTTTTCCTAATTCCCTATAGTTATGGCTCTGATACCAATCTGTCACACCTCAACCGATGGCGGAAACATCGGGATGAGACGAACAAATCGTTCATAACATCATAACAGTAAAGTGACAATATGATTAAATTCAATTTCATAGATAACTAAGAATTCAAATACAATGTTTTAAATAAAATAAAACAAACATAACAATTGTTTAATAAAATGTGTTTCTAAAGCTCGTCCTAACTTGAAATCTTCACATCTTGACTATCATCCTGCAACATATATTAAAATACAATCAACAAAAAAATGTTGGTGAGTATACAAGTTTGATACATAGCATAATAGAATAAAAAGTTTCAATACTCAAATCCACCATGAATGATATGATACAAGTTTCTAATTTGCTGAAAAGATGTCACTATATGATCAAACCCTAGTTTACAACGCAAAGTGCCTTTTCCCAAAGTCTAACGGGAGGGTGTTTAACTTAACAATACCCCAAGTCTCAAGGGCGGTGTGTTACTCCTATAGCATATGCATAGTACCATAATTGTTAAGGTGGGCTCATATAGACAGACATAAGAAGTTTACATAGCATACGAGATTAACAAGCATCAAGTTGTTTCATGTTTAAATATGGATAGAATGTGAATAAATAAGTTTCAAGTGTCACGTGTTTTTATATAGAATACATGTTACACCCAAAGTGTTTAAAACGAAAATGGGATCGACTATACTCACCTTAGGTTGCGTAAAGTTTATTAGAAACGAGTAAAGATGATAGATCAAACGAAAGTGTTTAACCTAGAATAAGATAGGGAATCCATTATTATTTCTGAATTACATTGGAGTTGTTTATGAATTTAAATTGGGTGGTAAAGGTTTTAGGATTCGCTTAATTATTCGCTCCGGCAGTGATAGGTCTCCGGCGCAGTGAGAGAGAGAGGGAGAGATGAGTGACGTGAGTTGTGCGGAATGAGAGGGTGAAGGAGTTTGGCTATTTATAAGTGTACCGCGAACGAATCGAGTCGCGTTCAAGAGATGGGTTCGTGATTGGAGTATCCAAGGGAACTTATTGATTGAATTCGAACAAAATGGAAACACGGATGGGATTGAAATCCCGATAATTCAGAAGGTGCGAAAAAAGGAAACAATCGTTGTCAAGGTTCTGTTTGGTGGTAAACTTGAAAGTGTTTAAACTTAATTAACATATATATATATATATATATATATATATATATATATATATATATATATATATATATATATTATATATATTAAATGTTTCCATATTTAAACGAATGTGGCTTAATAGCCGAACGGTTTGATGCGTGCTTTGTTACAGGTTAGGCCGCGGGTTTGATTTCCGGCCCATCGTTTTTGTTTTCTTTTTGCTGCAATTAATAGTTTGTAAAATAACACTTTTGGTCCCTTTACTTGTTAACTTATAGTCTAACCAAGTTAACTATTAACTTAAATAACTTAAGATCTTAACTAAAATAACCTAACTAAGATAAGCTTTATTTAAATAAATCTAATCAACTATTTATAGTTTATTAATTAATTTAGTAAATTATTAAATAAATAAAGGAATAAATAAATGACTTATTTTTAATAAATGCATTTAAATTATAATTAATTATATGGTTAAATAAATAATAAATAAAGAAAATACGGGGCGTCACAGATTCATCGCAAATGGTACAATATTCTTCCTCGTAATCATCCTCTATGTAGTAGCGAATGCGATCTTCTGAGTGATAATCCATTAAATTGGAAGATACCCAGTAGATTACAGAGCCTCGGGATCAGAAAACAAAATTTGATACTGTAACAAAGGTTCACCATGGCCCCGTGTTGAGCAAACACGGCCCGTGGTCAGTTCTGTATCTGGGCACTGAGTTTTGTTTACCGGATAAATGCAGCACGGGGGCGTGTCCAGCGGGCAGTTTTGAAAAAGTTTTGTAAAAATGATTAGGCCGTTGATTTTAAGCTTTCTTAAAATCCTTGTGTCCCCGGCAACGCCGCCAAAAACTTGGTGCGTGTCAAGCGTGATATGATTTTATTAACATTTTAAGTCATTTTTACGCATTAGTCAAGTTTTAAATTTATAAAAATGATATTGTACCAACACTAAACACACACTAGAGCAAATGCACCCATGCGAGCGTAGTATAGTGTTGGTAAGATACCGAGGTCGTCCAAGGACACAAGAGCTTTTTATACCGGTTTAGCGTCAAGGTCTAATCGATACAAATTTTTTATAAAAGTTTTGAAAGGTAAAAATAAACATAAAAATGAAAAGATAAATAAAAATGAAATACAAATAGACAAGATAGAATCACTTGGATCAACTCCTCTTTTATGTACCCTTTAATGATTTTCGCACTTTCGGACTTTTTAAGAGATTCTCTTGGTTATAGTAGTAGGCCTCTCTTTTGAAGGTGACGTTACCCTCGGCCAAGTGGTTTGAGTCAGCATGGATACAATCCCAAGAAGCCTGAATATTAAAAGACAATTAAGTAAGTTATTAATGCGAAAAGTGGTAGGCCATTCTTTTGAAGGTGACGTTATCCTCGGCCAAGTGGTTTGAGTCAGCAAGGATACAATCCCAAGAGGCCGGTTTAATGTATTAATAGTAGTTTACATATGAGGGGTTCAAGCTATTCGCACCCTCGCCATTCAATACCATAGGGCATTGAAGGAGGTCCTAGTAAGCTTGAACCAAGTCCTCGTAGGATCTATACATTGAACGAGACAAGAACTTTACCAAACCACCCTTCTAACCCCCTTCCAATTAGTTAACGCGATTTATATAGACCGTAAAGACACGAATGAGCAAATCAATGACATCATGAAGACATGGTTAGGAAAATTCACTTTCAACATAAGAAACTAGTTATTAAAGTCATTAATACATTCCCAATTAAAAAGTAGCTGAAAGATTAAAAATCAAAAGTAATACATAAAAGATTTGTCTTCACCAAGGGATGTAAGAGATTAGCCAAGCATGGCCTTTGTTTGACAAGAACTCTTACGATCAATCTTGGATCCCGAGACTACTACACACTCTAAAGATGGAAGATGGATGATGGTGGTGGGTGTTGGTGTAGTGGTGATGGAGTGATGGCAAAGTGAGAGATAAGTGATTTGCCAAGGGATGCCTTTGAAGGAAACCAAGCATCCCTATTTGTAGTCAGAATAGAGCCCCGACCACGGCCCCGTGTCCACTGGGCACGTCCCGTGGCCACCTTCTTCTCTTCCATCATTTAATGCAGCTGTCAGCAGAGGAGCCCACATGCCCCTGTGTCTTCTGGGCATAGCGCCGTGGTCAACTCTTTACTGTACTCTGAAGATTCTACAAATCTTAGCGTTGACCACGCCCCGTGCTTGGCTGGACACGGCCCTGTGGTAGCCTGAAATCTGCATTTTGTCTTTTCTGCAGGTCTTGTAGAGTGACCACGACCCATGTCTGCTGGACACGGCCCCGTTGTCATCTTCTGTTTCTCTTGTTTTTGTTCTTTGGATGCTGGTGAGCGGTCGGGCATGTCACGTTATCCTTTCCTTTTCTACTTTGTGTTGGCTTTAGCCGCTAATTTGCTTCTTTTAGTATTTTAAGCTCATTTGGTCCTGTGAATTAAAAAGGAACAAAGAAACGTGCTTTTTCCAACATTATTACTGAAAAAGGGTTGGTTTTACACCTCGTTTGATGTAATTTATATGTTGCATTTTGTACACATCAATCCTCATTGTTACCCGGCCCTCCACCGCTTCCTTTAAGCAGCTCACGACCAACCACATCTTATTTTGAAGCTGGTCCTAGAACGACTAACCTGCCGTTGTACCCAAGCCCTTATGCTTTTTGGGAGGCCAAGCCCAACAACTTTTCCCTTGTTTACCTCCCAACCCATTACAACCGGTGCACCTATAGGGCATGAAACCACTCTCGATCAACTCTGGCAGTCACCAGCTTCAAGTTTTCCCCCTCCTGTTGCCACTTCGTGGGAACAAGCCATGGCCACCCTGCTTTTGACTCGAGGTGCGGTCATGAGCACTTCCATGGGAATACCCTATAGTGTCATCAGAAAGCCTTCAAGGCTTTAACCTCATGCCCCAGTTGATGACACAAATGATGGCACAATTCCTTTGGAAACACTTCATTAATCAAGTGTTAGCCACTCACCAGGAACCATAAACAGCAACCCGACATCAAGGATAGAGGAAAATCTCACCAAGCCTTACAAGCCCAACAGCTTGTCTTGCTTCTCCCAACAAATTGCCGATTACGAGTTTCAAACTTGGATAAAGATGCCATCACACATAAGAACCTATGGCGGTACTGATGATCCTGAATGTTTTGGTCAAAAATCAATCAAAGGATAATGTAACCAAATCTGATTTTGTGAGGTAGTGTGTTTTAATTATGAATAAGTGTGTGAATAATGAATGAAATGTAAATGACAATGAACAAAAGGATTTATACGAGGAAAAATCCCTGATCTTTTAGAAGATCTCCGGCATAAAAAACCTCGGGTGATGGAAACTACCGATCACCAACTATATTGAGTAAATAAGCTAGAATTCAATACAACTTTGGAAGATAATGAGCTCAATACAATGGAATCTAGTGTTAGTTTTGTGAATGGTTTGAATGTTGCGAGAGAGAGTGTGTTCGTATTAGTGATATGTTCTGCCTAAAATGAGCCTCATTATCCCCTTATAAAATTGGAAATAACCAGATAACAAACAATCCGAAAAATGTGCAACTATCCCATGTCCTCCATAACAGCTATGGCTTCACATGCACGTGCCTAATTCCCAGCATATTCCACGAGATTCTAGCTTGACCAAGTCCCACTCGTTCACGACCTGCATATAAACATTAGCAACATAACAGAACAATTGTTAAATGGCATAAATAAAGAAAAGGATCCTTGATCCTCAGACTACCTGCACTATCTATTAAGGATAAGTGATCCAGGCCCGGTCTCAGGATAAATGATCCAGACTCAATAAAATTTAGCCCCTAACAATTGCCCCCAAATAGACGAATTAGATGTAAACCAGATTGGCCATATTTCCCTTGAGTGCGGACTAGCCGTTGTGCATGTAACTAGCCGTTGCAACTCCTGACGTCACTAATGAGATATGCTACAACAATCATCACACTATATAGGGAGAAGATAAGATCGAGTATTCATTTAAAGATCAGAGAATCCCCCTTTTTAATCTTCATTCCAGAACCAAGTCAGGTATCCCTCTTCTTTCTTAAACCTTTTTGTATTTTCTGAAATTCTCTATCTCCCCTTCTCCGATTATGGCTAAGATGTCTACCCGATCCTCTCCCGGTAAGAGCCCGGAGAAGGATAACGAACCCGAGAGCCAGAACCTGTTATCAAATCCTTCCTCGGAGTTGTGCAAGTTCACTGATCCAGAGATTAAGAATATCTTCCCCTGTTTTCTGTCTGAAATAGTTTTCTGGCCGTTTGACTCTTCCATGAAGAGCGACGCCGTTTCGTCCACTTGGGTTTGCTTTCCGGCCCTGCCATTTATCATCGGCTACACATTTCCTTTCCCTGGCCTTACCCAACGGTTTTTCACCCTCACAAGCATCAGCTACAACCAAGCAATGCCTATGCTTGGAGGGTTTTGTATATTCTTGAACAGATCATTAGTAAAGAAGGGATTGATTTCAACTTGTCAGAGCTTTCCTATCTTTACAGCCTAGTCACCCATGGTTCCCACCGCTTCTTGCTTAAAGCCAAAATGGTTCCACTCAGAATGGTTCCACCTGGAAGACTCAGTTCTTCTTCGTGCGAAGGGATTCTATTCCTCTAGGGAATATGTTACCCAAAAAGTAGATCCTGAAGGGTAGGATATAGGATCCTCAGAAAACTGTTGTAGAAGACTAACTTATTTTGCTAACTTGTTTTCCTTTCTATATGCAGTGACTAATTTTGCCTGTCTTGCCAATTCACCGGGAACTGAAGAGAAGGTTGCTGCATTTTGGGCCCTTGACTCATCGATCAGAACATTTAAGCCAAGAACAAAGGATTCAGAAGCCAACATTTCCACCTCCTACACAATGTCAAGTAAGTATCTGTACATTCGTGATAGATATAATTTGTATTGAAAATTTTGTGCAAAAAGGAAGACTTATCTTTTCCATTGATGATGTAGGCGCTCAGAGATCCACCAGCAAGTCGGCCACCAAGTTTGGCCTAGAAGATGTTGATAGCATCATCTCCCCTCGTTCCATCAAGAAGAAGTTGGTTAAAGGCCCAAGATTTCTGGAACCAAAGGCCATCACCACCGGGGCTAAGGTTGGGTCAAAAAGGAAGAAGCCTATGGAGGCTGAGGAAGATGAGCTCCAAGCTGAAAGGATGATCCATGGCTTCATTGTTGCGGTAAGGATCCTTGATCCAGTTCTGTTATTGTCATCTTTAGTGAAGGATCCTTGATTCTAATTATGCACGTTATCCATTGCAGAGGCTCGATCGCTTGAAGGCCCACAAGGGTAAGAGCATGGCTGAACTTGAAGATAACCTGGCTGATCTCTGGTAGCTGTCGCCAAGGCTGGATAAGGAAAACAAGCTCCTGGAGAAGAAGATCTAGGAGGCAGACATGCAAGCTGACAGGGCGGAGATGAAGGCAATAGAAGAAGCCATGATCTGTGTTGCTCGAGCTATTCTCAAGGCTAGGATCAAAATTGTCAAAGAGGCAATGGATCCTGCCTTCGATCGGTCTTCATGGGACTTGGCTGGATGGGAGCAGAGACTCCAAGAGCTTGGTGATGAAGAGGAGCCAGAGCCGGTACAGATGTTGGAGGCTGGATCAAGTGGGGCCAAGGTGATTGAGGTTGCTGGAGGTGAAGCAGGTGGTAGTGCAGCTGATGGTGATGCTGCTGTGGTGGGCAATGAAGGATAATATAGACGAGGCCTGAGCCCACTTTTTTAGGATTAATGGTTTTTGTGTTTTGAACAATTTATGGTTTGTAACTCTAAACAGTAGTTTCTTTAGGTTAAGGATCACTGATCCTTTAGACAATAGGGGATGGCAAAGGTGGATGGGTCCTTATGTTTGTGGAGGATGAAGACTTTGACGCCTCTCACTTTTATTTTCCTGCATCTTATGAACAATTAGTATGGACACCCTTTATCAAACAAGTGGAAGGGCCACATTTTGCTGGTAGAAACTTGGGTTGATGATTTTAACAACCTTTTAATAGGGTTTTAATAAAGATAACAACCTTTTAACTACATCTTGTGTTGTATTTTTATTTCTTAAGTATTGCTCTGATATGTTTATGTTTATTATTAGCTTTGTTTTACTAAACTTAGAGAATTTTGGACTTAAAAAAACACACCAATTCTCTATCATATCAACTCTGGAAATGATATGTTTATGTTTATTATAAGCTTTGTTTTACTAAACTTAGAGAATTTTGGACTTGTAAAAAACACACCAATTCTCTATCATATCAACTCTGGAAAACATGAGAAGTTATATGATCAAGGATCATATATCCTTAATTGAAAGGTCTAGGGTGTAAATCAGTGTGATAAATAAAGATGTAAATAAAGATAAGGAACACATACCGAAGAATCCAACTTAGGATTCTATATCCTTAAGACTTACAATTGCATAAACAGACCATAGAAATCAGATAAGGTTTAAGGATTCAGGATCCTTGTTGGCAAACCTTTAGAGCTTCAAAAACCTGTAAAAAAACAACTTGGGACTAAGCCAAATGTTTTGGGGACAAATCCATTATAACTAGGGATAAAGATGGGCATATCTGGTTCCTTTTTATACCCGGATTCGGTTCCGAACCGTACCAGGTTCCTGATTGAGAGGGAATGGAACCGGTTCTTGTTGGAATCGGTTCTGGTTCGTACCCGGGTTTTCAGCATTAAACTACAACCAAGTGTAAACGGTTTCGGGTAGAGTGGAACCGAGTGTAACCGGAACCGGTTCTGGTGGGTTGTTTTCGGGTTTTGCCGAGACCGAACTCAAAGAGATGGGAGAAGAGTGAAATAACTCGTCGGAGAAATTTTCCGGCCAAAAGCAAGAGAGGCGGAGGTATGTTGGAAGCTTTTGACCATATATGAGTTATTAAAGTGAGAGAAGAGCATAATCTTGCCGATGACTCACCTTGTTCTGCTTTGATATGAAGAACACTTCAATTGTTATGTAAATAGGATCGAGTCTTATTAGTTTATTATATGAAGAAGACAAAAACCATGTTTAGAAAACTCAATAAGAAGACAAGAAAACGTAAAATATAAATAATCAGAAAAAGAACTTTTGACTTTTTTGTTGGTGGTGAAAAGTTGATTGCCTTGTCTTATCAACTGTTGATCCTATCTATCTTTTTTAGTAATCAAGAAGTTAAAAGAAAAGAACACAATGGATATTGGGTTATAATACTGAAATACTTATAATAACATTGCTTTGAGAACCGGTTTCAGGTTAGAACCGGGTAAGAATCGATTTTATTTGTAAAATGTGGAACCATGTAGGAATCAACGGGTTTTTTAAACCCGGAACCGGTTCTTCTATACATCAGGTAAGAACTGAAACCGGTTCCAGGTCAGTTCTACCGGGTCGGGTTTGGAACCGGTTATTATGCCCATCTCTAACTAGGGACACACCCACATAAAGTGGGGACAAGCCCACTTAAGTGACATGAAAATGTCAGAACCTTAGCTAACGTGAAAACGTTATAAACCTTGGGATAACGGATGTAATACATCTAAATCAGTCTCTAATGGTTATCGAGGACTGATTTGCTAGTCCCTAGTCACATACAGATACCTAGTCCTAGATAATGGTTTAGTAACTGAACATGAGTCTCCATTGTGCGGCCTCAATAGGAACTAACATTTAGTCTCAAATACATATTAATCAATTATAAATGCATCCCTTGCTACCAATTCATTTCAGTCCCCGATTTACTTTTTCTATGAGTGAAAATCAGTCTTTGATACTACGATATTTCAGTCTCTGACAGATTTATTAAGAACTAAAAATCAGTTTTTTCAACCATGTTTATTTTGTCCCTAATATGTTTCATTAGGTTAGCAATTCATGTTTATCATTCCCTAATAATATGTTTTAAAGAGCGAAAATTAGTCTCTGACGCCACATTATTTCAGTTCTTGATATGTTTATTTTATGACTAAATATAATCTAATATTTAGTCATTTTAGTCCTGGTTATGTTTTTTAAAGACTGAAATCAATAACTAAGCATTGAAAACCGATATTTCAATCACAAAATATTCACAAATAATATATTAAAAAAAAACATATATATGTATATATATTATATATATATAAAAACAACCAAGTATATTCTACAAATCAGCCATCGAAAAAAAAGAGTAAACTTCCGTTTTGCTCCTTATGGTTTGGTCGCTTTAACTGTTTTGCCCCAAACATTTAAAAATAGTCATTTTCCTCCAATAGTTTGCTATGGTTTTTCCATTTTGCTCCCCGCCTCTAACTCCATCCAAATTGTCTGTTTTTCCATTTTGCTCCCCGCAGGGAGCAAAATGGAAAAACTAGCAAACTATTGGAGGAAAATTGCTATTTCTAAAGGTTTGGGGCAAAGCCATTAAAGTGACCAAACCACAGGGAGCAAAACAAAAGTTTACTCAAAAAAAATATATACGATGTTACAAAATCACCTAAAATAATATACAAACACTTCCATAAAAAAAACATTCAATAACTAATGTAGAATAACCCAAGACGAGCATTTTGTGTGCTTTTCTACCTACATAAAAGATAGATAAGCAATATGATTATTTGATTAGCAAAAGAAAAAAAAACCTAATACTACATAATTCGAAAAAACAGAAGCACTGAACTACAAAATGTCTCAAGTTATAACTTAATCAATATAAAATCCAGAAAAGATAATGCATATATGTGTTGGGCCTTGAATTTAGGCTAAAGGGTATGAGGAGGGTCATCTCCAAAGGGATGGGCCCGTCACGTAGGATGCCACATCACCATCCTTTGGAGGATGACACTCCTAGCAAAATGAGGAGGTGGAGGGATGAACCTACCCCACCTAAAATTAAATATTTTGTTTATTTTATGTTTTTTGTTACCTAATTTAAAAAAAAGATTTTTAAATTAAATATTTTATTAAATTAAAAAATAAAAAGCATTACACTGATAAAAAAAATTACACAGTTTGCGAAAAACATCTCTCCTTCCTCCGAAGACGAGGACCACCAAGAATTCATTGTGAGTGAATTTTTTTTTAAGTTGGATATAAAAAGAGAGTATTTTGGGTTGAAAGTGGAAAGAAAATGGTGAAAAGTGGTATAAAATAGGGGAGATAGTGTGTATTTAAATTTGAAAAAATAATTTTTTTTAAATCGACCGTTACCAACGTTCAAATATCGATCCACGTGCAAAAATGGAACGGCATGGGCGGCAAGAATGGGCCGGGTGTGCCGCGGCCGGGCAAGGGGGCGGTGTGGGGTCCGGCGCCGGGCATTGCCGGGCATGAGCCGGCCCCCATACCGGTTGGTCTTAAAATACTAAACTAGAATATGAAAATGGAACATGATGCTTCAAATAACTAGAAGCTAATACTATATTTTTTTTTAAAACATAAGCAAAATGTTTCAAGTTATGATATTTATTTACATCCACATGACCTTGTGCAATGTTGTAGAAGGCGTTAGGCGCTACTCGGGCGGTGAGGTAGCTTCTAAGGATTAATAGGGATTAATCGGAATGAGATTTTCTACATGTATTTTTTCAAAATTATATATATATACACAATAATATAAAAATAATACTTCAAAATTCACATAAATACTTCAAGTTTCAACGACATGTCATAAGTGTATGACTGATTAACTTCATTTCTGTAAGGATATGTCCCTAAAGTCATAAGTGTATTAACTATTTAACTACAATTACATTTCTATAGTCTTATACAACTGACTGAGAGAGGTAGATGAGACTTGAGAGTATACTTTATACGACTGACTGACTGAGAGAGGTACCTTGGAGATATGAGATGAGAGTATGAGACTGAGAGAGACTATGAAACTGAGAGAGAGAATGCGGCTGAGAGAGACTGAGAGAGTATGCGGCTGAGCTGGTGTTCTGCGGCGGAACTGGTGGTCTGCGGCGGACCTGGTGGTGAGCGGCGGAGCCTGTGGTGACTGGTGGTGGTGTGCGACGAAGGGGAGAAGAAGGGGAGCTTCAGTCTTCAAGCATGTCGGCTGTAATGAAGCAGGGACTTGTTTAGGACTATAGGTCGTAGAAGAATTGGACTTGTTTGGGCTCAAATTCATGTTGGGCCGATTTTCACCGATTTTCATCGATTTTGACCGATGTTGACCGATTTTGACCGAGTTTGACCAGGACCGATTTTTTGAGCCGACTAGACCAATTTTAGGCGATGACTTCCCGATTACCGATTAATCGCCGATTAATCGTACGCCTAGACCGATTTCTGCAACATTGACCTTGTGTCAACAAAAACTAATTCACAAATAAAAATAAGTGGATTTGTATCATAATATATTCATATAAGGCAGAGTGTGAATGGTTGGAATTAATTAAGAATACAAGTCATACAGATTCTTGCCATTACATCATCCATGAATGATGAAACAAGACCATGACATTAAGTGAAATATAAAAAAATTACAAAAGAAATTCATAGGTGTTTGCTACTACCCTTTTTCTGAATGCATACATGGATTTACACGTTTCACTTCGATTCCTATCATACTCTAATCAAGACACTCGAGTAAAGAATTCCAATGCTTGGAGCATGTCCCATGGCAACACTCAAGGCACGTTGTGATTTTAGAAAACATAAATGAATTTGGAGGTGATGTGGTAAATGATAATGATCATCAATGTTGTAGAAGGCGCTAGGCGCTAGTCGGGCGGTGAGGTACCGCCTAGGGATTAATCAGAATTAATAGGGATTAATCGTATTGGACTTTTATATGTAATTTTACATTTTTTATAAATATGTAGTTGACTTTATACTTTTTATATATAATTTCACAAGTTTAGGAACCATTTGTAAACTAGTGAAAGATAGAGGAGGCAAAATATCAAAATACCCAAACCCAATATAACCTAATTATACCCACACACGTTCATAAGCGCCTCTTCCTTATCTTTATGTTTTCATCAGAGACACAACAAGAAAACTTATACTCTATAACCAAATTCGCTTCTTCTAGTTTGTTAATTCTTCAATGTTGTTCGATTTTGCACAATGGAGACAAGTGCAGATCAGATTTAGGTTCTAGTCAAGGTAAAATCTCGTTCTAATTTGATTGTATTGCTCCGATATCAACTCATTTAGATCCGGTTTTGACCTCATATATAATGGACTAGGCCCGATTTAAAGCGATTTTTGACCAACTTTTACGTGTTTGACCGATTTTGACCATTACTGCCTAATTTGGCCAATTTGGCAATTTCTGGGCGATGGACCTCCGATGACCGCCTAGGCGCCGATTAATCGGCCGCCTAGGCCGATTTCTGCAACACTGATGATCATAAGTAGAAAAATAAAAAATACAACAAAAATTTGCCTGAGCATTCAATAAAAATGATAGAATTAACAACATTGTGCTTAAACCAAACTGAACTGAGTCAAGCTAATGAGCCTAGCTAAACCGAGCCAATCCGGATCGTTACAAACTGAACCGAGCTTGACTCGCTTTCTAACCGAGCCGAGCCATATCAAGCGAGCTTTTTCCAAGCTAAATCCGAACGAGCTCCTATCCACGACCTTTTTGGACAACCCTATCATAATAGAGAGAAAAAAACAATTAATGTCTTACCATAAGTTTAAAAAAATTAGTTGATGATTCGAAATCAACTCAGCCTTTCAAAATAATCGAGTAACCACTCTTGGTCCAAAACGATATACAGAATGAAACTTAAAATCTCCCGACATGTAGTTTTATGCACTGTTTCTACTAGCTTACGATCCATAGAGTACTGTAACATATTAGCATCCAATCCATATTTAAAAGAAATCTCTATAAGATAACAACCTTTTTCAAGTAAACAAACATTATTAATTAAATAGTACAACTCAATCCATGAAGATGGTGCCAGACATAACCCATATACTAATATAGAAAATGAAAGGGGCAAAAATGTAACATCCGTAAAAAACCGGGTTAACCAAACCCGCTTCATTTATTAACCAAACATCGAGTTAAAAATTTCGTTGCGAATTTAATGCTCAAATTAATTTTAAACGATACATAATTAATAATTATATTAGAATATAAAATTTATAATTGAAAATTCATTAAAAATAATGGAATAAAAATATTATGCTGATGCCGGGTTTCGAACCCGGGTCAGCCGGGAACCACAAAGACTTAACTCACACTTGCCCAACCACTCCGCCACTTGTGCCTTTTGATGATATATTAAATCAATTAATTCAAATAGCAAAAACTCGTTTTCAAAACCCAGTTACACAGCGCGCCCAAATCCACTGACGCCGGAAAATCCGACGATTTCGCCAATCATCGTCGGTTACCTTTGACTTAACGTAAGTATTAACAACGACATCGGTTATAACCGATGTCCAGTCCGCGACATTAGTCATAACCGCCGGAAAATTTTGACCAACGAATCAAGACGGTAATCAGACCAAATTCGTCGATGTTCTTCCCTATAAATACACCCTCTAACCTCTGATAACCTTTTCGCTCACAATCACACCAATTCTCGACGTAATTTCACTCGCCGGAAAATCTCTGCAAGTCGCCGGAAAACCGAGATTTCATCTACACGGTAAATACCTCGACTTTTTCTGTTTCAATCCGTTGTTAGAATGTTACTAACTTCAATCCAACCATCATAATCTATTTCAGACGACGTTGCCGGATTTTCTGTTTTCGCCGGAAAACTTCTGAAAGCTCCAGAATCTCGCTGTTTGCCGGTATGATCATTCAAACCTACTGATAATCGTTACTCAGTAGTTCAATTTCACATCTAATCCCTCCAAACTGTTAATTGATCATAACAGCCGAAGGTCACCAAAACAGAGCCGACGAGCTTCGCCGGATTTCTGAAGAAGACAATCTGTTCGGTACAATCAATCCCCAAACCTTTTCTGTTCAATACATTACGATTGCTCATAATGTTCGTTAACCGAATTAAACAAGAAACAGTTAGTTAACCGATGTCTGGGTTTTGAACGAAGAAGACGAAGTCGTGTATGTTATAAGATTAATTAAAATCGGTATTATAAACGGGTTAGACACACAGTCCAACGGTGGACTGTGTGCAAACAATATGCAAACGTCCCGAGTTCGATCCTTGACACACGCACATTCGCTGTAATAAAATGTCTTTTTTTTAAAACTGAACCGGATCCACCACAGTAAGATGTTAAGTATAATAAAAACTAGAATATTTACCAAGTTAGACACACAGTCCAGCGGTGGACTGTGTGCCAAACTAAACCACAGGTCCCGGGTTCGAGACCTGTGGCGAGCACCGAGTCGATACATTAAATCCTTTTTAAAATAAATGATTTTCGGATTAACTTAATTAGTGTATAAATATAATTAAAAACAGAAATATTTCGGGTCAGACACGTAGCTCAGTTGGTAGAGCTGCGTGCACGCGTACGGGAGGTCTCGGGTTCGAGTCCTGCCCGGCACATACATACACACAATAGAACTGGTCAAACAGTTAACAGTCACAGTCAAACAGTCAACGCTTATGATCAACGATCAAAAGTCAACATTTTTTATTATTATTTTTATTTATTTATTTAAATTAAAAATCAATTAAAAATACTTAAAAATAACATTTTTAAAGTTAGAAAATAGCCTTAAACTCACAAAAATATATCCAAAAATCCTATTAAAATTGTTAATAAAATCCAATTATTTACCTTACTTTTTCGTTATTAATTAGGTTAGTCTTTCCTCGTCGATCAATCCTCTAAACTCGTGCGCATTCAACATCATCAAACGAACACACCCAATGTGAGTGAATCTCTACAAATTCCCCGTTTTAATCACGTTTTTGGGGTGTATCATGTGTTTTATTATTTATTACTTTTAAACTATTGTGCACCCATCATATTCATGATTAAATGTATATACAACATGTATCATCTGTTTGTATGATTATTGTTTAGATTAAATTATCATTTTCAGTACATACATTATCATAGGCCGCCGCTCCCCATTACCTATGAGCGTTGAGCTGTTCCCCATTACCTATGAGCGTGAACCAGGCGTTGCCAACATACGATCGGCTCCGTTTGATTGAGCCTTGATCGCACATACATTTCATCATAGGCCGTCTGCTCCCCATTACCTATGAGCGTGAGCCGTTCCCCATTACCTATGAGCGTGAACGAGACGTTGCCAACATTTACATTGTCATTCATATTACATATTCATGCAAGGTGGTTTGTTATTGTATGCTATTGGTTTGTTATTGTATGCTATTTGTTTGTTATTGTATGTTTTATTTACGTTTGTTCACATATGATTATTGCACAATTTTTCCATATTAAATACAACAAGAAATAAATAATAAATGTTTTCTAACAAGGTTCACTCGCCAACTTTTGTTGATCCAAAAACCATTTTTACACATGATACAGGTGGACAGGATGAAGCAAGGAACACATAGGAAAGTGCCTTAGAAGAAAAATAATGAAGTTTAGAAAGATGTATAAAACATGTTGTATTTGTGTGATTTGATTGTATGATCTCCTTTAAATTGTAATAATAAATATGAAACATTATAATAAATGTCATGAGCTTTGATGAAAACCCAATCATGCCCTGATCACCTTTTTCCGCTGCGGGTCGGAGTGTGACAAAAAACATCATAGTTAGATATAGATTGTTCATATCATATTTTACCTTCCATTAGTAAAAAAAGAGTCCAATTCAGGTGAACACATATACTTTCAAAGCTTTGATTTTCAACACCACTAATACCTTCTATATGTTTCTCTACATTGATGTGATTTTCTTCCAAATTAGACATTCTGTTCTCACACAATATTAGAGAAAACCAATTCATATAGACGAACAAGTTCAAACTCATATATATTAAATGTGCAAACCGTTAGTGAACAACATTGGCGGAGAATGATGGCATTTATCAACCTCTTCTCATCAGGGTTTGTCTGAACAAATATGACATACAATTATGCCCAAACCGAGATTAATAAGCATAGCTAAACACACACAGTGTTTAATACACAATACAGATACTTACGAGTCAGCCAAATGATCTCTCTACACCCATAGTTAATTTCGAACAAAGAAAGGGTTTACCTACGATTTGGATTAAACTCGAACCCACCGACGGCTAAGATCGCTTAAGATTTTTGTGGATCACCAGGGAACACTCAACCGATTGAACGGTGGTTGAATTTCATGGGATAATTGACCTCCACTAGGAATCTCCTCTCCATTTCATTCTCTCAATAGTTCAGTTAACACGTAGAGGTGTAAAGACCAAATATGAAAAGGAATATAGAACAGAGATTTAGGAGCAGGAAGACAAGGGGATAAAATAAAAGGGAGAATGAAATTTTGGATGGTAAATGGGCGGGAATAAAAGGGAGAATGAAATTTTGGATAGTAAATGGGTGGGAATTAAAAATCTATTTTCAAATAATAATAATAATAATAGTAATAATAGTTTTAGTTATGACTATTATTTTTAATAATTAAATTCTAGAAACAAGCCGAGCTACTCGAAAATGGCTTTAAAAAAGCTTGAATCGAGACGAGTTCAAACAAACTCAAGCCCGAGCCCAAAAATAAACTTCTTTAGTAAACGTGCATGAGCTTCAATAATTCAAGTTGGCTCGCGAGTCTAAATAGCCCATTATTTTTATATTTTTTAACTAACATATTAAATGTATGTTTACCTAATAATAATTATCATATATAAAATTAGAAAAAATATCCAAGTTATATATATTATGTTATATATATATAATAAACGAGCCTTGCTCGAACTCGAGTCTCATCAGGCTCTTGTCTTGTTTGCATCCCTATATACAAGAACAAGTCAAATTACATCATAAGGATTATAATGAGTCATAATGTGTCATTATAATGCATAAAGGTTCTAATCAACCATTATTGATCCTACATGACAATTAATGACCGTAATTGGTTGTACTTAACCATCAATAACCCTAACTATCTATCAACGAACCCAAACGATCATCAATGACGCTAATCGACCATTATTGACCCCAATTAACCAATAATGCCCTTACCAGTAATGAATGACCCTAATTAACCATCAACAACCCTAATTGGATATTAGTGACTCTACTTGATCATGAGTGACCCCAATTAACGATCTAAGGTCGTTATACACCAATAATGACTTTGATTGATCATCGTTGACCCTATATGACTATCATCGAGCATATATAACCTTACTTTATCATCAACCTCTAATATGTTTTCTCAAAATGGTAGAACACGAGTTGATTGTCGGAGACTAAATATCAATCCCTATTATTTTAAATTACAAAACAATTTGGAGACTAATTATCAATCCTTAAGTCGACCTATTTTGGGAACATAAGTTCCAATCTCTATATTAGAGACCAACAATTAGTCATTGATATCATCTGCAGTTGATAAACTGATATATTTCCCTGAAATGATAGAATATATGTCGATTATTGAAGACTAAATATTAGTCCCCAATTCTTATATCAACAAACTATCCGGGGACTAAACATGAGTCTTGAATAAGGTCCCTTACAAGACTTATGAGAATGGTTTTCAACCTCCAATACTTTCCTTCAAAATGAGTCTTGAATAAGGTCCCTTACAAGACTTAAGAGAATGGTTTTCAACCTCAATACTTTCCTTCAAATGGTAGAAACTACGCCATATAGATTGATACTGAAAATCAGTCCTTAATCCTTTCATATTTAAAAGGCTTTCAAAACTGAAAATATATCCCTTATTCGATTTGTATTGAGGATATTAACAACTGGTTTTCAGTCTCTAATATGTTTCATACGTATCAGAGACTGGATATAAGTCGCCCATACATACGTGTTAATTTTCATCACAAATTCTCACACCCAATTTCCCGGTGGGCCAGAGGGGTATAATCGTGATGGTTGGATAATGTGACAACCTGGAAATTTCTCATACTTTTGCGTACTGTTGTTAACTATGTCCTTGTGCATGGCACTTGGGAATCTTTGTGCATGGCACTTGGGAACTTCTCATAACTTCGCGTACCATCATAAACGAACTAACTCTTTGTGCGTGGCACTCTAAACATGTACGCTACATTCTAAACCGCGTTTACTCAATTTTCGGGACGAAAATTCTTTCAACATGGGGATAATGTGACATCCCGGGTTTTTCGGACAACTTAAACGTAATACTTGTCGAGTGAATTATATGCTAAGTATTAAACGTGTACGAGTTAATGAATACGTGATGTGTGAGTGTGTGATTGTTTTAGTTATAAAATAATTATGGTAAATATGTACACGAACCGAACCGAACCGCGACACGAACCAAACCTTAAACTCAAATTATTCAGCCGCAAGATCAAACACAAACCGAACTCCTTGTGACTCTAGGAAACCTTAAACTCAAACTATGCGGCCACAAGATCAAACCCAAACCAAACCAACCCAAGTCCTTGGCCGCGAGATCAAGCCCAAACCGCAAACTCATTGTGTGCAACCCAAGTCCTCGGCCACGAGCTCAAACCAAAACCGTAATCCTTATCTCTTTGCGCCTATATATACTAGCCATGCATGATTCATTCAAAAACACAAAACCCTAAAAGAAAAACTGCCGTCGGCAGCCTTACTCGCGTCCCTTTTTATCGCGAACAGCTTCTTTCCTTCATCATCTCGATCTGATCAGCCTTGTTCACTTTCTCGGTCGCTAACAGCTTGTTGCTTTCAGTCCCTTTCAGTCTCGGTCGCAAAAGCTTTTCCTTTTCTTTTCTTCCGGTCGCAGCAGCAGCCCTCGCCATCTTCATCCTCGGTCGCAAGCAATCTTTGATCACCGGTCCCTTATCTTACTCACGGTTCGTTTACCTTGTCATTAAAAGATTAGAATTTGTCATATGCTACAAGATAATATTCGGATACATGTGTTTTGATTGTGTTGTGTCGGATTGTTAATGCTAGATTAAGAGTTGGATGTTTGTTTAAAAATCTGAAATCATAGGCTATGTTTTGTTTATAAAAACTAGAGGTATGAATTAGGGTTGCATGGATGTGATATTGGTATTGATCTATGATTAGAAATCGGTTCTTGATCGCCTAGGTTAATCATATGAACGGTTTATGCGAGTTTATGGTAACAATATGCTGAAATAGTTTGCTGAGTAATAGTTACAGCCGACTTCATCTGTCTGTAACTCGGTCATTAGTTGTCGAAAAACAGATTTTCTGATGTCTAGAACGTAGAGATTTTAATAACGAATCTAATGGCGCTGGATTCATATTTTTCTGAAGTCGTTTGATATTTTTAAAGGGCCAAATAAGTTCAGTAACTAAAGCTGTGAAAATCCTGAAATTTTGTTAGTTGTTTTTCGAGTTGGATTTTATAATCAGTAGGGAGTCGAGTCATGAATTTTGTACAGCAACTAGGTATGGAAATTTCCGGGCAAACTCCAACTGGAATTTTGTTAATTGGACGATTAGTGATTTTTAAATAAATTCTTCCGTAGACTGCAGTCAGAAAGCGACAAATCTGACAGCAGCCTAGTATATTAATATTTATGGTTAAATGGTAAAGATTTAGGACTTGGAAAATTTATATAAATTTCTATAGTATAAATGGCACCTGCTGTAAAAATATTGGAATTTTTGGAACGTTGGAACTATTTTATAAAAATCCTAGAAAACAGCTGAATTATGAGTGTTAAGCTGAAATTTGATAACTTGTGATTGTGTGCACCAAATGGTTGCATGGATTGGATTATGTTCATGATAAGTTGTTTTGATTACTATGATCATATGAGGATACTTGCATGCATGTTTGAGTGTTAGGTATTTTGTTGTGTGTATCACTTTGTGCGTAAATTACGTGTAGAATTTGTATTGGTGTGTTCACACACTGACTTGAAATCAATTGGTTTGTTAGGACACAATTAGCGGTCCCATCCTTACAACTTCTTTGCTACACTAACCGAGCAAATAAAGGTGAGTTCACGGCCCATAACTTTATCCGGTTTTTAAACAACAGGGGGAGAAACATGTATACACTCTCAAACTCAATCTCTTTACGTTATACGAATTTAACGTCACATAACTATTCGGTAACTAAGTTAATGTTAATGTAATGTTATGGTCACTAAGCAGCTATATCACTTAAGTCCTCGTCAATCTCTCGGATCGTTAGTATTGGGTTTAATAGCGGGGGAGTTATAAGTAGTACTACTGGGCCCGACAAGCCCCATCCGAGCTAGTCGCGCTAGCCGACCGGGTATGGTCAACGGGTGAATAATTCGGCCTAACTTCGCCATGGTCAGTGATAGGCCTGGCAACACGGAGGCACAACAGTCAGCTTCGATCGCGAACACTTACGTGACATAACTTTAGGCTAGCTACCTATATATGTTAACATTGAACTTAATTACGAATCAACTATATTATTCCGGGTTTGGAATAATGGAAACAACAACTATATTATCCCGAGTTGAGGATAATGGAAACAACAACTTATTATTCCGGGTTTGGAATAATGGAAACAACAACTATATTATCCCGGGTTGAGGATAATGGAAACAACAACTTATTATTCCGGGTTTGGAATAATGGAACCAACATCATTATTATTCCGGGTTGGGAATAATGGACTAAGTCGTTATCCCGGGTTAGGGATAACGGAGGAAACAAACTCATAACCGAACAAACGAATTTATGAAAACCTGTGAACTCACTCATCTTTAATGTTGACACTTGTTTCTTTACATGTTTCTCAGGACGCTAGGAGCTCTAGGTGCACTCACATGCATTGAACAAGACATCTTTTATCGAGTCTTATTTACAAATATTGTTTTGGGTTTTTCATTTGTTTTGGCGTTTGTGTTGGCGCCCGCTTCACTATTTATTTTATGCTTCCGCTCAACCACTTAAACTAATGCTTCCGCTAAACTCTAGTAACTAACTAAGACAATATAAAATCTACGACAATTGGTTAATCAAATGATTTTTTGGAAAACGTATTATTAAATCATATAGAGTCGTTCGACGTACTAGTGTTTCAGATTCTGGTTTGTTCACACGCCTCGCGGTAAAACTCCACAAGTGGAAATTGAGGGTGTGACAGATTGGTATAGAGCCACTAGCTATAGAGAACCAGGTTTGCACTAGAAGTAGACCTAAACTATAGCTGATTTCACGACACTAGACTTAGTTTGGCACCGAACTATTATATCTTGTTATGCGATGTACCACAACTGTGTTATGTGGATTATAAGAAATGAAAACAACTCGTAACTAACTACACGACCTAACAGGCAATGTCATCATCATCATCGTCATCATCATCCGACAAACTTACGCCACCAAGAGCGCTAGGAAAGGCACCTATGGTGGAACCCTTACCATCTTATGGCGTGGAGACACGCTCAGCTGCGAGGAAAAGGCTCGCTCTGGGGGAGGAGTCGTCATCACGCCCAACCATTGCTGTGCCGATTGAACCGGTTAACCCTGTAGAAGTAGGAATTGACCTACTTAGAATCATGATACATAAACAACAAAAACAGTTAGAAAGAATGCAGGAAACCATCCTAGCACAAGGATGGATGATCCGACAACTGACAGGTAAAACCGACTCGCTCGAGGAAGAGCAACATACGAGTAAGATAACTCGTAACACCTTAGCCAGAGATCTGCGTGCTGAGCAGATAAGAGCCGACTGGCTCGAGGACAGAGTCCTGGAAAATAGTTGGAACATACAGGAGCTACAGCAAAATCAAGCACCTGCACCAGCACCGGCCCCTCCAGTGCCGGTAGAGGAGGATCCGGAAGAGGGTCCAGAGGAGGATCCGGAGGAGGACCCAGCTGTAGAAGCTGGAAATGCCGCGCAGGAGAACGGCAACGATAGCGAATTGGAGAATGGAGACGTAGAAGACTGACACGTCTCGCTTATCTTATTTACTTTCCTTCAGTCTATTTATATTCTACTTAGATCTAAAATGGCAACTGGACGTCGCGGAAATCTCAACATGCGCAATGATCCAAGAACACGTGAATGCTGCTCTGGCAGGTGTTCAAAACCCACCAGCAGCAGGAGGGGTCTTAACCCCTACAAGATGTTCCTCGATACGAAACCGAGCAATTTCACGGGTGCAGAAGGACCCATAGGACTGGTCCGTTGGATCGAAAAGTCCGAATCAGTGTTCGAAATGTGCAACTGTCTAGAGGCCAACAAGGTCAAATATGCAGCCTCAACATTGGAAGATGGGGCACTGACATGGTGGAATGCACAAGTCCAAACGCGTGGACTCATTGCTGCCAATGTAATGGACTGGGCCGAGTTCATGGCCCTAATCAAAGAGGAGTACTGTCCACGAGACAGAGTGCAACAGTTGGAGCAAGCCTTATGGAACCACAAGATGGTAGGATCTGAAATCGAAGCTTACACCGCAAAACATCATGACTTGGTATTTCTATGTCCCGATCTGGCCAACACTGTGGAGAAAAGACTCGAGTTCTATCTCGGGGGTCTGGTTCCGGAGATTCAGGGTATGGTAATGGCTAATAACCCTGCAACTGAACATCAAGCAATCCGATTGGCTCACAAACTCACCGATAAGGCGGTGGAACAAAAGAAGTTGCAAGAACGGGGTACAACTGAAGTTGCCCCTGATAACAAAAGAAAGTTTGAAGACTCGTCTGCTCGACAGTCTTCGTCATCTCAGCCGCAACCGGGGAACCAGAAACGGTTCAATCATTACAACAGCCACCGGGGTCACCAAAATCAACCCGCCAACAACAACAACAACCAGAACGCAAGCGGCTATGCAGGTCGAAAGCCGCAGTGCAACCGCTGTAATCTTCATCATAACGGCCCTTGTGCCGGAAATCGCTGCCAACGATGTGGCAAGATGGGACATGCGGCAAAGGATTGTCGTGGGGAAATCATGTCCCGACAGAACCAAAATCAACCCCAAGGCCCACAACAGGGTGTTAACCGGGGATGCTATCAGCGTGGTAGCACTGCCCATTTCAAAAGAGATTGCCCACAGCTGCGTAACAACAACAATAACAACAACAACAATGGAAATAGTGGCACAGGAGGTGCCAAGGGTCGCGCATTTACATTGGGCCGCGGAGAGGCCAGAAACGACTCGAACGTGGTCACCGGTAAGTTTCCCCTTAATGAACATTTTGCTACTGTGCTTTTTGATACGGGTGCGGATAGGAGCTTTATATCTGAGTCTTTTAGGAAGAACCTAAAACTCACGCCTAAACCATTAGAGACCCCTTATGTTATAGAATTAGCCGATGGTAATCCTATAGATGTGACCCATATAGTATCCGACTGTCAACTCAAACTCGCGGGCCACACTTTTACCATTGATCTGATGACAACTACCCTGGGTAGTTTTGACGTGGTAGTCGGAATGGACTGGCTATCCGACGTCCGGGCTGAAGTTCTCTGCTTCAAAAAAAAAAATCTATCCGTATTCCGCTCTCGAACAACGAAATCTTGACGGTACAAGGCGATAAGGCAAGCGCCGTCACCAACATCATCTCTTACATGCAAGCGCAGAAGTATCTTCGGAGGAAGAACTCCTTCGCTTTACTCGCACTGAATACCGAACAGCCTAAGGACGAGAAACGTATAGAAGACATCCCTGTCGTCCGTGATTTTTCCGATGTATTCCCAGAGGAATTACCTGGTCTTCCACCCCATCGACAATTGGAGTTTGAAATCGAATTGGCGAACCATGCAACTCCTATCGCCAAGGCTCCATACCGCCTAGCTCCAGCCGAGCTGCAGGAGCTGTCTACCCAACTTCATGAGCTATTAGAAAAAGGGTTTATCCGACCAAGCGTTTCGCCATGGGGAGCTCCAGTCCTTTTTGTCAAGAAGAAGGACGGGACTTTCCGCATGTGCATCGACTATAGGGAACTCAACAAGGTTACTGTCAAGAACCGATACCCGTTACCTCGCATCGACGATCTCTTCGACCAACTTCAAGGGTCAAGTTACTACTCCAAGATTGATTTACGGTCTGGTTACCATCAGCTACGCGTCAGGGAGGAGGATATCGCTAAGACGGCATTTCGTACTCGGTATGGCCATTATGAGTTCTTGGTCATGCCCTTCGGTCTCACCAACGCGCCCGCGGTGTTCATGGACCTCATGAACCGCGTGTGTAAACCATACCTCGACAAGTTTGTCATTGTGTTCATCGATGACATACTCATCTACTCCAAAAGTGAAGAAGAACATGCTGAACACCTATGATTACTGCTAGGATTACTTCAACAGGAAAAGCTATATGCCAAGCTTTCGAAGTGTGATTTCTGGATTCGGGAAGTTCAGTTTCTCGGGCATATCGTGAATGAAAAGGGTATCCACGTAGACCCTGCCAAGATTGAAGCCATCAAAAACTGGGAAGCACCCAAGACACCGACGGAGATCCGCCAATTTTTGGGATTGGCTGGTTACTACAGACGTTTCATCGAGGGATTTTCAAAGATCGCACAACCGCTTACTACCCTCACCCAGAAAGGTATCAAGTATGCTTGGGGTGACAAGCAAGAAGCAGCATTTCAATTGCTGAAGCAGAAACTTTGCAGTGCACCCATTCTGTCCTTGCCGGAAGGGACAGATGACTTTGTGGTATATTGTGATGCTTCCATTCAGGGATTGGGATGCGTACTCATGCAACGCGATAAGGTCATCGCGTATGCGTCGCGACAACTGAAGGTTCACGAGAAAAACTACACGACGCATGACCTGGAATTGGGAGCAGTAGTGTTTGCACTTAAGATTTGGAGACACTACCTCTATGGAACGAAGTGCACAATCTTTACGGACCACAAGAGCCTCCAACACATCTTCGATCAGAAGGAGTTGAACATGCGACAGCGTCGCTGGGTCGAACTCTTGAACGATTATGAGTGTGCCATTCGGTATCACCCGGGTAAAGCTAACGTGGTAGCTGATGCCCTCAGTAGGAAGGAACACTTGAAACCACGTCGTGTACGAGCATTACAACTCACTATTCATTCGGGGCTACCCGAACAAATACGCGACGCCCAGTTAGAAGCAGTTAAGGAGGAAAACATCAAGGCCGAATCGGTGGGAAAAATGGAACGCGATTGGGAAGTAAAACCCAATGGAGCCCGGTATTTCATGAATCGCATATGGGTACCTCTCCACGGAAACCTCAGAGAGCTAGTCATGGATGAAGCTCACAAATCCCGATACTCTGTCCATCCGGGTTCGGATAAGATGTATCAAGACCTTAAAGCTGCGTATTGGTGGCCCAACATGAAAGCCGATATAGCCATCTACGTGAGCAAGTGTTTGACTTGTGCAAAAGTCAAGGTAGAGTATCAAAAGCCATGGGGGCTACTCCAACAACCTGAGATCCCAGTGTGGAAATGGGATCAGATCTCAATGGATTTCATCACCAAACTCCCGCGAACTTTGGGTGGTTGCGATACCATCTGGGTAATTGTGGATCGTTTAACTAAGTCCGCACACTTCCTAGCTATTAACGAAACAGATAAGATGGAGAAGTTGACTCGCATCTACATTAAGGAAGTAGTTTCTCGGCACGGAGTACCAACATCCATCATCTCAGACAGAGATGCTCGCTTCACGTCCAACTTCTGGCAGTCACTCCAGAAAGCGTTGGGAACACGCTTGGATATGAGCACAGCCTATCACCCTCAGACTGATGGTCAAAGCGAAAGGACCATACAGACCTTGGAAGACATGCTTAGAGCATGCGTAGTAGACTTCGGAAATAGTTGGGAAATTCACCTACCTTTAGTGGAATTCTCATATAACAACAGTTATCATACGAGTATTTCGGCAGCACCGTTTGAGGCACTATACGGTCGTAAATGTAGATCACCGGTCTGTTGGGCAGAAGTCGGTGACAGTCAACTCACAGGCCCTGAGTTAATACTTGAGGCTACTGAAAAGATTGTACAAATCAGAAACCGCATGGCGGCGGCACGAGATCGACAGAAAAGCTACGCTGATCAACGACGCAAACCGCTCGAATTTCAAGTAGGCGACCGCGTCCTACTAAAGTTGTCACCCTGGAAGGGTGTAATCCGCTTTGGAAAACGGGGCAAACTAAACCCACGGTACGTAGGCCCGTTTGTAATCTTGAAACGTATCGGACCCGTAGCTTATCAATTAGACCTTCCTGCCGAACTCAGTGGAGTTCACAACGTATTTCACGTGTCAAATCTGAATAAGTGTCTATCAGATGAAACCCTAGTCATTCCATTGGATGAGATCCAAGTGGATGAACAACTACACTTTGTGGAACAGCCTATCGAGATCATGGATCGTGAGATCATGGATCGTGAGATCAAGACTCGAAGGCACAGCAAGATTCCGATCGTTAAGGTTCGTTGGGACTCTAAGCGTGGACCGGAGTTCACGTGGGAAAGAGAGGACCAAATGAAAAGAAAATACCCACACCTCTTCGCAACTGAGCAGCAAATTAACGATACCAGTAACTAAATTTTCGGGACGAAAATTCTTTCAACATGGGGATGATGTGACAACCTGGAAATTTCTCATACTTTTGCGTACTGTTGTTAACTAAGTCCTTGTGCATGGCACTTGGGAATCTTTGTGCATGGCACTTGGGAACTTCATGTAACTTCGCGTACCATCATAAACGAACTAACTCTTTGTGCGTGGCACTCTAAACATGTACGCTACATTCTAAACCGTGTTTACTCAATTTTCGGGACGAAAATTCTTTCAACATGGGGATAATGTGACATCCCGGGTTTTTCGGACAACTTAAACGTAATACTTGTCGAGTGAATTATATGCTAAGTATTAAACGTGTACGAGTTAATGAATACGTGATGTGTGAGTGTGTGATTGTTTTAGTTATAAAATAATTATGGTAAATATGTACACGAACCGAACCGAACCGCGACACGTACCAAACCTTAAACTCAAATTATTCGGCCACAAGATCAAACACAAACCGAACTCCTTGTGACTCTAGGAAACCTTAAACTCAAACTATGCGGCCACAAGATCAAACCCAAACCAAACCAACCCAAGTCCTTGGTCGCGAGATCAAGTCCAAACCGCAAACTCATTGTGTGCAACCCAAGTCCTCGGCCACGAGCTCAAACCAAAACCGTAATCCTTATCTCTTTGCGCCTATATATACTAGCCATGCATGATTCATTCAAAAACACAAAACCCTAAAAGAAAAACTGCCGTCGGCAGCCTTACTCTCGTCCCTTTTGATCGTGAACAGCTTCTTTCCTTCATCATCTCGATCTGATCAGCCTTGTTCACTTTCTCGGTCGCTAACAGCTTGTTGCTTTCAGTCCCTTTCAGTCTCGGTCGCAACAGCTTTTCCTTTTCTTTTCTTCCGGTCGTAGCAGCAGCCCTCGCCATCTTCATCCTCGGTCGCAAGCAATCTTTGATCACCGGTCCCTTATCTTACTCACGGTTCGTTTACCTTGTCATTAAAAGATTAGAATTTGTCATATGCTACAAGATAATATTCGGATACATGTGTTTTGATTGTGTTGTGTCGGATTGTTAATGCTAGATTAAGAGTTGGATGTTTGTTTAAAAATCTGAAATCATAGGCTATGTTTTGTTTATAAAAACTAGTGGTATGAATTAGGGTTGCATGGATGTGATATTGGTATTGATCTATGATTAGAAATCGGTTCTTGATCGCCTAGGTTAATCATATGAACGGTTTATGCGAGTTTATGGTAACAATATGCTGAAACAGTTTGCTGAATAATAGTTACTGCCGACTTCATCTGGCTGTAACTCGGTCATTAGTTGCCGAAAAACAGATTTTCTGATGTCTAGAACGTAGAGATTTGAATAACGAATCTAATGGCGCTGGATTCATATTTTTCTGAAGTCGTTTGATATTTTTAAAGGGCCAAATAAGTTCAGTAACTAAAGCTGTGAAAATCTTGAAATTTTGTTAGTTGTTTTTCGAGTTGGATTTTATAATCAGTAGGGAGTCGAGTCATGAATTTTGTACAGCAACTAGGTATGGAAATTTCCGAGCAAACTCCAACTGGAATTTTGTTAATTGGACGATCAGTAATTTTTAAATAAATTCTTCCGTGGACTGCAGTCAGAAAGCGACAAATCTGACTGCAGCCTAGTATATTAATATTTATGGTTAAATGGTAAAGATTTAGGACTTGGAAAATTTATATAAATTTCTACAGTATAAATGGCACCTGCTGTAAAAATATTGGAATTTTTGGAACGTTGGAACTATTTTATAAAAATCCTAGAAAACAGCTGAATTATGAGTGTTAAGCTGAAATTTGATAACTTGTGATTGTGTGCACCAAATGGTTGCATGGATTGGATTATGTTCATGATAAGTTGTTTTGATTACTATGATCATATGAGGATACTTGCATGCATGTTTGAGTGTTAGGTATTTTGTTGTGTGTATCACTTTGTGCGTAAATTACGTGTAGAATTTGTATTGGTGTGTTCACACACTGACTTGAAATCAATTGGTTTGTTAGGACGCAATTAGCGGTCCCATCCTTACAACTTCTTTGCTACACTAACCGAGCAAATAAAGGTGAGTTCACGGCCCATAACTTTATCCGGTTTTTAAACAACAGGGGGAGAAACATGTATACACTCTCAAACTCAATCTCTTTACGTTATACGAATTTAACGTCACATAACTATTCGGTAACTAAGTTAATGTTAATGTAATGTTATGGTCACTAAGCAGCTATATCACTTAAGTCCTCGTCAATCTCTCGGATCGTTAGTATTGGGTTTAATAGCGGGGGAGTTATAAGTAGTACTACTGGGCCCGACAAGCCCCATCCGAGCTAGTCGCGCTAGCCGACCGGGTATGGTCAACGGGTGAATAATTCGGCCTAACTTCGCCATGGTCAGTGATAGGCCTGGCAACACGGAGGCACAACAGTCAGCTTCGATCGCGAACACTTACGTGACATAACTTTAGGCTAGCTACCTATATATGTTAACATTGAACTTAATTACGAATCAACTATATTATTCCGGGTTTGGAATAATGGAAACAACAACTATATTATCCCGGGTTGAGGATAATGGAAACAACAACTTATTATTCCGGGTTTGGAATAATGGAAACAACAACTATATTTTCCCGGGTTGAGGATAATGGAAACAACAACTTATTATTCCGGGTTTGGAATAATGGAACCAACATCATTATTATTCCGGGTTGGGAATAATGGACTAAGTCGTTATCCCGGGTTAGGGATAACGGAGGAAACAAACTCATAACCGAACAAACGAATTTATGAAAACCTGTGAACTCACTCATCTTTAATGTTGACACTTGTTTCTTTACATGTTTCTCAGGACGCTAGGAGCTCTAGGTGCACTCACATGCATTGAACAAGACATCTTTTATCGAGTCTTATTTACAAATATTGTTTTGGGTTTTTCATTTGTTTTGGCGTTTGTGTTGGCGCCCGCTTCACTATTTATTTTATGCTTCCGCTCAACCACTTAAACTAATGCTTCTGCTAAACTCTAGTAACTAACTAAGACAATCTAAAATCTACGACAATTGGTTAATCAAATGATTTTTTGGAAAACGTATTATCAAATCATATAGAGTCGTTCGACGTACTAGTGTTTCAGATTCTGGTTTGTTCACACGCCTCGCGGTAAAACTCCGCAAGTGGAAATTGAGGGTGTGACAGATAACAGTTATCACATTACAATAATATGTTGTGGAAGTATTGGAGTAAAAAAATTAAATTCATTAACGCTCGAATATATATAAAAGTATTACAAGCGTTCAGTATATGCCCACAGGCGGAATCTAATAAACAGAGCTTTAGACATCACAAGCCTTAAGCATAAGGGTTGCAAATTCCTTAGCCTTCATTCTAGCGGACCCGGATTCCTAGCCTATAATAAGGTTCGATACCTGCAGTTCAATCTTTTGAAAATACGTCAGCTTTCGTTGGGAAACACAATTAACTGACTCTTTGGAAAACATTCTTTTCGAAAAGAGTTTTATACATAGAGAAATACCCGTAGGTGATCTTTTAAATATTTCTTGGGATTTATTCTTGTTACCAGATTTACATACTTGATTGATCCACGGGATGTCCGGATACAGTATCAATAACCCCCAATCATTTCCATTATCAAGTAAAACGGCATAAACCAGATTCTTACATTTATGCAATCATAGGCGACTTATTTATGTAATACCCACTCCAAGTGGCATATTTGCCTTCTCAAGTTTAATACTAAAATAAGTTAAGAGTATTTACCTTTTTGCTAGCTTCCAATCAATAAAATTATAATTTTAGCAAAAAGCCGCAAGTCTAAGTACTATTGACCCAAGTTCGATTATCTGGGGGGTACTATAGTCTGGAATAAACAAATTTATTATGTGTTTGAATGTATACGGGCCAAAGGTAGTCCCTTTAGATATGATCCGATACTTAAGAATAGGTTAGCTAGATTACGCGTATATCGAAGAATGTAGTTTAGACCCAACAAGTACTAGTACTTGTATAATATGGGTAAACTATTAGCGTTCTAGAATTTGTGATTAAAATGATAAGGTTAAACCCGTTCCGGTAAACTTATGTAAACTAGTTACGTAAGTCTAACCGTACACGTATAAGCGATAACGGGTAGCAGGATGAGTAATGAACAAGTTCCATATGCCAGTACACTTTGAACAAGTTATAATATCAGTAGGATATCAACTTGTATGCTCGTTAAGGTTCTAAATCAAACTATGCCTTATAAGGGCGTTCTGGTCATTTAGCGATGTATAAAAGGAACTTGCGTATAATCTGATGTCACGACCATAAAAATTATGTGAAAACACTTTATTTATGATATAATATCAGTAGGATATCAAAAATATGTGGGTTTTATAGTTTAAGACCAAAGTATGCTCCGTAGGGGCATTTTGGTCATTTCACACATAGTTTTGAAAGCTTATTTGGGATTCTGAGTTATAAACAAGTACCTACTCTGAAAACATTTTAAATGAGTTCTAAAATCAGTAGGAACAAGTCTTAGTTGGTAAATATGGTTTAAAACTATATTACGCGCCAAAAGGGCGTTTAAGTCGTTAAATGACGATATTTGCGATCTTGCGTCAAAACAGAAGTTATGATCCGGTTTATATGATTAGCATATGTTATTTAGTACAACATATTAGTAGGTAAAATGTTTTGTATCACATTCATGATTAAAAACCACTTTAAGTGACATAAGGGCGTTATCTAAGGACATAATACAAGAACTCGAACGTAAACTCAGTTTATAAACTGACTTGATATCCCAAAATATCCTATTTATGATATTTCATAAGTAGATAATGTGTTTGGTATAAGAAATTATGTTTAAAACCGTTCTATGCCTTGAAAGGGCATTTTGGTCACTTTAAGGCATAATTTACGATATTATACGAAAACTCGGTTTATAAACAGGTTTGTAACATCAAAATATGTTAAACATGTTAATATATCAGTACCTAAGTCATTTGCAAGTTCATTGGTGTTTAAAACCTTATTTTAATAACAGAAACTTGCATAAAACTCAGAATATGATTATGATCATGTAATATAGCCTCAGAGGGTTATGCTACACTATATTACGATCATAATGCAATCTTAGATCAGCAGCAAACTAATCTAATTCGGGTCAGAATCGAAAGTCAAAGCAGAAGTCAAACTTCATGACTTTCGGTTGCGAACCGACCTTAACCCTGGAATTGACGAGCCGAACATGTTTACATATGTTCTCATAATTATTACCAAGTTATTAAAGTGTCAAAATATGATTTATAACATATATATTATTAAATTATGATTATTTTCAAAACTGACCCGTTTGACTTTTAATTAATATAACTTTGACCCATCATTGACCAAGCAAACGTGATTCTCAGGAGGTGCCCTCTTGAGGGATTAACACCTACCTTATTATGATCATGTAGCCATGTTCGAATCGAACAATGGCTGGACCATAAAGGTCTTAGCCGAAAGTCAAAGCGTTTTACGAAAACGCTTAACTTTTGGCCATTATAAGCCTATAAAACGAAAATGCAAAGGAAAGGAACACTTACAAGTGATCCTTAGGAAGCTTAGACTCAGTTAGGAGGCCTCTATGAAGAAGTAAGCTCAAAAAAGAGTGATAGAGGAAGGAAGAGTGGAATGAGCAAAGAATGAAAGTGAAGGAACACTCCTATTTATAGTGTGGAGCATGATCTAGGATCATTACAGGTGTTAGAGGTCATTTAAGATCACTCCAGGTGTTCTATGATGTGTCCAATACCAGAATTAAGCTCATGGTTTCGAATTGGAGGTGTCATGGTGGTTTATGTGGGGAACAAGGCAAAGCTGCAACAAATATTATGCCAAAATCATGTCGTCGCGCGACGCGACGGCCACCCCCATCAGGCGTCGCGCGACGCTGCGCGTTGCTAGGACTTTGAAGTTTTACAACTTCAGTCCCTGTACTTCCAAACTCCTTTATACTTTCATTTTAGACGCTTTTAGCCCCTCCAAGCTAGGGCAATCCATAGTGTTGATCTTCCACAAATGGTGAGTATATTAGCAGATGGGGATTTTTAATTTCGATAGGCTTCTTACTGGAGACAATGTGGAATTGGTTTTTGATCTAACCAATCCATGTCTAAAACCATATTGAATCCCGTAAGATTTATAGATAAAAGATTATCAAAGACATATTGATTCATGAAGGAGATTTCATATGTGAAACCATCTATATTGGCCACTTGATTTTTATAAACAATATTTAAGCCTCGAAAGGGGCAAGTTCAGAATTTATTAGATTTAGAGTCGACGAAGCTTTTACTAGCTTCAGAATTCAAAACAAGATTCTAGCAACTAAATCATTTACGAGAAACAGATTCATAATGATATTTATGTCTTGATTTGCTTTTCCTGCAATCAATTGAAAGGCTCAAGCATTGCCTTTCTTGCCATCAATAGCCCTTGTTCTTCCTGTCAGTCGCCCTCTTTGGGCAGCGGGTCTTTATATGCCCCTTCTCGCACATCCATAGCAGATGGCGTATTTTAAATCCTTGCATTCATGGAACTTGTGGTCCATCTGCTTAAAGATGCCACATCCATTGGTTTGTTCATGGAAGCATCTTCCAAAGTGTTGCTTCCCGCATGGTTTACATTTGGGTTTTACCTCATTCGGCATGGACTGGTGATAATTTAAGCAAGTCTTACCCTTTTTGTAATCCTTGCTTGGAGTGTCATCACGTTTCCCCTTGTGATCACTCTCGGCCTTAGCCGCTTTTACTCTTATCTCATCTTCAGTGAGAGATAAAGATAGATCCACAGCGGATCTAAAAATTGTAGGTTGGGAGGATTTGACCAACCCCTTGATTTCAGGAGCTAGTCCCCCAATAAACCGCGCAATGTGCTTAGACTCGGGGGGTGATTAAATAAGGAACGAGTCTTGACAGCAAGTTGTACTCAAATACATAGGCTCGACACTCGAGACCTTTCATGGTCAGCTTCAGAAAGTCAGATTCGACTTTCTCCACCTCGTGAGGTGGGCAGTAAGTCTCGCGGATCAATTCCACGAACTTAGACCAACTTAGGCTGTACATTGAAACCTCACTAGTGGACTGGATCAGTGCTTTCCACCAAGTTAGAGCATCATCCTTGAAGGATTGGGACGCATATTTAACAGTGTCCTTGGTGGCACAACCGCTTATATCCATACCAGTTTCCATTTCATCTAGTCACTTTAGAGCATCAATAGCTCCATTCTCACCCGTAAAATCACGGGGTTTACAAGAAACAAAGTACATATAAGTACACCGCTTCTTCGAGTCATGCGACTTAGTTTTCTTGATACTCTTAGTACTTCGTTCACTCTTAGTTGAGGAGCTATGAGACTTTTCAGTCTTTTGAGTATTAGAACGGGGTTTAGAAACAGAGTTCTCTTTTTGTACTGATGGCTCTGGCCCTTTAAGTGTGGCCATAAATCCAGCCAGGGCTTTACCGACTTCATCGATAATCAGGGATCGGAGATGATTCTCTTAGTCTTCACGGTTTTGGTGCTCTAAGTCGTCACCACCGTTTTTCTTACTTGTTTCGCCAATATTTAGGCATGCCATTAGTTCAACTGAAATCTATATAGCCATCAATAAGAATTTGAGAATTTAATAACAAATTTATTCATTTGCATCAGATCTTTCAGATCTATATACATCAGATTCACTAGCCTTATTTACCGCAGTTGGTAATGGGCCTTAATATAAATTTAGCTATATAGCTTAAAGGATTATAGTCCCTCTCCTTCCGCATAGTTGGAATTATTTGGAGATTAGAGACATGTTTTAATCAACGTAATCCATGTAGATACGTTTTCAACGTATTTAAAAAAATAACTAATGTCACATAGTTGGACAAGAATTTTCTTCTTTCCTCATAGTCGGGAGTCAGTTGGAGATTTTAGGATACGTTTCATTCAACGCAGTTAACATGGTTCGTCTCCTTCCACATAGTTGGGATTAGTTGTAGATTTGGAACGAACATCGTCACGTAATTGGACGAGAGTTCTCACCTTTCCACAAAGTAGGGAATTAGTTGAAGATTTAATGATACGTTTCAATCAACGTATATGATGATATGGTTCCTCTCCTTCCACATAATTGGGATTAGTTGAAGATTTGGAATACGTCTCAGTTAATGTTTTAAATATAAGTCCCTCTCCTAAGTCGAAGATATGGGAATACATCTTAGTTGACGTTTTAGATATAAGTCCCTCTCCTTAGTTGGAGATATGGGAATACGTCTCAGTTGATGTTTAAATATAAGTCCCTCTTCTCATTGGGAGATATGGGAATACGTCATTGTTGACGTTTAAATATAAGTCCATCTCCTTATTGGGAGATATTGGAATACGTCGCAGTTGACATGTAAATATAAGTCCCTCTCCTCATTGGGAGATATGGGAATACGTCGCAATTGACGTGTAAATATAAGTCCCTCTCCTCATTGGGAGATATAGGAATACGTCGCAATTGACATTTATATATAAGTCCCTCTCCTTATTGAGAGATATGGGTTACGCCTCAATTCAGTCAGCGTTTAAATATATGCCCTTCTCCTCAGTGGGAGATTTGGGATACATCTGAATACAGTCAGTGTTTACTACAAGCCCTTCTCCTTAATAGGAGATTTGGGATACGCCTCAATTCAGTCAGCGTTTAAATACATGTCGTTCTCCACAGTGGGAGATTTGGGATACGCCTCAATTCAGTCAGTGTTTAAATATATCCCTTTCTCCACAGTGGGAGACTTGGGATACACCTCAATTCAGTCAGCGTTTAAATATATGACCTTCTCCACAGTGGGAGACTTGGGATACGCCTCAATTCATTCAACGTTTAAATACATGCCCTTTTCCTAAGTGGGAGCTTTGGGATACACCTCAATACAGTCGGTGTTTAATGTACCTGCCCTTCTACACAGTGGGAGATTTGGGATACGTCTCAATACAGTCAGCGTTTTAAGTACATGCCCTTCTCCATAGTGGGAGATTTGGGATACGCCTCAATTCAGTCAATGTTTAATACAAGCCGTTCTCCTCAGTGGGAGATTTGGGATACATCTCAATACAGTCAGCGTTTTAAGTACATGCCCTTCTCCACAGTGGGAGACGTGGGATACGCCTCAATTCCGTCAGCGTTAATACATGCCCTTCTCCTCAGTGGGAGATTTGGGATACAGCTCAATACAGTCATTGTTTAATGTACATGCCCTTCTCCACAGTGGGAGATTTGGGAAACGCCTCAATACAGTCAGTGTTTTAAGTACATGACCTTCTCCACAGTGGGAGACCTGAGATACGCCTCAATTCAGTCATCGTTTAGATACATGCCCTTCTCCTCAGTGGGAGATTTGGGATACACCTCAATACAGTCAGTGTTTAATGTACCTGCCCTTCTCCATAGTGGGAGATTTGGGATACACCTCAATACAGTCAATGTTTTAAGTACATGCCCTTCTCCATAGTGGGAGATTTGGGATACGCCTCAATTCAGTCAATGTTTAATACAAGCCGTTCTCCTCAGTGGGAGATTTGGGATATGTCGTCTCATATTTAGACGAAAATTTGCACTTTCTCAACCACTCGTTGGTGGGAATATCTGCTTTTGGCCTTCGTCTATCGCGCAATCAAGAGATCTGTTTGATAAGGTAGGAGCAATAAATGTGACCTTCATATTATTTGAAGGAAAATAATAAAATGAACTCCATAAAATCAATGATTTTTCTTATGGCAGTGATATTGCCAAATTATATTACGCTTACTATTAGCTGATATCAGTACAATATGACCGTTGGGAGATCTTAGTAGTTCCATGCATTAAACCTTCATACTGGCCAGGCATGAAAGCAATCTATGGGACACAATCAGATACTGCCAATCATCATATGGCGCTTCTATTATACTAATTTTAGCATTCGTAGTTGCTAAAAATCAATGAAATAAAAAATCATTGTCGTATTCCAGATGGAGAATTTGCTGGCGAGAGTTGCCGAACTTATATAATATAATATACCCAGATGGGTTTGAATCAATCGAGTTCCAGGACTCGAGATTATATGCTTTACGCACGATTCAGAGAAAAAAATGATTCCTTTTTCTGTTTATTCTCTAGAATGAGATTATTGAATCAAAGAATTGAATTTGGTGCAAAAATTGCACAGATATCCTTGCCATGATACGGCTATCATAGTTGCTGCTGATTCAATCAGCTGGTGAGATATCACTAGAATATCTACCAATATGATAGACTTTGGATAAATGATATTAGGATATCACAAGAATATTAGAAGATATGATATCAGATGACAAGGTTTAGCATCCTCGTATCGGATTCATTGTCTCCAAAATATATGTAGTTCACCATATGGAACTTCAAGCTACTCAGTGGTAGAGATCATCAAGTCCACGACCCATCATAGAATCCTTATCTTGTCCGCGATATCTTGGCGGCATTTGCGGGATATTCATAAAAATCAAGGACTGTATATATATCTATAGGAGTAATCATATGTTCGGGTCTAGACTCGGAATTTAAGGAACCTGCATTTGTGATATTTGAGATTAGACACAAACGGCTAGTGTCTAATTCACTCAAACTGTAGCTCTGATACCAACCTGTCATACCCCGATTTCCCGGTGGGCCCGTAGGGGTATAATCGTGACGGTTGGATAACAGTTATCACAATACAATAATATGCAGCGGAAGTATTGGAGTAAAAATATTAAATTCATTAACGCTCGAATATATATAAAAGTATTACAAGCGTTCAGTATGTGCCCATAGGAGGAATCTAATAAACAGAGATTTAGACGTCACAGGTCGTAAGCATAAGGGTTGCAAATTCCTTAGCCTTCATTCTAGCCTACCCGGATTCCCAGCCTATAATAAGGTTCGGTACCTGCGGTTCAATCTTTTGAAAATATGTTAGCTTTCGCTGGTAAATACAATTAACTGACTCTTTGGAAAACATTGTTTTGAAAAGAGTTTTATAAATAGAGAAATACCCGTAAGTGATCTTTTAAATATTTCTTGGGATTTATTCTTGTTACCGGATTTACATACTTGATTGATCCATTGGGATGTCTGGACACGGTATCAATAACCCCCAATCATTTCCATTATCAAGTAAAACAGAATAAACCAGATTCTTATATTTATGCGCAATAATAAGCGACTTATTTATATAACACCCGCTCCAAGTGGCATATTTGCCTTCCCAAGTTTAATACTAAAATAAGGTAAGAGTATTTACCATTTTGCTAGCTTCCAATCAATAAGATTATAATTTTAGCAAAAGCCGTAAGTCTAAGTGCTATTGACCCAAGTCAGATTATTTGGGGGGTACTATAGTCTGGAATAAACAGATTTATTATCTGTTAGAATGTATATGGGCCAATGGTAGTCCCTTTAGATACGACCCGATACTTAAGAATAGGTTAGCTAGATTAAGCGTATATCGAATAGAATGTAGTTTAGACCCAACAAGTACTAGGACTTGTATAATATGAGTAAACTATTAACATTCTGGAATTTGAGATTAAAATGATAAGGTTAAACCCGTTCAGGTAAACTTATGTAAACTAGTACGTAAGTCTAACCGTATGCGTATAAGTGATAACGGGTAACCGGATGAGTCATGAACAAGTTCCATATGCCAATACACTTTAAACAAGTTATAATATCAGTAGGATATCAACTTGTATGTACGTTAAGGTTTTAAAATCAAACTATACCTCATGAGGGTGTTTTGGTCATTTAGCGACGTATAAAAGGCACTTGTGTATAATCTGATGTCACGACCATAAACATTTTGTGAAAACACTTTATTTATGATATAATATAAGTAGGATATCAAACATATGTGTGTTTTATAGTTTAAGACCAAACTATGCTCCGTAGGGGCATTTTGGTCATTTCACACATAATTTTGAAAGCTTATTTGGGATTTTGAGTTTATAACAAGTACCTACTCTAAAAACATTTTAGATGAGTCATAAAATCAGTAGGTAACAACTCTTGGTTGGTAAATATGGTTTAAAACCATACTACGCGCCAAAAGGGCGTTTAAGTCGTTAAATGACGATATTTGCGATCTTGCTTCGAAACAGAAGTTATGATCAGGTTTATATGATTAGCATATGTTATTTAGTACAACACATCAGTAGGTAAAATGTTTTGTATCACATTCATGATTAAAAACCACTTTAAGTGCCATAAGGGCGTTATCTAAGGACATAATACAAGAACTCGAACGTAAACTCAGTTTATATACCCACTTGATATCCCAAAATATCATATTTATGATATTACATAAGTAGATAATGTGTTTGGTATAAGAAATTATGTTTAAAACCGTTCTATGCCTTGAAAGGGCATTTCGGTCACTTTAAGGCATAATTTACGATATTATACGAAAACTCGGTTTATGAACAGATTTGTAACATCAAAATATGTTAAACATGTTAATATATCAGTACCTAAGTCATTTGCAAATTCATTGGTGTTTAATACCTTATGTTTAATAAAAAAGGGCAAAATAGTCAAAGTATGGCATAATAACGGAAACTTGCATAAAACTCAAAATATGATTATGATCATGTAATATAACCTTAGAGGCTTATGCTACACTATATTACGATCATAATGCAATCTTAGATCAGTAGCAAACTAACCTAATCCAGGTCAGAATCAAAAGTGAAGGAACACTCCTATTTATAGTTGTGGAGCATGATCTAGGATCATTACAGGTGTTAGAGCTCATTTAAGATCACTTTAGGTGTTCTATGATGTGTCCAATACCAGAATTAAGCTCATCGTTTCGAATTGGAGGTGTCATGGTGGTTTGTGTGGGAACAAGGCAAAGCTGCACAGTGCAGCAAATATTATGCCAAAATCATGCAGTTGCGCTACGCGACGGCCACCCCCTTCAGGCGTCGCGCGGCGCCTTGCCAGGACTTTGGAGTTTTGACAACTTTAGTCCCTGTACTTCCAAACTCCTTTATACTTTCATTTTAGACACTTTTAGCCCCTCTAAGCTAGGATTAGGCATACCCGAGAGTATAATCGAACATCAGTATGCTCCAGTTTTGTTAATAGGTCATTTAGAGGTATGAATTTAACATGTTGACACCTTTAACCCCACCAATGTCCAATTTTTAAATAAATTCACAAATGGTCCCTGTCGTCCAACAAGTGGCTCATTTGAGAGTATGGGCACCGTAAAGGGTCACTCAGAGGCATAGTTTCAGCATGTTGACACCTTTAGTCCCTCCCTGCCAACAATGGGCATATATAGGAATAGGGTCACGTGTTGGCACATTATTGGCCACCATTTTACGAGGTGTTACATCCTCACCCCCTTATAGGAAATCTCGACCTCGAGATTTGTTTAGAGCAATACGTTTAGTTCTGCACTGGACTTTAACCTCTTAAGTGTATCCTGGGCCACATTGGGAATCCCATTTTACTTTAACGAGGGAAAATTGTTTTCTATGGAGCTTTTAAATTTCATGGTCCATAATGGACAAAGTTTTCCAATAAACCTTAAGCTCACGTTTAAGCGTCATGGCGAGACATGACATGTTCCTATCAGCTAAACACTTCTCTGATTAGAGGTATGGAATATATTATGGATTCCACTCAGCACTATTAGTAACTCAAAGCTACAGAGTCCACACATTAAATGGTCGATGAATCTAGGGCCTAGTTACCCTTATTCAGGGATATATTATCCTTGGGGCTTTTGCCTTTTATAACTCTTCGGCCTATCATGGGCAGATTTGAGCATATCTCAGATTCGTAAGAATCTTTTAGCTAGGACAATCTATGGTCTAGAGAGTTGGTTTCTACCAGCTTTAGCCCAACTGATGGGTGTTCTACACTTTCTTATGTATCACAATGCACATAGCATGTTTCCAGAGTTTGTATTGTACACTCACTTTGCCCATCAGTCTGGGTGGTAAGATGTACTAAATTTTTAAGAGCATATTAAACGCTATGCTTGAAATTTCTAGAAATAAGAATGTATTTAGTATCTCAATCCGATACTATGGTTACGGTCTGTAAGAGTCACTTAGAGGCCAATGTTTGGCATGTTGACATGTTTGGTCCTTCGACGACCAAAATTTCATAAATGGACAATATCAGTCCCTTGACTATATCGGATGTCATTCAGAGGTCATCATAACGACACCTTTAGTCCCTTGATTACATTCAACGTCGTTCAGAGGTCGGTAAATTGATAAAGCGACATAATTAGTCCTTCAAATATTGGATATTCGTTAAGACGTTATCATAATAACATTACGACATCATTAGTCCTTTGTTTAAATCAGTTGTCGTTCAGCGATAAAAAATGACATAACGACAAGATCAGTACTTTGATTAAATCAATTGTCGTTCAGCGGTCATAAAACGACATAACGACAAGATTAGTACTTTGATTAAATCAGTTGTCGTTTAGCGGTCGTGAATTGACATAACTACAAGATAAGTCCTTTTCGTCCAATATGTGGCACATTCGAGAGTGCAGACATGTGTCGGTATATTACTGGTCACGAAATTACGAGATGTTAGATCAACGGCACTCAATAAAGAGGTTCGATGTTGTCTTTTTATAGCTTAACTTGTCGGAATTATAAAGTTTCCTTAATTCACAAGAAGTATTGACCTGGTCAGTCTGTCGACTATAATTCACATCGCATCATTGCCAGGATTCATCCTAGATAACTTGGAGATTAGATCCATTGTTATCATTTCCCAAATCTAAGTGGGATTTTCCAGCTCATTATGCAGACCAGATGGTCTATGAAGTTGGACTCACTTGCGAACAATTTAGGCATTTAGCTCATGGGTGGCTACGGACTTCGCATGTCCACCCGCCGCCAAGTCTTCAGCCTTTGACTCCAGTTCGTCGTAAGTTACTTGTGTCATGTAGATGACACATTCTCTTTTCAATCACTTGGATTCCTTAAGCATAAAAAGCTTTATAGGGCAATCCATAGTGTTGATCTTCCACAAATGGTGAGTGTATCACCAGATGGGGATTTTTAATTTCGATAGACTTCTTATAGGAGACAATGTGGATTTGGTTTTTGATCTAACGAATCCATGTCTAAAACTATATCGAATCCCGTAAGATTTTTAGATAAAATATTATCAAAGATAGATTAATTCATGAAGGGGATGTTATATGTGAAATTATCTATATTGGCCATTTGATTTTTATAAACAAAATTTAAGACTCGAAAGGGGCAAGTTCAGAATTTATTGGATTTAGAGTCGACGAAGCTTTTACTAGCTTCAGAATTCAAAACAAGATTCTAGCAACTAAATCATTTACGAGAAACAGATTCGTAATGATATTTATGTCTTGATTTGCTTTTCCTACAGTCAATTGAAAGGCTCAAGCATTGCCTTTCTTTCCATCAATGGCCCTTGTTCTTCCTGTCAGTCGCCCTCTTTGGGCAGCGGGTCTTTATATGCCCCTTCTCGCCACATCCATAGCAAATGGCGTATTTTAAATCCTTGCATTCATGGGACTTATGGTCCATGTGCTTGCAGATGCCACATCCCTTGGTTTATTCATGGAAGCATCTTCCAAAGTGTTGCTTCCCATAGGTTTTAAATTTGGGTTTTGCGTCATTCGGCTTGGATTGGTGATAATTCAAGCCGGTCTTACCCTTTTTGTAATCCTTACTTGGAGTGTCATCACGTTTTCGCTTGTGATCACTCTCGGCCTTAGCCGATTTTACTCTTATCTCATCTTCAGTGATAGATAAAGATAGATCCACAACGGATCTAAAAAATGTAGCTTGGGAGGATTTGATCAACTGACGTGATGTCGTAGTCTAACGTAAATTTAATCCAAATACTACTAAATAGCTAGTGGTAAGTGGGTATCGAACACACGGAGTTTGTGGAATGTATGTTACTATGTAGCTTTATCAATTAACTAATTTAAACTAATAGTGCAAAAATATAAATTTAAAGATTGGAGTGATTGGTTGATTATCTAAATTTAACTACACTAGAACACAAATCAAAAACTAGGTTTGTAAACAGATTGAGAAGTAGTAACCATCCTAGGTTTCAGGTTTCAATTGCCACTAATGTTTATGCTCACTAGAAAGAACCACATAGACATGGCTCCTATTTGGTTACTTGTTTGCGATAAAATGGAATGAAGTACTCGGATTACTAGAACGCGAGGTTGTTACCCGATGATCCATTAATTATTATCCAACCCTAATCCCTCCCATGATATCTCGGTTGCCAACGACACCAAGAACATATGGTTTAGAATAAGATCAAACACAACTAACAATTTACAAGAAAATATACATTCACCATAATAGCCAAACACCATTGCAAGTTATTATTCTTGAAATGTAAGCATTAACACAGTGTCTAAAAGCAAAACCTTACATCTAGGATGATCACCAATGAAATTAGCCGCTCATGGTGTGGTGAATCATCATAACATCAAACTCAATGTTCATACGAATTAAAAACACAAACCGGATGTTTAGAATTGTCAAGAACAAAAGCAAACTAGCCAAAATCGCCCTAGAACTGCCTTGAAATGTCTCCAATGATGAGATAATTAAAAGACACCCAAAAACCGCAATTATATGGTAGTTACCACCTTTTTGCGCTGGGGACCACCGTAAGCTACGGTGGCACTGTAGCTTACGATGGCAACAATAAAACCCTACGATGAAATTCCTCTGCCTTACGGTGCACAATCAACCTTCAGAAACCACCATAGCTTACGGTGGAGGTCAAACACAGGGCCTTGACTTCTTTTTAAACTTCTATCTTTCACTTCTTTTTCAACCCTAAATGTGCGAACTTCAATCCAACGCATAACCTCGCTTCTTTTAAGCCTTTTGTACCTGCAATAAGAATTCACCGCAGTCATACAATTCCAAGCAAATTACCAGTTAAATGTAGGATTTTTACATCGTTTAAAGCACATAAGGGTTGTCCCACGGACCACCCGTCACATCCCCTCACTTAACCGATGCTTGCCCCCAAGCAACTCATCAAAGTCAAACATCAACTTCACAAATTATCTTCCTCACCACGTGATCCCATTCAAACCAAGTAAATAACCGTTACCTTTTACTAACTTACCATCATGCCACATGACACACCCCTCGCAATGACTCTCCTCTCGGTGACAGAGGGTTACTAGCAAGATTGTGCTAGAAACGCTCAATGCAAATGTGATTGTGCAACAATAAGCTTGTGTACAAATCAAATCTCCGCCTACAAAATGCTAATAGCATGCTTATGAATCAAAAGGACTTACGGGTTGTAACGAGGCTATGTGTAAAGGTAAGGAATGATGGGATATATATGCAAGTAGCTTTATGATCTGACCCGGTCTTATTATTACAACTAAACAAAAAGAACTACTAACTATTAACACAACTTTGCACTTCTTTTTCATTTTCCTTCAACTACTATCGCATTTATTTCCTTCTTTTTGTATTTTCTCAGTTTTTTTAACTGAACATTGCAGAACTCAAACACAAAACACTACATACTTGTCACACCCTCAATTTCCACTTGCAGAGTATTACCGCGAGGCGTGTGATCAAACCAGAATCTCAGACACTAGCAATATCGAACGACTCTATATGATTTATTTAAACGTTTTCCAAAAACATTTGTTGTAAACATGCATAGTCATTTTCAAAATATCAAGGTTTCAAAGTTTAGCGGAAGCATTAAAGTAAAGTAACGGGCGCCAACATAAACGCCAAAACCAAAATCCCAAACATTATTCGTAAATAAGACTCGATAAAAATGTCTTGATCAAATGCAAGTGAGTGCACCAAGCGCTCCTAGCGTCCTGAGAAACATGTAAAGAAACAAGTGTCAACATTAAAGAAAAGTGAGTTCACAGGTTTTTATAAGTTCACAAGTTCGGTTTAAAAGATTGTTTTTCCCCGTTATCCCTAACCCGGGATAACGACATAGTTCCATTATTCCTAACCTGGAATAATAATGTTGGTTCGTAAATAAGTTCAATGTTAACATGTAGGTAGCGAGCCTAAAGTTACGTCACATAAGAGTTCGCGATCGAAGCTGACTATTGTTGCCTCTGTGTTGCCAGGTCTATCACTGACCATGGTGAAAGTTAGGCCAAATTAATCACCCGTTGACCATTCCCGGTCGGCTAGCGCGATTAGCTCGGGTGGGGCTCGTTGGGCCCAGTAGTACTACTATAATTTCCCCACTATCTAACCCAATACTAACGATCCGAGAGTTGGTTGAGGACTTCCGTGATAAAGCTACTTAGTGACCATAACATACATTAACATTAACATTAACTTAGTTACCGAATAGTTAACGGCGTTAATTTCGCATAACGTAAAAGATAGCGTTGTAGAGCGTATACATGTTTCTCCCCCTGTTGTTCAAAACCGGATAAAATAGGGGCCGTGAACTCACCTTAAATTGCTCGGTTAGAATAACGCAAAATAAGTAAATGATGGAACCGCTAATCGCGTCCTAACATGTCAACCGATTTAAAGTTAGTATGTGAACACACTGACACAAAACCCTACGCATAACTAACACACAGTACGGCACACGTAATAACCAATTCGAAACCATAATCATGCATGCAAAGTATCACCATACAAAATAATGATCAAACCAACTTGTCATAAACACAGATTAACTCATACAACACTTAGGTACACACAAACGCAAGTTATCATGTTTCAGCTTGTACGCTCATAACTGGGCTGTTTTTGTGGATTTTTATAAACTAGTTCCAATGTTCCAAAAATTCCAAATTTTTTACAGGAGGTGTCAATTAAACTGTAGAATTTTGTGTAAAATTTTCAAATCCTAAATCTTTACCAATTATTTATAAACATTTATATACTAGGCTGCAGTCAGATTCGTCGCTTTCTGACTGCAGTCCACGAGAAAAATTATTTAAAAATCATCGTTCATCCAATTAACAAAATTCCAGTGGGAGATTTTCGGAAATTCCCATCGCCAGTTACCGTACACACATTTCGTGACCTAACCCCATACAGACTATGAGATCCGACTCGTAAACAACCTGCAACTTCTGCAGAATTTACGCAGCTTCAGCTGCTGCACTAAATGACCATTTAAAAATAGCAAACAACCTCAGGAAAATATGAATCCAGCGCCATTTGAAGCGTTTTTCAAAAATACACGTTTTAGGCTTCAGAAAACCATTTTTCGATAACTAATGATCAGGTTACAGCCAACTAAAGTTGGCTGTAAATGTCAATCAGCTTACTGTTTTCGACTTTATCGCATTAGAATATGTTTAAACGGTCATGACGCTTAGTTGTATTGATTAACAGCAGGTTAACTTGTCAAATATCATCATATATATCAATATTCATGCAAACCCTAAATATATATCATGATCTTTATTGATAAAACGCAGCCTACGATTTTAGTATTCAACATATCATCACAACCGCAAAGATTCGCATATTCATCCGAACTAATCATACACCGCAACACTTTTTCATAGTAATAATCATACAAGCACATAATCATGATCAAGATTTCACAAAACCTAGTGTGAATTGCAATACAATTAAACCCTAACCTTGAAACGATGATGATTAGCGAACCGGGACAAGCTTGGAATCGATCTGAGAGTGTAGACTTGCGCGACCGTGAGAGGCGGGGGGGGGGGGGGGGGCTGCTGTCGACTTCAACTTAGAGCATTAGGGTTTTGTTTTTTGAAGGCTACCCACAACATGCATGTATACATAAAGGGGGGGGGGTCGTGATAGGGGGGGGTTGGGTTAGTGCCTTGGGCTGCAAGTTTGGGTTATTTCCTTGGGCTGCAAGGAGGTGTGGGTCGCAAGGGGGTGTGGGTGGCGGGTTGGGTTTGCTTGGTCGCGAAGTCAAAACGTTTCATAGGCTTGGTTTGGTTTATAAATAGAAGTTACTAAAATATTATTCGCGACACGGAGTTTATAAAATATTAAATCACGTATTTGGAGTGAGACGCAATAGATTCACAAACGTCTAATAACACATAGCACGTAATTCAGATACAACCCGTCTAATAACACATAGCCGTAATTCACCCTATAAATTCACAAAGTTAGCGTAGTTATTGCGAGCGTGTAATTTAATTCTCCGAATTAAATCAGCGTAGGAGTGATAACCATAAAGTAGCGCGTTTAAGATACCTGAAAAGTCGGGATGTCACATTATCCCCATGTTGAAAGAATTTTCGTCCCGAAAATTGAGTAAACGCGATGCAACGCACAAAAGTTCATTTTGTTAGAATGGTACAAGTAAATCCCAGGCTGTCATATCATCCCCATGTTGAAAGAATTTCGTCCCAAAATTCAGTTGGCGGCAACGTCAGATTGCTGCTCAGCTGCAAAAAGGTGTGGATATTTGCTTTTCATTTGGTCCTCTCTTTCCCATGTGAACACCGGTCCACGCTTAGAGTTCCAACGAACCTTGACGATCGGTATCTTGCTATGCTTTCGAGTCTTAATCTCACGGTCCATGATCTTGATAGGTTATTCCATAAAATGCAGTTGCTCATCCACTTGAATCTCATCCAATGGAATGACTAGGGTCTCATCTGATAGGCACTTCTTCAGATTGGACACGTGAAAAACATTGTGAACTCCACTGAGTTCGGCAGGAAGGTCTAACTGATAAGCTACGGGCCCGATACGCTTCGAAATCACAAATGGGCCTACGTACCGTGGATTTAGTTTGCCTCGTTTCCAAAACGAATTACACCCTTCCAGGGTGACACTTTCAGTAGGACGCGGTCGCCTACTTGAAATTCGAGCGGTTTGCGTCGTTGATCAGCGTAACTTTTCTGTCGATCCCATGCCGCTGCCATGCGGTTTCTGATTTGCACAATCTTTTCAGTAGCCTCAAGTATCAACTCAGGACCTGTGAGTTGACTGTCACCGACTTCTGCCCAACAGACTGGTGATCTACATTTGCGACCGTACAATGCTTCAAACGACGCTGCCTGAATACTCGTATGGTAACTGTTGTTATACGAGAATTCCACTAAAGGCAGGTGGATTTCCCAACTGTTCCCGAATTCTATCACGCATGCCCTAAGCATGTCCTCCAAGGTCTGAATGGTTCTTTCACTTTGGCCATCCGTCTGAGGGTGATAAGCTGTGCTCATATCTAAGCGTGTACCCAACGCTTTCTGAAGTGACCGCCAAAAGTTGGACGTGAAACGAGCATCTCTGTCTGAAATGATGGACGTTGGCACCCCGTGCCGAGAAACTACTTCCTTAATGTAGATGCGAGTCAACTTATCCATCTTATCTGTTTCTTTGGTCGCTAGGAAGTGTGCAGACTTAGTTAGACGATCCACGATTACCAAGATGGTATCGCAACCACCCGGAGTTCGCGGGAGTTTAGTGATAAAGTCCATCGAGATCTGATCCCATTTCCACACTGGGATCTCAGGTTGTTGAAGTAGCCCTGATGGCTTCTGGTATTCCACCTTGACTTTCGCACAAGTCAAACACTTGCTCACGTAGGTGGCTATATCCGCTTTCATGTTGGGCTACCAGTACGCGGCTTTAAGGTCTTGATACATCTTATCCGAACCCAGGATGGATAGAGTATCGGGATTTGTGAGCTTCGTCCATCACTAGCTTCCTGATGTTTCCGTAGAGAGGTACCCATATACGGTTCATGAAATACCAGGTACCATTGGGTTTCACTTCCCAATCGCGTTCCATCTTTCCCACAGATTCGGCCTTGATGTTCTCTTCCTTAACTGCTTCTAGCTGCGTGTCGCGTAGCTGTTCGGGTAACTCAGAATGAATTGTGAACTGTAGTGCTCGTACCCGATGAGGTTTCAAGTGCTCCTTCCGACTGAGGGCATCAGCTACCACGTTAGCTTTACACAGGTGATACCGAATGGCACATTCATAGTCGTTCAGGAGTTCGACCCAGCGACGCTGTCGCATGTTCAACTCCTTCTAGTCAAAAATATGCTGGAGGCACTTGTGATCCGTGTAGATTGTGCACCTTGTTCCATATAGATAGTGTCTCCAAATCTTAAGTGCAAACACAACTGCTCCCAATTCCAAGTCATGTGTCGTGTGGTTCTTCTCGTGGACCTTCAAATGTCGGGATGCATACGCGATGACCTTATCACATTGCATGAGCACACATCCCAATCCCTGAATGGAAGCATCACAATATACCACAAAATCATCTGTCCCCTCTGGCAAGGACAAAATGGGCGCACTGCAAAGCTTCTGCTTCAGTAATTGAAATGCTGCTTGCTGTTTGTCACCCCAAAAGCATACTTGGTGCCCTTCTGAGTGAGAGTGGTAAGCGGTTGTGCGATCTTGGAAAATCCCTCGATGAAACGTCTTTAGTAACCAGCCAAACCCAAAAATTGGCGGATCTATGTCGGTGTCCTGGGTGCTTCCCAGTTCTTGATAGCATCGATCTTGGCGGGATCAACGTGAATACCCTTTTCATTCACGATATGCCCTAGAAACTGTACTTCCCGAATCCAGAAGTCACACTTCGAAAACTTGGCATATAGTTTCTCGTGTTGAAGTAGTTCCAGCAAAAATCGCAGATGCAGCATGTTCTTCTTCACCCTTAGAGTAGATGAGTATATCATGAACATGATGACAAACTTGTCGAGATACGACTTACACACACGGTTCATGAGGTCCATGAACACCGCGGGTGCATTGGTGAGACCGAAGGGCATGACCAAGAACTCATAATGGCCATACCGAGTGCGAAATGCCGTCTTGGAGATATCCTCCTCCCTGACGCGTAGCTGGTGATAACCGGACCGTAGATCAATCTTGGAGTAGTAGCTTGACCCCTGAAGCTGGTCGAAAAGATCGTCGATGCAAGGTAATGGGTATCGGTTCTTGACGGTAACCTTATTGAGTTCCCTGTAGTCGATGCACATGCGGAAGGTCCCGTCCTTCTTCTTGACAAAAAGGACCAGAGATCCCCATGGCGAAGTACTGGGTCGGATAAATCTTTTTTCCAACAATTCCTGAAGTTGGGTAGACAGCTCTTGCAGCTCTGCTAGAGCTAAGCGGTACGGGGCCTTGGCGATAGGAGTCGCATGGCTCGTCAATTCGATTTCAAACTCTACTTGTCGATGTGGTGGAAGACCGGGTAACTCCTCTGGAAACACATCGGGAAAGTCACGGACGATGGGGATATCTTCAATCCACTTCTCGTCCTTAGACTGCTCGGTGACCGGTGCGAGCAAAGCAAAAGAGTTCCTCTTCCGAAGATACTTCTGGGCTTGCATGTAAGAGATGATGTTCGTGACGACGCCTGCCTTCTCGCCTTGCACCATCAAGACTTCATCGTTAGAGAGCGGAATACGGATAACTTTCTCGAAACAGAGAACTTCAGCTCGGACGTCGGATAGCCAGTCCATTCCGGCTACCACATCAAAACTACCCAGAGTAGTTGTCATCAGATCAATGGTAAAGGTGTGACCCGCGAGTTTAAGTTGACAGCCGGTCACTAGATGAGTCACATCTACAGATTTACCATCGGCTAGTTCTATGACGTAAGGGGTCTCTAGGGGTTTAGGTGTGAGATTTAGGTTCTTTATAAAAGACTCAGATATAAAACTCTTATCCGCACCCGTATCAAAAAGTACAGTAGCAAAATGATCGTTAAGTGGAAACTTACCAGTGACCACATTCGAGTCGTTTCTGGCCTCTCCACGGCCTAGCATGAATGCACGTCCTTTGGCACCTCCTGTGCCACCATTTCCATTGTTGCCATTGTTGTTATTATTGTTTTTGTTGTTATTGTTGTTATTCCCACCATTGTTGTTGTTGCGAAGTTGCGGGCAGTCTCGATTGAAATGGGCAGTGCTACCGCACTGATAGCATCCCCGGTTATTACCCTGCTGCTGACCCTGGTGCTGGTTCTGATTTTGTCGTGATATGATCTCCCCGCGACAATCCTTTGCCGCGTGTCCTGCTTTGCCACATCGTTGGCAGCGATTTCTGGCGCAAGGGCCGTGATGATGGAGGTTACAACGATTACATTGCGGCTTTCGACCCGCATAGCCGCTCGAGTTCTGGGTGTTGTTGGCAGACTGATTGTTGTGACCCCGATTGTTGTTGGACCGCTTCTGGTTTCCTTGTTATGGCTGGGCTGATGAAGACTGCCGAGCAGGTGAGTCTTCAAATTTCCTTTTGTTGTCCGGGACAATTTCAGTTGCACCCCTAGGTGGTAACTTCCTTTGCTCCACCGCGTTATCGGTTTGTTTATGTGCCAGTCTAATCGCTTGATGCTCCGTCGTAGGGTTGCTAGACATTACCATGCCCTGGATCTCAGGGACCAGACCCCCAAGATAAAACTCAAGTCGTTTATCGACGGTGTTAGCCAAATCGGGACAAAGGAACACCAGATCATGATGTCTTGCTGTGTACGCTTCAATTTCTGACCCGACCATCTTGTGGTTCCATAACGCTTGTTCCAATTGCTGAACTCTGTCCCGCAGACAGTATTCCTCCTTGATCAGAGCTTTGAATTCGGTCCAGGCCATTGCGTTTGCCGCAACAAGTCCACGCGTTTGGACTTGTGCGTTCCACCAGGTTAATGCCCCATCTTCCAACGTCGAGGCAGCATACTTGACCTTATTAGCTTCATGGCAATTGCACATTTCAAAAACCGATTCAGACTTTTCGACCCAACGGACCAGTCCTATGGGTCCTTCAACTCCCGTGAACTTGCTCGGTTTCACATCCAAGAACATCTTGTAGGGGTTAAGAACCCCCTCCTACTGGTGGGTTAGGAACACCTGCCAGAGCAGCATTCACGTGTTCTTGGATTAAAGCGGCCAATTCTTCAGTTGACATGTTGAGATTGCCGCGACGACCGGTTGCCATTTCAGATCTTCGCAAGACAACACAAACACACACCGATAAGTATATATCCAATATAGTTATCATATTCCACACTTCAATGATCACACAATTTATGTCAACCCAACAAATTAAACAATCAAAAGGAACATTCGATTAAATAAATTGTAATGTCTCACAAAATACCAACCAAACATATCAGTTTAGTTATAAAATTTCCAAGTTCAAACATAAGTGGAAACAAACAAACTAAAGGAAACAAAACGGAGATTGGCGAGACGAGTTAGTCATCTATGTCTCCGTCTCCCACGTCGCTATCACTGCCGTCTTCCTCTTCAGCAATTTTCAGCTTCAGCAGCCGGGTCCTGTTCCGGCTCTTCTTCCTCCGGGTCTTCCTCTGGATCCTCCTCTTCGTCTTCTACTGGCGCTGGAGGGGCCGGTGCTGATGCGGGTACTGGGATAGGTGGTGCTTGGTTCTGCTCCAGCTCGTGAATCCTCCAACTGGACTCAGAACTCTGTCTTTGAGCCAGTCAGCCCTCAGCTGCTCAGCATGAAGGTCCTTAGCTAAAATGTTTCGAACTCTCTTATTCTCATCTTGCTCTTCCTCGAGCTCTCCAGTTTTACCAATCAACTGACGTATCAGCCATCCCTGCGCTTCGATAGTCTCCTGCATTCTCTCCAGCTGTTCCTGTTGTTTCCTTAACACATCTCTAAGCAGATCGTCCCCCACTTCCGAAGAGTTGACCGGTTTGACCGGTATAGCGGTGGTCGGACGGGAGGACGACTCCCCTCCTAGAGCGAGTCTTTTCCTAGCAGCTGAGCGTGTCTCCACGCCATGAGGTGGTGAGGGTTCGACCATGGGTGCCTTCCCCGGCGCCCTTGATTGTCGAGATCTGTCGGATGATGATGATGACATAGCCTGCTGGGTTGGTGTAGTTAGTTACGAGCTGCGTATATCACAATATACATATATATCTCACATAGAACAATTGTAGTATAACACATAACAAGATATCACAGTTCGGTGCGAACTAAGTCTAGTGTCGTGTAACAGCTATAGTTTAGGTCTACTTTTAAATGCAAACCTGATTCTCTATAGCTAGCGAGGCTCTGATACCAATCTGTCACACCCCCAATTTCCACTTGCGGAGTATTACCGCGAGGCGTGTGATCAAACCAGAATCTCAGACACTAGCAATATCGAACGACTCTATATGATTTATTTAAACGTTTTCCAAAAACATTTGTTGTAAACATGCATAGTCATTTTCAAAATATCAAGGTTTCAAAGTTTAGCGGAAGCATTAAAGTAAAGTAACGAGCACCAACATAAACGCCAAAACCAAAATCCCATACATTATTCGTAAATAAGACTCGATAAAAATGTCTTGATCAAATGCAAGTGAGTGCACCTAGCGCTCCTAGCGTCCTGAGAAACATGTAAAGAAACAAGTGTCAACATTAAAGAAGAGTGAGTTCACAGGTTTTTATAAGTTCACAAGTTCGGTTTAATAGATTGTTTTTCCCCGTTATCCCTAACCCGGGATAACGACATAGTTCCATTATTCCTAACCTGGAATAATAATGTTGGTTCGTAAATAAGTTCAATGTTAACATGTAGGTAGCGAGCCTAAAGTTAAGTCACATAAGAGTTCGCGATCGAAGCTGACTGTTTTTGCCTCTGTGTTGCCAGGTCTACCACTGACCATGGCGAAAGTTAGGCAACATTAATCACCCGTTGACCATTCCCGGTCGGCTAGCGCGACAAGCTCGGGTGGGTCTTGTCGGGCCCAGCAGTACTACTATAATTTCCCCGCTATCTAACCCAATACTAATGATCCGAGAGTTGGTTGAGGACTTCCGTGATAAAGCTACTTAGTGACCATAACATACATTAACATTAACTTAGTTACCGAATAGTTAACGGCGTTAATTTCGCATAACGTAAAAGATAGAGTTGTAGAGCGTATACATGTTTCTCCCACTGTTGTTCAAAACCGGATAAAATAGGGGCCGTGAACTCACCTTAAATTGCTCGGTTAGAATAACGCAAAAGAAGCAAATGATGGAACCGCTAATCGCGTCCTAACATGTCAACCGATTTAAAGTTAGTGTGTGAACACATTGACACAAAACCCTACGCATAACTAACACACAGTACGGCACACATAATAACCAATTCGAAACCATAATCATGAATGCAAAGTATCACCATACAAAATAATGATCAAACCAACTTGTCATAAACACAGATTAACTCATACAACACTTAGGTACACACAAACGCAAGTTATCATGTTTCAGCTTGTACGCTCATAACTGGGCTGTTTTCGAGGATTTTTATAAACTAGTTCCAATGTTCCAAAAATTCCAAATTTTTTACAGGTGTCAATTAGACTGTAGAATTTTGTGTAAAATTTTCAAATGCTAAATATTTACCAATTATTTATAAACATTTATATACTAGGCTGCAGTCAGATTCGTCGCTTTCTGACTGTAGTCCACGAGAAAAATTATTTAAAAATCATCGTTCATCCAATTAACAAAATTCCAGTGGGAGATTTTCGGAAATTCCCGTCGTCAGTTACTGTACATAGTTCGTGACCTAACCCCATACAGACTATGATATCCGGCTCGATAAACAACCTGCAAATTCTGCAGAATTTACGCAGCTTCAGCTGCTGCACTAAATGACCATTTAAAAATAGTAAACGACCTTAGGAAAATATGAATCCGGCGCCATTTGAAGCGTTTTTCAAAAATACACGTTTTAGGCTTCAGAAAATCCATTTTTCGATAACTAATGATTAGGTTACAGCCAACTGAAGTTGGCTGTAAATGTCAATCAGCTTACTGTTTTCGACTTTATCGCATTAGAATATGTTTAAACGGTCATGACGCTTAGTTGTATTGATTAACAGCAGGTTAACTTGTCAAATATCATCATATATATCAATATTCATGCAAACCCTAAATATATATCATGATCTTTATCGATAAAACGCAGCCTACGATTTTAGTATTCAACATATCATCACAACCGCAAAGATTCGCATATTCATCCGAACTAATCATACACCGCAACACTTTTTCATTGTAATAATCATACAAGCACATAATCATGATCAAGATTACACAAAACCTAGTGTGAATCACAGTACAATTAAACCCTAACCTTGAAACGATGATGATTGGCGAACCGGGACAAGCTTGGAATCGATCCGAGAGTGTAGACTTGCGCGACCGTGAGAGGGGGGGGGGCTGCCGCCGACTTCAACTTAGAGCATTAGGTTTTTTTTTTGAAGGCTACCCACAACATGCATGTATACATAAAGGGGGGGGGGTCGCGATAGGGGGGGTTTGGGTTAGTGCCTTGGGCCGCAAGTTTGGGTTATTTCCTTGGGCCGCAAGGAGGTGTGGAGGCAAGGGGGTGTGGGTGGCGGGTTGGGTTTGCTTGGTCGCGAAGTCGAAACGTTTCACAGGCTTGGTTCGGTTTATAAATAGAAGTTACCAAAATATTATTCGCGACACGGAGTTTATAAAATATTAAATCACGTATTTGGAGTGAGACGCAATAGATTCACAAACGTCTAATAACACAGAGCACATAATTCAGATACAACCCGTCTAATAACACATAGCACGTAATTCACCCTATAAATTCACAAAGTTAGCGTAGTTATTGTGAGCATGTAATTTAATTCTTCGAATTAAATCAGCGTAGGAGTGAATAACCATAAAGTAGCGCGTTTAAGATACCTGAAAAGCCGGGATGTCAGAATACTTAAGCTACTAAACCAAGTCGTCTCAACATGTAGATTTTTTTAGAACATAGGCACGGGTTACAAATGAATGGCACTAGGCTCAAATATGGCTACTAAAGACCAAACCCGGCCCTCGCGCTACCAAGCAATATATATATATATATATATATATATATATATATATATATATATATATATCGTATGAGGTAAGACCCCCCAATCCCAACTCTCGAAAATCCTGACGAAGCTATCTAAATGCCCTTATCATCTTCACAAGCACACTAAGCTAAGGCCTCAAAACTCATTTATTACGCAAGTTCTATTAACACAAATCACATACCGCCACTCAAAGCAAAGAATGAATGTTTAACAATTAAGTGTGTCTGGCCCAAGAACTCACCATGAAAGGACAAAAGGGTTGCCGATGTGTCATACGAAAGAAATGCCAAGTTTTCAATTTGAACAGTACTCACTTGATTTTTAAAAAATCCCCCCATCCCCACACTTGGGATACATTGTCCCCAATGTATGGCTTTGGAAAGAAGTGATCACAAAAACATCTCAACCCCAAAATTCGTTTCATCACACAATCCCCAATTTTCTTTTTCTTTTTAATTTTTAGACAAGCAAACTACTAACACCACCAACTTACACAACCCAATAACAAACATCAGCATCAACACACCACCCTAACCACCCAGCCATGAACATAAACACAAATATATACAAAACAATACACAAAGTAAGACTGAGCACAACTTGGTCAATACTATCGTGGTTGAGGAGGTCCAAAGGTGGATGTCATCATCTCTGAAAATTCCCCAAACCCGAAAGCTCCACTTCCGCTGCTTCTTTCACCAGCTTGTTGATTCGGCACCTGGTTGGGATCCACCCATTGAGAATGATGTAATGGCGGTGTAGGATATGAAACAATACAATCATAAGGTGGTAGTGTAGTGTAATCAACCATGGGTGGATCAGCCACAACCGGGTGACCCGCGTGCGAGTCGTCATGCATCCGCCGGTTTTGATCATCAACATATCTGTTATTCATCTCTTCCTCGAAAGCATAAGCATGTGTACAGTTTGATTGCTCTTTACGGTCATAGTTTTGCTTTAGTGCCCGTTCCATACCTGCTCCTATAAAAGTTTGATGATCACAAGATATTTGGCTCGAATCAGGCCAATCTGAGACTGTAGGTGGACGCATACGATCAACAACTTGTTCCATCGTCCCTATATGAGCCCAATTCGGGTTAAAAGACATTTGTGCATAATCAAATGCACTTCCCATGTATCCCGATTGTGTTCCTCCTCTTCTCTCACTTCCATTCGGCCCACCTCGATCCGTGTCCATAGGCACTACATACGGATCATCCATATAATCATCATCAACACTTGGAGCCTTATCCTCACTCTTAGTGTAGGACCGATCCTCGATGCTTAGGAACCTAAATTTGATATCTAACGTCCATAATAGCGGAAATATTACGTCGTGTTTACCAATAGACAAGATTTGGTCGGTTAATCGTCAGTTTTATAGATCAAACGTTCTGGTTACAAACTAACAGAGCTTCGCCTCTGAAATGCCAAAGTTACAAATGAAGTAGGCTAGCTAGGTATTTATAAGCTAACAAGTTCGCTCCAAAGGACACAAGTTCGCCCGAACTTGCATAAGCAAGTCCGGCCGAACATGCATGTACATGTTACTTATGGGCGAACTTGGCTAAGCTAAACATAAATATTTCGTATACCTAGCCTATTCAGCTCTCGATATAAGACTAAGACATAGACATTATGCACCAACAGACTCCCCCTTGGATATCGTCTTCGTCTTTTATCAGTCTTCAAAAACTCTGTCTTCATAATATACTTTAACGCACCCGACCGAAGAAGTTCTTGAATGGCTTCCTTCGTCGTTCTTGCTTTGGATCAGGCGTTTGATCAGTTGGCGGTGGTCTTTTAAAGTTACTTAGCGAACTTTGCCTTACCGCCTTTTCCATTCTTTTTGTAATCGCCTCATTATTTCTGGTTTCTTTATTTAGAAACTCTACTCTCTCCAGATCCCTCCACTTCATCTGCCACATCTTTCCAGAATTGACTTCGCGTGCATAGCAAGCGTTAGCAACTTTCTGATACTGCATCGCCTGTACCTTTTCTCTTTCTTCAAAAACAATCTTGCTGTAGAAAAGGCATTTTATATCTTCTCTCGAGTAGTTAACCAACCACATAGGATCTAGAATCCTTATCGTCCTCCACAAACCTTTCATACCCTGATGACCCATCACTTCAACTCATTCTTTAGCAATATCCAGATGATCTTCAAATTTTAACACAATCACCGCTTCGCAAGTAGCTGGATCTATCTGCCACCACTTGAATAAAGGATAGAAGTTCTGTTCGATCGGCATAAGTGGCATATTCTTCATGGCTCTAGGATGTTTCATAATTAACGTTATGTCCTTTTCCCCTGTAACCTTATTGATCTTTACTCTTCGTCTTGGAATAAACGGCTTCCAATGATTCCAACCTTTAACAACTTCGTACTTAATCATCTTCCACAACAACTGATCTATTGTCTTCATATGATAAGTAACATTCACTGTTTGTACTAACTCTTCCATATCCCAATACGGCAATGTCTTGAAATCAGCAAGATATTTGAAGTATTGCACTCCAAATTCCCTTTTGATTGCATATACGTTGAGCTCTTTATACCATCCCCAACTCAGTATATCTCCCAAAGAAACATTTTTATCTCTGGTGAAGAATGCTAGTGGACGTCGAAATTTACGTTCACGTGGCATCTCCTTGAACCAGGACTTTTCGCTTCAGCTATCTCTTCTTTGGTCATCGGCTTAGGAATCTTTCCTTCTCGCAACGCTTCAGCAATTCTATCTTTCAACATATCATCATTAAGCTGTTTGTACATCTCTTCAAATGTAGGAAAACTTTCTGAATTTTGACCAACGTATTTAGCTTTCTGATCTGATTCATCATCTGAGGACCAATCTTCAACTATCACTCGATTATACTCATCAGCTTTAAACCTTCTCTCATACTGATATTCTTTCGGTTCAAATGTGTTAACATTCATAACTTCCTCAAAATCTAACTCTAAGTTTTCAGCTTCAACTTCAACTAGTTTCGCCAAATCTTCTTTTGAGTAATTTTGTACAAACTCGCATTCTTCCACATTGTGTTCCAACATTAGCATCAAAGGCTTCATGGGTACTGCAGACACAGGCTTCGCAGAACGATCAATGTCTAACAAATCAATATCATCTGAAGGCCCTGTCTTCCCTGACTCCCCCTGGCTTTTATCTTCCATCCTGTTTGACTCATCGTCCATGAGGTCAGAAAGATCAAACTCATCAGATACTTTGGCTTCAGTTATCTTTAAACATGTACCTCCTTGATCAAAATCATCACTACCTTGATCATAATCATCGTCATCATCACCAACATTCCAATCCTCGTAACCTTCTTCTTCTTCATCCTCTTTATTATCTTTTTCAGCTTCTTCATTGCCTTTTTCTTCAGAAACAATAATAGGATCAGAAGGCTTGACAGATTCGTCAACCTTTTGGATATCAGACTCAGAAGGTTTCGAAACATCTTCAGTTGGTTTCTGAGGAACATCAGAAGATTTCTCAGCAGAAGATTTAGGGGCTTCACCCTCAACCTGCTTTCCTTTATCACTTTAAGCTAACTCTTTCTCAGCACGCTCTTTTGCTTCCTGACGATCCAGACGATCATATTCAGCAATGAAATCAATGTTCAGATTGTTTGCTAACACTTTCTGCAATCTGTTGAATCTTCGATCGTTCAATGCTTCGATAGTCTTTAAGTCTGCAATCTCAATCTGCAATTTCTCATTCGCGTCTTGCAAACTTTCAATTAATGCTTTGAAATACTCTTGTTCATTCTCTAACACCTTTACTTTGTCATCAAGCAACTCTTTTTCAACCTCGCTTTGATTCACTTTCTTAACAAGCTCGGCTTTTTCAACCTCATTATGTGCAACTTTCTCTTCTAACGCCTTCACGCGCATCTCTAGCATCTCAAAATTAGATTATGGGAAAAATTCATCCAAGTCTTCGAGACTGATTGGACCATGTGGCATATCACCAAACAGATTTCCCCTTGGTGTCTTTGGCGTTGAATCTTTAGCTGTTGCAGCTTTCGGTGTTGACTTCTTAGGAGTAGAACTTTCAGGAACAGAAGTCGTTGGAGCAATAAGAGATTCAGTGATAGGAACTTCAACAAATCCAGACACAGGAGGTTCTTGTGTAACTCCTGGCCTTTCTGTTTCAGCGTGAACAATAACAGGGGGTTCTTGTGGAGGAGGTTCTTGTGTGGCTCCTTTCTCCTGAGCACCGGAAGGTTCTTTTGTGGCTTCTGTGCCTTTCGACTTGCTTTTATACCTCTTACTTACAGCTTTCTAAACTTTCTTTGCTTTTCTTTTCCCTTTGGTATGAGGTGATCCTGTAGTCTTCTTAGAGATTTCGGTTGCTGGAGACTTTATACGCTTAGACTTTTTCTTCGGTCTCTCTTCGTCAGATTCTTTTTCAGTGTTAGGATCAAAATCCGCATCCAATTTTCTTTCCTTTTCTGCTCTAATCTCTGCCTCAGTCTTTTCTGGCTCTTTGGCAGGTACATCTTCATCAGATTCTTCATTCTCAGAAGTAGTAGAAATCACATCATCTTGAGTCGTTTTCACAGTTTCTTGACTCTCAATAACCACTGCAGCGCTCGATCCAACAACTGCTTCAACATTTTCAGGTTCATCCTCGTCGACAAGCATAGTTTCGACTTTCTTCGCAGCATGTTTCTCTTTAGGCTTATCAGCTTCTGCCTTTAAAAACCATTCACTCCTTGCCTTTGGTTTGAATTCCTTAAACCATTCTTGCTCAGCTTTAAGCTCTTTCTCGTCATCACTACCATCCTTTCTCCACTTGTTATCAGGTGGTGAGATATAATTTGAATCTTTTATAGCTCCAAACATTGGTTTCGCAACAGGAGCTGAAGCTTGTTTCTGGAACTTGATTAGCTTCTTATTGTTGTTTCATCAAGATGAACCAGATAAAACACATCATTTGGATCTCATGCAATGTTAGGATACATTTCGTCAATCAACATCTGAACAAATCTCGGATATAGGCATAGCCTTGAATCTTCCATGTTCTTCGTCATGTGAGTGAAAACCATCTTAGAAACATTAAACGGCTTCTTCAGAATAAGCGCCGTTGCCATGCTAGCCAACTAGTCTTGAACATTATCTAATCCGGCTTTACGATGGCTGAATGTGTGAATTAGAGCATGCATTAAAAGCTTGTAGGGGTTTGGCACTTCCCTTTTCTTCAGCGTTAGCTTGTTCACACTCCCCTTATAACCCTTACGAAAGAAACAACCACGTACCATCTTCTCGTCTAAATGAATCGGATCGTCTTCATTATCTTTGAATTCCAGAATCAGTCTAATATCGTCTTCAGTCATAGAAATTGGTTTAACTTCATTGCCGACTTGCACAGATGATTATTTCTCTTCTCATATTCGCTTAAACTTGCGTTCATCCAGAAGTGAACGATAAGTGATCGATATGATACGGTGCGCTTTGTAATAGCTCGGCGAATATGGCTTTCCTCGAGAAACTTCAATATACTGTCTTACTCCTTCAGTGACGTACATATAGATTTGTCAAGCGTAATGCACGTATTGTGAGTTTTGGAGAACTCAACAGAAATTACACGCGCTGGTACCTGTGCCTGAAAAATGACGCAAAACAATTAGCACGATTTTCGAGAAAAAGTCACAAAAATTTTCTAACAATTATATCAAGTTCGGGCGAACTTGATATATATGTTAAACATTCTGCCTAAGTTCGCCCGAACATGTATTAAACACATGTTCATCATTGAATGATAAGTTCGGGCAAACTTATATTAACAATATACAGTTTTTCATGATCCAAGTTCGGGCGAACTTCCACATGATATTCAAATTCAAATACATGAAGTTGGGTCTAACATATCTGAATTTTCTTTAATCAGTTTTTGGACAAGTCCAGTCGAACTTGACAACAAGTTCGGTTGAAGATATTAAGATTTCATTTATTCATATTTTTTAGACAAGTCTGGTCGAACTTGACAACAAGTTCGGTCGAAGATGTCATTCAAATCAGATTTTATTAACAAGACAATAATGAAAGTTCGGTCGAGCTTGACAACAAGTTCGGCCGAACTTGTCTTCTTCTCCAAACTTACAAATCTGTTCAAACATGCAAATGACCAATTCTGTTCAATCAAAAATGTTTATACGGTCGATTTTATGTGTAGATTAAAGATCTATGTTCAATTTTATCCAACAACATCTAGATCTATCAGATTTTCAAGTTTTTTTATCTAGATTCGTTCATTAATGGTCCAAACATGGTTCAAGTTCAAATCAATACCTCTGCCATAGTAAATGGTGTGCTAATCACCAAATACAAACTAGTATCGGGCAGCGTAACAGTATGAAATTGCCAAAGTCACTCAAATCTCTCTCAATGCTCAAGTTCGCTTTAGAGGGTTTTTAAGCTGTTGAATGAGTTCGGCCGAACTTGATTGGTATTTATACCATGTCAAGTTCGGGCGAACTTGTTAAGCCCATCTTGAAAAGCGCAACAGAAGTTCGAGCGGACTTAGCTTTTATCATTAACTAATCATTTGCAAGTTCGGTCGAACTTGCTGTTTGTTAAACTTGATTTGTTTAGCAAGTTCGGCCGAACTTGCCAAACCACAATTTTGAACTTTTTAAATTTTTCAATTTTAACCCCTGAACTTTCCAACTTTTTATGAGTTATGAAAATCCACTCAGTTGACCAAGTCCAAGCTAATGACCTTGGTTAACCGATTTGTCTGCCGAGTCCAAGTTAATGACCCCGGTTTGACCCGTTACGAACAAACTGTTGATATTTTTAAAATCAAAGTTTCAAATTAATGAACTTTTCATCATTTTGACTTTTCAGATTAACATATTAGCTCCCAGCCCGTTGTCAAAGAGATTCCCACCAGTTCTAGCACCTTACCAGACTTCGAAGACCCGTTCTCCAACATTGGTTTGCTGAAAACAATGTAGAAATAAAATCTTTTTGTATTTTTGTAAGTTTATGCTAAAACTCACCGAAAATCTTTTTAATTTTAATCTGTAACGCTGAAATACAATGTAATAAGCAATGTAGACTATGTATAACCATATTTACAGACATATTTTTGTGAATTCGTGTCTAAGGATCATATCAGTTGATTGAGACATATCACCAGTACCGTTGACCTTTAGCAGACTTTAAGTTTTAAACTTGTTTACTTAGATTGTCGATATGTTTGTCCACTTAAGCTTTACCACATTTCTCAACTGTTTCAAGATATGTTAAGGTAGAATTCATGAAACTTGACTTACCTGTGGTTCCCACTTCTTGAATATACTCACGTATTCCCAAGATTTCATCTTACAGGTGAATATAGCATAATTGATATCTGTATCAGGTTTGTGCGAGACCTTGAGAGCTCAGGTTAGTACTACCGTACAGACAAAGAGATGAAGGCTTGTCTTTAAGGTGTATTCCACTTAAGGAATCTTTTTAGCATTGCAAATGATTAGATCTTTTGATTCTTTTCAATATTGCATACAGTTTGGAGGTTTATAGCGAAAGTATTATAGAAGTTCTAGGCCATTGCTTCTGCAAAATCAGAAGAACTTGTATAATACCCCAGATATCAACTATCTATAAAGACCTCGTATCTCAGAATCAGGCAATCTTTCAAACGAAATTTCGGAGTATTAAGTCCATATATCCAAGATGTGTTAATCCACAAGATTAAGCAGTTTTAAAATTTAGTTTATATCTCGAAAACAATTTACTGAACGTGTTAAGCCTATCGACACATCCACAGTAAGACTCGTTTATCACTTTTAAAACTTTACATTTCTTTCGCATACTGTGATAGTCCGCTAATGTACTATCATTTTCTTTTATGACACTGAACTCCTTTTGTCTTTTTCAATTTTGAATTTTTATATGTTTTTGGATTTTAAAATTTTCGAATGTTTTTGTATTTTCTTTAACATTTCTCCCCCTAAAATCAAAAACATCTTTTTGGATTTTAGTTTTTAACAAAATTCTAAAGTAGAAAGATATTTACAAACCAATGTGGATCACGAGAACTCGTCGTCCGATCCGTATTCGACCTCAACGTCCTCACCTGACAGCAAATTTTTCATACTGTTAATTCTCAGCAAGTATTTAAACCGTGACAAAGAAAATGGTTTGGTATAAAAATCAGGCTTTTGTTCGTCGGTGTGGATTTTTTCTATTCGCACCAATTTCTTTTCGTAGCAATCACGAATGAAATGATAACGAATTTAAATGTGTTTTGTGCGTGAGTGATGAACCGGGTTTTTAGTTATATCTATGGCTGCCTTGTTATCAACATACATCGGAGTGTCTAGAAATTGCAGACCATAGTCTCTTATATGCTGTTGACTCCACAGAATCTGTGAACAATAGCTGGAGGCCGAGATATACTCAGCTTCACAGGTAGAGAGAGCAACCGTAGTCTGTTTCTTACACTGCCAGGTTACCATTCTTGTTCCGAAGAACTGGCATCCCGCTGTAGTTGATTTTGAGTTCAACTAATCTACACCAAAATCGGAATCAGCATAGCCTGTGAGGTCGAGATTGTCGTTCTTCGGGTACCACAAGCCGGTGCTTGGGCATCCTTTCAGATATCTGAAGATACGATTCACGATTTGCATGTGTAAGATCCTCGGGCTTGACTAATATCTGGCGCATAGGCAGGTTGGATACATAATATCTGGGCGCGATGCCGTCAGATACATCAGCGATCCAATCATCGATCTGTATAACGTCTCGTCAACTTTGGCTCCAGTCTCGTCAACGCAAATGCCGTGATTTAGAGCAAGAGGCGTAGATAGAGGCTTCAAGCTTTCCATTCCAAACTTCTTCAAGATGTCGTGAACATACTTAGTCTGATGAATGAAAATACCATCCGGAAGCTGATCTACTTGCAAACTAAGAAACAACTTCATTTAGCCCATCGAGGACATTTCGAATTTCTTTTTCATGATTCCCTTAAACTCCTTGCAGAGACTATCGTTTGTACATCCAAAGATGATGTCTTCAACGTAGATTTGAACTTAATCAGATGGCCATCTACTTCTCTGGTGAAAAGAGTACTATCCACAGTTCCTCTGATAAAGCCGTTTCTGACGAGATGTTGCGATAACGTCTCGTACCAAGCTCTCGGGGCTTGGTGTAGTCCATAAAGAGCTTTATCCAGTAGGTACGCTTTATTCTTGTTAAGTGGATCGACAAACCCCGGTGGTTGTCCAACGTACACCTTTTCGCGTAATTTGCCGTACAGAAAAGCCGATTTGACATCCAGTTGATTGACCTTAAATCCTTTCCGTGATGCGAAAGCTAGAAAAATTCGAATAGATTCCAATCGAGCTACTGGTGCATAAACTTCCGTGTACTCTATCCCTTCCTGCTGGTGAAATCCCTTGACAACAAGCCTAGCTTTGTTACGAACAAATAACCCCTCTATCTTCACGTTTACACTTAAAGACCCATTTTGTATCAGTTGCTTTCTGATTTTCTGGTAGGTCTTCAAGCTTCCACACACCCAACTTCTCAAACTGCAATAATTCTTCTTGCATTGCTTGTACCCAGTTTTCATCGGCTAAAGCTTCATTAACTGTCTTTGGCTCAATCTGAGAGATGAAACATTAATAGAAACAATAGTTTGGGTTGTAGCAACGCGTGTGTAGAAACAACTGAGTGCTTTATTAATTTGCCCTCAAGTTCTAACACCAGTTTGAAGTTCTTCGATAATATTTGTTGACCGATGATAGGAATATGATCGCGACAATTCTTCACTTGGAACATCTATTGAGTTTTGCTGATTCGTGATGTTGAGATCAACAACCAATTCAATGTTTGGAGAGCTTGATGAAGCTTCATTTATGTTGTTTGGGATTGCAGATTGATTAAGAAGACTTGTTATCAGCTCCACTTCTTCATCTGAAGAAGATGATTCCCCATCAGCATCAAATGTTGGTGCTTCATCTGAATCAGAATTTTGATTCTGAGGCATACTGTGCTACGTTGTTGTATTCACTGGTCCAGTAGAGGCATTTGTTGGAGGAGTAACAGGTGTTGATAATGTTTCAGAAACATTTTCAGCCAGAACACCACTATTGCTTGAACTTGCGCCAGAAGAAGATGGACCCCACGTGGGTTGATTAACCACAATTGGTCGAACAATTTTTCTTGATTTACTGACTGGTGAAGGTAATATAATGCTGAAACTTCTTCGTCAGTTGGTTCTTCGGGCAAGTCAAATGACTTCCAAAGGTCTTGATAGTTAAATAGCCACGCGTCACCTTTCCTTTGAATAGGATCCGTGTAGTTGAAACAATCCACGTGCTGTGCTTCATAACCTTTCTCAATGAAGGAACATATACTCTTCTCAACGGACTCGCATATCCGACAAAGAAACCTTCAAGAGATTTAGCTCCGAATTTGCCATATTGGTCTATTATGGTACATGGTGCACCGAATGGTTCTAAGAACTTCAAATTTGGCTTCCGTCGGTTTATCATCTCAAAACATGTTTTCTTTGTTGGTTTGATAGTGAGAACCCTGTCTAGCGTGTAGCAAGCCGCAGCAACCGCTTCACTCCAGAAGCTGATAGGAAGTTTAGAATCTGTAAGCATGGTTCTCGTAGTTTCAATCAAAGTTCTGTTTTTCCGTTCAGCTACTCCGTTTTGCTGTGGAGTATAGGGAGCATTAAACTCATGTAGAATCCCTTTTGCGTTGCAGAATTCCTTCATTTTGTTATTCTTAAACTCTGTGCCGTTGTCACTTCTAATGCGTCTAACCGACTGTTGATAAAGATTCTCAAGTTTCTTGAATAGAACAACCAAGTTCTCGAATGTTTCGTCTTTTGATTCTTGAAATAATACCCACGAATATCTCGAATAGTCATCTGTCACTACCAAGCAATATAAGTCTCCTGAGATGCTTCGAAAATTTACAGGACCAAATAAATCCATGTGGAGACGTTCTAATGGCAACTTGATTGAGTAAAAAATTTTTGGATGAGATTTCTTGATCTGCTTTCCTTTCTTGCATTCCAAGCAATGATCAGACATCTGAAAACTTCGAAGATTTATGCCTTCTACAAGATCATTATGAACCAAGAAATTCATTTTTTGCAAATGACTATGCCCCATCTTACGATGCCAAAGAATAGAATTTTTTTCAGTAGCCTTTGATACAAAACATTGTGCTGATTTTGATAAAGTGGTAGCAACACCCATATCAAGAACATATAAATCATTCTCTCGCGGTGCTCGCATCAGAATCCACTCATTTGGTATTTGAATCCCGGCTTCAAGATAATACACTCTTTGTCGTTGAAATGTTATGTGAATTTCTTGTCACAGATCTGCGATATACTCAGAAGATTGTTCTCAAGTTCTGCAATATAGTTCACGCGATCAAATGAAACTACGCCATTGGAGAGTTTTCCCTCGGCGACTATCCTTCCACCTTGATTTCCTGCAAATCCAACATATCCACCATTGATAGCTTTAATGTCGAATAGCAACGCCTTCATTCCCGTCATATGCCTGGACGCTCCACTACCCAAAATCCACTTTGAAAGTACGGATCTCTGGAGTCCCTGCACATTTTAACAATCTATTTAAAAAGAGAGACCCAAGCCTTTTTGGTCTTGCGTTGAATTGGATAAGCATCATCAAAATCAAATTCACATTCATCAGCATAATCGAATTCTTTATCTGAATTTCCTATGATGTTTATGTTTGAAAACTTTACCTTCTTTTTATCTTTTGAATTGTTTCCACTTGAATTTTTGAGAGTTTCAGATGTGGTTTCAATTATGATTTCAGATTTTGATTCTTTCTTGCTATCACTAGTCTTAACAGGCTCAGACTTAGTGATTTCAGGTTTAGATTCTTTCGTGTTATCAGTCTTTACCAGCTCAGACTTAATAACACTAGATGTTGTTGACCTTTTCTTGGTAATCCAGGCTTGAGATTTGATATTAGCCTTCTTCATATAAAATTTGTTTTCATTTGCCCTAAAAGTTTCTCCTTTTTCAAAAGTAGATTTCTCAAACCTCTTTTCTATTTTAGGTTTAACTTCTGGCAAAGATTCATTTCTTTTCAAAATCTTGATTGGTTTTTCAAACTCTGAATACCTTGGTTTTACAACATTTGATTCTCTTCTTCAAGGATAAGCCGGTTTTGATTTCAGACATTGTCGTGCAATATGACCCATTTCATTGCACTTGAAACATGTCCGATTATCAAGTGGATGTCCTTTAGTGAGTGGTTTTACCCCACTTGATGTTTTGGCACCACTTGTAACCTTGTCTTTATCTCGAATTTCTTTCTCCTTTTTAAACTCATCATTTGATTGTTTATTAATCAAACTCTCTTCATGAACCGTGTTTGTGCCATATACAAAATTCATGTTTTTGTTTTTATATTCATGAAATGGTAACACTTTCTTTACTGGTTCATCTGATTCTTCTAGACCCAACCCTGCTCTCTGGTTTTCTGGATGATCACCACCATTCCTTCGATAGTTGTTTCTTTTAGGTTTGGAATAGAATTTTCGTTCGTTAATTTCCAATTTCTCTGATGTGACTACCACGAGTTTAAAGAATTTATCAAGCAATTCTTCCTTCACATTCTGAATCGGGAAGCTATCATCAAAGTATAGTCTATCCGAATCCTTAACTTTGTACATTACAACATTAGGATCGTCACTTAGACCATTCTATGACGACTTATCATCATTTTCAGAATATGAATCGGAATTCTTGGAACTCGAGCCGGCGCTTTTGAAGCTGCCGTCATCAGAATCACTTAGAGCATTTTCAACCACTTTGTTAACCATAGCATTGTTATCATCATCAGAGTTAGCATAGATTATATCAATATTCTCTGGCAATTCATATTTTTTTCTCAGAAAGTAACTCAACATTGAGTGCCTTATCCACCCCGTCTGCGGTTTTGTAACAGTACTACTCGTAAAGGGGTGGAGGAACATTGCTATATTCTTTGCCAGTTTCCTTTTTAGGTTTTTCTTCCGTTGAGATTGTCGGAAGAATGTGATCAATAACATATGCATTTGTGGTATAACTTCTCAACAACTGTTGAACTCTTTCACTTTCGATTGTCATGTCTTGAAGTTATTGTTTAGTTTTAGCAATGGTGTTAATATAGGTGTTAATTGCCCTTTGTTTATCCATTACTGTTCCACTCAACATCCTTATATTATCATGTTGTTTGATGTTATTTCTGTCGAGTCAGCCATAATCATTTTTCATTTTATCATACGCTTCTTTCATTGTGCGATAATCGTATTTCAACAATTCATTATGCACATTATTTTCAGCGATGATCTTTGATTTTTCGGCACATTCGACACAAGGTTCAGTACATTTTGTACAAGGCTTCTCAACCTCAACAACTTATACTTTGACAACTTCTTTCTGGACAATTTTTACCTCTGGATCTACCTTGGTTAGATTCGCCATTAAAGCTTTATTTGCCTTGTCCTTAAGGTCTTCGACTTTCACTTCTTGAGTGACATTAATGATCACTTTATCAATCTTTTTCTCCTCAATCACTTGTTCTTTCGAGCTTCCATCAATATGACCTGCAAAACTGTCACAAGAATTAGAGGATAAAATTCCTTGTCTCTGCATATGGATATATTCATCTTCTTCCTGCTGTTGATGCAAGTATTGTTCCAGAAGAGCTTGTTCGAAAGCTGCTGCTTCTGCAAATGCCGCTGCTTCAGCTGCTACCGCTGTTTCCTCTGCAGAATTATCTTCAACTATCTCCGCCATTAAAGCAACTCCGGTCTTTTTCCCAATGTAAGAGTTCCAATCAAAACCATCATCTTCACTGGATGCCACCATAGCTTTCTCAGTGGTGCTGTTTTCAGGCTTTTCTTGGACTTCAACCTGAGTTTACTTCGGAAACGGTTTATATTGAAGTGCCTTTTTGTAATATTCATTTCCTCCTCTGAAAGGACTTTGATTTCCGGTTGCTTCCGTATTTTTACACTCTCTTTTAAAATGCCCCTTTTGATGACATGACATCTAAAGCACATGACTTTGGTTTTGTCAAAACCTAATTTGTTGCTGGAACTTCCTATGTCACAGCCTGTGAGTGCTACGAACTTTGTCACTCTCCTGATGATCGAAGCTAAGGACCATTTGATGTCCATTAGTTCGAGTTCTTCCTCGTCTACCTGGTTATAATCTTCTGCGGTCATCTAAGGGTTTCCGATCTTACCGGCAACAAGACATTCATAAGATTCTAATACGGTAGCGAGTAGTGACATATGTTGTTTTGCAACTTGTTCTGAAACAACATTGTTCAAATTCACTGCGACGTTGCATTTATATACATTCGGATCAGAACTTTATTGTTGATTTTGGTTCACTTGGCTTTGATAAGTTGAATTTGAAACAGTGCTTGAGTAAGAACTTTGAGGACTCTGATCATACTGAGGCTGTGATTGATTCTGATTCTGTGGAGAAGCATTTATGTTTGCACTAAAAGCCGTCTGAATTTTAGGATTCGAAACACTATCTAGCATTCCGGCTTTGTAATACAGACCGATGTCTTGAACAACATTAGCGTTTTTTAACTTCGCCATCTTCAGAAGTTCCATTTCGTGGCCTTCGAGTTTATCAATAAACGTCGACAACTTGAAAAATTCCCACTTATCACTGTTCTTCAGAACCGTCAAATACGTAGTCCATTCACCCTCTGGTAGTGCGTCAGCAAGTTTGTCGATGTATTCTTGTTCTGTATTTTCGAGACCGTGTCTTCGCATTTGCACTTTAAGATGACAGAAACGCTCGATCATTTGCTTTATGGTCTCATTCTTTAGCATAGTGAAAATATCAAACTCTTTCAGGATAAGTGCCTTTTTTGCTTTTGATCATTTCGGCGCTGCCTAGATACTTCTTCTGTAATGGCAACCAAAGATCTCTTGCAGTAGTATACTCTGGTAGCAAAATCAGGATATCTTCTTTGACAGACTGCTGGATGAGACTGATCATCTTTTTCTCGGTGATATATTCTTCTTTCTGAACCGTCGAGTAGTTGTACTTTTCAAGAACTCGTTGATGTTTATCTACCGGAACAGTGTCGCCTCTTTCAATTGACACCCTGCCAGCGAAGTGCATGGCTTGAACCCAATAAGTAAACTTCTCTTTCCATGCTTCGTACTCGTCCATGCTCCTCAGCTTGGGCGGTTTGACAGTCGTTCCCATTTCATTATCAAGATTGACTTGATTGATCACATTGGCATTTGACGAACTAGCTCCGGACATAAAAGCTCTTAGTTGATCCTCCATTGTGAATAACGAAACGTGTACTCTGAAAATTTTCAAAAACTTTGAAAACAATTAGTCCTACTACAAGTTCGGTCGAACTTGTAGCAACAAATGAAGCATTTTCTGATTTTCTAACAAGTTCGGTCGAACTTGCTAGATTTGTTTTGAAAACTTTGCTTAAAGTTCGGTCGAACTTGAAACACAAATCCAACAGAACTTCGGGCGAACTTATCTTCAAGAATTTGATAAAAATCTAGTAAGTTCGGGCGAACTTACTTAAATTTTCTTTGAAATTTACATAAGTTCGGTCGAACTTGATGTAGAATCAATGAAAAATTGTGACTTCGAGCGAACTTAGCTGAAATTTCATCAAAAACTACTCAAGTTTGGGCGAACTTGCTAAAAATCACTTGAAAAGTGATGTTTTAGGACAAGTTCAGCCGAACATAGCCAACAAGTTCGATCCTGAGGGTTTTCAAAAACATGATTTTTTCAAAATTTCGACATGAATTCGGTTGAATTTGGTCTCCAATCTTTCAAGGGTTTATCTTTGTTGTATTTTACATGATATATTCAAAATTCAAAAGATTTTGACCATGAATTCTTCATTTTATGTTCAAAAGTTAAGAAAAAGAGAAGAATGGAGTAGAAATAGAAGTGTTCTTGTCTTGATACTATCAAATCAGGTTGTTCTAGCTCTGATACCACTTGTAGGACCGATCCTTGATGCTTTGGAACCTAAATTTGATATCTAACGTCCATAATAGCGGAAATATTACGTCGTGTTTACCAATAGATAAGATTTTATCGGTTAATCGTCAGTTTTATAGATCAAAGGTTCTGGTTACAAACTGATAGAGCTTCGCCTTTGAAATGCCAAAGTTACAAATAAAGTAGGCTAGCTAGGTATTTATAAGCTAACAAGTTCGCTCCAAAGGACACAAGTTCGCCCGAACTTGCATAAGCAAGTTCGGCCGAACATGCATGTACATGTTACTTATGGGCGAACTTGGCTAAGCTAAACATAAATATTTCGTAGCCTATTAAGCTCTATACAATACAGACTCGATATAAGACTAAGACATAGACATTATGCACCAACACTCAGGCTCGTCAGCTTCACCCGGCTGTAATGGCCTCGCATCCGCCTTCAACACTCTCCATCGTTGGCCCTCGCTTTTCAACTTATGATATCTTTCTGATTCCGTGTACGTCCAACCAATCCCCAATTGCTTTATCCCAAACGGTTCAAATTTCTTGTAAGAACCTTTATCATCCCTACCAATGGCTCCATACATCTTCAAAAGTGCCGTAATGAGTCGACAATGTGGTATTATCTTCTGTTGATCGCTGTTCCGACTTATCCACACATTATTTAATAGCAAAAATCGGAAAGAGAAAAGAGGAGCTCCCCTTAACAGCGTATACAACACAGGCACTTCAGGATATCACACTTCAACTTTATCACCGCCCCGCGAGATGACATTTGATGTACACATTACTAACATCAACTTTGCTTCGATTCTCTAATTCTTGCGATACAATTTCCCATGTGTAATACCCGGTAAAAACAGATAATCCAATATTGTGTGCCATGTCAGATGCTTTTCCAGCGAGATATATAGGTCTTCCAACTTTGGGATCATATATTGATTTGTTGGTTTACTATCAAACTTCGCTACCCTTCGCAAAGAATCGAAAGACATCTCCACATCAATCCCGTTTACCGTACCGATCAACTTCATTTTTGATGCACCCCGATATGGAGGACATCTTAGAGTGGCCATCCACTCTTGAATTTCTGCATCATACAAATTCTTCCCCTCCTGATCATAGCATTTTAACGCCGCCTCCCAACCTAAAGCGCAGAATTTCTCGGTAATCCCGAATGGACCGAAATCCGCCTCCCGGACCTCTTTTTCACAGATAAATGCTTCCTTGCGCTGGGCCTATTTATTCATCTGATCATGAAATAACTCAGCTTGCCATTCGGCTGGTTGCTCATGCAAAGGACCAGATGTCCATTTCGGCTTCGGCCCTCTCGGCTGCTCTTCTTCATGTTGTTCTTCCTCTAGGTTTTGATCAGCCAAACGATACAATCTCCTCTTCCGTCCTGGGTTCTCAGCCGGGTTACTTGAAGACCCAAATTGTTCCTTGCCTTTTCTACCCATAATGATACAATTCACAACCACAACACAAAACAACACAAATTATACTCTCATCCACCCAAACATCCCCACACTTGATTAGCACCATGGTTGTAGAAGTAAGTCTAACACATTATTCATCTTTTTGCGAAAATGTGAACATTATTTTCGCTAAGTTAGGCAAAATTCTCCCTAAAACTCATGTTTAACATAACCACTTATCATCTACAACCATAACCCCATACAACTCAACAAGTTCATACCATCCTACCATTACAAGAAAGTGTGTAAGTAAAAACAAAGATGAAAACTTACAAATCTGCAATATGCTCCAAATAGTGAACATAAATTACATACCTTCACTTTAGAGATGCTGCGAATGACACAAACTTCAATCTACACCAAAAACCCAAAGAAACCCCCAAAATTACGGCCCCTAGGGTTCGAAATTGACCACCAAAATGAAAGACTTTTGGTATTGCAAGCACAAATCTTGACTCCTTGTGAAAGTTTAGCCAATATAGACCCAAAAACCACTCGATCTGGTTGAGATTTGAGAAAATAGTGTAAGGTTGAGGCTATGGATGTTAGGGTTTTGTTTGAGAGATGAATGGCAAAGGAGATGAGAAATTGTGGTGAAAAAGGGGTAAAACCCGTGTATGTGGATGAGAAATAATCAGATTTTTTCGTATTTTTACTATGACCGGCTCCACATCTCCAGCTACCACCGTAGCTTACGTGATGTCGTAAGCTAAATAGCTAGTGGTACGTGGGTATCGAACACATGGAGTTTGTGGAATGTATATTACTATGTAGCTTTATGAATTAACTAATTTAAACAAATAGTGCAAAAATGTAAATTCAAAGATTGGAGTGATTGGTTAATTATCTAAATTTAACCACTAGATCGCAAATCAAAAACTGGGTTTGTAAACAGATTGAGAAGTAGTAACCATCCTAGGTTTCAGGTTTCAATTGCCACTAATGTTTATGCTCACTAGAAAGAACCACACAGACATGGCTCATGTTTGGTTACTTGTTTGTGATAAAAGGGAACGAAGTACTCAGATTACTAGAACCTGTGGTTGTTACCCGAAGATCAATTAATTATTATCCAACCCTAATCCCTCCCATGATATCTCGATTGCCAACGACACCAAGAACGTATGGTTTAGAATAAGATCAAACACAACTAACAATTTACAAGCAAATATCCATTCACCATAATAGCCAAACAACATTGCAAGTTATTATTCTTGAAATGTAAGCATTAACATAGTGTCTAAAAGAACACAAACTCAATGAAATTAGCTGCTCATGAGGTGGTGAATCATCATAACATCAAAATCAATGTTCATACGAATTAAAAACACAAACCGAATGTTTAGAATTGTCAAGAACACAAGCAAACTAGCCAAAATCGCCCCAGAACTGCCCTGAAACGTCTCCAATGATGAGATAATCAAAAGACACCCAAAAACCGCAATTATATGGCAGTTGCCACCTTTTTGCGCTGGGGACCACTCTAAGATACGGTGCCACCGTAGTTTATGGTGGCAACAATAAAACCCTATGATGAAATTCCTCTGCCTTACGGTGCACAATCAACCTTCAGAAACCACCGTAGCTTACGCCGGTCACCGTAAGCTACGGTGGAGGTCATACACAGCGCCTTGACTTCTTTTTGAACTTCAATCCAACGCATAACCTCGCTTCTTTTAAGCCTTTTGTACATGCAATAAGAATTCACCGTAGTCATACAATTCCAAGCAAGTTACCAACTAAATGTAGGATTTTTATATCGTTTAAAGCACATAAGGGTTGTCCCACGGACCACCCGTCACATCCCCACACTTAACCGTTGCTTGCCTCCTAGTAACTTATCAAAAACAAAGATCAACTTCACAAATTATCTTCCTCAACACGCGATCCCATTCAAACCAAGTAAATAACGTTACCTTTTACTAACTTACCATCATACCACATGACACACCCATCGCAATGACTCTCCTCTCGGTGACATAGGGTTACTAGCAAGATTGTGCTAGAAACGCTCAATGCAAATGTGTGATTGTGTGACAATAAACTTGTACACAAATCGTATCACCGCCTACAAATTGCTAATAGCATGCTTATGAATCAAAAGGACTTATGGGTTGTAACGAGGCTATGTTTAAAGGTAAGGAATGATGGGATATATATGCAAGTAGCTCATTGATCCGACCCGGTCTTATTATTACAACTAAACAAAAAGAACTACTAACTATTTACACAACTTTGCACTTCTTTTTCATTTTCCTTCAACTACTATCGCATTTATTTCTTTCTTTTTGTATTTTCTCAGTTTTTTTTAACTAAACATTGCATAACTCAAGCACAAAACACTACATACTTAAGCTACTAAATCGGGTCGTCTCAATAGGTAGATTTTTTAGAGCGTAGGCACGGGTTACAAATGAATGGCACTAGGCTCAAATATGGCTACTAAAGACCAAACCCCGCCCTTCGCGCTACCAAGCTCATATATATATATTTATATCGTATGAGGTCCAACCCCCCAATCCCAACTCTCACACATCCCGATGAAGCTACCTAAATGCCCTTATCATCTTCACAAGCACACTAAGCTAAGGCCTCAAAACGCATTTATTACACAAGTTCTATTAACACAAATCACACACTGCCACTCAAATCAAAGAAAGAATATTTAACAATTAAGTGTGTGTGGCCCAAGAACTCACCATGAAAGGACAAAAGGATTGCTGATGTGTCATACGAAATTAGCCGCTCATGGTCAGGTGGATCATCATAACATCAAACTGAATGTTCATACGAATTAAAAACACAAACCGGATGTCTAGAATTGTCAAGAACACAAGCAAACTAGCCAAAATCGCCCCAGAACTGCCCTGAAACGTCTCCAATGATGAGATAATCAAAAGACACCCAAAAACCGCAATTATATGGCAGTTGCCACCTTTTTACGCTTGGTCCACTCTAAGCTACGGTGCCATAGTTTACGGTGGCAACAATAAAACCCTACGATGAAATTCCTCTGCCTTATGGTGCACAATCAACCTTCAGAAACCACCGTAGCTTACGCTGGTCACCGTAAGCTACGGTGGAGGTCAAACACAGGGCCTTGAATTCTTTTTAAACTTGTATCTTTCACTTGTTTTTCAACCCCAAATGTGCGAACTTCAATCCAACGCATAACCTCGCTTCTTTTAAGCCTTTTGTACATGCAATAAGAATTCACTGTAGTCATACAATTCCAAGCAAATTACCAATTAAATGTAGGATTTTTACATTGTTTAAAGCACATAAGGGTTATCCCACGGACCACTCGTTACATCCCCACACTTAACCGTTGCTTGCCCCCAAGCAACTCATATAAAAAACAAACATCAACTTCACAAATTATCTTCCTCAACATGCGATCCCATTCAAACCAAGTAAATAATTGTTACCTTTTACTAACTTACCATCATACCACATGACACACCCCTTGCAATGACTCTCCTCTCGGTGACATAGGGTTACTAGCAAGATTGTGCTAGAAACGCTCAATGCAAATGTGTGATTGTGCGACAATAAGCTTGTATACAAATCGAATCACCGCCTACAAAATGCTAATAGCATGCTTATGAATCAAAAGGACTTACGGGTTGTAACGAGGCTATGTGTAAAGGTAAGGAATGATGGGATATATATGCAAGTAGCTCATTGATCCGACCCGGTCTTATTATTACAACTAAACAAAAAGAACTACTAACTATTTACACAACTTTGCACTTCTTTTTCATTTTCCTTCAACTACTATCACATTTATTTCCTTCTTTTTGTATTTTCTCAGTTCTTTTAACTAAACATTGCATATTTCAAACACAAAACACTACATACTTAAGTTACTAAGCCGGGTCGTCTCAATAGGAAGATTTTTTTAGAACGTAGGCACGGGTTACAAATGAATGGCACTAGGCTCAAATATGGCTACTAAAGACCAAACCCCCGCCCCTCGCGCTACCAAGCTTATATATATATTTATATCGTATGAGGTCCAACCCCCAATCCCAACTCTCACACATCCTAACAAAGCTACCTAAATGCCCTTATCGTCTTCACAAGCACACTAAGCTAAGGCCTCAAAATGCATTTATTACACAAGTTCTATTAACACAAATCACACACCGCCCCTCAAACCAAAGAAAAAATGTTTAACAATTAAGTGTGTGTGTCCCAAGAACTCACCATGAAAGGACAAAAGGGTTGCCGATGTGTCATACGAAAGAAATGCCAAGTTTTCAATTTGAACAATATTCACTTTATTTTTAAAAATTCCCCCCCATCCCCACACTTGGGATACATTGTCCCTAATGTATGGCTTTGGAAAGAAGTGATCGCAAAAACATCTCAACCCCAAAATTCGCTTCATCACTCAAACCCCAATTTTCTTTTTTTTTTAATTTTTAGACAAGCAAACTACTAGCACCCCCAACTTACACAACCCAATAACAAACATCAGCATCAACACACCACTCTAACCACCCAACCATGAACATAAACACAAATATATACAAAAAAAATACACAAAGTAAGACTGAGCACAACCTGGTCAATAGTATCGCGGTTGAGGTCCAAAGATGCAAGTCATCATCTCCGAGAATTCTCCAAACCCGAAAGCTCCACTTCCGCTGCTTCTTTCACCAGCTTGTTGATTCGGCACCTGGTTAGGATCCACCGATTAAGAAGGATGTAATGGCGGTGTGGGATATGAAACACTACCATCATAAGGTGGTAGTGTAGTGTAATCAACCATGGGTGGATCAGCCACAACCAGCGACCCGCGTGCCAGTCGACATGCATCCACCGGTTTCGATCATCAATATATCTGTTATTCATCTCTTCCTCGAAAGCATAAGCGCGTGTATAAGTCCATTACTCTTGACGGTCATAGTTTTGCTTTAGTGCCCATTTCGTACTTGCTCCTATAAAAGTTTGATGATCACAAGATATTTGGCTCGAATCAGGCCAATCTGAGAATGTAGGTGGACGCATACGTTCAACAACATGTTCCATCATCCCTATATGAGCCCAATTCGGGTATAAAGACATTTGTGCATAATCAAATGCACTTCCCGTGTATCCCGATTGCATTCCTCCTCTTCTCTCACTTCCACTCGGCCCACCTCGATCTGTGTCCATAGGCACTACATACGGATCATCCATATAATCATCATCACCACTTGGAGCCTCATCCTCACTCTTAGGCTCGTCAGCTTCACCCGGCTGCAATGGCCTTGCATCCGCCTTCAACACTCTCCATCGTTGGCCCTGGCTTTTCAACTTATGATATCTTTCTGATTTCGTCCAAGCAACCCCCAATTGCTTTATCCCGAATGGTTTAAATTTCTTGTAAGAACCTTTATCATCCCTACCAATGGCTCCATACATCTTCAAAAGTGCCGTAATGAGTCGACAATGTGGTATTATCTTTCGTTGATCGCTGTTCCGACTTATCCACACGTTATTTAATACCAAAAATCGGAAAGGGAAAAAAGGAGCTCCCCTTAACAATGTATATAACACAGGCACTTCGGGATATCGCACTTCGACTTTATCACCCCGCCGCGGGAAGACATTTGATGTACAGATTACTAACATAAACTTTGCTTCGATTCTCAAATTCTTGCGATACAATTTCCCATGTGTAGTACCCGGTAAAACCAGATAATCCAACATTGTGTGCCATGTCGGATGCTTTTCTGGCGAGATATATAGGTCTTCCAACTTTGGGATCATATGATTTGTTGGTTTACTATCGAACTTCGCCACCCTTCGCAAAGAATCGAAAGACATCTCCACATCAATCCCGTTTACCGTACCGATCAGCTTCATTTTTGATGCACCCCGATATGGAGGACATCTTAGAGTGGCCATCCACTCTTGAATTTCCGCATCATACAAATTCTTCCCCTCCTGATCATAGCATTTTAACTCCGCCTCCCAACCTAAAGCACGGAGTTTCTCGGTAATCCCGAATGGACCGAAATCCGCCTCCCGGACCTCTTTTTCACAGATAAATGCTTCCTTGCGCTGGGCCAAGTTATTCATCTGATCATGAAACAACTCAGCTTACCATTCGGCTGGATGCTCATGCAAAGAACCAGATGTCCATTTCGGCTTCGGCCCTCTCGGCTGCTCTTCTTCATGCTCTTCTTCCTCTAGGTCTTGATCAGCCAAATAATACAATCTCCTTTTTCGTCCTGGGTTCTCAGCCGGGTTACTCGAAGACCCAACTTGTTCCTTGCCTTTTCTACCCATAATCCTGCAATTCACGACCACAACACAACACAAATTATACTCGTATTAACCTAAACATCCCCACACTTGATTAACACCATGGTTTTAGACGTAAGTCAAACACATTATTCATCTTTTTGCGAAAATGTGAACAATATTTTCGCTAAGTTAGGCAAAATTCTCCCCAAAACTCATGTTTAACATAACCACTTATCATCTACAACCATAACCCCCATACAACTTAACAAGTTCATACCATCCTACCATTACAAGAAAGTGTGTAAGCAAAAACAAAGATGAAAACTTACAAATCTGCAATATGCTCCAAATAATGAACATAAATTACATACCTTCACTTTGAGATGATGAGACTGACACAAACTTTAAGCTACACCAAAAACCCACAAAAACCCCCAAAATTTCGGCCCATAGGGTTCGAAATTAACCACCAAAACGAAAGATTTTGGTAATGCTAGCACAAATCTTGACTCCTTGTGAAATTTTAGCCAAAATAGACCTAAAAACCACTTGATTTGGTTGAGATTTGAGAAAATGGTGAAAGGTTGAGGCTATGGACGTTAGGGTTTTGTTTAAGAGATGAATGGGGAAGGAGATGAGAAATTTTGGTGAAAAGGGGGTAAAACCCGTGTATATGGATGAGAAATAATCTGATTTTTCTTGTTTTTTTTACTATGACTGGCCCCACATCTCCAGCTACCACCGTAGCTTACGTGATGTCGTGAGCAAAATAGCTAGTGGTAAGTGGGTATCGAACACAGAGAGTTTGTGGAATGTATGTTACTATGTAGCTTTATCAATTAACTAATTTAAACTAAAAGTGCAAAAATGTAAATTCAAAGATTGGAGTGATTGGTTGATTATCTAAATTTAACCACTAGATCGCAAATCAAAAACTGGGTTTGTAAACAGATTGAGAAGTAGTAACCATCCTAGGTTTCAGGTTTCAATTGCCACTAATGTTTATGCTCACTAGAAAGAACCACACAGACATGGCTCATGTTTGGTTACTTGTTTGTGATAAAAGGGAACGAAGTACTCAGATTACTAGAACCTGTGGTTGTTACCCGAAGATCAATTAATTATTATCCAACCCTAATCCCTCCCATGATATCTCGATTGCCAACGACACCAAGAACGTATGGTTTAGAATAAGATCAAACACAACTAACAATTTACAAGCAAATATCCATTCACCATAATAGCCAAACAACATTGCAAGTTATTATTCTTGAAATGTAAGCATTAGCATAGTGTCTAAAAGAACACAAACTCAATGAAATTAGCTGCTCATGAGGTGGTGAATCATCATAACATCAAAATCAATGTTCATACGAATTAAAAACACAAACCGAATGTTTAGAATTGTCAAGAACACAAGCAAACTAGCCAAAATCGCCCCAGAACTGCCCTGAAACGTCTCCAATGATGAGATAATCAAAAGACACCCAAAAACCGCAATTATATGGCAGTTGCCACCTTTTTGCGCTGGGGACCAATCTAAGCTACGGTGCCACCGTAGTTTACGGTGGCAACAATAAAACCCTACGATGAAATTCCTCTGCCTTACGGTGCACAATCAACCTTCAGAAACCACCGTAGCTTACGGTGCGGTGGAGGTCAAACACAGCGCCTCGACTTCTTTTTAAACTTGTATCTTTCACTTCTTTTTCAACCCCAAATGTGCGAACTTCAATCCAACGCATAACCTCGCTTCTTTTAAGCCTTTTGTACCTGCAATAAGAATTCACCCTAGTCATACAATTCCAAGCAAATTACAAATTAAATGTAGGATTTTTACATCGTTTAAAGCACATAAGGGTTGTCCCACGGACCACCCGTCACCAACCCCTTGATTTCAGGAGCGAGTCCTCCAATAAACCGCGCAATATCCTTAGACTCGGGGGTGATTAAATAAGGAACGAGTCCTGACAACTAGTCGTACTCAGATACACAGGCTCGAGACTCGAGACCTTTCATGGTCAGCTTCAGAAAGTCAGATTCGACTTTCTCCGCTCGTGAGGTGGGCAATAAGTCTCGCGGATGAATTCCACAAACTTAGACGAACTTAGGCTGTACATTGCAAACTTACCAGTGGACTGGATCAATGCTCCACCAACTTAGAGCATCCTCCTTGAAGGATTGGGACACATATTTAACAGTGTCCTTGGTGGCACAACCGCTTATATCCATAACGGTTTCTATTTCATCTAGCCACTTTAGAGCATCAAAGCTCCATTCTCACCCGTAAAGTCACGGGGTTTACAAGAAACAAAGTACTTATAAGTACACTGCTTCTTCAAGTCATGCGACTCAGTTTTCTTGATACTCTTAGTACTTCGCTCACTCTTAGTTGAGAAGCTACGAGACTTTTCAGTCTTTTGAGTATTAGAACGGGGTTTAGAAACATAGTTCTCTTTTTGTAATGATGGCTCTGGCCCTTTAAGTGTGGCCATAAATCCAGCCAGGGATTTACCGACTTTATCGGCAATCAGGGATTGAACGTAAACTCAGTTTATAAACTGACTTGATATCCCAAAATATCCTATTTATATATTACATCAGTAGATAATGAGTTTGGTATAAGAAATTATGTTTAAAACCGTTCTATGCGTCGAGAGGGCATTTCAGTCGCTTTAAAGCATAATTTACGATATTATACGAAAACTCGATTTATGATCAGATTTGTAACATCAAAATATGTTAAACATGTTAACATATCAGTACCTAAGTCATTTGCAAGTTCATTGTCGTTTAAGACCTTATTTTTAATAAAAAAGGAAAAATAGTCAAAGTATGGCATAATAACAGAAACTTGCATAAACTCATAATATGATTATGATCATGTAATATAACCTCAGAGGGCTATGCTACACTATATTACGATCATAATGCAATCTTAGTCAGTAGCAAACTAATCTAATTTGGGTCAGAAATGAAAGTCATCACACGCAAGCACAACAAGTATCATGATACACATGTCACGTCCAATTATCGCGGACTTGTACCGGTCAAAGTTTACCAGGATTTTTCACAGTTGTCACAATTTCTAAGTTATGTAAAGGGTATCTAGGGTATGTTTAGCTTATGTCCTTGTCCCAGAGTGTATGTCGCGTTAAACTGATAACATTTGCGTAACGGTTTACGATTTCACTTCTAGAAAAGGTTTGAAGAATCGAAATCGAACAAAGATTGAAAATGCACGAATATCATAAATTTATACAAATCTTGGAAATAAAACAAAAGGTTTCACTGATTGTGAAATTGTTCAGAATTGTACAATGATCGAATCGGCAAAAATGTCACAACTGGGGCATATAATAAGAATGTCAGGATCAGAAGTGTAGCATAATTTGACGTGACATGTGTATCATGATACTTGTTGTGCTTGCGTGTGATGACACGAATTCTTGATATCCAGGACGAAACTAGGGACACCATAATTGGCCCCAAAACTTTAAAGCATGCTTAGAACAATAATGGTGCGTAAACCCTAAACACATGCATGACTTATTATGCCTCGGAGGAATCCGAGAGCACGTCATGGTTAACATGACACTATTAAGGGCCAACGGTGTGAGGTTGGTGTCCTTAGCTTGTAATAACGTGTTAAATGGGAGCTTTCCGTTTAACAACGCATTAAACATTTGTCGATGATTGTTAGGCTATTGGTAGGGCTACTCAAGGTTCTAATTTCACGAAACATCTTAATTATGTGCCTTAGACCATGACATAAGATTTGAAGCAAATCGAAGCTCGGGCACGTAAAACGAGGAATTTCCCGGTTGGGGAAACGCCTTTGTTTTGAGAGCAATGAAAGACAACCAAACATGGAAGGAACGATCAATCAAGCTTAAAAACACTTAAACTACCCTACTACGAGGCTTTTATGATTAAAATTATCCGGGTTCGGATTTCGAGACGGTTATGCATGGTTTTTAAAACCGAATCTTTTGACACAAAAAACGCAAAAAAAAGGAGCCCGTTTTGCAAATCGGAGACGCGTGTGGGACCCGAAAACGAACCTAAACGCCCCCCACATTATTATATTAAGGTTTTTTTTTTATTTTTTTTCATTATTTTCTTCATAATTTCCATCAAAACTCTACATAAACTCTCAAGAACATAGCTGGTTATCATCAAATTCAAGCGAAATGAAAGGTATATTTCAAGTTTTAAATGGTTTTGATTGTGATTTCTTGAGAAAACTTGATCTAGACAATGAAAACTCTTTTTACACCATGATTTTGGGTGATTTCAACAAGGTTCTTGGCTGAATAAGAACACCTCATGAATTCCCTGGTGTTATAAGATAGCCAAGACCACAAAAATTTGGCTTTTGATACCCTAATCAACATCTAATCGACCAAAATCGCATAACAAATCGATTAACCGAAAAACAATGAAACAAAGATTGATTGACATGAACTATGGCATGTTTAGATTGTACTTGTTGTGTAGGTACTGAATATAGTACCCACACACTTCTGGACTCAAGAAAAACGCTCGGAATCGAAGGAATCGCTAGGTATATCGCCTGAACTCGAAACTAGCATAGGCAGAATATTTTTTGGACCATAACTTGGTCCGTGAATATTAGATTGAGCTAAAAATTGGTGTGGTGATGTAGGGTATTGACAGGAATATCCATGTAAAAGTTTAGAATTTTTGGAATTTTCTACGATATTTGGTGAATTTTTAACTGTTTTACTGAATGAAATTCGGAAAAAATACCAAACTGAATGAATAAATCACCAAACTTTACATAAACACTAAGGAACATATAGGGAATGTTCTGGGAAGTTTTGACGTCCATTGATTGAATTTTGGTTCAGGTTAAAAATCTGCGTTTTTGGGAGTTTTCGGTAGCCGGAAACGGACTGAAACGGAATCGGAAAAATCTAAAACTTTTGTAGAAATTTTCTGAACATATAAATAGTTTACTGGAATATTTTGAGAATTTTTAGACATCAGATGATAAGCGATGTAAATTGTTCGGTTAAATATTATTTTACGGATAACTTTATAAATTCCCAAAATATTTTTCCTTGAATCTATATATTGTTACTGATTTCTAAAAAAATTTCCAGAAATTTATAAAATATGTAGGTTAAATGGGATTTTTTCGGTTTTTTAAAACGCTTCTTTTAACTTATTTCGGCAGTTTACCGGACAACGAACCTGCCGGAACTGGGAACGGACCAAACCCTATTGTGACTATAAGTGGAAAACCGGGGGTATTCTTGGAAGTTTCAGGGTAAGCTGGACACTCTGGTTGCGTTCCACCACCGTTCGGGAGAACCCCCGACGGCGAAAGCGGTCAAATTCGGGAGGCGTAGATCCTCCAAACGTCCGAATTTCCTTAATAAATACTTAATATTTTCTAAATGACAATGTATTGGCACTGTCTAGATCTTAGTGCCGTTATCCGAACATATTAAACAACCGACTTTGGCTGGCACGCGAACCGGTGCCCGGTAGCCAAACGTAAAACTAATCCTACCCTAACATCCATCACCACACCAAGATACTAGATGTACAGTATGCCTGAAAATACCCACCCGAGGGCCCAAGTTATACCGACTTAGCGACTGATATTGGTAATTACTTGCATGATTATTGTAGAGCCAAACCAACTTGCATATACTCCTATTGCTACCTGTGATACTGCTATCCTGTGAGTTTCACTCCCCCACTTTTAAACTGTTTTACCGTTTTCTGGGGTGATTTGCATGTTACGAACTGTGATAATTGCACCAACTTGTGATGATGATGTGAGTTATCTAACACACGAACTACCCCACTACAAGTGATTAACGTAAGCTGTGGACAGTGGATAATACTATTGGTCTGACAAACCCAGTTGCAAATGATCGGCCTGTGTGCCGGAAAACAGTCAACTGCACGCATCCTAAACTTGGTTATGTTGTTAGGAATAATTGCTATGGGGCGTTGAACTGCACATGAAGCAGTTGGTAGGCTGGGGGTGTCGGTGTAACACGGCCTGTCGGGCTGAGGTGTCTGTTGTGACGCGGCCTGGGCGTGCTGAGGTGTCGAATGTGACACGGCTCAGTTAAAACAGTCAAGGTTTCACTTGTCACACATGTAATTCCATCTACGATATGTGACTTGTGCAATTAAACTTGTTAAAGCATTTTACTACGAAACAACCAAACCAGTGAAACTCACCGGCTCATTTAGCTAACACTTTTTAAAACTAACATGCATTTCAGGTAACTTGATACTGGTGTGATCCGTGTATGTTATTCAAGACGTGTTTATAGGCAAATCCTGAGATAGACGCATGCGGCTTAGAAGACTTATGTGGTTCATGGGAACACGCAGTATGTAGTATGTAATCAACATTTTGTAAGTAATAAAATGTAGTGTCTTTATAAACAATGTGCTTGTACCAGAGGTGTCTGTTGCATCTCGTGTTTTCTTCCACTGCAGATTGGGGTGTGGCAAAAATAAGTTTTGAAGGGTTCGGTATGGCAAAAACATGCTTATTCGAGCTTAGGGACTATTCGCGACAAACTGCGAAAGTCTGTCGATTCTCGTATTTCTGAATACGAACCACATATACAAATCTATATATTTGTAATCAATAAAATCATGTATTTTATTGGTAAGAATGCAAAAATATCAATCGTTGCGCAATTTCGGTCATTTTCGTGTTCGTTATAGCGTTCGTCATAATTAAGCGAAAAACGCAATCGTACAACCGAACGAACCAACATCCATGATATTTCCGAGCATATTTCAAGTCCCTATGCTAAAACATCCTTATAAAGACTGAAAAGTTGGTTAACGGGTGTTAAAAGTGGCAAAACGCGACGAAACAAGTCCAGGGGCCAAAACTGTCAACTTTTCAAACTTGCTGCCAGCATAAGTGTGACAACCCGCAACTCAAGGTTAATATGTTAACCTAACCACAGTTAATTTAGACACACATTCATAGCACTGCATTTAACTAGGGTTAGTTAAATGAGTCTACTTTGGTAAATCGGGGAATTACCGGAATACACACATGATAACTCTCGAACATCGGTGACTAACGCGAATAATAATGATAAATTGATGTTTTATATGAAACTTATGTGCTGCATGACAAATATGTGAACTACATGCTTTAAACGTAAATTACTTGATATTATGTGCTTCTTAGTGAATGTTATAAAGTTAGGGGTATTTATAACTAATATTGAAAATGGAATAAAACTCCTGCAACCCTGATCATTCCTAACAATTCACTGTACGACAGTTCACCTTTTCGCTCAAACCCTCCTTTAATCATTTGGCTTTGCAACAATTCTCAATCCTCAATCTTGATCATTCCAATCCTCTTAGAACAATACTAGATTGAATCTAAGGTATGTGTTTATGTATATGATGTTAACTTGTTCTTTTGAATTCATGCAAACCCTAGATGAGCAAAACAATTGATTTTGTATAACTGATCATACTTGATGAATATGAAACTGTTGTTTGATAATTAGTGATGCCTTTGCCAAGATAGGAATGATAAACTGCTAGTGTGACTGATTGCGTTGTTGAGATCAGGGTTTTGATTGTAGTTGAAACTGTTACATTGTGAAATTGTTTGTGGATTCTGCTCAATTCTGTGTTACTGTGCGTTTGCAAATGACCCGATCTTGTGAAGTCACAAGGTCTGAGTTTCCTTGGAAACTCAGGGTCCGAGACTAATAGGAGAGTATACTCCTCCGAGTATACACCTCCAGGTTAACATGAGAGGATACTCCTCCGGGTTTATGTATTTTAAATGGGTCCAAACTTATGTAAACAGAAGTTGTCCGAGTTTAACATTATTACTTTTCCGAGTTAAAGAATAAACTTGAGGAGTCCGAGTTTGTGATGTGAATTCTAGTTATCCGAGTTTACATGAATAATTTTCATGTTGTCCGAGTTTAGCATGAGTGAGACTAGAAACTATGTTGTCCGAGTTTAGTAGAGGCATTAGGTGCATCCGGGTTTTTGTAAAATAAAAAGGGGGTCCGAGTTTATTAAATGAGCTAGATATGTCCGGGTTTAACATGCTTCTCCTTGTCAGGGTTTAGCTCTCAGAGTTTAGCTCTCAGGGTTTAGCTCTCAGAGTTTAGCTCTCCGAGTTTAGCTCTCAGAGTTTAGCTCTTAGAGTTTAGCTCTCAGAGTTTAGCTCTCCGAGTTTAGCTCTCAGAGTTTAGCTCTCAGGGTTTAGCTCTCATAGTTTAGCTCTCAGGGTTTAGTTGTCAGGGTTTAGCTCTCAGAGTTTAGCTGTCAGGGTTTAGTTGTCAGGGTTTAGCTCTCAGAGTTTAGTTGTCAGGGTTTTGCTCTCAGAGTTTAAGTCTCAGGGATTAGCTCTCCGAGTTTAGTTGTCAGGGTTTAGCTCTCAAAGTTTAGCTCTCAGGGTTTAGCTCTCAGAGTTTAGCTCTCAGGATTTAGCCTTCAGAGTTTAGCTTTCAGTGTTTAATGTGTTACATATGCTAGGTCCGTTTTTAAACGCATGACTATGTTAATAAACCCAGCTAGAATATACATGTGTTAAATTGTTATGAATTATGTGTATGCGTATGTGACATCCATGTTTCCTAAAATCACATTAAATGCCAGCAACCGATATCACCAACTAGAGAATTCACTGTCTGTTACTGTATGATAAACATGTTAACCTGATCACATGAACACTGGGTTGTTTGGACACTTAGGGTATTGCAAACCATACTTATATATATACTTACATTTAAACGTGCCCTAGGTTGCGTGTAACGAACCTAACACTGATCTACGCACAAAGGCACAATATCATTTACCGAGCAAACTAAGGTGAGTTCACTGCTCTTTTACAAGCATGCGTCCAACGGGGACAAACAAACAAACTAATATCCCTGGAGGGTATACTTTGCAAACTTTTATCCTTGGAGGGGATGACTACTATTCATTGGAGGAATACTTTGTTATATCTGTTTTGTTTAATTTCGATGTTAGTTAATAAATTCAAACTCTATCACGGAAAGTCCCTACGTACATACCGAACTAGTTGCCTGGAGGGCAACGGGGTATTAGTTGATAGCGCTATTAGGCCTGACAAACCTCACACCGTGCCTTGGAGGACGGGCGTGAACTAATGACCTTAAACACGTTGATCAATGATGATAGACATTGATGAGGGCACCAAAAACAGAACAGTCAATCAGGTGTGAGTTTATTAGTTGTAACATGTCTTTAAACTAAACACCAACTGGTTTTCGTGAAACAAAACTATGAACTCGCAGGCTTAATCGCTGAAACAACTTTTCTGCATGCTTACAGGTTGTTAGATGATTCATGCATGGGAACTTGCAGTGTGGGGAGCTTGAAGTGTCATGGGGCGTGTTATGTAATTGCAAAGAATAAAACTTTACGCATTAAAACATTTTGATTGTTAATTGTTTGAGAATTTTACATTTGCTTCCCCTGAACATATACTATGTTGGAATGTTTAATTTGAAATTCACTATTCATGTTGAATACAATGACTTGTGTGGTATTTTTATTAGTTCGACATGATTAGTGGCTAGATCTGGTACGTCACACGCCTCGCGGTAAAACTCTGCAAGTGGTAATTTGGGGGTGTGACAGTTTGGTATCAGAGTCACTGGTTATAGTGAACTAGGTTTTAAAAATTTTCTTAAAACCAGACTATAACCGAATTTGTTCCAAAAGCGGCCATGACACTACACTCCAGATTGCAAGGTTCGTTTTCTATGATTGTATACATTACACATCTAGCATATACATATGCATTGCATTGCATATAGTCACACACCCAACTTACGGTGTGAATTTATGTGTCATCTATTTATGTTATAACAGATCATTAATATAACATTATCTCTAGACCTTTTGTGACCTTTAACGCTTTGACAACACTCACTCTTGACACTCGAACTTGAGGATCTTTTGACACAAGTTAGGAGGAATTGGGGTGAATATTCAAATCGAATATCATTACGGGTGCACACGTAATCATAAATCGGAGTGCATGTGAGTCCCAGTGAGACCTGACGTATGTAGGAGGATTCCGACCCATTATCCGACGTAATTGGGAATTCAGATCTCCTAAGGAGCCATCGCGATGATGGACACCTACTTACTCTCGGATTATCCTCTTATCTTTTCTTATCTACTAGTACTGAATGTAATATGCGCTACTAATTTTTCTCATGTTGGTATCTTGTGGATGTAGAATCATGAGTGGACGCGGTGGAGCTAACATGACTCAGGCCCAGATTCAGGATCTAATCAACGCACGGGTTGCCGAAGCATTGGCGGCACAGCAACAACAACCTGCTCAACCTCGAGCTTGTACCTTCAAGTCGTTCATGGATTGCAAGCAGCACTCTTTTAACGGTACGGAAGGAGAAACGGGTCTTCTTTACTGGATTGAGAAACTAGAATCTGTTTTTGAGATGTGCGATTGCCCTGTCAACAATCGGGTTAAGTACGCAACCGGTACCTTGGAAGGCAATGCGCTCTCGTGGTGGAACGCACAGGTTTAGATGCCCGGGTTGGCGACTGCCAATGCTACTCCGTGAGATGAATTTAAGAATCTGATAAGGGAGGAATACTGTCATCGGGACGACATCCAAAAGCTGGAAGTAGAATATTACAACCTAAAGATGATCCGGTCCGAGATCGAAGCTTACACGAAGCGGTCCAATGATTTAGCTGGTCTTTGTCCTAACATGTCCGAGCCTGCTTACAACCGTCTTGAGCTTTACCTCAAGGGTTTAGCCCCTGAGATCCAAAGCTTAGTAACTTCAGCTAACCTTCCCACGATTCAACAAGTTATCCGTCTAGCGCATCGTCTCACATACCAAGCGGTCGAGCAGAACAAGTTGCCCAAGCGAAACACCCCCATCTCTGACACCTCCAACGACAACAAGCGCAAGTGGAACGACTCAGACAAAACCTCTAACTCTAGCCAGCAACATAAAAGGATTGACAACAACAACCGTAACTTCAATGATAACCAGAATCAGGGTTCCAACCAGTATCAGGGTTCGTATGCTGGCAGACAGCAAAAGTGCAATAAGTGTAACTATCACCACCACGGGCAGTGCACCATAACATGTCAGAGATGCGACGAGGTAGGTCATATGGCTAAGGATTGTAGGGCGCCTTTTCCAAAGCAACATCAACAACAGAGGCAACAACCACAACATCAACAAGGTGATCGGAAGAGCTTTTTTTAGTGTGGAAGTGAGGATCACTTCCAGAGGGATTGCCTGCAGCTAAATCGGAATGCTAACAATGCAAACAACCACAACGACACTGGGAATAACAACAACAATGATAACAACAACGGCGGAGATGGTGCTCACGGAAGAGCATTTATGATTAGCGCAGGCGACGCCTGGAATGATAACACCCTGTGATCGGTACGTTTCCGAAGACAATCTTTTCATTTCTATTATTTCGATCTTGGTACGGATTAGAGTTCTGTGTCTTTGAAGCTCAGTAGACTGTTAGTATTGACTTTAAACTACTCTTGAACCCAAACACGTTGAGAAATTGACTGACGGCTAACCGAGAGAAACATCCTATATTTTGTTGGGTGCAGACTCGAATCTCTAGGTCAAGTGTTTAACATTGACCTCTTTCCTATTACTTTTGGTAGTTTAATTTAATGCATTCCTTCACTCTTCCATGACTGCTTAGCGAATTTTGGGATAAAATTCCCTTTCAACTTGGGGATGATGTGGTACCCGGGGAAAAATCCACAGTCATCTTAACTCGTCTTTCAATCTCTTGTGTCTACTTCACAAATTTCGGGACGAAATTTCTTTCAACTTGGGGATGACGTGACAACCCGCAACTCTAGGTTAATACGTTAACCTAACCACAGTTAATTTTGACACACATTCATAGCTGCACATTTAACTAGGGTTATTAAATGAGTCTACTTTGGTAATTCGGGGAATTACCGGAATACACACATGATAACTCTCGAACGTTGGTGACTAACGTGAATAATAATGATAAACTGATGGTTTATACGAAACTTATGTGCTGCATGACAAATACGTGAACTACATGCTTTAAATGTAAATTACTTGATATTATGTGCTTCTTAGTGAAAGTTATAAAGTTAGGGGTATTTATAACTAATACTGAAAATGGAATAAAACTCATGCAACCCTAATCATTCCTCACAATTCACTGTATGATAGTTCACCTTTTCTCTCAAACCCTCCTCTAATCATTTGGCTTTGCAACAATTATCAATCCTCAATCTTGATCATTCCAATCCTCTTAGAACATTACTTGATTGAATCTAAGGTATGTGTTTATGTATATGATTTTAACTTGTTCTTTTGAATTCATGCAAACCCTAGATGAGCAAAACAATTGATTTTGTATAACTGATCATACTTAATGAATATAAAACTGTTGTTTGATAATTAGTGATGCCTTTGCCATGATAGGAATGATAAACTGCTAGTGTGACTGATTGCATTGTTGAGATCAGGGTTTTGATTGTAGTTGAAACTGTTACATTGTGAAATTGTTTGTGGATTCTGCTCAATTCTGTGTTACTGTGCGTTTGCAAATGACCCGATCTTGTGAAGTCACAAAGTCTGAGTTTCCTTGGAAACTCAGGGTCCGAGACTAATAGGAGCGTATACTCCTCCGAGTATACACCTCCAGGTTAACATGAAAGGATACTCCTCCGGGTTTATGTATTTTAAATGGGTCCGAACTTATGTAAACAGAAGTTGTCCGAGTTTAACATTATTACTTTTCCGAGTTAAAGAATAAACTTGAGGAGTCCGAGTTTGTGATGTGAATTCTAGTTATCCGAGTTTACATGAATAATTTTCATGTTGTCCGAGTTTAGCATGAGTGAGACTAGAAACTATGTTGTCCGAGTTTAGTAGAGGCATTAGGTGCATCCGGGTTTTTGTAAAATAAAAAGGGGGTCCGAGTTTATTAAATGAGCTAGATATGTCCGGGTTTAACATGCTTGTTCTTGTCAGGGTTTAGCTCTCAGGGTTTAGCTCTCAGGGTTTAGCTCTCAGAGTTTAGCTCTCAGGGTTTAGCTCTCAGCGTTTAGTTCTCAGAGTTTAGTTGTCAGGGTTTAGTTGTCAGGGTTTAGCTCTCATAGTTTAGCTCTCAGGGTTTAGCTCTCAGAGTTTAGTTGTCAGGGTTTAGCTCTCAGAGTTTAAGTCTCAAGGATTAGCTCTCCGAGTTTAGTTGTCAGGGTTTAGCTCTCAGAGTTTAGTTGTCAGGGTTTAGCTCTCAGAGTTTAAGTCTCAGGGATTAGCTCTCCGAGTTTATTGTCATGGTTTAGCTCTCTGAGTTTAGCTCTCAGGGTTTAGCTCTCAGACTTTAGCTCTCAGGGTTTAGCTCTCAGGGTTTAGCCTTCAGAGTTTAGCTTTCAGTGTTTAATGTGTTACATATGCTAGGTCTGTTTTTAAATGCATGACTATGTTAATAAACCCAGCTAGAATATACATGTGTTAAATTGTTCTGAATTATGTGTATGTGTATGTGACGTCCATGTTTCCTAAAATCACATTAAATGCCAGCAACCATATCACCAACTAGAGAATTCACTGTGTGTTACTGTATGATAAACATGTTAACCTGATCACATGAACACTGGGTTGTTTGGACACTTAGGGTATTGCAAACCATACTTATATATATACTTACATTTAAACGTGCACTAGGTCGCATGTAACGGACCTAACACTGATCTAACGCACACAGGCACAATATCATTTACCGAGCAAACTAAGGTGAGTTCACTGCTCTTTTACAAGCATGCGTCCAGCGGGGACAAACAAACAAACTAATATCCCTGGAGGGTATACTTTGCAAACTTTTATCCCTGGAGGGGATGACTACTATTCATTGGAGGAATACTTTGTTATATCTGTTTTGTTTAATTTTGATGTTAGTTAATAAACTCAAACTCTATCACGAAAAGTCCTTACTTACATACCGAACTTGTTGCCTGGAGGGTAACAGGGTATTAGTTGATAGCGCTATTAGGCCTGACAAACCTCACACCGTGCCTTGGAGGACGGGCGTGAACTAATTACCTTAAACACGTTGATCAATGATGATAGACATTGATGAGGGCACCGAAAACAGAACAGTCAATTGGTACTGAGTTTATTAGTCGTAACATGTCTTTAAACTAAACACCAACTGGTTTTCGTGAAACAAAACTGTGAACTCTCCCGCTTAATCGCTGATACACTTTTGCTGCATGCTTGCAGGTTGTTAGATGATTCAAGCATGGGAACTTGCAGTCTGGGGAGCTTGAAGTGTCATAGAGCGTGTTAGGTGATTGCAAAGAATAAAAGTTTACGCATTAAAACATTTTGATTGTTAATTGTTTGAGAATTTTTGCATTTGCTTCCGCTGAACACATACTATGTTGGAATGTTTAATTTGAAATTCACTATTCATGTTGAATTCGATGACTTGTGTGGTATTATTTATTATTAGTTCGACATGATTAGTGGCTAGATCTGGTACGTCACACACCTCGTGGTAAAACTCCGCAAGTGGTAATTTGGGGTGTGACACCTGTACCCTGAGTTTTCTATCTAAGGCTAGAGTGTTCGTACAAATCCACGTAATCGGACCGTCACTCTTACCTGGGAACTCTTGGGGTGAGTGTCCACTTATAAGCTAAAGCACGTCTTCGCAATACATTATAAAGACCCATTTACTTTGATTAGTCACCGTGTGTTGTTTGTTTGTTTTTAGAAACGAACGAATGACCGCAATCCTTATCTTTCATCGATATTTTCAATGTCTCTTCTGTTTATCAAATGACAATCTCACACATTTTCTCATGTTTCCTCTCTTTTAGAATGCCTCCTTGATGTGATGTAACTCAAAATGCCAAATTGGCAGCACTTATCGCTCAGCAAATTGCTGCCGTACTCCCGAACCTAGTGAACCAACTAAATCAAGCGAACAACAACAACAATAATTATAACAATTAACCTGCTCCGTGCAACTATAAACAATTCTGCTAGGCTAAACCACTCTCGTTTTCTGGGTCTGTAGTGGCTACTGGTCACCTGCAATGGTTTGAGAGTCTTGAAAGCACATTCCATCATGTGCAATGCCCAAATGAGCGAAAAGGCGAGTTTGCGTCAAGTGTATTCAAGAAAAGAGCTCTTACATGGTGGAATTGTATAACGAGAGATAGAGGTGCCAAAGTGGCATTGGCACAAACTTGGGAAGACCTTAGAGCTCTTATGATGAGGGAATTCTGCCCTCGCCACGAGCAAAGTGTGCTCGAAAATGAATTCCACGATCTTAAGCAAGATAGTGGAGAGCATCGTGCCTATACTGACTAGTACGAAGAGTTGAGTTTGTTGTGCCTGATGATGATAACGACTTTGGATAAGGCGATTGAGAAGTATATCGATGGCTTGCCTGATCCTGTTCAGGAATTGTTACTGGGAGTAACCCAACCACTGTCCGATAGGCCATTGAGCTAGCTGCAACCTTGACCGAGTGTCAGGTCAAAAAGGGTAACCTTCATCGCAAAGGCGACAAGAAATCATCCACCAAGGCAACCCAAGAGAAAACAAAGGTAAACGAAGCCGAACCTTCCAAACGATCAAGGAAGCGTAAGGCTTCTCAAAACTTTGCTGTGATTGCTCAGCCTCCTGCAAGGAAACCTTATGCGGGAACTGCACCGTTTTGTAATCGGTGCAATGGTCACCACCAAGCGCATTTTCAATGTCGACAATGCACTACTTGTGGAAAACTCTTTCACGTATCTGTCGTTTAAACCGAAACCAAGCTGCACAGAACCCTGTTCAACCCCAAGCAAATCCCGTTCGACCTCACTTTCCACCTGGGTCATGTTTTAACTGTGACGAGATGGGTCACTACAAGAACAATTTCCCGAAACTATTCAATTCTAACCAAGCTCGTGGATGAGAATTCAATATCAACGCTAACGAGGCCCGTGCTGATAACGAAGTCGTTAACGGTACGTTCCTTGTTAACAATCGTCCTGCTTCAGTTCTTTTCGATTCGGGTGCCGATAGGAGCTTTGTATCCTTAGCTTTTGAACCCTTGCTTTCAATGCCGAGAACTAATCCAAGAAAGCCCTTGATGGTCGAAATAGCTAGTGGAGAACCCCTTAAACTTGATTCTGTCATTCATGATTGCGAATTGAACCTCAATAATCATCTTTTTCCTATTGACCTCACGCCAATGCAACTCGGGAGTTTCGACATTATTATGGGAATGGATTGGATAACTAAACATCATGCCGAAGTTATCTGTTTTGACAAGGTAGTTCGAACACCTCTTCCATCGGGTGAAGTTCTAGAAATTCATGGAGAAAAACCCTCTAGTGGCCTAAAGCTTATGACATGTACCCAAGCTCAAAAATACCTACGAAACAACTATGTAGCCTTACTGGCATCATAGAGGAGAAAGGCAAAAACAAAACTAACTATGTAGCCTTCCCGGCATCATAGAGGAGAAAGGCAAAAAAAAAACTATTCAAGACATTCCCATTGTTCGGGATTATCCTGAGGTGTTTCCTGAGGAACTACCTTGTTTACCCCTTGTACGTCAAGTTGAGTTCCGTATTGATCTTGTACCTTGCGCCAAACGAATTGCTAAATTTCCTTACCGTCTTGCACTGTATGAGATGCAAGAGTTATCGAAACAAGTTCAGGAGTTATTTGACAAAGGATTCATTCGTCCAAGCTATTCACTTTGGGGCGCTCCTGTCCTATTTTTGAAAAAGAAGTATGGATCCTTTCATATGTGTGTCGATTACCGTGAGCTCAACAAACTCACGATCAAAAATCGATATCCCGTACCTCGTATTGATGATCTCTTTGATCAGCTACAAGGTGCTACCTGTTTCTCTATAATCAATCTGCGTTCTGGGTATCATCAGCTTCGTGTGTTCGAGGAAGATATTCCCAAGACTGCCTTCCGCACTCGATATGACCATTATGGGTTCACTGTTATGCCTTTTGGGTTGACGAATGCTCCAGCCGTCTTCATGGACTTGATGAATCGGGTTTGTAAACAGTATTTGGACAAGTTCATCATAGTTTTCATTGATGACATCCTTATTTATTCCAAGTCTCAATCCGAACAGGAACAACATCTCCGATTAACGATGGTGCTTCTAAAGAAAGAACAACTCTATGCTAAATTTTCCAAGTGTGAGGTTTGGCTAAAAGAAATTCAATTCTTGAGACACATAGTCAACGAGCAAGGTATACATGTGGATCCTTCTAAAATGACTGCAATTAAGGATTGGAACACACCCACTACTCCCACAGAAGTTCGCTCATTTCCTGGTCTTGCTGGATATTACCGTCGATTCATCGCGAACTTCTCAAAGATCACGGTTCCCCTCACTGTTTTGACTCAAAAGAATAAGCCTTTTGAGTGGGGACCCAAACAAGAGGAAGCTTTCCAGACACTTAAACAAAAACTCTGTGATGCTCCTATCTTATCTCTACCTGATGGCAATGAAGATTTTGTTGTCTATTGTGACGCATCAAATTTAGGCCTTGGTTGTGTTCTCATGCAACGAGATAAAGTCATAGCCTATGCGTTGAGACAATTGAAAATCCACGAGAAGAACTACACAACTCATGACCTTGATTTAGGTGCTGTAGTTTTTGCTCTCAAAATTTAGGGACATTACCTTTATGGTACAAAATGTGTGGTTTTCACGAATCACAAAAGTCTCCAACATATATTTAATCAAAAGGAGCTGAACATGAGACAACGATGTTGGGTCAAACTCTTGAACGACTACGATAGCGAAATTCGCTAACATCCTGGTAAGGCGAATGTCGTGGCTGATGCGCTTAGTCGTAAGGAACTTTCCAAGATTCATTGTGTTTGAATTCAATCTGACATCCAGACACGTATCCTACAAGCACAATGTACATGTGTAAACCAAAGCTTGATGAAAAGTGAGCTGCCTCAAAATCTTGAAGCCTCAAAATCTCGAACTTCAACTCGAAACGAAAGAAAATGGGTTACTCTATTATTTGAACTGTTTGTGGGTTCCAAGTCAAGACAATCTCCACACCTTATTGATGGACGAAGCTCATAAGTCTTGTTATTCAATCCATCCTGCTGCAGACAAAATGTAAAAAGATCTCCGTACCCAGTATTGGTGGCTAGATATGAAATCGGACATTGCCTTATATGTGTCGAAATGCCTAACTTGTCTTAAAATCAAGGTTGAACATCAACACCCATCTGGTTTGCTTGAACAACCAGAAATACCGGTATGGAAACGGGAGAACATTGCGATGGATCTCACTACTAAACTACCGCACACATCTAGAGGTCATGATGCTATTTGGGTGGTCATTGATCATCTAACAAAGTCAGCACACTTTTTGAGGCAATTCATGAGGATTACTCTGCTAGAAAACTCCCCAAAATCTATGTCGATGAGATTGTATCTCGTCATGGTGTTCCTTTGGACATAATATCTGACAGAGATGCTCGGTTCTCATCTCACTTTTGGAAGACCATGCAATCTGCTATGGGAACCAAACTCAATCTGAGCACTGCTTATCATCCTCAAATAGATGGACAAACCTAAAGGACGATTCAAACATTGGAGGATATGCTTAGAGCATGTGTGATCGACTTTGGTGGTAGTTGGGATTCGCATCTACCGTTGATCGAATTCTCCTACAACAATAGTTATGACGCCAGCATCGGCATGGCGCCTTTTGAAGCTCTATACGGTCGGAAATGTTGTTCACCTGTCTATTGGAATAAAGTTAGAGAGTCCCAGTTTACTGGACCTGAACTCATTCATGACACAACCGACAAAGTCAAGAAAATATGCGATAACCTTTTGATAGCTAGAAGCAGTCAAAAGAGTTATGCGGACAAGGGACGCAAGCCCTTGGAATTTCAAGTTGGTGATCACATCCTACTCAAGGTATCCCCTTGGAAAGGAGTGGTCAGATTTGGAAAGAAAGGAAAACTTGCACCACGATACGTTGGACCATTCAACATCGTTGAGAGAATCGGAAAAGTGGCCTACCGACTTGAGCTACCTCCTGAACTTGGGAGCGTTCACCCAACATTCCACATGTCCAATCTGAAAAAGTGTTTAGCCGACGCAAATCTTCACACCCCCTCGACGAAATTCATGTTGATGACACTATGCACTTTGTCAAGAAACCCGTGGAGATTTTGGACCGTGAAGTCAAGAAACTCAAGTGCAGATGAATACCAATAGTTAAAGTTCACTGGGAATCCAAATGTGGCCCAGAATTTACTTGGGAATGAGATGATCAAATGAAAGCGAAAAACCCACATATGTTTCCACAAGTTCCCTCTATTTAAATTTCAGGACAAAATTTCCTACAATAGGGGAGACTGTGACAATTGTGGTGATTCGATCATGTAACGACTCTGAACAAGTTATAAATCAATGAATTATTGTGTTTTATATCCGAGATTTGTATTTTTATAATTTACATTTGCACATATTCGATTCTTGCACGATATCAAACTCTCAAACAACTTCTGAAAGTGAAATCGCAAACTGTTACGCAAACGTAATCAGTTTAACGTGACGTACACTCCGAAACAATGACACAAGCTAAAGACACCTTAAATATCCTTTACATAACTTAGAAATAAGTTTTAAGGGTTTCAGTATGGCAAAAAGCAAGCTTATGCAACTCCAGGGCCTATTTTGCAAAATCTACGAAAGTACGCCAATTCACGTATTTCTTAATACGGAACACGTACGCACATTCAAAAAAATTTTAATCATTAAAATCTTGTATTTTAATGATTGGAATGCAAGAATATCATTCGCTACGCAATTACGGTCGTTTACGCGTTAATTAAAGCATTCATTCTGATTAAGCGAAAAACACAACCGTACAACCGAACGAACCGACATCCGTGACATTTCCGGGCATATTTCAAGTTCCCTAAGCTTTATTGTCCTTATTAAGCTTAAAAATGAGGTTAACGGATGTTAGAAATGCCAAAACGCGACAAAACGAGTTTAGGAGCCTGTTCTACCATTTTTCAAAACTTGCTGCCAGCTAAAGGGCTTACGGAACCGTAAGCCCAAGACCCATACGAGTAAGGATCCTCCAGCACAACAGCAATGTGGCAGCTTCTTGTTCCATTGCTTGATCTCCAATGATTCGTTTTTGCCACCATTTAACCTGCAAATGACACTTGTTAGGACCTCCCTAGGATCATGCCAACACATGGGACATGTGTAATGATCCTAGAACCTCCAAACAACTATAAATAGGTGCACATTTTGGCCATTTACCTTGCTCATTTCCTCTTCTTCTTCATCTTGCTCTAAGTTGGAGTGCTACCACCTTGTGGAGGCCTCCAATCTGAGCATTCTTCATCCTAGAACACAAGTAAGTGTTCTACATAGTCTTGTTCTTTTATTTTGGCTATTTTGAGCCAAAAGTCAAACAATTTGACTTTCTGTTTGACTTTCGGTTCTCACCATTTTGGTCAAAGTCAAAGTTCAATTGAACTTTGCAACGTGATCGTAATCACGAGGGTTATGATCCATAGAGATCACGCCTACTGATTACCACGTTTACTAGTCGAAGTGACGAGTCAAAGTTTCGGTCAAAACGCGCATTTTGTGCATTTTGCGATAGAACTATTTTCGGGTATTAAAACACTAAGTTTTGATACCAAAACATTTTTATAACTTAGTTAGGCATGTTTTGACATGCCTAACTCGTCACTTTTAGTTTAATGCTTATTTAGGGTCGTAAGTCGAGCGGTCTTGACCACCGCGTTGACTTTCGAATCCGACCCGTTTGGTCAATCTTAGGATCCGACCAAACACATATTTGTGACCAGAATTGTATAGGGAACAACCCTCTGAGGTTATACATTATGGTCACTTTTTTTGGTTAATGTTATGTTAAGTCGCCTATTATGCCTTTATAAATCAATGTTAAGCATATGTAACCCACATTTTGACATATAAACTGATGTTGGCACTATATTAAACTTATTTTGGCATATAAGACTTATCATTACACATATCTAATGTGACAACCGGTACTTTTCGCCTTTTAATTACGCAATTAACAACGTTTAAGGCGCTAATAGATAGTGTTTAAGACACGTGTTAACTTAATTAGGCTCTTGTAATGCCTAGGAACGCCTATTCGACCTTACATTGCGCGTAAGGCGATCTGCGGAATAACTGCACGCATTTAAGCGGTAACGAACTGACACCGGACAAAATACTAACATCGCTGACAAATACAAATTTTATATGTATATTTATACACGAATATAGTTTTGTGAATATATCGTGCTTTCGAACGTCATAAGACGCGAACGCGAATGAATAACGACAGGAGCGCACCGGCAACGAAACGGAAACACCGGATTCAAGCTACACCCAAATATTTATATATTTAGCGTCGTTTTCAAATTTTAATATTAGCGGTGGAAACCAGATTGAAAAACGTATTAAAAACACCGAACAAAGCATTTTACGCGTTTTAGCTCAACCGAAAAATACGCGTCAAGTAACTATTTCCGACATAATTTCAAGTATTTTTGGCCTTAAATAAACCTATTACGACATCTTTTGAATTTTGGTTTCAATAACGGCCTGTAGAAACGCGTATGGGCCGTGCATTTGAAATAGAACACACTAACGGGCCTTGGGCCCGGCCCACGTACAAAACCTAGGTATTTAAACAAACTTTATCCTCAACCTCACAAACCCTAGCCTCATTTCCCTCAAACCTCTGCCTCCTCTCTCATCCCCGGTCACCAGAGACCGTTTCCGGCACCGATGCCGGCCAGTCCAGCCGTCTCCCCGGCCACACACGCAAACCTGACCACCCTCCAAATCCCTCTCTCACGGTCACACCCCCCTCGCAGATCTGGAAATAGAAACGCTGGCCACCACTATCTGGCCGTAGCGCACGGCGATAGAGAGAAAGAGAGAAGTAGCAGAGAGAGAGACTGAGCAGTGTGAGAGAGAGAGAGAACCAAGCCGAGAGAGAGAGTTGCAGGAGAGAGAGACGGCGAAGGAGAGACATGCTTCCACCCCTCTATGCGGTGGCACGGCAGCAACATCATGCGGCGGAGTCGCTTTTCCGGCCACCAGCTTACCCTCGTTCTCCCTCTTCTATTTTTCTGGTTAGACCGGCTCCGGCCGTTTTTCCGGCGACGAAGACGATGATGTGGTTCGGGTCCGGTAATAAGGTCTGGTTCGGGTCGGGTTTTGGTTTGGGTTGGTTAGTCTCGGGTTCACGTCGATTCGGGTTCCGTTTTTGGGTTCGGGTCAACCCAGTCAACACAACGGGTCGACTGGTCAAACATGGTCAACGAGGTCAGTCATGGTGCTGGACCGGTGCGGTCAACAACAGTTAACTAGTTCGGGTTTCAGTTCAGCAGGTTCAGGCTCGGTGCGGTCAATGGCAAGTTAACAGGTCAGATTCAGAGTTCGGGTCAGACTGGTCAACGTCAGATTCGGTTCAGCCAACCCGGTCAACCGAGTCAACTCGGTCAATGCAGGCAACTTGGTCAAACCGGTTAACGGTCGAAGCGTTTAGGTAAAAGTTTAACGACACGAGTTCGTTATTTTACTTTTATTTAAATATTAAAAAATTACACGTAACCGAGCTCAAACCAATCCGACTAACAAAAACGACAAATATTAAACAAGCGAATTACTAACTCCTTGGACATGTACCTTTCGTATACATATGTAACTTGCGTATAGTAGTTAAATACTGAATCGAAACATCGCGACATAACATATATATATACACACACACACACACACATATATATATATATATATATATATATATATATACACACACACATTAGACTTGTTCAACGAAAAGTTTGTTTTAAATGAATGACGAAAGATTATATACATTGATGTACATAGATTATTGCGTTTTGAAAATTATATTGACACTTTGATTGTCGGGTTTTATTACGAAAACAGAGGGAACTCTGCTCGTTTTTCATAAAAATCTGTTACACGAAGCGTATTTATAATACAAAAACAACACCTATCGAGATTCAAGTATTTTATAAAATAAATATATATAAATATTTATCTCCGACAACTCTTTACGACTCACAAAACGATTTATAATATACCGACAAATCACGAGCTACTAGTTAAAGAAACTCGAAAAATTATTATGAAATAAATATAATAATTCCTATTTATTTCAAAACGCTTTGAAACTTGAGAACCCCATGAAATGAATACAATTAGTTATACTTATTCCAACGTCGATAAACCGAATACTCTTACAAAATAAATATAATTATTTATATTTATTTCAACCATTGTAATTTCGGACACTTTTATAATATGGATATAATTGTTTATATATATTCCGATCGTCGGAAATTTGTTACTTTTATGAGATAAACGTAATCATTTATAGTTATTTCAAATATCGCAAGTCCATATACTTTTACAAGGTAAACAAAATCTTTTACATATATTTCAAACATCGACAGTTCGGATATTTTATAAAAAATATAATGATTTATATTTATTTCAATCGTCTAGAATTCAAATATCCCCATGACACGAACATAGTCATTTATGTTCATTTCAAACAACAAGATTTTTAATACATATATGTATATATTTTCTTATGTATTTACGTCTTACGAAAGCTACCAAGAATCATAGTACTATTTAGCTACGCCTTCTATTCACGACAACTAACACGACTTCGTAAGTATATTTATATTTAAATATATAAATATATATATCCTAAATCGTTCAGAAACTAAGTCGCCTTTTGAGACTTAGTTTTATCCCGATTATAAACGGAATCAAATAACCGTAAATCGGTTATTCTATGTCAAGTTAACAACACCTTGTCAAATCATTCGGTTAGCGGTTAGCGATTCGGTAGAGCTCGGTGACACGTAGTTTAGCTACGTTTAATTTGAAGCTTATAAATTATTCCTTGATTAGGAATGCTATAGTTGCACGCTAGAAAGTCACGTTCTTGGAACGACATCACGGAATCACAATTAGCTAGCTTTGCACAAGGATATCGAGGTGAGTTCATAACCCCCACTTTTTACTTCTTTTACATTTTTATAAATGTTTTCGGGGGTGGAAAGACATGCAAGTTTTGACAAAGTACGCAACATTTCGAGAAACAAAAGGATTCATATTTCTAAACCATTTTGCAAACGGTTTTTCAATAAACTCAAATGGTTTACAAAGGTTTATGCTCAACCTACCGGTTTAACAAAACATGCGCGTATTTGCGAAACGTGCACGAGTTTCATGACTAGGGACGGGATTTGTCACACCCTCAATTTCCACTTGCGGAGTTTTACCGCGAGGCGTGTGAACAAACCAAAATCTGAGACACTAGTAACGTCGAACGACTCTATATGATTTGTTAATACGTTTTCCAAAATCATTTGTTTAACCATTCATAGTTAATTTTAGATTGTCTTAGTTTGATTTCAATGTTTAGCGGAAGCATTAGTTTTTAAAGTTGAGCGGAAGCATTTAAAGTAAAGTAAAGGAACGGGCGCCAACACAAACGCCAAAACTAAAGAAAAACTCAAACAATGTTCGTAAATGAGACTCGATAAAAGATGTCTTGATCAATGCAAGTGAGTGCACCTAGAGCTCCTAGCGTCCTGAGAAACATGTAAAGAAACAAGTGTCAACATTAAAGAAGAGTGAGTTCACAGGTTTTCATAAGTTCATTTGTTCGGTTATAAGTTTGTTTCCCCCGTTATCCCTAACCCGGGATAACGATTTAGTTCCATTATTCCCAACCCGGAATAATACCGATGGTTCCATTATTCCTTACCCGGAATAATAATGATGTTCCATTATTCCTAACCCGGAATAATAATGTTGTTGGTTCCATTATCTCTAACCCGAAATAATATTATTGATTCGTAATTAAGTTCAATGTTAACATGTAGGTAGCTAGTCTAAAGTTATGTCACGTAAGTGTTCGCGATCGAAGCTGACTGTTGTGCCTCCGTGTTCCCAGGCCTATCACTGACCATGGCGAAGTTAGGCCAAATTATTCACCCGTTGACCATACCCGGTCGGCTAGCGCGACTAGCTCGGGTGGGGCTTGTCGGGCCCAGTAGTACTACTTATAATTTCCCCGCTATCTAACCCAATACTAACGATCCGAGAGTTTGTCGAGGACTTGTGTGATATAGCTGCTTAGTGACCATAACGTACATTAACATTAACTTAGTTACCGAATAGTTTAATGACGTTAATTTCGTATAACGTAAAGAGATAGAGTTGTAGAGTGTACATATGTTTCTCCCCCTGTTGTTTAAAACCGGATAAAATTAGGGGCCGTGAACTCACCTTTAGTTGCTCGGTTAGTGTAACACAGATGTAGCAAATGATGGGACCGCTAATTGCGTCCTAGCAAGTCAATTGATTTAGAGTTAGTGTGTGAACACACTGATACAAACCCTACACATACTAACACACAATGCGGTACATACAATAACAATTCCTAAAGCTCAAATCACGCATGCAAGTATCATCATACCAACATAGTGATCAAACCAACCTATCATGAACACAAATCAATCCATACAACACTTTGGTACACACATTCGCAGGTTATCAAGTTTCAGCTTATATACTCATAATTAGGCTGTTTTCAAGGATTTTTATAAAATAGTTCCAACGTTCCAAAAATTCCAATTATTTTACAGAAGGTATCAACTAAGCTGCAGAATTTTATGTAAACTTTTCAAGTTCTAACACTTTACTGATTATTCATAAATATTAATATACTAGGCTGCAGTCAGATTCGTCGCTTTCTGACTGCAGTCCACGGGAGAATTTATTTAAAAATCACCGTTCGTCTAATTAACAAAATTCCAGTGGGAGTTTCCCGGAAATTTCTATATCTAGTTTCTGTACAAATTTCGTGATTCGACTCTCTACAGATTATTAGATCCGACTCGATAAACAACTAACAAATTTTCAGAATTTTCACAGCTTCAGTTACTGAACTTAATTGGCCACTTAAAAATATCAAACGACTTTAGAAAAATATGAATCCAGTGCCATTAGAAGATTTTTTCAAAAATCTACGTTTTAGGATTCAGAAAATCTGTTTTTCGATAAATAATAACCAAGTTACAGCCAGTTGAAGTTGGCTGTAAACACCATTCAGCATCCTGATTTCGACATTTTATCGCAATATAACACGCTTAAACAATCGAAACGTTAACTATAAACGATCAAGAACAGATTTATCAATCATATATCATCTTGTACATCATACTCATGCAAACCCTAATCATCATATATGGTTTTTATCACAAAACGCAGCCTAATGATTCTTGATTCCACTAATCATCATAATCGCAAACTAGCATAATTTATCGAACTAAACATCGTACACCTTCATGATAATGATTCTACCACTACATTCTAGCATGATCAAGAGTTTATAAATCCTAGTATGACTTTGCAAACAATGATAAACTCTAACCTTTAACAATGAAGATCAATGATCCGAGAATTAGATGGGAGCCGAATCGGATGATGATGAAGATCGCGACTGAGAGGAAAGTGGGAAGGCTGTTTGCGACCGAGAGAGGGATGAGGAGGCTGCCGTCGACTTGTTTCTTGTGCTAGGGTTTGTGTGTGTGTTTTTGTTTTTGAAACATAACACATGCATATATAGTGCAAGAGGGAAAAGAAAAGGAAAAAGGAAAAGGGTTTGGGGTTGGGTGTTCGCGGCCGCACGGGTTTGGGGTGGGTCGGTTTGGGTCTAAAACTTGATCCTCAATTTTCGGTTAACTACTTGAGTCGTAAGGAAGTGAGGTCGACTTGTTTCGCGGCTCAGTTCGATTCATTTATCTATTTACTATATCTATATTTTATAACTAAAAATCACGAATTCGAAACATGGCATAATAACTCATCGAACTTATAAACGTTTAATACACATAGCACGTAATTCACTTGATAAGTTCACGAAGTTATCGTAATTATTTCGAGCATGCAATTTAAGTCTCCGAATCAATTTAGCGTAGGAACGAATAACCGTGAAGTAGTGCGTTTAAGATGTCTGAAAAACCGGGATGTCACATTATCCCCATGTTGAAAGAATTTTCGTCCCGAAAATTGAGTAAACGCGGTTTAGAATGCAACGTACAGGTTTAGAGTGCCACGCACAAAGATTTAGTTCATTAACAATGGTACAAGAAATACAAGAAATTCCCAGGTTGTCACATCATCCCCATGTTGAAAGAATTTTCGTCCCAAAAATTTAGTTGGTGGTATCGTTAACTTGTTGCTCAGCTGCAAAGAGGTGTGGGTATTTGCTTTTCATTTGGTCCTCTCTTTCCCACGTGAACTCCGGTCCACGCTTAGAGTCCCAACGAACCTTGACGATCAGAATCTTGCTATGCCTTCGAGTCTTGATCTCACGATCCATGATCTCGATAGGTTGTTCCACAAAGTGCAGTTGTTCATCCACTTGAATCTCATCCAATGGAATGACTAGGGTTTCATCATATAGACACTTCTTCAGATTTGACACGTGAAAAACGTTGTGAACTCCACTGAGTTCAGCAGGAAGGTCTAATTGATAAGCTACGGGTCCGATACGTTTCAAGATCACAAACGGGCCTACGTACCGTGGGTTTAGTTTGCCTCGTTTCCCAAAACGGATTACACCCTTCCATGGTGACACCTTCAGTAGGACGCGGTCGCCTACTTGAAATTCGGGCGGTTTGCGTCGTTGATCAGCGTAGCTTTTCTGTCGATCTCGTGCCGTTGCCATGCGGTTTCTGATTTGTACAATCTTTTCAGTAGCCTCAAGTATCAACTCAGGGCCTGTGAGTTGACTGTCACCGACTTCTGCCCAACAGACCGGTGATCTACATTTACGACCGTATAATGCCTCAAACGGTGCTGCCGATATACTCGTATGGTAACTCTTGTTATATGAGAATTCCACTAAAGGCAGGTGGATTTCCCAACTATTCCCGAAGTCTACCACGCATGCTCTAAGCATGTCTTCCAAGGTCTGTATGGTCCTTTCGCTTTGACCATCAGTCTGAGGGTGATAAGCTGTGCTCATATCCAAGCGTGTACCCAACGCTTTCTGAAGTGACTGCCAAAAGTTGGACGTGAAACGAGCATCTCTGTCTGAGATGATGGACGTTGGCACTCCGTGCCGAGAAACTACTTCCTTAATGTAGATGCGAGTCAACTTATCCATCTTATCTGTTTCTTTAATTGCTAAAAAGTGTGCGGACTTAGTTAAACGATCCACAATTACCCAGATGGTATCGCAACCACCCAAAGTTCGCGGGAGTTTAGTGATGAAGTCCATCGAGATCTGATCCCATTTCCACACTGGGATCTCAGGTTGTTGAAGTAGCCCCGATGGCTTCTGATACTCTACCTTGACTTTTGCACAAGTCAAACACTTGCTCACGTAGGTGGCTATATCAGCTTTCATGTTGGGCCACCAATACGCAGCTTTAAGGTCTTGATACATCTTATCCGAACCAGGATGGACAGAGTATCGGGATTTGTGAGCTTCGTCCATGACTAGCTTTCTAAGGTCTCCGTAGAGAGGTACCCATATACGATTCATGAAATACCGGGCTCCATTGGGTTTTACTTCCCAATCGCGTTCCATTTTTCCCACCGATTCGGCCTTGATGTTTTCTCCTTAACTGCTTCTAACTGCGCGTCGCGTATATGTTCGGGTAACCCCGAATGAATGGTGAACTGTAGTGCTCGTACCCGACGAGGTTTCAAGTGCTCCTTCCTACTGAGGGCATCTGCTACCACGTTAGCTTTACCCGGGTGATACCGAATGGCACATTCATAATCGTTCAAGAGTTCGACCCAGCGACGCTATCGCATGTTCAACTCCTTCTGATCAAAGATGTGTTGGAGGCTCTTGTGATCTGTATAGATTGTACACTTTGTTCCATATAGGTAGTGTCTCCAAATCTTAAGTGCAAACACTACTGCTCCCAATTCCAGGTCATGTGTTGTGTAGTTTTTCTTGTGAACCTTCAATTGTCGGGACGCATACGCGATGACCTTATCGCGTTGCATGAGTACGCATCCGAATCCCTGAATGGAAGCATCACAATATACCACAAAATCATCAGTCCCTTCCGGCAAGGACAGAATGGGTGCACTGCAAAGTTTCTGTTTCAGCAATTGAAATGCCGCTTCCTGCTTGTCACCCCAAGCATACTTGATGCCTTTCTGGGTGAGGGTAGTAAGCGGTTGCGCGATCTTTGAAAATCCCTCGATGAAACGTCTGTAGTAACCAGCCAAACCCAAAAATTGGCGGATCTCCGTCGGTGTCCTGGGTGCTTCCCAGTTTTTGATAGCTTCAATCTTGGCGGGGTCGACGTGGATACCCTTTTCATTCACGATATGCCCGAGGAACTGAACTTCCCGAATCCAGAAATCACACTTTGAAAGCTTGGCATATAGTTTCTCCTGTTGAAGTAATTCCAGCAGTAATCGTAGATGTTCAGCATGTTCTGCTTCACCTTTAGAGTAGATGAGTATGTCATCGATGAACACAATGACAAATTTGTCGAGATATGGTTTACACACACGGTTCATGAGGTCCATGAACACCGCGGGTGCGTTGGTGAGACCGAAGGGCATGACCAAGAACTCATAATGGCCATACCGAGTACGAAATGCCGTCTTAGCGATATCCTCCTCCCTGACGCGTAACTGGTGATAACCGGACCGTAGGTCAATCTTGGAGTAGTAGCTTGACCCTTGAAGTTGGTCGAAGAGATCGTCGATGCGAGGTAACGGGTATCGGTTCTTGACAGTAACCTTATTGAGTTCCCTGTAGTCGATGCACATGCGGAAGGTCCCGTCCTTCTTCTTAACAAAAAGGACTGGAGCTCCCTATGGCAAAGTGCTAGGTCGGATAAATCCTTTTTCTAACAGTTCCTGAAGTTGGGTCGACAGCTCTTGCAGCTCGGCTGGAGCTAGGCGGTATGGGGCCTTGGCGATAGGAGTTGCATGGTTCGCCAATTCAATTTCAAACTCCACTTGTCGATGTGGTGGAAGACCAGGTAACTCCTCTGGGAATACATCGGAAAAATCATGAACGACGGGGATGTCTTCTATACGTTTCTCGTCCTTAGGCTGTTCGGTAACCAGTGCGAGCAAAGCGAAGGAGTTCTTCCTCCGAAGATACTTCTGCGCTTGCATGTAAGAGATGATGTTTGTGACGGCGCCTGCCTTCTCGCCTTGCACCGTCAAGATTTCGTCGTTAGAGAGCGGAATACGGATAGATTTTTCGAAACAGAGAACTTCAGCTCAGACGTCGGATAGCCAGTCCATTCCCACTACCACGTCAAAACTACCCAGGGTAGTTGTCATCAGATCAATGGTAAAGGTGTGACCCGCGAGTTTGAGTTGACAGCCGGATACTAAATGGGTCACATCTACAGATTTACCATCGGCTAGTTCTATGACGTAAGGGGTCTCTAAGGGTTTAGGCATGAGTTCTAGGTTCTTCCTAACAGACTCAGATATAAAACTCCTATTCGCACCCGTATCAAAAAGTACAGTAGCAAAATGTTCATTAAGGGGAAACTTACCGGTGACCACGTTCGAGTCGTTTCTGGCCTCTCCGCGGCCCAACGTAAATGCACGCCCTTTGGCACCTCCTGTGCCACCATTTCCATTGTTGTTGTTGTTATTGTTGTTGTTGTTGTTATTGTGGTTGTGGTTGTTGTTGTTCCCACCATTGTTGTTGTTGTTACGAAGCTGTGGGCAGTCTCGTTTGAAGTGGGCAGTGCTACCACACTGATAGCACCCCTGGTTAACATCCTACTGCTGACCCTGGTGTTGATTTTGATTTTGTCGGGACATGATTTCCCCGCGACAATCCTTTGCCGCATGTCCCACTTTGCTACATCGTTGGCAGTGATTCCCGGCACAAGGGCCGTGATGATGAAGATTACAGCGATTGCACTGCAGCTTTCGACCTACATAGCCGATTGTGTTCTGGTTATTGTTGGCGGGCTGATTATTGTGACCCCGGTGGCTGTTGAAATTATTGAATCGTTTCTGGTTCCCCTGTTGTGGCTGGGATGACGAAGACTGTCGAGCAGACGAGTCTTCAAACTTTCTTTTATTATCAGGGGTCACTTCAGTTGTACCCCGAGATGGCAACTTCTTTTGTTCCACCGCCTTATCGGTGAGTTTGTGCGCCAACCTGATTGCTTGATGCTCAGTCACAGGGTTGCTAGCCATTACCATACCCTGGATCTCGGGGACCAGACCCCCAAGGTAAAACTCGAGTCGTTTCTCAACAGTGTTGGCCAGATCGGGACATAGAAATACAAGGTCGTGATGTTTCGCTGTGTATGCTTCGATTTCAGATCCCACCATCTTGTGGTTCCCCGGCGGCCTTGGTTGCAAAAGTTTGTTGGATGATGATGATGATGACATTGCCTGTTGGGTTGCGTAGTTAGTTACGAGTTGCATTCGTTTCAATTATACATTCATATTTTACATAACATAGTTGTGGTATATCACATAACAAGATATAACAGTTCAGTGCCAAACTAAGTCTAGTGTCGTGAAATCAGCCATAGTTTAGGTCTACTTTTAATGCAAACCTGGTTCTCTATAGCTAGAGGCTCTGATACCAATCTGTCACACCCTCAATTTCCACTTCCGGAGTTTTACCGCGAGGCGTGTGAACAAACCAGAATCTGAGACACTAGTAACGTCGAACGACTCTATATGATTTGTTAATACGTTTTCCAAAATCATTTGTTTAACCATTCATAGTTAATTTTAGATTGTCTTAGTTTGATTTCAATGTTTAGCGGAAGCATTAGTTTTTAAAGTTGAGCGGAAGCATTTAAAGTAAAGTAAAGGAACGGGCGCCAACACAAACGCCAAAACTAAAGAAAAACTCAAACAATGTTCGTAAATGAGACTCGATAAAAAGATGTCTTGATCAATGCAAATGAGTGCACCTAGAGCTCCTAGCGTCCTGAGAAACATGTAAAGAAACAAGTGTCAACATTAAAGAAGAGTGAGTTCACAGGTTTTCATAAGTTCATTTGTTCGGTTATAAGTTTGTTTCCCCCGTTATCCCTAACCCAGGATAACGATTTAGTTCCATTATTCCCAACCCGGAATAATAGCGATGGTTCCATTATTCCTTACCCGGAATAATAATGATGTTCCATTATTCCTAACCCGGAATAATAATGTTGTTGGTTCCATTATCTCTAACCCGGAATAATATTGTTGATTCGTAATTAAGTTCAATGTTAACATGTAGGTAGCTAGTCTAAAGTTATGTCACGTAAGTGTTCGCGATCGAAGCTGACTGTTGTGCCTCCGTGTTGCCAGGCCTATCACTGACCATGGCGAAGTTAGGCCAAATTATTCACCCGTTGACCATACCCGGTCGGCTAGCGCGACTAGCTCGGGTGGGGCTTGTCGGGCCCAGTAGTACTACTTATAATTTCCCCGCTATCTAACCCAATACTAACGATCCGAGAGTTTGTCGAGGACTTGTGTGATATAGCTGCTTAGTGACCATAACGTACATTAACATTAACTTAGTTACCGAATAGTTTAATGACGTTAATTTCGTATAACGTAAAGAGATAGAGTTGTAGAGTGTATACATGTTTCTCCCCCTGTTGTTTAAAACCGGATAAAATTAGGGGCCGTGAACTCACCTTTAGTTGCTCGGTTAGTGTAACACAGATGTAGCAAATGATGGGACCGCTAATTGCGTCCTAGCAAGTCAATTGATTTAGAGTTAGTGTGTGAACACACTGATACAAACCCTACACATACTAACACACAATGCGGTACATACAATAACAATTCCTAAAACTCAAATCACGCATGCAAGTATCATCATACCAACATAGTGATCAAACCAACCTATCATGAACACAAATCAATCCATACAACACTTTGGTACACACATTCGCAGGTTATCAAGTTTCAGCTTATATACTCATAATTAGGCTGTTTTCGAGGATTTTTATAAAATAGTTCCAACGTTCCAAAAATTCCAATTATTTTACAGAAGGTATCAACTAAGCTGCAGAATTTTATGTAAACTTTTCAAGTTCTAACACTTTACTGATTATTCATAAATATTAATATACTAGGCTGCAGTCAGATTCGTCGCTTTCTGACTGCAGTCCACGGGAGAATTTATTTAAAAATCACCATTCGTCCAATTAACAAAATTCTAGTGGGAGTTTCCCAGAAATTTCCATATCTAGTTTCTGTACAAATTTCGTGATTCGACTCTCTACAGATTATTAGATCCGACTCGATAAACAACTAACAAATTTTCAGAATTTTCACAGCTTCAGTTATTGAACTTAATTGGCCACTTAAAAATATCAAACGACTTTAGAAAAATATGAATCCAGCGCCATTAGAAGCTTTTTTCAAAAATATACGTTTTAGGCTTCAGAAAATCCGTTTTTCGATAAATAATAACCAAGTTACAGCCAGTTGAAGTTGGCTGTAAACACCATTCAGCATCCTGATTTCGACATTTTATCGCAATATAACACGCTTAAACAATCGATACGTTAACTATAAACGATCAAGAACAGATTTATCAATCATATATCATCTTGTACATCATACTCATACAAACCCTAATCATCATATATGGTTTTTATCACAAAACGCAGCCTAATGATTCTTGATTCCACTAATCATCATAATCGCAAACTAGCATAATTTATCGAACTAAACATCGTACACCTTCATGATAATGATTCTACCACTACATTCTAGCATGATCAAGAGTTTATAAATCCTAGTATGACTTTGCAAACAATGATAAACTCTAATCTTTAACAATGAAGATCAATGATCCGAGAATTAGATGGGAGCCGAATCGGATGATGATGAAGATCGCGACCGAGAGGAAAGTGGGAAGGCTGTTTGCGACCGAGAGAGGGATGAGGAGGCTGCCGTCGACTTGTTTCTTGTGCTAGGGTTTGTGTGTGTGTTTTTGTTTTTGAAACATAACACATGCATACATAGTGCAAGAGGGAAAAGAAAAGGAAAAAGGAAAAGGGTTTGGGGTTGGGTGTTCGCGGCCGCACGGGTTTGGGGTGGGTCGGTTTGGGTCTAAAACTTGATCCTCGATTTTCGGTTAACTACTTGAGTCGCAAGGAAGTGAGGTCGACTCGTTTCGCGGCTCGGTTCGATTCATTTATCTATTTACTATATCTATATTTTATAACTAAAAATCACGAATTCGAAACATGGCATAATAACTCACCGAACTTATAAACGTTTAATACACATAGCACGTAATTCACTTGATAAGTTCACGAAGTTATCGTAATTATTTCGAGCGTGCAATTTAAGTCTCCGAATCAATTTAGCGTAGGAACGAATAACCGTGAAGTAGTGCGTTTAAGATGTCTGAAAAACCGGGATGTCACAGGATTGTCCTACATAAAACTAAGAGGATGTGTTGGTCCTGCTTTTAGACTTAAACGGGCTAGGCCCATTTTCAATTGTGCGAGGCACAAAGACTTAGTGAGTTTATGTCCCCCTTTTCTTTTTTAAACGTTTTCCAGTTTTCTAACAATCGGGGTGAAATACATGTTATGACATTTTATGACAAAAGAGTATGTTTGCTACGGGTTTAGAGAAAGAACTATGATCAATGTGTGTAAGTAGGGATGACTTTATAATAACCATTATTCACGTTGTGACCAAAGGTGCAAAGGTATAGATCTACTGAGTTGGAGACACACTCCACTCTGGATAAAACAATGTCCTTTCAGAGTGCTTTGTGAGCCCTAGGAAATTCTGGATAAAACATGTCCTTCCAGACGCTCCGGATAAAACGTGTCCTTTCGGAGTGCCCTGAATAAAACATGTCCGTTCGGGGAAGAAGTTGTCTCGGGTTGGTTATTTACTTATGACACATAATATCAGGGACTAGCTACCCGCTGATAGATCCGTAAACCATAGAATGACTAATAACATACCGGGTTTTCAATATTTGCTTATGACAATGGCCAGGGTTTTAAATATTGGTTTATAAATATGACAATGGAAGGATTTCTGTATTGATGAAAATTATGACAGAAAACATTTTGAAAGAAAACTCGATACGACATTTCAATCATTTTGAGATACTATGATCTCACGAACTGGTTTATCAAAAGATTTATTCAAATCTTTTTCAAACAAACTATGAACTCGCTCAACTTTATGTTGATTTTTCGCATGTTTCTTTCTCAGGTTATATTTTCAAACTATGGCACGGTTGGACTAGGAGAACCCATTGGGAACCCGAGTACTTAGCAGGCGTTCAACTTTACATAAGTCTTAGCTATTATTGAATTCCGCTGTGCAATGAAGATACCAGTCCAGTCACGCCAGCTCTGATGTGATCGAATTATCGGGGTGTGACATCTAACTATACGAACGCAAATTTACGCAAGTTTATGCTACTTTAACGTGTCATTTGCGTAAATATGTGTTCGAATGGTTAGATATGTCCTATGATAAGTCTTATATGCCAAAATATGTTTAAAAATGTTATAACATCAGTTTATATGTCAAAACTTTGGTCACATATGTTTAAAATCGATTTATGCGCAAAAAGTGCATTTTGGTCATTATTAAGGACATAACTAGGACTTATCATAACACTAACCAAACGACGTGGCCATAAGGTATAAACTCAGAGGGTTATTCCTTATACAACTACGGTCACATATATGTGTTTGGTCGGATCCTAAGATCGACCAAACTGGTCGGATTCGAAAGTGAAAGCGATGGTCAAGACCGCTTGACTTACGACCCTAAACAAGCACTATACTAGAGGTGACGAGTTAGACATGTCAAACATGTCTAACTAAATTTATAAAACTGATTTGGTATCAAAACTTATTGTTTTGATACCCGAAAATAGTTTCGTCGTAAAACGCACATAATGCGCATTTTTGACCAAAACCTTGACTCGTCACTTCGACTAGTAAACGTGGTAATCAGTAGGTATAATCGCAAGGGATTATAACCTTTGTGATTATGATCATGTTGCAAAGTTCAGTTGAACTTTGACTTGACCAAATATGGTCAGAACCGAAAGTCAACTGTTTGACTTTTAGCTCAAAATAACTAAAAGAAATGAAAGAGGCTAAGGAAGAACACCTACTTGTGTCCTAGAAAGCCAAGAATGCTCAATAGGAGGCCTCCACAAGTGGTAGCAACTCCAAATAGAGCAGATTAGAGAAAGAAAAGAATTCAGCAAGTTTGAATGGAGAAATCACTTGCTATTTATAGTGTTTAAAGCTCCACAAGATCATCACAAGTGTCCCATGTGTTGGCATGATCTTAGGGAGGTGTTAACATGTGTCAAATGCAGGTACAAAGCTGGCAAATTCGAGAACTTGGAGCCCAAGGCTTTGCATAAGAAGCTGCCGTGTTGCTGTGATGTTTCTCCTGAGCTGGGGTCCCCTACGGACCGTATGGGGTTGTGCCTTATGGTCCGTAAGGCCTGGTCTGGGGATAGAAGTTTGAAAAATGGCAAAAATGGCCCCTGGACTTGTTTCGTCGCGTTTTGGCACTTCTAAAACCCGTTAACCTCATTTTTAGGCTTTATAAGGATGATAAAGCATAGGTAATTTGAAATATGCCCAAAAATGTCATGAATGTTGGTTCATTCGGTTGTACGGTTGCGCTTTTCGCTAAATTACGACGAACGCTTTAATTAATGCGAAAACGACCGTAATTTCGTAACGAATGATATTTTGCCATTCTCATCACTAAAATACAAGATTTTAATGATTATAAATTTTTTTAATGTGCGTACATGTTCCGTGTTATGAAATACGCGAATTGGCATACTTTCCTAGATTTTGCAAAATGGCCTCTAAGCTTGAATAAACTTGTTTTTGCCATACCGAACCCTTCAAAACTAATTTCTAAGTTATGTAAATGATATTTTTGGTATGTTTAGTTTATTTCATTGTTCCAGAGTGTACATCTTGTTATACTAATTACGTTTGCCTAACAGTTTACGTAAAATTTCCAGAAAAGCTTTGAGGTTTCGAAATTGTATATGGACTTAAATGTGTGAATGTCACATGTAATTATACAACTTCCGGGAATTAAATGCAAGATTTCATTGGATTTGAAATCGTTCGGAATTGTATGATGGTTGTAAAGGTACAAATGTCATAGTCTCCCCTAGTTTAGGAAATTTTGTCCCGAAATTTTAATTTAGAGGAAACTTGTGAAAACAGATGTGAGTGTATTGCTTTCAAATGATCCTCCATTCCCTGAGTAAAACTCTAAGCCACATTTGGATTCCTAGCGAACTTTGTTAATTGTACTCATCTATTGTCTATAGGAATGAGTTCAGATTCGAAATTCTAAATTTCAGCCTAATAGGTAGGTGAATGACACCTTTGATTTTACCGAGTCTCAGAAGAGAGCCATGTAAATGTCAAAGTTGCATTCTTGTAGTAGAAGAATTCGAAGAGGGTGTGAACTTTGGGGTTTCGAACAACGTATGGAATAATGTTTCCTATGAAGACTATTATAGGAAACTTGTGTGTACTCAAAGTTGGAGTTGGAGAGTGAAAGATTAAAACAATATTGGTCAAGGTCCAGAACTTCTAGTAACTTAAATAGTGGCACGCTTGCAATGTAATAAGGAACACTTATATATAAGAAGTACCAGTGACGTATCCACCTTGCCCTTATTACATTGTTCCCATTTCGTTATTCTTATCACTATGGTTCTCACACATGACAAAACTTGCTATGGGTTTCCACGCAAGGGATTTTATAATTATGTATGCATCCATAATTACTCAATTCGTTGCATAGTCTACATAGTTCATTTTGCGATGTGTAGGGGAAAATCAAACGAGTAAACATGCGATAACTTGTCTGTAACAATACCCAAAAACACCTTATAAGGACCCCCCAATCGTATCCCCGGACTCGTACGGCGCGAACCAGCACAAAAAACAAAGAAAACTGATCTGGGAGTCCCAGGCGCCATGCGCCAGAATCCCTATAATTTGCAATTACTGCCGGTATGTGGGGTTTTGTATACATTACTGAGTCCAGCGTTACTATAGCCAATAGTAATATGACCACCGTCATTGAAACTACCATCATGACAAATACTGAATGAGTTGTTGTTAGATAAAAACAATGTAATCACCCTTGATACTGTAAAGTATAGCAATGTGTCATTTTATAAAATTGAATGAACTCACCAGTATTTTTTTCCTGACCAAATGTTTTTAAAACGCGTTTCAGGTAACTTACTATGAAAGTCATAGAAGCCAGCTATGGAGCACTGAAGGCTTAAATCAAGTGGCTATGTTTACCTGAATAAATGAAGAACTTATGTCTTTGTTAATTAGTATTCATCCCTATAAAACATTTTAATGGAATATGGGTTTATTCCATTTTTTTAATATTAAAACTTTGGTGTTTTATAAACTCTGAATTTATTTTCCTAACATCGATCCTGATGATATTTTCCGCTGTCAAATTGATAAACACCAGTACCACTTGACTGTCTCGCGGCACCCGCTTTTAGGGTAGGGGTCGGGGGCCGCGACATAAGGTGGTATCAGAGCCACTGGTTTAAGCTATTTAGGTGTTCCTCTAATACCTAAACTTAAACAGTAATGTTAGGAATTTTGTGTAACTAACTTATGGATGATATCTATGAAAATAAACTTCAAAATAGGTAATTTAAATTTCTATGTTATTTTAACAATTTATAAGTCCACAGCATGAGTGATAAAAGTGTATCATATGCTTTTCTCCACATGGCTGATTTGGAAATGGAGGAAGGACCATCTGGAGCCACCTCAGGATACGAAGCCGAAACAGAAGGATCTTTTATTTTTCGAGCCAAATCAGTTGAAACTTTTCCACCAAAGAAACGTGGATGGTTTAATAAAGAGAAAAGGGAAAAACGAAGGAAAAAGAAAAACCAAGAAGCAACTATAACCCTACCAGAAGGACCAGCTCAGATAAATGTTACCACACCACTGTGGGAAGAATTGGATCAGAGACTGGAAAATTGTGATCTTTTCCAACCAGCAGGAGACCAGCTAAACCTGAACTTACTAGCAAACCCTGAACCACCATTTCCACTATTACAACCAGAGTAGCCAATAGCACCCATACCAATGTACACAGAACCAAACCTAGTAAACCAACAACCAATACCCGCATTCAACCCAGAGGAAATCCTTAGGTTTCCTGCACCAGCACCAAATGCCCTGGAACAGTGGATGTCAAATGATTGGGCATTCCAAAATTTAATAAATGATCCATATTTTCCACCAATGGAACCCGAACCCGAGATATACCCACCAATGAACCCTGAAAATGTAGCAGAACTTCGTCACTATGGCGAAGAACTCATAAACGAAGGAACCCGAATACGCACCGTAGGAGAGAACCTCGTCTGGAAGTACGACGAGAGGGATAGGCATTTCTAAAAACAACAAACTTAATATAATACTAGATATATATATATATATATATATATAATGCATAATATAATACTGATATGTAACACATATAATGCATAATATAAATATCACCTATATATATAACGACGCATAATGTAAAATATCGACCTGTATAATTGTAATAGTTTGTACTAATGCATATATATAAAAAAGTAGAAAGTCGCAATGTTCGACGATTTTGATCAAATGTGTTTGAATATTTGTCTATCTTTATTTCATTCTGTGATATTAATATCTGATAATGTTTGCAATTCAGATGTCGAATGAAGTAAATCAGGAAGTTCAGAATAATAATGATAACATAAATCACGTGGATAAAAGTGCTATAGAACATATAGTAGCTCAAGGAATAATCTATGCCATGCCATTTATTATTAATGCTATTAAGAATCCTGTGCTTGAAAACAACAATAATACTATAGGCAGTAAACTTTACTACTCCCACTAAACCTAGTCATAGCGTCAATGGAGATAACGACATTCTTGTCAAAGCTTCATCTCCTAAACGAAAGAAAACCATCGCTTATGGTTGTTCTTATAAAGAATTCTTGTCCTGTAAACCAATTGAATTCTCTGGTAATGAAGGAGCCATTGCAGCTTTGCGCTGGCTAGAAAAGACTGAAGCCGTATTAATTATTAGTAAATGTGCCGAAGAAGATAAGATAATGTACGCTTCCAATCTTTTCAAAGACGAAGCATTGGAGTGGTGGAATACCATCATTCAATCGAAAGGGAGTAACAAGGTCTATAATATGGAATGGAATAATTTTAAGGATATAGTTGAAAGGAAATTCTATCCTCCTTAGGAAAAGGAACAGATAGCTAACAAATTCCTAAATCATAAAATGATTGGGGTAAATTGTCGTGAATATACTACCAAATTCTTTGAATTTGCAAGAATAGTACCTACCCTGGCATTGTCAGAACTGGTATTAATTTCTCGTTACATATAGGGATTGAATAGCGAAATCCGAGACATAGTCAAAGCAGCTAGACCACAAACAATTGAAGAAGCAGTAGAGCTTGCCAACACTCTGACAGATGGACTGATACGCACAAGGGAAGAAAATCAGAAAAGGGATTTAGCCCAGAAGATTACCCAGGAACTATGTTCTGTTAATTCCTATCGAAAGAAAGGAGCAGGTTCATCTTCTTCACCTTTCTGTAAGATCTGTAAAAAGAAACATTCAGGAAAATGTACGACATATTGCAATTTATGCAAGATACCGGGACATAGGGAAGAAGAATGTAGAAGGAAAAAGAACACTAAAGTATGCTTTAATTGCGGAGAGGCAGGTCATATCCGATCAAACTGCCCAAAACTATCCCCAACAACCAATAACAAGGCAAAACCAACTGAAGGACCTAAGAAGACCGCTAGAGCCTTCGTATGGACAGAAAAAGAAGTCGAGTTGATTCCCATGTGATTACCGGTACGTTCCTAGTTCATGATGTCTATGCTAAAGTATTATTTGACTCTGGCGCAAACCAAAGTGTCATAAATACTACTTTCTATAAATTTCTCAATCAACCTTTAACTAAACTTCGCCAAGTGTACATGATGGAAACAGCGAACAAAGATTCTGTTAACATAAGCAAAATCCTTCAGAAAGGAAAGATAGAATTTTTAGGTCATAAATTCACCGCTAACCTATTACCAATGAATCTAACCGGATTCGATATCGTATTAGGAATGGATCGGTTGGTAGCCAATCATGCGTGAATCTTGTGTGATCAGAATTCTGTTGAGATTCGTACGCCGACAGGAGAAACAATCATAATCCAGGGTGACAAGCCAACGATATCTGCAAAATTTATCTCTGTGATGAAAGCTGCAAGCTATGCTCGAAAAGGAGGAATAGTATATATGATCTTTGCGATCATTAGTACTAAAGGAAAAGAACTAAAAGATATTTCTGTAGTATCAGAGTTCTCAGATGTTTTTCCAGAAGAACTACCAGGATTACCACCCAACCGCGAGGTTAAATTTAGAATTCACCTAATACCCGGAACTGCACCAATTGCCAAAGCACCATATCGTCTAGCACCAACGGAGATGCTCGAATTAAAGAAGCAACTAGACGAACTACTGGAAAAAGGTTTCATACAACCTAGTTCATCGCCTTAGGGAGCGCCTGTTTTATTCGTCAAGAAGAAAGATGGATCGATGCGCATGTGTATTGACTATAGAGAATTGAATAAAGTTACGATTAAAACCGGTATCCGCTACCGAGAATCGATGATTTATTCGACCAACTTCGAGGAGCTCGATTCTTTTCCAAGATTGATTTACGTTCAGGATATCATCAATTGAAGGTACAAGAGGAAGACATTCCTAAGGCCGCTTTTAGAACTAGATATGGTCATTATGAGTTACAGTCATGCCATTTGGTCTAACAAATGCTTCAGCTGCATTTATGGACATGATGAATAGAATATGTAAACCATACCTGGATAAATTTATAATTGTCTTCATAGACGATATACTTATTTATTCTAAAAGTAAGGAAGAGCATGCTGAACATTTAGAAACACTTCTGACACTATTGAGAAAGGAAAAGCTTTACGCTAAATTCTCAAAATATGAATTTTGGTTGCAAGAGGTACAATTTCTTGGACACGTAGTTAATCATGAAGGAATTCATGTAGATCCCACAAAGATCGAGGTTATTACCAAATGGAAAGTCCCTAATTCATCAACGGAAGTAAGAAGTTTTCTTGGACTGGCAGGATATTATAGACGCTTTATTCAAGATTTTTCTAGGATAGCCATTCCATTAACCAAGTTAACCTGCAAATCAGTTAAGTTTGAATGGGGACCAAAACAGGAGGAAGCTTTCAAAATCCTAAAGCAAAGATTAACTAATGCACCAATCCTTGCCTTGCCAGAAGGAACTGAATATTTTATAGTATATTGTGACGCATCAAAAATAGGATTTGGATGTGTACTGATGCAACGTCAGAAAGTGATTGCTTATGCCTCAAGACAACTTAAGAAGCATGAAGAAAACTACACAACACATGATCTGGAATTACGAGCGATAATAATTGCCCTCAAGATTTGGAGACATTATCTTTATGGTAGTAAGTTTACTATCTTTACCGATCATAAAAGTTAAAATATATTTTTGGGCAAAAAGAATTAAACATGACACGAAGACGCTAGATGGAAATCCTCAGTGATTACGAATGCGATATTCAATATTACGAAGGAAAGGCTAATGTAGTAGCCGATGCACTAAGTCGAAAGTATCATGAGAAGCCAAAAAGAATACGTGCTCTCAGATTAAATCTACAGATAGATTTAATGGAACAATTAAGAAGACCCGGGAGACAGCAATCACGGATGATTCTGAAGGAATGAAGGGAATGATAAAAGAATTAGAACAAGGAACAAATGGAATATGGAGATTCCATAAGAAGAGAAATTGGGTACCTATCCAAGGAAATTTAAGAGACAAAATTTTAGAAGAAGCTCATGAATCCACATATACGATGCATCCTGGAAGCAACAAGATGTATCAAGATTTAAAGAAAAATTATTGGTGGATAGGAATGAAAAAGGACATAGAAAGTTTTGTTTCTAAGTTTCTAACTTGCTCACAAGTTAAAGCTGAACATCAGAAACCTTTAGGCCTACTTCAGCAATTAGAAATGCCAGTTTGGAAAGGGGAATTGATAACAATTGATTTTGTTACCAAACTACCCAAGACGCGAAAAGGTAATGTTACAATCTGGGTGATTGTGGTCAGACTAACGAAATCTGCACATTTCTTACCAATGAAAGAAACCTTCAGTATGGAACGATTAGCTAAGCTATATGTAGAAGAAATAGTTTCACTACATGGAATCCCTTTATCTATTGTGTCCGACAGAGATAGTCGTTTTACTTCTCATTTCTTGACAAGTTTTCAAAAGCTATGGGAACTCGATTAAATTTAAGTACAACTTATCACCCGCAAACAGACAGACAAAGTGAAAGGACGATTTAGACATTAGAAGACATGCTTAGAGCTTGTATGATAGACTTTGGAGGAAGTTGGGACGATCACTTACCATTAATTGAATTTTCTTACAACAATAGTTATCATACAAGCATTAATGCTGCACCATTTGAAGCACTCTACGGACGAAAATGCCAAACACATGTATGTTGGGCGGAAATAGGAGAAAACCAATTGTCAGGACCGGAGATTGTACAAGAAACAACTGACAAGATAACTCAAGTCAAGGAGAGACTGAAAACGGATAGAGATTGTCAAAAGAGTTATGCAGATAATCGTCGAAAGCCATTGGAATTTCAGGTGGGAGATAAAGTATTGCTAAAAATTTCACCTTGGAAAGGAGTTGTCAGATTTGGTAAACAAGGAAAGTTAAGCCCAAGGTATGTTGGACCTTTCAAAATCATCAAACGCATTGGACCAGTAGCTTATCAGCTACAGTTACCGGAAGAAATGACAGGAGTACATGATGTATTTCATCTATGTAACCTAAAGAAATGTTTAGCCGATGAATCATTGGTACTACCACTTCAAGATGTAGAGGTAAATTAGAAACTAAAATTTGTTGAAACGCCTATACAAATTGAAGATAGAAAGATTAAGAACCTCAAGCATAAAAGGCTAATACTGGTCAAAGTAAAATGGGATTCAAGAAGAGGACTAGAATATACATGGGAACTGGAATCAGAGATGAAGCGACAATATCCTTATTTGTTCCAGTGAATCTCGAGGACGAGATTTAAAACAAGGTAGGGAGGATGTAACAATACCCAAAAACACCTTATAAGGACCCCCGATCGTATCCCCAGACTCGTACGGCGCGAACCATCACGAAAAACGAAGAAAACTGATCTGGGCGTCCCAGGGGCCATGCGCCAGAATCCCTGACATCTCACGCGATGCGCGGGAGAGTACCAGGACATGTGGATTCAGATCGCAGCCTCTGGCGGGCCTATACATGCAACGTAGCCTGTCTAGGCAAATAGGCTACCCTGGCGCGTCGCGTGGGAGTCCCCACATCCTGGCGCGGCGTGCGGGAGAAGCCCATTTGACCTATAAATGCAGTGGCATGGGACTGAAGTTGTTGCTCACTTTCGAACAAAAATTTCGATCGTATGCTCTCTGTAACCTCCGTTCTCTTAAACAACACCCCCTAAACCCCTAAACCTGCATAGCATTGGCCCATTGTGTAAGTGTTTTAACCCTAATCATTGATTCGATACCATGTCTGATTGATCTAAAACCCAACAACGGATGCCAAAGTGCTGCCTATTTATAAGGCTATACTTTGTTAACTACGTTGGGGTTTTGTCTTGCAAGGTATCGTTAAAGTTTAAAATGGGTTATCGCACTAACACGTGTTGCATTATAATTTTATTAGGAAACCAGGAATAGCACCAAGAAGCTCTAAAGTTAAAAACCTAAATCCACAAAGTGAGTCATTCTCTCTTTTTACCAAATTGTTTTACAAAACCCTAAATGTTTTCAAGTTGTATTTACAGTGATTAAGTTTTTGTAATCTGCAATTACTGCCTGTATGTGAGGTTTTGTATACCTTACCGAGGCCAGCGTTACTATTAGACAACCAGATAGCCAATAGTAATATGACCACCATCATTGAAACTGCCATCATGACAAATACTGAATGAGTTGTTGTTAGATAAAAACAATGTAATCACCCTTGATACTGTAAAATATATGTGACATTTTGCCTTTATAACCATCATACTATTCCGAACAATTTTGAATCCAATGAAATCTTGCATTTCATTCCTAGAAGTTGTATAATTACATGTGACATCCACACATTTAAATTCATGTACAATTTTGACACTTCAAAGCTTTTTCTGGAAAATATACGTAAACTGGTACGCAAACTTAATCAATTTAACGCCACGTATATTCCTGAATAGTGACATAAGCTAAACATACCTTGAATATCCTTTACATAACATAGAAATAAGTTTTGAAGGGTTTGGTATGTCAAAAATAAGCTTAATCGATCATAGGGACTATTTACTACAAACTATGAATGTCTGCCGGTTCTCGTAGCGACGTACACTTCAGAACAAGGTCACAAGTTTAACATACCTTAAATAACCTTTATATAACTTAGAAATAAGTTTTGAAGGGTTCAGTATGGCAAAAACATGTTTTTGAAATTTCAGGGGCTATTTTGCAAATTCTATGAAACTATGCCGATTCTCGTATTTCTTAATCCGGGACATGTACTCGCATCCAAAAAATTTTTAATCATTAAAATCTTGTATTTTAATAATTGGAATGCAAAAATACCTTTCGTTACGCATTTACGGTCATGCACGCGTTCGTTATGATTTTCATCGTATTTAACCGAAAACCGCAACCGTACGACCAAACGAAACGACACCCGGGACATTTTTGGACATATTTCAAGTTCCCTATGCTTTATTGTCCTTATGAAGCTTAAAAATCAAGTTAACGGGTGTTAGAAGTGCCAAAACGCGACGAAACGAGTTCAGGGGCCTGATCTGCCAATTTTCAAAAGTTGCTGCCAGCTAAAGGGCTTACGGACCGTAAGCCCAAAGTCCTTACGTTCCGTAAGGACCTCCCAGCTTAGTAGAAACTTGGCAGCTCCATGTTTAATCCCTTGGACACTAATATTTCGAACTTGCCACCCATTCTTCTTCATCTAACATGTGTTAAGACACTAATCCACTATTGATGACTCATAGACACATGTTTTGATCTTATAACTCCAAATCAACTATAAATAGTAATGGGTTTTAGCCACTTGAACTTTTTACAACCTTCATCCTTGCTCTTATCTAGAGTTGCAACCATTTGGAGATCATCTTCTGAGTTCTAAGGCTCTCCTAGAGTGTATGTAAGTGTTTCACTCAGATCTTTTTCAATTCTTTTAGCATATTTGAACTAAAAAACAAACAGTTTGACTTTCTGTTTGACTTTCAATTCTGACCATGAATTGGTCAAAATAAAGTTCAATTGAACATTGCAATGTGATAGTGATCATGATGGTTATAGTCCTTAGTGACCATGCCTACTGATTTCCACGTTTGCTAGTCTTAGTGGTGAGTCAAAGTTTCGGTCAATAAGGCGATAAATGCGCATTATACGATTGAACTATTTTCGGGTATCAAAACAGTTTGTTTTGGTACCAAAACCCTTTTATAACTTAGTTAGACATGTTAAAACATGTATAACTCGTCACTTTTAGTATAGTGCTTGTTCAGGATCGTTTGTTGAACGGTTTGACCACCGCTTTGACTTTCGAATCCGACCCGTTTTGTTAATCTTTGGACCTGACCAAGTACATACTTATGACCATAATTATATAGGGAACAACCCTCTGAGGTTATACCTCATGGTCATGTCATTTGATTAGTGTTATCATAATTAGTTGTTATAACCTTTAATAATGACAAAAATGCCCTTTTTTTGCGGATAAATCAATCTAAAGCATATGTCAACAAAATTTTGACATGTAATCTGATGTAACAACAATATTAAAAATATTTTGGCAAATTAGACTTATCATAACACATATCTAACCATCCGAAATGCGTAGTTACGCAAATGACATGTTAAAGTGGCTTGAACTACCTTAACGGGTCATAACGGGTCAAAAGCACTTAGGAACCTTTCCAAATCAGAATGTTAACTTTATTAAACCATTTCATATGAGTTTCAACACTCATTTGGTTTATAAAGTCTCATTCAATATGATTCTTCCGTTTTTGTCCCGACTTATTTACATGTTATCCGACTCATTAGGACACACTTGATTCCTTGATCTTTGGGCTTTGTTCACACATTCGCACAAGCCTTATCCGCAAATCCCAGGCGAGTACATTGCTCCCCTCTTTTATGTTATTCAAATGTTTTGGGGTGATTCATATGTGCTAAGTTGTTTTCAATGTACAAATACTATGGTTTATATAACAATATGGTTTCAATTGTGACAATTGTGAAAAATCCCGGTAAACTTTGATTGGTACAAGTCCGTGGTAACCGGACGTGATACGTTTATCGTAATATTGTTGTGATTATGTGTTATGATATGAATTCTAGAACATGCTACACTGACCATAATAGGAGTATATGCCAAGTAATTACCAAAAACATTACATTGACGCTATGCGTCACCTACATGGTAAGACAAAGTCGTGAATGAATTGACGACTCTGGGAATACGTATTAGTAAACATGCATGACTTGTGTGCTACGCTAAACGATATATGTTACGTCTCGGGGGAATCCAAGAGCACGTCATGGTTACTATGACACTATTAAGGACCAATGATGTGAGGTTGGTGTCCTTAGCCTTTAACAACGTGTTAAACGGGAACTAGATGTTTAATAGCGCATGAACCATTCGACATGATTATTAGGCCAACGGTAGGCTATTTAAGATTCTGAGTTCACGAAACATCTTAGTTACGAGCCATAGACTATGACATAAGAATTATAGACATTCGGAGAATGGGCACGCAAAACGAGGAATTTCCTGGTGCGGGAAACGCCTTTGTTTTGAAAACAATGAAAGACAACCAAACATGCAAGGAACAGTCAATCAAGCCTAAAAACACTTAAACAACCCTAATACGAGGCCATTATGAATAAAAACGTAACCGTGCTCGGGTTTCGAGACGGTTATGCTCGATTTTTAAAACCAAGTCTTTTGACACCAAGAATGCGAAAAATGGAGCCCGTTTCGCAAATCGGGTACGCGTCTAAGACCCGAAAACGAACCTAAACGCACCACCAAAGATAAACATCATCTTTTAACACGAAAAGACGAAGCACGACAAAGCGAGTGTGAGGTAGGGGCACCCCACCTTATTATATAAAGGTTTTTTCTTTATTTTTTCATTATTTCTCCAAAAATTCCTTCATCTTCTCCAAAATTCTGCACATATTCTTCAAGAACACCAGCTGAACATAATCAAAACTCAACTAAATCAAAATATATTTTTAAGTTCAAAGAGGTTTTGATAAGTTTTTCTTGATTAAACATGATTTATAACCGAAAAAACCCTTTTTAATCCATGATTTTGGAGGGTTTAAACAAGTTTCTTGGCAGAATTAGAACACCTTGTGAATTCCCTGGTGTTATATGATAGCCAAGAACATGAAACTTCAGGTTTTGATACTCTAATCGATACCTATTCGACCAAAAACACGTAACAAAGTTATTAACCGAAAAATGACGAAACAAGGCTTGATTGACATGGGTTATGGCATGGTTGGATTGTTCTTGGTATATAGGTACTGAATATGGCTCACACTCACTTCTAGATTCAAGAAAAACACTTGGAATCGAAGGAATCGCTAGGTGTATCACCCGAAACTCGAATTTAGAATAAGCAGAATATTGTTTGGACCACAACTTGGTCTGTGGGTATTGGATTGAGCTGAAACTTGGTGTGGTCATGTAGGGTATTTCCAGGAAGGTCCACGTAAAATTTTGGAATTTTCTACGATTATGGTGATTTTTTGACTGTGTTATCAAAACAAATCCAGAAAAATACCAAATGGAGTCAATAAATCACTAAAATTTACATGAACACTAAGAAACATATAATAAAAGTTTCGGGAAGTTTCGGAGTCCATTGGTTGAGTTTTGGTTTGGGTTAAAAATCCACGTTTTTATGAGTTTTCGGTAGCCGGAAACGCACTGAAATGAAATAAGAAAAATCCCAAATTTTATAGGGAGTTTATTGACATGTAAGGAAGTTCCAGGAATATTTTGGGAATTTTTGGACATCGTATGATAAACAAAGTGAATTATTCGGTTAAATACTGTTTTACGAATAATTTATTTGAGAAAATTAAAACAGCGTTATAAATTCCCAAAATATTTTTCCTTGAATCTATGTATTTTTACTGAGTTCTACAAAAATTACCAGAATTTTATGAACTATGCAGATTGAATGGGATTTTTCGACTTTTAAGACGCTTATTTTAACTAAATTCGGCAGTTTACCGGACAACGAACCTGCCGAAACTGGGAGCGGACTAAAACTTAACTTGACTATAACTGGAACACCAGGAATATTCTGGGAGGTTCCAGGGTAAGCGGGACACTCTGGGTATGTTCTACCACCGTCCGGGAAAATCCCCGACGGCGAGAATGGAAACTCAAATTTTGGCAACCTAAAATCCCCAAACACCCAAACTCACTTAATGAAAAGTTAATCATACCCTAACATCCATCACCACACCGGGATACTATATATACAATATGGACTGAAAATACCCACTTGGACCCAAGTTATAGGCGTTACCGACCTAGCGACTGATAGTAGTAATTACTTGCATGATTGCGATTAAAGCCGAACAAGCTTACATATACTCCTATTTTACTGTTTTCTGGGGACTTGCATGTTGAAAACTGTGTTGATTACACCAAGTTGGGGGTGAGTTTCACCACACCACTTTCAAACTGTGTTATACTATTTTTGGAGTGACATGCATGTACAAACTATGTTAATTGCACCAACTTGTGATGATGTGAATTATCTAACACCCGAATTACCTCCCCACTACAAGTGATTAACGTAAGCTGTGGACAGTGGATAATACTATTGGTTTGATAAACCCAGGCCGCGCCCGACAGGAAGTCGGCAACAAGGTCTGCACGCGTCCTAAACTAGGTTATGTTGTTAGGCATAACTACACTGGGGCGTCGAACTGCACGTGACGCAGTTGGTGGGCCGGGAGTGTCTGGGTGACACGGTCCGGTGGGCGGCAGTGTCTGTGATGGCACGGCCCGAGGCAAAAACAGTCAAGGTTTCACTTGTGTTCTCGTGTAATTCCATATGTGACTACGACAAGTGCAATTAAACTTGTTAACACATATTGCTCCACAACAACTAAACCAGTGGAACTTACCAGCAGCGTTTAGCTGACCCTTTTTAAAACTAACATGCATTTCAGGTAACTTGAGACTGGTGTGATCCGTGTATGTTGTTCAAGACATGTTTATAGACGAACCCTGATATAGACGCATGCAGCTTAGAAGACTTATGTGGTTCATTGGAACACGCAGTTGTAACATATATGTAGTATGTAATCAACATTCTGTAAATAATAAAATGTAGTGTCTTTATAAACAATGTGCTTGTACCCGAGGTGTTTGTTGCACCCCGTGTTTTACTTCCGCTGCAAATTGGGGTGTGACAGAAGATGGTATCAGAGCCATTGGTTATAGAGAATTAGGTTCCTTTAAGGAAACCTAGACTATAACTACAGGCTCGGACTTTAGTGGACATCATTGGAAAAATTGACCTCTACTCAGGTCGTTAGTGAACACTGTAAAGTATCCTATTTGCAAGTACCAGAATGGCCTTGTGGGGTAAGTTGGTTACTATGGTCCGGAACATAATAACAGACTTGCTCATACGAGCCAGTGTTGGGAAAGCCGTGCTAATAAACACACTTAAATACGTGGAATGATACATACGTGTACCAAGGTGATAGTGTGTGAATGTTTGTGCGTGAATTGATACATGGATTGGGATTGTGGATAATGCGTTACTACCTATGCCTTCGGGATAGGCAGAAAACTAGTATTACAGTCCATTCCACATTCCTACTGACCACATATTTAATATCCACTAGAGTGGGATCCCTATCACTCACACAGTTGTTACTTATACTTTATTATGTGAGAACTCAAGTCTTTATTACGATACGATCTCACCAACTCTACCCTTATAGCTACTATAACGACGATTATGTACCAGACTGAGACTTCAATAAGAACATAGATACCCAAAGAACGCATAGGTCATTCTGATAGACTGGAAGGATGTGTACGGATCCTTATTCCACTTCTCGTTGCTTCACATTCGATTGTTATACAATCGCAGAGTTCAAACATCTAACAAAACTTTCTCATTCTTGAATCAACGATTCATTTAATGGTCCGCAGGATGCCTCTTCTGCTTACAATATTGGTTTTAGCTTTCACATTGTGATACTATGATACTTAGTGGTGTTCTTTAACACATTTTTCGACATATGTTATATCTGAATATGGCGATCTTTGAGCTGTGGAAATGGCATGGAGTGCGTGAATAATTTACCCTTCCCGTTGTCATTCGATTCCATGGGGTTTAAAATTTTGTGATTATACTGATTCCTTTGAAACGCCTTGCGTGTGGAACCTTGTTTCGTGTGACCGTCGGTTACACTGTGCTCTTTTACGAGTAATGATTGTCACGGATTTCAGTTGGTTATTCACGAAAAGTAATAGGAGGCCCGAATATCTCGGTGGACGGAACATTGATCATGTATATGGGTGTGGTGGATACGCTGCGGTACTGCTTATATATAAACACCCGGCTACATGATCAAGGTACCTTTACTCAGGGTAGACAGGCTTCATGTTGCGATTCGTTCGATTATATTTTGGGCAACGCGGTGTTGAGACTTCGACCCTGTTTGATGCGATAATTAATGCCATAGTTGTCGTAACCACGATATCTATATACATTTGTGGTGATTTTAAATGAAAAATAGTTTGGGGTTGATATATAACAATCTTTGGGTTAATCCAGGAAAGGTCCTTTTTTCGAAATTATAGTACGACTTTCTAGGGGTACTACACCCTGGTAGTACTCTGTACTGAACTATGCAGGTATAGCCAGTAATAGCTTACCCACATTGATTTACCCAATGATTGATTCATGATAGGTATCAATCCTTCTGCCTTTGGTAAGACAATTCAGCGTAATTTATTTTGTTTGGTGGGATTTGCTAGAACGTACATATATTCGAAATCACTATGTTACGACGATGAAGTATACTTATGTCACCGACCGTCGTCTAGGAAGATATAGGTTGAAGCGTATATTTCCTTTACTAGCTATTGTTCGCTAATGATACAATCTCTAATTCTTAATAAGGACGCGTAATTAGCATCGATATTGAGAACCCAAGGGGATTTAGGGGTAACACATAAATGGAGAAACTTATTTGATGTAATCAAAGTTTGGCGAGGAGTTGTGTGGATGCGGATCTGATGGTAATAAGACTTGCGAAGGCGAGAACAATTTTGCCTATATTCCTCGTAACCGTTAATACTTCATATTAACAGGACACTCATATGCATACGTTTATTTATAATTATACAACATTAATCGCGGTCCAATCCAAGTGTCAATATGGTAAATTTCGGTTGAGGGTGACGTAACCCCGGTGCTAAGTAAGAAAACTATAATCATGAAATAATCCGACTCACTGCTTCAAATCAATTCAACTCTCCTTACTAACACTATTGGAAATTGGTAAGGTCCGGTTCATGTACTTACTAATTTGATACACCCTATCATTTTTAATCAGTATTCAGCTATGCTACGGTACGTTAGCTTCCTCTGGAATTATGGCGGGTATTTTGGTGATAGAACCAAGTGGCATACAACCTTGAATCCTATCGATTTTGTTCAAACTAATTCAAGATAAATCCCCCGTAACTCAAAATAATAATAAATGAGCGATACGAAGGACCCGTAACAAAGCTACTTCCTAATGCAGATTTTTTTCATCGGACGATTATTTTAATTATATATATAAAGATCCAAGTCAAGGGACGGTATTTAAAAGAATTGTATAAAATGTTTATATACCAAATGATCCCTTGTTTTCAGCCTCGCATAACTTAGTGAAAATATGTTCTAATGAAAGACGAGATCGCCTTCGAGTAGTATCCAAGTACCGTAATACGATGATTAACCTATGTAACAACTCATATTTAGATCTTCAAACTCTAGACTACACGGGGTCCTCACCTGAATTATTTCGGTAACCCTGGGATACTAAGTCTTGAAGCAATATCACCCGTATGAGGGTGGTTCATTCGTTATAGAAATCGCATAAGGGATACATGGTTCTTTGATTCCTTTTGATTAAGGCTTTTCACATCACGATATCTACTACGACCGTTCGAGTGGTCCTGAGTAGGGACTAACTAAGATATTGGTATACCTATAAGATATATTGACTCCCCGACGCTACGATAATAATATCTGGAGAACACCATATGTCTCCTCCTCTTCCTTAAAACACCCGAGGAGTCCAAATTTATACATAATGAATTCATGATTCATAGGGGATGATCGAAATTCCCTTCGAGCCATTGTAAAGGTGTGATTTGGTAGTGGTCTCCTACATGAGTAGGAAAATGATGTATGAGATACACTGACTTTCATTTGTCGATTGGACATAGAGTGAATGATACCCTACACTTGTGAGTAACCAAGAGTATGCGTTAAGCGGTGTTGCTTGTCCTTGTGAGTATATGAGAAATAAATTCTTTAGATCCGGGGAGTATTGTTGAACCACCCCTCGTTTTCCTTCGAATGGTTGGTATCATCAATTGATTTTAGTTAATCAATTTAAATAAGTATTCGTAAAATACGATGCTACCCAGAAACCCGATTCTTCGTTATTTTCGAGTAACGAAAATTCTTGTGTTACTTAAGGAAACAAGAACGGGGGAAATATTAAGTATAATATTGTATATATACATATATACCTGGGTATTCGTACCACGAGTGAAATTCACGATCAGGGGGATGATTGTTGGAAGCGGTTGCGCTATCATTTGCGCGATTTCTGCCTCGGTCATTTGTGATGAGCGTTTCTGGGCCATTCTATTATAAACAATACTTATATACATGTATCAATGTCACATATTCAATCATCCCATATCACGCAATTTCGTCGCACGCATGAGTAGACAACCCGTATAACCAACATCATTATCATGTATGTAATAATATCCGTCAACATACAACTGTTAAAATTGCACTTAGACTTAACCCAAAGGGCCAATGCTTAAATGTGCGGTCAGAACATGTCATAGGAGTGACGTATATACGCCATACTATGAAAAGCACGAACTACCCTGCATGAGGAACACGATCAACACCAAATTCTCTTTGAAATAGTAGTAGTCATGAGTCGTCCGAATATCGTAATTGGTGTTTTTTGTGCGCTGAACCCACCTGGGGGAAAGCTAAACAATAAATCTAGTAGTCCCGAACATTCCCGATGAAGGGACTAGTGAATCTTCTGAATACATCCCTCGGATATCATGTCCATCCAGAGGGGGATTTTCTTTGATACACACGTATTATATGCCTAAAATAAGAATAAAACTTCGACGCCACAACTAATTCTTCTCAAGATTGGAAAGTTATGTATCATATGATACGAATTATAGATACCTCGATGTACGATACCAAGTCATACCAAACAACCAAAGTGTAAATCGGTGCTTGGTTGGATGCACCGACTGGCTGTAAAATGGCATTCATAACCTTTATTTGTATCCTAGCCGTCAGAGTGCTAGACTTACCTCGATTGATTACGACTTTCATTCAGCCTTTCTTAAAGTTACTTTTGTTATATCAAGAGGCTGCCGACCGATTGTGGATTTCCCAGCAGCACGTATTCCTTCCGTGCCCTATTGGGAAACAGAACTGACTAATCCTACGACAAAGGGTCGAGAAACTCAACGACCCTAGTCTCGACCAACTCGGGGGCTGGGTCTTCATTTCTTGTTTACATTTTTACAAATATGAGACCAACAGGAAAGATCAGATTCAATGGTCAAATGTCCCTATCGGAACTAGGGTGACTATGGATTCGGGCTTTACCCCATGGTTTCATAAAACCACATGAATTTCTCAATCTTAACCAATATGGTTTGGCATGAATGAACTCGACGAAACCCTTACGTTTAATCGGTGATTCAAATGGCGGAGGTGCCTAGATGGGAAGGCATTATATCTTTCTATACTCATATACAGTTCAGATCATACCAAGTCCGAATTTGACTCGAAAAACCACGAGACCGAGACGGTCAAGTGGTGATTAACCACCTTGTGACTAGCATGGGTAATATTCGCCGGTGCATTAGATAATCTTTCAAAAACATGATGGAAAATGATTATTTCTCGTTGTTTCCATTAACGATATCCTTGCGAAATGTTAGTCGAGCGTGGCTATGTTCCTACCCTGTGAGGGGTACTCCGTTGATGGGGAATCTTGACTCGATGACTCGTTACTTAGTCATCTTTTAAAAAATTACCGGTACGTCTACGATTAAATTTGGTCCCACGTGTAGGGGCGTCATGGTGATACTTGTGGTCGCTAGACACTCGTCACACCTCAAATATGTCTACGTGATATTAGCCTCTAGAGGTGGTGTTACTTGAATTAAAACCGCATTGGGTATACACTCTACCATTCCCGGTATATGGGAATTTTTATATGATTATCTCCCGAAGAATCACATCGATGTTATCAAAGCTACTAAGTTGTTTCCTTTTGGAGAAGACATAAACAGATGTACAACAACAGGAGCCAAGCTCCCAAAACTTAATGCAAACTGGAAGTATTATTATAGAAATTTCATATCCTTATGACGTAATCCGACTACTGGTGAGTAAGGCGAGCACACCACTAAGGTAGGTGTGAAGATTCGTTATTACCCGTGTAGATGCTCGCCTTATGGCAGCCTTAGGCTCTAAAAAGCCTTTCTCTTTGTTATTCTTAACCATAGAGCAGGGAATCTCGTGGTCAGTTAGTATTAGCCGAAGATATTCACGTACACGATAATAAGGGAAGATTGTCGCGTACCACTCGGTAAGACCAAATTTATTCCCTTAACAAAAACATGCGGAGCATGATGCTCCCCATTGCAAAGTTCGCAACAAACCCTGGGAGAGTACCCATACTCCTCCTCTATAGGAGGTGTTCAATCTATTAAAAGAAATCGTAAACGAAACTTATGGTGTATGAATGGTGAGGATAATGAATGCGAAGAAAATATAATAATTGCAGTTATCTGCAAGCAGAACACGTGACTCCTGGTTTGTTATCAGTCCAACAACACTCTCACTTCCATATTGGAAGTAATGACAAACGTTACTCTAACCATGCGTAGGAAGTGTGGATGGACAAATTCCACAGCTGATGATACTAATTATCATCACGTACGATGATGATACTAAACGAAAAGCGAAAACATACTTGTCTGTCGAATGACTGACTTAACTGTAAAGACTGAGCTTTCCAACAAATTACTAAACGGAATTTCGAGGATGAAATTCTTTTAACCGGGGGAGACTATGACAATTGTGAAAAATCCCAGTAAACTTTGATTGGTACAAGTCCGTGGTAACCGGACGCGATACGTTTATCGTGATATTGTTGTGATTATGTGTTATGATACGAATTCTTGAACATGCTACACCGACCATAATAGGAGTATATGCTAAGTAATTACCAAAAACATTACATTGACGCTATGCATCACCTACATGGTAAGACAAAGTCGTGAATGAATTGACGACTCTGCGAATACGTATTAGTAAACATGCATGACTTGTGTGCTATGCTAAACGATGTTTGTTACGTCTCGGGGGAATCCAAGAGCACGTCATGGTTACTATGACACTATTAAGGACCAACGATGTGAGGTTGGTGTCCTTAGCCTTTAACAACGTGTTAAACAGGAACTTGACGTTTAACAGCGCATGAACCATTCGAACATGATTATTAGGCCAACGGTAGGGCTATTTCAGATTCTGAGTTCACGAACATCTTAGTTAAGAGCCATAGACTATGACCTAAGAATTATAGACATTCGGAGAATGGGCACGCAAAACGAGGAAATTCCCGGTGCGGGAAACGCCTGTGTTTTGAAAACAATGAAAGACAACCAAACATGCAAGGAACGGTCAATCAAGCCTAAAAACACTTAAACGACCCTGATACGAGGCCATTAAGATTAAAACGTAACCGTGCTCGGGTTTCGAGACGGTTATGCTCGATTTTTTAAAACAAGTCTTTTGACACTAAGAATGCGAAAAAAGGAGCCCGTTTCGCAAATCGGGGACGCCCGTCTGAGACCCGAAAACGAACCTAAACATGCCACCGAAGATAAACATCATCTTTTAACACGAAAAGACGAAGCAAGACAAAGCGAGTGTGAGGTAGGGACCCCACCTTATTATATAAAGGTTTTTTCTTTATTTTTTCATTATTTCTCCAAAAATTCCTTCATCTTCTCCAAAATTCTGCACATATTCTTCAAGAACACCAGCTGAACATCATCAAAACTCAACTAAATCAAAATATTTTTTTAAGTTCTAAGAGGTTTTGATAAGTTTTTCATGATTAAACATGATTTATAACCGAAAACCCTTTTTAATTCATTATTTTGGAGGGTTTTAAACAAGTTTCTTGGCTGAATAAGAACACCTTGTGAATTCCCTGGTGTTATATGATAGCCAAGAACATAAAACTTCAGGTTTTAATACTCTAATCGATACCTATTCGACCAAAAACGCGTAACAAAGTTATTAACCGAAAAACTACGAAACAAGGCTTGATTGACATGGGTTATGGCATGGTTGGATTGTTCTTGGTATATAGTTTCTGATTATGGCTCACACCCACTTCTGGACTCAAGAAAAACACTTGGAATCGAAGGAATCGCTAGGTATATCACCCGAAACTCGAATCTAGAATACGCAGAATACTGTTTGGACCATAACTTGGTCTGTGGGTATTGGATTGAGCTGAAATTTGGTGTGGTAATGTAGGGTTTTTCTAGGAAGGTGCACGTAAAATTTTGGAATTTTCTATGATTTTTAGTGAATTTTTGACTGTGTTATCAAAACAAATCCATAAAAAATACCAAATGAAGTCAATAAATCACCAAAATTTACATGAACGCTAAGAAAAATATAATAAAAGTTCTTTGAAGTTTCGGAGTCCATTGGTTGAGTTTTGGTTTGGGTTAAAAATCCACGTTTTTATGAGTTTTCGGTAGCCGGAAACGCACTGAAATGAAATCGGAAAAATCCTAAATTTTTACAGGGAGTTTCTGGATATGTAAGGAAGTTTCAGGAATATTTTAGGAATTTTTGGACATCTTATGATAAACAAAGTGAATTATTCGGTTAAATACTGTTTTACAAATGATTTATTTGAGAAAGTTAAACAGCGTTATAAATTCCCAAAATATTTTTCCTTGAATCTATATATTTTTACAGAGTTCTACAAAAATTACCATAGTTTTATGAACTATCTAGCTTGAATGGGATTTTTTTGACTTTTAAAACGCTTATTTAAACTAAATTCGACAGTTTACCGGACAACGAACCTGCCGAAACTGGGAACGGACCAAAACTTAACTTGACTATAACTAGAACTCCAGGAGTATTTTGGGAGGTTCCAGGGTAAGCGGGACACTCTGGGTATGTTCCACCACCGTCCAGGAAAATCCCCGACGGCGAGAATGGAAACTCAAATTTTGGCAACCTAAACTCCCCAAACACCCAAACTCCCTTAATGAAAAGTTAATCTTTCTTAAATCACAACGTGTTGACACTATTGGTATTTCCGTACCATTATCCAAACATGTTAAACAACCGACTTTGGCTGGCACGCGAACTGGTGCCCGGGAGCCGAACGTGAAACTAATCTTACCCTAACATCCATCACCACACCGGGATACTATATATACAATATGGACTAAAATACCCACTTGGACCCAAGTTATAGGCGTTACCGACCTAGCGACTGATAGTAGTAATTACTTGCATGATTGCGATTAAAGCCGAACAAGCTTACATATACTCCTATTACTACTTGTGATGCTACTATCCTGTGAGTTCACTTCCCCGCTTTTAAATTGTTTTACTGTTTTCTAGGGACTTGCATGTTGAAAACTGTGTTGATTACAACAAGTTGGGGGTGAGTTTCACCCACCACTTTCAAACTGTGTTATACTATTTTTGGAGTGACATGCATGTACAAACAATGTTAATTGCACCAACTTGTGATGATGTGAAATATCTAACACACGAACTACCTCCCCACGACAAGTGATTAACGTAAGCCGTGGAAAGTGGATATTACTATTGGTTTGACAAACCAAGGTCGCGCCCGACAGGAAGTCGGCAACAAGGTCTGCACGCGTCGTAAACTCAGTTATGTTGTTAGGCATACCTACACTGGGGCGTTGAAATGCACGTGACGCAGTTGGTGGGTCGGGAGTCTCTGGGTTACATGGTCCGATGGGCGGCAGTGTCTATGATGGCACGGACCGAGGCAAAAACAGTCAAGGTTTCATTTGTGTTCTCGTGTAATTGCATTTGTGACTACGACTAGTTCAATTAAACTTGTTAACACATATTGCTCCACAACAACTAAACCAGTGGAGCTTACCAGCAGCGTTTAGCTGACCCTTTTTAAAACTAACATGCATTTAAGGTAACTTGAGACTGGTGTGATCCGTGTATGTTGTTCAAGACATGTTTATAGACGAACCCTGATATAGACGCATGCAGCTTAGAAGACTTATGTGGTTCATGGGAACACGCAGTTGTAATATACATGTAGTATGTAATCAACATTCTGTAAATAATAAAATGTAGTGTCTTTATAAACAATGTGCTTGTACCAGAGGTGTCTGTTGCACCCCGTGTTTTACTTCCGCTGCAAATTGGGGTGTGACAGAAGATGGTATCAGAGCCATTGGTTATAGAGAATTAGGTGCCTTTAAGGAAACCTAGACTATAACTACAGGCTCAGACTTTAGTGGACATCATTGGAAAAATTAACCTCTACTCAAGGTCGTTAATGAACACTGTAAAGTATCCTATTTGCAAGTACCAGAATGGCCTTGTGGGGCAAGTTGGTTACTATGGTCCGGAACGTAATAACAGACTTGCTTATACGAGGCAGTGTTGGGAAAGCCGCGGTAATAAACACACTTAAATACGTGGAATGATACATAGGTGTACCAAGGTGATAGTGTGTGAATGTTTGTGCGTGAATTGATACATGGATTGGGATTGGTGGATAATGCGTTACTACATATGTCTTCGGGATAGGCAGAAAACTGGTATTACAGTCCATTCCACATTCCTACTGACCACATATTTAATATCCACTAGAGTGGGATCCCTATCACTCACACAGTTGTTACTTATACTTTATTATGTGAGAACTCAAGTCTTTATTACGATACGATCTCACCAACTCTACCTTTATAGCTACTATAACGACGATTATGTACCAGACTGAGACTTCAATAAGAACATAGATACCCAAACAACACGTAGGTCGTTCTGATAGACTGGGAGGATGTGTACGGATCCTTATTCCAGTTCTCGTTGCTTCACGTTCGATTGTTATACAATCGCAGAGTTCAAACATCTAACGAAACTTTCTCAGTCTTGAATCAACGATTCATTTGATGGTCCATAGGATGCCTCTTCTGCTTACGATATTGGTTTTAGCTTTCACGTCATGTGATACTATGATACTTAGTGGTGTTCTTTAGCACATGTTTCGATATATCTTATATCTGAATATGACGATCTCTAAGCTGGGGAAATGGCATGGAGTGCGTGAATAAGTTACCCTTCCCGTTGTCATTCGATTCCATGGAGTATAAAATTTTGTGATTATACCGGTTCCTTCGAAACGCCTTGCGTGTGGAACCTTGTTTCGCGTGACCGTCGGTTACACTGTGTTCTTTTACGAGTAATGATTGTAACGGATTTCAGTTGGTTATTCGGGGAAAGTAATAGGAGGCCCGAATATCTCGGTGGACGGAACATTGATCATGTATATGGGTGTGGTGGATACGTTGCGGTACTTCCTATATATAAACACCCGGCTACATGATCAAGGTACCGTCACTCAGGGCAGATGGGCTTCATGTTGCGATTCGTTCGGTTAAGTTTTAGGCAACGCGGTGTTGAGACTTCGACCCTGTTAGATGCGATAATTAATGCCATAGTTGTCGTAACCACGATATCTAATTACGTTTATGGTGATTTTAAATGAAAAACAGTTTGGGGTTGACATATAACAACCTTTGGGTTAATCCAGGAAAGGTCCTTTTTTCGAAATTATAGTACGACTCTCTAGGGGTACTACACCCTGGTAGTACTCTGTACTGAGCTATGCGGGTGTAGCCAGTAATAGCTTACGCACATCGATTTACCCAATGATTGATTCATGATAGGTATCAATCCTTCTGCCTTTGGTAAGACAATTCAGCGTAATTTATTTTGTTTGGCGGGATTTGCTAGAACGTACAGTCATATATTCGAAATCACTACGTTACAACGACGAAGTATACTTATGTCACCGACTGTCGTCTCAGAAGATATTAGGTTGAAGTGTATATTTCCTTTACTAGCTATTGTTCGCTAGTGATACAATCTCTAATTCTTAATAAGGACGCGTAATTAGCATCGATATTGAGAACCCAAGGGGATTTAGGGGTAACACATAAATGGAGAAATTTATTTGATGTAATCAAAGTTTGGCAAGGAGTTGTGTGGATGCGGATTTGATGGTAATAAGACTTGCGGAGGCGAGAAAATTTTTTCCTATATTCCCCGTAACCGTTAATACTTCGTATTAACAGGACACTCATATGCATACGTTTATTTATAAATATACAACATTAATCGTGGTCCAATCCAAGTGTCAATATGGTAAATTTCGGTTGAGGGGGACGTAACCCAGGTGCGAAGTAAGAAAACTATAATCATGAAATAATCCGACTCACTGCTTCAAATCAATTCAATTCTCCTTACTAACACTATTGGAAATTGGTAAGGTCCGGTTCATGTACTTACTAATTTGATACACCCTATCATAATTAATCAGTATTCAGCTATGCTACGGTACGTTAGCTTCCTCTGGAAATATGGCAGGTATTTCGGTGATAGAACCAAGTGGCATACAACCTTGAATCCTATCGATTTTGTTCAAACTAATTCAAGATAAATCCCCCGTAACTCCCCAATTTGTAACGTGACTCCCCAAGTGTTTCTGCCGGGTGTTGTTTTACGCAATTTGGGGTGTTACAATATAACAATTTGTCATTTTATAAAATTGAATGAACTCGCCAGTATTTTGTTTACTGACCAAAATGTTTTTAAAACGCGTTTCAGGTAACCTGTGAAAGTCATAGAAGCCAGCTATGGAGCACTAAAGGCTTAAATAAAGTGGCTATGATTACCTGAATAAATGAAGAAATTATGTTTTTATTAATTAGGATTTATCCCTATAAAACATTTTAATGGAATATGGGTTTATCCCATTTGTTTAATATTAAAACTTTGGTCTTTTATAAATTCTGAATTTATTTTTCTAACATCGATCCTGATGATATTTTCCACTGCCAAATTGATAAACACCGGTACCACTTGACTGCCTTGCGGCACCTGCTCCCAGGGTAGGGGTCGGGGGCCGCGACATTGTGTAGACCACAAAAGGGTTTCTTTAACTAGATCAACAATTGATCTCTTTAAATAGACCACCAAAGAGTCTCTTTAACTAGAGCATCACATGATCTCTTTAACTAGATTGACGAACAATCTCTTTAACAAGATCAACACATGATCTCTTTAACTAGAATGACGAACAATCTCTTTAACTAGATCAACACATGACCTCTTTAACTAGACCCTCAAAGGCCTCTTTAACTAGATCTACGAATGATCTCTTTAACTAGACCATGAAAGGCCTCTTTAACTGGACCTTGAAAGGACTCTTTAAATAGATCAACAAATGATCTCTTTAACTAGGTCAACACATGACCTCTTTAACTAGACCCTGAAAGGCCTCTTTAACTAGACCCTGAAAGACCTCTTTAACTAGATCAACGAATGATCTCTTTAACTAGGTCAACACATGACGTTTTTAACTAGACCCTGAAAGGCCTCTTTAACTAATCAACGAATGATCTCTTTAACTAGGTCAACATGAACTCTTTAACTAGACCCTGAAAGGCCTCTTTAACTAGATCAATGAATGATCTCTTTAACTAGGTCAACACATGACCTCTTTAACTAGACCCTGAAAGGCCTCTTTAACTAGATCAACGAATGATCTCTTTAACAAGGTCAACACATGACCTCTTTAACTAGAGTAGTACTTTGGAATCCAAGGGTTTAACTATTTTCATAGAAAACCCCATTACGAATTTAAGATAGTACTTTGGATATCCTTCTAAGAATCTAACATATTTAAAATATGGAAGATTCTACATGGATTTGGATAGTGACATTTTGAATCAACTTGAACACCGAAGATCCTATAGTGATTCGGATAACGTTAAAAGGGTAATACAATAAGAACACTTATATATAGGTAGTACCATCGGCGTATCCACCATGTTCTTATGGTACGCTTCGTTACCTAAACCACTACTAATCATATAAACACATAATCGTCAACTTGGTCATCAATTTGTACATACGCATTAAAGTAGACAAGGAATCACATCAAGGACTTCAACTTAGTACTTTAAACACCCACAAGAATCTAACTATGAAGATAGGAAGATCTTATAAGGATTTGGTAGCATATCAAACTACGCTTTGGTTCAGTATATCAAACTATACTTTGGTTTAGCATATCAAACTATGCTTTGGTTTAACATATCAAACTATGCTTTGGTTTTTGCACATAAACAATAACCATTGGCATGTAAAGCACTTCTTAGAAATCTTACTATGAAGATAGAAAGATTTGAAACTGTACTTTAAATATCCTATAAGAATCTAACTATGAAGATAGGAAGATCCTATAAGGATTTTGAGATTTGAGTGGCGAAAAAATGTTTCGAAAACCACACACACGAAGCAAAGTGTCTTTGAAAACCGTGTACTTGGTATGCTCAGTCAACATACAAGAAAAATATCTTTGAAAACCGTGTACTTGGTATGCTTAGTCAACATACGAAGCAAAATGTCTTTGAAAACCATGTACTTGGTATGCTCAGTCAACATACGAAGCAAAATGTCTTTAAAACCGTGTACTTAGTATGCTCAGTCAACATACGAAGCAAAATGTCTTTGAAAGTTTTGGAAAATATGTATTTTGAGATCATGAACTTTGTATATTAAGTAAATATGCCATGTCAAAATGTTTTCAGAATCTTATGAATGTCTTTGAAATCATGAAATTTTGAAATCGGGTATAATGTTTTTGAAATCGTGTACTATGCAAAGTGTTATTAAACCAGGGAGTTTTTTTTTTTTTTTTTGGGGGGGGGGAGGGGTAAAAGTGTATACCCTGGTGATTTGATATAACTATCAAAACCAATAAAAAACAAGTGGAGAGGCTGAAATACCACTCTAGTTCAATGGTGGGGCATACCACACCAAAGCAAGCAAGCACAAAGCAAAACAACCAACAGAAAACAAACACCTAAAAGCTATACATCATTGAAGCATTTAAGTGTCCTCAACCATATCCAACGAGGATATATTCCAATCTTCCAAATTTTTCAAAACTCGATCCGTTTCCTGAATTTGAAAGAATGTAGCTTCATTCGAATAGTGTCTTCAACAATTTCTCCAATCTTCTCAGGAGGCCGCAACTGATTCTTAAAAAACCTTAAATTCCTTTCTTGCCATACGAAATAAGCCATCGCCACAAAAATAAGTTTACCAATCACCCACTTTGCTGCTTTAGATGAGGCCCTTGGAGTCAGCCGAGAAACAATATCCACCCATTTTCCTTGAATATGGTACATATAACCTTTACTTCTAATAGCACACTAAACTTTATTTGAAAAAGAACACTCAAAGAACATGTGCTCATGTGTTTCAAGGTCATTTTGCACAAATGGCAGCACATCAAATTCATAGAATTAGAAGAATTACTCCATGCTTGAATACGATCTTGAGTAGCTAACCTTCTTTTGAATCATGAACGAGGACCAAATCAGCTTACACCATGGACTTTTAGGCTCACTTCTTCGAATAGAATCCCAAGCAATCCGGGTTGAGAAAGGCTCCAACGATCCATCAACAGGTTTCCAACTGATGGAATCAGGTTTAAACGGATTGATGATAATATGGTTCATTTAAAAAAGAATAGGGAATAAATCTCTCCAAGCATGTGGCCAATTCCATCGATTATCTTGAATTGCATCAACAACTTTAGAGTATATGGAAAAACCTTCCCTATTCATTTGTCTGGCAGTGACATAAGTGCCCAGAGGACAAGCATCACACCAGGAATCGAACAAGTAGATTTACCAGTTCCAATCTCGGAATAGAAATACTTGCGAACAAACGGTCTACAAAGAAGCAATTTCCTCTGACTCCAACATATGTTATTCTGAATAGGAATGTCCATAAATTTCTGCTTTTAACACGAAAAAGATGAATCCACTCCACCCAAAGAGACTGCCTCCCCTAAAGAATACTATAAATATGAAAAGACATAAGAGCCTTATTCATGTCTGATATTCTTCGAATTCCCAAACCTCCTTCAGATTTCGGTAAGCAAATAGCATTCCAAGAAACCTTAGATTTACCTCTAGATAAAACTTTAGAACATTGAGACCATAAGAAACTTCTCATTTTTTGTTCCAACTCTTTAATAATACTAGTAGGGAGAATGAAAACCGAGGCCCAATATATGTAGAAAGCAGATAAGACCGAATTTATCAGCTGCAAACGACCTGCAAAGGATAAAGATTTTGCTTTCCAATCCATAATCCTTCTCTCCATTTTCTTAATCAGAATCTGGCAATCTCTATGCAGTAATCTGGAAGAAATCAAAGGAACTCCCAAATACTTTATAGGAAGAGAACCCTCCATAAACGGCAAAATGTCAAGGATATCATTTTTCACACGATGAGGCACATTACAAAAATAAGCAGTGCTCTTAAGAAGACTAGGAGCCAAACCTGACAAATCCTTGAATAAAATTAAAGCATCCATGATAATTTTTGCCAAACCCACCTTCCCTCTAGAAAAAAAGGAATAAATCATCCGCAAAACATAGATTTACGATTCTTTGCTTTTCACATTTCATATGGAACCTGAAAGAGGATTCAATAGACGTAGCATTCTGCGAAATAGAAGTAAGAACTTCCATAACTAGAGTAAAAAGATAAGGAGACATAGGATCTCCTTGCCGCAAACCTCTCTTGCCTTTAAAATACCCATGAATATTACCGTTGATACTTATAGAAAAAGAAGAAGAATTAATGCAGCTCATAATCCAATCAACCATAGTTTGATGGAAACCAAAACCCTTCAAAACAGCATGCAAGAAATCCCAATCAACGGTATCATAAGCTTTCTGAATGTCAATTTTGAAAACATATCTAGGAGCACCAATATTACAATGATAATTGTGCATTAGCTCTTGAACCAAAAGAATGTTATCAGATATACGTCTGCCAGGAATAAATGCTGATTGATTCAAGCTAACCACATCATTTAAGCCTTCCAAAATTTGTTAGAAAGAATTTTACTAATACATTTGTAAATGACAATGCAACATGAAATAAGCCTGAAATCCGTAACCTGAGAAGGAGTAGAGGACTTCGGAATAAGAGCAATGATGGTGTGATTTCTTTCAACATCCTTTTAGAAAGAAAGAAGTCCTTAATAGCTTCACAAACGTCCTTCCCTACAATCGGCCAAGATTGCTTAAAGAAAGTTGAAGAAAAACCATCTAGACCAGGAGCTTTATCATCCCCAATAGAGAACATTGCAGCCTTGATTTCATCAAAAGAAAAATCCCTAACCATAGAATCAGCAATTTGGTTGTGCAACTTCCTCGTAAACAAGTCAGGAGTAGGGACTCTAGTAACCGGACCTTTAATACCAAGAAAGTTCTGGAAATGATGAACAAAAGCATTGGCTACCTCATTCCCTTCAAAGTAGTTACCATTAACATCCCTTGTCACATCAATTATATTGCTATGATTCCTGCATTTAATCGAGTTATGAAAGAAAGTTGAATTCGAATCGCCTTCCTTTAACCAACGAACCTTAGACTTTTGTTTCAAGAATCTCTCCTCATCTAATAAAGCTTCTTGGTATTTGGACATTAAAACTGATTCAGTAGCCCTTAACGACTCATCCGAAGGGTTAGTATCAATATTAGATTGAATGTCATCCAGCTCACTACGCAAATGTTTCACTTTATAGTGGAGATTACCTTGCTTGTAGAACAAACTTCTAATGGGGTGTTTTAGATTACGCATCTTTTTCACAACAGAGAACATTGGACCACCAGCCACTTTCTTGCACATTCGGATTTTACAATTATGTTGAACTCCTTCTTGAAAGCAATAAAGTTAGGAAATTTAAACGACTTAGGCTTTAAACAAATAGAAGTAAGAATTTTAAGAATACATGGCGTGTGATCAGATATTCGATACGGAAGAAACACCGCACACGCACTTGGAAAGGTATCTGTAAAAAACATGTTAGCCATAACCCGATCAATCTTTTTAAGAACACCAATACCTTTCTTAGGCTTCTGGTTCCAAGTGAAGTGAAAACCCGAGTATTAACATCAAAAACTTCAATCTTCTCCACACATTCTTTAACATCTTTCATGCCTGTAGTAATCTTGGAGGTGCCCAAAGCATGATCATCCAGATTTAAAGAGGAATTGAAGTCCCCAAGGAGAACCCACGGATTATCTTTTACAAAAAGCTTATGGAGGCACAAGCTATCCCACAATTGCCTTCTCTCAATATAGTTATCATAGATGAACGAGCAAAACATGGCTTTCTTATCAGTTTTGTAAATAATCTGAGTATGCATCACTTGGGTCGTTTGAGACAAGATTATAACATCCATAATATCTGAATTCCACCCCAAAATTATACGGGTACCTTTCAAACACAACCTACCATTGGACGCCCAACTTCAGATCTAGAAATTCTTTTGCAAACATAGGAAAGATTATCTACATAAACATGAGATTCAAGAATAGCACAAACCTGAATTTTATTCTCAATAATAACATCACGAACCTCCCTTTGTTTCAGGGGGTGGTTCAACCCTCTAATATTACTACAAGCCACACTATCCATAAGAAACCGTTGTATTAGGAGTGTTTGCCCCTGTAGTATCAACACCATCCTTCATAAAAGATGAAGTACTTTCGTTTATCTCAATAACTTCAGCAACATCTGACTCCTCATGATGATCAATATCAAAATTTGTAGAAAGGCAACTAAACGAGTTACCTAGCTTTATCACCGACTGACTTTTGGAACCACTCATGCTAGAAAGGGATTTCTACTCAGAATTTCCAAGCATTATATTACTCGTTGAGGATGACTTTTCATGGTTTGGAGTTGAGCTATTATACTTACCACGAGTATGACCTGGATCAGATGTACTCGGACGAACATTAGGCTCCTTGATATTCAAGTTTTCATGTATTTTAATAGGCCTATATCCAAGCTTTGTCTTATCCTTGATTATAACTCCTTTTTATTAGCTTTCTTTTTGTTTTCCACCATAGTAAAACCATCATCATCAACTTGCTGCTTATCCTTTCCCACATTTGGTTTTAGCTCCTCACGAACTTGTTTAGGGCTTTGTTTATGACAATTAACTGAAGTATGACCAAACACACAACACGTGGGGCATCTAGGAGGAGTCCACTCATACTCCACCTTAATGGAACTGTTTAAAAAACCACCCTCTTCGACATTTAGAATAGCCACAGATACGGTTTCCTTTAGATCTTTTTCAGCGTCCAACTCTATAATGGCCCGAGCATAGCTACCTTTGCCCCAAGATTCAAGACACATGTTAGATGTTTCATCATCCAACGTTCTTGGAACTGCAATTCTAGATGCTATCAAACTCAATCCATCTTCAGTGTACGCCACCAAGGGAACATCATGCATCTTGACCCACACCGGAATCTTTTTTAGCTCCTCCTTCTTAATCTCCGATTTTGAAGACCAAGGCTTCAAAAAATAGGAATATTACGTATTAACCATGGACCATCTTGCAACACTTGTTCCATACCATCAGCTGAATCAAACTTGAAGAAGAAAAAACCCCGAGCATTCATCATGCTTTTCTGCAGCCCATATTTAGACCACTTATTTTTGACCAAATATTCCACAACAGGAAACACCAATCTCTTCCCCAAGAAATAACCAAATAGGACATTGCTACACTTTTCCTGAACCTTTTTAACCGATTCTATCGGGATTGTGACATCAGCCTCACCATGGCATTCAAAATTTTCTAGAAACCGAAAGTTAACCTTGCTAGGAATCTGGTCTCCTTTTAGTTTTTCAGGAAACGGATTTTTTCCAGCATGAATAAGCCACTATCCGCTGATTTAACCAAGTTATCAGGAGCACACGAGTTCAAATCAGTATCCAAATTGAATTCACACTTATCGGGATAAGATTTATCTTCATGTTGTGATATGCACATAGGCATATTGCATAAGACCAATTAAGGACTCATGGAAGTACCCTTAGGTATCCAATCAAGGATTTAAAGTGGTACTTTGAGTATCTATTAAGAGTTATAACTTGTACCTTGTACCTTGTACTTTGTTTCTGAAAAAAATGAGTACTTAGGATTTTTGTGGATATCACGAGGGATCACAAAATGAAAGAAAATACGAGAGTAGTTTGATCCGCAAGGAACCATATCCTTGGTATTGGTATTGTAGGGGTGTACCACACATACATGTAATCACATTTGTAAATAAAATGGAAACAACCAAATTTATTTATAGACAATCAAAGTGTTTTCAAGATTCTTGGAAATAGACAGAAAACATAAAAGTTCAAGTGTTTATTCAGACATCAGCACAAGCCTTGACATTGCCAGTGTAAATCTTGTGTCCATACGTTGAGTCATCATGTTTCCAGCTAGGTCAATTGATGTGATTAGGATAACCACAATTGAAGCAGGTTCCATGTGGGTAGTTGGGACAAACAGGTATCGCATGAGGATTTGTGATGAGTTGAGTAGGAACTGCCATAGCTTGGTTTGACGTAGTGGCTAAACGAAAGACATTAGTTGTATGACCAAAACGTCCATAGTTTGAACATTTTCGGCAACGGACACTGGCATAGTGATGACAGTTACATTGATTGCATAGAGGTGCTCTTCTTCTGTATGGCTTCTTAGCGGGTGGCGGAGCCACCTGACTAGGATCCACTCGATTAAGTGGAATTGGAGCAATCACTATACGATTTTTTGAAGCTTTACGCTTCCTTGAAGGCTTGGCTTTCGTCTTCTTTGGTGCCTCGTGAGTAGTCTTATCACCAAAACTGGATAAGGCTACAACTAACTTAAGGGTCCCACAGAGTATTATGCCTATCTGTTGGGCGATGGTAATAGCCAGTTTAGACCTTTGAGTATTGCTGTGTTGAGGAGGCATCCTAAAAGAGTAGAAAATTTGTGAGAGAAAACAAGTGAGATGATATTGGATGATCAAGATTCAAGGTACATGCATCCACCCTTCCGGATTGCACGTGTTCACATTATTAAGCCCAAACTTTGACGAGATTTTGAAAACTTTGAAGGCATAAAGCCCAAAAACAAATCATCTAAGGATAGATGATTTCATGTGAAGTTTTGGGAAAATTTTGACTTTCAAAAGATGTATTGTGCTTTGTTTTTGGTAATCACCTAAGGATAGATGATGGTAGTGTATTAAGAATCTAAACGCAAGTAAACTCGCGTTGGGGTCCTAGGAAGGTTATAGACTAGGTCGAAGCATTACTAATAACCTAATTCCCTATAACTAGTGCTCTAATACCAATCTGTAACTCCCCAAATCGCGTATAACAACATGCGGCGGAAACACTTGGGGAGTCACGTTACAAATTGTTTCACAACACATGGTACTTAAAGTTTTGTTTTATTGAATTATCGAATTACAATGTCTTGGAGTAACGTAAATAAAATACAATCAATTTGTCTTTCAAGTTTGAAAGTCACTATGGCTCGAATCCATCCTATATGTAGCATGCGGCGACAATCATCACATAAGTAAACCTGAAACATATGTGAAAATAGGTACGTCAGCATAAAAATGCCTGTGAGTAACATAGGTTTTGTGTGTGTCAAATTCATGGCTTTGTATTTATATTGCAAAACCTCGTCCAACTTCAAGAGTCGACGAGTATGAACCTTGAAAGCAAAAGTGTTTAGTTTTGCAATATATAATCAACTGAACAAGTTGATATAAGTGAAAGAAAACCTTGTAAACCATGAATCTTGACCGAAAACTTTTATTTTGTAAAACCGAATAATAAGTCGATTTAAAAGAAAGCATTTGTATGGTTTATATCTTTAAGTGATAATCATTGTGTGTCATTGTTCAAAACCATTTGTCTTTGTTATAAACCAATCGTTCGTGTTATAAACCATTGTACTTGTCATAAACCATTGTTCGTGTCATCAGTTAATCGTTCTTGTTTTAATTGTGAAAACTTTTGGTCGTTTCGTTGAATGCATTCAAACCTGTGTTGACTATACCCCAAGGGTATCTTTAATAGACCCTAAAAGATCTCTTTAACAAGACTAACAAATCAACGAATGAATTGTTAATCATAAACAGTTTCTGTCGCTTCCCAAACTTCCCCACAAACACCGGGAATTTTAGTTACGGGATTGTCAGCCCTATGGTACCATAACTTACTACTGGTCGGCTTGGCTAAAGTTAATGAATGTCATTCTTGTTATGGATGTAACGCACCAACAAGTTCGTTCACATTATTGAAATCGTCATGTTTTATATAAACCATAGACTTTGTTTTGAAAACTTGAAAACACTTTAGCACATATGAATCACCCCAAAACATTTAGAACACGTAAAATAGGGGAACTATGTACTCACTTGGGATTGCAAGTATCCTTGAATCAAGTGAAATATCAAAGCTTTAAACGTGTCCTAATGAGTCGGATAACATGTAAATAAGTCGATACATTAAACGGGAGATCGGGTAGAATGAAGTCTAACAAACCAATCCAGTGTTGGAACTCATAAGATATGGTTAAATAAGCTTACATTCTGATTTGGAATGAATCCTAAGTGCTCTTGACCCGTTATGACCCGTTAAGGTAGTTTATGCTACTTTAACGTGTCATTTGCGTAAATATGTGTTCGGATGGTTAATTATGTCCTATGATAAGCCTTATATGCCAAAACATGTTTGAAAATGTTATAACATCAGTTTATATGTCAAAAATTTGGTCAGATATGTTTAAAATCGATTTGTGCGCAAAAAGGGAATTTTGGTCATTATTAAGGACATAACTATCGACTTATCATAACACTAACCAAACGACGTGACCATAAGTTATAACCTCAGAGGGTTATTCCCTATACAACTATGGTCACATATATGTGTTTGGTCGGATCCTAAGATCGACCAAACGGGTCGGATTCGAAAGTCAAAGCGGTGGTCAAGATCGCTCGACTTACGACCCTAAACAAGCACTATACTAGAAGTGACGAGTTAGACATGTCAAAACATGCCTAACTAAGTTGCAAAAACTGATTTGGTATCAAAACTTAGTGTTTTGATACCCGAAAATAGTTCCGTCGTAAAATGCGCATTTTTGACCGAAACTTTGCCTCGTCACTTCGACTAGTAAACGTGGTAATCAGAAGGTGCAATCGCAAGGGATTACAACCTTCGTGATTACGGTCACGTTCCAAAGTTGAATTGAACTTTGACTTGACCAAATATGGTCAGAACCAAAAGTCAAATAGAAAGTCAACTATTTGACTTTTAGCTCAAAATAACAAAAAGAAATGAAAGAGGCTAAGGAAGAACACTTACTTGTGTCCTAGGAAGCCAAGAATGCTCAGTAGGAGGCCTCATAAGTGTTAACATGTGTCAAATGCTGGTACAAAACTGGCAAATTCTAGAACTTGGAGCCCAAGGCTTTGCATAAGAAGCTACGGTCCGTAAGGCCTGGTCTGGGGACATAAGTTTAAAGATGGCAGAAATGGGCCCTGGACTTGTTTCGTCACGTTTTGGCACTTCTAACACCCGTTAACCTCATTTTTAGGCTTTATAAGGATGATAAAGCGTAGGGAACTTGAAATTTGTTCAAAAATGTCATGGATGTCGGTTCCTTCGGTTGTATGGTTACGTTGTTCGCTTAATTACGACGAACACTTTAATTAATGCGAAAACAACCATAATTTCGTAACGAATGATATTTTTGCATTCTCATCACTAAAATACAAGATTTTAATGATTACAAAAATTTTTGAATGTGCGTACATGTTCCGTATTACAAAATATGCGAATCGGCACACTTTCACAGATTTTGCAAAATAGCACCTGAGCTTGAATAAACTTGTTTTTGCCATACCGAACCCTTCAAAACTTATTTCTAAGTTATGTAAAGGATATTTAGGGTATGTTTAGCTTATTTCATTGTTCCAGAGTGTACGTCTTGTTAAACTGATTACGCTTGCGTAACAGTTTACGTAAAATTTCCAGAAAAGCTTTGAGGTTTCGAAATTGTACATGGACTTAAAAGTGTGAATGTCACATGTAATTATATAACTTCCGGGAATGAAATGAAAGATTTCATTGGATTTGAAATCATTCAGAATTGTATGATGTTTTTAAAGGCACAAATGTCACAGAAACGAACTATTGAAACTACACAAAGGGAAACAAAGGGTAAACCTTCCAAAAATTTCAAGAAGCATAAGGCTTTAAAGAATTATACGATTGCTGCACCAATTCCACTAAACTCAGTACCCCTTAAAGGATTTTATCTTGGAAAGCAAACTCGGTGCAATCGTTACAACTATCACCACCCAGCAAATTCTCCATGCCGCTACTGTACAATCTGTGGTCTTTTGGACATCTAGTTGCGACCTGTCGCATCCAAAACCAAGCTACCCATGTTCAAACATGCCCTCGCTATCCAACTGGAGCATGTTTCAGTTGTGGTGATTTAAATCATTTCAAGTGAAACTGCCCTAAGCTTGCTAGCGCAAAAGGACGAGTATACAATGTCAATGAGGCTCAAGCTGATGGTCAAGCACTTATGATCATTTGAGCCTTTACATTCCTGTTTATTACCTAAAGACAATGAACATATTTCAACTATATTTGTAATGACAATATAAATTTCAAGAAGTTTTTCTTCATTCTTGTTATTCGTATTCCAATTTACAAATTCGAATGTGATTACACTTTATGTAATATACAAAATACATACCGACTTTGAGGATTATGTTTTTTATTATTAGGGACTAAATGTCGCAGTTTAGCATATTATGATTGCACACTAGTGCAATCATACAATCTCTGCAAAACTATCTCTATAAAAACTATGTGCTTATCACTACTACTTTTGTTTTCATGACATTACATACCTGGCTAACATCTATCATGTAAAGTACATGATTACAAATACATTTTGCTTCGTATGTTGACCTAGCATACTTAGTACACGATTAATACATTTTTGCTTTGTATGTTGACCTAGCATACCTAGCACATGGTTTTAAAATATTGTCATGACATACTTACATTGTTTATGACAATCCATGCTTAGTATATGATGCATACTACCAGTTTGGTTAGTGTGAAACATATATTAACATTTGTATTAGAACGAAATACATGCTACTAATTTTGTTGTATGCAAAACAAGTAGTGCTATCATTGCTAGTATGAAACACATTCTGATTCAATAGATATTGTGTTATGAAGATTCTTATTTGATTTAGATGTTGCTTCGACCTTATTATTTATTTTCCCTCACTTAACAAGACGAGCTATGTGGACCATGCGACAAAACGAATGATTATGGGTGCACCCTTAATTATAAGGTTCGACGCATGAAAATCATAGTAAGCCTTGTTAAGTATGGTGGCATAAAATCTAGACTGATTAGGTAATGGGACGGGTGTAATGCGATAAGAACATGGTGGATACGCCGATGGTACTTCCTATATATAAGTGTTCTTATTGTTTTATTCCTCGGTGTGACATCTGAGCCTTTTCAAGCATCAAACAATATCGAACAATTCTGACTCTAATGAAATCTTGTGTTTCATTCCCGAGAATTATATAATTACATGTGACATTCAACATTTTAGTCCATGTACAATTTCGACTCCTCAAAGCTTCTATGGAAGTTATACGCAAACTGTTACGCGAACGAAACCAATTTAACGCAACGTATATGGCGGATTAGTGAAAAAAGCTAAACATACCTTAAATATCCTTTACATAAGTTAGAAATAAGTTTTGAAGGGTTTGGTATGTCAAAAACAAGTTTATTCGATCACACAAGGACTATTTATGACAAACTGCAAAAGTATACCGATTCTCGCAGCGACGTATGCTCCGGAACAAGGTCACAAGCTTAACATACCATATATACCCTTTACATAGCTTAGAAATAAGTTTTGAGGGCTTCGGTATGACAAAAACACACTTTTGTAACTTCAGGAGCTATTTTGCAAATTCTGTGAAACTATGCCTTTTTGCGTATAACACCATACGGAACATATTCGGACATCCAAAAAATATTGTAATCATTAAAAATATCATAGTTTAGTGATTGGGATGCAAAAATGTCATTCGTTACGCATTTACGGTCATACACGCGTTCGTTACGCTTTTCATCGTAATTAACCGAAAACCGCAACCGTACGACCAAACGAACCGACCTCTGGAACATTTTTGGACATATTTCAAGTTTCCTATACTTTATTGTCCTTATAAAGCTTTGAAATGAGGTTAACGGGTGTTAAAAGTGCCAAAACGTGTCAAAAACAAATTCAAGGGCCTGTTTTGCCAATTTTTGAAAGTTTCTGCCAGCTAAAGGGCTTACGGACCGTAAGCCCAAAGCCCTTACGGTCCATAAGGGGTGCCCAGCTCACCATAAATGTGACAGCAGCTGAATAACTTCATTTTTGACTCACCAAACGAACTTGCCACCCTTGTCTCTGCATTTGACATGTAAGGGGACACTAATCCAACTCTATGGTGACTCATGGACACTTGTCTTGCTCCTAGATCATCAAGAATTCTATAAATACCCATGTGTTCTTCCATTTTGAAACTTTTGATCACTCATTTCTGCTATCAACTAAAGTTGCAACACCTTGATCAATCTCTGAGTTTTCTTGACATGCCTTTGGTGTTGACACACACATGATTCCTTGATCTTTGGACTTTGATCATACACTTGTACAAGGCTTATCCGCAAATCTAAGGCAAGTACATTGCTCCCCTCTTTTATGTTTACAAATGTTTTGGGGTGATTCATATGTGCTAATTGTTTTCAAGTTTTCAAAGTACAAATACTATGGTTTATATAACAATATGGTTTCAATAATGTGATACAACTTGTTGGTGTGTTATCCAAGATACGAATGACATTCATTAACATTGTTATGCCACCCAGTAGTAAGTTATGGTACCATAGGATTGACAATCCCGTTACTAGGCTATTCACTGGATTTGGTGGGTAGTTTGGGGAACGACAGAAACTGTTTATGACTAACAAATCATTCGTTGAATTGCTAGTCTTGTTAAAGAGATCTTTTAGGATCTATTAAAGATACCCTTGGGGTATAGTCGAGTCAACAAAGGTTTGAATGTACTCATTAAAGAACGACCAAAGGTTTTCACAATTATAACAAGGAACGATTGGTTTATAACAAGAAACAAAGAATGATGAACAATGAACAATGAACGATGAACGATGAAGGATGAACAAATGGTTTATTACGAGGAACGATGAACGACGGACAAATGATTTCAAACAATGTCACACAACGATTTTCGATTAAAGATATAAACCACACAAGTTATTTAAAGATGATTTACAAGTTGGATTTACAAAACAAATGATTTCGAGTCAAGGTTCATGGCTACTAAATTTTATAACTTTTAACAATTTGTTTTAGCTGAGTAACTATTGTAGTATCAAATGCTTTCAAAACAAGGTTTCACTTACGACTCTAGTAGTCGGGTTATTTATATTGCAATATATACAAAGCCATGGACTTGACATGTGCACAAAACCTATATACTCGCCGACATATTTTGCTGACTCGTTTTCACATATGTTTCAGGGAACGATGCTAGATGATACTGATGCGTGCTCATGTAGGATCGAACTTGGACTGTAGTGCCTTAAAATAAGCAAGACAATAATTATGTTTGTTTAAGTGGTGTTAATTTCTAAAGACAATGTAATCTATGCTCAATATTGAAATAAAATGAAACTTCAAATACCATGTGTTGTTGAGACAATCTATTAACGTGACTCCCCAAGTGTTTCCGTCGCGTGTTGTTCTTACGCGATTTGGGGTGTTATAGGTTGGTATCATAGCACTGGTTATAGGGAATTAGGTTATTAGTAATGCTTTGACCTAGACTATAACATTCCTAGGACCCCAACGCAAGTTTACTTGTGTTTAGATTCTTAAAACATTATCATCACCTATCCTTAGGTGATTACCAAAAACAAAGCATATCACGTCTTTTGAAAGTCAAAATTTTTCCAAAACTTCACAAGAATCATCTATCATTAGATGATTTATTTTTGGGCTTTGTGCCTTCAAAGTTTTCAAATCTCGTCGGGTTTTATTAATGTGAACACGTGCAATCTGGAAGGGTGGGTACCTGTACCCCGAGTTTTCTGTCTAAGGCTAGAGTGTTCGTACAAATCCACTTAATCGGACCAGTCACTCTTACCTGGGAACTCTTGGGGTGAGTGTCCACTTAAAGGCTAAAGCATGTCTTCGCGATACATTATAAAGACTCATTTACGTTGATTAGTCACTGTGTCATTTGTTTGTTGTTAGTACTAAACAATTGATCACAATCCTTATGCTTCGCCGATATTTCTTTTAACAGTTCATTTTGGCTATCAAAGATCAATTTCATTCGGCTTCACTCATATTTTCCTATTCCTCTTCTAGAATGCCTTCTCACCACAACGACACTCAAAAGTCTGAACTGGCTAATACCATCGCCCAACAGATAGGCACAATACTCAGTGGAACTCTTGAGTTAGCTGTAGCCTTATCCAGTTTCGGTGATAAGACTACTCATGAGGAACCAACAAAGACGAAAGCCAAGCCTTCAAAGAAATCAAGGAAGCGTAAAGCTTCAAAGAATCGTACAATGATTGCTCCAATTCCGCTTAACCAAGTGGGACCTAGCCAGGTGGCCCCGCCACCCGCTAAGAAGCCATACAGAGGAAAAGCGACTCTCTGCAATCATTGTAACCATCATCACTACACTCGTGTCTGTTGCCGAAAATGTTCAAACTGTGGACGTTTTGGTCATACAGCTGATGTCTGTCGCTTAGCCACTTCACCAAAACAAGCTATGGCAGTTCCTACCCAACCTATCGCAACACCTCATGCGATGACAGGTAGCCTTAACTATCCACATGGAAACTGCTTCAACTGTGGTTATTTTAACCACTTCAACTAAACTGGCTGACAAATGACGACTCAAGGTATGGGCACAAGAGTAACACTAGCAACATTAGTCTTGTGCTGGTGTCTAAATAAACATGTGAACTTTTGTCTTTTCTGTTTATTTCCAAGAACTTCGAAAACACTTTGATTGTCTATAAATAAATATTGTTGTTTCCAGTTTATTTACAAATGCAATTATATATGTGTGTTATACTCCTACAATACCAATAACATGGTTCCTTGCGAATCAGACAACTCTTATAGTTCCTTTCATTTTGCAATCGCCCGCGATCTCCAGAAAAATCCTAAGTACTCATTTCTTTTAAGAAACAATGTACACGGTACAAGTTACAACTCTCAACAAATACTCAAAATATCACTTTAAATCCTTTATTGGATACCTAAGGATACTACCATGAGTCCTTAAATGGTCTTGTGCAATATGTTTATACCACAACCCTCTGATTTTTCATAACACTTTGCATGGTACATAATTTCAAACACATTATACTGATTTCAAAAATTTCATGATTTCAATTATATTTCATAAGATTCTAAAAGCTATTTAACATAGCATATTTACTTAATATACGAAGTGCATGATTTCAAAATACATATTTTCAAAAAAACTCTATACATTAATTCAAGGATTTTTCATGTGGTTTCAAATCAATTTATCAAGGTGTATTTACCTAATATATCTAGTGCATAATTTCAAAAACATTAAATATATGATTTCAAAAACATTAAGCATGATTATCAAAAATTTCATGCATGATTTTCAATGACACTTTTTGCGGCATATGTTGACTTAGCATATGAGCACATTGATTTTCATTAAATTTTTGCTATGTATGTTGTCTGATCATGCTAGCACATTGATTTCATGGACATTTCAACTTCGTGCGTTAACCTAGTATACCTAATACAAGGTTTTAAAATACTTATGCTACATGAATCTCAAATCCTATTAGGATCTTCCTATCGTCATAGTTAGATCCTTGCGGATGTTTAAAGTGCAATATCAAAGCCCTTAATTGGATTTTTTTTTGCACTTTAATACATATGTTATGATTCAATAATGCCAAACCAAATCCTTACAAGATCTTTCTATCTTCACAGTTAGATTCTTGCGGATGCTTAAAGTACTAAATGAACTCCTTGATTGGATTCCTAGGGTACTTTAACTACTTATGTACAAATTGATGACAAGTTAATAACAAGTTGATGACCAAATTGACAATTATGCGATTATGTGTTTATGTGTTAAGTTGATTCAAATGTTCGTTATCCAAATCCTTGTAGAATCTTCCATATCTTCATACGGTAGATTCTTAGAAGGATATCCGAAAGTACTATCTGAAATCCTTGAATGGGATATTCTATGTAAATAGTTAAGCCCTTGGATTCCAAAGTACTATTCCTAATTTGATTCAAAGTTAAAGGGACCTTTCAGGGTCTAGTTAAAGAAACCTTTCAAGGTTTAGTTAAAGAGACCTTTTAAGGTCTAGTTAAAGAAACCTTTCAGGGTTTAGTTAAAGAGACCTCTCAGGGTCTAGTTAATGAAACCTTTCAGGGTCTAGTTAATGAAACCTTTCAGGGTCTAGTTAAAGAAACCTTTGAGGGTTTAGTTAAAGAGGTCATGTGTTGACCTAGTTAAAGAAGTCTTTCAGGGCTTAGTTAAAGAGGTTTTTCAGGGCCTAGTTAAAGACGTCTTTCAAGGCTTTTTTAAAGAGGTCTTTCAGGGCCTAGTTAAAGAAGTCTTTCAGGGCTTAGTTAAAGAGGTCTTTCAGGGCCTAGTTAAAGACGTCTTTTAGGGCTTTGTTAAAGAGGTCTTTCAGGGCCTAGTTAAAGAAGTCTTTCAGGGCTTAGTTAAAGAGGTCTTTCAGGGCCTAGCTAAAAAGTCTTTTAGGGCTTAGTTAAACAGGTCTTTTAGGCCTAGCTAAAGAAGTCTTTTAGGGCTTAGTTAAAGAGGTCTTTTAGGGCCTAGTTAAAGAAGTCTTTCAGGGCTTAGTTAAAGAGGTCTTTCAGGGCCTAGCTAAAGAAGTCTTCAGGGCTTAGTTAAAAAGGTCTTTCAGGGCCTAGCTAAACAAGTCTTTCAGGGCTTAGTTAAAGAGGTCTTTCAGGGCCTAGTTAAAGAGATTGCTCGTCAATCTAGTTAAAGAGATCATGTGTTGATCTAGTTAAAGAGATTGTCCGTCAATCTAGTTAAAGAGATCATGTGATGATCTAGTTAAAGAGACACTTTGGTGGCCTATTTAAAGAGATCATGCGTTTATCTAACTAAAGAGATCCCGATGTGGTCTAGACAAGTCATTCCATGTTTACTCATATGATTTTTCCCCTACACATCACAAAATAAACTATGCGGACTGTGCAACGAATTGAGTAATTATGGATGTATACATAATTATAAAATCCCTTGGATATAAAACCATAGCAAGTTTAGTCATGTGTGAGAACCTATAGTAATAAGAATAACGAAATGGGGACAATGTAATAAGGACATGGTGGGTACGCCACTGGTACTTCCTATATATAAGTGTTTCTTATCACATTGCAAGCGTGGCGTTATTTAAGTTACTAGAAGTTCTGGACCTTAACCAATGTTGTTCTATCTTTCACCCTCTGACTCCAACTTCGAGCACACACAAGTTTCCCATACTAGTCTTCATGGGAAACCTCTATAAACGTCCTCTTGTTCAAAATTTGACACTCTTTTCAAGTTTACACTCTTTTCTAGTTATGCTACAACAAAGGATACCACTTTGACATTTACAAGTTCTTTTCTAAGGCTCAGTACAATTAAAGGTGTCATGTACTTACCTATTGGAATGAAGTTAAGAATTTCGAATCATAACTCATTTCCATGGACAACAAATGAGAACAATAAACAAAGTTACTAGAGTCCAAACGTTTTCTAGAGATTTTCTCCGAAAACAAAGGATCACTTGATGGCGATACCCTCTATTGTGTTTTTACAAGTTTCCTCTGAATTTAAATTTCGGGATGAAATTTCCTAAAGTAGGGGAGGGGAGACTGTGACATCTGAGCCTTTTCAAACATAAAACAATATTGAACAATTCCGAATCTAATGAAATCTTGTGTTTCGTTCCCGAGGATTTTATAATTACATGTAACATTCATACATTTTAGTCCATGTACAATTTCGCCTCCTCAAAGCTTCTATGGAAGTTATACGCAAACTGTTACGCGAACGAAACCAATTTAATGCAACGTATATTGCGGCTTAGTGACATAAGCTAAAAATACCTTAAATATCCTTTACATAACTTAGAAATAAGTTGTGAAGGGTTTGGTATGTCAAAAACAAGTTTATTCGATCACAGGGACTATTTACGACAAACTGCGAAAGTCTACCGATTCTCGCAGCGACGTATGCTCCGGAACAAGGTCACAAGCTTAACATACCATAAATACCCTTTACATAGCTTAGAAATAGGTCTTGAGGGCTTCAGTATGGCAAAAACACACTTTTGTAACTTCAGGGGCTATTTTGCAAATTCTGTGAAACTATGCCTTTTTGCGTATAACACCATATGGAACATATTTGGACATCCAAAAAGTTTTGTAATAATTAAAAATATCATATTTAAGTGATTGGGATGCAAAAATGTCATTCGTTACGCATTTACGGTCATACACGCGTTCGTTACTCTTTTCGTCGTAATTAACCGAAAACCGCAACCGTAAGACCAAACAAACCGACCTCTGGAATATTTTTGGACATATTTCAAGTTTCATACTTTATTGTCCTTATAAAGCTTTGAAATGAGGTTAACGGGTGTTAAAAGTGCCAAAACGCGTCAAGAACAAGTTCATGGGCCTGTTTTACCAATTTTTTAAAGTTTCTGCCAGCTAAAGGGCTTACGGACCGTAAGCCCAAAGCCCTTATGGTCCGTAAGGGGTGCCCAGCTCACCAGAAAGTGGCAGCAGCTGAATAACTTCATTTTTTACTCACCAAACGAACTTGCCACCCTTGTTTCTGCATTTGACATGTAAGGGGACACTAATCCAACTCTATGGTGACTCATGGACACTTGTCTTGCTCCTAGTTCATCAAGAATTCTATAAATACCCATGTGTTCATCCATTTTGAAACTTTTGATCACTCATTTCTGCTATCAACTGAATTTGCAACACCTTGATGATCAATCTCTGAGTTTTGTTGACATGCCTTTGGTGTTGACACACACATGATTCCTTGATCTTTGGACTTTGAGCATACACTTGTACAAGGCTTATCCATAAATCCCAGGCGAGTACATCGCTCCCCTCTTTTATGTTTACAAATGTTTTGGGGTGATTCATATGTGATAATTATTTTCAAGTTTTCAAAGTACAAATACTATGGTTTATATAACAATATGGTTTCAATAATGTGATACAACTTGTTGGTGCGTTATCCAAGATACGAATGACATTCATTAACATTTTTATGCCACCCAGTAGTAAGTTATGGTACCATAGGATTGACAATCCCGTTACTAGGCTATTCACTGGATTTGGTGGGTAGTTTGGGGAACGGCAGAAACTGTTTATGACTAACAAATCATTCGTTGAATTACTAGTCTTGTTAAAGAGATCTTTAAGGATCTATTAAAGATACCCTTGGGGTATAGTCGAGTCAACAAAGGTTTGAATGTACTCATTAAAGAACAACCAAAAGTTTTCACAATTATAACAAGGAACGATTGGTTTATAACAAGAAACATAGAACGATGAACAATGAACAATGAACAGATGGTTTACTACGAGGAACGATGAACGACGAACAAATGATTTCAAACAATGTCACACAACGATTTACGATTAAAGATATAAACCATACAAGTTATTTCAAGATGATTTACAAGTTGGATTTACAAAACAAATGATTTCGAGTCAAGGTTTATGGCTACTAAATTTTATAACTTTTAACAATTTCTTTTAGTTGAATAACTATTGTAATATCAAATGCTTTCAAAACAAGGTTTCACTTACGACTCTAGTAGTCGGGTTATTTATATTGCAATATATACAAAGCCATGGACTTGACATGTTCACAAAACCTATGTACTCGCCGGCATATTTTGCTGACTCGTTTTCACATATGTTTCAGGGAACGATTGTAGATGATACTGATGCGTGCTCATGTATGATCGGACTTGGACTGTAGTACCTTAAAATAAGCAAGACAATAACTATGTTTGTTTAAGTGGTGTTAATTTCTAAAGACAATGTAATCTATGTTCAATATTCAAATAAAATGAAACTTCAAATACCATGTGTTGTTGAGACAATCTGTTAACGTGACTCCCCAAGTGTTTCCGCCGCATGTTGTTCTTACGCGATTTGGTGTTACACTCGGAACGTAATTCGGACCACTTGAAGGTTTCATGTTATCTTGGACCCTATGTGATTATGTGATTATTTGATATTATGTGTTGATTGAATGCACTAACCAAGACGAGTACATTCATTAGCTCTATTCGAGCCGACCGGGAGTATATTATTTTGTTAAAGGTGGCGATCTTGATGCCATAGGTATGTTTTGACTCGTCTCATATGCATGAGATGTTCATGGTACATGGGATGTACCTCTTGGGATGTTAGAAACCGTGTACGTATGACCAGGCTTGAATGTACACCCCCTTTGTTTGCTTAGGATTTACACTAAAAGTTTAGTATAACATAGTGCCATGCAAAACAATTTTTATACACTCGATGCCACTTTTTAGATTCATAAGTTCTAAAGGTTTTAATACCTTGAGATGCTTTGAATTCCCTATTCACACTTTGAATCTCCCAAAATTTCCAACACCAAACGATGCTCCGCATCTTTGGAATCTAGCACTTTGCTTATCTTTTTAATCATTTCAATTACACTCTATGGTCTCCTTCGAATAAAATTTCGGGAAGAAATTTCCTAAAGTATGGGAGACTGTAACCCTTGTGCAAAATTTTGGGCTTTTAAAAACTTTTTCTTTGAAAGCAATTCGATAACCGATACTTAAACGTAATCCGTTTAATGTAACGTACACACTGGGATGAGGACATAAGCTACACATACCCTAAATAACCTTTACATAACTTAGATATAAGTTTTGAGGGTTTAGGAATGACAAAAACACGTTTATACAAGTTCAGGGACTATATTGCAACAACTACGAAAGTCTGCCAATTCTTGTATTTTTAATACTTACCTTAAGTAGACATCCAAAAATTCTTGTAATCAATAAAATATTATATTTTATTGATGAGATTGCAAAAACAACAATCGTTGCGCAATTTCGGTCATTTTCGTGTTCGTTAAGGCGTTTTACGTAGTTTAGCGAAATGCGTAAACGTACAACCGAACGAACCAACATCCGCGACATTTCTGGACATATTTCAAGTCCCCTATGCTTAACATCCTTATAAAGCCTAGATATTAGGTTAGAAGGGGTTAAAAGCGATGAAACACGACGATCCAGGGGCCATTCCTGCCATTTTGCAAAACTTAGCCCTGAGACCTTGCTTAAGGACCGTATGACCACACTCCTTATGGTTCGTAAGGAGGTGCCAGACAACAGATTTTGGACAGCAACCTGGCAGCTTCTTGTTTGAAGCCTTGGGGACCAAGTTGTGTGTTTTCCAAGCTTATTAATCTGATCATAACCCTTGTAATAATCTTGTAAATTCTTGGGCAACACTCTTTAACACTTGGCCTGATCTTGTGATCATGTTTCAATGTACAAATAGCCTTGTTCATCCACATTCCAATTTACTCATCTTAACAATTCTTTCTCCCACGCTCTTGGAGTTGTTTCCAGCAATTGGGGACCTCCCATCTGAGATCTTAAGTGTTTCCAAACACAAGTAAGTTCTCATCCTAGTCTATTTCAATTCTTTTAGTTGTTTTGAGCTAAAAGTCAAACAGTTTGACTTTCTGTTTGACTTTCGGTTCTAACCTTAATTAGTTTTGAACATATAAGAACATTATTTTGACATCTAAACTGATTATACAACTTATATAAACTAGTTTTGACATATTAGACTCGTCATAGGACGTATTTAACCATCGGAACCCATGTTCCAACATGTCTAACTTGTCGTTTCTAGTTTAGCGCTTATTTCCTTAGTCGTTAGTTAAGCGGTTCGACTACCGCTTTAACTTGCGAATCTGACCCGTTTGGTCAAGACCTTTATTATGACCATAGTATATTAGGGAATAACCTACTGAGGTTATGCCTTATGGTCGTATCGTTTGGTTAGTCAAATGACGAGTCAACTATGTATTCTCTAAAATGTCGAAAATACCTTTTTTGCGCATAAATTAGTTTTGAACATATAAGAACATTATTTTGACATCTAAACTGATTATACAACTTATATAAACTAGTTTTGACATATTAGACTCGTCATAGGAAGTATTTAACCATTCGAACCCATAGTTACGTTTACGACCCGTTAAAGTGGCGTAAATCACTTTAGCGAGCCGTAACAAGTCAAAATACTTTAAAACACTTCCAATTCAGAATGTATGGTATTATGAACCATATTATACAAGATCCAACTCTTGTTTGGTTTATATACCTCATTCTATCTGATCTCTCGTTTTCAAGTTTCGAAACACTAACATGTAGTTATCCGATACATTAGGAACCACTTCATCACTTAAACTCTTGATCCTTTGAGCTTTATTTAATCATTTGAACAAGACCTATACGCAATCCCAGATGAGTACATAGCTCCCCTCTTTTACGTTTTCAAATATTTTGGTGTGATTCATATGTGTAACCAATTTTTCTCAAATGTATGGCGTATATGTATTTACTAAGTACTTTTTGCGTATTATTCCTATTATGCAAAACACAACGATTGAGAACACGAACCAAATCCTTGTAGGATCTTTCTATCTTCATAGTTAGATTCTTGTAGGATATTTGAAGCACAATCTTAAATCTTGCTATCTTCATAGTGAGATTTCTAAGAAGTGCTTTACACGCCGATGGCTATTGTTTATGTGTAGAGATTGTTGGTGATTTAGATAACGAAACTAGAGTAATACAATAAGAAACATAGTGGATACGCCGCTGGTACTTCCTATATATAAGTGTGCTTATTGTATTACCCTTCGTGGCCTTATCCGAATCACCATTAGGATTTAGGACTTTATAATTCAATGATTCAATGTGACTAAACCAAAGTATAGTTTGATATACTAAACCAAAGCATAGTTTGACATGCTACTAAATCCCCATAGGATCTTTCTATCTTTATAGTTAGATTCTTGTAACATGTTTAAAATACTAAATTGATGTCCTTGATTGGATTCTTTGTGTACTTTAGTGCGTATGTGACAAGACGATGTGACTAAACAAAATCCTTAAAGCATCTATCTATCTTCATTGTTAGATTCTTGTAGGATGTTTGAAGTACTAAATCGATGTCCTTGATTGGATTCTTTGAGTACTTTAATGCGTATATACAAGTTGATGACCAAGTTGATGATTTTGTGTTTTGTGATTAGTTGTGATTTAGATAACGAAACGAGTGGCAGATACGCTGTTGGTACTTCCTATATATAAGTGTTCTTATTGTATTACCCTTGTAGCGTTATCCGAATCACTTTAGGATTTTGTGTTCGATTGTTTCAAAGTTCGATATCCAAATCCTTGTAGAATTCTATCATATTTTTTTATGTTAGATTCTAGAAGGATATCCAAAGTATTATTATAAATCATTGATTTGATTTCTAATAGTACTCACGCGAGTTATGACCAAATTTCAATAATGTTGTTATTTATCCTTGATTGGATTTCTAATAACATACTCACAAGTTTTACGAACAAATTCAATGTAATTACAAAGATCAATGGCATAAAAATTACCTAGTATTAATCATATTTCCATATACAAAATTCTTTTGTCACAAGTTTCACAAGCAAGATCAAGTATTGCAATACTAAACCTTTTCGCCATTTCTTGGATTTAAAGAGTCCATTTTCAATAGACGACTCTCGTAGTTGTCGAAGTATTGCCACACTAAAATTTTTGACATTAACTTGGCCAACAAAACTATGTACTCGCCAACATTCTTTGTTGATGTCTTTTCACATATGTGTCAGGTTTCGATTATTCAAGCATGCTACACATAGGAACGCATCCGGGCTTTAGACTTCTTTAAAAAAAGACAAATTTCATGTATTCTTTCTTTGTAAAACAATGATTAACAATAATGAAACACTTTAGTACTAGTGGTTGTGAGCAATATATAACGTGATTCCCTGATATTTTCGACTCGTCTTGTTGTATTACGCGATTGGGGTGTTACATGTTGAAAAATAAATTAGAAAATTTCACGATATCAAAAAATGCATCTGTTAGTATGTTGGCGAAAGATTACTATGATTTAGTATATGAACTGAAAGATTTTGGTGTCGTGATTTCAGATACTGAGAAGATATTAAAAGTTGCAGATGCTTTACCCTCGGAGTGGTATGATGTTGTGTTCATATTGAAGAAATATTCTGATTTTTCTGAAATTAGAGTATATGAGTTTCTTGAAAACGTAAAAACTCATGAATCAATAGCAAAATGGAAGAGAAGGATGGAGGCAGAAAAAAGAATGATGGCGAAGAACTGTGAAGTCAAAGAATCAAGTATATCTACAAACGAGTCTTCAACTTCTAAACCAATCTGGCCAAATTATGATGAAGTTTTGAATGATTATCTGGCAGATATTGCAAAACTCTTGACCAATCTAGAGAGTTTGACATTAGAAAATGGAAATTTAAAAGAAAATGAAAAAGATATTCAAAACAAAATGAATTCTTATCTTGAGAAAATAACTCAGCTTGAAAATGATGTTGAGAGTGCTAAAAATAAAATTGTTGATTTAGAAAAGAAGTTGAAAAGTTTTGTGACCTTGTCAATAATTCTAGATTATATATGTCCAACACCAAGCAATAAGAATAAAGAGGAAATTACAATAAGTGACAATGTCACAAATTATGACGAGGTCATAGTTGAGGAGTGTGAGTGATGATGAAAATGAAATATTTTTAAAACTAAAAGAAAATTTTTAAAAAATTGTTCTACAATAGAAATGGGTGAATGCTCAACGCGAAAACCTTCTAAGCAGAATGGAGAACAAAAACAATACAAATTTTTCAAAATTCTAAAAATGTTCAAAAAAATAAAAGTTCATCGGTACGATAATCTAATCAAAATCAAAACTCACCAAAATTTGAAAATAAGTGGTGCAGGTCATACCACAGTGCTTCAAAGTCAAATCAAGTTTACAGAAGAAGCAGGAAAGATGACTACTACACATCAAATCAATGTTATGACTTGAGTATATGGTTTGATAGAAAAGATCGGTACGATAATAGTGTGTGTTACAACTGTGGAGTAAGTGGACACATTGTTGTTAATTGCTCGAGAAAGAAATTTGATACGAGAAGATGTTATAATTGTCAAATCAATGGTCATATTTCCAGAAATTGTCCGATAAATCTGAGGAGAGGATCGTCGGATAAATTTCAGGGGGAGAAAAGAAAAGCTACGAAGAGACAGTAAAAACAGAAGAAAAACCCAAAGAACAGAAATTGAAATTATCGCAAGGCAGAAAGACAAATTGAGGAAAAAAAGAAAGAAAGCGAGAGAGTATTTGGATAAGATTTTGTCTTCGGATAAGCCGATTAATTTTGATGCAAGTTCCGGAGAATCGTTTCATAACACTCAAAGTTGCAAAACTTCAAGTGAATCGTGTTCATCAGATACAAAAGTGAAGTTAGAAGAAAAAACGGTAGAAAAGAAAATTGTTCATCAAACAGTTGCAAAACCAAAGTAAGTTTGGAAAGCTAAGGTTTTGGATGATTCAGAATAAATTTTGAAACTGTTTGATGATAAGCGAGACTGTGATTGGACTAATGTTTCTTATGTTGATAAATTTGGTCAACCCAAATCCAATATGGATTGGGTTCCAATTTAAAACTAATTAAGTTCATTTACGTGCTCATGATGACTAAGCTTCAAGCAAACGTCTATTCAGAAGCATTGGTTGTTCATGCAGAGAGAAAGGTTTGGTGTTCCACACAAACAAAATGGTAGTCTCACGTTCACATTCTTAAAAAGTCATTAAACAGTTAAAATGGAAGATTCTTATTTTCAATTTAGAAAAGACGTTTCCAATTTTATGGGAGAAAAATTTTAAAATTGTCAAAATCAAAAATTTCCATAAAATTGAAAAACATCATTTCAAAATCATTTTAGATAGATAATTTTTTTCAAAAAGTCAAAAGCAATATAAAACCTCAAAATGTCAAAAACATTGAAAAATGAAAAATGAGATTACTTGTGCAAAAAGAGGAAATGATAGTACATCAGTGGATTATCAGTGCATGCTAAAGAATTGTAATGTTTTAAATGGTTCAATCTCACTCGAGATGTGTCGATAGGCTCAGATAGACTAGTAGTTTTGTGAAAACGATACAAACCTAAATAGAAAAGCCTAGTTCTAGTGGGAAATGCGATTAAAAGCATAGTACTTAGTTTTGTCCTTCGTGACTGTGTACCTAATCGGTAATCACTGTGATTGTGTTTTCATTTTGCAAAGATTTAAGCTTGTTTTATTCTTTATTTTGTTTAAGCATTGGGCATCATCTGAGTATACGAAAGTATCGAACCGGATGTTAGTGCCTAAACGTTTCTGCTTTATTTTACTTGGTGTTTCATTTAAATCTTGGATCATCTCTGCGCATATGAGAATATTGAACTGGTGGTTAAGATCTAAAACATTTCAACTTGTTTTTATTTCTTATTTTGTTTAAACATTGGACTTTCTCTGCGTATCGAAAGATCGACCTGATTGTTAATGTTTAAACATTTTGTGTTATTTTCACATATCACAGTTGATGAAAGTTTAAAGGCATTACTTGAGTTAGTGTATTACATGATGAGGGGATATGCTGAGATTGTGGGTCCATAAGAACTTAGAGTAAATTAATATACTTTAACGTGTCGGTAAGCATTACCTAAGTTTTTAGATTGAGTTTAAGTGGAAAACAATATCGACAATCCATGTGAATTGTTTAAACTGAGTGTTTCATCTAGATCAACGGTGCAGCTGATATGTCTCAGTAAAACTGATATGATCCTCTAGCATGTTTTCTCATAAAATATAAACTGTAAATATTACACTTCAGTATGTTTACATTTTTGCATTCAATATACAAAATCCAAAAAGATTTTCTTTCATAATCTTGCATGGTAACCTGATAATGTAGAATGTGAGCCGGACCAACGAGACTGTTAAGAAACTGTTTGTGTGTCAATACATGTGTTTGTTCTTAAAAGTCAAATCTTAGAGATTCGGAGCATTATTCAAGGGGGAGACTACAGTTTCAGTTGAAGATGTTATCCAAAGCAGTTCAAGACTAAACATCACAGATTTCTAGCTATGTACAAGGGGGGATTGTTAGTGAACTATTCGTGTGGCCATAGATAGAAATCTTATTGTGCTAGTAATGTCAAGTGTCTTGAGTCTGTAAAATACCGGATATAGGTTTCGCTAGGTTTTAGTAGATAATGTTAGGATACGTCAGGTTTCGGTACGGCACGGTGCGTAGAGAGTGAGAATGACCAGACATGATGTCATCATTCTACGTGATGACATCATATCTTCTGCATCATAATTACATCATCATGAGGTCATCAAAATATAACATATGGAAGTCAATAATCATAAATTCATATGTACGAAGATAGTTTGAGACAAATCGCACGAAGTGAAGACAAATTGAAGTAGATCGTACGATGTGGATTTGTTCATTAATTCAAAGTGCATGTACTATATATATCATAATCATCAACTTCATACAGGTAGAACAGTTCCGCACAAGAACGACTTCGCACAAGATCTACACGGTTCAGATATAGATTATGTGTTTTGTGTTTGTAGGCATCGAAACTCTGTCTGGTTGTCGATTGATACGTAATGAACGTGAAACGGTTATATTTACCTCTCGTGTATACGATTACGGTTCAGTTTAACGGATTCCGCATGTTAAACCGGATTAAACACAATGTTTTTGTTCTTCGGTGAACCGTTCCGGACCTACAGAGCTTAAACCATTCGTAAACCATTTTAGTTTATTGAAAATTCATTTACAACATGGTTTAGAATTAAGAATTTTCGTCCATCGAGATATTGTGTACTTTTTCAAAACTTGCATGTCTTTCCACCACCGAAAACATTTATAAAAATGTAAAACCATAAAAAGTGGGGGTTATGAACTCACCTCGATATCCAGTGCAAAGCTAGCTTAATATGATCCAAAATGTCATTTCCAAAACTTAAACACGCTAGCATGCAATCTACTAAATGATGTAATTAAACTACGTATCACCGAGCTCTACCGAATCTTTAACCAAACGACTCCATGGGAGTGTTATTATCATGATTTGAAATAACCAATCTATGGTTGTTTGATCCCATTTATAGTCGGGATAAATACTAGGTCTTGGAAACGACTTAGTTCCGAGTGATTTAGAATATATATTTATATATAAATATAAACATATTCATGAATCGTGTTAGTCGTCTTGAATAGAAGTACGTAGAGGGATAATGGTACGACTCGTTGTAGCTTTCGTAAGATGTAAATATATATAATCGTGTAAACATACATTCATATATATACATACATACATATATATATATAGGGTAAGGTTCATGCGAGAACCACCTTTATTGTGAGAACCGCGAGAACCACCTTTATTGCAAAATAAAATCTAAAAAAATAAAAAAAAACTAAATTTTTTTATTTTTTTAATAATTTTTTAATAAAAATCGTTATAATTCGTTACAAAAAAAAACTTTTTTTTTCGAGTAACAGTTATCCCTGCACATGTGCATATGTATCATAACTTCGACAAATTCAATAATATGTTATCACTAGTATACAATTGCACTTTAATTTACAATACCATCCATAATACACTCAATTTTACATTAAATGCACATATGCATCATTATGTATAACAATTATATATGGTGTTTTGGTGCAAAAAGTTTGTGATTTTGAATGATGAAGTAGGCTCATATATATGTTTTTTGGTTAGTTATATCTAGTAGTTGATGGGTTATAGTTGTCACTTTATGATGTAATATGTTGATTGGATGGTATAACTGGTGATGATATACATGTAATAAAGTGAAAATATTGGTATTGGTATTGTATTATAAATGGTAGGAGGTAATAGTATTGTATTATGGATGGTCGGAGGTAATGGAAGTGTATTATGGATGGTATGATAGATGAAAGAGAAAGTCTATTCAAAGTAGTGTACCAAAACACCTTGTTTCATGTTGATACATATAGATGCACATGTGCATTTCTTATATTGGTAACGTAAAAAGTAGTGTATTACACATGGTAGTGTAAATGAAAGTACAATTGTCTAATGTTTGTAATGTATTACGGAATTTGTCAAAGAAATGATGAAAATGCACATGTGCATTGTAGTGTATTATGGATGGTATGATAGATGAAAGAGAAAATGTATTCAAATTAGTGTACCAAAACACCTTATTTCATGTTATATATATAGATGCACATGTGCATTGCTAATATTGGTAACGTAAAAAGTAGTGTGTTACACATGGTAGTGTAAATGAAAGTACAATTGTCTAATGTTTGTACTGTGTTACGGAATTTGTCAAAGAAATGACGAAAATGCACATGTGCATGGATAGTTGGTACTCAAAATTTATTTTTTTTGAAATTTTTTTTATTGTTGAGTAAATATAACGACTTTTTCAAAAAAAATATTAAAAAAACAAAATAAAAATTTTTGCTATTTTTTTTAAAATTTTTTAGGTATTAATGTTTTGTGTTCACACTGGTTCTCGCGGTTCTCGCAATAAAGGGTGGTTCCTAACGGATCCTTGTCTTATATATATATATATATATATATATATATAAAATGTTGCGTATCCGAAATAATAGTCTTCCGTCTCGTTTATAATTAACAAAATAATTATATAACTGTACGCTCGTTAGAATCGATTTTCGTTCGTGTGTCCCTGTAATACTCGGATAATATCGTTTGTTATAATCTTATGGTAATGTGTCATACTTCGTGTAGACGTTTGAAATAATTAAATAATTGTATTTATTTTTTAAAAATATTCGAATTCTCGATGTTTGAAATAAATATAAATAATTATATTTATTTTATAAGATTTTTGAATACTTGACGTTTGGCTTATAACTTCCAAATTCCGACGTTTGAAATAAATATAAACAATTATATTTATTTTATAACAGCATTTGCGTTTCGTTAACTAATAAACCGTAATCATTTGAAATGTTGTAAATTTGTTTTTGCGAATCGTGTAAATCGTCCCACATAAATATATAGTTATATTTATTTTTATAAGAATACTTCCGTAACATTTGTGGTGATTCGATCAGATAACAATTTCGAACAATTTATCAATCAATGGAATATTGTGTTTTATTTCTGAGATTTGTATAATTATCATGACAATTGCATATATTCAATTCTTGCACGAATTCAAACTCTCAAACCATTTCTGGAAGTGAAATTGCAAACTGTTACGCAAACGTAACCAGTTTAACGTGACGTACACTCCGAAACAAGGATATAAGCTAAACATACCCTAAATATCCTTTACATAACTTAGAAATAAGTTTTGAAAGGTTCGGTATAGCAAAAACAAGTTTATTCAAGCTTATGGACAATTTGCGTCGTTTGCGAAAGTCTGCTGATTCTCGTATTTTTTAATACAAACCCTGTTTAGACCTCCAAAAATTTTTATAATCACTAAAATCTTGTATTTTATTGATAGGAATGCAAAAATATCAATCGTTGCTCAATTTCGGTCGTTTTCGCGTCCGTTAAAGCGTTCGACGTAATTAAGTGAAAAACGCAACCGTACAACTGAACGAACCGACATCAGTGACATTCCTGAGCATATTTCAAGTCTCCTATGCTTTAACATCCTTATAAAGCCTAAAAATTAGGTTAACGGGTGTTAAAAGCGACAAAACGCGACAATACAAGTATAGGGACCAAAGCTGCCAAAAAGCAAACTTTGGCCCCCAGAAGGTGGATGCGGACCGTATCCATATATGGATGAGGTGCGTATCCAGGTGCCAGTATAGAAGAATGCATTTGGCAGCTTCTTGTTTCATGCCTAGGGCTCCAAGAACCCGAACTTGCCACCTTCTAACCTGCATTTGACATTTGTTAAACCCATCCTAAGATCATGACACCTCCTTTGACACTTTTGATGATATTATAGCATCTTAAACACTATAAATAGCCAGGAATTTGGCCATTTCATCTTCCTACCTCCCACTCTCTTGGAGCTTGTTTCCAGCTTATTGGAAGCCTCCTACTGAGTTCTAAGACTTCCTAGAGCACAAGTAAGTGTTCTTCCTTAGTCTATTTCATTTCTTTTAGCTATTTTGAGCTAAAAGTCAAACAGTTTGACTCTTTTTTACTTTTGGTTCTGACCATATTTGGTCAAATCAAAGTTCAATTGAACTTTGCAACGTGATCGTAATCACGAAGGTTATAATCCCTTGCGATTACACCTTCTGATTACCACGTTTACTAGTCGAAGTGACGAGTCAAAGTTTTGGTCAAAAATGTGCATTTTACGATGGAAATATTTTCGGGTACCAACTCAATTTTTGCAACTTAGTTAGACATGTTTTGATATGTCTAACTTGTCACTTCTAGTTTAGTGCTTATTTAGGGTCGTAAGTCGAGCGGTCTTAACCACCGCTTTGACTTTCGAATCCCACCAGTTTGGTCGATCTTAGTATCCGACCAAACACATAGTTGTGACCATAGTTGTACAGGGAATATCCCTATGAGGTTATACCTTATGGTCATGTCGTTTGGTTAGTGTTGTGATAAGTCGCTTTTATGCATTTTAATAATGACCAAAACGCCCTTTTTCGTATAAATCAATTTTAAGCATATGTGACCAAATGTTTGACATATAAACTGATGTCAAACATGTTTTGGCATATAAGACTTATCATAATACATATTTAACCATCCGAACACATATTTACGCAAGTGACCCATTAAAGTAGCGTAAACTACCTTAACGAGACATAACGGGTCAAAACCACTTAGGATTCGTTTCAAATCAGAATGTTGAGTTTATTAAACCATTTTATATGAGTTCCAACACTCATTTGGTTTACAAGACCTCATTCCATCCGATCATCCGATTAAAGTCCCAACACACTAACATAGTTATCCGATATTAGGACACGCTTGAATCCTTGAACTCTTGCGCTTTGTTTGATCATTGAAACAAGGACACTCTTGCAATCCCAAGTGAGAACATAGTTCCCCTCTTTTATATTTTGCAAATATTTTGGGGTAATTCATATGTGCTAAACCATTTTCAAGTTTTCAAAACAAAGTCTACGGTTTATATAAAACACGACGATTTCAATAATGTGAAGGAACTTATTGGTGCGTTATATCCATAACACGAATGACATTCATTAACTTTGGCCAAGCCGGCCAGTAGTAAGTTATGGTACCACAGGACTGACAATCCCGTTACTAGGCTATTCATTGGAATTTGGTGGGTAGTTTGGGGAACGACATAAACTGTATTTTTAACAAACCCTTTGGTGGTTTATTAGTCGATTTAGATAGACCCTTTTGTGGTCTAGACGAGTCAACATATGTTTGAATGTATTCACCAAAATGACAAAAAGTTTTCACAATGAAAACACAGATGATTTATTTATGGTAAGTGATTTAGATAACGAGGCATGTGTAATATGATAAAAGCATGGTGGGTACGCCGTTGGTACTTCCTATATATAAGTGCTTTTATCGGATTACACATCGTGGCGTTTTCTGAATCACTTGAACAAATGGTTTTGAACGATGACACGCAACGATTTTCACTTAAAGATATAAACCATACGAAGTTTTATTTTAAATCGAATTACTACTCGGTTTTACAAAATAAATGTTTTGGTCAAGATTCATGGCTACAAAGTTTTCACAAATATTAACCAACTTGTTTTAGTTGGTTAATTATATTGCAATATCAAACACTTTTTGATACAAGGTTTTCACTTAATGACTCTAGCAGTCTGACGAGGTATTGAAATATTTATTCAAAGCCATGAATTTGACACACTCACAAAACCTATGTACTCGCCGGCTTTTATGCTGACTTTCATTTCACATATGTTTCAGGAGCTAACGTGTGATGTACCTAAGCTTGCTTCAAGTAGGATTTGGACGCGAGCCTTAGTGACATAAAACCAAGAAAGACAATTTAAATATGTTTTGTTTCTATTATCCTCAAGCCAATGTAAACACATTATAATTCAATAATACCAAACTTCAAGTACCATGTTTTGTTGAAACAATCTGTTACGTGACTCCCCGACCTTTTCCGCTGCGGTTTGTTGTTTTTACGCGGTCGAGGTGGTACAGATTGGTATCAGAGCATGTGGTTATAGGGAATTATGTTATTAGTAATGCTTTGACCTAGATTATAACCTTCTTAGGACTCTAACGCGAGTTTACTTGCATCTAGATTCTTAATACAATACCATCACCTATCCTTAGGTGATTACCAAAAACAATACAAAAGTCACAAACTCTTTTCGAAAACTTTTACAAGAAAACATATCTCCTTAGATGAGTCATTTTTGACTTTATGCCTTCAAAATTTTTCCAAAATCTCGTCAAAGTTTGGGCTTTAAAAATGTGAACACATGCATCCGCCTGTACGCCGAGTTTTCTATCTAAGGCTAGAGTGTTCGTACAAATCCACTTAATCGGTCCAGTCACTCTTACCTGGGAACTCTTGGGGTGTGTGTTCACTTATAGGCTAAAGCATGTCTTTGTGATACATTATAAAGACCCATTTACTTTGATTAGTCACCGTGTCGTTTGTTTGTTTTGAGAAACGAATGGATGACCACAATCCTTATGTTTCGTCGATATTTTTAATAACTCTTATGTTTATCCAATGTCAATCTCACACATTTTCTCTCATGTTTCCTCTCTTTTATAATGCCTCCTTAACGTAATGCAACTCAAGATGCCGAAATGGCAGCTATGATCGCTCAGCAAATTGCTGCTATACTCTCAAACCTAGTGACCTAGTTAAATCAAGCAAACAACAATAACAATAACAACAACAATGGACTTGATCCATGCAACTATAAACAATTCTGTTCGGCTAAACCACTCAAGTTCACTGGGTCTGAGGGAGAAACTAGGCTCCTTCAATGGTTTGATAGTCTTGAAAGCACATTTCGATATGTTCAATACCCAAATGAGCAAAAAGTTGAGTTTCGATCGAGTGTATTCCAGAAAAGAGCACTTACATGGTGGAATGTTGTGATGTGAGATAGGGGTGCCGATGTGGCATTGGCACAAACCTGGGAACAGCTTCGAGCTCTTATGATGATGGAATTATGCCCACGTCATGAACTACAGGCACTGGAAAATGAATTCCACCATCTTAAACAAGATAGTGGAGAGCATCGTGCCTACACTGACCGTTACGGAGAATTGAGTTTGCTATGTCCCACCATAGTCACGCCTTTGGATAAGGCAATTGAGAAGTACATTGATGGCTTGCCTGACCCCGTTCAGGACATTGTTACTGGTAGCAATCCTATTACCGTTTGACAAGCCATTAAGCTAGCTGCAACCTTGACTGACTCACAAGTCAAGAAAGGTAAACTCCATCGCAAGAGCGACAAGAAATCGTCTGCCAAACAACCCAACAAAAGGAAAACAAAGCCAACCTAATAAGAGATCGAGGAAGCGTAAGGCTTCACAAAACTTTGCTGTGACTACACAACCAAATCAAGTTGCTCCCAACTAACCAGCTCAGCCTCCTTCGAGGAAACCATATATGCTGGAACTGCACCGTTGTGCAATCGGTGCAATAGTCACCATCAAGGTCATCTACAGTGCCGTCAGTGCACTTCTTGTGGAAAACTCGGTCATGTAGCCAACATTTGTCGTTCAAACCCTAACCAAGCTGTACAAAACCCTGTTCAACCACAAGGAAACCCTGTTAGACCTCCATTCCCACTTGGTTCTTGCTATAACTGTGGCGAGATGGGTCATTATAGAAACAACTGCCTGAAAATGGTTAACGCTAATCCAGCCCGTGGACGTGCATTTAACATCAACGCCAACGAGGCTCGTACTGATAACAAAGTCGTTAATGGTACGTTCCTTGTTAACAATTATCCTGCTTCTGTCCTTTTCGATTCGGGTGCTCATAGAAGCTTTGTATCCCTAGCTTTCAAACCTTTGCTTTCAATGCCTAGAACTAAACTAGGAAAGCCCTTGACAGTCGAAATGGCTAGTGGCGAACCCCTTAAACTTGATTCTGTCATTCGTGATTGCCAATTGAATCTCAATAACCATCTTTTTCCCATTGACCTCATGCCAATGCAACTCGGGAGTTTTGACCTCATCATAGGAATGGATTGGTTAACCAAACATCATGCTGAAGTTATCTGTTTTGACAAGATAGTTCGTATACCTCTTCCATCTGGCAAAATCCTAGAAATTCAAGGAGAGAAACCCTCTAGTAGCCTAAAACTCATGACCTGTACCCAAGCCCAAAAATACCTACGAAATAATTATGTAGCCTTCTTGGCACATATCGTAGAGGAGAAAGGCAAAGGAAAAACTATTCAGGACATCCCCGTTGTTCGGGATTATCATGAGCTGTTTCCCAAAGAGCTACCTGGTTTACCCCCAACACGTCAAGTTGAGTTTCATATAGATCTCATACCTGGTGCCAACCCTATAGCTAAATCCCCTTACCGTCTTGCACCATCCGAGATGCAAGAATTATCGAAACAACTTCAGGAGTTATTTGTCAAAGGATTCATTCGTCCAAGCTATTCACCCTGGGGCGCTCCTGTCCTATTCATGAAAAAAAGGATGGATATTTCCATATGTGTATCGATTATCGTGAGCTCAACAAACTCACAATCAATAATCGATATGCCTTACCTCGTATTGATGATCTCTTTGATCAACTGCAAGGTGCTACCTGTTTCTCCAAGATCGATCTGCATTCTGGGTATCATCAGCTTCGTGTACTCGAGGAAGTTATTCCCAAGACTGCTTTTCGCACTCGATACAGCCATTATGAGTTCACTGTCATGCCATTTGGTTTGACAAATGCCCCTGTCGTCTTCATGGACTTAATGAATCAAGCTTGTAAACCTTATTTAGATTAGTTCATCATTGTATGCATCGATGACATTTTGATCTATTTGAAGTCTCGAGCCGATCACGAGCAACATCTCCGTCTAACGATGGAACTTCTAAAGAAATAACAACTCTATGCCAAATTTTCCAAGTGTGAGTTTTGGCTAAAAGAAGTTCAATTCTTGGGTTACATAGTCAATGAGCAAGGTATACATGTGGATCCTTCCAAAATCACTGCGATTAAGGATTGGAATACACCCACTACTCCCACAGAAGTTCGCTCATTTCTTGGTCTTGCTGGATACTATCGACGATTCATCACGAACTTCTCAAAGACCGTGGTTCCCCTCACTGCTTTAACTCAGAATAATAAGCCTTTTGGGTGGGGACCCAAACAAGAGGATGCTTTTCAAACACTGAAACAAAAACTCTGCGATGCTCTTATTCTCTCTTTACCTGATGGCAACGATGATTTGTTGTCTATTATGACACATCGAATCTAGGCCTTGGATGTTTCTCATGCAACGAGATAAAGTCATAGTCTACGCATCAAGACAGTTGAAACTCCATGAGAAAAACTATACAACTCATGATCTTGAGTTAGGTATTGTAGTTTTTGCTCTCAAAATATGGAGACGTTACCTTTATGGTACGACATGTGTGGTTTTCACTGACCACAAAAGTCTCCAACACTATTCAATCAAAAGGAGCTAAACATGAGACAACGATGCTGGGTCAACCTCTTGAACTGTAACATCCCAAATCGAGTATAACAACACACGGCGGAAACACTTGGGGAGTCACGTTAAAAATTGTTTCACAACACATGGTACTTAAAGTTTTATTTTATTGAATTATCGAATTAATGTCTTGGAATAACGGAAATAAAATACAATCAATTTGTCTTTCAAGTTTTAAAGTCACTAAGGCCCGAGTCCGTCCTATGTGTAGCATGCGGCGACATCGTCACATAAATAAACGTGAAACATATGTTAAAATAAAACGTCAGCATAAAATGTCTGTGAGTAACATAGGTTTTGTGATTTAGATTCATGGCTTTGGATATTTATAGAAAAAATTAAACAGTTTCAAAATAGCCATGAATCTTTGATAAACCTTTGGTAATTAAAATACTTTGCTTAAAAAGAAATTTGTAGTATATAGAAAATATACTTTGGTTATTGGAAATGTAGTAGAATTCTTAGTATATCAAAATATACCTTTGTTTAAGAATAGTGAAGTTTATAGTATACCAAAATATACTTTCGTTTATACATAAAAGGATTTTGTAGTATATCAAATTATACTTTGGTTTGTAAATAAGGAAATCAATAGTATATCAAACTATACTTTGGTTTGTGAACAAGAGTATCGGTAGTATATTAAAATATACTTGGTTTAAAAGGTTAGGTAAGTATATCAAACTATACTTTGGTAAACAATATCACATTAGTATCATAACAAACTATGCTTTGGTAGTATATCAAAATATATACTTTGGTTGTGATTTGGTAGTATATCAAACTATACTTTGGAAACAATATCACATTGGCAGCATATCAAACTATGCCTTGGAAATATATCGAAATATACTTCAATTGTGATTTTGTAGTATATCAAACTATACTTTGGTTTTGGAAATCAACAGAAAATAAGTTTTTCTGGCTTAATTAGAAAACCTTTGTAATAACAGTATAACACATTGTGGACGTCTGCATACACATTCAAACCTGAGTATATCAGACTATACTTTGGTGACTATAGATTTACCATGAAAGCAAAATCCATTTGGTTTAAACTTGGTTCTTACATTCCATACAACAGGAATGGGGTGTCAAATCCTTTAGCGCTATACCGTACTACCAATCGGCTTGATCATTGTTAATGAATGTATAAAAATAAATACGCACGAACAATAGTCTTACAAACTTTGAAAATCATTATATAAGCCATGGGTAATAGTTTCAAAACTTTAATGGATATAGTACTACGTATATGAAATCATATAGCTTTGAAAACTAGTGAATAGGCACATATGAATCACCCCAAAACATTTAGAAAACGTAAAAGAGGTGCAAAGTACCCTTGAATTAAGTGAAATATCAAAGCTTCAAATGTGTCCTAATGAGTCGAATAACATGTAAATAAGTCGAGACATAATCGGGAGATCAGATAGAATGAAATCTTACAAACTAATCAAGAGTTGGAATGATATGGTTTAATAAGCTTAACATTCTTATTTGAAAGGATCCTAAGTGCTTTTGACCCGTTATGACTCTTTAAGGTAGTTTATGCTACTTTAAAGTGTCATTTGCGTAAATATGTGTTCGGGTGGTTAGATATGTCCTATGATAAGTCTTATATGCCAAAAAACAAGTTTAATAATGTTGTAAAATCAGTTTATATATCAAAACTTTGATCACATATGCTTAAAATTGATTTATGCGCTAAAAGGGCATTTTGGTCATTATTAAAGAACATAAAGGCGACTTATCATATATCTAACCAAATGAAGTGACCATAAGGTATAACCTCAGTAGTTTATTCCCTATACAACTATGGTCACAAATATGTGTTTGGTCGGATCCTAAGATCGACCAAACGGGTCAGATTCGAAAGTCAAAGCGGTGGTCAAGACCGCCCGACTTACGACCCTATACAAGCACTATACCGAAAGTGACGAGTTAGACATGTCAAACATGTCTAACTACGTTTATAAAACTGATTTGGTATCAAACTTGGTGTTTTGAAACCCGAAAATAGTTTCGTCGTAAAATGCACATTATGCGCATCTTTGACCGAAACTTTGACTCGTCACTTTGACTAGTAAACCTGGTAATCAGACGGTGCAATCGCTAGGGATTATAACCTTCGTGATTACGATCACATTGCAAAGTTCAATTGAACTTTGACTTAACCAAATATGGTAAAAAACCCAAAGTCAAACTATTTGACTTTTGGCTCAAAATGCCAAAATAATGAAAGAACTGAGGAGAGCACTTACTTGTGTTGAAGAACACTTTTAGAACTCAGAGTTGGAGGCCTCCAAAAGCTGGAAGCAAGCTCCAAGAGAGTGGGAGAAAGAATTTGTGAATGCTTGCTATTTATTGCAATTTGGATGCCACAAGATCATCACAAGTGTCCATTGATGTGTCATGATAAGAGGGAAGGTCCTAACATTTGTCAAAAGGTGACACAAAGCTGGAAAATTCGAAATCTTGGGGACCAAGGCTTTAAACATAAAGCTGCCACATTTATGAAATGCTGGGCACCCCTTACGGCCATATGGGGTTGTGCCTTACGGTCCGTAAGGCCTGGTCTGGGGGCAGAAGTTTAAAAAATGGCAGAAATGGCCCCTAGACTTGTTTTGTCGCGTTTTTACACTTCTAACACCCGTTAACCTGATTTTTAAGCTCTATGAGGATGTTTAAGCATATGTAACTTGAATTATGCTAAAAAAATATCATGGATGTCGGTTCATTCGGTTGTACGGTTGCATTTTTCGCTTAATTACGACGACGCTTTAATTAACGCGAAAACGACTGTAATTGCGTAATGAATGATATTTTCGCATTCTCATCACTAAAATACAAGATTTTAGTTATTACAAAAATTTTTGAATTTGCGTATGTGTTCTGTATTACGAAATACGCGAATCGACATACTTTCGCTGATTTTGCAAAATAGCTCTTGAGTTTGAATAAACATGTTTTTGCCATACCAAACCTTCAAACCTTATTTCTAAGTTATGTAAAGGATATTTCGGGTATGTTTAGCTTATGTCATTGTTTCAGAGTGTACGTCTCATTAAACTGATTACGTTTGCGTAACAGATTACGCATAACTTCCAGAAAAGCTTTGAGGTGTCAAAATTGTGCACCGACTTAAATGTGTGAATGTCACATGTAATTATACAATATCCACTAATGAAACATAGGGTTTCATTGGATTTGAAATCGTTCGGAATTGTATGATGCTTGTAAAGGCACAAATGTCACAATCTCCTCTACTTTAGGAAATTTTGTCCCGAAATTTAAATATTGAGGAAACTTGTTAAAACAGATGTGTGTGTATCGCTCTTGAAAGATCCTTCGTTCCTGGAGTACAAATCTGGGCCACATTTGGATTCACAACTTACTTTGCTAATTATACTCGTTTATTGACTATAGTCATGAGTTCAGATTCGAAAATCTAAAATTCAATCCAACAGGTAGGTGTATGATATCTTTGATTGTACCGAGTCTCAAAAGAACCTTGTAAATATCAGAGTGATAACTCTTGTTGTGGTAGAATTCGATCAACGGCAGATGCGAATTACAACTATCACTTTTCTTCAAGTGTTTTGAATTGTCCTTAGAGTTTATGAATTTGAAAAGGAATTGGAATTTTGAACAATGTATGGAAGTTTGTTTCCTATGAAGACTATTATAGGAAACTTGTGTGTGCTCGAAGTTAGAGTCGGAAAGTGTAAGATACAACAACATTAGTCAAGGTCGAGAACTTCTAGTAACTTAAATAATGCCACACTTGCAATGTAAGAAGGAACACTTATATATAGGAAGTACCAGCACCGTATCCACCATGCCCTTATTACATTGTTCCTGTTTTGTTATTCTTATCACTATAGGTTCTTACACATGACAAAACTTGTTATGGTTTTCTATGCACCGAATTTTATAATTATGTGTGCACCCATATTACTCAATTCGTTGAATAGTCCGCATAGTTCATTTTGTGATGTGTAGGGGAAAAATCAAACGGATAAACATGAGATGACTTGTCTAGACCACTAAAGGTTCTTGTTAACTATATCAACGAATGATCTCTTTAACTAGACCACCAAAGGGTCTCTTTAACCAGATCATCACATGATCTCTTTAACTTTGAATCAAATAATAGTTTGGAATAGTACTTTGAAATCCAATGGTCTATCTATTTACATAGAAAAACCCACCAAGGATTTAAGATAGTACTTTGGGATCCAAAGATCTAACTATTTGCATAGGAAGATCAATCATGGATTTGGGATTTGCGTTTTGTTTACCAAAAATGTCTAGGACCATGTATGCATGTTGTGAGACTATTTTGAAAATCATGTAATTGGAATACTAAGTCAATAAACCAAGCAAAAATGTCTTTGAAAACCATGTACTAGGTATGCTAAGTCAACATACGTAGCAAATGTATTTGAAACCATGTGTAAGTATACTAAGTCAATATACCATGTAAAATGTCATGAAAACCAGAGAGTAATGATATGCACATAGGCATATCATATAAGACCAATTAAGGACTTATAAAAGTACTCTTAGGTATCTATTAAGGTTTTAAAGTGGTACTTCGAGTATCTGTTTAAGAGTTATAACTTGTACCTTGTACTTTGTTTCTTAAAAGCAACGTGTACATAGGATTTTTGTAGAGATCACAAGCGATCTCAAAGATGAAAGAAATCACGAGAGTAGTTTGATTTGCATGGAACAATGTCCTTTGTATCGGTATTGTAGGGGTATGTCACACATACACTTAATCATAAATAAAATTGAAATAACAATATTAGTTATAAACCAACTGGAATTTTTCATGTTTCTTAGTTTACACAATAAAGACATTATAAAAGTTTAAGTGTTCACAGCTGCATTGTCATTTGCATGAGGCTCATTAGCATTTATGTTCACAAACCAGGTGGATATGGTGCTTGAGCAGCAGCAGGGTTTGCATTCGCTTGATTTTGGGCGTTAGCAACAAAACGGCATGTATCGACATAATGTCCCAATCGTCCACAGTGGGTACATTTGTGACATGGTGTTTGATTTAGATGATGACGGTTGCATTTGTTGCACAGAGGGGCGATGCCAGCATATGTTTTCTTAGCACAAGGATGTGTTGGTTGGTTGGGAGCAACTACTGCGAAGTTTTGTGAAGCCTTACGTTTCTTTAACCTTTTTGAGGGTTCAGTTTTAATGTCCTTTGGTTTTTCTTGTATAGTCTCATCAGATTCTTTCTTGTCGCCTTTGCGGAAAAGTTTACCCTTTTTGATTTGAGACTCAGTCAGGGTAGCAGATAGTTCGATAGTCTGTCGAACAGTGGTAGGGTTGCTACCAGTAACAATGTCTTGAAAGGGACCACAGAGGCCATCAATGTACTTTCGATTGCCTTGTCCAAAGGTGTAACCATCGCAGGACACAACAAACTTAGCTCTTCATATCGGTCAGTGTAGGCACAATGTTCTCCACTATCTTGTTTAAGATAGTGGAACTCATTCTCAAGTGCCCTTTGTTCATGATGTGGGAAGAATTCTTTCATCATGAGAGCTCTAAGCTCTTCCTACGTCTGAGCTAATGCTACATCAGCACCTCTATCCCTCATAATTCCATTCCACCATGTGAGTGCTCTCTTTTGAAAGACACTCGAAGAAAACTCTACTTTGCGCTCGTTCAAACACTGAACATGGCGGAAAGTGCTCTCAATACTCTCAAACCATTGTAGGGGTCTAGTAGCTCCCTCTGACCCACTAAAGTTGAGTTGTTTGGCCGAATTCAATTGTTTAAAGTTGCACGGAACAGGTGCATGGTTGTTGTTATTGTTATTGTAGGCCTGATTAAGTTGGGTCACAAGGTTTGGGAGTACAACAACCATCTGTTGAGTAATTAGAGCTGCCATTACGGCGTCTTGGGTAGCTTTGCGATGAAGAGGCATTCTGAAAGAGAGAGGAAAATATGAGAGAGAACAAATTGGATTGATAAAGGATAGTCAAAATGAATGTTAAAATATCGACGAAGTATAAGGATTGTGATTATGAGTTCGTTACTTAAAACAAACAAACGACACGGTGACTAATCAAAGTAAATGGGTCTTTATAATGTATCGCGAAGACATGCTTTAGCCTATAAGTGGACACTCACCCCAAGAGTTCCCAGGTAAGACTGACTGGTCCGGATATGCGGATTTGTACGAACCCTCTAGCCTTAGACAAAAAATTCAGAGTACAGGCATCCACCCTTCAGGATTGCACATGTTCACATTATTAAGCCCAAACTTTGACGAGATTTTGAAAACTTTGAAGGCTTATAGCCCAAAAATAGGCCAAAAACAAATCATCTAAGGATAGATGATCTCTCGTGAGGTTTTGGAAAATTTTTTACTTTCAAAAAGATGTATTATGCTTTGTTTTTTGTAATCACCTAAGGATAGGTGATGGTAGTGTATTAAGAATCTAAACGCAAGTAAACTCGCGTTAGGGTTCTAGGAAGGTTATAGACTAGGTCTATTACTAATAACCTAATTCCCTATAACCATGAGCTCTGATACCAATCTGTAACACCCCAAATCGCATATAAAAACACGCGGCGAAAACACTTGGGGAGTCACGTTACAAATTGTTTCACAACACATGGTACTTAAAGTTTTGTTTTATTGAATTATCGAATTATCGAATTACAATGTCTTGGAATAACGGAATTAAAATACAATCAATTTATCTTTCAAGTTTTAAATCACTAAGGCCCGAGTCCATCCTATGTGTAGCATGTGGTGACAATCGTCACATAAATAAACCTGAAACATATGTGAAAATAAAACGTTAGCATAAAAATGCCTGTGAGTAACATAGGTTTTGTGATTTAGATTCATGGCTTTGGATATTTAGAGAAAAGATTAAACAGTTTCAAAATAGCCATGAATCTTTGATAAACCTTTGGTAATTAAAATACTTTGCTTAAAAAGAAATTTGTAGTATATAGAAAATATACTTTGGTTATAGGAAATGTAGTAGAATTCTTAGTATATCAAAATATACTTTTGTTTAAGAATAATGAAGTTTATAGTATATCAAAATATACTTTGGTTTATACATAAAGGGATTTTGTAGTATATCAAATTATACTTTGGTTTGTAAATAAGGAAATCAATAGTATATCAAACTATACTTTGGTTTGTGAACAAGATTATCGGTAGTATATTAAAATATATTTTGGTTTAAAAGGTTAGGTTGTATATCAAAATATACATTGGTTTAGTATATCAAACTATACTCTGGTTTAGCATATCAAACTATGCTTTGGTTTAGTGTATCAAACGATACTTTGATAAACAATATCACATTAGTAGCATAACAAACTATGCTTTGGTAGTATATCAAAATATATACTTTGGTTGTGATTTGGTAGTATATCAAACTATACTTTGGAAAACAATATCACATTGGCAGCATATCAAACTATGCGTTGGAAATGTGTATACTTCATTTGTGATTTGGTAGCATATCAAGCTATACTTTGGTTTTGGAAATCAACAGAAATAAGTTTTTATGGCTTAGTTAGAAAACCTTTGTAATAACACACTGTGGACGTTTGGCATACACATTCAAACCTGAGTATATCAGACTATACTTTGGTGACTGTAGATTTACCACAAAGGCAAAATCTATTTGGTTTAACTTGGTTTCTGACATTCCATACAACAGGAATGGGGTGTCAAATCCTATAGCGCTATCAATCAGCTTGATCATTGTTAATGAATGTATAAAAATAAATTCGCACCAACAATAGTCTTACAAACTTTGAAAATCATTATATCAGCCATGGGTAACAGTTTCAAATCGTTAATGGATATAGTTCTATGTATACGAAATCATATAGCTTTGAAAACGTGAAAATAGTGAATAGGCACACATGAATCACCCCAAAACATTCAGAAAACATAAAAGAGGGGAATATGTACTAACTTGGGATTGCAAAGTACCCTTGAATCAAGTGAAATATCAAAGCTTAAACGTGTCCTAATGAGTCGAATAACATGTAAATAAGTCGGGACATAATCGGGAGATCGGATAGAATGAAATATTACAAACCAATCGAGTGTTGGAACTCATACGATATGGTTTACTAAGCTTAACATTCTGATTTGAAAGGATCCTAGGTGCTTTTGACTTGTTATGACTCGTTAAGGTAGTTTATGCTACTTTAACGTGTTATTTGCGTAAATATGTGTTCGGATGGTTAGATATGTCCTATGATAAGTCTTATATGCCAAAACATGTTTAAAATGTTGTAACATCAGTTTATATGTCACAACTTTGATCACATATGCTTAAAATTGATTTATACGCAAAAAGGGCATTTTGGTCATTATTAAAGAACATAAAGGCGACTTATCATATATTTAACCAAACGAAGTGACCATAAGGTATAACCTCAGTAGGTTATTCCCTATACAACTATGCTCACAAATATGTGTTTGGTCAGATCCTAAGATCAACCAAATGGGTCAGATTCTAAAGTCAAAGCGGTGGTCGAGACCGCTCGACTTACGACCCTAAACAAGCACTATACTAGAAGTGACGAGTTAGACATGTAAAACATGCCTAACTAAGTTTATAAAACTGATTTGGTATCAAAACTTGGTGTTTTAATACCCAAAAATAGTTTCTTCGTAAAATACACATTATGCGCATCTTTGACCGAAACTTTGACTCGTCACTTTGACTAGTAAATGTGAGACGGTGCAATCGCTAGGGATTATAACCTTCGTGATTACTATCATGTTGCAAAGTTTAATTGAACTTTGACTTGACCAAATATGGTTATAACCGAAAGTCAAACAGAAAGTCAAAGTGTTCGACTTTTGCCTCAAAATGCCAAAATAATGAAAGAACTAAGGAGAGCACTTACTTGTGTTGAAGAACATTTTCAGAACTCAGAGTTGGAGGCCTCCAAAAGCTGGAAGCAAGCTCCAAGAGAGTGGGAAAAAGAATTTGTGAATGAGCAAGGAAAATGGATGAAGAATTCTTGCTAGTTATAGCAATTTGGATGCCACAAGATCATCACAAGTGTCTATTTATGTGTTATGATCAAAGGGAAGGTCCTAACACTTGTCAAAAGGTGGCACAAAGCTGGAAAATTCGAAATCTTGGGGACCAAGGCTTTAAACATAAAGCTGCCACATTTATGAAATGTTGGGCACCCCTTACGGGCCATATGGGGTTGTGCCTTGCGGTCCGTAAGACCTGGTCTGGGGGCAGAAGTTTAAAAAATGGCAGAAATGGCCCCTAGACTTGTTTTGTCGCGTTTTTACACTTCTAACACCCGTAACCTGATTTTTAAGCTCTATGAGGATGTTTAAGCAAATGTAACTTGAATTATGCTAAAAAAATATCATGGATGTCGGTTCGTTGGTTGTACGATTGTGTTTTTCGCTTAATTACGACGACACTTTAATTAACGCGAAAACGACCGTAATTGTGTAACGAAATGATATTTTTGCGTTCTCATCACTAAAAGACAAGATTTTATATATTTCAAAAATTATTTAATGTGCGTATGTTTTCCGTATTACGAAATACACGAATCGGCATGCGCGTAGATTTTGCAAAATAGCCCTTTTTTGGGTAAAGTTAACCCAGTAAATTTTATATCAACCAAACCTAATAAAACAAGTGAAGGGCACAACACCCCCCAGTTCTCAAGTATGACATGCCATACTTGAGTAAACAATGCAACAACCAAAAAGACAAGCGTTCACAAATATACCAAACCTAGATGCCTAGACGTCACAAAACTAAGGACACTAATGTATAATCAGCCACAATCGTCATCCATTATCAGCAGCCCACGCGGCAACGCCCACTCCTGCAACACCCGAACCGTATGGGTAGTAAGTAGTCTTGAACTTCATAGTGTGGAGCTTTGATCGCACTGTCGATAAAATCACCTCCACAAGTTGATCCGCACTCCTTCTCTTAGTAGAAAATAGTCTTCTATTCCTCTCTTCCCAAACGAAGTAAGCCGTCGTACTAACAACCAACTTAGCCATAATATGGGTAGCCTTAGTAGACGTCGCGACCCCCCTCCAAAAAATTAAGAATCGAATCCCATTTATTTTGGATTAGCATACCCACACTCGAAAAACTCATACTAGCTTTCTCTTTAACTATGTTCCAAATTGAATTAGCATACCCACACTCAAAAAACAAATGCTCATGAGAATCAGGTTTTGACGTGCACAATGAGCAACACAATAAGATTAAAACTTGCATTACCCAAAGAGTTCCATTCTCTCATCACATCTTGCGTCTTCAGCTTTTTCTGAACAATAAGCCACATAATAAACGAGTGTCGCGGAATCTCCTGAGGAAACCACACCACCTTCGCGCAATTGATTTCACCCTAACCAACCCGAAGATCATCCCAAGCCGTAGCTGCACTAAACTCAGAATGGTTCCCCCTTCTAGATCTACACACCACCTTATCTTGTCGAGATTGATTAAGACTTATATCCTTCAATTGAAGTAAGGTAGGGAACCGAGTAATCCAAGCTATAGGCCGTACCCATTCGCCATTTACATACACATCCGCCAACATTGTATTCATATTGAACCCTACATTGGCTATTAATCTCGGTGTAACAATAGAGCTAATCGGACACACATCATCCCACTTATCAAACCATACCCGCGTATTGGCTCCATTCCCTACATTAATCCAGACATGATCTCGAATCATAGGCCTCATCCCGAGCATTTTCCTCCAGCTCCAAGTAATGTTATTCTTATCCGAAATATCCCAAAATAGCCCTTGAGTTTGAATAAAAATGTTTTTGCCATACTAAACCCTTCAAAACTTATATCTAAGTTATGTAAAGGATGATTAGGGTATGTTTGGCTTATGTCATTGTTCCAGAGTGTACGTCTCGTTAAACTGATTACATTTGCGTAATTGTTTGCGTATAACTTCTAGAAAAGCTTTGAGGTGTCGAAATTGTACACAGACTTAAATGTGTGAATGTCTCATGTAATTATACAACTTTCAGGAATGAAACACAAGGTTTCATAGGATTCGAAATCTTTCGGAATTGCATGATGCTTGTAAAGGCACAAATGTCACATGAGCGACTACGACTGCGAAATTTATTACCATCCTGGCAAGGCGAATGTCGTAGCCGATGCACTTACTCGTAAGGAACGTGTCAAGCTTCATTGTATTCAAATACAATCTGATATGCAGACACGTATCCTTCAAGCACAACGTACATGTGTAAACCAAAGCTTGTTCAAAAATGAGATGCCTCAAAATCTCAAACTTCAACTCCAAACGAAAGATAATGAATTACTCTATTACATGAACCATTTGTGGGTTCCAAGTCAAGGTAAACTCCGCACCTTATTGATGGACAAAGCTCATAAGTCTTGTTATTCAATCCATCCTGGTGCAGACAAAATGTACAAGGATCTTCGTACCCAGTATTGGTGGTCGGGCATGAAACCGGATATTGCCTTGTATGTGTCTAAATGCCTAACTTTTCTTAAAGTCAAGGCTGAACATTAACGCCCATCTGGTTTGCTTGAACAACCAAAAATGTCGATATGGAAGTGGGAGAACATTGCAATGGATCTCATTATTAAACTGCCGCGCACATCTAGAGGTCATGATGTTATTTGGGTAATCATTGATGGTCTAACAAAGTCAGCACAATTTTTGCCAATTCGTGAGGATCTATCTGCTAACGAACTTGCCAAATCTACGTTAATGAGATTGCATCTCATCATGGTGTTCCTTTGAACATCATATCTGACCGAGATGCTCGGTTCTCATCTCACTTTTGGAAGACCATGCAATCTGCCATAGGAACCAAACTCAATCTGAGCATTGCTTATCATCCTCAAACGGATGGACAAACTGAAAGGACAATTTAAACACTGGAGGATATGCTTAGAGCATGTGTGATCGACTTTGGTGGTAGTTGGGATTCGTATCTGCCGTTGATCGAATTCTCCTACAGCAGTAGTTATAACACAAGCATCAACATGGCTTCTTTCAATGCTCTATACAGTCGAAGATGTCGTTCACCTGTCTGTTGGAGTGAGATCGGTGAAGCTCAGCTCATTGGACCTGAACTCATTCACGACACAACAGACAAAGTCAAGAAAATTCATGAGCTGTCAAAAGAGTTATGCGGACAAGCGATGCAAGCCCTTAGAACTTCAGTTGGTGATCACGTCCTACTCAAGGTACCCCATTGGAAAGGTGTGGTCAGATTTGGAAAGAAAGGAAAACTTGTACCACGATATGTTAGACCATTCAAGATCGTTGAGAGAATCGGAAAGGTGGCCTACCGACTTGAGCTACCTCCTGAACTTGGGAACGTTCACCCAACATTCCACGTGTCCAATTTGAAAAAGTGTTTACCCGACACAAATCTCCACATTCCCCTCGACGAAATTCACATTGATGACACTATGCACTTTGTCAAGAAACCCGTGGAAATTTTGGACCGTGAAGTCAAGAAACTCAAGCGTAGACGAATGCCGATAGTTAAACGTGGCCCAGAATTTACTTGGGAATGAGAGGATCAAGTGAAAGCAAAATACCCACATCTGTTTCCACAAGTTTCCTCAAATTAAATTTCGGGACGAAATTTCCTAAAGTATGGGAGACTGTGACATTTGTGGTGATTCGATCATGTAACGATTTTGAACAATTTATCAATCAATGGAATATTGTGTTTTATTTCCGAGATTTGTATAATTATCATGACAATTGCATATATTCAATTCTTGCACGATTTCAAACTCTCAAACCATTTCTGGAAGTGAAATCGCAAACTGTTACACAAACGTAACCAGTTTAACGTGCCGTACAATCTGGAACAAGGATATAAACTAAACATACCCTAAATATCCTTTACATAACTTAGAAATAAGTTTTGAAGGGTTTAGTATGGCAAAAACAAGTTTATTCAAGCTCAGGGACTATTTGCATCATTTGCGAAAGTCTGTCGATTCTCCTATTTTTGAATACGAACCCTATTTAGACATCCAAAAATTTTTGTAATCAATAAAATATTGTATTTTTTGATAGGAATGCAAAAATATCAATTGTTGCTCAATTTCGGTCGTTTTCGCGACCGTACAACCGAACGAACCGACATCCGCAACATTTCAGGGTGTTAAAAGCGACAATACAAGTCCAGGGACCAAAGATGCCAAAAAGAAACCTTGGGCCCTTAGAAGGTGGATGCGGACCATATCCATATATGGATGAGGTTCGTATCGAGTTGCCAATACAGCAGAATGCACTTGGCAGCTTCTTACTTCATGCCTTGGGCTCCAAGAACTCGAACTTGCCACCTTCTAACCTGCATTTGACATTTGTTAAACCCCTCCTAAGATTATGACACCTCCTTGGACATTTATGATGATCTTATGGCATCTTAAACACTATAAATAGCCAAGGAATTTGGCCATTTCAACTTGCTCATTTCATCTTCCTACCTCCCAGTCTCTTAGAGCTTGTTTCCAGCTTATTGGAAGCCTCATACTGAGTTCTAAGACTTCCTAGAGCACAAGTAAGTGTTCTTCCTTAGTTTATTTCAATTCTTTTTGCTATTTTGAGCTAAAAGTCAAACAATTTAACTTTCGGTTCTGACCATTTTTGGTCAAATCAAAGTTCAATTGAACTTTGCAACGTGATCGTAATCAAGAAGGTTATAATCCCTTGCGATTGCACCTTCTGATTACCACGTTTACTAATCGAAGTGACGAGGCAAAGTTTCGGTCAAAAATGCGCAAAATGTGCATTTTACGACGGAACTATTTTCGGGTATCAAAACACTAAGTTTTGATACCAAATTGGTTTTTGCAACTTAGTTGGGCATGTTTTGACATGTCTAACTCGTCACTTCTAGTTTAGTGCTTATTTAGGGTCGTAAGTCGAGCGGTCTTGACCACCGCTTTGACTTTCGAATCCGACCAGTTTGGTCGATCTTAGGATCCGACCAAACACATATTTGTGACCATAGTTGTATAGGAAATAACCCTATGAGGTTATACCTTATGGTTATGTCGTTTGGTTAGTGTTATGATAAGTCGCTTTTATGCTCTTTTATAATGACCAAAACGCCCTTTTTGCGCATAAATCAATTTTAAGCATGTGTGGCCCAAGTTTTGACATATAAACTGATGTTACAACATTATCAAACATGTTTTGGCATATAAGACTAATCATAATACATATTTAACTATCCGAACACATATTTACGCAAGTGACCCGTTAAAGTAGGTAAACTAGATTGTGTAACATGCCTGTGATTAATCATCTTCCGCATGATTTCTACGAGCCATGTTAGCGATTGTAGTTTGAGTTTGTTTAGGTTTCTTCTTTTTTTATTTTTATAGTCGCTGGAGTTCTAGTTATTGACTGTCGGTTGGAGATTCTCAGGGGAGGGGTCTTATTGGTATGCTTACAGGTAGCAACTTAGATTTGACCGTTCCTTTAAGTTTTTTGGCTGATCGTTGGTGGCTATGGTTTTTCTAGATTAGGGTTTCTGTGTGCGTGTATGTGCTTGGAGTTTCTTGGTGTCTAGGTTTTTTGGGTTTGCTGCTAGGGTCTGAATTTGGAGTGGTAGAGAGATTGTAGATTGGTCGTGATTACGGATACAATGAATGATGATGTCAATGACACGCCTGTTCGTGGGAAGGGTTAAAGGTAACGAATATTGTGGGTAACCCGTTGATGCCAAGGAGGGGTATGTTTTCTTCAAATAATGCCTCCGTGATTGATGGTTTGCTCAATATCTCTAAACCTGTAGATCTAGAGTATAAAGGGAGTAACGTGGGGGAGAAGGCAGGGTCCCATGCAAACCCTAATTACATAAAGGATATCCATGAGGTTATGGAGACAATGCCACCGCCTACGTTTGCTAAGGTAGTTCAAGCACAAAAGAAGGGAGCCAAAATTAATTTTAGACACATGGAGTCGGCTGAAAGCATGGATGATGTGGATGTTGTTATTCCTGTTGCATCGGTGAAAGAAGTGCATGATAGGTTTGAGAATACATTATATGGATATTTCTTGGGAAAACGGCTTGCATATCCTGTTGTCGACTATTTTGTGAAGAATAATTGGTCAAAATATGGGTTAACTAGAACGATGATGAACGTAAAGGGGTTCTTTTTCTTTAAATTTGCTATAAAAGGAGGGTATGGAATTATTGATGGAAGAGGGGCCATGGTTGATTAGGAATATCCCAATCATCTTAAAAGTATGGTCCCCATCGACTGAGTTAATGAAGGAGGAAATCACTGTTGTTCCGGTATGGGTTAAGATGCATGAGGTCCCGTTACCAGCATTTACGGAGGATGGTTTGAGTCTGCTTTCTTCTAAATTAGGAGTGCCGAAGATGGTTGATTCTTATACGACAAAGATGTGCTCAGAATCATGGGGTAGGAGCAGCTTTGCTAGGGCGCTTATTGAAGTTCATGCTGGGAACGAATTGAAATGTAATGTGAAGATAGCAGTCCCGTCATTGGATGGCAATGTATATTTAAAAGAAGAGGTGAAAATTGAGTAAGATTGGGAGCCATTAAGATGTTCGAATTGCTGTGTGTTTGGCCATGATAAGTCTTCATGTCCTAAGAAACCGAAATATGTGGATAATGATGATTCAAATAATAAGAAGGATGACTTCCAGGAGATTAAAGGCAAGAATAAAAAAGGGGCAGCCAGGGTTCCAAGTTAAAAACAAGAAACAAAAGATGATGTATAGGCCGGTGATTAAAAGCAAGGTTGGAAGGGACATTGCGTCTTCATCTCAGGTGCCAGTGTCAAACCAGTTTGATGCTCTAAAGGACGATGGTTTACCAAGTCAGAAGGAAGGGCTGGCAGTTAATACTAGGAAACAATCTGAAGTAGACTCTAATGGAGGATTTGATAGAAATGAGGAGGTGTTGGATGGTGAAGTTGAAGTGGATGAATTGCTAGGGGAAATTCCGAACTTCTTAGATAAAAAAACTGGAACTATCAGGATCTGAGGGTGCAAGCACACCTGGTAATGCAGGTTTCCATGGGTAGCTTAGCTGCTTGGAATATCAGGGGATTGAACCATCCCCTAAAACAAAAAGAGGTTTGGCAGGTTATGAAGGATAATCATTTGCAGGTATGTGCTATTATGGAGACTCATGTGGATGCATCTAATGTTTCGAATGTGTGTAAAAAAGTGTGTTGGTCTTGGAGTTGGGCTTCAAATTCAGGGTGCTGTCTTAAAGGTACTCGTATTATGGTGGGTTGGGATGCTGATATGGTGGATGTTATGGTTCTTGCTCAAGCTGATCAGGTTATGCATACTCAGATTGTGTTCAAACTAGATCAAAAACGTTGTTTTGTTCTTTTGTGTATGCTGACAACTACTATAAGAATAGACGTCAACTATGGAATAACTTATGCACTCATCACTCTTATATGCATGATAAGCCTTGGGTCATTATGGGTGATTTTAACTCTTCTTTATTTTCAGAAGACTCTTTAACGAGTGCTTCTACGAGTAGTATAGGGATGAGGGAGTTTAAGGAATATGTGAATTCTATTGAGGTGTTTCATATTAATAGCTCAGGCTTACACTACACTTGGACGAATAAACAGAAAAAACAAGGTGCCGTATTTAAAAAGATTGATAGAATTCTCAGAAATACTCCATTTTTTGATGCTTTCTCCGTGGCAGCTGCGTGCTTTCACCCGTATCGGATCTCGGATCATTCTCCATGTAATCTAGCTTTGCCGAATGTAACTAGGGATAAACCGAAGCTATTTAAATTTGTTAATTTGCTGGCGGATAGAAAGGGTTTTATGGAGGAGGTTATACGGGTTTGGGATTCGGATGTACATGGTTTCGCTATGTTCCAGGTGGTTATGAAACTTAAGGCTCTTAAGTCTCCGGTATGCAAACTACTCCAGCAGCAAGGTAACTTACATGAAAAGGTTAAGGTAGCTAGGAAAAATCTCGATGAGTGTTAGCATGCTATTGATGACAATCCAATGAATCCCGAATTGTTAGATCAGCAAGCTAAATTGATTCAGGGTTACATTGATGTGGTTCGTGATGAAGTTGTTTTCTTACAACAGAAGTCTAAAGTTGATTGGCTTTCGTTGGGTGATTCTAATACGAAGTTCTTTCATAATGTGGTCAAAGCGAAAAATCATCAGAGTAGAATTTTTGCTATTCAGGATGCTAATGGTAAGCTGTTTGAGGGTGAGATGGTGCCGCAAGTGTTGGTGGATCATTATACACGTTTTTTGGAAGTACAGGTAGTATTAATATTGTGCCTACCCCTGATCTTTTCCGAAATGTGTTGCCAATTGAGAAAGCTAATGATATGGTTCGGAAGGTTACAGATGAAGAAATAAAAAGAGCTATGTTCTCTATAGCTGGGAATAAAGCTCCCGGCCCTGACGGGTACACTTCGGTCTTCTTTATTACAACTTGGAATATGTAGGGAGCGATGTTTGTCGGGCGATTTTTTCAACAATTGTAAGTTACTTCAGCAACTGAACCACACTATTATATCGTTGATCCCTAAAGTAAGTACCCCTTTGTTAATCACGTATTACCGCCCTATTTCTTGTTGCAATACGTTGTATAAGTGTATTAGCAAGATTATTTTTAATCGTATCAAGGATAGTTTAGGTGATATCGTGAGCATCAATCAGTCTGCATTTGTTCCTGGTAGAAGAATTTCTGATAATATTCTCTTGACGCAAGAGCTAATGCATAACTATCATAGAAATTTTGGCCCTCCGAGATGAGCATTTAAAGTTGATATTCAGAAGGCGTATGATACGGTGGAATGGAGTTTCTTAGAGAAGAGTTTGTTGGGGTTTGGGTTTCATGAGACAATGGTTAAATGGATTATGGCGTGCGTCGGGTCTACTTCATTCTCTTTGGCTATTAAAGGGAATCTATATGGGTATTTTAGAGGGAAACGAGGGTTGAGACAGGGTGATCCTATGTCTCCTTATTTATTTATGATTATCATGGAGGTCCTTACTCTGATTTTGCATAAACGGGTTTCGATATCTAATGAGTTCAGGTTCCATAGTAAATATGAAAAGCAAAAGATTATTAAACTGTGCTTTGCGGATGATCTGTTTCTTTTTGCTAGGGGGGATCATGGGTTAGCTAAAATTATTATGGAAGCATGAAATGTGTTTAAGAATATGTCTGGCCTCGTTCCTAGTATGGCTAAAAGTACAGTGTTCTTTGGTAACGTTGTGGATACGGTAAAACAACGTATTCTTGGTATTATGCCATTTGAGGAGGGGTTCTGCCGATTCGGTATCTTGGAGTGCCCCTAATCTCGTCTAGGCTTCAGTATAAGGATTGCAAACAGCTGGTTGAAAGAATGGAGGCCAGAATCACAGATTGGAAGAATAAGTGTTTATCGTTTGCGGGGAGATTGCAGTTGATCCGGTCGGTACTTTCTTCGTTACACATTTATTGGGCTTTAGTTTTTATTTTACCGAAATGAGTTATTAAAGAGTTGGAAGATAAGATGAAGTGTTTTTTATGGGCGCAAGGGGATAATATCAAAAGGAAAGCTAAGGTGAAGTGGAAATCAGTTTGTGTTTTGTGTGCCTAAAGAGGAAGGTGGATTGGGTATTCGTAGAGTGGATGATATGAACAATGCTTTGATGACCGTTCACATATGGAGTGTGCTAACTCATAGAGAATCTTTATGGATAAAATGGATTCACTCGTACCGCATTCGAAATCGATCGTTTTGGGATTTACCGGTTAAGGGCAATGTTACATGGAGCTGGAGGAAAATGCTTAACTTACGCCCGATTATAAGAAACCATATATGGACCGAGGTGGGAGATGGGTCGAATACGTTTGTATGGTTTGATAAATGGGATGAGATATGCCCAATTCAGACTATTCTTACACCAAGATTAATTTCTAACGCGGGCTTTAATATGGATGCTAAGGTGGCGGATGTGTATGTGAATGGTGAATGGAGGTGGCGTAGTTTATGGGTCAATCAATTCCCTGCTTTAGTTAATCTTTGTCATTTAGTGCTTGATGTTTCTCGTATGGACAAGCTGGTTTGGAAAACACGTTTGGGTACTAAAGTGGATTTTGGCACTTCGTCGGTTTGGGATGATATACGCCTAGCTCAAAGTGAGGTGCAATGGGCTAATGTGGTGTAGTTCCCTCAGGCCATTCCAAGACACTCTTTCATTAGATGGCTCATTATGACTAAAAAGCTGAAGACGGAAGACATTATGAGCAAATGGAACTCATCGGGTAATGCCAATTTTAATCTTATGTGTTGTTCGTTGTGTACGTCAGGGCCAGATTCTCACGAGCATTTTTTTTTTTTGAGTGTGGTTATGCGTCATTAGGCGTGAAAGATAAAGCTGGTATGAGGGTTATTAAACACCAGTGGATTGCGATTCTAGACCACTTATTGGGAATTGCGAATTCAAAGAAGACTATCTATGTCATTGCAAAACTTGTAGTTAGCGCGACGGCATACTTTGTATGGGATGAAAGAAATCGAAGATTGTTTACTACCAAACGAAGAGACAAGTCGCAGCTGGTGGAGGTTATTTTATCTATTGTTCGAATGAAGCTTCATACGTTAAAGTTCAAGAATGTTATGCAGGTGGATAGAGTATTGCAGGATTGGGTGTTACCTCGTGGGTTAGTAGTTGCGGATGATGAATGTGGCTAGTTTTTTTCTTTGATTTTGATAGTGGGTCGTTTTGTCTTGTTGATTTGTGTGTTTGTAGGCGTTGTTTATTTACGCTTGTTTACTCTCAGGTGGTCTGTCACTCGTGAGAACTGAGGGGTGTTGTCTTGCTTCTCACTTGCTTGTTTTTGCGTTGATATAATATTCACCGGGGTAACCCTTTACCCAAAAAAAAAGTAGCGTAAACGACCTTAACGAGTCATAACGGGTCAAAATCACTTTGGATTCATTTCAAATCAGAATGTTGAGTTTATTAAACCATTTCATATGAGTTCCAACACTCATTTGCTTTACAAGACCTCATTCCATCCGATCCTCCGATTAAAGTCCCGACACACTAACATAGTTATCCGATATTAGGACACGCTTGAATCCTTGAACTCTTGAGCTTTGTTTGATCATTGAAACAAGGACACTCTTGCAATCTCAAGTGAGTACATAGTTCCCCTCTTTTATGTTTTGCAAATATTTTGGGGTGATTCATATGTGCTAAACCGTTTTCAAGTTTTCAAAACAAAGTCTATGGTTTATATAAAACACGACGATTTCAATAATGTGAACGAACTTGTTGGTGTGTTATATCCATAACACGAATGACATTCATTAACTTGGCCAAGCCGACCAGTAGTAAGTTATGATGGTACCATAGGACTGGCAATCCCGTACTAGGCTATTCACTAGAATTTGGTGGGTAGTTTGGGGAACGACAAAAACTGTATTTTTAACAAACCCTTTGGTGGTTTGTTAGTCGATTTAAAGAGACACTTTGGTGGTCTAGACGAGTCAACACAGGTTTGAATGTATTCACCAAAACAACCAAAAGTTTTCACAATTAAAACACGGATGATTTATTTATGACACGGACAATTGGTTTATAACACGGACGATTGGTTTAACACGGACAATTGGTTTATAACACGGATGATTGGTTTATAACACGGACGAATGGTTTATAACACGGACGATTGGACGATTAGATAACAAGGCGTGCGTAATATGATAAAAGCATGGTGGATACACCGTTGGTACTTCCTATATATAAGTGCTTTTATCGTATTACATATTGTTGTGTTATCTGAATCACTTGAACAAATGGTTTTGAATGATGACACGCAATGATTTTCACTTAAAGATATAAACCATACAAAGTTTTCTTTTAAATCGAATTAATACTCAGCTTTACAAAAGAAATGTTTTGATCAAGATTCATGGCTACAAAGTTTTCACAAATATTAACCAACTTGTTTTAGTTGGTTAATTATATTGAATATCCAACACTTTTTGATACAAGGTTTTCACTTAATGACTCTAGTAGTCTTATGAGGTATTGCAATATTTATTCAAAGCCATGAATTTGACACACTCACAAAACCTATGTGCTCGTCGGCTTTTATGCTGACTTTCTTTTCACATATGTTTCAGGAGCTAACGTATGATGTACCTAAGCTTGCTTCACGTAGGATTTAGACGCGGGCCTTAGTGACATAAAACCAAGAAAGAAAATTTAAATATGTTTTGTTTCTATTATCCTCAAGACAATGTAAACACGTTAATAATTCCATAATACCAAACTTCAAGTACCATGTGTTGTTGAAACAATCTGTTACGTGACTCACCGCCGTTTCCGTCGCGGTTTGTTGTTTTTACGCGGTCGGGGTGTTACAACTTTGAATTCCGATATGTGTGGTTTCTATAATAAAAAACGTTTATTATTACGGATTTTTACAAAAAACGGGCAGAGTTTCCTCTGTTTTTAGACGATCCCGACAATACAAGTTGTCGATATATTATCAAAACACAACTATCTAAGCAACCACAATATATATAATTTTCCGTCGTATGTTTAAAACATATACTTCGTCGAATACAAGTCTAAAAAATATATTTCGTCGTATGTTTAAAATATATATATATGTTATGTCTCGATTTCGGTTTGGTATTTAATATATATGTTTACTCGAGTTATATACGCGTGTAATGTACATGTCCGAGCAGTTAGTAATTTGCTCGTATGATATTTTTTGTTTTCATTAGTCGGGTCGGTTTTTGAGCTCGGTTCCGCATTAAAATCGATGTTAATATAATCTATAAAATATATATTTAAACGTGGCATATCAAGTTTTACCACTTCTCGTATCGACTAGTTGACCCGAACCCAAGGCTGGCCCGTTCCTTGAGTTTGACCAGAACCGAAATCTGAGTCGTTGACCATCTTTGACCACAGTTGACCGAACCTGAAAGAGACCCAAACCACTTGCTCCTTGTAACCCGCAACTGACCCTAGAGGGTTGTTAGACCAGTTTAACCCGGTGTTAACCGTCTTTGACCTGCTTTTAACAAAACACGAACCCGTTGAACCAAACCAAGGCAAACCCAAACTAACCAAAATCTGACTGAGACTGAAACGTCGTGGCTCTGGTGGTTACCACCACCACCGTCCTTTATCTTCTGAAAATAGTGTCACCCACCGACACCTTATTCTCCAGCCGCGCTACACAACCACCACCGTGACCACGTGATGCGGCTGCCGTTTGTCCAGTGAGAGGGAGAGAAGAGCGAGACTACGGAGAGAGATAGATGATCGGGTTTCTTTTTTTCGTTTATTTGGGTGTGGCGGCGCCGAAACCCTAATCCGGTGGTTGGAAGTTGGAGAGAGAAGGGGGTCTTGAATGGGGCTTCATGTCTCAGACACATCGAACGCTAAGCCACTACCGTCACCATGTACGGCGGCGCCACCGCCGGAAATCACCATGCCGCCTCCGTCGCGAAGGCGGTGGCTGGTCGTCGGCTAAAGGGAGAGCAGGGAAAGGGATGGGGGCTAGGGTTTTGTGAATGGAAGGGAAATGAGAGTTTAGATTGTTTATATACCTAGGGTTTTGTGAGTGGGTTGGGCCCCAAAGCCCATTAATGCGTTTCTATTTCTTTGTGCTGCCCTGAGGCATTTCCAAGGCCCGTTTTTGAACATGAACTCCATGTAATGTCGTGAAATATTATTTTAAAGTTGAAAACACTCAAAATTTCGTAGGAAGTTGATATTCATCGTGTACGTTCGTCGGTTGTGTTAAAATCACGTAAAATGATTCGGTGGTTGTTTTTTGTCCGTTTTTATCTGTTTTCGACTGCAAATATTAAAATTCGAATACGAAGCTAAATTCATCATAACTTTTCAGTTTTTAAGATAATAAACAAGTCTAATGCTCCCGTTTCATTGTCGGTGTGTTCCTACAGTCGCGTTTTTCGTTCACGTATGCGTTTTGTGACATTCGAAAGCATGATAATTTAGCATAACCAATTCATGTGTTTAATATACGTAAAAAAAACTTGTGTTTTCGGTGTTGTCAGTATTCCGTTCGGTGTCAGTTCGTTTCCATTTAAAATGCGCGCAAAATTACCAAAATCACCAATCGCGTAGCGTACAATTCAAATAGACGTTCCTACGCATTCCAAGGCCCTAATTAAGTGTCTTATAACACTACTTATAATTTTCTTAATGTTTATTATGCGCATAATTAAAACCCGTAAGTTGCCGGTTATCACATCCTTGTTAAAGAAATTTTGTCCTCGAAATTTAGACCATGTTATCTCCTTAAAGTTATGTCATGCGTAGGTAGGTATGAATAATACTGAAGTGAATGACCACGTAATTGAATCAAGACTTTTTCGAGTTATGTGAATACAAGGACATGCTACAACAATAAGAACCCAACGGTTCAACTAAATTTGTTTCAGAAATCGATGCCAAGTGAACGAGGCGTAGCGATACAATCACTAATATAACTAAGTTTACAGGAGTCCAACAAAAGAATCTGGACCCATAGATGTCCAACTGAACGTTCACAATCTGCAAATGAATTTTAGAAACAATAGAATTTACTACCAATGGGAACTTGCGTTGTTTGTTGAATAAGTGAAACTTAAAATCAACGAGCTCAATGAAATGAAATCATGAAAATGATTTGTCAACTTTTCGTACCATAACATGAATAAAAATTAGTGTGTTGACATTATTGAATTTAAGGATACACGAAAATACAATAGAATTTAGTGTATCATCGTCTTAATACATAATTGCATTAAGACTATTTCAATGATGAGTCAAACGAAAGCACACATAGTTCTGCAAGAAACGCATGATCATGATTAGCCCAAGCTACAAGTTTATACCGATGCCACAAGGTGTTGTAGTGATCAGAGTGATTCAATAATAGCGGTGACCAAACAAGTTCATCGTGTTTGAAATTAGATGCAAGGCTCAGCGACGTAAATCTTAGTATTTGTTCCAAATAAATCTCATAGCTAATTGATTGCAATCTGGTTTAGGGTTTTTATTAACTAGGGTTTCTGCCGGCTAGGGTTTTCGTCCACTTTCTTCCGTTTGTTCTTGGGTTTTTAACGTTGCATGTATCTGTTTGGTTAAGGTATGTGTTCCTCGATCCCTAACGTGCATGATCTATAGGGGAAACCACCAAACCCTAAAAGGGGTATTGGTAATATAGTGGTGAACATTGATGGTAATACTCTGATGCCACGTCGTGGAATACTTAAGAACACGCATTCTGAGCCTAGATTGTTTAATGTTATTGATGAGCTAACTAAGGTCACTGTTCCTGTGTCGTTTGAGAATGATGATATGGAGGTACATTCAAACTTTATGGAATCTGTGAGTGGTGATGACACACAACCGAAGTCCAATGATAACTGTGCATCATATGCGGATAAGGTTCATGTTAACAACATGATTAAAAGGGAGGTTAAATTCATGTACATGGATGCTACTGAAACTATTGAAGAGGCTGAAGTAGTGATTCGGAGAGAGGTTGTTTGTAAATTTCAAGAAAAATTTGAGAATGTTTTATATGGGTATTTCTTGGGCAGCAGGTTATCATTTCCTGTGGTGGAATATTATGCCAAAAATGTGTGGCTAAAGTTTGGTTTTTCTAAACTAATGATGAACTCGAATGGTTTCTTCTTTTTCAAGTTTGATTCTAAGGAGGGCATGAATAAAGTTCTTGAAGGGGGACCATGGCTTATTAGGAACATTCCGTTGTTTCTTAATGTTTGGTCGCCATGTCTCTCTGAAGAAGGATGGTATCAAAACTGTTCCTCTATGTGTTAAACTATATAATGTTCCAATTTTTGTGTATTCTGATGATGGGCTGAGTCTAATTGCATCTAAGATAGGAACTCCAAAAAGATTAGACAGCTATACAGCTGATATATGCGTGGAGAACTGGGGAAGGAGTAGTTTTGCTAGAGCTTTGATTGAGATTAACGCTGATAATGAGATTAAAGATCATATTGTAGTTGCTATTCCAAAAATGGATGAGGAGGGTTACATTACCGAAAGAATTAGAGTGGAATATGAATGGAAACCCCAACGGTGTGCTACGTGCTGCTTATTTGGGCATGATGATTCTCAGTGTAGTAAGTCACTTAATGTAAAACCTAAACAAGTTATTATTGATCATGATGGTTTTGTGAAGGACAAGAGGAAAATTGCTAAGCATATTTTTCCTCAAAGAAACAAAAGGCTAAGTTTGTGTACAAGCCTAAGATAATTAAATCTGGTGCTAGCACATCAGGTATGAAGGAGGATGCAGCAAGGAGGTGATAAGTAATGTCAAGCTGAAGAATTCTTTTGATGTCCTAACTAATGATGAGCTTGAGGAAGGGGAAGTTCGTAGGGACCCAATGACTAATAAGAGTAAGACTTCCTTTCATGAAAGTGAAGAGCTTATTGAAGTTAACCAAACTGAAACAACAAACTTTATGATAGATGGAATGTATGGAGATAAATCTGAGGGGGCAAGCACTCCTGGTTATGAAGTGTTAAATGGGCAGCATAGCCTCTTGGATTATAAGGGGCTTGAACCGTCCCCTAAAACAAAGTGAGGTTCGGCTTCTCGTTTCTGATAATCAGTTGAGCGTGTGCGCTATTTTAGAATTTCATATGGAGATTTCCAAGTTAGTTAAGGTTTGTAAAGGTGTGTTCCGGAGTTGGGATTGGACATCAAATGGGGCTTATTGTAGTAAGGGTACTGGGATCATTCTGGGATGGAATGCTAATGTTATTGATCTTATGGTACTGTCACAATCTGATCAAGTCATACACACTCAAATTCAGTCAAAGCTTGATAAGAGAGCTATATTTTGTTCATTCGTATGTGCTAAGAACAAGTACCAGGAACAAGGGATCTTTAGGATGATTTATGTAGATATAAAAGTGTTGTGCATGACAATCCATGGGTAGTTTTGGGAGATTTCAATTCAGCTTTGCATATGGAGGATTGTCTTTATGGTACTTCTAATCACACTATTGGTATGAGAGAGTTCCATGAATGCACTCAATATAATGAACTGATTGATATTAACGGTCATAGAATGCATTATACTTGGAACCAAAAACCAAAGCAGGGTGTGGGTTTGCTGAAGAAGTTGATCGAGTGATGGATAATGTGAAATTTGTGGAGAAGTTTCCTGATGCATATGCTATTTTTCAACCATACATGGTGTCTGATCATACCCCTTGTATCCTCAAATTGCCTAGTACAAATAGTAATCGTCCAAAGCCTTTTAATTTCCCCAAATTTATCACTTCTAAAGAAGGTTTTAGGCTTAGTGTTGCTAAGGAATGGGCTACATTGGTGGCAGGTGTCTCTATGTTTTGGGTAGCAAAAAAAACTTAAAAATTTGAAACCAGCTGTGATATCTGTGACGATCCGAGCATGTAACAATATCAAACATGTTATAAATGAAGGGAATTTTATGTTTTATTTATGAGTTTTGTATTTTTATCATGACAATTGCACATATTCAATTCTTGCACGATTCCGAGTTTTCTAACGACTTCTGGAAGTGAAATCGCAAATTGTTACGTAAACGTAACCAGTTTAATGCGACATACACTCCAGAACAATGACACAAGATTAACATACTTTAAATATCCTTTTCATAACTTAGAAATAAGTTTTGAAGGGTTTGGTATGTCAAAAACAAGTCTATTCAATCACAGGGACTATTTACGACAAACTACTGCCGATTCTCGTAGCAACACATATTCCGGAACAAGGTCATAAGCCTAATATACCATAAATACCCTTTACATAACTTAGAAATAAGTTTTGAGGGCTTCGGTATGGCAAATTCACACTTTTGCAACTTCAGGGGCTATTTTGCAAATTCTGCGAAACTATGCCTTTACGCGTAAATCACCATCCGGAACATGTATGGACATCCAAAAAACTTTTTAATCATTAAAAATATCTTATTTTAGTAATTGGAATGCAAAAATATCATTCGTCATGCTTTTACGGTCGTGCACGCGTTCGTTACGCTTTTCGTCGTAATTAACCGAAAACCGCAACCGTATGACCAAACAAACCGACACCCGGAACATTTTTGAGCACATTTCAAGTTCCCTATACTTTAACGTCCTTATGGAGCTTATAAATGTGGTTAACGGGTGTTAGAAGTGCCCGAAACGCGACGAAACGAGTGCAAGGACCATTTCTGCCAATTCTGAAAGTTGTGGTCAGCTAGGGGCCTTACGGACCGTAAGACCTAAGGCCATATGGTCCGTAAGCCTTGCCCAGCTCACCAGAAACTTGGCAGCAGCTTGTTTATTCACTCAATGACTCACCAATCGAACTTGCCACCCTTGTTTCTGCATTTGACACATATAGGACACTAATCTAACTTGTGGGTGAGTCATGGGACACTTGTTAAGCACCTACAACATCAAGAAATCTATATATACCCATGTGCTCTTCATTTTTTGAACTTTTGCAAACACTCAAATACCTCAAATCTGATTCAATCCGAATTTGCAACCATATTGGGGCTTCCTCTGTGGTTCTTCATCAATCCTTTGGTATTGTAAGTGTATCAATCATGTTTTGATTCAATTCTTGTAGATAATTTGATTAAAATTCACAAAGTTTGAGTTTTGTTTGACTTCCAGAATTGATCATGTATTGATCAACATAAAGTCCAATTAAAACTTGCAATATGATGGTAATCAAGGTGATTATGATCTCTATTGATCATACCTACTGATTTCTATCATTTCTAGTCATTTTGACAAGTCGAAGTTTGGTCAAAAATGCGATAAATGCGCATTTTATGATGGATCTAAATTCGGGTGTCAAAACAGTTTGTTTTGATGCCAAAACTCATTTATAAACTTATTTAGACATGTCAAAACATGTCTAAATCATCACTCTTATTTTTATGCTCGTTTAGAGTCAAAAGTTGAACTGTATGACCACCGTTTTGACTTTCGAATCTGACCTGTTTGGTGGATCTTCGGACCCGACCAAATACATATTCGTGACCATAATTATAAAGGGAGTAACCCTCTGAGGTTATACCTTATGGTCATGTATTTTGGTTAGTGTTATGATAACTAGTGGTTATGATCTTCAATAATGACCAAAATGCCCTTTTCGCAAACAAATCAACTATAAACATATGTGACATAAATTTTGGCATGCATATTGATCAGTAACATTTTCAAACATATTTAGGCATTAAAGACTCATCATAACACATATCTAACCATCCGAATGCGTAGTTACGCAAATGACGCGTTAAAGTGGCTTAAACTACCTAAACGGGTCATAACGGGTCAAAAGCACTTAAAAATCGTTCCAACTCAGAATGTTAACTTATTAACCATGTCGTATGAGTCCCAATACTCATTTGGTTTATAAGGTACCATTCCATCCAAATCTTCCGATTTCAAGTTTCGATATTTACACAATTATCCGATTTTAGGACACGCTTGATTTCTCGGACATTTGAGCTTGTTTGATCTTTGATTCAAGGTTACAATAGCAATCACAAGTGAGTACATAGTCCCCTCTTTTACGTTTTACAAATTGTTTTGGGGTGATTCATATGTGCTAAAGGTTTTCGAGTTTTCAAATACAAATTACTATGGTTTATATAAACAAGACGATTTCGATAATGTGAACGAACTTGTTGGTGCGTTATATTCATAACAAGAATGACATTCATTAACAATGGCCAAGCCAACCAGTAGTATGTTATGGTACTATAGGATCTGACAAATCCCGTTATCGGGCTATTCACTGGAATTTGGTGGATAGTTTGGGGTAACGACAGAATCTGTTATTTTAACAAACCCTTTGGTGGTTTGTTAGTCGATTTAAAGATACCCTTTGGTGGTATAGACGAGTCACACAGGTTTGAATGTATTCACGAAATGACCAAAAGTTTTCACAATTAAAACAAGGACGATTGACGAATGGTTTTATGACACAGACGAATAACGATTGGTATATAACAAAAACGAATGACGATTTATTTATAACACGAACGATTGATAACACGGATGAAATGGACGATTGGTTTATGGTAAGTGATTAGATAACGAGACGGTTTAATATAATAAAAGCATGGTGGATACGCCACTGGTACTTCCTATATATAAGTGCTTTTATCATATTCTATCCGTGGCGTTATTTAGATCACTTGGACGAATATTTTCAAATGATGTCACGAAACGATGTTTACAAAATGATATAAACCATACGAATTTTCTTCAAGGACGATTTACTACTTGGTTTACGAAAACAAATGTTTTAGTCAAGATTCAAGGCAACGAGATTTCATAAACTTTAACCAACGTGTTTTAGTTGGTTAATTATATTGCAAGAACATACACTTTTTGATACAACGTTTTCACTACTCGACTCTCGTAGTCGAGTAAGGTGATGCAATATGTTACATGCCATAAATCTGATATACTCTCAAAACCTATGTACTCGCCGGCATTCTTTTATGCTGACTCGTTTTTCACATATGTTTCAGGGAACAATGCTAGATGATATTGACGCGTGCTCATGTAGGATCGGATGTGGACTTTAGTGCCTATAAAATATGAAAGACAATAACTATGCTTGTTCGTTGTTTGTTTAAGTTTGGTTGAAAGTTCTAAAACAATATGACAATATAATCTATGTTTAATATCCAATAAAACGAAACTTCAAATGCCATGTGTTGTTGAAACAATCTGTTAACGTGACTCCCCAAGTGTTTCCGCCGCGTGTTGTTTTACGCGATTTGGGGTGTTACAGGTTGGTATCAGAGCACTAGTTATAGGGAATTAGGTTATTAGTAATGCTTTGACCTAGACTATAACCTTCCTAGGACCCTAACGCGGGTCTACTTGCGTTTAGATTTAAAACACAAGACAATCACCTATCCTTAGGTGATTACCAAAAACAAATCCACAAATTACAAATCCGTTTTAAAAATCAATCATCTATCCTTAGATGATTTGTTTTTGGCGTAAGCCTTCAAATATTTTCAAAATCTCGTTAAAGTTTGGGTTTTAATAATGTGAACACATGCAATCTGGAAGGGTGGGTGCCTGTACCCTGAGTTTTCTGTCTAAGGCTAGAGTGTTCGTACAAACCCACTAAATCGAACCAGTCACTCTTACCTGGGAACTCTTGGGGTGAGTATCCACTTATAGGCTGTCTTCGCGACACATTATGAGATCCCCTTACTTTGATTAGTCAACGTACGTCCGTATGTTTTGAGAAACGAACAAATGACCACAATCCTTATGTTTTGTCGATATTTTCAATACCTCTCTCTTTGTTTATCCGAATGTCAATCTCACACATTTCTCATGTTTTCTTTATTCTTTTAGAATGCCTCCTAGACGCGATCAAACTCAAGACGCTGCAATAGCAGCCTTAGTCGCTCAACAAATTGCTGTCGTACTCCCGAACCTAGTAACTTAGATAAATCAAGCAAACAACGCTAACAATAACAACGCTCAATGCAACTATAAGACTTACAGTTCGGCTAAAGCGCTTAAATTCTCTGGGTCTGAAGGAGCTACGGGACTCCTACAATGGTTCGAGAGTCTGGAAAGCACATTTCGACATGTTCAATGCCCAAATGAGCGAAAGGTTAAGTTTGCATCTAGTGATTTTGAGAAAAGAGCATTAACATGGTGGAATGGTGTGGTGAGAGACCGGGGTGCCGATGTGGCTATGGCTCAAACCTGGGAAGAGCTTCGAACTTTAATGATGAGGGAGTTCTGTCCTTGTCATGAACTTAGGGCTCTGGAAAGGGAATTTGATGATGTTAAACAAGATAGTGGCGAGAATCGTGCTTACACAGATCGATATGAAGAATTGAGCTTACTATGCCCCTCAATGGTTACCCCACTGGATAAAGCTGTTGAGAAGTATATCGATGGTTTGCCTGACCCTGTGCAAGATATTATTACCGGTAGCAACCCTTCCACTGTTCGTCAGGCCATCGAGTTGGCTGTAACCCTGACTGAATCTCAGGTTAGAAGGGGTAAACTGTTTCGCAAGGGCGACAAGAAACAGGCAGCCAAGCCCACACAAGACAAAGAAAAAAACAAGAAGAAGAAATCCGAGTCGTCGAAGAAGTCAAGGAAGCGTAAGGCTTCCTAAAACTTTGCAGTTGTTACTCAGCCGAATCAGGCCCGTAGAACCATTCAGCACAGCCTCCTGCAAGGAAACCATATGTTGGTACTGCACCGTTGTGTAACCGGTGCAATGGTCATCATCAAGCTCATCTATCTTGTCGACAATGTACATCTTGTGGGAAACTTGGCCACACGACAAATATGTCGAACTACTCCGAATCAAGCTGCACAGAACCCAGTACATCCTCAAGGAAATGCCGCTAGACCTCCATTCCTGCCTGGTGCATGTTATAATTGTGGTGAAATGGGTCATTATAGGAACAACTGTCCGAGGATAGCCAACGCAAATGCCAATCCTGCTCGTGGATGGGCATTTGACCTGAACGCTAACGAGGCTCATGCTAACAATGAAGTTGTTAACGGTACGTTCCTTGTCAACAATCATCATGCTTCCATTCTTTTCGATTCGGGTGCCGATAGGAGCTTTGTGTCATTAACTTTTGAGCCTTTGCTCTCGATGCCTAGAACGAAACTAGGGAGACCCTTGTCTGTCGAAATAGCCAATGGTGAACCTCTTGTTCTTGATTCTTTTATTCGTGATTGCAAGTTAAATCTCAACAACCATTTGTTTTCTATCGACCTCACACCAATGCAACTCGGAAGCTTCGATATCATTATTGGAATGGATTGGTTAACCAAGCATCATGCCGAAGTTATTTGTTTTGACAAGATTGTTCGTATACCGCTTTCGTCTAGCGAAACCTTGGAAAATCATGGAGAGAAACCCGCTAGTAACCTAAAACTCATGACATGTACCCAAGCCCAAAAGTACTTACGAAAGAATTATGTGGCGTTCTTGGCACATACCGTGGAGGAGAAAGTAAAGAACAAGAGTATTAAAGACATTCATGTTATCCGAGACTATCTTCAGGTTTTTCCCAAAGATCTACATGGTTTACCACCAGCACGACAAGTTGAGTTCCGTATCGATCTTGTACCTAGTGCAAACCCAATAGCCAAATCTCCTTACCGTCTTGCACCTTCTGAGATGCAGGAGTTATCGAAGCAACTACATGAATTATCTGACAAAGGTTTCATTCGTCTGAGTTATTCTCCTTGGTGTGCTCCTGTCTTATTTGTGAAAAAGAAGGATGGATCCTTCCGAATGTGTATCGATTATCATGAGCTCGACAAACTCATGATCAAAAATCGATAACCCGTACCTCGTATTGATGATCTCTTTGACCAACTGCAAGGTGCTTCATGTTTCTCCAAGATCGATCTGTGTTCTGGTTATCATCAGCTTCGTGTTCACGAGGAGAATATTCCTAAGACTGCTTTCCGCACACGATACGGTCACTACGAGTTCACAGTTATGCATTTCGATTTGACCAATGCTCCAGCTGTATTCATGGACACCTTATTTGGACAAGTTCATCATTGTTTTCATCGAAATCATCCTTATTTATTAAAAGTCTTGAGCCGAGCACGAACAACATCTCTGATTAACAATGGAACTTCTGAAGAAAGAACAACTTTATGCCAAATTCTCCAAGTGTGAATTTTGGCTGAAAGAAGTTCAGTTTTTGGGACACATTGTTGATGAGCAAGGTATTCACGTGGATCCTTCCAAAATCACTATGATTAAGGATTGGAAAACACCCACTACTCCCACAGAAGTTCGCTCATTTCTTGGTCTTGCTGGTTACTATCGACGATTTATTGCGAACTTCTTAAAGATCGCGGTTCCTCTCACTGCTTTGACTCAAAAGAATAAGCCTTTTGAGTGGGGACCTAAACAAGAGGAAGCTTTTCAAACTTTGAAACTAAAACTCTGTGATGCTCCTATTTTGTCTTTACCCGATGGCAATGATGATTTCGTGGTTTATTGTGACGCATCGAAGTTAGGCCTTGGTTGTGTTCTAATGCAACGGGATAAAGTCATCGCATATGCGTCAAGATAATTGAAAGTCCACGAGAAGAATTATACAACTCATGATCTTGAGTTAGGAGCCGTTGTCTTTGCTCTCAAAATTTGGAGGCACTATCTTTATGGAACAAAGTGTGTGGTTTTCACGGACCACAAAAGTCTCCAACACATATTCAATCAGAAGGAGCTGAACATGAGGCAACGACGTTGGGTCGAACCCCTAAATGATTCGACTACAAAATTTGCTACCATCCCGGTAAGGCGAATGTTGTGGTTGACGCACTTAGTCGTAAAGAATGTGTCAAGCTTCATTGTGTTCGATTTCGATCCAATATCCAAACACATATTCTTGAAGCCAAATGCACTTGTGTAACCCAAGGTTTGTTGAAAGACGAACTACCTCACCAACTCGAACTTCAACTCGAAACAAAAGGCGATGGATTACTCTATTACATGAACCGTTTGTGGTTCCGAATCAACATAATCTCCATACTATATTGATGGACGAAGCTCATAAGTCTCGTTATTCGATTCATCGTGGTGCTACAAAAATGTACAAGGATCTCCGTACCCAGTATTGGTGGCCGGGTATGAAGAATGACATTGCCTTGTATGTATCTAAATGCCTTACTTGTCTCAAAGTTAAGGCCGAGCATCAATGTCCGTCTGGTTTGTTGGAACAACCAAAAATACCGGTATGGAAGTGGGAGAACATTGCGATGGATCTCATCACTAAACTACCGTGCACATCTAGAGGTCATGATGCTATTTGGGTAGTCATCGATCGTATAACGAAGTCAGCACACTTTATAGCAATTCGTGAGGATTACTCTGCTGACAAGCTCGCCAAGATCTATGTTGATGAGATTGTGTCTCGTCCTGGTGTTCCTTTGAATATCATATCTGACAGAGATGCTCGATTCTCATCTCATTTCTGGAAAACTATGCAATCTGCAATGGGGACCAAACTCAATCTAAGCACTGCTTATCATCCTCAAACGGATGGACAATCTGAGAGGAGGATTCAAACTCTGGAGGACATGCTTAGAGCTTGCGTCATCGATTTTGGGGGTAGTTGGGATTCGCATCTCCTGTTGGTCGAATTCTCTTAGTTATCACGCCAGCATCAACATGGCGCCTTTCAAAGCTTTATACGGTCGAAAATGTCGTTCACCTGTCTGTTGGAATGAGATCGGTGAGACACAGCTCACTGGACCTGAACTCATCCACGACACAACCGAGAAAGTCAAGAAAATACGTGATAACCTTTTTTTGGGTAAAGGTTTCACCCTGGTAAATTTTATATCACATCAAACCAAAAAAGGAACAAGTGGGGGACATAAGTATCCGCCAGTTCATATACCCGACATGCCGGGTATATGTACAACCAAACAAAAACCAAAACAACCAAACCTAACAAAAACAAACTAGCTAACCATTGCTAACTTGTATCACTCGTTACCCTAGCACTATTAGCCGATTCCTTCATAAATGACGAGTTCTTTGGGCAGCTTCCATTCTCTAAGTATCTGGTCCACTTGTCTAGAGGCAATATCTTCAACAACTTTGATTACCGGCCTTTTCATATTTGAGAAAAGCCTTGTATTTATTTCTTTCCATACATGATAAACTGTAGCGGCTACTAGAATTCTACCAATCACACTCTTCGCAGACTTGGACTTTGCTTTAGATATTAGATAATCGAGAATATCCTCCCATTTGTCCGTTAAGTGATGCATAGCTCCTAGATCTTTTACCATCCACCACACTTGAGCCGAGTAAACACACTCGAAAAATAAATGACATGGGAATCAATACCAAGCTGGCATAGAGAACAGCACATCAACCTTAGATTATTGGGACCACCAACTTCCCAATGCTTTAACTTATCATGCGTCTTTAACTTATTGCCTATGACTAGCCACACAAGAAACGAATGACGAGGAATACATTGCGAAAACCATACCACATTATGCCACGGCACTTTCTAGGCACGCACACGGAGTGTATCCCAAACAACCTTAGACAAGTAATGTGCTTCCTTGCCATCCTTATCGATCCATGTAATAGTGTCATGCCTTTGAGGAGTTAAATTGGGTGGCTGTACATTGATTAGAACCGGGTAGATATCCAACCAAGCCACTGGCCAAGCCCAATGCCCGTTGTGCATTACTTCCGCTACCTTAGATTGAAGCTAATAGCCCGCTTGCTTGATCATTCTTAGTGTAATAACATTACCCACAGGGTCCGCATATGACCATTTATCATACCAAGCTGATGTCGCCATGCCATCCCCAATCTTCGACCAACGTATGGTTGCTCTCAGATTCAGAATTTTCCTCCACCCCCAACTGTTTCCTTGCTTCAAAGGAACATCCCAAAAACATCTATTTTTCAGCTTGTATGTGTGTATCCACTTCACCCATAGTGATTCTCTATTAGTGAGGAGACTCCATATATGAAAGGTCATCAATGCTTTATTGACATCTTCTATACGCTTGATACCTAATCCTCCCTCATCCCTTGGCGTACAAACTGTTTTCCACGCTAACTTTGCTTTTCCTTTCCCCATCGAGCCCGTATCCAGAGAAAATCTCTCATTTTCTTTTCCAACTCTTTTAAAATGCGTTTAGGGATAATGAACACTGAAGCCCAGTACACATGCATAGAAGAGAGGACCGACCTGATTAATTGAAGTCTACCCGCAAAACTTAAGAATTTGTTACCCCAGTAGGTGATTCTACTTTCCATCTTCTCAACGAGCACCTTACAATCTTTGTGTAACAGCCGTGTTGAAATAAGCGGAACTCCTAGATATTTAACGGGAAGGCATCCCTCTTTAAAAGCCATTAGATCAAGAATTTTTGGCTTAACCTGATCGCTAACATTTGCAAAGAACACTGTGCTCTTCGGAATACTCGGAACAAGGCCCGACATGTTTTTGAATCTATCAAGAGTCTCCAAAACAGGTATGACCTATTTTACCTCCCCTCTAGCGAACATAAGGAGGTCATCCGCAAAACATAGGCTCACATTTTTTTTGCTTCTCACACTTATTGTGAAATCTGTAGTTGATCGAAGATGCCACCATGGTATCCAACAAGAGCGTCAAGACTTCCATTATCAGCATAAATAAATATGGCGACAGCGGATCACCTTGTCTTAATCCCTTTTTCCCTTTAAAAAACCCGTAGAGATTACCATTAATAGACATCGAGAATGTCGTGCTTGAAACACATGTCATAATCCAATCAGTCATACGATGGTGGAAGCCAAACCCAGTGAGCGCATGCTTTAAAAACTCCCAATCAACCATATCATATGCTTTTTGAATATCAATTTTAAACGCACATCTAGGGGGCCGTCAGTCCTATGATAATTATGCATAATCTCTTGGGTGAGCATGATATTGTCAGAAATTCGTCTTCCCGGAATGAATGCCGACTGGTTGATATTAACAAGGTCTTGCAAACCTAGCTTAATTCTATTTGTAAGAATTTTGCTTAAACATTTATACACAGTGTTGCAGCAAGAAATTGGCCTGAAATCTGTCACATACTCAGGAGTAGCAATCTTTGGAATTAAAGCAATAATAGTATGATTTACCTCCTTCAGGAGTTTCCCATTTCTGAAAAATTCCCGAATAGCATGGCACACATCATCTCCAACAATGTCCCAAGACTTTTTGAAGAAAATCGACGTAAACCCATCCAGACCCAGGGCTTTGTTATCCCCTACATCAAACAAAACGTTCTTTATCTCCTCGTTCGAAACCTCCACCACCATCATTTGCGCTTTATCTGAGCTCAATCTTTTGACAAACAGATCCCAAGAAGGAGTATCCAATAACTGATCTTTTTGACCAAGAAACTTTTCAAAATGATCTAGGATCGTCCTCGCCGCATCAGCTCCTTCATATTGGATGCCACTGGAATCCTTTATCACCTCAATACGACTCCGATGTTTTTGCTTTTAACTGAGTTGTGAAAGAAAGCGGTATTGGCATCCCCTGCCCCAATCCATTCCACCTTAGCTTTTTGTTTTAGAAAGCATTCTTCATCGTACGAAGCTTCATTAAATTCTTTAAAATAGCTGCCTCCTTGTGTCGTAACTCATCATTACTCGGGTCGCTGTCCAGCTTAATCTGGATTTCATCTAGCTCTTCACGTAACTTTGCCACGTTTTTGTGTAAATTTCCTTGATTACGGAGGAGTTTCCTTAACGATGATTTTAACGTTTTCAAATTTTTCATGAGTCTAAACATGTGACATCCCGCAACCTCCCCCTCCCACGCCTTATGAACCACATCAAGAAAACCATCTTTATTCGCAATAAAATTTGCAAATTTAAAAGGTTTAGGCTTATCTTTAGACATTGACGGAAGTTTTAGGATACATGGCGAATGGTCCAAAATCCTATTTGGCTGAAATAAAGCACAAGCAACTGGAAAAATATCCGTAAAATGAACATTGGCCATTCTCCGATCAATTTTCTTTATAACACCAATTCCCTTCTTAGGCTTTTGCTTCCACATGTAATTGACTCCCGCACTATTGATGTCAAAAATTTCCAAATCCTCCACACATTCTTTAAAGTCTCGCATACACGTGGTCACTTTAGAAGAACCAAACAAATTATCTTCTAAATTTAGCGATGAGTTAAAATCCCCCAGAATTACCCACAACGTGTCGTTTGCGCAAAAGAGCGGTCATATGGTCTAACTAGTCCTATGATAAGTCTTATATGCCTAAACATGGTTAATAATGTTGCATAATCAGTTTAAGTGTCAAAACTTTGGTTACATATGTTTAAAATGAAAGTATGCGCAAAAAAGGGCATTTTGGTCATTTACCTAAGGCATATAAACTACCTATCATACAACTAACTAAACGAAGTAACCATAAAGTATGCGCAAAAAGGGCATTTTGGTCATGTTTCTGATTTGTTAAACGAGAACGGCAATTGGAGGTGGCCTCAAGCTTGGTATGACTTATACCCGGTTCTGAGAAATCTAAATACTCTGACTCTGATTAGTAACATGGATGATCAGTGTGTTTGGAAAGATTTGGATGTCAAGTCTTGTTACTTTAGCTCTTGGGAAGTTTGGAACAACATTCGGAACAAAAACGTTAAAGTTTCGTAGGTTACCATGGTGTGGTTTAGCCAATGTATTCCTAGGCATTCTTTCCACATGTGGTTGGTTATCAAGAACAAGCTGAAGACGCAAGATAGGTTGACTATTTGGGAGACAGGAAGCGCGACTAATTTGAATCTTATGTGTTATCGTTTGTGCAGGTATGGGCGAGATTCTCGGGACCACTTGTTCTTTCAATGTGCTTACTCATCTCAGGTGTGGAACAAGGTAAAGATCATGGCAAATTTGGGGCATGTTAATGACAGTCGGGATGGGGTCATGAGCTCGTTGATGCAAGTGACTAGCTTAAAAAATCCGGAACATATTGTAAGCAAACTGGTGGTTGCTACCTCAACATACATCATTTGGCAAGAAAGGAATAACATATTGTTCTCTAACAATCATCGCAGTGCTTCTACGGTGGCACAGTTGATCATTGAAATTGTTCGTCTTAGGTTGATAGCGTTCAAATTCAGAAGTGAGCCGAAACTCAAAAAGTTGTTAGAGAAATGGAAGATCCCTATGAAGAACATGGAAGAGGAGCCGGACTAGTTATAGTTTAGTTGTTTGTTTGTAGTTTAGTTGCCTTCTTGTTTGGTTGGCTTTGTTTTTGGTATTGTTTGTTTTGGTTTTTATAGGGTTGAGTTGTTCTCGTCTAGTCTTGGTATGCCAAGGCTAGTTTTTTTCCTGTGTGTGGTGTTTTTTCCTGCCACACTTATGTGCCTATTTGGTTTTATTTATAAAATTCACCGGGGTAACCCTTTACCCAAAAAAAATCTCATAGGATTTTCAATTGAAGACGAAAGAACAAATAAATAAAATTTTCAGTCGATAGTGGAATAAAAATAAATATCATACAATTTTTTACCGATGATGAAAGAACCGTTAAAAGGTACACCAGAATATAACATGAATTTGTGTACCATTAGCTTAAGACACAATTGTATTAAGACTGCTTTAAGATAATAAATCAACAAAGTGGATAAAAAAATATCTGCACATGAGGTGTGTAAACGAGATTAGTCCAAGTTTCAAATTAGTGAAAACACCACCACAAGGTAGTCGTAACCGAAGAAACGATTCGATTAAGGTGAAGACCAAACAAGTCTACTATGGTTCGAACAGAGGAAGTGTTGTTGAGATTATTTGAATATGATGTTCTCAACACATCCTATGGTGCCTTGTATTGAATATGTATATATATATATATATAGCGAGCAAGTTCAAACAAACTTGGTTTAGGCACAATCCAACAATCAATACATGTGTCGACAAGGAATTTCGACATGGTTACAATGAAAAACCATGTATGTAACTTGACAAGAAAAGTAGTTTTCAGGAATTCATTGACCCGATATCAAGGAGCCAATACTTACAATAACGCAAGTCATCCGGATCACAAAGCAATACTTGGATATAGCTAATAATATTTGAACTATGAAACAACCATTTGTAGTGAAGTCTCTAATGGTCTTCACGAGTCAAGCCAACCACATGCGTAATAAACAATGCATGCGTAACATATGAATTTATCAAGAAATGAAGCAAATGAGTGTTTGCTATTAGGAAAGAATTTCCTGTGATACAATGACCATTAGGAGGAGTAGAGGTGTGAAAATCTACTCACTATATGCAAAAGTCAGAATCTCAATTTAAGAAATTTGAGGACTTTACCTGGAATTTCCTGTGATGACTTGTTATGTGACATCAAGGGATGGTAACATGGCGTAATCGCCATTAATGAAGTGGGGAGATGCGAAGACATGTAACTTCTTTTACGATATCAATATATTGTGATTAACATTAGAATAAGTAGCGATCGATGTGAAATCTTGTTTGGACGTACCTCTGCATGATTAGTGTCGCTTGCAAGACTACATGACAAATTGCCGCATTCTGGTCGGTAGTTCTCCCGCTAACGGGATTAGCATCATTGTTGTAGTGCCCAATCGTGTTTTCTCAAACGCCTTGCCTTGAAAGTCGTATGTGATGTACTTCAACATTCGTTGATGTATAGGTTAGGTTTCATGTATATTTGCGCACTAGTATTTCGTTCTGCGTAGGTTACCTGCTCGGGTAAATAAAATAGCATGGACAATATAGATAATGGCGTTTGTCCGAGTTAATAGTCGCAGTTCCTACGTAATGACCTTTAATGGATTTCGTCATAAGTTTTCCAAAGGTCCTAAATGCATGTTCCTAAAACTCTCAAAGTTTTGCTTACTGTATGTAAGTGTTTCGTGTACCGTGTATAAAACACAACACTAGTGTATGTGTAAAACCAAAATGTTGACTCATTGTTTCGGCAACGGTTGGAACCCATATGTGGGTCCTAGGCGTTCTATATGTATTCAAAGTCTTAATGATCTAATGTCCCCAAAGGAAAGTGAGGTTAGAGCCTAGGTATCTCCACAGAAACCAAATTCGCTAAAACCTATAGCTCTGATACCAATCTATCAAACCCTGCAAAATCAGAGTTGGTGTGATCTGACTGGTCTCTTCATTGCACAGCGGAAGTATTTAGTGCTAAGACTTCTAGAAAGTGAATGCCCGCTAAGTACTCGAATCCCCATTGGTTCTCCTATCCCAACCGTGCCATAGTTTGAAATTGTAACTTGAGAAAGAAACATGCGAAAAATCAACATAAAGTTGGCGAGTTCATAATTTGTTCGAAAAGATTTAAAATAAATGTTTTTGATAACCGGTTTAAATATTGTTGAGAAATCGTAAAAAAAAACCATTTTTCTCGGCATGTCAATTGAAAACCTTGTTTTTGTAATATTTGTATAACCGTCGATGTCTACGTATGACAAAGACAACATGCCTGCATGAGCCTATAACCAACCTCAAGCTAGGAAGTGTCTCGCCAAACCGTTTACTCATGACGGTAGACTAGCAGGCGGTTATAGTTCTGATATGTAGCGAGGACTTTATTGTACAGTTTTAAGCAACCCTACGGCCCTTACATGTTGAGTAGAGGACAATCCAGTCCTTGTGTCTGTAAGTAGGACCAACCAGTCCCATTATTTGTATGTAGGTCAAACAAGTCCTTGAGTCTATAAGCAGGACCAACCAGTCCCCTTATTCATATGTAGGACAAACCAGTCCTTGTATCTGTAAGCAGGATCCACCCGTCCCCTTATTCGTATGTAGGACAAACCAATCCCGTAGTAACTAGGACAATCACGTCACTAGTCATGAAAGTCATGCACGTTTTGCAAATACACGTGTTTTTTGTAAAACTAGTATATTGAGCTTAAACCTTTCGTAAACCATTTGAGTTTATTGAAAATTCATTTACAATATGGTTTAGAATTAAGAATTTTCGTCCATCGAGATATTGTGTACTTTTGCAAACCTTGTGTGTCTTTCCACCCACGAAAACATTTATAAAAATGTAAAACCATAAAAAGTGGGGGTTTTGAACTCACCTCGATATCCAGTGCAAAGCTAGCTTAATATGATCCAAAATGTCATTTCCAAAACGTAAACACTCTAGCATGCAATCTATAACATCCCTATTACGGAATAAACTTATAAGTTTCTACTAAAATGATGTATTAAACTACGTATCACCAAGCTCTACCGAATCGTTAACAAAACGACTCCATGGGAGTGTTATTATCTTGATTTGAAATAACCAATCTATGTTTGTTTGATCCCATTTATAGTCGGGATAAATACTAGGTCTTGGAAACGACTTAGTTTCCCAGGGATTTAGAATATATATTTATATATAAATATAAAGATATTCATGAAATCATGTTAGTCGTCTTGAATAGAAGTACGTAGATGGATAATGGTACGACTCGTTGTAGCTTTCCTAAGATGTAAATATACACAATCACGTATACATACATACATATATATATACATATGTAAAACGTCGCGTAACATAAATAATAGTATTGCGTCTCGTTTATAATTAACAAAATAATTATATAATTGTACGCTCGTTAGAATCGACTTTTGTTCGTTTGTCACTGTAATAACTCGGATGATATCGTTTGTTATAATCTTACGATAATGTGTCGTACTTCGTGTAGATGTTTGAAATAATTATAAATAATTGTATTTATTTTATAAAAATATTCGAATTCTCGATGTTTGAAATAAATATAAATAATTATATTTATTTTATATGATTATTGAATACTATACGTTTGGAATATAACTTCCGAATTCCGACGTTTGAAATAAATGTAAACAATTATATTTGTTTTATAAAAGCATTCACGTTTCGTTAACTAGTAAACCGTAATCGTTTGAAATGTTGTAAACTCGTTATTGCGAATCGTAAATTGTCCCACATAAATATATACTTATATTTATATTTGTAAGAATACTTTGAATCCATATATGTGTCGTTTTTATAATAAAACACGTTTCGTATTACGGATTTGTACGAAAAACGGGTAGAGTCCGACAATACAAGTTGTCGATATATTATCAAAACAAAACAATCTATGCAACCACAATATACATAATTTCCCGTCGTAGTCGAATACAAGTCTAATATATATGTTTATATTTATAGGAGAAGGATCCGTGGAGAGAACCGCGAGAACCAATGTGAACACAACCAAAAATACATAAAAAAAATCTAAAAACCACCAAAGTTTTTTTTAACATTTTTACAAAAAAATCGCTACTTTTCGTCACCAAAAAAGGTGGTTTTTTAGGTTTGGGGGGTGTGGGTTAGGTTTTTTTAGCTTTTGGGTGATAATGTAGTGGGTTACTTTTGTCTTCACAATGGTTCTCGCGGTTCTCACAATAAAGGTGGTTCTCGCATGAACCTTACCCTATATTTATATTTATATATATATATATATACATATATATATATACATATATATATATATATACATATATATATAAGGTTAGGGTAAAATGAAAACTCATACGAGTTGAGAGAACTTAAAGAACTCGGCCTTACGAAAGGTTTTTTCAAAACAAAATTTTTACCAAAATCCTAAAAAATCAACTTTTCCAAAAAAAAACATTGTTTTTTTTTCATTTACGGTAGCCGATAATACTGTAAAAGGTGATGTCATGCTTATGTCATCACGTTTTTACAGCCGGCCGCTGTAAGGGGTCGAAAAACACCATTTCGAAATTTTTTTTTTGCGCCAGTGTTTTCTAACATTCTAATCTAGAGGTGTGAAAAAAATGGGGTCAAAACTCGCGCGAAAATGTTGAGTTCTCTAAGTTCTCACAACTCGAGGCGGTTTTTCCTTGATCCTATATATATATTATATATATATAGGACAAGGATCCGTTAGGAACCACCCTTTATTGCGAGAACCGCGAGAACTAGTGTGAACACAAACAGTAATACCTAAAAATCCAAAAAAAATACCAAATTTTTTTTTTGTTTTTTAATATATTTTTTTGAAAAAGTTTTCATCATTTCTTTGACAAATTCCGTAATACATTACAAACATTAGACAATTGTACTTTCATTTACACTACCATGTGTAACACACTACTTTTTACGTTACCAATATTAGCATGCACATGTGCATCTATATATATCAACATGAAATAAGGTGTTTTTGTACACTAATTTGAATACATTTTCTCTTTCATCTATCATACCATCCATAATACACTACCATGCACATGTGCATTTTCATCATTTCTTTGACAAATTCCATAATACATTACAAACATTATACAATTGTACTTTCATTTACACTACTATGTGTAATACACTACTTTTTACGTTACCAATATAAGAAATGCACATGTGCATCTATATGTATCAACATGAAATAAGGTGTTTTGGTACACTACTTTGAATACACTTTCTCTTTCATCTATCATACCATCCATAATACACTTCCATTACCTCCTGCCATCCATAATACAATACCATTACCTCCTGCCATTTATAATACAATACCAATACCAATATTTTCACTTTATTACATGTATATCAACACCGTTTATACCATCCAATCAACATATTACATCATAAAGTGACAACTATAATGAACCCATCAACCACTAGATATAACTAACCAAAAACATATATATGAGCCTACTTCATCATTCAAAATCACAAACTTTTTTAATCAAAACATGGTATATAATTGTTATACATAATGATGCACATGTGCATTTAATGTAAAATTGAGTGTATTATGGATGGTATTGTAAATTAAAGTGCAATTATCTACTAGTGATAACGTATTACTGAATTTTTCGAAGTTATGATACATATGCACATGTGCCTGGATAACTGTTACTCGAAAAAAAAGTTTTTTTGGTAACGAAATATAACGTTTTTTTATTAAAAATCGTTATATTTCGTTACAAAAAAAACTTCTTTTTTCGAGTAACAGTTATCCACGCACATGTGCATATGTATCATAAATTCGACAAATTCAGTAATACGTTATCAGTAGTAGACAATTGCACTTTAATTTATAATTCATCCATAATACACTCAATTTTACGTTAAAAGCACATGTGCATCATTATGTATAACAATTATATACCGTGTTTTGTTACAAAAAGTTTGTAATTTTGAATGATAAAGTAGGCTCAAATATATGTTTTTTTGTTAGTTATATCTAGTGGTTGATGGGTTAATTATAGTTGTCACTTTATGATATAATATGTTGATTTGATTGTATAAGCGGTGTTGATATACATGTAATAAAGTGAAAATATTGGTATTGGTATTGTATTATAAATGGTAGGAGGTAATGGTATTGTATTATGGATGGTAGGAGGTAATGGAAGTGTATTATGGATGGTATGATAGATGAAAGAGAAAGTGTATTCAAAGTAGTGTACCAAAACACCTTATTTCATGTTGATACATATAGATGCACATGTGCATTTCTTATATTGGTAACGTAAAAAGTAGTGTATTACACATGGTAGTGTAAATGAAAGTACAATTGTATAATGTTTGTAATGTATTATGGAATTTGTCAAAGAAATGATGAAAATGCAAATGTGCATGGTAGTGTATTATGTGGTATGATAATTAGTGTACAAAAACACCTTATTTCATGTTGATATATATATATGCACATGTGCATGCTAATATTGGTAACGTAAAAAGTAGTGTGTTACACATGGTAGTGTAAATGAAAGTACAATTGTCCAATGTTTGTAATGTATTACGGAATTTGTCAAAGAAATGATGAAAATGCACATGTTAATGGATAGTTGGTACTCAAATTTTTTTTTTTTTGAAATTTTTTTAGTGTTGAGTAAATATGGCGACTTTTTCAAAAAAATATATTAAAAAACAAAAAAAATGATATTTTTTTTTATTTTTTTAGGTATTACTGTTTGTGTTCACACTGGTTCTCGCGGTTCTCACAATAAAGGGTGGTTCCTAACGGATCCTTATCCTATATATATATATATATATATATATATATATATATATATATATATATATATATATATATATATAGGGAGAGGATCATGAGAAAACTAGATATAAATGAGAAAACTAGAAAACTAACTAAAAAAACCAAAAAAAAAAAGCATAAAAAACATACAAATTTTTTTTACAATTTTTTTATAAAAAATCGCTGCATTTTATGTATAAAAAAACTTTTTTTTCAAAAAAAAAAAACTTTGTACTGCACATATGCATTATATGTATATGTTGCACATGTGCATTATATGTTTTTTTTTATTTTTTAAAGTTTTTTTATATTATATATATAGTGAATTTTTATATAAAAAAAAATTGATATGTTTTTTTGGCGTTTTTAGTTAGCTTTTTGGTTTTCTCATTTAAACTAGTTTTCTCATGATCCATCCCCTATATATATATATATATATGTATTTAAAAAAATTGTATGTTCTTTAGATTTTTTTAGGTATTTTTGGTTGTGTTCACATTGGTTCTCGCAATAAAGGGTGGTTCCTAACGGATCCTTCTCCTATATATATATATATATATATATATAGGATGGATCATGAGAAAACTAGTTTAAATGAGAAAACCAAAGAACTAACGAAAAAGCCAAAAACACATATCAAAATTTTTTTTCCATAAAAAATCGTAATATATATTATATAAAAAAACTTTTAAAAAAAATAATAAAAAAGCATATAATGTATATGTGCAACATATACATATAATGCACATATTACACATATAGTGCACATGTGCAGTACAAGTTTTTTTTTTTTGAAAAAAAAAATATACATAAAAAGCAGCGATTTTTATAAAAAAATTGTAAAAAAAATTGTATGTTTTTTATGTTTTTTTTTTGACTTTTTTAGTTAGTTTTCTAGTTTTCTCACATTTAAGTAGTTTTCTGGTGATCCTCTCCCTATATGAGAAGGTTCTATGCAGAACACTAAATATTGCGAGAACACGCAGAACACAATGAATCATCCATTTTTTCAATCCGAAAAACCTAAAAAGTGAATGAAAATCTTACAACTGTAAGATTTATTGTTTCTCACACTAGAATTCAAAACAAAATATGAAAATTTTTTAGTTTTTTTATAACCTACACAAATATATATATATATATATATATATATATATATATATATATATATATATATATATATTGTGTCACGATTTCGGTTCGGTTTTTAATATATATGTTTACTCGAGTTATATACGCATGTAATGTACATGTCCGAGTAGTTATAATTTGCTCGTATGATATTTTCATTTTCAATAGTCGGGTCGGTTTTTGAGCTCGGTTCCGCGTTAAAATCGATGTTAATATAATCTATAAAAATATATATTTAAACGTGGTATATCAAGTTTTACCACTTCTCGTATCGACTTGTTGACCCAAACCCAAGGCTGGCCCATTGACCTAGTTTGACCAGACAAAAATCTGAGTCGTTGACCATCTTTGACCACAGTTGACCAAACCCGAAAGAGACCAGAACTGCTTGCTCCTTGTAACCCGCAACTGACCCGAAAAGGTTATTTGACGAGTTTGACTCGGTGTTAACCGGCTATGATCTGCTTTTGACCGAACACGAACCTGTTGAACCGAACCAAGGCAAACCCGAACCAACCAAAATCTGACCGAGACTAAAACGTCGCGGCTCCGGTGGCTACTGCCGCCGTCGGCCACCACCACCGTACTTTATCTTCTGAAAATAGTGTCACCCACCGACACCCTATGCTCCAGCCGCGCCACACAACCACCACCATGACCACGTGATACGGCTGTCGTCGCTGTCTGTCGTGATGCTGCCACCAATGGGTGGTGGTCGCCGTTTGTCCAGTGAGAGTGAGAGAAAAGCAAGAGTAGGGAGAGAGAGAGAGAGAGAGACGATCGGGTTTCTTTTTTTTCGTTTGTTTGGGTGTGGCGGCGCCGGAACCCTAATCCGGTGGCCGGAAGTTAGAGAGAGAAGGGGATCTTGAATGGGGCTTCATGTGCTCAACCACGTCGGAGGCTAAGCCAGTGCTACCACCGTGTACGGCTGCACCAGTGCCGGAAATCACCATGCCGCCGCCACCGGACCGTCGCACCTCCGCCATGGAGGTGGAGGCTGGTCGTCAGCTAAAGTGAGAGCATGGAAAGAGATGGGGCAAGGTTTTTTGTGAACGGAAGGGAAATGAGAGTTTAGATTGTTTATATACCTAGGGCTTTGTGAAGTGGGTTGGGACCAAAAGCCCATTAATGCGTTTCTAGTTGTTTATGCGGCCTAGAAGCATTTCCAAGGCCCGTTTTTGAACCCGAACTTCGTGTAATGTCATGAAATATTATTTTAAGGTCAAAACACTCAAAATTTTGTAGGAAGTTGATATTCTTCGTGTACGTTCATCGGTTGCGTTAAAATCGCGTAAAATGATTCGGTGCTCGTTTCTTGTCCGTTTTTCGATCCGTTTTCGACTGCGAATATTAAAATTCGAATACGAAGCTAAATTCATCATTGCATTTCAGTTTTTAAGATAATAAACGAGTCTGATGCTCCCGTTTCGTTGTCGGTGCGTTCCTACAGTCGCGTTTTTCGTTCACGTATGCGTTTTGTGACGTTCGAAAGCATGATAATTTAGCATAACCAATTCATGTGTTTAATATACGTAAAAAACTCGTGTTTGTTGGTGTTGTCAGTATTTTGTTTGGTGTCAGTTCGTTGTCGTTTAAATGCGCGCAAAATTACCGAAATCACCAATCGCGTAGCGTACAATTCAAATAGACGCTCCTACGCATTCCAAGGGCCTAATTAAGTTAATTTATCTTAATGTTTGTTATGAGCATAATTAAAATCTGTAAGTTGCCGGTTGTCAAAGAAATTTTTTTCAGGGGAATTGGTGATTTATGAAGATAATGCAAGTCGAATCATCAATTAAGGGGGAATTTGTTAACACGTTCTACGACATCGACAGATACCTGATTGAAGTTGCAGAATATTCAAACACGATTCTCATATTTCAAGATCAAGATCAAGCTTCGACAGTGACGTCCAAGGGGGAAAGTGTTGATGCACTTTGTGTCCATCACTGTACGAATAGACTAGATAGAGCGTGTGTTAACTATTGTATAGATTAGAAACAAACACACGACTCGAGTACGAACGAGAATAGGGTTTATAGTGTCACTTCGTACGAAGTGAACCCATTTCGCACGAAGTGAACCCACTTCGCACGAAGTCAACATCTCACTTCGTACGAGGTGGTCAATATCTATAAATAGGCATCGTGTGTTCATTGTTTTGTATGTTTTGGAGTTCGCAAAGAGGAAACTGTGGCGAAATTTCTCCAGAATTTCGCCTGCTTGACAAGATGCATACTCTTTCGGTATGAATGAATGAAGCTTCCGCATATTCTGTTTCTACTCCTTTCTTAATAATATTCTACCGAATTAGTGATATTATACCCAAACTTCCATCTAGAACCGCCAGATCCTGGACTTCAAGCGTTATACGGGTTGCAACAAGCTCCGAAAGCTTGGTATGAGACACTATCTCAGCACCTCTTGAGCAATGGTTTTATCAAAGGCACTCTTGATAGCACTCTCTTCACGCAGGAAATGAAAGGACACTTGCTGATTGTACAAATTTATGTGGATGACATCATCTTTGGGTCTACGAATGATGAGTTGTGTAAAGATTTCGAAGAGGTCATGAAAAGAAATTTGAAATGAGTTCAATGGGTGAAATGAAGTTCTTTTTGGGACTTCAGGTCGGTCAGTTGCCTTATGGCATTTTCATCCATCAGACGAAGTATGTCCACGATGTTTTGGAGAAATTCAACATGTCGGGAACGTCACCATTATCTACCCCGTCGGCAATCAACCATGGCATTGGCCCAGATGAACACAGAGTGAAGATTGATGAGACCTTATATAGATCGATGATTGGACCATTAATGTACCTCATAGCATCAAGGTCGGATATTATGTACCCGACATGCCTTTGCGCCCAATATAATCCTCGAGTGTCACACATGATGATTGTCAAGCGGATTCTCAGATATCTGAAGGGTTGCCCAAGAACCGGCTTGTGGTATCAGCGCAACGACAAATTCGACCTTGCTGGATATTTCTGATTCGGATTTCAGTTACTGCAAATTAAATGCTAAATCTACAACGATCGGATGCCAGTTCTTCGGAACACAATTAGTAACATCGCAATGAAAGAAGCAAACCACGGTCACTCTCTCTTCTTGCGAGGATGAATAAGTTTCACCTTTAGGTTGTTGTTCCCAAATCTTGTGGATACAACAACATATGACAGACAATGGGTTACAGTTTCTTGATACGCCTATATATGTAGATAACAAGGCTGCCATTGATATAACTAAATACTCGGTTCAACACTCAAAAACTAAACACATTAAAATTCGATATCACTATATTTGTGATTGCTACGAGAAAAAGTTGGTTCAAATAGAAAAGATCACACTGATGAGCAAAAGGCAGATTTTTACACTAAACCATTTGATCGAGCTAGATTTAAATATGTTTTGAAATTTAATGGTTTAAAAAATCTGACATCAGATGGGGAAATTGAGGTTGAATACGGATTAGATGACAAATTTACGTGATACTCATTGGTTTAGTCATGTTTATAGTTTTTAAACAAAAATCCAAAAAATATGTTTTTGATTTTAGGGGGAGAAATGTGTGGAAAATACAAAAACATATAAAAATTCAAAAATGTACAAAAACATGAAAAAGACAAAAAGAGTTTTCGTGTGAAAGAGGAAATGATAGTACATTAGTGGACTATCACAGTATGCGAAAGAAATGTAGTGTTAAAAGGTTTAAACGGGTCTCACTGATGATGTGTCAGTAGGCTTCCCACATTCAGTAGATTGTTTCTGAGATATAAACATAAAGAAAACTTCTTAATTAGTGGTTTAACATCTCTAGGATATATGGTCTTAGTACACCTAAATATCGTTTGAGAGATTGTCGGATTCTGATATACTAGGTCTTTATAAATAATTGATATATGGGTATTATACAAGTTAGATATATTCACATGTAAGATGAAATCTAGGGAATCTTGATACGGGGGTATATTCTGAGGTGGGAAACGCTATTAAGTCAAGTTCTTAAAATTACCTAACATATCTTGGAACAATTGAGAAATGTGTAGAGGTTTAAGTGGATCAGTATACTGACAATCTAAGTGAATCTGTTTAGAACTTAAAGTGTAATCAAGGTCAACGATACTAGTGATATATCTCAAAAACTGATATGATCCTCTAACACAAACTCAGAAAAAATGTGTGTAAATATGTTTGTACATAGTCTCTTAATTTCATTTCAGAAAAACCCAAAAATATTTTATGTATGTTTTAGTTAAACTTTGGAAAAATCAAAAAGATTTTATTTTATCTTAGTTTCGACTGCCGATGATGGAAAACAGATCTTCAAAGTCCAGAGATGTTGTATGCTGAAGAATCCAGAGGACAACGGGTTGGGAGCTTATCTAAAATAAGAAAATGTTTTGAAAAGATCAAAAGTTCACTAATTTGAAGCTTAACATTGCCTGAAAACATCAGTGTGTTTTTAAAGTGTTCAACCAAGGTCGTTAACTTGGACTTGGTTAACAAATCAGTTAATCAGGGTCATTAACTTGGACTTGGTCAACTGAGTGGGTTGTTAAAACTGATAAAATATTTGAAAAAGTTAGAATTTTGAAAAGTAAAACACTTCGTATGAAGTGAACCCTATGCTATATAAAGGACCCAATTCGCACGAACTGCTCATTACTGTTTGTGCGAACCGAGAGAGACCATAGTGCGAACTAAGTGATTTTGAGCGATTTAAGATGAAGTGCTGCCAAAATTAACATTGGGGAGGTTGATTAGCACACCTCTTACAATGGTGAAGGTATTGGACCGTGTTTTGACGTGAAATCAAAAGTATCGGACATTTGGTCTTTAAAACTCAGATCTAGGACGACTGAACGGACCAATTTTAAAATTGAACATAGTTATAAGCTTATCGGCGTTAGTATTGTCTAATAGAACCTTCAATTTCATAAAATCAACAAGTTTCGAAATTTGTGTTCGTGACAGTTAACTTGGAACAATGTGGCACTTCGTACGAAGTGACAATGTCACTCCGCACGAAGTAAAGTTTGGTAAAAAGTTATAGACCACTTCGTACGAAGTGATCTGGTAAAAAATGTTTGTTTGTTTTACACCACTTCATACGAAGTGGAAATTACCACTCCGCACCAATGCACTTCATATGAATGTGTGTGTTATTTTTCCGTAAAATATTCTAAGTGTTGTTGTTATGTTTTTTGTCAGAAAAGAAAACATCGTTAGATCCAATACATAACTCATGTTGTATTCTTGACGATACTATACCAGAAATGGCTCCTTTCAAGGATATCTTAGAGTTCATGGATCGACTGACAGTAAAGAAAGCACTAACGCATCAACATAAGGTTTATCAGTCTCATATCGAAAGATTTTGGAACGCTGCTGAGTATATTTCTGAACCACGAGCGATACATTCGGCGATGAAAATTGGTGAAGAAGAATTTGAAGTCAAAATTACTGAAGAATTAATTCGCAGAGTTTTGGATCTTAAAGATAAAGATAGTGATCCAACGGGCAATCCAGAAAGAATGGTAAAGGGATGTTTTTATAGAATGGGATATAAAGGACATGTGAACGCCCCGAACTTCAAGAAAGCTAATCTTGGCAGGCCATATTAATTCTTCGCACATTCTATAATGCATGCATTCAGTCACAGAAATGGAGGTTATGATGACATACTTGATGACCAGATGTCAGATGTGCATGATTGCAACACTGACTCTAAACCTTTCGTACAATTTCACCAAAGTCATTTTCGATCAGATGCAACAAACACAACAAGAGAAAAGTTTCTTCAGTATCCGAAGTCAAACTTGGCGAAAGAAGAAGATGATAGCTGGTATTGCATCATGTGGATAAAGAGATGTTGATTAGACTGAATCTATATTTGAAACAAGACTCAGAACCTATTGCAAAATCATATTTTGGAGCGAGTAATGATCCACGTTATGTTGCACCTCCAAAAGGCAAGTGGAGGAAAGAAACAACCGGGTCTGAAATGGATGAAGCAGATTGTCTGATGGCTTTATTCCGAGGAGAAGCAGTTGGTATGAGAAAGAGGAGAAGAAAAGAAAAGGATCAACTCCTAAAAAGAAGCCTACACAAACACACTAATGTGCAACGGTTCAAACTATGCTTGTCGATGAAAGGTCTGAAGAAGAAACACTAGTGAATGAGCCCGTTAATGAACCGGTGGCTGAAAATGTTCATGATGATGTGTTTTCTGCTACAACAAACAATGATAGGGATGAAGTGAATGTTGTTAAGGTTGTTGCTGAAGCCGAGAAAGTAGCAGTGGAAGGTGATAACGAGGAAAGTTTAGATGATAGTATCGATTTAGAGAAAGCTGCAGAGTTAGAAAGGGCTGAACAGAGAAAACACCAGCGTAAACGAATAGAAGTTGGAGATGATGATGTCACGTATGTTCCGTCTGATCTTGAAGAAACATCTGATAGGACGACAAATAAAACAAGACGAGTAAAGAGCAAGCCTTTAGATATTTAGAAAAAACAACAGGGTCTCCTGCAGCAAAGAAAGCACGACCAAGGTATAAAAGGGCCAGGAAGACACCTGCGATGGAAATTGAAAAACCATCATCACCACTAGAACAACCACCAAATTCAGCTCCAAGACAAGTTACACCACCACATCAATCATCACCTATCCATGTCACACCACCACAGCCAAAACAACTAACACCACCGATACAACAATGTTCAACACCACAATCTGCTCCAAGAAGACTGTTAAACGAACGTTTTCCTGATGATTTTGGAGATTTTCCATTCACCGGAGGTTTTGATGCAGACTTGTTCAATGATAACAGAATAGATGCTTTGAAAACAGGATTAAAGAGCAGGAAAACATGATCAAACAACTCGAGACAGAGAAAATGCAGTTGGTGTCAATGCTTATGAGTATAACTGCTGAAAATGAAAGATAACATAAAGTTGTTGAAGATTTGGAAGTTGAAAAGGTGACGAATACAAAGAAGTTTGATATGTTATTCAAGGTATTGGAGAAACGATTCAGTATCAACTTCATTGGTGAATATGATGAGATAGAGATTGATGAGGTGAAAGGTAGAGATGCTGAACGTGCACAAAAAGCTGAAGAAGATGCTGCAGCTACTGGTAAAGGGAAAGAAAAGATTGATGATATTCCCATCACACCAACTAGTCAAGAAGCTAAAGCAGAATCAGTAGTGAATGTTTCTATTGGTACATCAACTAAGCCAGTAGCTGAAACTGTGCTAGAAACTGAAGCTGAGACCGATAATGAAGTTGGGCCGTTAGTGAACTATGTGTTTGTTGGTGAACCTGTTGATGTTACTGAAATTTCTTGAAAGCACCAGAAGTACTTAGATAAAAAGAAAAGAGATGCAGAAATTGATGCTGAAGTTGATGAGTTTGATGAGAACGAAGATAATGTTGATAATGCTAGTGATAAGAATGATGACAAGAAAGACGATGATGATAAAGGTAATGACGATGATAACACATAGGGGGAATCTGGTGTGACTATTCAAGATGCAAAGATAAATGAATCATTCGATTACGATACATTTTTAATGACGAAACAAATCAAGTACATGATTCTCAGGGAAAGGGGGAGACGAAGGACCCTGTACAAGATGCTGAGCAATCCGGAATCCTCACAGTTGCACCTATATCAGCTGTTCCGGATGTCCCAAAGCCAAGGATTTTCTATTTAGAGCATGATATCGAAGAAGGTGAATTCGTACATAATTACACCAAGGAAGATATTGCAAAATGCTAGGTGTGGACGAAGAATCTTTCGAATTTGATTTTGAAGAGGAATTAAACAATATCAGCGCGTCTAAGCGTGAAGATTATGTGTATAAGTATGTAGCTAAAGCTGATAATTATAATAAGGTTGTCGTGGAGGATGATTTTGATGATGAAACAGAAAAATATACCTGCGAAGGTACATATAACTTCCCAACCTTCTAGGAGTTGTTTAATGAAGCTATTGATGACTTGTTAACACGCAGAGTTGAAGAGACAGTGAAAGAGGGTAATGTTCCTAACTGATTATCTAAAGAAGACATTGCTGAAGCGAAAAGATCGTGGTTTAAAGAATTACCCAAAGAAAGAAAGTTTAGACGTCCACTACTTTCTTTACACGTGACCAAGATAAATCTTTAGGAGATATTCTTAGTTGGGGATGGATTGAAGAATTGAACGTGTATGCAATTAAGAGGGAGTTTGGTGTATAGTATTTTAGATACGTGTGCGATATCAAGTCGTTACAATTCTGGGATGTTGAAGAACTGTTGTAGACTAAGATGATAAATCTTGAAATGAAATTCAATGACCAAAGATTGTGGAAATTGATCAAGTATGAAGTGGCTCATGGCTTTAATCACTGGACGCCGCACATACCGAAGAAGAGAATCAAGATCGATCCAGTTACAAAAGAAAAGGATGTTACTTTGATTGTGAAACGTCCACGCACTATGAAGAATATGCCGGTAAAGAAAATGGAACAAGATTTTTACTAATTCTTAAAGTGGTGGCAGTATGATGTTGAAACAGGCGAGGCAGTGATACTGTTGAAATGTGAAAGTATTTGGAGAGCTATAAGGATACAAGACCCGATGTGGCTAGTTAATTGTTCAGAGAAAGACGTAGAGTGTTTTTTCTCTAACAAGATATGTTACGAAGCTAGAGAGAAAGTTCAAGCCATGCAGTATCAGGGTGTGATTAATGTGTGTTATGCTCATGGAATTAATTCTGAAAAGATGTGGAGATCAAAGTGGCGTGAGCTTGAAAAGGTTGAATTATGGAACAGTAAAAGAAAGAAGAACGGATTGCTGATATGATGAAGAAAGTCTCAATCAGAAGATTTCAATTCATTAAATGGGCATCGGCTACTGATCAAACACTGATACCATCTGAAGAACGCAGAAAGCCGAGGAAGCATTTCTTTGGACGCTGAATGTTTAAAGTTATAAAATTTTGAAGACTGACCAAGACTGCGGCAATATCCAAGGGGGAATTTGTTGATACAGAATGTCTATAGCCTACGTCTTAGGGTCATTACGTGTATGTAATAAGCTCGATGTTATATTTTGTGTTTACGATGTATGTAATAGGCCACTTCGCATGAAGTGACAAGACCAACTCCTGTGAAGATGTCAAGTCTATAAATAGACGAGTTGTGCTCATGAGTCATTAGCTGTTTGCTTAACTATGAAGGCGAAGCCCTGTCCAGTTTGTCTCACATTTGTACCACGATAATCAATATTAATGAAACTGAGCTTTTAAATAGTAATAATCATATTATCACTAGTTAATCATGGATTCCGCACATATTGACTAGATATCAAATTAGGTCGTGTACTTTTGCAGAAGAGTCGATCCTCTCACAAGCATCAATCAATGGGGAATTTGTTGACGCGTAGTCTACGACATCAACAAATGCTTGATCGAAGTTACAGCATATTCAACACGACCTTCAAGTTTGAAGTTCAAGATTCGATAGCAACCAACAAAGTGGAAACTCTTAGTGCATTTTGTGTGTCTGTTACTATGTGAATAGACTAGTTAGAGCGTGTGTTGAATTGTGATATCCCGGGTTTTTCGGATAAATTACACGTGACACTTGTCGAATAATATATGTGCTAAGTATTAAACGTGCATGGATTAAATACGTGTTGTGTGTTGTGTGAATTTTAGTTATAGAATAATTACTGTAGAAATGTACACGAACTAAACCGAACCGCGACGTGAACCAACTTCGATTCATCGTGACTCTAGGAGTAACAAGTTTTAAACTTTAGCTCAAGTCAAGTCCCTCGGCCATAAGATCAAACCAAACCAAGTTCTCGGCCACAAGTTCAAACCCAAACCGAATCCACCCTAGTACTTGGCCGCGAGATCAAATCCAAATCAAACTAACTCACTCTAATACTTGGCCGCAAGATCAAACCCGAAACCACAAGATCAAAACCAAACCAACCACCCTAGTCTCACGGCCACAAACCCAACCGTAACCTTGTTCTCTTGCGGCCGTGTGCTAAACCAAACCGCAACCCTATCCCTTTGCGCCTATAAATATCATCCCTTGCATGCCTTCATTCACATATACAAAAACCCTAGAGTTTCCTTTGCCGTCGGCTGCCTTACCCTCATCATCATCTCGGTCGCAGCAAGCAACAGTTTTCCTGCTCTTTTCTTTCGGTCGCAGCAAACAACAGTTTTCCTGCTCTTTTCTTTCGGTCGCAGCAGCAACCATTGCCATCTTCAGTCTCGGTCGCAACTATCCAGGATCACCGGATTCCTTAACATATTTACGGTTCGATTACCTTATCATTAAAAGTCTAGAATTTATCATATGTTGCTAGATCATAGTCGGGTATATGTGTATTGATTTTGTTGTTTCGGAATTGCATAATTGAATAAGATAGAGGATTGTATTGTTTCGGATATATATATATATATGTACATGCTTGAAAGAATTGATATAAATGTTTCGGATACATGTATGCTTGAAGGGTTAGTTGTTTCGAATATATGTGTGTTGATTGTTGCTGTTCACAGACTGCATGATGGTATAGTTTCGGAGTATAAGTGCTGTTAAGTAATCGGCTGATTTGATCATTGTTCACATGCAGAATTGTTTTCGGAAATCACAAGTTACAAGTATGTTTTGGTTATAATAACTAGAAGTAAGAACTAGAGTTTGTATGGATAGGTTACTAGTATTAGTCTATGATTAAAAATCAGTTCTTGATCGCCTAGATTAATCGCATGAACGGGATTACACGAGTTTATAATAATAACATGCTGAAACAGGATGCTGAGTGAAAGTTACAGCCGATTTCATCTGGCTGTAACTTGGTCGTTAGTTATTGAAAAACGGATTTTCTGATGTCTAAAACATAGAGATTTGAATAAGGAATCTAATGGCGCTGGATTCATAATTTTCTGAAGTCGTTTGATATTTTTAAAGGGCTAAACAAGTTCAGTAGCTAAAGCTGTTAAAATTCTGGAATTTTGTTGGTTGTTTATCAAGTTGGATTTTAAAATCAGTAGGGAGTTGAGTCATGATTTTTGTACAGCAACTAGGTATAGAAATTTCCGGGCAACTCCAACTGGAATTTTGTTAATCGGATGATCAGTGATTTTTAAATAAATTCTTCCGTGGACTGCAGTCAGAAAGCGGTAAATCTGACTGCAGCTTAATGAATTAATATTTATGGCTAATTGGTAAAGATTTAGGACTTGGAAAAATTATATAAATTTCTATGGTATAAATGTCACCTACTGTAAAAATATGGGAATTTTTGGAATGTTAGAACTATTTTATAAAAATCCTAGAAAACAGCTGAATAATTGAGTGTTAAGCAGAAAGTTGATAACTTGGGATTGTATGCATAAAGTGTTGTATGGATTTGGAATATGTTCATGATAAGTTGTTTGATTTCTATGATCACATGAGAATACTTGCATGCATGTTTGAGTGTTAGATATGTTGTTTGTGTGTATCACTTTGTGAGTAAATTGCGTGTGGAATTTGTATTGGTGTAATTTCACACTGACGTGTAATTAATTGGTTTGTTAGGACGCAACTAGCGGTCCCATCTCTTAACATCTTTGCTACACTAACCGAGCAAATAAAGGTGAGTTCACGGCCTCTAACTTTATCCGGTTTTTAAACAACAGGGGGAGAAACATGTATACACTCTCAAACTCAATCTCTTTACGTTATACGAATTTAACGTCACATAACTACGGTAACTAAGTTAATGTTAATGTAATGTTATGGTCACTAAGCAGCTTTATCACTTAAGTCCTCGACAATCTCCTCGGATCGTTAGTATTTGGGTTAAATAGCGGGGGAATTATAAGTAGTACTACCGGGCCCGACAAGCCCCATCCGAGCTAGTCGCGCTAGCCGACCGGGTATGGTCAACGGGTGAATAATTGGCCTAACACCGCCATGGTCATGTGATAGGCCTGGCAAAACGGAGGCACAACAGTCAGCTTCGATCGCGAACTCTTACGTGACATGACTTTAGGCTAGCTACCTATATACATTAATATTGAACTTAATTACGGAACAACTTAATATTCCGGGTTTGGAATATTGGAAACATCAACTTATTATTCCGGGTTGGGGATAATGGAAACAACAACTTAATATTCCGGGTTGGGAATATTGGAAGCAACAACTTATTATTCCGGGATTGGAATAATGGAACTGATATGTTATCCCAGGTTGGGGATAACGGAGTAACAAACTATAACCGAACAAACGAATTTATGAAAACCTGTGAACTCACTCATCTTTAATGTTGACACTTGTTTCTTTACATGTTTCTCAGGACGCTAGGAGCTCTAGGTGCACGCACATGCATTGAACAAGACATCTTTATCGAGTCTTATTTATTAATATTGTTTTGGGATTTTTTTTCATTTGTTTTGGCGTTTGTGTTGGCGCCCGCATCATTACTTATTTATGCTTCCGCTCAAACTTTAAAAACTGATACTCATGCTAAATATTGGTAATATAAAATTAACAACAAATGATTTTTGAGAAACGTATAATCAAATCATGTAGAGTCGTTCGACGTACTAGTGTTTCAGATTCTGGTTTGTTCACACGCCTCGCGGTAAAACTCCGCAAGTGGAAATTGAGGGTGTGACAGATTGGTATCAGAGCCACTAGCTATAGAGAACCAGGTTTGCATTAGAAGTAGACCTAAACTATAGCTGATATCACGACACTAGACTTAGTTTGGCACCGAATTATTATATCTTGTTATGTAATATACCACAACTGTGTTTGGTAGATTATGCCTTCATGATAAGGAATGAAAACAACTCATAACTAACTACACGACCTAACAGGCAATGTCATCATCCTCATCGTCATCATCGTCCGACAGACTTACACCACCAAGGGCACTAGGAAAGGCACCAATGGTGGAACCCATACCACCTTATGGCGTGGAGACACGCTCAGCGGCGAGGAAAAGGCTCGCTCTGGGGGAGGAGTCGTCGTTACGCCCAACTATTGCTGTACCGGTTGAACCGGTTAATCCTGTAGAAATAGGAATTGACATGCTTAGAATCCTAGTGCATACACAACAGAAACAGCTAGAAAGAATGCAGGAAACCATCTTAGCACAAGGATGGATGATCCGACACCTTACCGGAAAGACCGACTCGCTCGAGGAAGAGCATCGTACGAGCAAGATAGCTCGTAACACCATAGCCAGAGATCTGCGTGCTGAGCAGATAAGAGCCGACTGGCTGGAGGACAGAGTCCTGGAAAACAGTTGGAACATTCAGGAACTGCAAAATCAAGCACTTGAACCAGCACCGGCCCCTCCAGTGCCGGTAGAGGAGGATCCAGAGGAAGATCCAGAGGAGGATCCTGAAGAGGATCCGGAGGAGGACCCAGCTGAGGAAGCTGGAAATGCCGCACAGGATGACGGCAACGACAGTGACTTGGGGAATGGAGACGTAGACGACTGACACGTCTCGTTTATATTTGTTTTCCTTCAGTTTATTTATTTTCCCACTTGTGTTTAAACTTGAGACTTTATAGTGAATTCGTATGTGTGATTTGCACTTTTGTAAGACGTTGAAATTTCAATTAATCAAGTATTTCTTTTGATTATTTAACATATTGAGTTGACATAACTTACTAATTATTAAAGTACGAAGTAGAGTAGCTATATTGGATATATAGACTTATCGGGGTGTGTTTGTGTTGTGTTTCGAAGATCTAAATGGCGACTGGAAGACGTGGAAAACTTAACTTGACGCCCGAAGAGCTAGCTGCCATGATTCAGGAGCATGTGAACGCAGCTTTAGCGGGTGTTCAGAACCAGCCGGCAGGTAACCATTAGTAAATTTTCGCGTGGAAATCTAATAGTGAGGCTAGTAAAATTCCTTGCTGACTTCCTGTTCTCTGTCAGCAGGAGGGGGCTTTAACCCCTATAAGATGTTCCTTGACGCAAAGCCTAGCAAATTCTCGGGGGCGGAAGGACCCATTGGATTGGTCCGCTGGATCGAAAAATCAGAATCCGTTTTTGAAATGTGCAACTGCCTAGAGGCAAACAAGGTCAAATACGCAGCCTCAACGCTGGAAGATGGGGCACTGACATGGTGGAATGCCCAAGTCCAAACACGTGGACTGTTAGCTGCAAATGCAATGGCATGGACTGAGTTCAAGGCCCTGATTAAAGAGGAGTACTGTCCACGAGACAGAGTGCAACAGTTAGAGCAAGCTCTATGGAACCACAAGATGGTGGGATCGGAAATTGAAGCTTACACTGCAAGACATCATGACTTAGCATTTCTGTGTCCCGATTTGGCCAACACGGTGGAGAAAAGACTCGAGTTCTATCTCGGGGGTCTGGTTCCGGAAATTCAGGGTATGGTGATGTCTAGTAACCCTGTAACTGAACATCAAGCAATCTGATTGGCTCACAAACTCACCGATAAAGCGGTGGAACAGAAGAAACTGCCAGCACGGGGTACCACTGAAGTCGCCCCAAATAACAAAAGAAAATTTGAAGACTCCACTGTTCGACAGCCTTCGTCATCACATCCGCAGCAAGGGAACCAGAAACGGTTCAATCACTACCACAGCCACCGGAGTCATCAAAATCATCCCAACAACAACAACAACAACAACAACAACAACAACAATATCAACAACCCGAATGCAAGCGGCTATGCGGGCCGAAAGCCGCAGTGCAACCGCTGTAATCTCCACCATAACGGCCCTTGTGCCGGAAGTCGCTGCCAAAGATGTGGCAAGATGGGACATGCAGCAAAGGATTGTCGTGGGGAAATCATGTCCCGACAAAATCAGAACCAGCCCCAAGGTCAGCAGCAGGGTATAAACCGGGGATGCTATCAGTGTGGTAGCACTGCTCATTTCAGAAAAGACTGCCCACAGTTGCGCAACAACAACAATAATGGTGGAAACAACCACAACAACCGCAACAATAATAACAACAACAATAATGGGAACGGTGGCACAGGAGGTGCCAAGGGTCGCGCATTTACATTGGGCCGCGGAGAGGCCAGAAACGACACGAACGTGGTCACCGGTAAGTTTCCCCTTAATGAACATTTTGCTTCTGTGCTTTTTTATACGGGTGCGGATAGGAGCTTTATATCTGAGTCTTTTAGGAAGAACCTAAATCTCACGCTTAAACCATTAGAGACCCCTTATGTGATAGAATTAGCCAATGGTAAATCGGTAGATGTGACCCAAATCGTATCCGACTGTCAACTCAAACTCGCGGGCCACACTTTTACCATTGATCTGATGACAACTACCCTGGGTAGTTTTGACGTGGTAGTCGGAATGGACTGGCTATCCGACGTCCGGGCTGAAGTTCTCTGTTTCGAAAAGTCTATCCGTATCCCACTCACGAACGACGAAATCCTGACGGTACAAGGCGACAAGGCAAGCGCCGTCACCAACATTATCTCATTTATGCAAGCGCAGAAGTATCTTCGGAAAAAGAATTCCTTCGCTTTACTCGCACTAATTACCGAACAGCCTAAGGACGAGAAACGTATGGAAGACATCCCTGTCGTCCGTGATTTTTCCGATGTATTCCCAGAAGAACTACCTGGTCTTCCACCACATCGACAATTGGAGTTTGAAATCGAATTGGCAAGCAATGCAACTCCTATCGCCAAGGCTCCATACCGCCTAGCTCCAGCCAAGCTGCAGGAGCTGTCTACCCAACTTCAAGAGCTGCTAGAAAAAGGATTTATCCGACCAAGCGTTTCGCCATGGGGAGCTCCAGTCCTGTTTGTCAAGAAGAAGGACGGGACATTCCGCATGTGCATCGACTATAGGGAACTCAACAAGGTTACAGTCAAGAACCGATACCCGTTACCTCGCATCGACGACCTATTCGACCAACTGCAAGGGTCAAGTTACTACTCTAAGATTGATTTACGGTCCGGTTATCATCAGCTACGCGTCAGGGAGGAGGATATCGCTAAGACAGCATTTCGCACTCGGTATGGCCACTACGAGTTTTTGGTCATGCCATTCAGTCTTACTAACGCACCTGCGGTGTTCATGGACCTCATGAACCGCGTGTGTAAACCATACCTCGACAAATTTGTCATTGTGTTCATCGATGACATACTCATCTACTCCAAAAGTGAAGAGGAGCATGCTGAGCATTTGCGATTACTACTAGGATTACTTCAACAGGAAAAGCTATATGCCAAGCTCTCGAAGTGTGATTTCTGGATCCGGGAAGTTCAGTTTCTCGGGCACGTCGTGAATGAAAAGGGTATCCACGTAGACCCTGCCAAGATTGAAGCCATCAAAAACTGGGAAGCACCTAAGACACCGACGGAGATCCGCCAATTCTTAGGATTGGCTGGTTACTACAGACGCTTCATCGAGGGGTTTTCAAAGATTGCACAACCGCTCACTACCCTTACCCAGAAAGGCATCAAGTATGCTTGGGGTGAAAAACAAGAAGCAGCATTTCAATTGCTGAAGCAGAAACTTTGCAGTGCACCCATTCTGTCCTTGCCGGAAGGGACAGATGACTTCGTAGTGTATTGTGATGCTTCCATTCAGGGATTGGGATGCGTACTCATGCAACGCGATAAGGTCATCGCGTATGCGTCGCGACAGCTGAAGGTCCACGAGAAAAACTACACAACGCATGACCTAGAATTGGGAGCAGTAGTGTTTGCACTTAAGATTTGGAGACACTACCTCTATGGAACGAAGTGCACAATCTTTACTGACCACAAAAGCCTTCAACACATCTTTGATCAGAAGGAGTTGAACATGCGACAGCGTCGCTGGGTCGAACTCTTGAACGATTATGAGTGTGCCATTCGGTATCACCCGGGTAAAGCTAACGTGGTAGCTGATGCCCTCAGTAGGAAAGAACACTTGAAACCTCGTCGCGTACGAGCACTACAACTCACTATTCATTCGGGGCTACCCGAACAAATACGCGACGCCCAGTTAGAAGCAGTTAAAGAGGAAAACGTCAAAGCCGAATCAGTGGGAAAAATGGAACGTGATTGGGAAGTAAAGCCCAATGGAGCCCGGCATTTCATGAATCGCATATGGGTACCTCTCTACGGAAACCTTAGAGAGCTAGTCATGGACGAAGCTCACAAATCTCGATACTCTGTCCATCCGGGTTCGGATAAGATGTATCAAGACCTTAAAGTTGCGTATTGGTGGCCCAACATGAAAGCCTATATAGCCACCTACGTGAGTAAATGTTTGACTTGTGCAAAAGTCAAGGTGGAGTATCAAAAGCCATCGGGGCTACTCCAACAACCTGAGATCCCAGTGTGGAAGTGGGATCAGATCTCAATGGATTTCATCACTAAACTCCCGCGAACCTTGGGTGGTTGCGATACCATCTGGGTGATCGTGGATCGTTTAACTAAGTCCGCACACTTCCTAGCTATTAAAGAAACAGATAAGATGGAGAAGTTGACTCGCACCTACATTAAGGAAGTAGTTTCTCGGCACGGTGTGCCAACGTCCATCATCTCAGACAGAGATGCTCGCTTCACGTCAAACTTCTGGCGGTCACTCCAGAAAGCGTTGGGAACCCGCTTGGATATGAGCACAGCTTATCACCCTCAGACTGATGGTCAAAGCGAAAGGACCATACAGACCTTGGAAGACATGCTTAGGGCATGCGTGGTGGACTTCGGAAATAATTGGAAAATTCACCTGCCTCTAGTAGAATTCTCATATAACAACAGCTATCACACGAGTATTTCGGCAGCACCGTTTGAAGCATTATACGGTCGTAAATGTAGATCACCGGTCTGCTGGGCAGAAGTCGGTGACAGTCAACTCACAGGCCCTGAGTTAATACTTGAGGCTACTGAAAAGATTGTACAAATCAGAAACCGCATGGCGGCGGCACGAGATCGACAGAAAAGCTACGCTGATCAACGACGCAAACCGCTCGAATTTCAAGTAGGCGATCGCGTCCTACTAAAGGTGTCACCCTGGAAGGGTGTAATCTGCTTTGGAAAACGGGGCAAACTTAACCCACGGTACATAGGCCCGTTTGTAATCTTGAAACGAATCGGACCCGTAGCATACCAATTAGACCTCCCTGCCGAACTCAGTGGAGTTCACAACGTATTTCACGTGTCAAATCTGAAGAAGTGTCTATCAGATGAAACTTTAGTTATTCCATTGGATGAGATCCAAGTGGATGAACAACTACACTTCGTGGAAAAGCCTATTGAGATCATGGATCGTGAGATCAAGACTCGAAGGCACAGCAAGATTCCAATCGTTAAAGTTCGTTGGGACTCTAAGCGTGGACCGGAGTTCACGTGGGAAAGAGAGGACCAAATGAAAAGCAAATACCCACATCTCTTTGCAACTGAGCAGCAAACTAACGATACCAGTACCTAAATTTTCGGGACGAAAATTCTTTCAACATGGGGATGATGTGACAACCTGGAAATTTTCTCATACTTTCGTTTACTATTGTTGACTAAATTCTCGTGCATGGCACTTGGAAATCTTTGTGTATGACACTTGGGAACTTCTTGTAACGTTGCGTACCATTATAAACGAACTAACTCTTTGTGCGTGGCACTCTAAACATGTACGTTACATGCTAAACCGCGTTTACTCAATTTTCGGGACGAAAATTCTTTCAACATGGGGATAATGTGATATCCCGGGTTTTTCGGATAAATTACACGTGACACTTGTCGAATAATATATGTGCTAAGTATTAAACGTGCATGGATTAAATACGTGTTGTGTGTTGTGTGAATTTTAGTTATAGAATAATTACTGTAGAAATGTACACGAACTAAACCGAACCGCGACGTGAACCAACTTCGATTCATCGTGACTCTAGGAGTAACAAGTTTTAAACTTTAGCTCAAGTCAAGTCCCTCGGCCATAAGATCAAACCAAACCAAGTTCTCGGCCACAAGTTCAAACCCAAACCGAATCCACCCTAGTACTTGGCCGCGAGATCAAATCCAAATCAAACTAACTCACTCTAATACTTGGCCGCAAGATCAAACCCGAAACCACAAGATCAAAACCAAACCAACCACCCTAGTCTCACGGCCACAAACCCAACCGTAACCTTGTTCTCTTGCGGCCGTGTGCTAAACCAAACCGCAACCCTATCCCTTTGCGCCTATAAATATCATCCCTTGCATGCCTTCATTCACATATACAAAAACCCTAGAGTTTCCTTTGCCGTCGGCTGCCTTACCCTCATCATCATCTCGGTCGCAGCAAGCAACAGTTTTCCTGCTCTTTTCTTTCGGTCGCAGCAAACAACAGTTTTCCTGCTCTTTTCTTTCGGTCGCAGCAGCAACCATTGCCATCTTCAGTCTCGGTCGCAACTATCCAGGATCACCGGATTCCTTAACATATTTACGGTTCGATTACCTTATCATTAAAAGTCTAGAATTTATCATATGTTGCTAGATCATAGTCGGGTATATGTGTATTGATTTTGTTGTTTCGGAATTGCATAATTGAATAAGATAGAGGATTGTATTGTTTCGGATATATATATATATATGTACATGCTTGAAAGAATTGATATAAATGTTTCGGATACATGTATGCTTGAAGGGTTAGTTGTTTCGAATATATGTGTGTTGATTGTTGCTGTTCACAGACTGCATGATGGTATAGTTTCGGAGTATAAGTGCTGTTAAGTAATCGGCTGATTTGATCATTGTTCACATGCAGAATTGTTTTCGGAAATCACAAGTTACAAGTATGTTTTGGTTATAATAACTAGAAGTAAGAACTAGAGTTTGTATGGATAGGTTACTAGTATTAGTCTATGATTAAAAATCAGTTCTTGATCGCCTAGATTAATCGCATGAACGGGATTACACGAGTTTATAATAATAACATGCTGAAACAGGATGCTGAGTGAAAGTTACAGCCGATTTCATCTGGCTGTAACTTGGTCGTTAGTTATCGAAAAACGGATTTTCTGATGTCTAAAACATAGAGATTTGAATAAGGAATCTAATGGCGCTGGATTCATAATTTTCTGAAGTCGTTTGATATTTTTAAAGGGCTAAACAAGTTCAGTAGCTAAAGCTGTTAAAATTCTGGAATTTTGTTGGTTGTTTATCAAGTTGGATTTTAAAATCAGTAGGGAGTTGAGTCATGATTTTTGTACAGCAACTAGGTATAGAAATTTCCGGGCAACTCCAACTGGAATTTTGTTAATCGGATGATCAGTGATTTTTAAATAAATTCTTCCGTGGACTGCAGTCAGAAAGCGGTAAATCTGACTGCAGCTTAATGAATTAATATTTATGGCTAATTGGTAAAGATTTAGGACTTGGAAAAATTATATAAATTTCTATGGTATAAATGTCACCTACTGTAAAAATATGGGAATTTTTGGAATGTTAGAACTATTTTATAAAAAATCCTAGAAAACAGCTGAATAATTGAGTGTTAAGCAGAAAGTTGATAACTTGGGATTGTATGCATAAAGTGTTGTATGGATTTGGAATATGTTCATGATAAGTTGTTTGATTTCTATGATCACATGAGAATACTTGCATGCATGTTTGAGTGTTAGATATGTTGTTTGTGTGTATCACTTTGTGAGTAAATTGCGTGTGGAATTTGTATTGGTGTAATTTCACACTGACGTGTAATTAATTGGTTTGTTAGGACGCGACTAGCGGTCCCATCTCTTATAACATCTTTGCTACACTAACCGAGCAAATAAAGGTGAGTTCACGGCCCCTAACTTTATCCGGTTTTTAAACAACAGGGGGAGAAACATGTATACACTCTCAAACTCAATCTCTTTACGTTATACGAATTTAACGTCACATAACTATAACGGTAACTAAGTTAATGTTAATGTAATGTTATGGTCACTAAGCAGCTTTATCACTTAAGTCCTCGACAATCTCCTCGGATCGTTAGTATTTGGGTTAAATAGCGGGGGAATTATAAGTAGTACTACGGGCCGACAAGCCCATCGAGCTAGTCGCGCTAGCCGACCGGGTTGGTCAACGGGTGAATAATTGGCATAACACCGCCATGGTCATGTGATAGGCTGGCAAAACGGAGGCACAACAGTCAGCTTCGATCGCGAACTCTTACGTGACATGACTTTAGGCTAGCTACCTATAACATTAATATTGAACTTAATTACGGAACAACTTAATATTCCGGGTTTGGAATATTGGAAACATCAACTTATTATTCGGGTTGGGGATAATGGAAACAACAACTTAATATTCCGGGTTTGGGAATATTGGAAGCAACAACTTATTATTCCGGGATTGGAATAATGGAACTGATATGTTATCCAGGTTGGGGATAATGGAGTAACAAACTATAACCGAACAAACGAATTTATGAAAACCTGTGAACTCACTCATCTTTAATGTTGACACTTGTTTCTTTACATGTTTCAGGACGCTAGGAGCTCTAGGTGCACGCACATGCATTGAACAAGACATCTTTATCGAGTCTTATTTATTAATATTGTTTTGGGATTTTTTTCATTTGTTTTGGCGTTTGTGTTGGCGCCCGCATCATTACTTATTATGCTTCCGCTCAAACTTTAAAAACTGATACTCATGCTAAATATTGGTAATATAAAATTAACAACAAATGATTTTTGAGAAACGTATAATCAAATCATGTAGAGTCGTTCGACGTACTAGTGTTTCAGATTCTGGTTTGTTCACACGCCTCGCGGTAAAACTCCGCAAGTGGAAATTGAGGGTGTGACATGAATATTGTATATGTGTGTGTGAGAGGAGCGCACAACATGATACGTAGCTCATGAGTCCTAGGCAGCGCAACACTGATACACAGTTTATCGATGGTACGCTGGTAGTGATGCGCTGGCATAATGTCTTTATATAGTAAAGTCATGCGCTATAATTTGTAAGTTTTGGAATAGCTTATAAATGAGAGGAGATTATACTGTATGTTCTCTCCTTTGCTTTACTGATGTAAACTCTTTCGATATGAAATGAAATCTGGACTACATCGTTATGCTACCGAATTTTCTACTAAACGTGTTTAATTTTATCCAAAATTCCGTCTAAACACCGATCGTAACATTTAAAGATCCAAACTTCTGTCTAGACACTGGAAATCTACAATATTGAAAACAAAGTGGATACAAACTGAAATACAGTTGGTCTTCAACTAGAAAGTTTTAAAAAATATAAGTATAGCATATGGATAGTGGATTGCGTCTAAAATAGGAAGTGTATAATATAGATTTGATATGAGTTAGTGTGTAAGGATAGTGCACTGACGTACAGCTTTGTCTCTCTATGTTGGTCTTTGGCGTCTATACCATAAAGATTGCATCTACAACGTGGTAAAAATAGAATGCGTATGTACCTCAACCTTGGCGTTTGTACCATATAGATTGCGTTTACTTGACCATAGACGCAAAAACCTAGTTGTTTGCCTCTGAGCCATTAGAATTGACTGATCGGCTAGGCTCAGACGGGTAAGGGTGGAAGAGGTGGTCATCACAATCCATCACACACCACACCCAATCACAAATTGACACATCACTCCATCACATTCGCTCTATCACACTTGCAATGGTCATTACTCACTCTTTTTTTAAATAAAAAAATTAAGACAAATAATTAAAAATTGTATTAAACTTAAAAAGTACAATAAAAATAAAAAATAAACTACCGAAATTATTAAAAAACAAACACTGCAAAAAATAATTAAATTGCCGAATTTAAAAAAAACAACCTAGAAGTTACACGGCCAATTCCACTTCGCACATATTTCATGTCGTTCTATGAGAACCAAGCGATACGGTTCTTTGGCATTTCGTGCGATTGGTCCAACACTTCCGGCCAATTCCACGAACATGCGGTCTAAATTATTTCTTCGTAGCGGGCACTTTTTTACTTGAGCCTTCCATATAGTTTTGGTAGAAAATTGGGTATTTTAGTGTGTATGTTGAAGAAATAAAGTGTGTGTAAACTGGGGTAATTGTTTATGTGTATATAGGGTATAATTGTTTTGTTTTTAAAACATGCCCCCAATGGTCATAATCCCACCCCAACCCTCTATCAAACACACAATACCCATCACTTGTTTCCTATCCATCACGCGTGATACAATGCTCGCGGCGGTGTGCCATCTACCATCACTTGCCCACCCAGACCACCTTAAGAACGAACGAAAGGTGGGGGCATTGTGTCTACTAGCTATGGTCCTAATCCTTCATCGACCGAAAATAGCAAACTTAGGTCGTGCGTAGCGAACCATACCCATGATAAACAAAATCCAACACTTAGTCCATTTTGCAACGAAATGGCGCAAGCTTAAGAAGTGCAAGCTTCACTGTGCCAGCTGGACAACCTTAGTTAGTACAACTGCTACAAATGTCAGAGCAGATAGCCAATGAGCGCACCGCATGCTGTGTCCAACAATGTTGCAAGATGAGCAATCGTGCAGGGGACAAGAAGTACACAAGGACATCCATGTGTCACCAATCATCGTGCACCGACCACTCTTCCATGATCTCCATTAAACTGCTGATGCCAAACCAGAAAACAAGGACAATTACCCGGCCACGTGGATCCATTCAACGTGCGCCAACTTCTCTTTTTCCTGCAAACACTAACGGTCATGCTTGAGGAGGCAAAGAGGATATTCCTTGTTATCGACGTTAGGCCCAAGGCCCTTTAGCGCACCTCCTTCACAACTTTCTTCGGCTATAAATAGAGAACTTCATCTCCAAGTTTAAGGATTGCTCTCTTGTTCTCTCACTTAGAACACACACTTGTATCCTTAAAACAAGTTCTTATTCTCACGTCGGAGGGTGGTTCACAGTGTTGTGGTTGTTTTGCAGGATCTTTGCAGTAATCAGTTGAGGAAGAAAGAAGATTAAACTTATTTGGACGAGACACAAACCACAAGGTAACCCCCCTATTAACTTGGTGTTTCTTCATTGGTGCCCACCAATTTTTACAATCACTTTTACATCTTCATCTGAGCTTTTACCTTTGATCTCATGGCAGATCAAAGCATTCCATTCTCTCCTCTCGGCTTCCGCTCTCAGTCAGGCCAGGCAACGGACAACGCGCAGGTCTAAAGCCACTCGACTGATGGGTATGTCGAAGGGGAGTATACCGAAGTTGGTGGCATGAATGCGAGCGGTACTCATACGACTCCAAACATGACCCCAACAAGCCATGGCGCACGGCCATCAGCGCAGCTGACATCATTGTTACTGGAAGGGAAACTCCCGCCTCATGGTTTATCAAAAGCCAAGTTACTCTTAATGCCATTTATGCACAGATGTGTGCATAGCAAGGCCCGAGTGGCAACGCTGGTGCCAAGGCAGCTAGATTACAACTCTCTCCAACATGAGCGTGCACCATCTTACGAGCCATCAGAGCGTACATATCGACACCATCATCGAAGGTCGCCATCGCCAAGGACACGGGGAGGTACTATCATAGCCATCACACTCATTCGCATCGACAAACTTCGGTAAGCAGTCGTCTAGGCCAATACAATATGACTGAGGGGTGGGATACGCACACTCGCGAATAAGATCCGACGTACCATGAAGGAGATAGCTCTTTAGTGTTTAGCTATCTTCCCAAGAATCATCAAGCTTACAAGCCACGGGCACGTGCAACGTATGGCCCGTCGGTTGAGCATGATTACAGTTGGTCTACATACCAGCAGCAGCAGAGCAGTTCAAATTTGTCCATGAAATTGCTCTAGCACCCTTGGAGAAGGCAAAGTTGCCCTTAACCGTTCGCAAGTTTAACAGTTTGACTGACCCAGACAATCATGAGCAAGTTTTTATGAGTGTTGGCGTAGTAGGAAGGTGGACCATGCCGATGTGGTGCCATCTCTTTGTTCAAACCCTGACAGGGGCGGCTCTCGCTTGGTTTGATGGCCTCCCTGCAAGTAAACTGATATCGTGGCCAGATTTTGAGTAGAAGTTCCTTGCTTACTTTAGCCAGCAAAGACTTCACAAGCATGACACATCTGAAGTAATGAACATCTGAGAAGGGAGAACAAAGGTTTGGAGGAGTTTATTACTCGTTTTAACAAAGAGTGTCTGTAGATCGGGAATGTCGGTGATGATCTCATGCACGCGCATTTTACTCACGTAGTGCGTTGTGATAGTCTGATCCGGACTATCACATGAAAAGACGGTATGCCCGAGGAATGGGACAGAGTGATGGTGGCCGCTAAAATCGCTGAGCAGACAGAAAAGACACTAAGTTACTCAAATGAACATTTTTAAGTGGTTATGCGCAAGATCACAGCCGGCACAACAAGAAAGGCAAAAACTCTAGCTGGAAAGCAAACCAATATAGTAGTTATGATGAGAGACTTGTGAGAGGATCGGCTCTTCTCCAAAAGCACATGACCTAATTTGATATCTAGTCAATATGTGCAGAATCCATGATTAACTAGTGACAATATGATTATTACTGTTTAAAAGCTCAGTTTCATTAATATTGATCAACGTGTTACAAATCTGAGACAAACTAGACAGGGCTTCGCCTTCACAGCCAACCAAATAGCTAATGACTCAAGACAACAACTCATCTATTTAAAGACTTGACTGCTTAGCACGAGTTGAGTCTTCACTTCGCACGAGGTGAACTCACTTCGTACAAAGTGACTAACTTCGTACGAAGTGACACACCACTTCATGCGAAGTGCACAATACATTGATCAAAACATGTAAATCTAACATCGAAGCCAAATTACACATACGATATGACCCTAAGACGTAGGCTATAGACATTCTGCATCAACAAAACTCCCTTGGATATTGTCGCAGTCTTGGTCAGTCTTCAAAAACTTTATAACTTCAAAACATTCAGCGTCTAAAGAAATGCTTCCTTGGCTTCCTACGTTCTTCAGATGGAATCGGTGTTTGATCAGTAGCAGGTTACCACTTTATGAATTGAAATCTTCTGATCGAGGCTTTCTTCATCATATCAGCAATATGTTCTTCTTTTTTTAGCTGCTTCAAGAATTCAACCTCACCCACTTTGATCTCCACATTTTTTTCCAGAGTTAATTCCATGAGCATAACATATGTTAATCATACCCTACACCCTGATACTACGTGGCTTGAACTTTCTCTCTAGCTTCGTAATATATCTTGTTAAAGAACCAACACTCAACATCTTTCTCAAAACAGTTTACTAGCCACATCGGGTCTAGTAGCCTTATAGCTCTCCAAATGCTTTCACACTTCAACACTATCACTGCCTCACCTGTTACAACATCATACTGCCGCCACTTGAAGAATTCATATAATCTTTTTCAATTTTCTATAATGGCATATTCTTCATAGTGCGTGGACGTTTCACAATCAAAGTAACATTTTTCTCTTTTGTAACCGGATCGATCTTGATTCTCTTCTTTGGTATGTGCGGCATCCAGTGATTAAAGCATGAGCAGCTTCATACTTGATCATTTTCCACAATCTTTGGTCGTTGAATTTCATTTCAAGATTTATCATCTTAGTCTGCACCAGTTCTTCAACATCCCAGAACGTTAACGACTTGATATCTCACAAGTATCTAAAATACTGCACACCAGACTCCCTCTTAATGGTGTACACATTCAATTCTTAAATCCATCCCCAACTGAGAATATCTCCCAAAGATTTATCTTGGTCACATGTAAAGAAAGCCAGAGGACGTTTAAACTTTCTTTCTTTGGGTAATTCTTTAAACCACGATTTCTTCGCTTCAACAATTTCTTCTTTAGATAATCTATTAGGAACATTACCCTCTCTCACTGTCTCTTCAACTTTGCGTCTTAACAAGTCATCAGTAGCTTCATTAAACAACTCCTGGAAGGTCGGGAAGTCATCTGTACCTTCAGTGGTATATTTTTCTGTTTCATCATCAGAATCATCCTCCATGACAACCTTATTATAATTATCAGCTTCAGCTACATACTTATACACGTAATCTTCAAGCTTAGACGCACTTATGTTGTTTAATTCCTCTTCGAAATCAAATTCGAATGACTCTTCGCCCACACCTAACATTTTGGCAATCTCTTCCTTGCTGTAATTATGTACGAATTCACCTTCTTCAACATCATGCTCTAAATAGAAAATCCTTGGTTTTTGCAAATCTGGAACAGCTGATATAGGTGCAACTATGAGGATTCCGGATTGCTCAGCATCTTGTACAGGGTCCTTCGTCTCCCCCTTTCCCTGAGAATCATCTACTTGGTTTGTTTCATCATTCAAAAATGCATCGTTGTCGAATGATTCATTTATCTATGCAGTTTCTATCAACAAACCAATTCCACGCTGATTATCATCATCATCGCCTTTGTCATCACCTTCTTTCTTGTCATCCTTCTTATCACCCTTATCATCATCCTGATTCTCATCATACCCATCAATTTCAGCATCAATTTATGCGTCTCTCTTCTTTTTATCCAAATACTGTTGGTGCTTTGCAGAAATTTCAGTAACATCAACCGGCTCACCAACAAACACATAGTTTACTAACGGCCTAGCTTTAGTTTCGGTCTCAGCTTCAATTTTAGGCACAGTTTCAGCTACTGGCTCGGTCGATGTACTAACAGAAACATTCATTACTGATTCTGCTTCAGCTTCTTGATTAGTTGGTGTAATAACTGGAATATCATCAATCTTTTCTTTCCCTTTACCAGTAGCTGCAGCATCTTCTTTAGCTTTTCGTGCACGTTCAGCAGCTCTGGCTTTCGCTTCCTCAATCTCTAATAAATCAAACTCAGCATCAAAATCAATTCCCAACTTTTTCGTCAACACCTTTTGAAACAAACTAAACTTTATGTCTGTCCCCAACCTCTCAGCTTCATATTCTTCAACAATATCCGTAACCTTTCATTCTCAGTTAGAAAACTTGCTAAAACAGCTTCCAAATTCTTTCTATCATCTTCATGATATTTGATTCTGCTTTCTAATTCAGGAATCTTTGTATCGTTGAAGAAATCTCCTTCTAATCCTCCTTCAAAATTAGAATAAGGAATTTCACTGAAATCATCACCAATTGGAAAATATTTACGTCTTTGAGAAACTTGTGGAGTGGAATGTTGTTGTACTCGAGGTGTTGATTGTTTTGGTGGTGATGTTGGAGGTGGTGTAACATGTTGTGGTGATTGTGGATGTGGGGGTGATGTAGGTGGTTGTTGTAGTGGTGATGTAGATTGTTCAACATTTCCAGCAGTTATTTCTATCTCAGGTTTCTTCCTGCCTTTAAGATATTTACGCCGGGCTTTCTTTGCTGCAGGAGACCCAGTTGTTTTCTTTTCTTCTGAACAACTGGCTTGCTTTTAACTCGTCTAGCTTTCTTTACAGGTCTATCACATGTTTCTTCTGGATCAGACGGAACATACGTGACATCATCATCTCAAACTTCTTTTCGTTTACGTTGTTGTTTTCTCTGTTCAGCCCTTTCTAACTCTGTAGCTGTCTTTTAAATCGATATTATCATCTGAACTTTCCTCGTTATCTCCTTCCACTGCTTCTTTCTCGGCTTCAGCAACAACTTTAACAACATTCACTTCATCCCTATCATTGTCAGACGTTGCAGAGAAGACGTCATCATGAACATTTTCAGTCACCGGTTCGTTAACAGTCTCATTCACCGGTGTTTCTTCTTCAGACCTTTCACCGAAAAGCATAGTTTGCACTGTTGCTCGTTGGCATGTTTGTGTAGGCTTCTTTTTAGGAGTTGATCCTTTTCTTTTCTTCTCCTCTTTCTCATACCAACTACAACCCCTTAGAATAAAGCCATCAAGACAATCTGTTTCATCCTTTTCAGACCTGCTTGTATCTTTCCTCCACTTGCCTTTTGGAGGTGCAATATAACGTGGATCATTAATCACTCCAAAAAATGGTTTTGCAATCGGCTCACAGTCTTTACGCTACTAAGAAACTCATATACGCTAATTTCAGACAAGTCAGAATATTTCTTTAATATGAACACAAAATCATCCAACTCTAAGGGTAACAAATCTACAAACTTTAATATCTTCTCAGTATCTGAAATCTGGTCACCATACTCGTTCATCTCATATAATAAATCAAGGTATAGTTCCGTCATCTTTATAACGGATGCATTTTGTGAAAACGTGAAATTTTCAAATTTATTTTTTAACATCGGCCTTTCATTTGAATAACTCCCCATTTTAAAAATTTTAGTATCTTCAACCCGAATAGTCATACTCAAAAATATTGTAGATTAAAAACCCAGTTCAAAACACTTGTTAACCCAAAATTTCAAAAATCATTGTCCAAACTATACTCAAATGATTCAGTCCACTTAGCTAAACTTGGTTCAACTTGAAAGCAAAAATTTAGCCCAATAACCTCGACCCACTTAACTTTCAATTCTTGACCCAATAGCACTTGTTTTAACCAAAAATCACGACCCAATACACTATCCACTTATTCTATATCTTGACCCTTAGAACTGGCCCAAAAGAAATTAAGCCCAAACAAAAATTTATGATTTCAGCACAAAACACTCTTTAAATCTAAGTCCGTTAATAATCAGCCCACAAAATTTTCTTTGTTTTATCGTAAAGTCAATCTTAGAAACAATTACAAACTATTAAATTTTTTTTAATTTTTTATTAAACTGAAAAATCATATGCAACATAGTAGCTATCACTTTTCATTGTTTTATCATTAATTTTTTTATTAAAAACTTCCAATTTTCGAGATTTGGAAAATTTATGAACTGTCAAAATTTTTATTATTAAACCATTCATATTATGATATTTCCCATCAAAATAATAGTCACTAAAAATCCAATCAGCAGCACGTATATTTCTCACTTATAATACATCAATCACCTCTCTTCTAAAACCCTGATACCCACTTTACACTCAGCCGGCACACTAAAAAAGTTTAAATATGTTTCCTTTTCGAACACCTACAATGAACACTTATAATTCTTCTGTCACTAAAACACCAACCACAACTCAATATTCTATTTCTTTTCTTCTTTACAATTTTCCCAAACACACAACAATCAAAGTGTCGCTAATGATCTCCCTTTTTCTTTTTTTTTTTAACAACACAATCAAAAACCGTCGCTTAATGTCACATATAACCAAAATTCCTATTTCTCTATAACCTGCACACACTCTTTCTTCCTTCAAAAACAACAACTAACACTCGCAAATCAGACCTCATGTCTTTGTTTGACACTCAAGAATCAGTAACTCGATCCTATTAGTTCAAAAACACCATTAAAATTCCATGAAAACATGCAACTCTACAAACTCCATTCTTTCTTTTTCAAACATAAATAGATCTATTCTTGGTTACAAAACTATTCTGATTCAGCTAAACTCATATCTAAAACAGCAAGACTATTATTCGTCCGTTTCTTTTAACTCATATTTAAATTCAGTTTCTCAAAATATGTTTTATCTAAAACTGTTTGTCGCAATAACAACTCTATATTCAGAAAACTCTATGAACAGATCAGTCAAAGATTAGAACAGAACGAAACTGACTTAAAGTCTCAAACAAAACACACCGAAATTCAATCGAAATGAACATAATTCGAATCAAAATGTATCGAAGTGATCAAAACTTGTTTTTGAAAATTCCAATTCAGTTCACACGAATTGTCACTCCGCACAAAACTCACTTCGCATGAACTAAGCTTTGTTCAAATTTTTTCGTAGAAATGGAGAACGAATTCTTCAACGCGTTCGCTACATCAGTTGTTTTGACCGCAGCCGCCCAAACCTTAAACTTAGATAACGAAATGGGCACGATGACTAAACCACCCAGATTGATGTATCTTGAGATTATAAGGGTTGGCATGAAAGATTTACGAATTGGGTACAATCAAACTATCTCGACTGTTGGTACGCGATAGAGGAAGGGTAGATTCCAACGGGAGAGAATAGTTTGGAGAGTAGAAATAATGATTAAGAATAATGAAGTCAAGGAGTCAATCACATCTACAACTAAGGCTTCATGTTCAGAATCAGTCTGCCCAAATTGTGATGAAAAATTAAAAGGTTATCGGGCAAAAAATGTCAAACTCTTGATTAATTTGGAGAGTTTGATATTAGAAAATAAAAATCTAAAAGAAAATGAAAAAGATTTTCAAAATAAAAATAAAAATTTAGAAAATGAAAAATTAAAAATTGAAAAAGATTTTAAAAATCAAATAAAAATGTTAGAAAATGATTTTCGACCAGATCTGTTGAAGAATCATCTTGAAATTCGAAGAAATAAAGATTTTGGATCGAAAAAGGTGATAAGATTCGTTCGTACGAAGAGGCACTTCACACGAAGTGAAGTTACCCTCATGCGAAGTGAACTTTATGCTTAAAAAAAGGCATTGAAAAATTTTGTTGATCGTATTGATGAGATGAGTGTCCAGAAAAAATTTGGTGATAGAAAATTTTCAAGATTTAATTGACGAATACGGGGTGTTCGGGGACACCGTCTGGAGCTTCATAGAACAAATTTCATAATACGTACGCAAAATGTTGAAGATATTGGGTAGTCACCGATACATATACAGAATGATGATCATTTGGTATAGTGATTACTAATGGGCCTTAACGCAAAATTTGCATTTATTGAAAACTGAATTTTCCAGATTTGAGGGGGAATTTCAGTGAAAAAATTTGGTACTGTCAAAATTTGAAAAAATGAGGGGGAATAAAAATTTCAATATATATATTAAGATTTCGGCATATTTGAAATTCGTGACTATGCAACAGTATTCGGGTGGTTCCGACTACAGATATTCGGGAATGCACAAGATCTAGTTATGTTAGTTCGTGATCATTGGAGGTTCAGAGTTTTCAGATAGTGATACAATTTGATGCTTAAGGGTTAGAGTCATGATCTTCGATATCGGGCGGGTTAGCAAGATTAGCAATTTTGTTGATGCCCAGAGGATCTAAGGATGTTCAAGTTATATTACATGCACGAATGTTAAGTGATGGTCTTAGGTGTTAGCAGGATTAGTTGTACCAAACATTACCAAGGAGATCTGAGGTCATTACACGAATGATTGATGATGTTCTTAGGTGCCATTATTTTTAGTCTTCAAGCAGATGAATTGTTCTTGTTGGATTGACAGTCGTTGAATGGCGACGTTTACTGATTAAGTTATGCCTGTAGGGCGGAGATATCTATATATCTATTACTGTGACTGAAGAAGAAGAAGAATGAGATTTTGATTGCAGAAGAATGTTTCTCAGATCTGATGTATTACCAGATGATTTGATTCTGATGAAGATTTGCTGATTGAGAAGATTACCGTTTTGCTGATCTATCTTTCAGGAGTATGCTTGTGATTACGTAAAACGGGATTGCAGATTTTCGCGGGTACTTACAGACTTGAAGTTTATTGGTGTGGTAATTCAAAGTTTCTGTCAATTGCCGGTTGGGTTTTTGAAGATCGGAGGATCGAGCATAGGAGGAGTGCGCTAAAACCTAACACGGATATGGTTATCGTGGAAATGGAGAAGCTGCATTGATGAATTTCAAGTTGATGATTATTCGAGAAAATTTGTCGATTAAGCAAATCAGAGGAGGTCGTGAAGCATGTAAACAAAGACCTGAAGATTAATTTCTGGAGAGAATTATTTCAGGGGGAATTTGTGCTTTATGAAGATAATGCAAGCCCGGATCATCAATCAAGGGGGAATCAATTGTAGATTTCAAGATACCTGATTGAAGTTGCAGAATACTCAAACACGACTCTCATTTTTCAAGATCAAGATCAAGCTTCGACAGTGACGTCCAAGGGGGAAATTGTTGGTGCATTTTATGTCCGTCACAGTACGAATAGACTAGATAGAGTGTGTGTTGAATATTGTATAGATTAGATATGAACACATGACTTAAGTGTGAATGAGAATGGTGTATAAAGTTCACTTCGTACGAAGTCAATATCTCAGTTCGCACGAATTTCGCAAGCTTGAAAAGATGTATACTCTTTCGGTATGAATGAATGAAGCTTTCGCATATTCTGTTTCTACTCCTTTCTTAATAACATTCTACCAAATTAGTGATATTAAACCCAAACTTCCGTCTAGAACCGTCGGATCCTGAACTCTCAATGGGTTACAAAGGACACGTGAATGCCCCGAACTCAAGATAGCTAATCTTGGCAGGCCATATAAATTCTCCGCACACTCTATAATCCATGCATTCAGTCACAGAAAGGGAGGTTATGATGACATACTTGATTACCAGATGTGCATGATTACAGCATTATCGTTAAACCTGCCATACAACTTCACCAAAGTTATATTTGATCAGATGGCAACGAATACTACAAGAGAAAAGTTTCTTCAGTACCCGAGTTTTATACCGATGATGTTGGATGGCTTGTTTCCAAACTTGGCAAAAGAAGACGATGAGCTGATATTAAATCATATGGATAAAGAGACGTTGATTAGATTGAATCTATATCTGAAGCAAGGCTCTGATACCACTTGTGAGAGGATCGGATCTTCTCCAAAAGCACAAGACCTAATTTGATATCTAGTGAATATGTGCGGAATCCATGATTAACTAGTAACAATATGATTATTACTGTTTAAAAGCTGAGTTTCATTAATATTGATCAATGTATTACAAATCTGAGACAAACTGGACAGGGCTTCGCCATCACAGTCAAACAAATAGCTAATGACTCAAGACCACAACTCATCTATTTATAGACTTGACAGCTTCGCACGAGTTGAGTCTTCACTTCGCACGAGGTGAACTCACATCGTACAAAGTGACTGACTTCGTAGGAAGTGACACACCACGTCATGCGAAGTGCACAATACATACATCAAAACATGTAAATCTAACATCGAAGCTCTATTACATACACGACATGACCATAAGACGTAGGCTATAGACATTCTGCATCAACAAGACCTCGTCAGAGTGATGATGCACGCATGACCATTGACAGAATCAAGTATAAAAAGGCTGTTAAGAATGAGAACTGTGAGAAACGTTGGACTTTGTTGACTAAGACACCTCTAGAGGTTCTTACAATGGAGAACTATTAGTTCAAACCAGCGCAGTCGATGAGAAACAAGAAGGGCCAAGACCATAATTTGTACTGCGATTACCACAAACATACTAGGAATCTGACAGATGATTGCATCAGTTTGCGCCAGGAGATTGAAAAAGCTTTGAAGAGTGGAAAGCTGATGCACTTGATAAAGAATGTGCGAAAAGAAACAAGGCAGATCTAGCGAACGAATGAGGGGCCTAATAAGAAATTCGTCAACTAGACACTCATATGGTCAAGGGAGGACCGAAAATAAGCACTAAAAGTCATGGGAAGCGCCCGCTGAATGAGTTATAGCACGAACAACAAGTTACCTTTCCGGTAGTACGCGGGGGGGCTCACGCCACACGACCCGTCGTAATTACTGGAATTCCGAGTCATTACTGCATGGATTACATCTTCAATGACCCAGGAAGCACGGCTAACATATTTATGAACAATGTTTCAATCATTTTGACCTAGAGGACAAGGCGCGTTGTGACCCAGTTAATTATCCACTTACATGATTCTGCAACGAGATGGTCTTTCCTATAGGAAAAATCTCTTTCACGGTCAAGCTATCAGACGAGAAGCATTCTAGAACAACCAATGTTACTTTTATGGTCATGCCAGCCAACTCAAGCCATGATTTCTTGATTGGAAGAGAAACACAAGGCCATCTCAGCATGGTGACGTCCACCCCACACTCAATAATTGGTTTTCCTACAGAAATCAAAGTGGCGATCATCTATTCAAGAAAGGAGGTTATGGCAGTAAGGGGCGTTACCAAACATTGCTTGAACACCTTTCTGTCGGTAGAGCCGGTCGTACAAAGGAAGTGAAGCCTTGGGTCTGAAAAACAAAAGCAATGAACGAGCAGGTTTCAGAGCTATTGAACCCCGGAATATTGCGCAAGGTACGGTACCAGACCTGGGTGGCTAACCCGGTTATGGTGGAGAAATCGAATGGGGGATGGCGAAAGATCTTAACAAAGCATGCCCTGAAGATTGCTATTCTCTCCCTGCAATAGACAAGAAAATCGATTCTCTCGCACCGTTCAGATGGAAATGTTTCTTAGATTGCTACAAGGGATACCATTAAGTACAAATGGTGTTAAAAGACGAAAATAAAATGGCTTTTCGTACTGAGATGGGTATCTTTTGCTATACCAAGATGTCGTTTGATCTGCATAATGTTGGCACAACCCATCAACGGTTAATGAATAGAACCTTTGGTGACGATATCGGGAAGCACGTGGAAGTGTATATTGATGATTTGGTCATCATGAGTCGAGAAGAAGACCTCATGCTAAAAGATATTGAAAAGACTTTTAAGTCTTTGAGTAGTGTAAGCATGAAGCTCAACCTGAGCAAATGTTCGTTTAGAATGAAAGAAGGGAAGTTTTTTTAGTTTTATTGTGATGAAGGGTGGCTTCAAGGTCAACCCTGAAAAGGTTCAAGCTATAGAGCGAATACCATCGCTAAGCAGCATAGAAGAGATGCAAAGGTTAGCCGGCAGGTTAGCCGCACTGAATCGATTTTTATCAAACCATGCAGCAAAATCTTCCTCCTTTATCAGCACCTTGCACAACTGCGTTAAGAAGAACGAGTTCCGTTGGACTGCCGAGGCAGAAGGAGCTTTCAAAGAATGAAAGAGTGTCTGATCCAGCTCCCAACTCTCACTGCACCGTGCGATAAAGAACCACGGTCCTATACTTGTCGGCCTCCGACAAAGTTGTAGGTTTGGCAGACAGAGAAGGAGTGCAGACACCAATTTTATTATGTGAGTCGGATGCTGACAGACCTGAAAACGAGGTATTTATTCATGGAAAAGCTAGTCTTAGCTCTATTCCATGCATCGAGAAGGTTGTGCAGGTATTTCACTGGTCATGGAATCAATGTTCTTACCAACTACCATATCGGCACAATTCTAAGGAAACTAGAAATCTCTGAAAGGCTAGCCAAGTGGGCAATTGAGTTGGGAGGCCACAACATTGTTTATAGACCAAGACCGGTGATCAAGGGTCAAATCTTGGTAGATTTTGCCACAGAGGTACCTGTTGAAAAAAATCCTTGAGTGTGAAGCCATAGAAAGCCCTACGCTGAAGGACACGGACAAAGTGTGGTTGCTGTATACAGACGGAGCGTCAAACGAAGATGGCGCAGGAGCAGGTTTGAGGTTGGTAAGCCCCGAGAAACATGAATTTACATACGGCATTCGACTGGAATTAAAGAACAAAAATAATAAGGCCGAGTGCGAGGCATTTTTAGCAGGCTTACGCCTAGCGATAAAGATGGGGTGAAAAATCTAGAAGCGCACGTTGACTTTCTGCTGGTGGCAGGGCAGATCTGTCATACCCCGACCCGCAGCGGAATAAGAGTCGGGGCATAATTGGGTTATCACCAAAGCTCATGATGTTTACTAAAATGTTTCATATTTATTAAATTCAAATTACAACTTCAATATTTCAAACAAGTCCATACAATTACAAGGAAAAAGTAACTAAATAAACAATCCAAAGCCTAAACTGATTTATTCTTCTAGGCCGTCCTATATGTTTCTTGTTGCAACTGGATCACCTGTATCATGTGTAAAAAATGGGGGTTTTTGGGTCAACAAAAGTTGGCGAGTGAACCTTGTTAGAAAACATTTATTATTGATTTCTTATTGTATTTAATATGGAAAAATTGTGCAATAATCATATGTGAGCAAACGTAAATAAACATACAATAACAAACCACCTTGCATGAGTATATGACATGAATGATAATGTATATGTTGGCAACGTCACGTTCCGCTCATAGGTAATGGGGAACGGACGGCCTATGATGATGTATGTGCGATCAAGGCTCAATCAAACGGAGCCGATCGTATGTTGGCAACGCCACGTTCCGCTCATAGCTAATGGGGAACGGTTCCGCTCATAGGTAATGGGGAATAGACGAGCCTATGATGATGTATGTACTGAAAATGATAAAATTTAATCTAAACATTAACCACACAAACAATTGATACATATTGGATACACATTTGATCATGGATATGATGGATGCACAAGTGTTTAAATGTAATAAATAATAAATGACACATGATACACCCCAAAATGTGATTAAAACGGGGAATTTGTAGAGATTCACTCACATTGGGTGCGTTCGTTTGATGATGTTGAATGCGCACGAGTTTAGAGGGTTGATCGACGAGGAATAACTAACCTAAATATAACGAAAATGTACGGTAAATAAGTGGATTTTATTAACAATTTTAATAGGGTTTTTAGATTTATTTTTGTGAGTTTAAGGTCATTTTCTAACTTTAAAAATATTATTTTTAAGTATTTTTAATTGATTTTTAAATTAAATAAATAAATAAAAATATAAAAAAATGTTGACTTTTTGGGTTGACCGTTGACCGTTGACCGGTCCGTTGACCGGTCGGACTGTGGTGTAAGTGCACTGAGTGAGGTTCGAACTTGTGACCTCCCGTACGCGTGCACGCAGCTCTACCAACTGAGCTACGTGTCTAACCCGAAATATTCTATGTTTTAATTATATATATATACTAATTAAATGTTTAATTTATTCGGTTTATATTAAAAGAATTTAAATGGTTGAACCGGTTTGCAGGGAGCCGGATCGAACTCGGGTCCTCTGGTTTGTAAGCGCACAGCCCAACCAGTTGGGCTGTGTGTCTTATCTGTTAAACTTACAGTTTATATTAATCTTAAAAACATCCCGGGACCTACTCTGATTCAGTTTAAAAAAATTTAGTTTTAATTCGGAAAGCCGGTGCGTTTGTAAGATTCGAACTCGTGACGTGCGCTATGTGTTTGCACACAGTCCACCGCTGGACTGTGTGTCTAACCCGGTTAAATATTCAATTTATATTATACTTATACACAACGTCGACTTCGTCTTCTTCATTCAAAGACACAGAACACGATATTCGACTGTTCTTGTTTAATTCGATTAACGAAACTTATAAATGATTGAAATGTAATGGATAGAGAGGGTTTTGGAAATGAATGTACCGAAACAGATGTTTTTCTCAGAACTCCGGCAAAGGTCGTCGGCTCTGTTTTATGAATTCCGTCTGATCGGATCAATTAACAGTTTTGATCAACTAATTGTGAAATTGAGTTACTAAACAAAGATTATCAAAGGGTTTAGATGTTTGTACCGATTCACAGCGTTTTTCGGAAATGTCCAGAGATTTTTCGGCGAGCGTAGAGTATCCGGTAACGTCGTCTGGGACCGATTCTGGTTGAAGGATTTAAGTTAGTGAAAGTCTAACAGTGGATTGAGAATGAAAGAATCGAGAAATTTACCGATTTGACGTATGTCCCGGTTTTCCGGCGAAAGTCCGGCGATAGCAGATAACGTTTCCGACGAACAGAAATTAAAGCGCAAATGAAATTGAAGGTTCTGTGAGTGTTTCCAAGTTATGAGACGATGATATTATCAGTGTAAATCAGGAAGTAAATGATTTCGGTTTTCAACTCCCAAAAATAACATGAATCGAGGCAATTGAAGACCGAATTGATTAAGAACGTGGGAAGCAATTGATTTATCGGTTATAATCAGTAACTAGCGATCACTCAAAAGTCTGGATAGTTGAAAGCCGATGAGCGTTTTCAGTTTTGGCGCAAACAGATGAGTTCACGGGTAGAAGTTAAGTTTTATTTGTTTCATTGATTACACATAAGAACCAAGTGGCGGAGTGGTTAACTGTTTGTGTGTTAAATGAGCCGGCTGACCCGGGTTCGAAACCCGGCAGCGACTTTTATTTTTTTCTTCGACCGTTTTTATTGTTTATTAATTATAGTTTATAAATTCTAGTATATTTATTAATTATGTATTGTTTAAAATTAAAAGGAGCATTAAATAAGCAACGAAAAAATGTAACTGACTATTCGATTAATAAACAAAACGGGTTTTGAAAACCCGTTTTTCGACGGATGTTACAGTATCCCCTACTTTTAGAAATTTCGTCCCGAAATTTAAGTAGTAGTGGTAACAGGAAAAAGATGTGGGTATTTTTCGCGCATTGAGTCTTCACGTTCCCAAGTAAACTCAGGTCCTCGTTTCGACTCCAGCGTACTCTAACAATTGGAATACGACTCCGTCTTAAACGTTTTTCTCCGAAGTCCATGATCTCTACTGGTCTTTCAATGAAGTGCATAGATTCATCGATCTGAATATCTTCTAGGGGAATATGGAGGTTTTCATCGGCGAGGCACTTCTTTAAGTTTGATACGTGGAACGTGGGGTGAATTCTGTTGAATTCTTCTGGTAAGTCAAGCTTGTATGCTACAGGTCCTACTCTTTCGAGTATCTTGAAAGGTCCTACGTAGCGTGGTGCTAGCTTGCCCTTCTGGCCAACACGAACTACTCCTTTCCACGGTGATACTTTTAAAAGTACTTGATCACCAATGTTAAACTCCAAGGGCTTTCGTCGTTTGTCTGCAGAGCTCTTTTGACGACTTTGTGCCGCTAGAAGATTGTTTCGAATTTGATGGATCTTGTCTGTTGTTTCTTGAATCAATTCTGGACCGGTGATTTGAGCTTCCCCAATTTCGTGCCAACATATTGGTGATCGGCACTTATGACCATATAAAGCTTCGAAAGGTGCCATGCCGATACTTGAATGATAGCTGTTGTTGTACGAAAAATTCAACTAATGGTAGATGAGCGTCCCAATTCCCCTTGAAGTCTATGACACATGCTCGAAGCATATCTTCAAGAGTTTGGATGGTGCGTTCAGATTGTCCATCAGTTTGAGGATGATAAGCGGTACTGAGGTCTAATCGTGTACCCAAAGCGGCTTGTACGGCTTGCCATGTTCGTGAAGTGAAACGACCATCGCGGTCTGCAATAATGCTTAAAGGTACACCATGACGGCTTACGATCTCGCTGATGTAGATACGAGCTAACTTCTCGTTCTTGAAGTCCTCGCGAATCGGAATGAAGTGAGCTGATTTTGTAAGACGATCAATGATTACCCATATAGTGTCATACCCACTGGAGGTGCGAGGTAACCCGGTAATGAAGTCCATGGTTATGTTTTCCCACTTCCATACAGGTATTTCAGGTTGGACTAGAAGTCCTGAGGGTCTTTGATGTTCAGCTTTTACTTTGGAACATGTAAGGCACTTGGAAACGAAAACAGCGATATCCTTCTTCATGCCAGGCCACCAGTAGGTGTATCGAAGGTCTTGATACATCTTGTCGGCTCCTGGGTGTACAGAGTACCGTGTTTTGTGCGCCTCATTCATAAGGAAATCACGAAGGTTATTGTGATCGGGAATCCATATGCGATCTAGATAGTACAGAATACCGTCGGATTTAGTTTCGATTTTAAGTTCTGCTCCACAAGACAGCTCATTGCGTACGTCGTTTTCTGTTACTGAAACATGTTGAGCTTCTCGTATTCGATCTTTGATGTCGGTTATGATTTGCGAACATAGAAGACGAATGGAGTTCGCATAACCCTTTCGACTGAGCGCATCGGCCACCACGTTTGCCTTACCAGGATGATACCGAATTTCACAGTCGTAGTCATTAAGAAGTTCGACCCATCTTCGTTGCCTCATGTTCAACTCCTTTTGGTTGAAGATATGTTGGAGACTCTTGTGGTCAGTGTATATTTCACACTTAGTACCGTAGAGGTATTGTCTCCATATCTTAAAAGCGAACACAACGGCTCCAAGTTCCAGGTCGTGGGTGGTGTAGTTCTTCTCATGAATTTTGAGTTGTCTAGAAGCATAAGCTATCACTTTACCTCTTTGCATCAGTACACAGCCTAGTCCCTGCCCTGACGCGTCGCAATAAACCACGAAGTCGTCACAACCTTCAGGAAGTGTGAGGATTGGTGCATCACAGAGTTTTTGTTTAAGGGTTTGGAAGGCTTCTTCTTGTTTGGGTCCCCATATGAAGGGTTTTCCTTTATGTGTTAAAGCCGTGAGTGGTACAGCAATACGGGAGAAATTTGCAATGAAACGGCGATAATAACCAGCCAAACCAAGAAATGATCTTACTTCGGTAGGTGTACGTGGCGCTTGCCATTCTTGTACTGCCTTTATTTTTGAGGGATCAACATGAATTCCCTTGTCATTGACGACGTGTCCAAGGAATTGTACTTCCCTTAACCAGAATTCACATTTCGAAAACTTAGCGTACAGCTTTTCTGTCCTTAAGAGTGTAAGGATGAGTCGAAGGTGCCGTTCATGATCAGACTTAGACTTTGAGTAGATGAGGATGTCGTCGATGAAGACTATGACAAAGCGGTCGAGGTAGGGTTTGCATACCCTATTCATTAAATCCATGAATACAGCTGGGGCGTTGGTTAATCCAAATGGCATGACCATGAATTCGTAATGACCATAACGAGTTCGGAAGGCGGTCTTTGGGACGTCTTCTTCATGTACTCTGAGTTGATGATATCCAGAACGAAGGTCGATTTTTTAGAAACAGGTGGCGCCTTGAAGTTGGTCTAGAAGATCATCGATGCAAGGTAATGGGTAGCGGTTCTTGAACGTTAACTTGTTGAGTTCTCTGTAGTCGATACACATGCGAAACGTTCCATCTTTCTTCTTCACAAAAAGGACAGGTGCACCCCAAGGCGATGAGCTAGGACGTATGAATCCTTTGTCAGTCAGCTCTTGCAGTTGACTGGCTAGCTCTTGCATTTCGGATGGGGCTAACCTATAAGGATATTTTGCAACTGCTGTAGCTCCAGGTATAAGATCAATGCGGAATTCGACTTCTCTCACGGGAGGAAGTCCTGAAATGTCGTCAGGAAAAACTTGCTGAAAATCTTTTACTACTGGGATATCTTCGAGTTTCTTCTCCTGGATTCCCTTTTTGACGACATGAGTTAGGAATGCGACATAATTCTTGCGGAGATATTTTCGGGCTTGAAGACAGGACATTAATTTGAGTCCTTTCGAAGGGGTTTCTCCAAAGATTCGTAGAGTCTGACCGTTTGTAAGAGGAATGCGAATAAACTTTTCGCGGCATACAACTTCAGCATGATGTTGGCTGAGCCAGTCCATACCAATTATAATGTCGAAACTTCCCAACTTCATAGGAATGAGGTCAACTGGAAAATCGTGATCGTTTAAGGTGAGAGTACAATTGCGTATAATAGAGTTTAATGAGACCGGTTTTCCGTCAGCAACTTCTACCGTTATGGATTCCATGAGTTTATCACGAGTTTGGTTGAGGATGGGTTCAAATTCTAAGGACACAATACTCTTATTCGCGCCAGTATCAAATAACATGGATGCATAACTACCATTGATGAGAAACGTACCGTTAACCACATTGTTGTCAGCCCTAGCTTGATTTGCGTTGATGTTGAAAGCTCTTCCTCTTGCAGGTGGAGGAGCTTGGTTAGCCTGGTTTACTGGATTAGCTTGAGCTTGAGCATGGATGATGTTCACCAAGCGTGGACAGGTGTTCCTGAAGTGGTTCGGGTCTCCACAATTGTAACAAGCCCGCATAGGTTGTATTATGGGATAGTTGGGTTGGTAGTAGGATTGGGCTACATGTTGAGCAGGTGGTAGGAGTAAAGGTTGTTGGGCTTGACCCACTATTTGATGGTGGGTTTGGGTTGAGGGCTGATTGCGGTTCATTCGCTAGTGCGCGACAGGTTTGGATGGTGTGACCTGCACGGCCACATCCGGTGCAATGTTGGCAGGGATGATCATGAAAGTGATGGTATTGGCAACGGTTGCATTTTGGGTATGGGCCGGAGTATGGATTTTTATATGGTGCAGCTGAGGGGGCAACTTGGGTGATGGGTGCAGCAGGGATAGGGAAGTTGGTTTGTGTGACAGCAAAGTTTCTGCCGTTACGTTTCCTCTTACTAGCAAACTTTGAGGAGGAGGTGGAATGGTTTGAAGTTTGGCCCTCAATGGGGGCTTTCTTTTTCTCGTCCTTAAATTTGCCGTTACGGATACGATTCTCGGTAAGCTCGGTAGCTAGTTCCATAGCAGCTTCAAGTGTTGCAGGCGAAGTACTTAGAACTGAGTCTTGAATTTTCGAGGGGAGGCCTCGAATATAGTGTTCGACTAAGCGGTATACTGGGGTGAACAAGTTGAGGATCATTTGGTTCAACTCTAGAAACCTTTTGTTGTAGGAAGTATGATCTCCTTCCTTTTGCTTTAACGAGTGGAAATCATCCTCTAACTTTTTGATCTCACTTCTTGAACAGAAGCGTCTCGTCATGATTTCCCTTAACTCATCCCATGTTAAGGCCATTGCATCTTCGATTCCTATCTTACCTTTTTCTGTATTCCACCAGGTAAGAGCTACTCCAAATAGTCTCCCGGTTGCGTAACGTACCTTGCGATCCTCGGGACAATCGCAATTGAGGAAGGTGTTTTCCATTTCCTCAAACCAGTGGAGGAGAGCAGTGACACCTTCGGTCCCTTCAAATTTCGGGGGATCGCAAGACTTGAAGTGTTTGTAAGAGCAATTTTTGGAGGGAGGGTTGTCGACGTTCTGGTCGTCTTGATTGGGAGGGTTGATGGGATTTGCGGCGAGAGCTTGTTGGACTTGAATTACGATGTCAGGAAGCACCGCGGCCATTTGTTTTGCTATTTGGGTGGCCAAGCGTTCGTTTGACCTTCCTGACTTTCTACCCCCACGTTGCTGCCTAGCCGACATCTACAGGAACATACATAAGAAGATTGTGAGTTTAAGGAGTCTTTTTAGGTGTCATATGTCGTTAAAAGTAACAAAATAACATAATCATAAATAATGCAACTACATCCATGGATGTCTAGGGTTTGCTCATGTTTGGGCCTCCAATGTCCCCCATACCATCGCCTGTATAGTCATGTGGGCCCCCATGACTATTGGCTTAGTAGGATTCACATTGGTGTTGGCGGTTTAACACTCGCATCACCCGAATTAAAACCATGAAATATGTTTGCGAGATGTATGGTCGGAGGGTGTCCAGGTGTAGACACAATGACAACTCAAAGTGGGGTTAGCTCACACGACGTTTGGTATAGCATGCTTTGGCCTAATAGGTCCTTCGTACTCTCATCGTTAGTCCCCAGGTAGGCAAACTGATCCTTTATTTTGGATTTATACGAATGCCAAGCCTAGACAGGACGTTCCGACTACCGGTACTTGTACTCTTCCAGTTACTACATGCCCGTCATGATATATATGTTATGAGGATATGATTCATGATGAGCATTGTATAGTAATATGTACTTATGAACATGCTTGCATAACATTGAATGTAACAATAAACATAAAGCATATAAACATCATGAATTTTGTATGTAACACATAAACAATTTAAATAATTCTATTCAACTATAGTATAGGCTCTAAGGGTCTAATAACCTATCCTATATCCCTATAGTCATGGCTCTGATACAAATCTGTCACACCCCGACCCGCAACGGAATAAGAGTCGGGGCATAATTGGGTTATCACCAAAGCTCATGATGTTTACTAAAATGTTTCATATTTATTAAATTCAAATTACAACTTCAATATTTCAAACAAGTCCATACAATTACAAGGAAAAAGTAACTAAATAAACAATCCAAAGCCTAAACTGGTTTATTCTTCTAGGCTGTCCTATATGTTTCTTGCTGCAACTGGATCACATGTATCATGTGTAAAAAATGGGGGTTTTTGGGTCAACAAAAGTTGGCGAGTGAACCTTGTTAGAAAACATTTATTATTGATTTCTTGTTGTATTTAATATGGAAAAATTGTGCAATAATCATATGTGAGCAAACGTAAATAAACATACAATAACAAACCACCTTGCATGAGTATATGACATGAATGATAATGTATATGTTGGCAACGTCACGTTCCGCTCATAGGTAATGGGGAACGGACGGCCTATGATGATGTATGTGCGATCAAGGCTCAATCAAACGGAGCCGATCGTATGTTGGCAACGCCACGTTCCGCTCATAGCTAATGGGGAACGGTTCCGCTCATAGGTAATGGGGAATAGACGAGCCTATGATGATGTATGTACTGAAAATGATAAAATTTAATCTAAACATTAACCACACAAACAATTGATACATATTGGATACACATTTGATCATTGATATAATGGATGCACAAGTGTTTAAATGTAATAAATAATAAATGACACATGATACACCCCAAAATGTGATTAAAACGGGGAATTTGTAGAGATTCACTCACATTGGGTGCGTTCGTTTGATGATGTTGAATGCGCACGAGTTTAGAGGGTTGATCGACGAGGAATAACTAACCTAAATAATAACGAAAAGGTACGGTAAATAAGTGGATTTTATTAACAATTTTAATAGGGTTTTTAGATTTATTTTTGTGAGTTTAAGGTCATTTTCTAACTTTAAAAATATTATTTTTAAGTATTTTTAATTGATTTTTAAATTAAATAAATAAATAAAAATATAAAAAAATGTTGACTTTTTGGGTTGACCGTTGACCGGACCGTTGACCGGTCGGACTGTGGTGTAAGTGCAGTGAGTGAGGTTCGAACTTGTGACCTCCCGTACGCATGCACGCAGCTCTACCAACTGAGCTACGTGTCTAACCCGAAATATTCTATGTTTTAATTATATATATATACTAATTAAATGTTTAATTTATTCGGTTTATATTAAAAGAATTTAAATGGTTGAACCGGTTTGCAGGGAGCCGGATCGAACTCGGGTCCTCTGGTTTGTAAGCGCACAGCCCAACCAGTTGGGCTGTGTGTCTTATCTGTTAAACTTACAGTTTATATTAATCTTAAAAACATCCCGGGACCTACTCTGATTCAGTTTAAAAAAAATTGGTTTTAATTCGGAAAGCCGGTGCGTTTGTAAGATTCGAACTCGTGACGTGCGCTATGTGTTTGCACACAGTCCACCGCTGGACTGTGTGTCTAACCCGGTTTAATATTCAATTTATATTATACTTATACACAACGTCGACTTCGTCTTCTTCATTCAAAGACACAGAACAACGATATTCGACTGTTCTTGTTTAATTCGATTAACGAAACTTATAAATGATTGAAATGTAATGGATAGAGAGGGTTTTGGAAATGAATGTACCGAAACAGATGTTTTTCTCAGAACTCCGACAAAGATCGTCGGCTCTGTTTTGTGAATTCCGTCTGATCGGATCAATTAACAGTTTTGATCAACTAATTGTGAAATTGAGTTACTAAACAAAGATTATCAAAGGGTTTAGATGTTTGTACCGATTCACAACGTTTTTCGGAAATGTCCAGAGATTTTCCGGCAAGCGTAGAGTATCCGGTAACGTCGTCTGGGACCGATTCTGGTTGAAGGATTTAAGTTAGTGAAAGTCTAACAATGGATTGAGAATGAAAGAATCGAGAAATTTACCGATTTGACGTATGTCCCGGTTTTCCGGCGAAAGTCTGGCGATAGCAGATAACGTTTCCGACGAACAGAAATTAGAGCACAAATGAAATTGAAGGTTCTGTGAGTGTTTCCAAGTTATGAGACGATGTGTAAATCAGGAAGTAAATGATTTCGGTTTTCAACTCCCAAAAATCATATGAATCAAGGCAATTGAAGACCGAATTGATTAAGAACGTGGGCAGCAATTGATTTATCGGTTATAATCAGTAATTAGCGATCACTCAAAAGTCTGGATAGTTGAAAGCCGATGAGCGGTTTCAGTTTTGGCGCAAACAGATGAGTTCACGGGTAGAAGTTAAGTTTTATTTGTTTCATTGATTACACATAAGAACCAAGTGGCGGAGTGGTTAAGTGTTTATGTGTTAAATGAGCCGGCTGACCCGGGTTCGAAACCCGGCAGCGACTTTTATTTTTTTCTTCGACCGTTTTTATTGTTTATTAATTATAGTTTATAAATTCTAGTATATTTATTAATTATGTATTGTTTAAAATTAAAAGGATCATTAAATAAGCAACGAATAAATGTAACTGACTATTCGATTAATAAACGAACTGGGTTTTGAAAACCCGTTTTTCGACGGATGTTACAAGATCAATGGATTGTATGACGCGAAGGGCGAAATCATGCCATTGTATCTTGAGCAAGCCAAGGAATTGATTCAGAAATTCCAATCATTTAAGGTCATACACATCAACCAAAAATGAGAACAAGTCAGCAGACGCGCTGAGCAAATTGGTTGCAACTGCTTTTCAACACTTGGCAAAGGACGTGTAGATTGAGGTACTTAAAAATCCTTCGGTTCCTTTGCGCAAAATAAATGTGATTGAGTTAGGGTCACCTTCGTGGATAACACCTATTTTCCTGTACTTACTGGCGGGAATCCTTCCAAGTAACAAAGCTGAAGCAAGAAAAATACAGCACAAAGCTTTGTACTATCAGATGGATAGAGGAATCTTGTACCGTTGATAATACTTGGGTCCACTCCTGCGTTGCGTGGACCCGCAAGATGTGAATTACCTCATTCGAGAAATTTACGAAGGAATCTATGGGATCCACGCAGGACCACGTATGGTGGTCGCCAAAGTAATGAACGCATGGTATTATTGGCCTGGCATTCACTTAGATGCTATTAAACAGTTGCACAAGTGTGACTCTTGCCAATGCCATGCGACAAAAACCCTTTTCCCGAAAAACGACCTAACCATTGTTTCCACAACCTGGCCTTTCCAACAATGGGGCATAGACATGGTGGGTCCATTCCCAGATGCCCTAGGCGTGGTAAAATTCATAATCGTCGCGGTGGATTATTTTACAAAATGGGTGGAAGCGAAAGCTCTTGCTTCAGTGACAGCGATGGTAGTTTGGAAGTTTATTTGGGAGCACATTATTTGTTGATTTGGTCTGCCCTTGTGCATAGTCACCGATAACGGCCCCAACTTCGCATCAAACGACCTACAAGAGTAGATGAAGGAGCTGAACATTGAACACATTTTTTCGTCCGTCGCTCATCCTCAAGGGAACAGTCAAGTGGAGAGCATCAACAAAAGTATTGTTGAAGGGATCAAGAAAAGATTGGGCACCAATAGAAGAGGGGGTTGATGAGCTTCCTAGCATATTGTGGGCTCATCGCACCATGCCTGAAACAAGCAATGGTAAAACCCCTTTTAGCCTAGTTTACGGCTCTAAGGCGGTTATCCCAGCAGAGATCGGCCTCCCCTCACCATGAATGATAGCTATCAGTTCAATTGATAACGAGGCGGAGCGCCGACTCGATTTAGACTTACTCGAAGAATGACGCGAAATGCGGCCATAAACGAGGCAAAATACAAGTCTAAATTAGAAAAGTACTACAACGCGCGGGTGTGTATATGTACTTTTAATCCAGATGACTACGTCTTCCGAGACAATGAGGCCTCTAATGTTGAGCGCCCAAGGATACTCGCGCCTAAGTGGGAAGGACCCTACATCATCCACGATGTCCTGTGCAAAGGTGCGTATAAATTACATACTTTAGACGGTCACATTGTCCCACACGCTTGGAATGCACAACAACTAAGAAAATGTTACATGTAAGACAGCCTTTGTAAACGATGGCCTCACGCTTAACAGGTTTATTACTACAAGTGTTGTTTACATTATTTTACTTGTTATTTCCTATATTATGATTAAGTTACAAATGCATATATCACTTTGGGTTCGAACAAAAACATTTCAGCTGAATTACAAACTCACGAACCAGATGATCTCCAAGGCTCCCACGATTTCAAGGGCGAAGCCAAATCATACGTCGTTCACACATGAGTCACACTTACATTTATCCGCGCTGCCTAAGCAAATGTGACTACCCGCAAATTCATGCTAACATCTTTACGCGCTCGAATCTCACACATATTGTGATCTTACATTTTAGACTATAGTTTTATTAATTTGGTCGTCATATGCATAAAAATGTCTATTCGTGTCAAATTTTGCATCTTATAAATTACTGGGTCTTACACGAGTTAACCCGACACGCCCGAACGTTGGTGATAATTATCTAAGTACTTGGGAAATCAATCTATAGTATTCTTATGGGTGTATTACTATATATATATATATGTGTGTGTGTGTGTTCTTGAAGTTTTCAACACGTAGCTTGTAATTCTTGAAATTTTCAACGCGTAGCTTGTAAATTATAGTGCGATACATAGTTAGCTCGACACGAATACAAACATATAATAATATATTTTTATATACCTAACACGTTTATATTTTTATGACGATTCTATTGAATATTTAAAAAAAAAAAAAAAGAAGTAACTAGTGGGTATAATTAAGTGGTTGTTTTATACACCTAACGAAACTTAACCTACACTCAATGAACCATCACCCTACCCTTCCCTTACCACACCCCATCCCTAGACCCTACGACCAAACACTCCACCATACACCATTTTTGCCAATTGTATGAATAATGAAATATTAGTACATATACTAATATTAAATTACCACTACCATTCCCAAATCAATCAAGTATCAACCCATATATTTCCATTTGACTTTGAAGAACTCAAAAATATCGAACCATTCCCTACTCCTTATCACCTTACAAGCAATCCCCATACTGTGTTTATTTATGTACAACCAATCACACTTAAGATCATTTTACATTTCAATACAACACAAAAAAAAAACTTTCTATCTCATCCTCTCTTGGTCACGGCTACAACAACACACACATAGCATTTTGTTCAAGTTTTCATCAAGAATCTAAGCTAGGTTCAAGTGCTCCAAGGTGTATTAAGTGGTGACTAAAGTGTTTTTTTTTGTAAGTGTTCTTCACCATCTGTATCATCTCCTTGTTGTTGTTAGTGAGCATTTCTCATCTCTCAAAACTCTAGTTTTAAAGATTTTACTATTTTGTGTAGGATTCACCCAAGTAGGTCGTCTTTGTTAAAAACATGAAACTAACACCTTATATATTTTGCTCTTTTGATTTTAAATATGTAAGGAAAGGCTTTGATGGTTACAAGAGTTTCTTACTAGTATTTCTGTTGATGATTTTGAGTAAAGAAATTAGACTTGAAAATATGCAACGTATACAACAAAGGAACCATGAGCACAAACAAACTTTATATAATATTTATAGTCTTGTATAAAATTATGACTCTAAAAATAGATATATTCTTTTCTGGCATCCTAGTATTTTTGCTAAAACGGTGACTTGGATATAATTTTGGTGAACCATAGATATAGATCCCATTTAACGACTAAGTAAATTTTTATTTATATATTTAGTTACATGATAGTGGAAAACCATAATTTTTGTGTAGTATGAAGTTCTAGGGATTTTTGGTGGATTGTTGCTTTACATATATGCGTATTTTTACTAAAAGTATGTACTTTACATATAGGCGTATTTTTACTAAAAGTGTGGGAAAAAGTAAAGATTTAAGGATCCATGGTGTTTTGGTAGATTATTTATATATGTTATAAATATATATTATTTTGACAAGGTTGGTAAAACCATAGAACTTTTGGTTATGATTTGTGGGGTTTTATGATACATATATAATTTAAATTTGTTCCAAAAACAAACAAAAAATATGGCATATACCTTAAGCACGGTGAACATTTGAGAAATATATGTGTAACTATATATATTTTATGTTACATAAATGCGTGACGTGTTTGATAATTTTCAAAAAAATTATATAAAGTTTATGTGTACAAATTTCTGTACGATACAAATTAACGATATGTATTTTAATACATTGGTACAAGGAGACAAGGATTCAAAGGCGCATTATGTAGTACACCTTAATTATATTTATATATGTTATATAAATATATTTTTAAGAAATAATAAAACATCACCAACGGTTGTTGAGTCAAAATATTTGGAAGCATAACGAGTATTCATGTCGAATCTAGTTGGGTGAATCAGATGCACGACCAACTTGAACATAGAAACATTGTTTGTACCTTAAAGTGTTGTATTGCGTCTTAGGGCATGGTTAGGTCGGTTCACGTATACACGGATTTTGCTAGTTGCTACTTGCTTTTGCTTTGCTACATTGTTTGCTTATATCATGTGAGTTCATAACCCCCATTTTTTACAGTTTTACATTTTTATAAATGTTTTCGGAGGTGGAAAGGCATGCAAGTTTTGTAAAAGTACATAATATTTCGATGAACGAAAATTACATATTTCTAAACCATGTTGTAAAAGAATTTCAACTAACTCAAATGGTTTATGAAAGGTTTATGTTGAACATACCGGTTTTACAAAACATACGCGTATTGTCGAAACACGCATGAGTTTCATGACTAGTGACAAGATTGTCCTAGTTACAACAAAGAGACGGGGTTGTCTTGCATACGAACAACGGGACTAGGTTGTCCTGCATACGAACAACGGGACTGGTTTGTCCTGCATACGAACAACAGGACTGGCTTGTCCGGCATACAAACAACGGACCGGTTTGTCCTGCATACAAACAATGGGACTGGATTGTCCTACTTACGAACATAAGGACTGGATTGGCTATTCAACCGTAAAGGCCGTAGCGTTCTTAAAACTGTACAGTGAAGTCCTCGCTACATATTGAAACTATAACCGACTGCTAGTCTACCGTCTTGAGTGCACGGTTGGCGAGGCACTCACTTGCTCGAGGTTCGTTTAGGCTCATGCGGGCATGTTGTCTTTGTCGTACGCGAACATTGATGGTTAAACAAGTTTTGCAAGTACAAAGTTTTCAAATGACATGCCGAGGAAAATGGTTTTATTACGTTTTCTCGAAATTATTTAAATCGATTATCAAAAAGATTTATTTCAAATATTTTTCAAACAAACTATGAACTCGCCAACTTAGTGTTGATTTTTCGCATGTTCATTCTCAGGTTACACTTTCAAACTATGGCACGGTTGGAATAGGAGAACCTATTGGGATTCGAGTACTTAGCGGGCGTTCAACTTTCTAGAAGTCTTAGCATTTTATACTTCCGCTGTGCAATGAAGATACCAGTCATTACGCTCAACTCGGATTTTGCGGGTATGACAACAAAGTTCCTAACACATGCAATTATTGTAACAGTTATATTTATCATAACGGTGTTATGCGCAACATAGAGGTTACATACGACTTGTCTTGAACAAAACATAACCAAACAAATTACAAGGCGCAAACGCCTTTTTACAACCTACTGACTAAATTTCTCTTAGTTAGCGCCATCATCATCGTTTTCATTGCCCACATCTTCATCATGGACTGCTTGGACCTCAGGCACCCCGAATATGTCCTATAAGCGCGCAACGTAATCATCGTGCTGAAGTGCCTCATAAACCAAGTCCATTACGGGTAAGGCAAGGTGGTTATGTTTTTCCTATGTTGCAGCATAGATCTTCTCGGCCTATTTGCTGGTTGTGCAATGCTTGCTGTCCCAGTCAACCTTCAAGGTGCTCGCCACATGCGATGTCGTTATAGCCCTCACTATGACCAACGACATGCGCCGCAACAGTAAGCACTGACACAGTTTCATCAAGCTCGATCGAGTTGAGCACAACGTTAGCGATTAACAACATAAAAATTTTAGCTTAACACAAGCAGTGAAACATCAAGCAAGGCAAAAGAGTTAGAAAATACTTACATGAACAATTCCACGTTATTGCAACTAGAGGGAATTGTCTATCAAGGGCTCCACAGTCCATTGTATCTCCGCATAATTATCTTGCGCGATGTTCAAGGCAGACTAGGCTACATCACGAGCTTCGGCAGCAAAATATCGGCCTGCACCTTCTCGGCCGCCACATCAATCTCCAAATATTCAGTTTTTTCCTTGGGACTCGCGCAAGCACGTTTTACCTCAGCAATTTCAGCGTCCTTGCCAGCCAAGACTCTATCTTTAGAGACAACCTACTGCCTCAACTCCTCATGCGCACATAATTGGGCGGTTAGCTTTTTTATTTATATATCTTTCTTAAGGCAAGTAGCAGTAGTACGCACCTGTCTTTGCTCAGCGCGTTCACGATGTGACCGTGCCTCCTCCACTTGCGCATGCAGCTCAGTATTCGACTTTGCCAGCGTTTCATTTTGAACTTGGAGGTCAGCAGTGGTCTTAGAAGGAGTTTCAACCTGCGCTTCAGATTCACAATTTCTTCCCAAGCCTTATGCATTTTGTTGTTGTCGCGCCCAGGCTTCGACCCATTTCTGGCGCTCTTCAGAAAATGTGTTCTCGGCCACCTTCAACTTCTTCTTGAGGCCTAGTATGGCCCAATCTTCATTCTTTTTCTCAGCGTCGAGCTAAGCCTGTTTTTCAACTAATTCGGCCTTAGCTTTCTCAAAGATCTTGGCATCAGTAGCCAAGCGGCTTCTAAAATCTTCCCATGCATCTCGTTCACGATGCATAGTACGCCATTCTCTCATGATTTGGTTACTTGTTGAAATTTGGTTGGCCTATGCCACGACGTGAGAATGGTATAGTTGGTCATGCGAGCGCCTTTTCTGATGATTAACCTCAGCTGGTGGGAAGGCACCCATGAACCACTCGCGGCAAGGGGGAAGGTGCTAAAAGTATCTCTTTATTTCAACTTCCAAAGAGGAGCACGCACCTCTCCCGCCGGCTATCGTCATAAGAACGATAGTAGTAGTCCCTGGGCGTATCCTCAGGCTTGATGAGAGAAGGTTCTTTATGTTGCGCGCCAAAAGAACTAACCTCCTTAACACCAACGCCGGTTCCAGCAATTTGTTGCACGTTGGCCCGATTACCCTCATCGACCACGTCATCATTTTTTTATCCGCCTCCTCAACAGGCTCATCAGCCTCAATTTCAACAGTCTTCTCCACGCGCTCGATGTTTTCAGCAAATTTAACAAGTTCACTACTAAGAGTGGTACCTTTAACAATCAGGGCATCACTAGAGGTAATCACCTCAACTTCTTTTTCCGTTACTTTCTCATCACTCGTTGTTGGCGTGACCTCCACCTTTTTGGTGCCATCAGCAGGAGGAGGTAGCTGGGGTGTAGACTTGGAGTGAATAATTCGGATCTTGGGCTGCACCGCCCTTGACTCTGCATATCAGAAGATATGTTAGAAGAATGTAAAATAAACGACATGTATAGCAAATGCATACAAAGTTATCCAATTACTTACCAGGCGAAAGTTTTGACATGAGGGAACCCAAGTTCCCTTTCTTCCCGATCACTGGCGGTCTCTGAAAGGCAACTTTCTTTGCCGCTGGCATAGGATTCGGTCTCGGTTCCTCGCGCTCGTTCTTAGAGGATTTTTTACGTGTCATCCCTGCCATGTGGTCGGTTGCCCGCTCTTCATCAGCAGGTGCGGATGTTGGAATGGCGCTGGATTTTTGTTCTTTTGAGGTCACACTGCCAGAGCTCCTTGTCCCATCAATGCCGCCAGCCTTAAACTTACCACCTATCATTTCCAATTCTTCCATGGAATCAGCAACAACAATGTAATCGTCAAATCTACTTTGACAAGGGCGAGTAATACCTATGCATGACGCAGCATCAGACACCGTGGCACTCGCCTCTAGTTTCTTTGCTTTTGGCCCTCCAACGATCGAGGCAGTTTTCTTCTTGGGTGCCTTCTTGGGTGCCTGACCTTCCGTGTCAACACCCAGGTTGCGCAAGACACCTACACAAGCATATGGAGGGAAAGATAACTCTTGGTCTGATGAAGCTATGGATTCCTCGATTGAAAGAATTACAACTTCTTCCCTAGCAAGAGTCATGTCCCCACACGGCCTAGGATTCAAGAAACCCGCACCTTCAGTGGTAGTCAGAGGTGTAGTAAACAACTTTGCACGCGGGTACATGATTTTACCCGGATCTGGTCATACCAGAGCTGCTCACCCTTGCGCAGGGTCCTTATGCCCATCGTACCAGAGCATGCTGGAAATGCTAGGATCGATCTCTGCACAAACATAGTTATCATTAAATGATCTACTTTCAAGAAAAAACAAATAAAAGTAGTAATTGCAAAAACTTACCAACACTGTCTTAGAGGAAAACATGAACCTCCAAACTCTCACGCGGCCACTTGTCACTCATAACGGCAGCGACAAGAGTATTCTCACCAAGGCTTGGTTCGGCAACGCCTTCAGATCATTATACCATCCTGCACTCTTGGGCACAGTAAAAGTTTCTTTCTCGATCGGCCCAGGGGCGCAGAAGTCCATCGCGACAGGAATTACTTCCTCGCGAATAAAGAAGAATTTGCCCTTCCGGTTGTTCCTCTGCGATCGTTGCAACCTCTTATCCGTCTCAGCATACGATTCGAGATTCTTATTCATATCGCAAGTGCCTTGGGCTTCATAACCCGATTGCAGCCTATCTCCGTTGCCTTTTAGAAACCCTAAATCAGAACCAGGTATGTTTACTCGTATTTGCACAATCTTTGCTAATTTAATCTTAGAGTTAAATGCTTGGTTGGTCCCTGTGGTTTGCAAATCTTGCAGACTTGGTCTCAGTGGTTCACTAATTACACACTTAGTCCCAGTAGTTTCAAATTTTGCACTCGTGTGGTCCTTACCACTAACCTTTGTTAGATTTCTCAGTTAAGTATATGCAAAATTACTATATTACCCTTGAAATAATAAAAATAAAAAAATATAAACTGACACCCTCCTCCTTTCTCCGACCACATACACACACCCGCGAGTATAAACACGCAGACAGATCCGGCGAGAGAGAGAGTGGCGGCGGCTGTATTGTTCGGTTCGGGTGTTAGTACCGGCGGTCCCTTCTCCGGTCATCCCCTCCGACTATATACCACTTACACCGGTCATCCCTCCGACTATATACCACTTAGTACCGGCGTCGAACCCCACGGCCCGGAGCGGTAAAAGACGACAGGAGCGAGGATTTGGTTCGTAATGTTTTCAGATCAGTTTGGGTGCTCCAGTTTGGGTTATCGGGTTGGGGGTTTCAACGACGACGGTTCTGGTAGCGACGGTAGTGGTGGTGGTTCACGGTTGGGCGGTAGGGTTGGGTCGGGGTAGACGACAGCAGCGGGGTAGCCGCGGTTTTGCGACTCACCGGCGGCGGAGAGGTTTGGTTCACATTCGAATCGAGACTCGGTTCAGTGATGGTTCAGCATGCTTCAAGATGTGTTCGATTCGACTCGATCATAAACAGTCAACGGAACCCGGTTCAGTCCAGATTTCCGGTTCAGGTTTCGGGTTCGATTCGGTTCGACCCGGTTCAAGTTTGAAACAAATTTCGAGGGTAATATAGTAATTTTGCATATACTTAACTGAGAAATCTAACAAAGGTTAGTGGTAGGGACCACCCGAGTGCAAAATTTGAAACTACTGGGACCAAGTGTGTAATTAGTGAACCACTGTGACCAAGTCTGCAAGATTTGCAAACCACAGGGACCAACCAAGCATTTAACTCTTAATCTTACAATCCTTTGGTTTAACAATGAATTTGGATTTCTATGGTTGTTTTAGCTGCTGTAATTAGGATTTTTGGGTAACTTTTAGTTATAGAGATGTCGAGTAAATGATACTGGTGTAGGCGGTGTAGGGTTTAAGATCTTTTCACTCTTATATTGTGTTTTTAATAATGTTGTTTCGTTGTAATCTCTTTAAATGTGTATAGACGGGAATGTGACAGATTTTGTTAGTGGGTAAGTGTTTTATCAAGTTCTTTTAGTAGACTTCTATTTTAGGATGAGTAAATTGCACAAAACATCCTTTATGTTTCCTCAAACTTGCAGGTTCTAGCCTTAATGTTTAAAAGTTGCTAAAAACAACCTTTAAGTTTATTTTTGTTGCGGGTTCAATCCTTTACAGCTAACCACGTTATTTTCTTCAGTTAAGTTTCCTCACATGATCAACCAAAATGACGAATATACCCTCACATGTTATGCATGTGAGGGAACTTAACCGAAGAAAATAACGTGGTTAGCTGTAAAGGATTGAACCCGCAACAAAAATAAACTTAAAGGCTGTTTTTAGCAACTTTTAAACATTAAGGCCGGAACCTGCAAATTTGAGGAAACATAAAGGATGTTTTATGCAATTTACTCTTCTAGGATTTAATAGTTTTGTAACTTATCTGGTCATAAATAGGTTTTTGTAGTCGTTGAAGTGAAATAATGAAAGATTTTGGCTTTTTGTATTCGTTATAGGAAGGATTTCAGTACCATCATGTAGGGGCGGATCTAGAGCTAATTTAGGGGTTTTCAGGAACCCGTTCGGCTTGTAATTTATAGTGTTAAGTTATAAAGAATATTCTGAATGAACCCTTTAATATTTTGTAAGGAAACCCAATAACTAAATGTATACAGTGGTAAGCTTGTTAAACATGCACCAGTTAAACATGAAGTCTTGAGTTCGAGTCCGGTAATTGCTTCTTCCGATTTTTTTTTATTTTGTGTCCTATTTGATAAGGTGTTTGGTCCGCCTCTATCCTTGTTGAATTCTAAGAAATAATTGTTTATTCAAAGTTTGTTGTATTCTAAGAAATAATTTGGTTATTCAGAATTTGTTGTATTCTAAGAAATAATTTGGTTATTCAGAATTTGTTGTATTCTAAGAAATAATTTGTTATCCAGAAAAATGTATTAGACAACTATGTACGAGACAAATTCGAATATTTAGATACGAAAAAAATTCCGATATATGATCTCTTGAAAAGGATTATTAGTGTAGATTTAAAGTAAACAAAGTTGGATCAATAATTTTTTTAACAGAAAAGATGATCGGTTTTATTGTCTTCGTGAAACACAAATTTGCTAGCCAGAAGCTAGAAACTCATTACATGTTCTCATCATACATCGCCTAATTTTGAATAATGGTTACACCCAAATTGTTTAATTTTCCACCGAGATATCTTCCATTCGTCCTCTATGTTTAAGCCACAATAGCGAGCATTCTTTTATGTCTTCGAATATCTTTGAGTTGGAGCATTTTTTGATGTCTTTGAATATCAATAACTAAAGTAAAAGATGAAATCTCGTAGGTAACAACTGTTGTCGTAAAGACCATCTTATTTATATTGTGTGTTTTTAAAATTTATCATGACAATGTTTTTTCATTATTGTATCGTCTTTTTATTATGTGATAAACCTTACCCGACCCAAACCATCGAACCGACCCGTAGTTTTTTTATGTTCGGACGTATATATTGGAACACTTATAAAAGTGAACCCATTGGAAAAAATTCCTAGATCCGCCACTGCCATCATGCAGCAAGAGGAAATGTTATGATGACATATTGGATTCCTGGTGAACCATGTATGCTACCTGCAAATCCTGCCCATCAAGTAGGAGTTGGGGGTTTCATTATGAATGACAAGAATGAGGTATGCATGTTCCGTGTTTCATTAAACAAATTTGACATGTTAGTTATGTATTTGCAATAGTTTAGAAAAATGTTAATGGGTACTGGTTATTTTGATCCAAAAGAAACACTGTGCACCTGAGCTTGCTGGGAAATGAGAAGTGTACCACTGGGTTGAAGTTGCCACCTTTATTAATGGGATCTGAATTTAGAAGTTAAAAGCTTCATTAACTGTATCTTCTTCTGTTTTCGTAACTAATGTATTTTGGTAATTGTTTTATTGAGACATTTGGGGATCAAGACTAAGTTCTGGTAATCATTTGTTCTCAGATGTAGGTTTGCTCATCCTTACTTGGCAATTTCTTTAAGTACATATCCTATAACTTGAATTTGTTTCTTTCATTATGTTTTTATTTGGTGAATTATGGATTGTTTCACATGAACTACTTATAATCATTTTTCATCATCGCCTTTTGGTAAATATTTCTGGTTATTATCTACATCATCATTAGCTTAGTCAAGGTGCTACAAAGAACCAACAGCTTGCCAATTCTGGATTGGGGAGAAGTTTCTGTACCTGCGGATTGTGTTAATCCAAGATTTGTCAAAGTCTAGCAAAAATGTTTGGCTGATATTTCGTTTTCATCCTAAATTTGTCAAAGCTTCTAGCATTCGGGTTGGGACCATGGTTCAGTCTTTCACATGGTATTTTAATGAAAATTAGTTGCAAGTAATATATGATTGTTGCTTATGTTTAAGTGCTTACTTGGCTAGCTCTGAAGTCGAATTTGTAGAAATTGAAATTTAGAATACAAGAGTCCACCCGATAACGTTTATGCGCTTTTGGGATTAGCATGTATGATTGTTATTTTTCCCGGTTATAAAAGTTGATTTCTTACTATAAATTTAATCAACATCAGTGCTGCATAGAGAATGCCGAAAGAAGCTATATTTGATATTATGCTTAGTCATATATTGGTTGATACAAATTTATCATGTTAGTGATAACGTTATGTGACCTTAATGTAATACTTGAATCACGGTGTGTGTTGGGTTCTTTGAGAGCGCTATGGTTCTAATAAGTATGCACGGTGTTGAATGTCAAATGTATAAAGTTATTTCACATCAGATGTTTTGCTTATAATTTAATATGAGACATGGTAGTTATTTGATAGCTAACAGAAGTACTTGATTTAGGAATTTTTTGATGTATATTTATTTATTGATTAAATTTAGAGTTATTCTTTATATTTACTACTTTATGTTTGGAAGATGAAATACTTAACGGTAAAAAATAAATAAAAAACTATATAAAACTAAAATGGGGTATATAAATACCCGGTTCTAGGCAAGTTGGGTAATGTGTTCAATGGGATAGGATGAGGTAATGGGTTAAATGACTAGGTGATAGTCAAATCGGGACAAGTTGGGTATGGGTCGATGCGGGCAGGCTGGGTGTGGGTCATAACGGGTCGGATTGGGCCAGGATGGGAATGTGTCAAGTGGAATAATCAAATTTTGTAGCTCCTAGAAAGGAAACTTTAGTTACAAAATGTTGATGGTAAGTAAGTGAATATCATGGAAAATGTAGAGAGGTTTTGGGGTTCGTTATGTTTTGGTTCATACGAGTTTTTAGGACCCGCGCCTTGCAACGGGACCGTTAAACCGACAAAAAAAGACGTAGTAACGGTAAATCAGTACGTTGTTGAATGTTAACTCGCCAAATTAAGATCAAACGTAACACATTATTGCGAAAAAGAATAACTAATTCGATATGATAACAAAACCAGAGTAATAAATAAATAGAATAGTATGTATAAATATATAAGAAATTAAAACTAATTCTATATAAATGAAATTTAAACGCAGTAAAACTAAAACAATATAAAAATACTTGATGCCTACAAAGTAAAACTAAAACGATATATTGTTTAGACTAGAATAGTATGTATAAATATATATAAGAAATTAAAACTAATTATATATAAATGACATTTAAACGCAGTAAAACTAAAACAATATAAAAATACTTGATGCCTACAAAGTAAAACTAAAACGATATATGTTTAGACTAAGAAAATTTAAAATTGTATAAAAGAAAGCTAACCATACAGTAAACTTACAAGACCTTGTAATGATATTTCTTCAGAAACTCATTTAAAACAATATAAAAGTAATGTATTAAAGCTTTTGATTTCTTTTAATTCGAACTAAGAAACGTTCTTAGTATCAAACGGGTTTTTCTCTACCATCTCCTTTCCTCAACCACACATACCCTCACCATCTATACATCTTCCACGACCTCCGACACAAGACAATTGAATGATATCAAGGTCTGAAAAAAAGACGGCCACCACCTTCTCCTTCTGTCATCATCGCGCAACACCATCACCATCTCCGACCACCGCCAATCACCACCACTACTTACTTTATCTCTCTAAAAAACCCAAACCCAAACCCACCGCTTCCGACAACCATCAACACATGACGGCCGTAGTCTCGATTGTAACGCCCTGTTTTTTTTCGTACTTTCCTTAATTAGAAAACGTGTCTTGTAATTCTATTTTTGGAAACTTGTTTCCTTTGTAAATCGTATTCTGTTTCAAGCCATTGTAAATCTGAGTCTTCGATTATAATAAAATGAAGCTTTTATACATCGTTTATACTATGATACATCCATTCGTTTGATACGCGATTCATAACTTTCATAAAACGTGAATTTAACTTGTAAACAACTAACGTGTATTTGTAAGTCTTAAATGTTTCCATACATGCAAGACACCAGGTTATTCGATTTTGAGGCTTAACTCTAATTTCTTATACTTATTTGATATTTAATGAAACACTTTACAATACATCACATACGTTTCTTTTTTTTCAACAACAAAAGAACCTAGGTTCATATGTTAGAAAACAGTTTATTTTCATGTCTTATATGCATCATATGGCTTATTACATGTTCCATACACATTGACACATAATTACTACTTAATATAATCAGCAATTATACACATTATAATGTAAAAAAATAATAATAAAAAGATTATGGCCGGCAAAATCAGCAACCAGCTTTGGGCTGATGTTAGTGGACATGTTTCAATGATTAACCCTACTAAACACTCCCAAAGCCCAACCCAATGAACCCTAATCCATCCCCTATATAACCCAAGCCTCCTCCAAGCATTTTTCACTTTCTAAACACTCCCCATTCACTCTCAAACACTCCAAATCGCGGCTGAGATCAAGAGTTTGAGCAGATTCAACACCTCTTACAAAAGTGAGCATAACTCACTCATTTCTTGGCCGATTTACTTGATTCTTTTTCCTACTTACTTGGATTAACCTTGGGTATGATTGCATGGTCTCTCCTTGGAGAATCTAGACCTGGAAGTTCCCCGAAAAGGGCTCTAAACTTTCTGTTTTGAACAAATCTTTTTAAAACTTATTTTTTACCTTCAACAAACTTGAGTTCTTGTGCTCCTAATCACACTTATGATTAAGGAAGCCTAACCAAGCTTGTTTATATGAACAAAGGGCTGTTCTAACACCCTAAACTTTCTGTTTTCAAAGAGCTTTTAGCTCAAAAGTGTTGCCAAGTCTTGAACTTGATGTTAGTGAGACTACAAGGTTAGCTTGGGCTATCCTTCATAAAAGTCCACACAACACTTGATGATTTCCTATACCACTAAGGCCTGTTCGACCTTCATGGAGTAACAAGGCTACGCTACATCCCCGACGAAGAATGTACGGGATGCATGACCCTAGTTTGCTTACTCGGTTGATATGAAGCTTTAGTGAAGAATTCTTTATTTTATGTAATTTATGTAATTCTATGTTCATGACCCTCCTTGTGTCTATGCCACTTGTGTAGTGGTGAATCCAATCGAGGTTCCAAAGTGTATGGTTAATCCTTCCACCTCCTACTTGACTTACATGAGACCAAGAGGTTCCAAAGTGGATGGTTAATCCTCTCACCTCCTACATGACTATATAACTATATATAAATCTATGGACTATATAATATATCAAATGAAACCTTGGTAATGAATTCATAATCACCTATCAAGTTAATAAGTTTTATCACTAAAGTGTGTAGTTCCTCGTTACGTTTCTAATAGGTCCCGAACCTATGAAATCACATCAAACCCATATGGGTTATCATAGTGTCAAAAACGAGTGCTATACCTAGTGACTATTTTTATATATCTTAATACTTTATTATTCTTCATTCCGTAATCATGCTCGATAATCCGAATCTTCCGTTCGTTACTAATACCTATGTTCTTCTTGTAGAAGGACAAGGTGCCAAACCCTAATCTACAAACAAGCTCGCGGATTTCTCTAGTTGGAATACTTTTGCGAAACCGTGAGTACGCTCGACCCATTTACTTTTTTATCACTTTTGGGTTGAACATGTTTACTTATCAAATACACTTATCACAAACTCATGCTTTTACATGATCGATCCTTAATACATGATGCTTGTTATGCCTAAATACATGCTAGAATTATACATACTTGATCATTAACTTAGCTAGCCCAACTTGACATATATAGCGCTATAGGAGCAGCACACCACCCGTTGGGGTTATGTTAAGATTCTCATACTCATTTTAGTCTCGTCGCTTAGTGACGAGGGAAGCTCGATCTTGTTTATATTTGTGGAAACTCGGGGTTTGATCTAGTATTGCATGATTAGCATTTATCTTACTTAACGATTAACATGTGGATTCGAGTTATACTTTTTATACGTATCCTATGTATCACCAAACTTGTGTACTTGTCTTTGCCTTTGCATTGAATTGTTATTTTAAACATGTTACAGGTTGAAGAGGATATGCATGATGAAAGCTAGTAAGAATACTTTAGAAACTCATTCTAAACTTACTAGATTAGCTTATGTTGTATTTTGTTTCGTTGTTGTAACGTTTAATTGTTGTATTTGCTTCAAATGAAGTACTTGACAATTATCTTATGAAATGAAATTATGTTTTAATCAAAAATTGTCACAATTAGTATTTATGAGCAATGAGCAATCTCATTCGTCCTGCCTCGATTTTTCCGCCATCGGTTGGGGTGTGACAGCCACGATAACCATCCCGACCATTCACTACATCTCCTAGCACCATCACTCTCTATCTTCTTTCTCTCTCTCTCTCTCTCTCTCTCTCTCTAAAAACCAGCTCTACCTCCCCCTACCGTCTTAGCCACTGCATCCTATGGTAGCTAGTGGCGGTGCTAGCATTTGTGGTGGTGGTGCTAAGATCTATTCTAACAAAAATAAAAGAATATTGGTGGAGGTTGGGTGGAGACTATGGCAAGAGACAGAGAGTTGCGTGTAGTTAATTGATAAGTGATAACCAATCAAAAGCAAGAAAAGTGGACTATGACCAATGAGAAGAAGATAAAATTGAACACTAGAAATATGAGAGCAAAGAATTTTGCTAATTAATAGTGGGAAAATGTGGTTTAACACTGTTTAATGATGATAGTTTTGTTATTTGGAGCCTACTGATTATTCCTAATATAATGGACTGTGCCTCATAAACCAAAATAAAATCAAGTACAACTTTAACCAAGAAATTTAAAACTTCAAGGACTCAATGAAAAATACGATTTTGTTTAAACTACTTTATCAACGACAATCAACAAAAGCCAAGGATAGTCACCATTTAGGGTTGATTTGTACTTGAAATAACCGGTTTTCACCCATAACCAGTTGCATGCCGCTTAACCAAGAGTAAAATCCAGAGATGGAGTCAAATTAGACAAGGACGACAAACCAACAGATAAAACAACAAATGTGATGTATAAAGAAATCTTTAACGACTTGTAATGTTTTCGTATTCAATTTTTTTTCAATTCATTGTAATTTAATATTTACCCAAGTAATGAAACGTTTCTTTCATTTAAAATTTCATGTTGAAGAAACCCTAGATCAACTAGACCGGAATCAAAGTAGATCTATGGAATGGGCTCTCATAAAAGGGTTAACCCTCCGTTTGGTTTCACGATGGATGATGAATAGAACAATATTCCGGCTGATCCTACAAAACAGAACACCGTTAGCTCGCCACGGGGAGAAGGGGGTTCTCTCCGTGACCACCCTTCGGCGTGAGAATAAGTACAGGTAGTCGGATATAAGTATTGTAAGTGAGAGAGTAGTTGAGAGTGAATACCTTTCCTTGAACTCCAAGTTACTTATTTATAGCCGGTGTTTGGCGCCAAAAAGAGAGATTGTTAACTTTAACGGAATCTTTTGTTATTCCGTTAACGTTTGTTGGCAATCCATTAGTGCACACGGATCATGAGGTCATCAGCGGTTAGGGAGGTGCCACGTGTCAACATGAGATCACTACATCTTATAAATGCGAGCATGCCATCACCGAGATCTTCCTCAGCCGTCCAGATTGTGCCATGTGGCAATTGGTTATAACCGAAAAGATGCTTGCACGATTGAGTGTTAATGGCTTCTATAAGGTTTCACAGTTCTTACCCATCTATTATTTGCCACGTGTACATTCTGTTACAACAGAAAAGATTCCCTTTGCTTCTGCACCAAGTCAAGGATTTTGCTAAGGGAAAGTTTCTCAGGATTTACTGTTTTCTTGCGCGAGAAGCGCAAGTTAGTTAACTGATCTTCCTTTTTCTCCTTGCTTCTTAGCGCAACGTTTGGTGGATGCTTGCTTTGATATAAATATTTGCGCAAGGTTTGTGCATGGAGCATTATCAAACAAGAATGTTCAAGGTTAACTTTGAACCTTGCGCGAGCCCGCGCAAGGTAGTTAAATGAAGCATTATCAAACAAGAATGTTCAAGGTTAACTTTGAACCTTGCGCGAGCCCGCGCAAGGTAGTTAAATGAAGCATTATCAAACGAGAGTGTTCAAGGTTAACTTTGAACCTTGCGCGAGCCCGCGCAAGGTAGTTAAATGAAGCATTTATCCAAAGAGAGTGTTCAAGGTTAACTTTAAACCTTGCGCGAGCCCGCGCAAGGTAGTTAAATGACGCGTTCCTCTCTTGGATATTTGGCGCAGAGTTCTAATAAATCTTATTTTGGCAAAGAAGTCTGCGCGCAGTTTTCTTAGAAGTTATTTATGGGTATGGTTTCCTTGATTGGCGCAAGGTTTTTGGGACCATACCCTTCAAGTTCACCAGTCCAGTGTTGCTCCTATGTAAGAATAAAAAGTAGGTGGAGCACTGGACTTAAGATAAATGTGCTGCGCTAGGTAAGGACTAGCTTTTTGTTGCTTTATGCATCTTGATGACGTGTCGTAAGTGAATTTTGAAAAAGTATTTGAATATCAAATATACTTAGACACGTGTCACTTATCTGGATGGTGTAGTTGGTGACGACGCACGTTCTTGAGACGTGGTGGTACTGTTGACAGGCTGTCATCAGTACATGTCTTACCGTATTTAATGCTTTTCAGCGACACTCGCGCGCGTGGGGCGGTTACTGTTCCCCACTCGCCCCTGCGGTTACTTGGGGATACGTGACGTTCGCAAAAGTCGATGCAGTCAAATCGTGCATTAATTGCGGTTAGTATATAAAGGGATCAACGATCCATTTGCTTCCTCACCCAATTATAACTTGAGAGAAATTTATGTTCAAAAATTCCGGCAACCTTCAAAGTTTTCTAAGTTTTCTTCAAAGTTCGAGTTATGGCCACCGGTGCAAGTTCTGCTGAGATGTCGTCGTCAAGTTTGCCACCGCTAAAGTGGTCGAAGAAAGATTTCGATAATCTTGCCACCAACTTCCTTTTCGCTCCGTCCTGGAAAGCGTTTTTCCGGTGGCGAATGCCACGGCGGCTGATGCGCCGGCCGGCTACATTACATTTCTTTACGATTATTTTGCCGAAGGGAACTTCCGGCTGCCGGTGACCCATTTCTTGCTGGAAATTCTTGGTTTTTACAAGATTCACATTTCTCAGTTGAGCCCGATGGGAATGGTGAGGATCCAGCATTTTGAGTTCGTTTGCCGATCGATACAGATCGTGCCGTCGGTCGAGAAGTTTAGAGTTTTCTACCAGCTGCACTGCTCATTGGGTTTTTATTCATTCCAACAGCGTGTGCAAGCCAAACGATAGCTGTTGGAGAGCCGAAGTCCTACCACAACTGGAAGCAGAAGTTCTTCTTTATCAAAATGGCGGTGATCCCGATGAAGATAACATTCGGGGCCGGTGATGAGATCGAGCTGGAGACCCTTCCCATACCTGCTGACGAGGTATGGTATCAAGATATTAAAGATGTGTCCAATTTTGTTTTGCCGGAGAGGGCCCTCATCGCTGCCGGGATGAGTATTTTCTGGAAGAAGGAACGCTGGGAAAAACCGGTGTATACAGAAGATGGAACTGGTATGTAACCCTTTAACTTCCTAGAATATCTTTCAATAGATATGTACTGATGCAAAAATGTTTGTTATGTAGTTGCGCCTCTCTACTTGGTCTCTTTCAAGAGAGAGAAAGGAAAATGGCCGTCGTGCCTATTGCTGATGGTGAGGAAACTTGGTTCTCACAAATCTTGGGGAACTTTGAATTGCCCAAGAAGGAGGATCTGGAGGCACAACCATATTCGAAGACTGGTAAATAAGTTCTTACAAAGCCTAAGTTGATATTGCAATATTACTCTTGAACATTCTTTCTAAGTAATATTGCAATATAACTAATGGCGCAACCTTTGCTCAATATGATTGATTATGTAGGTGATTTGCTAAACTTGGGCGTAGGCCCTGATTCGAAGAAGAAGAAGAAACCAACTGCTGCTGTGCCTCCCCCTTCCAACCCAGAGCAAAAAACCAAGCCATCAACTGCTGCGAAAGCTGAGGGCAAGAAACGTACGCTTCCCGTATCTGACTCTTGGTGCAATTATGTGGTGGTGTCGGACTCACTAGAGGGTCTTGCGCCTGTAGGTTTGAAGAAACCGAAGCCAGAACCCGTTGACACCTCATCTCTTCCTGCTGTGAACCCAGATGATCCTTTGGAAGTACCTTCTAGCCCGGAAGAGGCGTTGAAGCGCACTTCTAAGAAGAGGAAGGAGGCGGAGACTAAAACTCCTGCGCCAACCAAAGTTGCGCGCCCGTGCATTGGTAAGAAAGGCAATCTGGATGCCTTTGCAAAGAAGTTCTCACCTGGTACGTTTAGTTTGTTGTGCATTTCTGTCATAAAAGTTGCGAAGAATCTTATACTTTGTATTTGTTAATATGTTTTGCAGAGAAAATTGTGAAGGCTGCGCCGGCCACCTCATCTGCTATACCATCGCCGCACAGGTTTGAGAACGTTGAAGAGGGAGATGCGGGGCAAGAAATTCCGGTTCTTGATGCCGACCCCATCGTCCCAGAAAATATTGAGAAAGTGGCTCCGGAAGAAGAGCCCAAAAATTTTGATGCTGAGAATCCTGCTGGCGAGCAGGTTAAAGATACGGTTACAGATGTTGGGGAACCGTCAAAGTTGATATCCAAGGGAGCCGGACCTTCAACACAAAGCGAAGGCTTTGTGTTTGTTGAGGATTTGGAGGAGGAGTCGCCTATTCGCCCATAAACAGGATTGTGCGCGAATGGCGCAACAAGGACAAAGAGTGGGATGAGGTTGAGCTTGAGAAGGCAAAGGCCAAACATGAGAAGGAGAAGACGTTGAAAATGCTCGTCGATTTTGAGGCGGAAAACGCCCAGTTTGAGGAAGAGAAGAAGACTGAAAAGTGGGCTGCGCTGTCATGGAAGCGCAAATGTGAGGCCTCTGCTGCCCGTAATATGCGGATGAGCGCAAGCGCTTTGTGGAGGCTTGTGATCGTGATAACAAAGAAAAAATTTCTCTGCGCAACGGAATTGAGAAACTCAAGAAAGAGAAAGCTGATGCAGTTGCGGCAGCAGAAGAGGCGCGCTCACATAGAGAAAGGAGCGAGCAGAATGAGTTATCAACCAAAATGACTCTCCTTCTTAAGAATAAAGAAATTGATGATCTAACTGCTATGCTATTTGACCAGGCGCGGCTGCAAGATGAGGTTGATAGTTTGAAAAAAGATATCAACCTTCACCAAACAGAAAAAGCCGAGTTGATCCGCCATTTGACTGAAGGCGAACAAAAAATTAACGACACGGAGGTCACTCGCGCTACAGCAGAAAGCCTCACCAAACCCTCATGAACCAGCTTACTTGGTTGCGGGAGTACGGGATTGTGGAAGTAATATTCCCTTTTCTTTATACATGTTTGGTTTGATTGTCGCAACATATACTGATTGTATTTGTATACAGATTGCAAATGCCATCCTTAACTCTACGGAGTTGGATGAGAGAGTGACAGAATTGATGATAGCGGCGCGCAAAGAAGGGCATGCCGAGGGCTATAGAGAGTGTACTTTGCACGTGGCCCATGCGCTGAAGACCGAATGGGATACAAGTCGTGCTGCCACGCATGGGCTAAATATTGCCGCCATTTATTCTGCTGCCAAAGAAAAATATGATCAATTGCAAATTCCGATTATGGACCTTGTGGATGCCGCGCTACAGCAAGATGACTTTGTTGATAAATTAAAGGAGATCTTTTCATCAACAGAGAGGCAGGCGGGGACCAAATCCATAGAATAGGAAATTTGTAATTTTTCACTATGTGATAACTTGTAATATTGCGCTGTTGCGCAAGTACTATGGATGTGAATATAATATATTTCAGTTTTACAATGTTCGCATGGGACCAATTACTTGTGTAGGATAGATAAATGAACAATTTCTGTTCTCATGTGTGAGCGTGAGTATTAAGTTAGCTTGTGGCTCATGAGTTTGTGTTTTTGTTTATCCAAAGGAATTGCATGCATTTGTAAATGAAAACATATACAAGACTGTAAGTAGTGGCAAAGTATTTTATTCATACTGATAAAGCGCAAAGCTATGGCTGCCACTAAGATTACATAACAAAATAAAGTAAGCAGTCTCGTTACGCAACGCTCAGAAGTTGCTTAGAGGACTGAGATAACATATAACATCGGCGTAGTTGTTGGGCGTTCCACGTACGAGGAATGCTGGATCCGTCCATACGCTTCAGAGTGTACGCGCCTTTTCCCAATACTTCATTTATCACGTATGGACCTTCCCATTGCGGGGCTAACTTCCCTGGTTTTTCGGCATTCGATGCTTCATTATCGCGAAGAACAAAGTCACCAGGCGAAAAGGAACAGATGCGCACCCTTTTGTTGTAATACTTTTCAAGCTGGGACTTGTATTTAGCTTCGCGAATCGCTGCATTTTCTCGTCGTTCTTCCAATAAGTCTAGGTCGATGCGCCTTTGTTCTTCGTTATCTTGTTTTTCCAAAGCTAGCATTCTTGGAGATGGTAACCCAATTTCGGCAGGAATCACAACTTCCGTGCCGTACACAAGGCTAAAAGGAGTTTCTCCAGTGCTACTCTTGGGCATAGTTCGGTGTGCCCACAAGATGCTAGGCAATTCGTCAACCCACCCCCGCCGTGCCGTGCCAAGGCGGTCCTTGATACCGTCGACCAACTGTTTGTTTATGCTTTCAACTTGACCATTTGCTTGTGGGTGTGCAACAGAAGCGAAAACATGTTGGATTCCCATTTCGGTCATCCATGTTTGCAACTCTTCAGCCATTAAATTTGTACCGTTGTCTGTAATAATGCGCATGGGCAGACCAAAACGGCAAATAATGTATTCCCAGATGAATTTGCGAATTACCATCGCTGTAGTAGAAGCTAAAGGTTTGGCTTCAACCCATTTGGTGAAGTAATTGACCGCAACAATGATAAACTTTACTGCGCCGGGCGCATCCGGAAATGGTCCCACTAAATCAATGGCCCATTGTTGAAATGACCAAGCTGTTGTGACGGGTACCAAAGGATTCTTTGTGCGCAACGTTTTAGGGGCATGCCTTTGGCAGGACATGCATTTGCGCAAGATCGTCAACGTACATTCCGGGCCAATAATACCCTGCGCTTTTCACTTTGGCTACTACCATGCGTGGCCCAGAATGTATACCGTATAGCCCCTCATGAACCTCCCTGATCAGGTATTGCGCATCATTTTTGTTAATGCAGCGGAGTGAAGGACCCATGTAAGAGCGACGGTAAAGAATATCGTCAATCATTTCGTAATTGAGGGCTTTGCATCGTAACTTACGTGCAAATACATTATTATTGGAGACATCCATGATGGATCTCCTACTTCGACCATTGTTACTGGTCTGAGGGGAACTGATGGATTACTTAAAACCTTGATGCGAACTTCCTTAGCCAAATGTTTGAAACTAGTTGCTGCGAGTTTACTTAAAGCATCAGCATGTTTGTTTTCACTTCGCTTGACGTGTGTGACTTTAAATTGTTGGAACTGTGCTATAAGAGCCTTGGCTTGCGCCAAGTATAAAGCCATGATATCTCCCTTTGCATCGTACGTTCCAATTACTTGCTCAGCAACTAGTAATGAATCAACATGGGCTTCTGAATTTGTTGCGCCCATTTTGATAGCGAGGCGTAAGCCTGCTAGGAAAGCTTCATATCCGGCCTCGTTGTTGGTGCTTTTAAAATCCAACCGAATTGCATATGTGAATTCTGCTCCCTCTGGACTCATTAATCGAAGACCTGCTCCAGCCCCATCACTGTTTGATGCGCCATCTGTAAACACTATCCAGGCTCTGTTGTCGATGACTGGGACTGGGTTTTGGATTGCTTGGCATTCTTCAAGCTTATCAGCAGGAATTTCAGTGATGAAATCTGCCAAAACTTGGCCTTTGATAGCTGGTCTAGGTTTATAACAGATGTTATAACCTCCCAATTCTATTGCCCATTTCGCAAGTCCAGAAACGTCTGGTTTGGCTAGGACTTGGCCAATGTGAAAATTTGTTAAAACTGTAATAACATGTCCTGAAAAGTATCTTCGCAGCCTGCGGGAAGCATGGACCAATGCTAAAACTAATTTCTCCATGATTGAATACCTTGTCTCTGGATCATTCAACGTCTTGCTGATATAATAAACTGGAGACTGGACCCCTTTGCGTTCTACCAACAAGACAGCACCTACTGCTACCTCAGATGCAGCAAGATATAAGACCATGGGTTCTTTTTCTCTAGGAGCAGTAAGTGCGGGAAGTTGAACTAAACAATCTTTCATCTGCTGGAAAGCTTTATCAGCTTCAGGAGTCCATGCGAACTCTTTGCTCTTTGTACAATTGCGCAAGGTTCGAATAAATAGATAAGATTTTGCAGCATGATTGGCGAGGAAGCGGTTTGGCACAGTTAACCTTCCAGCCAAACGTTGCATCTCTTTGATGGTAGTAGGAGAAGACATTTTTTGTATTGCCTCGACCTTCTCGGGATTAACTTTGAAACCATCTTTGGTGACGATGAAACCCAAAAATTTGCCCTCCTCCATGCTGAAGGAGCATTTGCTGGGATTTAACTTTAGATTTACCTCGCGCAGAGAATCAAAAGTTCGTTGGATGTTGTCTAGCATAATATCTTCTGAATTACTCATAACGATCAAATCATCAATGTAGTCTTCCACAGTTTTCCCGATGTCATCTCCAAACACTGTATCCATCAATCTTTGATAAGTAGCTCCCGCATTGCGGAGACCAAAAGGCATCTTGGTATAACAAAAAATGCCCTTCTCCGTGCGAAAAGCGGTTTTATCTTCGTCCTCTTTTTTCATCAAGACTTGATGATAACCTTTATAACAATCTAGAAAACATTTCCAGCAAAAGGAAGCTAATGAGTCAACCTTTTTATCAATCTCAGGAAGAGAATAACAATCTTTCGGACACGCCTTGTTTAGATCTTTAAAATCTACGCACATCCGCCATCCGCCATTATGTTTCTTTACCATGACTGGGTTTGCCACCCAGGTCTGGTATTTGACTTCGCGTAGAATACCAGCATTTAATAACTCGGTGACTTGTTCGTTCATTGCCTCTGTCTTTTCTGACCTGAGGCTGCGCTTTTTCTGCACAACTGGTTCTGCTGATGGAAATACATTCAGGCAATGTTCCGCAACGTCGCGCGGGACACCAACCATGTCGGCAGGTGTCCAGGCGAAAATGTCTTTGTTGCTAAACAACAGTAGTTTAAGCTTTGCGCGAATTTCAATACTGACTGCAGGCCCTAATAAGATTGTCTGCTCAGGGTACTTATTGTTGAGTACCCACTTTTCTGGTTTATTGCTTGGCAATGTCTTGCCAGCCTTCATAACTGGTTCCTCAATTGACATGATTTCTTTCCATGCATAAAGTATAGCTACACCATTTGGTGTCGGAAAACCACAAGCAGCATGCGGAGCGGAGGTAATCATACTAAAATCACGTTGCGAGCGGCGTCCCAATAGTACATCGTGACGGGAATTTGCCGGCATCACCATGAAGTTGACGTTACTCGTTCGAGAACACCTCCCATCAGATAAAGTAACAGGAAAGAGGATTTGTCCTAGAGGAAAGACAACCTCATTGCAGAACCCAGTTAATGGAAATCAACTGGTTCCAAGCGTGCCTTATCCTCAGGATCTAGTTGCTTGAAGCACTGCTCATACATGATATCCATGGAACTACCCGGATCTATAAACATATAGCCTGTTTGGTAGTGCCCAAAGATACCGGTGATAACTACTGGCCGGTCTTCTTGAGGACCTCCTGGAACAATAGGAAAAATGACTTGCTGTTCGCGCCAAGTCCAACACCCAAGTAACCCTTGGCACGGCACGGCGGGGGTGGGTTGACGAATTGCCTAGCATCTTGTGGGCACACCGAACTATGCCCAAGACTAGCACTGGAGAAACTCCTTTTAGCCTTGTGTACGGCACGGAAGCTGTGATTCCTGCCGAAATTGGGTTACCATCTCCAAGAATGCTAGCTTTGGAAAAACAAGATAACGAAGAACAAAGGCGCATCCACCTAGACTTATTGGAAGAACGACGAGAAAATGCAGCGATTCGCGAAGCTAAATGCAAGTCCCAGCTTGAAAAGTATTACAAAAAAGGGTGCGCATCTGTTATTTTCGCCTGGTGACTTTGTTCTTCGCGATAATGAAGCATCGAATGCCGAAAAACCGGGGAAGTTAGCCCCGCGATGGGAAGGTCCGTACGTGATAAATGAAGTATTGGGAAAAGGCGCGTACACTCTGAAGCGTATGGACGGATCCAGCGTTCCTCGAACGTGGAACGCCCAACAACTACGCCGATGTTATATGTAATCTCAGTCCTCTAAGCAACTTCTGAGGGTTGCGTAACGAGACTGCTTACTTTATTTTGTTATGTAATCTTAGTGGCAGCCACAGCTTTGCGCTTTATCAGTATGAATAAAATACTTTCCCACTACTTACAGTCTTGTATATGTTCATTTACAAATGCATGCAATTCCTTTGGATAAACAAAAACACAAACTCATGAGCCACAAGCTAACTTAATACTTACGCTCACACATGAGAACAGAAATTGTTCATTTATCTATGCTACACAAGTAATTGGTCCCATGCAAACATTGTAAAACTGAAATATATTATATTCACATCCATAGTACTTGCGCAGCAGCGCAACATTACAAGTTATCACAAAGTGAAAAAGTACAAATTTCCTATTCTATGGATTTGGTCCCCGCCTGCCTCTCTGTTGACGAAAATATCTCCTTTAATTTATCAACAAAGTCATCTTGCTGTAGCGCGGCATCCACAAGGTCCATAATCGGAATTTGCAATTGATCATATTTTTCTTTGGCAGCAGAATAAATGGCGGCAGTATTTAGCCCATGCGTGGCAGCACGACTTGTATCCCATTCGGTCTTCAGCGCATGGGCCACGTGCAAAGTACACTCTCTATAGCCCTCGGCATGACCGTCATTGCGCGCCACGTCATAAATTATGCCACTCTCTCATCCAACTCCGTAGAGTTAAGGATGGCATTTGCAATCTGTATACAAATACAATCAGTATATGTTGCGACAATCAAACCAGACATGTATAAAGAAAAGGGAATATTACCTCCACAATCCTGTACTCCCACAACCAAGTAAGCTGGTTCATGAGGGATTCGGTGAGGCTTTCTGCTGTAGCGCGAGCAACCTCCGTGTCGTTAATTTTTTGTTCGCCTTTAGTCAAACGGCGGATCAACTCGGCTTTTTCTATTTGGTGAAGGTTGATATCTTTTTCAAACTATCAACCTCATCTTGCAGCCGCGCCTGGTCAAATAGCATAGCAGTTAGATCATCAATTTCTTTATTCTTAAGAAGGAGAGTCATTTTGGTTGATAACTCATTCTGCTCGCTCCTTTCTCTGTGTGAGCGCGCCTCTTCTACTGCCGCAACTGCATCAGCTTTCTCTTTCTTGAGTTTCTCAATTCCGTTGCGCAGAGAAATTTTTTCTTTGTTGTCACGATCACAAGCCTCCACAAAGCGCTTGCGCTCATCCGCATATTGCGCAGCAGAGGCCTCACACTTGCGCTTCCACGACAGTGCAGCCCACTCTTCAGTCTTATTCTCTTCCTTAAACAGGGCCTTTTCCGCCTCAAAATCGACGAGCATTTTCAACGTCTTCTCCTTCTCAAGTTTGTCCTTTGCCTTCTGAAGCTCAACCTCATCCCACTCTTTGTTCATGTTGCGCCATTCGCGCACAATGCTGTTTATGGTGGAAGAGGCAAGGGCAGACTCTTGCAAATATGACTCGTAGGTAGCCTCGTGGTCTTTTTCTTCCTGGCGCTTCACCTCTGCCGGCGGGAAGATGCCCTTATACCACTCCCTGCAGGAGTGCGAATCAGTGAAAACATCACCCTGCTTAACTTTCCACACGGGCTGATGAATCGCAGAGGCCCGCCTCTCATAATAAGAGCGATAATAATAGTCCCCAGGCGTCTCCTCTGGGCAAATAGGCGACTTCTCGTCCAAATCCTCAACAAACACAAAGCCTTCGCTTTGTGTTGAAGGTCCGGCTCCCTTGGATATCAACTTTGACGGTTCCACAACATCTGTAGCCGTATCTTTAACCTGCTCGCCAGCAGGATTCTCAGCATCAAAATTTTGGGCTCTTCTTCCGGAGCCACTTTCTCAATATTTTCCGGGACGATGGGGTCGGCATCAAGAACAGGAGTTTCTTGCCCCGCATCTCCTTCTTCAACGTTCTCAGGCCTGCGCGGCGATGGTATAGCAGATGAGGTGGCCGGCGCAGCCTTCACCATTTTCTCTGCAAAACATATTAACAAATACCAAGTATAAGATTAACTTTTATGACAGAAATGCGCAACAAACTAAACGTAACAGGTGAGAACTTCTTTGCAAAGGCATCCAGATTGCCCTTCTTACCAATGCACGGCGCGCAAATTTGGTTAGCGCAGGAGTTTTAGTCTCCGCCTCCTTCCTCTTCTTAGAAGTGCGCTTCAACGCCTCTTCCGGGCTAGAAGGTACTTCCAAAGGATCCTCTGGGTTCGCAGCAGGAAGAGATGAGGTGTCAACGGGTTCTGGCTTCGGTTTCTTCAAACCTACAGGCGCAAGACCCTCCAGTGAGTCCGACACCACACATAATTGCACCAAGAGTCAGATACGGGAAGCGTACCTTTCTTGCCCTCAGCTTTCGCAGCAGCTGATGGCTTGGTTTTTTGCTCTGGGTTGGAAGGGGGAGGCGCAGCAGCTGCAGCAGCAGTTGGTTTCTTCTTCTTCGAATAAGGGCCTACGCCCAAGTTTAGCAAATCAACTACATAATCAATCATATTGAGCAAAGGTTGCACCATTAGTTATATTGCAATATTACTTAGAAAGAATGTTCAAGAGTAATATTGCAATATCAACTTAGGCTTTGTAAGGACTTATTTACCAGTCTTCGAATATGGTTGCATCTCCAGATCCTCCTTCTTGGGCAATTCAAAGTTCCCCAAGATTTGTGAGAACCAAGTTTCCTCTCCATCAGCAATAGGCACGACGGCCATTTTTCCTTTCTCTCTCTTGAAAGAGACCAAGTAGAGAGGCGCAACTACATAACAAACATTTTTGCATCAGTACATATCTATTGAAAGATATTCCTAGGAAGTTAAAGGGTTACATACCAGTTCCATCTTCTGTATACACCGGTTTTTCCCGGCGTTCCTTCTTCCAGAAAATACTCATCCCGGCAGCGATGAGGGTCCTCTCCGGCAAGCACATCTTTAATATCTTGATACCATACCTCGTCGGCAGGTATGGGAAGGGTCTCCAGCTCGATCTCATCACCGGCCCCGAATGTCATCTTCATCGGGATAACCGCCGTCTTGATAAAGAAGAACTTCTGCTTCCAGTTATGGTAGGACTTCGGCGGCTCCAACAGCAATCGTTTGGCTTGCACATGCTGTTGGAATGAATAAAAACCCAACGAGCAGTGCAGCTGGTAGAAAACTCTAAACTTCTCGACCGACGGCACGATCTGCATCGATCGGCAAACGAACTCAAAATGCCGGATCCTCACCATTCCTATCGGGCTCAACTGAAAATGTGAATCTTGTAAAAACCAAGAATTTCCAGCAAATGGGTCACCGGCAGCCGGAAGTTCCCTTCGGCAAAATAATCGTAAAATAATGTAATGTAGCCGGCCGGCGCATCAGCCGCCGTGGCATTCACCACCGGAAAAACGCTTTCCAGGACGGAGCGAAAAGGAAGTTGGTGGCAAGATTATCGAAATCTTTCTTCGACCACTTTAGCGGTGGCAAAGTTGACGACGACATCTCAGCAGAACTTGCACCGGTGGCCATAACTCGAACTTTGAAGAAAACTTAGAAAACTTTGAAGGTCGCCGGAATTTTTGAACACAAATTTCTCTCAAGTTATAATTGGCTGAGGAAGCAAATGGATCGTTGATCCCTTTATATACTAACCGCAATTAATGCACGATTTGACTGCAGCGACTTTTGCGACCGTCACGTATCCCCAAGTAACCGCAGGGGCGAGTGGGGAACAGTAACCGCCCCACGCGCGCGAGTGTCGCCGAAAAGCATTAAATACGGTAAGACATGTACTGTTGACACCCTGTCAACAGTACCACCACGTCTCAAGAACGTGCGTCATCACCAACTACACCATCCAGATAAGTGACACGTGTCTAAGTATATTTGAAATTCAAATACTTTTTCAAAATTCACTTACGACACGTCATCAAGATGCTTAAAGCAACAAAAAGCTTGTCCTTACCTAGCGCAACATATTTATCTTAAGTCCAGTGTTCCACCTACTTTTTATTCTTACATAGGAGCAACACTGGACTCGGGGGGACTTGAAGGGGTATGGTCCCAAAAACCTTGCGCCAATCAAGGAAACCATACCCACTAATAACTTCTAAGAAAACTGCGCGCAGACTTCTTTGCCAAAATAAGATTTATTAGAACTCTGTGCCAAATATCCAAGAGAGGAAAGCGTCATTTAACTATCTTGCGCGGGCTCGCGCAAGGTTCAAAGTTAACCTTAAACACTCTCTTTGGATAAATGCTTCATTTAATTACCTTGCGCGGGCTCGCGCAAGGTTTAAAGTTAACCTTGAACACTCTTGTTTGATAATGCTTCATTTAACTACCTTGCGCGGGCTCGCGCAAGGTTCGAAGTTAACCTTGAACATTCTTGTTTGATAATGCTTCATTTAACTACCTTGCGCGGGCTCCCGCAAGGTTCAAAGTTAACCTTGAACATTCTTGTTTGATAATGCTCCATGCACAAACCTTGCCAGATACTTATATCAAAGCAAGCATCCACCAAACGTTGCGCTAAGCAGCAAGGAGAAGAAGGAAGATCAGTTAACTAACTTGCGCTTCTCGCGCAAGGAAACAGTAAATCCTGAGAAACTTTCCCTTAGCAAAATCCTTGACTTGGTGCAGAAGCAAAGGGAATCTTTTCTGTTGTAACAGAATGTACACGTGAAACCTTCTAGAAGCCATTAACACCCAATCGTGCAAGCATCTTTTCGGTTATAAACAATTGCCACATGGCAGCATCTGGACGGCTGAGGAAGATCACGGTGATGGCATGCTCACATTTATAAGATGTAGTGATCTCATGTTGACACGTGGCACCTCCCTAACCGCTGATGAGCTCACGATCCATGTGCACTAATGGATTGCCAACAAACGTTAACAGAATAACAAAAGATTCCGTTAAAGTTAACAATCTCTCTTTTTGGCGCCAAACACCGGCTATAAATAAGTAACTTGGAGTTCAAGGAAAGGTATTCACTCTCAACTACTCTCTCACTTATAATACTTACTTCCGACTACCTGTACTTATGCTTGCGCCGGAGGGTGGTCACGGAGAGAACCCCCCTTCTCCCCGTGGCGAGCTAACGGTGTTCTGTTTTGCAGGATCAGCCGGAATATTGTTCTATTCATCATCCATCGTGAAACCAAACGGAGAGTTAACCCTTTTATGCAGAGCTCATTCCATAGATCTACTTTGATTTCGATCTAGTTGATCTAGGGTTTCTTCATCTCCCATTACAAGCCCTAATATTTGGTGTTTCTTTAAAGCCAATTTGTTAAATGTAGATTCATTAGTTTTGTTATAGAGAATGTTGAACCTACAACTAGTCAACTCAATTGCATTGTAGGTTGCTTTCTATACAAGACAACGATTCCAACTGGATGAAGAAGATGCAAGTTATATTTTTGTATTATTAGTTAAAACTTTATCAAGCACATGTTAGTACATCTTTATATTAATTAGTTTAAGCATATAGTTTTAATCATAATCATGTGGTTTTTGTGTTTTTCGAGGCCATGTGGGAGGGCATATGATGCATTCATACCAGATCCAAATTTCAGGTTGATATCTTTCCGTCGAAAAAGGATTTAGCAAGATTTTATTATATTGGCAATGTGGCAGATATTGAAAAAAGAACTTTCTATGTTAGTTTGTGACAAAACATAAACATGTGCAACGTTTACTTATAAATGGGTCTGGTCAAACAAATAAGAAACTTAAATAAGAACAAGCCAAACGGATGTTTACTTTTCAGTGTAAATTATATAATTGACATTATACAACCCATGTAGCACACGTGTACTGAAAGTATTACTAATATTAGACAAAAACGTCAAACAACAGAGAAACAAACAAATATGGTGTATAAAGAAATTTTTAACAACTTGTGATTTTTTCGTATGCAACTCGTATAGCATACATGTACTTAAACTATTATTAACATTAGACAAAGACGTCAAACATACAAATAAACAAACAAATGTGATGTATAAAGAAATTTTAACGAACTATTATTTTTTTCAATTTATTGTAATTTCATATCTACATGACGTTTCTTTAACTAAAAAAGGTTTATATAATAAATTTTATTGTGAGTTGATCCGTAGACTTGTATTGTATAAAGCATAGCGACCTGTTGGGAATGGAAAGGTGAGTCATGTCATTAAGCAGTTCGAAGGAGATTCTGAGGCCCTGTGCTCAGCAATCGCAATCGCACTGTTCGTCTTCATACTCACAAAGTGCAAACCCTAGAAAGCCTCCGAAATCGTGTCTCTCTCAGCAACTATTACGTCTGGAACCCTTGCCGCTTCCTGCAAAACAATTGAAGCACCTTAAAGAAATAAAAGAAGAAGAAGAAGACGCAAGCCCTACCACTGGGCCTTATGAACCATTGCTGCTTTCCACTTCCGTGCAGGTCAACCCTTACTTCTTCTTTTCCTATTAATAATATTCTTGTCATCTTACATTACACACTCATTGCATTGCAGGTACCTGCCTCCATCAATTGCAGGCTTTTAAAACATCAAAGAGAAGGGGTCAAGTTTTTGTACAATTTATACAAGTCAAACTGCGGGGGTATTCTTGGTGATGACATGTCAGTACTTGTTAATAATTTACCTTTCCTAAATTCATCTATTGGATTGGATGGCCTTATTGATGAAACTAACTAATTGATCAGGGGATTAGGGAAGACTATCCAAGCAATTGCATTTCTCTCTGCTGTATATGGAAAAGATGACACAACAACCCCTCCAAAGGCGAAAGCTCCCACTCTAATTATATGCCCATCCTCTGTAATTCAAAACTGGGAGTCGGAGTTCTCTAAGTGGTCAACATTCCACGTTGCTATTTACCATGGCACGAACCGCGATATAATTTTTGAGAAAATCCAATCTCATGGAGTTGAGATACTTATAACCAGTTTCGACACATACAGGATTCATGAAAAGAATCTGTCACAAACGATAAATTGGGAGATTGTGATCGTTGACGAGGCTCACCGTTTGAAAAATGAAAAATCAAAGCTGTATGAAGCTTGTTTAGCCATTGAAACTCGAAAACGCTATGGTCTAACAGGAACCATAATGCAAAACAAAATTATGGAATTGTTTAACCTGTTTGACTGGGTTGTACCTGGAGGGTTGGGAGCCGTGAACATTTTAGAGACTATTATGAGGAGCCATTGAAACATGGGCAGAGATCAAGTGCTCCGGAAAGATTTGTTGAGATTGCTCAGGAGAGGAAGCAGCATTTGGTGTCTGTTTTGCATAAATATCTGTTAAGAAGAACGAAAGAGGAGACAATTGGGCATCTTATGATGGGTAAGGAAGACAATGTTGTATTTTGTGCAATGAGTGAGGTACAAAAGAGAGTGTATCGGAGGATGCTACAAATACCAGACATCCAATGTCTGATTAATAAGGATGTTCCATGTAGCTGTGGAAGCCCTCTAAAGCAAGTGGAATGTTGTAAACGAACAGTTCCAGATGGTGTTATTTGGCCCTATCTTCATAAGGGTAATCCTGATGGTTGCGACTCCTGCCCCTTTTGTCTTGTTCTTCCTTGCCTCACAAAGCTCCAGCAGGCATGTTTCCTATCTATACTTTATTTCATTAAACAGATTGATAATCAAAGTGATTCAAGGAAATAGGAACAATTCTGGTTCGTGTCAATTAAAAGTGTTGTGATTTCTTTTTATTGTTGAATTGCACAGATAAGCAATCATTTGGAGCTCATAAAACCAAATTCAAAAGATGATCCAGATAAACAAGAGAAAGACATGGCTTTCGCATCACAAGTGTTTGGTAGTAATATTGATGTGGTGGGAGGGTATACACAAAACGAGAGTTTTATGGGGCTAAGTGATGTTGAGCATTGTGGGAAGATGAGAGCTTTGGAAAAGTTGATGTCATCTTGGATTTTACATGATGATAAGATTCTTCTCTTTAGTTACTCCGTTAGGTAACTTTTAAAATGATTATTATCCAATATTTTAAATGAAGCATTATAGTTTAAAACATTTGACATTGTTGTAGGATGCTGGATATACTGGAGAAGTTTCTAATTCGAAAAGGATATAGTTTTTCAAGGCTTGATGGGTCTACCCCAACTGGCATGCGCCAATCTCTTGTTGACAACTTTAATTCAAGTCCAAGCAAACAGGTAAAAGGAAAAATATAACTACCAGATATTGTTATAATACAATATAACCCAAATTGACCCACAAATATAGGCGTCTTTTTGCAACAAATAGATATCCAACCCAAGCGTTCTGATTTCAGGTTTTCCTTATATCGACTCGTGCTGGTGGGCTGGGACTGAATCTTGTGAGCGCTAATCGTGTAGTTATATTTGACCCAAACTGGAATCCGGCTTACGATTTACAAGCACAGGACAGGTCATTTCGATTTGGACAGAAGCGTCATGTTGTGGTTTTCCGGCTTTTAGCAGCTGGTTCTCTTGAAGAACTTGTCTACTCTCGCCAGGTTTACAAACAACAGCTCTCAAATATTGCTGTTTCTGGAAAGCTTGAAAAACGTTATTTTGAGGGTGTCCAGGTATGTTAGACACGCACACATGTTGGTTTCTGAGATTAGGAAACTTTTGAGTAAATACCCTTTTGTTCCAGGATTGCAAGGAGTTCCAAGGGGAGCTTTTTGGGATCAGCAACTTGTTCCGTGATCTGTCTGATAAGCTTTTTACAAGTGAGATCATTCAGTCATATGACAGGCAAGGAACAATAACACATGAGCATGGACACAAAGGTGCTTCCAGTGAACAAGACATGATGTTAGATTTTGGGATGTGTTTTCTACCTCCGCAAGCAAGGGACAAGAGTGAGCTTTTTATTAGTAAGGAGAGCAATAAAAGAATTGCCCCACTCAACCAAGACTTGGGTGAGATTTTTCATCTTTGCTTTCCGAAATTCATGAATCGTTTTACATGGCACAAAGTTCAATATAGGGTGTTTGATTCTTAAAAGATTGTTACTCCAACCCCCCTTCTTGGTCTGCGCTTTAAAAACAAACATTGCTAGAACACTAATGAATGTATTAGGTATATTAATCTTGCTTTTATTTATGGTATAATATCCAGGTATCTTTTATGCTCACCGTAACGAAGATATAATCAGCCACAAACGTGGATGTGATGTTGAGGTGATGCAAAAGGTACCGACTGGAATACATTCATGCTTGCCCGAACACGTGCCAAAGAAGAAACATGGTGAAAAGGCAAATGCTTCGTTGAGGAGAGCACATAAAGTAAAGCAGTACAGACGCCTTGCCACTTTTATGGGCATGCAAGTTGTTGAGTTTAGTAAGTGGTTTTTATCTGCAAGTTTGGTTGAAAGAGAACAGGTATTGAGAAACTACAAAAGGCGAAGGGCTGTCGTCTGTTTGTAGTTCTCTTGGGTATCATGGTATGTTCAGTGGATGTCGACAGTCTTGCTCATTTACTGTTATAATAGAAAGCACCATGCGTTGTATTTTCTTTTAATTCTGCAAGTTTATTGAGTCAGGTAGCAAACCCTAGTGTATTCTTGTAAATGTTATGTTATTACATGGGATCACCCCATTTGATCAAAAATGCAAGAATGTATGACCTCGGCTTTAGAAAAGATGCTTCAAGCGCATAACTTGTGATGTGTGCTGGTGATGCCCCACGATGCGGTGAATTAGCATGTGTCAGCACAAACTGTATATAGAACAAGACATATGAATAAACCAACTAATGTCAACTGAAAGTGACTTGTAACATTTTCTAACTGAACTAATAGAGAAATCAACTGCAAAGGGGGAGAACACTAAAATAATCTTCAGTTGCAACTGACCAGTTTATATGATTAGTTTGTATTGGTACCGTGCTGCTACCATACCGAACAAAACAGAAAACTGACCGAACAACATTCGATTTTTATGGTTTTTGTTCGATGAACTAACACCATATCTCTGTTGTACGGTATCGAGCCGAACCGAACTGCACATAGTACTGGTACATGTATTCAATTTTATGGTTATCAATTTCGATACAATTTCATTTATACAACTTCTGTGATGCTAAAATCAAACCACCGACAGTTTATATTCTTTGCCAAAAATTTTACGGTGGGTGGATTGAATGGGATTAGTGCGGTTGGGTTCAATTAAAACAAAAACCAAACCAAATTGTTTTGACAATTTGTAAACTATTAGTCATTTTTAGCAAACCATAATTAACTCTAGTGAGTTTGGTATTAGATTGATTCCCAGTTTATCCACCATGAAAATAACTCACTCCCTCCCCTCAGTGGTATTTGTGTTTTTTTTTTTTTTTTTTTTTTTTTACTTTTGGAATAAACAAAGAAAAAGGAAACAAGAAGGAACATCGACACCAACAATTATGATACTGCTATTTCCACCACCGGTAGAAAATTGGGGTCTACAAACGAATCGACCACTGAATGAATATCTTTGTTTATGTATCTTGAGTCGGAAAAGAAAAGTTGGGGTTAAAGGTTAGGGTTTTTTGGGACTTGTACCGTCGCCAGTTCCTTCATGGGGTGATGAGGTTGGTTATTGAAAAACGTTTATACCTTTTAAATTTAACTTCTCTTAAATCATGGGGTTTTGCTTAAGACTTCAAGTAAGATGTTTGATGATTCTATGCTTTTACTTATAATAGGCTGTGTTTGTTGTGCAAGAGATCATTTTGTTCTCCAATTAGGATAATTTCACAAATCATATACTACACTATACTGCCTTCTTGCCTTCATTGAAACTAACCCTTCTTTTAAAAATGTCAAAATATTCAATATGAGATTGGTTTAAAAAATAACTACGAGATGTAACTGCAAAAGCATCATCCTACCTGGCAATTTTTGTCTATTCTTGTACATGGATGGGTCAATGGTTGGTTTGCAACAAAATTCAAACTGGTCTATTTGCTAGAAACATCACAATCACAATCACAATCACAATCGTTTTTAGTATTGAAAATACCAAGTTGGAGTGAAGTGTAATTTAACAATCCGTGCTTCTTTCAGTGGCTTGTTGTAAGAAAAGATGAGCACGAATTGGGCCCATTTTTTGCATGGAATATAACCGGGACATCCAGAGGTTGGTAAATTAGAATCAACTATCATTTATGATCTTACTACTTTTGATGATGATTAGTTTTGTTTGAAGAGTCTCCAGTTGATATAGATGCTGCTGGCATTTGAGCATTTAGTAGCTCTAATAATATATGCCCCAAATGCTTAAACTCTCAATTTACTAGGTCTTTGTTATTTTCAGGGGCTTGGAGGTTCCTACAATCTTCAAATATGTGAAGGTAATCCAGAATTTTTAAGAAATCAAGTGGACATTCTGTTTTGGAGTTGATCACTAAAATAAATGCTGTACATTATGTGAAGGTAAGGTGTAGTAGTGATCATCATCTTGTTCATATCTACTCATCTATCAAGATAAAGCCTCAGATGCTTCTTTCACGTTAAAGGCCCGTTGCTAGTTGCTATAAGCTACATATTTCTGTTTTTCACTTGCAGGGTGTAATGCTTTTCCATGATGTGTTTGATAATGAACCTGAAGGTGGTCGTGTTCAAATTAGAGTAGAAGGAGTTTACATATGGCTGGCTGTTCAGACACCTGCTAGACATAAATTATCTACAAGAAATAAATGGGATTCAAATTTCTATAATGTCTTTAGTTACTTATATGTACTAGAAGTTTACTACTTTATATTTGAGTCAAAGGTCAACCTATGAAGCCAACTTATGCCTTCAAGGACGATGATTGCTCTTTAATTCATGTATAAGAAAGAAAGGTACTATAAACTGTATCGTTCACTTGAAGAACTGTTTCAGTAAAGTTTCCCAAATAACTGCTGCAAACAAATTCTATGCACTCGTGTGTTCACTCTGACGATATTCAATTTTTTTTTTAATTTTTCTTTTCTGTTACAACTTCCATTGTGTTGCTTTATCTGGGAGTTATTGATTGTATAATGTCACTTGTAAGCATCTTGATGAAATGAAACATGTCTGATATTGTTGACGACATCACCTTATCACATATGACGTCTACCAGCCTTCACGTAACTTCCTAGATGAACTAGTGTCAGGTGGGAAAATCTCATTGACCAAGGAGGTTTACACAATTCCTTCATGAGTCAATGGACTGAAGAGATGGCTGTGTATTATAAGTGTACGTGTTTGTGTTTCATTTTTTTTAAATAAACGGTCACGATATATAACAATTCCTGCGATGATGACATTCCTAACTTGTGATGGTTAGCAAAATGATTAGCTTTCCAACAGATAGTAGTTTAGATAAACAATAACTCATCATTACCTCGATAAGGTTATTTTGTTTTACAAGTCCTTTTCTATAAATTCATTTTCGTGTAATTTAACCAAAGAAAAGTTTCTTCTGAACTTGACAGTGATAAAGTTAGTATCGGTATGCTATGCTTAGATACATTTGTCTGACATCTTGATAACTTTAGTATTGGCATATCACCAGGTCCTCCTGTAGTGATGAGGGATGCCTCGTCACATGTCATGTGCGAGATGGTTGGCATGGTCATGGTATATTGGTATGGTTCTTTCATACGAACACGCCATCGATTCCAAGGTTTCAACGTGCAATTAATCTTTTTACGTTATTATGCTTCAACTTCTAAACGTTGTTGAAGACATAACAATGATGTGATGTACTTCCCAAAGCTGACATACTAGGGCTGAGGAGTTTTAATAACTAGAGATAGACAAACGAGGAAAAATTACTTTTCAAACACCCATTCAACAACTATCAACAGTTTCTAGATATTATATATTGAACATCAAACAAGTAGTTTTAAACATCTTACATATTCAGGTTATAATAAACCAGTCCAGTCTTGAAGTGGGTTGGTCGAGTTTCAAAAACAAACGCTTAGGAAGAGCACATTGATATTCTTTGCTTTGTGAGCGACTGCTTTAGCTGTTTTATCAAGTGAGGGTTGGAGCACATGCAGTCCTCAAATGACTTCCTTAAGTTTGCCAATATCTTCAAATGTTCCTCGTCGTTATCATTGTTAAGCAAATCCGTGAAAAGCTTTTTCCAAAGATCCACTTTTTGGTATCTGTAACATAACGAAACCCAGGTTGGTGGTGGTTTCCTAACATTTAGCAAGTGTGTAATAAATAAAATACCGTTTGAAAGGTGATTTAGGTTGATACGAATAGCCACCAAGAGATGGTGTCTTGTCAATCTCCATATATGTATTATGAAGCATCAAATGAACAATAACACAAAGCCCATAAGTATCAACCTAGCAAAAAAAAAAAAGTCGATGGAAATTAAGTCAATGTGGAAGTCAAAATTAGTCAATGCTGTTAGTCAACACAGCGTTAAACCTGGTATTTCCATGGTTTATTCTCTTGCATTTGTACACAGCGGAAACCCGATGTTCGACAATCTCCATTGAACTTTACATCCTTGGGAAATAGATGCAGGTCTATTCCTCTACCCCAATCAACAAGACAGAGTCCCTGTTCATGCCAAGGACCGCTACGGGTCTCAAATCCATCTTCGCTTAGATCGCTCCTAAAAAACGTAACAGATTTTGATGCAGATGAAATTTGAAAATAGTAGTATTCAAGAGCTTGGTTTGTTTACCTAGCATAGCGCATCAAGAGATTATCAGGCTTAAAATCACCATGAATAATGCCATTACCATGCAAAGTTTCAAGCATTGACAGCATTTCAATTGTGTAATGTATACACAAAACTTCATCCATGGAGACACCCGTACACACATAGGTGTTTATGGCATCCTAACAAATGAGTGCAAATAATGTCAAGCAAAAAAAATTAAAAACAAAAGAGAAACAAACATAATTCCTAAACTCACCAGGAGCGTCCCGTGTGCTAAAAAATCTGAAACAAGAATGCTGTAGTCTGAATAGAGGTGCAATCTATGAGCATATCCGAAGCATTTTCTCTGAGGACAAACAATTAGCACTTGCTTAGCCATGTTATAAATAAATACACACTTGACCCTTGACCCAATTTACCATCTCCAATACTATAAAATAATCTGATAAGAACAGGAGTGTTTACTTCATTTTCGTGTATTCTCCTATCGAGTTGACGATACATGTAGAACTCCCACGGGAACGGAGGCTTTTGTACCTGTCAATGTGTTAACTGTTAGGAATCATTCCTCATAAATTCCGGTTATGAAAAGAAAACAGAGACTATTTCATGTATCAGTCACCTTCAAAGCAACGACTTGGTCTGCATTACCGTTGATACACGCCTTGTATACTTGTGCAAACCCACCCTTACCAGCACAACCCTTGATCTGATACTTATTTCCACCTGTGACATATCAGAAAAATCTCATAACAAGAGGATGGAGTTGAAAGACATTCATTATAAGTGAAAGTAGCATTACCTATCTCAATAACTTTATTCCGAACTGACTTGTGCAAAGATGATAATGTCACCTTCCCAGAATAAGATTTACTACTTGCATGGTATCCCTGAGCATAATGTTAAAAACATGACATGAGATATAAGCAAATAAATAATAATAGAGTGCTTATAACACCAGAGAATGAAGGAAGACCAATGTTTCTTACTTGGTATTTTGTTAATTGAGCATTCATCTTTTGCAATAGATTTTTTATAATTGAGATGGACCATGGATTCACACATCCATTCTCATTATCTCCATCCATCTAGAAAAAGAAAAAAAAAAGCATACGTCAGTAGTAGTCCAGTGTTTGTTACTAGTCATAATTACAGAGGGATGGATACCTTTGGAAGTGAACAGGCGCCTACTATTGTGTGCATTCTCTCAAGAAAACATACATGTGCCTTCTTTAACCTCCCTATTGGTTCAGCATTCCTAAACCGGCAATCACATCCAATATATGACTGACCATCAAATCCCTTTGATATTTAGACAAGAAGAATAATGAATAATAAGGACCTTAAAATGCCTGATTGATACACTAAATGAGCCTCGCCCATCATCCCCATCGCTTCCAAGAGCAATCCATAGGACTCGTATAGCAAAGCTTTATCCAAGCAAATTTGGAGTTGTTCGATTTCTGTGAAGACAGCCTTGTGGTCTGGACTAAAATCCATCTGCAACCAAACATACATAAATAAATAAAAAAAACCCCAAAATCTAGGGATTTGAAAGTGAAATGTTGAGTTACATACATATATAAGCCAGATCTTGAGAAATCGGATATCTTTTGAATAATCTGAATGGTGCTTGAAGGTTTGGATACAGTGAGATACAAGGTGGTATAGATGTTCCTCATTTTTGGATGAATCAAACTTGTCTAGGGCTGCTTTAATCGACCTATCAGAACCAAAATCAAATTTTACAATTTAAATAGTAATTTCATTGACATAAATCGGGAGAAGAGAGAGTTACCAGAGATATGGTAGGAGAGGGTCATCCCCAGTACTGGTGACGATAGTGTTCGCTGCCATCTCTTTCTTCCGACTCCAAAGGGGCCGGGAAAATAATTTTTGAATCAAAATGAAATGGGTGACAACACAAATTATTACTTGTTAAATGGCTCTAGTTTTTTTTTTTTTTTTAACCCAAGCTTTACTCTACTCTCCTTTGAGTTTTTTTTTTTCAAAGTGGTGTTTGAAAAACTTACTTATCAAAATAAGTGATTTAAAAAGTATTTATCAAAATGGGTGTATTTTGAAATAATTACTTTTTCTTAATACTAATTTTATTGGATAAAAACAATATACAATTTCTTTTAAGAGTTATAAAATGTTTCTAATACAAGTTTTAAGAATGTTTTGTTGGATCATAAATTTTATAAATTGTTTTTAATGCTTTCATTTTTATTTCTTCTACGTGCAGTCTCTATATCTTTTTTTAATGGTTATTTCATATGAGACTTGTTTTTGGGTAAAGGGTTACCTTAGTGATTGTATTAAAATTATCAGAAAAAACTAGTAGAGTGCATAGTACACCCTTATTCTCAGGCTAGACATGCCCAACATGAGTGCACAAAACAAAAATAGAAGAAAACACCCTATCACTAGGTTACAGAACAAAACAATTAATTATTATCTTAGCGTTCTCCATCTTCCACGATTGAAGCAGCCTCTTGACTCGATCGTTTGCTTTGTATTTGAATGAGTCCATCTTTATATGAGACTTGTTCTTTCAAAACAAAATGCGCTTTTCTAAAAACGATTTTTTGAAATATCAAAAGCAAAACAAAATGTGTTTTATAATTATTTCTTTAATATTTTTAGGAACATTATGTCTTTAACTTAAAAAAAGTAAGTTTTTAAACATTAAAACACTAATGTTATTTGACTGATTCATAAATAGGTCTATTTTATTAATAAACTAATAATCTATAATGGTTGAACGAGTTATGTGTATTCATAAACATATGATTTATATGCCATTAAACAAATTTGATGCACTCGGAAGTGAATTATATTTATGTTTTTGTATTTTTTATTTGAAAGGTGTATTTTTTGTTTTAAAAAATATTTTTGTTACTACATATTTAAAAAAAACAATAATTTAAAAAAATAGTTTTACAGAAGTTCAAAAAATAATTTTGAAAGAATAACGTCTCTATGAAATAACCATTTAAAAAAAGTTACAGCCTATAGAAGTATAAAAAAAATTATAAAATTTTATGACGCAACACTATGTTTTAATTTTTTTTATTAGAAACTCTATATTTAACTCTTAAAGAAAATACTTCTGCAGATATATCCAATAAAATTAGGAGTGAGAAAAAGAAACCTTTCAAAAAAACACCTACTTTGGTAAATACCTTTTAAATCACCCATTTTGGTAAATAATTTTTCCACCAACACTAGTTTGAGAAAAAACTCACTCTCCTTTACCCTAAATATTATAAAAAACTAATAAATATATTGGTGCAGTTAATATTTATTAAAATTCAGTTTTAAAAAAGGTCGTGTTATTGGCACACCCTGACTCCTTAAATCGACACCTTCAATACCAGTCGTATAGCCTTTTCAATTTTCAACAAAGACTAATGTGTCAGGTTTTGTCTGTTTGACTGGACCTATACGGGTCGTATTGGCCTAGTTTTTTTTTTTACAAATTTTCTTATACATCTATCTATAGTTGTAACAAAGTTTCTTATAGTTTTTACAAAAAAAATAAAAAATAAAAAAATACAAGTTTCTTATAGTTTTTATAATTTTTTTTACAATTTTTCTTATACATACATATATATATATATATATATATATATATATTAAATAAAAATATTTAAAAAATTATACCTTGTACAATCCTTGGCAATCGAAGACATACTTCTCCTTACAAAAGCGACATGTATAGAAGGTATTCTTCATAAAATGACACGTAATGAAAAAATACATCAAAATACAACACGTATACGAATCAAAAAAGCAAAACCTAAAATTATGAAATTTTGATTTTACCCCTATATGCATCGTATAGTCAAAACTAGGTCGTATAGTAGACTAATACGAATCGTATATACCTATACGATCCGTATAAACCCCTGAGTTCTAAAAAAACAAGGGGTTAATTGATAAATCAAGGGGTCTATACGCCTGATTTATCAATTAACCCCTTGTTTTTTTTTGAGAACTCAAGGGGTCTATACGGATCATATAGGTCTATACGAGTCGTATAATGCTACTATATGACCCAATTCTGACCTATATGGGTGCGTATAGGGGTAAAATCAAAATTTCATAATTTTAGGTTTTACATATTGGGTGCGTATACATTTTGACGTATTTGGTCATTACGTGTCATTATATGAAGTATATGCTCTATATGTGTCGTATCGGTGACGTTCTGTTTCGTGTGGTATTCGTATTCTATGATTACATGTGATTTTGTTTGGAATCCACTTGTACTCTAACGTGTCGTGTTGTATGCGGATTAGACACCAAAAAATAAACTAAAAAAAGGATTCAATTTAATGAATGTCTTTCGTGACGGAATCAGATTACTAATTGATGGAGAAAGGTCAGATGGCCAAAAAAGCTGCTTCCAGGAGGTTGTCGCATGTTTCCGCTTGACGATTCCATTCTTGGGTGGGTGGTTTGACCCTCATTCCAGTAACTCGAATCATATCCCATATATACCATTTTAGTTTTACACCATTATGAACTTACACTTTTTTACTCTCTTATCGAGGTTCTCGGCATTGGAAAATCTTCGTAAACTAAGTCACATGTATATATGTTAACATTTAAGAGATATATGGTAAAGAAAATCAAGTGCATTTGTGATATATATGCGGATTATGACGCCAAAAACCAAACACTCAAGAAATGGCTACAATTTAAGGAATGTCTTTCATGACGGAATCAGATGATTCCTAATTGATTGAGAAAGGTCTGATAGCAGAAATGCTACTTCCATGAGGTTGTCACATGTTTCTGCATGACAATTCCATTCTTGGGTGGGTGGTTTGGCCCTCGTTCCAATAACTCGAATCCTAGCCCGGTATATATCGTTTTAGTTTTACACCATTTTGAACCTTACGCCTTTTTTACTCTTTTATCGAAGTTCTCGGCATTAAAAAAATCTTCATAAACTAAATCACACATATATATATGTTGACATTAAAGAGATATACAGACAAAAAAATCAATAGTATTTGTGATATATATGTGGATTAGACACAAACAAAGAAACACTCAACAAACGGCTACAATACAAGGAATGTCTTTCGTGACAGAATCAGATTCCTAATTGATGGAGAAAGGTCTGATGGCCCGAAAAGCTGCTTCCATGAGGTTGTCGCATGTTTCCATTAGTCAATTCCATTCTTGGGTGGGTGGTTTGGTCCGGATTCCCATAACTCGAATCTTAGCCCGGTATATATGGTTTTATTTTTACCCCGTTTTGAACCTTAGGCCTTTTTTACTCTCTTATCGAGGTTCTCGGCATTGAAAAATCTTCGTAAACTAAATCACATGCATATATGTTGACATTTAAGAGATATATAGTCAAGAAAATCATGAGCATTTGTGATATATATATATATATATATATATGTGGATTAGACACCAAAAAAGAAACACTCAAAAAATGGCTTCAATTTAGTGAATGTCTTTTGTGACTGAATCAGATTCCTAATTTATGGAGTAAGGTTTGATGGCCAGAAAAGCTACTTCCACGAGGTTGTGGCATGTTTCCGCTTGACGATTCCATTCTTGGGTGGGTGTTTTGGCCCTAATTCATGTAACTCGAATCCTAGCCCAGTATATCCATTTTTGTTTTACACCATTTTAAACCATGCGCATTTTTACTCTCTTATTGAGGTTCTCGGCTTTGATAAATATTGGTAAACTGAATCACATGTATATATGTTGACATTTAAGACATATATGGTCAAGAAAACCAAGAACATTTGTGATACATATGAGAATTAAACACCAAAAAAGAAACACTTAAAAAATGGCTTCAATTTAATGAATGCCTTTCGTGACGAAATAAGATTCCTAATTGATGAAGAAAGGTCTGATGGCCAGAAAAGCTGCTTCCATGAGGTTGTCGCATGTTTCCGCTCGACGATTTCATTCTTAGGTGGATGGTTTGGCCCTGGTTCCTGTAACTCGAATCCTAGCCTGGTATATCCGGTTTAGTTATACACCATTTGGAACCTTACGCCTTTTTACTCCATTATCGAGGTTCTCGGCATTGAAAAATCTTCGTAAACTAAATCCACGTATACATGTTGACATTTAAGAGATATAGTGTTAAGAAAATATAGAGCATTTGTGATATATATGCGGATTAGACACCAAAAAAGTACACTAAAAATGGCTTCAATTTAATGAATGTCTTCCGTGACCGAATTAGATTCCCAGTTGATAGAGAAAGGTCCGATGGCTAGAAAATCTGCTTCCATGAGGTTGTCGCATGTTTCCGCTCGACAATTCCATTCTTGGGTGGGTCTTTTGGCCTGGTTCGTGTAACTCGAATCCTAGCCTGGTATATCCGGTTTACTTTTACACCATTTGTAACCTTATGCCTTTTTACTCAATTATCGAGGTTCTCGGCATTGAAAATCTTCGTAAACTAAATTACACGTATTTATGTTGACTTTAAGAGATAGATGGTCAAGAAAATCAAGAGTAGTTGTGATATATTTAGACACAAAAAAACACTCAAAAAATGGCTTCAATTTAATGAATGCCTTTCGTGACGCAATCAGATTCCTAAGTCATGGAGAAAGGTCTGATGGCCAGAAAAGCTGCTTCGATGAGGTTGTTGCATGTTTCCGCTGGACGATTTCATTCATGGGTGGGTGGTTTGTCCCTGGTTCATGTAACTCGAATCCTAACTTGTTATATCATGTTTAGTTTTACACCATTTGGAACCTTACGCCTTTTTACTCCGTTATCGAGGTTCTCTGCATTGAAAATTTTTCATAAACTAAATCCACGTATATATGTTGACATTTAAGAGATATACAGTCAAGAAAATCTAGGGCAATTGTGATATATATGCGGATTAGACACCAAAAAAATACACTCAAAAAATGGCTTCAATTTAATGAATGTCTTTCGTGACCGAATCAGATTCCTAGTTGATAGAGAAAGGTCTGATGGCCAGAAAAGCTGCTTCAATGAGGTTATCGCATGTTTCCGCTCGACGATTTCATTCTTGGGTGGGTGGTTTGGCTCTGGTTCCTGTAACTCAAATCCTATCCTGGTACATCCTGTTTAGTTTTACACAATTTGGAACCTTACGCATTTTTACTCCATTATCGAGGTTTTCGGCATTAAAAATCTTCGTAAACTAAATCCACGTATATATGTTGACATTTAAGAGATATATAGTCAAGAAAATCTAGAGCATTGGTGATATGTATGCGGATTAGACACCAAAACAATACACTTAAAAAATGGCTTCAATTTAATGATGTCTTTCGTGACCGAATCAGATTCCTAGTTGATAGAGAAAGGTCCGATGGCCAGAAAAGCTGATTCCATGAGGTTGTCGCATGTTTCTGCTCGACGATTCCATTCTTGGGTGGGTGTTTTAGCCTTGGTTCCTGTAACTCGAATCTTAGCCTGGTATATCATGTTTAGTTTCACACCATTTGGAACCTTACACCTTTTTACTCAATTATCGACGTTCTCGGCATTGAAAAATCTTCGTATACTATATGTTGACTTTAAGAGATATATGGTAAAGAAAATCAAGAGCATTTGTGCTATATATGCGGATCAGACACCAAAGAGGAAACATTTAAAAATGGCTTTAATTTAATGAATGCCTTTCGTGACGGAATCAGATTCCTAATTCATGGAAAAAAGGTTTGATGGCCAAAAAAGCTGCTTCGATGAGGTTGTTGCATGTTTCTGCTTGATGATTTCATTCTTGGGTGGTTTGTCCTTGGTTCCTGTAACTCGAATCCTAGCCTGGTATATCCTGTTTAGTTTTACATCATTTGGGACCTTACGCCTTTTTACTCCATTATCGAGGTTCACGGCATTGAAAAATCTTGGTAAACTAAATCCACGTGTATATGTTGACATTTAAGAGATATACAGTCAAGAAAATCAAGAGCATTTAATATATAATATATATATATATATATATATATATATATATATATATATATATATATATAATATATATATATATATATTATATATATATATATATATATATATATATATATATATATATATGCGGATTAGACACGAAAACAATACACTCAAAAAATGGCTTCAATTTAATGATGTCTTTTGTGACCGAATCAGATTCCTAGTTGACAGAGAAAGGTCAGAAAAGCTGCTTCCATGAGGTTGTCGCATGTTTCCGCTCGACGATTCCATTCTAGGGTTGGTGTTTTAACCCTGGTTCCTGTAACTCGAATCCTAGCCTGGTATATCCTGTTTAGTTTTACACCATTTGGAACCTTACGCCTTTTTACTCTCTTATCGAGTTTCTCGGCATTGCAAAAATCTTAGTAAACTAAATCACACGTATATAAGTTGGCATTTAAGAGATATACAGTCAAGAAAATCAAGAGCATTTGTGATATATACGCGGATTAGACACCAAAAAAAATTCAGAAAATGGCTTGAATATAAGGAATGTCTTTCGTGACGGAATTAGATTCCTAATTCATGAAGAAAGGTCTGATGGCCAGAAAAGCTGCTGCCATGAGGTTGTTGCAAGTTTCTGGTTGATGATTCCATTCTAGGATGGGTGGTTTGGTCCGTGTTCCTGTAACTCGAATTTTAGCCCGGTATATATATATATGTGTGTGTGTGTGTGTGTGTGTTTTTACACCGTTTTGAACCATACACCTTTTTACTCTCTTATCGAGGTTCTCGGCATTGAAAAATTTTCTTAAACTAAATCACACGTATATATGTTGACATTTAAGAGATATATAGTCAAGAAAATTAACAGCATTTGTGATATATATGTGGATTAGACACCAAAAAATAAACACTCAAAAATGGCTTCAATTTAATGAATGTCTTTCGTTACGGAATCAGATGATTCCTAATTTATGGAGAAAGGTCTGATGGCCAGAAATGCTGCTTCCGTGAGGTTGTTGCATGTTTTCGACCTACATTTCCATTCTTGGGTGGGTGGTTTGACCCTCGTTCCAGTAACTCGAATCCTAACCGGTATATCTCGTTTTAGTTTTACACCATTTTGAACCTTACGCCTTTTTATTCTCTTATCGAGTTTATCGGCATTGCAAAAATCTTAGTAAACTAAATCACACGTATATAAGTTGGCATTTAAGAGATATACAATCAAGAAAATAAAGAGCATTTGTGATATATATGAGGATTAGACACCAAAAAAGAAACACTAAAAAATGGCTATAATTTAAGGAATGTCTTTCGTGATGGAATCAAATAATTCCTAATTAATGGAGAAAGGTCTGACAGCCAGAATTTCTGCTTCCATGAGGTTGTCACATGTTTCCGCCTGACAATTCCATTCTTGGGTGGGTGGTTTGTCACTCGTTTCTCTAACTCGAATCCTAGCCTGGTATATACCGTTTTAGTTTTACACCATTTTGAACCTTACGCCTTTTTTACTCTTTTATCGAGGTTCTTGGCATTGAAAAATTTTCGTAAACTAAATCACATGTTTATATGTTGACACTAAAGAGATATACAGACAAAAAAATTAAGAGCATTTGTGATATATATGCGGATTAGACACAAAAAAACACTCAAAGAACGACTACAATTTAAGGAATTTCTTTCGTGACGGAATCAGATTCCTAATTGATGGAGAAAGGTCTGATAGCCAGAAAAGCTGCTTCCATGAAGTTGTCGCATGTTTCCGCTATTCGATTCCATTCTTGGGTGGGTGGTTTGGTCCGGGTTCCCGTAACTCGAATCTTAGCCCGGTATATATGGTTTTATTTTTACACCGTTTTGAACCTTATGTATTTTTAGTCTCTTATCGAGGTTCTCGGCATTGAAAAATTTTCTAAAACTAAATCACACGTATATATGTTGACATTTAAGAGATATATAGTCAAGAAAATTAAGAGCATTTGTGATATATATGTGGATTAGACACCAAAAAAGAAACACTCAAAAATGGCTTCAATTTAATGAATGTCTTTTGTGACTGAATCAGATTCCTAATTTATGGAGTAAGGTTTGATGGCCAGAAAATCTACTTCCACGAGGTTGTCGCATGTTTCAGCTCGACGATTCCATTCTTGGGTGGGTGATTTGGTCCTCCTTCCAGTAACTTGAATCCTAGCCCTGTACATACCGTTTTAGTTTTACCCCATTTGAACCTTACGCCTTTCGTAAACTAAATCACACGTATATATGTTGACATTTAAGAGATATATAGTCAAGAAAATTAAGAGCATTTGTGATATATATGTGGATTAGACACAAAAAAAGAAACATTCAAAACAAGGCTGCAATTTAAGGAATGTTTTTCGTGACGGAATCAGATGATTCCTAATTGATGGAGAAAGATCTGATAGCCAGAAATGTTGCTTCCATGAGCTTGTCGCATGTTTTCGCTCGAGGATTCCTTTCTTGGGTGGGTGTTTTGGCCCTGATTCCTGTAACTCGGATCCTAGCCTGGTGTATACTGTTTAGTTTTACACCATTTGGAACCTTACACCATTTTACTCAATTATCGAGGTTCTCAGCATTGAAAAATAACATGACTTTAAGAGATATACAATCAAGAAAATTAAGAGCATTTGTGATTTATATGCGGATTAGACACCAAAAAAGATACACTCAAAAAATGACTTCAATTTAAGGAATGTATTTCGTGACGGAATCAGATTCCTAATTCATAGAGAAAGGTCTGACGGCCAGAAAAGTGTAACGCCCCAAAAACTCAAATGTTTATATTTGCCATATGTCCTTATATGATATATCATGAAATAAATAACTAGGCTAGTTAACCTAGTTAAATGCATGGTGAAAACTTTTAAAGAAGGAAAGTGGTGCGAATTATGTTTTAGTGGCAAATACGAGGGGCTAAAGTGGGAAAGGATGAAAGTTTAGTTATTAAATGAAAAGTTAAACACACACAAACACACACTTTGTGTGTGTTCTAGATCGATCATCAGGAGCTCCAAGAGAGCCAAAACCCTAACTCAACCAAATCACCAAATTGAAGGGTGAATCGAAGCTCAAATGTATAAATGAACATGAATTAATGATCACCTATGCAAGGGGATCGTGAGGTATTTCTTAAAACTTAGATTGGTGATTTTGTATGAAGTGGGTTATGTTCTAATCCGTGGATTGGTATGAAATTGAGTATGAATATGTGTTGGAATCACCATATAGAACATGGATTATGCATGGTTTGGATTAATTTGATGTTTAGGGTTGAAACCCGCTTGTAATAGTGAAGATGATGATAAGGATGATCATCCATGTCCAATTCTTGTTCGATGTTGATGTATTATGTTGTGTATGATGAATTCTTGTTAGATTAATTGAAAGAAATGTGGTGTTAATATGTTTGATGTCTATATGTTAATGATACCGGATGATTAGTAAGAAGATTTGATGAATAATGTATGAGCTTAGAAGATTATGCATGAATTAGTTGTACATGGTGCCTAGAAAATAGTACGCACACCAAATGTTTGATGAAATGTCTAAATGACAACAATATGTGAAGATTATGTAGGGATGATGTTGAGTATGCTTATGGTTGTTTGAATGGACTAATGAAAGTCATATGTGAGATGTGAATTTGATATGACCGTTCATATGTATAATCATATATGCTAATAAGAATGTAAATGTAAGGGACATGAAAGCATAGAAATCATGTCAAGATGGATGGGAGCGTGGAAGGCTAACGGGCCATGAAGACTCAAGTAAGCAAATGCAAATACGGACGCGTAAGGTAAGTGAATTCCGGACTTACCTTTAGTTGGTAATGTATTTTGTTCGTATGGTAATTATTTGGATGTTACATAAGATAATATGAAATGATGGTTTACTAAGTAAGCTTAAATGGAAATGAGTCGAAAGTGGATAGGAAAGAGTTCGTGTTAAGTTGGGTTAAGAAGGAAGCTTACATGATGGTATTATGCATAACAATGACATAAGTAATTATACATATAGGTATGGATTTGATTGTAATTATGTGCACGAATAGAAAGATATGTATGAAGGAGTTGGTATTTAGCGATATGCACGAACGAATGAGACTTGTTTATGTGTATATGTGGACCTACATATATGAAATGGGTCTAATGATGCTAATCGTTTTCTAAACATAATGGAATGGAAGTGCAGGTATAATAATAATGGAAGTTGAAGATTAGTTATTGGAGTTCAATGAGATGGTTCGGAAGGATGGGCGAATGGATTTCATAAGCGAGACCAAGAGATGTTGATGCCTTATTATGCAAGTGTTAAGATTATGTATGAAGCCACCAGTTACTGATAATGTGATTGTATGTGGTGACTGCATGTTGTACAGGTTTATGGATTTCTCATCATGGAGTGTAAGCGGTTGAAGATAGAGTCAAGACATGGATTGTAGGTGAGTGTGCGTGGTCACGTAATATGACATAACTATGTCAGCTTTTAGTTAAATTATAGAAGGGATTAAAGTATTTAAGTTGATTGAATGAATAAAATGAAAGACATTTTAAATATGTAAATTCCGCTGCGATAAATTTGGTTAAAACGCGTTTAGGGTGTTACAAAAAGCTACTTCCACAAGGTTGCCGCATGTTTCTTCTCAACTATTCCATTCTTGGGTGGGTGATTTGGCCATGTTTCCTGTAACTCAAATCCTATCCCGGTATATCCAATTTTAGTTTTACACCATTTTAAACCTTTCGTCGTTTTACTCTTTTATCGAAATTCTAAGCATTGAAAAATCTTCGTAAACTGAATCACACGTATATATGTTGACATTTAAGAGATATACAGTCAAGAAAACCAAGATCATTTGTGATATATATGCGGATTAGACACAAAAAAAGAAACACTCAAAAATGGCTTCAATTTAATGAATGTCTCTTTCGTGACGGTATCAGATTCCTAATTGATGGAGAAATGTCAGATGGCTAGAAAAGCTGCTTCCATGAGGTTGTAGCATGTTTCCACTCGAAGATTCCATTCGTTGTTGGGTGGTTTGGCCCTGGTTCCTGTAACTTGAATCTTTGCCAGATACCGTTTTAGTTTTACACCATTTTGAACCTTACGCCTTTTTACTCTATTATCGAGGTTCTTGGATTTGAAAAATCTTAGTAAACCAAATCGGACGTATATATGTTGACATTTAATAGATATACAATCATGAAAATCCAGAGCATTTGTCGTATTTATGCGGATTAGACACCAAAAAAGAAACACACAAAAAATGGCTGCAATTTAAGAAATGTCTTTTAGTGACGGAATCAGATTCCTAATTGATGGAGAAAGGTCTGATGGCAAAAAAAGCTGCTTGTAGTAGGTTGTCGCATGTTTCCGTTAGACGATTCTATTTTTGGATGGGTGGTTTGGCCGTGATTCCTGTAACTCGAATCCTAGCCCGGTATATCCCGTTTTAGTTTTCATCTCCAAGTTCTTGGCATTGAAAATTTTTCATAAACTAAATGAGACGTGTATATGTTGATATTTTATAGATATACAGTCAAGAAAATCTAGAGCACTTGTCGTATATATGCGGATTAGACACTAAAAAAGAAACACTAAAAAATGGCTACAATTTAAGGAATGTCTTTAGTAACGGAATCAGATTCCTACTTGATAGAGAAATGTCTGATGGCCAGAAAAGCTGCTTGTAGAAGATTGTTGTACGTTTCCGCTAGACGATTCCATTCTTGGGTGGTTGGTTTGGCCCTGGTTCCTGTAACTCGAATCCTAGCTCGGTATATCCCGTTTTAGTTTTATACCATTTTGAACCTTACGCCTTTTACTCTCTTATCGTGGTTCTCAGCATTGGAAAATCTTAGTAAACTAAATTGGACGTATACATGTTGACATTTAATAGATATACAATCAAGAAATCGAGAGCATTTGTCGTATTTATGCGGATTATATACCAAAAAAGAAACACTCAAAAAATGGCTACAATTTAAGGAATGTCTTTAGTGATGGAATCAGATTCCTAATTGATGGAGAAAGGTCTGATGGCCAGAAAAGCTGCTTCCAGGAGGTTGTCGAATGTTTCCGCTCGAAGATTCCATTCTTAGGTAGGTGGTTAGGCCCTGGTTCCTGAAACTCGAATCCTAGCTCGGTACATCCAGTCTTAGTTTTACATCATTTTGAACCTTACCCCCTTTTTCTCTATTATCCATGTTCTCGGCGTTGAAAAATCTTTGTTAACTAAATCACACGTATACATGTTGACATTTAAGAGATATACAGTCAAGAAAATTAAGAGCATTTATGATATATGTGGATTAGACAACAAAAAAGAAACAAACAAAAATGGCTACAATTTAAGGAGTGTCTTTAGTGACAGCATCAGATTCCTAATTGATCCTAATTAATGGATAAAGGTAAGCTTGTAACACCCCGACCGCGAAATAAAAATAACCCGCGGCGGAAACGTCAAGGGGTCACGTTACAAATTGATTCAAACACATGGTAAATAAAGTTTGGTTTTATTGAACTTATAAATTACATCGTCTTTGAGAATTCAAAACAAAATACAACAACTAAGTTTATTTTTAATCAAGTTAAGGCCAGCGTCCATCCTATGTGTGGCATACTTGATCATTCATTAGTACCTGAAACATATGGGAAAATAAAGTCAACATTGAATACTGGCGAGTAACATAGGTTTTGTCACGACTCATGGCTTTTGAATATTGAATGATGTTTAATAAGCTTCAACAATTGATATTTTAAATAAATTTTGTAGCTATGAATCTTTGACAAAAAAATGTTTCTTTTGTAGGACCGTATGAGAAATCCTTCGGTTTAAGAGAAACATTGTATGGTTTACTTAGAAACCATTTGAGACTTTGTATGAACCAACCAAATGTCTTGTATTGTATAAACATATATCTTTGTGAAAACCAAATGTCTTGTGTAAAGAAACGTCTTGTTTTGTATATAAAACAATTTACCTTTTTGTATAAAACAAGTGTGGTTTGTTGGCGAATACATTCAAGCCTTGTTGACTGTCGGACAAACCTTTATAAATAAAGGTTTGTCAAATGTGTTGCACAGTTTCTGTCATTCCCAGAGGAAACTTCCAAACAAACCTAGGAAGCGGGAATGGGGTTGTTAATCCTATGGTACCATAACATACTACCGGTCGGCGTGATCAAAGTTAATGAACGTATCATTGTTATGTTCAACGTATCATCAAGTTTCGTACAATGTAACGCGGGTTGTGTATATAAACCATAGTAAATAAGTTTTGAAAGGTAGTTTAGCACATATGAATCACCACAAAGATTAAAGAAAAAAAGGGAACTATGTACTCGCCTGGATTGTGGATGGCTTGTTTAATTGCAAGTGTTTCCTAATAAACATACAAGGCACGCGTGTTAGTAAAATAAGCCAAGTCACTTTAGCCATACTACACGAGACGGAACCCCAACGGACTTAGTCAGGCAGAGCCTTGACATGCGTTGGTGGGTCCTAGATCAATCGGGCAGGGTGGCCATACTATACGAGACAGAACCCCAACGGACTTAGTCAAGCAGAGCCTCGACATGCGTTGGTGGGTCCTAGTCAGTCGGGTAGGGTGACGAATTAGGGATCGGGGGTTTAAAATACTTACAATGGAGCAGAGCTTCGCATGTTTAGGGGGTTCAGAACTCGGACAGAGTTTAGAGAGAGTAAGAGATCGATTTTCTCGATCGAAATGAGCAACTGAAACAGTCCCAGGCCGCTCCTTTTATACCCAAATTTGGTTTCTCTCGCGCGTCGCGCTGGGAGACAGGGATTCTCTCGCGTGGCGTGGGGGAGGTCAGCTAGGCCTAGACTGCCACCGGTCTTAGGTAGGTTGGACACGTATTGCGAAACGGAGCCACGTGTCCTGGTACTCTCCCACGCGTCGTGGGAGATACCCAGGATTTTAGCGCATGGCTCGGAGAGTTTTCTTTTTCGTGTCGTTTTTCGTTGTGCGTGACCGGGGTTGCGATTAAGGTCTTTGTAAGGTGTATTTGGGAATATGTTACAGTAACTTGGATATTATTCTGGAAATGTTGTGAATATCATTTTGACCGAAAGTGTTTATTTGTTGAAATACTGCAAATGTTACAGTCTCCCCTACTTTGGAGAATTTCGTCCCGAAATTGAATCAGAGGAGACTTGTGAGAAAGATGTGGATACTTTGCTTTCATTTGATCCTTTCATTCCCAAGTAAATTCTGATCCACGTTTGGATTCCCAGCGAACTTTAACAATTGGAATTCGACTTCGCTTGAGTTTCTTGACTTCACAGTCCATAATTTCCACAGGTTTCTCAACAAAATGCATAGTGTCATCAACACGAATTTCATTAAGAGGGATATGGATGTTTTCATTGGCTAAATTTTTCAAGTTGGAAATGTGGAAGGTTGGATAAACATTTCCATGTTCAGGAGGTAGTTCGAGTTTGTAGGCTACCTTTCCAATCTTTTCAATGATCTTAAAAGGTCCCACATATCGAGGAGCTAGTTTACCTTTCTTTCCAAATTTGACCATACCCTTCCAAGGGGACACCTTGAGAAGAACACAGTCACCAATTTGGAATTCCAAAGGTTTGCGTCATTTGTCAGCGTAAGTTTTTTGACGACTTCTTGTTGTCAAAAGGTTATTGCGGATTTTCATGATTTTGTCTGTTGTTTCTTGAATGAGTTTAGGTCTGGTGATTTGAGCTTCACCAACTTCATTCCAACAGACAGGTGAGCGACATTTTCGACCACAAAGAGCCTCGAAGGGAGCCATGTTGATGCTGGAGTGATAACTGTTGTTATAAGAGAATTCGATCAAAGGTAGATGAGAATCCCAATTACCACGAAAGTCAATCACACAAGCTCTAAGCATATCCTCAAGCGTTTGGATTGTCCTTTCAGTTCGTCCATCCGTTTGAGGATGATAAGCAGTGCTTAGATTTAATTTGGTCCCCATGGCAGATTGCATGGTCTTCCAGAAATGAGATGAGAAACGAGCATCGTGATCTGAAATGATGTTTAAAGTAACACCAGGACGAGATACAATCTCATCAATATAGATCTTAGCAAGTTTGACAGCAGAGAAGTCCTCACGAATTGGCAGAAAGTATGCTGACTTAGTCAGACGGTCAATGACTACCCAAATGGTGTCATGGCCTCTAGAAGTGCGTGGTAACTTGATGAGATCCATAGCGATGTTCTCCTATTTCCCTACCGGAACTTGTCACACCCCGACCCGCAGCGGAATAAGAGTCGGGGCATAATTGGGTTATCACCAAAGCTCATGATATTTACTAATATGTTTCATATTTATTAAAGTCAAAATTACATTCTCAATAATCCAAACATGTCCATACAAATACAAAGAAAAATAACCAACTAAACAATCCAAGCTCTAAACCAGTTTATTCTTCTAAGCCAATCCTATGTGTTTCTTGCTGCAGCTGGTTCACCTGTATCATGTGTAAAAATGGGGGTTTTTGGGTCAACATAAGTTGGCGAGTGAACCTTGTTAGTTAAACATTTATTATTAATTTCTTGTTATGTTTATCAAGGAAAAATTGTTCAATAGTCATATGCGAGCAAATGTAAATAATCCAACAATAACAATAACAATCCACAAATAATAACATACAATAACATACAATAACATATAATAACATATGAACTTGCATGAATATATAACATGAATGAAACTGTATATGTTGGCAACGTCACGTTCACGCTCATAATGTAATGGGGAACGGACGGCCTATGATGAATGTCTGTGCGATCAAGGCTCAATCAAACGGAGCCGATCGTATGTTGGCAACGCCAGGTTCACGCTCATAATGTAATGGGGAACTGCTCAACGCTCATAATGTAATGGGGAGCGGCGGCCTATGAAATTGCATGTACTGAAAATAATAAATTAAATCTAAACAATAACCACACAACAGTTGATACAAGCTGAATACACATTTGTTCATGATATGATGTATGCACAATGATTTAAATATAATAATTGGTAAGACACATGATACACCCAAAAAACGTGATTAAAACGGGGAATTTGTAGAGATTCACTCACATTGGGTGCGTTTGGTTGGAGATGATGAGATGCGCACGAGTTTGAAGGATTGAACAATAGGATTAACTAACCTAAATAATAACGGAAAGGTATAGTTAATGAGTGGATTTTATTAATAATTTTATTAGGATTTTAAATATATTTTTGTAAGTTTAAGGCTATTTCCTATCTTTAAAAACATTATTTTTAAGTATTTTTAATTGATTTTTGAATTAAATAAAATAAATAAAAATATATAAAAAAATGTTGCCTTTTGCGTTGACCATTGACCATTGACTGTTTGACTGTTTGACCGGTTTTATTGTGTAAATGTATGCGCCGGGCAGGACTCGAACCCGAGACCTCCCGTACGCGTGCACGCAGCTCTACCAACTGAGCTACGTGTCTAACCCGAAATAATCCTGTTTTTAATTATATTTATATACTAATTCAGTTTATTCAAAATTCATTTATTTTAAAAAGGATTTTAATTATCAAACCGGTGCCGTCAACAGGTCTCGAACCCGGGACCTGTGATTTAATGTTACACACCGCTGGACTGTGTGTCTAACTTGGTTAATATACAGATTTTTATTATACTTAACATCTAATTGCGAAAAGGACCCGGTTCAGTTAGAAAAAGAACATTTTAATTACAGAGAGTGTGTGTGTATCAAGGATCGAACTCGCGGCGTGTGATATATATGTGCACACAGTCCACCGCTGGACTGTGTGTCTAACCCGAGATAATATCCAGATTTTATTAAACTTATAATCAAACTAACTTCGTCTTCTTCGTTACCGAATTACAGCCTACGATTACTCTATTGTTTCTTGTTTAATTTGATTGACAAACATTCATAAGACTAAAATGAAATGGCAGAGACGGTGTTGGAAGTAAACATACCGGAGGAATGATTTATCTCAGAATTCCGGCAAGGCGTCGGCTCTGTTTTTTATGAACTTCGACTGAGCGAACAAATTAACAGTTTTGATTAGTTAATTGTGGAATTGAAGTACTAAACAAGAGTTATCAGAAGGTTTGAATGTCTATACCGTTTTACAGCGGAAGTTAGGAATTTCAGAAGTTTTCCGGCGAGAGGGAATTATCTGATATCGACGTCTGAAATTGATTCCGATTTAAGGGTTTGAGTTAGCAATAGCTTAACAACTGATAGACAATGAAAAAATTGAGAGACTTACTGATTTGATGGAAAACACGGTTTTCCGGCGAAAGTCCGGCGAGTTCAAAAAGCTGCTCCGACGAACTGAAAGTTGTGCGAAAAGGAAATTGAAGGTTTGCAGAATGTGTTTGAGTCGCGAGAGGGGTAAATGATTGAAGTAATTCAGAAAATGCAAGTTTTCGGTTATTAAAACCGATCTACTCTTGAATTCAAGTCCATTCAAAGCTAAATTGATTGGAGGTGTCGGTGTAGCGGTTATAATCGGTAAACCGCGAACAATCAAACGTTTTTGGACTTTTGGTGACCGATTTCGGTTACAGTTAGCGTAACCAGATGGATTTATGATAGACCATAAAATTTAATTGTTTCCTAGAATTTACAGAAAACAACAAGTGGCGGAGTGGTTATATGTGTGTGTGATAAGTCTTTGAACTTAAACCCGGCTGACCCGGGTTCGAGTCCCGGCAGCCTATTTTTCTTTTTATTTATTTTAATTTTACTTTTTATCAATTATAACTTTTATACTCCAGTTTGTTTATTAATTATGCATCATTAAAAATTAAAATGGACATAAATACGCAACGAAACATTTATAACTTGGTATTCGATTACAAACGGAGCGGGTTTGGAAAACCCGTTTTTGACAAATGTTACAGTATCTCTTACTTTTAGGAATTTCATCCCGAAATTTAAGTAGTAGTAGTAAGAAAAAGATGCGGGTATTTTTCGCGCATTGAGTCTTCACGTTCCCAAGTAAACTCAGGTCCCCGTTTCGACTCCCAGCGTACCCTAACAATTGGAATGCGACTTCGTCGTAGACGTTTTTCTCCGAAGTCCATGATCTCTACTGGTCTTTCAATAAAATGCATAGATTCATCAATCTGAATATCTTCCAGAGGAATATGGAGGTTCTCATCAGCGAGCACTTCTTCAAGTTTGATACGTGGAATGTGGGATGAATCCTGTTGAGTTCTTCTGGTAGATCAAGCTTGTATGCTACAGGTCCTACTCTTTCGAGTATCTTGAAAGGTCCTACGTAGCGTGGTGCTAGCTTGCCTTTTTGACCAAAACGAACTACTCCCTTCCACGGTGATACTTTTAAAAGTACATGATCACCAATGTTAAACTCCAAAGGCTTCCGTCGTTTATCTGCATAACTCTTTTGACGACTTTGAGCCGCTAGAAGATTGTTTCGAATTAGATGGATCTTGTCTGTGGTTTCTTGAATCAATTCAGGACCAGTGATTTGAGCTTCCCCAATTTCGTGCCAACATACTGGAGATCAGCACTTACGACCATATAAAGCTTCAAAAGGTGCCATGCCGATGCTTGAATGATAGCTGTTGTTGTACGAAAATTCCACTAATGGTAGATGAGCGTCCCAATTTCCCTTGAAGTCTATGACACATGCTCGAAGCATATCTTCAAGAGTTTGAATGGTGTGTTCAGATTGTCCATCAGTTTGAGGATGATAAGCGGTACTGAGATCTAATCGCGTACCCAAAGCGGCTTGTACTGCTTGCCATGTTCGTGAAGTGAAACGACCATCACGATCTGAAATAATGCTTAACGGTACACCATGTCGACTTACGATTTCGCTGATATAAATACGAGCTAGCTTTTCGTTCTTGAAATCTTCGCGGATAGGAATAAAGTGAGATGATTTTGTAAGACGATCAATGATTACCCAAATAGTGTCAAACCCACCAGAAGTGCGAGGTAACCCGGTAATGAAGTCCATGGTTATGTTTTCCCACTTCCATACAGGTATTTCAGGTTAGTCCAGAAGTCCTGAGGGTCTTTGATGTTCAGCTTTCACCTTGGAACATGTAAGGCACTTGGAAACAAAAACAGCAATATCCTTTTTCATTCCAGGCCACCAATAGGTGTATCGAAGGTCTTGATACATCTTATCGGCTCCTGGGTGTATAGAGTATCGTGTTTTGTGAGCCTCATTCATAAGAAATTCACGAAGGTTGTTGTGGTCAGGAATCCATATGCGATCTAGATAGTACAGAATACCGTCAGATTTAGTTTCAATTTTAAGTTCAGCTCCACAAGACAGCTCCTTTCGTACGTCGTCTTCCGTTACTGAAACATGTTGGGCTTCTCGAATTTGATCTTTAATGTCAGTTATGATTTGCGAACATATAAGACGGATGGAGTTCGCATAACCCTTTCGACTGAGTGCATCAGCCACCACATTTGCCTTGCCAGGGTGGTACCGAATTTCACAGTCGTAGTCATTTAGAAGTTCGACCCATCTTCGTTGCCTCATGTTTAACTCCTTTTGATTGAAGATATGTTGAAGACTCTTGTGGTCAGTGTATATTTCACACTTAGTACTGTAGAGATAATGTCTCCATATCTTAAGAGCGAACACAATGGCTCCAAGTTCTAGGTCATGGGTGGTGTAGTTCTTCTCATGAGTCTTGAGTTGTCTCGAAGCATAAGCTATAACCTTTCCTCTTTGCATTAGAACACAGCCTAGTCCTTGCCCTGACGCGTCGCAATAAACCACGAAGTCATCACAACCTTCAGGCAGAGTGAGGATTGGTGCATCACAGAGTTTTTGTTTAAGGGTTTGGAAGGCTTCTTCTTGTTTGGGTCCCCATATGAAAGGTTTTCCCTTATGAGTTGAAGCCGTGAGTGGTACAGCAATGCGAGAGAAGTTTGAGATGAAACGGCGATAATAACCAGCTAAACCAAGGAATGATCTTACTTCAGTTGGTGTGCGTGGCGCTTGCCATTCTTGTACCGCTTTGATCTTTGAGGGGTCGACATGTATTCCCTTGTCATTGACTACATGTCCAAGGAATTGCACCTCTTTTAACCAGAATTCGCATTTGGAGAATTTGGCGTAAAGCTTTTCATTCTTTAGGAGTGTAAGGATGAGTCGAAGATGCCGTTCATGATCAGACTTAGACTTTGAATAAATGAGGATGTTGTCGATGAAGACTATAACAAAACGATCGAGATAGGGTTTGCAGACTCTGTTCATTAAATCCATGAAGACAGCTGGAGCGTTGGTTAAACCAAATGGCATGACCATGAATTCATAATGACCATAACGAGTTCGGAAAGCGGTCTTTGGGACGTCTTCTTCATGTACTTTGAGTTGATGATAACCAGATCGAAGGTCGATTTTTGAAAAACAGCTGGCGCCTTGAAGTTGGTCAAGAAGATCATCAATGCGAGGTAATGGATAGCGATTCTTGATCGTTAACTTGTTGAGTTCTCTGTAGTCGATGCACATGCGAAACGATCCATCTTTCTTCTTCACAAAAAGGACAGGTGCACCCCAAGGCGAGGAGCTAGGACGTATGAATCCTTTGTCAGTCAACTCTTGCAATTGACTGGCTAGCTCTTGCATTTCAGAGGGGGCTAACCTATAAGGAGACTTTGCAACTGGTGTAGCACCAGGTATAAGATCAATGCGAAATTCGACTTCTCTCACGGGAGGAAGTCCTGAAATGTCGTCAGGAAAAACTTGCGGGAAATCTTTTACTACTGGGATGTCTTCGAGTTTCTTCTCCATGGTTCCCTTTTTGACGACATGGGTTAAAAATGCGACATAATTCTTGCGAAGATATTTTCGAGCTTGAAGACAGGACATTAATCTGAGCCCTTTCGATGGGGTTTCTCCAAAGATTCGTAGAGTCTGACCGTTTGGAAGAGGAATGCGTATAAACTTCTCGCGGCATACCACTTCAGCCTGATGTTGGCTGAGCCAGTCCATACCAATTATAATGTCAAAGCTTCCCAACTTCATAGGAATAAGGTCAACTGGAAAATCGTGGTCGTTTAAGGTGAGAGTACAATTGCGTATAATAGAGTTTAATGAGACCGGTTTCCTGTCAGCAACTTCTACTGTTATGGATTCCATGAGCTTATCACGATTTTGGTTTAGGATGGGTTCAAAGTCTAAAGACACAAAACTTTTATCCGCGCCAGTATCAAACAACATGGATGCATAACTACCGTTGATAAGAAACGTACCGTTAACCACATTGCTGTCAGCTCTAGCCTGATAAGCGTTGATGTTGAAAGCTCTTCCTCTTGCAGGTGGAGGAGCTTGGTTAGCTTGATTCACCGGATTGGCTTGGGCTTGAGCATGAATAATGTTCACCAACCGTGGACAATTGTTTCTAAAGTGGCTTGGGTCTCCACAATTGTAGCAAGCCCGCATAGGTTGTACCATGGGATAGTTGGGTTGGTAGTATGATTAGGCTAAATGTTGGGTAGGTGGTAGTAGTAGGGGTTGTTGGGCTTGACCCATTATTTGTTGGTGGGTTTGGGTTGAAGGCTGGTGGCGGTTCGTTCACTGAGGTATGCGACAGGTTTGAACAGTATGACCTTCGCGACCACAGCCGGTGCAATGTTGGCAGGGATGATCAGGAAAGTGGTGGTATTGGCAACGGTTGCATTTTGGTAATGGGCCAGAGTATGGCCTTTTGTATGGTGCAGGTGAGGGGGCAACTTGGATAATGGGTGCAGCAGGGATAGGGAAATTGGTTTGGGTGACAGCGAAATTTCTGGTGTTACGCTTCCTCTTGTTAGCAAACTTAGAGGAGGAGGTGGAATGGTTTGAAGTTTGACCCTCAACGGGGCTTTCTTTTTCTCCTCTTTAAACTTACCGTTGCGAATTCGATTCTCGGTCAGTTCAGTAGCTAGTTCCATAGCAGCTTCAAGTGTTGCTGGTGAAGTGCTGAGAACTGAATCTTGAATTTTCGAGGGAAGACCTCGAATATAATGCTCGATTAAACGGTAAACTGGGGCGAACAAGTTAGGGACCATCTGGTTCAACTCTAAGAACCTCTTGTTGTAGGAAGTATGATCTCCCTCCTTTTGCTTCAAAGAATGAAATTCGTCCTCCAACTTTTTAATCTCACTCCTAGGACAGAACCGCCTCGTTATGATTTCCCTTAACTCCTCCCACGTTAAGGCCATAGCATCTTCGATTCCCCTCTTACCCTTTTCAGTATTCCACCAGGTAAGAGCTACCCCAAATAGTCTCCCGGTTGCATATCGTACCTTGCGATCCTCGGGACAATCGCAGTTGAGGAAGGTGTTTTCCATTTCCTCAAACCAATGGAGGAGAGCAGTGACACCTTCGGTCCCTTCAAATTTAGGAGGATCGCAAGACTTGAAATGTTTATATGAGCACTTTTTGGTAGGAGGGTTGCCGATGTCCTGGTTTTCTTGCTGGGGAGGATTGGTGGGATTTGTGGCGAGAGCTTGTTGTACTTGAACCACAATGTCAGGAAGCACCGCGGCCATTTGTTTTGCGATTTGAATGGCCAAGCGTTCGTGAGACCTTCCTGATCTTTTACCCCCTCGTTGTTGTCTAGCCGACATCTACAGGAACATACATAAGAAGATTGTGAGTTTATGGAGTCTTTTTAGGTGTCATGTGTCTTAAAGAAAATGAAAATAACATAAATATCAATAATACAACTACATCCATAGGATGTCTTGGGTTTGCTCATGTTGGGCCTCAAATGTCCCCCATACCTTCACCTGTATAGTCATGTGGGCCCTCATGTCTATTGGCTTGGTATGATTCACATTAGTATTGGCGATTTAACACTCGCATCACCCGAATGAAAACCACGAAATATGTTTACGAGATGTATCGTCGGAATGTGTCCAGGTGTAGACACAATGACAACTCAAAGTGGGGTTAGCTCACACGACGTTTGGTATAGCATGCTTTGGCCTAATAGGTACTTCGTACTCTCATCGTTAGTCCCCAGGTAGGCAAACTGGTCCTTTATTTTGGATTTATACGAATGCCAGCCTAGACAGGACGTTCCGACTACCGGTACTTGTACCCTTCCAGTTACTACATGCCCGTCATGAGAACTCACTTTGATGTGATTTGAAAATACAAAAATCATTGTAAAAACAATCATGAAAATGATGTGATGTGTGCTTTCATGGATATGATATGTTATGAGAATATGATTCATGATAGGCATTATATACTAATATGTACTTATGAATATGCTTGCATAACATTGAATGTAACATTGAACATAAAACACATAAACATCATGAATTTTGCAGGTAACTCACAAAAATCTTAAAAATTTCTAATCAACTATAGTATAGGCTCTAAGGGTCTAATAACCTATCCTATATCCCTATAGTCATGGCTCTGATACCAATCTGTCACACCCCGACCCGCAGTGGAATAAGAGTCGGGGCATAATTGGGTTATCACCAAAGCTCATGATATTTACTAATATGTTTTATATTTATTAAAGTCAAAATTACATTCTCAATAATCCAAACATGTCCATACAAATACAAAGAAAAATAACCAACTAAACAATCTAAGCTCTAAACCAGTTTATTCTTCTAAGCCAATCCTATGTGTTTCTTGCTGCAGCTGGTTCACCTGTATCATGTGTAAAAATGGGGGTTTTTGGGTTAACATAAGTTGGCTAGTGAACCTTGTTAGTTAAACATTTATTATTGATTTCTTGTTATGTTTATCAAGGAAAAATTGTGCAATAGTCATATGCGAGCAAATGTAAATAATCCAACAATAACAATAACAATCCACAAACAATAACATACAATAACATATAATAACATATGAACTTGCATGAATATATAACATGAATGAAACTGTATATGTTGGCAACGTCACGTTCACGCTCATAATGTAATGGGGAACGGACGGCCTATGATGAATGTCTGTGCGATCAAGGCTCAATCAAACGGAGCCGATCGTATGTTGGCAACGCCAGGTTCACGCTCATAATGTAATGGGGAACTGCTCAACGCTCATAATGTAATGGGGAGCGGCGGCCTATGAAATTGCATGTACTGAAAATAATAAATTAAATCTAAACAATAACCACACAACAGTTGATACAAGCTGAATACACATTTGTTCATGATATGATGTATGCACAGTGATTTAAATATAATAATTGGTAAGACACATGATACACCCAAAAACGTGATTAAAACGGGGAATTTGTAGAGATTCACTCACATTGGGTGCGTTTGGTTGGAGATGATGAGATGCGCACGAGTTTGAAGGATTGAACAATAGGATTAACTAACCTAAATAATAACGGAAAGGTATAGTTAATGAGTGGATTTTATTAATAATTTTATTAGGATTTTAAATATATTTTTGTAAGTTTAAGGCTATTTCCTATCTTTAAAAACATTATTTTTAAGTATTTTTAATTGATTTATGAATTAAATAAAATAAATAAAAATAAAATGTTGACTTTTGCGTTGACCATTGACTGTTTGACTGGTTTTATTGTGTAAATGTATGCGCCGGGCAGGACTCGAACCCGAGACCTCCCGTACGCGTGCACGCAACTCTACCAACTGAGCTACGTGTCTAACCCGAAATAATCCTGTTTTTAATTATATTTATATACTAATTCAGTTTATTCAAAATTCATTTATTTTTAAAAAGGATTTTAATTATCAAACCGGTGCCGTCAACAGGTCTCGAACCCGGGACCTGTGATTTAATGTTACACACAGTCCACCGCTGGACTGTGTGTCTAACTTGGTTAATATACAGATTTTTATGATACTTAACATCTAATTGCGAAAAGGACCCGGTTCAGTTAGAAAAAGAACATTTTAATTACAGAGAGTGTGTGTGTATCAAGGATCGAACTCGCGGCGTGTGATATATATGTGCACACGGTCCACCGCTGGACTGTGTGTCTAACCCGAGATAATATCCAGATTTTATTAAACTTATAATCAAGCTAACTTCGTCTTCTTCGTTACCGAATTACAGCCTACGATTACTCTATTGTTTCTTGTTTAGTTTGATTGACAAACATTCATAAGACTAAAATGAAATGGCAGAGACGGTGTTGGAAGTAAACATACCGGAGGAATGATTTATCTCAGAATTCCGGCAAGGCGTCAGCTCTGTTTTTTATGAACTTCGACTGAGCGAACAAATTAACAGTTTTGATTAGTTAATTGTGGAATTGAAGTACTAAACAAGAGTTATCAGAAGGTTTGAATGTCTATACCGTTTTACAGTGGAAGTTAGGAATTTTCAGAAGTTTTCCGGCGAGAGGGAATTATCTGATATCGACGTCTGAAATTGATTCCGATTGAAGGGTTTGAGTTAGCAATAGCTTAACAACTGATAGACAATGAAAAAATTGAGAGACTTACTGATTTGATGGAAAACACGGTTTTCCGGCGAAAGTCCGGCGAGTTCAAAAAGCTGCTCCGACGAACTGAAAGTTGTGCGAAAAGGAAATTGAAGGTTTGCAGAATGTGTTTGAGTCGCGAGAGGGGTAAATGATTGAAGTAATTCAGAAAATGCAAGTTTTCGGTTATTAAAACCGATCCACTCTTGAATTCAAGTCCATTCAAAGCTAAATTGATTGGAGGTGTCGGTGTAGCGGTTATAATCGGTAAACCGCGAACAATCAAACGTTTTTGGACGTTTGGTGACCGATTTCGGTTACAGTTAGCGTAACCAGATGGATTTATGATAGACTATAAAATTTAATTGTTTCCTAGAATTTACAGAAAACAACAAGTGGCAGAGTGGTTATATGTGTGTGTGATAAGTCTTTGAACTTAAACCCGGCTGACCCGGGTTCGAGTCCCGGCAGCCTATTTTTCTTTTTATTTACTTTATTTTTACTTTTTATCAATTATAACTTTTATATTCCAGTTTGTTTATTAATTATGCATCATTAAAAATTAAAATGGACATAAATACGCAACGAAACATTTATAACTTGGTATTCGATTACAAACGGAGCGGGTTTGGAAAACCCGTTTTTGACAAATGTTACAGAACTTCTGGTTGTTCAAGCAAATCGGAGGGACGTTGATGTTCTGCCTTGACTTTAAGACAAGTAAGGCACACAACGCTATGTCCTTCTTCATACCCGGCCACCAATACTGGGTATGAAGGTCCATGTACATTTTGTCCGTACCAGGATGGATAGAATAACGTGACCTGTGTTTCTTCCATCAGTAAGGTACGAAGATTATCTTGGTTTGGAATCCATAAACGATTCAAGAAATAGAGTAACCCATCATATTTAATTTCAAGCTGAAACTCAAGATTATGTGGTAGTTCATTATTCATCAAGCTTTGGGTTACGCAAGTACGTTGGTCTTGGAAAATACGTGTTTGGATATTTGATTGGATACGAACACTATGAAGTTTGACTTGTTCCTTGTGACTAAGTGCGTCTGCTATGACATTCGCCTTGCCAGGATGGTAACGAATTTCGCAGTCATAGTCGTTCAGAAGTTCGACCCAACGTCGTTGTCTCATGTTTAGTTCCTTTTGATTGAAAATGTGTTAGAGACTTTTGTGGTCAGTGAAAACCATACATTTAGTACCATAGAGGTAATGTCTCCAAATTTTGAGAGTGAAAACAACGGCACCTAACTCAAGATCATGAGTTGTGTAGTTCTTTTAGTGGATTTTCCATTGTCGTGATGCATATGCTATTGTCTCATTGCATGAGAACACACCAAGGCCTAGATTTGAAGCATCACAATATACAATGAAATCGTTGTTGCCATCGGGTAAGGATAAAATAGGAGCATCACAAAGCTTTTGTTTTAAAGTTTGGAAGGCTTCTTCTTGTTTGGGTCCCCACTCAAAAGGTTTACTCTTGAGTTAAAGAAGTGAGTGGAACCGCAATCTTGGAAAAGTTTGCGATAAAACGACGGTAGTAACCAGCTAGACCAAGAAAAGAACGAACTTCGGTAGGAGTAGTAGGTGTACTCCAATCCTTGATCGCTGTGACTTTGGCGGGACCCACATGTATGCCTTGTTCATTGACAATGTAACCCAAGAATTGAACTTCATTTAGCCAAAATTCACACTTAGAGAATTCGGCATAAAGTTGTTCTTTCTTTAGAAGTTCCATCGTGAGATGGAGGTGATGTTCGTGGTGAGCTCGAGATTTTGAATAAATCAAGATGTCATCGATTAAAACAATGATGAACTTATCTAAATATGGTTTACAAACCCTATTCATTAAGTCCATGAAAACGGCAGGAGCATTTGTTGATCCAAAAGGCATGACAGTAAACTCATAATGGCCGTATCGGGTTCGAAAAGGAGTTTTGGGTATATCTTCTACTTGTACACGAAGTTGCTGATACCCTGAACGGAGGTCGATCTTTGAAAAACAGGTAGCACCTTGTAGTTGATCTAAAAGATCATCAATACGAGGTAGGGGATATCGATTTTTAATCGTGAGTTTGTTGAGCTCATGATAATCGATGCACATGCGAAAGGATCCATCCTTCTTTTTCACAAAAAGCACAGGAGCGCCCCAAGGTGAAAAACTTGGACGAATGAAACCTTTATCTAATAACTCTTGGAGTTGTTTTGACAATTCTTGCATTTCAGACGGTGCAAGACGGTAAGGGGATTTAGCAATTGGGTTGGCACCCGGTATAAGATCGATGCGAAATTCCACTTGGCGCATCGGGGGTAAGCCAAGTAGATCTTCCGGAAATACCTCGGGAAAATTCCGAACAATGGGGATGTTTTGAATACTATTGCTCTTGTCTTTCTTTTCCAGGATATGCGCCAAGAATGCTACATACTTCCTTCGTAGGTATTTCTGGGCTTGGGTACACGTCAGGAGTTTGTGTTTATTAGAAGCTTCCTCTCCATGAATTTTTAAGATTTTACCAGATGGAAGAGGAATACGAACAATTTTATCGAAACAGATTACTTCAGCATGGTGTTTGGAGTCCATTCCGATTATGGCGTCAAAACTCCCAAGTTGCATTGGCGTGAGGTCAATGGGAAAAAGATGGTTATTGAGGTTTAGTTGACAATTGAAAATAATGGTATCAAGTATAAGGGGTTTGTCATTAGCTATTTCTACCGTTAAAGGTTTTCTCGGGGCATCAAAAGAAAAGGTTCAAATGCTATGGATACAAAACTTCTATCGGCACCTGAATAAAAAAGAATAGAATCCGGATGGTTATTAACAAGGAACGTACTGTTAACCATGTTATTGTCAGCACGAGCCTCATTAGCATTCATGTTAAATGCGCGTCCACGAGCTGGAGTAGCATTAACAAGCTTTGGGAAATTGTTTCGGTAGTGAGTAAGATCACCACAATTATAGCAGGATCCAGGTGGGGAATGAGGGTGATTAGGTACTGCTTGAGTTTGAACAGGATTTGGAACAATTTGGTTCAGGGTAGGTGTAGAACAAAAAACGTTGGCTAAGTGACCAAACCGTCCACAGAGGGTACATTGGCGACATGGTAAAGGATGTTGGTGATGACAGTTGCATCGATTGCACAAGGGTGCAGTACCAACATATTGTTTCTTAGCAGGAGGTTGAGTTGGTTGGTTGGGGGTAACTGTAACGCCCCAAAACTTGAATTTATAATTTGATAGTATGCCTTCTTATGTAGAGTGTGAAATGTACTAACTAAGTTATTTAACTTAGTTAAATACCTAAATAATAAGTATAAATGAAATGGTGATGTTGGTTGTAAATAACCAAAGGCCTAATTCAAGGGACTAAAAGTAGCAAGTGGGGCAAACCTTATAAAAATTAAGATTTTATAAGAAAGAATGTATGTGTGCGTGTGCGTGAAAGACCAGGAGAACACAAGGGGAGCAAAAACCCTTGTTCATCAAGAATCACCAAATTGGTGATGAATTTAAGATCAAATCTTATGCATGAATGAAGAATCATAATCATCTCAACCTTACAAACATGTGGTAAGTTGTCATTTGAGATTTGGTGATCTTGTGTGAAGCGGGTTTATGTTTAATCCACGAAATTGAATTAAATTGATCATGTATATGTGTTAGAATCACCATATAAAACATTGTTTATGAAGTATTTTGAGTAATTTGATGATTTAGAATGAAACCCATTGTATGAGTGTGAAGATGATGATCATGATCAACATGTAGATGTTATATTGTGATCTTGTGATGCATAAGGTGTTATATGATAGTTTTTGATAGTTAGACAAGATGTAGAATTAATGACAATGTGATTTTGTTTGAATGTAATGATTCATGAGATGAATTTGGGAAGAACATGCTTAAACCACTTGTACATTATGCTTAGAAAGTTGTATGCACACCAAGTGTTTGATGAAATGCTTAAGTGACAATTATATGTGGAATTGTATGCAAGTTGTGGGTAAATATGTATAGAAAGTGATAATGTTGTAATTATAAGCAAAATAATATGTGAAGTGTCTTTTAGATGAAGTTCATGTGGAAATTTGAATGGTTGGTATGATGTGGTAGAAGCGTGCATTAGGAGCTTGTACTATGTGCTTGAAGATATGGTACACCTTATGCGTTTAGTTGATTTTCTGGTCGGGATCCAGGGGTGTCTTTGTATGGTATGTGGATTTCTAGTAAGGATAATGGCGGGTTCAAGGATAGTGTTAAATTGGTTAATATTGAATAATGTTGTTAGTTGTGGAATTAGGAGACGACTAATATGGAAGGAATTGATTATGTTGTGTGTGCATATGTGATCTTGTGGTTGTAAGCATATTGCATCATGAGTATGGAATGTATATAGTGTCATTAGTATAGTCTAATATGATGACACGGATGTATGAGGTTAAGTCGAAAGTACATATGATAAACCATTGACTTCTAAAAGTCAATTGCGCATAAGAAGCATGGCTAGACTTTTTGTCACTATTTGTAAGATCTTAGAAAGTCATATAGTATGTGTTATATCAATATGTGTTATGTATGATGACATGATGAATTATATGAATTTGAAAATATGTATTTTGGGGTATATGCCTTATGCTTGTTAGAATTGACTAATGAAAGTCAAATGTGAGATATGTATTCGATATGATCGTTAATGTGTACAATCATGAATGCTAACAAGAATGTGATTGCAATGACGTGAAAATATAGGGATCATGTCAAGATAGATGGAAGCATGGGAAGCTAACGGGAAAAAAGAAGGCAAGATAACAGATGCAAATACGGACGCTAAGGTAAGTGATTTCCAGAATCACTTCTTATTTTATAAATGAAGTTTGGTTTATAAAATATATAGCGAATCATGTAAGGCTTTATGGGTAAGGGTAAGTACAAAGGTAAGTAGCATGTATTTGTTTATGTTTGGAATTGCACGATATATGTGAACGGGTCAAAATGTAGAAAGTATGTGTCGGATGTGGAATTTGGATGTTATGGTATGGGAACCATGTAAGAATGTTTAGGAAATCATAGTACTAAGGTAAGTATTGTTGTAGCGGGCCATAAGTAGTTTACTACGTCGGAAATAACTTGGTAAAAATCAAACGGGTCAAAATCAAGAATGTATGATAAAAGTATAGATTTGATTATGGAAACATGGGGTTAAGTGTTAGAATGATTTGGGGGCTTGGAATAATGTTATTTTATGATTTGGAAGTTCGGGATGTGCGAACGGGGGCCAAAACGTCAAAAAGAATGAAATCCGCCATTGGTGCTGTAGGGGCAGCGTCCCAGACGCTGGTAGCAGCGTCCCCGACGCTGGGCAGCAGTTGGCTGACGCCCTAACTTGTTGTCTACGCTCTAGCCGACGCCAGTAGCCCCGTTTCTTCGTTTTTCTTATATTCCAGACCCCGTAGACCCATTCCTAAGCCCCGTTAAACTTCTATAATGTAACCCAACCTTACCAAATAGTTTTATGAGCTACGGGTGAGTATTGAAATTGTTTTAAGCTCCCGAATTGTATCCCCAAACTCATTAAAGAGTGTTTATGAGGTGCGATTAAGAAGGGAGCGTGAATGTATGTATGTGTGGGAACGAAATAAGTCTGTAAGCATGTATGTGTATGGATTTACCTATGGAATCCATATGGATGTTTGTAACTAAGATTTGTTAGTATAATTATATGGGAATGTAAGTGGTATGTAAAAGCTTGGATATGGAGGTATGCATGCATGTATGTATGTATGTATGTATGTATGTATGTATGTATGTATGTATGTGCGTACGTTTGTATGAAGTGGGATTATTGTATACGAAAGAATAGGGCTTGTATATATGTATACATGGCTTCAATACATTTGAGTATTAATGTTACTAATCATGTGCCTTGAGAATGAAATGTAATGCATGCATTATTGAAGTCTCACCAAAGATTAGACACCTAGATGAAATGCTTAAATTAGAAAGATAACGGAATGGAAAGTATATGAGAAAACGTAACGAGACTCTATGATTACGGATCTATTTAAATATAATGTATTCTAACGTTACGAGTGTATGTGTTGGGTGCAGGTGGTATAGAATCATGGATCAACATGATGGAAGGATAGTGATTGAAGATCGAGTGTTAGAGGCATGGATTGTACGGAATGGGTGGTCATGTAATCTGTATTTGTATGATTTTATCGACACGTTAATGAGAGATAAATAATGTAGTTCCTCACATAAAGATGTTTTTATATGATTTCAAATATAAAGGAACGTTTTAAGAAAGAAATTTTATGGCACGTATTTCCGCTGCGAGTTTTCGATCAAAACGTGTTAGGGTCTTACAGTAACTTGGTTGGTTGGGGTAACAACAGCAAAATTCCTTGAAGCCTTACGTTTTCTTGAATTTTTCCGAGGTTCGGTTTTAGTTTCTTTTGGTTTCTCTAGGGTATTCTTAGCAGATTGTTTCTTGTCACCTTTGCGGAAAAGTTTCCCTTTCTTGACTTGAGAAGCAGTTAGAGTTGAGGCTAGTTCAATAGCTTCCCTAACGGTGGCTGGGTGGCTACCAGTAACTATGTCTTGAACGGGGTCAGGTAGGCCATCAATGTATTTTTCAATGGCCTTATCCAAGGGCATGACCATAGTGGAACATAGTAGGCTCAATTCCTCGTACCGATCTGTGTAGCCACGATTCTCGCCACTATCTTGCTTAAGATCGTGGAATTCATTCTCAAGTGCCCTTATTTCATTGCGTGGGTAGAATTCTTTCATCATGAGAGCCCTAAGTTCTCCCAAAGTTTGTGCCATGGCTATATCCGCACCTTGATCCCATTCCACCATGTGAGCGCTCTCTTCTGGAATACGCTTGAAGGAAACTCTACTTTGCGCTCATTGGGACACTGACAATGGCGGAAAGTGTTCTCGATGCTTTCAAACCATTGTAGGAGCCCAGTAGCTCCTTCAGACCCATAAAACTTGGGTGGTTTAGCCGAATTGAACTCTTTGAAATTACACAATACATTGTTGTTATTGTTATTATTGAGTTGATTAAGTTGGGTCACAAGGTTTGGAAGTACCGCAGCCATTTACTGAGCGATCATAGCTGCCATTTCAGCGTTTTGGGTAGTGTCGCGACGAGGAGGCATTCTAAAAGAGAAGAAAAGTGAAAATGAATGAGGTTGATAAAGTATAGTTAAAAAGAAATATTAAAATATCGACGAAGCATAAGGAGTGTATTCATTTATTCGTTACTTAAAACGAATAAATGTCATAGTGACTAATCAAAGTAAATGGGTCTTTATAATGTATAGTGAAGACATGCTTTAGCCTATAGGTGGACACTCACCCCAAGAGTTCCCAGGTAAGAGTGACTGGTCTGATGAAGTGGATTTGTACGAACACTCTAGCTTTAGACATAAAACTCAGGGTACAAGCATCCACCCTTCCAGATTGCACGTGTTCACATTATTAAAACCCAAATTTTGACAAGATTTTGAAAACTTTTAAGGCTTAAAAGCCTAAAAACAAATCATCTAAGGATAGATGATGTTTTCTTGTAAAATATTGGAAATTTTGATTTTAAAGAATGAATTTGAGATTTTTATTATCGCCGATAGGTGATGGAATTGTATTAAAAATCTAGGCGCAAGATAACTCGTGTTGGGATCCTAGGAAGGTTATAGTCTAGGTCAAAAAGCATTTCTAATAACCTAATTCCCTATAACCATGGCTCTGATACCAACTTGTAACACCCCGACCGCGAAATAAAAACAACCCATGGCGGAAACGTCAGGGGGTCACGTCACAAATTGATTCAAACACATGGTAAATAAAGTTTGGTTTTATTGAACTTATAAATTACATCGTCTTTGAGAATTCGAAACAAAATAAAACAACTAAGTTTATTTTTAATCAAGCTAAGGCCAGCGTCCATCCTATGTGTGGCATACTTGATCATGCATTAGTACCTGAAACATATGGGAAAATAAAGTCAACATTGAATGCTGGCGAGTAACATAGGTTTTGTCATGACTCATGGCTCTTGAATATTGAATGATGTTTAATAAGCTTCAACTGTTGATATTTTAAATAAATTTTTGTAGGAATGAATCTTTGACAAAAATGTTTCTTTTGTAAGACCGTATGAGAAATCCTTCGGTTTAAGAGAAACATTGTATGGTTTACTTAGAAACCATTCGTGAGTATGAACCAACCAAATGTCTTGTATTGTATAAACATATATCTTTGTAAAAACCAAATGTCTTGTGTAAAGAAACGTCTTGTTTTGTATATAAAACAATTTTCCTTTTTGTATAAAACAAGTGTGATTTGTTGGCGAATACATTCAAGCCTTGTTGACTGTCGGACAAACCTTTATAAATAAAGGTCTGTCAAATTTGTTTCACAGTTTCTGTCATTCCCAGAGGAAAATTCCAAACAAACCTAGAAAGCGGGAATGGGGTTGTCAATCCTATGGTACCATAACATACTACCGGTCGGCGTGATCAAAGTTTTTTTTTGGGTAAAGGGTTACCCCGGTAAATTTTATAACAACCAAACCAACGAAATACAAGTGAAGGGCAAAAAACAGCCCCTAGTTCTCGAGTAAGACATGGCATACTCGAGTAAACAATGCAAAAGCGAAACAAGCGTTTAACACAACCCAACAACTAGATACTAGACATCACAAACTGGAAACACTAGCCTACAATCAGCCATTATCATCGTCCGCTATCATCAGACCACGCGGAAGCGCCCACTCGTGTAAAATCCGAACCGTGTGGCTAGTAGACTTGAACTTCATTGTGTGAAGCTTTAACCTCACGTGATCAAAGTTAATGAATGAATCATTGTTATATTCAACGTACCATCAAGTTCCGTACAATGTAAAGCATGTTGTGTATATAAACCATATGTAAATAAGTTTTGAAAGGTAGTTTAGCACATATGAATCACCACAAAGATTAAAGAAAAAAGGGGAACTATGTACTCGCCTGGATTGTGGATGGCTTTTTTAATTGTGTTTAGCCGAGCTTAAGTGTTTCCTAATAAACATACAAGGTACGCGTGTTAGTAAAATAATCCAAGTCACTTTAGCCATACTACACGAGACAGAACCCAACGGACTTAGTCAGGCAGAGCCTTGACATGCGTTGGTGGGTCCTAGATCAATCGGGCAGGGTGGCCATACTACAAGAGACAGAACCCCAACAGACTTAGTCAGGCAGACCCTCGACATGCGTTGGTGGGTCCTAAATCAATCGGGTGGGGTGATGAATTAGGGATCGGGGGTTAAAATACTTACAACGGAGTAGAGCTTTGCATTTTTAGGGTTTTAGGGGTTTGGAACTCAGACAGAGTTTAGAGAGAGTAAGAGATCGCTTTTCTCGATCGAAATGAGCAACTGAAACAGTCCCAGGCCGCTCCTTTTATACCCAAATTTGGCTTCTCCCGCGCGTCACGTGGGGAGACAGGGATTTTCTCGCGTGGCGCGGGGGAGGTCAGCTAGGCCTAGACTACCACCGGTCTTAGGTAGGTTGGACACGTATTGCGAAACGGAGTCACGTGTCCTGGTACTCTCCCGCGCGTCGTGGGAGATGCCCAGGATTCTGGCGCATGGCGCCTGAGAGGTTTTTTTTCATGTCGGTTTTCGTCATGCGTGACCGGGGTTGCGATTAAGGTCTTTGTAAGGTGTATTTGGGAATATGTTACAGTAACTTGGATATTATTCTGGAAATGTTGTGAATATCACTTTGAGCGAAAGTGTTTATTGGTTGAAATACTGCAAATGCTACAAAGCTGCTTGCAGGATGTTGTCGCATGTTTCCGCTCGACGATTCTAATCTTGGGTGGGTGGTTTAGCCCTGGTTCCTGTTTCTCGAATCATATCTAGGTATATCCCATTTTAGTGTAACACCATTTTGAACCTTAGGCCATTTTACTCTTTTATCGAGGTTCTCGGCATTGAAAAATCGTAGTAAACTATATCAGACGTGTATATGTTGATATTTTATAGATATACAGTCAAGAGAAATCCAGAGCATCTGTTGTGCATATGCGAATTAGTCACCAAAAAGAAACACTCAAAAAATTGATACAATTTAAGAAATGTCTTTAGTGACGGAATTAGATTCCTAATTGATGGAGAATGGTCTGATGGCATGAAATGCTGCTTCTAGGATGTCACATGTTTCCGCTCAACGATTCCATTCTTGGGTGGGTGGTTTCGCCCTGGTACATGTAACTCGAATCCATGCCCAGTATATCCCGTTTTAATTTTACACCATTTTGAACCTTACGCCAATTTTACTCTCTAATCCAGGTTCTCGGCATTGAAAAATGTTTGTAAACTAAATCTCACGTATATGTGTTGACATTTAAGAGGTATACAATCAACAAAATGAAGAGAATTTATGATATATATGCGGATTAGACAGCAAAAAAGAACACTCAAAAAATGGCTACAATTTAAGGAATGTCTTTAGTGACGGAATCAGATTCCAAATTGATGATGGAAGGTTTGATGGCCAAAAAAGTTGCTTCCAGAAGGTTGTCGCATGTATCCGCTAGACGATTCCATTCTTGGGTGAGTGGTTTGGCCGTGGTTCCTGTAACTCGAATCCTAGCCTGTTATATCATGTTTTAGTTTTACACCATTTTGAACCTTACGCGTTTTTACTCTCTTATCCAGGTTCTCGGCATTGAAATTTTTTTGTAAACAAACTCAGACGTTTATATGTTGACATTATATATATATAGTAAAAAAAATCCAAATCACTTGTCGTATATATGCGGATAAGACATAAAAAAAGAAACACTAAAAAATGGCTACAATTTAAGGAATGTCTTTAGTGACGGAATCAGATTCCTAATTGATAGAGAAAGGTCTGGTGGCTAGAAAAGCTGCTTCCAGGAGGTTGTCTCATGTTTCCGCTAGACGATTCCATTCTTGGGTGGGTGGTTTAGCTGTGGTTCCTGTAACTCAAATTATAGCCCGATATATCCAATTTTACTTTTACAACATATTGAACCTTACGCCTTTTTACTCTCTTATCCAAGTTCTCGCCACTGAAAAATCTTAGTAAACTAAATCACACGTATACATGTTGACATTTAAGAGATATACAATTAAGAAAATGAAGAGCATTTATGATATATATGCGGATAAGACAGCAAAAAAGAAACATTCAAATAATGGCTACAATTTACGGAATGTCTTTATGATGAAATCAGATTCCCAATTAATGGAGAAAGGTCTAATGGCTAGAAAAACTGCTTCCATGAGGTTATCACATGTTTCCGCTCGACGATTCCATTCTTGGGTGGGCGGTTTCGCCCTGGTTCTTGTAACTTGAATCCTATCTCGGTATATCCCATTTTAGTTTTACACCATTTTGAACCTTACGCCTTTTTACTCTTTTATCGAGGTTCTCGGTATTGAAAAATCTTAGTAAACTAAATCAGACATATATATGTTGATATTTAATAGATATACAATCAAGAAAATCCAAAGCATTCCATATATATGCGGATTAGACATTAAAAAGAAACATTAAAAAAATGGCTACAAGTTAAGGACTGTCTTTAGTGACGGAATCATATTCCTGAAAACCTTCTTCCAGGAGGTTGTCGCATGTTTCCGCTAGACGATTCCATTGTTGGGTTGGTGGTTTGGCCGTGGTTCCTATAACTTGAATCCTAACCCGGTATATCTCGTTTTAGTTTTACACCATTTTGAACCTTACCCCATTTTACTCTCTTATCCAGGATCTCAACATTGAAAAATCTTTGTAAACTAAATCACATGTAAATATATTGACGTTTAAGAGATATGTAGTCAGAAAAATCAAGAGCATTTATGATATATATATATGTGTGTGTGTGTGTGTGTGTGTGTGTGAATTAGACAGCAAAAAAGAAACAATAAAAAATGGCTACAATTTAAGGAATGTCTTTAGTGACGTAATCAGATTCCTAATTGATGGGAACAGTCTGAGGGCTAGAAAAGCTGCTTCCAGGAGGTTGTCGCATGTTTCCGCTTGACGATTCCATTGTTGGGTTGGTGGTTTGGCCGTGGTTCCTATAACTTGAATCCTAACCCGGTATATCTCGTTTTAGTTTTACACCATTTTGAAACTTACCCCAATTTTACTCTCTTATCCAGGATCTCGACATTAAAAAATCTTTGTAAACTAAATCACACATATGTAGACATTTAAGAGATATGTAGTGAAAAAAGGCTGCTTCCAGGAGTTTGTAAAGGTTCTCGGTAATGAAAAATCTTAGTAAACTAAATCAGACGCATATATGTTGATATTTAATAGATATATAGTCAAGAAAATCCAAAGCATTTTTCGTAGATATGTGGATTAGACACCAAAAAAGAAACACTTAATAAATGGATACAATTTAAGGAATGTCTTTAGGGAGTGAATCAGATTCCTAATTGACAGAGAAAGGTTTGATAGCTAGAAAAGCTACTTCTAGGAGGTTGTTGCATGTTTCCGCTCGGCGATTCAATTCTTGGGAGAGTGGTTTGGCCCTGGTTCATGTAAATTGAATCCTAGCATGTTATATCACATTTTAATTTTACACCATTTTGAACCTTACACCAATTTTACTCTCTTATCTAGGATCATGGCATTGAAAAATCTTTGTAAACTAAATCACACGTATATATGTTAACATTTAAGAGATATATATGCAGATTAGACAACAAAAACAACAACAAAAAACGGCTACAATTTAAGGAATGTCTTTAATGTCAGAATATGAATCTTAATTGATGAAGAAAGAACTGATGGCCAGAAGAGCTGTTTCCATGAGGTTATCGCATGTTTTCGCTCAACGATTCCATTTTTGGGTGGGTGGTTTGGCCCTGGTTCCTGTTACTCGAATTCTAGCCCAGTATATCTCTTTTTAGTTATACACCATTTTGAACCTTACGCCTTTGTTACTTTCTTATTAGGGTCCTCGGAATTGAAAAATCTTCGTAAACTAAATCACACTTAAATATGTTGACATTTAAGAGATATTCAGTAAAGAAATTTAAGAGCATTTCTGATATATATTCGGATTAGATGCCAAAAAAGAAACAGTAAAAAATTGGTTAGAATATAAGGAATGTCTTTAGTGAAGGAATGTCTTTAGTAACGGAATGAGATCCTAATTCACTGAGAAAGGTCTGATAGCGAAAAATAAAATGCTGCTTCGAGGAGGTTGTCGCATGTTTCTGCTCGACGATTCCATTCTTGGGTGGGTGGTTTGGCCATAGTTCCCGTAACTCTAATCCTATTCCGGTACATATTGTTTTAGTTTTACACAATTTTGAACCTTACGCATTTTTTACTCTCTTAATGCGATTCTTGACATTGAAAAATCTTCGTAAACTAAATCACATGCATATATTTTGAAATTTAATAGATATACAATTAAGAAAATCAAGAGCATTTGTGAAATATATGCAGATTTGACACCGAAAAAGAAACACTAGAAAAATAGGCCTACAATTTAAGGAATGCATTTAGTGACGGAATAAGAATCCTAATTGATGGAGAAAGGTCTGATGGATAGAAAACCTGCTTCCAAGCGGTTTTCGCATGTTTCCACTTAACGATTCCATTCTTGGGTGGGTGGTTTGGCCCTTGTTCCTATAACTCGAATCTTAACCTAGTATATCTCGTTTTAGTTTTACACCATTTTGAATCTTACGCCTTTTTTACTCTCTTATCGAGGTTCTCGATGTTGAAAAATCTTCGTAAACTAAATCACATGTATATATGTTGACATTTAAGAGATATATAGTCAAGCAAATCAAGAGCATTTTTGATATATATGCGGATTAGACATCAAAAAAGAAACACCAAAAAAATGACTTCAATTTAAGGAATCTCTTTCGTGACGGATAATTGATGGAGAAAGGTCTGATGGCCAGAAAAGCTGCTTCCATGAGGGTGTCGCATGTTTCCGCTCGACGATTCCATTCTTGGTGGGTGGTTTGGCACTGGTTCCTGTGATGCGAATCCTAGCCTGATATATAATGTTTTAGTTTTACACTATTTTGAAACTTTTGCCTAATGTTTTAGTTTTACACTATTTTGAAACTTTTGCCTAATGTTTTAGTTTTACAGTATTTTGAAACTTTTGCCCTTTTTACTCTCTTAACGAGGTTCTTGACATTGAAAAATCTTGGTAACTTAAATCACACGTATATGTATTGACATTTAAGATATATACAATCAAGAAACTAAGGAACATTTGTGATATATATGCGGATTAAACACCAGAAAAGAAAAAACTCAAAATATGCCTACAATTTAAGGAATGTCTTTAGTGACGGAATAAGAATTCTAATTGATGGAGAAAGGTCTGATGGATAGAAAACCTGCTTCCAAGAGGTTTTCGCATGTTTCCGCTCGACGATTCCATTATTGGGTGGGTGGTTTGGCCCTGGTTCCTGTAACTCGAATCCTAACCCGGTATATCTCCTTTTCGTTTTACACCATTTGAACCTTACGCCTTTTCTACTCTCTTATTGAGGTTCTTGATGTTGAAAAATCTTCGTAAACTAAATTACACGTATATATGTTTACATTTAAGAGATATACAGTGAAGAAAATCAAGAGCATTTGTGATAAATATGTGGATTAGATATCAAAAAAGAAACACTCAACAAAAGGCTTCAGTTTAAGGAATGTCATTAGTGTCGAAATATGAATCTTAATTGATAAAGAAAGAAACCCAGAAAAGCTGTTTCCCTGAGGTTGTCGCATGTTTCACGCTTGACTATTCCATTATTGGGTGGGTGTTTTAGCCTTGGTTCCTGTAACTCGAATTCTAGCCCGGTATATCTCTTTTTAGTTTTACACCATTTTGAACCTTACGCCTTTTTACTATCTTATCAGGGTTCTTGGCATTGAAAATTTTTCGTAAAATAAATCACACGTATACATGTTGACATTTAAGAGATCTACAGTCAAGAAAATTAAGAGCATTTGTGATATATATTCGGATTAGACACCAAAAAAGAAACATTAAAAATTGGTTAGAATTTAAGGAATCTTATACCAACCAAAACAAACGAAACCAAGTGAGGGACAAAGCATCCCTCAGTTCTCAAGTATGACAGGCCATACAAGAGTTAAAACAAGCGTTAAAGAAAACTAAACGCTAACAAAAACACCAATAAGTTGGATAACATTATCTAAAGAAGAAAAAATAGCCATCAGTCACAGTCATCATCCGCTACCAATAGACCACGCGGTAACATCGTCTTGCAAAACCCAAGCCGTCAGGATAGACCACTTAAACCTCATCGTATGGAGCTTCATTCGAACCGTAGATAAGATAACCTCGACAACTTGATTCGTGTTCCTCTTTTTATTACTAAAAAGCGTTCTATTCCTTTCCTCACACACAAAATATGCCGTAGCACCGACCACTAGTTTTGCAATCACATGTATTGCTTTTTTCGAATTCGCTATTCCCACCAAGAAGTCAAAAATAACGCTCCATTTATTCTGAATAGTATCCATACCTGCTTTATCTCTAACTCCATTCCAAACTTTGGTCGCAAACACGCTTCAAAAAACAAATGCTCATGGAATCAGGCCCCGACGTGCATAAGGAGCAGCATAAGAGGTTACCCGAGGAGTTCCACTTGGTCATAACATCTTGTGTTTTCAAATTTTTATGCACAATAAGCCACATTAGAAAGAAATGTCGTGGAATTGCTTGAGAAAACCACACAATATTTGTCCATAAAACCTCATTCTGCGATTGACGTAAGTCGTCCCAAACCATGAAGGTACTAAAATCAGTTTGTAACCCCAATCTAGTTCTCCATTCCAACTTATCTTGCTGTGTAGGGACCAACACCAGGTTCCGTAAGCTAAATAACACCGGAAATTGACTGACCCATGAATCTGGCCACATCCATTCACCACGCACATAGACCTCTACCAGCCTCGTGGTCATGTTGAAACCCGCATTCGCTATGCATCTAGGTGTAACAATTGTACTAATCGGACATACCTCATCCCATTTATCAAACCAAACAAGAGTATTTGTACCGTCACCCACCTTTGTCCATATATGATTTCGTATCAGTGGCCTAAGACAACATCTTCTGCCAACTCTAAGTAATATTATTCTTTACTGGAACGTCCTAAAAGCTTCTATCCCGAATACGATACGAATGTATCCATTTTACCCATAAAGATTCCCTGTGAGTTAACAGACACCAAATATGCGTGACCATAAGAGCGTTATTCATGTCAACCACCCTTCGAATACCTAATCCTCCTTCACTTTTCGGCAGGAACACTAATTTCCACTTCACCTTTGCCTTCCCTTTAATATTATTCCCTTGTGACCACATAAACAACCTCATTCTCACCTCCAGATCATGAATAACGTTTCGGTAAAATAAATACCGATGCCCAATAGATATGCATAGAGGATAATACCGATATAATTAGTTGTAATCTACCTGCAAACGATAAGCACTTATTTAGTGATGGAATGTATTTAGTAACGGAATGAGATCCTAATTGATTGAGAAAGGTCTGATAGCGAGAAATGAAAATCTGCTTCGAGGAGGTTATCGCATGTTTCCGCTCGACGATTCCATTCTTGGGTGGTTGGTCTGGCCCTAGTTCCCGTAAATCTAATCCTATCCCGGTATATTACTGTTTTAGTTTTACATAATTTTGAACCTTACGCCTTTTTTACTCTCTTAACAAGGTTCTTGACATTGAAAAATCTTAGTAAACTAAATCACACACATATATGTTGAAATATAAGAGATATTCAATCAAGAAAATCAAGAGCATTTGTGATATATATACAGATTAGAAACCAAAAAAGAAACGATAAAAAATTGGCTACAATTTAAGGAATGTCTTTAGTGACGGAATGTCTTTAGTAAAGGAATGAGATCCTAATTGATTGAGAAAGGTCTGAGAGCGAGAAATGAAAAGCTGCTTCAAGGCGGTTGTCGCATGTTTCCGGTCGACGATTCCATTCTTGGGTGTGTGGTTTGGCCCTAGTTCCTATAACTCGAATCCTATCCAGGTATATACTGTTTTAGTTTTACACTATTTTAAACCTTACATCTTTTTTACTCTCTTAACGAGGTTCTTGACAATGAAAAATCTACAAAAACTAAATCACATGTATATATGTTGAAATTTAAGAGATATACAATCAAGAAAATTAAGAGCATTTGTGATATATATGCGGATTTGACACCGAAAAAGAAACAGTAAAAAATTGGTTAGAATTTAATGAATGTCTTTAGTGACGAAATGTCTTTAGTAATGGAATGAGATCCTAATTGATTGAGAAAGGTCTGACAGTGAGAAATGAAAACCTGCTTCCAAGAGGTTTTCGCATGTTTCCACTTCATGATTCCATTCTTGGGTGGGTGGTTTGGCCCTTATTCCTGTAACTCGAATCCTAACCCGGTATATCTCGTTTGAGTTTTACACCATTTTGAACCTTACCCCCTTTTTTACTCTCTTATTGTGGTTCTCGATGTTGAAAAATCTTCGTAAACTAAATCACACGTATATATGTTGACATTGAAGAGATAGATAGTCAAGAAAATCAAGAGCGTTTATGATATGTGTGCGGATTAGACATAAAAAAAGAAACACTCAAAAATGACTTCAATTTAAGGATGTCTTTCGTGATGGAATTAGATTCCTAATTGATGGAGAAAGATCTGATGGCCAGAAAAGCTACTTCCATGAGGGTGTCGCATGTTTCCGCTCAACGATTCCATTCTTGGTGGGTGGTTTGGCCTGGGTTCTTGTAACTCGAATCCTAGCTTGGTATATACTCTTTTAACGAGGTTCTTGACATTGAAAAATCTTCGTAACTTAAATCACACGTATATATGTTGACATTTAAGATATATACAATCAAGAAAATAAGGAACATTTGTGATATATATGCAGATTAAACATCAAAAAAGAAAAAACTCAAAATATGCCTACAATTTAAGGAATGTCTTTAGTGACGGAATAAGAATTCTAATTGATGGAGAAATGTCTGATGGACAGAAAACCTGCTTCCAAGAGGTTTTCGCCTGCTTCCGCTCGACGATTCCATTCTTGGAAGGGTGGTTTAGCCCTGGTTCCCCTAACTCGAATCCTAACCCGGTATATCTCCTTTTAGTTTTACACCAATTTGAACCTTACACCTTTTCTACTCTCTTATCGAGGTTCTCGATTTTGAAAAATCTTCGTAAACTAAATTACACGTATACATGTTGACATTTAAGAGATATACAGTCAAGAAAATCAAGAGCATTTATGATAAATATGTGGATTAGAATAAAAAAAGAAACACTCAACAAAAGGATTCTGTTTAAGGATTTTTTTTAGCGTCGGAATATGAATCTTAATTGATGAAGAAAGAACCGATGGCCAGAAAAGCTGTTTCCATGAGGTTGTCGCATGTTTCCGTTCGATGATTCCATTCTTGGGTGGGTGTTTTAGCCTTGGTTCCTGTAACTCGAATTCTAGCCAGGTATATCTCTTTTTAGTTTTACACCATTTTGAACCTTATGCCTTTTTTACTATCTTATTAGGGTTCTTGGCATTGAAAATTTTTTGTAAACTAAATCACACGTATACATGTTGACATTTAAGAGATATGCAGTCAAGAAAATTAAGAGCATTTGTGATATATATATTCGGATTAGACACCAAAAAAGAAACAATAAAAAATTGGTTAGAATTTAAGGAATCTCTTTAGTGACGGAATGTATTTAGTAACGGAATGAGATCCTAATTGATTGAGAAAGGTCTAACAGTAAGAAATGAAAAGCTGCTTCAAGGAGGTTATCGCATGTTTCTGCTCGACGATTCCATTCTTGGGTGGGTGGTTTGGCCCTAGTTCCCGTAACTCTAATCCTATCCCGGTATATACTGTTTTAGTTTTACACAATTTTGAACCTTACGCCTTTTTACTCTCTTAACAAGGTTCTTGACATTGAAAAATCTTCGTAAACTGAATCACACGCATTTATGTTGAAATATAAGAGATATAAAATCAAGAAAATCAAGAGCATTTGTGATATATATGCGGATTAGGAACGAAAAAAGAAACAATAAAAAATTGGCTACAATTTAAGTAATGTCTTTAGTGACGTAATGTCTTTAATAAAGGAACGAGATCCTAATTGATTAAGAAAGGTCTGATAGCGAGAAATGAAAAGCTGCTTCGAGGAGGTTGTCGCATGTTTCCGGTCGACGATTCCATTCTTGGGTGGGTGGTTTGGCCCTGGTTCTTGTAACTTGAATCGTAGCCCGGTATATACTGTTTTACTTTTAAACTACTTTGAAACTTACACCTTTTTTACTCTCTTAAGGTTCTTGACATTGAAAAATCTTCGTAAATAAATCACACGTATATATGTTGACATTTAAGAGATATACAATCAAGAAAATAAGGAGCATTTGTGATATATTATGCGAATTAGACACCAAAAAAGAAAAGAAAAACTAAAAATGGCTACAATTTAAGTAATGTCTTTAGTGACTGAATAAGAATCCTAATTGATGGAGAAATGTCTAATGGCCAGAAAACCTCCTTCCAAGAGGTTGTCGCATGTTTTCGCTTGACGATTCCATTCTTGGGTGAGTAGTTTGGCCCTGGTTCCTGTAACTCGAATACTAGCCCGGCATATCTCGTTTTAGTTTTACACCAATTTGAACCTGACACCTTTTTTACTATCTTATCGAGGTTTTCGATGCTGAAAAATCTTCGTAAACTAAATTACACGTAAATAATGTTAACATTTAAGAGATATACATTTAAGAAAATCAAGAGCATTTGTGATTTATATGCGGATTAGACACCAAAACAGAAACAGTAAATAATTGGCTACAATTTAACGAATGTCTTTAGTGACGAAATGTCTTTAGCAACGGAATGAGATCCTAATTGATTGAGAAAGGTCTGATAACGAGAAATGAAAAGCTGCTTCGAGGAGGTTGTCGCATGTTTCCGGTCGACGATTCCATTCTTGGGTGGGTGGTTTGGCCCTAGTTCTTGTAACTCGAATACTATCCTGGTATATACTTTTTTTAGTTATACACCATTTTGAAACTTTCACCTTTTTTACTCTCTTAACGAGGTTCCTTGACATTAAAAAATCTTCGTAAATTAAATCACACGTATATATGTTGACATTTAAGAGATATACAATCAAGGAAATAAGGAGCATTTGTGATATATATGCGGATTAGACACCAAAAAAGAAAAAACTCAAAATATGTCTACAATTTAAGGAATGTCTTTAGTGACGGAATTAGAATCCTAATTGATGGAGAAAGGTCTGATGGACAGAAAACTGCTTCCAACAGGTTTTTACATATTTCCGCTCGAAGATTCCATTCTTGGGTGGGTGGTTTGGCCATGGTTCCTGTAACTCGAATCCTAACAAGGTATGTCTCGTTTTAGTTTTACACGAATTTGAACCTGACACCTTTTTTACTCTCTTATCAAGGTTCTCGATGTTGAAAAATCTTCGTAAACTAAATTACACGTATATATATTGACATTTGAGAGATATAAATTTAAGAAAATCAAGAGCATTTGTGATATATATGTGGATTAGACATTAAAAAAGAAACACTCAAAAATGGCTTCAGTTTAAGGAATGTCTTTCGTGACGGTATCAGATTCCTAATTGATGGAGAACAGTCTGATGGCCAGAAAAGTGCTTCCATGAGGTTGTCGTATGTTTCCGCTCGACGATTCCATTTTTGGTTGGGTGGTTTGGCCTTGGTTCCTGTTACTTGAATTCTAGCCCACTATATCTCTTTTTAGTTTTACACCATTTTGAACCTTACGCCTTTTTTACTCTCTTATCTGGGGTCTCGGCATTGAAAAATCTTCGTAAACTAAATCACACGTATATATGTTGACATTTAAGAGACATACAGTCAAGAAAATTAAGAGCATTTGTGATATATATGCGGATTAGACACCAAAAAAGAAACAATAAAAATTTGGTTACTATTAAAGGAATGCCTTTAGTGATGAAATGTCTTTAATAACGGAATCTGATCCTAATTGATTGAGAAAGGTCTGATAGCGAGAAATGAAATGCTGCTTCGAGGAGGTTGTTGCATGTTTCCGCTCGACGATTCCATTTTTGGGTGGGTGGTTTGGTCCTAGTTCCTGTAACTCGAATCCTATCTCGGTATATATTGTTTTAGTTTTATACCATTTTGAACCGTACATCTTTTTTACTCTCTTAACGAGGTTTTTGACATTGTAAAATCTTCGTAAACTAAATCACATGTATATATGTTTAAATTTAAGAGAATATACAATCAAGAAAATCAAGAGAATTTGTGATATATATGCGGATTTGACACCGAAAAAGAAACACTAGAAAATATGCCTACAATTTAAGAAATGTCTTTAATGACGGAATAAGAATCCTAATTGATGGAGAAAGGTCTAATGGACAGAAAATCTGCTTCCAAGAGGTTTTCGCATGTTTCCACTCGATGATTCCATTCTTGGTTGGGTGGTTTGGCCCTGGTTCCTCTAACTCGAATCCTAACCTGGTATATCTCATTTTAGTATTACGCCATTTTGAACCTTATGCCTTTTTTACTCTCTTATCAAGGTTCTCGATGTTGAAACATTTTCGTAAACTACATCACACGTATATGTGTTGAAATCTATGTATATTATAAATATAAATAAATAAGATATGGAACAATTGTCGCGTTGTGGTGCAACCACAATTGATTTTGGGCTGGAAAATAGAGTGGTCAAAGTTATTTGTATATGAGTAAATTGCACAAAACGTCCTTTAAGTTTCACCAATCTTGCTGGTTTCAGCCTTAATCTTTAAAAGTTGCCAAAACCAGCCTTTAAGATTAATTTTGTTGCAGGTTTCATCCTTTATCACTAACCCAGTTACTGATCCATGTTAAATGGCCTCACATGCATAGCATGTGAGGGTAAAACCGTCTTTTCATCTCTCTCTCTCCACTTTCTTGAAGCTGCTGCAAAAGCAAAACAAATAAACGTGTATCCAGTTAAGCAAGGATATAATAATACTAAAGTGACTGGTAATCAAAATGCATAAGATACCTACCATAGCCACTTCCAGAAACCACAAGATTTAGGGGCCTTCTTATGCCTGCTGCTGTTTAAAAGTATAAAAGTTTAATGAGAACTACAAAGAAGGAAAGCAGATAATGAAGGTTGGTGCCTTACACAGTGAGTAATGGTTCTGGATTGGTGACCACATAATCAGCTACCCTGTAAACCAGGTTCCTCAAAGTTAAATGGTTGGATAGCACGAAAGGATGAGCACTAGTTACATACTTACTCTTTAAAGGACGTTCCATTGAAGCGTCGTTGATCTTGATTTGGCTGTGGCCGGCCTTGCAGTGAGTGACAGCGACTGCGGTTTTCTTCCTGCCGAAGCATTGGACGGATTTTGGTGGAGCTGCGGCTATGGTTGTGAGAGATGAGGTGTCTTTTAGGTTTTTTAAGATGGTCCTTTTAGGGTTAGTTCAAGTCGTTTTCTAGTTGGCCCGTTTCTGTGTACTAGTTTTATTTAGAGGTACACAAAATTGTTTTCTTTTTCTCTTTTCTAATCAAACATGTTATTTAACCGGACCAGCTTTTTTTTGCAAACAAAAAAAAAAAACACAACAGGTTATTCAAATAAATGGTTTTACCAAGTGAAAACCAATAACCTGTTAAGAAAAAACAAAAAAAACCCCGTTTTTTTAAAAGATGCTACAAAAACAACTAAATATTAAAGGCGACAACCTTCCCCTTCACCTTTCACCTTCAACCTTTAAGAAAATTGAAGCGATTTGAGATGGTATTTTGGGGGTTGTCGGGATTTTGGGAGGGTTAGATGAGATTGTTGGTGGGAAGATGAAATGGGTATGTGTGAATTTAGAGAGAGAAAATGTGATCGATGTGAATGGGATAATGGGGATGTGAGATTGGAGTTCTGATGGGTTTGTATATGGGTTTTGTGAATCTTGAGATTTGGAAGCCATTTTTGTCGGCTGGAGAATGGTGAAGGTGAAGGTGAAGGTGAAGGTGAAGGTTGAAGGTGAAAGAGTTTGAAGATAAAGAAAGTGGAGAGAGATAGATGAAAATACGGTTTTACCCATTTAACATGGATTAGTAACTGGGTTAGTGATAAAGGATGAAACCTGCAACAAAATTAATCTTAAAGGCTGGTTTTGACAACTTTTAAAGATTAAGGCTGAAATCAGCAAGATTGGTGAAACTTAAAGGACGTTTTGTGCCATTTACTCTTTGTATATGGGTTGTGCACGGGATCTACATTCTTTCTTTTATGACTAACTACACAAATTTTCTAAAATACCAAATCCTAATTTTATTCCATCCAGATGTTCTTCGTCTCCATCGCCGCCCTCAAGACCCTAGCTTGCATACGCATATAGCGTTCGAATTTGGTGCATCCCTCTTCCTCTATTGACAAACCCACGCCATCACCATGCCAAATGAAAACGAACAAGGTATGTATTTCCATTTACTGCTCTCTGTTTGATTCTTTATTCGATCTGAACATGTATTTTCAATCTTTCTACGGGCTTGGGTGCTTTTGCTCCAGATTTTAGGGTTTTTTTCTCCTTTTGTGAATTAAATATGTTGATCTGATTATGTTTAGTTTTGATTATGCGATTTTGATTCATGTCTTTCACTCTACGATCATTGTTGCTGAAGAGGTGAAGGATATGTGACCGTAGATGAGATACAGGAACCCATTTTTTTCAAGAATGAACTTTTTGTAAGTATTTCTTGATCTTGGTTGCTAAAAAACATTGATTTCTCACACCCTGAGTCTTTTCAATTTTTTTTATTAAAATTCTTTTTCTATTAAATGTTTTTCTATTATGCAAATGGGTTTGTTTGTTCTTCCTGTTTTTATTAATCAGTGGTTTAATTTTTAAGGTTTTTACATAAAATTTGCTAAAGTATTTTTGTGTGATATTGGGTTTCACACAGTCTAGGGTTTTTGCCACAAATTCCTAAGTTTTTTTCTAATATTTATTTTGTTAAATGATTTGATTCCTTCAACATATCTTATCTAACGTATTTTAATTCTCAAACGCCCATATGAAAAGTCATTGTGAAAATAAAAATGTTTTTCGTTCAGATTTGAACCTATTGTATTGAAACTCTATTTTTTTCTTGATTTTGAATCTAATTCTTGATAATATCCCTTATTTAACACAAATTAACTTAATTTTCACAACTTTTATAATATTAATGATTTTAGGTACCAAGAGTAGGAGTTGAGGAGGTAAATCACCTTTTTTTAACAAAAAGTAAAATTAAATTCCGGGCTTGATCTTATTTTCTAGGATTTCCAAGATCCAAATAGTATGTTAAATTATGAGTCAAGGACTCAAGGCATTTGTATTCTTAAGCCATTGCTTCTCATGTACCTCTTTTTTTATTGTGTTGCAGCTGATATTTAGTAGGTGTAAAGATGGGTGCACAGGGTCGGTTGGGTAACGTTTATAACAAGTAGTTTTTACAGTTTTTTTTGTTTCTTTGGGAGTCTAGATTTTAAAATTTGATGTATTGAAAGCGTTCTGAATCAAAAGGTGAGTTCTGATTTATTTAACTGAATATATTTTGGTGGAGTTATAGTGTGGTTTAGATTTTTACATTCGTGTTTTTCTTTTGATCCGGCATGATTGCAATTATTATTCGGATCCTGTTGATGGATCGGATCATATCCGTTTCATTGTTTCATCATTAATATCTTTCCAAATACTGTGGAGAAGTTAGTGGAGTAGTTTGAATTTGAAATTAGAATATGGAGCTTATTTTGGAAGTGAATGATCGTGATTTTATCTTAATGATGAGATTATTTTTAATTAGAGTTTGATTGAGTTTTTTATGGAAGTCATTGGCGTAGATAATTGAACCTAGACAGATTCATGGTAGCTAATGTTGCATGCTATAAAAAAGACCTTACCATATTTTGCACTAATTTCCTTTAATTTAAATACTTCTAACTTTTCTTTTCCTTATTGTATTATTTTCACTTATTTTGTTCAATTTTACAGGTTACCGTTCTTTATTGTTCATTTTCTTATTAAGACAAATCTCAAATTTGTCTTGGAGATTGCTTATAGAGATTATGATCCCTTCGTTATAGAAGCCATCCGTGCGTGATATAGATCATGAACTTTTGCTTTTGTTAGCTCTCGGATTAACCTTGTGAAATAATTGGAACGTCATTGTGATGGTAAAGTGTATTAAGGTAACAAAGTGTTATCACATTGGTTGCACTTCTGATTATGGGTTGATTTAGATGTTAATTATATGATAACGTGATCATACACAATTGCATCCGCCAACTGTTTGATGAAATGCTTGAATTGGGCGGTTATCTTTTAGTTTTAGAACATTTCATTTTATTCATTTTTTTATTGTGTCTTAACAAAATAATATACTTGCAGGCTGCACCGGTTGTATTATTGTGGGGTAACATGTTTAGGTGGAAGATCCTGTATTAGCATGGATTGATGGGGAAGTGACCTGAATTAATGGGCAAGAGCCTCATATACATACGAAAAATGGAAAACGATGAGTTTTTATTTTTAATGTTGCATTGTATCTGTGGAAAACTACATGTAATAGAAACAAAAGTTATATTTTCTCTTTATTTTACCAACCAATTTTAAGTTAGACGCAACATGGAAACTTACTTACACGATAGTATCAATATTAGGAACTGACCATATTTAACTGATCCAGCTACGACAGCTTGAAATTTTACGAACTGGTTTGTTTTTAACATCTGAAGTTTCTAATCAGAAAGTTTGCTACATAATCCTTAATTTCTTTACTGATTCTAGGGCCTATGACAAAGCTGCCATTACATGTAATGAAAAAGAAGCTATGACCAACTTTGAAGCGAATCACTTATGGGGAAGATGTTTATTCACCAGGAGTGGATGAAGGTGATGATAGCTTGCGAATTTTGTGGTTTACTTTTCATTGTATTCTTTTTTCCAACTTGATGATAGCTAAATCTGGATTTAGTTAGTTTATGTGGGTTTTTACTACCTAATAAAACCTGCAAAATGTTCGGGTTCTATGTCTACAACTTTAACATGTTCAATTCAATAACTTAACTTATTATTGACTATAATGGTGGTGTATGGTAACTCGTGTGTTGATTCTTCAGGTAAAGGTAAACATGGTGAAACAACTATATAAAAGTGGGAAGACAACTGTAATGCTCTTGTGGGGAATACGGTTTGACTTGGCTGGAAGCTTGGCAGCGGCTCATTTGGAGAGATCTTTCCAGGTTTGTATGGTGATCATTTAGGTAATCTGTTTAAGACTTGGTAATTGATATGGTTTTTGTTTGCTTTACCTGTTAGGTTCAGTACGGTCAACAACACGGTCTATGTTAGTGGTCTTTAAAACCACAACATTGATTAACTAGAAGGGGTTGTGTTTCTTTATGCTACAATAATGTATTAATGGAAGAGACTGTGTAATTGGCATGATATACTAACTTATATTATTTTAATGTATTCATATTATAAAGAAGAGCCATGTCAATCCTTTTAGTTTGCTTTACAATAGAAATAGAATGCCAGGTATTGTGATTGCCTCTCATTCTAAGAAGTATCACTTAGTCTTTTGGTTTATTTCTTCAGACCGTTGCCATGCCAAAATCAGGGGCTCAGAAGCCGTCTGCACCAGATGATGAAGATATGGATCTACAAGTGTGGTCCGCAAGGATATACCGGTGGTAAAAGGTGCAATTTTTTTCACACAAGTGCTTTTAAATGGGTCTCATGAGCTTTGGTAGAAATTGATAGGTCATTTTCCCATAAGCCAAACTATTTAAGTTATAATTTAACCAAGCTGTTAAAACTTACTTATTTTGTTTTTCATTAAAACCAAACATGTGCTTTGTTTTTGTTAGGTAGGTATGACAGTGCTACGATAATAAAGTAACAAACCCTCCTTTGATGTATGTAATGGCATATTCTTGAACTATCCCTAGCAAATATTTTATCAACAGTTTCATTTATGTATTATTTAATTTAAATATTTATATGAAATTTAAAGTTTACAACGTGGGAAGATTTTGTTGGTAATAGAAAGTTCGAATTTTATATGGAATTGATGTTTTTAGTAGAGGTACTTATAGTGGTGGGCAATAGACAACCTTTGTTTTTCTAAAATCGAGTCTTTTGTGTCCATCCAGATTTGGATAATATAGAGTTTCGGGCATACAGTTTGGGAATTGGAATGGTGTTATAAGGCGGAGGGTTGAGGCCATGTTGAATAATGACAAGAAACCAGTGGATTTTTACAATTGTTGGAAATGGATTTGCAAATCGTTTTTCTACTTTTTGAGAAGGAAGTGGTAGTACCTGGGCACTATCTGGTATAGACTAATAAAGGAAGACAATATATTGATGGTATTTTTCTTAACTTCTGGAATTTGGCAAGGATCGGTGAAAGTCAACTGACATCCTTGGACAAATGGTGGAAAGCCTGAATGAGTCAAGGTGTGAATAGGTAAGGAGTAAAAGTCTCTACATCATACTGGATCTGTATTATTGCAAATGTAAAATAGTCAAAGTCAACAAAGGTAAATGGTTTGACTACTTGATTAGTAAGGTGAAGTTAAAGTGTATATTTTCTACGGTAATTTAATATGGCAAGAAGGTATTGATGATCAAAAGGCAAGCAAAAGGATGGTAAAAAAAGTTTTATTTGTGATTTCTGACAAAGGTCAGTTATATGGGTCAATATTAGTGATGAATTATGTAAAGTCTATTTCTTGTTGTCAAATTGTATGTTTTCAATAGCAAGCATGCTACACTTGCAAAAGAGCTAGAGGTTCTAAGACAAGTTGGTTAATTTGCTTTATAAGGAGTTAGCCCTCTTCAAGAGGAAATAATGGTTTCTCTAGGTATAATTGTAGTTTCTTGTAATTCTTCCTTTTTTGGACAATATTTGAGCTATATCTCAGGAGACTACCTGTTTTGTATGTGTATAATCTGGTATGTTCAAATCCGGTTTAGATTGGTCTAGTTTTTTAGTTAATAGTTACCCTAACATACTATTTCTGACTGATTGTTTTGCAGGTTCTCGTGGTGAAGTGATGATGAGGCCAGAAAAGTTGCTTCCATGAGGTTGTCGCATGTTTCCGCTCGACGATTCCATTCTTAGTGGGTGGTTTGGCCCTTGTTCTTGTAACTTGAATCGTAGCCCGGTATATACTGTTTTAGTTTTACACTACTTTGAAACTTACACCTTTTTTACTCTCTTAACGAGGTTCTTGACTTTGAAAAATATTCGTAAATAAATCAAACGTATATATGTTGCACATTTAAGAGATATACAATCAAGAAAATAAGGAGCATTTGTGATATATATGCGAATTAGACTCCAAAAAAGAAAAAAAAAACTCAAAAATGGCTACAATTTAAGTAATGTTTTTAGTGACGGAATAAGAATCCTAATTGATAGAGAAATGTCTAATGGCCAAAAAACCTGCTTCCAAGAGGTTGTCGCATATTTTCGCTCGACGATTCCATTCTTGGGTGAGTAGTATGGCCCTGGTTCCTGTAACTCGAATACTAGCCCGGTATATCTCATTTTAGTTTTACACCGTTTTAAACCTTACGCCTTTTTTACTCTCTTATCGAGGTTCTCAACATTGAAAAATCTTCATAAACTAAATCATAGGTATATATGTTGACATTTAAAAGATATACGGCCAAGAAAATCAAGTGTATTTGCGATATACATGCGGATTTGACACAGAAAAAGAAACAATAAAAAAATGGCTACAATTTAAAGAATGTCTTTAGTGATGTAATCAACTTACTAATTGATGGAGAAAGGTCTGATGGCCAGTAAAGCTGCTTCTAGGAGGTTGTCGCATGTTTCCGCTCAACGATTTCATTCTTGGTTGGGTAGTTTGGGCCCTGGTTCCTGTAACTCGATCCAAGCCTAGTATATACCGTTTTAGTTTTACATCATTTTGAACCTTACGCCTTTTATACTCTCGTATCGAGGTTCTCGGCATTGAAAAAAATTATCGTAAACTAAATCACACCTAGATGTGTTGACATTTAAGAGACATACAGTCAAGAAAATCAAGAGTGTGATATATATGCGGATTTGACAATGAAAAAGAGACTCAAAAAAAATGGCTACAAGTTGAGGATTGTCTTAGTGACAGAATCAGTTTACTAATTGACAGAGAAAGGTCTAATGGCTAGAAAAGCAGCTTCCAGGAGGTTGTCGCATGTTTCCACTCAACGATTCCATTCTTGGGTGAGTGGTTTGGCCATGGTTCATATAACTCGAATCCTAGCCCGGTAAATCTCATTTTAGTTTTACACCGTTTTGAACCTTACGCCTCTACACTTAGTTATCGAGACGTTGAAAAATCTTCGTAAAATAAATCACACGTATATATTTTGACATTTAAGAGATATAGTCAAGAAAATTAAGAGCATTTGTGATATATATATATATATATATATATCACAAATGCTCTTAATTTTCTTGACTATATCTCTCTCTCTCTCTCTCTATATATATATAATATATATATATCACCCAAAAAGAAACACCAAAAAATGACTACAATTTAAGGAGTGTATTTAGTGACGTTATTAGCTGCTTCGAGGAGGTTGTCGCATGTTTTCGCTCGACGATTCCATTATTGGGTGGGTGGTTTGGGCCCTGGTTCCTGTAACTCTGTCCTAGCACGGTATCTACCATTTTACTTTTACACCATTTTGAACCTTACGCCTTTTTTACACTCTTATCGAGATTGTCGGCCTTGAAAATTTTTCGTAAACTAAATCACATGTATATATGTTGACATTTAAATGATATACGTTTAAGAAAATGAAGAGCATTTGTGATATATATGGGGATTTAACACCAAAAAAGAAACACTAAAAAAATGGCTTCAATTTAAGAAATGTCTTTAGTGATAGAATCAGATCCTAATTGATGGAGAAAGGTCTGAGGGCAAGAAAAGTTGCTTCCATGAGGTTGTTGCATGTTTTCACTAGACGATTCCATTCTTGGGTGGATGGTTTGGCCCTGGTTCCTGTAACTCGAATCGTAGCCTGGTATATCCTGTTTTAGTTTTACACCATTTGGAACCTTATCGAAATTCTCGGCATTGAAAAATCTTCGTAAACTAAATCACACGTATATATGTTGACATTTAAGAGATATACAGTCAAGAAAATCAAGAACATTTGAGATATTATGCGGATTAGACACCATAAAATAACACTAAAAATGGGTACAATTTAAGGAATGGCTTTAGTGACGGAATGTCTTTAGTAACGGAATGAGATCCTAATTGATGGAGAAAGGTCTAATAGCTAGAAATGAAAAGCTGCTTCGAGGAGGTTGTCATATGTTTCCGCTCGACGATTCTATTTTTGGATGGCTGGTTTGGCCCCATTTCTTGTAACTCGAATCCTAGTCTGGCATATGCTGTTTTAATTTTACACCATTTTGAACATTACGCCTTTTTACTCTCTTAACGAGGTTCTCGGCATTGAAAAATATTCGTTAACTAAATCACTCGTGTATATGTTGACATTTAAGAGATTTACAATCAAGAAAATCAGGAGCATTTGTGATATGTATGCAGATTAGACACCAAAAATGAAAAACTCAAAAATGACTACAATTTAAGGAATGTCTTTAGTGACAAAATAAGAATCCTAATGGATGGAGAATGTGACATTTCACGTTTTCAATCCTTGTTCAATCTCGATTTTTCAAACCACTCCTGGAAGTGAAATCTCGCAAATTGTTACACAAACGTAACCAGTTTAACGCGATGTACACTCCGGAACAAGGATACAAGCTAAACATACCCTAAATATCCTTTACATAACTTAGAAATAAGTTTTGAAGGGTTCGGTACGGAAAGAACAAGCTTATTCAAGCTCATGGACTATTTGCGTCATTTGCGAAAGTCTGCCGATTCTCATATTTTTGAATACGAACTCTATTTAGACATCTTAAAATTTTTGTAATCAATAAAATCTTGTATTTTATTGATAAGAATGCAAAAATATCAATCGTTGTGAAATTTCAGCCGTTTTCGTGTTCGTTAAAGCGTTCATCGTAACTAAGCGAAAAACGCAACCATACAACTGAACGAACCGACATCCACGACATTTCCGGGCATATTTCAAGTCCCCTATGCTTTAACATCCTTATAAAGCCTGAAAATTAGGTTAACGGGTGTTAAAAGCGACAAAACGTGACAATACAAGTCCAGGGACCAAATCTGCCAAAAAGCAAACTTTGGCCCTTACTGGTAGGGAATCTAGATCGGACCTGATTTTCTAATTGTTTGAAGTCTTGATTAGGGTTTTTTCGTTTTTTTCTTCTAGGGTTTCTTTGCCGTTTACACGTTTTTTCCCTTTGCATGGTTATAGTTTCTTATGTATGATGTATAGTGATCAGATTGGGATCGTAATCACCCAATATCTAATAGGGGTATTGGGATCAAAGTGATTAACATTGATGGGAATACGATGAAGCCACGTCGGGGAATCTTAAAATTCTAACAATCATCAAAAGGATAAAAAAATCCCGAATGTTATTGATGGGTTATTCAAGATTTCCACGCCTGTCACTAATGTTGAGTCGTTCGTTAGTAACAATAAGGGTGAAGGTGCTGAACAAATTGATGTTATGCAACAGGATGAGAGTGGTGAACTGATGTCTCAACAAGAAAACCTAAAATATTTGAACTTGAATACGTGTAGGGAGTATGGTAATACAATTTCAACTGATGACATATGGGCTGAAGATAAAAGCTCAGATTGGAACGCTACTGATGGCATGCAAAAGGATGAGTCAAAGCCGGGTTCGTATGCTTCTAAGGTGGCTAACTCTATCGCAAATCAAAAGGTAAATTTCAGGTTTCTGGAAAATAATGAATCTGTAGAGGATGCTGATGTTACTATCCCTGTGGAGGCGAACAAAGATTTACTAATGTCCTTGTCGGGTATTTTTTGGGTAAGAGGTTGGCATTCCCTGTTGTGGAATATTTTGCAAAAAATAGATGGATGAAATATGAACGTCAAAAAACTATGATGAATGTGAGAGGATTCTTCTTCTTCAAATTCAATTCAAAAGAAGGGATGGACAGGATTCTTCAGGATGGTCCATGGCTAATCAGAAACACACCAATATTTCTAAATATTGGTCACCCAATATGGAACTTAAAAAGGAAGAGATGAAAAAGATTCCAGTTTGGGTAAAGCTTCATGATGTTCCGTTGGCGGCATATACTGATGATGGACTTAGCTTGATAGCTTCAAAAATTGGATCACCAAAGGTACTAGATAATGCAACATCCAATATGTGTGCAGATTCTTGGGGCCCGAGTGGATATGCTCGGGCCATTATTGAGCTTGATGCGGATAAGGGAATGAAGGAGTTAATATCTGTAGCTATTCCAAATGTTGAGGCGCTCGGGCCATTATTGAGCTTGATGCGGATAAGGGAATGAAGGAGTTAATATCTGTAGCTATTCCAAATGTTGAGGATGGAGGTTTTTTTAAAAAGTAACATAAAAGTTGAATATGAATGGATCCCTCCAAGATGCTCAGAAATGTAAAATTTTTGGACATACCAATGAAACATGTCTGAAATATGTTCAAGTCAATGTGGAAAATAAAGAAAAGGAACAAACTGATAACCAAGGTTTCAAAGTTGTTACTAATAAGAAGAAAGGGACGAGACCGCAAATTCATGTGAAGGATAAACAAAAGTTTGTGTATAAGCCGGTGAGGAAAGACAAAAAAGATCAGGAAGCGAAGTCTACCAACGCTTCTGATAATACAATGAAGTTCAGCTCAGCAATTCTTTTAGTGCGTTAGACACATCGTCTTCCAGGGAGGATAAGATTGATTCGGATCAAGATGAGGTTAGAGAATTAGCTGACGAAACTACATCGTTATGAAGGACATGACTGACATAAGGGATCATGATGGAGAAAAAACATTTCAGGGGCAAGCACTCCTGCTATCGAGGTTTCTGATGGGTAGCTTAGCTAGTTGGAATATAAGGGGGTTGAAACGCTCCCTGAAACAAAAAGAGGTTCAGCAAGTGATCAAAGAAAACAAGCTCCAGGTATGTGCGATATTGGAATCTCATGTGCAGGTTTCTAAACTAGATGGTGTGTGTAGAAACATTTTCAAACATTGGAACTGGGCGTCTAATGGTGGTTTATGTAGTAAAGGTACTAGAATTGTTATTGGGTGGAATCCAAATGATGTGGACCTAATGATTTTGACATCAACAACGCAAGTTATTCATGCCCAGGTATTGTTCACTGAAAATAAAGTTGTTTTTTGCTCTTTTGTGTACGCGAGTAATTGTTATGAGGAGAGAAGGGAGTTGTGGGATTCACTAACTATGCATAAAGCTTTTGTTAAGGATAACCCATGGGTCATTATGGGAGATTTTAACACAGCCTTGGAGTTAGATGATAAATATATGAGAGCTTCAAACATTTCTATAGGTATGATGGAATTTAAAGAGTGTGTCAAGAATATTGAATTGTTTGATGTCAATAGTACGATTATGCGTTTTACATGGAACCAAAAACCAAGACATGGCAATGGTTTATTAAAGAAAATTGATAGGATTATGGCTAATGCACAGTTTACTGATATTTTTCCAAACTCGTGTGCGGTGTTCCAGCCATATCGGATTTCTGACCACTCGCCTTGTGTTCTTAGGATGCCCTGTGTTGTAATTGGTAAACCTAAACCGATTAAATTCGCGAACTTTCTCACACACAAATTGGAATTTATGTATATTGTTAAGAATGGCTGGTCCAGTACTGTTGATGGAGTCCCAATGTTCAGAGTGGTTAAAAAATTAAGACTTTTAAAACAACCACTCCGGCTCTCCTTCAGAAACAAGGCAACTTACATGCTCGGGTTAATAGCCTCAGGAAGGAACTCGATGAGATTTATAGTAGGATGAATGAGGATCCATCAAGTGTGCCCATTAGATCCTATGTGTGGCTGAATGTCTTAAAAGATTCCAGGAAGCTAGCCTGGATGAGGAAAGATTCTTAAAGCAAAAAGCGAAACAAATTGGCTGAAGGTTGGGGATGCAAACACGGCATATTTCCATAATGTGGTGAAAAGTAGGAATCATGTTTCCCGTATTGTTATTATTAAGGATGTTAATGGTAATGTATTTGAAGGGAAGGATGTTCCGAATGTGTTGGTGGAGCATTATAGAGCGTTTTTGGGCTTAAGGGGAATACTTCTCTTTTTCCAACTCCGGAATGTTTTCCTAAACGTGTCAGATCAGATATTGCAGAACTAATGATTAGAGAGGTAACCAATGAGGAAATAAAATCAGCTATATACTCTATCGATGTGATACCTATGACGAAACCAGGTACACCTTAAATAGTCCTAAACTTTAAGCCATGCTTACAACAATAATTGCACGTAAACTTATAAACTTGCATGACTTGTGTGCTATGCTAAACGATATTTGTTATGTCTCGGAGGAATCCGAGAGCACGTCATGGTTAACATAACACTATTAAGGACCAACGATGTGAGGTTGGTGTCCTTAGCCGTTAACAACGGGTTAAACGGAGATTTGACGTCTAAAAGTGCATTGAATATTCGATCATGATTATTAGGCCATCGGTAGGGCCCTTTATGATTCTGCGTTCACGAAACATCTTGATTATGTGCCATAGACTATGACATAAGATTAGAAGCAAAACGGAGCTCGGGCACGCAAAACGAGGCGGTACCCGGTTAGGGAAACGCTTTGTTTTAAGAGCGAAGAAAGGCAAACCAAACATGCAAGGAACGGTCGATCAAGCCTAAACACACTTAAACCAACGTAATACGAGGCTTTTATGATTAAACGTAACCGTGCTCGGGTTTCGAGACGGTTATGCTCAGTTTTTAAAACCAAGTCTTTTAACACTAAAAAGCAAAAACCGGACTCCGTTTCGCAAATCGGGGACGTGTATGGGACCCGAAAAAGAACCTAAACGCAAAACCAAAGATATACATCATCTTTTAAGACGCAGAAGCACGACAAGCATGGGAGGGGTCGGGGCACCCCACCCCTAAACCGCCACCCCCCTTTTTATAGTTTTTTTTTCTTTTTTTTAATTCATTTATTCACAAAATTCTGCCATTTCCTTAAGAAAACTCAGCTGATCATCTTCATCAAACATCTAAATCAAGGTATTTCTTCAAGTTTTAAGTGGTTTTGATAAGGTTTTCTTGATTAAACATGATCTAGTATACAAAAACCCTTTTTAATCCATATTTTTGGAGGGTTTAAACAAGTTTATTGGCAAGAACACCATGTGAATTCCCTGGTGTTATATATGGTAGCCAAGATCACAAAACTTTGGGTTTTGATACCCTAATCAACCCCTAATCGACCAAAATCGCATAACAATTCGATTAACCAAAAAACAATGAAATAAGGCTTGATTGATCTAAGTTCTAGCATATTTGGATTGCTCTTGATGTATAGGTACTAAATATAGCACACACACACTTCTGGATTCACAAGGAACGCTTGGAAACGAAGCCTGCGCTACGTATAACATCCGAAAACCGAATCTAGGATAGGCAGAAACTTGTTTTTCTTATAACTTGGTCCGTGATGCTTGGATTGAGCTGAAATTTGGTGTGGTGATGTAGGGTGTTGACAGGAATGTACACGTAAAATTTTAGAATATTTGGTGAATTTTTGACTGTTTTATCAAAACAATTCCAGAAAAAAATACCAAACAGAGTCAATAAATCACAAAATTTACCTGAACTAAGAAACATATAAGGATAGTTCTGGGAAATTTCAGAGTCTATTGGTTGAGCTTTGATTCGGACTAAAAATCCGTGTTTTCGGCAGCCGAAAACGCACTGAAACGAAATCGGAAATATCTCAAATTTTTCTAAGAAGTTCCTGGACATGTAAGGGATGTTCTAGAATATTTTGAGAATTTTTGGACCATGGATGATAGTTAATGATAATTATTCGGTTAAATACTGTTTTACAAAGAATTTATTTAAATAGTTAAAATGACTAAATGAATTCCCAAATTATTTTTCCTAAAATGTACAGATTTTTACTGACTTTTATAAAATTAAAAATTTTTTATTCAAATTATGGATTAAACGGGAATTTATGAAATTAAAAACGGGTCATTTTAAAATAATTTCGGCAGTTTACCATATAACAAACCTGCCGGAACTGGGAACTGACCAAACCTGACTAGTACTATAATTGAACACCGGGAGACTTCCGGGATATTCCAGGGCGGATTGGACACTAGGGCATCCTAGGCCAGTTCGGGAGAATCCCCGACGGCGGGAATGAAAATTCAAATTTGGGCAACCTAGACTCCCCAAACACCCAAACTCTCTTAATGAAAAGTTAAATCTTTCTTAATTAGCAACGTATTGGCACTATTGGTATTCCCATACCATATCTAAACATGTTAAACAAACGACTCTGGCTGGCACGCGAAACGGTGCCCGGAAGCCAAACTAACATTATGATTCATTTACGCTCAGTTTAGTCTGTTAAAACACTTGTGACATACTATTGCCCATTGTGATCCATTAAGACCCAATATGGTATGTTAAGATATATATGACCTACTATTGCTTGTTGGGATTCAGTAAGCCCCAATATCGTGTGTTAAGCAATATGTGTACTACTATTGCGCATTATAATCCATTAAGGGCCGATATAATCCGTGAAGAAATATATGACCTACGATTTCCACTTGAGGTCAATTATTGGTAAATATGGCACTTTAAGACTTATATGACCTACTATTGCCAGTTGTGATTCATTAAGATCCAATATGGTCCACCATGACATATACAACCTACCATTGCTCGTTGTTATTAATTATTCCCCAATATGGTCTGTTATGACATTTAGGAACCCATTATTTACCATTGTGATAGAGTAAAGCCCAATAAAGTCCATTAAGAATATAACGCATTGCCCGTTATGATTCGTTTACACTCAGTTTAGTCTGTTAAAACACTTATGACATACTATTGCAATTGTGATCCATATAAGCACAATATGGTACGTTAAGATATATATGACCTACAATTGCCCGTTGTGATTTATTAAGCATATAGAATGTCAAGACATTTTGACCTACAATTGCTTGTTGGGATCCAATAACGCTCGATAAAGTCCATGAAGAAATATATGACCTATGATTGCCCGTTGTAATCTATTAATCCCCAATATAGCCCGTTTAGTCATATATGACCTACTAGTGGTCGGTTTTATTCATTAAGGCTCAATATGGTTAGTTAAGATATATATGACCTACAATTGCCCGTTTTGATTCATTAAGTCCCAATATGGTCCGTTAAGTCCTATATGACATACTATTTTTGTTGTGATTCATTAAGGCCCAATATAGTCTGTTAAGACATTTTTTAAACTACTATTGCCAGTTGTGATCCACTAAGGCCCTATATGGTATGTGAAGATATATATGACCTACTATTGCTTGTTGTGATTCTGTAAGGCCCAAGATTGTGAGTTAAGCAATATGTGTACTACTATTGCGTGTTATTATCCATTAAGGGCCTATATAATCCGTGAAGAAATATATGACCTACGATTGCCACTTGAGGTCAATTATTGGTAAATATGGCCCTTTAAGACTTATATTTACCGCCAGTTGTGATTCATTAAGATCAATATGATCAACCACGACATATACAACCTACCATTGCTCGTTGTTATTAATTATACCCCAACATGGTCCGCTATGACATTTATGAACCTACTATTTACCATTGTGATACAGTAGAGCCCAATAAAGTCCGTTAAGAATAGAACGCATTGCCCGTTATGATTCATTTACGCTCAGTTTCGTCTGTTGAAACACTTATGACATACTATTGCCCGTTGTGATTCACTAAGGCCCAATATGGTATGTTGAGATATATATGACCTACTATTGCTTGTTGTGGTTCAGTAAGGCCTAATATTGTGTGTGAAGCAATATGTGTACTACTATTGCGCGTTATGATCCATTAAGGGCAGATATAATTCGTGAAGAAATATAAGAACTACGATTGCCACTTGAGATCAAATAATGGTAAATATGGCTCTTTAAAACTTATATGACCTACTATTGGCAGTTGTGATTCATTAAGATCCAATATGGTCCACCATTACATATAAAATCCTACCATTGCTCGTTATTATTAAATATGCTCCAATATGGTCCGTTATGATATTAATGAACCTACTATTTAACATTGTGATACAGTAAACCCCAATAAAGTCCGTTAAGAACATAACGCATGGCCCGTCATGATTCATTTACGCTCAGTTTAGTCTATTAAAACACTTAAGACATATTATTGCCCGTTGTGATCCATTAAGCCCCAAAAAGGTATGTTAAGATATATATGACCTTCGATTGCTTGTTGGGATTCAGTAACCCCCAATATTGTGTGTTAAGCAATATGTGTACTACTATTGCGCGTTATTATCCATTAAGGGCCGATAAAATCCGTGAAGAAATATATGACCTACGATTGCCACTTGAGGTCAATTATTGGTAAATATGGCCCTTTAAGACTTATATGACCTACTATTGCCAGTTGTGATTCATTACGATCCAATATGGTCCACAATGACATATACAACCTACCATTGCTCTTTGTTATTAATTATGCCCCATTATGGTCCGCTATGTCATTTATGAACCTACTATTTACCATTGTGATACGGTAAAGCCCAATAAAGTCCGTTAAGAATATAACGCATTGCCCGTTATGATTCATTTACGCTCAGTTTAGTCTGTTAAAACACTTCTGACATATTATTGCCCGCTTGATCCATTAAGGCCCAATATGGTATGTTAAGATATATATGACCTACTATTGCTTGTTAGGATTCAGTAAGCCCTAATATTGTGTGTTAAGCAATATGTGTACTACTATTGCGCGTTATTATCCATTAAGGGCCGATATAATCCGTGAAGAAATATATGACCTACAATTACCACTTGAGATAAATTAATGGTAAATATGGCCCTTTAAGACTTATATGACCTACTATTGCCAGTTATGATTCATTAAGATCCAATATGGTCCACCACGACATATACAACCTACCATTGCTCGTGGTTATTAATTATTCCCCAAAATGGTCCGTTATGACATTAATGAACCTATTATTTACCATTGTGATACAGTAAAGCCCAATAAAGTCCGTTAAGAATAGAACGCATTGCCCGGTATGATTTATTTACGCTCAGTTTAGTCTGTTAATACACTTACGTCATACTATTGCCCGTTGTGATCCATTAAGGCCCAATATGGTATGTTAAGATATATATGACCTACTATTGCTTGTTGGGATTCAGTAAGCCCAATATTGTGTGTTAAGCAATATGTGTACTACTATTGTGCGTTATTATCCATTAAGGGCCGATATAATCCGTGAAGAAATATATGACATACGATTGCCACTTGAGGTCAATTATTGGTAAATATGGCCCTTTAAGACTAATATGACCTACTATTGCCAGTTGTGATTCATTAAGATCCAATATGGTCCACCATGACATATACAACCTACCATTGCTCGTTGTATTAATTATGACCCATTATGGTCCGCTATTTCATTTATGAACCTACTATTTACCATTGTGATAGAGTAAAGCCCAATAAAGTTTGTTAAGAATATAACGCACTGCCCATTATGATTCATTTACGCTCAGTTTAGTCTGTTAAAACACTTATGATATACTATTGCCCGTTGTGATACAACAAGGCCCAATATGGTATGTTAAGATATATATGTCCTACTATTGCTTGTTGTGAATCAGTAAGGCCCAATATTGTGCGTTAAGCAATATGTGTACTGCTATTGCGCGTTATGATCCATTAAGGGCGGATATAATCCGGAAGAAATATATGACCTACGATTGCCACTTGAGATCAATTAATGGTAAATATGGCCCTTTAAGACTTATATGACCTACTATTGCCAGTTATGATTCATTAAGATCCAATATGGTCCACCACGACATATACAACCTACCATTGCTCGTGGTTATTAATTATTCCCCAAAATGGTCCGTTATGACATTAATGAACCTATTATTTACCATTGTGATACAGTAAAGCCCAATAAAGTCCGTTAAGAATAGAACGCATTGCCCGTTATGATTTATTTACGCTCAGTTTAGTCTGTTAATACACTTACGTCATACTATTGCCCGTTGTGATCCATTAAGGCCCAATATGGTATGTTAAGATATATATGACCTACTATTGCTTGTTGGGATTCAGTAAGCCCCAATATTGTGTGTTAAGCAATATGTGTACTACTATTGTGCGTTATTATCCATTAAGGGCCGATATAATCCGTGAAGAAATATATGACATACGATTGCCACTTGAGGTCAATTATTGGTAAATATGGCCCTTTAAGACTTATATGACCTACTATTGCCAGTTGTGATTCATTAGATCGAATATGGTCCACCATGACATATACAACCTACCATTGCTCGTTGTTATTAATTATGACCCAGTATGGTCCGCTATGTCATTTATGAACCTACTATTTACCATTGTGATACAGTAAAGTCCAATAAAGTCCGTTAAGAATATAACGCATTGGCCGTTATGATTCATTTACGCTCAGTTTAGTCTATTAAAACACTTATGACATACTATTTCCCCTTGTGATCCGCCCAATATGGTATGTTAAGATATATATGACCTACTATTGCTTGTTGGGATTGAGTAAGCCCCAAGATTGTGTGTTAAGCAATATAAGTACTACTATTGCGCGTTATTATCCATTAAGGACGATATAATCCGTGAAGAAATATATGACCTACGATTGCCACCTTAGGTCAATTATTGGTAAATATGGCCCTTTAAGACTTATATGACCTACTATTGCCAGTTGTGATTCATTAAGATCCAATATGGTCCACCATGACATATACAACCTACCATTGCTCGTTGTTATTAATTATGACCCATTATGGTCCGCTATGTCATTTATGAACCTATTATTTACCATTGTGATACAGTAAAGCCCAATAAAGTCCGTTAAGAATAGAACGCATTGCCCGTTATGATTCATTTACGCTCAGTTTAGTCTGTTAAAACACTTATGACATACTATAGCCCGTTGCGATGCATTAAGGCCCATTATGGTATGTTACGATATATATGACCTACTATTGATTGTTGGGATTTAGTAAGCCCCAATATTGTGTGTTAAGCAATATGTATACTACTATTGCGCGTTATTATCCATTAAGGGCCGATATAATCCGTGAAGAAATATATGGCCTACGATTGCCACTTGAGGTAAATTATTGGTAAATATGGCCCTTTAAGACTTATATGACCTACTATATCCAGTTGTGATTCATTAAGATCCAATATGGTTCACCACGACATATACAACCTACCATTGTTCGTTGTTATTAATTATGCCCCATTATGGTCCGCTGTCATTTATGAACCTACTATTTACCATTGTGATACAGTAAAGCCCAATAAAGTCCATTAAGAATAGAACACATTGCCCGGTATGATTCATTTACGCTCAGTTTAGTCTCTTAAAACACTTATGACATACTATTGCCCGTTGAGATTCATTAAGGCCCAATATGGTATGTTAAGATATATATGACCTACTTTTGCTTGTTGTGATTCAGTAAGGCCCAATATTGTTCGTTAAGCAATATGTGTACTAATATTGCGCGTTATGATCCATTAAGGGCGGATTTAATCCGAAGAAATATATAACCTACGATTGCCACTTGAGATCGTTTAATGGTAAATATGGCCCTTTAAGACTTTTATGACCTACTATTGCCAGTTGTGATTCATTAAGATCCAACATGGTCAACCACGACATATACAACCTACCATTGCTCGCTGTTATTAATTATTCCCCAATATGGTCCGTTATGACATTTATGACCTATTATTTACATTGTGATACATTAAAGCCCAATAAAGTACGTTAAGATACAACGCTTTGCCCGTTATGATTCATTTACGCTCAGTTTAGTCTTTAAAACACTTATGACATACTATTGCCCGTTGTGAAACCATTTAGGCCCAATATGGTATGTTAAGATATATATGACCTACTATTGCTTGTTGGGATTGTAAGCCCCAATATTGTGTGTTAAGCAATATATTACTACTATTGCGCGTTATTATCCATTAAGGGCATTATAATCCTGAAGAAATATATGACCTACGATTGCCACTTGAGGTCAATTATTGGTAAATATGGCCCTTTAAGACTTATATGACCTACCTATGCCAGTTGTGATTCATTAAGATCCAATATGGTCCACATGACATATACAACTGCCTTTGCCTTATATGTGACCTAGTCCCTATGTCATTATGAGCTACTATATATGTGATACATTAAAGCCCAATAGTGTTAAAAATAGAACGCATTCCCTTATGTCATTTATCAGTTGGAAAACACTTATGACATACATTTGCCTATTGTAGATACCATTAAAGCCCAATAATGGTAACTTAAGATATAAACCTAACCTGTTGGTTAATAAGCCCAAATTTGTTTGATAAATCTACTATTTACCATTGGCGTAAACCAAGAATATTGATACGATTGCCCTTTAGTCAAAGTATATCCTTAAACTTGATACTATGCCAGTTGTGATCCATTAAGCCCAATATGGTATGTTAAGATATATATGACCTACTATTGCTTGTTGGATTCAATAAGCCCAATATTGTGTGTTAAGCAATATGTGTACTATATTGCGCGTTATTATCCATTAAGGGCCGATATAATCGTGAAGAAATATATGACTACGATTGACCACTTGGGTAATTATTGGTAAATATGGCCCTTTAAGACTTATATGACCTACTATTGCCATTATTATTCATTAAGATCCAATAGGTCCACCATGACATATACAACCTACCATTGCTTGTTGTTATTAATTATAACCCATTATGGTCCGCTATGTCATTTATGAACCTACTATTTACCATTGTGATACAGTAAAGCCCAATAAAGTCCGTTAAGAATAGAACGCATTGCCCGTTATGATTCATTTACGCTCAGTTTAGTCTCTTAAAACACTAATGACATACTATTGCCAGTTGTGATCCATTAAGGCCCAATATGGTATGTTAAGATATATATGACCTACTATTGCTTGTTGGGATTGAGTAATCCCCAATATTGTGTGTTAAGCAATATGTGTACTACTATTGCGCGTTATTATCCATTAAGGGCGATATAATTCGTGAAGAAATATATATACCTAACGATTGCCACTTGAGGTCAATTATGGTAAATATGGCCCTTTAAGACTTTATGACCTACTATTGCCAGTTGTGATTCATTAAGATCCAAAATGGTCCACCACGACATATACAACCTACCATTGCTCGTGTTATTAATTATGCCCCAATTATGGTCCGTTATGACATTTATGAACCTATTATTTACCATTGTGATACAGTAAAGCCAATAAAGTACGTTAAGAATAAACGCATTGCCGTTATGATTCATTTACGCTCAGTTTATCTTTTAAAACACTTATGACATACTATTGCCCGTTGTGATCCATTAAGGCCCAATATGTATGTTAAGATATATATGACCTACTATTGCTTGTTGGGATTGAGTAAGCCCCAATATTGTGTGTGTTAAGCAATATGTGTACTACTATTGCGCGTTATTATCCATTAAGGGCCGATATAATCCGTGAAGAAATAAATGACCTACGATAGCCACTTGAGGTCAATTATTGGTAAATATGGCCCTTTAAGACTTATATGACCTACTATTGCCAGTTGTGATTCATTAAGATCCAATATGGTCCACCATGACATATACAACCTACCATTGCTCGTTGTTATTAATTATGACCTTTATGGTCTGTCATTTATGAAACTACTATTTACCATTGTGATATAGTAAAGCCTAATATGTCCGTTAAGAATAGAACGCATTGCCCATTATGATTCATTTACGCTCAGGTTAGTCTCTTAAAACACTTATGACATACTATTGCCCGTTGTGATCCATTAAGGCCCAATATTGTATGTTAAGATATATATGACCCACTATTACTTGTTGGGATTCAGTAAGCCTCAATATTGTGTGTTAAGCAATATGTGTACTACTATTGCGCGTTATTATCTATTAAGGGCCGATATAATCCGTGAAGAAATAAATGACCTACGATAGCCACTTGAGGTCAATTATTGGTAAATATAGCCCTTTAAGATTTATATGACCTACTATTGCCAGTTGTGATTCATTATGATCCAACATGGTCCACCAAGACATATACAACCTACCATTGCTCGTTGTTATTAATGATGCCCCTTTATGGTCCGCTATGTCATTTATGAACCTATTATTTACCATTGTGATACAGTAAAGCCCAATAAAGTCCGTTAAGAATATACTGCATTGCCGTTATGATTCATTTACGCTCAGTTTAGTCTGTTAAAACACTTATGACATACTATTGCCCGTTGTGATCCATTAAGGCCCAATATGGTATGTTAAGATATATATGACCTACTATTGGTTGTTGGGATTGAGTAAGCCCCAATATTGTGTGTTAAGCAATATGTGTACTACTATTGCGCGTTATTATCCCTTAAGGGCTGATATAATCCGTGAAGAAATATATGACCTACGATTGCTACTTGAGGTCAATTATTGGTAAATATGGCCCTTTAAGACTTATATGACCTATTATTGCCAGTTGTGATTCATTAAGATCCAATATGGTCCACCATGACATATACAACCTAGCATTGCTCGTTGTTATTAATTATGACCCATTATGGTCCGCTATATCATTTATTAATCTACTATTTACCATTGTGATAAAGTACAACCCAATAAAGTCCGTTAAGAATAGAACGCATTGCCTGTTATGATTCATTTACGCTCAGTTTAGTCTCTTAAAAAACTTATGACATACTATTGCCAGTTGTGATCCATTAAGGCCCGATATGGTATGTTAAGATATATATGTCCTACTATTGCATGTTGTGAATCAGTAAGGCCCAATATTGTGCGTTAAGCAATATGTGTACTACTATTGCGCGTTATGATCCATTAAGGGAGGATATAATCCGGAAGAAATATATGACCTACGATTGCCACTTGAGATCAATTATTGGTAAATATGGCCCTTTTAGACTTATATGACCTACTATTGCCAGTTATGAATCATTAAGATCCAATATAGTCCACCACGACATATACAACCTACCATTGCTCGTGGTTATTAATTATTCCCCAATATGGTCCGCTATGTCATTTATGACCCTACTATTACCATTGTGATACATTAAAGCCCAATAAAGTCCGTTAAAAATAGAACGCATTGCCCGTTATGATTCATTTACGCTCAGTTTAGTCTGTTAAAACACTTATGACATACTATTGCCCGTGGTGATCCATTAAGGCCCAATGTGGTATGTTAAGATATATATGACCTACTATTGCTTGTTGGGATTCAGTAAGCCCCAATATTGTGTGTTAAGCAATATGTGTACTACTATTGTGCGTTATTATCCATTAAGGGCCGATATAATCCGTGAAGAAATATATGACCTACGATTGCCACTTGAGGTCAATAATTGGTAAATATGGCCCTTTAAGACTTATATGACCTACTATTGCCAGTTGTGATTCATTAAGATCCAATATGGTCCACCATGACATATACAACCTACCATTGCTCGTTGTTATTAATTATGACCCATTATGGTCCGCTATGTCATTTATGAACCTACTATTTACCATTGTGATACAGTAAAGCCCAATAAAGTCCGTTAAGAATATAACGCATTGCCCTTTATGATTCATTTACGCTCAGTTTAGTCTATTAAAACACTTATGACATACTATAGCCCGTTGTGATGCATTAAGGCCCTTTATGGCATATTAAGATATATATGACCTAATATTGATTGTTGGGATTTAGTAAGCCCCAATATTGTGTGTTAAGCAATATGTATACTACTATTGCGCGTTATTATCCATTAAGGGCCGATATAATCCGTGAAGAAATATATGACCTACGATTGCCACTTGAGGTAAATTATTGGTAAATATGGCCCTTTAAGACTTATATGACCTACTATTTCCAGTTGTGATTCATTAAGATCTAATATGGTATACAACCTACCATTGTTCGTTGTTATTAATTATGTCCCATTATGGTCCGCTGTCATTTATGAACCTACTATTTACCATTGTGATACAGTAAAGCCCAATAAAGTCCATTAAGAATAGAACACATTGCCCGGTATGATTCATTTACGCTCAGTTTAGTCTCTTAAAACACTTATGACATACTATTGCCCGTTGTGATTCATTAAGGCCCAATATGGTATGTTAAGATATATATGACCTACTATTGCTTGTTGTGATCAGTAAGGCCCAATATTGTGCGTTAAGCAATATGTGTACTACTATTGCGCGTTATGATCCATTAAGGGCGGATTTAATCCGGAAGAAATATATAACCTACGATTGCCACTTGAGATCGTTTAATGGTAAATATGGCCCTTTAAGACTTATATGACCTACTATTGCCAGTTGTGATTCATTAAGATCCAACATGGTCAACCACGACATATACAACCTACCATTGCTCGCTGTTATTAATTATTCCCCAATATGGTCCGTTATGACATTTATGAACCTATTATTTACCATTGTGATACAGTAAGCCCAATAAAGTACGTTAAGAGTATAACGCATTGCCCGTTATGATTCATTTATGCTCAGTTTAGTCTTTTAAAACACTTATGACATACTATTGCCCGTTGTGATCCATTTAGGCCCAATATGGTATGTTAAGATATATATGACCTACTATTGCTTGTTGGGATTGTGTAAGCCCCAATATTGTGTGTTAAGCAATATATGTACTACTATTGCGCTTTATTATCCATTAAGGGCATATATAATCCGTGAAGAAATATATGACCTACGATTGCCACTTGAGGTCAATTATTGGTAAATATGGCCCTTTAAGACTTATATGACCTACCATTGCCAGTTGTGATTCATTAAGATCCAATATGGTCCACCATGACATATACAACCTGCCTTTGCTCGTTGTTATTAATTGTGACCCTTTATGGTCCGCTATGTCATTTATGACCCTACTATTACTATTGTGATACATTAAAGCCCAATAAAGTCCGTTAAAAATAGAACGCATTGCCCGTTATGATTCATTTACGCTCAGTTTAGTCTGTGAAAACACTTATGACATACTATTGCCTGTTGTGATCCATTAAGGCCCAATATGGTATGTTAAGATATATATGACCTACTACTGCTTGTTGGGATTAAGTAAGCCCAAATATTGTGTGTTAACCAATATTATTACTACTATTGCGCGTTATTATCCATTAAGGGCCGATATAATCCATGAAGAAATATATGACCTACGATTGCAACTTGAGGACAATTATTGGTATATGGCCCTTTAAGACTTGTATGACCTACTATTGCCAGTTGTGATTCATTAAGATCCAACATGGTCAACCAAGACATATACAACCTACCATTGCTCCTTGTTATTAATTATGCCTCATTATGGTCCGTTATGACATTTATGAACCTATTATTTACCATTGTGACACAGTAAAGCCCAATAAAGTACGTTAAGAGTATAACACATTGCCCGTTATGATTCATTTACACTCCGTTTAGTCTTTTAAAACACTTATGACATACTATTGCCCGTTGTGATCCATTTAGGACCAATATGGTATGTTAAGATATATATGACCTACTATTGCTTGTTGGGATTGTGTAAGCCCCAATATTGTGTGTTAAGCAATATATGTACTACTATTGCGCGTTATTATCCATTAAGGGCATATATAATCTGTGAACAAATATATGACCTAGGATTGCCACTTGAGGTCAATTATTGGTAAATATGGCCCTTTAAGACTTATATGACCTACCATTGCCAGTTGTGATCATTAAGATCCAATATGGTCCACCATGACATATACAACCTGCCTTTGCTCGTTGTTATTAATTGTGACCCATTATGGTCCGCTATGTCATTTATGACCCTACTATTACCATTGTGATACATTAAAGCCCAATAAAGTCCGTTAAAAATAGAACACATTGCCCGTTATGATTCATTTACGCTCAGTTTAGTCTGTTAAAACACTTATGACATACTATTGCCCGTTGTGATCCATTAAGGCCCAATATGGTATGTTAAGATATATATGACCTACTATTGCTTGTTGGGATTCAGTAAGCCCCAATATTGTGTGTTAAGCAATATTATTACTACTATTGCGCGTTATTATCCATTAAGGGCCGATATAATCCATGAAGAAATATATGACCTACGATTGCAACTTGAGGACAATTATTGGTATATGGCCCTTTAAGACTTGTATGACCTACTATTGCCAGTTGTGATTCATTAAGATCCAACATGGTCAACCAAGACATATACAACCTACCATTGCTCCTTGTTATTAATTATGCCTCATTATGGTCCGTTATGACATTTATGAACCTATTATTTACCATTGTGACACAGTAAAGCCCAATAAAGTACGTTAAGAGTATAACACATTGCCCGTTATGATTCATTTACACTCCGTTTAGTCTTTTAAAACACTTATGACATACTATTGCCCGTTGTGATCCATTTAGGACCAATATGGTATGTTAAGATATATATGACCTACTATTGCTTGTTGGGATTGTGTAAGCCCCAATATTGTGTGTTAAGCAATATATGTACTACTATTGCGCGTTATTATCCATTAAGGGCATATATAATCTGTGAACAAATATATGACCTAGGATTGCCACTTGAGGTCAATTATTGGTAAATATGGCCCTTTAAGACTTATATGACCTACCATTGCCAGTTGTGATCATTAAGATCCAATATGGTCCACCATGACATAACAACCTGCCTTTGCTCGTTGTTATTAATTGTGACCCATTATGGTCCGCTATGTCATTTATGACCCTACTATTACCATTGTGATACATTAAAGCCCAATAAAGTCCGTTAAAAATAGAACACATTGCCCGTTATGATTCATTTACGCTCAGTTTAGTCTGTTAAAACACTTATGACATACTATTGCCCGTTGTGATCCATTAAGGCCCAATATGGTATGTTAAGATATATATGACCTACTATTGCTTGTTGGGATTCAGTAAGCCCCAATATTGTGTGTTAAGCAATATGTGTACTACTATTGTGCGTTATTATCCATTAAGGGCCGATATAATCCGTGAAGAAATATATGACATACGATTGCCACTTGAGGTCAATAATTGGTAAATATGGCCCTTTAAGACTTATATGACCTACTATTGTCAGTTGTGATTCATTAAGATCCAATATGGTCCACCATGACATATACAACCTACCATTGCTCGTTGTTATTAATTATGACCCATTATGGTCTGCTATGTCATTTATGAACCTACTATTTACCATTGTGATACAGTAAAGACCAATAAAGTCCGTTAAGAATATAACGCATTGCCCGTTATGATTCATTTACGCTCAGTTTAGTCTATTAAACACTTATGACATACTATAGCCCGTTGTGATGCATTAAGGCCCATTATGGTATGTTAAGATAAATATGACCTACTATTGATTGTTGGGATTTAGTAAGCCCCAATATTGTGTGTTAAGCAATATGTATACTACTATTGCGCGTTATTATCCATTAATGGCCGATATAATCCGTGAAGAAATATATGACCTACGATTGCCACTTGAGGTAAATTATTGGTAAATATGGCCCTTTAAGACTTATATGACCTACTATTTCCAGTTGTGATTCATTAAGATCCAATATGGTCCACCACGACATATACAACCTACCGTTGTTCGTTGTTATTAATTATGCCCCATTATGGTCCGCTGTCATTTATGAACCTACTATTTACCATTGTGATACAGTAAAGCCCAATAAAGTCCATTAAGAATAGAACACATTGCCCGGTTTGATTCATTTACGCTCAGTTTAGTCTCTTAAAACACTTATGACATACTATTGCCCGTTGTGATTCATTAAGGCCCAATATGGTATGTTAAGATATATATGACCTACTATTGCTTGTTGTGATTCAGTAAGGCCCAATATTTTGCATTAAGCAATGTGTGTACTACTATTGCGCGTTATGATCCATTAAGGCGGGTTTAATCTGGAAGAAATATATAACCTACGATTGCCACTTGAGATCGTTTAATGGTAAATATGGCCCTTTAAGACTTATATGACCTACTATTACCAGTTGTGATTCATTAAGATCCAACATGGTCAACCACGACATATACAACCTACCATTGCTCGCTGTTATTAATTATTCCCCAATATGGTCTGTTATGACATTTATGAACCTATTATTTACCATTGTGATACAGTAAGCCCATTAAAGTACGTTAAGAGTATAACGCATTGCCCGTTATGATTCATTTACGCTCAGTTTAGTCTTTTGAAACACTTATGACATACTATTGCCCGTTGTGATCCATTAAGGCTCGATATGGTATGTTAAGATATATATGTCCTAGTATTGCGCGTTATTATCCATTAAGGGCATATATAATCTGTGAACAAATATATGACCTAGGATTGCCACTTGAGGTCAATTATTGGTAAATATGGCCCTTTAAGACTTATATGACCTACCATTGCCAGTTGTGATCATTAAGATCCAATATGGTCCACCATGACATATACAACCTGCCTTTGCTCGTTGTTATTAATTGTGACCCATTATGGTCCGCTATGTCATTTATGAAACCCTACTATTACCATTGTGATACATTAAAGCCCAATAAAGTCCGTTAAAAATAGAACGCATTGCCCGTTATGATTCATTTACGCTCAGTTTAGTCTATTAAACACTTATGACATACTATAGCCCGTTGTGATGCATTAAGGCCCATTATGGTATGTTAAGATATATATGACCTACTATTGATTGTTGGGATTTAGTAAGCCCCAATATTGTGTGTTAAGCAATATGTATACTACTATTGCGCGTTATTATCCATTAATGGCCGATATAATCCGTGAAGAAATATATGACCTACGATTGCCACTTGAGATAAATTATTGGTAAATATGGCCCTTTAAGACTTATATGACCTACTATTTCCAGTTGTGATTCATTAAGATCCAATATGGTCCACCACGACATATACAACCTACCATTGTTCGTTGTTATTAATTATGCCCCATTATGGTCCGCTGTCATTTATGAACCTACTATTTACCATTGTGATACAGTAAAGCCCAATAAAGTCCATTAAGAATAGAACACATTGCCCGGTATGATTCATTTACGCTCAGTTTAGTCTCTTAAAACACTTATGACATACTATTGCCCGTTGTGATTCATTAAGGCCCAATATGGTATGTTAAGATATATATGACCTACTATTGCTTGTTGTGATTCAGTAAGGCCCAATATTTTGCACTAAGCAATGTGTGTACTACTATTGCGCGTTATGATCCATTAAGGGCGGTTTAATCTGGAAGAAATATATAACCTACGATTGCCACTTGAGATCGTTTAATGGTAAATATGGCCCTTTAAGACTTATATGACCTACTATTGCCAGTTGTGATTCATTAAGATCCAACATGGTCAACCACGACATATACAACCTACCATTGCTCGCTGTTATTAATTATTCCCCAATATGGTCCGTTATGACATTTATGAACCTATTATTTACCATTGTGATACAGTAAGCCCAATAAAGTACGTTAAGAGTATAACGCATTGCCCGTTATGATTCATTTACGCTCAGTTTAGTCTTTTAAAACACTTATGACATACTATTGCCCGTTGTGATCCATTTAGGCCCAATATGGTATGTTAAGATATATATGACCTACTATTGCTTGTTGGGATTATGTAAGCCCCAATATTGTGTGTTAAGCAATATATGTACTACTATTGCGCGTTATTATCCATTAAGGGCATATATAATCCGTGAAGAAATATATGACCTACGATTGCCACTTGAGGTCAATTATTGGTAAATATGGCCCTTTAAGACTTATATGACCTACCATTGTCAGTTGTGATTCATTAAGATCCAATATGGTCCACCATGACATATACAACCTGCCTTTGCTCGTTGTTATTAATTGTGACCCACTATGGTCCGCTATGTCATTTATGACCCTACTATTACTATTGTGATACATTAAAGCCCAATAAAGTCCGTTAAAAATAGAACGCATTGCCCGTTATGATTTATTTACGCTCAGTTTAGTCTGTTAAAACACTTATGGCATACTATTGCCTGTTGTGATCCATTAAGGCCCAATATGGTATGTTAAGATATATATGACCTACTACTGCTTGTTGGGATTAAGTAAGCCCAAATACTGTGTGTTAAGCAATATATGTACTACTATTGCGCGTTATTATCCATTAAGGGCCGATATAATTCGTGAAGAAAATAAATGACCTACGATGCCACTTGAGGTCAATGATTGGTAAATATGGCCTTTAAGACTTATATGACCTACTATTGCCAGTTGTGATTCTTTTAGATCCAATATGGTCCACATGACATATACAACCTACCATTGCTCGTTGTTATTAATTATCCCCCATTATGGTCCGTTATGTCATTTATGAACCTATATTTACCATTTGATACAGTAAAGCCCAATAAAGTCCGTTAAGAATATGAACCATTGCCCGTGTGATTCATTTACGCTCAGTTTAGTCTGTTAAAACACTTATGACATACTATTGCCCGTTGTGATCATTAAGGCCCAATATGGTATGTTAAGATATATATGACCTACTATTGCTTGTTGGATTCAGTAAGCCCAATATTTGTGTTAAGCAATATGTGTACTACTATTGCGCGTTATATCCATTAAGGCCGATTTAATCTGAAGAAATATATACCTACGATTGCCACTTGAGATCAATTATTGTAAATATGGCCCTTTAAGACTTATATGACCTACTATTGCCAGTTGTGATTCATTAAGATCCAACATGGTCAACCACGACATATACAACCTACCATTGCTCGTTGTTATTAATTATCCCATATGGTCCGTATGACATTTATGAACCTATTATTTACCATTGTGATACAGTAAAGCCCAATAAAGTACGTTAAGAATATAACGCATTGCCCGTTATGATTCATTTACGCTCAGTTTAGTCTTTAAAACACTTATGACATACTATTGCCCGTTGTGATCCATTTAGGCCCAATATGGTATGTTAAGATATATATGACCTACTATTGCTTGTTGGGATTATGTAAGCCCCAATATTGTGTGTTAAGCAATATTGTACTACTATTGCGCGTTATTATCCATTAAGGGCATATATAATCCGTGAAGAAATATATGACCTACGATTGCCACTTGAGGTCAATTATTGGTAAATATGGCCCTTTAAGACTTATATGACCTACTCATTGCCAGTTGTGATTCATTAAGATCCAATATGGTCCACCATGACATATACAACCTACCATTGCTCGTTGTTATTAATTATGACCCATTATGGTCCGCTATGTCATTTATGACCTACTATTTACATTGTGATACAGTAAAGCCCAATAAAGTCCGTTAAGAATAGAACGCATTGCCCGTTATGATTCATTTACGCTCAGTTAGTCTTTAAAACACTTATGACATACTATTGCCCGTTGTGATCCATTAAGGCCCAATATGGTATGTTAAGATATATATGACCTACTACTTGCTTGTTGGGATTAAGTAAGCCCAATATTGTGTGTTAAGCAATATTTACTACTATTGGCGTTATTATCCATTAAGGGCCGATATAATCCGTGAAGAAATATATGACCTACGATTGCCACTTGAGGTCAATTATTGGTAATATGGCCCTTTAAGACTTATATGACCTACTATTGCCAGTTGTGATTCATTAAGATCCAACATGGTCAACCACGACATATACAACCTACCATTGCTCGTTGTTATTAATTATGCCCCATTATGGTCGTTCATGCATTTATGAACCTATTATTTACCATTGTGATACAGTAAAGCCCAATAAAGTACGTTAAGATATAACGCATTGCCCGTTATGATTCATTTACGCTCAGTTTAGTCTTTAAAACACTTATGACATACTATTGCCCGTTGTGATCCATTTAAGGCCAATATGGTATGTTAAGATATATATGACCTACTATTGCTTGTTGGGATTGTGTAAGCCCCAATATTATGTGTTAAGCAATATTGTACTACTATTGCGCGTTATTATCCATTAAGGGCATATAATCCGTGAAGAAATATATGACCTACGATTGCCACTTGAGGTCAATTATTGGTAAATATGGCCCTTTAAGACTTATATGACCTACATTGCCAGTTGTGATTCATTAAGATCCAATATGGTCCACCATGACATATACAACCTACCATTGCTCGTTGTTATTAATTATGACCCATTATGGTCCGCTATGTCATTTATGAACCTACTATTTACCATTGTGATACAGTAAAGCCCAATAAAGTCCGTTAAGAATATAACGCATTGCCCGTTATGATTCATTTACGCTCAGTTTAGTCTATTAAAACACTTATGACATACTATTGCCCGTTGTGATCCATTAAGGCCCAATATGGTATGTTAAGATATATATGACCTACTATTGCTTGTTGGGATTAAGTAAGCCCAATATTGTGTGTTAAGCAATATAATTACTACTATTGCGCGTTATTATCCATTAAGGGCCGATATAATTCGTGAAGAAATATATGACCTACGATTGCCACTTGAGGTCAATTACTGGTAAATATGGCCCGTTTAGACTTATATGACCCACTATTGCCAGTTTTGATTCATTAAATCCAATATGGTCCACCACGACATATACAACCTACCATTGCTCGTTGTTATTAATTATGCCCATTATGGTCCGCTATGTCATTCATGAACCTATTATTTACCATTGTGATACAGTAAAGCCCAATAAAGTCAGTTAAGAATATAACGCATTGCTCGTTATGATTCATTTACGCTCAGTTTACTCTGTTAAAACACTTATGACATACTATTGCCCGTTGTGATCCATTAAGGCCCAATATGGTATGTTAGGATATATATATGACCTACTATTGCTTGTTGGGATTGAGTAAGCCCCAATATTGTGTGTTAAGCAATATGTGTACTACTATTGCGCGTTATTATCCATTAAGGGCCGATATAATTCGTGAAGAAATAAATGACCTACGATAGCCACTTGAGATCAATGATTGGTAAATATGGCCCTTTAAGACTTATATGACCAACTATTGCCAGTTGTGATTCATTAAGATCCAATATGGTCCACCATGACATATACAACCTACCATTGCTCGTTGTTATTAATTATGACCCATTATGGTCCGCTATGTCATTTATTAACCTACTATTTACCATTGTGATACAGTAAAGCCCAATAAAGTCCGTTAAGAATATAACGCATTGCCGTTATGATTCATTTACGCTCAGTTTAGTCTGTTAAAACACTTATGACATACTATTGCCCTTGTGATCCATTAAGGCCCAATATGGTATGTTAAGATATATATTGACCTACTATTGCATGTTGGGATTCAGTAAGCCCCAATATTGTGTGTTAAGCAATATGTCTACTACTATTGTGCGTTATTATCCATTAAGGGCCGTATAATCCGTGAAGAAATAAATGACCTACGATAGCCACTTGAGGTTAATTATTGGTAAATATGGCCCTTTAAGACTTATATGACCTACTATGCCAGTTGTGATTCATTAAGATCCAATATGGTCCAGCATGAAATATACAAACTACCATTGCTCGTTGTTATTAATTATGACCCATTATGGTCCGCTATGTCATTTATGAATCTACTATTTACCATTCTGATACAGTAAAGCCCAATAAAGTCCGTTTAGAATATAACGCATTGCCCGTTATGATTCATTTACGCTCAGTTAAGTATGTTAAAACACTTATGACATACTATTGCCCGTTGTGATCCATTAAGGCCCAATATGGTATGTTAAGATATATATGACCTACTATTGCTTGTTGGGATTGAGTAAGCCCCAATATTGTGTGTTAAGTAATATGTGTACTACTATTGCGCGTTATTATCCATTAAGGGCCGATATAATTCGTGAAGAAATAAATGACCTACGATAGCCACTTGAGGTCAATGATTGGTAAATATGGCGCTTTAAGACTTATATGACCTACTATTGCCAGTTGTGATTCATTTAGATCCAATATGGTCCACAATGACATATACAACCTACCATTGCTTGGTGTTATTAATTATACCCCATTATGGTCCGTTATGACATTTATGAACCTATATTTTTTACCATTATGATACAGTACAGCCCAATAAAGTCCGTTAAGAATATAACGCATTGCCCGTTGTGATTCATTTACGATCAGTTTAGTCTGTTTAAAACACTTATGACATACTATTACCCGTTGTGATCCATTAAGGCCCAATATGGTATGTTAAGATATATATGACCTACTATTGCTTGTTGGGATTCAGTAAACCCCAATATTGTGTGTTAAGCAATATGTGTACTACTATTGCGCGTTATTATCCATTAAGGGCCGATGTAATCCGTGAAGAAATATATGACATAACGATTGCCACTTGAGGTCAATTATTGATAAATATAGCCCTTTAAGACTTATATGACCTACTATTGCCAGTTGTGATTCATTAAGATCCAATATGGTCCACCATGACATATACAACCTACCATTGCTCGTTGTTATTAAATATGACCCATTATGGTCCGCTATGTCATTTATTATCCTACTATTTACCATTGTGATACAGTAAAGCCAAATAAAGTCCGTTAAGAATATAACGCATGGCCCGTTATGATTCATTTACTCTCAGTTAAGTCTGTTAAAACACTTATGACATACTATTGCCCCTTGTGATCCATTAAGGCCCAATATGGTATGTTAAGATATATATGACCTACTATTGCTTGTTGGGATTGAGTAAGCCCCAATATTGTGTGTTAAGCAATATGTGTACTACTATTGCGCGTTATTATCCATTAAGGGCCGATATAATTCGGAAGAAATATATGACCTACGATTGCCACTTGTGATCAATTATTGGTAAATATGGCCCTTTAAGACTTATATGACCTACTATTGCCAGTTATGATTCATTAAGATCCAATATGGTCAACTACGACATATACAATCTACCATTGCTCGTTGTTATTAATTATTCCCCAATATGGTCCGTTATGACATTTATGAACCTATTATTTACCATTTTGATACAGTAAAGCCCAATAAAGTCCGTTAAGAATATAACGCATTGCCCGTTAAGATTCATTTATGCCCAGTTTAGTCTGTTTAAACACTTATGAAATACTATTGCCAATTGTGATCCATATAAGCAAAATATGGTACGTTAAGAAAGGAAAAAACCCTAATGCTCTCTCTAGCCAGGTGATTTCTGTTCCTCATGCAACCTTAGATTTTTCTTCCAGATCTTTTGTATAACAGTCTGTTATTAGAGCTTTAATTCATCAAACATCTAATACGAACTTGTTAGCAATAGTGACCGATTTGAAACTAGGGTTTCTGTTCCTCTTTTACATTCTTAATCGCCGCCTGATCCTGTGTTTTCGATCTGGTTGTATTGTTATATTGGTGTGTCGGTCCTTCTGGTTGGGTAGAAACCTAGATTATCGGTATACCTATGCGATTCTATAAGCATGGGCTAGGTTTATGCTAGTTTAGGGTTTATAGTTTTTTTGGTTGTCGTTCTGGTTTTCTTCTGGTTTTCTTTTGCATGGTCTGCTGTTATTTCGTCTTTCAAGAGAGTTGAAATATTCATCATGGATGAACGTAAAAAAGGTGAAGGTAATGTGCTTGATAGCCGATTTAAGCCTCCGATATCTTTTCAGGGTATCGCGAGCCGTGTGGTTGATGTTGAAGGAAATACCTTAATGTCGTGTAGAGGTTTTGTCCAGCCGTCCCAACCTCAATCTGATCCTTGGATTTTAACGTTATTAATGAGCTTTCAAAAGTCAAAGTTCCTGTTGACTTGGGAACCAAATCTGATCCGACTTATGAAACTGTGAACATAAACGATCATACTGAGGGAATCCCCAAAGTGCGAGTTCAGAAGGAGAATCGTAGCAATGGGATGTCATATGCTGAAAAATTATCTACAATCAAACCGAAGCAGAAGGTAAATTTTCGGTTCTTGGAAAGCTCTAAAGACATGGAAGATGTAGATGTTACAATACATGTTGCTCGGTTAAACAGGTTCAAGATAGATTTGCAAATGTCCTTTTTGGGGATTTTCTGGGCAAAAGATTAGCTTTTCTAGTTGTTGACTACTATGTCAGTAATAGGTGGGAAAAGTATGGTTTACAGAAGTGCATGATGAATGGGAAGGGCTTTTTCTTCTTTAAGTTTAACTCTAAGGATGGAATGGAACAAGTTTTACAAGATGGGCCATGGCTAATTAGAAATATGTCTTTGTTCTTGAAACATTGGTCTCCGAACACCGAGCTTAAGAAGGAGGAGCTAAAGAAAATCCCAGTATGTGTCAAAATGCATGATGTCCCATTGGCAGCTTATACAGAAGATGGGCTTAGTTTGATTGCTTCTAAGGTAGGATCTCCAAAGGTTCTTGATTATGAAACGACTAAAATGTGTATTGACTCGTGGGGTTAGAGTGGGTTTGCTCTTAGAGCCATTATAGAATTAGATGCTGATAAGGAGCTAAAAGAAAGTGTTATTGTGGCTATTCCAAATGTTGAAGATGGTGGCTTTCTAAAAAGCAATGTCAAGGTGGAGTATGAATGGAAGCCACCAAGATGTAATACTTGCAACATTTTTGGTCATGTAATAGATGAGTGTCCTACTAGGATTAATGATAAGCCTGATACAGGGGGTTTCGTGAAGGATAATGCAGATGACCAAGGATTTAGGAGTGGGAATAGCAGGAAGAAGGCATCGAAACAACAATTTCATGTAAAGGAAAAACAGAAATTTATCTATAGGCCGAAAATGCCAGAAAAGATGGATGCTAGTAAACCAAGTTCGTCCAAGGGCCCTAGTATTTAACGAACAACAAGTTTAGTGCTCTAAATGAAGTGGACGCTGATTAGGGTATTGAGGTGGAGGAAGTTAGATTGAAAACGGATGATGGGGTGTCAAACTTCATGGAGGGCAGCCATGATGAAATTTCAAAGAAAACAGGTGCAAGCACACCTGTTGAAGAGCTTGCCCATGGATAGTATAGCTACATGGAATGTGAGGGGTCTGAACCTGTGACATCTGAGCCTCGTCAAGCATCAAACAAGACCGAACAATTCCGAATCTAATGAAATCTTGTGTTTCATTCATGAGAATTGTGTTATTACATGTGACATTTATACATTTTAGTCCATGTACAATTTCAACACCTCTAGGCTTTTCTGGAGGTTATACATAAGCTATTACGCAAAACGAAACCAATTTAATACAACGTTTGTTCCGGGATAGTTACATAAGCTAAACATACCATAAATAACCTTTGCATAACTTAGAAATAAGTTTTGAAGGGTTTGGTATGTCAAAAACAAGTTTATTCGATCACGGGGACTATTTACGACAAACTGCGAAAGTCTGTCGATTCTCGCAGCGACGTACGCTTTGGAACAAGTTCACAAGCTTAACATACCATAAATACCCTTTACATAGCTTATTTGAGGGCTTCGGTATGGCAAAAACACACTTTTGTAACTTCAGGGGCTATTTTGCAAATTCTGTGAAACTATGCCTTTTTGCGTATAACACCATCCGGAACATACTCGGACATCCAAAAAAATTTTGTAATCATTAAAAATATCATATTTTAGTGATTGGGAAGCAAAAATGTCATTTGTTACGCATTTACGGTCATACACGCGTTCGTTATGCTTTTCGTCGTAATTAACCGAAAACCGCAACCGTACGACTAACGAACCAACCTCTGGAACATTTTTGGACATATTTCAAGTTCCCTATACTTTATTTTCCTTATAAAGCTTTGAAATGAGGTTAACGGGTGTTAAAAGTGCCAAAACGTGTCAAAAACAAGTTCAGGGGCCTGTTTTGCCAATTTTTGAAAGATTCTGCTAGCTAAAGGGCTTACAGACCGTAAGCCCAAAGCCCTTACGGTCCGTATGGGGTGCCCAGCTCACCAGAAACATGGCAGCAGCTGAATAACTTCATTTTTGACTCACCAAACGAACTTGCCACCCTTGTTTATGCATTTGACATGTAAGGGGACACTAATCCAACTCTATGGTGACTCATGGACACTTGTCTTGCTCCTAGATCATCAAGAATTCTATAAATACCCATGTGTTCTTCAATTTTGAAACTTTTGATCACTCATTTCTGCTATCAACTGAAGTTGCAACACCTTGATGATCAATCTCTGAGTTTTCTTGACATCCCTTTGGTGTTGTAAGTGTTCTCTATCATGCTTTGTTCAATTCATGTAGTTTAATTGGATTAAAAGTCACAAAGTTTCACTTTTGTTTGACTTCCAGAATTGATCATGAAATGATCAACTTAAAATCCAATTGAACCTTGCAATATGATGATAATCAAGATGGTTATGATCCCTATTGATCATACCTACTGATTTCCATCTTTCCTAGTCATTTTGACAAATCAAAGTCTCGGTCAAAATGCGATCTTTGCGCATTTTGCAACGGATCTATTTTCGGGTATCAAAATCGGTTGTTTTGATGCCAAAATACTTTTATAAGCTTCGTCACTCTTATTTTAGTGCTTGTTTAGAGTCGAAAGTTGAACGGTTTGACCACTGCTTTGACTTTCGAATCTGACCCGTTTGATTGATCTTTGGATTCGAGCAAATATAAATTTGGGACCATAAATATAAAGGGAATAACCCTCTGAGGTTATACCTTATGGTCATATTGTTTGGATAGTGTTATGATAACTAGTTGTTATAATAAAAAATAATGACCAAAATGCCCTTTTTTGCAAATAAATCAACTTTGAGCTTATGTAATATAAAATTTGATATGTATTCTGATCAAATAACATTCTCAAACATGTTTAAGCATTAAAGACTTATCATAACACATATCTAACCATCCGAATGCGTTGTTACGCAAGTGACACGTTAAAGTGGCTTAAACTACCTTAACAGGTCAAAAGCACATAATTGGTCAAAAGCACATAAAAATCTCTCCAACTCAGAATGTTAACTTAGTAAACCATGTCATACGAGTCCCAATACTCATTTGGTTTATAAGGTTCCATTCTATCCAATCCTCCGATTTCAAGTTCCGATATTTACTTGTTATCCGATTAATTAGGACACACACTTGATTCCTTGATCTTCGGACATTGATCATACACTTGTACAAGGCTTATCCGCAAATCCCAGGATAGTACATCGCTCCCCTCTTTTATGTTTACAAATGTTTTGGGGTGATTCATTTGTGCTAATTGTTTTCAAGTTTTCAAAGTACAAATACTATGGTTTATATAACAATATGGTTTCAATAATGTGATACAACTTGTTGGTGTGTTATCCAAGATACGAATGACATTCATTAACATTGTTATGCCGCCTAGTAGTAAGTTATGGTACCATAGGATTGACAATCCTGTTACTAGGCTATTCGCTGGATTTGGTGGGTAGTTTGGGGAACGACAGAAACTGTTTATGACTAACAAATCATTCGTTGATTTGCCAGTCTTGTTAAAGAGATCTTTTAGGATCTATTAAAGATACCCTTGGGGTATAGTCGAGTCAACGAAGGTTTGAATGTATTCATTAAAGAACGACCAAATGTTTTCACAATTATAACAAGGAACAATTGGTTTATAACAAGGAACAAAGAACGATGAACAATGAACAATGAACGATGAACAATTGGTTTACAACAAGGAACGATGAACAATTGGTTTATAACAAATGGTTTATTACGAGGAACGATGAACGACGAACAAATGATATTAAGGAGTTAGAAGCTAAAACGAGGAACTTTCTCTGGTCGCAGGAGGGTTCTTTTCAGAAAGGGAAGGCTAAAGCTTCTTGGCACTCTATTTGTGTTCCTAAGTATGAGGGTGGCCTGGGTATCCGACGAATTTGGGATTTTAACAAAGCTATGATGGTTTCGCATAAATGGAGTATTCTTACTAAACGGAATTCTTTGTGGGTTAGCTGGATTTACTCGTATAGCTTAAAAGGTCGTAGCTTCTGGGTTTGTAAAGAGGTAACAAGCTGTTGCTGGAGCTGGAGAAAGCTGCTTCAGTTGCGGCCTATCATGAGAAATCATGTTTGGTCGAAGTTGGGAGATGGTAGGCACACTTCAGCTTGGTACGACTCTTGGAGTCACTTGGGTCCGATTTCTAGTATTTTGTCCCCTAGAATCATCACCAATGCAAGTTTTGAGTTGGATGCGAAAGTTGCGGACATTCACGTGAATGGAGCTTGGGCTTGGCCGATGGCTTGGAGGGATGTATTCCCAGTTCTGATTCAACTAGATCAAGTCTACTTGATTCCAGGTACAATGGATCAGATTTGCTGGAGGGATGGGGATGAGTTACTGGATTATTCCTCCTCTAATGTTTGGCACTCGGTTCATGCTAGGGAAACGGTAGTGAATTGGGTTAAGGTTGTCTGGTTTCCCCAATGCATTCCTAGACATGCGTTTCTTATGTGGCTGATTTTGCGCAGGAAATTGTTGACTCAAGATAAAATTCTTAAGTGGGATATTTAAAGAAGGAAAAACATGAACATGACGTGTTGCTTATTGTGCTATGCAGATGTCGACTCCCATGATCATCTATTCTTTGAATATAAGTTTTCTTCGCAAGTATGGAACAAGATTAGACACAAGGTGGGTATGTCTAGTGTTGATTCCAAGTGGAGCTCCATTATGAACTGGTTACTAAACCGTGCACGGTCAAAGTCAGCGGCGAACTATGTTGGTAGAGTTCTTGTTGCTATGGCTAGGTATTTATATGGCAAGAGCGTAATACAAGATTGTTCAAGAACCAGACGAGGTCTCCGGATACTATATGTGAGATAATTATGAAGACTATTCGGTACAAGCTGATGGTAATTAAATTCAAGAATTGCGCGAATGTTAGGAGGCTGCTAGGAGCTTGGGAGATAACTGGGGCCTGCTTTTCCGAGGATGGAGGCTAATTATCTTGTTGCTTTCGTTTTTATGCTATTCTAGGTTGTAGTCTAGTGGTGATTGTTTTGTGGCTGGTTTCGTTTTTTGGCTTACATTCATGGGGCATGTCTCATGTTTGAACTAGTGGGGGTGTTTCCACACTTCTTGTTTTTTTCGTTTTGTCAATATAATATCGACAGGGTAACCGTTTACCCAAAAAAAACGACGAACAAATGATTTCAAACAATGTCACACAACGATTTTCGATTAAAGATATAAACCATACAAGTTATTTCAAGACGATTTACAAGTTGGATTTAAAAACAAATGTTTTCGAGTCAAGGTTCATGGCTACTAGATTTTATAACTTTTAACAATTTGTTTTAGTTGAATAACTATTGCAATATCAAATGCTTTCAAAACAAGGTTTCACTTACGACTCTAGTAGTTGGGTTATTTATATTGCAATATATACAAAGCCATGGACTTGACATGTTCACAAAACCTATGTACTCGCCGACATATTTTTGCTGACTCGTTTTCACATATGTTTCAAGGAAAGATGCTAGATGATACTGATGCGTGCTCATGTAGGATCGGACTTGGACCTAGTGTCTTAATAACAAGAAAGACAATAATTATGCATGCTTGCTGTTTCGTTGTTTAAAAATTTCTAAGACATTTATGACAATGTAATCTATGTTCAATATTCAAATAAAATGAAACTTCAAATACCATGTGTTGTTGAGACAATCTGTTAAACGTGACTCCCCAAGTGTTTCCGCCATGTGTTGTTTTACGCGATTTGGGGTGTTACAGAACCATTCCCTGAAACAAAAGGAGGTTCAAAAGCTTGTAAAAGAGAATGGTTTGCAGGTTTTGGCTGTTTTGGAATCGCACGTTAAGGTTGATAATCTTAACAAAGTTTGTAAGAACGTGTTTAGAAACTGGGAGTGGGCATCAAATGGTAATGTATGCAATAAAGGTACCAGAATAACAGTGGGCTGGAATGTGGATTGTATTGATGTTATGGTGTTGCATGTGACAGATCAAGTTGTTCATACTCAAATTGTAATTAAAAAAGATAGAACCATGTTATTTTGTCATTTGTGTATGCTAGTAACAGTGACCAAGAGCGAAAACAACTTTGGGACTCTTTAAGAATGCACAAGGGGATTGCAAATAATGGTCCTTGTATTGAAGTGTTCGATGTTAAGGCTCATGGGATGCACTATACATGGAATCAGCGTCCGAAGAAGGGTGTGGGGATTAGGAAAAAGCTGGATAGAATAATGGCTAATGTCAAGTTTGTGGATGCATATGCGAGCTTTCTTCCGAATGGTGTCTCGGATCATTGCCCGTGTGTTTTAAAGATTCAACATTCTAGCCTAACAAGCCTAGGCCGTTTAAGTTTACTAACTTTTTAGTGCTTAAAAAGGAGTTCATGGATGTGGTTAAAAGTGGCTGGGAGTTGGCTGTAGATGGTGTCCTGATGTTTAAAGTGGTTAAAAAGCTTAGAGGGTTGAAGCATCCGTTCAGATCGTTAATGTATAAGCAAGGAAACCTACATACAAAAGTGTTGGACCTGAAGAAGGAGCTGGATAAACTTCAAGCTGCCTTGGACTCTGGTCCGTTTAATAAGAACATTAAGGAAGCTGAATCAGTTTGTGTGAAGAAATACCAAGATGCTATTCTTGATTAAGAGAGGTTCCCGAAACAAAAAAAGCAAAGCAAAAATGGCTGGAGGTGGGAGACTCGAATACGACGTTCTTTCATAATGTGGTTAAATCATATCAACAAAATTCATGTTATTAAAGATACAGAAGGCAATCTGTATGAAGGGGAAGGGGTAGCGACGGCGTTAGTGGATCACTTCCGGGGCTTTCTAGGTTCAAATGGAGGTATGGCTAAGAGGGTGAGTCAAGATATATTCTTGGCTAAACTCAGCTCCCAGGTTGCGGAAGGTATGTGTAGACCGGTGACTCAGGATGAGGTAAAACTTGCTATCTTTTCTATAAACGAGAACAAGGCGCTGGGGCCTGATGGTTATACGTCCGAGTTCTTTAAAAAGGCTTGGTCAGTTGTTGGTAGTGATGTTACTAGTGCTGTGATTGATTTTTTTTAAACGGGTAAAATGCTTCAGGAAATAAATAACATGTTCATTGCTTTAAGCCCTAAGGTTACCATTCCGGGTATAGTAACAAATTACAGGCCCATCTTGTGTTGTAATGTTATATACAAAGGGATAAGCAAGATCATAACTAACAGGATTCTTGAAGGTTTAAAGGAGATCATAAGTGATAACCAGTCAGCTTTTGTTCCAGGAAGGAGGATCTCGGATAACATAATGTTAACTCAAGAGCTTATGCATAACTATCACCGTCAGGTGGGTCCTCCTAGATGTAAATGAAAGTGGATATTCAAAAGGCTTACGACACAGTGGATTGGAGGTTTTTGTGTGACATTCTGCATGGTTAGGGTTTTCAACAACGGTTTATAGCCTGGATCATGGAGTGTGTTACGTCTACCTCGTTTTCTGTAAGTATAAATGGTAATATACATGGTTACTTTAGAGGTAAGCGGGGGTTGCGTCAAGGCGATCCGATGTTCCCGTACTTGTTTACAATGGTTATGGAAGTTCTAACATTGCTTCTTAGCAAAACGGCTGATCTAGATGCCTTATTTAGGTTTCATAACAAATGTGAGAAACATATGATAATTAATCTATGCCTTGCTGACGACCTGTTCATGTTTGCGAGAGGGAATGTTAATTCGGTCAAAGTCATTATAAGGTCCTTGAAGGAGTTTGGAGATGTTTCGGGATTGATTCCTAGTAACTCTAAAAGCACTATTTTCTTTTGTAATGTGACGAACAGAACTAAGGAGAAGATTATGGAGCTGATTCCTTTCGAGGAAGGTAAACTTCCTATCAAGTATCTAGGAGTTCCTTTGCTTGCGTCTAGACTCTTAGTCAAAGATTGTAGAATTCTAGTGGAGCGTATGAATAAAAGAATTTCAGATTGGAAGAACAGATTCCTCTCAAATGCTGGTAGACGCCAGTTAGTTATTTCTGTGTTTTCTTCCATTCATGTGTACTGGGCTTCGGTGTTTATCTTGCCAAGAGTATTATAATGGAGCTTGAAAGTAAAATGAAGTGGTTTCTTTGGGGTTATGGCAATGCTTCTAAAGGGAAAGCAAAGGTAGCTTGGAAAGAGGTCTGCCTTCCAAAGAATGAGGGCGGCTTGGGTATTAGGAGGATTGCTGATGTCAACAAATCGCTAATGGCTTATCATTTCTATAGTCTTCTCTCGAGTCGAAGATCTTTGTGGACTACTTGGGTCGGCTTACATAGGCTCAAGACTCGCAGCCTTTGGGACATTCCTGTTCAGCTTAATTCTCCATGGGGCTGGAAAAAACTTCTAAAATGCAGGTCTTTATTTCGGGATTCTTTTTGGAGTAAAGTGGGCAATGGCAGAAGTATGTTTGTTTCGTTTGATAAATGGTGTAGTGACTGCCCTTTGGATAATGTTATTACTCCGAGACAAATGGCGAGGTATGGCTACAGTGTGACGTCTAAAGTAGCCGATGTGATAGAGAATGGTTTGGGGCGTTGGCCGGAGGCCTGGAGGAGCGTTTACCAGGTTTTTTCAGCTTCGTTTAATTAATTTAACCAATGCTCAGGACCAGATCTTGTGGAGGAATGCAGAAGGCAAAATGGTTCCGTTTGCTTCTAATGAGGTGTGGAATACAATCAGAATTCGTGAGCAGCAGAAGGAGTGGTCTAACATTGTTTGGTCTGCTTTTAATATTCCTAAGCATGCCTTTATATGTTGGCTAATTTTTAAGAGAAAGCTTTTGACGCAAGACCGCATTCTGCAGTGGAATCGCATGGTTCATGGCTCTATGAATCAGACGTGTTGCTTGTTGTGTTATGCAGGTCTAGAGACGCATGACCACTTATTTTTTCAATGCTCTTACTCTAAAATTGAATGGAACAATGTTCGCCAAAAAGTGGGAATGAGCATGGTGCAAGAGAGGTGGGACGATATCGTTAATTGGATGCTTCCGAGAGCTAAGTCTCAGGCAATTTCTTCGTAGCTAGCAGAGCTTATTGTTGCGGCTGCGGCGTATGTCATCTGGAGTGAAAGGAATGCCAGATTTTTTAGCTATCGGTTGAGACCGCCTGAGCAAATTTCAGAAATTATTATGAGCACGGTTCGAGCAAAGTTAATCTCTTTCAAATATAAAGCTGACAATGATGTTAAGAGGTTCTTGGACGAGTGGAAGATAGATGGAGTAGAGTACTTTGATGAAGACTGAAACTCAAAGCAAGTAGTTTGCTTTTGTATTAGTCTAGTTTGTTTGATGTGTTTCTTGTCTACTCTTTTGTGGTATGTCACGAAGAGAATTAGGGGGTGTTGTTAGCCTTCCTACTTGTATCTTTCGGCTTATGTTATAAAATCATCGGGATAACCCTTTACCCAAAAAATATAGTACTATATATATATATATATATATATATATATATGAACTACAATTGCCCGTTGTGATTTATTAAGCATATAGTCCGTCAAGACCTTTTGACCTACTATTGCTCGTTGTGATATGATTTCCCGTTGTGATCTATTAATCCCCAATATTGTCCGTTTAGTCATATATGACCTACTATTGCTCGGTTTTATTCATTAACGCCCAATATGGTTAGGGTTAAGATATATATGACCTACAATTGACCGTTTTGATTCATTAAGTCCCAATATGGTCCGTTAAGTTCTATATGACATATTATTTTTGTTGTGATTTATTAAGGCCTAATATAGTCCGTTAAGACATTTTTTTAACCTACTATTGCCACTTGTGATTCAATAAGGCCCGATATGGTACGTGAAGATATATATGACCAACTATTGCTTGTCGTGATTGAGTAAGGCCCAATATTGTGTTTGGTGTACTACTATTGCGTGTTATGATCCATTAAAGGCCGATATAATCCGTGAAGAAATATATGAACTACGATTGACACTTGAGGTCAATTATTGGTAAATATGGCCCTTTAAGACTTATATGACCTACTATTGCAATTGTGATTCATTAAGATCCAATATGGTCCACCACGACATATACAACCTATGATTGCTCGTTGTTATTAATTATGCCCCAATATGGTCCGCTATGACATTTATGAACCTACTATTTACCATTGTGATACAATAAAGCCCAACAAAGTCCGTTAAGAATAGAACGCATTGCTCGTTATGATTCATTTATGCTCAGTTTAGTCTGTTAAAACACTTATGACATACTATTGCCCATTGTGATTCATTAAGGCCCATTATGGAACGTTAAGATATATATGACCTACTCTTATTGTGATTCCGTAAGGCCCAATATTGTGTGTTAAGCAATATGTGTACTTCTATTGCGCGTTATGATCCATTAAGGGCGGATATAATCCTTGAAGAAATATATGACCTACGATGCCACTTGAGATCAATTAATGGTAAATATGGCCCTTTAAGACTTATATGACCTACTATTGCCAGTTGTGATTCATTAAGATTCAATATGGTCCACCACGACATATACAACCTACCATTGCTCGTTGTTATTAATTATTCCCCAATATGGTCCGTTATGACATTAATGAACCTATTATTTACCATTGTGATACAGTAAAGCCCAATAAAGTCCGTTAAGAATATAACGCATTGCCCGTTATGATTCATTTACGCACAGTTTAGTCTGTTAAAACACTTATGAAAAACTATCGCCAATTGTGATCCATATAAGCACAATATGGTACGTTAAGATATATATATATATATATATATATATATATATATATATATATATATATATATATATATATATATATATATATATATATGACCTACAATTGCCCATTGTGATTTATTAAGCATATAGTCCTTCAAGACATTTTGACATACTATTGCTCGTCGTGATTCAATAACGCCCGATAAAGTCCATGAGGAAATATATGACCTATGATTGCCCGTTGTGATATAGTAATCTCAAATACTGTCCGTTTAGTCATATATGACCTACTATTGCTCGGTTTTATTCATTAAGGCCCAATATGGTTAGTGAAGATATATATGACCTACAATTGCCCGTTTTGATTCATTAAGTCCCTATATGGTCCGTTAAGTCCTATATGAGATACAATTTTTGTTGTGATTCATTAAGGGTCCAATATTGTCCGTTAAGACATTTTTTTAACCTACTATTTCCACTTGTGATTCAATAAGGCCCTATATGGTATGTGAAGATATATATGACATACTATTGCTTGTTGGGATTGAGTAAGCCCCAATATTGTGTGTTAAGCAATATAATTACTACTATTGCGCGTTATTATCCATTAAGGGCCGATATAAACCGTGAAGAAATATATGACCTACGATTGCCACTTGAGGTTAATCATTGGTAAATATGGCCCTTTAAGACTTATATGACCTACTATTACCAGTTGTGATTCATTAAGATCCAATATGGTTCACCACGACATATACAACCTACGATTGCTCGTTGTTATTAATTATACCCCAATATGGTCCGCTTTGACATTTATGAACCTACTATTTACCATTGTGATACAATAAAGTCCAATAAAGTCCGTTAATAAAAGAACGCATTGCCCGTTATGATTCATTTACACATTAAGGCCCAATATGGTATGTTAAGATATGTATGACCTACTATTGCTTGTTGTGATTCAGTAATGCCCAATATTGTGTGTTAAGCAATATGTGTACTACTATTGCGCGCTATGATCCATTAAGGGTGGATATAATCTGTGAAGAAATTTATGACCTACGATTGCCACTTGAGATCAATTAATGGTAAATATGGCCCATTAAGACTTATATGACCTACTATTGCCAGTTGTGATTCATTAAGATCCAATATAGTCCACACGACATATATATAACCTACCATTACTTGTTGTTATTAATTATTCCCCAATATGGTCCGTTATGACATTTATGAACCTATTATTTACCATTGTGATACAGTAAAGCCCAATAAAGTCCGTTAAGAATATAACGCATTGCCCGTTATGATTCATTTACGCTCAGTTTATTCTGTTAAAACACTTATGAAAAACTATTGCCAATTGTGATCCATATAAGCACAATATGGTACGTTAAAATAAATATATATACATATATATATACATATATATATACATATATACATATACATATATACATATATATATATATATATATGACCTACAATTGCCCGTTGTGATTTATTAAGCATATAGTCCGTCAAGACATTTTGACATACTATTGCTCCTTGTGATTCAATAACGCCCGATAAAGTCCATGAGGAAATATATGACCTATGATTGCCCGTTGTGATCTAGTAATCCCCAATACTGTCCATTTAGTCATATATGACCTACTATTGCTCGGTTTTATTCATTAAGGCCCAATATGGTTTGTGAAGATACATATGACCTACAATTGCCCGTTTTGATTCATTAAGTCCCAATATGGTCCGTTAAGTCCTATATTACATACAATTTTTGTTGTGATTCATTAAGGGTCCAATATAGTCCGTTAAGACGTTTTTTAACCTACTATTGCCACTTTTGATCCAATAAGGCCCTATCTGGTATGTGAAGATATATATGACCAACTATTGCTTGTTGTGATTTAGTAAGGCCCAATATTGTGTGTTAAACAATATGTGTACTATTGCGCATTGTGATCCATTAAGGGCCGATATAAACCTTGAAGAAATATATGATCTACGATTGCCACTTGAGGTCAATTATTGGTAAATATGGCCCTTTAAGACTTATATGACCTACTACTGCCGGTTGAAATTCATTAAGATCCAATATGGTCGACCCGACATATAAAACCTACCATTGCTTGTTATTATTAATTATGCCCCAATATGGTCCGCTATGACATTTATGAACCTACTAATTACCATTGTGATACAGTAAAGCCCAATAAAGTCTGTTAAGAATAGAAGGCATTGCCCGTTATGATTCATTTACGTTCAGTTTAGTCTATTAAAACACTTATGACATACTATTGCACGTTGTGATTCATTAAGGCCCAATATGGTATGTTAAGATATGTAAGACCTACTATTGCTTGTTGTGATTCAGTAATGCCCAATATTGTGTGTTAAGCAATATGTGTACTACTATTGCGCGCTATGATCCATTAAGGGCGGATATAATCCGTGAAGAAATTTATGACCTACGATTGCCACTTGAGATCAATTAATGTTAAATATGGCCCTTTAAGACTTATATGACCTACTATTGCCAGTTGTGATTCATTAAGATCCAATATAGTCCACCACGACATATATATAACCTACCATTACTTGTTGTTATTAATTATTCCCCAATATGGTCCGTTATGACATTTATGAACCTATTATTTACCATTGTTACACAGTAAAGCCCTATAAAGTCTGTTAAGAATATCACGCATTGCCCGTTATTATTCATTTACGCCCAGTTTAGTCTGTTCAAACACTTATGAAATACTATTGCCAATTGTGATCCATATAAGCACAAAATGGTACGTTAAGATATAATATATATATATATATATGTATATATATATTACCCGTTGTGATTTAATAAGCATATAGTCCGTCAAGACATTTTGACATACTATTGCTCGTTGAGATTCAATAACGCCCGATAAAGTCCATGAGGAAATATATGACCTATGATTGCCCGTTCTGATCTAGTAATCCCCAATACTGTCCGTTTAGTCATATATGACCTACTATTGCTCGGTTTTATTCATAAGGCGCAATATGGTTAATGAAGATATATATGACCTACAATTGCCCGTTTTGATTCATTAAGTCCCTATATGGTCCGTTAAGTCCTATATGACATACAATTTTTGTTGTGATTCATTAAGGGTCCAATATAGTCCGTGTAACATCCGTCAAAAACGGATTTTACCAAACCCGCTCCGTTTATTAACCGAACAATCAGTTAAAAATTTCGTTGCGAATTTAATGCCCAAAATAATTTTAAACGATACATAATTAATTATTATATGGGAATATATAATTAGTTTTTGAAAAACTGTTAAAAATAAGAAAATAAAAATAAATTGTTTCTGCCGGGTTTCGAACCCGGGTCAGTCAGCCGGTCAACAACGGACTTAACACTCAAACCACTGCGCCACTTGTATTCTTTGTTAATTATTAGAATCATTTAATTCATATCATGTCTTTCCGAATTCAAAACCGGCGCCCAAATTTTAGTCGTCGGAAATCCCGACTAACTCGCCAAGAAGTTACGATTCCATCAGTTATAACATAAACTTTAAACACACATCGGTTATAACCGACACCTGAGTCCGCGACACAAACTATAACCGCCGGAAAACGTAATGACTTTGAATCAAGTCGGAAATTGGACCAAATTCATCGACGACCTGCACTATAAATACCTCCTCGAACCTCTGCAAGCTTTTTCGCTCAAAACCGCACCCTTTCTCGGCGAAAATTTAACCTAGTAAACCAAGAAAACCCAACCGCTAGGCCACCAGCAAGAGGAAGAGTCTTCAACATCAACGCCAATCCTGTCGAAGATAATGACGGCCCAAGCGAAGATACTCAACTAGTCCTCTTCACCGAAAATCCAGATTCAACTCCTATCGTTTAGTTTTATGTTTTTCTTTATCACATAGAACCAAACATAACTTAAGGATAAAGCCAATGAAACTTTGACAAGAATATGGTGGATACGCTGCTGGTACTTCCTATATATAAGTATTCTTGTCAAAGGATCAGAAGCATTATCTGGCGGTTATGAGAGGTTCCATGTGTAGAATGTTAGAGTAATTATTGTTTATTATTTTCAGTATATGCAATTTCATAGGCCGCCGCTCCCCATTACATTATGAGCGTTGAGCATGTTCCCCATTTCATTATGAGGTTGAACCTGGCGTGCCCACATACGATCGGCTCCATTTGATTGAGCCTTGATCGCACATACATTTTTCATTTTCAGTCATGCAATACGATCGGCTCCGTTTGATTGAGCCTTGATCGCACAGACATTTTCATTATCAGTATCTTGTGGTTGTTGTGTTTGTTGTAGAGTCGCATAGAACTAATCATAACATGCGGATAAAGTCAATGAGAATTTGACAAGAATATGGTGGATACGCCGCTGGTACTTCCTATATATAAGTATTCTTGTCAAATGATCGGAGGCATTATCAGGCGGTTATGAGAGGTTCCATGTATAGGCTGTTTGTGTGATTGTTGTTTAGATTAAGTTTATTATTTTCAGTACATGCAATACGATCGGCTCCGTTTGATTGAGCCTTGATCGCACAGACAATTTCATTTTCAGTACATACAATACGATCGGCTCCGTTTGATTGGGCCTTGATCGCACAGACATTTTTCATTTTCAGTATTTATGAGTTTGTTGTATTGGTTGTAGAGTCACATAGGACTAATCATAATTCACTGATAAAACCAATGAAAATTTGACAAGAATATGGTGGATACGCCGCTGGTACTTCCTATATATAAGTATTCTTGTCAAAGGATCAGAGGCATTGTCAGACGGTTATGAGAAGTTCTATGTAGGATTTAGTAGCTTCTTGGTAACTAATCATAACTTGTGGATAAAATCAATGAAAATTTGACAAGAATATGGTGGATACGCCGCTGGTACTTCCTATATATAAGTATTCTTGCCAAAGGATCAGAGGCATTATCAGGCGGTTATGAGAAGTTCCATGTAGGATTTAGTATTGCCTTGGTTGAAATTTGTGTTACATTTATATCATCTTGCTATTTAAAGAGATTGGATTGTGTTCCATTTCAACATAAACTAACCTCTCCATCATAACAAACGAGATAGGAACTGCCACCATTCAAACATATATGCTATCAGAATGTGGATTCAAATATTAGCTGGTGTGTTTATTTATGTTCTATAGTCATAGAACCAATCAAAACTTACTGATATTAGCTGTTGTGCTTATTTATGTTCAAATATTAGCTGTTGTGTTTATTTATGTTCCATGTAGGTTGTAGTATTAGAAGTTTTGCCTTAGGATATAACCATATCCTTTCAAACATATCCAAACTCTCATGCATGATATCATATTTAGCGAATCAATTTTGCTTATCAATACTTATACAGTAGGCAACAAAAAGCGATTCCTGTAATAGGGTACTTAACCCTTACAAGGAACGTTTTCGCCTCAAACAAAAACTTAAAACTTTACTTTTTCTAAGCATGTAACTGTCAAACTAAACACCATCGTTCTTTTAGTCAAATATATCACTATTTAAATTTCGGGACGAAATTTCTAAAAAGCAGGGATACTGTAACATCCGTCAAAAACGGATTTTACCAAACCCGCTCCGTTTATTAACCGAACAATCAGTTAAAAATTTCGTTGCGAAGTTAATGCCCAAAATAATTTTAAACGATACATAATTAATTATTATATGGGAATATATAATTAGTTTTTGAAAAACTGTTAAAAATAAGAAAATAAAAATAAATTGTTTCTGCCGGGTTTCGAACCCGGGTCAGTCAGCCGGTCAACAACGGACTTAACACTCTGCGCCACTTGTATTCTTTGTTAATTATTAGAATCATTTAATTCATATCATGTCTTTCCGAATTCAAAACCGGCGCCCAAATTTTAGTCGTCGGAAATCCCGACTAACTCGCCAAGAAATTACGATTCCTTCAGTTATAACATAAACTTTAAACACACATCGGTTATAACCGACGCCTGAGTCCGCGACACAAACTATAACCGCCGGAAAACGTAATGACTTTGAATCAAGTCGGAAATTGGACCAAATTCATCGACGACCTGCACTATAAATACCTCCTCGAACCTCTGCAAGCTTTTTCGCTCAAAACCGCACCCTTTCTCGGCGAAAATTTACTCGCCGGAATATTTCTGCACATCGCCGGAAAACCGAGTCCTTCACTTCTAAGCCTTACTAAACCCCCTGAGCTTATACCGAAGTCACCCACATCCTTTTCAAGCTTTCTGAAGACTCGCTGCTGCAAGACACACGTCGCCGGAAGTGGTTGCTGTCGCCGGAGTTCTACCGGAAAAACAGAGGAGTCCAGTCGGTATACCTTACGCCTAATTTCTCTTTCTTTTTATTTATATCTCACTTGTAATTAACTAAAAAAACGCTAAAGAAACCGATTAAAACATTGAACCAGTCGGACTTCCGATTCTGGTTAAAATCGACGAAGAAGACGAAGTCCTGTAGTGTTTAAGTATAATTAAAATCAAGTTATTACTCGGGTTAGACACACAGTCCAGCGGTGGACTGTGTGCACATTAAACACACTAACGTCTCGAGTTCGAATCTTGTCCCACGCATGCTGCCTTAATAAAAATGCCTTTTTTTTTATTAACCGAATCGGTCACCACTGTTACATGTTAAGTTTATTAATAACCGGAATAATAACCAAGTTAGACACACAGTCCAGCGGTGGACTGTGTGTATGTTTAAATCACAGGTCACGAGTTCGAGTCCGGGCTACCGCACCGGCCCGGATAATTATTAAACTTTTTAAATAAGTCAGAAATGAAAATACTTAGTTTGTGTTTAAGTATAATAAAAATCAGTTAAGTTAACAAGTTGGACACACAGTCCAGCGGTGGACTCTGTGTTAGCATAAACCACAGGTCCCGGGTTCGAGACCTGTGGAGCGCACCGAGTCACGGATTAAAATCGTTTTTAAGAAATAAAGGATTTTCTGTTTAATCTAATTAGTATATAAATATAATTAAAAACATAAATATTTCGGGTTAGACACGTAGCTCAGTTGGTAGAGCTGCGTGCACGCGTATGGGAGGTCTCGGGTTCGAGCCTCACTCAGCGCACATATACACGCATACGAACCGGTCAAACAGTCAAGGTCAATGGTCAAACGGTCAACGGTCAAAAAAAAAAGTCAATTTTTTTATTATTTTTATTTATTTATTTTAATTAAAAATCAATTAAAGATACTTAAAAATAACATTTTTAAGGTTAGAAAATAGCCTTAAACTCACAAAAATACACCCAACAATCCTACTAAAATGGATTAATAAAATCCGTTTACTTACCGAATCATAATGCTATTTATCTAGGTTAATTTCACTCGTGGTTAAAACCACTTCGCGTGCATTCAACATCATCAACCGAACGCACCCACTGTGAGTGAATCTTACAACTCCCCCTTTTTAATTACACGTTTTGGGGTGTGTCATGTGTCACGAAATAATTAACTCGTTTATTTAAACTTGTGCCATACCATATCGTGATCTAAACTTAGATTGTTTATATTGTTGTGATTATGTATTTCATTTTTGTCAACTTATATGAAATTCATTCATTAAGCCCATCAGTTCCTCGTGGGAGACGAGTTGAGCAACGCGTGCCTCAAAACAAATCCATTATTGTTCATGTGGGTATTATTGAGTTTATATTGTTTGTAGTTATGTATTTCATATTGTCAAGTTTATGCAATTCATTCATTAGGCCCATCAGTTCCTCGTGAGAGACGAGTTGAGCAACGCGTGCCTCTAAACGATCCATTATTGTTCATGTGTGTATTGTTTAATATTAAATTGATTGGTGAATAAGTTTACATCTATTTTTACTCATGTGTGGTTGTGCACTTATTTTATAATCAATTAAATAAACTTGTTCAAATGTTTTCCATAGGATTCACTCGCCAACTTTTTGTTGATCCAAAAACCCTTTTTACACATGATACAGGTGAACAGGATGAAGCAAGGAAAACATAGGAAATGCCTTAGAAGAAAACAATGAAGCCTAGATTGATATTTAGGGCATGATGTAATATTGATTGTAATTTCCCATTAAATTGTATTAATGAATATGAAACGTTATAATAAATGTCATGAGCTTTGATGATAACCCAATCATGGCCCGGTCACCTTTTCCGCTGCGGGTCGGGGTGTGACAGTCCGTTAAGACATTTTTTTAACCTACTATTGCCACTTTTGATCCAATAACGCCCTATATGGTATGTTAAGATATGTATGACTTACTATTGCTTGTTGTGATTCAGTAAGGCCCAATATTGTGTGTTAAGCAATATGTGTACTGCTATTGCGCGTTATGATCCATTAAGGGCGTATATAATCCTTGAAGAAATATATGACCTACGATTGCCACTTGAGATCAATTAATGGTAAATATGGCCCTTTAAGACTTATATGACCTACTATTGCCAGTTGTGATTCATTAAGATCCAATATGGACCACCACGACATATACAACCTACGATTGCTAGTTGTTATTAATTATGCCCCAATATGGTCCGCTATGACATTTATGAACCTACTATTTACCATTGTGATACAATAAAGTCCAATAAAGTCCGTTAATAAAAGCACGCATTGCCCATTATGATTCATTTACACTCAGTTTAGTCTGTTAAAAAACTTATGACTTACTATTGCCCGTTGTGATTCATTAAGGCCCATTATGGAATGTTAAGATATGTATGACCTAATGTTGCTTGTTGTGATTCAGTAAGGCCCAATATTATGTGTTAAGCAATATGTGTACTACTATTGCGCGTTATGATCCATTAAGGGCGGATATAATCCTTGAAGAAATATATGACCTACGATTGCCACTTGAGATCAATTAATGTTTAATATGGCCCTTTAAGACTTATATGACCTACTATTGCCAGTTGTGATTCATTAAGATCCAATATGTTCCACCACGACATATACAACCTACCATTGCTCGTTGTTATTAATTATTCTCAGTATGGTCCGTTATGACATTTATGAACCTATAATTTACCATTGTGATACAGTAAAGCCCAATAAAGTCCGTTAAGAATGTAACGCATTGCCCGTTATGATTCATTTACGCTCAATTTAGTCTGTTAAAACACTTATGAAAAACTATTGCCAATTGTGATCCATATAAGCACAATATGGTACGTTAGGATATATATATATATATATATGACCTACAATTGCCCGTTGTGATTTATTAAGCATATAGTCCGTCAAGACATTTTGACATACTATTGCTCGTTGTGATTCAATAACGCCCGATAAAGTCCATGAGGAAATATATGACCTATGATTGCCCGTTGTGATCTAGTAATCCCCAATACTGTCCGTTTAGTCATATATGACCTACTACTGCTCGGTTTTATTCATTAAGTCCCAATATGGTTAGTGAAGATATATATGACCTACAATTGCCCGTTTTGATTCATTAAGTCCCTATATGGTCCGTTAAGTCCTATATGACATACAAATTTTGTTGTGATTCAATGAGTGTCCAATATAGTCCGTTAAGACATTTTTAACCTACTATTGCCACTTTTGAACCAATAAGGCCCTATATGGTATGTGAAGATATATATGACCAACTATTGCTTGTTGTGATTCAGTAAGGCCCAATATTGTGTGTTAAACAATATGTGTACTATTGCGCGTTATGATCCATTAAGGGCCGATATAACCGTGAAGAAATATATGACCTACGATTACCACTTGAGGTCAATTATTGGTAAATATGGCCCTTTAAGACTTATATGACCTACTATTGCCAGTTGTGACTTATTAAGATCCAATATGGTCCACCACAAGACATATACAACCTACGATTGCTCGTTGTTATTAATTATGCCCCAATATGGGCCGCTATGACATTTATGAACCTACTATTTACCATTGTGATACAATAAAGCCCAATAAAGTCCGTTAAGAATAGAACGCATTGCCCATTATGATTCATTTACGCTCAGTTTAGTCTGTTAAAACACTTATGACATACTATTGCCCGTTGTGATTCATTAAGGCCATTATGGAATGTTAAGATATATATGACCTACTATTGCTTGTTGTTATTCAGTAAGGCCCAATATTGTGTGTTAAGCAATATGTGTACTACTATTGCGCGTTATGATCCATTAAGGGCGGATAAAATCCTTTAAGAAATATATGACCTACGATTGCCACTTGAGATCAATTAATGGTAAATATGGCCCTTTAAGACTTATATGACCTACAATTGCCAGTTGATATTCATTAAGATCCAATATGGTCCACCACGGCGTATACAACCTACCATTGCTCGTTGTTATTAATTATTCCCCAATACGGTCCGTTATGACATTTATGAACCTATTATTTACCATTGTGATACAATAAAGCCAAATAAAGTCCGTTAAGAATATAACGCATTGCCCATTATGATTCATTTACGCTCAGTTTAGTCTGTTAAAACACTTATGAAAAACTATTGCCAATTGTGATCCATAAGCACAATATGGTACGTTAAGATATATATATATATATATATATATATATATATATATATATATATATACATATATATGTATATACACATATATATATATGACCTACAATTGCCCGTTGTGATTTATTAAGCATATAGTCCGTCAAGACATTTTGACCTACTATTGCTTGTTGTGATCCAATAACGCCCGATAAAGTCCATGTGGAAATATATGACCTATGATTGCCCGTTGTGATCTATTAATCCCCAATATTGTCCGTTTAGTCATATATGACCTATTATTTCTCGGTTTTATTCATTAAGGCCCAATATGGTTAGTGAAGATATATATGACCTACAATTGCCCGTTTTGATTCATTAAATCCCAATATGGTCCGTTAAGTCCTATATGACATACAATTTTTGTTGTGATTCATTAAGGTCCAATATAGTCCGTTAAGACATTTTTTAACCTACTTTTGCCACTTGTGATTCAATAAGGCCTTATATGGTATGTGAAGATATATGTGACCAACTATTGCTTGTTGTGATTCAGTAAGACCCAATATTGTGTGTTAAATATGTGTACTATTGCGCGTTGTGATCCATTAAGGGCTGATATAAACTGTGAAGAAATATATGACCTACGATTGCCACTTGAGGTCAATTATTGGTAAATATGGCCCTTTCAGACTTATATGACCTACTATTGCCGGTTGAAATTCATTAAGATCCAATATGGTCGACCCGACATATACAACTTACCATTGCTCGTTGTTATCAATTATGCCCCAATATGGTCCTCTATGACATTTATGAACCTACTAATTACCATTGTGATATAGTAAAGCCCAATAAAGTCCGTTAAGAATAGAACGCATTGCCCGTTATGATTCATTTACGCTCAGTTTAGTCTGTTAAAACACTTATAACATACTATTCCCCGTTGTGATTCATTAAGGCCCAATATGGTATGTTAAGATATGTATGACCTACTATTGCTTGTTGTGATTCAGTAATGCCCAATACTGTGTGTTAAGCAATATGTGTACTACTATTGCGCGCTATGATCCATTAAGGGCGGATATAATCCGTGAAGAAATATATGACTTACGATTGCCACTTGAGATCAATTAATGGTAAATATGGCCCTTTAAGACTTATATGACCTACTATTGCCAGTTGTGATTCATTAAGATCCAATATAGTCCACCACGGCATTTATATAACCTACCATTACTTGTTGTTTTTAATTATTCCCCAATATGGTCCGTTATGACATTTATGAACCTATTATTTACCATTGTGATACAGTAAAGCCCTATAAAGTCCGTTAAGAATATCACGCATTGCCCGTTATGATTCATTTACGCCTAGTTTAGTCTATTTAAACACTTATGAAATACTATTGCCAATTGTGATCCATATAAGCACAATATGGTACGTTAGGATATATATATATATATATATATATACACACACACATATATATGACCTACAATTTCCCGTTGTGATTTATTAAGCATATAGTCCGTCAAGACATTTTGACCTACTATTGCTTGTTGTGATCCAATAACGCCCGATAAAGTCCATGTGGAAATATATGACCTATGATTGCCCGTTGTGATCTATTAATCCCCAATATTGTCCGTTTAGTCATATATGACCTACTATTTCTCGGTTTTATTCATTAAGGCCCAATATGGTTAGTGAAGATATATATGACCTACAATTGCCCGTTTTGATTCATTAAATCCCAATATGGTCCGTTAAGTCCTATATGACATACAATTTTTGTTGTGATTCATTAAGGTCCAATATAGTCCGTTAAGACATTTTTTAACCTACTTTTGCCACTTATGATTCAATAAGGCCCTATATGGTATGTGAAGATATATATGACCAACTATTGCTTGTTTTGATTCAGTAAGGCCCAATATTGTGTGTTAAACAATATGTCTACTACTATTGCATGTTATGATCCATTAAGGGCCGATATAATCCGTGAAGAAATATATGACCTACTATTGCCACTTGAGGTCTATTATTGGTAAATATGGCCCTTTAAGACTTATATGGCCAATTGTGCCAATTGAGATTCATCAAGATCCAATAATGGGCGTTATACCTAGCGCAAGCTTCGTTTCCGGGCATTTATCTTGAGTCCAGAAGTGTGTGGGTGCTATATTCAGTACCTACACACCAAGTTCATCCAAACATGCCCTAACTCATTTCAATCATGCCTTGTTTCACTGTTTTTTTCGGTTAATAACTTTGTTATTCGCTTTTGTTTGATTAGGGTTCAATTAGGGTATCAAAACCCGAAGTTTTGTGATCTTGGCTACCGTATAACATCAGGGAATCCCTGAGGTGTTCATATTCAACCAAGAACCATGTTTAAATCATCCATAATCATGGATTAAAAAGAGTTTTCTTTGTCTAGTTCATGTTTTCTCAAGAAATCATCATCAAAATCATAAGAAACTTGAATTATACCTTTGATTTTGCTTAAATTGGTTGAAGATCAGCTGAGTTCTTGAAGAAATTGAGCAGGCTTTGAATGGAAAAATATATATATATATATATATATAGGGGATGGATCATGAGAAAACTAGTTTAAATGAGAAAACAAAAAAACTAACTAAAAAAGCCAAAAAAACATATCAAATTCTTTTTTGATATTTTTTATTAAAATTCGCTATATATATTATATAAAAAAAACTTTAAAAAAATAAAAAAAAAGCATATAATGCACATGTGCAACATAAACATATAATGCATATGTGCAGTACAAGTTTTTTTTTGAAAATTTTTTTTATACATAAAACCAGCGATTTCTTATAAAAATTATTAAAAAAATTGTATGTTTTTATGCTTAGTTTTCTAGTTTTCTCATTTATATCTAGTTTTATCATATATATAGGATCATGAGAAAACTAGAAAACTAACTCAAAAAGCAAAAAAAAAAAAAAAGCATAAAAACATACAATTTTTTTTACAATTTTTTTATAAAAAATCGCTGCATTTTATGTATAAAAAAACTTTTTTTCAAAAAAAAACTTGTAGTGCACATGTGCACTATATGTGTACTACACATGTGCATTATATGTTTATGTTGCACATGTGCATTATATGTTTTTTTTATTTTTTTTTTAAAAAGTTTTTTTATATAATATATATAGCAAATTTTAATAAAAAATTCAAAAAATAAAATAAAAATTTTGATATGTTTTTTTGGCTTTTTTAGTTAGTTTTTTGGTTTTCTCATTTAAACTATTTTCTGATGATCCATCCCCTATATATATATATATATATATATATTGGGGGGGTACAAGGTGGGGTGCCCATACCCCACCCTCGCTTTGTCGTGCTTCGTTTTTTCGTTAAAAGATGATGTTTATCTTCATTCTTGTGTTTAGGTTTGTTTTCGGGTCCCACACGCGTCCCCGGCCAAACGAGCTCCTTTTTTCACGTTCTTAGTGTTAAAAGACTTGGTTTTAAAAACCGTGCATAACCGTCTCGAAATCCGAACATAGTTATGTTTTAATCATAATGGCCTCATATTAGGGTAGTTTAAATATTTTTAGGCTTGATTGACCGTTCCTTGCATGTTTGGTTGTCTTCCATTGCTTTCAAAACAAAGGCGTTTCCCTAACCGGGAAATTCCTCGTTTTGCGTGCCCATTCTGGAATCTCTTCAAATCTTAGATCATAGCCTATGACTCATACTAAGATGTTCCGTGAACTCAGAATCTTAAATAGCCCCATCGTTGGCCTAATAATCATCGTCACATGTTTAATGCGATGTTAAACGGAAAGCTCTATTTAACGCGTTGTTACAGGCTAAGGACACCAACCTCGCACCATTGGCCTTTATTAGTGTCATGTTAACCATGACGTGCTCTCGGATTCCTCCGAGACACATAACACACAAGTCATGCTTGTTTTTAGGGTTTTCACACAATTATTGTTTTAAGAATGCTTTAAAGTTTTGGGACCAATTATGGTGTCCCTGGTTTCGTCCTGAGTATCAAGAATTCGTATCATCACACGTAATCACAACAAGTATCATCATATTCATGTCACATCCGATTACCGCGGACTTGTACCGGTCAAAGTTTACCGGAATTTTTCATAGTTGTCACAATAGTGTTATCAATGTGAATTTCGTTGCGTTTCTCGGTATCTGTCTCCGTTTAAGTTTTTTGACTTCACGGTCCAGAATCTCCACGGGTTTCTTGATAAAGTGCATAGTGTTATCAACGTGAATTTCATCGAGGGGATGTGAAGATTTGCGTCGGCTAAATATTTCTTTATATTGGACACGTCGAATGTTGGGTGAACGTTCCCAAGTTCAGGAGGTAGCTCAAGTCGGTAGGCCACCTTTCCGATTCTCTCAACGATCTTGAATGGTCCAACGTATCGTGGTGCAAGTTTTCCTTTCTTTCCAAATCTGACCACTCCTTTCCAAGGGGATACCTTGAGTAGGACGTGATCACCAACTTCGAATTCCAAGGGCTTGCGTCGCTTGTCCGCATAACTCTTTTGACGGCTTCCATCTGTCAGAAGGTTAACGTGTATTTTCTTAACTTTATCTGTTGTGTCGTGAATGAGTTCAGGTCCAGTGAACTGAGACTCTCCAACTTCATTCCATCAGACAGGTGAACGACATTTTCGACCGTGTAGAGCTTCGAAAGGCGCCATGTCGATGCTGGCGTGATAACTATTGTTGTAAGAAAATTCGAGCAACGGTAGATGCGAATCCCAACTACCACCAAAACCGATCACACATGCTCTAGGCATATCCTCCAGTGTTTGAGTTGTTCTTTTGATTTGTCCATCTGTTTGAGGATGATAAGCAGTGCTTAGATTAAGTTTGGTTCCCATAGCAGATTGCATTGTCTTCCAAAAGTGAGATGAGAACCGAGCATCCCTGTCAGATATTATATCCAAAAGAACACCATGACGAGATACAATATCATCGACATAGATCTTAGCAAGTTTGTCAGCATAGTAATCCTCACGAATTGCCAAAAAGTGTACTGACTTTGTTAAGCGATCAATGACTACCCAAATAGCATCATGACCTCTAGATGTGCACGGTAGTTTAGTAATGAGATCCATCGCAATGTTCTCCCATTTCCATACCGGTATTTCTGGTTGTTCAAGCAAACTAGATGGGCGTTGATGTTCAGCCTTAACTTTAAGACAAGTTAGGCATTTAGATACATACAAAGCAATGTCTTTCTTCATCCCAGCCACCAATACTGGGTACGAAGATCCTTGTACATTTTGTCTGCACCAGGATGGATTGAATAACGAGACTTATGAGCTTCGTCCATCAATAAGGTGCGGAGATTGTCTTGACTAACCAATAAACGGTTCAAATAATAGAGTAATCCGTTGTCTTTCGTTTCAAGTTGAATTTCGAGATTTTTAGGTAGCTCATTTTTCAACAAGCTTTGGTTCACACATGTACATTGTGCTTTAAGGATACGTGTTTGGATATCAGATTGAATTCGAACATAATGTAGCTTCACACGGTCCTTACGACTCAGCGCATCAGCCACGACATTCGCCTTACCAGGATGGTAGCGAATTTCGCAATCGTAGTTGTTTAAAAGTTCGACCCAGCGTCGTTGCCTCATTTTCAACTCCTTTTGATTGAATACGTGTTGGAGATTTTTGTGGTCGGTGAAAACCACACATTTCGTACCGTATAGATAGTGTCTCCAAATTTTAAGAGCAAAAACTATAGCACCTAACTCAAGATCATGAGTCGTGTAGTTCTTCTCATGTGTTTTCAATTGTCTTGACGCATAGGCTATGACTTTATCTCATTGCATGAGAACACAACCAAGGCCTATATTTGAAGCGTCACAATACACAACAAAATCTTCATTGCCATCGGGTAAAGATAAGATAGGAGCATCGCAGAGCTTTTGTTTTAGTGTAAGAAAAGCTTCCTCTTGTTTGGGTTCCCACTCAAAAAGCTTATTCTTTTGAGTTAAAGCAATGAGGGGAACCGCGATCTTCGAGAAATTCGTGATGAATCGACGGTAATATCCAGCAAGACCGAGAAATGTGCGAACTTCTATGGGAGTAGTAGGTGTGTTCCAATCCTTAATCACACTGATTTTGGAAGGATCCACATGTATACCTTGCTCATTGACTATGTGTCCCAAGAATTTAACTTCTTTCAAACGAAACTCACATTTGGAGAATTTAGCATATAGTTGTTCTTTATTTAGGATTTCCATCGTTAATTGGAGATGTTGTTCGTGCTCAGCTCAAGACTTGGAATAAATGAGAATGTCGTTGAGGAAAACAATGATGAACTTGTCCAAATAAGGTCTACAAACCCGATTCATCAAATCCATGAATACGGCCGAAGCATTCTTCAAACCGAATGGCATAACAGTAAACTTGTAGTGACTGTATCGTGTGCGGAAAGCAGTCTTGGGAATATCTTTCTTGAGTACACGAAGCTGATGATACCTAGAACGCAGATCGATTTTGGAGAAACATGTAGCACCTTATAGTTGATCAAAAAGGTCATCAATGCGAGGTAGGGGATATCGATTCTTGATCGTGAGTTTGTTGAGCTCACGATAATCAATATACATACGGAAAGATCCATCCTTCTTTTTGACGAATAGGACAGGTGTGCCCCAAGGTGAATAGCACGGTCGAATGAATCCTTTATCTGATAATTCCTGAAGTTGTTTCGATAACTCTTGCATCTCAGGCGGTGCAAGACGGTAAGGAGATTTGGCTATTGTGTTGGCACCAGGTACAAGATCAATACGGAACTCAACTTCATGTACAGGGGGTAGGTAGTTCCTCAGGAAAGACCTCAGGATAATCCCGAACAATGGGAATGTCCTGAACACTTTTGTTTTTGCCTTTATCCTCTACGATATGTGCCAAAAAAGCCACATAATTCTTCCGCAAGTATTTTTTGAGCTTGGGTATAAGTCATGAGTTTAAGATTACTAGCGGGTTTTCTCTCCACGAACTTCTAAGACTTCACCAGAGGGAAGAGGCATTCGAACTATCTTGTCAAAACAGATCACTTCGGCATGATGTTTGGTTAACCAATCCATTCCTTTAATGATGTCAAAACTCCCAAGTTGCACTGGCGTGAGCTCGATGGCAAAAAGATGGTTATTGAGGTTCAATTGACAATCACAAATGACGGAATCAAGTTTAAGAGGTTCGACACTAGCTATTTCGACCGAAAAGGGCTTTCCTAGTTTTGTTCTCATAATTGAAAGCAAAGGCTCAAAGGCTAGTGATACAAATCTTCTATCGGCACACGAATCGAAAAGAACTGAAGCAGGACAATTGTTAACAAAGAACGTACCATTAACGAATTCGTTATCAGCACGAGCCTCATAGGCGTTGATATTGAATGCTCGTCCACGAGCTTGATTGGCATTGACTAGTTTTGGGCAATTGTTCTTGTCGTGGCCCATCTCGCCGTAGTTAAAACATGACCCGGGTGGAAAGTGAGGTCGAACGGGATTTGGTTATGGTTGAACAGGGTTCTGCACAAGTTAGTTTGGGTTGAAACGACAGGTGTTGGCTACGTGACCGAGTTTACCGCAAGTAGTGCACTGTCGACACTGCAGATGAGCTTGGTGGTGACCATTGCACCGGTTACACAACGGTGCAGTTCCCGCATATGATTATCTAGCAGGAGGCTGACCTAGATGGTTTTGGGGAGCTTGATTGGGTTGTGCAGTCACATCAAAATTTTGAGAAGCCTTACGATTCCTCGATCGTTTGGAAGGTTCACTTTGTTTTCTCTTGGGTTGTCTTGGCGGATGATTTCTTGTCGCCTTTGCGATGAAGGTTACCCTTTTTGACCTGAGACTCGGTCAAAGTAGCAACTAGTTCGATGGCCTGTCGAACAGTGGTTGGGTTACTTCCAGTAACAATGTCCTGACCAGGGTCAGACAAGTCGTTGATATACTTCTCGATCGCCTTATCCAAAGGCGTCACCATCGTCGGACACAACAAACTTAACTCCTCGTATCTGTCAGTATATGCACGATGCTCCCCACTATCCTGCTTGAGATCGTGAAATTCATTTTCGAGCGCCCTTTGCTCATGGCGATGGCAGAATTCCCTCATCATAAGAGCCCGAAGCTCTTCCCAAGTTTGAGCCATTTCCATTTCGGCACCTCTATCTCTCATAATACCAGTCCACCATGTAAGAGCTCCTTTCTTGAATATGCTCGACACAAACTCAACTTTTCGCTCATTTGGGCATTTCACATGACGGAAAGTACTTTCAAGACTCTCAAACCATTCCAGGAGCCCAATAGCTCCTTCGGACCCAGAAACTGAAGTGGTTTTGCCGAACAAAATTGTTTATAGTTGCACAAAGCAGGTTCATTGTTGTTGTTATTGTTTGCTTGATTAAGTTGGGTACGAGATTTGGGAGTACAGCAACAATTTGCTAAGCGATAAGTGCTGCCATTTCGGCATTTGAGTTGTATCACATCGATGAGGCATTCTAAAAGAAAAAACGTGAATGAAGATATGTGAGATTAACATTGAAACAAATCAAGAGAGGTATTGAAAATATCGACGAAATAAGGATAGTGGTCATTCGTTCGTTTCTCAAAACAAACAAACGACACACGCTGACTAATCAAAGTAAATGGGTCTTTATAATGTATCACGAAGACATGCTTTAGCCTATAAGTGAACACTCACCCCAAGAGTTCCCAGGTAAGAATGGCTAGTCCGATTAAGTGGATTTGTACGAACACTCTAGCCTTAGACAGAAAACTCGGGGTACAGGCACCCACCCTTCCAGATTGCACGTGTTCACATTAGTAAAACCCAAACTTTGACGATATTTAACTTTTAAGGTTTTAAGCCGAAAAATGATTTACTTAAGAATAGGTGTTTTCTTGTAAAAAGTTTTCAGAAAAGATTTTTTGTGACTTTTGTATTGTTTTTGGTAATCACCGAAGGATAGGTGATGGTATCGTGTTTTAAATCTAAACGCAGGTAAATTTGCGTTAGGGTCCTAGGAAGGTTATAGTCTAGGTCAAAGCATTACTAATAACCTAATTTCCTATAACCATTGGCTCTGATACCAATCTGTAACACCCCGACCGCGTAAAAACAACAAACCGTGACGGAAACGTCGGGGAGTCACGTTAACAGATTATTACATAACCATGGTACATAATGTTTTGATATTATTGAATTTACATTTTTTACATTGTCTTGGAATTTAAACGGAAACAAAACATAATTAAAATGTCTTTCTTGTTTTATCGTCACTAAGGCCCGCGTCCGATCCTAAGTGATCCATGCATTGTAAGTCGTCACACCTAAGCTCCTGAAACATATGTGAAAACGAGTCAGCAAAAATATGCCGACGAGTACATAGGTTTTGTGAGTGTGTCAAGTTCATGGCCTTGTATATGTATTGCAATACCTCGTCAGACTACTAGAGTCATTAATTGAATACCTTGTATTGAAAGTGTTTGGTATTGCAGTATTGTTAACCAACAAGTTGGTTAAAGTTTATAAAAGACTTGTAACCATGAATCTTGACTAAAACATTTCTTTTGTAAAACCTAATAGTAAATCGATTTGAAAGAATCCGTTGTATGGTTTATATCTTTAATTGAAAATCGTTGTGTGTCATCGTTCAAAACGTTGTCCAAGTGATTAAAATAAGGCCACGATATGCAATACAATAAAAGCACTTATATATAGAAAGTACCAACGGCGTATCCACTATGCTTTTATTATATTACACCTGTTGCGTTATCTAAATTACCTACTGTAAGCCAATCGTTCAATCATCCTTGTTATAAACCAATCGTTCAATCGTCCTTGTTTTTACTTGTGAAAACTTTTGTTCGTTTCGTGAATACATTCAAACCTTTGTTGACTCGTCCAAGACCACCAAAGGGTCTCTCATCGTATAACAAACCACCAAAGGGTTTGTTACAAAAACAGTTTCGGTCGCTTCCCAAACTTCCCCATAAACACCGGGAACCTTGGTAACGGGATTGTCAGTCCTAGGTGCCATAACCTACTACTGGTCGGCTTAGCCAAAGTTAATGAATGCCATTCTTGTTATGGATACAACGCACCAACAAGTCCGTTCACATTATTGAAATCATATTGTTACATAAACCATAGTCTTTGTTTTTGGAAAACTTGAAAAGAATTTAGCACATATGAATCACCCCAAAATATTTGCAAAACGTAAAAAGAGGGGAGCTATGTACTCACTTGGGATTGCAAAGTATTCTTGAATCAAAGATCAAACAAGCTCAAAAGTTCGAGAATTCAAGTGTGTCCTAAATTCGGATAATTGTGTGAATGTCGGGACTTTAATCGGCGGATCAGATAGAATGAAGTCTTGTAAAACAAATGAGTGTTGGAACTCATATGAAATGATTTAACAAAGTCTACATTCTGATTTGAAATGAAACCTAAGTGCTTTTGACCCGTTATGACTCGTTAAGGTAGTTTATGTTGGGGTTTTGACATGTTTATCAAAGTCATTTTATCCATATAAAATGTAAAACGCAGTGGAATAATTATTTAAAACATGTTACTTTACTAGATACAAAACTAATTTTATGTAAAAACCCAAAACCCAGATCCATATATGAACATTCATGCTATCAAAACATAATCTTAGGGTGTTTCAAGAGACTACCTTTCAAGAACAAGTAGGTAAAAAAGATGATGCTACTTGAATGATAATCTTCAAAGGAGAAGACCTCAAGCTCGTATACCCCAAGCTTTCCAACAAACACCACAAGATTTCTAGGAATTTTACACTTGTAAGAACTCACTTGAAACCACCCTTGTGACCACCACCTTGGCCGAAAATTTTTGAGTGCCAAAAGGAGTTCTTGCACTTGAATATTGGTTAGAGAAAAGTGTGTGTATGTTTCAAAAAAAATCACCAAAGATATGCATATATTCTTGTGTGATCTTCTCTAAATCTTGTAAGAGATCATCTTTATTGGTGGAATACCACCTTGGGAAGGCCCCCAATTTTCGGCCCTATGGGGTCTTTTATAAAAAAACGGTTATTTATTTATTTCTTGTATTTATATTTTATAACTTTTATAAAATATAACTTAACATAATACAAGACTTTATGCAACATCTCATAACAATTTATAATGTTATTTAACCCATTAAATAACAATATAAAATATTCTCTCAAAATAAATTATCCATATAAATTATTAGTTTCTCAAGTGCAAATATTAGAAAACCAATTTCTAAATATTCAAAGTGTTAATATTTATTTGTTTGATCATATCATAAATAAATATTATAGGTGTTTGTCTAGCTTGTTATTGGGTATGACCCGACTTGGATCATAACGTACTAGCCACATCAATTTAATATGTGTCTTGGGCATACCAATTCCAACAGTTTACGCTACTTTAATGTGTCATTTGCGTAAATACGTGTTCGGATGGTTGATATTGTAACACCCCAAATCACGTTAAACAACACGCGGTGGAAACACTTGGGGGGTCACGTTAACAGATTGTTCCAACAACACGTGGTAATTAAAGTTTTGTTTTATTGAATTATCGAATTACATTATCTTGGAATATCGGAAATGAAATACAATTAAATTGTCTTTAAAATTTTACAGTCGCTAAGGCCCGAGTCCATCCTATATATAGCAAGCAGCGACAATCATCATGTAAATAAACCTGAAACATATGTTAAAATAGGTACGTCAGCATAAAAATGCCTGTGAGTAACATAGGTTTTGTTATTCAGATTCATGGCTTAGGATATTTAAGAAGAGAACATATATTTTCAAAAATAGCCATGAATGCTCGTAAAAAGTTTAGCATTTAATATACTTTGCCTTTTTGATAAAAAGAGTTTGTAGTATATACGTGATATACTTTGGTTTTGAAATAACAATCTAGATAGTATATCAAACCATATACATTACTTTTGAAATTAGTTGAATTACTAGTATATTAAAATATACTTTTGAAAAGCTAGATTTGGTAGTATATAAAATGTACTTTGGTTTGAGAACAAGTGAATCAGTAGTATATCAAAATATACTTTGGTAAACAATAAGAGTATCGATAGTATATCAAAATATACTTTTGTTTAAGAACAAAAGATTCGGTAGTATATCAAACTATACTTTGGTAATAATATCACATTGATAGCATATCAAACTATGCTTTGGAAGTATATTGAAATATACTTAATTGTGATTTGGTAGTATATCAAAATATACTTTGGTTTAGGGGAATCAATATAAGATAAGTTTTTATGGCTTAGTTAGGAAACCTTTGTAAAACATACATTATGGTCGTTTAGCAATACATTCAAACCTGAGTATATCAAACTATACTTTGGTGACTATAGATTTACCACGAAGGCAAAATCTATTTGGTTTAAACTTGGTTTCTGACATTCCATACAACAGGAATGGGGTGTCAAATCCTATAGCGCTATATCGTACTACCAATCGGCTTGCTCATTGTTAATGAATGTATAAAAGAATTACGCACCAACAATAGTCTCACAAACTTTGAAAATCGTTATTTAAGCCATAGATAGCAGTTTCAAATCGTTATCGGATATAGTACTATGTATAAGAAATCATTTAGCATTGAAAAACGTGAAAATAGTGAATAGGCACATATGAATCACCCCAAAACATTTGAAAAACGTAAAAGAGTGGATTGTGTACTCACTTGGGGTTGCGTATAAGCCTTGTATGAATGTGTAAACAAGCCCAAAAGATCGAGGAATCAAGTGTGTCCTAATGAGTCGGTTAACATGTAAATAAGTCGGGATATAATCGGGAGAATCGGAGAGAATGAAGTCTTACAAACCAATCGAGTGTTGGAACTCATATGATATGGTTTAATAAGCTTAAAATTCTGATTTGGAATGAATCCTAAGTGCTTTTGAACCGTTATGACTCATTAAGGTAGTTTACGCTACTTTAACGGGTCATTTACGTAAATATGTGTTCGGATGGTTAGATATGTCCTATGATAAGTCCTATATGCCAAAACATGTTTATTAATGTGGTAACATCAGTTTATATGTTAATACATTGATTACATATGCTTAAAATTGGTTTATGCGCAAAAAGGGCGTTTTGGGCATTATTAAAGACATAATAAGCGACATATCATAATACTAACCAAACGACGTGACCATAAGGTATAACCTTAGAGGGTTATTCCCTATACAACTACGGTCACAAATATGTGTTTGGTCGGATCCTAAGATCGACCAAACGTGTCGGATTCGAAAGTCAAAGCGGTGTTCAATACCGCTCAACTTATGACCCTAAATAAGCGCTAAACTAAATGTGACGAGTTAGACATGTCAAAACATGTCTAACTAAGTTATAAAAAGTTTTGGTATCAAAACTTAGTGTTTTGATACTCGAAAATAGTTCCGTCGTAAAACGCACAAATTGCGTATTTTTGACCGAAACTTTGACTCGTCACCTCGACTAGTAAACGTGGTAATCAGTAGGTATGATCGCTAGGGATCATAACCTTCATGATTATGATCACTTTGGAAAGTTCAATTGAACTTTGCTTTGACCAATTTACGGTCAAAGTTGAAAGTCAAACATTGTTTGACTTTTAGCTTAAAATAGCTAAAAAATAAATAAACAAGACTAGGAGAGAGCACTTACTTGTGTTTGAAGAACACTTGAAGAGCTCAAGAATGATGAATGCTCAGTTAGGAAGCCTCCAACAATGTGGTAGCCTCCAAGTAGAGCAAGAGAGAAGAAGAAGTGAATGAGCAAGTTGGAAGTGATGGATTATGCACCTATTTATAGTTGTGGATGATGCACAAGATCATTCCAAGTGTTAGGAGGCTTCAAGAGATGATAACAAGTGTCCTAACATGTGTCATAGCAGTTTAGAAGCCCATGGTTTCGAATTGATGGGTTTTGGAAGCTTGGAGTGGCCATCAAGCAAAAATTACATAGCTAGCAGCCCTAACCGTAAGTTACGGTCTCGCAACCGTAACCTGTGGTCGAGTGTGACAATTGTGAAAAATCCCGGTAAACTTTGATTGATACAAGTCCGTGGTGACCGGACGTGGTATGTATATCGTGATATTGTTGTGATTATGTGTGATGATACGAATTCTGGAAAATAATACACCGACTATAATGGGAATAAGTATTAGTAAACACGCCTGACTTGTGTGCTATGCTAAACGATATCTGTAATGTCTCGGAAGAATCGGAGAGCACGCCATGGTTAACATGACACTACTAAGGACCAACGATACGAGGTTGGCATCCTTAGCCTTGAACAACGTGTTAAACAGAGACTTGACGTTTAGCAACGCATTAAACCTTTAATGTTGATTTTTAGGTTATTGGAAGCATCAATTAAGATTTCGAGTTCCAGGAATAACTTAGTTTTGTGTCATAGACTGTGACATAAGGTTTGAAAATAATCAAAGCCCGGGCACGCAAAACGAAGGAGCTCCCGGTTGGGGAAACGCCTTCGTTCCGGGCATAACATAAGGCAACCAAATGTGCAAGGAACGATCGATCAAGCTTAAAAACACTTAAACGAACGTCAAACAAGACTTCTATGATTAAAACGTAACCAAGCTCGGATTTCGAGATGGTTATGCTCAGTTTTTAAAACCGAGTCTTTTGACACCAAGAACGCGTAAAAAGGAGCCCGTTTCGCAAATAAGAGACGCGACCGGGAGCCGAATACTAAAGATAAACATCATATTTTGTCACGCAATACTAAGCACGAGGTGTCCCCCTTGGGACCCACCTCTAAACCGCCAACCCCCCTGTATATATATTATTTTTTTATTTATTTTTCATTATTATTACATTTTTTCCACAACAATTCCACTAATTCTCTAAGAAAATCTGCCATATTCCTTAAACACCAGCTGAGTTCTTCAATATACATCCCTAATTCAAAGGTATTAACTTTGGTTATTATGATTCTAATCCCGTTTCTTCGATTAAACGAGATTTCTAGCCAAAAAACGCCTTTTAATCCAAGATTTTTGAAGGTTTAGACATGGTTATGGGCTGATTAAGAACACCCTGGTATTTACCTGGTGTTATATGGCAGCCATGATCACAAACCTTTGGGGTTTGATACCCTAATCAACTCTTATTAGACAAAAATCGCTTAACTATTGGATTAACGAAAAACAATGAATTAAAGCTTGATTGATCTAAGTTCTAGCATATTTGGGTTGTACTTGATGTGTAGGTACTGAATATAGTCTTCACACACTTCTGGGATCAAGATAAACCCTTGGAATTGGAAGAATCGCTAGGTATATCATCCGAGAACCAAATCTAGGCTAGGCAGAAAATTGTTTTAGCTATCACGTTGTCCGTGAAACTTGGATTGAGCTGAAATTTGGTGTGGTGATGTAGGGTATTTTCAGGAAGGTCCACGAAGAAATTTTAGATTTTTTGGAATTTTCTATGATTTTTGGTGAATTTTTAACTGTTTTAAAAAAAGAATTTCGGGAAAATTATCAAACTAATTCAATAAATCACAAAATATTACAGAGATACTAAGAAATATATGGGGAGTGTTCTGGGAAAATTCATAGTCCATTGGTTGAGTTTTGACATGGGCTAAAAATCAGCGTTTTTGCGAATTTTCGGTAGCCGGGAACGCACCAAAACCAAATCGGAAAAATCTAAAAATTTTGTGAGCAGTTCCTGGACATGTAAAAGGTGTTCTGGATTTTGTTTGGAATTTTTGAACTACTGATAGTATTTAATGTTAATTATGCGGTTAAAAATGGTTTTATAAATAATTTATTTAAATAAGTAAAATGCCAAAATAAATTCCCAAAGCTTTTTCTCATAATCTACAGATTTTTACAGAGTTACATAAAAATTTACAGATTTTTATATAAAATATAGATTAAATGGGAATTTATGGAATTAAAAATGAGTTATTTTAAAGCAATTTCGGCATTTTACCGTATAACGAACCTGCCGGAACTGGGAACTGACCCAACCCGACAAATACTATAATTGGGATACCGGGAGTATTACGGGAGATTCCCGAGCAAATTGGGCACTATGGGTGTGTCCTAAGACAGTTCGGGAGAATTCCCGACGGTGAAAATAGAAACTCAAAATTGGGCAACTTAGACCCCCCAAACATTCAAACTCCCTTGATGGAAAGTTAATCATTCTTAAATAACCACGTGATGGCACTATCATAATAAGCGACATATCATAATACTAACCAAACGACGTGACCATAAGGTATAACCTTAGAGGGTTATTCCCTATACAACTACGGTCACAAATATGTGTTTGGTCGGATCCTAAGATCGACCAAACGTGTCGGATTCGAAAGTCAAAGCGGTGTTCAATACCGCTCAACTTACGACCCTAAATAAGCGCTAAACTAAATGTGACGAGTTAGACATGTCAAAACATGTCTAACTAAGTTATAAAAAGTTTTGGTATCAAAACTTAGTGTTTTGATACTCGAAAATAGTTCCGTCGTAAAACGCACAAATTGCGTATTTTTGACCGAAACTTTGACTCGTCACCTCGACTAGTAAACGTGGTAATCAGTAGGTATGATCGCTAGGGATCATAACCTTCATGATTATGATCACTTTGGAAAGTTCAATTGAACTTTGCTTTGACCAATTTACGGTCAAAGTTGAAAGTCAAACATTGTTTGACTTTTAGCTTAAAATAGCTAAAAAATAAATAAACAAGACTAGGAGAGAGCACTTACTTGTGTTTGAAGAACACTTGAAGAGCTCAAGAATGATGAATGCTCAGTTAGGAAGCCTCCAACAATGTGGTAGCCTCCAAGTAGAGCAAGAGAGAAGAAGAAGTGAATGAGCAAGTTGGAAGTGATGGATTATGCACCTATTTATAGTTGTGGATGATGCACAAGATCATTCCAAGTGTTAGGAGGCTTCAAGAGATGATAACAAGTGTCCTAACATGTGTCATAGCAGTTTAGAAGCCCATGGTTTCGAATTGATGGGTTTTGGAAGCTTGGAGTGGCCATCAAGCAAAAATTACATAGCTAGCAGCCCCAACCGTAAGTTACGGTCTCGCAACCGTAACCTGTGGTCGAGTGTGACAATTGTGAAAAATCCCGGTAAACTTTGATTGATACAAGTCCGTGGTGACCGGACGTGGTATGTATATCGTGATATTGTTGTGATTATGTGTGATGATACGAATTCTGGAAAATAATACACCGACTATAATGGGAATAAGTATTAGTAAACACGCATGACTTGTGTGCTATGCTAAACGATATCTGTAATGTCTCGGAAGAATCGGAGAGCACGCCATGGTTAACATGACACTACTAAGGACCAACGATACGAGGTTGGCATCCTTAGCCTTGAACAACGTGTTAAACAGAGACTTGACGTTTAGCAGCGCATTAAACCTTTAATATTGATTATTAGGTTATTGGAAGCATCAATTAAGATTTCGAGTTCCAGGAATAACTTAGTTTTGTGTCATAGACTGTGACATAAGGTTTGAAAATAATCAAAGCCCGGGCACGCAAAACGAAGGAGCTCCCGGTTGGGGAAACGCCTTCGTTCCGGGCATAACATAAGGCAACCAAATGTGCAAGGAACGATCGATCAAGCTTAAAAACACTTAAACGAACGTCAAACAAGACTTTTATGATTAAAACGTAACCAAGCTCGGATTTCGAGATGGTTATGCTCAGTTTTTAAAACCGAGTCTTTTGACACCAAGAACGCGTAAAAAGGAGCCCGTTTCGCAAATAAGAGACGCGACCGGGAGCCGAATACTGAAGATAAACATCATATTTTGTCACGCAATACTAAGCACGAGGTGTCCCCCTTGGGACCCACCTCTAAACCGCCACCCCCCCTGTATATATATTGTTTTTTTTATTTATTTTTCATTATTATTACATTTTTTCCACAACAATTCCACTAATTCTCTAAGAAAATCTGCCATATTCCATAAACACCAGCTGAGTTCTTCAATATACATCCCTAATTCAAAGGTATTAACTTTGGTTATTATGATTCTAATCCCGTTTCTTCGATTAAACGAGATTTCTAGCCAAAAAATGCCTTTTAATCCAAGATTTTTGAAGGTTTAGACATGGTTATGGGCTGATTAAGAACACCCTGTTATTTACCTGGTGTTATATGGCAGCCATGATCACAAACCTTTGGGGTTTGATACCCTAATCAACTCTTATTAGACAAAAATCACTTAACTATTGGATTAACGAAAAAAACAATGAATTAAAGCTTGATTGATCTAAGTTCTAGCATATTTGGGTTGTACTTGATGTGTAGGTACTGAATATAGTCTTCACACACTTCTGGGATCAAGATAAACCCTTGGAATTGGAAGAATCGCTAGGTATATCATCCGAGAACCAAATCTAGGCTAGGCAGAAAATTGTTTTAGCTATCACGTTGTCCGTGAAACTTGGATTGAGCTGAAATTTGGTGTGGTGATGTAGGGTATTTTCAGGAAGGTGCACGAAGAAATTTTAGATTTTTTGGAATTTTCTATGATTTTTGGTGAATTTTTAACTGTTTTAAAAAAAGAATTTCGGGAAAATTATCAAACTAATTCAATAAATCACAAAATATTACAGAGATACTAAGAAATATATGGGGAGTGTTCTGGGAAAATTCAGAGTCCATTGGTTGAGTTTTGACATGGGCTAAAAATCAGCGTTTTTGCGAATTTTCGGTAGCCGGGAACGCACCAAAACCAAATCGGAAAAATCTAAAAATTTTGTGAGCAGTTCCTGGACATGTAAAAGGTGTTCTGGATTTTGTTTGGAATTTTTGAACTACTGATAGTATTTAATGTTAATTATGCGGTTAAAAATGGTTTTATAAATAATTTATTTAAATAAGTAAAATGCCAAAATAAATTCCCAAAGCTTTTTCTCATAATCTACAGTTTTTTACAGAGTTACATAAAAATTTACAGATTTTTATATAAAATATAGATTAAATGGGAATTTATGGAATTAAAAATGAGTTATTTTAAAGTAATTTCGGCATTTTACCGTATAACGAACCTGCCGGAACTGGGAACTGACCCAACCCGACAAATACTATAATTGGGATACCAGGAGTATTACGGGAGATTTCCCGAGCAAATTGGGCACTATGGGTGTGTCCTAAGACAGTTCGGGAGAATTCCCCACAGTGAAAATAGAAACTCAAAATTGGGCAACTTAGACCCCCCAAACATTCAAACTCCCTTGATGGAAAGTTAATCATTCTTAAATAACCACGTGATGGCACTATTGGTATTTTCATACCATTATCCGAACACGTTAAACTACTGACTTTGGTTGGCACGCGAACCAGTGCCCAGAAGCCAAACTGAAAACGAATACTACCCTGACGTCCAGCACCATACCAGTGTCCTATAGACTCAATCCGGATTCAAAACTCCTGACCAGATCTAAGTTATAACCATTACCAACTTAGATACTGATGTGAGTCCATACTTGCATGGGTGTTATTAAAGTGGATCCAGTTGCTTGATCACTCTTGCGTTGAGATCACTACTTGTACTGTGAGTTTCACTACCCCGCTTTTAACTGTTTTTTTGTTTTACTTGGGGTGGAATGCATGTTACAAACTGTGTTGGTTACACAAACTTATGAAGGGAATTTTGCTTCCCTATCACATGAACTGGTTACAAACTGTATTGATTACACCAACCTGGGACTAAGTTTTATTCTCCCACTTTTAAACTGTGATACTGTTTCTGAGATGATTGGCATGTTACGAAACTGTGTTAATTGCACCAAAATATGATGGGAATTATCTAACACACGAACTACCTCCCCTCTGCAAGACAATTGATTAACGTAAGCTTGTGGACATTGGATAGTACTATCGGTTTGACCAACCCAGTGCCACCACTGACAGTGTGTCGGCACGAGGCTACTGTACTCGTCCTAATTTGGTTGTGTTGTTAGGCATAACTACTAAGGGGCGTTGAACTGCACATGACGTAGTTGATGGGCCGGGAGTGTCTTTGGGACACGGTCCGGTGGCCGGGAGTGTATGGGATGACACGGCCCGGGGAAACAGTCAAGGTTTCACTTGTACACTCGTGTAATTCCATATGCGACTATGACTGTGACCGTCATTGTGATTATGACCAGTGCAATTAAACTTGTTAACACATATTGTTGCACAACAATTAAACCAGTGGAACTCACGCAGCGTTTAGCTGCCTTTTTAAAACTAACATGCATTTCAGGTAACTTGAGACTGGTGTGATCCGTGTATGTTGTTCAAGACATGTTTTTAGGCGAACCCTGATATAGACGCATGTGGCTTAGAAGACTAATGTGGTTCATGGGAACATGCAGTTGTAACATACATCTAGTATGTAATCAACATTTTGTAAGTAATGAAATGTAGTGTCTTTATACACAATGTGCTAGTACCAGAGGTGTCTGTTGCATCCCGTATATTTTCTTCCGCTGCAAGTTGGGGTGTGACAGAAGATGGTATCAGAGCCATTGGTTATAGAGAATTAGGTGCCTTTAAGGAAACCTAGACTATAACTACAGGCTCGGACTTTAGTGGATATCGTTGGAAAAATTAACCTCAACTTAAGACGCTTAGTGAACACTGTAAAGTATCCTATTTGCAAGTACCAGGATGGCCTTGTGGGGCAAATGGGTTATTATGGTCCGGAACGTAATAACTGACTTGTTCATACGAGGCAGTGTTGGGAAAGCCGTGGTAATAAACACACTTAAATACGTGGAATGATACATACGTGTGCCAAGGTGATAGTGTGTGAATGTTTGTGCGAGAATTGATACATGAATTGGGATTGGTGGATAATGCGTTACTACATATGCCTTTGAGATAGGCAGAAAACTGGTATTACAGTCCATTCCACATTCCTACTGACCACTTGTTTAATATACACTAGAGTTGGATTCATACCACTTCCACAGTGGTTACTTATATTTTATGATGTGGGACCCCAAGCCTTTAGTGCAATACGATCTCACCAACCCTATCCTTATAATTATTATGACAACGATTGTATACCAGAATGGTATTTCAAAAAGAACATAGATACATAAAGAACGTGTGGGTCGTTCTGATAAGCTGGAAGGATGTATACGAATCCTTATTCCGCTTCTCGTTGTTTCACAATTGATTGTTATACAACCGCAGAGTTCAAACAATTTACGAAACTTTTCGTCCCTGAATCCACAATTCATTTGATGGTCCGCGGGATTCCTCTTCTAATTTTGGCTCCAGCTTTCACGTCGTGTGATACTATGATACTTTGTGGTATTCCTTACCATATGTTTCGATATATGTTATATCTGAATATGACGATCCCCAGGTCATGGAGATGGCATGGGGTGCATGAATAAGTTACCATTCCTGTTGTCATTTGATCCCTTGGGATATAAAGTTGGTGATGGTACAGACCCCTTTGAAACGCTTTGTGTTATGGAACCTCGTTTTGTGTGACCATCGGTTACATTGAGTTCTTTTACAATTGTTGATTGTTTCGAATTTCAGTTGGGTATTTGCAGAATGTAGTATGAGGCCCGAATATCGTGGAGAACGGAATTTTGATCAGGCATATGGTGTGTGGTGGATATGCTGCGTTACTTCCTATATATAAACACCCGGCTACATGATCAAGGTACCGTTACTCAGGGTAGACGGGCTTCATGTTGTGATTTGTTCAGTTATGTTTTGGGCAATGCGGTATTGAGACCTCGACCTTGTTTGATGCGATAAATGATGCCACAATTATCATAATTACGACAACTATACACGTTTGCGGTAATTCTAAATGAACGGTAGTTGGGTCGACATCTATCAACCTTTGGGTTAATCCTGGGAAGGTCCTTTTTAGAATATGTAGTATGACTTTTCAGAGGTACTAAACCCTAGTAGTACTCTGTACCTAACACTTTGGATATAGCCGGCGATAACTTACCCCCCTCGATTTACCCTATGTTTGTTCATGAAAGGTAACAATGTTTTTATCTTTGGTAAGACAATTCAGTGTCATTAATTTCTTTTGGCGGGATTGGCTAGAACATAAAGTCATATATCCGAAATCATTATGTTACAGCGAACAAATTATACTCATGTCGCATGCCGTCATCTATGAAACTATTTGGTAGAAGCATATATTTCCTTTACTAATCATCGTTCGTTAGTAATACAATCTCTAAGTCTTAGTAAGAACACGTAATTACCATCGGTATTGATAATCCAAAAGGATTTAGGGGTAACACATAAATGGAGAAACTTATTTGATGTAATCAAAGTTTGGGGAGGAATTGTGTGGATGCGGATCTGATGGTGATAAGACTTGTGGAGGCGGGAACAATTTTGCCGATATTCCTTGCAACCGTTCATACTTCGTATTAACATGACACTCCTATGTACACATTAATCATAAATATACAACATTAACCGTGGTACAATCCAAGTGTCAATTTGGTAAATTTCAGTTGAGGATGACATAACACCGGCGCAAAGTTGGAAAACTATAATTATGAAACAATCCGACTCACTTCTTCAAATCAATTAAATTCTCCTTACTAACACTATTGGAAAGTGTTAAGGCCCGGTACATATAAAATACTAATTTGATACGCCCTATCGATTTAGTTCAAACCAATACAAGATAAATTCCCAGTAACTCGATGAGTAGGGAATGAACGGTGCGGAGGACCATAACGAAGCTACCTCTTAATGCATATTTAATAAACAAATGACACAAAGTGAATTTTCCGTTGAACGATTATTATATATACATATATACATATATATACATATATACATATATATATATATATATAAATCCGAAGGACGGTATTTAAAATAATCGTATGAAATTTTTATATATCAAACGATCCCTTGTTTTCAGCCTCGCATAACTTAGTGAAAATATGTTCTAATGTAAGACGAGATCGCCTTCGAGTAGTATTCAAGTAAGGTAATACGATGATTAACCTATGACAACTCATATTTACATCTCCAAACTCTAGACTACACTGGGTTCTGACCTGAATTCTTTTGGTAACCCTGAGATAGTAGGTCTTGAATCTATATCACCCGTATGAGGGCGATGCATTCATGCTAGAAATTGCATAAGGGGATGCATGGTTCTTTGATTTCTTTAGATTAAGGCTTTTCATGACACGATAACTACTACGACCGTACGATTGATCCTGGGCAGGGACTAACTCAGATACTTGTATGTCTATAAAACGTATTGACTCCCCAACTTTATGATAATAATAATAATACCCGGGAAAACATCATATGTCTCCTCCCCTTCCCTGAAAGATTCACGAAGTCTAAATAATTATACCCGATGTTATTCACAATTCCTAAGGGATGTTGGTGTTATTTGGTAAGGTGTCCTGCATGTGTAGAAGGATGATACATGGGATACACTGATTTTCATCCGCCGATGGGATCCAAAGTGAACGATACCCTACTCTTGTGAGTAACCTAAAGTTATTCGGTAGACGGCGCTAGTCCTCATGAGTATACGAGGACTAAATTCTTTAGATCAGGGAAATTATTGTTGAAACACCCCTTGTCTTCGCTCAACTAGTTGGTACCTTCAATTGATTTTCATTTTGATCGCTTTAAATAAGTATTCGTAAAATACAATGCTACCAAGAAACTTGATTCCTCGTTATTTTCAAGTAACGAAAATACTTGTGTTACCGATAGAAATAAGAGCGGGAGAAATCTAAAGTATAATACGGTATATATATATATGTACCTGTGTATTCGTACCACGAGTGAAAATCACGATCAAGGGGATGATTGTCAGAAGCTGTGCGCTATAATTTACGCAATTTTTGCCTCAGTCATTTGTGGTGAGCGTTTCGGGGCCATTCGATTATAAACAAAATATATATATACATGCATTAATGTCACACTTTCAATCATCCCATATCACACAAATTCGTCGCACGCATGAGTCCACAACCTGTATAACCAACATCATTATCATGTATGTAATAACATCCGTCAGCATACCACTGTTAAAATTGCACTTAGACTTAACCCAAAAAAAGGCTAGTGCTTAAGTGGGCGGTCAGAACATGACAGTGAAGTAACGTATATATGCCATACTATGAAAAGCATGAACTACTATGTATGAAGGAACACGGTCAAAACCAAATTTTCTTTGAAATAGGAATAGTCACGAGTTGTCCGAATATAATAATTGGTGTCTTTTGTGCGCTGAACCCACTTGGAGGAAAGCTAAACCAGAAATCTCGTAATTCCGATCGTTCCAGTTGAAGGGACTATTGAATCTTCCGAACACGTCCCTCAGATATCATGTCCATCCAGAGGGAAATTCCGTTAGTAAGCACGTCATATATACTTAAAAGAGGAATAAGACTTTGACACGACAACTAATACTCTTCAAATTTGGAGAGTTACTTAACACACGCTACGAATTGTAAATAACTCTATGTGCGAAACTAAGTTAAACTAAATGACCACAGTGGGGATCGGTTCTTGGTTGGATGCACCGACTGGATGTGAAATGGCATTCATAACCTTTATTCGTATCCTAGCCGTCAGAGTGCTAGGCTTACCCGATTGATTACGATTTTCATTCAGCCTCCATGAAACTGCTTTTGTTATTTCAAGAGATTGCCGACAAATTGTGGATCTATGTTATTACATTTCCCAGCACCACGTATTCCTTTCGTGCCCTATTGGGGAAATGGAACTGACTAATCCTATGACCAAGAGGTCGAGAAACTCAACAAGCCTAGTTTCGACCAACCCGGGGGCCGAGTCTCCATTTCTGGTTTACATTATTACAAATATGAGACTAACGGGAAAAATCTGATTTAGTGGGCAATTGTCCCTATCGGACTAGGGTGACTATGAATTCGGGATTCAGCCTGTGGGTTCATAAAACCACACGAATTTCCCAATCTTAACCAAGATGGTTTGACATGAACGAATTCGATGAAACCCTTACGCTTAAGTGGTGATTCAGTTGGCAGAGGTGCCAAGATGGGAAGGCATTATATCTTTTTATACTTATATACAGTTCAGATCTTACCAAGTCTGAATTTGACTTGAAAAACCACGAGACCGAGACGGTCAAGTGGTGATTAACCGCCTTGTGACTAGTACGGGTTATATTCGCCTGTGCATTAGATAATCCTTCAAGAACATCATCGGAAATGATAACTTCTCATTATCCCCATAACGACATCCTTATGAAAAGATAGTCGAGCGTGGCTATGTTCCCACCCTGCGAAGGGTACTCCGTCAATGGGGAACCTTGATTCGATGACTCGTTACTTAGTCATCTTTTACCAAATTACAGGTACGTCTTCGATCAATGCCGATCCCATGTGTAGGGGCATCATAGTGATACTTGTGATCGTTAGACACTCATTACGCCTTAAACATTTCCATGTGATATAGTAGAATTCTAGATGTGGTGCTGCTGGAATTAAAACCACATTGGGCGCACACCCTATCATTCCCGGTATATGGGAATTTTATACGATATCTCTCGGAGAATCACATCGATGTCATCGAAGTTACTAAGTTGTTTCCTTCTGGAAAAGACACAGATAGTTGCACAACAGCTGGAGCCAAGCTCCCAAAACTTAATGCAAACTGAGATTATTACTGTAGAAGTTCCATATCCTTACGACGTGAGTAGACTACTGGGGAGTAGTTCGGGCCCCTTGTAGATGTAAGGGTGCAAATTCGTTGTTACTCGTGTACATGTTTGCCTTATGGCAACCGGAGGCTCGTAAAAGCCTTTCTCTTTCTCTACATAGAGTCGGGACTCTCGTGGTCGGTAGTATTAGCCGAAGATACTCACGTACATGACAACAAGGGAAATTGCCACGCACCACTTGGTAAGACCAAATTTATTCCCTTAAACATGCGGAGCATGGTGCTCATCATTGCAATAACAACAAACCCTAGAAGGGTACCCATACCCCTCCTCTATAGGAGGTGTGTAAGAACTATTAAACGAAATCGTAATTGAAGCTTATGGTGTATGAGTGGTGAAGATAATGAATGCAAAGAAAACGTAATAATTGCAGTCAGCTATAAGCTGAATACGAAACTCAAATCCTACTGTGAGTCCAACAACACTCTCACTTTCAGATTGGAAGTGATGACAGACATTACTCTTAGCAATACGTAGGAATTGTGGATGGACAAATTACACTGCTACTATGTAGCATAATTCTCATCTCCGTACGATGATGATACTAAACGAAAAGCGAAAACATACTTGTCTGTCAGATGACTGACATGAATATAAATACGGAGCTTTCCAATGGACTACTAACCGGAATTTCGAGGACGAAATTCTTTTAACCGGGGGAAACTGTGACAATTGTGAAAAATCCTGGTAAACTTTGATTGGTACAAGTCCGTGGTGACCGGACGTGGTATGTATATCATGATATTGTTGTGATTATGTGTGATGATACGAATTCTGGAAAATAATACACCGACTATAATGGGAATAAGTATTAGTAAACACGTCTGACTTGTGTGCTATGCTAAACGATATCTGTAATGTCTCGGAAGAATCGGAGAGCACGTCATGGTTAACATGACACTACTAAGGACCAACGATGCGAGGTTGGCATCCTTAGCCTTGAACAAAGTGTTAAACGGAGACTTGACGTTTAACAGCGTATTAAACCTTTAATGTTGATTATTAGGTTATCGGAAGCATCAGTTAAGATTTCGAGTTCTAGGAATAACTTAGTTTTGTGTCATAGACTGTGAAATAAGGTTTGAAAAAAAATCAAAGCCCGGGCACGCAAAACGAAGCAGCTCCCGGTTGAGGAAACGCCTTCGTTCCGGGCATAACATAAGGCAACCAAATGTGCAAGGAACGATCGATCAAGCTTAAAATAACTTAAACGAACGTCAAATGAGACTTTTATGATTAAAACGTAACCATGCTCGGATTTCGAGACGGTTATGCTCAGTTTTTAAAACCGAGTCTTTTGACACCAAGAACGCGTAAAACGGAACCCGTTTCACAAATAGGAGATATGACCGGGAGCCGAAAACGGAAGATAAATAAAATTTTTTTCACGCAATACTAAGCACGAGGTGTCCCCCTTAGGACTCACCTCCAAACCGCCAACCCCCCGTATATATATTATTTTTATTTATTTTTCATTATTATTACATTTTTCCACAAAAATTCCACCAATTCTCTAAGAAAATCTGCCATATTCCTTAAACACCAGTTGAGTTCTTCAATATACATCCCTAATTCAAAGGTATTAACTTTGGTTATTATGATTCTAATCCCGTTTCTTCGATTAAACGCGATTTCTAACCAAAAACCGCCTTTTAATCCAAGATTTTTGAAGGTTTAGACATGGTTATGGGCTGAATAAGAGCACCCTGTTATTTATCTGGTGTTATATGGCAGCCATGATCACAAACCTTTGGAGTTTGATACCCTAATCAACTCTTATTCGACAAAAATCTCTTAACGAAATCGGAAAAATCTAAAATTTTTGTGAGCAGTTCCTGGACATGTAAAAGGTGTTCTGGAATTTTTTTTAGAATTTTTGAACTACTGATAGTATTAATGTTAATTATGTGGTTGAAAATAGTTTTATAAATAATTTATTTAAATAAGTAAAATGCCAAAATAAATTCCTAGAAATTTTTCCCATAATCTACAGATTTTTACTGAGTTATAAAAAAATTTACAGATTTTTATATAAAATATAGATCAAATGGGAATTTATGGAATTAAAAATGAGTTATTTTAAAGGAATTTCGGCAGTTTACCGTATAAAGAACCTGCCTGAACAGGGAACTGACCCAACCCAACAAATACTATAATTGGGATACCGGGAGTATTCCGGGAGATTCCCGGGAAAATTGGGCACTATGGGTGTGTCCTAAGACAGTTCGGGAACAGTGAAAATAGAAACTCAAAATTGGGCAACTTAGACCCCCCAAACATTCAAACTCCCTTGATGGAAAGTTAATCATTCTTAAATAACCACGTGATGGCACTATTGGTATTTCCGTACCATTATCCGAACACGTTAAACTACTGACTTTGGTTGGCACGCGAACCGGTGCCCGGAAGCCAAACTGAAAACGAATACTACCCTGACGTCCAACATCATACCAGTGTCCTACAGACTCAATCTGGAGTCAAAACTCCTGACCAGATCCAAGTTATAACCATTACCAACTTAGATACTGATGTGAGTCCATACTTGCATGGGTGTTATTAAAATGGATCCAGTTGCTTGATCACTTCTTGTACTGTGAGTTTCACTACCCCGCTTTTAACTATTTTATTGTTTTACTTGGGGTGGAATGCATGTTACAAACTGTGTTGGTTACACAAACTTATGAATGGAATTTTGCTTCCCTATCACATGAACTGGTTACGAACTGTATTGATTACACCAATCTGGGACTGAGTTTTACTCTCCCACTTTTAAACTGTGATACTGTTTCTGAGATGATTGGCATGTTACGAAACTGTGTTAATTGAACCAATATATGATGGGAATTATCTGACACACGAACTACCTCCCCTCTGCAAGACAAGTGATTAACGTAAGCCTGTGGACAGTGGATAGTACTATCGGTTTGACCAACCCAGTGCCACCACTGACAGTGTGTCAGCACTAGGCTACTGCACTCGTCCTAATTTGGTTGTGTTGTTAGGCATAACTACTAAGGGGCGTTGAACTGCACGTGACGCTGTTGATGGGCCGGGAGTGTCTTTGTGACACGGTCCGGTGGCCGGGAGTGCCTGGGATGACACGGCCTGGGGAAAACCAGTCAAGGTTTCACTTGTATACTCGTGTAATTCCATCTGCGACTATGACTGTGACCATCATTGTGATTATGACCAGTGCAATTAAACTTGTTAACACATATTGTTGCACAACAATTAAACCAGTGGAACTCACGTAGCGTTTAGCTGACCTTTTTAAAACTAACATGCATTTCAGGTAACTTGAGACTGGCCGTGTATGTTGTTCAAGACATGATTGTAGGCAAACCATGATATAGACGCATGTGGCTTAGAAGACTAATGTGGTTCATGGGAACATGCAGTTGTAACATACATGGAGTAGTATGTAATCAACATTTTGTAAGTAATGAAATGTGGTGTCTTTATAAACAATGTGCTAGTACCAGAGGTGTCTGTTGCAACCAGTATATTTTTCTTCCACTGCAAGTTGGGGTGTGACATCGGGCTAGGCTGATCACACTTCACAAGTTTCAAAAGTGGCAGAACAGGCCCCTGCAATTGTTTTAAGGTGTTTTTGACGCGTTTAACCCCCGTTAATCCAAATTTTAGGCTTTATAAGGATGTTAAAGCATAGGGGACTTGAATTATGACCAAAAATATCGTGGATGTCGGTTCGTTCGGTTGTACGATTGCCTTTTTCGCTTAATTACGACGAACGCTTTAATTTACGCGAAAACGACCGTGATTGCGTAACGAAAGGTAGTTTTGCATTCCTATCACTAAAATACAAGAATGTAATGATTAAAATTTTTTTGGATGTGCGTATATGTTCCGGATAACGATGTACGCGAATCGGCATAGTTTCACAGAATTTGCAAAATAGCCCCTGAGCTTGAATAAACTAGTTTTTGCCATACCGAACCCTTCAAAACTTATTTCTAAGTTATGTAAAGGATATTTAGGGTATGTTTAGCTTATGTCATTGTTCCGGAGTGTACGTCATGTAAAACTGATTACGTTTTCATAATAGTTTACGTATAACTTCCAGAAAGGCTTTGAGGGGTTGAGATTGTACATGGACTAAAACGTATGAATGTCACATGGAATTATACAACTCCTGAGAATGAAACTCAAGATATCATTGGATTTGAATTTGTTCGGAATTGTATGATGGTTGAAATGGCACGAGTGTCACAGTCTCCCCTACTTTTGGAAATTTCGTCCCGAAATTTAATTTAGAGGAAACTTGTGAAAACAAATGTGAGTGTATCGCTTTCAAATGATCCTACGTTCCCTGAGCAAAACTCTGGGCCATGTTTGGATTCTCAGCGAACATTGTTAATCATACTCGTCTATTGTTTGTAGGAATGAGTTCAGATTCGAAAATTCTAAACTTCAGTCCAATAAGTAGGTGTACGACACCTTTGATTGCACCGAGCCTCCGAAGAGAGCCATGTAAATGTCAAAGTGACATTCTTGTTGTAGAAGAATTCGAGGGGGATGTGAATTTTGGGGTTTCGAACAATGTACGGAAGAATGTTTCCTATGAAGACTATTATAGGAAACTTGTGTGTGCTCGAAGTTGGAGTCGAAGAGTGTAAGATTAAAACAACATTGGTCAAGGTCCAGAACCTCTAGTAATTTTAAATAACGCCACGCTTGTAATGTAATAAGGAACACTTATATATAGGAAGTACCAGCGGCGTATCCACCATGCCCTTATTACATTGTTCCCGTTTCATTATTCTTATTACTATAGGTTCTTACACATGGCAAAACTTGTTGTGATTTCTGTGCACTGAATTTTATAATTATGTATGAATCCATAATTACAGAATTCCTTGCATAGTCCGCACAATTAATTTGTGATGTGTAGGGGAAAAATCAAACAAACAAACTTAGACCACAAAAGTGCCTTTTCAACTAGATCAACGAATAATCTTTTTAAATAGACATTCAAGAGTCTTTTAACTAGATCATCACATGATCTCTTTAATTAGAATAGTACTTTGGAATCCAAGGGTCTAACTATTTGCATAGAAAAGCCCTTAAGGATTGAAGATTGTACTTTGGATATCCTTCTATGGATCTAGTATATGAAAATATGAATAGTTCTAAGGATTTAGATAGTAATTGTTTTGAATCAAATAACCGTTAACTTGTAAATACGTATTAAAGCACACAAGGAATCCAATCAAGGACTCCGGATTGCATTTTAATCATCCACAAGATCTAACTATGAATATAGGAAGATCCTTAAGGATTTGGGATTTGTATAGCGAAAATGTTTTGGAAATCATGTACTAGATGTACTATGAAATCAAAATATGTGTAATGTCATGAAAATACGAAAGTAGTCATAGGCACATCGACATATTGCATAAGACCAATTTAGGACTTATGAAAAGTAACCTTAGGTATCTAAGCAAGGATTTAAAGTGGTACTTCGAGTATTTGTTAAGAGTTATGACTTGTACCTTATACTTTGTTTCTTAGAAGAAACGTGTACAGAGGATTTTTGTGGAGATTGCGAGGGATCACAAAATAGAAGAAACTATGAGAGTAGTTTGATTTGCAAGGAATCATATCCTTGGTGTCGGTATTGTAGGGGCATGTCACATATACACGTAATCATACTGGTTTTGTAAATAAATATAGAAATAACAATATTATTTATAAACCAACCGAAATGTTTCAAGATTTTTGGATATCACAAAGTGAAAACGTAAAAGTTTAAATGTTCACAAATGCATCACCAATAGCACGAGTCTCGTTAGCATTTATTTTAAATTCTCATTCACGGGCTGGATTTGCATTAACAAGCTTTAGGCAATTGTTTTGATAGTGAGAAAGATCACCATAGTTGTAGCACGATCCAGGTGGATATGGTGCTTGAGCAGTAGCAGGGTTTGCATTTGATTGATTTTGGGTTTTGGTAGCAAAATGACATGCATTGACCAAATGTCCCAATCGTCCACAGTGGGTACATTTGTGACATGGTGTTTTATTTAGATGATGGCGATTGCATTTGTTGCACAGAGGTGCGGTGCCAACATAAGTTTTCCTAGCATGAGATTGTGCTGGTTGGTTTGGAGCAACTTGATCATTCTGAATAACTACAGTGAAGTTTTGTGAAGCCTTATGCTTCTTTGACTTCTTAGAGGAGTCAGTCTGGTTTCCTTTGGTTTTTCTTGGGTAGTTGTGTCCGATGGTTTCTTATCGCCTTTACAGAAAAGTTTACCCTTCTTGATTTGAGATTCAGTTAGGGTAGCGGATAGCTCAATGGCCTGTCTAACAGTAGCGGGATCGCTACCAGTGACTATGTCCTGAATTGGGTCAGGGAGGCCATCAATGTACTTTTCAATTGCCTTATCCAAAGGCGTAACCATGGTAGGACATAACAGACTTAGTTCCTCATAATGATCAGTGTAGGCTCGATGTTCACCACTATCTTGTTTAAGATCGTGGAAATCATTCTCAAGAGCCCTTTGCCTGTGACATGGGCAGAACTCTTTCATCATAAGAGCTCGAAGTTCTTCCCATGTCTGAGCTAGTGCTACATCAACAACTCTATCCCTCATGATCCCGTTCCACCATGTAAGTGCTCTCTTTTGAAAAACACTTGAAGCAAACTCTACTTTTCGCTCGTTCGGACACTGAACATGGCGGAAAGTGCTTTCGATACTCTCAAACCATTGTAGGAGCCCAGTAGCTCCCTCAGACCCAGTGAAGTTGAGTGGTTTGGCCGAGTTGAATTGTTTAAAGTTGCACGAAGTAAGGGCATTGTTGTTGTTATTGTTTTGATAAGCTTGATTGAGTTTGGTCACAAGGTTTGGGAGTAAAGCAGCCATTTGCTGAGCGATTAAAGTTGCCATTTCGGTGTCTTGAGTAGTGTTGCGACGAGGAGGCATTCTAAAATAGAAAGGGAATCATGAGAGAAATCGAGTGAGCTTGATATTGGATAGTCGAAATGAATTGTTAAAAATATCGATGAAGTGGAAGTATTGTGATCATTTGTTCGTTACTTAAAACAAACAAACAACACAGTGACAAATCAAAGTAAATGGGTCTTTATAATGTATCGCGAAGACATGCTTTAGCCGATAAGTGAATACTCACCCCAAGAGTCCCCAGGTAAGAGTGACTGGTCCGATAATGCGGATTTGTACGAGACAGAAAACTCATGGTACAGGTATCCACCCTTTCGGATTGCATGTGTTCACATTATTAAAGCCCAAACTTTGACGGGATTTTGAAAACTTTGAAGGCTTAAAGCATAAAAACAAATCATCTAAAGATAGATGATTTCTTGTGAAGTTTTGGAAAAAAATTGACTCTCAAAAGATGTATTTTGCTTAGTTTTTTTTTGTAATCTCCTAAGGATAGGTGATGGTAGTGTATTAAGAATCTAAACGCAAGTTTACTTGCGTTAGGGTCCTAGGAAGGTTATAGACTAGGTCAAAGCATTACTAATAACCTAATTCCCTATAACTAGTGCTCTGATACCAATCTATAACACCCCAAATCATGTAAAACAACACGTGGCGGAAACACTTAGGGAGTCACGTTAACAGATTGTTCCAACAACACGTGGTAATTAAGTTTTGTTTTATTGAATTATTGAATTACATTGTCTTGGAATATCGAAAATGAAATACAATTAAATTGTCTTTCAAATTTATAGTCGCTAAGGCCCGAGTCCATCCTGTATATAGCATGCAGCGACAATCATCATGTAATTAAACCTGAAACATATGGGAGAATAGGTACGTTAGCATAAATATGCATGTGAGTAACATAGGTTTTGTTATTCAGATTCATGGCTTAGGATTTTTAAGAAGAGAACATATATTTTCAAAAATAGCCATGAATGCTCGCAAAAAGTTTAGTTTTTAATATACTTTGCCTTTTTGATAAAAAGAGTTTGTAGTATATACGAGATATACTTTGGTTTTGAAATAACAATATAGATAGTATATCAAACCATATACCTTACTTTTGAAATTACTTGAATTACTAGTATATTTAAATATACTTTTGAAAAGCTAGATTTGGTAGTATATAAAATGTACTTTGGTTTGAGAACAAGTGAATCGGTAGTATATCAAAATATACTTTGGTAAACAATAAGAGTATCGATAGTATATCAAAATATACTTTTGTTTAAGAACAAGAGATTCGGTAGTATATCAAACTATACTTTGGTAAATAATATCACATTGATAGCATATCAAACTATGCTTTGGAAGTATATTGAAATATACTTAATTGTGATTTGGTAGTATATCAAAATATACTTTGGTTAGGGAAATCTATAAAAGATAAGTTTTATGGCTTAGTTAGAAAACATTTGTAAAACATACATTGTGGTCGTTTAGCAATACGTTCAAACCTGAGTATATCAAACTATACATTGGTGACTGTAGATTTACCACGAAGGCAAAATCTATTTGGTTTAAACTTGGTTTCTGACATTCCATACAACAGGAATGGGGTGTCAAATCCTATAGCGCTATATCGTACTACCAATCGACTTGCTCATTGTTAATGAATGTATGAAAGAATTACGCACCAACAATAGTCTCACAAACTTTGAAAATCATTATTTAAGCCATAGATAGCAGTTTCAAATTGTTATCGGATATAGTACTATGTATAAGAAATCATATAGCATTGAAAAACGTGAAAATAGTGAATAGGCACATATGAATCACCCTAAACATTTGAAAAATGTAAAAGAGGGGACTATGTACTCACTTGGGGTTGCGTATAAGCCTTGTATGAATGTGTAAACAAGCCCAAAAGATCGAGGAATCAAGTGTGTCCTAATGAGTCGGTTAACATGTAAATAAGTCGGGACATAATCGGGAGAATCGGAGAGAATGAAGTCTTACAAACCAATCAAGTGTTGGAACTCATATGATATGGTTTAATAAGCTTAACATTCTGATTTGGAATGAATCTTAATTGCTTTTGACCCGTTATGACTTGTTAAGATAGTTTACGCTACTTTAACGGGTCATTTGCGTAAATATGTGTTCGGATGGTTAGATATGTCATATGATAAGTCTGATATGCCAAAAGATGTTTATTAATGTGGTAAACATCAGTTTATATGTTAATACATTGATTACATACGCTTAAAATTGATTTATGCGCAAAAGGGCGTTCTGGTCATTATTAAAGACATAATAAGCGACTTATCATAATACTAACCAAATGACGTGACCATAAGGTATAACCTTAGAGGGTTATTCCCTATACAACTATGGTCACAAATATGTGTTTGGTCGGATCCTAAGATCGACCAAACGGGTCGGATTCGAAAGTCAAAGCGGTGTTCAATACCACTCGACTTACGACCCTAAATAAGCACTAAACTAAAAGTGACGAGTTAGACATGTCAAAACATGTCTAACTAAGTTACAAAAAGTTTTGGTATCTAAACTTATCAAATAATACCCGAAAATAGTTCCGTCGTAAAACACACATATTGCGCATTTTTGACCGAAACTTCGACTGGTCACCTCGACTAGTAAATGTGGTAATCAGTAGGTATGATCGCTAGGGATCATAACCTTCGTGATTATGATCACGTTGGAAAGTTCAATTGAACTTTGCTTTGACCAATTTATGGTCAAAGCTGAAAGTCAAACATTGTTTGACTTTTAGCTTGTTAACTAAATAAATAAATAAACAAGACTAGGAGAGAGCACTTACTTGTGTTTGAAGAACACTTGAAGAGCTCAAGAATGATGAATGCTCAGTTAGGAAGCCTCCAACAATGTGGTAGCCTCCAAGTAGAGCAAGAGAGAAGAAGAAGTGAATGAGCAAGTTGGAAGTGATGGATTATGCACCTATTTATAGTTGTGGATGATGCACAAGATCATTCCAAGTGTTAGGAGGCTTCAAGAGATGATAACAAGTGTCCTAACATGTGTTATAGCAGTTTAGAAGCCCATGGTTTCGAATTGATGGGTTTTGGAAGCTTGGAGTGGCCATCAAACAAAAATTACATAGCTGGCAGCCCCAACAGTAAGTTACGTCTGCAAACCGTAACCTGCGGTCGGGCTAGGCTGATCACACTTCACAAGTTTCAAAAGCGGTAGAACAGGCCCCTGCAATTGTTTTAAGGTGTTTTTGACGCGTTTAACCCCCGTTAATCCAAAGTTTAGGATTTATAAGGATGCTAAAGCATAGGGGACTTGAATTATGACCAAAAATATCGTGGATGTCGGTTCGTTCGGTTGTACGGTTTCCTTTTTCGCTTAATTACGACGAACGCTTTAATTTACGTGAAAACGACCGTGATTGCGTAACGAAAGGTAGTTTTGCATTCCTATCACTAAAATACAAGATTTTAATGATTAAATTTTTTTCGGATGTGCGTATATGTTCCGGATAACGATGTACGCGAATCGGCATAGTTTCACAGAATTTGCAAAATAGCCCCTGAGCTTGAATAAACTAGTTTTTGCCATACCGAACACTTCAAAACTTATTTCTAAGTTATGTAAAGGATATTTAGGGTATGTTTAGCTTATGTCATTGTTCCGGAGTATACATCACGTTAAACTGATTATGTTTTCATAACAGTTTATATATAACTTCCAGAAAGGCTTTGAGGGATTGAGATTGTACATGGACTAAAACGTATGAATGTCACATGTAATTATACAATTCCCGAGAATGAAACTCAAGATTTCATTGGACTTGAATTTGTTCGGAATTGTATGATGGTTGAAATCGCACGAGTGTCACCGATATGTGTTATGATAAGTCTAATATTGCCAAAATAAGTTTGGTTAAGTTGTAAAATCAGTTTATATGTCAAAACATTGGTTACATATAATTAAAGTTGATTTATACGCAAAAGGGCATTTTGGTCATTTATAAAGGCATAATAAGCGACTTAACATATCACTAATCAAACGACGTGACCATAAGGTATAACCTCGGAGGGTTATTCCCTATATAACTATGGTCACACATATATGTTTGGTCGGATCCTAAGATAGACCAAACGGATCAGATTCGAAAGTCAAAGCGGCGGTCAATACCGCTCGACTTACGACCCTAAATAAGCACTAAACTAAAAGTGACAAGTTAGACATGTCAGAACATGTCTAACTAAGTTATAAAAATGTTTTGGTATCAAAACTTAATGTTTTGATACCCGAAAATAGTTCCATCGCAAAATGCACATAATGCGCATTTTGACCGAAACTTTAACTCGTCACTTCGACCAGTAAACGTGGTAATCACTAGGCGTGATCGCTATGGATCATAACCCTCGTGATTACGATCACGTTGCAAAGTTCAATTGAACTTTTACTTTGACCAAAAAGGTCAGAACCGAAAGTCAAACAGAAAGTCAACCAGTTTGACTTTTGGCTCTAAATAGCCAAAATAAAAGAACAAGACTAGGAGAGAGCACTTACTTGTGTTGAAGAACACTTGAAGAGCTCAGAATACTCGGTTAGTAAGCCTCCAACAAGGTGGTAGCCTAAAAATAGAGTAGATGAGAAAGAAAAGAATTGAGCAAGTGCAAATGGTGATGATCAAGGCTATTTATACTAATATTGGAGCTCCCCAAACAATGACAAGTGTTGATAGGTGTTAAGGCATGGATTAGTGTCCCTCTAGGTGTCCAAAGCAAGTGAGAAGTGGCAAAAATCGCGAGCATAGTGTCCAAGAATGAATAGGCTGTTGACAACAAAATAGCTGATCTGTGCACAGCTTACGGACCGTAAGGTCTTTATGCATATGGTCCGTAACGACTGAGCTGGGCAGAAGTTTCACAAAATGGCAGAACAAGCCCTAAACTCGTTTTGTCACGTTTTGGCATTTCTAACACCCTTAACCTGATTTTTAAGCTTTATAAGGATGATAAATCTTAGGAAACTTGAAATATGCCCGGAAGTGTCATGGATGTCGGTTTGTTCGGTTGTACGGTTGCGTTTTTCGCTTAATTACGACGAATGCTTTAATTAACGCGTAAACGTCCGTAATTGCGTAATGAATGATATTTTTGCATTCCAATCATTAAATTCAGGATTTTAAAGATAATAAAAATTTTTGGATGTACGTACGCGTTCCGTATTAAGAAATACGCGAATCGGCGTAGTTTCGCAGAATTTGCAAATAGTCCCCGGAGTTGCATAAGCATGTTTTGACCATACCGAAGCCCTCAAAACTTATTTCTAAGTTATGTAAAGGATATTTAAGGTATGTTAAGCTTGTGTCATTGTTCCGGAGTGTACATCGCGTTAAACTGATTACATTTGCGTAACAGTTTGCGATTTTACTTCCAGAAGTTGTTTGAGAGTTTATTATCGTATAAGAATTGAATTTGTGCAAATGTTATGATAAATAAATGAATTTCAGAAATAAAAACACAATAATTCATTGATTGATAACTTGTTTTGGAATCATTACATGATCTAATCACCACAAATGTCACAGTCTCCCCTACTTTAAGAAATTTCGTCCCGAAATTTAATTAGAGGAAACTTGTGGAAAAAGATGTGGGTATTTTGCTTTCATTTGATCCTCTCGTTCCCAAGTAAATTCTAGGCTAGGATTCCCAGCAAACTTTAACTATCGGTATCCGTCTCCGTTTAAGTCTTCACGGTCCAGAATCTCCACAAGTTTCTCGACAAAGTGCATAGTGTTATCAACGTGAATTTCGTCGAGGGGGATGTGAAGATTTGCGCTGGCTAAACATTTCTTTAGATTGGACACGCAGAATGTTGGGTGAAGGTTCCCAAGTTCAGGAGGTAGCTCAAGTCGGTAGGTCACCTTTCTGATTCTCTCAACAATCTTGAATGGTCCAACGTATCGTGGTGCAAGTTTTCCTTTCTTTCCAAATCTGACCACTCCTTTCCAAGGGGATACCTTGAGTAGGACGTGATCACCAACTTTGAATTCCAAGGGCTTGCGTCGCTTGTCCGCATAACTCTTTTGACGGCTTCTATCTGTCAGAAGGTTATCGCATATTTTCTTGACTTTATCTGTTGTGTCGTGAATGAGTTCAGGTCCAGTGAATGAGACTCTCCAACTTCATTCCAACAGACAGGTGAACGACATTTTCGACCGTATAGAGCTTCGAAAGACGCCATGTCGATGCTGGCGTGATAACTATTGTTGTAAGAGAATTCGATCAACGGTAGATGTGAATCCCAACTACCACCAAAGTCGATCACACATGCTCTAAGCATATCCTCCAGTGTTTGAACTGTTCTTTTGGTTTGTCCATCCATTTGAGGATGATAAGCAGTGCTCAGATTAAGTTTGGTTCCCATATCAGATTGCATGGTCTTCCAAATATGAGATGAGAACCGAGCATCTCTGTCAGATATTATATCCAAAGGAACACCCATGATGAGATACAACCTCATCGACATAGATCTTAGCAAGTTTGTCAGCAGAGTAATCCTCACGAATTTCCAAAAAGTGTACTGACTTTGTTAAGCGATCAATGACTACCCAAATAGCATCATGACCTCTAGATGTGCGCGGTAGTTTAGTAATGAGATCCATCGCAATGTTCTCCCATTTCCATACCTGGATGGTAGCGAATTTCGCAATCGTAGTCGTTTACAAGTTCGACCCAGCGTCGTTGCCTCATGTTCAACTCCTTTTGATTGAATATGTGTTGGAGACTTTTGTGGTTGGGGAAAACCACACATTTCGTACCATCTAGATAGTGTCTCCAAATTTTGAGAGCAAAAACTACAGCACCTTACTCAAGATCATGAGTCGTATAGTTGTTCTCGTGTGTTTTCTATTGCCTTGACGCATAGGCTATGACTTTATCTCATTGCATGAGAACACAACCAAGGCCTATATTTGAAGCGTCACAATAGACAACAAAATCTTCGTTGCCATCGAGTAAAGATAAGATAGGAGCATCGCATAACTTTTGTTTTAGTGTTAGGAAAGCTTCCTCTTGTTTGGGTCCCCACTCAAGAAGCTTATTCTTTTGAGTTAAAGCAGTGAGGGGAACCGCGATCTTCGAGAAATTCGCGATGAATCGACGGTAATATCCAGCAAGACCGAGAAATGAGCGAACTTCTGTGGGAGTAGTAGGTGTGTTCCAATCCTTAATCGCAGTGATTTTGGAAGGATCCACATGTATACCTTGCTCATTGACTATGTGTCCCAAGAATTGAACTTCTTTCAACCAAAACTCGCATTTGGAGAATTTGGCATATAGTTGTTCTTTCTTCAGGATTTCCATCGTTAATCGGAGATGTTGTTCGTGCTCGGCTCGAGACTTGGAATAAATGAGAATGTCGTCGATGAAAACAATGATGAACTTGTCCAAATAAGGTTATAAACCCGATTCATCAAGTCCATGAATACGGCTAGAGCATTCGTCAAACCGAATGGCATAACAGTAAACTCGTAGTAACCATATCGTGTGCGGAAAGCAGTCTTGGGAATATCTTTCTCGAGTACACGAAGCTGATGATACTCAGAACGCAGATCGATTTTGGAGAAACAGGTAGCACCTTGTAGTTGATCAAAAAGGTAATCAATACGAGGTAGGGGATATCGATTCTTGATCGTGAGTTTGTTGAGCTCATGATAATCGATACACATACGGAAAGATCCATCCTTCTTTTTCACGAATAGGACAGGAGCGCCCCAAGGTGAATAGCTTGGTCGAATGAATCCTTTATCTAATAATTCCTGAAGTTGTTTCGATAAATCTTGCATCTCAGATGATGCAAGAAGATCAGGAGATTTGGCTATTGGGTTGGCACCGGGTACAAGATCATACGGAACTTAACTTGACGTACAGGGGGTAAACCAGGTAGTTCCTCAGGAAAAACCTCAGGATAATCCCGAACAATGGGGATGTCCTGAACAGTTTTGTTTTTGCCTTTCTCCTCTACGATACGTGCCAAAAAAGCCACATAATTCTTCCGCTTGTATTTTTTGAGCTTGGGTACAAGTCATGAGTTTAAGATTACTAGAGGGTTTCCTCCACGAACTTCTAAGACTTCACCAGAGGGAAGAGGTATTCAAACTATCTTGTCAAAACATATCACTTCGGCATGATGTTTGGTTAACCAATCCATTCCTGTAATGATGTCAAAACTCCTAAGTTGCATTGGCGTGAGGTCGATGGCAAAAAGATGGTTATTGAGGTTCAATTGACAATCAAAAATGACGGAATCAAGTTTAAGAGGTTCGCCACTAGCTATTTCGACTGACAAGGGCTTTTCTAGTTTTGTTCTCGGCATTGAAAGCGAAGGTTCAAAGGCTAGTGATACAAAGCTTCTATCGGTACCCGGATAAAAAAGAAGTGAAGCAGGACAATTGTTAACAAAGAGCGTACCGTTAACGAATTTGTTATCAGCACGGCCCTCGTTGGCTTGATATTGAAGGCTCGTCCACGAGCTTGATTGGCATTGACTAGTTTCGAGAAATTGTTCTTGTAGTGGCCCATCTCGCCGCAGTTAAAACATGACCCGGGTGGAAAGTGAGGTCGAACGGGATTTGGTTATGGTTGAACAGGGTTCTGCGTATCTTGGTTTGGGTTGAAACGGCAGGTGTTGGCTACGTGACCGAGTTTACCGCAAGTAGTGCATTGTCGACACTGCAGATGAGCTTGGTGGTGACCATTGCACCGGTTACACAACGGTGCAGTTCCTGCATATGGTTTCCTAGCAGGAGGCTGACCTGGTTAGTTTTGGGGAGCTTGATTGGGTTGTGTAGTCACAACAAAATTTTGAGAAGCCTTACGATTCCTCGATCGTTTGGAAGGTTCGCTTTGTTTTCTCTTGGGTTGTCTTGGCGGATGATTTCTTGTCGCCTTTGCGATGAAGGTTACCCTTTTTGACCTGAGACTCGGTTAAAGTAGCAGCTAGTTCGATGGCCTGTCGAACAATGGTTGGGTTACTTCCAGTAACAATGTCCGGAACAGGGTCAGGCAAGCCGTCGATATACTTCTCGATCGCCTTATCCAAAGGCGTCACCATCGTCGGACACAACAAACTTAACTCCTCGTACCTGTCAGTATACGCACAATGCTCCCCACTATCCTGCTTGAGATCTTGAACTTCATTTTCGAGCGCCCTTTGCTCATGGAGAGGTCAGAATTCCCTCATCATAAGAGCCCGAAGCTCTTCCCAAGTTTTTGCCATTGCCACTTCGGCACCTCTATCTCTCATAATACCATTCTACCATGTAAGAGCTCTTTTCTTGAATACGCTCGACGCAACCTCAATTTTTTGCTCATTTGGGCATTGCACATGACGGAAAGTACTTTCAAGACTCTCAAACCATTGCAGGAGCCCAGTAGCTCCTTCGGACCCAGAAAACTAAAGTGGTTTACCTGAACAAAATTGTTTATAGTTGCACGGAGCAGGTGCATTGTTTTGTTATTATTTACTTGATTAAGTTGGGAGTACAGCAAAAATTGGTGAGCGATAAGTGCTGCCATTTTGGCATTTTGAGTTGTATCATGTCGAGGAGGCATTCTAAAAGAAAAACCTGAAGGAAGATATGTGAGATTGACATTGAAATAAATCAAGAGAGGTATTGAAAATATCGAGTAAATAAGGATGGTGGTCATTCGTTCGTTTCTCAAAACAAACAAACGACACACGTTGACTAACCAAAGTAAATGGGTCTTTATAATGTATCGCGAAGACATGCTTTAGCCTATAAGTGGACACTCACCCCAAGAGTTCCCAGGTAAGAGTGACTGGTCCGATTAAGTGGATTTGTATGAACACTCTAGCCTTAGATAGTGTTGAGGCACTATTGTGTTCGTCACTTGTCGAGTAGGCTAGATTGAGCGTGTGTTAAATATTGTATAGGTTAGAATCGAACACACGACCGAAATACAGAGATTATAGTGTAAAAGGGAACAAGTTCGCCCGAACTTGACCTGTGGGGTCAAGTTCGCTCGAACTTGACATGGGGCAGACAAGTTCGGCCGAACTTGTCATATGATAGACAAGTTCGCCCGAACTTGACCTCATATGCACATGTCAAGCGAACTTGGCTGTTTCCCTATAAATATGTGGTGTGTGTTCATTTGTCATTTGAGTTTTTGCCATCCCTACGGGGAGGTGCTGCCGGATTCTCTCTAGGAACTCCGGCAGCTGGACTTATAAAGATGTATACTCTTTCGGTATGAATGAATACTTCCGCTGCTTTCTACTTCTACTCCTTTCTGTAATAACATTCTACCGAATCGGTTTATGTTTACGCATTAACTCTCGTCTAGAACCGCCTGATCACGGACCTTCAATTGGTATCAGAGCTACGGTTATCACCTACGCTCATGAATTTGGACATTTATGGACATTAGGAGGGGTTTTAGATGTAAATCATCAAATAAACATACAATCCACGGATGAAAAGTAAAATTGAACGGATATGATTGTTAGAAAACCATTTTCGACCAGATCTATGGTGGAATCATCTCAAAATTCGAAGAAATAAAGGATTTTGGATCGAAAAATGTGAAAAAAGGCTAATTGGGGATCAAGTTCGACCGAATTTGACAAGAATTTTCAAGATTTCTCATTAAGTTCGACTGAACTTGACACTTTTTGACCAAGTTCGCCCGAACTTGGTTAATTTTCATGAAATTTCATCAAGTTCGCCCGAACTTGACTGAAATTTCATCAAGTTCGCCCGGACTTGTAGTCAAGTTCGCTTGAATTGGGTGTTTGGCCAATCAAGTTCTCCCGAACTTGACTGGATTTTAATGAAATTATGTTTACAAGTTCGCCCGAACTTGTTGCTTTAATTTCTTATACTTTGATACAAGTTCGCCCGAACTTGTTGAAAAGTGATTCTTTCACAAGTTCGCCCGAACTTGTCCAATGCCTAAAAAAATTATTGCTCGGTTTGATGAGACGGGTGTCCAGAAAAAATTTGGTGATAGAAATTTTTTCAAAATTTTAACGTTCGATACTGACTGTTCGGGGACACCGTCGGAGGCCTTAGAGAGAGGCTGAAATGATGAGGTTAGAGATGGTTGAAGATGATAGGGTAGTCATTGATACCAAAGCAATTTGGTGATCATTAGGGTTGAAGACTACCGATGGGCCTTAAAGTAAATTCCGCATTTGTTAAATACATTCCGGATTTCGGGGGGAATTTCAGTGAAAATTTCAGTATGGTCAGAATTTGCAAAAATGAGGGGGAATAAAATTTTCAATATTTGAAGATTCCGACATTTTTGAAATTCGTGACTACTGCAACAGTATCCGGGTGGTTACCGATTATCAGGAAATGTAGAGGATTGAGATTCATTAGGTATTTCAAATTGATGTCTATTTTGAAAGTGGGTGGTTACAGAATTGAGTCTTGGAGGAGTTGTTTATCAGATTCTGAGGTCATGGTTGTGGATTGATACCTGAGTCGCGCGTATGGTTTGGAAGCACACACGACTGCCTATCTTTAACTCTGCTTTGCACATGAACTATTGATTGGACTAACCGCCAGGAGATAGGGATGCTCTGTAGTTTCAGTTGCACCGTACGCGGTACCATGATTAAAGAAGATGATTTATGGGATCGGATCTTTCGGATAAAGTTGTGTATATCAGTTGCTGACAAAATAGGTTATACATTTGGGATTCTGTGATACAGGAAGTTCCGATTTTTCAGATCATGATACAGAGAGATGCTTAAGGGTTAGAGTCCTGATCTCCGGTGAAGGAACAGTTAGCTGGATTAGCAGTTGTTAGTACCAGTGAGGAACTGAGGACGTTTAAAACGTTCAGTGATGATCTTAGTAATTAATGACTAGCTCCGCAGACGGATGGTTTCAAAATTACCAAGGAAATCTGATGATAACCTTTGGTGGCCATTATTTTTAGTTTTCAAGCAGATGAATCATTCTTCTCTTTGGACTAACCGTCGTTGGATGATGATGTTTGGTGATTAAGTGGCGCTGGTATACCGGAGATAGCTATATATCTGTCATTATGACTGAAGAGGAAGAATGTGATTTTTGTCACGGACGTATGTTTCCCAGATTCGATGCATTACCAGATTATCTGTTTCCGATGAAGATTTGTTGATTGAGCAGATTACCGATTTGCTAATCAAATCTTTTTGAAGGGTGCTTAACTACGATTACGGAAATCGGGATTTTGGATTTTCGAGGGTATTTGTTGATTTGAAGTTTTCCGATGCGGTGATTCGAAGTTTCTATCAACTACCGGTTGAGTTTTTGATACTTTAGGAGTGTGCGGAATAAACTCTCGATGCTCAACGCTTATTCAAAAACTGAACTCGGATGCGGTTATCATCGAAATGGAGAAGCTACTGCAATGATTATCTTCGAGTTGATGGTTATTCGAGAAAATTTGTCGGTCAAGTAAATCAGAGGAGTCTTAAACCACGCAACCAAAGATCTGAACTGGAGATTTCAGCGGTATTGAAAGTTGTTAATGCAAACCCGGATCATCAATTAAGGGGGAATTTGTTGACGCGTCTCGACGACATCGACAGACACCTTGATTGAAGTTGCAGAATATTCAAACACGGCTCAAAGGTTTGAAGTTGATCAAGCTTCGACAGTAACGAACAAGGGGGAATCTGTTGATGCACTATTGTGTTCGTCACTTATCGAATAGGCTAGATTGAGCGTGTGTTAAATATCGTATAGGTTAGAATCGAACACACGACCGAAATACGAAGATTACAGTGTAAAAGGGAACAAGTTCCCCCGAACTTGACCTGTGGAGGTCAAGTTCGCTCGAACTTGACATGGGGCAGACAAGTTCGGCCGAACTTGTCATATGATAGACAAGTTCGCCCGAACTTGACCTCATATGCACATGTCAAGCGAACTTGACTGTTTCCTTATAAATAGGTGGTGTGTGTTCATTTGTCATTTGAGTTTTTGCCATCCCTACGGGGAGGTGCTGCCGGATTCTCTCCAGGAACTCCAGCAGCTGGACTTATAAAGATTTATACTCTTTCGGTATGAATAAAGACTTCCGCTGCTTTCTACTTCTACTCCTTTCTGTAATAACATTCTACCGAATCGTTTTACGTTTACGCATTAACTTCCATCTAGAACCGCCTGATCACTGACCTTCAGACAGAAAACTCAGGGTAAAGGCACCCACCCTTCCAAATTGCACGTGTTCACATTAATAAAACCCAAACTTTGACGAGATTTTGAAAACTTTTAAGGTTTTAAGCCGAAAAATGATTCATTTAAGAATAGGTATTTTCTTGTAAAAGGTTTTCGGAAAAGAGTTTTGTGACTTTTGTATTGTTTTTGGTAATCACCTAAGGATAGGTGATGGTATCGTGTTTTAAATCTAAACGCAGGTAAACTTGCGTTAGGGTCCTAGGAAGGTTTTAGTCTAGTATAAAGCGTTACTAATAACCTAATTCCCTATAACCATTAGCTTTGATACCAATTTGTAACACCTCGACCGCGTAAAAACAACAAACCGCGGCGGAAACGTCGGGGAGTCACGTTAACAGATTATTACATAACCATGGTACATAATGTTTTGATATTATTGAATTTACATTGTTTACATTGTCTTCGAATTTAAACGGAAACAAAACATAATTAAATTGTCTTTCTTGTTTTATCGTCACTAGGGCCCGCATCCGATCCTAAGTGATCCATGCATTGTAATTCGTCACACCTAAGCTCCTGAAACATATGTGAAAACGAGTCAGCACAAATATGCCGACGAGTACATAGTTTTTGTGAGTGTGTCAAGTTCATGTCCTTGTATATGTATTGCATTACCTTGTCGGACTACTAGAGTCGTTAATTGAAAACCTTGTATCAAAAGTGTTTGGTATTGCAGTATTGTTAACCAACAAGTTGGTTAAAGTTTATAAAAGACTTGTAACCATGAATCTTGACTAAAACATTTCTTTTGTAAAACCTAATAGTAAATCGATTTGAAAGAAACCTTTGTATGGTTTATATCTTTAATTGAGATCGTTGCGTGTCATCGTTCAAAACATTGTCCAAGTGATTAAAATAAGGCCACGATATGCAATACAATAAAAGCACTTATATATAGGAAGTACCAACAGTGTATCCACCATGCTTTTATTATATTACACCCTTCGCGTTATCTAAATCACCTACTGTAAACCAATCGTTCAATCATCATTGTTATAAACCAATCGTTCAATCGTCCTTGTTATAAACCAATCGTTCAATCATCCTTGTTATAAACCAATTGTTCAATCGTCCTTGTTTTTACTTGTGAAAATTTTTGGTCGTTTCGTGAATACATTCAAACCATTGTTGACTCGTCCAAGACCACCAAAGGGTCTCTCATCGTATAACAAACCACCAAAGGGTTTGTTACAAAAACAGTTTCGGCCGCTTCCCAAACTTCCCCACAAACACTGGGAACCTTGGTAACGGGATTGTCAGTCCTAGGTACCATAACCTACTACTGGTCGGCTAGGCCAAAGTTAATGAATGCCATTCTTGTTATGGATACAACGCACCAACAAGTTCGTTCAGATTATTGAAATCGTGTTATTATATAAACCATAGTCTTTGTTTTTGGAAAACTTGAAAAGAATTTAGCACATATGAATCATCCCAAAATATTTGCATAACGTAAAAAGAGGGGAGCTATGTACTCACTTGGGATTGCAAAGTTTTCTGGAATCAAATATCAAACAAGCTCAAAAGTCTGACAATTCAAGTGTGTCCTAAATTCGGATAATTGTGTAAATGTCGGGACTTTAATCGGCGGATCGGATAGAATGAGGTCTTGTAAACCAAAAGAGTGTTGGAACTTATATGAAATGATTTAACAAAGTCTACATTCTGATTTGAAATGAAACTTACGTGCTTTTGGCCCATTATGACTCGTTAAGGTAGTTTACGCTACTTTAACGTGTCATTTGCGTAAATACGTGTTTGGATGGTTAGATATCTGTTATGATAAGTCTAATATGCCAAAATAAGTTTGATCAAGTTTTAAAATCACTTTATATGTCGAAACATTGGTTACATATGCTTAAAGTTGATTTACGCGCAAAAAGGGAATTTTGGTCATTTATAAAGGCATAATAAGCGACTTCACATATCACTAACCAAATGACGTGACCATAAGGTATAACCTCAGAGGGTTATTCCCTATATAACAATAGTCACAAATATGTGTTTGGTCGGATCCTAAGATCGACCAAACGGGTCGGATTCGAAAGTCAAAGCGGTGGTCAATACCGCTCGACTTACGACCCCAAACAATCACTAAACTAAAAGTGACGAGTTAGACATGTCAAAACATGTCTAACTAAGTTATAAAAATGTTTTCGTATCAAAACTTAGTGTTTTGATACCCGAAAATAGTTCTGTCGCAAAATGCACATAATGCGCATTTTGACCGAAACTTTAACTCGTCACTTCGACTAGTAAACGTGGTAATCAGTAGGCGTGATCGTTATGGATCATAACCCTCGTGATTACAATCACGTTGCAAAGTTCAATTGAACTTTGACTTTGACCAAAAAGGTCAAAACCGAAAGTCAAACAGAAAGTCAAATTGTTTGACTTTTGGCTCAAAATAGCCAAAATAAAAGAACAAGACTAGGAAAGAGCACTTACTTGTGTTGAAGAACACTTGAAGAGCTCAGAATACTCAGTTAGGAAGCCTCCAACAAGGTGGTAGCCTCCAAATAGAGTAGATGAGGAAGGAAAGAATTGAGCAAGCGCAAATGGTTCAAGGCTATTTATAATAATCTTGGAGCTCCCATATCATGAAAAGTGTTGATCCACCTGTTAAGGCAAGGATTAGTGTCCCTCTAGGTGTCCAAAGCAGGTGAGAAGTGTAAAAAATCGCGAGCTTAATGTCCAAGAATGAACAAGCTTTTGATAGCAAAACAACTGACCTATGCACAGCTTACGGACCGTAAGGTCTTTATGCATACGGTTCGTAAGGACCTGAGCTGGGCAGAAGTTTCACATAATGGCATAACATGCCCCTAAACTCGTTTTGTCGCGTTTTGGCATTTCTAACACTCGTTAACCTGATTTTTAAGCTTTATAAGGATGATAAGCTTAGGAAACTTGAAATATGCCCGGAAAGGTCACGGATGTCGGTTCGTTCAGTTGTACAGTTGCGTTTTTCGCTTAATTACGACGAACGCTTTAATTAATGCGTAAACGACCTAATTGCGTAACGAATGATATTTTTGCATTCCAATCATTAAAATACAAGATTTTAATGATAATAATTTTTTTGGATGTACGTACATGTTCCATATTAAGAAATACGCGAGTCGGCGTACTTTCGCAGAATTTGCAAAATAGTCACTAGAGTTGCATAAGCATGTTTTTACCATACCGAAGCCCTCAAAACTTATTTCTAAGTTAGGTAAAGGATATTTAAGGTATGTTAAGCTTGTGTCATTGTTCCGGAATGTACATCACGTTAGATTGATTACATTTACGTAACAGTTTGCGATTTCACTTCCAGAAGTTGTTTGAGAGTTTGTTATCGTATAAGAATTGAATTTGTGCAAATGTTTATGATTAATAAACGAATCTCGGAAATAAAAGCACAATAATTCATTGATTGATAACTTGTTTTGGAATCGTTACATGATTGAATCACCACAAATGTCACACACAAGCTCCTCGAGGACGGGCATTCAACATCAACGCTAAGCAAGCGTAAAACGACAATGACGACGTCAATGGTACGTTTCTTGTTAATGATCTTTATGCTTCGTTTATATTTGATACTGGCGCGGACAAAAGCTTTGTGTCCGTTAAATTTGAATCTTTGCTAAATTGTACACGCTCTAAACTACCTAAGTCGTTGTTAGTCGAAGTTGCCAATGGCAAGTCTATCTTAGTTGATTCTATTCTTCGTGATTGTCGTCTTACTCTTAACGAGCACGTCTTCTCAATCGACCTCATACCCATGCAATTGGGTAGCTTCAATGTTATAGTAGGCATGGATTGACTTCATAAGAACCATGCTGAAATTGCTTGTCACAAAAAGTCCGTTCGTTTGCCTCTCCATCTAGTGGTACCTTACGCGTTTATGGAGATCGACCTTCTAAAGGACTAAAGTTGATGTCATGCACCCAAGCGAATAGATACTTACTTAAGCAATACTTTGCCTTTTTAGCCCACGTAGTGAAGAAAAGGGCAAAGGAAAGAGCATAACTGATGTTCCAGTGGTGTGTGATTTCCCTGACGTCTTTCCTAAGGATTTACCTGGTCCTCCTCCACCTCGATCAGTTGTTTTCGTATTGACCTTTTACCTGGTGCGACTCCTGTCGCCAGAGCTCCTTATCGTCTTGCACCTTCCGAGATGCAAGAATTATCAAGTCAACTCCAAGTTCATACGCCCAAGTACTTCACCTTGGGGCGCACCTGTCTTGTTCGTCAAAAAGAAGGATGGCTCGTTTCGCATGTGTATAGACTATCACGAGCTTAACAAACTCACTGTCAAAAATTGTTATCCTCTCCCTCGCATTGACGATCTCTTTGATCAACTTCAAGGCGCAACTTGTTTTTTTAAAATCGATCTTTGATCTGGTTATCACCAACTTCGTGTTCTCGAAGAGGACATTCCAAAAACCGCTTTTCGCACTCGCTATGGACACTATGAGTTCGTGGTTATGCCTTTTGGCTTGACCAACGCACCAGCTGTGTTCATGGATCTAATGAATCCTGTTTGTAAACCATACTTGGATCGTTTTGTAACCGTTTTCATTGATGATAATCTTATTAATTCGAAAACGCAAGCTGATCATGAACGTCATTTACACCTCATACTCGAACTTTTGCGTAGTAACCGCTTATATGCTAAGTTTTCCAAGTGTGAATTCTAGATCAAAGAAGTTCAATTCCTTGGACACATTGTTAGTGAAAAGGGAATTCATGTCGACCCGTCCAGGATGGAAGTTGTGAAGAATTGGATCGCGCCTAAATCCCCATCTGAGATTCGTTCTTTCCTAGGATTGGCGGGTTACTATCGCCGATTATCTCAAACTTTTCAAAAATCGCCGTTCCTCTCACCATGTTGACTCAAAAAGAGAAATCTTTTGTTTGGGGTCCTGAGCAAGAGGAATCTTTTCAAACTCTCAAGGACATGCTTTGCAATGCTCCTGTTCTAGCTCTCCCTGATGGGATGATGACTTCGTGGTATATTGTGATTCTTCAAATCGTGGTCTTGGTTGTGTTCTCATGCAACGAGACAAAGTCATCGCTTATGCCTCTTGACAACTCAATATACATGAGAAAACTACACTACCCACGATCTCGAGCTTGGCGCAGTTGTTTTTGCGTTAAAGATTTGGCGACACTACCTATATGGTACCAAGTGTGTGGTTATCACTGACCACAAGAGCCTACCACACATCTTTGACCAAAAGGAATTAAACATGCGTCAGCATCGTTGGGTGGAATTGCTTAACAACTACGATTGCGAGATTCGCTACCACCCTGGCAAAGCGAATGTTGTGGCCGATGCTCTTAGTCGTAAGACTCATGTTAGTAGCATTCGTTATTTTCAAATCTCAAGCGATCTTCACACCTGCATTCGTGAAGCTCAATACTCGTCAGCCAATGAAGGAAGTCTAATTGACGAAGTACGAGGTGCTTCTATAGACCAACTCATGACGAAATCAAATGGACTTCAATACTATCTTGATCGTATTTGGGTGCCAGATCACGACAACCTTCGTGAGCTCATCATGAACGAGACTCACAAATCCAAGTACTCGATTCATCCTGGTGCTGATAAGATGTACCATGACCTTCGTACATCTTATTGGTGGCCTGGAATGAAGAAGGACATTTCCACCCATGTCTCTAAATGCCTCACTTGCTCGAAAGTCAAAGCTGAGCATCAGCGTCCTTCTAGTTTGCTCAATCAGCCCGAAATCCCTGTTTGGAAGTGGGACAACACTGCTATTTCATAACCAAACTCCCTCGAACACCTTCTAGTCATGATAGCATTTGGGTAATCATTGACCGTTTGACTAAATCAGCTCACTTTCTTGCTATTCATGAAGATTTCAAAGTTGAGAAACTCGCTCGAGTCTATACTGATGAAATCATCTGTCGTCATGGCATTCCTCTTGACATCATCTCTGACCGCGATGGTCGTTTCACTTCACGTCTTTGGCATACTTTCCAATCCGCTATGGGTACTCACTTGAATCTTAGTACGTCCTTCCATCGTCAAACAGATGGACAGACTGAACGTACTATCCAAACCCTAGAGGATATGCTTCGTTCTTGTGTTATCGACTTTGGTGGTAGTTGGGATGTGCATTTACCATTGACTGAGTTCTCGTACAACAACAGCTATCACTCCAGTATTCAAATGGCTCCTTTCGAAGCTTTGTATGGACGCAAGTGCCGATCCCCCATCAGTTGGCATGAGATTGGTGATAAACAACTTACCGGCCCTGAGCTCATACAAGAAACAAAGGATAAGATTCTTCAAATCCGCGACAACTTACTCAAGGCTAGAAGTTGACAGAAGAGCAATGCTGATAAGAGACGAAAGCCCTTGGAATTCGATGTTGGAGATCATGTGTTACTCAAAGTGTCTCCTTGGAAAGGAGTGGTTCGTTTTGGTAAAAAGGGTAAACTTGCCCCTCGCTATGTTGGTCCTTTCAAGATACTCGAGAGGGTTGGCAAGGTGGCTTATCGACTTGATTTGCCTCAAGAGCTTAGCAACATGCATCCAACTTTTCATGTCTCGAACCTCAAGAAGTGCTTAGCTGAAGAGGGACTTTATGTTCCTGTTGATGACTTGCAAATAAATGAGACTCTTCATTTTGTGGAGAAACCGGTCGAAATCATGGACCGAGGAGCCAAGCAACGTAGGCGCAGCAAAATTCCCATAGTCAAAGTTCATTGGGAAGGAAAGCGTGGTGCCGAGTTGACTTGGGAACTCGAGAGCGAGATGAAGACCAAGTATCCACAACTCTTCGTTCAGCCTTCCTCTTAAAGATTTCGAGGATGAAATCTCCTAAAGTAGGGGAGACTGTAACGCTCCGTATTTTTCCGTTTTCCTATTTTGGCTACACAAGTTGTACTTTCCTTATTTAAACACTTGTACTCTCGTTGTAACGTATTTCGTTCAAGTTGTAATCCTAGACTATTGACCATAATGAAAACGAGACTTATTAATCATGTTCGTGTGTACGTGTTAAACCTATGTGCACTTTTTCGTGTTTTGAAACGATATACTAATCATGATTCTTTAATTCTTATGACACTTGCTAACGAAACAATAAAATTCTTGATCCTTATTACGCATTGGCACTGATCCTCGTTAAAAACTAGTAACATAACATGGTTCGGATCCTAATAACAATGGGTAGTAATTAGGTCTATTTGTTTGGTTAGTGAAAATTATTAATTAAAAAGCTGTTATTTTTATATTTAAGCTAGTTAGTCATGTTAAGTTTTAAAGTTATATAACTACCAAATTAGCTAACATAATCATAAAGGGGTCATTTTGGTAACTAATTGAAACTTGGAATACTTTAAAATAAAACAAAAATTATAAAAACGGGGCAGACCGCGGGACTCGAACCCGGGTCTCACACAAGAACAAACGCATCACAAACCGCTGGGACGCGGTCCTGTGAATTTAATATGCTGAAAATAGTTAATACTTATACACACTTCGAATTTGAATTCCTGTTCAATTTTACCGCCAAACACAGCAACTTCACTGCTGTATCCTTTTCCTTTTATTTCTTCTCGCAGATTTGTCGGGATTAATCTTCCTTATCATTATCAATCACGAATTTGATCCAGAAACATGGTTACGTTCATACCCGTAACCACCTATATTTACTTCGGCATTTTGTTCGACACCATCACCACCATACCACATCTCGACACCCCTTTGCATTCACGTACTCCCTGTTCTTTTTCATAAACGCCCACACACCACCGGGATTACCGCCAGGAACGCTGCTGTGATTCGAGACGTCACCGGAGAACCAAAGGTCGCCAGAATCTTCAACGGTACTTAATTCGTATACGACTTTTGTCTCATCTGGTTACTTGTTTATTTCTCTGCTGATACGAACTTAACATCTCATCCATACACATATACTTAAAACCATGAAATTATATCAAACTGTGCTTATGTCGTTCTTGTTCGGTTTGTAAAAGAAAAAGATGACATGTGGATAAACCTTAAAATTATTATAAACTGGAAATAAATACCAAACTGGACTTTAGTCCAGTGGTGCTGGCGCGGTTTGATAAACGGAGGGACACGGGTTTAAAACCCGGTTCCTGATTTCTCACGACACTTTGTTTTGTTAACTAAAACCAGTTCATGAATTAACACAGTATGGATATAAATGAATTAAAAACCAGAGTATGGTCGTGTTAGTAACGTAGCCCAGTTGCTCGGGCTACGTGCACAGGTACTTGTCGTAAGTTCGATCCCGGGTTGATATGTTTGGGGCCGGTTTTGAGCCAGTGTTGGCTTCCCTCTTGGGCCGGCCTTTGGGCCCATATTTTATGTTTTGTTCCTTTGGACCAGTACCTTTTCCATCAGTTATTATTTTGGAAGTTTTTCTTTAACAAATGAGAGTTAGTATCATTTTACTAAAATTTTATTACTATTAATATTATTATTGTTATTATTAATATTATTATTATTATTTTGCTAACTATTACCATTACCATTATTATTTACAATTTATATTAAATAGTTATAACCGATTATTCATATTACAACATTTACCATTTCACACTTAATCAAAATCATCTACAACTTATTACCAAATAATTCGAGCGTTCTTTAGTTGATTGATTTAAGCAATATACTTCTATTCAACTCAATTAATAATTACAAATGCCCCAACTATATATAGGTTAATCGTTCAATCCTTGATCTTTACTCGTGCGATATTCCAAGAACTCTTACGCAACCAAAGGTGAGTATACTTGATCCCTTTTTGGTTTTAACAATTTTGGGTGCAACATGTATTCATATTCAAACACACGACACTTGAAACTTATTATTTATGATCTACCCACTTTTAAACATGGAACGATGTGATGCTTGTTAGACTTGATGCTATGTAAACTATTTGTGTCTATGTGCTCATTAACTTTGCTAGCCTACCTTAACAATTAGAGCGCTATAGGATTAACGCACCGCCCTTGAGACTTGGGGTATTGTTAAGTAAAACACTTTAACCTCCTGTTAGACTTTGGGAAAGGCACTTTGCGTTGGAAACTTGGGTTTGAAAACATAGTTTACACCGTTTCAGCATACTTGTGTACTTGCATATTGTATTCATGTTGGGTATGATTATTAAACATTTTTATTCTAATCATTCTATGTATCCAACCTGTATGCTCGCCAACTTTTGTTGATGTTATTTTAATACATGTTGCAGATTGATAGTCAAGATGATGAAGGAAATCAAGTTAGGATGGCTTTAGAAACTTGCTTGAATAATAAAACGATTATGATGTTATGTTATCTTTTGATTTGTTTGAAAACAATGTTTTTTGAATTTTAGTCATTTATGAAATTTAAATCTAAATTATATTGTCACATTTAGTGTTATGATGCTTTGAACGATTTGTTCGTCTCATCTCGATATCTCCGCCATCGGTTGGGGTGTGACAGATTGGTATCAGAGCCATAACTATAGGGAATTAGGAAAAGTAGGAATGCTTTTGCCTAGTCTATAGTTTAGGAGCTTGTCTCACTATGTGTTCTCTAAAACTATCTCCCTTCTATCCTACTTGCCTCTCTCTATTCTCTTTGGACTCTTAACATACATGCCTTTCCTAAGGCTAACACAATACACACTTGGAGGCTTTGAAGACACTCTTATAACAATCGAAACGATTCACCAAAATAGGGTTGATTCCCACATTTGGTGATGACTTTCACTCAGCTATACTTTGAATTTTGCATGAAATTTACCTTCAAGTTAGCAGTGATATCCAAACCTTGAAGGAAATTTCCATTTCATATTCTAGTGGACCCTTATCTTTGATAAGTACCAACCACGTTAGGGTACGATGTTATCAAGTTAGAGGTGAAACTCGCATCTTGTGAACTAGTCCCACTCTTCGATTTCAATCTCGCCAAAGTTTCGATTTTGCCAATCGATTAAGGACGTGTAATAACTGAAAGGACAAATATCGTTAGTCGCTCCTCGATAAGAGTATTTGTCTATTAGGCCAAAACACGTTCTCTTAACTCGAGAAGGACTTCGATTTACTTTGGAATAGTCTTATGTTACGTTCCGTGACAATCCACATTTTACGTTAGATCTCTTTTATGCTATCTCAATTTTAATGTGTTTTATATTTGCGCGTTACTTTCATTTCAAGCTTGGAGACACAAATCACACTATTTTCGCAATCTAAAGCAATTAATAATAATCTCTCGTGAACAAACTAAATTTATGATGCTCTCATTATCTATGTGGAAACCATGATCATGCTCTCATTATCTATATGCTATGTGAAACTATATGCTATGTGATGCACTCATGAAAACAATTTTCTTAAACAAAACACTATGATCAAAGTCTCATCCACTCTTTGTTTTAAATTCATAGATGTCGTCATCTCGTCACATTTCCAACTCATCCAAGAAAACCAAGACCAGCTCACAAAAGAAGATGATGGCATTCATGGCCAACTAAATTGCTCGTATCGTTCCCAAGATCGTCAGCGAGATTCAGGTTTCAAATATTCCCAACTCCTCTGTTGACTCGAAGGTCACCCAACCTAAGCTAACCTTCAACTACAAACACTTCACCTCTTGCAACCCTAAGCCCTTCACTGGTAAGGATGGGGTGACCACTATGCTTGAGTGGTTCGATAGCATAGAGGTTACTTTCATCAATAGCGAGTGTCCTGAAGAACTCAAGACACGTAGTGCTACTGGAGTGTTCCAAGCTAGGGCCTTGGAATGGTGGACCAACGAAAGAAACCTACGTTCAAATGAGGAAGCTTACGCACTGCCTTGGGAGGAGGTGAAACACCTCATGATGGAGGAATTTTGTCCTCCTCATTAGTAGCAAAAGCTTGAGGAAGAGTTTTGGGCCCTCAAGCAAGTTGGTGACGACAACCTAGCGTATACCACCTGTTTCAAACAGCTGAGTTTCGTTGTACCCCATCTCGTGTCAACCCCTAAACACAAGATCAGGAAGTACATCCATGGTCTACCCTAGAGTATGCGTGACGCCATTGAGGTTGCCAAACTTGGCAACATCGAGGATATCTATCGCCTAATTGCTAGCCTTAACAAACAATCTCATCCGTGATAAGCAAGCTGCTACACAAACCCACTCCTCCAAACCAGCCAATCAAATCACCCAACAGTCGAGTAGTAACAAGGGCAACAAACTAAAGTTTCAAAACCCTGGTTGCAATGCGATTGTACCTACTGCTAACCAAACCCTGCTACACCAGAGAACACAAGAAAGCCATACACTGGGGTTCACCCCAAGTGCACTACTTGCAACTACCACCATCCTACAAACTCAAACTGTCGTCATTGTACTGCTTGCAACCGTTTTGGTCACACCACACCCTATTGTCGCAACAACCCTACACCACAAGCTCAACAACCTCCCCAAAACCCTAAACTAGCCAACAACGTCAGAGCCTGCTACAAATGTGGTGACACTACACATCTTCATCCTCAATGCCTTCAGTTGAACCAAGAACCACAAGCTCCTCGAGGACGGGCATTCAACATCTACACTAAGCAGGCGCAAAATGACAATGACGTCGTCAATGGTTCATTTCTTGTTAATGATCTTTATGCTTCGTTATTATTTGATACTGGCGCGGACAAAAGCTTTGTGTCCGTTGAATTTGAATCTTTGCTAAATTGTACACACTCTAAACTACCTAAGTCGTTCTCCGTCGAAGTTGCCAATGGCAAGTCTATCTTAGTCGATTCTATTTTTTGTGATTGTCGTCTTACTCTTAACGAGCACGTCTTCTCAATAGACCTCATACCCATGCAATTGGGTAGCTTCGATGTCATAGTAGGCATGGATTGGCTTCGTAAGAACCATGCTGAAATTGTTTGTCACAAGATGTTCGTTCGTTTGCCTCTTCCACCTGGTGATACCTTACACGTTTTTGGAGATCGACCTTCTAAAAGACTAAAGTTAATATCATGCACCAAGCTAATAGATACTAGGGGGTTTAGGTTTTTTTAGGTTTTTTTTGGGAGAGGGTGGGGGGTTTACGTTTTTAGGGGTGGGGATGGGAGGTTAGGTTTTTTTAGGTTTTGGGTGGTGATGTAGTGGGTTACTTTTGTGGTTCTCACGGTTCTCACAATAAAGGTGGTTCTCGCATGAACCTTACCATATATATATATTGAACAACTATTTCATTCAACTGGGCAACTAGCAAGACCCTAGACCCATAAAAACATACCACACAGAAACATTTTACAAACTAAACTTACACTAGTTTCTCCATGATAACTTCTTACATGAACACCTATCCATAAGTATCCTAGCGACTTTGTATCTTCAATGATCTTCACGATGTTTGTTTCCTTGTTTGAGAAAATTTGCTCGTTTCTTGCTTTCTACATGCTCCAACAAACCGTCATTATGATACCTTGAACGACTTTTCTTTTGACTCGATCCGTCTTTAAACTCTTGTGATAACATAATAAATCCCGAACCAAGAATGCAAAAATTGAAGGGACATTACACTAGTTAGTTATCACTTGCCAGATTCTAGTGGAAACATAGCATGACGAAAAAATATGGTCGCTTGCTTCGTCGTATTCTCCGCACCACTTACATAAAGTCGACTCCACATTCACATTTCTTCTAGCCAAAGCGCATTGAGTTGGTAGCCGATCCATCTCCGACTTCCATGCCATAATGTTTACTTTTATCCAATTGTTCCAATCCATGATAAAAGGGAGATCGTTTAAGCGTTTTTCGAACAGGTGCTTCTTCATTGAGGCTACTAAAAACAACCCATCCTTCTTGTTTACCCACACCCAACTGTCCGAAGCAACAGAGAGACATACATGTTGTAAAAGGCTTAGGCACCCATCTAGTTCCCTACTCTCATCAATTGACATATTTGATTCTTTCCACCTCCATTTCCAAGAATAATTCTGCTCACCTTTGATGACACAATCTTTAATCAAGCAACCTTTGTTTCTTTCCTATTTAAAAATGTTTGGGAAGAGAGTTTTAAGCGGCTCTTGAGCTGCCCAAGTATCGATCTAGAACCATGTTTTTCACCCCGTCCGACCACCCCTTTGATCAAATTAGAAAAAAACATTACGACTGGCCAAAAATTTTCCACTTTTGCAATCAGGTCCAAACACCTGAGCTATTTTTTGTGTGAGGGAGAAAGGGCCACGACCTATTTGAGTGATGCAAGGACCCAATAAAATTTCTCCAGAGCACGTTTGTTTCATTTATAAACCGCGACCATTTCGTGAGGAGCACGATGTTTGCATCTCTAAGAGGCGTGAGCCCCAATCTACCCGCGTCCTTCGGATTTGTAATAATGTCCCAACACACCCAACTCATCTTGTTTTGGCCCCAAAAATATTATCTTGGTTTTGCTTACAGTTTATCAATCACATTTTGAGGAGCCTTATATAGCAAAAATAATACGGGGATAGTTTCAAGGATGGATTTTAGGATGGCCAACCTTCTTCCTACCGATAAAGTAGACTACTTCCACCCTGACAATCTTTTATCGAATACATTGAACACCAGATTCCAATTCTGAATACGGTTCATGTTTGAACTGATTCGCAACCCGAGATACCACATGGAAGCAAATCAACTTTACACTTAATCCCATTTGCAATATCCGACACTTCATTTTTGTCACACCTCGACTTACAGCGGAAGAAAAAAATACGGGATGCAACAGACACCTCTGGTACAAGCACATTATTTATAAAGACACTACATTTTATTACTTACAAAAATGTTGATTACATACTACATGTATGTTACAACTGCGTGTTCCCATGAACCACATGAGTTTTCTAAGCCACCCGTGTCTATATCAGGGTTCGCCTATAAACATGTCTTGAACAACATACACGGATCACACCAATATCAAGTTACCTGAAATGCATGTTAGTTTTAAAAAGGGTCAGCTACGCTGAGTTAGGTTTAGTTGTTGTGTGACAATATCTGTTAACAATTTTAATTGCACTGGTCATAGTCACAGATTGCTTGATGGAATTTCACGCGAGTACAAGTGAAACCTGACTATTTACCCCGGATCGTGTCACCCAGACATTCCCGGTCCACCAACTGCATCACGTGCAGTTCAACGCCCCCGGGTAGTTATGCCTAACATATACCCAAAAGTTGGACGAGTGCAGTTGCTTGTGGCCGAGCATCGCACCCTCCAACCTCAACTGGGTTTGTCGGACCAATAGTACTATCCACTGCCCACGGCTCATATTAATCACTTGTAATGGGGGTATTCGTGAGTTAGGTAATTCACATCGTCCCAAGTTGTGCAATTAACACAGTTTTATAACATGCAAATCACGTCAGAAAACAGTAACACCATTTAAAAGTAGTGGAGTGAAGCTCACTCCCAAGTTGGTGTAATCAACACAATTTGTAACATGCAAGTCCCCAGAAAACAGTAAAACGATTCAAAAGTGGGGAAGTGAAACTCACACTTCGTGCTTAGAAATGCGTACCAAAAGATGATGTTTATCTTTCGTTTGTGTTTAGGTTAGTTTTCGGGTCCCGGACGCATTCTCGATTTGCGCAACGGGCTCTGTTTTTCGCTTTCTTACTGTCAAAAGACTTGGTTTTAAAAATGGGCATAACCGTCTCGAAACCCAAGCATGGTTATGTTTTAATCATAAAAGTCTCATATGACTGTTTTTAAGCTTGATCGATCGTTCCTTGCACATTTGGTTGCCTTATGTTATGCCCGGAACGAAGGCGTTTCCCAACCGGGAGCTGCTTCGTTTTGCGTGCCCGGGCTTTGATTATTTTCAAACCTTATGTCACAGTCTATGGCACAAAACTAAGTTGTTCCTGGAACTCGGAATCTTAAATGATGCTACCGATACCCTAATAATCAACGTCAAAGGTTTAATGCGCTGTTAAAGTCAAGTCTCCGTTTAACACGTTGTTCAAGGCTAAGGACACAAACCTCGCATCGTTGGTCCTTAATAGTGTCATATTAAACATGACGTGCTCTCGGATTCATCCGAGACATAACAAAGATTGTTTAGCATAGCACACCAGTCATGCAATTTGTAAGGTTTACGCGCAATTATTGTTTTAATCCTGCTTAACGTTTAGGACCAATTAAGGTGCACTTGTTTCGTCATGGGTATCGCACATAATCATAACAATATCATGATACACATATCACGTCCGGTTACCACAGACTTGTACCAATCAAAGTTTACCAGGATTTTTCACAGTTGTCACAGTCTCCCCGGTTAAAAGAATTTCGTCCTCGAAATTTCGTTTAGTAATTCGTTGGAAAGCTCCGTATTTATATTTGTGTCAGTCATCTGACATACAAGTATGTTTTCACTTTTCGTTTAGTATCATCATCGTACGGAGATGATAATTGTGCTACATAGTAGCAGTGTAATTCGTCCATCCACAATTCCTACGTATTGTTAGAGTAACATTTGTCATTACTTCCAATCTGAAAGTGAGAGCGTTGTTGGACTCATAGTAGAATAGGAATCTCTTATTCAGCTTATAGCTGATTACAATTATTACGTTTTCTTCGCATTCATTATCTTCACCATTCATACACCATAAGTTTCGTTCACGATTTTGTTTAATAGTTATTGAACACCCCATATAGAGGAGGAGTCTGGATACCCTCCCAGGGTTCGTTGCGAACGTCGCAATGGTGAGCATCATGCTCTGCATGTTTGTGTTAAGGGAATGAATTTGGTCTCACCGAGTAGTGCGTGACAATATTCCCTCATTGTCGTGTACGTGCATATCTTCAGCTAATACTAACCGAACACGAAAGTCCCTGCTATGGTAGAGAATAAGAAAGAGAAAGGCTTTTAAGAGCCTAAGGCTACCATAAGGCGAGCATGTACACGAGTAATAACGAATCTGCATACTTACATCAGTGGTGTGCTCGCACTACTCACAAGTAGTCGGATTACGTCATAGGGATATGGAATTTCTACAGTAATAATTCCCGTTTGTGTTAAGTTTCGGGAGCTGGGCTCTAGCTGTTGTACAACTATCTGTCTCTTTTCCAGAAGGAAACAACTTGATAACTTTGATGACATCGATGTGATTTTCCGGGAGATAACATATAAAAATTCCCATGTACCAGGAATGGTAGAGTGTGTACCCAATGCAGCTTTAATTCAAGTAACACCACCTCTAAAACGCTACTATAACGTAGACATTTTTGAGGTGTGACGAGTGTCTAGTGACCATAAGTATCACCATGATGCCCCTACACTTGGGATCGGCATTGATCGTAGACGTACGGGTAATTTGGTAAATGATGACTAAGTAACGAGTCATCGAATCAAGGTTCTCCATTGACGGAGTGCCCTTCGCAGGGTAGGACCATAGCCACGCTGGACTAACGTTTCATAAGGATGTCGTTAATGGAGACAATGAGAAGTAATCGTTTCCCATCATGTTCTCAAAAGATTACCTAATGCATAAGCGAATATAGCCCATACTAGTCACAAGGTGGTTAATCACCACTTGACTGTCTCGGTCTCGTGGTTTTCGAGTAAAATTGGGACTTGGTATGATCTGAACTGTATATGAGTATAGAAAGATATAATGCCTTCCCATCTTGGCACCTCCGCCATTTGAATCACCGACGTAAGGGTTTTGTCGAGTTTGTTCATGCCTAACCATTTGGTTTTGATTGAGAAATTTCTGTGGTTTTATGAACCCATGGGCTAAAGCTCGAATCCATAGTCACGCTAGTTCCGATAGGGACAATTGACCACTGCATCTGATTTTTCCCGTTAGTCTCATATTCGTAATAATGTGAACAAGAAAAGAAGATCCGACCCCAGAGTTGGTCAAGACTAGGGTCGTTGAGTTTCTCGACCCTTTGTTGTGGAACTAGTCAGTTCTGTTTCCCCATAGGGCACGGAAGGAATAAGTGCTGCCAGGAAATGTAGTAACCTAGATCCACAATTGCTTGGTAACCTCTTGAAATAACAGGAGCAGCTTTAAGAAAAGCGGAATGAAAACCGTAATCAATAGAGGTATGTCTAGCACTCTGACGGCTAGGATATAAGTAGAGGTTACTAATGCCATTTCGCAGCTAGTCGGTGCATCCAACCAAGCACCGATTTACACTTAGTTGTTTAGTTTGACTTGGTGTTGCACATCGAGGTATCAAAGGAAATCCTCCCTCCGGATGAGTACGATATCTGAGGGACGTATTCGGAAGATTCACTAGTCCGTTCATCTGGAATGATCGGGACTACTCGATTTATGGTTTAGCTTTCCCAGGTGGGTTCAGCGCGCAAAAGACACCAATTATGATATTCGGACGACTCATAACTACTCCTTTTTAAATGAGAGTTTGGTTTTAATCGTGTTACTTCATGCAGAGTGGTTCCTAACTCTTAGAATTAGATGGTACGAATACACATGTATATATGTATATATACAGTATTATACTTAAGATTTCTCCGTTCTTGTTTCCTTACGTAGCAAAAGAATTTTCGTCACTCGAAAATAACGAAGAATCGGGTTTCTCGGTAACATTGTATCTCGCGAATAATCACTCAAATCAATTAAATAAAAATCAATTGAAAGTACCAACCAGTCGAAGGAAGACAAGGGGTGTTTCAAAAATATTCCCCTGATCTAAAGTATTTACTCCTCGTATACTCACGAGGACAAGCAACACCGTTTAACGTATAACTCTTGGTTACGCACAAGAGTAGGGTATCGTTCACTTTGTATCCAATCAACGGATGAGACCATTACTAAATAACACTTTTACAACGGTCCGCAGAGAGTTTCGATCATTCCCTATGACTCGTGAATAACAATGTGTATAACTATTTGAACTCCTCGGATGTTTCAAGGAAGAGGAGGAGACATACGGTGTTCTCCGGGTACTATTATCGTAAAGTTGGGGAGTCAATAGGTTTTATAGACATAAAAGTATCCGAGTTGGTCCCTACCCAGGACCAATCGCACTACCGTCGCAGGTATCGTGACGCGAAAAGCCTTAACCGAAAGGAATCAAAGAACCATGTATCCCCTTATGCGATTTCTAGAACGAATGCACCTCCCTCATACGGGTGATGTTGGTTCAAGATTTAGTATAGCGATCACAAAGATATTACCGAAAAAAGATCAAAAGAACCGGTGGTCTAGAGTATGTAGTTTTGGATAGGAGTTGTCACATGGATTAGTCATCGGATTACTATACTCGAATATTACACAAAGGCGATCTCGTCTTTAATTGGAACATATGTTCACTAAGTTATGCGATCGGTTGTTATATAAAAATTTTATATGATTCTTTTAAATGTCGTCCTTTGAATTATATATATATAAATAAAATAATCGTCCGACGAAAAATTCGCTTTGTGTCATTTTGTTTACTAAATATGCATTAAGAGGTAGTTTCGTTACGGTTCCTTCGTACCGCTCATTCATTACTACTTCAAGTTACTGGGGATTTACCTTGTATTAGTTTGAACTAAATCGATAGGATTCAAGGTTGTACGCCACTTGGTTCTATCGCCGAAATACCTATCATAATTCCATAGGAAGCTAACATACCGCAACATGGTTGAACATTGATTAAAAAAATAGGGTGTATCACTTTAGTAATTTATATGTACCGGACCTCAACACTTTCCAACTGTGTTAGTAAGGAGAGTTGAAGTGATTTGAAGCAATGAATCGGATTACTTTCTGATTATAGTTTTCTTACTTCGTACAGGGGTTACGTCACCCCTACCCGAGATTTACCAAATTGACCCTTGGGTTGGACTGCGGATAATGTGGTATTTATAAATACACTTATACATATAAGTGTCTGGTTAATACGAAGTATTAACGGTTACGAGGATTATCGACAAAATGTTTTCGCCTCCACGAGTCTTATTACAATCACATCCGCATCCACACAACCTCTTGCCGATCTTTGATTACAACGGATGATTTTCTGCATTTATGTGTTACCCATAGATCCTCTTGGGTTATCCATACCGATGATAATTACGTGTTCTTACTTAGAGATTGTATCACTAACGAACGACGGTTAGTAAAGGAAATATATGCTTCAACCGAATAGTTTCATAGATGACGGTCGGCGACATGAGTATAGTTTTTTCGCCGTAACGTAATGATTTCGAATATATGACTATACGTTCTAGCAAATCCCGCCAAAAGAAATAACTTACGCTGAATTGTCTTATCAAAGACAGAAACATGGTTACTTATAATGAATCAAGCATTGGGTAAATCGATGTGGGTAAGCTATCATCGGCTATACCCAAATAGTTCAGTACAGAGTACTACTAGGGTGTAGTGCCCTTAGAAATAGTGTTACGTATTTGAGGAAAAAAGGGCTTTCCCAGGATTAATCCAGTGGTCGTTTAGATGTCAACCCAAACTACCAATCATGTAAAATTACTACAACCGTGTATAGACATCGTAGTTACGACAACTATGGCATCATCTATCGCATCAAACAAGGTCGAAGTCTAATACCGCGTTGCCCAAAACATAACCGAACAAACCGCAACATGAAGCCCGTCTGCCCTGAGTAACGGTACCTTGATAATGTAGCTGGGTATTTATATATAGGAAGTACCGCAGCATATCCACCACACCCATATACATGATCAACGTTCCGTTCACCAAGATATTCGGGCCTAATATTACTTTTCGCAACTAGCCAACTGAAATCCAAAATAATCAATAATCGTAAAAGAACACAATGTAACCGATGGTCACACGAAACGATGTTCCACATCGCAAAGCATTTCAAAGAAATATGTATCATCACAACCTTTATACCCCATGACATCGAATGACAACGAAAAGGGTAACTTATTCGCACATCCCATACCTTCTCCATAACCCAGAGATCGTCATATTCAGATATAACATATATCAAAACACGTGCTAATGAATACCGCTAAGTATCATAGTATCACACGACGTGAAAGCTAGAGCCAAAATTATAAGCAAAAGAGGAATCCCGCGGACCATCAAACGAATCACAGATTCAAGGACGAAAAAGTTTTGTAAGATGTTTGAACTCTGTGTTTGTATAACAATCGAATATGAATCAACGAGAAGTGAAGTGAGGATCCATACACGTCCTCCCCGTCTATCAGAACGACCTGCGCGTTCTTTGTGTATCTATGTTCATTTTGAAATACCATTCTGGTATGCAATCATTGTTATAATAATTATAAGGATAGAGTTGGTGAGGTCATATCACACTAAAGGCTTGGGTTCCCCCATCATAAAGTATAAGTAACAATTGTGTGAGTGATATGAATCCAACTCTATTGTATATTAACCATGTGGTCAGTAGGAATGTGGAATGGGCTGTAATGTCAGTTTTTGGCCTATCCCGAAGGCATATGTAATAGCGCATTATCCACCTATCCCAATTCATGTGTCAATCCATGCACAAACATTCACACACTATCACCTTGGTGCACGTATGTATGACTTCACGTATTTAAGTGTGTTTATTACCGCTACTTTTCCAACGCTGCCTCGTATGAGCAAGTCTGTTATTACGTTCCAGACCATAATAATCCACTTGCCCCACCAGGCCATCCTGGTACTTGCCAATAGGATACTTTACGATGTTCACAGACTACCTTTAGTGGAGGTTAATTTTTCCAAGGATGTCCACTAAAGTCCGAGCCTGTAGTTATAGTCTAGGTTTCCTTAAAGGCACCTAATTCTCTATAACCAATGGCTCTGATACCATCTTCTGTCACACCCCGACTTGCAGCGGAAGAAAAAAATACGGGATGCAATAGACACCTCTGGTACAAGCACATTGTTTATAAAGACACTACATTTTATTACTTACAAAATGTTGATTACATACTACATGTATGTTACAACTGCGTGTTCCCACAAACCACATAAGTCTTCTAAGCCACCTGCGTCTATATCAGGGTTCGCCTACAAACATGTCTTGAACACATACACGGATCACACCAGTATCAAGTTACCTGAAATGCATGTTAGTTTTAAAAAGGGTCAGCTACGCTGAGTGAGTTCAACTGGTTTAGTTGTTATGTAACAATATGTGTTAACAAGTTTAATTGCACTGGTTATAGTAACAGATTGCCTGATGGAATTTCACGCGAGTACAAGTGAAACCTGACTATTTACCACGGGTCATGTCACCCAGACACTTCCGGTCCACCAACTGCGTCACGTGCAGTTCAACGCCCCCGGGTAGTTATGCCTAACACATACCCAAAAGTTGGACGAGTGCAGTTGCTTGTGGCCGGGCATCGCACCCTCCGACCTCAACTGGGTTTGTCGGACCAATAGTACTATCCATTGCCCACGGCTCATATTAATCACTTGTAATGGGGGTATTCGTGAGTTAGGTAATTCACATCGTCCCAAGTTGGTGCAATTAACACAGTTTTATAACATGCAAATCACTTCAGAAAACAGTAACACCGTTTAAAAGTAGTGGAGTGAAGCTCACTCCCAAGTTGGTATAATCAACACAATTTGTAACATGCAAGTCCCTAGAAAACAGTAAAACAATTCAAAAGTGGGGAAGTGAAACTCACAGTGCGAGCAATGATCTCCACACAAGAGTGATCAAGCAACTGGATCAACTTTAATAACCCACATGCAAGTATGGACTCAAATCAGCATCTAAGTTGGTAATGGTTATAACTTGGATCTGGTTAGGAGGCTTTACTCCGGATTGAGTCTATAGGACACTAGTATGGTGATGGACGTCAGGGTAGTATTAGTTTTCAGTTTGGCTTCCGGGCACCGTTTCACGTGCTAGCCAAAGTCAATAGTTTAACGTGTTTAGATAATGGTACGGGAATACCAATAGTGCCAACACGTGGTCATTTAAGAATGATTAACTTTCCATTAAGGGAGTTTGAGTGTTTCGGGAGTCTAGGTTGCCCAAATTAGAGTTTCCATTTTCACCGTCGGGAATTTTCCCGAATTATATTAGGACACACCCCTAGTGTCCAATTTGCCTAGGAATCTCCCGGAATACTCCCAATGTTATCATTATAGTATTTGTCGGGTTGGGTCAGTTCCCAGTTCCGGCAGGTTCGTTACACGATAATTGCCGAAATTGATTTAAAATAACCCATTTTAACCCCATAAATTCTCATTTAATCTAGAATTTGAAATAAAATATGTAAATTTTTATATAAGTCTGTAAAAATCAGTAGCTTATCAGGAAAATTTCTGGGAATTTATTTTGGCATGTTACTTATTTAAATAAATTATTTATAAAACCATTTTTAACCACATAATCAACATTAAATACCATAAGTGGTTCAAAAATTCCCAAAATATTCCAGAACACCTTTTACATGTCCAGGAACTTCTCACAAATATTTGAGATTTTTCTGATTTCGTTTCGGTGCATTTCCGGCTACCGAAAACTATTTTCCCAGAACATTCCCATATGTTCCTTAGTGTCTCTGTAAAATTTGGTGGTTTATTGTATTCGTTTGGTAATTTTTCCAAAATTCTTTTGCTAAAAAAGTCAAAAATTCACCAAACATCGTAGAAAATTCCACAAATTCTAAAATTATACATGGACACTCCTGTCAACGCCCTTCACCACCATACAAAATTTCAGTTCAATCTAAGTTTTACGGACCAATTTATTGGCAAAACAAATTCTGCCTATCCTAGTTTCGGTTTTCGGATGATATACCTAGCGAAAGCTTCGATTCCAAGCACTTCTTGTGAGTCCAGAAGTGGGTGGGTGCTATATTCAGTGCCTACACATCAAGTACAACCCAAATATGCTAGAACTTAGATCAATCAAGCTTTATTTCATTGTTTTTCGTTTTAATCGAATAGTTAAGCGATTTTTGTCGAATAGGTATTGCTTAGGGTATCAAACCCCAAATATTTGTGACCATGGCTACCATATAACACAAGGGAAATACCAAGGTGTTCTTATTCAGCCCCTAAACATGTTTAAACCTTCAAAAATCTTGGATTAAAATGAGTTTTTCGGCTAGAAATCGCGTTTAATCAAGAAAACATGATTAAAATCATAAGACCCAAGGTTTATACCTTTAATTTGAGGTTGTTTATGAACAAAATCAGCTGAATCTTCTTGGGTTTTTGGCAGATTTTTGAGAGGAAGTGGGTTTTTCTTGAATTAAAATGAAAATAAAATGAAAAATTAAAAATAAAATATATATATGGGGGGTGGTCCCAAGGGGACACCTCGTGCTTAGAAATGCGTGCTAAAAGATGATGTTTATCTTCCGTTAGCTTTTAGGTTCGTTTTCGGGTCCCGAACGCGTTCTCGATTTGCGCAACGGGCTCCGTTTTTCGCGTTCTTATTGTCAAAAGACTCGGTTTTAAAAATTGGGCATAATCGTATCGAAACTCGAGCATGGTTACGTTTTAATCATAAAAGTCTCGTATGACGTTCGTTTAAGTGTTTTTAAGCTTGATCAATCGTTCCTTGCACATTTGGTTGCCTTACGTTATGCCCGGAACGAAGGCGTTTCCCCAACCGGGAGCTGCTTCGTTTTGCGTGCCTGGGCTTTGATTATTTTCAAACCTAATGTCACAGTCTATGGCACAAAACTAAGTTGTTCCTGGAACTTGGAATCTTAAATGATGCTACTGATACCCTAATAATCAACGTTAAAGGTTTAATACGCTGTTAAACGTCAAGTCTCCGTTTAACACGTTGTTCAAGGCTAAGGACACCAACCCCGCATCGTTGGTCCTTTATAGTGTCATGTTAACCATGACGTCCTCTCGGATTCCTCCGAGACATAACAGAGATTGTTTAGCATAGCACACCAGTCATGCAATTTGCAAGGTTTACGCACAATTATTGTTTTAATCCTGCTTAACGTTTAGGACCAATTAAGGTGTACCTATTTCGTGATACACATATCACGTCCGGTTACCACGGACTTGTACTAATCAAAGTTTACCGGGATTTTTCACAGTTGTCACAATTTTGGTGGAAACCAACTCCATACAATCTGGACTTTGCATAGTTTATACGTAGATCGGAAACTAAAAAACACACCTTAGTAACTGAGTCATGTTAATGACATTCCTCCTCGCCATTCACCCACAATAGTGGCATCATTAGCGAACAAAAGATGGGAAATCACCGAACCGTTATTTAGAGACCTGAACCCATGAAAAAGGTTTACCTGACCGCCTTCGACATCATGCACGAGAAAGCTTCCATTCCTATGATTAGCAAGAACGAGGTCAACGGATCGCCCTGATGCACAAGAAAACTTCCATTCTTATGGCCTTATATAAATGTATACAATCTTAAAAACCTATTTGTATATTCTATAATCGCGTCAAATACATATTATAGTTTCTGCATATAATAAATATTGATTTAATTCTCTCCCTAGCATGGCGATTTTGGTTTTTCTTGGTAATCCTATCTTTTGATCGTGGATAACTTGTGTAACAGATCTGTGATTAGTGTATGTTAATCATACATTGATACGAATTCTGGTAGCAAGTCTGAAGCGGTCAGATTTTAGGGTTTTCTTGTTTCTTTTCATCTATCGCCAGCCATAATCATAGTTTCTGATCTAATTGAATAGTGTATTGGGTGTTTTGGTCCTACTGGTGTGGCAGTAACCTTGATTTACCTGGTTCTCTATTTGATTTCGTGAAGATCTATGGATTAGGGTTTTGCTAGATTAGGGTTTTCTTAGTTTCTTCGATTGAAGGTTTCTGGCTTTTTCTCTCGGTTTCTTTTGCATGGTTGGCAGTGTGTTTGCTGATGGAGGGAGTTGATGATGACACTAAGAATGTACGTAAAAAAAACTGGTGGAAATTCGCTCAACGATCGTGGAAAACATTCATTATCGTTCCTGGATTTGGCTTCAAGAGTGGTAGATGTTGAAGGTAGCACGTTAATGCCTCGGAGGGGTATTGTGACTCCTGCTCGACAAGTACCTGATATGTTTAATATTATTGATGAACTGACGAAGATTACTGTGCCTGTCATGGAACAAGGCCAACCGGATCAAAAGATTGATGATGGTCGCGCCGCAGGTATTAGCCAAAACGACGAGGAAAAGGGGTCTAAGTCACTATGGTATGCTGATTTGGTGGCCAAGTCGAGTAACAAAAAACTTAATTTCAGATCACTTGCTAGTCCAATGCAGCATGAGAATTGTGATGTGGTTTTGCCAAAGGATTCGATTCGGGTAGTTCAACACAAGCTAGCAAACACATTATACGGGTACTTCCTGGGGGATCGAATTGCCTACCCGGTTGTGGAGTATTATGTGAAAAATAACTGGAAAACGTTTGGATTGCAAAAATCTATGATGAATGCTTATAGTTTCTTTTTCTTCAAGTTTGCAGACCAAACTGGTATGATGGTTGTCCTCAACGAGGGCCCATGGATTATTCGATCACAACCTTTGATTTTATGTGAGTGACTCCCACTACTAAGCTGATAAAAAAGGAGGTTAAGAATCTGCATTATGGGTCAAGATACACGATGTTCCTTTAGCCGCGTATACAGAGGATGGTCTTAGTTTGATCGCTACAGCCATTGGTGATTCCAAACATCTAGATTCTTACACTACTTCGATGTGCTTAGATTCCTGGGGCCGTAGTAGCTATGCTAGAGCTTTAATTGAAGTGTCAGCTGATAAGGAGCTTAAAGAGGAAATTACTATGGCAATTCCGAAACTTGAGGGTGATGGGTATGTCAAGGAGACTATGTCTGTTGAGTATGAATGGAACCCGCATAGGTGCTCGCATTGTTGTGTTTTTGGCCACTCAGATGATCATTGTCCTAAACATCAAAAGAAGCCGGGAAAACAAGTGAGTGATGACAAAGCTCGTAAGCCTTATTATCTAGGACAAAGACTTGATAAAAAGCCTGTTGTTGATGAGGAAGGGTTTACGGGAGTGGATACCAAGAGAGTGGCTCGGAAGACGGGTTTTCAAGTTAACAAACAAAAGCCGAAATTTGAGTATAGGCCGGTTGGAGCTAAGCCAAAGGATAACTTGTATAAGTCGGAATCTTTAAATACTGTTGTGTCTAGAAATCCGTTTGAGGTCTTAAATGATGATAATATGGAGAAAGGTCAAAGTAGTAAGGAGGGAGAAGGTGGACAACAGGAAGCGGATGATGAAGAGGTCATGGAAGTATATAATGAAACTGATGATTTTATCACGGAAGGCACCTGTAATCCTAATGCTAAAAAAGGGGCAAGCACTCCTAACCCGGAGGTTTCCAATGGTTAGTCTTGCTTCATGGAATATTAGGGGGTTGAACCGCCCTCTAAAACAAAAGGAGGTTCGAAAGATAGTTAAAGATAGTAATCTCAGTTTTTGTGCTATTTTAGAATCTCAGGTTGATGTCGGAAATCTTAGTAAGGTCTGTAACTCAGTGTTCCGTCGTTGGGATTGGACTTCTAATGGGGGTTCTTGTGATAAAGGAACTCGTATTATCATAGGTTGGAACCCGATGGTTTTTGATTTGATGGTGTTGTCTCAAACGTCGCAAGTCATGCATATTCAGTTATTCGTTAAAGAAGACAAGAAATGGTTATTCTGTTCGGTTGTGTACGCAGCTAATTACTATATCACTCGACGAGAATTATGGTCCCAGTTATCTACGCATAAACTTATGGTAGGTGATAAGCCGTGGCTGATTATGGGAGATTTTAACTCGGCTCTATACCTGGAGGATAAGTCTATGGGTGCCTCCTCTGTTTCAACGGGTATGCGAGACTTTCAAGCTTGTGTTTCAGATATTGAGGTGATGGATATTAACCAGTCGGGTATCCATTTTACATGGAACCAAAAGCCAAAGAAGGGTGTTGGCTTGCTTAAGAAAATTGATCGTATCATGGGCAATACTCCGTTTATTACTGAGTTCCCTAATTCAGTGGTTGTTTTTCATCATTATAGATTGCCAGATCACTCTCCTTGTGTTCTAACAATTAAACGAGCTGTTACTAGTAAGCATAAGCCCTTCAAGTTTGCGAACTTTTTGGTTCATAAGCCTGATTTTCTAAGGATTGTGAAGGAGTCATGGGAGATGAGTGTTAATGGGGTTTATCAGTTTAGGGTTGTGAAGAAGCTTCGGATGCTAAAGACTCTTTTAGGTGCTTTACTCTTTAAGCAAGGCAATCTCCATAAGAAGATGGCTGATCTTCGTGGTAAACTGGATGACATTCAAAAGGATATTGATAAGGATCCCATGAATGCGGACCTTAGAGCTCGAGAAAGGAAGCTGAATTCTAATTTTCAAGAAGCGTCTCTTGATGAGGAAAGGTTTTTAAAGCAGAAGTCTAAGATGGAATGGTTAAGAGCTGGCGACGCTAATACTGCTTTCTTTCATGCAGCAGTGAAGAGTAGGAACCATCAAAGCCGAATCCAAGTTGTATTGGATACGAATGGTGTAGTGCATGAGGGTGATGCGGTTCAAGATGCTTTTGTGAAACATTATGAAAATTTCTTGGGTAGCCAAGATGATTTATCCATGCATCCTACTCCTGATCTATTTACTAAGGTTGTGAACCCGATTGATGCTTCCCTCATGATCCGTCCGGTTACGATGGATGAGGTTAAGAAAGCCATGTTTTTCTATAGGTAATGACAAAGCTCCAGGCCCAGATGGTTACACTGCTGCTTTCTTTAAAGTTGCTTGGCCGATTATAGGTAATGATGTTTCTATGGCAATCATTGATTTCTTTAATACAGGCAGATTACTGGGCCAAATCAACCATACTCTTGTTGCGCTACTGCTGAAGAAACCCTTGCCAGTTATGGTTTCTGATTATCATCATATAGCCTGCTGTAACGTCTTATTCAAATGTGTTAGTAAGATTATTGCTGATAGTATAAAGGGTGTGCTCCATCAAGTTGTTAGTATCAACCAATCTGCTTTTATTCCTGGTAGGAAAATCTCGGATAACATCTTTCTGACTCAAGAGCTTATGCATAATTATCATAGAAATTCAGGTCCCCCCCGGTGTGCTTTCAAGGTGGATATTCAGAAAGCTTATGATACGGTTGATTGGACGTTCCTGAAAAACATCTGACTGGGTTCAACTTTAACACAAAGATGGTGGATTGGATTATGGTTTGTGTTTCGCCAACATCATATTCTATTTGTGTTAATGGGAATGTGCATGGTTATTTTAAAGGTAAGCGTGGCCTTCGACAAGGAGACCCGTTATCTCCTTATTTATTCACGCTGGTTATGGAGGTTTTCACGTGTATATTACAGCATGCTTCTAGGATTGATACATCCTAAATTTCACAATAAATGCGAAAGGCAGCGTATCATTAACCTGTGCTTTGTAGATGATTTATTCTTGTTTGCGAGAGAAGATGTTGAGTCGGTGCAATGTGTTTTCAAGTCTCTTTCGAATTTTTCGAACATGTCCGGTCTAGTTCCTAGTATTCAAAAGAGCACGGGGTTTTTCTGTAATGTGCCAGCTCATGTTAAAAACCATATCTTGTCTTTCATGCCGTTTATGGAGGGGTCTCTTCCAGTAAAATACTTGGGGGTTCCTCTTATTTCTTCTAGCCTTGTGTACAAAGATTGTAGTGCCTTAGTGGAGAGGTTGGATCAACGGATTTTAAATTGGAGGAATAAACTTCTTTCATTTGCGGGTCGGCTGCAGCTTATAAACTCTGTTCTTTCGTCAATGCATATTTACTGGTCTTCAGTTTTTATCCTGCCTAACCGTATCATTCAAGATCTGGAAGCCAAAATGCGAAACTTCTTATGGTCTTCAGATGGTTCCTATCACAAGGGGGAGGCTAAAGCTTCCTGGAAGTCTGTTTGTGTTCCAAAGTACGAGGGTGGCTTAGGTATTCGTCGTATTGGGGATGTTAATAAAGCACTTATGTCTTCTCATATTTGGAGCATTCTGGTTGAGCGTGATTCTTTTTGGGTTGCTTGGATTCATTCGTACAGACTTAGAGGTAAAAGCTTTTGGATTTGTAAGTCGGTGGCGAATTGTTGTTGGAGCTGGCGGAAAATATTATAGCTTCGGCCGTTTATTAGAGAATTTGTTTGGTCCAAGTTGGGTGATGGTAGCAATACTTCAGCTTGGTACGATTCGTGGTGTCACTTGGGTCCGCTTGGTAACTTCTTGACTCCTAGAACCATCTCAAATGCAGGTTTTACTCTTAATAATACAGTTCAGGAGATTCATGTTAGTGGTGTTTGGAGGTGGCCAGTGGCGTGGAGGGATATGTTTCTGGTTTTAAATCAGCTAGATGATATCCATACAGTTCCGAATAGGTCTGACCAGCTCCTATGGAAGGATGATAATGAGTTAGTTGAGTACTCTTCGTCTCAAGTGTGGCATTCGGTTAGACAGAGAGAAGCAGAGGTGGATTGGGTTAAGTATGTTTGGTTCTCGCAGTGTATTCCAAAACTTGCTTTCTTTATGTGGCTGGTGATTCATCGTAAGCTCCTCACTCAAGATAAAATTGTGCAATGGGATCTTTCCAGAAGGAAAAATATGAATATGATGTGTTGTCTTCTTTGCTATGCGGAAGTTGACTCCCATAACCATCTGTTCTTCGATTGTAACTACTCAACTCAAGTTTGGATCACGGTTCACGGAAAAGGGGGTATGAGTACTGTTGGCCCAGAGTGGGATGCTATCGTTGACTGGCTGGGGGCTCGGGCTGGGTCTAAGTCAGCGACCAACTATATTAGTAGGCTTATTGTGGCTGCTGCGACGTATTTCATTTGGCAGGAACGTAATGCGAGACTTTTCAAGAACCAGACGAGACCGCCGGATGTTCTAAGTGATACAATGTTGAAAACGGTTCGATATAAGCTAATGGGAGTCAAGTTCAAGGATTGCTACAATGTGCGAAGATTGCTTGAAACATGGGAGATTTATAGCAACCGATTGGAAGATGAAGAAGGCTGATTATTTATTAGTTTTTTTGTTCCTCTAGATTATTGTCTAGTAGTTTGTCTTCGATGTTCTTGGTAGTTTAGTGTGTTTTTTCTTTGGCTTACATTCATGGGGAATTCCCATGTTTGAACTAGTGTGGGCGTTTTCACGCTACTTGTTTTTTGTTTGTTTATATATAAAATCACCGGAGTAACCCTTTACTCAAAACAAAAATATTGATTTGCTCTTTTAGGCATTTTAGAGATATTTAAACATATTTTAAAGCATAACAATGCTCCTAATGAATATTAAATTGTGCTTGGCTTAAAGTAATGTTTAAAAAATGTTAAGAAAACATTGATGAACAAAAGTATATGATTTCTGTAAGTTAAATCATTCGTTTGGTTGCATCAATGTTGTGAAATATTTAGTTGATCTAAAAGGTTATTTATCAGAAATAAAAATAAGTAAAGACTTGCTTCATGATCTTTAGCTGGCATGAATTTCTTAAATTTCAATTTTTTTGTTTTTTTTATTTGGATAAATAATAGACTTTTTAAATTTGAAATTATATATGATTAAGATTATTTGAAAAAATTGCATTCTAATTTTCATATCAATTTTGAAATAAGAGATATTTTCCTTATGATTATGTTTATCTATACGATACACATATATGTATAAATTTTGTTATTATTTTACTACATATCCAATATTTGAAGCTATAATTTGGTTGTCGGATTCTCAGGCGTTAGGCTTGGAAAGAAAAATAATTCCGACTTGGTCACCATTGAGTAACTCAACCAATTTTTTATATTAGATATACCCAATATTATTTAGGATATCTGTGAATTTCTTTCATCAGTGGTAGAAAGTTTATAATTGTTTGAGTGGCATTGTTTTGTAATAATTTAAATTATAAAAAAATCAATTATTAATGGGTGCATGATTGGAAACGTGGGTATTAAGTTTGTTGGGATTGTTGTTCAGTGATATTATAAAATTTGCAAAGATTTTTAAAATTAGCAAACGGATTTTTAAACCCACACGTTAAATCAATAGTTGCATAAAGTTGGATTTATAAACAATCGATTGAAATGTAAATGTACTCCATGCAATTTATGAATATTTGCGATGTTGTTGGTATTGGGAGCAATAACTGTTATTGATCGGGATGTTGTGTTCAGGTCAAAGTTAATATTTATAAGCCCTATTTACCCTCAACTATGTGTTAGTGGTAGCAAAAGGTCGAACCACGAAGAGTTTTTGATTTGTGTAAGAACTTGATTGATTATTAACGTTGTCACAATTATGAAGCATGCAATTTGATACATTTCTTTGTTTGTTGGAAAAGGATGTCGGAATGTACCACAATTTAATATTAACTACTAAATGATGATTACTCAAATTTAGGCGAAAACTTCATAACTTGGTTAAAACAATAATTGGAACAAGGTTCATACCCGGTTCGATAATCGCAAGAACTGGGGCTTCTACACGGTTTAAATTGAATTAGTTGAATTAGCCGATTAACGGATTTAGTGTCACGTGGCTTATGTGCCGAAGGCTATCAACGTTACAAAGAACGGACCACAGTGCACTTTTTTACCAAGAACATGTAAATCCTACTTAAGATAAGGCATAATTGCACGTCACCATTTCGCAAAGTCAATTTTATAATCACTTGACAATTTACAAATTCGAAATAAATGCAAGGCAATTTTCAAAAAATGCTTAAACACAACTTGTCACAAAATCAAACTAAACACAAATGATTGAAGCTCACACACAAACATCTTGAACCTTGATGATGGTTATGATGAAGGTTAGGGTTTTGGGTTGATGATAATGGTGGATTGATTAGTGAAATGATGGTGAATTAGGGTTAGGATAGAAGGGTAGACGAATGATCGTGGATGATGATCAACGAATGGATTGGAAATGGTGTTGATGGTGGTTCTTGGCTCCAAGAGGGGTGTAGAGGTTTAAAATTACGCAACTCCTTGATAATGACCCCAAATTTGGGGTCTAATTCTTTCACAACAACAAAACAAGGCAAAACAGCGTCGGAGACCAGGGAGTGGCGTCGCCAGGGGCCAGCCTGGCGTCGCCGACGCCATGAGGAAAACCCAAATGCTGCTGACGGCTTAAGCTGTTGTCTACGCCCCTTTCTTGACGACGCGGCCAACATATCCACTTTCCTGTTTTGCTTGTTTCGCGTACTTGGTTGATGTCGTTCGCTCCCTGATGCTCCGTAAAGCTCCTGAATAGCTCCTTAAACTCCGTTAGACTTGCAAAACACAATTCTAACCAAAGTAGGCCATTCAAAACCTAAATTTATGTAAAAACATAAACTTAATACGATAAAGCTACGGGTTTTTAACCATGCATCAGTTATCAAATAAATTTTCATCCAAATAACATTTTCACACATGGAAATAATATTTTAAATCCCTAAATTATCGTTTAGTATTGTATGGAAATATCTATTAAAATATGTTTTGATTTTATTTATTGTGACAATTGTGAAAAATCCCGGTAAACTTTGATTAGTACAAGTCCATGGTAACCGGACGTGGTATGTATATGGTGATATTGTTGTGATTATGTGTGATGATACGAATTCTGGAAAATGATACACTGACTATGATGGGAGTATATTCATAGTAAGTGATAAAAACATTACAGTGACATTATGCATCACCTACATGACAAGACAAAGTCGTGAATGAACTGACAACCGTCGGAATAAGTATTAGTAAACACGCATGACTTGTGTGCTATGCCTCGCGATATTAGCACGTCATGGTTGACATGACACTATTAAGGACGAACGATGCGAGGTTGGCATCCGTAGCCTTGAACAACATGTTAAACGGAGACTTGACTTTTAACAGCGCATTAAACCTTTAATGTTGATTATTAGATTATCGGTGGCATCATTTAAGATTTCGAGTTCCAGGAATAACTTAGTTTATGTCATAGACTAAGACATAAGGTTTGAAAATAATCAAAGCCCAGGCACGCAAAACGAAGCAGCTCCCGGTTGGGGAAACGCATTCGTTCCGGGCATAACATAAGGCAACCGAATGTGCAAGGAACGATCGATCAAGCTTAAAAACACTTAAACGAACGTCAAACAAGACTTTTATGATTAAAACGTAACTGGGTTCGGATTTTAAGACGATTATGCATAATTTTTAAAACCGAGTCTTTTGACACTAAGTACGCGCAAAACGGAGTCCGTTACGCAAATCAAGAACGCGCGCAGGACCCGAAAACGAACCTATACTTATCCGAAAGATAAACATCATCTTTTGTCACGCAAAACGAAGCACAAGGTGTCCCTTGGGACCCACCTCCAAACACCCCCCCACATGTATATATGTTTTTTTTATTTTTCATTTATAATTCATGGTTTTTACAAAAAAATACTCCAAACCTCCCCAAAAATCTGATTTCAATACTTCTAATACAGCTGATTTCTTCACTAATCTTCACTAAATCAAAGGTATTAACCTAGATGCTTATGCTTCTAAGTCCGTTTCTTCGATTAAACGCGATTTCTAGCCGAAAAACGCCTTTTAATCCAAGACTGAATAAGAACACCTTAGTATTTACCTGGTGTTATATGGTAGCCATGATCACTAACCTTTGGGGTTTGATACCCTAATCAACTCTTATTCGAAAAAAATTGCTTAACTATTCGATTAACCGAAAAACAATGAATTAAAGCTTGATTGATCTAAGTTCTAGCATATTTGGGTTGCACTTGATGTGTAGGTACTGAATATAGCCTTCACACACGTCTGGGATCAAGATAAACGCTTGGAACCGAAAGAATCGCTAGGTATAACATACAAGAACCGAAACTAGCATAGGCAGAATATTGTTTTAGCTATAACTTGGTCTGTGAAACATGGATTGAGCTGTAATTTGGTGTGGTGATGTAGAGTACCGTTAGAAAGGTCCACGTAAAAGTTTAGAATTTGTGGAATTTTCTATGATTTTTGGTGAATTTTTAACTATTTTACCGAAAGAATTCGGAAAAATTAAAAGAAGAAGTCAATAAATCACAGAATTTTATAGAGACACTAAGGAACATATGGGGAATGTTCTGGGAAATTTTGGAGTCCATTGGTTGAGTTTTGATTTGGGTTAAAAACCCGTGTTTTTACGAGTTTTCGGTAGCCAGAAACGCACCGAAATTAAATCAGAAAAATCTTAAAATTTTGTGAGAAGTTCCTAGACATGAAAAATGTGTTCTGGATTTTTTTGGGAATTTTTGAACCAATTATGGTATTTAATGATAATTATGTGGTTAAAAACAGTTTTATAAATAATTTATTTAAATAAGTAAAATGCCAAAATAAATTACTAAAACTTTTTCCCATAATCTACAGATTTTTACTGAGTTATATTAAAATTTACAGATTTTTATATAGAATATAGATTAAATGGGAATTTATGGAATTAAAAATAGATTATTTTAAAGCAATTTCGACAGTTTACCGTATAATGAACCTGCCGGAACTGGGAACTGACCAAACCCGACAAATAATATAAATGGAACACCGGAAGTATTCCGGGAGATTTCCGGGATAATTGAGCACTATGGGTGTGTACTAAGACAATTTGAGAGAATTCCCGACGGTGAAAATGGAAACTCAAATTTGGGTAACGTAGACTCCCCAAATACTCAAACTCCCTTGATGAAAAGTTAATCATTCTTAAATAACTACGTGTTCGCATTATTGGTATTCCCGTACCATTATCCGAACATGTTAAACTACTGACTTTGGCTAGCACGTGAAACGGTGCCCAGAAGGCAAACTGAAAACTAATACTACCCTGACGTCCATCACCATACTAGTGTCCTATAGACTCAATCCGGAGTAAAAACTCCTGACCAGATCCAAGTTATAACCATTACCAACTTAGATGCTGATTGGAGTCTATACTTGCATGTGGGTTATTAAAGTTGATCCAGTTGCTTGATCACTCTTGCGTTGAGATCACTACTCGTACTGTGAGTTTTCACTTCCCCGCTTTTAAATTATTTCCTGTTTTCTAGGGACTTGCATGTTAAAAACTGTGTTGATTACACCAATGTGGGAGTGAGTTTCAACTCCCCACTTTTGAATTGTTTTACTGTTTTCTAGGGACTTGCATGTTAAAAACTGTGTTGATTACACCAATGTGGGAGTGAGTTTTCACTTCCCGCTTTTAAACTGTTTTACTGTTTTCTGGGGACTTGCATGTTAAAAACTGTGTTGATTACACCAATGTGGGAGTGAGTTTTCACTTCCCGCTTTTAAACTGTTTTACTGTTTTCTGGGGACTTGCATGTTAAAAACTGTGTTGAATACACCAATTTGGGAGTGAGTTTTACTCTCCCACTCGTAAACTGTGTTACTGTTTTCTGGAATGACTTGCATGTTACGAAACTGTGTTAATTGCACCAACTTGTGACGATGTGAATTATCTAACACACGAACTACCTCCCCTCTACAAGTGATTAACTAAAGCCTTACTGGGCAGTAGATAGTACTATTGGTCTGACAGACCCAGTTGCTCCATGCAGTGTCTAGGTGACACTGTGTGTCGGTGACTACGCAACTGCACGTGTCCTGCATTTAGTTACGTCATTAAACATGACTGCAGGGGAACATTGAACTTTACATGACTCAGTTGCCGGGATGACGTGCCTGTCTTGACACAGCCCGGTGGGAAGTGTCTGTGGTGACACGACCCGGTGCGAACATGTGTCTGTCTGACATGGAGTGACTATGACAGGTCAAGGTTTCACTTGTGTCCTGGTGTAATTCCATCTGCGACTATGACTGTGACCGTCATTGTGACTATGACTAGTGCAATTAAACTTGTTAACACATGTTGTTACACAACGATTAAACTAGTGGAACTCACGCAGCGTTTAGCTGACCTTTTTAAAACTAACATGCATTTCAGGTAACTTGAGACTGGTGTGATCCGTGTATGTTGTTCAAGACATGTTTGTAGGCGAACCCTAATATAGACGCATGTGGCTTAGAAGACTCATGTGGTTAATGGGAACATGCAGTTGTAACATACATGTAGTATGTATTCAACATTTTGTAAGTAATAAAATGTAGTGTCTTTATAAACAATGTGCTTGTACCAGAGGTGTCTGTTGCACCCCGTATATTTTTCTTCCGCTGCAAGTTGGGGTGTGACAGAAGATGGTATCAGAGCCATTGGTTATAGAGAATTAGGTGCCTTTAAGGAAACCTAGACTATAACTACAGGCTCGGACTTTAGTGGACATCCTTGGAAAAGTTAACCTCAACTAAAAATGCTTAGTGACACTGTAAAGTATCCTATTTGCAAGTACCAGGATGGCCTTGTGGGGCAAGTGGGTTATTATGGTACGGAACGTAATAACAGACTTGCTCATATGAGGCAGTGTTGGGAAAGCCGCGGTAACAAACACACTTAAATGTGTGGAATGATACATACGTGTGCCAAGGTGATAGTGTGCGAATGTTTGTGCGAGAATTGATACATGAATTGGGATTGGTGGATATTGCGTTACTACATATGCCTTTGGGAGAGGCAGAGAAAACTGGTATTACGGTCCATTCCACATTCCTACTGACCACCTGTTTAATATACACTAGAGTTGGATTCATACCACTTCTACAGTAGTTACTTATACTTTATGATGTGAGCCCCAAGCCTTTAGTGCAATACGATCTCACCAACTCTATCCTTATAATTATTATGACAACGGTTGCATACCAGAATGGTATTTCAAAAAGAACATAGATACATAAAGAACGCGCAGGTCATTCAGATAGACTAGGAGGACGTGTACAGATCCTCACTTCACTTCTCGTTGCCTCACATTCGATTGTTATACAATCCCAGAGTTCAAACATCTTACGAAACTTTTTCGTCCTTGAATCCGTGCTTCATTTGATTGTCCGCTGGATTCCTCTTTGGCTTGCAATATTAGCTTTAGATTTTACGCTGTGTGATACCATAATACTTAGCGGTATTCATTAGCACGTGTTTCGATATATATTATATATGAATATGACGATCTCCGGGTCATGGAGATGGTATGGGGTGCGTGAATAAGTTACCCTTGCTGTTGTCATTTGATTCCTTGGGATATAAAGTTGGTGATGGCACAGATCCCTTTGAAACGCTTTGTGTTGTGGAACTTCATTTCGTGTGACCATCGGTTACATTGTGTTCTTTTACGGTTGTTGATTGTTTCGAATTTCAGTTGGTTATTTGCAGAAAATAGTATGAGGCCCGAATATCGTGGAGAACGGAATATTGATCAGGTGTATGGGTGTGGTGGATACGCTGCGGTACTTCCTATATATAAACACCCGGTTACATGATCAAGGTACCGTTACTCAGGGCAGACGGCTTCATGTTGCGATTTGTTCGGTTATGTTTGGGTAATGCGGTAATGAGACTTCTACCCTGTTTGATGCGATAGATGACGCCATAGTTGTCGTAACCACGATGTCTATACATGGTTATAGTAATTTTATATGAAAAGTAGTTGGGTCGACATATAAATGACCACTGGATTAATCCTGGGAGATCCTTTTCTTTTCTCAAATTCGTGACACGATTTCTAGGGATACTACACCTCAGTAGTACTCTGTACTGAACTATTTGGGTATAGCCGGTGATAGCTTACCCACATCAATGACCCAAGGATCGATTCGCGATAAGTAGCAATGTTTCTGTCTTTGATAAGACAATTCAGCGTAAGTTATTTCTTTTGGCGGGATTTGCTAGAACGTATAGTCATATATCCGGAATCATTACGATACGGCGAACAACTATATCCATGTCACCGACCGTTGTCTATGAGATTACTCAGTGAAGCATATATTTCCGTTATTAGCTGTCGTTCGCTAAAAATGCAATCACTAATTCTTAATAAGGACGAGTAATTAACATCGGTGGTGATAACCTAAGGGGATTTAGGGGTAACACATAAATGGGGAAACTTATTTGACGTAATCAAAGTTTGGTGAGGAATTGTGTGGAAGCGGATCTGATGGTGATAAGACTTGGTGGAGGCGAGAAACAGTTTTGCCGGTATTCCTCGTAACCGTTAATACTCCGTATTAACATGACACTCCTATGTATACATTTAATCCTAAATATACAACATTAACCATGGTCCAATCCAAGTGTCAATTTGGTAAATTTCGATTGAGGATGACATAACCCCGGTGCAAAGTCGGAAAACTATAATCAAGAAACAATCCGACTCACTGCTTCAAATCAATTCAATTCTCCTTACTAACACTATTGGAAAGTGTTAAGGTCTGGTACATATAGATTACTAATTTGATACGCCCTATCGATTTAGTTCAAAGCAATACAAGATAAATTCCCAGTAACTCGATGAGTAGGGAATCAACAGTACGAAGGACCATAACGAAGCTACCTCTTAATGACTATGTAATAAACAAATGACACAAAGCAAATTTTCCGTCAAACGATTATTTCATATATATATATATATATATATATATATATATATATATATATATATATATGTATCAAATCCGAAGGACGGTATTTAAAAGAATCGTATGAATTTTTATATAGCAAACGATCCCTTGTTTTCAGCCTCGCATAACTTAGTGAAAATATGTTCTAATGCAAGACGAGATCGCCTTCGAGTAGTATTCAAGTACTGTAATACGATGATTAACTTATGACACCTCATATTTACATCTCCAAGCTCTAGACTACACTGGGTTCTGACCTGAATTCTTTTGGTAACCTTGAGATAGTAGGTCTGGAATGTATATCACCCGTAGGAGGGCGGTGCATTCATGCTAGAAATTGCATAAGGGGATACATGGTTCTTTGATTTCTTTTGATTAAGGCTTTTCATGACACGATAACTACTACGACCATACGAATGGTCCTGGGTAGGGACTAACTCAGATACTTGTATGTCTATAAAACTTATTGACTCCCCAACTTTACGATAATAATAATACCCGGGAAAACACCATATGTCTTCTCCTCTTCCTCGAAACGTTTGAGGAGTCAAAATAATTATAACCGATGTTATTTAAGTTCCTAAGGGATGTTTGAAATTCCCTTCGGACCTTTGTAAAGGTATTATTTGGTAAGGTCTCCTACATGTGCAGGAGGATGATACATGGGATACACTGACTTTCATCCGTTGATTGGACACAAAGTAAACGATACCCTACTCTTGTGAGTAACCTAAAGTTATTCGGTAGATGGCATTGCTAGTCCTCATGGGTATACGAGGACTAAATTCTTTAGATTAGGGAAAAATTGTTGAAACACCCCTCGTCTTCGTTCAACTAGTTGGTACCTTCAATTGATTTTCAGTTTGATCAATTTAAATAAGTATTCGTTAAGTATAACACTGTATATATATATATGTACCTGTGTATTCGTACCACGAGTGAAATTCACGATCGTGGGGATAATTTTCGTACGTTGTTGCGTTATCAATTGCGCGATTACCACCTCAGTCATTTGTGGTGAGCGTTTCGGGGCCATTCTGTTATAAACAATACTTATATACATGCATTAATGTCACATATTCAATCATCCCATACCACACAAATTCGTCGCACGCATGAATCCACAACCTGTATAACCAACATCATTGTCATGTAGGTAATAATATCCGTCAGTATACCACTGTATACCACTGCTAAAATTGCACTTAGACTTAACCCAAAAGGTCCAGTGCTTAAATGTGCGGTCAAAGCTTGTCATTGGAGTGACGTATATACGCCATACTATGAAAAGCATGAACTACTATGTATGAAGGAACGCGGTCAAAACCAAACTTTCTTTGAAATAGGAATAGTCACGAGTTGTCCGAATATTATAATTGGTGTCGTTTGTGCGCTGAACCCACCTGGGGGAAAGCTAACCCGTAAACCTAGTAGTCCCGACCATTCCAGATGAGGGACTAGTGAATCTTCCGAATACGTCCCTCGGATATCATGTCCATCCAGAGGGAAATTCCGTTAGTAAGCACATCATATATACTTAAAGGAGGAATAAGACTTTGACACGACAACTAATACTCTTAAAATTTGGAGAGTCACTTAACACATGCTACGAATTATAAATAACTTGATGTGCGATACTAAGTCAAACTAAATGACCAAAGTGTAGATCGGTACTTGGTTGGATGCATCGACCGGATGTGAAATGGCATTCATAACCTTTATTCATATCCTAGCCGTCAGAGTGCTTGGCTTACCTCGATTGATTTCGCTTTTCATTCAGCCTCCTTGAAATTGCTTTTGTTATTTCAAGAGATTGCCGAGCGATTGTGGATCTATGCTATTACATTTCCCAGCAACATGTATTCCTTCCGTGCCCTATTGGGAAACAGAACGGACTAATCCTACGACCAAGGGGTCGAGAAACTCAACAAGCCTAGTCTCGACCAACCCGGGGGCCGGGTCTTCATTTCTTGTTTACATTATTACGAATATGAGAGTAACGGGAAAAATCAGATTCAGTGGTCAATTATCCTTATCGGACTAGGGTGACTATGAATTCGGGCTTCAGCCCATGGTTTCATAAAACCGCTCGAATTTCCTAATCTAAACCAAGATGGTTTGACATGAACGAATTCGATGAAACCCTTACGTTTAAGCGGTGATTCAGTTGGCGGAGGTGCCAAGAGGGGAATGCATTGTATCTTTTTTATACTCTTATACTGTTCAGATCTTACCAAGTCCGAATTTGACTTGAAAAACCACGAGACCGAGACGGTCAAGTGGTGATTAACCACCTTGTGACTAGTACGGGTTATATTCGCCTATGCATTAGATAATCTTTAAAGAATGTAACATTTGTAAAAATCGGGTTTTCAAAACCCGCTCCGTTTTGTAATCGAATATCAAGTTATAAAAGTTATGTCGAATAATTATGATTATTTTGATTTAAAACAATACATAATTAATAAATAAACTAAACTATAAAAATTATATTTGATGAAAAGTTAAAATAAAATAAATAAATAAATTATAACGCTGCCGGGACTCGAACCCGGGTCAGCCAAGACACCCTTCAACAACTTAACACTCACTCCCAAGACCACTCCGCCACATTGTGTTTTCTGCTAACTCTAGAAACACAAACGAAATTTATACACAAACCCAGTTGAAACCGGTTGCGCTATCTGAGAAACGGTAATCGGCAAACCAATCGTCATTTCGTTGTTTATTTCACACATTCAGTTTATAACCGATGCACGACGGTTTCTAAGCAAATCGGAATTGATTAAACTTAAAGACTCATCATTGTCGGTTTTTAAAACCGAAAAATCATCAAGTCCAGAATTACACAAACTTCAGACCACTCTCGCGACTCAGAGATATCATACCAACACTCCATTTCATTTTCGTCGCATTTTCAGACCATCAGAACGCCTAAAACAGCTCGCCGGAATTTTCTGCAAAAGTCGCCGGAAAACCGTATTCAACTCAAACCGGTAAAATACTTCTACTTTACGGTTTCAATCCATTGTTAGAACCTTACTAACATTAACCCATCGCTCATAATCAACCACAGACGACATTGCTGGACTTTCTGTTTTCGCCGGAAAACTTCTGGAATTGTCGGAAACTCGTTGATTACCGGTATGCTCATTCCAACGTACTGATAATCAATACTCATTAGTTCAATTTCACATCTAATCCCTTAAACCTGTTAATTGATTCTCACAGCCGAAGGTTCCAAAAACAGAGCCGACAAGTTTCGCCGGATTCTCTGAAGAAGACGATCTGTTCGGTATCTTCTTTCCCCAAACTTTTCGGTTCAATGCATTCAAACTGGACATCATGTTCATTAACTAAATTAATCGCGTATCGGTTGTTTGATTGATGTCTGCATTTGTAATGAAGAAGACGAGTTCAGTAATGATATAAGGTTAATTAAAATCGGAGTTATAAACGGGTTAGACACACAATCCAGCGGTGGACTGTGTGCAAACAAAAACCATACACGTCCCGAGTTCGATCCCTGCTCCACGCACTCCTTGTATAATAAAAGGCCTTTTTGTTTAAACTAAATCGGGATAACCCAGTTAGTTGTTAAGTATAATAAAAACTGAGATAATAACCAGGTTAGACACACAGTCCAGCGGTGGACTGTGTGCAACATGAACCGCACGTCGCGCGTTCGAAACCCGTCACGAGCACCGGTCCGATTGAATTAAAATGTTTTTGTAAATAAAGGAAATTCGGATTAACTGAATAAGTGTATAAGTATAAATAAAAACAAGATTATTTCGGGTTAGACACGTAGCTCAGTTGGTAGAGCTGCGTGCACGCGTACGGGAGGTCGCCGGTTCGATCACCCGGCGCAAACTAATACGCTGACCGACCGGTCAACGGTCAACGGTCAACACTAAATAAACAATTTTTTATATTTTTATTTATTTAATTTAATTTAAAAATCAATTAAAAATATTTAAAAATAACATTTTTAAAGATAGAAAATAGCCATAAACTCCAAAAAATATATCTAAAAATTTCATTAAAATCCTTAATAAAATCCACTCATTTAAATATTTTCCGTTATTATTTAGGTTAGTAATCCCCGTTGTTCCGCTCATCTAAATCGTGCGCATATCACCATCTCCAATCCAACGCACCCAAGGTGAGTGAATCTTACAAATTCCCCGTTTTAATCACGTTTTGGGGTGTATCATGTGTCTTTGTATATTTATATTATTACTAAACCATTGTGCATACATCATATCATGAACTTGTGTATTCAGTTTGTTGCTGTTAAGTACTTATTATTGGATGCAATTTATTATTCAGTACATGCAATTTCATAGGCCGCCGCTCCCCATTACATTATGAGCGTTGAGCATGTTCCCCATTTTATTATGCGGTTGAACCTGGCGTGCCCACATACGATCGGCTCCGTTTGATTGAGCCTTGATCGCACAGACATTTTCATTTTCAGTACATGCAATACGATCGGCTCCGTTTGATTGAGCCTTGATCGCACAGTTTCATTTATGTTATTTACAGTATGATGTTGGTATGATCATGTATGCTGTCATGTGATATTGTATGTTATAGTTGTGACTGCTATTTGCCTTTGCTTGATTATTTACATTTGTTCATCTATGATTATGCACTAATTTTCATTGATAAACTAACAATTAATTTATTAATATATGTTTATCTAATAAGGTTCGCTCGCCAACTTTTGTTGACCCAAAAACTCCCATTTTACACATGATACAGGTGAACCAGCAGCAGCTAGGAACACATAGGACTTGGATTAGAAGAATAAAACGTTTTAGAGTTGGGATTGTTATGTTTGGTTTATTTCCTTTGTATTGAATGAACATGTTTGGATATTTGAAAATGTAACTTTGACTTTATTAAATATGAAACATAATAGTAAATGTCATGAGCTTTGGTGATAACCCAATTATGCCCCGACTCTTATTCCGTTGCGGGTCGGGGTGTGACAAAGAACATCATGGGAAATGATAACTTCTCATTGTCTCCATTAACGACATCCTTATGAAATGATAGCCGAGCGTGGCTATGTTCTCACCCTGCGAAGGGTACTCCGTCAATAGGGAACCGTGATTCGATGACTCGTTACTTAGTCATCTTTTATCAAATTACCCGTACATCCACGATCAATGCCAATCCCATGTGTAGGGGAATCATAGTGATACTTATGATCGTGAGACACTCATCACGCCTTAAGCATTTCCACGTGATATAGTAGCATTCTAGATGTAGTGCTACTCGAATTAAAACCGCATTGGGCGCACACCCTATCGGTATATGGGAATTTTTATACGATATCTATCGGAGAATCACACCGATGCCATCGAAGTTACCAAGTTGTTTCCTTCGGGAAAGACACAGATAGTTATACAATAGCTGGAGCCAAGCTCCCAAAACTTAATGCAAACTGGAATTATTATTGTAGAAATTCCATATCCTTACGACGTGATTAGACTACTTGTGAGTAGTTCGGCCACCCTGCTGATGTGAGGGTGCAGATTCGTTGTTACTCGTGTACATGCTTGCCTTATGGCAACCATAGGCTCGTAAAAGCCTTTCTCTTTCCCTACCATAGAGTAGGGACTTTCGTGGTCGGTTAATATGAGCCGAAGATACTCACGTACATGACAGCAAGGGAAGACATTCGCTCATAACTCAGTGAGACCAAAAATTTATTCCCTTTTTCACAAACATGCGAAGCATGGTACTCACCATTGCGACGTTCGCAACAAACCCTGGAAGGGTACCCATACCCCTCCTCTATAGGAGGTGTGTAAGAACTATTTAACGAAATCGTAATTGAAACTTATGGTGTATGAATGGTGAGGAAAATGAATGTAAAGAAAACGTAATAATTGCAGTCAGCTATAAGCTGAGTACGAAACTCATATCTTACTGTGAGTCCAACAACACTCTCACTTTCATATTGGAAGTGATGACAGACGTTACTCTTAACAATACGTAGGAATTGTGGATGGACAAATTACACTGCTACTATGTAGCACAATTATCATCTCCGTACGATGATAATACTAAACGAAAAGCGAAAACATACTTGTCTGTCAGATGACTGACATGAATATAAATACGGAGCTTGCCAATGGAGTACTAAACGGAATTTCAAAGACGAAATTCTTTTAACCGGGGGAGACAGTGACAATTGTGAAAATCCCGGTAAACTTTGATTAATACAAGTTCGTGGTAACCGGACGTGGTATGTATATGGTGACTAGTCGTTTACCCGCGCGATGCAGCGGGAAACATATCACTTAGATTGGTGAGTTTAGGACTATGTACTGGGCGGTTCGGAAAAATCAAAGTTTTTCCTTAACAAGCCAAAACCTTCCGCTAACTTGTTTTTCTTAACAAGCTAAGAGTTTAAACTAAGTCACACTGCATTATTATTACTTTTGTAATCTAAAATGATGATGAGTTTTCAAGTCGGCTTGGTTCAAAAATAGCTAACAGTTCAAACCGAAATTGAAGTTGACTAATCGAACCAATTATAACTTTTATTCAATAGTAACTGAAAAAACGTAAAGCTACTGTAAATTTGGTTCCCTTGGAATTTTGGTTGAACTCCTCGTTCACACTCCCTAAAAATAATTCTTGAGTCTACCACTCACTTCAAGCCCTTGGTTTACATCCAACAAGATGAATAGAACTTGGAAAATCTACACGGGTTGGCGTTTTTGTTCACGGGAAAACTTAAATTTTTAATAGAAATACATGCAAAATAAAAGGACTACCACTTACCCGTTACCCCATAATCCAGTAATACAATAAAAAATATATAACTCTCGTAAAATGCTTGAAACTTTGCTGGGTTTGACCCTAAAAAATATAACTCAATGCTTGAAACCTATGTTGTGTTTGACTCGGTTGCCATTGAACTCCACTATTCTCGTGTAGTATTTGAATTATCTAAACACTGATGACCCATGACCCATAACCCGCATGACTCATTTGACCAGCTGCCCTTTTTGTTTAAAGATCACCTATTTATCTTTATCTGCAGCTGCACCTTCAAAAGTCGTCATCGGCTAATCTACACTCTTCTACTGCAGATGCACCTTCAAGATCACCTATATTCTGACTCATATGTAGGCTATCTTCTTGTCTTTCTGCAAATGAAAGTACACTTTTAATAAAATTAGTTTCATCTTCAATGCATTTTGAATAGTTTTCTAAATTAGTTATTTGACAATTTTAACTAAATGACCTACCTGCTTGTTGTAAGTTGTATGAGTTTGAAAACCCCTGCTAGGAACCATCATCATGAGTTTGAAAACCCCATTGCGACCCATTACTTCAGCCTCTCAGCATGTCCCTTGAAGTGGATCAAGACATGACCACAGTGAATGCCCATGACCCCAGTTAGAATTGCTGAGAGATATAAAATCAAGAAAGTTATAGTACCCATTTTTAATGCACAACTGCAGATCCGTTCGGCTATTTGATCCGGCAATGACCAACCAATTTAAGGAAGGAAACTTTATTGGTTCGCCTCATGGCCCCATAGCTCCATTCAGACTCTAGTTATTCATAGAACGGATATATCCTTCTGGCCGTACGATTCCATCTCTGACTCACCAGATATCATCAATGCATCAGCACGCCGTCTAACCGCCTCAGAAACATCTGCACGCCGTCTAACCGCCTTACCTGCGACAATTTTGCTGTTGGTTCAGGCCCACACACTACACATCAAAACAAAAACAAGAGCAGATTTTGGGGCCATATACTACTATTTATAATATAATCAAACTAAAACACTATTTATAATATAATCAAAACTAAAACACATTCAAATCAATTTCATTCGATTTTGTTTCAAATTCATTTAACACGTCTTAGATACATTCAATTAATACACCAGTTCAATAACATACCAAAAAACAATTACCGCATACATAACTAACATACACGATAATAATACCGTTAATAGCCCCTTGCGGTGTCGCAAATCGCTACTGCGGCTGTTAGAATCATCATTAAAGCCTCCAGAACTACAAAAGCTCAACATCAATTGCTAAATCTAATAGAAACTGAAGCACGTGACCTAAACAAATCAAAAGAAGGTTGGCAGACGTACCTTTGTTCTCCAAAAACATACATGTGGCCGCTAAATCGGAATCGGGTTGTCGGAACCAACCTTGACCACCATGTACCCATCATTATAAAGGTAGGTAAAAACAAACAAACTATATAGTATATAGAGAAAAGTGCTCGGATAGTCCTGTGTTTTACCCAGATTTCACCTTTAGTTGAGCAGAATGGGCTTTGCCAAAATTAGCTTTAGACCTGTTGAGCATTATATGGATGAAATTATCTTTTAGTTGAGTAGAAAAATACATGTAAAGGCAATGAGTTTCACATGCAATAGTATGTCCTGAAGCTAAATATAAATAAAAACACACGAGGAACACTTACAGATCTGCAGACGAAGCAATGGGACGGAATCCATGAAATATGCTATCGGTTTGATGTTCATCCAGCACTTGAAGCCTTTTATACAACACGCTTTTTGGTAACCTTTTCTTTGGTCTAACCTAGAACAAATACAAGTAATACATATAAGTTTAATGTAAATAATCCAATATAACAAAAGAACCCCTGTTTATTTATCATTTACGTTATATAATACCTTTCGTTGAATGGTTTCAAGAAACAATGTTTCACGAACTAACGGAAATATTGTTTCAACAAAGACCTTGGTAAAACGTTTGGACTTATAGATGTAAGATAACTTCAACTTTATTTTTCCTTCAGTCCACCATGGTTTCCCCGTATCAGTGGTTAGACCAACTCTTGATTCTGAAAATGTAAAAGTAAAAAAGAATAAGAACAAATTATATACTTCTGCGAGTAACAATTTGTAATGCATGCCATTAAAAACATTTAAAAGCATAATTCTTATAGTAAAATGCCATTTTCGTCCTTGAGGTTTGGCCAGTTTTACGACTTTCGTCCAAAGGTTTGTTTTTCCGCACTTGAATACAAAAGGTCTAAAATCTTGTCACTTTATTTGGCTCATTAACTCCATCCGTTTTTCTCCGTAATTTAGGGTATTCCCGTCTTTTTTGCTAACTTAAAGGGCAATTCGGTCTTTTTCACTTTATGTAAAAGACTGAACACCCCTGAGAAAGATCAAATTGCCCTTCAAATTAACAAAAAAGACGGAAATACCCCTGACTTAATGGAGAAAGAAGGTTGGAGTTAATGAGTCGGATGAAAATTGCAAGATTTCAAACCTTTTGGATCCAGATGAAGAAAAACAAACCTTTGGAATCGGTAACAACACCCGACATTCAAATTTAGGAGGCCCTTTGGACAAATTAACAGGAAAAAATAATGTGAAGGAATAAATGCAACGGAAAAAAAACAACATTATGTTAAATGAGCTATACGCTTACTTTGTTGCCACCATAACTCCCTTCTAGCATCAGGTAGTACTTCAATGCAGATTCATGATTCTTAACACTCATTAACGCGTCTGCAACTTCAACAACTAAGTCGCCACAAACATTTATATTCTTTTGTGTCAGCACACTAAAGAATTCCTATATGTCATTTGAAAATAGAAAAAAAGTTTAGTTTCAACAAAGTAGAAAATGAAAGTTTATAGATATTTCAGTTCATGATAAATAAAAAATCGAATAAAATGCCACTTCCGTCCCTGAGGTTTGGCCAGTTTTGCGACTTTCATTCAAAGGTTTCTTTTTCCGCATCTGGATCCAAAAAGTTTGTCTTGCCATTTTCATCCGGCTCGTTAACTCCATCCATTTTCCTATGTTAAGTCAAGGGTATTTCCATATTTTTTGCTAACTTAGAAAGGCAATTCGGTCTTTTTCACTTTATGTACTGAAAAAGACCAAATTGCCCTTTAAGTTAACAAAAAGATATAAATACCCCTAACTTAACAAAAATGATGGATGGAGTTAACAAGCCGATGAAAATGGTTAGATTTCAAACCTTTTAGATCCAGATGCGGAAAAAAAAAACATTGGACGAAAGTCGCAAAACTGACCAAACCTCATGGACGAAAATGGCATTTTACTCTTAAAAATCATATAAGGCTGGTGGGTGTGGTGATGAGCCTACCTTGGAGGATGGTCCGCCACATAGGATGGGCATGAGGATGGGGCAAAGAGGATGGAGGTAAGGAAATGAAGGATGGGCCTAAAAATATATATATATATATGAGTTGTATGTATATGTGTATGTGAGTATGGTTTTGTCATTTTGTGGGCGGCACCAACGGCTACAACTCGCCGATCATGCCCGGCAAGGGGGGAGAGAAACGGTGTGCCGCCCGGCGCCGGTCCATGCCGGGTGCATGCCAGGGCCACACTGTGTAGCCTAAAAAACGTAACGAAATAAAATAACCTCTGCTGTTTCCAAGTTTTAAGATGAACATGGTATATTCCCACTTTTACCGACAGGTCAACTGGTAATTCTTTAAAAGCAGAAGTCTGGATATATTGAAAAGCTTTTTCATGTGCACTTTCTGACATAAGAAGTGACGCCAACAAACAAACCACATTCACATCAGAATCTTTTGGGTTCTTTTTCATATAACCTTCAAGAATGTTGATACTGTGTTCTTGCTGACCACATTTTTGGTACAACTGGAAACAACCAAAAAGTTAAAAAGAACATTTTGGTACAAGATTGCTTCTATTAAACAAAATTAAGTAGATATTCATATATCGTTGCTGCTTTCTTAAGTGCTTCCAGATTCTTCGGACGAAGTTGCAAGATTTGGTGATATGATTCAGCAGCCTTTTGATGTTCTCCAAGATCAACAAAAATGAGGCCCGAAAATGTCTAAGATCCATATCTTCGGGATCTGCTTTAATTGCTTTATTAAGACAATAACGGGCTTTACCGAATTTCCCCTCTTCCCTGCATCGTTCAGATACATACAATTCAATAACACCATAATATATGGTCAAGAACTTGCAATAAGTATGCTACTATCAAATGAAATAAACTCACATATGCCATGTAAAATAAAGCTTTCAGAGAGATACATCCTTGGGACGATGATACTCCAGTGGTCCATCAGTGATCCAAATTTGCCGTTTAAAAAAAAAAACTCATGATAAAACAATGTTCAATTATTTAATGCATTAAAGATAAAACTTATCATAATACCTCTTCATATCGCCCATGTGCAAAGTATTGTGTTGCATCACCTAATTTTCGTGTAATCTCTGGATTCATTTTCTTCTTTGATCCTTTCCTCCTTCCTCTTTTCTTAATCTGCCATAATTTACATTAGTCAAAAGATAGACTATAATATAGTACAGCATTTATTCCATATAGAAAGATAACAGAAAACAAGCTTGAAAATAACTGTCAGAAAATGTGATACCTTCTTTGACTTTCTTTTCTTTCCCATCAGTTCCGCCATCAACTCATCAAGTTCTGCTCGAGAACAATCTTCAAGTCTCAACTTCTTTCCTAGTGGAATTCTGGCACAAAAAAAAAATCCCACAGAGTACCATGTAGTCAGTGGAAATAAACGGATCGTTTATGGCAACAAGCTCAGTATCACTCTTTGAAGTGCAACTCTATCAACTAAACAATGGATTCTTCCTAATCCTACAACATATCAATCAAATCTGTTGAACCAATACAAAAAATTGCAAAAAGAACTCAAAAATAGATCAAACTAATACAAACGAAGCAAAAATGTACCGTCGATTCCCAATAATCTTCATAACTGTTGCTGCAAAATCGAATAAAAAAGTATAAAGCAATAAATAAAAATTTTCATTAACGTACAACAATTATGAAAAGGCACCAAACTTTATCTTTTTGTTTGCTTTTCTAACAAAACCCTTGTTTTCTTTTTTGCTTGTTGATTCACTAAATAATATAAATAATCCACTCAAAAAACATCAAGCTTGTAATGATCATAGTCTAGGGTTTTCATCAACATAACATAAGATTAAGAGCAACTTGAGCTAAATATGGGGTAAATAATAGTGAAATCAACAGGGATATATTTTAACAATAAGTACATAACTTTTAATTACTTTTTACCAGTTTATAAGTTGAAGAGATGAAACATGAACATGAGGGAGTGGATGATGAGCATCTTGTTCGTTTAAAACCCTTCTAGTGATGTTTTTCTTCACAACGATTCCAATTTCTTCTGATTTTCCATTCAACCCCATTGTGACTTGTCAATCACACCAAATGATTCAATATTTATCTCTGAAATCAAGATCCCTAAAAAGTATAAGAAACCAAGATAAAAAGAGAGAAAAAACTGTAAATTTAGAATACGCACATGAAGATCTTGGCTGAAAACCTGTTTTAAGCAACAAATCTTTAAATGAGATAAAACCAAAACCACCCCATCAGGCGGCGGCTAGGGTTCTGCCGGCCCCCGTTCTCCTCTACCCGCGTCTCTATCCTTGACTATGTCAACCGTATGAGGGAAAGTGTCCGACTTTACCAACAAAATATAATCTTTAAAAACCTAGATGTGTTGATTCAAAGGAGAGTTTGGTTCTCACCAAATCCAGATCTTTGAGGGGGGAGAGAGAGAGAGAATGAAAATGAAAAAGAGGCTCTCAATTTGAAATTTGAAATGAAATTTAGGGTTTTGTTGGCCGGGTGAGTTAGGTACAATTGGAAAGGTAAATTATATTGTGCTTTGGATGGTTGTATATTGTGCATTAAGGTGTTTTAAGGGAAGTGGCAAATTACCTTAAGTCGTCCTTCCTATATGCTTATTATATATAATATAGATATTGTTGTGATTATGTGTGATGATACGAATTTTAAAAAATGATACACCAACTATGATGGGAGTATATGCATAGTAAGTAATAAAAACATTACAGTAACATTATGCATCACCATGACAAGACAAAGTCGTGAATGAACTGACGACTCTGGAAATAAGTATTAGTAAACACGCATGACTTGTGTGCTATGCCTAGCGATATTTGTAATGGCTCGGAAGAATCCGAGAGCACGTCATGGTTGACATGACACTATTAAGTACCAACGATGCGATGTTGGCATCCTTAGCCTTGAACAACATGTTAAACGGAGACTTGACGTTTAACAGCGCATTAAACCTTTAATGTTGATTATTAGATTATCGGTGGCATCATTTAAGATTTCGAGTTCCAGGAATAACTTAGTTTTGTGTCATAGACTATGACATAAGGTTTGAAAATAATCAAAGCCCACGCAAAACGAAGCAGCTCCCGGTTGGGGAAACGCATTCGTTCCGGGCATAACATAAGGCAACTGAATGTGCAAGGAACGACCGATCAAGCTTAAAAACACTTAAACGAAATCAAGATCCCTAAAAAGTATAAGAAACCAAGATAAAAAGAGAGAAAAAACTGTAAATTTAGAATACGCACATGAAGATCTTAGCTGAAAACCTGTTTTAAGCAACAAATCTTTAAATGAGATAAAACCAAAACCACCCCATCAGGCGGCGGCTAGGGTTCTGCCGGCCCCCGTTCTCCTCTACCCGCGTCTCTATCCTTGACTATGTCAACCGTATGAGGGAAAGTGTCCGACTTTACCAACAAAATATAATCTTTAAAAACCTAGATGTGTTGATTCAAAGGAGAGTTTGGTTCTCACCAAATCCAGATCTTTGAGGGAGGGAGAGAGAGAGAGAATGAAAATGAAAAAGAGGCTCTCAATTTGAAATTTGAAATGAAATTTAGGGTTTTGTTGGCCGGGTGAGTTAGGTACAATTGGAAAGATAAATTATATTGTGCTTTGGATGGTTGTATATTGTGCATTAAGGTGTTTTAAGGGAAGTGGCAAATTACCTTAAGTCGTCCTTCCTATATGCTTATTATATATAATATAGATATTGTTGTGATTATGTGTGATGATATGAATTCTGAAAAATGATACACCAACTATGATGGGAGTATATGCATAGTAAGTAATAAAAACATTACAGTGACATTATACATCACCCATGACAAGACAAAGTCGTGAATGAACTGACGACTCTGGAAATAAGTATTAGTAAACACGCATGACTTGTGTGCTATGCCTAGCGATATTTGTAATGGCTCGGAAGAATCCGAGATCACGTCATGGTTGACATGACACTATTAAGTACCAACGATGCGAGGTTGGCATCCTTAGCCTTGAACAACATGTTAAACGGAGACTTGACGTTTAACAGCGCATTAAACCTTTAATGTTGATTATTAGATTATCGGTGGCATCATTTAAGATTTCGAGTTCCAGGAATAACTTAGTTTTGTGTCATAGACTATGACATAAGGTTTGAAAATAATCAAAGCCCACGCCAAACGAAGCAGCTCCCGGTTGGGGAAACGCATTCGTTCCGGGCATAACATAAGGCAACCGAATGTGCAAGGAACGACCGATCAAGCTTAAAAACACTTAAACGAAATCAAGATCCCTAAAAAGTATAAGAAACCAAGATAAAAAGAGAGAAAAAACTGTAAATTTAGAATACGCACATGAAGATCTTAGCTGAAAACCTGTTTTAAGCAACAAATCTTCAAATGAGATAAAACCAAAACCACCCCATCAGGCGGCGGCTAGGGTTCTGCCGGCCCCCGTTCTCCTCTACCCGCGTCTCTATCCTTGACTATGTCAACCGTATGAGGGAAAGTGTCCGACTTTACCAACAAAATATAATCTTTAAAAACCTAGATGTGTTGATTCAAAGGAGAGTTTGGTTCTCACCAAATCCAGATCTTTGAGGGAGGGAGAGAGAGAGAGAATGAAAATGAAAAAGAGGCTCTCAATTTGAAATTTGAAATGAAATTTAGGGTTTTGTTGGCCGGGTGAGTTAGGTACAATTGGAAAGATAAATTATATTGTGCTTTGGATGGTTGTATATTGTGCATTAAGGTGTTTTAAGGGAAGTGGCAAATTACCTTAAGTCGTCCTTCCTATATGCTTATTATATATAATATAGATATTGTTGTGATTATGTGTGATGATATGAATTCTGAAAAATGATACACCAACTATGATGGGAGTATATGCATAGTAAGTAATAAAAACATTACAGTGACATTATACATCACCCATGACAAGACAAAGTCGTGAATGAACTGACGACTCTGGAAATAAGTATTAGTAAACACGCATGACTTGTGTGCTATGCCTAGCGATATTTGTAATGGCTCGGAAGAATCCGAGATCACGTCATGGTTGACATGACACTATTAAGTACCAACGATGCGAGGTTGGCATCCTTAGCCTTGAACAACATGTTAAACGGAGACTTGACGTTTAACAGCGCATTAAACCTTTAATGTTGATTATTAGATTATCGGTGGCATCATTTAAGATTTCGAGTTCCAGGAATAACTTAGTTTTGTGTCATAGACTATGACATAAGGTTTGAAAATAATCAAAGCCCACGCCAAACGAAGCAGCTCCCGGTTGGGGAAACGCATTCGTTCCGGGCATAACATAAGGCAACCGAATGTGCAAGGAACGACCGATCAAGCTTAAAAACACTTAAACGAAATCAAGATCCCTAAAAAGTATAAGAAACCAAGATAAAAAGAGAGAAAAAACTGTAAATTTAGAATACGCACATGAAGATCTTAGCTGAAAACCTGTTTTAAGCAACAAATCTTCAAATGAGATAAAACCAAAACCACCCCATCAGGCGGCGGCTAGGGTTCTGCCGGCCCCCGTTCTCCTCTACCCGCGTCTCTATCCTTGACTATGTCAACCGTATGAGGGAAAGTGTCCGACTTTACCAACAAAATATAATCTTTAAAAACCTAGATGTGTTGATTCAAAGGAGAGTTTGGTTCTCACCAAATCCAGATCTTTGAGGGAGGGAGAGAGAGAGAGAATGAAAATGAAAAAGAGGCTCTCAATTTGAAATTTGAAATGAAATTTAGGGTTTTGTTGGCCGGGTGAGTTAGGTACAATTGGAAAGATAAATTATATTGTGCTTTGGATGGTTGTATATTGTGCATTAAGGTGTTTTAAGGGAAGTGGCAAATTACCTTAAGTCGTCCTTCCTATATGATTATTATATATAATATAGATATTGTTGTGATTATGTGTGATGATACGAATTCTGAAAAATGATACACCAACTATGATGGGAGTATATGCATAGTAAGTAATAAAAACATTACAGTGACATTATGCATCACCCATGACAAGACAAAGTCGTGAATGAACTGACGACTCTGGAAATAAGTATTAGTAAACACGCATGACTTGTGTGCTATGCCTAGCGATATTTGTAATGGCTCGGAAGAATCCGAGATCACGTCATGGTTGACAGGACACTATTAAGTACCAACGATGCGAGGTTGGCATCCTTAGCCTTGAACAACATGTTAAACGGAGACTTGACGTTTAACAGCGCATTAAACCTTTAATGTTGATTATTAGATTATCGGTGGCATCATTTAAGATTTCGAGTTCCAGGAATAACTTAGTTTTGTGTCATAGACTATGACATAAGGTTTGAAAATAATCAAAGCCCACGCAAAACGAAGCAACTCCCGGTTGGGGAAACGCATTCGTTCCGGGCATAACATAAGGCAACCGAATGTGCAAGGAACGACCGATCAAGCTTAAAAACACTTAAACGAAATCAAGATCCCTAAAAAGTATAAGAAACCAAGATAAAAAGAGTGAAAAAACTGTAAATTTAGAATACGCACATGAAGATCTTAGCTGAAAACCTGTTTTAAGCAACAAATCTTCAAATGAGATAAAACCAAAACCACCCCATCAGGCGGCGGCTAGGGTTCTGCCGGCCCCCGTTCTCCTCTACCCGCGTCTCTATCCTTGACTATGTCAACCGTATGAGGGAAAGTGTCCGACTTTACCAACAAAATATAATCTTTAAAAACCTAGATGTGTTGATTCAAAGGAGAGTTTGGTTCTTGCAAGGTTTGGTTCTCACCAAATCTAGATCTTTGAGGGAGGGAGAGAGAGAACGAAAATGAAAAAGAGGCTCTCAATTTGAAATTTGAAATGAAATTTAGGGTTTTGTTGGCCGCGTGAGTTAGGTACAATTGGCAAGGTAAATTATATTGTGCTTTGGATGGTTGTATATTGTGCATTAAGGTGTTTTAAGGGAAGTGGCAAATTACCTTAAGTCGTCCTTCCTATATGCTTATTATATATAGTATAGATATTGTTGTGATTATGTGTGATGATACGAATTCTGAAAAATGATACACCAACTATGATGGGAGTATATGCATAGTAAGTAATAAAAATCATTACAGTGACATTATGCATCACCTACATGACAAGACAAAGTCGTGAATGAACTGACGACTCTGGGAATAAGTATTAGTAAACACGCATGACTTGTGTGCTATGCCTAGCGATATCTGTAATGGCTCAGAAGAATCCGAGAGCACGTCATGGTTGACATGACACTATTAAGGACCAACGATGCGAGGTTGGCATCCTTAGCCTTGAACAACATGTTAAACGGAGACTTGACGTTTAACAGCGCATTAAACCTTTAATGTTGATTATTAGATTATCGGTGGCATCATTTAAGATTTCGAGTTCCAGAATAACTTAGTTTTGTGTCATAGACTATGACATAAGATTTGAAAATAATCAAAGCCCAGGCACGCAAAACGAAGCAGTTCCCGGTTGGGGAAACGCATTCGTTCCGGGCATAACATAAGGCAACCGAATGTGCAAGGAACGATCGATCAAGCTTAAAAACACTTAAACAAACGTCAAACAAGACTTTTATGATTAAAACGTAACTGGGTTCGGATTTTAAGACGATTATGCATAATTTTTAAAACTGAGTCTTTTGACACTAAGTACGCGCAAAACGGAGTCCGTTACGCAAATCAAGAACGCGCGCAGGACCCGAAAACGAACCTATACTTATCCGAAAGATAAACATCATCTTTTGTCACGCAAAACGAAGCACGAGGTGTCCCTTGGGACCCACCTCCAAACACCCCCCCCCCACATGTATATATGTTTTTTTTTATTTTTCATTTATAATTCATGGTTTTTACAAAAAATACTCCAAACCTCCCCAAAAATCTTCTCTCAAGACTTCTAATACAGCTGATTTCTTCACTAATCTTCACTAAATCAAAGGAATTAACCTAGATGCTTATGATTCTAAGTCCGTTTCTTCGATTAAACGCGATTTCTAGCCGAAAAACGCCTTTTAATCCAAGAATTTTTAAAGGTTTCAACATGTTTATGGCTGAATAAGAACACCTTAGTATTTACCAGGTGTTATATGGCAGCCATGATCACTAACCTTTGGGGTTTGATACCCTAATCAACTCTTATTCGACAAAAATCGCTTAACTATTCGATTAACCGAAAAACAATGATTTAAAGCTTGATTGATCTAAGTTCTAGCATATTTGGGTTGTCCTTGATGTTTAGGTACTGAATATAGCCTTCACACACTTCTGGGATCAAGATAAATGCTTGGAATCGAAAGAATCGCTAGGTATACCATACAAGAACCGAAACTAGCATAGGCAGAATCTTGTTTTAGCTATAACTTCGTCCGTGAAACATGGATTGAGCTGAAGTTTGGTTTGGTGATGTAGGGTATTGTCAGGAAGGTTCCCATCAAATTTTAGAATTTTTGGAATTTTCTACGAGTTTTGGTGAATTTTTAACTATTTTACCAAAAGAATTTCGGAAAAATTATCAAACGAAGTCAATAAATCACCAAATTTTACAGAGACACTAAGGAACCTAATAGGAATGTTCTGGGAAATTTTGGAGTCCATTGGTGTTGTGTTGATTTGGGTTAAAAAAATCCGTGTTTTTACGAGTTTTCGGTAGCCAGAAACGCACCAAAATTAAATTAGAAAAATTTTAAAATTTTGTGAGAAGTTTCTGGACATGAAAAAGGTGTTCTGGATTTTTTTGGGAATTTTTGAACCAATGATGGTATTTAATGATAATTATGTGGTTAAAAACGGTTTTATAAATAATTTATTTAAATAATAAAATGCCAAAATAAATTCCCAGAAATTTTTCTCATAATCTACATATTTTTACTAAGTTATATAAAAATTTACAGATTTTTATATAAAATATAGATTAAATGGGAATTTAGGGAATTAAAAATAGATTATTTTAAAGCAATTTCAGTAGTTTACCATATAACGACCCTGCAGAAACTGGGAAATGACCTAACCCGACAAATACTATAAATGGAATACTGGAAGTATTCCGGGAGATTCCCGGGCAAATTGGACACTATGGGTGTGTCCTAAGACAATTTGGGAGAATCGTCGACGGTGAAAATGGAAACTTAAATTTGGGTAACGTAGACACCCCAAATACTCAAACTCCATTGATGAAAAGTTAATCATTATTAAATAACTATGTGTTGGCATTATTGGTATTCTCGTACCATTATCTGAACATGTTAAACTACTGACTTTGGCTGGCACGCGAAATGGTGCCCGGAAGCCAAACTGAAAACTAATACTACCCTGACGTCCATCACCATACTAGTGTCCTATAGACTCAATCCGGAGAAAAAAACTCCTGACCAGATCCAAGTTATAACCATTACCAACTTAGATGCTGATTTGAGTCCATACTTGCATGTGGGTTATTAAAGTTGATCCAGTTGCTTGATCACTCTTGCATGGAGATCACCACTCGTACTGTGAGTTTTCACTTCCTCGCTTTTAAATTATTTCCTGTTTTCTGGAGACTTGCATGTTAAATACTGTGTTGATTACACCAATGTGGGAGTGAGTTTCATTTCCCCACTTTTGAATTGTTTTACTGTTTTCTAGGGACTTGCATGTTAAAAACTGTGTTGATTACATCAATGTGGGAGTGAGTTTTCACTTCCCTGCTTTTAAACTGTTTTACTATTTTCTGGGGCTTGCATGTTAAAAACTGTGTTGAATACACCAATTTGGGAGTGAGTTTTACTCTCCCACTCGTAAACTATGTTATTGTTTTCTGGAATGACTTGCATGTTACGAAACTGTGTTAATTGCACCAACTTGTGATGATGTGAATTATCTAACACACGAACTATCTCCCCTCTACAAGTGATTAACTGAAGCCTTACGGGCAGTGGATAGTACTATTGGTCCGACAGACCCAGTTGCTCCAGGCAGTGTCTAGGTGACACTATGTGTCGGTGACTACGCAACTGCACGTGTCCTGCATTTAGTTACGTCATTAGACATGACTGCAGGGGAACATTGAACTTTACATGACTCAGTTGCCGGGATGACGTGCATGTCTTGACACGGCCCGGTGGGAAGTGTCTGTGGTGACACGACCCAGTGCGATGATGTGTCTGTCTGACACGGAGTGACTATGACAGGTCAAGGTTTCACTTGTGTCCTGGTGTAATTCCATCTGCGACTATGACTGTGACCGTCATTATGACTATGACTTGTGCAATTAAACTTGTTAACACATGTTGTTACACAACGATTAAACTAGTGAAACTCACGCAGCGTTTGGCTGACCTTTTTAAAACTAACATGCATTTCAGGTAACTTGAGACTAGTATGATCCGTGTATGTTGTTCAAGACATGTTTGTAGGCAAACCCTGATATAGACACATGTGGCTTAGAAGACTTATGTGGTTCATGAGAACATGCAGTTGTAACATACATGTAGTATGTATTCAACATTTTGTAAGTAATAAAATGTAGTGTCTTCATAAACAATGTGCTTGTACCAGAGGTGTCTGTTGCACCCCGTATATTTTTCTTCCGCTGCAAGTTAGGGTGTGACATTTATCGTCAAATATGTAAGGATTGGCGACGATAATTTTCGTATTTAATATTTCGAAAATATTGATTTAATATCTATCTTTTCAACTAAGTGATGTTTATCCAATGTATTAATATTATTAAACATACATCGAATATTACATGACTTTTGTCAATAGAACGGATTATCCAACATTTATGGTGGTTTGATATTTGTTTATGTTTTAAGCTATAGATATACTTGTAATTGGTTAAACTATGATATGTTAATACATAAATTATATATATATTTGTTTGTAGGTGATGAGAAAATAACATGAAGTTTTATTATAACTCATTTTATATGGTGACATATTATAACGTCATGTATTATAATTATCATGAAAAGTATAAACATGCTTAGATTTGACATCGAAGGCATCATATTCCTTGTATCTCATTATCAAGTTATAAAAGGTCGTAAGATTTTAGACAAATAAAATTATATGACCCATATATGTAATTAGTTCTAAACTGATGGTGAAGAGAAAACTATTTATGTCGAAAAACCACGATATGTGAGATATGCTCCCGAAGTAGCAAAGATTAAAATGGTTTTATATCTATGTGACCGAGTAAATAATGTAAGCTATGAAGCTTGTTCTAGTTATTCAACTCTCTGAAGTGGGTGTGATTATATAACGATCATTGAAGATGTCGTGATCAAGGACATAATTTAGAAATTTGTAATGATGGTCATGCTAATAATGAGATTGATCATCAGAAGTGCTATGAGCCAAGTTGATAATAAGACCTACTATTAGAAATGTAATAATGGTCATAATGAGTTAAACCACTACAAGTGGAAAATTACGAGAGTCATTATATGAGAACAAAATGTGAAAAGGATAAAAGTTATATAACATGATAGTTTGCAATGATAAGCCATTGTTCAGTTGCAAAATGCAACTAATACACATACGATCGTAAACCAAAAGTTTGTGTCATGGTTATTTACTTAATTGGCATGACCGGTTAGACCACATTGAGTCAATAATGATGTGAAACATGATGAAGAACTAGAAGATTCTTCAAGCTGATAATTAGCATGTATTGTTTGCTCTTAAGGGAAATTTTACATTTGCCAAATAAAGGATGGTATGTATCTCTAAATATTTTGGAAGTGATGAAAGGATACGCATATCCCAACATGATACCATCTATTGTTTTAAATGGATGCATCGTCTAAATGGTTATCAAATCCACAACCATAAGTTTGTGTGATTGTGGCTTAGCATATCATTCTAGTTTGGTATATTTATTTTGGTAATAGCAATAGATTTAGTTCCCATGTTAATTATTATTGGAATAATTGTTGAGTTTCGTATAACTTATGTTCATATAAGAACTGCTTTGTTGATACGATCACTAAACATTCACAACTGATTGCAAATCAAATGGTCATAAGAGCTGCATATCATTTGGGTACATGTGATTTTATATGTACAGCATTAATTCACATCAAGCCAACAAGTTACAATATTGTCTCCCCATACAGTTGGTTTTTGGTCAGGAACAAAAGATGTCTCATCAAAGATTTTGGTTGTGTGACAGATATTGAATTTGATCCACCTGAACGCACATATATTGGACCTAATAGGTAGTTGGGAATATATGTTGATGTATAAAACATTAACTAGATATTAGTTTTCGGCTCAATTAATTAATATCCATCTTGATGGATTAAAATTCCCAGCATCAGGGGGGAGATAAAAGGCAGTTGGAAATAGAAATGAGTTAGGATGAGCGATAATTGATCCTCGTACTAAACAATGTGAACCAAAAGTTCAAAGCACAATTCATTCACAAAGATTAGCAAATCCATTACCAGACACACATTCACTGACCTAAAGAAATGACTAGCTAAGTGATATATGCCAACTGCAAATGCTCCAATTAAGATATTTGTCTCAAAAGGACAATATATATTGGTAATGGGAATATGGTATGCATAAAGCATGGCAGATTAACCGATTCCAAAAAAGAAAAATCCTCGGTAAAAGGAGCAAGCAATTAAGATGGTCAAGTGAAGTTATAATAAAAAGGTCTCATGAAGAGACATTAGGTCTGATGGTTCTAGAAGAACCTCAGGTACTTGAAATTAAAGAGATCTCGTTAATTTATATCATATCTAAATACATATAGAATCGAATTGAAATCGACGTCGTTATACTTTTGTATATAAAATAGCGCTTGAAATGATAAAATGATGAGGATCAAAATTTAAGATCTGCCTAAGAGAAATGATTGGCCAAATGTGAAAAGACGCTAATAAGGCAAAGTTGAATTCTCTAATGAAATGGAAAGTTTTTGGGCCGATAATCCATACCACCAAAGTTCCGAAATATGTTGGATATAAATGGGTCTTCTATGTGAATTATGTGAAAATCAAATTGAGTGATATAAGGCAAAATTGGTGGCAAAAGAATTTTTGCAACGACTTATGATTGATTATGAGGAGACATATTCTCTAGTAGTGGATGCATTGACTCTCCAATATCTTATTAGTCTGGTAATACATTAGGAGAGAATTGATATTCGTCTTATGAAAGTTATGTATCACTTGATACTAAAAGTTTACATGAAAGTCACTCAAGGATTTAAATTATCAAAATCATGCAAAATAATTTCTCGAGAACGATATGATCGTCGTATACAAATTCAAATTTGAATAAGTTGAATATAATTGGAACTCCTGATGAGTATCGTAAAGCATTAAGTGTAATTCTTGTGCACCAATAAACATACATAGAAAACTTGTACTCGGTGATTATGGTATCTCAATGTACAATGTACAAGCATGGTACAATATGGACTTTATAAATGAAACAAGTGTTCAAGACATCTTTGCATATGATATAAAAGTCAATGAAGAATTTTATGTGATGGAACTCCTAAAGAGTGTATGCACATACATAATTAGTCAAAGTGGAAAGAAGTATGTAATTGTAAATGTCTAAGACATTAATTTCAAAACCTCAGCAACGAATCTTTATAAAGTTAAAAAGATTTGTATGGACTAAAATAGTAGAGTCGAACGTGATATAATTGACTTACTGATGAGCTTCAAAAGAGAAATACATATGTTGGTCCATTTGTTTTCATTAAAAGTACAGTATGAGGCTTACAAATATTATTGTATATGTTGACGATGTCTTTGAATCTCCTAAAGAGATCAAAATGAGTTCAAATATTTAAACAAAGAATTTGCAAATTAAAGATGGTATTGCACATTTATGGCTCAAATATGTAGAATATGCATTTGTATTATTATCCATCAATCAAATACATCTAGAAGATGTTGGACATTTGATACGGACAAAGCTTATTGTGACATTTGTGGTGATTTGATTATGTAACGATTACGAACAAGTTATCAATCAATGAAATTTTGTGTTGTATTTATGGGTTTTGTTTATTTATCATGATAATTGCACATATTCGATTCTTGCACAATTCCAAACTTTCAAACGACTTCTAGAAGTGAAATCGCAAACTATTACGTAAACGTGATCAGTTTAACGCGACGTACACTCTAGAACAATGAAACAATCCAAACATACCTTAAATAACCTTTACATAACTTAGAAATAAGTTTTGGAGGGTTCGGTAGGGCAAATTCATGCTTATTCAACTTCAGGGGCTATTTTGTAAATTTTGTGAAACTATGCCGTTTCGCGTATTTCTTAATCCGGAACATGTACATACATCCAAAAATTTTTGTAATCATTAAAATCTTGTATTTTAACGGTTGGAATGCAAAAATATCATTTGTTACGCATTTACGGTCATTTGCGCGTTCATTACAACTTTCGTCGTAATTAACCGAAAACCGCAACCGTACAACCGAACGAGCTGACATCCAAAACATTTCTGAGCATTTTCAAGTTCCCTATGCTTTATCTTCCTTATGAAGCTTAAAAATGAGGTTAACGGGTGTTAAAAGTGCCAAAACGCGACAAATCGAAGTTCAGGGACTAAACTGTAATTTCTGCAAACTTGCTGCCAGCTAAAGGGCTTACGGACCGTAAGCCCAAAGGCCATATGGTCCGTATGGGCCCTCCAGCACATCATGTTTTGCTGGCAACAACCTGCTCATTTAAGGACACTAATCTCGCGATTTTCGTCACCTTCAACCTGCTTTGGACACCTGGGGGACATTAAGCATTACCCTAACACCTCATTGCACACTTGTCATGATTTGGTGCCTCTTGATCACTATAAATAGGTGAGTGTATAGCCATTTCAAATTGTTCAATTCATTTCTTTCTCTCATCTGCTCTAATTGGAGTGCTACCACTTGTGGAGGCTGTTAGGATCTGAGTTTGATTTACTTGTAGTCTTGTTTTAAGAATGGAAATATGATTGAAGTTTTCATAAAGTAAATGTAGTGGAATAGAATGGAAAACTTTTAATACAAGTAAAGGTCGTTTGTTTTCATCATCATCATCATGCTTTCAAGTATGTAAACTTTGCATGTCATTCACAAACTCCCCCTCAGCCTATTATAAAGCTTGATAGTACAGAAAATGGAAGAAGATGATTGGTGTAAAGATCTTTTTAAGAATACAAATTCAACTGTTACATTGACACTGGTATTTATTCTAACTATCTAACCACTGAGCATCTTTGATGACGTCAGAGTTGATAGTGACATCTAATAAGAAAATAACTAACTAGAACCACTGATATCTAACAACTGATAGTGCAAAAGCACTGTTACATTGAAAGTAAAATAAATAAACTAAACTCTGATGGCTAATCACTGCTTCCTTTCTTCTGTCAGACAGCCGGCTTTTGTTAAAGCAGATGTTGCATGAATATCAGACTGTAGAAGACAGAGTTTAGACGACCAGCGGTTCTAAGTACTGATAGAAGGACCAATCCTCGGATAGAGTATTTTGGCTTTATATCATCTGTTCTTTTGTACAGGTTCAATCCCAACAATCTCTCCCTGGAACAGATGATGCCAAAAATACCTTTTATTCTTGGTCTTTATTCCTCAACAGGAGATCTCTGATTTGGCCTTTAAACTACAATTCGAAGTTCAGATATTCCTCATCATCATCATCCTTTTCCAGCACCAGATCTAGGAGTTCTTGGAGGTCTTCTACACACAGCTCATATGCACCCTCCATATTCATCTTCATAGCTGTGCCATTAGACTTGAGCAGAGTCAATTCGTGGGAGTTTTTATCAACTTTCCACTTTAGAATTTTTGGGTCTGATGGCTTTCTAGGATGGAAAGTTATTGTTGAGGTTGGAAGGATTGTTTGTTGTGCCATAAGAGACAGATCTTCTGCAAGCTTTTGACTGGTCTCATAAGTATGGAAGTCAATCATGTTCTGGATTCCTTCCTTTTTATGCTCAAGCATTCTTTTATCTTCTTCTACCATATCCCTTTGCCTTTTCTTTGATTCAAGGCTAGAATAGAGATAGCAGATGTTTCTGATGATTTTGAAGAGTGTCGAGTCTGTTGAGTTGTATCCTCTGCTGGATATTCTGGCTTCTTTGGCAATGAAGGATCAGTTTTCCTTCTTTTCTCAAGAGCCCTATAAGTATCAATCACTTTAACCTCTGTCCACCTCATGATTTGGTTCTTCGACTCATAATTAGCAGCAATCAGTTCTTCCTTCATTCTTCTTAACTTTAAGTTCTTTTCAGGCAATTTCTTGTATTTGTTCCAGTCTGGAGGAGTTGGCTTTTTGAGAGGGTCTTTCAGCATTTCTTGCATTCTTTGCAATTCATCTTCCAACTCTCTCACATACCAGTCTTTGAATTGTGCCCTTGTAGCCTTATACAACTTGGTTTCCATGATATGATTGATATAGTCTTCTTTAAGGCTTTTGTCTTCTCTCTCTGACAGGTTTTTGGACAAGTCTCTTGCATAGTCTTCTATACAATTGCCAATAACTTTGTATTACCCTGTCAGATTTTCCCTGGGTATCCCTTTTGGTGATATCTTCTGCTTGCTTAACTTTGAGCTTCTTGTATTCTTCCAAATTTCTTGGCTTGGGATAACCTTGCAGAGATGGGAATTCTCTTTTGTCTGGATCTTCTTCTAAAAAGAAAGATTTGATTTCTGATTTGATAGCTTGTAATTCCAGAGGGAATTGAGTGGCAAGAGGCACTTTAGAAATTTTAGAAGAAGGTTGAACAACTGCTGTGGTGGACACTGGTTTTGATGACACAGGCATAGGAGAGGGGATGATCTTGTCATCATGTATAACATTTGTGGTTTTTCTCCTCTTGAACTTGAGATCAGGTGATTGTGGTTGTGGTATTCTTGTGGGTGTGGGCAAAGATATGATGGAAGTTGGAAATATGACCATAGCAGTGGATGGATTAACATTTGTTATAATCTTTGCTGTATCAACAGATGTTGACACACCAGTTGTTGTAACATCTATTGGGACTTGTTTATCAACTGCTTTTGAAGAAGGAGGTGTAAGTGTTTTTGAGGGAGCAGAGGATATGGTTGGGATAACAACTATCTTAGAAGGGATGTATGTTGATGTTGTTTGCCTTGTTTTTCTAACAGGAGGCATCTTCTTTGTTGAGGGCCCAACATTTTCCTTTTCTTTTTGTAGGGTTACTTTTTCTCCACCAAAGCTCTGCTCTCAACAATTACCCTTTTCTTTGTATTCTCCTTTTCCCTCGCAAAGATGTTTGCTGTTTCATCATTCTTTTTGGAGCCATCTGGCTTAGGGATAACCACTGTTGGATGTGCATCTTTGTCATTTTGCTTTAGCACTTCTTTCTTTAAAGGTATCTCCCCCTTTTTGGCATCATTAGTGTTTACCAAGATTACTGTAGGAGGAGAAGTACCAGTGGTTTACAGTTGTAACAATTAACTGTTTTAGCAAATCCTTGATTTCATCAACAGAGCTTTCTATTTTGGTAACTCTCTCCGTCAAATCCTGATATTTTAGTCATCACCTAATTTAATAGGATCATTTGAACTCCTACCAGAAAAGGTAGTTTTATCTATGTCATTATAAACAAGAGTCTCAACTCCTGTTTCAAACATAGATGCCACTTTTTCGTGGTACTTGGGACTTCCCACTGGATCAGAGGTTACCTTGGTAGCCTTAACAGTGGTTGCCTTCAAAAGAGTCTTATATATGTAACCACTGTCTAACTGAAAACTTGGTAGTTTAGCAATTGTAGTAGCTGCTCTTGTTGAACTATCACCAAGGGTTACTTGTTGGAGTAGCAATGAGCATAAAATCAGACCCAGTCACTTGTTGGAGTATATTCTCATTGATAGGTTGTTGAGAAGAACTGGTTAATGTCTGTTTTAGGTCAATTGCATTCAGCAAAGGCAAGATTGTTGGTGGGAGTGATTTTGTTGGTGATGGTTGTGGTGCAGAAAGAGACATTGCCCTAGGAGAGGGCTATGGAAGATGGAACCAAGTGGACCCAGAGCTTCATAATTTGGTGTCCCTGTGTTTACAACCTTTTCCTTTTGTGAGGAAGAAGGAGGAGTTTCAAAGCCAGGTTGAGATCCTAACATCTGCTGTGAAGAAGTGGCAGCAGTGTTTTCAAGTGATTTTTGTGGTATCACTAGTTAACCTCTGGGATCTCATCTTCCAGAGGGCCCTTTTGGGTTTGGTGGTTTTTTTGGATATTTTCTTTGGTTTCATTTTGGTTATTGCTGGTGTGGATTTCAGGGCAGTGGTTACAAAGCCCTGATCACCAGGAGCAGTAGGCTCAGCAGCAGGAGGTTGAGATTGAACATTTTGTTCTTGTAAAGCTGCTCAGCCTCCTCTACTTTTGTTTTGGAAACTTTAGCTTGATCTGTTATTCTTGTAAAAGTTTCATGAGTTAGGCCACTTGGATTTGTAACAACACCTTGTTTAGCATCATTATCAGGTAACTGACTTTGAAAATAAACACTCAAGAAACGTGGATGTGTTAGAAAAGCTATTTGTTTTGAAATGTTATTAAAATTTGCTACAAGATCATTGAACAGTATCTGAGAAAAGTTTAAATCTGAACCAGTTAAAATGGCATAGCCCAGATACTAAATGCAAACAACTGACGAATAACGTCTGTCCATATGTAACCTCTGATTGGCAATGGAAGACAATTGTTTGGAAAACACTGTTGGAAATTTGGGCAGTGGATGTGAACAGTGTTTAACACTATCAGAGGATACATTTTGACAGTGGATAGACTTTTCTAAACGATCAGTGTTTTTTATGCTATCAGTGGTTTGAAATAGACTTTAAGGATTTATTGAAAAATTCAATTTTAAACTATTTTTAAGGTTAAAATTTTGATTTTCTGAAAACATTTTTATGCTATTTACACATGGATTACCAAAAAAAAATATTTTTTAATCCATGTTTAGCATTCCCATCCTAGAGATCAAGCTTTCAAAAGTAGATGTATCAAATGCTTTTGTTAGCACATCTGCTAGCTGATCCTAAGTATGGACATGTTGTAAAGAAATCAAACCCTTTTCATAGCAATCCCTCACAAAGTGATGTCTGATGTCAATGTGTTTTGTTGTGGAATGAGAGACTGGATTTTTGATGATATTTTCTGCTGCTTGACTGTTAATTTTGAGAGGAGTCTTTAAAGAAGTGATACCAAAATCCAAGAGTTAATTTTGAAGCCACATGATTTGTGCAGTACAACTTGCAACAGCAATGTATTCTGCCTCAGCAGTGGATGTGGAAACTACAACTTGCTTTTTTACTTTGCCAAGATACTAGGAAATCACCTAGGAATTGGACACCTCTTGATGTGGACTTCCTTGTTGTCTTGCATCCAGCAAAATCACTATCTGAGTAACCTGAAAGCTCAACATTTCCATTAGCTGGATACCAGATACCAAGTGCGGGAGCACCTTTTATGTACCTGAATATCCTTTTGACAGCAATAAGATTAAACTTTCTAGGTTGTGACTGGGATCTGGCACAAACACATGTTGCAAACATGATGTCTGGCCTAGAAGAAGTTAAGTACAATAAAGACCCAATCATACTTCTGTAAAGTGTTTGATCAACCAAATCATCTTTATCAACAATAGTGACCATCTTTGAAGTTGCTATGGGTGTGCTACAAGGTTTACAATCATCCATATCAAACTTTTTAAGCAGTTCTTTGACATACTTATTTTGATGGATGAAAGTGCCATTGTGCATTTGTTTGACTTGTAATCCAAGGAAACATTGCAACTCACCCATTGCACTCATTTCAAACTCTGTTGCCATGAGTTTCTGAACTCTTCACACATGGCAGTGCATGTGGATCCAAAAATTATGTCATCCACATAAATTTGAACAAGAATCAAATCTTTTCCTTTCCATTTTAAAAACAAGGTTTTATCAATTTTACCTCTTGAAAAACCTATGGGTAAGAGAGAAGTGGATAGAGTTTCATACCAGGCTCTTGGTGTTTGTTTAAGACCATATAGTGCTTTGTTTAACCTGTACACATGATCAGGATTAAATGGATCTTCGAATCCAGGAGGTTGGCATACACACACTTCTTCCTTGATCTTTCCATACAAGAATGCACTTTTGATGTCCATTTGAAACACTTTGATGTTGTGGTTAGCAGCAAAAGCTAAGAACAGTCTAATGGCTTCTAACCTTGCTACATGAGCAAAGGTTTCATCATAGTTAATGCCATCTTCCTGTCTGTAGCCTTGAACCACGAGCCTTGCTTTGTTCTTGACAACAATACCTCTTTCATTTGTTTTGTTCTTGAAGATCCACTTTGTGCCAATTGGACTCACATCCTTCGGCAGTGGTACAAGTTCCCAAACTTGTTGTCTTCTAAACTGAAGGAGCTCCTCTTGCATAGCTTCTACCCAACTGCTGTCTTTCAGTGCTTCTTGGTATTTGACAGGTTGGATGAGTGATAGAAAGCTAGCAAAGAGGAAAATGTTTTGGGATTGGCTTCTTGTGAGCACTCCCTTATTTATGTTGCCAATAGCTTGATCCAATGGATGGCTTTTGAGGAAGATCAAATCACCTTGATATGGGAAAATTGCATTTTGAGGTGAGGCTTGCAAATGTGTATCATCTGCTAACCTCTGTTGGTGAATTTGATGGTCCAGCCTCTTATTGGAATGGAGGTGGTGGTAAGGGTGAGATGATAGTGGAGGTTTGTTGATTTTTATCCAAATTTGATGGATTTTTATCAACAGTGTTTTGATTTTGAGAGCTAGCAGAGGATTGAGAGTTAATCACTGTTGAACCAGCAAAGCTTTCACCATTGTTACTAACATCTGCTCCTCTGCTTGAAGGACTAATCTTGAAATTTGGAAGAATGCAATCATATCCTTGCTCTTGTGATGATAACTGTGACCTGCAGTGTTAGTCATGACAGACACATCTTCAAATGTAAATTTATCTAGATCAAACAGTTCAGCAGGATTTGCTGGGATTTTCAAAGATGAAAGTTCAATGAACTTTACATTCAGAGTTTCTTCAACACACTTGGTCCTAGAGTTAAAAACTCTGTAGGCTTTGGCAGTGGTTGAGTATCCCAGAAAATAACCATAATCAAGTTTAGCTGCAAACTTAGAAATAGAATCTTTTAAGTTCAAATGAAACAAGGACAACCAAAAACTTTGAAATATGATATCAGAGGTTTGATTTTGTAAAGCAATTCATAAGCAGGCTTTTGATGCCTAGGGTTAATCAAAACTCTGTTTTGAACATAACAAGCATGTAGGAACGTCCACGATTAGAACGGGAACCTAAATTTGTTATCTATTGTCCGATTAGGCGGAAACTAATGACAAGTTAACCAAATAACAAGAATTACTCATTTAAATGTTGTTTTCAATGATCTAAAGTTTAATACATTCGAGAACCGGATCCGACAGAGCTTCGCCGTCTCTATGCCAAAATCTCTCCACACTTTCAAATAAAATCCCAAGGCACCTATTTATACACCCACAAGTTCGCTAGAGGTGGAGGGAAGTTCGGGCGAACTTGACTTAGTCAAGTTTGGCCGAACTGGACAACTCAATACCTATCTTAAGCGAACTTGACTACTAACTCACTTAAATACGCCTAGATTCTAACAGATTAGGCCCTATTCACTCAGACTCGATACATAATGACGTAGGCAACATACATATGCACCAACAGACTCCCCCTTGGATGTTGCCACAGTCATTTTGACTTTTAAAATCTTCTGAGTCTTCTGATCTTTAGTTCTTGAATAAACTTTATCATCTTGATCTTTATATCTTCTTCCTTTTTCTTGAGCTTGGTCTTGATAAAACTTTTAATCATCATGCTCCCCCTTGCTTTAAGCTTTAGTCTCAGACTCCCCTTTGCTTTGATCTTTAGACTTCAAACTCCCTCTAGCTTTGAGCTTTCTGAAATCTTTGGACAGTGTTTTATCCAGCTCCCCCTTGCTTTAAGCTTTGCTCCCTCTAGCTTTAAGCTTTCCGGTATCTTCAATCTTTAATTCCTGTCTAAATATCTTCTGACATTCAAATAAACATTTCAGCTTCAATATTTTGAAATTTTGTGCTATCAACATTTCAAACTTTAATCTTCACTTTAATCTTTTCAAAAAACGTTAATTGTTTCAAGTTCAACTTAATGACCTTGAATACATTTTACATTTAAGACCTTCAATATTCACATTTTTATTATTTGATTTGTAAAAATCCACTTAGTTGATCAAGTCCAAGTTAATGACCTTGATTAACCAAATATATCAACCAAGTCCAAATTAATGACCTCAGTTTGAAAAACGTTATGAACAATCTGATTTTAAAGTTTCAAATTAATGAACTTTTAAACATTCATCAGATTTTCTTACCAGACTTCGAAGATCCGTTCTCCAACATTGGTTCATTGAAACTAACGTAGAAACAAAATCTTTTTGAATTTTAGAAACTTTATGCTAAAACACACTAAAAATATCTTTGATATTTATCTTGAAAAGCAAGTAAAGTATTTACAGAATTTTTAACAAGTAAAGTAAACTATGTACAAACATATTTACAGACATATTTTTGTGAATTCGTGTCTAAGGATCATATCAGTTGATTGAGACATACCACCAGTACCGTTGACCTTTTTTATGACTTTAAGTTTTAAACACATTTACCTAGATTGTCGATATGTTTGTCCATTTAAACTTCATCACGTTTCTCATTTGTTCCAAGATATGTTAGGTAAGCATTATGAAACTTGACTTAACTGTGTTCCCCAATTCTTGAATATACTCCCGAATCCAGATTCCCTCGATTTTATCTTACAGGTGAGTATAACATAATTGATATCTGTATTTGGGTCGTGCAAGACCTTGAGAGCTCAGGTTAGTACTACCGTACAAACAAAGAGATGAAGACTCGTCTTTAAGGTGTGTTCCAATTAAGGAATCTTTTAAGCACTGCAATTGAATAGATCTTTTGATACTTTTCATGTTTGCATGCAGTTTGGGGATTTTTAGCGAAAGCATTATAGAAGTTCTAGGCTATTGCTTCCACAAAATCAGAAGAACTTGTATAATACCCCAGATATCAACTATCTATAAAGACCTCGTATCTCAGAATCAGGCAACCCTTCAATCGAAATTTCGGGTACTAAGTCCATATATTCAAGATGTGTTAAACCACAAGATTAAGCAGTTGTAAAATTTAGTTTATATTTTGGAAACAATCTACTGAACGTGTAAAGTCTATCGACACATCCACAGTAAGACTCGTTTATCACTTTTAAACTTTACAATTCTTTAGCATACTGTGATAGTCCACTGATGTACTATCATTTCCTTTTCGACAACCAAATTCTTTTAGTCTTTTTCAATGTTTTTGTACATTTTGAAATTTTAATGTTTTTGAATTTTCAACTTTTTCATATGTTTTTGATTTTTCAAAAATTTTCAAATTTCCTTACTCCTTCTAAAATCAAAAACATATTTTTGGATTTTATATTTAAAGAAATTCTTCTAAAAATGTAACAAACCAATGAGGATCCCGAGAACTCGTCGTCCGATCCTTTTTTCATTTTCTGCATCATCGCCTGACAACAGACAAACCATTAACTTTATTAACCTCAACTTGTAAGAACCACTTGTAGAAAATCAAATTTTAAATGATTTTTCAATATAACAATCAGTGTTCTGTTTAACGTGTGGATTTTCTCAAATTTTCAAAAATTCTTTTCAACTTTTCTTTTTCAACCACTTTGTAATTTCAAAAAGGACAAATATTATGACTTTCTAGATAAGTTAAAAACTCATGGAGCTCCGCTATCCTGTATCAACTTTGATATTGTGGATCTCGAGACTCCTACACAACAAAGCAACTATTTGAAAAATGAAACCCAAACCTTTTTGGTTTTGGGTTTGACATGATAAGCATCATAACCATATTCTAACTCTTCATCATAATCAAAATTATCATCAAACATTTCGTCCAATGTTGATTCAGAAAACGTTTTTACCTTTTCATTATTTGTTTGTTTGATTACTGACTCGGTTATTTTAACATTTTCATTTTTGTCAGTAACAGACTTTGGTTTTTCTGATGATGAAAGCCTTTTCTTAGCAACCCATGATTGTAGCTTGCTTCTCACTTTCTTGATATAAAATCTAGAATCTTTGTTTTCATTAAACCTTGAAGTTTCACCTTTTTCAAAAATTGAGTTTTCAAACCTTGAACTTGTTTTAGGTTTCTCTTCATCTTTAGATTCATAGTTTCTATTTGATTCTGTGACAGGTTTTACAATCTCTGGTTGTTTTTACTTTTCATCTTTTGACCCAGTTTTTCTTCGTGGAACCACATGCTTTAAATTCACACACTTGCGAGCAATATGACCAACAGTATTGCATTTAAAGCAAGTCCGATTATCATAAACATTTCCACTAGTGAGTTTTACTTCACTTGTGGACTTTGTTTTAGCCTTGTCCCGAAGTTCTTTTTCTTTCTTGAATTCATCATTCAATTTCTTACTGATCATACCTTCTTCTTGAACCATATTTGTTCCATACACAAACTTCATGTGTTTACCTTTGTATTCATGAAATGTTGACTTCTGGTTCTTTCTCGGTTCTTCTTCACTTTCCTCCAAACCCAATCCTGCTCTCCTGTTCTCAGGAAAATCACCACCAACCTTTTGGTAATTCTTAGCATTCCTTTTAGGTTTCGAGTAAAATCTTTTCTCGTTTTTCTCAAGATCATCTGATGAAACTTCTACAAGTTTGAAAAACTTATCAAGTTGGTTCTCTTTCACGTTCCGAATCGGAAAACTATCATCGAAGTATAATCTATCAGATTCCTTAATCTTGTACATGAGAACATTAGGATCATCACTTAGATCATGTTCTGATGATGTATCGTCATCTTTAGATTGTGATTTCGAATTGTTCGAACTTGATTTGGCACTTTCAGAGCTGTCGTCATCAGAATCATTTCCCAAAACATTTTAACCACATTTTTTACCACCGCTTCATTGTCATCATTTGATTTCGTAAAGTCTACGTCAATGTTCTCAGGCAATTTATTTTTCTTTTCTGATAAAATGAGTAAATTAAATGCCTTTTCAATCTCATCATCTTTCTTGCAGGAATAACTTGCAAGAAGTGGCGGAGGAACACTTCCGTATTCTTTAAGCTTTGATTTATCACCATTTTCCTCCGACTTAATCGTAGGTAAAATGTGATCAATGACATATGCGTTTGTGGTGTAGCTCTTTAGAAGCTGTCTTACCCGTTCTGTTTCTATCTTTATGTCGTGAAGCTCACGCTTTGTCTCAGCAATGGTGTTAATGTACATGTTAATTGCCTTTTGTTTTTCAATTACTGTTGCATTTAACATTTTGACATTAGCATTTAGCTCACGATTAGCATTATCAACATATTTATATTTGCTTGATATTTTGTCATAAGCTTCTTTTATGGTTCTGTAATCATAACGAAAGTTTTCGTTGTGTACAGTCAATTCCCTTATGACTTTGACTTTATCAAGACATGGTTCACAAGGTCTTGCGCTTTTTGTGCAAGGTTTTCAACCTCCACAATTTTCACAACTTCCTTTTCAAACATTTTTACCTCAGATTTTACCTTTTCTGCCTCTGATTTCAAAGCTTCTTGCCTTTGCATCTCAAGGTAAACTAATTCTTCTTCCACAACTTTGCTATGATGTATCAGATTCATCCACTAACTCTGTTATCATAGCAACACCAGTTTTCTTTCCAATGTATCTGTTCCAGTCAAAACCATCTTCTTCATGATTGGCAACAAGAGCTTGTTCGGCTTTCTTTGCAGGTTTATCTTCTACTTCGACTTGTGTTCTCTTTGGATATGGCTTGTATTGAAGAGCTTTCTTGTAGTACTCATTATTGCTGCCGAAAGGGTTTTGATTTCCACTTGCTTCTTGATTGCTACATTCTCGTTTGAAGTGTCCTTTTTGTCGACACCTGAAGCATGTGACTTTAGACTTGTCAAATTCAAGCTTATTAATAGCTTGAATTACCAATATCTCTTCCAGTGAGCGCCACAAATTTGGAAACTCTTCTGATAATGGATGCAAAACTCCATTTGATACCCATTAGCTCCAATTCTTCTTCTCCACCTGATCATAATCTTCGGTGGTCATCTCTAGATTACCGATCTTTCCAGCAACGAGACTTTCATATGATTCAAGAACGGTAGCAAGAAGTGCTATGTGCTGTTTGGCCACCTTTTCAGGAAATACATTCTTAAAATCAACTGCTATGTTGCACTGGAAAACATTTGAATCAGAACTGGCTTGGCTTGTCTGATTTTGGAATGAAGAGCTTGAACTAGCACTAGTATAACCAGCATATGGAGAACTTTGATTCGAAGAAGTATTTGTATTTGCACTAAATGTTGTTTGGATTTTCGGGCTTTGAATTGGAGTATCTGGAATACTTCCTTTATAATAAACACCGACATCTTGAACAATTAGTGTTCTTTGATTTAGCAATTTTCATCAACTCCATTTCATGACCTTCCAATTTGTCAATGAAAGATGACAACTTGAAGTGTCTCCAAGATGGACTATTCTTCAGAATCGTCAGATATGTTGTCCATTCTCCTTCTGGAAGTGCATCAGCCAGCTTCTCGATTTGCTCTTCATTAGATCTTTTGATATCATGTTTTCGCATTTGGACCATGAGGTGACAGTATCTATCGATCATCTGCTTCATTGTTTCACCTTTAATCATCGTTAAGATTTCAAATTCTTTCTTGATTAAAGCCTTTTTGCTTTTGATCATATCATCACTTCCTTTGAATTTCTCACAAAGAGAATTCCATAATTCTTGCGAAGTGTCATATTCTGGCAATAATATCAAGATATCTTCCTTCATTGATTGTTGTATCATTCTAATCATTTTCTTCTCCGCAACATAGTTATCTTTGTCGATATTTGAAAACTTATTCAGCGGAGATCTTGATCACGCTCATCCTTTGGCCATTTGTAACCATCCTCAACTGCAACCCAGCTGTTGAATTGATTCGCTTGTATCCAATTCACAAACTATTCTTTCCATCCTTCAAATTCATCCATGCTCATTAGCTTTGGTGGTTTCGACGTAGTACCCATTTCGTTGTCGATGTTCATCTAGTTCGCCGCAAGAACATTAGCATTTGATGAAGAATCCATTTGAGAGACGAATACGTTGTGGAAATCTTCCATTCTGACAATTCGTAGACTTATATGAAAATACGATAAAAAACACTCGAAAATTGATTAGTTAACAAACAAGTTCGGTCAAACTTATATGACAAAGTTCAAATTTTATCACACAACTTCAAGTTAACTTGATATAGTTTTGAGAAAACTTTTTACTTCGAGCGGACTTGTGAGAATGATTTCAAGAAACAGGTAAGTTCGGTCGAACTTATGAAGGAAAAATCAGATTTTGATTAATCACAAGTTCGGTCGAACTTGTGAATGAGTTTTAAGAACAAAATGCAAGTCCGGGCGGACTTAAGCTTGAATTTCAAGAGAAAACTAAGTCCGGGCGAACTTAAGTGAATTTTCACTAGAATTATATCAAGTTCGGTCGGACTTTATAGAACTTCAAGCAAAAATCAACAAGTTCGAGCGGACTTAAGCTCAAAATCTTGAAAAACTAATCGAATTCGGTCGAACTTGATTAAAACTCAAAGAATTTCAATCAAGTTCGGTCGGACTTAGTGTTAAGTTCGGCTGAACCTTGTTTTCAAAACATGGTTTTTGCAACTTTTTGATATCAAAACGTTTGAATTTGATGTACAAACTCTCAGGGTTTATCATAACTGTATTTTATATGACATATTCAATTTTTAGTTGATTTTATCCATGAAATCTTCAAATATGTGAAAATGTTAAGAAAAATGATAGAATGGAGATGAAATAGAGAGATTCTTGTCTTGATTCCAGCAAATTTAGGTATCCAGGCTCTAATACCACTTGTAGGAACGTCCACGATTAGCACGGGAACCTAAATTTGTTATCTATTGTCCGATTAGGCGGAAACTAATGACAAGTTAACCAAATAACAAGAATTACTCATTTAAATGTTGTTTTCATTGATCTAAAGTTCAATACATTCGAGAACCGGATCCGACAGAGCTTCGCCGTCTCTGTGCCAAAATCTCTCCACGCTTTCAAATAAAATCCCAAGGCACCTATTTATATATACACAAGTTCGCTAGAGGTGGAGGGAAGTTCGGGCGAACTTGACTTAGTCAAGTTCGGCCGAACTTGACAACTCAATACCTATCGCAAGCGAACTTGACTACTAACTCACTTAAATACGCCTAGATTCTAACAGATTAGGCCCTATTCACTCAGACTCGATACATAATGACGTAGGCAACAGACATATGCACCAACAAAGCAGTGTTTACAGCCTCTGCCCAAAAAGACAAGGGTAAACCTGAGTCTGCTAGCATGGTTCTTGCAGATTCAACAAGAGTTCTCTTTTTCCTTTCAACTACCCCATTTTGTTCTGGAGTTCTTGGGACACTAAATTGCCTAGCAATCCCTTTTGACTCACAGAAGGCATCTAACTCCTTATTTCTAAACTCTGTCACATTGTCACTCCTAAAGATTTTACAGGAAGGTCATATTGCTTTTCAACTTGTTTGAAAAAATTCATATACCAGTTGTTTCATCTTTGGAATGTAAAAAGAATGTCCATGTAAACCTTGAAAAATAATCTATAATGACCAAACAAAATCTTTTCTTCATTAAGCTCATGACTTTTACAGGGCCACACAAATTCATGTGCAACAATTGCAAACACTGGGTTGTTTTGGACTCTTCAATTGACTTGTAAGAACTATTATGTTGTTTACCTTTTAAACATGAAACACAATGTTCTTCACAAGTAAATTGTTTATGTGGTAAACCTCTGACAAGACACTTTTTGGAGAGTGTGGTGATTGTCTTCAGATTTGTGTGCCCAAGTCTTCTATGCCATAACTCTGTCTCTTTGCTTGAAGCAACTGAGAACAGGCATGCATTGGGCATAGGGTTATCCTTCAACATATCAACCACATACACATTGCTAACTTCTATGAGCAACAAGTTGTGATTTGCTCTCAGCAATAATCTGATCAATCTTTTTAACAACCTCTGGTCCTACAATTTGACAAGTTTTCTTTGTAAAGAAGGATCCATATCCTTTGTCACTCATTTGTGAAACACTCAGAATATTGAATTTTAGATTTTCAATTAAATTAACATTTTCAAATTTGAGATTCCCAGCATGAACACACCCTGAACCCAACACCTTCCCTTTTGAATTGTTACCAAAGGATATATCACCCCCTCCATGAGCCAGAAAGTCTTTGAGAAGGGCTCTACATCCTGTCATGTGCCTGGAGCCTCCACTATCTACATACCATAAACTGTCAAGGCAAGTAGAAGCTCCCTGCACATTAGTAAACAATTAGTTTAGATGTGGTTCTAAAGCAAGAATGGCTTTGGATGGGTTCACAGATGTTCCACTCTCAAATCCAGGAATATGGTCAGTGATTTGATTTTGCCTTTATATCCACTGTTGTGAACCATTTCCTGTCAGATGTTGGTAATCATGAGGTTATCTATTCACTTTGGGGTTTAAAGGTTTCTTGTAACCTTCATAGCTCATAGGAACTTTTTGATAAATTGGTTGTCCATGTCCTCTTGGATACATATTGGCAGGTGGAGCATCTGTCACTTGTACCTCTCTGGAAACAGAGGTTTTATTCAAATCTTTTGTGACAGATGTTTCAACAGTTTCAAAAGTCTGCTTAGATTTATTTCTAGCAGAACTTGAACTTTCTTTCTCAAGAGCTTTTGCTTTGATCTCTTTTATCTTTTGATCATATGTTTGAAGGTAAGCACACTCATGAGTTAGATGATTTTTTTTCCCACAGATAAAGCATTTTGAATCATTTGGGATTTATGAGTTCTGTTTATGTCATATGCTTTTAAAAGAAAACCGTTTTCAGATACATGGTTTCTTTTGTTGTAAAATTCACAAAACAGATGTTTGATCTTTTCTCTTTTCTTATTATAAGATTTCTTCTCAGCATATGTTATAACCTCTGGTGGAAGGTCTTTGATGGGAATGATTCTTGCCTTTGGTGCCTTGACACCTTCAATGGTTGAGAAGTCAATTGGATTGAAATTTTCAAGAATATCACATTCATCAGACCATGTGGGTTTGAATTGGTATTTCTCAATTTCTTTAAAAGTTGATTTCTATTTTTCAAGAGAAATTTTGTTACCCTTTTTATCAATGATTTTTATCTCATTTCCAGCCAAATTTGTTGGAACAACTTCAACCTTTCCAGAATCAATTTTTGTAACATTTTCAATGGCTTTTTCTTTAGTTTCAAAACCAATACCAAATTTTATGTTACTCTTGATATGTTTTTATAGCATAATTTCAAAACCTTTTGAAGATTCTACCCATTTTTCACAAGTGATCTGGGTATCCTCTAACTCCTTCTTGCAAACTTGGTATTTATCTACCATAGTTTGGAGTTGGTCTTTGATTATGCTAGCTTCATGCTTCAGGCTACTTATCTCTGAATCTTTTGAACAAATTTTGATCTTAACTCTTTGATAAGTTTTTCAAAACTAAGTTCATTTTCTAACATTTTGTCTCTAAGGTTTTCATTCACCTGTTTGATATTAGCAAAGGCTATTATACATTTTTCAGAACAGAGATCCTTTAGGATCTGAAGTGATACCTTAGAAGCAGCCATTAGAGCACAATCACAATCATCTTCACCTTCCTTTGAATCCCATGGATCAGATAGAGAGTTATTTTCTTCATCAACAGTGTTTTGAGTAATCACTGGTGTAACACTGCTTCATCACAATTTTGACTATCAACAGACTTTGACACCTGTTCCACAGACTCATCACCTTCGACAATTGTCTCTAAGGCCATTAAACAAAAGTTTTCATGTTCTAAATTATTTTTGGCCATAAGAGCAAAGTTTTCACCAGTTAAATCCTCAGGCAAACTACTCCAATCCACAAATCCTTGTGTGAAAAAGCTTTGCTGGTTGATCCCTGCTGGAGCAGTGGTTTGAGTAGTTTGAGTGCTTTGTGGTGCTTGTTGCACATGCACTTGAGGTGGTGATGTTTGACATACTGAATTTGTGGAACAGTGGATTGGACATAATGCACAAGAACAGTGGCAGCAGGGTGTGCATAATGAGCAGTGTTTTGTGTGTGCTGAGGTCTAGGGCCAGGATGTGTCACAATTGGTCCTGAAACTTGATATGTACACTCTCTGGCAAAGTGACCTAGCCTGTTACATTTGTAACACTTGATTTTTGATTTGTCTAACCCAACCTTTGACCCCCCATGCAACCCTGGATATTTTCTACCAGTTCTTTTGTAAAACCTGCTTGCTCTCACACTTAGCAAAGCAACTTGATGTAAAATGTCCATTTCTTCTAAGTCATTTGGATCAAAGTGTTGAAGATCATTTAGTTCAAAACAAAGATTATCAGAGGTTTGGCATTCCCCACTAGCAGTAAAAGCATAGTTGGGAGGATGAGAATCAGAGCTAAAGTTTCCTGCAGAGGTTATATTAATAAAATGATCACAACCCTGATCCTTTCCATTGCTAGAACCATCTTCATGACTATATAGAGCAGTGTTACCCAAGGTATAGTCGTCAGTTGCTTTCCCTGATTCTTGCAACTTCTTTTTCTGGTTCAACTCTCTCTCATAAGTGAGGAGTCGACCATGAAGTTGTGTGAGGGACATTTCTTTAAACCCAACAGATGTTCGAGTAACGTAAGCTACAGTCTCCCATTTTTCTGGTAACGATCTTAAGAAACGACTATTGACAGTCGAATTAGGAAATTCCACGTTAACAAGCTTCAATTCACTGATGAGACAGCTAAAACGTTCGAACTTGTGTTAACGACTCACCTTTTACGTGACAAAATGTTTCATACTGTTGATTCAGAACTTCTCTATTGTTTTCGATCACCTCTTCAGTACCACCGAATTGCTATTTTAGTGTATCCCATAACTCCTTTACACTATTACAGTGGAGCAGTCCAGCATAGATCTCATTGGGTAAGGGAGATGAAACAATGCTAAATGCCTTAGCATCCAATTCTATTTTCTAGAAATCCTGCTCGGAGTAATTTTCAGGATTCTTTGGCACTTGAGTCTTGGGATCCTCTGTACTGGGAACCATAGGAACATGTGGTCCATATTCAATGGATAGCCAACTACTGGTGTTCTGTTGAGCTAAAATGTGACCCATCCGACGCTGCCATATGAAATATTCATTACGTTTCAGCATCAGCATCGGTGGTTTAAACATAGATCCAATGTTGGATTCTTGTGTGTTTTGAGACATTTCTGCTTGTTTACAACAGATTTGTGTTTTAAAACTTTAAACGTAATAAAACTCTGTATTCAAGTAAAACTATCAAACTAATTAGCAGGGAGAGGTGATCTTTCAAATCAAATTGATATTAATCAAATTTTGATTGACCAAGCTCTGATACCAATTGTTAGGATCTGAGTTTGATTTACTTGTAGTCTTGTTTTAAGAATGGAAATATGATTGAAGTTTTTATAAAGAAAATGTAGCGGAATAGAATGGAAAACTTCTACTACAAGTAAAGGTCATTTGTTTCCATCATAATCATGCTTTCAAGTATGTAAACTTTGCATGTGATTCGCATGTGATTCACAAACTCCCCCTCAGCCTATTATAAAGCTTGATAGTACAGAAAATGGAAGAAGATGATTGGTGTAAAGATCTTTTTAAGAAGACCAAATTCAACTGTTACATTGACATTGTTATTTATACTAACTATCTAACCACTGAGCATTTTTTATGACGTTAGGGTTGATAGTGACATCTAACAAGAAAATAACTAACTAGAACCACTGATGTCTAACAACTGATAGTGCAAAAGCACTGTTACATTGAAAGTAAAATAAATAAACTAAACTCTGATGGCTAAGCATTGCTTCCTTTCTTTTGTCAGACCTTTGGCTTTTGTGAAACCAGATGTTGCATGAATATCAGACTGTAGAAGACAGAGTTTAGACAATCTGCGGTTCTAAGTACTGATAGAAGGACCAATCATCGGCTAGAGTATTTTGGCTTTATATCATCTGTTCCTTTGTACAGGTTCAATCCCAATAGAAGCATCCTACTGAGTACCCTTGGCTGCCTTGAGTGCAAGTAAGTGCTCTAACCAAGCCTTGTTCATTTCTTTTAGCTTGTTTGAGCTAAAAGTCAAACCGTTTGATTTTCTGTCAGTTCTGACCATGATTGGTCAAAGCAAATTTCAATTGGACTTTGAATGTGATCGTAATCACGAGGGTTATGGTCCATAGTGATCATGCCTACTGATTACCACGTTTACTAGTCGAAGTGGCGAGTCAAAGTTTCTGTCAATAATGCGCAAAATGCGCATTATACGACGAAACTATTTTCGGGTATCAAAACACTTTGTTTTGATATCAAAACATTTTTATAACTTAGTTAGACATGTTTTGGCATGTCTAACTCATCACTTTTAGTTTAGCGCTTATTTAGGATCGTAAGTCGAGCGGTCTTGACCACCGCTTTGACTTCGAATCCGACCCATTTGGTCGATCTTAGGATCCGACCAAACACATATTTGTGACCATAGTTGTATAGGGAATAACTCTCTGAGGTTATACCTTATGGTCACGTCGTTTGGTTAGTGTTATGTTAAGTCGTTGTTATCTTCTTTAAATATGACCAAAACAACCTTATTGCAAATAAATCAACTTTAAGCATATGTAACATAAATTTTGACATATAAACCGATGTTACAACTTAATCAAACTTGTTTTGGCATATTAGACTTATCATAACACATATCTAACCATCCGATGTTAAAACTTAATCAAACTTGCTATAACTGTGGCGAGATGGGTCATTATAGAAACAACTGCCCGAGGCTAGCAAATGCCAATCAAGCTCGTAGACTAGCATTCAATATCAACGCCAATGAGGCTCGTGCTGATAATGAAGTTGTTAACGGTACGTTCCTTGTCAACAATCATCCTGCTTCTGTTCTTTTCGATTCTGGTGCCGATAGAAGTTTTGTGTCCTTAGCCTTTGAATCATTTCTTTCCACGCCAAGAACTAAACTAGGAAAGCCCTTGACTGTCGAGATAGCTACTGGCGAACCTCTTAAACTTGATTATGTCATTCATGGTTGCCAATTGAACCTCAATAACCATTTTTTGCCATTGACCTCACGCCAATGCAACTTGGAAGTTTCGACATTATTATTGGAATTGATTCGTTAACCAAACATCATGCCGACGTTATTTGTTTTGACAAGATTGTTCGTATACCCCTTTCTTCTGGTGAAGTCTTGGAAGTTCGTGGAGAAAAACCCGATAGTAATCTAAAACTCATGACTTGTACCCAAGCCCAAATATATCTACGGAAGAATTATGTAGCTTTCTTAGCGCATATCGTGGAGAAGAAAAGCAAGAGTAAAAGTATTCAAGATATCCCTGTTGTTCGGGATTATCCTGAGGTATTCCCTGAAGATCTGCCTTGTTTACCTCCTGTACGACAAGTTGAGTTCCGTATTGATCTTGTACCTAGTGCCAACCCAATTGTTAAATCTCCTTATCGTCTTGCACCATCTGATATGCAAGAGTTATCGAAGCAGCTTCAAGAACTATCTGATAAAGGATTCATTCGTCTGAGCTATTCACCTTGGGGCACTCCTGTCCTATTCGTGAAAAAGAAGGATAGATCCTTCCGCATGTGTATCGATTATCGTGAGCTCAACAAACTCACGATTAAGAATCGATATCCCCTACCTCGCATTGATGATCTCTTCGATCAGCTACTAGGTGCTACATGTTTCTCCAAGATCGATCTGCGTTCTGGGTATCATCAACTTCATGTACTCGAAGAAGATATTCCCAAAACTACTTTCCGCACAAGATACGGCCACTACGAGTTTACAGTCATGCCATTCGGCTTGACAAATCCACCTGCTGTATTCATGGACTTGATGAATCGGGTTTGTAAACCTTATTTGGACAAGTTCATCATTGTTTTCATCGATGACATTCTTATTTATTCCAAGTCTCAAGCCGAACACGAACAACATCTCTGATTAACAATGGAACTTCTAAAGAAAGAACAACTTTATGCTAAATTCTCCAAGTGCGAGTTCTAGCAAAAAGAAGTTCAATTCTTGGGGCACATAGTCAACGAGCAAGGTATACATGTGGATCCTTCCAAAATCACTGCGATTAAGGATGGGAACACACCCACTACTCCCACAGAAGTCTGCTCATTTCTTGGTCTTGCTGGATATTATCGTCGTTTTATCACGAACTTCTCAAAGATCGCGGTTCCCCTCACTGCTTTGACTAGGAAGAATAAGCCTTTTGAGTGGGGACCCAAACAAGAGGAAGCCTTCCAAACGTTGAAACAAAAACTCTGTGATGCTCCTATCTTATCCTTACCTGATGGCAACAATGATTTGTTGTCTATTGTGATGCATCGAATCTAGGCCTTTTGTTCTCATGCAACGAGATAAAGTCATAGCCTATGCGTCAAGACAATTGAAAACACACGAGAAGAACTACACGACTCATGATCTTGAGTTAGGTGCTTTAGTTTTTGCTCTCAAGATTTGGAGACACTACCTATAAGGTACGGAATGTGTGGTTTTCACTGACCATAAAGTCTCCAACATATATTCAACCAAATGGAGCTGAACATGAGACAACAATGTTGGGTCGAACTTTTAAACGACTACGATTGCGAAATTGGCTACCATCCTGGTAAGGCGAATGTCATGGCTGATGCGCTTAGTCGTAAGGAACGTGTTAAACTCCATTGTATTCAAATTCAAACTGATATCCAGACACGTATCCTACAAGCACAACGTATATGTGTGAACCAAAGCTTGATGAAAAATGATTTACCTCAAAATCTCGAACTTCAACTCGAAACAAAAAACAATGGATTACTCTATTATTTGAACCGTTTGTGGGTTCTAAGTCAAGACAATCTTCGCACATTATTGATGGACGAAGCTCATAAGTCTCGTTATTCAATCCATCCTGTGCAATGTACAAGGATCTCCGTACCCAGTATTGGTGGCCGGGTATGAAAACAGATATTGCCTTGTATGTGTCGATATGCCTAACTTGTCTTAAAGTCAAGGCTGAATATCAATGCCCATCTGGTTTGCTTGAACAACCAGAAATACCGGTATGGAAATGGGAGAACATTGCAATGGATCTCATTACTAAACTACCGCGTACATCTGGAGGTCATGATGCAACTTGGGTAATCATCAATCGTCTAACGAAGTTAGCACACTTTTTGGCAATTCTCTGCTGACAAACTCGCCAAAATCTATGTTGATGAGATTGTATCTTGTCATGGTGTTCCTTTGGATATAATATCTGACAGAGATGCTCGGTTCTCATCTCACTTTTGGAAGACTATGCAATCTGCTATGGGAACCAAACTTAATCTGAGCACTGCTTATCATCCTTAAACCGATGGACAAACCAAAAGAATAACTCAAACACTGGATGATATGCCTAGAGCTTGTGTGGTCGACTTTGGTGGTAGTTGGGATTCGCATCTACCGTTGATCGAATTCTCTTACAACAATAGTTATCACGCCAGCATCGACATGGCGCCTTTCGAAGCTTTATACAGTCAAAAATCTCGTTCACCTGTCTGTTGGAATGAAGTTGGAGAGTCTCAGTTTACTGGTCCTGAACTTATTCATGACACAACAGATAAAGTCAAGAAAATTCGCGATAATCTTCTGTCAGCTAGAAGCCATCAAAAGAGTTATGCGGACAAGCGACGCAAGCCCTTGGAATTCCAAGTTGGTGATCACGTCCTACTCAAGGTATCCCCTTGGAAAGGAGTGGTCAGATTTGGAAAGAAAGGAAAACTTGCACCACGATACGTTGGACCATTCAAGATCGTTGATAGAATCAGAAAGGTGGCCTACCGACATGAGCTACCTCCTAAACTTGGGAACATTCACCAAACATTCCACGTGTCCAACTTGAAAAAGTGTTTAGCCGACGCAAATCTTCACACCCCCCTCGACGAAATTCACGTAAATGATACTATGCACTTTGTCGAGAAACCCGTGGAGATTTTGGACCGTGAAGTTAAGAAACTTAAACGAAGACGAATACCGATAGTCAAAGTTCGTTGGGAATCCAAATGTGGCCCAGAATTTACTCGGGAACAAGAGGATCAAATGAAAGCGAAATATCCACATCTGTTTCCACAAGTTTCCTCTAATTAAATTTCGGGACGAAATTTCCTAAAGTAGGGGAGACTATGACATTTGTGGTGATTCGATTATGTAACGATTACGAACAAGTTATCAATCAATGAAATTTTGTGTTTTATTTATGGGTTTTGTTTATTTATCATGACAACTGCACATATTTGATTCTTGCACAATTACAAACTTTCAAACGACTTCTAGAAGTGAAATCGCAAACTCTTACGTAAACGTAATCAGTTTAACGTGACGTACACTCCGGAACAATGACACAAGCCAAACATACCTTAAATAACCTTTACATAACTTAGAAATAAGTTTTGGAGGGTTCGGTAGGGCAAAATCATGCTTATGTAACTTCAGGGGCTATTTTGCAAATTTTGTGAAACTATGCCGTTTCGCGTATTACTTAATCCGGAACACGTACGTACATCCAATTTTTTTAATCATTAAAATCTTGTATTTTAATGGTTGGAATGCAAAAATATCATTTGTTACGCATTTACGGTCATTTGCACGTTCATTACAACTTTCGTCGTAATTAACCGAAAACCGCAACCGTACAACCAAATGAGCCGATATCCGAACCATTTTTGAGCATTTTCAAGTTCCCTATGCTTTACCTTCCTTATGAAGCTTAAGAACGAGGTTAACGGGTGTTAAAAGTGCCCAAACGCGACAAATCGAAGTTCAGGGACTAAACTATAATTTCTGCAAACTTGCTGCCAACTAGAGGGCTTACGGACCGTAAGCCCAAAGGCCATACGGTCCGTAAGGACCCTCCAGCACAACATGTTTTGCTGGCAACAGCCTGCTCATTTAAGGACACTAGTCTCGCGATTTTTGCCACCTTCAACCTGCTTTGGACACCTGGGGGGACACTAAGCATTACCCTAACACCTCATTGCACACTAGTCATGATTTGGTGGCCTCTTGATCACTATAAATAGGTGAGTTCATGGCTGCCTTGAGTGTAGGTAAGTGCTCTAACCAAGCCTTGTTCATTTCTTTTAGCTTGTTTGAGCTAAAAGTCAAATAGTTTGACTTTCTGTTTGACTTTGAGTTCTGACCATGATTGGTCAAAGCAAATTTCAATTAGACTTTGAAACATGATCGTAATCACGAGGGTTATGGTCCATAGCGATCAGGCCTACTGATTTCCACATTTACTAGTCGAAGTGGCGAGTCACAGTTTCGGTCAATAATGTGCAAAATGCGCATTCGAAGGAACTATTTTCGGGTATCAGAACACTTTGTTTTGATATCAAAACATTTTTTTATAACTTAGTTAGACATGTTTGGGGATGTCTAACTTGTCACTTTTAGTTTAGTGCTTATTTAGGATCGTAAGTCGAGCGGTCTTGACCACCGCTTTGACTTTCGAATCCGACCCATTTGGTCGATCTTAGGATCCGACCAAACACATATTTGTGACCATAGTTGTATAGGGAATAACCCTCTGAGGTTATACCTTATGGTCACGTCGTTTGGTTAGTGTTATGTTAAGTCGTTGTTATGTTCTTTAAATATGACCAAAACACCCTTATTGCAAATAAATCAACTTTAAGCATATGTAACATAAATTTTGACATATAAACCGATGTTACAACTTAATCAAACATGTTTTGGCATATTAGACTTATCATAACACATATCTAACCATACGAACACATATTTACGTAAATGATCCCTTAAAGTAGCATAAACTACCTTAACGAGTCATAACGGGTCAAAAGCACTTAGGAACCTTTCCAAATCAGAATGTAGATTTTGTTAAACCATTTCATATGAGTTCCAACACTCATTTGGTTTACAATACCTCATTCTATCCGATCCACCGATTAAAGTCCCTATATCTACACAATTATACGATTTTAGGACACGTTTGATATCTCGGACTTTTGAGCTTGTTTGATCTTTGATTCAAGGTAACAATAGCAATACCAAGTGAGTACATAGTTCCCCTCTTTTATGTTCTACAAATGTTTTGGGGTGACACATATGTGCAAATTGTTTACAAGCTTTCAAATTACAAATGCTATGGTTTATATTAAACACGACGATTTCAATAATGTTAACGAACTTGTTGGTGCGTCGTATCCATGACACGAATGACATTCATTAGCTTTGGCCAAGCAGACCAGTAGTAAGTTATGGTACCATAGGACTGATAATCCCGTTACTAGGCTATTCACTGGAATTTGGTGGGTAGTTTGGGGAACGACCGAAACTGTTTACTTTAATAAACCCTTTGGTGGTTTGTTATTGAAATTTAATACCTTTGGTGGTACAGACAAGTCAACACAAGTTTGAATGTATTCACCGGAACGACCAAAAGATTTTCACAATTAAAACAAGGAGGATGAACAATTGGTTTATGACACAAACAATGGACGATTGGTTTATAACAAGGACGATGAACAATTGGTTTATGACACGAACAATGGACGATTGGTTTATGACACGAACAATGAACGATTGGTTTTTGGGAAGTGATTTAGATAACGGAACGTGTGTAATGTGATAAAAGCATGGTGGATACGCCGCTGGTACTTCCTATATATAAGTGTTTTTATCATGTTACATACGTAGCGTTATTCAAATCACTTGAAACAAAGGTTTTCAAACAATGATACGCAACGCTTTTCAATTAAAGATATAAACTATACAAGGTTTCTTTCAAGACGATTTACAACTCGGATTTACAAAATAAATGTTTTAGTCAATATTCATGGTTACAAGTCTTTCATAAACAATAACTAACTTGTTTTAGTTGGTTAGTTATGATTGCAATACCAAATACTTTTTTGATAACAAGGCCATGAATTTGACACACTCACAAAACCTATGTACTCGCCGGCATATTTTTGCTGACTCGTTTTCACATATGTTTCAGGAAATCAAGTTTGATGTCGATGCATGCTCACGTAGGGTCGGACGTGGACTTTAGTGCCTTAAAATAAGCAAGACAATGTTTGTTTAGTTTGTTTTTAATTCCAAAAGACAATGTAACAATGTTAATATTCAAATAAAACGGAACTTCAAATACCATGTGTTATTGTAACAATCTGTTAACGTGACTCTCCTACGTTTCTGCCGCGGTTTGTTGTTTTTACGCGGTCGGGGTGTTACACTTATGGTGTAAATACATGTAATGATGTCCAAGTAGTTGCTATAGAGAATGACTCTTATCCATTCCTATCAAAGAAGCAATGATCCTTGCTCGAGAAGTACTACAGTTAAATACGAATTGTTTTAATATACCTCGATAGTTATACATGAACATATGTCATTAAATTCATTGACAAGATATAACTCGTGTATAGTGAAGAGATCATGTTTTGGTACAACATATATTCTATACCCTTAAGGTACGAAAGATATGGTTTGTATTTTGTTAACCATCGAAACAAGTTTGGTTAGTTTTATAAATGCAGGCAATGTAACAAAACAAAGTTATGGATCTTATGATATTTATTTACAAGGAGAAGCATAGGAAGGATCATATGAAGATCATACAACGTTGCTAAGATAAACGATTGCACATTAAAGGATCAAGAGGCAAATCATTAGCTACAAAAGCTTTGAGAAACTTTCGAGGAAGATGACACACGTCATTTAAAGGATACATATTAAAATGAGGGGGGAGCTTTATCAAGTTGCACTCTTTTTCCCTTAACTAAGTTTTATCCCATTGGGTTTTCTTAGTATGGTTTTTAATGAGAAAACATACCTAATCTAGAAGTATCAGGCGGAGATTATACGCATTACATGCTGCACTCTTTTTCCCTTGGTATGGTTTTGTCCTACCGGGTTTACCTAGCAAGGTTTTTAACAAGGCAACATCAAGCGTATTATGTTGATAACCAAGGGGGAGTTTTATAAATATATATTATTGTGGTTGTAAGTTCCTAATATAGTTTAGGCTTCTTCTCCAAGTTTTCTTCTCCTATATATACACTTCCCATTGTATGTCTTGTATGACACATCTATCAATGAAATGTCAATCTCTTTCTCTCTACATCTTTTCTATATTGTTTTGCTTTTAGGCTAGTTTCACAACAGTTTGTAATTTGTAAAAAAATAATTAACATAAATCCACTCAAGTATAAATTATTTGCTTATAATATCCATTTTTTAAAACTTAAACATAAAAGTTGTAAAATAAACATTAAAATTTGGCTATCTGCCGGGTACTAAAAAACGGTAAATGCCACCAGCAACAAGCATGTTGCAAAACCACCCCCTCCTGAGGAGTGTCAGTGCTTTGAATGCAACCAAATCGGGCACCGGAAAAGAAACTGCCTACAATATCTAGCCAAGCTGAAGTTGAACAAGACCAATAACATAGGCACTTCTTCTGGTATTCTCATTTATGTTATTAAACTTTTCCCTGATTCTAGCAACACATGGGTATTTGATACCAGATGTAGTTACCACATCGTTAATGTCTTGCAGGAGCCTGAAAAGTGGAAGAAACTGGAACAAGGCGATATGGAACTCATAGTAGGTGATGGAAAGAGAGTTCCAGTTCAAGCAACTAGAACATTTTGTTTTTCATGTCGTTCTGGCCTTGTAATTACTTTAAGTAACTGTTTGTTTGCACCTAGTTTAATCAGAAACATTATTTCAGTTTCTTCATTGTTTGAACAAGGATTCAAGTACGTTTTAGTAGTATTTCTATTTCTGCCTACTTGAATGTTGTCTTTTATTTTGAGGCTAAACCTCAAATTGGTATTTATGAGATTGATGTTCAAACAAGTAATAACATATATCATATTTCTAAGCGTAACAAAGGTGGTATGAATGAAACATATTTATGGCATTGTAGACTTTGCCACATAAGTAACACACGCATAAAGTGGCTCCAATCCGAGGGGATTCATGAATCCACTGGACAGGACTCCTTTGTTTTTGGGTAAAGGGTTACCCCGGTGATTTTATATATGAACAAACCAAAAACAAGTAGCGTGGAAATGCCCACACTAGTTCAAACATGGGAATTCCCCATGAATGTAAGCCAAAGAAAAAACACACTAAACTACCAAGAACATCGAAGACAAACTACTAGACAATAATCTAGAGGAACAACAAAACTAACAAATAATCAGCCTTCTTCATCTTTCAATCGGTTGCTATAAATCTCCCATGTTTCAAGCAATCTTCGCACATTGTAGCAATCCTTGAACTTGACTCCCATTAGCTTATATCGAACCGTTTTCAAAATTGTATCACTTAGAACATCCGACAGTCTCGTCTGGTTCTTGAAAAGTCTCGTATTACGTTCCTGCCAAATGAAATACATCACAACAGCCACAATAAGCCTACTAATATAGTTGGTCGCTGACTTAGACCCAGCCCGAGCCCCCAGCCAGTCAACGATAGCATCCCATTCTGGGCCAACAGTACTCATACCCCCTTTTCCGCGAACCGTGATCCAAACTTGAGTTGAGTAGTTACAATGAAAGAACAGATGGTTATGGGAGTCAACTTTCGCATAGCAAAGAAGACAACACATCATATTCATATTTTTCCTTCTGGAAAGATCCCATTGCACCATTTTATCTTAAGTGAGGAGCTTACGACGAATCACCAGCCACATAAAGAAAGCATGTTTTGGAATACACTACGAGAACCAAACATACTTAACCCAATCCACCTCTGCTGCTCTCTGTCTAACCGAATGCCACACTTGAGACGAAGAGTACTCAACTAACTCATTATCATCCTTCCATAGGAGCTGATCAGACCTATTCGGAACTGTATAGATATCATCTAGCTGATTTAAAACCGGAAACATATCCCTCCACGCCACTGGCCACCTCCAAACACCACTAACATGAATCTCTTGAACTGTATTATTAAGAGTAAAACCTGCATTTGAGATGGTTCTAGGAGTCAAGAAGTTACCAAGCAGACCCAAGTGACACCACGAATCGTACCAAGCTAAAGTATTGCTACCATCACCCAACTTGGACCAAACAAATTCTCTAATAAACGGCCGAAGCTGTAATATTTTCCGCCAGCTCCAACAACAATTCGCCACCGACTTACAAATCCAAAAGCTTTTACCTATAAGTCTGTACGAATGAATCCAAGCAACCCAAAGAGAATCACGCTCAACCAGAATGTTCCAAATATGAGAAGACATAAGCGCTTTATTAACATCCCCAATATGACGAATACCTAAGCCACCCTCGTACTTTGGAACACAAACAGACTTCCAGGAAGCTTTAGCCTTCCCCTTGTGATAGGAACCATCTGAAGACCATAGAAGTTTCGCATTTTGGCTTCCAGATCTTGAATGATACGGTTAGGCAGGATAAAAACTGAAGACCAGTAAATATGCATTGAAGAAAGAACAGAGTTTATAAGCTGCAGCCGACCCGCAAACGAAAGAAGTTTATTCCTCCAATTTGAAATCCGTTGATCCAACCTCTCCACTAAGGCACTACAATCTTTGTACACAAGGCTAGAAGAAATAAGAGGAACCCCCAAGTATTTTACTGGAAGAGACCCCTCCATAAACGACATGAAAGACAAGATATGGTTTTTAACATGAGCTGGCACATTACATAAAAGCCCCGTGCTCTTTTGAATACTAGGAACTAGACCGGACATGTTCGAAAAATTCAAAAGACACTTGAAAACACACTGCACCGACACAACATCTCCTCTCGCAAACAAGAATAAATCATCTGCAAAACACAGGTTAATGATAATCTGCCTGTATTAAAGAAATCAATGATTGCCATAGAAACATCATTACCTATAATCGGCCAAGCAACTTTAAAGAAAGCAGCAGTGTAACCATCCGGGCCTGGAGCTTTGTCATTACCTATAGAAAACACGGCTTTCTTAACCTCATCCATCATAACCGGACGGATCATGAGGGAAGCATCAATCAGGTTCACAACCTTAGTAAACAGATCAGGAGTAGGATGCATGGATAAATCATCTTGGCTACCCAAGAAATTTTCATAATGTTTCACAAAAGCATCTTGAACCGCATCACCCTCATGCACTACACCATTCGTATCCAATACAACTTGGATTCGGCTTCGATGGTTCCTACTCTTCACTGCTGCATGAAAAAAAGCAGTATTAGCGTTGCCAGCTCTTAACCATTCCATCTTAGACTTCTGCTTTAAAAACCTTTCCTCATCAAGAGACGCTTCTTGAAAATCAGAATTCAGCTTCCTTTCTCGAGCTCTAAGGTCCGCATTCATGGGATCCTTATCAATATCCTTTTGAATATCATCCAGTTTACCACGAAGATCAGCCATCTTCTTATGGAGATTTCCTTGCTTAAAGAGTAAAGAACGTAAAGGAGTCTTTAGCATCCGAAGCTTCTTCACAACCCTAAACTGATAAACCCCATTAACACTCATCTCCCACGATCCTTCATAATCCTTAGAAAATCAGGCTTATGAACCAAAAAGTTCGCAAACTTGAAGGGCTTATGCTTACTAGTAACAGCTTGTTTAATTGTTAGAACATAAGGAGAGTGATTTGACAATCTATAAGGATGAAAAACAGCCACTGAATTAGGGAACTCAGTAATAAACGGAGTATTGCCCATGATACAATCAATTTTCTTAAGCAAGCCAACACCCTTCTTTGGCTTTTGGTTCCATGTAAAATGGATACCCGACTGGTTAATATCCATCACCTCAATATCTGAAACACAAGCTTGAAAGTCTCGCATACCCGTTGAAATAGAGGAGGCACCCATAGACTTATCCTCTAGGTATAGAGCTGAGTTAAAATCTCCCATAATCAGCCACGGCTTATCACCTACCGTAAGTTTATGCATAGATAACTGGGACCATAATTCTCGCCGAGTGATATAGTAATTAGCTGCGTACACAACCGAACAGAATAACCATTTCTTGTCTTCTTTAACGAATAACTGAATATGCATGACTTGCGACGTTTGAGATAACACCATCAAATAAAAAACCATCGGGTTCCAACCTATGATAATACGAGTTCCTTTATCACAAGAACCCCCATTAGAAGTCCAATCCCAGTGACGGAACACTGAGTTACAGACCTTACTAAGATTTCCGACATCAACATGAGATTCTAAAATAGCACAAAAACTAAGATTACTATCTTTAACTATCTTTCGAACCTCCTTTTGTTTTAGAGGGCGGTTCAACCCCCTAATATTCTATGAAGCAAGACTAACCATTGGAAACCTCCGGGTTAGGAGTGCTTGCCCATTTTTTAGCAGTAGGATTACAGGTGCCTTCCATGATAAACTCGTCAGTTTCATTATATACTTCCATGACCTCTTCATCATCCGCTTCCTGTTGTCCACCTTCTCCCTCCTTACTACTTTGACCTTTCTCCATATTATCATCATTTAAGACCTCAAACGGATTTCTAGACACAACAGTATTTAAAGATTCCGACTTATACAAGTTATCCTTCAGCTTAGCTCCAACCGGCCTATACTCAAATTTCGGCTTTTGTTTGTTAACTTGAAAACCCGTCTTCCAAGCCACTCTCTTTGTATGCACTCCCGTAAACCCTTCCTCATCAACAACAGGCTTTTTATCAGGTCTTTGTCCTAGATCATAAGGCTTACGAGATTTGTCATCACTCACTTGTTTTCCCGGCTTCTTTTGATGTTTAGGACAATGATCATCTGAGTGGCCAAAAACACAACAATGCGAGCACCTATGCGGATTCCATTCATACTCAACAGACATAGTCTCCTTGACTTACCCATCAACCTCAAGTTCCAGAATTGCCATAGTAATTTCCTCTTTAAGCTCCTTATCAGCTGACACTTCAATTAAAGCTCTAGCATAGCTACTACGGCCCCAGGAATCCAAGCACATCGAAGTAGTGTAAGAATCTAGATATTTGGGATCACCAATGGCTGTAGCGATCAAACTAAGACCATCCTCTGTATACGCGGCTAAAGGAACATCATGTATCTTGACCCATAATTGCAGATTCTTAACCTCCTTTTTTATCAGCTTAGTAGTGGGAGTCCACTCACATAAAATCAAAGGTTGTGATCGAATAATCCATGGGCCCTCGTTGAGGACAGCCATCATACCAGTTTGGTCTGCAAACTTGAAGAAAAAGAAACCATTAGCATTCATCATAGATTTTTGCAATCCAAACTTTTTCCAGTTATTTTTCACATAATACTCCACAACTGGGTAGGCAATTCGATCCCCAGGAAGTACCCGTATAATGTGTTTGCTAGCTTGTGTTGAACTACCCGAATCGAATCCTTTGGCAAAACCACATCAATTCTCATGCTGCATTGGACTAGCAAGTGATCTGAAATTAAGTTTTTTGTTACGCGACTTGGCCACCAAATCAGCATATGATAGTGACTTAGACCCCTTCTCCTCGTCGTTTTGGCTAATACCTGCGGCGCGACCATCATCAATCTTTTGATCCGGTTGGCCTTGTTCCATGACAGGCACAATAATCTTGGTCAGTTCATCAATAATATTAAACATATCAGGTACTTGTCGAGCAGGAGTCACAATACCCCTCCGAGGCATTAACGTGCTACCTTCAACATCTACCACTCTTGAAGCCAAATCCAGGAATGATAATGAATGTTTCCACGATCATTGAGCGAATTTCCACTAGGTTTTTTACGTACATTCTTAGTGTCATCATCAACTCCCTCCATCAGCAAACACACTGCCAACCATGCAAAAGAAACCGAGAGAAAAAGCCAGAAACCTTCAATCGAAGAAACTAAGAAAACCCTAATCTAGCAAAACCCTAATCCATAGATCTTCATGAAATCAAATAGAGAACCAGGTAAATCAAGGTTACTGCCACACCAGTAGGACCGAAACACCCAATACACTATTCAATTAGATCAGAAACTATGATTATGGCCGGTGATAGATGAAAAGAAACACGAAAACCCTAAAATCTGACCGCTTCAGACTTGCTACCAGAATTCGTATCAATGTATGATTAACATACACTAATCACAAATCTGTTACACAAGTTATCCACGACCAAAAGATAGGATTACCAAGAAGAACCAAAATCGCCATGCTAGGAGAGAGAATTAAATCAATATTTATTATATGTAGAAACTATTAGACATGACTCCTTTGATGATCATGAATCTTGCTTATCTTGCAAACTCACAAAGCACCCTTCACCAGTATTGGTGAATGGGCCAATGGTCTGCTAGGACTCATTCACACAGATGTATGTGGCCCTTTCAAAACCATAACTAGAAGCCATGAAAGATACTTTGTTACTTTTATCGATGTTATAGTCGATATGCTTATGTCTATCTTATGAAGCATAAGCACAAAACTTTTGAAAAGTTCAAAAAGCTTCAAAACGAAGTAGAAAACCAGCTTAATAATAGAAAGATAAAAAATACTTCGATCAAATTGAGGTGGCGAATACCTCAGCTTTGAGTTTTTTTAATCATCTGAGAGAGTGTGGAATAATTTCAGAACCCACTCCACTTGGCACACCCCAACTTAATGGGGTGAGTGAAAGGAGAAATCGAACTCTACTTAATATGGTTCGATCGTTGATGTGTAGAACTAACTTGCCTCACTCCTTTTTGGGCCATGCTCTTATGATCGCTGCCCGCATTCTCAATTTGGCTCCGACTAAAAAGGTAAACAAAACACCATATGAGATATGGCATGGGCGTAAACCCGATATGGTATACCTAGAGTATAGGGATGTGATGCATACATCATAAGTAATTCTAATGATAAGCTCGATCCTCAAGGCGAAAAGGTTGTTTTCGTCGGATACTACAAAAGAAGCGGATATTATTTCTACCATCCTGATGCAAATGTTATTTCCATTAAATGGAATGGACATTTTCTCGAGGAAGAACTTCTTAATCGAGGAACTGGAAATAATGTGGTTGATCTTGAAAAAATTCGAGAACCACAACCAACCACTAATGAAGTCGGACCGTCTGATCAACAAGTAGTTGTTGCGAATGAATTAGACATAAACACAAGCGTCCACAGAAATAGTAAAATTCGCAAAGAACCTGATTGATACCTATGACATCTAAATGGTCCCGAAGTCTTATTAGTAGTTGAGTCTAATGACGAACCTGCCAACTACAAATCTGCAATCTTAGATCCAGAATCTAAGAAATGGTAAAAAGCCATGAACGTCGAGATGCAATCTATGCGTGACAATTAAGTATAGCACTTGGTTGAGCTACCCCCCGAATCTCGAGAAATAGGGAGCAAATGGAATTTCAAGAGAAAAACCGACATGCATGGAAATGTACATATCTATAAAGCACGGCTAGTTGTAAAGGGTTTCACTCAAACTTAGGGTATTGACTATGATGAAACCTTCTCGCCCATTGCTATGATCAAATCAATCAGGATATTGCTTGCCATAGCCGTGTACTACGATTAATGGATGTCAAAACGGCTTTTTCTTAATGGAAATCTCCCTGAAGGTGTCTATATGGTTCAGTATGAAGGTTTTGTCGATCCTAATATCCAACTAGGGTGTGCAAACTGAATAAGTCTACTTATGGACTCAAACAGGCATCTCGTAGCTGGAATCTTCGTTTTGATCAGAAGATCAAAGAGTTTGGTTTTGTCAAGAATGAAGATGAGCTTGTAACAACCCAAGTAAACTGTGCCAAGAATTTGTCTGCTTTGCCCCTATGGGTTGCCCATCCAGGAACGGTTTTGTTTTCACCCGATGAGTTGCTCGCCCGGACAAAACGTGTCTTGGTAGAGAAGGTTTCGACCCTCTTATAAGGAAGGCTTTGTTCTACTCATCAACCGATGTGGGACTTACATCTCCACCCCCTTAGGGAGCCAAACGAACTCGCTGTCACACCGGCCCGGCCCCTGGCTCTGATACCATTTGTAACAGCCCAAGTAAACCGTGCCAAGAATTTGTGTTGGGATTGAACCTTTGAAAAGGAACATATGATACATAGTCAAAACACACCATCCGAGCTTTGATCCAACCATCAAAGGTTCTAACCTCTGATGAGTATTTACTGCTTTCAATAAACACATTGATTCCTATCCTCTAACAGAAGAAACTCTCAACCGCTGATAGAAGATCACAAGAACAGAGGCTAGCCAATAGTGCTTAGTCTAGTATTAGTTTAATCAAACTATCAGTGCTATGCACTGATAGTTTAGTCTAAGCAGTGTTTGTAATTAGTTACTTCTTGTTAGCTGTCACTATCAACCCTGACGTCATTAACAGTCGATCAGTGGTTAGACAATTAGTATAAATAGGCGCTTAATGTAACTGTTAACACTTGTCTTCTTAAAAAGATCAATTTTGCATTTCTACTTCATTTCTTAATATCAAACGATCGTTATTGAGCTAAGGGGGAGTTTGTGAATCACATGCGATAGTTTAATTACTTGAAAGCATGATGATGATGAAAACAAACGATCGATTGATTGTTGTAAAAGTTTTCCATTAATCCACTGCATTTATTTTCTGTTTTCAATCATTTTCCATTCTTTGAAATAAAAACAGCAATCAATTCAAACTTAGATCCTGACAATTGGTATTAGAGTTTGGTCAATCGATTTTGATTTAAAAGTAAAATTGATTTGAACAGATCAGCTCTTTGTTGCTAATTTCGTTTGACAAGTTTTGCTTTAATACAGAGTTTTATTACTACAAAAGTTTTTAAAACACAAATCTATTGTAAACAAGAGAAATGGCACAAAACACACCGGAATCCAATATTGGATCCATGTTCAAACCACCTATGTTGAAATGAAATGAGTATTTTATTTGGCAACGTAGGATGGGTCATATTCTTGCCCAACAGAACACCGGATGTCGGAGATCCGTTGTGTTTGGACCACATGTCCCCATGGTTCCAAGTACAGAGGATCCCCACACTCAAGTCCCTAAAAACTCGAAAATTACTCTGAACAGAATTTCCTCAAAATCAAATTGGATGCTAAGGCTTTTAGCATCGTTGCTTCAGCTTTGCCCAATGAGATTTATGCGGGATTACTTCATTGTAATAGTGCTAAAGAGTTATGAGATGCTCTTAAAGAGCAATTCGGTGGTACTGAAGAGGTGATCGAGAATAATAGAGAATTTTTAAATCAACAGTATGAAACATTTTGCCACGTTAAGGGTGAGTCATTAACCCAACAGTTCGAACGATATAGATGTCTTATTAGTGAGCTCAAATTGGTAAATGTGGAATTTCCAAATTCGACTGTCAATAGTCATTTCTTGAGATCTTTACCTGAGAAATGGGAGATTGTAGCTTATGTCACTCGAACAGCTGTTGGTTACAAGGAAATGATCTTGACTCAACTTCATGGTCGACTCCTCACATATGAGAGAGAGTTGAACCAGAAAAAGAAATTACAAGAGTCAGGGAAAATGACCGATGACTATACTCTGGGAAACACTGCTCTATATAGTCATGAGGAGGGGTCTGGCAGTGGAAAGGATCAGAGTTTTTTTTTTGGGTAAAGGGTTTACCCCGGTGAATATTATATCAATCAACCAAAAAAACAAACAAGTGAGGCAGACAACAACCTCAGTTCTCAAGTATGACATGCCATACTAGAGTAAAACAAGCAATCACACTACGGACGCTAAACACAAATTCAAAAACACATCACTCGACAAGACACGTAACACTCAGTTACAAAAAAAACACATGCAACACCATTAGCCATATTCATCATCATATATCAGCAACCCTCCAGGAAGTCTCCATTCTTGTAGAAGAGCTCTAGTATGACTCGTGCTCTTGAATTTCATCAAATGTAGCTTCATCCGAACTGTTGTTAGAATAACCTCAATGAGTTGATCTGCACTCCTTTTTTTGCTAGAAAAAAGTCTCTTGTTTCGTTCCTGCAACACGAAATAAGATGCCGCACCAACAACAACCTTCCCAATAACATGAGTAGCATGCTTTGACTTCGCATATTGCACCAAATGATCAAAGATCCTTTCCCACGTGTTAGGAATCAATCCCATCCCTGCTTTATCTCGAATACCATCCCAAATCTGAGCAGCATATACACACTCGAAAAAAAGATGCTCATGAGAATCCAGACCAACCATGCACAACGAACAACACATGAGTTAAAATTAGTATTACCCGCCGAAGACCATCGAGTCATTACATCCTGCGTTTTAAGTTTTTTGTTCACAAGCAGCCACATTAAAAAAGAATGACGAGGAATAGATTGGGAAAACCAAATAATACTCGCCCATGGGACTTCATTCTGATGTTGTCGAAGATCATCCCATCCTATAGCGGCACTGTAATCCATCTCCTTTCCCGATCTAGTTCTCCACACAACCCTATCATGAAAATTCGGGTTCAGTATCATGCTCGGCATGTGTCTAAGAGACGGAAACCGGTTCACCCGCGCGTTCGGCCATCCCCATTCCCCATGGTCACACACATCCGCAACCGTCAAGTTCAAATAGAAACCAACATTCGATATCATACGTGGAGTAATGAAAGAATTCAAAGGACATATCTCATCCCATTTATCAAACCAGACTAGCGTTTTTTACCATCTCCCAGTTTAGTCCATACATGATGTTGAATAATCAGCCTTAGCTGTAACATTTTCCTCCAGCTCCATGTTATGTTATTTTGAATTGGTAAGTCCCAAAAAATTCGATCTCGGATACGATATGAATGGATCCACTTAACCCAAAGAGACTCTCTATGTGTATAAGGCTCCATATATGAGCAACCATAAGCGCTTTATTCATATCCCGATCCTTCGAATTCCCAAGCCACCCTCCTGTTTAGGTACACAAACTTTTTTTCTCATTTTCCCATGGTGGACGTTTATATATTATTAATTTTTAAACCCTTTACCCAAAACAAATAAATGTCTTAACAGACCATATTGGGCCTTAATAAATCACAACGTGAATAACATGTCATATATGTCTTAACGGACCATATTTCGCCTTAAAGAATCACAACGGGCAATAACGGGTCATATGTGTCTTAGTTTACCATCTAAGGCCTCAATAGTCACAACAGGTAATAGTAGGCGATAAATGTCATAATGGACCTTATTGGGCTTTAATGGATCACAAAGGGCAATAGTAGGTCATATGATTCTTAACATACAATATTTGGCCTTAATGGATCACAAACTCTTAATGTACCATATTGGTCTTAATGGATCACAATTGGCAATAGTAGGTCATATATGTCTTAACGACCATATTCGGCACTAATAGATTACAACGGCCCATCGTAGGTCATATAAGTCTATACACACCATATTTGGCTTTAATGAATTACAACATGAATAGTAGGTAAAATACGTCTCCATAAACCACATCAGGCGATAATGGATCACAACGTGCAATAGTAGCTCATTTATGTCTTGATGGACCATATTATGCATTAATGGATCACAACATGCAATGGTTGGTCATATGTGTCTTAATGGAACTTCTTAGGCCTATATATCACAACAGAATACAATAGGTCGTATACTTAACGGACCATATTTGTGACACCCCCAAATTTCCACTTGCAGAATCTACCGCGAGGCATGTGACGTACCAGGATCTAGCCACTAATCGTGTCGAACTATAGTAAAAAAATATAAAACAAGTCATCATGTCCAACATGAATAGTGAATTTCAAGTTAAACGTTTCAAACATAGTAAGTATTCAGTGGAAGCATAAACAACTGTTTAAACCATAAAAAAAAATTTTTGTTCAAAACGTAAACGTAACATTAAGCTTTTCATCAAACGAGACGACCCATGACAGCTCTCGCTCCTAAGACTGCAAGTTCCCATGCAAGATATATCTATCGACCTGCAAGCATGTAGAGTGTATCAGCGATTAAGCCGGCGAGTTCACAGTTTTGATTAACGTAAAACCAATAGGTGTTTAGTTTAAAGATATGTCATTAATAACTCGATACTGGAGTGGCATATGTTTGTTTGCCCTCATCAATGCCTATCAACATTGGCCATGTGTTTAAGGTCTTTGGTTCACGCCCGTCTTCCCAGGTAAGGTGTGAGGTTTTCAAGCCTAATAGCGCTATCAACTAATACCCCGTTGCCTCCCAGAAAACTAGTTCGGTAGTAAGTAGGGACTTTCATGATAGAGTTTGAGTTTATTAACTAACATCGAATTTAACTACAACATTTATAAAAAGTATTCCTCCAAGGAATAGTAGTTTGCCCCCTCGGGACGCATGCCTGTGAAAGAGTAGTAAACTCACCTTAGTTTAGCTCGGCAGATTAAGTTATGTGAGCTAGTATGGTCAACCACGTCCTATTATAGTTACCATGAGCTAGTATGGTCAACCACGTCCTATTATAGTTACCAAGAATATTAGGGGTCGTTTATGTAATTCACGCGAATCCTACACGTATCTAGCAATTAACATGCATACAAGTTGTCACAAATATATTACCAAGTAGTTTTCAAGCATAGGTTCATAATGTACACTACGACATGCCATTCATCAGTTATACAATTATCATGCACGTGCGGACACTAAAATCAGATAAAATTACTTAAAACAGGCCGTTCTCGGAAGCTTCTTTAACATACTTACGAATCTGCAAAAATTATGATATTTTTATGTGACTTGTCCCTCCGAGGAGTTATCCTTGTGTTATATTTTTAGAGTCTAAATCTTTACCAAAAAATTATAAAAAATCATTTACTAAGCAGCTATCAGATTCGTCACTTTCTGACTACAACTAACGAAAAAATTCATTTAAAAATCCTCGGTTATCGGATTGACGTAATTCTAGTTGGAGATTATCGGTACCTCCTGAGAATACTTACAGTAAAAATTTTAGATCATAACTCAATCATGACATTCGTAATGGGCTGCAAATTCTGACAAAAACGCAGCCTGAACCTTTGACACAAAATAAATCATTTAAAATAACGAAAGACGTTGAAAAAATGCATTCCAGTTGTGGTTGAAAGGTTTTTCCTGAAAGTTCATCTTAGACTCAAGAAACAACACTTTTTGATAAAATTTGACCCGGTTACAGCTGATTAAAGTCGGCTGTAATGTTCTGGATAGAACCCTTTTCGTCACCCGAACCCCACAAATGATTATCCAACAAACCCAATGGCTTATAGCCATAAATCACAACTGGATTTTATCATAAATTACATCATGTAGCAACTATTTTAACACTAATCACTAGATTTAGCCCATCAACAACACCCGAGAGACATACCCGAACCCGTATTCAACCATAACATAAATATCATCTGCTAATCATAAAAACGCAGCCAAGATAGTTCCATAAATTCATACATGAACCTTAACAATTAACACAAAAACCAAAATTAACCCATGATTAAAACCCTAACGGTTTATCCGAACACATAACGACATAAATATTGCAACACGTGATTTCTAGCCCCTACCACTTCACATATTATCACGCCATCATGCATATCATATAAACGCAGCCGTATATTACGACTATTTAGCATGGAATTCAACTTGTAAATGGTTTACCGAGTTAATAAGATGTCAATAGTCGCTAGATGTGGAGGGCCGAAAGACTTGAAAGTGTTAACTTAGAATCCTTGGTTGACAACATGAGGAAGGAGAGGGAAGGTGCATGATCACAGTTTCTTTAATGTGAGTTCGGGTTTTGTTTTTAGGGAAGGTTAAGATATAACCTACATGCATACGTACATTAAATCTACATATGGAGTTCGGGCGGTTTAAGGGAAGGTTAAGATATAACCTGTTTTGGAGACTCTTGATAGATTCAAAAACATGTCGGGCCTTGTTCCAAGTATTCCGAAGAGCACAGTGTTCTTTGCAAATGTTGGCGATCAGGTTAAGCAGAAAATTATTGATCTAATGACTTTTAAAGAGTGGTGCCTTCCCGTGAAATATCTAGGAGTTCCGCTTATTTCAACACGGCTATTACACAAAGATTGTAAGGTGCTCGTTGAGAAGATGGAAAGTAGAATCACCTACTGGGGTAACAAATTCTTAAGTTTTGCGGGTAGACTTCAATTAATCAGGTTGGTCCTCTCTTCTATACATGTGTACTGGGCTTCAGTGTTCATTATCCCTAAACGCATTTTAAAAGAGTTGGAAAAGAAAATGAGAGATTTTCTCTTGAATACATGCTCGATGGGGAAAGGAAAAGCAAAGGTAGCGTGGAAAACAATTTTTACACCAAGGGATGAGGGAGGATTAGATATCAAGTGTATAGAAGATGTCAATAAAGCGTTGATGACCTTTCATATATGGAGTCTCCTTTAGAGAATCGCTATGGGTGAAGTGGATACACACATACAAGCTGAAAAATAGATGTTTTTGGGATGTTCCTTTGAAGCAAGGAAACAGTTGGGGGTGGAGGAAAATTCTGAATCTGAGAGCAACCATAATCATATGTGGTCGAAGATTGGGGACAGCATGGTGACATCAGCTTGGTATGATAAATGGTCATATGCGGACCCTGGGGGTAATGTTATTACACCAAGAATGATCAAGCAAGCGGGCTATCAGCTTCAATCTAAGGTAGCAGAAGTAATGCACAACAGGCATTGGGCTTGGCCAGTGGCTTGGTTGGATATCTACCCGGTTCTAATCAATGTACAGCCACCCAATTTAACTCCTCAAAGGCATGACACTATTACATGGATCGATAAGGATGGCAAGGAAGCACATTACTCGTCTAAGGTTGTTTGGGATACACTCCGTGTGCGTGCCCAGAAAGTGCCGTGGCATAATGTGGTATGGTTTTCGCAATGTATTCCTCGTCATTCGTTTCTTATGTGGCTAGTCATAGGCAATAAGTTAAAGACGCATGATAAGTTGAAGCATTAGGAAGTTGGTGGTCCCAATAATCTAAGGTTGATGTGCTGTTCTCTATGCCAGCATGGTATTGACTCCCATTCTCATTTATTTTTCGAGTATGTTTACTCGGCTCAAGTGTGGTGGATGGTAAAAGATCTAGGAGCTATGCATCACTTAACGGATAAATGGGAGGATATTCTCGATGTCCAAGTCTACGAAGAGTGTGATTGGTAGAATTCTAGTAGCCGCTACGGTGTATCATGTATGGAAAGAAAGAAATACAAGGCTTTTCTCAAATACGAAGAGGCCGGTAATCAAGGTTGTTGAAGATATTGCCTCTACGGTTCGCCTGAAGCTGATAACATTGAGATTCAAGAATACTAGACAAGTGGACCAGATACTTAGAGAATGGAAGCTGCCCAAAGAACTCGTCATTTATGAAGGAATCGGCTAATAGTGCTAGGGTAACGAGTGATACAAGTTAGCAATGGTTAGCTAGTTTGTTTTTGTTGGTTTTTGTTAGGTTTGGTTGTTTTGGTTTTTTGTTTGGTTGTACACATACCCGGCATGTCGGGTATATGAACTGGCGGATACTTATGTCCCCCACTTGTTCCTTTTTTGGTTTGATGTGATATAAAATTTACCAGGGTGAAACCTTTACCCAAAAAAAAACAACAACAACAAAAATATGTATACACATAAAAGAATGAGTTGGGGGTATTGGACGCAAATTGGAGGTGTGGTGGCTGACATTTGCAATATAAACATATTATTATTATTATTACAAAAAACCAACTAATTATAAAATTATAATTAATCAACTCAACTTATATAAAGATTAATAATCAAGTTATGGTCGGGCCTCATAAATTTCAAGTTACAGAGTTATGCCATGGTTCAAATGGTTCGGGTCGGTTCACTCACGACAAGGATTCGGTTTCTAGTTAATCGCTTTAATATTATGGACTTATAATATAATTTAGTTATGTATAATTAACTCGTCGAATAATGTAAGTGTTAGACTCGATTTATAAATACGACAACAAACGGTTCTAACCTCAAAATTACGAGTTGTCACATCATCCCCAAGTTGAAAGAATTCCTTCCCGAAATTTGATAAGTAGACACTGGAGAGTGGAAGAAGAGTTAAGATGACTGTGGATTTTCCTCGGGTACCACATCATCCCTAAGTTGAAAGGGAATTCCGTCCCAAAATTTTGGTAAGCAGTCACGAAAGAGTGAAAGGAAAGCGTTAAGATGACTGCATCAAATTACCAAGAGTGACAGGAAGGAGGTCAATGTCAAACACCTGACCTAAAGATTGAGTTTGCACCCAGCATAAAAATATGGCATGTTTCACTAGGCTGACCGTCAGGCAATTCCTCAATGTGTTTGGTTTTTAAGAGAGGTTTGGAGTCGATCTTAATAGTCTACGGAACTTCAAGGACACGAAACTCCATCGGCACTAGAATCGAATAAAACAAAAACGAAAAGATTGTTCACAGGGAACATATGGGTCACTGCATTGTTATCATTCCTGGCGTCACCCATGCTAATAGTGAATGCCCTTCCCCGAGCACCATTTCCACCGCTGTCGTTACTATTGTTGTGATCCCTAGTGTTGTTGTTCTTGTAACTATTTCCTCTGTTGCTTTGGGAATGGAGCTCTGCAATCTTTCGCCATATTACCTACCTTCTCGCACTTTTGACATGATCTAGTGCACTGCCCGTGGTGATAATAGTTGCACTTGTTACACTTCTTTTGCCTACCAACGTACGAGCCCTGATTCTGATTAGAGTCTTGGTTCCGGTCGGTAGAGGATGACTGGTTGAAGTTGTGGTAAGGAAAAGAACATACGACGCACGAATGCGAGTTCGAATACACGGGTAATGAACAAGATTCATCTTGTTGTAAGTGTTGTACCAGCTTGCTGAGCGGCTAAAGTCTTTACCACTCGCATATTGATGAGATCTGTCAACTCTGCCTGAGTCTTGACAATGTGGCCCTGTCTATCGCGCATACTACATCCATATTCAGTACAGGTAGGCAAGAAAAGTAGAAAGAGTAAAGATCAAGATCAAGTAGGAGTCAACCATTGTTATGGCTCCTATAGATTATTGACTCTTCAATTATGTTAAATGATGGATCAGAATCCTTTACGCGCGTCAGGTCTCACGGGGACTCACATGCACCCTGAATTATTATTACGTGTGCACCCGTAATGATAATTCGATTTACATGTTCACCCCAATTCCCCCTAACTTGTGTCAAAAGATCCTCAGATTCAAATGTCGAAAGTGGGTGTTGTCAAAGCGATAAATGTGACATCTGAGCCTTTTCAACCATCGTACAGTTCTGAATAATTTCAAATCCAATGAAACCTTGCGTTTCATTCCTGGGAATTGTATAATTACATGTGACATTCATAGGTTTTAGTCCATGTACAATTTCAACCCCTCAAAGCCTCTCTAGAGATTATACGTAAACCGATATGCAAACAAAATCAATTTAATGCAACTATGTTCCGGAATAATGACACAAGCCAAACATACCTTAAATAATCTTTACATAACTTAGAAATAAGTTTTGAAGGGTTTGGTATGTCAAAAACAAGTTTATTCGATCACAGGGACTAATTACGACAAACTGCGAAAGTCTGCCGATTCTCGCAGTGAGGTACACTCCGGAACAAGAACACAATCCTAATATACCATAAATACCCTTTAAATAACTTAGAATAAATGTTGAGGGCTTCGGTATGGCAAAATCACACTTTGCAAATTCAGGGGCTATTTTGCAAATTCTGCGAAACTGTCTTTTTGCGTATTTCGATATCTGGAACGTATACGGACATTCAAAAATTTTTCTAATCATTCATATATTATATTTTAGTGATTGGAATGTGAAAAATCCGCCCGTTACGCATTTACGGTCATTTGCGCGTTCATTATGATTTTCGTCGAAATTAACCGAAAACCGCAACCGTACGACCAAACAAACTGACCTCTGAGACATTTTTGGACATATTTCAAGTTCCCTATACCTTAAGGTCCTTATGAGCTTAAAAATGGGGTTAACGAGTGTTAAAAGTGCCAAAATGCGTCGAAAAATAAGTTTAGAGGTGCTGGGACCATTTCTGCCAATTCTGAAATTTGAGCCTCTGGAGGGGCGCGACTCCCTTAGCCTAAATGAATCGCGGCCCACGAGAAGCTATCAGACACAGAAAAATTACCTGGCAGTGGCACAGCTCATTCCTTGGCCCCCAAGATGCAAATTTTTGACACCTAGCTCGAATTTGCCACCCTTTTTCCTTCTTCTAACATGTGTGTGACACTAATCCATCTTCATGGTGACTCATGGACATGTGTAAGCATCCTAGAGCATCAAGAAAATTATAAAGACCAATATTCATCATTCATGTGAACTTTTGATCACTCTATTCCTGCTACAATTTGGAGTTGCAACAATATCTGGAGTTCCTCTGAGTTTTCTTGACATTCCTTTGGTGTTGTAAGTGTTCTCAATCATGCTTTATTCAATTCTTGTAGTTTAATTGGATTAAAAATTGAAAAGTTTGACTTCCAGAATTGATCATATATTGATCAACATAAAGGCCAAACTTGCAATTTGATGATAATCAAGGTGATTATGGTCTCTATTGATCATACCTACTGATTCCTATCATTTCTAGTTATTTTGACAAGTCAAAGTTTAGTAAAAAATGTGATAAATGCGTATTTTATGACGGATCTAAATTCGGGTATCAAAACAGTTTGTTTTTTATGCCAAAACTCTTTTATAAACATAATTAGACATTTCAAAACATGTCTAAATCGTCACTCTTGTTTTTGTGCTTGTTTAGACTTGTACGTTGAACGGTTTGACCACCGCTTTGACTTCCGAATCTGACCCGTGTGGTGGATCTTTGGACCCAACCAAATACATAAATATGACCATAATTATCAAGGGAATAACCCTATGAGTTATACCTTATGGTCATGTCAATTGGTTAGTGTTATGATGATTAGTTGATATAATCTTCAATAATGACCAAAACGCCCTTTTCGCAAATAAATCAACTATAAGCATATGTAACATAAATTTTGACATGTATTCTGATCAAATAACATCGTCAAACATGTTTAAGCATTAAAGACTTATCATAACACATATCTAACCATCCGATGACATAGTTACGCAAATGACGCGTTAAAGTGGCTTAAACTACCTTAACGGGCCATAACGGGTCAAAAGCACTCTAAAGTCTTTCCAATTTAGAATGTTAACTTTATAAACCATGTCATATGAGCCCCACTACTCATTTGGTTTATACGGTCTCATTCTATCCAAATCATCCGGTTTCAAGTTCCGATATTTACACAATTATTCGATTTTAGGACACGCTTGATTTCTCGGACTTTTGAGCTTGTTTGATCTTTGATTCAAGGTTACAATAGCAATCACAAGTGAGTACATAGTTCCCCTATTTTATGTTTTGCAATTGTTTTTGGCGTGATTCATATGTGCTAAATGTTTTCAAGTTTACAAAATACAAAGTTTATGGTTTATATAAACAAAACGATTTCAATAATGTGAACGAACTTGTCGGTGCTTATATTCATAACAAGAATGACATTCATTAATAATGGCCAAGCCGACCAGTAGTAAGTTACGGCAGTTTTGTTTGTACAGAAGAAGGACGATAGCTTCCGAATGTGCATCGACTATAGGGAATTGAATAAAGTCACTATCAAGAATCGGTACCCTCTACCGAGAATCGATGATCTCTTTGATCAGCTGCAAGGAGCCCGATACTTTTCTAAGATAGATCTTCGGTCAGGTTACCATCAAGTGAAGGTCCAAGAGGATGATATTCCTAAGACCGCATTTCGAACTCGTAAAGGCCACTACGAATTCCTGGTTATGCCCTTTGGGTTAACCAATGCACCCGCTATGTTTATGGACCTCATGAACAAGGTATGTTAGCCCTACCTTGACAAATTTGTCATCGTCTTTATTGATGATATCTTGATCTACTCTAAGAGTAAGGACGAGCACGAGCATCATTTGCATGCTATCTTGGAGATACTACGGACCGAACAACTATACGCTAAGTTGTCTAAGTGCTACTTTTGGTTACAAGCCGTATAATTTATAGGGCATGTGGTGGATCAGCACGGAATCCATGTGGACCCGAGCAAGATTGAAGCAATTAAGAACTGGCCAGTGCCGAAATCTCCAAAAGAAATACGCCAATTCTTGGGATTGGCCGGATATTACTGCCACTTTATCGAAAACTTCTCTAGTATCGCGCAATCACTAACCGCATTGACCAAAAGGATAGGAAGTACGAATGGGGTGAAGACCAAGAAACAACGTTCCAGCTGTTAAAGAAAAAGTTATGTGAGGCCCCAATCTTGACGTTACCCGAAGGCAATGACGACTTTGTCGTATATTACAACACATCGCGACAAGGGCTTGGATGTGTCCTTATGCAAAGGAATAAAGTTATCTCGTACGCTTCTAGACAGCTGAAGGTGCACGAGAAGAATCACACGACTCATGACCTAGAACTAGGAGCAGTTATATTCGCATTAAAGATTTGGAGACATTATTTATATGGTACCAAGTGTACTATATATACCGATTACAAAAGCCTCCAACCTATCTTTGACCAAAAAGACTTGAATATGAGGCAGCGCAGATTGGTGGAATTGTTAAATGATTATGATTGTGAGATAAAGTACCACCCGGGAAAGCTAATGTGGTAGCAGATGCTTTGAGTAGAAAGGATCGAGTTAAGCCCCTTCGAGTGAAAGCCTTTGGAATGATCGTGCAGACAAGTTTGATAGATCAAATCCGGAACGCGCAGATGCAAGCCTTGGAAGGAAGCCAGTTACCTGGCGAAAGTTTGCACGGGAACGAGAAAAGTTTTGTGAGGAAAACAGACGAGGTGTTGCACTTTAAGAATCGAGTGTGGATTCCTGCAAGTTCAGAGCCTCAGAGCTGAGACAATTAATAATGGACGAGGCTCATTAATCGAAATATTTGACTCATCCCGGTACAGACAAGATGTACCATGACCTGAAAGAGGTTTATTGGTGGCCGGAATGAAAAAGGACGTGGCCGAATACGTGAGCCAATGCTTGACTTGTGCGCCGGTCAAGGCTGAGTATCAGAAACCCTCGGGAATGTTGCAACAACCCGATATACCTCAGTGGAAGTGGGAACAAATCACGATGGATTTCGTGACCCATCTTGCGAAAACGCCTCGTGGTCATGATTCGATCTGGGTAATCGTAGATCGATTGACCAACTCCGCGCATTTTATTCCGATTCGCACTACCTATAAGACCGACCAGTTGGCCGAAATTTATACTAATGAGATAGTAGCTAGACATGGTGTCCTGATTGCTATTATTTCTGACCGAGACAGCCACTTTACTTTGCGATACTGGCAGAAACTACAAGAGGCTTTGGGGACGCGAATTGATTGAAGCACTGCTTATCATCCCCAAACCAATGGCCAATCAGAACACACGATTCAGACACTAGAGGACTTGCTTCGTGCTTGTGTCCTAGACTTCGGAGGAAGCTGGGACAAGCATCTCCCACTAGTGGAATTTTCTTATAACAACAATTACCACAATAGCATTCAAGCAGCCCCATATGAGGCACTCTATGGTCGAAAGTGCCGATCACGACTTTGTTGGGCCGAAGTGGGTGACACTCAAATGACGGGATCTTAACTAGTTCAGGAAACAACTGATAAGGTCCATCAGATTCAAAAGCGTTTACAAGCCGCTCAGAGCCGACAGAAGAGCTGGGCTGATGTACGCAGAAAACCATTATCGTTCAAAGTAGGTGAACGAGTTTTGTTAAAGGTATCGCCGTGGAAGGGCGTTATCCGATTTGGAAAGTCAGGAAAGCTAGCCCCGTGCTACATTGGGCCATACGAGATCCTAGCCAAGGTAGGTCTGGTAGCGTATCGGTTGAAGTTACCAACCGAACTTAGTGCCATTCACGATGTCTTCCATGTATCAAACCTGAAGAAATGCCTGTCAGGCGAAGCTACCCAGGTACCTTTGGAAGACATACACGTTGATGATAAACTCCACTTTGTGGAAGAGCCGGTGGAAATAGTTGATGGTAGGGTCAAAAAATTAAGACATAACAAAATTTCACTGGTTAAAGTCCGGTGGCACTCTAAACAAGGACCTGAATATACCTGGGAACGGAAGGATGAATTCTGTAGAAAATACCCTCACCTCTTCCCTAGCGTGACAAAGTAAATTTCGGGGACGAAATTTCTTAACCAGGGGAGATTGTGATACCCATGACGAACCAGGTACACCTTAATTGGTCCTAAACTTAAGCATGACTAAAATTATAATTGTGCATAAACCTTGTGAAATTTCATGACTTGTGTGTTGTGCGAAACAATATATGTTATATCTCGGAGGAATCTGAGAACGCGTCATGGTTGACATGACACTACTAAGGACCAACGATGTGAGGTTGGTGTCCTTAGCCTTGAACAACGTGTTAAACGGAGACTTGACGTTTAACAACGCATTAAACCTTTGACGTTGATTATTAGATTATCGGTAGCCTTATTTAAGATTCCGAGTTCCAGGAATAGCTTAGTTTTGTGCCATAGACTGTGACATAAGGTTTGAAAATAATCAAAGCCCGGGCACGCAAAACGAAGCAGCTCCCGGTTGGGGAAACGCATTCGTTCCGGGCATAACATATGGCAACCGAACGTGCAAGGAACGATCGATCAAGCTTAAACACTTAAACGAACGTCAAACGAGACTTTTATGATTAAAACGTAATTGGGTTCGGATTTTTAGACGGTTATGCATAATTTTTAAAACCGAGTCTTTTGACACTAAGTACGCGCACTCCGTAGTCCGTCACGTAAACCGAGAACGCGCGCAGATCCTGAAACGAACTTATACTTATCTGTAAGATAAACATCATCTTTAAGCACGTTCTACGAAGCACGAGGTGGCCCTAGGGGGCCCACCAACAAACCGCCAACCCCCCCATGGTTATAAATATTTTTTTTTCTTTTTCTTTTAATTTTAATCACAAAATTCACAAAAAACCTCTCAAAATCTGCTCTCAACTCTTCTTCTCAGTTGAGTTCTTCCATAAACAAGTCCTAATTCAAAGGTATTAGACTTGATACTTATAATTCTATGTCCGTTTCTTCAATTAAACGCGATTTTTTTCAAAAATCGCTTTTTAATCCATGAATTTTGGGGTTTTAAACAAGTTTTAGGGCTGAATGTGAACACCACATATATCCCTGGTGTTATATGGCAGCCATGGTTGCTAATCAATGGGGTTTGATACCCTAGTCAACTCTTATGCGACAAAAATCGCTTAACTATTAACTTAACCGAAAAACAATGAATTAAAGCTTGATTGATCTAACTTCTAGCATATTTGGGTTGTACTTGGTGTGTAGGTACTGAATATAGCCTTTACACACTTCTGGGATCAAGATAAACGCTTGGAATCGGAAGAATCGCTAGGTATAGGCCATAAATGTTTTAACGGGCTATATTGAAACATATCTAATCACAACGGGTAATAGTAGATCGTATATGTTTAACGGATCATATTGAACCTTAATGAATCACAACTGACCATAGTAGGTCATATAAGACTTAACAGGCCATATTTAGCCTTAATAGATGACAAGTGGCAATCGCAGGTATGTCCGATTAGCTCCATTGTTAACCCTAGAAGTATGTCCAATTAGCTCTATTGTTAACCCTAGAAGTATCGCGAATGCGGGCTTTAACATGAATACAAGGCTGGCGGATGTCAATGCAAATGGTCAATGGATGTGGCCGATATCATGGGTTAGTCGTTTTCCGGATCTTCATAATTTGCGAAACATACAGTTGGTTCTGAATCAACAAGATAAGTTGGTTTGGCGAACTCATATGGGGATTAATACTGATTTTTGTACATCTACAGCTTGGGAAGACTTGCGTCATACCCAAAATGAGGTGGTTTGGCCGAAGATGGTTTGGTTCTCTCAAGCTATTCCAAGGCATTCTTTTCTCATGTGGCTCATTGTGCATAAAAAGTTGAAAACTCAAGATGTTATGAGTTAGTGGAACTCGGGTAATACGAACCTGAACCTATTATGTTGCTCCTTGTGTACGCGGGGGCCTGATTCTTACGAGCATTTGTTTTTCGAATGCAACTTTGCGAAACAGGTTTGGAATGGGGTTAGAGGTAAAGCTGGTATGGATTCTATTCAAAATAAATGGAATGTTATTTTTGACTTCTTGGTGGGTATAGCAAATTCGAAGATGGCATTCCATGTGATTACCAAAATTGTTGTAGGCGCCACAGCTTATTTTGTGTGGGAGGAGAGGAATAGAAGACTTTTTTCTAGCAAAAGGAGGAACAAAAATCAACTTGTCGAGGTCATTTTATCCACGGTTCGAATGAAACTTCATACGTTGAGGTTTAAGAGTTCTATCCAGATGGCTCGAGTGTTGCAAGATTGGAGTTTACCTCGTGGGCTCTTGTTAGCGGATGATGATTGTGGCTGATTAGTTTCCATGCCTTAGTTTTTTTGATATTATCTAAGTGCATTGGTGTATGTGTTTAGCTTGTATATGTTTTCTTTTCACTTGTTTAACTCTTGTATGGCCTGTCATACTTGAGAATTAGGGGATACTTTGTCCTTCACTTGGTTTTTTTGGTTGTTGGTTGGTATAAAATTCACCGGGGTAACCCTTTACCCAAAAAAAAGTGGCAATCGCAGGTCACATATTTCTTCATGGACCATATCGGGCTTTAATGGATCACCAAGGGCAATAGTAGGTTCATAAATGTCTTAACAGACTATATTGGACCTTAGTAAATCAAAAAAAAGAATAGTAGGTCATATTGGACTTGACGGACTATACTGGGCCTTAAAGAATCACAACTGGCAATTGTAAGTCATAAATATCTAAACAGACCATTTTGAGCCTTAATGAATAAAATCGAGCAATAATAGGTCATAAATGTCGAAACAGACTCTATTGGGCATTAATAGAACACAACTGGCAATCATAGGTCAAATATTTCTTCATGGACTTTACGCGCGTAATGGATCACAACGGGCAATAGTATGTCAATCTCTTATCAGACCATATTGGGCCTTAATGAATCACAAGGGGTAATAGTAGGTCACATATGTCTTAATGAGACATATTGAGCCATAATCGACCACAAAGGGCAATACTAGGTCAGAAATGTTTTAAAGGACCATATTGGGACATAATTAGTCACAGTATATGTCTTAACGGATCATATTTGACATTAATGAATCACAACTGGCAATAGTAGGTCATATAAGACTTAACAGACCATATTCGGCCATAATAAATAGATCACAAGTGGCAATCGAAGGCCATATATTTCTTCATGAACCATATTGGGCCTTAATGGATCACAATGGATAATACTGGTTATATATCTCATAACGGACCGTAATGGGCTTTAATGTATCACAGCACCAATAGTAGGTTCGTAAACGTCTTAAAGAACTATATTGGGCCTTAATGAATCACAACAATAATAGTAGGTCATATAGTTATTAACGGACCATATTGAGCCTAATGAATCCAAACGAGCAATTGTAGGTCATATATATATATATATATATATATATATATATATATATATATATATATATATATCTTAATGAACCATATTGGGCCTTAATGAATAAAACCAAACAATAGTAGGTCATATATGTCTTATCGGACTATATTAGACTTTATTGTATCACAATGGTAAATAGTAGGTTCCTAAATGTCATAACGGACCGTATTGGGCATAAATAATAAAAACGAGCAATGGTATGTTGTATGTCGTGGTGGACCATATTGGATCTTAATTAATCACAACTGGCAATAGTAGGTCATACAAGTCTTAAAGGGCCATATTTACCCTTAATTGATCTCAAGTGGCAATCGTCCCTTAATGGATCATAACGCGCAATAGTAGTACACATATTGCTTAACACCCAATATTGGGCCTTACTGAATCACAACAAGCAATAGTAGGTCATATATATCTTAACATACCATATTGGGCCTTAATGGATCACAACTGGAAAAAGTAGGTTAAAAAATGTCTTAACGATTTATATTGGACTTAATGAATCACAAGAAAAATAATATGTCATATAGGACTTAACGGACCATATTGGGCCTTAATGAATAAACCGAGCAATAGTAGGTCATATATGACTAAACAGACCATATTAGGCATTAATATATCACAACGGGCAATCGTAGGTCATATATTTCTTCATTGACTTTATCGGGCGTTAACGGGTCAAAACGAGCAATAGTAGGTCATAAATGTCTTGAAGGGTCAAAACGGCTACTAGTAGGTCATATATATCTTAACTGACCATATTATGCCTAATGGATCACAAATGGTAATAGTATGTCATAAGTGTGTTAACGGACTAAATGGGCCTAAATGGATCATAACGGGCAATGCGTCAAATTCTAAACGGATCATATTGGAATTTAATGTATTAGGTTAATAAATGTCTTCACAGACCATATTGGGCCTTAATAAATCACAAAAGGTATAGCATGTCATATATGTCTTAACAGACCATATTTGGCCTTAATGAATCACAAAGGGGAATCGTATATCATATATGTCTTAATTGCCCATATAAGGCCTTAATGGATCACTACGGGCAATAATAGGCGATACATGTCATAACGAACCATATTGGGCTTTAATGGATCACAACGGGAAATAATAGGTCATATATTTGTTAGCGTACAATATTGGGCCTTAATCGATCACAACCTCTTAACTTACCATATTGTGCCCTAGCAGGTCATCTATGTCTTAATGACCATTTTCAGCAATAATATATCACAACGGGCAATCAAAGGTCATATATTTCTTCATTGACTTTATCGGACGTTAACGGATCAAAACGAGCAAAAGTAGGCCATAAATGTCTTGACGGAACATATTGGTCCTTAATGAGTCACAAAGGGCACTAGTAAGTCATATATATCTTAACGTACCATATATTGCTTTAATTGATCACAAATGGCAATAGTGTGTTAACGGACTAATGGGCCTAAAGGGATCATAACGAGAATCCGTAATATTCTTAACGGACCATATTTGACTTTAATGTATCACATCGGGCAATATTAGGTTCATAAATGTCTTGACAGACCATACTGGCCCTTAGTTAATCACAAAAGCTATAGCATGTCATATATGTCTTAACGGACCGTATTTGGCCTTAATGAATCACAATGGGCAATTATAGTCTTAATTGACCATATAAGGCCTTAATAGATCACTACGAGCAATAATAGGCGATACATGTCAGAACGACCCATATTGAGCTATAATGGATCACAATGGGCAATAGTAAGTCATATATTTCTTAGCGTACAATATTGGGCCTTAATCGTTCACCGCCTCTTAACGTACCATATTGGGCCTTAGTAGGTCATCTATGTCTTAACGACCATATCCGGCACTAATAGATCACAACGGGCAATCATAGGTCATATAAGTCTTTACGAACCATATTGGGAATAAGAACATGAACAATATGTAATATATGTCTCTATAGACCAGATCGGGTGATAATGGTTCACAAGTGCAATAGTATGTCATTTATGTTTTGATGGACCATATTATGCGTTAATGGATCACAACGTGCAATGTAGTTCATATGTGTCTTAATGGTACTTCTTAGGCCTATATGGATCACAACGGAATATAATAGGTCGTAATCTTAACAGACCGTATTTGGGTTTAGTTGATCACAACGACCATATCCGGCACTAATAGATCACAACGGGCAATCATAGGTCATATAAGTCTTTACGAACCATATTGGGAATAAGAACATGAACAATATGTAATATATGTCTCTATAGACCAGATCGGGTGATAATGGATCACAAGTGCAATAGTATGTCATTTATGTTTTGATGGACCATATTATGTGTTAATGGATCACAACGTGCAATGTAGTTCATATGTGTCTTAATGGTACTTCTTAGGCCTATATGGATCACAACGGAATATAATAGGTCGTAATCTTAACAGACCGTATTTGGGTTTAGTTGATCACAACGGGCAATAATCATATATATCTTAACGTACCATATTGCGCCTTAATGGATCACAACTAGCAATAGTATGTCATAAGTATGTTAACAGACTAAATGGGCCTAAATGAATCACAGCGGGCAATGTGTCATATTATTAACAGACGTTATTGGGCTTTAATATATCACAGCGGCCAATAGTAGGTTCATAAATGTCTTAATTAAGACATTTATGAATCACAACGGGCCTTAATAAATCATAACAGGTATAGCATGTCATATATGTCTTAACGGACCATATTTCGGCTTAATGAATCACAACGGGCAACCGTAGGTCATATATGTCTTATTGACCATATAAGGCCTTAATGGATCACAACGGGCAATAATAGGCGATACATGTCATAACGGACCTATTGGGCTATAATGGATCAAAACGGTAGGTGATATATTTCTTAACGTACGATATTGGGCCTTAATGGATCACAACCTGTTTATGTACCGTATTGGGCCTTAATGGATAACAATTGGCATTAGTAGGTCATCTATGTCTTAAAGACCATATTCGATACTAATAGATCCCAAGTGGCAATCGTAGGTCACATACTTCTTCATGGACCATATCGGGCCTTAATGGATCACAATGGGCAATACTTATTATATATGTCATAACAGAAAATATTGGGCTTTAATGTATTACAATGGGCACTAGTAGGTTCATAAATGTCTTAACGGACTATATTAGGCCTTAATAAATCACAACAAGAATAGTAGGTCATATAGGACTTAACGGGCCATATTGGGCCTTAATGAATCACAATGGGGAATTGTGGGTCATATATATCTTAATGGACCATATTAGGTCTTAATGAATAAAACCGAGTAATAGTAGGTCATAAATGTCTTCACGGACTATATTGGGCCTTAATGAATAACAACAGGCAATTGTAAGTCATATATTTCTTAACATATAATATTGGGCCATAATGGATCACAATTGGCAATAGTATGTCATCTATGTCTTAACGAACATATTCGGCACTAATAGATCACAACGAGCCATCGTAGGTCATATAAGTCTTTATGGACCATATTGGGCTATAATTAATAACATGAACAGGGTATGGGAAACAAGACTGGGGAGTCATGTGGATTTCGGCATATCGTCGGTTTGGGATGACATTCGCACAACTCAAAGGGAGGTGCAATGGGCTAATGTGGCGTGGTTCCCTCAAGCTATTCCAAGACACTCATTTATAATGTGGCTCATTGTGAACAAGAAGCAGAAGAGATGTTATGAGCAGATGGAACTCTTCGGGTAATGCTAATTTTAATCTTATGTGTTGTTCATTGTGTACCTCAGGCCCAGATTCTCATGAACATTTGTTCTTTGAGTGCCGCTATGCGACTTTAGTTTGGAATGGCGTGAAAGATAAAGCGGGTATAGGGGCCATTCAGCACCAATGGAATGCGATTTTTGATTACTTGCTAGGAATAGCAAACTCAAAGAAGACAAACCATGTTATTGCAAGACTAGTGGTTAGTGCGACGGCATACTTTGTATGGGATGAAAGAAATCGGAGATTATTTACCGCCAAACGAAGAAGTAAGTCGCAGCTGGAGGATGTGATCCTATCTACGGTTCGGATGAAGCTTCATGCGGTGAAGTTCAAGAACTTTTTGCATATGGAAAGAGTATTGCAAGATTGGGCGTTACCCCGTGGGCTACTAGTAGCCAATGATGAGTGCGGCTAGTACTAGTTTCTTTGTTATCGTAGTGGGTCTTGTGTCTCTTGTTAAATGGTGTATGTGTAGGCGTTTGTTTTGTATACGCTTGTTAACTCTCGGGTGGTCTGTCATTCGTGAGAACTGAGGGTGCTTTTTGCTTCTCACTTGTTTGTTTTTATGAATAATATTCACTGGGGTAAACCTTTACCCAAAAAAAACATGAACATGGTAATATCTCTCCATGGACCACATCGGGCGATAATGAATCACAACGTGCAATGGTAGGTGATATGGATCTTAATGGTACTTCTTAGGCCTATATGGATCACAACGGAATACAATAGGCCGTATATGTCTAAACGGGCCATATTTGGCCTTAGTGAATCACAATGGGAAATTGTAGATTATATGTCTTAATTAACCTTATAAGGCAAGGCAATCACAACTGGCAATAGAAGAAACATTTCATAACAGACCATATTGGGCTTTAATGGGTCACATCGGGCAATGGTGGGTCATATGTGTCTTAATGGAACTTCTTAGGCCTATTTGGATCACAACAGAATACAATTGGTTGTATTCTTAATTGGGGGACCATATTTGGGTTAAATTGATCACAACGAGCAATAGTAGGTCATAAATCTCTTATCAGACGATATTGGGCCTTAATGAATCACAACGGGCAATAGTACGTCATATATATCTTAACAAAACATATTCAGCCTTAATGGATCACAAAGGGAAATAGTAGGTCATAAATGTTTTAACGGCCCATATTGAAGCATCTCTAATCACAACGGGTAATAGTAGATCGTATATGTCTTAACGAATCATATTGAACCTTAATGAATCACAACTGAACATAGTAGGGCATATAAGACTTAACATGCCATATTTAGCCTTAAAAGATCATAAATGATAATCCTAGGTCACATATTTATTCATGGACCCTATCGGGCTTTAATGGATCACCAAGGGCAATAGTAGGTTCATAAATGTCTTAACAGACTATATTGGGCCTTCGTAAATCAAAAAAAGAATAGGTCATATTGGACTTAACGGACCGTACTGGGCCTCAAAGAATCCCAAAACGCAATTGTACGTCATATATATCTTAACGGACCATATTGGGCCTTAATGAATAAAATAGAGTAATAGTAGGCTATAAATGTCGAAACCGACTATATTGGGCATTAATAATAGATCACAACGGGCAATCATAGGTCAAATATTTCTTCATGGACTATCATGCGTTAATGGATCACAATGGGCAATAATATGTCAATCTCTTTCGGACCATATTGGGCCTTAATGAATCACAAGGGGCAATAGTAGGTCACATATGTGTTAATGACACATATTGGCCCTTAATGGATCACAAAGGGCAATAGTAGGTCAGAAATGTTTTGAAAGACCATATTGGGATATAATTAATCACAACGACCAATAGTAGGTCGTATATGTCTTAACGGATCATATTTGACCTTAATGAATCACAACTAGCAATAATAGGTCATATAATAGTTAACATGTCATATTCGGCCATAATAAATAGATCACAAGTGGCAATCATAGGTCATATATTTCTTCATGGACCATATTGGGCCTTAATGGATCACAATGCGTAATACTAGTTATATATCTCATAACGGACCATATCGGGCTTTAATGTATCACAACACCAATAGTAGGTTCGTAAATGTCTTAAAGAACTATATTGGGCCTTAATGTATCACAATAAGAATAATAGGTCATATAGTTATTAACGGACCACATTGGGCCTTAATGAATCCAAACGAGCAATTGTAGGTCATATATATATTTTAACGAACCATATTGGTTCTTACTGAATAAAACCGAGCAATAGTCTATATATGTCTTATCGGACTAAATTGGGCATTAATAGATCACAACAGGCAATCGTAGGTCATATATTTCTTCATTGACTTTATTGGGCGTTAATAGATCAAAACCAGCAATAGTAGGTCATAAATGTCTTGACGGAATATATTGGTCCTTAATGAATCACAACGGGGAACTAGTAGGTCATATATATCTTAACGGACCATATTGTGTTTTAATGGATCACAAATGGCAATAGTGTGTCCTAAGTGTGTTAACGGGCTAAATGGGCCTAAATGGATTATGACGGGAATGCGTCATATTCTTAACAGACAATACTGGACTTAAAAAAAACGCTAATTCTCTCTCTCTAGCTGGCGATATCGGATCCATCATGAATCTTTCAAGTTTTTCACCCTAAATGTGTAATAGATCTGTGATAGGAATCTTGATCTTTTTCAATTCTCTTGTACGAACTCTATTAGCGGCTGAAGGTGTTTGTGTTGAAGGGTTTTTTCAGTTCTTTCAATCGCCTCCTTGATCCTGTGATTTTCGAACTGATTGTATAGAGTTTTTGGTTAATCGGTCCTTCTAGTTAGGCAAAAACCTTGATGTACCGATCCCTCTATATGATTTTGTAAGATTCATGGGTTAGGGTTTAAGCTAGATTAGGATTTTGTCTTTTTACTGTTCGTTGTTTTCTAAATTCTTGGTTTCTAGTTGCATGGTCGTTTGTTTTACGTTATAAAGGGGAGAGTAGTCACTGCTTGAATGGAGGAACGTAAAAAACCTGGGGGTAACATACAAGCTGCTCGAGGGATACCGTCTATGTTGTTTAAGGGTATTGCTGATCGGATTGTGGATGTGGATGGTAATACCTTATTACCACAGAGAGGTACCATGATAGACCAACAAAGTGATTTCCGAGGTATCAATGTTTTTGATGAACTTACAAAGGTAACTATTCCGGTGCCTTTGGATAAGGAGCGATCAAAGAAAACCGAGAATATGGGATCGGAGAAGCATCAGGAAGGTGGTCAGACTGATATTAGTAGCACTTCAAAATCTATGTCCTATGCAGAATCAGTCTTGACAGATAAATCCAGAAAGGTAAATTTTAGAAATCTTGCTAGTTCCGTAATGCATGAGGGTTGTGATGTGGTGCTTCCTCATGAATCTGTCAGAGTAGTGCAAGATAAGTTAGCTAATACGTTGTATGGTTATTTTTTGGGGGATCGAGTGGCTTACACAATTATGGAATACTTTGTAAGGAATAATTGAAGAGGTTTGGCATACAAAAAAATCTATGATGAATGCAAATGGATTTTTCTTCTTTAAATTTGGGGATCAAGTGGGTATGATGAATGTTCTTAAAGGAGGTCTATAGATTATTCGTTCCCAACCGCTCTTTCTAAATATTTGGCCGGCGTCTACAAAACTAGAAAAGAAAGAAGTTAAAAACCTTCAAGTGTGGGTTAAGATTCATGATGTCCCTATTGCTGCTTACACGGAGGATGGGTTAAGTTTTATTGCTACGGCTATTGGTGATCCAAAGGCTTTGGACTCGTTTACGACATCAATGTGCATGGATGCTTGGGGAAGAAGCAGCTATGCTCGAGCCCTCATTGAAATTTCAGCTGATAATGAGTTTAGCGAAGAATTAGTTATAGCGGTTCCTGAACTTGATGGTGATGGCGTTGTTAAAGAGAGAATATATGTGGAATATGAATGGAGCCCCCATATATGTGGCCATTGTTGTGTATTTGGCCATACTGATGAAGATTGTCCGAGGAAAATTAGGAGTACGTCAAATGGTGCGAGTAAAGGCCAAAATCATAAGGAGTGAAGCATGTTCGTGGTCCGGTGAAGATGAAGGTTGTTGATAAGGACGAATTTATAGATGTGAAGGTAAGAAAGTGGCAAGGAGATCGGGATTCCCTGATAATAAGCCGAAGCCGAAATTTGAATATAGACTAGTGGGTTCCAAAACATAGGGAGGTTTAAATAACTCAACGAAGTCAACTAGTATGGTGTCCCATAACCCGTTTGACATTTTAAGGGATGAAGGAGTGGATATTAGAAAACCGAGTATTGGGTTAGAAGGTGGTCAGGAGGAATCAGATGATGAGGAGGTGGTTGAAGTTTATAATGAAACAGATGAATTTATTAGGGAGGATAAACGAACAACTATTGATAATAAAGGGGCAAGCACTCCTACCTCAGTGGTTTTAAATGGTTAGTTTCGCGGCATGGAACATAAGAGGGTTGAACCGCCCTCTAAAGCAAAATGGAGGTTCGTCGGTGGTTAAGGATAATAATGTTAGTAGGGTGTGTAAATCTGTGTTTCGGAACAGGGATTGGAGGTCTAATGGGGGATGTTGTAATAATGGTACTCGTATCATTCTTGGTTGGGACCCGTCGGTGGTTGATGTTATGGTGCTCTCTCAAACGTCACAAGTTATGCATGTTCAGATTATATTTAAGATTGATAAAAGGATGGTATTTTGTTCGATAGTTTATGCAGCGAATTACTATGTATCGCGAAGAGAGTTATGGCAACAATTAAGAGTGCATAAAGTGCTTGTGAATGATAATCCATGGGTGATCATGGGTGATTTTCATTTTGCGCTTAATCTTGAAGATAGATCCGTGGGTATCTCATCGATTTCTCTAGGTATGTGTGAGTTTAAGGATTGTGTGGATGATATTGAGGTATTTGATATTAATCGTACGGGCTTACATTTTACGTGGAACCAAAAGCCAAAAAAGGGTGTGGGATTGCTAAAGAAAATTGATCGCGTTCTGGGTAATACCCCATTTGTTTCTGAATTCTCGGAATCCGTGGCTGTTTTTCAACCATATGTGTTTTCGGATGATTGCCCATGCATCTTAAAATTTCCAAAAGCTGGAAAGCGGAAACCCTTACCATTCAAGTTTGCCAATTTTTAGTCCACAAACCGGGATTTTTGGATATAGTCAAGTTGAATTGGGATACTCACATAAGTGGTGTTCACCAATTCCGTGTGGTGAAGAAGCTGCGAATGTTAAAATCCCCTCTTAGGTCTCTATTGTTTCAGCAAGGAAACTTGCACAAAAATTATAGATCTCCGTGGGAAGCTAGAGGTAGTCCAAAGGGATGTTGATAGGGATCTGGCTAATGAGATGTTGAGGAGTGAAGAAGCTGGTATGCTCTATGATTTCCAGGTAGCTTGTCAGATGAAGAAAGGTTCTTGAAGCAGAAATCTAAAGTTGATTGGTTGAGGGCGAGTGACACTAATACTGGGTTTTTTCACATGTCCCTAAAAACTAGGAATCATAGAAGTCGCACTGATGTAATCACTGATCCAAGTGGGATGTCTTATGAGGGTAAAAATGTTTCGAATGCTTTTGTTAAGCATTATGAGAAGTTCTTAGGTTGTGAGGGAGATGTTTCATTGGCTCCCTTGCCTGAGACTTATACTAAAAAGTTGAATCCTGTAGTTGCTTGTAACATGGTTAGGCCGGTTAGAGTGGAAGAAATCAAGTTGGCTATGTTTGCCATTGGAAATGATAAAGCTACAGGGCCTGACGGGTATACGGCTGCTTTTTTCAAATGTGCGTGGCCAATTGTGGGAAGTGATATTTCGAATGCCATCTTTGATTTTTTAATTTGGGGAAACTTCTTCAACAACTAAACCATACTATAGTCGCCCTAGTGCCCAAGGTTTCGGCTCCTTCGACCATAACCGATTACCGTCCTATCTCGTGTTGCAATGTTATTTATAAGTGTATTAGTAAGGTGATTGCGGATCAGGTGAAAGATACTTTGAGTGAGATTGTGAAATCAATCAGCGTTTGTACCGGGTCGGAAAATCTCGGACAATATTCTTCTTACTCAAGAGTTGATGCACAATTATCATAGGAATTTTGGGCCTCCTAGGTGTGCGTTTAAGGTAGATATTCAAAAAGCTTATGACACGGTGGAATGGAGTTTTCTCAAAAGTGTGTTGGTTGCGTTTGGCTTCAATGCTATTATGGTGGAATGGATCATGCTGTGTGTGTCAACTACGTCCTACTCGGTGTGTGTCAATGGGAATATATATGGTTATTTCAAAGGCAAACGTGGTTTAAGGCAAGGAGATCCCCTTTCTCCTTACCTTTTTACTCTTGTTATAGAAATTCTGACATGTATTCTGCAGCATGCGGCAAGTATTAATTCATCTTTTAGGTTCCATAATAAATGTGAAAAGAAACAGATTATTAACTTGTGCTTTGCAGATGATTTGTTTCTTTTTGCTAGAGGAGATGTTGAGTCGGCAAAGTGTCTTATGGATTCTCTAACAAAATTCACTCGAATGTCAGGATTGGTCCCTAGTATTCAGAAAAGTACTGGTTTCTTCTGCAATGTGCCTAATCAGGTTAAAAATGCAATCCTTAATATTATGCCGTTTGTGAGGTACTTGGGTGTTCCGCTTATTTCGTCTAGACTCCTATACAAGGACTGTAGTGTGCTAGTTGAGAGATTGGAGCAGAGGATTATAAACTGGAAGAATAAACTTCTTTCATTTGCTGGAAGATTAAGCTGATTATCTAGGTTTTATCCGCTATGCATATTTACTGGTCGTCGGTTTTCATCTTGCTTGTTCGGGTTGTTCATGACTTGGAAGCCAAAATGCGAAATTTCTTATGGGCTCAAGCTTTTGGTCAGCGTGGGAAGGTGAAGGTGTCATGGAAGTCTATATGTGTGCCAAAACATGAAGGAGGTTTGGGTATTAGATGTATTGGGGATATTAATAAATCCCTAATGGCTTGGCATATCTCTTCGCATTTTAATAAATCAGGAATCGCTTTGGGTTGCGTGGATTCATTCTTACAGATTAAAGGGCCATAATTTCTAGGACTGTAAGGCTGTAATGAATTGTTGCTGGAGTTGGAGGAAGCTACTCTGACTTCGACCGCTGCTCAGGAATCATGTTTGGTCGCGTATGGGTGTCAGTAGATGCACTTCAGCTTGGTATGACTATTGGTGTGATATTGGCCCATTGTGTAGATTCCTATCGCCCTGGGTTATTACGAGGAGGGGTTTACACTTCGGGCTACCATAGCTGATGTGTCTTTAAATGGCTCGTGGACATGGCCGGAGGCATGGAGGGACACGTATCCAGTTCTTATAGAACTTGATCAGGTGCAACGTAATCTAAACATACACGATAGGCTGCTTTGGAAAGATGGTGATGATCTTTAAGAACACTCGTCTTCGGGTGTGTGGAATTCAATTCGAACTAGGGAGCCAGAGGTTGAGTGGCTTAACATTGTTTGATTCGCGCAGTGTATTCCACGACATGCTTTATTAATGTGGCTTATTATGCATCGGAAACTTTTGACACAGGATAAAAGGGATTTCTCTAGGAGGAAGAACATGAATATGATGTGTTGTCTGTTATGTTATGCGGATATTGATTCCCATGACCATCTATTCTTTGAATGTAACCTCTCGGCTCAAGTTTGGAACATGGTTAGAGTGAAAGTGGGTATGGAGAACGTGGAAGCTAAATGGAGTGTTATTAAGGATTGGTTGTGTGATCATGCTCGTTCGAAATCAGTGGCGAATCTTGTATGTGGATTGCTGGTTTCAGCGTCGGCTTATGTGATTTGGCAGGAAAGAAACAATAGGTTATTCAAGAATCATGCGAGGCCCCCAAATACCATTTGTGCTACAATTTTGGATACTGTTCGTTATAAATTGACGGATTTAAAGTTCAAGAACACAGCTAGAGTGCGGACGCTACTTGAGAAGTGGGAGATTCATGGAGGTTGCTTGGTGGATAAATGTCACACCCCGACCCGCAGCGGATAAGGTGATCGGGGCATGATTGGGTTATCATCAAAGCTCATGACATTTATTAAATGTTTCATATTCATTAATACAAATTAAATGAAAGTTTACAATAGTGATACAACATGATCTAACTAACAATCTAACTCCTTTGTTCTCTTCTAAGGCATATCCTATGTTATCCTTGCTTCAACCTGTTCACCTGTATCATGTGTAAAAAGGTTTTTGGATCAACATAATGTTGGCGAGTGAATCCTATGGAAAACATTTGAACAATTTATTTAAATTGATTATGAAATATGTGCACAACCAAACATGAATAAAATTAGATGTAACTTGATCAATAATCATAAGATGTTAAATGAAAACACTCATGAACAATAATGGAACAATTAAAGGCACGCGATGCTCAACTCGTCTCTCACGAGGAACTGAGGGGCCTGATGAATGAATTGCATAAACATGATAATTATGAATAACACAACTACAAACAATATAAACTCAATGAAAACACACATGAACAATAATGAATTTGAATTGAAGCACGCGATGTTCTACTCGTTTCCCACGAGGAACTGATGGGCTTAATGTATGAGTTTCATGTAATTTGACAAACGGAATATAAATAAATCACCACAATAAATCAATCTAAGATTAAGTCATGATGTGGTATGGCACAAGTTTAAATAAATAAATTAATTAATTCATAACACATGACACACCCCAAAACGTGTAATTTAAAAAGGGGAATTGTAAGATTCACTCACAGTGGGTGCGTTCGGTTGATGATGATGAATGCACGCGAAGTGGTTTTAACCACGAGTGAGATTTAACCTAGATAAATCGCATTATGGTTTGGTGAGTAAACGGATTTTATTAAACTATTTTAGTAGGATTGTTGGGTGTATTTTTGTGAGTTTGAAGCTATTTTCTAATCTTAAAAATGTTATTTTTAAGTATTTATAATTGATTTTCAATTAAAATAATTAAATAAAAATAATAAAAATATTTTATTTTTTTCTGCTACAGTAACATTGACCAGTTGACTTTGACTGGTCGTTGACCGGTTTGCGGAATATTGTTGTGCGCTCGGTGAGGCTCGAACCCGAGACCTCCCGTACGCGTGCACGCAGCTCTACCAACTGAGCTACGTGTCTAACCCGTTATATATCCGATTTTAATTTCATATATACATTAATTAGAATTAATAGAAAATCATTTATTTTAAAAACAGTTTAAGGCGAAACGGTCATGCACACCACAGGTCTCGAACTCGGGACCTATGGTTTAATCTAACACACAGTCCACCGCTGGACTGTGTGTTCAACATGTTATAATATTCGGTTTTTATTATACTTAAATACAAAATAGATATTTCCTTTTCTGCCTTATTTAAAAGAAAAGATAATTGTCCGAGTCGGTGCTGAGGACCGGACTCGAACTCGTGACCTGTGATATAAACAAACACACAGTCCACCGCTGGACTGTGTGTATAACTTGGTTATTATTCCGGTTATTAATATACTTAACATATAACTAAGGCGACTCCGGTTCAGTATTAAAAAAAAATAGATTTTATTAAGGCAGCGTGTGAGACGGGAATCGAACTCGAGACCTTTGCATAATTAACGTCTTATGTGCACACAGTCCACCGCTGGACTGTGTGTCTAACCCGATTAAAATCACGATTTATAATATACTTATATGATATGGAAGTGCGTCGTCTTCTTCGACAAGTTGAACCAGAAATCGGGTCTGACTGGTTCGAGTTTTTTATTCAAGTTTCAATAGTGTTTTAGGATAATTACTGGTGAGATAGAAGTGAAAAGGAAAAGAAACTGAGCGGAGAATATACCGACTGAACTCTCTGTTTTCCGGCAGAAACTCCGGCGACTGAATTCAACTCCGGCGACGTGTTCCTTGTAGCAGCTAGTCTCCGAAAAGTTTGGAAAAGGTAAGGGTATCACTGGTATAAGCTTCAGAGGTTCAGAAAAGCTCGGCAATGGGGAAACCGGTTTTCCGGCGACGAACAGGCTTATTCCGGCGAGAGAAATTACGCCGTGAAAAGATGTGATTTTTAGCGAAAAAGTTTGCAGACGATTGTGGTTGAATTTATAGGGAATAATCGAAATGTATTTGGTCTGATTTTGAACTGTATTCATCAATTTAAGTTTTCCGGCGGTTTTGAAAAGTGTCGCGGACTTCAAACATCGGTTATAACCGATATGTGATTAAAGGTTTACGTTATAACGTAAATTGTAGTTAAGATTCGCGGAAATTCCGGGATTCCGACGACTGAAACGATTGGGCGCCGGTTTTGAATTTGTAAAGTTATTATATCAATTAAATGTTTGAAATACATAACAAACAAAGCAGTTGGCGCAGTGGTTTGTGTGTGAGAGTTAAGTCTCGGTACAGACCCGGGTTCGAAACCCGGCTGTAACAATTCATTTTTATTTTTCGATTTTCAACAGTTTTTCAAAAACTAAATATATACCCCCGTATAATAATTGATTACGGATCGTTTAAAAATATTTTGGGCATTTAATTCGCAACGAAAATTTTGACTGACTGTTCGGTTGCTAAACGGAGCGGGTTTGGTAAATCCGTTTTTGACGGATGTTACAGTATCCCCTGCTTTTTAGAAATTTCGTCCCGAAATTTAAATAATGATATATTTTGACTATAAGAATGATGATGTTTTGTTTGACAGTTGTATGCTTAGCAAAAATGAGGGTTTAAGTTTTTTGTTCGAGGCGGTACCGTTCCTTGTAAAGGTTAAGTACCCTATTCAGGAATCGCTTTTTGTTGCCTACTGTATGAATATTGATAAAGAGGAATGATTCTCTAAAAAATGATATCATGCATAAGAGTTTAGATACGTTTGGGAAAAATATGGTTATATCCTAAGGCAAAACTTCTAACACTACAATCTACATGGAACATAAATAAAAACACAACAGCTGATATCCAAACATGAATGAACACATCAGCAAATATTTGAACATGAATAAACATAACAGCAAATATTCGAACATGAATGAACACATCAGCAAATATTTGAACATGAATAAACACAACAGCAAGTATTTGAACATGAATAAACACAACAGCAAAAATTCGAACATGAATAGACACATCAGCGAATGAATAAACACAATAGCCAATATTCGAACATGAATAGACACATCAGCGAATATTTGAACATGAATAAACACAACAGCAAATATTTGAATCCATATATGTTTGAATGATGGAAGTTCCTCTCTCGTTTGTTATGATGGAGAGGTTAATTTATGTAGAAATGGAACACAATCCAATCTCTTTAAATAACATGATGATATAAATGTATTACAAATTCCAACCAAGGCAAATAATAAATCCTACCTGGAACTTCTCATAACCGCCTGATAATGCCTCTGATCCTTTGGCAAGAATACTTATATATAGGAAGTACCAGCGGCGTATCCACCATATTCTTGCCAAATTTTCATTAGTTTTATCCACAAGTTATGATTGGTTACCAAGAAACTAATAAATCCTACATAGAACTTCTCATAACCATCCGTTAATGCCTCTGATCCTTTGACAAGAATACTTATATATAGGAAGTACCAGCGGCGTATCCACCATATTCTTGTCAAATTTTCATTGGTTTTAACAGTGAATTATGATTAGTCCTATAACTCTACAATCAATACAACAAACATAAATTACTGAAATGAAACATATCTGTGCGATCAAGGCTCAATCGAACGGAGCCGATCGTATTGCATGTACTGAAAATGAAATTGTGTGCTCAAGGCTCAATCAAACGGAGCCGAACATATTGAATGTACTGAAATTGAAATTTGTGTGCTCAAGGCTCAATCAAACGGAGCCGAACATATTGCATGTACTGTATATGAATAACTTAACCACACAAACAGCCTATGCATGGAACCTCTCATAACCGCCTGATAATGCCTCCGATTATTTGACAAGAATACTTATATATAGGAAGTACCATCGGCGTATCCACCATATCCTTGTCAAATTTTCATTGACTTTATCCGCAAGTTATGGTTAGTTCGATGCGACTCTACTACAAACACCACAACCACAAGATACTGATAATGAAATTGTATGTGTGCTCAAGGCTCAATCAAACGGAGCCGAGCGTATTGCATGAACTGGAAATGTGAATAAATCTGTGTACTCAAGGCTCAATCAAACGGAGCCGAGCATATTGCATGAACTGAAAATGAGAATAAATCTGTGTACTCAAGGCTCAATCAAACGGAGCCGAGCATATTGCATGAACTGGAAATGAGAATAAATCTGTGTACTCAAGGCTCAATCAAACGGAGCCGAGCATATTGCATGTATTGAAATGTAATATTACGTAACCGATCAAGGCTCAACAAACGGAGCCGATCGTGCGGGCACGCCAAGATCAACCACATAATAAAATGGGGATCCAACTCAACCTCGATGGATGGGGAGCCACGGCCTCGGCAAAATCGTATACTGAAAACAATATATAATATATAATATACCATAATTACTCTAACAGTCTACCCATGTGATAAAGAAAAACATAAGACTAAACAATAGAAGTTGAATCTGGATCTTCGGCGAAAAGGACTAGCTGAGTATCTTCATCAGGGCCGTCATTATCTTCGACAGGGTTGGCGTTGATATTGAAGACTCTTCCTCTTGCTGGTGGCATAGTGGTTGGGTTTTCTTGGTTTACTTGGTTAACTGGGTTTGATTGGGCTTGAGTGTTGATAACATTAACCAATTGAGGGCATGTGTTTCTAAGGTGGGTAGGGTCGCCACAATTGAAGCAAGCTCGAGCATATGGGAACATGGGGTGTTGGGGTTGATGATAAGTTTGGGCCATGTTTTGTGTAGGGGAAAAGGTTTGGTCTTGAAAGGTGCGACAAACGTTGCTCAAATGACCATAACGTCCACAAGTTGTACATAGCCGGCAAGGTAAAGTAAGGGGATGATGATAAAAACAGTGGTTGCATTGAGGGTGAGGTCCAAGATATGGTTTCTTATTTGGGTAAGCTGAGTTGGGTGCCACTTGGGTGATTGGGACAGCTCGGATGGGTATAGCGTGAAAAACGGGTTGATTTCGTTGGGTAGCAGCGAAAAGTCGCCCGACTCTTCTTCTCTTAGGTTTGGGTTGAGAAGGGGATTCGGGTTGAGAAGGGGATTCAGTTTGAGTGGAGTCGGAGGTTTCAGTTGATTCTTTATCCTTCTTCTTCTCTTCCTCGAAGTCTTTGTTTCGGATTCGGTTCTCGGTGAGCTCTATTGCTAGCTCCATTGCTGCTTCCAAAGTTGCAGGCTTGGTACTTATCACGGGGTCTTGAATCTTTGACGGAAGTCCACGAATGTAGTGCTCGATCAAACGGTAGAGGGGAGTAAACATGTTGGGAACCATTTGATGTAATTCGAGGAACCTTTTGTTGTAGGTGGTGTGGTCTCCTTCCACTTGCCTCAATGAGTAAAATTCATCTTCTAGCTTCTTGATTTCGCTCCTTGGGCAAAATCGTCTGGTCATGATTTCTTTCAATTCGTTCCAAGTTAAGGACATAGCATCTTCAACACCTCGTTTGGCCTTCTCTGTATTCCACCAAGTAAGTGCTATCCCATATAGTCGACCGGTAGCATAACGCACTTTGCGATCATCAGGGCAATCGCAATTTAGAAAAGTATTCTCCATTTCTTCAAACCAATGGAGGAGTGCGGTGACACCTTCAGTTCCTTTATATTTCGGAGGGTCGCATGATTTGAAATGCTTGTAGGTGCATTTAGTGGTGTTTGGGGAAGAGTTGAAAATGTTTTGGTTTGCTTGGTTGACAGGATTATTGGTAAGTGCTTGTTGAACTTGGATTACAATATTGGGTATTACAGCAGCCATTTGTTGAGCGATTAAGGTAGCCATGCGTTCGCGGGCTTTTCCTGCTCTCATCTTCCTACGGGCGAGGTTAGAAGACATCTACAATGAATACATGACAAGAGTATGAGTTGGATGCTTTTGAGATCGTGGGTCGCATTCAAGAATGAACATTCATAAAATAATTATACAAAAATACTACATCCATAGGATGTCTTTGGCTTTGCTCGCTGTTAGGCCCGTCATGCCGCCATACTTTACCTTATGTAATCATGTGGGCCCCCATGAATTACCGGTTTTTCATATGGTTCGCACGGTTTCTGCCTGGTTGCGTACACAAAAACCCGGTGAAAATCGAGAAATATGTATACAACGTGTGATGTTCGGAATGTGTCCAGGTGTAGACACGGTGACACCTCAAAGTAGGGTTAGTTCGAACGACGTTTGGTGTGGCATGCTTTGGCCTAATAGGTCCTTCGTACTCTCATCGTTGGTCCCCAGGTAGGCAAACTGGTCCGTTATATTGGATTTATACGAATGCCAGCCTAGACAGGACGTTCCGACTACCGGTACTTGTACCCTTCCAGTTACTACATGCCCGTCGCAGAACTTACTTTGATGAGAATTGAAAATTGCATAAAATCTTTGGATAACGAGAGTATGAAAATAAATTGAACACATGAACATCGATATATGTATAATGAATATGTATATATGTATAATGAATATGTATATGAGCATGTATGTTTGACTGAAATGTAAACAAATATGAAACAAATAAATATCACAAGTTTGTATGTAACCACTTAATCAATTTAAAATTTTAGGCAGACTATAGTATAGGCTCTAAGGGTCTAATAACCTATCCTATATCCCTATAGTCATGGCTCTGATACCAATCTGTCACACCCCGACCCGCAGCGGATAAGGTGATCGGGGCATGATTGGGTTATCATCAAAGCTCATGACATTTATTAAATGTTTCATATTCATTAATACAAATTAAATGAAAGTTTACAATAGTGATACAACATGATCTAACTAACAATCTAACTCCTTTGTTCTCTTCTAAGGCATATCCTATGTTATCCTTGCTTCAACCTGTTCACCTGTATCATGTGTAAAAAGGTTTTTGGATCAACATAATGTTGGCGAGTGAATCCTATGGAAAACATTTGAACAATTTATTTAAATTGATTATGAAATATGTGCACAACCAAACATGAATAAAATTAGATGTAACTTGATCAATAATCATAAGATGTTAAATGAAAACACTCATGAACAATAATGGAACAATTAAAGGCACGCGATGCTCAACTCGTCTCTCACGAGGAACTGAGGGGCCTGATGAATGAATTGCATAAACATGATAATTATGAATAACACAACTACAAACAATATAAACTCAATGAAAACACACATGAACAATAATGAATTTGAATTGAAGCACGCGATGTTCTACTCGTTTCCCACGAGGAACTGATGGGCTTAATGTATGAGTTTCATGTAATTTGACAAACGGAATATAAATAAATCACCACAATAAATCAATCTAAGATTAAGTCATGATGTGGTATGGCACAAGTTTAAATAAATAAATTAATTAATTCATAACACATGACACACCCCAAAACGTGTAATTTAAAAAGGGGAATTGTAAGATTCACTCACAGTGGGTGCGTTCGGTTGATGATGATGAATGCACGCGAAGTGGTTTTAACCACGAGTGAGATTTAACCTAGATAAATCGCATTATGGTTTGGTGAGTAAACGGATTTTATTAAACTATTTTAGTAGGATTGTTGGGTGTATTTTTGTGAGTTTGAAGCTATTTTCTAATCTTAAAAATGTTATTTTTAAGTATTTATAATTGATTTTCAATTAAAATAATTAAATAAAAATAATAAAAATATTTTATTTTTTTCTGCTACAGTAACATTGACCAGTTGACTTTGACTGGTCGTTGACCGGTTTGCGGAATATTGTTGTGCGCTCGGTGAGGCTCGAACCCGAGACCTCCCGTACGCGTGCACGCAGCTCTACCAACTGAGCTACGTGTCTAACCCGTTATATATCCGATTTTAATTTCATATATACATTAATTAGAATTAATAGAAAATCATTTATTTTAAAAACAGTTTAAGGCGAAACGGTCATGCACACCACAGGTCTCGAACTCGGGACCTGTGGTTTAATCTAACACACAGTCCACCGCTGGACTGTGTGTTCAACATGTTATAATATTCGGTTTTTATTATACTTAAATACAAAATAGATATTTCCTTTTCTGCCTTATTTAAAAGAAAAGATAATTGTCCGAGTCGGTGCTGAGGACCGGACTCGAACTCGTGACCTGTGATATAAACAAACACACAGTCCACCGCTGGACTGTGTGTATAACTTGGTTATTATTCCGGTTATTAATATACTTAACATATAACTAAGGCGACTCCGGTTCAGTATTAAAAAAAAATAGATTTTATTAAGGCAGCGTGTGAGACGGGAATCGAACTCGAGACCTTTGCATAATTAACGTCTTATGTGCACACAGTCCACCGCTGGACTGTGTGTCTAACCCGATTAAAATCACGATTTATAATATACTTATATGATATGGAAGTGCGTCGTCTTCTTCGACAAGTTGAACCAGAAATCGGGTCTGACTGGTTCGAGTTTTTTATTCAAGTTTCAATAGTGTTTTAGGATAATTACTGGTGAGATAGAAGTGAAAAGGAAAAGAAACTGAGCGGAGAATATACCGACTGAACTCTCTGTTTTCCGGCAGAAACTCCGGCGACTGAATTCAACTCCGGCGACGTGTTCCTTGTAGCAGCTAGTCTCCGAAAAGTTTGGAAAAGGTAAGGGTATCACTGGTATAAGCTTCAGAGGTTCAGAAAAGCTCGGCAATGGGGAAACCGGTTTTCCGGCGACGAACAGGCTTATTCCGGCGAGAGAAATTACGCCGTGAAAAGATGTGATTTTTAGCGAAAAAGTTTGCAGACGATTGTGGTTGAATTTATAGGGAATAATCGAAATGTATTTGGTCTGATTTTGAACTGTATTCATCAATTTAAGTTTTCCGGCGGTTTTGAAAAGTGTCGCGGACTTCAAACATCGGTTATAACCGATATGTGATTAAAGGTTTACGTTATAACGTAAATTGTAGTTAAGATTCGCGGAAATTCCGGGATTCCGACGACTGAAACGATTGGGCGCCGGTTTTGAATTTGTAAAGTTATTATATCAATTAAATGTTTGAAATACATAACAAACAAAGCAGTTGGCGCAGTGGTTTGTGTGTGAGAGTTAAGTCACTAGGTGACTCGGTACAGACCCGGGTTCGAAACCCGGCTGTAACAATTCATTTTTATTTTTCGATTTTCAACAGTTTTTCAAAAACTAAATATATACCCCCGTATAATAATTGATTACGGATCGTTTAAAAATATTTTGGGCATTTAATTCGCAACGAAAATTTTGACTGACTGTTCGGTTGCTAAACGGAGCGGGTTTGGTAAATCCGTTTTTGACGGATGTTACAATAAAGGCGGCTGATTGAGAGCTGTTATTTTATTTTTGGTCTAGATGTTCGTCTAGTAGTTTTTTGTTTTGTTTTATTTTTCTGTCCTTGTTTACATTCATGAGGGTTTGTCTCATGTTTGAACTAGTGATGATGTCTCATCACTACTTGTTTTGTTTGGTTGTAAATCTATAAAAATCACCGGGGTAACCCTTTACCCGAAAATTTTGGACTTAAATGTATCACATCGGGCAATATTAGGTTTATAAATGTCTTGACAAACCATACTGAGATTTAGTAAATCACAAAAGTTATAGCATATCTTACATGTCTTAACGGACCGTATTTGGCCGATATGAATCACAACGGGCAATTGTAGATCATATGTGTCTTAATGGAACTTCTTATGCCTATATGGATCACAATGGAATATAATAGTTCGTAATCTTAACAGACCGTATTTGGGTTTAATTTATCACAACGAGCAATAATAGGTCATAAATCTCTTATCGGACGATATCGGCCCTTAATGAATCACAACAAGAATAGTAGGTCATATAGTTATTAACGGACCACATTGGGCCTTAATGAATCAAAATGAGCAATTGTAGGTCATATAAATATCTTAACAAACCATATTGGGCCTTAATGAATAACACCGAATATATGTCTTATCAGACTATATTGGGCATTAATAGATCACAACAGGCAATCGTAGGTCACATATTTCTTCATTGACTTTAAAGAGCGTTAACGGATCAAAAGGAGAAATAGGAGGTCATAAATGTCTTGACAGAATATGTTGGTCCTTAATGAATCATAACGGGAAAGTAGTAGGTCATATATATCTTAACATACCATACTATGCCTTATTGGATCACAAATGGCAATAGTATGTCATAAGTGTGTTAACGGACTAAACGGGCCTAAATGGATCATAACGGGAATGCGTCGTATTCTTAACGAACCATATTGGACTTTCGTTGTCACACCCCGATCGCATAAAACAACAAATCGCGGCAGAAACGTCGAGGAGTATCGTAAAAGAAAGGTTCTTTCAACAACTATGGTACATAAGTTATGTTTTATTGAACTAGAATTTGTTTACATTGTCTTTGATTAAACGAAAAGCATAACTAAAATTAAATTGTCTTCAGATTTTAAGTCACTAAAGCCCAAAGTCCGTCCTAAGTGTCGCATGATCAACCTCAAACATTCGCTCATGAAACATATGTGAAAATAAGTTCGCTAGCATAAAAATGCCTGTGAGTAACATAAGTACGTCGGCATAAAATGTTTAAAAACCCTAAGCGCTCACCACAAATGACAGAGGCGGAAAATCGCGTAATTGATAGCGCACAACTTTCGACAATCATCCCCACGATGGTGAATTATACTCGTGGTACGAATACCCAGGTATATATGTATATATACAGTATTATACTTAAGATTTCTCCCGTTCTTATTTATATCGGTAACACAAGAATTTTCGTCACTCGAAAATACGAAGAATCGGGTTCTTGGTAGCATCGTATTTTATGAATACTTATTTAATCGATCAAACTGAAATTAATTGAAGGTACCAACCATTCGAAGGATGACGAGGGGTGGTTCAACAATACTCCCCTGATCTAAAGAATTTATTTCTCGTATACTCACGAGGACAAGCAACCACGTTTAATGCATACTCTTGGTTACTCACAAGCGTAGGGTACCGTTCACTTTGTGTCCAATCGACGGATGAAAGTCAGTGTATCTCATGCATCATTCTCCTACTCATGTAGGAGGCCACTACCAAATAACACCTTTACAATGGCCCGAAGGGAATTTCGATCATCCCTATGAATCATGAATTCATTATGTATAAAATTTGGACTCCTCGGGTGTTTCAAAGAAGAGGAGGAGACGTATGGTGTTCTCCAAGTGTTATTATCGTAGCGTCGGGGAGTCAGTATATCTTATAGGCATACAAGCATCTGAGTTAGCCCCTACTCAGGACCACTCGCACGGCCATAGTAGGTATCATGACGTGAAAAGCCTTAATCGAAAGGAATCAAAGAACCATGTATCCCCTTATGCGATTCTAGCATGAATGCACCGCCCTCATACTAGTGATATTGATTCAAGACTTAGTATCTCAGGGTTACCGAAAGAATTTAGGTCAGGACCCTGTGTAGTCTAGAGTTTGAAGAAGTAAATAAGAGTTGTTACATAGGTTAATCATCGTATTACGGTACTCGAATACTACTCGAAGGTGACATCATCTTTCATTAGAACATATTTTCACTAAGTTATGCGAGGCTGAAAACAAGGGATCGTTTGATATATAAAAATCTTATATGATTCTTTTAAATACCATAATACCATCCTTCAAATTAGATATATATATATATATATATATAATCATTCGATGAAAATTCGCTTTGTGTCATTTGTTTATTAAATATACATTAAGAGTAGCTACGTTATGGTCTTTCGTACAGTTCATTCACTACTTCTTCGAGTTACTGGGTATTTATTTTGTATTAATTTGAACTAAATCGATAGGGCGTATCAAAATAGTATTTTATATGTACCGGACCTTAACACTTCCCAATAGTGTTAGTAAGGAGAATTGAATTGATTGAAGCAGTGAGTCGGATTACTTCATGATTATAGTTTTTTTTTGTACTTCGTACTGGGTTACGTCACCCCCAACCGAGGTCTACCAATTTGACCTTGAGATGGGCCCGCAGAGAATGTTGTATATTTATAAATAAATGTATACATAGGAGTGTCCTGTTAATACGAAGTATTAACGGCTACGAGGAATATGGACAAGAATGTTTCCGCCTCCAGGAGTCTGATTACAATCTGATTCGCATCCGTACAACTTCGGGCTGAACTTTGATTACCGGATAAGTGTCTTCATTTATGTGTTACCCCTAAATCCCCTTTGGGTTATTAACACCAATGCTAATTACGTGTCCTTACTAAGAATTAGAGATTGTATCACCAGCGAACAATAGCTAGTAACAGAAATATACGCTTCAACAGCTTTCTAGACGACGGTCGGTGACATAAGTATAATTGGTTTGTCGTAACGTAGTGATTTCGAGTATATGACTGTACATTCTAGCAAATCCCGCCAAACGACATAATTTACGCTGAATTGTCTTACCAAAGGCAGAAGGATTGATACCTATCATGAATCAATCATTGGGTAATCGATGTGGGTAAGTTATTACCGGCTTTACCTGCATAGTTCAGTACAGAGTACTACCAGGGTGTAGTACTCCTAGAAAGTCGTACTATAATTTCGAAAAAAGGACCTTTCCCGGACTAACCCAAAGGTCGTTATATGTCAACCCCCAAACTATTTTTCATTTAAAATCACCACAAACGTATATAATAGAATATCAACTGTTGAAGTTTATTAAACATCATTCAATATTCAAAAGCCATGAGTCGTGACAAAACTGTCACACCCCAACTTGCAGTGGAAGAAAAAAAAATACGGGATGCAACAAGCACATTGTTTATAAAGACACTACATGTTATTACTTATAAAATATTGATTACATACTACATGTATGTTACAACTGCATGTTCCCATGAACCACATAAGTCTTCTAAGCCACATGCGTCTATATCAGCATTCGTCTATAACATGTCTTGAACAACATACACGGATCACACCAGTCTCAAGTTACCTGAAATGCATGTTAGTTTTAAAAAGGGTCAGCTAAACGCTGCTGGTGAGTTCCACTGGTTTAGTTGTTGTGGAACAATATGTGTTAACAAGTTTAATTGCACTGGTCATAGTCACAGATGGAATTACACGAGGACACAAGTGAAACCTTGACCAGTCATAGTCACTCCGTGTCATACAGACAAATCATCGCACCGGTCCGTGTCACCCCAAACACTTCCCACCAACTGCATCACAAGCAGTTCAATGTTCCCCTGCAGTTATGCCTAACAACATAACCAAATGAGGACAAGTGCAGTTGACTTTTGGCCGGCATCGCACCATCCGGCCTCAACTGGGTTTGTCAGACCATTAGTACTATCCACTGCCCACGCCTTATATTAATCACTTGTAGAGGGGAGTTAGTTCGTGTGTTAGATAATTCACATCATCACAGTTGGTGCAATTAACGCAGTTTCGTAACATGCAAGTTACCCAAAAAAAAAAACAGTATAACACAGTTTAAAACTGGTGGAGTGAAACTCACTCCCAACTTGGTGTAATCAACACAATTTTTAACATGCAAGTCCCCAGAAAATAGTAAAACAATTTAAAAGCGGGGAAGTGAACTCACTAGATAGTAGCATCACAGGTAGCAATAGGTGTATATGTAAGCTGGTTCGGCTTTAACAGCAATCATGCAAGTAATTACTAATATCAGTCGCTAGGTCGGTAACGCCTATAACTCGGGTCCAAGTGGGTATTTTCAGTCCATGTTGTACATATAGTATCCTGGTGTGGTGATGGATGTTAGGGTAGGATTAGTTTCACGTTTGGCTCCCGTGCGCCGGTTCGCGTGCCACCAAAGTTGGTTGTTTTATATGTTCGGATAACAGCACTAAGATTTAGACAGTGCCAATACATTGTTATTTAGAAAAGATTAACTTTTCATTAAGGGAGTTTGGGTGTTTGGGGAGTTTAGGTTGTCCAAATTTGAGTGTCCATTCTCGTCGTCGGGATTCTCCCGCACGGTGGTGGAACACACCCACAGTGTCCCGCTTACCCTGGAACTACCCAAAATACTCCCGGTGTTCCAATTATAGTCAAAATGGGTTTTGGTCTATTCCCGGTTTCGGCAGGTTCGTTGTCCGGTAAACTGCCGAATTTAGTTAAAATAAGCGTTTAAAAGTCGAAAAATCCCATTTAATCAACATAGTTCATAAAATCCTGGAAATGTTTGTAGAACTCAGTAAAAATATATAAATTCCAATAAAATTATTTTGGGAATTTATAAAGCTATTTTAACTTCTCAAATAAATCATTTGTAAACCGGTATTTACCCGAATAATTCACTTTGTTTATCATCCGATTTCCTAAAATTCTCAAAATATTCCAGGAACTTCCTTACATGTCCAGAAACTCCCTGTAAAAATTTGGGATTTTTCCGTTTCAGTGCGTTTCCGGCTACCAAAAACTCATAAAAACGCGGATTTTTAACCCGAATCAAAACTCAACCAATAGACTCCAAAACTTCCCAGAACCTTTCCCATATGTTCCTTAGTGTTCTTATAAACTTTGGTGATTTATTGAGTTCGGTTGGTATTTTTTCTGAATTTCATTTGGTAAAATAGTAAAAAATTCACCAAAAATCGTAGAAACTTCCAAAAATTCTAAAATTTTACGTGGGCCTTCCTGTTAATACGCTACATCACCATACCAAATTTTAGCTCAATCCAATACCCACAGACCAAGTTATGGTCCAAACAATATTCTGCCTACTATAGATTCGAGTTTCTGGTGATATACCTAGCGATTCCTTCGATTCCAAGTGTTTTTCTTGAGTCCAGAAGTGGTTGTGAGCCATATTTAGTACCTATATACCAAGAACCATCCAACCATGCCATAACCTATGTCAATCAATCCTTGTTTCATAGTTTTTCGGTTAATAACTTTGTTAATCAATTCGGTTGATTAGGTGTCGATTAGAGTATCAAAACCTGAAGTTTCATGTTCTTGGCTACCATATAACACCATGGAATTCACAATATGTTCTTATTCAGCCAAGAAACTTGTTTAAATCTTCCAAAATCATGGATTAAAAAGGGTTTTCGGTTATAAATCATGTTTAACCAAGAAAACATCATCAAAACCACTTGAAACTTAAATTTTACATTTGATTTGGCTGAATTTAGATGATAACCAGCTGTGTTCTTATTTAATTTGAGCAGATTTGTAGTTGAAAATGGAGGAAATAATGAAAAAAATAAAGAAAAAACCTTTATATAATAAGGTGGGGTGCCCCTACCCCACCCTCGCTTTGTCGTGCTCCGTCTTTTCGTGTTAAAAGATGATGTTTATCTTTGGTGACGCATTTAGGTTCGTTTTCGGGTCTCAGGCACGTACCCGATTTGCAAAACGGACTCCGTTTTTCGCGTTCTTAGTGTCAAAAGACTCGGTTTTATAAATCAATCATAACCGTCTCGTAACCCAAGCACGGTTACGTTTTAATCATAAAATCCTCGTTTTAGGTTAGTTTAAGTGTTTTTAGGCTTGATTGACCGTTCCTTGCGTATTTGGTTTGTCTTTCATTGCTCCTAACGCAAAGGTGTTTCCCTAACCGGGACTGCCTCGTTTTGCGTGCCCGAGCACCGATTTGTTTCAAATCTTATGTCAGAGTCTATGGCACATAACTAAAATGTTTCGTGAACTCAGAATCTTAAAGGGCCCTACCGTTAGCCTAATAATCATGATTGAATGTTTAATGCGCTATTAAACGTCAAGTCTCCGTTTAACATGTTGTTAAAGGCTAAGGACACCAACCTCACATCGTTGGCCCTTAATAGTGTCATGTCAACCATGACGTGTTCCCAGAGTTGTCAATCCATTCACGACTTTGTCTCGCCATGTAGGTGATGCATAGCGTCAATGTAATGTTCTTGGTAATTACTGTGCATATACTCCCATTATAGTCGGTGTCACATGTTCCAGAATTCGTATCATTACACATAATCACAACAAATATCATGATATACATATCACGTCCGGTTACCACAGACTTGTACCAATCAAAGTTTACCGGGATTTTTCACAGTTGTCACAAAAACCTATGTTACTCGCCAGCATTCAATGTTGACTTTATTTTCCCATATGTTTCAGGTACTAACGCATGATCAAGTATGCTACACATAGGATGGACGCTTGCCTTAGCTTGATTAAAATAAACTTAGTTGTTATATTTTGTTTCGAATTCTCAAAGACGATGTAATTATAAGTTCAATAAAACCAAACTTTATTTACCATGTGTTTGAATCAATTTGTAACGTGACCCCCCGACGTTTCCGCCGCGGGTTGTTTTTATTTCACGGTCGAGGTGTTACAATTTGTTATCAGAGCCATGGTTATAGGGAATTAGGTTATTAGAAATAGTTTTTGACCTAGACTATAACCTTCCTAGGACCCTAATGCAAGTTATCTTGCGTCTAGATTTTCAATAGAATACCATCACATATCCTTAGGTGATAACAAAAATATCAAATTCATTCTTAAAAGTCAAAATTTCAAAAATTTTACTAGAAATCATCATATATCCTTAGATGATTTGTTTTTAGGCTTTTAAAGCCTTAAAAGTTTTTAAAATCTCGTCAACTTTTGGGTTTTAATAATGTGAACACGCGCAATTTGGAAGGGTGGATGCCTGTACCGTGAGTTTTCTGTCTAAGGCTAGAGTGTTCATACAAATCCACTTAATCGGACCAGTCACTCTTACCTGGGAACTCTTGGGGTGAGTGTCCATTTATAGGCTAAAGCATGTCTTCGCATACATTATAAAGACCCATTTACTTTGATTAGTCACTGTGTCCTTCATACGTTTTAGGTAACGAATAATGGATACTCTCCTTATGCTTCATTTCTTTTTAACTATACTTTATCAACCTCACTCATTTTCACTCATACTTTCTTCTCTTTTAGAATGCCTCCTTGTCGCGACACTACCCAAAACGCCGAAATGGCAGCTATGATCGTTCAGCAAATGGTTGTGATACTTCCAAACCTTGTGACCCAACTCAATCAACTCAACAATAACAATAACAACAACAATGAACTGTGTAATTTCAAACAGTTCAATTCGGCTAAACCACCCAAGTTTTGTTGGTCTGAAGGAGCTACTGGGATCGTACAATGATTTGAAAGCATCGAGAGCACTTTCCGCCATTGTCAGTGTCCCAATGAGCGCAAAGTAGAGTTTGCTTCAAGCGTATTCCAGAAGAGAGCGCTCACATGGTGGAATGGGATTATGAGAGATCGAGGTGCGGATATAGCCATGTCACAAACTTGGGAAGAACTTAGAGCTCTTATGATGAAAGAGTTCTGCCCACGCAATGAAATAAGGGCACTTGAGAACGAATTCCATGACTTAAGCAAGATAGTGGCGAGAATTGTGCCTACACAGATCGGTACGAGGAATTGAGCCTACTATGTCCCACTATGGTCACGCCCTTGGATAAGTCCATTGAAAAATACATTGATGGCTTACCTGATCCCGTTCAAGACATAGTCACTGGTAGCCAGCCAGCCACCATTAGGGAGGCTATTGAACTAGCCGCAACCCTCACCGATTCTCAAGTCAAGAAAGGGAAACTTTTTCGTAAGAGCGACAAGAAACAATCTGCTAAGACTACCCCAGAGAAACCAAAAGGAACCAAAACTGAACCCTTCAAAAATTCAAGGAAACTAAGGCTTCAAGGAATTTTGTTGTTGTTACCCCAACCAACCAAGTTACCCCCAACCAACCAGCTCAACTATCCTACATCTATTCTTTTTTATTCAGGTGCCCATAGAAGTTTTGTATCCATAGCATTCGAACCTTCTCTTTCGATGCCCCGAACTAAGCTAGGAAAACCTTTAACAGTAGAAATAGCTAATGGCAAACCCCTTTTTCTTGATTTCATTATTGTCAATTGTCAACTGAACCTCAATAACCATCTTTTTCCCATTGACCTCACGCTAATGCAACTTGGGAGTTTTGATGTCATAATCGGAATGGACTGGTTAACCAAACACCATGCTGAAGTAATCTGTTTCGATAAAATTGTTCGTATACCTCTTCCATCTGGCGAAACTTAAAAATTCATGGAGAGGAACCTTCTAGTAAACTCAAACTTTTGACGTGTACCCAAGCCCAGAAATACCTACGAAAGAACTATGTAGCCTTCTTGGCGCATATCATGGAAAAGAAAGACAAGAGCAATAGAATTCAAGACATCCCCATTGTTCGGGATTTTCCCGAGGTATTTCAGGAAGATCTACCTGGCTTACCCCCGATACGCCAAGTGGAGTTTCGCATCGATCTTATACCTGGTGCCAACCCAATTGCTAAATCCCCTTACCACTTTGCACCATCTGAAATGCAAGAATTGTCAAAACAACTCCAAGAGCTTTCAGACAAAGGTTTCATCCGTCCGAGTTTTTCACCTTGGGGCGCTCCTATGCTTTTTGTGGAAAAGGACGGATCCTTTTGCATGTGCATCGATTATCGTGAGCTCAACAAACTCACGATTAAAAATCGATATCCCCTACCTTGTATTGATGATCTTTTTGATCAACTACAAGGTGCTACCTGTCTTTCAAAGATCGAACTTCGTTCAAGGTATCATCAACTTCGTGTACAAGAAGAAGATATTCCCAAAACTGCTTTTCGAACCCGATACGACCATTATAAGTTTACTGTCATGCCTTTTGGATTAACAAATGCTCCTGCCGTTTTCATGGACTTAATCTTTAGGGTTTGTAAACCATATTTAGATAACTTAATCATTGTTTTTATCGATGACATCTTGATTTATTCGAAATCTTGAGCTGACCACGAACATCACCTCCGTCTCACGATGGAACTTCTAAAGAAGGAACAACTTTATGCAAAATTCTCTAAGTGTGAATTTTGGCTAAATGATGTTCTATTCTTGGGTCACATTGTCAATGAACAAGGCATACATGTGGATCCCGCCAAAATTACAGCGATCAAGGATTGGAGTACACCTACTACTCCTACCGAAGTTCGTTCTTTTCTTTGTCTAGCCGGTTACTACCGTCGTTTTATTGCAAACTTTTCCAAGATTGCGGTTCCACTCACTTCTTTAACTCAAAAGAGTAAACCTTTGAGTAGGGACCCAAACAAGAAGAAGCCTTCCAAACTTTAAAACAAAAGCTTTGTGATGCTTCAAATCAAGGCCTTGGTTGTGTTCTCATGCAACGAGACAAAGTCATAGCATAAGCATCACGACAATTGAAAATCCATGAAAAGAACTACACAACTCATGATCATGAGTTAGATGCCGTTGTTTTCGCTCTCAAAATTTTGAGACATTACCTCTAGGTACTAAATGTGTGGTTTTCACTGACCACAAAAGTCTCCAACACATTTTCAATCAAAAGGAACTAAACATGAGACCACGACATTGGATCAAACTTCTGAATGACTATGACTGCGAAATTCGTTACCATCCTGGCAAGGCGAATGTTGTAGCAGACGCACTTAGTCACAAGGAAAAAGTCAAACTTCATTGTGTTCATATCCAATCAGATATCCAAACACGCATTTTCCAAACCCGACGTACCTGCGTAACCCAAGGCTTGATGAATAATGAACTACCACATAATCTTGAGTTTCAGCTTGAAATTAAAGATGATGGGTTACTCTATTTCTTGAATCATTTATAGATTCCTAACCAAGATAACCTTCATACCCTACTGATGGACGAAACACAAAGTCACGTTATTCTATCCATCCTGGTATGGACAAAATGTACATGGACCTTCGTACCCAGTATTGGTGGTCGGGTATGAAGAAGGACATAGCGTTGTACTTGTCTTAAAGTCAAGGCAGAACATCAACGTCCCTCCGGTTTGCTCGAACAACCAGAAGTTTCGGTATGGAAATGGGAGAACATCGCTATAGATCTCATCACTAAGTTACCACGCATTTCTAGAGGCCATGATGCCATTTGGGTAGTCATTGACCGTCTAACTAAGTCAGCCCACTTTTTGCCAATTCGCAAGGATTTCTCTGCTGACAAACTTGCTAAGATCTATATTGATGAGATCTTATCTCGTCATGGTGTTCCTTTGAACATCATTTCAGATCGTGATGCTCATTTCTCATCTTGTTTCTGGAAGACCATGCAATCTGCCATGGGAACCAAATTAAATCTAAGCACTTCAGATCGTGATGCTCGTTTCTCAGATGGATGGACAAACCGAAAGGACAATCCAAACACTTGAGGATATGCTTAGAGCTTCTATGATGACTTTCGTGGTAGCTGGGATTCGCATCTACCTTTTATCGAATTCTCTTATAACAACATTTATCACTCCAGCATCAACATGGCTCCCTTCGAGGCTCTTTATGGTCAGAAATGTCATTCACCTGTCTTTTGGAATGAAGTTGGTGAAGCTCAAATCACCGGACCTGAACTCATTCAAGAAACAACAGATAAAATCATGAAAATCCGCAATAACCTTTTGACAGCAAGAAGTCGTCAGAAGAGTTATTGCTGACAAACGGCGCAAACCTTTGGAATTCCAAATTGGTGATCATGTTCTTCTCAAGGTGTCCCCTTGGAAGGGTATGGTCAGATTTGGAAAGAAAGGTAAACTAGCTCCTCGATATGTGGGACCTTTTAAGATCATTGAAAAGATTGGAAAGGTAGCCTACAAACTTGAACTACCTCCTGAACTTTGAAATGTTCATCCAACCTTCCACATGTCCAACTTGAAAAAGTGTTTAGCCAATAAACCTCCACACCCCTCTTGATGAAATTTGTATCGATGACACTATGCATTTGTCGTGAAACCTATGGAAATTATGGATCGTGAAGTCAAGAAACTCAAGCGAAGTCGAATTCCAATTGTTAAAATTCGCTGGGAATCCAAACGTGGCCCAGAATTTACTTGGGAACGAGAGGATCAAATGAAAGAAAAGTATCCACATCTTTTCGTACAAGTCTCCTCTGATTCAATTTCGGGACGAAATTCCCCAAAGTAGGGGAGACTGTAACATTTGCAGTATTTCAACCAAGAAACACTCGGTCAAAATGATATTCACAACATTTCCAGAATAATATCCAAGTTACTGTAACATATTCCCAAATACACCTTACAAAGACCTTAATCGCAACCTCGGACACGCACGACGAAAACCGACACGAAAAAAAACCTCTCAGGCGCATGGCGCCAGAATCCTGGGCATCACCCTCGACGCGCGGGAGAGTACTAGGACACGTGGCTCTGTTTGCGACACGTATCCAACTACCTAAGACCGGTGACAGTCTAGGACTAGGTGACCTCCCCCGCGCCACGTGAGAGACACCCTGTCTCCCCGCGTGACGCGCAGGAGAGTAAAAAATTGGGTATATAAAGGCCGGTCTAGGACGAGTTCAATTGCTAAAATCGATTTTAAATCAATGTCTCTTTCTCTCTCGAAGCTCTGTCCAAGTCCCGAAGCCCCCTAAACCCCTAAACCTGCGAAGCTCTGCTCCATTGTAAGTATTTTAACCCCCGATCCCTAATTCATCACCCTACCTGCTTGATTTAGGACCCACCAACGCATGTCGAGGCTCTGCCTGACTAAGTCCGTTGGGGTTCTGTCTCGTGTAGTATGGCCACCCTGCCCGATTGATCTAGGACCCACCAACGCATGTCAAGGCTCTGCCTGACTAAGTCCGTTGGGTTTCTGTCTCGTGTAGTATGGCTAAAGTGACTTGGATTATTTTACTAACACGCGTGCATTGTATGTTTATTAGTAAACACTTAAGCTCGGCTAAACACAATTAAACAAGCCATCCACAATCCATGTGAGTACATAGTTCCCCTTTTTCTGAAATCTTTGGGGTGATTCATATGTGTTAAACTATCAAATCTACATATTTACTACGCATGGTTTATGTGAGTACATAGTTCCCCTTTTCTTTAATCTTTGGGGTGATTCATATGTGCTAAACTATCTTTCAAAACTTATTTACATATGGTTTATATACACAACCTGCTTTACATTGTACAAAACTTGATGGTATGTTTAATATGACAATGACACATTCATTAACTTTGATCACGCCGACCGGTAGTATGTTATGGTACCATAGGATTGACAACCCCATTCTCGCTTCCTAGGTTGGTTTGGAAGTTTCCTCTGGGAATGACATAAACTGTGCAACACATTTGACAAACCTTTATTCATAAAGGTTTGCCCGACAGTCAACAAGGCTTGAATGTATTCACCAGCAAACCACACTTTTTTTTGGGTAAAGGGTTACCCCGGTGCATATTATACCAACTAACCAAACAAAACAAGTGAGAAGCAAAAGCACCCCTCAGTTCTCTCGAATGACATGCCACATGAGAGTAAACAAACGAAAACACACCGCAAACACAGACACCAATCAACTAGACATACACTACCCACTAAGTAACAAACACACACCAGCCGCAATCATCATCAGCTACTAGGAGTCCACGAGGTAAAGACCACTCTTGCAACACTTGATTCGTATGTATAGAGTACTTGAATTTCATCGACTGGAGCTTCAACCGAACGGTATACTATGACATCAACAAGCTGCGACTTATTTCTTCGTTTAGCCGAAAATAATCTTCTATTCCTTTCATCCCAAACAAAGTATGCCGTAGCACTTACCACTAGTTTATCAATTACATGTCTAACAATCTTTGAGTTCGTTATTCCCATCAAGTAATCAAATATATCATTTCAACGGTTTGGAATTGTCCCTACACCAACTCTATCTTTTATTCCGTTCCAACTAGAGACGAATATCCGCAATAAAAAAACAAGTGCTCATGAGAATTCGGACCTGAAGTACATAACGAACAACACATAAGATTAAAATTGGCATTACCCGAGGTGTTCCATCTACTCATAACATCTTGAGTCTTCAACTTCTTGTTCACAATAAGCCACATTATAAACGAGTGTTTTGGAATAGCTTGAGGGAACCACAACACATTAGTCCATTGAACCTCATTTTGAATTGAGCGAATATCATCCCACACCGAAGCTGTACCGAATTCAACTTGATTCCCCAATCTATTTTTCCACACCACCTTATCTTTTTTAGTCGCATCCAACACAATATGCCGAAGGTGACGCAATTCAGGGAACCGATTGAGCCATGACCTAGGCCATCGCCATTCACCTTGGACCAACACATCCGACAACTTAGTATCCATATTGAAACCCTCATTAGCAATTAATCTAGGCGTGACAATAGACTGAATTGGACATATCTCATCCCATTTATCAAACCAGACTAGTGTGCTCTTGCCATCACCAACGTTTGTCCATATATGATTCCGAATAATTGGGCTTAGACTTAGCATTTTCCTCCAGCTCCACGAGATATTGCTTTTCACCGGAATATCCCAAAACGATCTACTTAGAATACGATACGAATGAATCCATTTTACCCATAGAGATTCCCGATGAGAAAGAACGCTCCAAACATGAACAGTCATCAACGCATTATTCATATCTCCTATTCTGCGAATCCCCAGACCTCCTTCTCTTTTAGGCACGCACACCAACTTCCATTTAACCTTAGCTTTCCCTTTAATATCATCCCCTTGAGCCCAGAAAAATCTTTTCATCATGTCTTCCAGCTCCTTAATAATTCGTTTCGGTAAAATAAATACCGAAGCCCAATAAATATGCATAGAAGATAGAACTGATTTAATCAACTGTAGTCTTCCTGCAAATGATAAGCACTTATTCTTCCAATCTGTAATTCTAGTCTCCATACTTTCAATTAGTGTTTTTGCAATCTTTATATTGTAACCGTGAAGCAATACGCGGCACTCCTAAGTAATGAACAGGTAACACCCCCTCTTCGAACGGCATAATGCTAAGAATACTGTTTTTCACCTGTTCCGTAACAATGCCAAAAAAACCATGCTTTTTCCCATGCTCGGAATAAGACCCGACATATCCTTGAACGTATTTAAAGCCTCCATAATTATTTCCGCCGACCTCTGATCACCCCTTGCAAAAAGAAATAGATCATCTGCGAAACATAAATTAATGATTTTTTGCTTTTCACATTTATTAGGGAACCTGAATACCTCAGAAACTCGACACCTGATTTTGCAGAATCAGGGTAAGGACCTCCATAACGATTGTAAACAAATATGGAGACATAGGATCTCCTTGACGCAGCCCACGTTTCCCCTTGAAATACCCATAGAGATTCCCGTTAATTGCCAGGGAAAATGAAGTAGATGTCACGCACGCCATGACCCATTTTACCATCTTCTCATGAAACCCGAACCCGAACAAACTCTTCTCAAGAAAACTCCATTCCACCGTGTCATAAGCCTTCTGAATATCAACTTTAAATGCACCTCTCGGAGGACCAACATTTCGATGATAGTTATACATAAGCTCTTGGGTCAAGAGAATATTATCAGAAATTCTTCTCCCCGGAACCCATCTTTGATAGGGTTAGATATAATCTTACTAATGCATTTATATAACATGTTGCAGCAAGAAATTGGACGATAATCACTAATTGACAGGGGATTACTCACTTTAGGAATCAGTGATATGACCGTATGATTCAATTGCTGAAGTAACCGGCCGTTATGAAAAAAATCTTTTATCGCACGACAAACATCAACCCCAACAATATTCCGTGTCTTTTTAAAGAAGACTGAAGTATACCCATCTGGACCAGGAGCTTTATTCTTTTTGGGTAAAGGGTTACCCGGTGATTTTATATATAAACAAACCAAAAAAAAGTAGCGTGGAAATGCCCACACTAGTTCAAACATGGGAATTCCCCATGAATGTAAGCCAAAGAAAAAAACACACTAAACTACCAAGAACATCGAAGACAAACTACTAGACAATAATCTAGAGGAACAAAAAAACTAATAAGTAATCAGCCTTCTTCATCTTCCAATCGGTTGCTATAAATCTCCAATGTTTCAAGCAATCTTCGTACATTGTAGCAATCCTTGAACTTGACTCCCATTAGCTTATATCGAACCATTTTCAAAATTGTATCACTTAGAACATCCGGCGGTCTCGTCAGGTTCTTGAAAAGTCTCGCATTACGTTCCTGCCAAATGAAATACGTCGCATCAGCCACAATAAGCCTACTAATATAGTTGGTCGCTGACTTAGACCCAGCCCGAGCCGCCAGCCAGTCAACGATAGCATCCCACTCTGGGCCAACAGTACTCATACCCCCTTTTCCGTGAACCGTGATCCAAACTTGAGTCGAGTAGTTACAATCAAAGAACAGATGGTTATGGGAGTCAACTTCCGCATAGCAAAGAAGACAACACATCATATTCATATTTTTCCTTCTGGAAAGATCCCATTGCACAATTTTATTTTGAGTGAGGAGCTTACGACGAATCACCAGCCACATAAAGAAAGCATGTTTTGGAATACACTGCGAGAACCAAACATACTTAACCCAATCCACCTCTGCTGCTCTCTGTCTAACCGAATGCCACACTTGAGATGAAGAGTACTCAACTAACTCATTATCATCCTTCCATAGGAGCTGGTCAGACCTATTCGGAACTGTATGGATATCATCTAGCTGATTTAAAACCGGAAAGATATCCCTCCACGCCACTGGCCACCTCCAAACACCACTAACATGAATCTCCTGAACTGTATTATTAAGAGTAAAACCTGCATCTGAGATGGTTCTAGGAGTCAAGAAGTTACCAAGCGGACCCAAGTGACACCATGAATCGTACCAAGTTGAAGTATTGCTACCATCACCCAACTTGGACCAAAAAAATTCTCTAATAAACGGCCGAAGCTGTAATATTTTCCGCCAGCTCCAACAACAATTCGCCACCGACTTACAAATCCAAAAACTTTTACCTCTACGTCTCTCCGAATGAATCCAAGCAACCCAAAGAGAATCACGCTCAACCAGAATGCTCCAAATATGAGAAGACATAAGCGCTTTATTAACATCCCCAATACGACGAATACCTAAGCCACCCTCGTACTTTGGAACACAAACAGACTTCCAGGAAGCTTTTGCCTTCCCCTTGTGATAGGAACCATCTGAAGACCATAAGAAGTTTCGCATTTTGGCTTCCAGATCTTGAATGATACGGTTAGGCAGGATAAAAGCTGAAGACCAGTAAATATGCATTGAAGAAAGAACAGAGTTTATAAGCTACAGCCGACCCGCAAACGAAAGAAGTTTATTCCTCCAATTTGAAATCCATTGATCCAACCTCTCCACTAAGGCACTATAATCTTTGTACACAAGGCTAGAAGAAATAAGAGGAACCCCAAGTATTTTACTGGAAGAGACCCCTCCATAAACAACATGAAAGACAAGATATGGTTTTTAACATGAGCTGGCACATTACAGAAAAACACCGTGCTCTTTTGAATACTAGGAACTAGACCGGACATGTTCGAAAAATTCGAAAGACACTTGAAAACACACTGCACCGACTCAACATCTCCTCTCGCAAACAAGAATAATCATCTGCAAAACACAGGTTAATGATATGTTGCCTTTCGCATTTATTGTGAAATTTGAAGGATGTATCAATCCTAGAAGCATGCTGTAATATACACGTGAAAACCTCCATAACTAGCGTGAATAAATAAGGAGATAACGGGTCTCCTTGTCGAAGGCCACGCTTACCTTTAAAATAACCATGCACATTCCCATTAACACAAATAGAACATGATGTTGTCGAAACACAAACCATAATCCAATCCACCATCTTTGTGTTAAAGCCGAACCCAATCAGAACGTTTTTCAGGAACCTCCAATCAACCGTATCATAAGCTTTCTGAATATCCACCTTGAAAGCACACCAGGGGGGACCTGAATTTCTATGATAATTATGCATAAGCTCTTGAGTCAGCAAGATGTTATCCGAGATTTTCCTACTAGAAATAAAAGCAGATTGGTTGATACTAACAACCTGATGGAGCACACCCTTTATACGGTTAGCAATAATCTTACTAACACATTTGAATAAGACGTTACAGCAGGCTATAGGATGATAATTAGAAACCATAACTGGCGAGGGTTTCTTCGGCACTAGCGCAACACGAGTATGGTTGATTTGCCCCAGTAATCTGCCTGTATTAAAGAAATCAATGATTGCCGTAGAAACATCATTACCTATAATCGGCCAAGCAACTTTAAAGAAGCAGCAGTGTAACCATCCGGGCCTGGAGCTTTGTCATTACCTATAGAAAACATGGCTTTCTTAAGGGAAGCATCAATCAGGTTCACAACCTTAGTAAACAGATCAGGAGTAGGATGCATGGATAAATCATCTTGGCTACCCAAGAAATTTTCATAATGTTTCATAAAAGCATCTTGAACTGCATCACCTTCATGCACTACACCATTCGTATCCAATACCACTTGGATTCGGCTTCGATGGTTCCTACTCTTCACTGCTGCATGAAAGAAAGCAGTATTAGCGTCGCCAGCTCTTAACCATTCCATCTTAGACTTCTACTTTAAAAACCTTTCTTCATCAAGAGACGCTCCTTGAAAATAAGAATTCAGCTTCCTTTCTCGAGCTCTAAGGTCCGCATTCATGGGATCCTTATCAATATCCAGGAGCTTTATTCCCAGCTATAGAATACATATTTGTTTTTATCTCATCATCCGTGACCTCGCGAACCATGTAATTTGCTTTTTCATTCGACAAAACATTCCTGAAAAGATCAGGGGTAGGATCCTTATTGATGTTACCTGTGCTGCCAAAGAATCGAGTATAATGGTCCACCATCACTTGAGGCACCATCCCTCTTTCAAAGAGGTTCCCATTGGAATCCCTTATTGAAAAGATTCTGCTTCGATGATTTTTAGCTTTAACAACATTATGAAAGAACATTTTATTCGAATCACCCAAGGATAGCCAATCTACTTTAGACTTCTGCAGAAGGAACAATGCTTCATCATGAACCGCAGTCATGTAGGCTTTAAGTAAATGAGCATGCTGGTCTGTTAACTCAGTGTTCATCGGGTTCTCATCAATTGCACGCTGACAATCGTCTAGATTCCTCCTAACCACATTAACCTTTTCATGCAAATTCCCTTGCTGATGCAAAAGTTTACGTAAGGGAGTCTTCAAGTGTGACAACCTGGAAATTTCTCATACTTTCGCGTACCATTGTTAACTAAATCTTTGTGCATGGCACTTGGGAACTTCTTGTAACTTCGCGTACCATCATAAACGAACTAACTCTTTGTGCGTAGCACTCTAAACATGTGCGCTACATGATAAACCGCGTTTACTCAATTTTCGGGACGAAAATTCTTTCAACATGGGGATAATGTGACATCCCGGTTTTTCGGATAACTTAAACGCAATACTTGTCGAATAAATTATATGCTACGTATTAAACGTGTACGAGTTAGTGAATACGTGATGTGCGATTATGTGATTGTTTTAGTTATAAAATAATTATGGTAAATATGTACACGAACCGAACCGAATCGCGACACGAACCAAACCTTAAACTCCTTGTGACTCTAGGAGTGAACCGAGTTCAAGCCCAAACCGCAAACCCATTGTGTGCAAACCCGAACCGCAAACCCATTGTGTGCAATCCAAACCTTAAACCCAAGTCTTCGGCCGCAAGATCAAACCCAAACCGAACCAACCCAAGTCCTCGGCCACGAGCTCAAACCAAAACCGTAACCCTTATATCTTTGCGCCTATATATACTAGCCATGCATGCTTCATTCACAACATAAAACCCTAATAGCTAACAGCCGTCGGCAGCCAACCTTTCATCCTCTTCGACCGCAAACAGCTTTACTCTTGTTCCATCGATCGCGAGCAGCTTCTCCCTTCATCATATCAATCGTGATCAGCCTTGTTACATTCCATTCGGTCGCGAGATCAGCCCATTGTTCACTTCCTCGATCACAACAGCCTACTTCATCATCATCTCTCGGTCACAAGCACCTTTGATCACCGGTTCCTTATCTTACTCACGGTTCGTTTACCTTATCATTAAAAGATTAGAATTTATCATATGTTACAAAATCATATTCGGATACATGTGTTTTGACTTTGTTGTTTTCGGATTGTATGATTGAATGAAGTGAGTGTGTTGTTTCGGATTGTTAATGCTAGAATTGAAAGTTGGATGTTTGTTTGAAAATCTGAAATCATAGGCTGTATTTGTTTATAAAAACTAGAGATTTTGATTAGGGTTTGCATGGATATGTTATATGTATTGATCTATGATTAGAAAAACCGGTTCTTGATCGTCTAAGTTAATTATATGGACGGTTTATGCGATAGAATGCTGAAACAGTTTGCTGAGTAATAGTTACAGCCGACTTCATCTGGCTGTAACTCGGTCATTAGTTGTCGAAAAACGGATTTTCTGATGTCTAGAACGTAGAGATTTGAATAACGAATCTAATGGCGCTGGATTCATATTTTTCTGAAGTCGTTTGATATTTTTAAATGGCCAAATAAGTTCAGTAACTAAAGCTGTGAAAATCCTGAAATTTTGTTAGTTGTTTATCAAGTTGGATTTTATAATCAGTAGGGAGTCGAGTCATGAATTTTGTACAGCAACTAGGTATGGAAATTTCCGGGAAACTCCAACGGGAATTTTGTTAATTGGACGATCAGTGATTTTTAAATAAATTCTTCCGTGGACTGCAGTCAGAAAGCGACGAATCTGAATGCAGCCTAGTATATTAATATTTATGGTTAATTGGTAAAGATTTAGGACTTGGAAAATTTATATAAGTTTCTACATTATAAATGTCACCTGCTGTAAAATATTTGGAATTTTTGGAACGTTGGAACTATTTTATAAAAATCCTAGAAAACAGCTGAATTATGAGTATTAAGCTGAAATTTGATAACTTGTGATTGTGTGCACCAAAGTGTTGCATGGATTGGATTATGTTCATGATGAATTGTTTTGATTACTATGATCACATGAGGATACTCGCATGCATGTATGAGTGTTAGGTATGTTGTTTGTGTGTATCATTTTGTGCGTAAATTAAGTGTAGAATCTGTATTGGTGTGTTCACACACTGACTTGAAATCAATTGGTTTGTTAGGACGCGATTAGCGGTCCCATCCTTACAACTTCTTTTGCTACACTAACCGAGCAACTAAAGGTGAGTTCACGGCCCCTAACTTTATCCGGTTTTTAAACAGGAGGGGGAGAAACATGCATACACTCTTCAAACTCAATCTCTTTACGTTATACGAAATTAACGCCAAATAACTATTCGGTAACTAAGTTGATGTTAATGTAATGTTATGGTCACTAAGTAGCTATATCACTTAAGTCCTCGTCAATCTCTCGGATCGTTAGTATTGGGTTTTAATAGCAGGGGAATTATAAGTAGTACTATTGGGCCCGACAAGCCCCATCCGAGCTAGTCGCGCTAGCCGACCGGGTATGGTCAACGGGTGAATAATTTGGCCTAACTTCGCCATGGTCAGTGATAGGCCTGGCAACACGGAGGCACAACAGTCAGCTCCGATCGCGAACTCTTACGTGACATAACTTAGGCTAGTTACCTATATATGTTAACATTGAACTTAATTACGAATCAACTATATTATCCCGGGTTGAGGATAATGGAAACAACAACTATATTATCCCGGGTTGGGGATAATGGAAACAACAACTTATTATTCCGGGTTTGGAATAATGGAATCAACATCGTTATTATTCCGGGTTTGGAATAATGGAACTAAATCGTTATCCCGGGTTAGGGATAACGGGGAAAACAAACTCATAACCGAACAAACGAATTTATAAAAACCTGTGAACTCACTCATCTTTAATGTTGACACTTGTTTCTTTACATGTTTCTCAGGACGCTAGGAGCTCTAGGTGCACTCACATGCATTGAACAAGACATCTTTTATCGAGTCTCATTTACAAACGTTGTTTTGGGTTTTTCATTTGTTTTGGCGTTTGTGTTGGCGCCCGTTTCTCTACTTATTTTATGCTTCCGCTCAACCATTTAAACTAAGGCTTCCGCTAAACTTTGGTAACTAGCTAAGACAATCTAAAATCTACGATAATTGGTTAATCAAATGATTTTTGGAAAACGTATTATCAAATCATATAGAGTCGTTCGACGTACTAGTGTTTCAGATTCTGGTTTGTTCACATGCCTCGCGGTAAAACTCCGTAAGTGGGAATTGAGGGTGTGACATCAAGGCCTTGAGTTTCTTAACCACTTGGAACATACTAAACCCGTGAACATCAGTTCCCCAAACCCGTTTAACTTCGTTTGTGAACCCTTCTTTGTCTGCCAAGAAATTAACAAACTTAAACGGTTTCGGTTTATCCCTAGTAACATTCGGCAATACAAGAATACAAGGGGAGTGGTCCGAAATCCGGTATGGATGAAAACAAGCAGCCGCCGCAGAGAAAGCATTGATGAAAGGGGTGTTCCCTAGTATTCGGTCTATTTTCTTAAGCACAGCACCTTGCTTTTGTTGCTTGTTTGCCCAAGTAGAATGCAACCCCGAGCTATTAATATCAAACACCTCAATATTATTGACACACTCCTTAAATTCCCTCAACCCTATACTACTTGTAGATGAGCCCGTAAGGGAATCTTCCAGGTACAAAGAAGAACTAAAATCACCCATAATCACCCAAGGATTGTCTTTCATGAACGAGTGATGGATACATAGGTTATTCCACAATTGTCTTCGGTTTTTATAATGATTATCAGCATACACAAACGAGCAAAACAACGTTTTTTGATCAATTTTAAACACAATCTGAGTATGCATAACCTGGTCGGATTGGGACAGAACCATAACATCCACCAAATTGGCATCCCATCCCACCATGATACGAGTCCCTTTAGAACAGCACCCGGAGTTCGTAGCCCAGCTCCACGACTGACAAACTTTTTACACACATTCAAAACATTAGAAGCATCCACATGCGTCTCCATAATAGCACACACCTGAAGATAATTATCTTTCACAACCTGCCGAACCTCTTTCTATTTTAGGGAGCGATTCAACCCCCGTATATTCCATGCAGCTAAACTACCCATGGAAACCAGCTTCACCGGGTGTGCTTGCACCCTCAGATCCTATATTTTCAAGTTTCCGATCTAAGAATTTGGGAATATCCGCTAATAAGTCATCCACAGCCACTCCACCATCGATAACCTCCTCATTCCCTTCCGTGTCACATTTAGACCTACCTATCGGTTCTTTTGTCATACAATCTTCAAGCCTATCCCCCTGGATAGACTCATCATCCTCCTGTAGAGCATCAAAAGAATTCGACACTGACACCCGAGTCGAAGAAGCTATCTCCCCTTCAGACTTTTTCTTAACGACCAGTCTATATATCATTTTCAGGTTTTGATTTTTAACGTGAAAACCCTGATGCCCCCTTTGTTATTCTTACCTTTTACGTCCTGAAAGTCATCACTCCTCTTATTTGCATCAGCAAAATCCGTTGCTTTCAGTTTCTTTGGACATGTATTATTATCATGTCCAAAGACACAACAAGTTGGACATCGTAACGACTCCCAATCATATTCGATTTTAACCTCAGCTTTGGAGTATCCATTACCTTCCATTGACGGGACTTCAACCATCACACTCCGCTTTAACTATATTCCAGCATGAACTTCAATAAGTGCCCTCGCAAAACTGCTTCTACCCCAAGATTCTGAACACATCGATGCCGTATAGGAATCTACCATCTTTGGCACTCCTATATTAGATTCTAGCAGACTCAACCCATCTTTAGTGAATGCCGGTAGTGGCACATCGTGCATCTTAACCCATACCGGAATTTCAGTGATTTCCTCTTTCATTAACGTAGCCGACGGAGACCATTCTTTTAGAATGATAGGAACATTCCTAATCAGGCATGGCCCATCCTCCATCAGTTGCTCCATTCCCTGTTTCGTTTTGAACTTAAAGAAAAAGAAACCCTTTGCGTTCATAATTGACTAACCCATATTTGGTCCAATTATTCTTCACGTAAAAGTCTACCACAAAATATGCTAGCCGCTTCCCCAAGAAGTATCCATATAACGTATTTGCGAATCTATCTTGTACTTCCTTAACAGATGAGACGGGAATAACAACATCCACACCTTCCATGGTATCAGCCGACTCCATACGCCTAAAGTTTATTTTAACTCCATCTTTTTGTGCCTGGACTACTTTAGCAAAACTAGGCAGCGGCATGGTCTCCTTGCCCTTATTAGTCCGCTGATTCAAAATGCCTTCATCATGCACATCAGTTTCTTTACTAGGGTTTGCATGGGAGTATGCCTTATCAGCCACGTTCCCCTCTCTATATTCCAAATCAACAGGTTTTGAGATTTCGGACAAGCCATCAAACACCGAAGCATTCTTTGTTGAGTATATTCCCCTCCTAGGCATCAGAGAATTCCCAGCCAAGTTCATTACCCTTAATCCAATCCCACGTGCAGGTGTTGCATCCATATTCCCCGTCATGATACATTCTCTCTATACTCCAAACTAGCAAGCATACAGTAAACAAACTTCCCAGCACACCTCGAGACCATCCAACAAGACCACACGAGAAACCCTAAACTAGAAAAAACCCTAGCTGCCGACGATCTCCCGAATGGCCTTAAAAGAATGGCCAGATCAAAGTTGCTACCAATAAGCAAACCAGTAAGACCCCTACCCTAAGAACATAGGAAGACAAACGAAACTAGAATCCGGCGATCAGAACAACAAAAGAAATCAGAAAAACACAGAAACCTAAACCAAAACACAAACTATAATTCCTAACATGGCTCGTAAAAATCATATATGAGATGATTAACCCACAGGCATGTTACACAATCGATTTATGAATTAATTAGGAATCAAGAAGGAACCAAGATCACCATTCTAGAGAGAGAATTAGGGTTTTTTCCATCAATTGATGGCAAACCACACTTGTTTTATACAAAAAGGCAAATTGTTTTATATATAAAACAAGACGTTTGTTTACACAAGACATTTGGTTTTTACAAAGATATATGTTTATACAATACAAGACATATGGTTGGTTCATACAAAGTCACCAATGGTTTCTAAGTAAACCATACAATGTTTCTCTTAAATCGAATGATTTCTCAACGGTCTTACAAAAGAAACATTTTTTGTCCAAGATTCATGGCTACAAATATTTATTTAAATATCAACTGTTGAAGTTTATTAAACATCATTCAATATTCAAAAGCCATGAGTCGTGACAAAACCTATGTTACTCGCCAACATTTAATGTTGACTTTATTTTCCCATATGTTTCAGGTACTAATGCATTATCAAGTATGCTACACATAGGATGGACGCTGGCCTTAGCTTGATTAAAACTATACTTAGTTGTTGTATTTTGTTTCGAATTCTCAAAGACAATGTAATCTATAAGTTCAATAAACCAAACTATATTTACCATATGTTTGAATCAATTTGTAACGTGACCCCCGACATTTCCGCGCGGGTTGTTTTTATTTCGTGGTCGGGGTGTTACATATTTGTTGCTCGAAAGGGTAAGTTCTTAGAAGCTAAGTTCCTTATGGAAGGGACTAGTGTAGAACGGTGAAACTTGAGGAGGATCAAGAACCACAAGCTGATACACATTTGGTTGATACTAGCACTCAACAAGAGGATGTTGAAAGAGATCAAGTGGTTAATCAATACAGACAAAACGTTCGCAGATCTGGTAGAATTAGTAATCCACCCGAAAGATATGGATTTTTCATGAATGGATGTTATGTGGTAGATTCGGATGAACCAACCACATACCATGATGCAATGTTACAATCCGATTATGACAAGTGGCTTGAAGCCATGAACGTAGAGATCCAATCCCTGTATGAAAAGCAAGTATGGGAATTGGTTGTGCCACCTCTTAACTTTCAAATAGTTGGAAGAGTGGGTTTTCAAGAAGAAAACCGATATGCATGGTAACTTGGATACTTATAAAGCTACACTTTTAGCAAAAGGTTTCACTCAAACTCAACGGGTTGATTATGATGAGACCTTCTCACCCGTGGCAATCCTAGAGTCAATTAGGATATTATTTGCCATAGCTGCACATTATGATTATGAGATTTGGCAAATGGATGTCAAAACGGCTTTCCTCAATGGATATCTTGATGAAGATGTCTATATGGCTCAGCCTGAAGGTTTTGTCAATCCAACACATCCTAATAACGTATGCAAGTTAAAGAAATCAATCTATTGATTGAAACAAGCATCAAGAAGTTGGAATCACCGTTTTGATGAAGAGATCAAGAAATTTGGCTTTATCAAAAACAGTGATGAAGCTTGTGTGTATAAGAAGGCTAGTGGGAGCATCATCACTTTCCTAGTATTGTATGTCGATGACATTCTACTATTTGGAAATGACATTCCAACCATGGAAGGTGTAAAAACTTGGCTTGGAAGTTGTTTTTCCATTAAGGATCTTGGTGAAGCCGCATATATTTTGGGAATAAAGATCTATAGGGATAGATCAAGACGCTTGATAGGTTTAAACCAAAGTGCATACATTGACAAAATCTTGAAAAGGTTCAAGATGGAAAACTCTAAAAAAGGTTTGGTACCTATTCAAAAGGGGACAATATTGAATGCGTCACAATGTCCAAGCTCAAAGAATGAGAAAGAGATAATGAAAGGAGTCCCATATGCATCTTCTATAGGATCAATCATGTATGCAATGATATGCACTAGGCCGGACGTGTCATGTGCTTTAAGCATGACAAGTAGATACCAGCAAAATCCAGGTAACAATCATTGGATGGCTGTTAAAAGCATATTGAAATATCTTAGAAGGACTAAGGATATGTTTCTAATATATGGATCTGGTGAAGAGGAACTACATAGGATGAAGTTGAAAAAGGAAAGATATGTATTCGCAAAGTTTAAACAGATCAAAACATTGCGGATCCACTCACGAAGCTCCTTGAAAGGCCAAAACATGAGAATCATACTTGTGCCTTGGGACTTCGATATTCTAGTGATTGGATTTGATATACTTTGTATTTGGATATTGGAACGATTGTCATTTTGACTCATTTAATGATTATGGTATTTTGCGTTATGTTCCATTTTAGCATGTTTAAATCCATGAATAAGTTAATTATTCTAAATGTCCGTAGTCGATCATATTTGTGGGAACAAATATGAAGGTAAGACTATTATGAACTTGGATTGGTGGATACTCCTCAAATATGAATATAGAACAAAGTGTTGCTGCCAAAGTTCATAGATATTTGTGGGATACAAATATTGGACTGACCCGCTCTCAAATATTACTACATGGAATCTTTCGTGATTGATCATAAGTAATTTTGAGTAAAGGCGAACAACATAGTATCCTCTGACCTGAGATACATATTGGGTCTTGATATTCACCAAATGTTATACCTTGACCTAGTTCTTCGCTGTCCGTAACATGACAGTACATAAGGCTAAGCTCAGGTGTGGTACGTGGTGATTGTGAGAGACGTATGTAGTCAAGATGGGATTTGTTCCTCTTATTCATTGAAAATAAGATGTCTAAGGCCTTCTAAAGTTAAATCAATAGAGAATGATCACTCTATGTCTCTGGATTCAACATGACATCACGAAACAAAAGGATAAATGATTGATTCACCTAAATCATGTTCAAGTAAGGACTTGCAGGAGATGATGTTATTGAATGGAACTTAGTCAAACATATTAGGGGTAGTAAACCGTTGTTAGGCGGTATTTGCTTTGCATCAATCTTCTATGTATCTTGTGCAAGTGGGAGATTGTTAGAATCGGTATGGCCAAGACACATATTAAATTGATGTGGCTAGTACGTTGTGATCCAAGTCGGGTCATACCCAATAACAAGCTAGACAAACACCTATGATATTTATTTAGGATATGATCAAACAAATAAATATTAACACTTAGAATATTTAGAAATTGGTTTTCTAAATTATTGCACTTGAGAAACTAATAAATTATATGGATAATTTATTTGAGAGAATAGTTTATCTTGTTACTTAATGGGTTAAATAACATGATAAGTGGATGTGAAATGTTGTAAAAAGTCTTGTAACAATTTTATAAAAAGTTATAAATCAAATACAAGACTTAAAGAAAAATTTTGAATTTTTTTAATAAAGAGGCCCTATTGGCTGGCCCCTTATGGGTCTCCCAAGGTTCCACCAATGAAATTGCATGCAGCATTCACACAATCTCTTACAAGATCTTGCATAAGATCACAGAAGAATATATGGATATTTTGGTGATTTGATTTGATTTTTACACACTTTCTTACACACCAAAAAAAGTTTCAAGTGCAAGAACTCATTTTTTGCTCTCAAAAATTATCGGCCAAAGGTGGTTGTCAAGAGGGTGTTCCAAGTTAGTTCTTACAAGTGAAAAAACCTAGCAATCAAAGGTGTTTGTTAGAGGCTTGGAGTATGCAAGCTTGAGGTCTTCATCTTTGAAGATTACCATTCAAGAACACTCATCTTCTTCAACTATTTTGCTCTTTGAAAGGATGTTTTTTAAAACACCCTATGGTTGTGTTTTGATAACATGCACGTTAATATATGGATCCGGGTTTTGGTTTTTACATAAAAATAAGTTTTGTATCAACACAATAACATGTTTTAAATAATTATTTCGCTACGTTTTTCATTTTATACGGATAAAATGACCTTGATAAACATGTGAAAACCCCAACATTTAATGTATCATATCAGGAATATTAGGTTAATAAATGTCTTAACAGACCATATTGGGCCTTAATAAATCAAAAAAGGTATAGCATGTCATATATGTCTTAACGGACCATATTTGGCCTTAATGAATCACAATGGGCAATCGTAGATCATATATGTCTTAATTGACCATATAAGGCCTTAATGGATCACTACGGGCAATAATAGGCAATGCATGTCATAACGAACCATATTGGGCTTTAATGGATTAGAACGGGAAATAATAGGTCATATATTTCTTAATGTACAATATTGGGCCTTAATTGATCACAACCTCTCAACGTACTATATTGTGCCCTAGTAGGTCATCTATGTCTTAACGGCCATATTCGGTACTAAAGATCACAATGGGCAATCGTGAGTCATATATATCTTCATTGACTTTATCGGGCGTTAACGGATCATAATGAGCAACAGGAGGTCATAAATGTCTTGACATAATATATTGGTCCTTAATGAATCACAATGGGCCATATATTGCTTTAATTGATCACAAATGGCAATAGTGTGTTATAAATGTGTTAACGGACTAAATGGTCCTAAATGTGTCATACTCTTAACGGGCCATATTTAACTTTAGTGTATCACATCGGGCAATATTAGGTATAAATGTCTTGACAGACCATACTGGGCCTTAGTATATCACAAAAGGTATAGCGTGTCATATATGTCTTAACGGACCGTATTTGGCCTTAATGAATCACAACGAGTAATTGTAGATCATATATGTCTTAATTGGCCATATAAGGCCTTAGTGGATCACTACAGGCTATAATAGGCGATACATGTCAAAACGAACTATATTGAGCTTTAATGGATCACAACGGGCAATAATAGGTCATATATTTCTTAGCGTACAATATTCAGCCTTAATCGATCGCCACCTCTTTACGTACCATATTGGGCCCTAGTAGGTCATCTATGTCTTAACGACCATATCCGGCACTAATAGATCACAATGGGTAAATAGCTCATATGAGAACATGAACAATATGTAATATATGTCTCCATAGACCACATCGAATGATAATGGATCACAACGTGCAATCATACGTCATTTATGTCTTGATGGACCATATTATGCATTAATGGATCACAACGTGCAATGGTAGATCATATGTGTCTTAATGGAACTTCTTAGGCCTATATGGATCACAACGGAATACAATAGGTCGTAATCTTAACAGACTGTATTTGGGTTTAGTTGATCACAACAGGCAATAATAGGTCATAAATCTCATATCGGACGATATCGGGCCTTATTGAATCACAACAAGAAAAGTAGGTCATATAGTTATTAACATACGACATTGGGCCTTAAGGAATCAAAACAAGCAGTTGTAGGTCATATATAATTCTTAATGAACCATATTGGGCCTTAATGAATAAAACCTAGCAATAGTTGGTCATATATGTCTTATCGGACTATATTGGGCATTAATAGATCACAACAGGCAATGTAGGTCATATATTTCTTCATTGACTTTATTGGGCGTTAATGGATCAAAACGAGCAACAGTAGGTCATAAATGTCTTGACGGAATATTGCTCCTTAATGAATCACAACGGGAACTAGTAGGTCATATATATCTTAACATACCATATTGTGCTTTAATGGATCACAAATGGCAATAATATGCCATAAGTGTGTTAACGGACTAAATGGGCCTAAATGGATCATAACGGGAAATACGTCAAATTCTTAACGGAGCGTATTGGAATTTAATGTGTCACGTCAGGAATATTAGGTTAATAAATGTCTTAACAGACCATATTAAGCCTCTCAAAAGGTATAGCATGTCATATATGTCTTAACGGAACACATTTGGTCTTAATGAATCACAACGGGCAATCGTAGATCATATATGTCTTAATTGACCATATAAGGCCTTAATGGATCACTGCGGGTAATATTAAGCGATACATGTCATAACGAACTATATCGGGCTTTAATGGATCATAACGGGAATAATAGGTCATATATATTTCTTAATGTACAATATTGGATCTTAATTGATCAAAGCCTCTTAACGTTATTGTGTCCTAGTAGGTCATCTATGTCTTAACGACCATATTCGACACTAATAGATCATAACGGGCAATCATGGGTCATATATATCTTCATTGACTTTATCCTGCGTTAACAGATCAAAACGAGCAACAGCTGGTCATAAAGGTCTTGGCAGAATATATTGGTCCTTAATGAATCACAACGGGCATTAGTAACTCATATACATCTTAACATACCATATATCGCTTTAATTGATCGCAAATGGCAATAGTGTGTTGTAAGTGTGTTAACGGACTAAATGGGCCTAAAAAGATCACAACGGGAATGCGTCATATTCTTAACCGAGCATATTGGAATTTAATGTATCACATCAGGAATATTAGGTTAATAAATGTCTTAACAGACCATATTGGGCCTTAATAAATCACAAAACGTATAGCATGTCATATATGTCATAACGGACCATATTTAGCCTTAATGAATCACAACAGGAAATAATAGGTCATACGTATATTCGTAGGTCATAATGGATCACTACGTGCAATAATATGCGAAACATGTCATACCAAACCAAATTGGGCTTTAATGGATCACAACAGGAAATAATAGGTCATACGTATATTTCTTAACGTACAATATTGGATCTTAATAGATCACAACCTATTAACTTACTATATTGTGCCCTAGTAGGTCATCTATGTCTTAACGACCATATTCGGCACTAATAGATCATAACGGGCAATCGTAGGTCATATATATCTTCGTTGACTTTATGGGGCGTTAACGGATCAAAAAGAGCAACAGTTGGTCATAAATGTCTTGACGAAATATATTGGTCGTTAATGAATCAAAAAGAGCCATATATTGCTTAAATTATTCACAAGTGGCAATAGTGTGTTATAAGTGTGTTAACGGATTAAATGGGCCTAAATGGATCATAACGGGAATGCGTCATATTCTTAACGGACCTTATTGGACTTTAATGTATCATATCGGGCAATATTAGGTTCATAAATGTCTTGACAGACCATACTAGGCCTTACTAAATCACAAAAGGTATAACATCTCATATATGTCTTAAAGGACCGCATTTGGCCTTAACGAATCACAACGGGCAATTGTAGATCATAGATGTCTTAATTGACCATATAAGGCCTTAATGGATCACTACGGGCAATAATAGGGGGTACATGTCAAAACGAACTATATTGAGCTTCAGTGGATCACAACAGGTAATAATAGATTATATATTTCTTAGCGTACAATATTGGGCCTTAATTGTTCACCACCTCTTAACGTACCATATTGAGCCCTAGTAGGTCATCTATGTCTTAACGACCATATCTGACACTAGTAGATCACAACGGGCAATCATTTTTTTGGGTAAAGGGTTACGCCGGTGAATTCTATATATAGACAACCGCCAATAAGTACAAGTAGTGGGATGAGTTCCGCACTAGTTCATATATGGGACAGTCCCCATATATGTTAACAATGAGGCAACTCAACAAAGAAAAACAAATAAAACTAGACTACCAACTAATCAAGATTACATGATCAATAAAGTAGACAAACACTTAGAGACAATAAAACCATCAGCCGCCATCATCAAAAATGAAAGTTCCACCCATGGATACCCAGGTGTACCACAAAGCCATAATCCTATCCATTGGAGACCAGTGTAGAAGAGGTGCTTGCTCCTGGTTTTTCCGGCTTCCGGATGCCTATCGTTTCATCATACACCACCTCAACATCATCATCATCCAAATCTCCATTACTTTGCTGCCCCATAGTTCTCTTCATTCTAGTATTAAGCGCACTAAAGGGGTTGTGAGTCTGGATTGGACCCTTACTATCAGGTGAAGATACGTTCCCAACCATTTTCTTGTAATTCAACGGCTTATATTCAAACTTTGGTTTATGATTTTGAACCGGAACCCCACTTTTTCTAACCACTTTCCTATTCGTGACTTCAATGTAGCCATCCCCATCTACTATAGGAGTTTTAGGAGGGAGTTTAGATGTAGAAACAACCTGTTTGGGACAAGCTCCACTATCATGTCCAAAAACACCACAATGAGCACATCTCGGAGGCTTCCACTCATACTCCACCTTAACCTCTCCCCATCCAAATCAGGAATAGCCATAGATATCACTTCCTTAAACTCGTGTTCAGCTGAAATTTCAAGAAGAGCCCTAGCATAGGAAGTCCTTCCCCAGTTTTCAGAACATATAGAAGCAGTGTAGGAGTCAACCAACCTAGGAGACCAATTTTTGAAGCCAACATGCTCAATCCATCATCGGTATAAGCTGCAAGAGGAACATCATACAATTTTACCCAAACTGCAGCTTTCTTGATATCTTCCTTTTTAAGGGTAGTAGTAGGAGACCATGTGTTCAGGAAGATAGGCTTGTTGCGGATCAGCCAGGGTCCTCCCTTAAGCACATAAGCATACCCTTCTCATCAGCAAACTGAAAAAGAAGAAACCATTTGCATTCATCATTGCTTTTTGAAGCACATATCATAGTTCATATAAAAACATGAACAGTATGTAATATATGTCTCCATAAACCACATCGAGTAATAATGATCACAACATGCAATAGTACGTCATTTATGTCTTGATGGACCATATTATGCATTAATGGATCACAACGTGCAATGGTAGGTCATATGTGTCTTAATGGAACTTCTTAGGCCTATATGGATCACAACGGAATACAATAGCTTGTAATCTTAAGCGACCGTATTTGGGTTTAGTTGATCACAACGGGCAATAATAGTTCATAAATCTCTTATCGGACGACAGGCCTTAATGAATCACAACAAGAATAGTAGTTCATATAGTTATTAACGGACCACATTGGGCCTTAATGAATCAAAACCAGCAATTGTAGGTCATATATATATATATATATATATATATATATATATATATATATATATATATATATATATATATATATATATATATATCTTAACGAAACATATTGGGCCTTAATGAATAAAACCGAGCAATAGTAGGTCATATAAGTCTATCAGACTATATGGCATTATAGATCACAACAGGCAATCGTAGGTCATATATTTCTTCATTGACTTTATCGGGCGTTAACGGATCAAAACGAGCAATAGTAGCTCGTAAATGTGTTGACCGAATATATGGTCGTTAGTGAATCACAATGGAGACTAGTAGGTCGTATATATCTTAATGGACCATATTGTGCTTTAATGGATCACAAATGGCACTAGTATGTCATAACTGTGTTAACGGACTAAATGGGCCTAAATGGATCATAACGGGCAATGCGTCAAATTCTTAACGGAGCATATTGGAATTTAATGTATCACATCAGGAATATTAGGTTAATAAATGTCTTAACAGACAATATTGGGCCTTAATAAATCACAAAGGTATAGCATGTCATATATGTCTTAACGGACCATATTAGTCTTGTAGTAATTATCGGCATACACAAAGGAGCAAAAGAACGATTTTTGGTCTAGTTTAAAAACAATTTGTATGTGAATAACCTGATCAAATTGATCAAGAACCATAACATCTATCAAGTTAACATCCCATCCTATAATTAACCTGGTACCTTTTGAGCAGCAATTAGTAGTTGACGCCCAACTCCAATCACCACACACTTTCTTGCAAACACTAACCACATTTGATGATTCCACATGCGTCTCCATTTTCGCGCACACTTGAACACTATTATCCTTAATCATCTGGCGAACCTCCTTCTGTTTAAGGGAGCGGTTCAACCCCCTTATATTCCAGGCTGCAACACTAACTATGAGAACACGATTCACCGGGTGTGCTTGCACCCTTAGATCCTATCCCTCCGTCCTTCCTATTCGTAAAATTCGGGATATCCACTAAAAGATCATCAACCTCCACATCATCCGCAACAATCTCTTCCAACTTCCCTTATTACCCACCGATTTCAACTTGCCTATCTGTTTTACCACTCTACCACCATCAAGATTCCCTCGACTTTCCTCATCCTTTTGCAGCACATTAAACTGATTAGCCACTGGAACTTGCGCAGATCCTGCTGGTTTGTCAACTTTTTTATTGTTGGGCTTTACTATTGGCCGATACACAAACTTTGGTTTCTGGTTCTTCATATGAATCCCCTGGTTAATTCCTTTTTTGTTCCTCCCTACAACATCCTGAAATGACCTTCCTTTTTATTGTGTTCCTCGGTCTCCGTTAGGATAGGAATTTTAGGACACGAATTGTCATCATGGTCGAACACACAACATGAAGAACATCTATCAGGTTGCCACTCATATTCAACCTTAATGTCAACCTTGGAATACCCATTCCCCTCCAGAGCTGGAACCGCCACAGTAATTTTCCTTTTCAACTCCATACCAGCTTGAACCTCAATTAGGGCCCTCGCGAAACTGCTCCTACCCCACGATTCTGCACACATTGTGGCTGTGTATGAGTCCAACCTTTTAGGAATACCTATTTTAGATGCAAGCAAACTCAATCCGTCTTCAGTAAATGCTGACAAGGGAACATCATGCATTTTACCCAGATTGGAACCGAACTGATATCCTCTTTTACGACGCTAACTTCAGGAGACCATTCCCTCACTATGATCGAAATACCTTTTATCATCCATGGCCCATCTTCCATTAGTTTCTCCATACCTTCTTTCGTCTTAAATTTGAAAAGGAAAAATCCTTTCGCGTTCATCATAAGCCTAGAAATGCCATACTTCACCTAAGTGTTCCTAGTAAAATAATCCACAACCAGAAAAGCTAGCCGTTTTCCCAAGTAGTACCCATACAACGTGTTAGCATATCGATCACTAACCTGTTTTACCGAAGAGACTGGGATCACCACATCCACTATTTTCCATTTGTTCGGTGCGCTCCATGTGCCTAAAGTTCACTTGAACTTTGTCCTTGCTGCTCGAAACAATACTAGCAAATGATAAAGGTTTTTGAGGTCCCACTTTCATATCATCCACCTTAACTGATGAATTTCCTCATTCCATCCGAGTATTCCTCATATGACATAACATTATCCATATTAGTTTCCGCATGTTCATGTTCATCCACCTTGCTTTTCCCTGCACATATATCATTCTGATCATTCTCCACAGGAACCGCATGTAACACCTCGACCGCGTAATAAAACAACCCACGGCGGAAACGTCAGGGAGTCACGTTACAAATTGATTCAAACACATGGTAAATAAAGTTTGGTTTTATTGAACATTGAGATCTTCTTCGAACTTGATGCACAAATAGATAGAATAGCAGCAAATAGCATCTTTCTAGCCTGCATATTCGTGGAACTCAATCTCATTTAGAAAGCCTTCTCTATCTTTCAGCAACTGAACGGGAAGTGGTTTAGGAAAGGACTTTAGAATCGGATGCGCTCGCCCAGCGAGAAAGATTACATCGTCTTTGAGAATTCGAAACAAAATACAACAACTATTTTATTTAATCAAGCTAAGGCCAGCGTCCATCCTATGTGTAGCATACTTGATCATGCGTTAGTACCTGAAACATATGTGAAAATAAAGTCAACATTGAATGTTGGCGAGTAACATAGGTTGTGTGGTCACGACTCATGGCTTTTGCACATGTAAATATGTTTAATCAGTTTTAACAGTTGATATTTAAATAAATCTTTGTAGCCATGAATCTTTGACAAAAATGTTTCTTTTTGTAAAGTCGTATGAGAAATTATTCGATTTAAGAGAAACATTGTATGGTTTACTTAGAAACCATTTGTGACTTTGTATAAACCAACCACATGTCTTGTATTATATAAATCAACCAAATGTCTTATTGTGTATATAAAACCATTTGTCTTTTTGTATAAAACAAGTATGGTTTGTTGGCGAATACATTCAAGCCTTGTTGACTGTCGGACATACCATTATAAATAAAGGTCTGTCAAATGTGTTGCACAGTTTCTGTCATTCCCAGAGGAAACTTCCAAACAAACCTAGGAAGCGGGAATGGGGTTGTCAATCCTATAGTACCATAACATACTACCGGTTAGCGTGATCAAAGTTAATGAATGTATCATTGTCATGTTCAACGTACCATCAAGTTTTGTACAATGTAAAGCATGTTGTGTATATAAACCATAGGTAAATAAGTTTTGTTAATGTGGAAATATATAATTCACCTTCAAACATGTAAAAGAGGGGAATTATGTATTCACAAGAACCATAAGTAGTAAGTATGTTTTGAAAGATAGTTTAGCACATATGAATCACCCCAAAATATTTAGAAAACATAAAGAAGGGGAACTATGTACTCGCCTGTAGCTTTAGGATTTTTAACTTAAAGCTTCCTGGTGCAAATTCTGAGTTCCTAATAATAATACAATGCATCACGTGTTAGTATAATTACCCAAGTCACTTTAGCCACACAACATGAGACAGAACCCCAACGGACTTAGTCAGGTAGAGCCTCCGACATGCGTTGGTGGGTCCTAAATCAATCGGGTAGGGTGGCCATATTACCCGAGACAGAACCCCAACGGACTTAGTCAGGCAGAGCCTCGACATGCGTTGGTGGGTCCTAAATCAATCGGACAGGGTGACGATACTACACGAGATAGAACCCCAACGGACTTAGTCAGGCAAAGCCTCGACATGCGTTGATGGGTCCTAAATCAATCGGTAGGGTGACGAATTAGGGATCAGGGGTTAAGATACATACAATGGAGCAGAGCTTCGCAGGTTTAGGGGTTTAGGGGGGTTCGGTATTTAAACAGAGCTTCGAGAGAGAAAGAGACATTGATTTTCGATCGAACTGAGCGATTTGAACTCGTCCCAGGCCGGCTTTTATATACCCGAAATTTGACTCTCCCGCGCGTCGTGCGGGGAGACAGGGTTTCTCTCGCGTGGCACGTGGGAGGTCAGCTAGGCCCAGATTGCCACCGGTCTAAGGTAGGTTGGACACGTGTCGCGAAACAGAGCCACGTGTCCTGGCACTCTCCCGCGCGTCGCGGGAGATGACAGGGTTTCTAGCGCATGGCGCCTGAGAGGTCCAAGTTGTTTTTTTTTTGGTTTCGGGTTTCGTCGTGCGTGACCGGGGTTACGACTAAGGTCTTTGTAAGATTACTTATTTTGTAAACAATATTATTAAACACGGAAACTGCCGAATGGTACAACGGTTGAAATTTTGCAAATGTTACACCGCAACAGTGATATTCTCAAGTTCATCAATGACATTAATCAACCTAGCCGAGTTAGACACACTAGGGTTACGTAGGACTCCCCTAATCGGCTGCAACACCTTGCCACCAGCCCCCTTCAACGGAACATCAATGTTTCTGATTTTCATAGCAATCCCTGTTATTGGCTTTTGATGATTAACGTGACTCATTCCCTCCATGCAACAAAAAACGAAATCAAATCAGCAAAAAAGTCCAAACAGCACACTGTAAGATGAAAAAACCTTAATTCTAGTTAACCCTAACCCATGAATCTCTTCAAAATCGAATAGTGAAAAAGGTAAATCAAAGTTACTGCCTAACCAGTAGGACCGATAAACCCAAAGCCCTATTCAATCTGATTCGATGTCATAAGTTATGGCAGCAACTTTCAGAATAAGAAACGAAAATAAAACCCTAGTTCTAACCATTCTTTGGATGCTAACAAGTTCGTATTGCTATTTAGAATATCAAACAACAATCACAGACCGTTATGCAGCTAAGATTGATTAAGAAATTTGAGTTTCATGAGGAACACGGAAATTTGAGTTCTGACCGGGGTAACCCTTTACCCAAAAAAGGGCAATAATAGATCATATATTTCTTAGCGTACAATAATGGGCCTTAATTGTTCACCACCTCTTAACGTACCATATTGGGCCCTAGTAGGTTATCTATGTCTTAACGACCATTTTCGGCAATAATAGATCACAACGGGCAATCATAGTTCATATAAGAACATGAACAATATGTAATATATGTCTCCATAGACCACATCGAGTGATAATGGATCACAACATGCAATAGTACATCATTTATGTCTTGATGGACCATATTATGCATTACTGGATCACAACGCGCAATGGTAGGTCATATGTGTCTTAATGGAACTTCTTAGGCCTATATGGATCACAACGGAATACAACAGATCGTAATCTTAACAGACTATATATGGGTTTAGTTGATCATAACGGGCAATAATAGTTCATAAATCTTTTATCGGACGATATCGGGCCTTAATAATCACAACAAGAATAGTAGGTCATATAGTTATTAACGAACCACATTGGGCCTTAATGAATCAAAACGAGCAATTGTAGGTCATGTATAATTCTTAACGAACCATATTGGGACTTAATGAATAAAACCGAGCAATAGTAGGTCATATATGTCTTATCAGACTATATTGGGCATTAATAGATCACAACAGGCAATCGTAGGTCATATTTTTCTTCATTGACTTTATCGGGCGTTAACGGATCAAAACGAGCAATAGTAGGTCATAAATGTCTTGACGGAATATATTGGTCGTTAATGAATAACAACGGGAACTAGTAGGTCATATATATCTTAATGGACCATATTGTGCTTTAATGGATCACAAATGGAACTAGTATGTCATAACTATGTTAACGGACTAAATGGGCCTAAATGGATCATAACAGGCAATGCGTCAAATTCTTAACGGAGCATATGGGAATTTAATGTATCACATCAGTAATATTAGGTTAATAAATGTCTTAACATACAATATTGGGCCTTAATAAATCACAAAAGGTATAGCATGTCATATATGTCTTAACGGACCATATTTGGCCTTAATGAATCACAACGGGTAATTGTAGATCACATATGTCTTAAATTACCATATAAGGCCTTAATGGATCACTACGGGCAATGATGGGCGATACATGTCAAAACGAACTATATTGAGCTTTAATGGATCACAGCTAGTTACCCAAGATCGGTTAACGAAATGGAACGCCATCAGGATGGGGTGCATGAATATGATGTGTTGTTTGTTATGTCAGGGTAATATTGAGTCGCATGAACACCTCTTCTTTAAGTGCAGGTATTCTTCCCAGATTTGGCTCTCTATTCGTGAGATGGCTCACATGAGTTCGGTCGATTCTTCTTGGAATAATATTAGTGTATGGCTGATTCCAAAGTCGAAGTCTAGATCCATTATTTCGATTATTGGTAAGTTGTTAGTGGCGGCAATGGCATACTATGTTTGGCAAGACAGGAACTCGAGATTTTTCAATAATCAGCTTAGACCTCCTGAGAAAGTTACTGAAATCATCATCAAAACTGTCAGACTGAAGCTCATGGATACAAGACGTGTGAGGAAGATCCTAAAGGATTGGGAGATTGACGTTGATACGCTTTAATATAGCCGTCTTGTAATGTGCTTATTGTTTTCTTGGTTTGCCTAGATGGATAGGTTGTTGTTTGGTTGTCTTTGTTTCCACGTTTGTGGCATGTCACATACGTGAACTAGGTGGTACTCTGCCGCCTACTTGTGCTTTTTTGGTTGGTTGGTTTTAATATATTCACCGGGGTAACCCTTTACCCAAAAAAAATCAGGCAATAATAGATCATATATTTCTTAGCGTACAATATTGGGCCTTAATCGTTCACCACCTCTTAACGTACCATATTGGGCCCTATTAGGTTATCTATGTCTTAACGACCATTTCCGGCACTAATGGATCACAACGGGCAATCATAGTTCATATAAGAACATGAACAGTATGTAATATATGTCTCCATAGACCACATAGAGTGATAATGGATCACAACGTGCAATAGTACGTCATTTATGTCATGATGGACCATATTATGCATTAATGGATCACAACGTGCAATGGTAGGTCATATGTGTCTTAATGGAACTTCTTAGGCCTATATGGATTCACAACGGAATACAATAGGTCGTAACCTTAACAGACTGTATTTGGGTTTAGTTGATCACAACGGGCAATAATAGGTCATAAATATTTTATTGGACGATATCAGGCTTTAATGAATCACAACAAGAATAGTAGGTCATATAGTTATTAACGAACAACATTAGGCCTTAATGAATCAAAACGAGCAATTGTAGGTCATATACAATTCTTAACGAACCATATTGGGCCTTAATGAATAAAACCGAGCAATAGTAGGTCACATATGTCTTATCGGACTATATTGGGCATTAATAGATCACAACAGGAAATCATAGGTCATATTTTTTTCATTGACTTTATCGGGTGTTAACGGATCAAAACGAGCAATAGTAGGTCATAAATGTCTTGACGGAATATATTGTTTCTTAATGAATCACAACGGGAACTAGTAGTTCATATATATCTAAATGGACCATATTGTGCTTTAATGGATCACAAATGGCAATAGTATGACATAACTGTGTTAACGGACTAAATGGCCCTAAATGGATCATAACGGGCAATGCGTCAAATTCTTAACAGAGCATATTGGAATTTAATGTATCACACTAGGAATATTAGGTTAAAAAAAGTCTTAACATACCATATTGGGCCTTAATAAATCAAAAAAGGTATAGTATGTCATATATGTCTTAACGAACCATATTTTTCCTTAATGAATCACAACGGGCAATCGTAGATCATATATGTCTTAATTGACCATATAAGGCCTTAATGGATGACTACGGGAAATAATAGGCGATACATGTCATACCGAACCAAATTGGACTTTAATGGATCACAACGGGAAATAATAGGTCACATTTCTTAATGTACAATATTGGGCCTTAATCGATCACAACCCATTAACTTTCTATATTGTGCCCTAGTAGGTCATCTTTGTCTTCATGACCACATTCTGCACTAATAGATCACAACGGGCAATCGTAGGTCATATCTATCTTCATTGACTTTATCGGGCGTTAACGGATCAAAACGAGCAACAGTAGGTCATAAATGTCTTGACGAAATATATTGGTCCTTAATGAATCACAATGGGCCATATATTGCTTTAATTGATCACTAATGGCAATAGTGTGTTATAAGTGTGTTAACGGACTAAATGGGCCAAAATGGATCATAACGGGAATGCGTCATATTTTTAACGGACCATATTGGACTTTAATGTATTACATCGGGCACTATTAGGTTCTCAAATGTCTTGACAGACCATACTGGGCTTTAGTAAATCACAAAAGGTAGATGTCATATATGTCTTAACGGACCGTATTTGGCTAATGAATCACAACGGGAAATAGTAGATCATATATGTCTTAATTGACCATATAAGGCCTTAATGGATCATTACGGGCAATAATGGGCTATACATGTCAAAACAAACTATATTGAACTTTAATGGATCACAACGGGCAATAATAGGACATATATTTCTTAGCGTACAATATTGGGCCTTGATCGTTCACCACCTCTTAACGTACCATATTGGGCCCTAGTATGTCATCTATGTCTTAACGACCATATCCGGCTCTAACAGATCACAACGGGCAATCATAGTTCATATAAGAACATGAACAGTATGTATATGTCTTCATTGACCACATCGAGTGATAATGGATCACAACATGCAATAGTACGTCACTTATGTCTTGATGGACCATATTCTGCATTAATGGATCACAACGTGCAATGGTAGGTCATATGTGTCTTAATGGAACTTCTTAGGCCTATATGGATCACAACGGAATACAATAGGTCATAAATCTCTTATTAGACGATATCGGGCCTTAATGAATCACAACAAGAATAGTAGGTCATATAGTTACTAACAGACCACATTGGGCCTTAATGGATCATAGTGAGCAATTATAGGTCATATATAATTCTTAACGAACCATATTGGGCCTAATGAATAAAACTGAGCAATAGCAGGTCATATGTGTCTATCGGACTATATTGGGCATTAATAGATCACAACAGACAATCGTAGGACATATATTTCTTCATTGACTTTATCGGGCGTTAACGGATTAAAACGAACAATAGTAGGTCATAAATGTCTTGACGGAATATATTGGTCGTTAATGAATCACAACGGGAACTAGTAGGTCATATATAACTAATGGGCCATATTGTGCTTTAATGGATCACAAAGGGCACTAGTATGACATAACTGTGTTAACGGACTAAATGGGCCTAAATGCGTCAAATTCTTAAAGAAGCATATTGGAATTTAATGTATCACATAAGGAATATTAGGTTAATAAATGTCTTAACAAACCATATTGGGCCTTAATAAATCACAAAAGGTATAGCATGTTATATATGTCTTAACGGACCATATTTGGCCTTAATGAATCACAACGAGTAATCGTAGATCATATATGTCTTAACTGACCATATAAGGCCTTATTGGATCACTACAGGCAATAATAGGCGATATGTCATAACGAACCATATTGGGCTTTAATGGGTCACAATAGGAAATAATAGGTCATATATTTCTTAATGTACAATATTGGGCCTTAATCGATCACAAACTCTTAACGTACTATATTGTGCCCTAGTAGGTCATCTATGTCTTAACGACCATATTCAGCACTACTAGATCACAACGGGGCAATCGTAGGTCATATATATCTTCATTGACCTATTGGGCGTTAACGGATCAAAATGAGCAACATTAGGTCATAAATGTCTTGACGGAATATATTGGTCCTTAATGAATCAGAACGGGCACTATTAAGTCATATACATCTTAACGTAACATATATTACTTTAATTGATCACAAAAGGCAAATAGGGTGTTATAAGTGTGTTAATGGACTAAATAGATAATAACGGGAATGCGTCATATTCTTAACGGATCATATTGGACCTTAATGTATCACATCAGGCAAAATTAGGTTCATAAATGTCTTGACAGACCATACTAGGCCTTAGTAAATAACAAAAGGTATAGCATGTCATATATGACTTAACGACTCGTATTTGGCCTTAATGAATCACAACGGGCAATTGTAGATCATATATTTCTTAATTGACCATATAAGGCCTTAATGGATCACTACAGGCAATAATAGGCGATACATGTCATAGCAAACTATATTGAGCTTTAATGGATCACAACAGGAAATAATAGGTCATATATTTCTTAGCGTACAATATTGGGCCTTAATCGTGCACCACTTCTTAACGTACCATATTGGGCCCTAGTAGGTCATCTATGTCTTAACGACCATATTCGGCACTAATAGAACGGGCAATCATAGTTCATATAAGAACATGAACAGTATTTAATATATGTCTCTATAGACCACATCGAGAGATAATGGATCACAACGTACAATAGTACGTCATTTATGTCTTGACGGACCATATTATGCATTAATGGATCACAACGTAGAATGGTAGGTCATATGTGTCTTAATGGAACTTCTTAGGCCTATATGGATCACAACGGAATAGAATAGGTCATAATCTTAACCGACCGTATTTGGGTTTAGTTGATCACAACGGAAAATAATAGATCACAAATCTCTTATCAGACGATATCGGGCCTTAATGAATCACAACAAGAATAATAGGTCATATAACTATTCACAGACCACATTGGGCCTTAATGAATCAAAACAAGCAATTGTAGGTCATATATATATTTTAACGAATAAAACCGAGCAATAGTAGGTCATATATGTCTTAACGACTGTATTCCGCACTAATTGATCACAACGGGCAATCATAGGTCATATATATCTTCATTGACTTTATCGGATGTTAACGGATCAAAACGAGCAACAGTAGGTCATAAATGTCTTGACGGAATATATTGGTCCTTAATGAATCAAAACGGACACTAGTAAGTCATATACATCTTAACGTACCATATATTGCTTTAATTGACCACAAATGGCAATAGTGTGTTTTTTTGGGTAAAGGGTTACCCCGGTGATTCTATATATTCACAACCAAAGCAAAACAAGTAGTGAGAATATTCCACACTAGTTCAAACATGAGACACCCCCATGAAAGTAAACCAAAAGAAACAAAGCCAAACCAATTTACATACAACTAGACTAAATCTAGAAACAAATGCAATACTACTAACTAAGATAACCAGCCACCATTATCATCCAAGCAATTTCCATGAATCTCCCAATCTCCTAGAAGCCTCCTCACGAACTTCACTCCCATCAGCTTGTAGCGAACCGTATTTAAGATAGTTGCACAAATGGTATCCGGTGGTCTGAACTGATCCTTGAAAAGTCTAGCATTTCGTTCCTGCCAAATAATGTACGCACTCGCCGCAACCAACAGCCTACTAACATAGTTTGCGGCCGACTTTGATCGAGCACTAGTACGTAATCAGTCCACAATAGCATCCCACTTTGAATCAATGCTATTAATTCCCGCCTTATATCTAACTATATGCCAAACTTGAGAAGACAACTTACATTCAAAAAACAAATTATTATGAGAATTGACATCCTCATAGCATAGTAAAAAACACATATTCATGTTCTTCCTCCTAGAAATATCCCACTGTAATATTTTATCTTGAGTCAATAACTTGCCACGCATAATCAACCACATTAGAAACGAATGCTTTGGAATACACTCAGAGAACCCGACAATCTTGCTCCACTCCACCTCCGGCTCCCTATACCGAACCGATTGCCAAACACAAGAAGACAATAGATCATGTAGATCATCTCCATCTCTCCACATAAATCTATCATTCTTGTTCGGAATAGTATGCACATGATCCAGCTGAATAAGAACTGGAAGTAGATCCCTCCAAGCCGCTGGCCAATTCCAAACACCATTTAAATGAACATTTGCAACTGTAGCTTCTAACCTGAAACCCGCATTCGTAATAACTCTAGGGGACAAATAATTACATAGCGACCCAGGCCACACCAAACATCATACCAGGCTGAGGTGTTTCTACCATCTCCTAGACTGGACCAAACATGATTTCTCATTAATGGCCGAAGTTGCAATAGCTTCCTCCAGCTCCAGCAAAAATTCATAGCAGCCTTGCACACCTAAAAACTTTGGCCTCTTAATCTGTGGGAATGAATCAAATCCACCCACAGAGAATCACGTTTAGTAATGATACTCCAAATATGAGACGCCATAAGAGCCTTATTAACATCTCCAATCCGCCTTATACCCAAACCACCTTCATATTTCGGAATACAAATAGATTTCCATGAAACCTTTGCCTTTCCTATATGAAAAGAACCGTCTTGCGTCCATAAGAAATTCCGCATTCTAGTCTCCAGATCATGGATCACTCGAACCGGGAAAACAAACACGGAAGACTAATAGATATGCATAGACGATAAAACAGATGTAATAAGCTGCTACCTTCCTGCAAACGACAATAATTTGTTCCTCAAATTCATGATCCGATGCTCCAACTTTTCCACAAGAACACCACAATCTTTATACAAGAGCCTAGAGGATATAAGAGGTATCCCCAAATATTTCAGAGGTAGCATTCCTTCCACAAACGACATAACATTTAAGATAGCACTTTTAACATGATTGGGCACATTACAAAAGAACCCCGTGCTCTTCTGAATACTAGGAACCAAACCCGACATCTTAGTGAATTTAGAAAGGGATGTCATAATACATCTAGCTGAATCAACATCACCCCTCCCAAAAAGGAATAAATCATTTGCAAAATACAGGTTAATAATTTGCTGCCTTTCACACTTATTATGAAACATAAACGAAGAATCAATTCTGGTCGCATGCAGCAAAACAAGTAGTGAGGATATTCCACACTAGTTCAAACATGAGACACCCCCATGAATGTAAACCAAAAGAAACAAAGCCAAACTAAATTACATACAACTAGACTAAATCTAGAAACAAATGCAATACTACTAACTAAGATAATCAGCCATCATTATCATCCAAGCAATTTCCATGAATCTCCCAATCTCCTAGAACCCTCCTCACATTTACGGTGCTCTTGAACTTCACTCCCATCAGCTTGTAGCGAACCGTATTTAAGATAGTTGCACAAATGGTATCCGGTGGTCTGAACTGATTCTTGAAAAGTCTAGCATTTCGTTCCTGCCACATAATGTACGCACTCGCCGCAACCAACAGCCTACTAACATAGTTTGCAGCCGACTTTGATCGAGCACTAGTACGTAATCAGTCCACAATAGCATCCCACTTTGAATCAACGCTATTAATTCCCGCCTTATATCTAACTAAATGCCAAACTTGAGAAGACAACTTACATTCAAAAAACAAATGATTATGAGAATCGACATCCTCATAGCATAGTAAAAAACACATCATATTCATGTTCTTCCTCCTAGAAATATCCCACTGTAATATTTTATCTTGAGTCAATAACTTGCCACGCATAATCAACCACATTAGAAACGCATGCTTTGTAATACACTGAGAGAACCCGACAATCTTGCTCCACTCCACCTCCGGCTCCCTATACCGAACCGATTGCCAAACACAAGAAGACGATAGATCATGTAGATCATCTCCATCTCTCCACATAAATCTATCATTCTTGTTCGGAATAGTATGCACATGATCCAGCTGAATAAGAACTGGAAATAGATCCCTCCAAGCCGCTGGCCAATTCCAAACACCATTTAAATGAACATTTGCAACTGTAGCTTCTAACCTGAAACCCGCATTCGTAATAACTCTAGGGGACAAATAATTACATAGCGGACCCAGGCCACACCAAACATCATACCAGGCTGAGGTGTTTCTACCATCTCCTAGACTGGACCAAACATGATTTCTCATTAATGGCCGAAGTTGCAATAGTTTCCTCGAGCTCCAGCAACAATTCATAGCAGCCTTGCACACCCAAAAACTTCGGCCTCTTAATCTGTGGGAATGAATCCAATCCACCCACAGAGAATCACGTTTAGTAATGATACTCCAAATATGAGACGCCATAAGAGCCTTATTAACATCTCCAATCCGCCTTATACCCAAACCACCTTCATATTTCGGAATACAAATAGATTTCCATGAAACCTTTGCCTTTCCTATATGAAAAGAACCATCTTGCGTCCATAAGAAATTCCGCATTCTAGTCTCCAGATCATGGATCACTCGAACCAGGAAAACAAACACGGAAGACTAATAGATATGCATAGACGATAAAACAGATGTAATAAGCTGCTACCTTCCTGCAAACGACAATAATTTGTTCCTCCAATTCATGATCCGATGCTCCAACTTTTCCACAAGAACACCACAATCTTTATACAAGAGCCTAGAGGATATAAGAGGTACCCCCAAATATGTCACAGGTAGCATTCCTTCCACAAACTACATAACATTTAAGATAGCACTTTTAACATGATTGGGCACATTACAAAAGAACCCCGTGCTCTTCTGAATACTAGGAACCAAACCCGACATCTTAGTGAATTTAGAAAGGGATGTCATAATACATCTAGCTGAATCAACATCACCCCTCGCAAAAAGGAATAAATCATTTGCAAAATACAGGTTAATAATTTGCTGCCTTTCACACTTATTATGAAACATAAAAGAAGAATCAATTCTGGTGGCATGCAGCAAGATACCCGTCAAAACCTCCATTACAAGGGTAAACAAATAAGGAGAAACCGGATCTCCTTGTCTTAACCCCCGGTTAGCCTTGAAAAAACCATGCACATTCCCATTAACACATATGGAGTAGGACGTAGTTGACACGCACACCATGATCCATTCTACCATCTTAATATTGAAACCAAACCCAATCAACACACTTTTAAGAAACCTCCAATCAACATTATGATATGCTTTTTGAATATCAACCTTAAAAGCACATCGCGGGGGGCCAACATTCCTATGATAATTATGCATCAGCTCTTGGGTAACTAAATATTGTCTGAGATTTTACTTCCCGGTACAAACGCTGACTGGTTAACATTTTTTTTGACTGGTTAACATTAACTATCTCATTAAGAGCCACTTTTAATCTATCCGCAACAATCGTACTAATACACTCGTACATGACATTGCAACAAGCGATAGGCCGATAGTCCGTAACAACCGATGGAGTGGGCACCTTCGGCACAAGAACAATAAGAGTATGGTTTAAGTCACGAAGCAATTTCCCTGTATTAAAGAAATCAATAACAGCATTTGACACATCATGCCCAAATTACCGTCCACACATTCTTGAAGAAAGTCGCCGTATACCCATCAGGACCTGGCGCTTTATCATTACAAATGGAGAACATGGCCGATTTAACCTCTTCCTCGTAACCTGACAGACCATATGACTAGCAACAATAGGATTCAAGACTTTATTAAAGAGATCAGGTGAGGGGGAAAGAGAAGTATCACCTTCAGAACCTAAAAAATTTTCATAGTGTTGAAGAAACGCGTTATGAACATTATCACCCTCAAATAAAACCCCATTAGAATCCTTGATGACATCAACACGACTCTTATGATTCCTACTCTTCAATGAAGAATGAAAGAACGCAGTGTTCGCATCACCAGCCCTCAACCAATCCACTTTTGAGTTCTGTTTCAGAAAACTTTCCTCATCCAAACAAGCCGCCTGGTAATCTCGGTTAATGCTAGCTTCTTCAGCCTTTAACTCCATATTGATAGGATCTTGATCAATATTAAGCTGGAGAACGTAAAACTTTCCACGGAGTGTCTCAACTTTCTTATGCATGTTGCCTTGTTTAAACAATAGAGCACGAAGAGGAGTTTTTAACTTACGAAGTTTTTTAACAACACGAAATTGATGAACTCCATTAATACTAGTATCCCATGTCGTTTTCACAATATCTAGAAACTCCGGTTTATGAACCAGAAAATTAGCAAACTTAAAAGATCTAGGCTTCAACTTACCAGCTTTAGTAATCTTTAAGATGCACGGAAAATGATCTGACAACCTATATGGATGGAACATAGCAACCGAATTCGGGTATTCAACCACAAATGGGGTATTCCCCAACACCCGATCAATTTTCTTGAGTAACCCAACCCCCTTCTTAGGCTTTTGATTCCACGTAAAATAAAAACCTGAACGATTTATGTCAAACACCTCAATATCGTTAACGCATTCCTGAAATTCCCTCATACCAGCTGAAATAGACGAAACACCCATGGACTTATCTTCCAGATTGAGAGCTGAATTGAAGTCACCCATTATAACCCAAGGCTTATTACCAACGAGCACTTTATGCATAGATAAATGATGCCACAATTCCCATCTAGATACATAACAATTAGCAGCATACACAGCCGAGTAGAATAATATCCTCTTATCTAATTTAAAAATAATCTGAAGATGCATGACCTGAGAAGTCTGGGACAATACCATAACATCACAAAAAGCTGGATTCCACCCAATAATAATACGAGTACCTTTGTCACATCAGCCTCAATTCAAGGTCCAATCCCAATTCTGAAATACCGAACTGCACACTTTACCAAGATTACCAGCATCAACATGAGACTCTAAGATTGCACACAAACTCAGATTATGTCCTTAACCACCTGACGAACCTCCGTTTGTTTTAGAGGGCGGTTCAACCCCCAATATATTCCAAGCAGCGAGACTAATCATTAGAAACCACCAGACTAGGAGTGCTTGCCCCTATTTTGTCATTGATATTACTAGATTCCTTCATGATAAATTCATTCGTCTCATTATAAACTTCCATTACCTCCTCGTCCTCCGAGTCATCATGTACTATACCTGAACCGTTACTACTTTGCCCTTTGTCCACATTAACCTCGTTTAATACACTAAAAGGTTTACTAGAAAGTATATTATTTGAGGATGACACCAAATTCACCCCACCTTTAGATTTGACACCCACTGGCCTATACTCGAATTTTGGCTTTGTTTTATTAACTTGGAACACAGACTTCCTAGCCGCTTTCTTGCCATAGACACCAACCATCCTCATCAATAACTGGAACCGGTTTGACTGGTCTATTTCCCTGTTAGTTACCTTGCGAGTTTTGTCCTCATTCATAGCATTCCCAGGTTTCCTTTGTTGCTTTGGACATGTATCATCAGAATGTCCAAAAACACAGCAATGTGAACATCTATGCGGATTCCATTCATATTCAACGAACATAGTCTCCTTAATAAAACCCTCCCCCTCAAGTTCAGGAATCCCCATAGTTAACTAATCTTTGAGGTCATTTTCAGCAGATATCTCAATTAAAGCTCTAGCATAACTACTACGCCCCCCTGCATCCATGCACATCGACGTTGAACGAATCCAGAAGCTTCGGTTCACCAATAGCCATAGCAATCAAACTAAGACCATCCTCCATATAAGCTGCAATAGGAACGTCATGTATTTTAACGCAAACTTGCACCTTTTTAACCTTCTTCTTTTCTAGTTTTGTAGTCGGAGTCCAAACACTAAGGAACAATAGTGTGTTATAAGTGTGTTAATGGACTAAATGGGCCTAAATGGATAATAACGGGAATGCGTCATATTCTTAACGGACCATATTGGACTTTAATGTATCACATCAGGCAAATGGGCCTAAATGGATCATAAAGGGAATGCGTCATATTCTTAACAGACCATATTGGACTTTAATTATCACATCAGGCATTATTAGGTTCATAAATGTCTTGACAAACCATACTGGGCCTTAGTAAATCACAAAAGGTATAGCATGTCATATATGTCTTATCGGACCGTATTTGGCCTTAATGAATCACAACGGGCAAATGTAGATCATATGTGTCTTAATGGAACTTCTTAGGCCTATATGGATCACAACGGAATATATAACAAGTCGTAATCTTAACAGACCGTATTTGGGTTAAGTTGATCACAACGGGCAATAATAGGTCATAAATCTCTTATCGGACGATATCAGGCCTTAATGAATCACAACAAGAATAGTAGGTCATATAGTAATTAACGGACCACATTGGGCGTTAATGAATCAAAACGAGCAATTGTAGGTCATATATACCTCTTAACAAACCATATTGGGCCTTAATGAATAAAACTGATCAATAGTAGGTCATATTTGTCTTATCGGACTATATTGGGCATTAATAGATCACAACAGGCAATCGTAGGTCATATATTTCTTCATTGACTTTATCGGGTGTTAACGGATCAAAACGAGCAATAGTATGTCATAAATGTCATGACGGAATATATTGGTCCTTAATGAATCACAACGGAACTTGTAGGTCATATATGTCTTAACGGACCATAGTGTGCTTTAATGGATCACAAATGGCAATAGTATGTCGTAAGTGTGTTAAGGACTAAATGGGCCTAAAGGGGTCATAACGGGCAATGCATCAAATTCTTAACGGAGCATATTGAAACTTAATGTATCACATCAGGAATAATAGGTTAATAAATGTCTTAACAGACCATTTTTTGGGTAAAAGGGTATACCTCGGTGATTGTATTACTATCAAAATAAACCAAGTAGAATGGCAGAGAACCATTCTAGTTCAATAGTGTGACATGCCACACTAAAGTAAACAAGCAACAAAAGTAAAACCATCCAAATAAGGGAAAACAAAAACACCTAAACACTATACATCAAGAAACAAATAAAGGCTCCACGTCTAGGTATTTTCTAACTCTTCCAAGGATGAAATCTTCTAGATCTTCAAAAGCCTTGCTACCCTATCATTCAGCTTGAATTTAAATGAGTGTAACTTTAATCGGACCGTCTCCACAATTTGCTCTTCCAATTTCTCCGGAGGCCTTAACTGATTATTGAAGAATCTCGCATTCCTTTCCTGCCAAACGATATATGCAAAAGCAGCAACCACAAGCTTGCGAATCACCCAAATGGCTTGTTTTAAATTAGCCTTAGGAATTATCCAAGCAACAACATCAACCCACCATCCGTCGACTTGATGCATATAAATTTTATTGCGGATAGAACACCAAATCCGTTTGGATCATGTGACTCTAATTCACCTTTACATAGAAGACAACGCATCAGATTCATGTTACCCGAAGCATTATTCCATACTTGAATCCGATCTTGAGTCGCAAGCTTCTTCCTACAAATAAGCCAGCAAAGGAACGCATGTCTCGGAATACTAAACGAAGACCACACCAAGTTATACCACTCTACCACTTGACCCGAACATCTAAGAGATTCCCACGCTAGTTTAATAGAAAACGTCTCATACACACTTGCTTCCTTCTTCCATAGAATCGCATCTTTTTTTATGAGGACTAATACTCATCGTAAGAAGCTGAAAAAGAATGGGAAACAAATCACGCCAAGCATCCGGCCAAACCCATCTATCATCCAGAATGACATCAGCCACTTTCGAAGATATAGATAACCCCTCACGAGACATTTGCCTAGGTGTCACATAATTGCTTAAAGGACAATGCTCATTCCAATTATCATACCAAAGAAACGTGTTCTCTCCATTGCCTATAACCGACACAAAAAACTTTCGAATCATCAGCCTAATTTGCAACAACTTCCTCCAACTCCAGCAAATATTATTCTGATTAGGGATATCCCAAAACATATGCCTTGCAAATGGTACGAGTACACCCATTCAACCCAAAGAGATCGCCTTCGCGAGATGATGATGATGAAAACATGGAAAGCCGTTAAAGATTTATTAACATCAGCGACCCGTCTTATCCCCAAATCCCCTTCGATCTTTGGAAGGCAGACAATATTCCACCAGACTTTAGCTTTACCTCTAACAAACCGGCCTTGACACCAGAGAAAGCTTCTTAATTTCAGCTCAAGTTGCTTAACAATACTAACTGGAAGAATGAACACCGAAGCCCAATAAATATATAAAGCATAGAGAACAGAAATAACAAGCTGAAGCTGACCCGCAAAAGATAGAGATTTAGTTTTCCAATCTGTAAGACGACTTTCCATTCGTTCCACTAACAACTTGCAATCAGACTGAACAAGCCTAGAAGCAATTAAAGGGACACCAAGATACCTTATCGGAAGAGAACCTTCTTTAAAATGCATGATAGAAAGAATATTACCCTTCACTAGACTAGGAACATTGCAGAAAAACGTTGTACTCTTATTAAGATTAGGATTCAGCCCGGACATATCCTTGAACTCATTCAGCGCATTCATAATGATCTTCACAGAATCCACCTCGCCTCTAGAAAACAGAAAGAGATCATCTACAAAACAAAGATTAATAATCCTCTGATGCTCACACCTTTTATGAAACCTGAAAGAGGATTCAATGGAAGTAGCAACCCGAAGCATAGATGTAAGAACTTCCATGACTAGGGTAAAAAGATACGGGGACATGGGGTCCCCTTGCGTAAGGCCTCGTTTCCCTTTGAAATAACCAAAAATGTTTCCATTTACACTAATAGAAAAAGAAGAGGATATGATACAGTTCATTATCCATTGGATCATATCATCATGAAAACCATACCCCTTCAAAATAGCACAAAGAAATTCCCAGTCATACGCCTTTTGGATGTCAACTTTAAAAGCACATCTAGGCGATCCGATATCTCAATGATAATTATGCATACGTTCTTGCACTAGAAGAATATTGTCAGAAATTCTTACCAGGCACAAAAGCTGACTGATTCAGACTCACCACCTTGTCCAGACCTTCTAAAATTCTAGTAGATAGAATTTTCGTAATGCATTTATATATAACATTACAACAAGAGATGGGCCTGTAATCCGTAACATGACTTGGAGTAGATACCTTAGGGATAAGAGAAATTATAGTATGATTGACCTCTTGAAGCATCCGCTTAGAAGTAAAAAAATCTTTTATAGCAGCACATACATCATTACCCACTATCGGCCAAGCCCTCTTGAAGAAAGCAGAAGAATAACCATCTGGACCCGGAGCTTTATTGTCGTCAATAGAAAACATGGCTGATTTAATTTCAGCGATTGTAATATCACGAGCCATATGATCAGACACCTGAACGTCTAAAACATTTGGAAATAAATATGGAGTCGGCATAGAGAAGTATCACCCTTTTGACCAAGAAATGCATTAAAATGTTTCACAAAAGCATTTGGAACATCAGTGCCTTCATAAAGATTTCCCTCAACATCTTTAATAACATCAATTCGGCTCCGATGATTCCTGCATTTAATCGAGTTGTGAAAAAAAGTTGTGTTTGCGTCCCCCACCTTCAGCCAATCCACCTTAGATTTTTGTTTCAAGAAATGCTCCTCGTCAAGTAAAGCTTCTTGGTACGAAACCAAGATAGCCGACTCTTTTTTCCTAAGCATCTCATCAGCCGGCTGTTGATCTATTTTCTTTTGAGCCTCATCCAACTCCTCCCATAACGCCTTAACCTTAGTATGAAGATTGCCTTGTTTATAAAGGAGGCTGCGAATAGGATCTTTAAGAGCTTTCAATCTTTTCACCACTTTTAATAGGGGGACTCCGTCAATATGCTTCAAACATTCATATTTAACAGTATCTTCAAGTTCTTTCTTATATACAATAAAATTCGGAATTTGAACGGCTTTGGTTTGTTCACTTTTGTATCTGGAATCTTAAGAAGGCAAGGAGAGTGATCTGAGATTCTATAAGGTTGAAAAACCGCACAAGCACTAGGAAATTTATCTGTAAAATAGACATTAGCCATCACCCGATCAATCTTTTTGAGAATGCCCGCTCCCTTTTTTGGCTTTTGACTCCATGTATAGTGAAACCCTGAACTATTCACATCAAACACTTCAATTTTGTCAACACATTCTTTGGAGTCTCGCATTCCAGTCATAATTTTAGATGCACCCATAGCTTCATCCTCAAGATACAAAGAAGAATTGAAATCACCCATGATCACCCACGATTTGTCCTTTACAAACTATTTATGCAATGATAAACTATCCCATAATTTTCGTCTCTCAACATAGTAATTATCTGCATAGACAAAAGAGCAAAACATGGCTTTTTTCAGTTCCTTAAAAACAAGTTGAACATGCATGACTTGGGGTGTACTAGATAAGACCATAACATCAACAACATTCCTATTCCAACCCAAGATAATACGAGTACCTTTCGAACATAGATTACCATTAGAAGACCAGCTCCAAGAACTACAAATCCTATTACAGACTCCCAAAAGATTCGAAACATTAACATGGGATTCTAAAATAGCGCATACTAGAATCTTATTTTCATTAATCACTTTACGAACCTCTTTTTGTTTCAGGGGTCGGTTCAAACCCCTAATGTTCCAGCAGGCGATACTATACATTAAAAACTTTATCAGCAGGAGTGCTTGCCCCTGAGTTGTTGTTATCCGCTTTCATAAAATCAGAAGTCTCATTAATTTCTATCACCTCATCTGTCACACCCCGTAAATTCGTTCACATCTGAGCCAGGCATGAACTGACTGGTATCTTCATTGCACAGCGGAAGTGTTTAAAACTAAGACTTCTAGAAAATGAACGCCCGCTAAGTACTCGACTCCCAATGGGTTCTCCTATTCCAACCGTGCCATAGTTTGAAAATATAACCTGAGAAAGAAACATGCGAAAAATCAACATAAAGTTGAGCGAGTTCATAGTTTGTTTTAAAAAGATTTGAAATAAATCTTTTTGATAACCAGTTTAAATATTGTTGAGGAAACATAAATAAAACCGATTTTCTCGGCATGTTAATCGAAAACCTTGTTTTTGTAATGTTTGAATAATCGTCGATGTCCGCGTACGACAAAGACAACATCATGCGCATGAGCCTATAATCCACCCCAAGCTGGTAAGTGCCTCGCCAAACCATTTACTCAAGACGGTAGACTAGCAGGCGGTTATAGTTCCATTATGTAGCGAGGACTTCACTATACAGTTTTAAGCGACCCTACGGCCCTTAGTGTTGAGTAGTGGAGAATCCAGGCCTTGTGTCTATAAGCAGGACCAACCAGTCCTCTTATTTGTATGTAGGACAACCAGTCCTTGTGTCTTCGTGCCTCGCACGAGCATGTGTGGGCCTAGCCCACTAGTTTCTTTGTGCCTCGCACAAATGAGAATGGGCTTAGCCTATTTGAGTCTCTAAACAGGACCAACCAGTTCCCTTAGTTGTATGTAGGACAATCCAGTCCTGTTGTAGCTAGGACATTCCCGTCTCTAGCCATGAAAGTCATGCATGTTCTGAAAATACGCGTGTGTTTTGTAAAACCGGTATATCGAGTATAAACCTTTCGTAAACCATTTGAGTTAATTGAAATCCTTTCGTAACATGGTTTAGAAATATGAATCCTTTTGTTTCTCGAAATTTTGTGTACTTTGTCAAAACTTGCATGTCTTTCCACCCCCGAAAATATTTAAGAAAATGTAAAATCATCAAAAGTGGGGTTATGAACTCACCTGGCCAACAAGCGTAAGCTCCAAATACAACAATTGATAAGCAAATAGCAAATAGGAAATGGCAAAGTCCGCATCTACGTGAACCGACCTACTCGTGCCTAAAAGTAAATAATTACGAAGGATGAAAGCTTGCAAGAACACTTGATCTTTCTTGAAGACACACTAAAACATCCTTGGAAACCTTGATCTTTACTTAGATTATGAAGGAGCATTTGGACAAATTTAATGGTATATGTTTGTGTGTGGGTCGAGAGATAAGAGGAAAAAAGAGAGTCTGGTGTAAGCTTGTTGTAGGTGACAAAATGAAGAACGTCTTGCAAATGGGCTCCAAAATATCTAAGCTTTACAACACAAGTGAGAAAAAATTATCTAATAAGTATGAAGTGTTTTTGATGGGGTTTTCGGCAGATAGGGTATGGGATGGGAAGCTATTTTTTTTAATCATTCAAACTAGCTTGATGTATATATGTATGGGATGAATAGGTAGACTAGAGATGGGCATGACTTTTTGTCGTACCATTGGATGGGGAAAAGATAGTAATGAAGAGTTGATATACCCAACTTTATTATTTTAGGCATGTGGTGATACAGTGTAAAGGTCGCTCTTGTTAGAGGTGTAGAATACCCACTAAATCATACCCACTAATTACTCGTTTTTTATTATATATAAAATAAAATCATAATAAATAAAAAAAATATGAATGCGTTGGGTGCATAAAAATGTATTTTTATACGTTTGTTCACATACAAGTTGAATAAGTCTAAGTAACTAATAGTTCGCTGGCATAATAGTTATCATTTAACGACTCCACTAGTCAGATCGGTTTAGAGCTCGATTTCGCGTTAAAAAAACATTATATAAACAATATAATACACGTCCTTAAAATTTTACCAAGTGTCGTGTTAACCCGTTGACCGAATTTGACCACCGTTGACCCGAACCCGATGTTGTTTGACCCGAACCCGAAGCGTGACTGGGTTCGAAACCCGAACCTTTTGGAATGTCGTAAATGTTTATTTATAGTCGAAAACACGAAAAAATAATGTCAGGAAGTCGATGATTGAAGCGTACGTTCTCTTGTTGCGTTAAAATCGCGTAAGATGTTTCGGTTGTCGTTTCTAGTCCGTTTTTCGATCCGATTTTGACTGTGAATATTAAAATTTAATAGGTGATACGTGAGTCTGATGCTTCCGTTTCGTTGCCGGTGTGTTCCTGTAGTCGCGTTTTTTGTTCACGTATGCGATTTGTGCCATGTCATGTCCGACAGTCCGAATAATTCACATAATTAGAAATATATGATAAATATAAGCGCAAAAATTGTATTTTTATGCGTTGTCAGTATTTCGTTCGGTGTCAGTTCTTCGCAGTTTAAACGCGCGCAAGAGTTTACGAAGTCCCATTCGCGATTCAAATAGGCGTTTCTAGGCATTCCAAAGGCCTAATTTAGTTAATTTGCATCTAATTACGCGACGTGTTAATGTCTTAATGTTTGTTATTCGCGTAATTAAAAGCTGAAAATTACCGGTTGTCACATTCTCCCCCTGTTAAAGAAATTTCGTCCTCGAAATTGAGACTATGTTATCCCCTTAGAGTTATGTCATGCGTAGGTAGGTAGGTACGAATAATACCAAAGTGAATGACCACCAAGTTATAGCAAGACTTGTTCAACTTATGTGAATACAAGGACATACTACCACAATAAGAACCCAACGGTTCGACTGAATTTGTTTCTAGCTATACAATCACCAATATGACTAAGTTTACGGGGGTCCAACGAAAGAGGAGTTTAACTAATAGATGTCCAAATGAACGTTCACAATCTGCAAATGAATTTAGAACGATAGAATATACTGTGGACAAAACTTGCGTTGGTCGTTGAATAAGTAAACATAGAATCAACAAGCTCAAATGAAATAGATGCACGAAAATGATTTGTCAACTATCGAACCATAACATGAATAAAAATCAGTGTTTTAACATTATTGAATTTCAAGGGTACATCGAAATACAACAGAATTTAGTGTATTATCGTCTTAATACATAGTTGCATTCAGACTATTTCAATGATGAGTCAAACGAAAGGTATACATAGTTTTGCATGAAACGGTTGATCATGATTAGCCCAAGCTACAAGTTCATACCGACGCCACAAGGTGTTGTAGTGATCGAAATAATTCAATAATAGTGGTGACCGAACAAATTCACCGTGTTTGCTATTAGATGAAAGGTCCAACAAATTAAATCTAAATATTCATTCCAAATAAATCTCATAGGATTTTCAATTGAAGACAAAAAGACAAATACTTATAATTTTGAGTCGATAACGAAAGAACAACAAATATCACAAAATTTCCGACCGATGATGAATGAACCGTTAAGAGATACACCGGAATGTATCATGAATTTTGTGTACCATTATCTTAACACACGATTGTATTAAGACTGCTTTCGTATAATAAACCAACAAAGTGGATTTAATATGAATAAACAATAAATAAATAATTAAATCCGTACAAGATTTGTGGAAACGAGATTAGCGCAAGCTTCAAATTTGTGAATACACCACCGCAAGGTGTCGTAACCAACAAACAATTTAATGGAGTTGAAGATCCAACAGGTCTATTATGGTCGAAACAAATGAAGTGCTTGTAGATATCACTTGAATATGATGACCCCAATGCATCATATGAAACTTTGAATTGAATATATATACACTGGACTTCCAAACAACTAAACTCGGTTAAGGCACAATCCAACAATGAATACATGTATCGACAATGAAATTTCTACATGGTTACAAAGAAAAACCATGTATGTAATTTGAAAAGAACTAAGTTTCAAGAATTTATTGACCTGATATCAAGGGTCAACACTCACAATAAGGCGGTCATCCGGATCACAAGCAATACTGGATGTAGCGAAATAATATTAGAATTATTTATAAAACAACCATTCGAAGTGAAGTACCTGATGAACTCCACGAATCAAGCTAACCACATGCGTAACAAACGATGCGTGTGTAACATATGGATTTGTCAAGAAATGATGCAAACGAGTGTTTGCTAACATGAAAGAACTTCTTGTGATATAACGACCATTAGGAGGAGTAGAGGTGTGAAAATCTACTCATTATATGCGAAAGTCGGAATTTCAATAAAAAAAATTTGAGGACCTTACCTGGAATGTCATAAATGAAGTAGGGAGAGTGCGAAGACACGTGACTTCTTTTGTCGCGCCAATAATTGTGAGTCTCATTAGACTAAGTACAGATCTATGTGAAATCTCGTTTGAACGTACCTCAGCGTGATTCGTGTCGTTTGCAGGATAACGTGGCAAAGTGTCGCATTTAGGTCCGTAGTTTTCCCGCTGACGGGATTAGTATCGTTGTTGTCATGCCCAATCGTGTTTTCCAAAGGCCTTGCCTCGAAAGTCGTATGTGATGTGATTCGACATCCGTTGACGTATAGGTTGAGTTTTGTATATAATTGCGTACCAGTATATCGTTCCGTGTAGGTTACCTGCTCGGGTAAATAAAATAGCCACGATACAGAAAATGGTGTTTGCCCGAGTTAATAGTCGTAGTTCCTACGTAATGACCTTTAGCGGATTCCGTTATAAGTTTTTCCAATGGTCTAAAATGTATGTTACCAAAACTCTCAAAGTTTTGTTTACTGTACGTGACTGTTTTATGTACCGTGTATCAAACACAACACTAACATATGTTCAAAACCAAAATGTTTACTCATTGTTTTGGCCAGGTTGGAACCCATATTCGAGTCCTAGGCGTTCTGTGAGTATGCTAAGTCTTAATAATCTAAGTCCCCAGAGGAAAGTGAGGTTGGAGCCTAGGTATCTCCACATAAACCTAATTTGCTAAAACCTATAGCTCTTATACCAATCTGTCACACCCCGATAATTCGTTCACATCAGAGCCGGGCGTGACTTACTGGTATCTTCATTGCACAGCGGAAGTGTTTAAAACTAAGACTTCTAGAAAATGAACGTCCGCTAAGTACTCGACTCCCAGTGGGTTCTCCTATTCTAACCGTGCCATAGTTTGAAAATATAACCTGAGAAAGAAACATGCGAAAAATCAACATAAAGTTGAGCGAGTTCATAGTTTGTTTGACAAAGATTCGAAATAAATCTTTTTGTTAACCGGTTTAAATATTGTTGAGAAAACATAAATAAAACCAATTTTCTCGGCATGTTAATTGAAAACCTTGTTTTTGTAATGTTTGAATAACTGTCGATGTCCGCGTACGACAAAGATAACATGCCCCGCATGAGCCTATAATCCACCCCAAGCTAGTAAGTGCCTCGCCAAAACGTTTACTCAAGACGGTAGACTAGCAGGTGGTTATAGTTCCATTATGTAGCGAGGACTTCACTGTACAGTTTTAAGCGACCCTACGGCCCTTAGTGTTGAGTAGTGGACAATCCAGTCCTTGTGTCTATAAGCAGGACCAACCAGTCCTCTTAGTTGTATGTAGGACAAACCAGTCCATGTGTCTTCGTGCCTCGCACGAGCATGTGTGGGCCTAGCCCACTAGTTTCTTTGTGCCTCGCACAAATGAGAATGGGCCTAGCCCATTTGAGTCTCTAAACAGGACCAACCAGTTCCCTTAGTTGTATGTAGGACAATCCAGTCCTGTTGTAGCTAGGACATTCCCGTCTCTAGCCATGAAACTCATGCACGTTCTGAAAATACGCGTGTGTTTTGTAAAACCGGTATATCGAGCATAAACCTTTCGTAAACCATTTGAGTTAATTGAAATCCTTTCGTAACATGGTTTAGAAATATGAATCCTTTTGTTTCTCAAAATTTTGTGTACTTTGTCAAAATTTGCATGTCTTTCCACCCCCGAAAACATTTAAGAAAATGTAAAATCATGAAAAGTGGGGGTTATGAACTCACCTGGCCAACAGGCGTAAGCTCCAAATACAACAAATGATAAGCAAATAGCAAATAGGAAATGGCAAAGTCCACATCTACGTGAACCGACCTACTCATGCCTAAAAGTAAATAATTACGAAGGATGAAAGCTTGCAAGAATACTTGATCTTTCTTGAAGACACACTAAAACATCCTTGGAAACATTGATCTTTACTTAGATTATGAAGGAGCATTTGGACAAATTTAATTGTATATGTATGTGTGTTGGTCGAGATATAAGAGGAAAGAAGAGAGTCTGATGTAATTTTGTTGTAGGTGACAAAATAAAGAACATATGGTCTTGCAAATGGGCTCCAAAATATCTAAGCTTTACAACACAAGTGAGAAAAAATTATATAATAAGTATGAAGGGTTTTTGATGGGGTTTTCGGCAGATAGCGTATGGGATGGGAAGCTATTTATTTAATCATTCAAACTAGCATGATGTATGTATGTATGGGATGAATAGGTAGACTAGAGATGGGCATGACTTTTGGTCGTACCATTGGATGGGGAAAAAATAGTAATGAAGAGTTGATATACCCAACTTGATTATTTTAGTCATGTGGTGATACAGTGTAAAGGTCGCTCTTGTTAGAGGTGTAGAATACCCACTAAATTATACCCACTAATTACTCGTTTTTGATTATATATAAAATAAAATCATAATAAATAAAAAAAATATGAATGCGTTGTGTGCATAAAAATGTATTTTTATACGTTTGTTCACATACAAGTTGAATAAGTCTAAGTAACTAATAGTTCGCTGGTATAATAGTTATCATTTAACGACTCCACTAGTCAGATCGGTTTAGAGCTTGATTTCGCGTTAAAAAAACATTTATATAAACAATATAATACACGTCGTTAAAATTTTACCGAGTCTCGTGTTAACCCGTTGACCGAATTTGACCACCGTTGACCCGAACCCGATGTTGTTTGACCCGAACCCGAAGCGTGACTGGGTTCGAAACCCAAACCTTTTGGAATGTCGTAAATGTTTATTTAAATTTGAAAACACGAAAAAAATAATGTCAGAAGTCGATGATTGACGCGTACGTTTTCTTGTTGTGTTAAAATCGTGTAAGATGTTTCGGTTGTCGTTTCTTGTCCGTTTTTCGATCCGATTTCGACTGTGAATATTAAAATTTAATTACGAAGCTAATTATGTCATAATATTTCAATTTTGAAGGTGATACGTGAGTCTGATGCTTCCGTTTTGTTGCCGGTGTGTTCCTGTAGTCGCGTTTTTCGTTCACGTATACGCTTTGTGCCATGTCATGTCCGACAGTCCGAATAATTCACATAATTAGAAATATATGATAAATATAAGCGCAAAATGTTTATTTTTATGCGTTGTCAATATTTCGTTCGGTGTCAGTTCATCGCAGTTTAAACGCGCGCAAGAGTTTACGAAGTCCCATTCGCGTATCGTAGAACATCTAGGAGGCGACCATTCATACTCAACTTTCACCTAGCTCATTAAATAACCACCATCATCAATGTTGGGGATAGCAACAAAAACTGTTTCCTTTAGATCATTACCATCATCAATGTTGGGGGGGGGGGCGGTGATTGAATTGGATGCTGCTAATGCTCTAAAGGAAACAGTTTCTGTTGCTATCCCCAACGTTGATGATGGTGGTTATTTAATGAGCTCGGTGAAAATTGAGTATGAATGGTCGCCTCCTAGATGTTCTACATGCTGCATATTTGGCCATACTAAGGAGAGCTGCCCTAAGGAATTTAAACCTGACATAAACGATAAACAGAAGCGAAAGGAACAAGTTGATGGGAAGGTTTTATGGCTGTTAATAAGAAGAAAATGGCAAAGAAAGGGGTTGTTATCAAGGAAAAGCCTAAATTTGAATACAAGCCTATTAAAAGACATGATAACCTGAATAACAAAGAGTCTAATGCCCATCCTAGTACGTCTAACTCAGGTTTCTCACGTGGTAATAACAGTAATACAGCTAATACTCAAGTCAAGTTACCCTCATCGAGTAGTATAAAAATTGGAAATTCTTTCGGTTGTCTTGGTTCTACTAGTGATCCGAATGATGGTGAGGAATCTGATTGTGATGAGGTGACAGAAATTAATGAGACTTCTGATTTTGTGAAAGCGGATAATAACAACTAAGGGGCAAGCACTCCTGCTGATAAAGTTTTTAATGGATAGTATCTCCTGCTGGAACATTAGGGGTTTGAACCGACCCCTGAAACAAAAAGAGGTTCGTAACGTGATTAATGAAAATAAGATTCAAGTATGCACTATTTTGGAATCCCATGTTAATGTTTCGAATCTTTTGGGAGTCTGTAATAGGATTTATAGTTCTTGGAGATGGTCTTCTAATGGTAATCTATGTTCGAAAGGTACTCGTATTATCTTGGGTTGGAATAGGAATGTTGTTGATGTTATGGTCTTATCTAGTACACCCCAAGTCATGCATGTTCTACTTGTTTTTAAGGAAGTGAAAAAAGCCATGTTTTGCTCTTTTGTCTATGCGGATAATTACTATGTTGAGAGACGAAAATTATGGGATAGTTTATCATTGCATAAACAGTTTGTAAAGGACAAATCGTGGTGATCATGGGTGATTTCAATTCTTCTTTGTATCTTGAGGATGAAGCTATGGGTGCATCTAAAATTACGACTGGAATGCGAGACTTCAAAGAATGTGTTGACAAAATTGAAGTGTTTGATGTGAATAGTTCAGGGTTTCACTATACATGGCGTCAAAAGCCAAAAAAGGCAGCTGGCATTCTCAAAAAGATTGATCGGGTGATGACTAATGTCTATTTCACGGATGAATTTCCTAGTGCTTGTGCGGTTTTTCAACCTTATAGAATCTCAGATCACTCTCCTTGCCTTCTTAAGATTCCGGATACAAAAGTGAACAAACCAAAGCCGTTCAAATTTCCGAATTTTATTGTGTATAAGAAAGAGTTTGAAGATATTGTTAAATATGAATGGTTGAAGCATATTGACGGAGTCCCCATGTTTAAAGTGGTGAAAAGATTGAAAGCTCTTAAACATCCTATTCGCAGCCTCCTTTATAAACAAGGCAATCTTCATACTAAGGTTAAGGCGTTACGGGAGGAGTTGGATGAGGCTCAAAAGAAGATAGACCAACAGCTGGCTGATGAGATGCTTAGGAAAAAAGAATCGGCTATCTTGGTTTCGTACCATGAAGCTTTACTTGACGAGGAGCGTTTCTTGAAACAAAAATCTAAGGTGGATTGGCTGAAGGTGGGGGACACAAACACAGCTTTTTTTCACAACTCGATTAAATGCAGGAATCATCAGAGCCGAATTGATGTTATTAAAGATGTTGAGGGAAATCTTTATGAAGGCACTGATGTTCCAAATGCTTTTGTGAAACATTTTAACGCATTTCTTGGTCAAAAGGGTGATACTTCTCGTATGCTGACTCCAGATTTATTTCCCAATGTTTTAGACGTTCAGGTGGCAGATCATATGGCTCGTGATATTACAATTGCTGAAATTAAATCAGCCATGTTTTCTATTGACAACAATAAAGCTCCGGGTCCAGATGATTATTCTTCTGCTTTCTTCAAGAGGGCTTGGCCGATAGTGGGTAATGATGTATGCGCTGCTATAAAATATTTTTTTACTTCTAAGAGGATGCTTCAAAAGGTCAATCATACTATAATTGCTCTTATCCCTAAGGTATCTACTCCAAGTCATGTTACGGATTACAGGCCCATCTCTTGTTGTAATGTTATATATAAATGCATTACGAAAATTCTAACTACTAGAATTTTAAAAGGTCTGGACAAGGTGGTGAGTCTAAATCAGTCAGCTTTTGTGCCTGGTAAAAGAATTTCTGACAATATTCTTCTAGTGCAAGAACTTATGCATAATTATCATAGAGATATCGTATCGCCTAGATTTGCGTTTAAAGTTGAGATCCAAAAGGCGTATGATAAGTGGACTGGGAATTTCTTTGTGCTATTTTGAAGGGGTATGGTTTTCATGATGATATGATCCATTGGATAATGAACTGTATCACATCCTCTTCTTTTTCTATTAGTGTAAATGGAAACATTTTTGGTTATTTCAAAGGGAAAGGAGGCCTTAGGCAAGGGGACCCCATGTCCCCTTACCCTAGTCATGGAAGTTCTTACATCTATGCTTCAGGTTGCTACTTCCATTGAATCCTCTTTCAGGTTTCATAGAAGGTGTGAGCATCAGAGGATTATTAATCTTTGTTTTGCAGATGATCTCTTTCTGTTTTCTAGAGGCGAGGTGGATTCTGTGAAGATCATTATGAATGCGCTAAATGAGTTCAAGGATATGTCCGGGCTGAATCCTAATCTTAATAAGAGTACAGCGTTTTTCTGCAATGTTCCTAGTCTAGTGAAGGGTAATATTCTTTCTATCATGCATTTTGAAAAAGGTTCTCTTCCGATAAGGTATCTTGGTGTCCCTTTAATTGCTTCTAGGCTTGTTCAGTCTGATTGCAAGTTTAGTGGAACGAATGGAAAGTTGTATTACAGATTGGAAAACTAAATCTCTATCGTTTGCAGGTCGGCTTCAGCTTGTTATTTCTGTTCTCTCTGCTTTATATATTTATTGGGCTTCGGTGTTCATTCTTCCGGTTAGTATTGTTAAGCAACTTGAGCTAAAATTAAGAAGCTTTCTCTGGTGTCAAGGCCGGTTTGTTAAAGGTAAAGCTAAAGTCTCGTGGAATATTGTCTGCCTTCCAAAGATCGAAGGGGGTTTGGGGATAAGGCGGGTCGCTGATGTTAATAATCTTTAATGGCTTTCCATGTTTTCAGCATCATCTCTCAAAGGCGATCTCTTTGGGTTGAATGGGTGTACTCGTACCATTTGCAAGGCAGATGTTTTTGGGATATCCCTAATCAGAATGATATTTGCTGGAGTTGGAGGAAGTTGTTGCAAATTAGGCCGATGATTCGAAAGTTTTTTGTGTCGGTTATAGGCAATGGAGAGAACACGTTTCTTTGGTATGATAATTGGAATGAGCATTGTCCTTTAAGCAATTATGTAACACCTAGGAAAATGTCTCGTGAAGGGTTATCTATATCTTCGAAAGTGGCTGATGTCGTTCTGGATAATAGATGGGTTTGGCCGGATGCTTGGCGTGATTTGTTTCCCATTCTTTTTCAGCTTCCTACGATGAGTATTAGTCCTCATAAAAAAGATGCGATTCTATGGAAGAAGGAAGCAAGTGTGTATGAGACGTTTTCTACGAAACTAGCGTGGGAATCTCTTAGATGTTCGGGTCAAGTGGTAAAGTGGTATAACTTGGTGTGGTCTTCGTTTAGTATTCCGAGACATGCGTTCCTTTGCTGGCTTATTTGTAGGAAGAAGCTTGCGACTCAAGATCGGATTCAAGTATGGAATAATGCTTCGGGTAACATGAATCTGATGTGTTGTCTTCTATGTAAAGGTGAATTAGAGTCACATGATCACCTATTCTTTGAATGTCCTTATTCCAAACGGGTTTGGTGTTCTATCCGCAATAAAATTGATATGCATCAAGTCGACAGAAGGTGGGTTGATGTTGTTGCTTGGATAATTCATAAGGTTAATTTAAAACAAGCCATTTGGGTGATTCGCAAGCTTGTGGTTGCTGCTTTTGCATATTTCGTTTGGCAGGAAAGGAATGCGAGATTCTTCAATAATCAGTTAAGGCCTCCGGAGAAATTGGAAGAGCATATTGTGGAGACAGTCCGATTAAAGTTACACTCATTTAGGGGTAGCAAGGCTTTTGAAGATCTGGAAGATTTCATCCTTGGAAGAGTTAGAAAATACCTAGACGTGGAGCCTTTATTTGTTTCTTGATGTATAGTGTTTAGGTGTTTTTGTTTTCCCTTATTTGGGTGGTTTTGCTTTTGTTGCTTGTTTACTTTAGTGTGGCATGTCACACCATTGAAGTAGAATGGTTCTCTGCCATTCTACTTGGTTTATTTTGATAGTAATACAATTACCGGGGTATACCCTTTTACCCAAAAAAATGACCATATTCGGCACTAATAGATCATAACGGGCTATCTAGGTCATATATATCTTCATTGACTTTATCGGGCGTTAACGGATCAAAACGAGAAACAGTAGGTCATAAATGTCTTGAAGGAATATATTGGTCGTTAATGAATCACAACGGGCACTAGTAAGTCATATGTATCTTAACGTATTGTATATTGCTTTAATTAATCACAAATGGCAATAGTGTGTTATAAGTGTGTTAACGGACAAAATGGATCATAACGAGAGTGCGTCATATTCTTAACGGACCATATTGGACTTTAGGGTATCACATCGAGCAAATGGGCCTAAATGGATCATAACGGCATCATATTATTAACGGACCATATTGGACTTTAATGTATCACATCGGGCAATATTAGGTTCATAAATGTATTGACAGACCATACTGGGCCTTAGTAAATAACAAAAGGTATAGAATGTCATATATGTCTTAACAGGCCGTATTTGTCCTTAATGAATCACCACGTGTAATTGTAGATCATATATGTCGTAATTGACCATATAAGGCCTTAATGGATCACTACGGGCAATAATAGGCTATACATGTCATAACGAACTATATTGAGCTTTAATAGATCACAACAGGAAATAATAGGTCATATATTTCTTAGCGTACAATATTGGACCTTAATCGTTCACCACCTCTAACGTACCTTATTGGGCCCTAGTAAGTCATCTATGTCTTAACGACCATATCCGGCACTATAGATCACAACGGGCAATCATAGTTCATATAAGAACATGAACAGTATGTAATAATGTCTCCATAGACCACATCGAGTGATAAGGGATCGCAACGTGCAATAGTACATCATTTATGTCTTGATGGACCATATTATGCATTAATGGATCACAACGTGCAATTGTAGGTCATATATGTCTTCATGGAACTTCTTAGGCCTATATGGATCACAAAGGAATACAATAGGTCGTAACCTTTACAGACCGTATTTGGGTTTAGTTGATCACAACGGGCAATAATAGGTCATAAATCTCTTATCGGACCATATCGGGCCATAATGAATCACAACAAGAATAGTAGGTCATGTAGTTATTAACGGACCACATTGGGCCTTAATGAATCAAAACGAGTAATTGTAGGTCATATATATATATATATATATATATATATATATATATATATATCTTAATGAACCATATTCGGCATTAATGAATAAAACCGAGCAACAGTAGGTCATTTATGTCTTATCAGATAATAGATCACAACAGGCAATCGTAGGTCATATATTTCTTCATTGACTTTATGGGGCGTTAACTGATCAAAACGAGCAATATTAGGTCATAAATGTCATGAAGGAATATATTGTTCCTTAATGAATCATAACGGGAACTAGTAGGTCATATATATCTTAACAGACCATATTGTGCTTTAATGGATCACAAATGGCAATAATATGTCATAAGTGTGTTAACGGACTAAATGGGCCTAAATGGATCATAACGGGCAATGCATCAAATTCTTAACGGAACATATTGGAACTTAATTTATCACATCAGGAATGTTAGGTTAATAAATGTCTTAACAGACCATATTGGGCCTTAATAAATCACAAAAGGTATAGCATGTCATATATATCTTATCGGAAAACATTTGGTCTTAATTAATCACAACGGGCAACCGTAGATCATATATGTCTTAATTAACTATATAAGGCCTTAACGGATCACTACGGGCAATATTAGGAGATACATGTCATAACCAACCAGATTGGGCTTTAATGGATCACAACGGGATATAATAGGTCATATATTTCTTAATGTACAATATTGGGCCTTATCGTTCACCACCTCTTAACGTACCATATTGTGCCCTAGTAGGTCATCTATGTCTTAACAACCATATTCGGCACTAATAGATCATAACAGGCAATCGTAGGTCATATATATCTTCATTGACTTTATCGGGCATTAACGGATCAAAACGAGCAACGTAGGTCATAAATGTCTTGAAGGAATATATTGGTCGTTAATGAATCACAACGGGCACTAGTAAGTCATATGTATCTTAACGTACCATATATTGCGTTAATTAATCACAAATGGCAATAGTGTGTTATAAGTGTGTTAACGGACTAAATAGGCTTAAATGGATAATAACGGGAATGCGTAATGTTCTTAACGGACCATATTGGACTTTAGGGTATCACATCGGGCAATGGGCCTAAAGGATCTTAACAGGAATGCGTCATATTATTAACGGACCATATTGGAATTTTATGTATCACATCGGAGATATTAGGTTCATAAATGTCTTGATAGACCATACTGGGCCTTAGTAAATAACAAAAGGTATAACATGTCATATATGTCTTAACGGACCGTATTTGGCCTTAATGAATCACAATGGGCAATTGTAGATCATATATGTCTTAGTTGACCATATAAGGCCATAATGAATCACTACGGGCAATAATAGGTGATACATGTCATAACCAACTATATTGAGGAAAAAAAGGGGTCCTCTCTAGCATGGCGATTCTTGTTCTTTGTGTAACCCTATGCGTTTTTGCGTGATATAGTGTGTATCAGATCTGTGATTCATGCTTCTTGTATTGAATACGAACTCTGATAGCATTCTTGATCGTTTAGAAGTGTAGGGTTTTGAGTTTTTTTTCGTTTTTTTTCCTTCTGTCACTAAAGTTTTCTCTAGTGTTTTGATTCTGATAGAATAGAGGCAAGGGTTTATCGGTCCTACTGATTGGGCAGTAACCTTGAATTACCTGGGTCTCTATTTTATTCAGTTAAGATTCATTAGGTTAAGCTGCTAGAATTAGGGTTTGCATGCGTTGTTAGGTTATTTGGGTTGCTGGGTTTAATGTATTTCTTGGTTGCATGGAGAGAAGTAGTGACGGTAAGATGGAGAATTTTGGGGTAAACTCCAAACCTGTGGAAGAAGGTGCTACCCCAATGCGTGGAATAGGATTAAAGGTCACAAATATTGATGGTAATACGTTGCTTCCTAGGAGGGGAATGTTTCCAACGTCTAATGCTTCGATACTGGATGGATTAACTGATATATCAAAACCTGTGGGAGACCCGCTTACGAAGGTATCTTTACCAAAACCTGGGAACATTGGGAACGCTAATGTTGGTATGGATTATGAATCGTTTACTACAATGGAAAATCAAGCCTCGCAAACGAAGACCATGATTTCGTGGATAATGCTGGAAAAACAATAATAAAAAAGATGTTCCGATAAAGTTTGCTGAGGTATTGAAAACCCAAAAGATGAACAAAGTGAACTTCAGATACTTGGAGACTAATAGTGATACTGAGAACGTTGATGTAACTATTCCAATTGAATCGGTAAGGAAGGTTCAGAGTAGATTTGAGAACGTTTTATATGGATGCTTCTTGGGTAAGCGTTTGGTGTTTCCAGTTGTTGACTATTTTGCTAGAACAAATTGGAGCAAATATGGGCTGGAAAAAAGTATGATGAATTCTAGGGGTTTTTTTCGTTTTTAAATTTTCTGATAAGGATGGCATGCAACAAGTGTTGATGGAAGGGCCATGGTTAATCCGTAACATCCCTATTTTCTTAAAACCATGGGCAACAAATGTGGAGTTAAAAAAGGATGAGCTGAAACGAGTGCCTGTATGGGTGAAATTCCATGATGTTCTGCTAGCAGCTTATACAGATGATGGCCTAAGCTTGCTCGCCTCGAAGATTGGTACTAGATAAATACACTGCTAATATGTGCTTGAACTCTTGGGGTAAGAGTAGTTTTGCTAGGGTTGTGGTTGAAATTGATGCTGATAAAGAGCTGAATGAAAACCTTTCCGTGGCTATTCCTAATATTGAAGAGGGTGGGATGTTGATGGGATAAATTCGTATTGAGTATGAATGGAAACCACCAAGGTGTAATTTATGTTGTGTTTTTTGGTCACATAAGTGAGGAGTGCCCGTCTAGAGTTAATTCAAGTGCTGATCAGCAACTTAAGAAAAAGGCGGATGATGAGGGTTTTATTGAAGTCAATAAGAAGAAAAGTCCAGCTGCTAGTAAACCGGGTATACAACTTCATAAACCTAAGAAGAAATTTGAATACAGACCAGTTCAGAAGCATGAGGTGATTTCTCAGGCTGGGACGTCAAAAACTGTTATCAAGGTTAGTAATTCGTTTTCATGTCTAAGCTGTGATATCCCGGTTTTTCGGATAACTTAAACGCAATACTTGTCGAGTGAATTATATGCTATGTATTAAACATGTATGAGTTAATGAATACGTGATGTGTGATTACGTGAATTGTTTTAGTTACAAAATATATGTGTATATAATAAATATGTGCACGAACCGAACCGCGACACGAACCAACTTTGATTCCTTGTGACTCTAGGAATTAACCAAGTTTAGAACTCAAACCATTCTCGGCCGTGTGCAACCCAAACCGCAAACCCAAACCGAGATCAAACCTAAACCTTAAACTAAAACTATTGGCCGCAAGATCAAACCCAAACCAAACCAACCCAAGTCCCTCGGCCACGAATTCAAACCCAAAACCGTAACCCTATCTCTCCTTGCGCTATATATACACACACCCATGCATGCTTTTTTCACAACTCCAAAACCCTAACAAGCAAAACAGCCGTCGGCTGCCTTACTCTTGCTTTCCTCTCGGTCGCAGCAGCAGCAGCCATCGCCATCTTCATCTCCCGATCGCGAACAGCCGATCCTTAATCCCTTCAATCGCAAGCATCCCATCTCTTTCACTTGTTCACTTCCTCAATCACAAAACAGCCTACTACTTTTTCTCAGCCGCGAATAACCTCCTTTCTCGGTCACGGATCTTCTCGGTTGCAAGCAATCTTTGATCACCGATCCCTTATAGTACTCACGGTTCGTTTACCTTGTTATTAAAAGATTAGAATTTGTCATATGCTACAAGATAATATTCGAATACATGTGTTTTGATTGTGTTGTTTTCGGATTATATGATTGAATGAAAGATTAGGATAACCGATTTGTTAATAATGTTTGCGTGGGATGTTTGTTTGAAAATCTGAAATCATGAGCCTTGTTTGTTTATAAAAAAACTAGAGGTATGAACTAGGGTTTGCATGGATATGTTATTAGTATTGATTATGACTAGGAAACCGGTTAAAGATCGCCTAGGTTAATCATACGGACGGGTTAGGCGAATTCATGATAATGATATGCTGAAAACAGTTTGCTGAGTAATAGTTACAGCCGACTTCATCTGGCTGTAGCTCGGTCGTTAGTTGCCGAAAAACGGATTTTCTGATGTCTAGAACATAGAGATTTGAATAACAAATCTAAGGGCGCTGGATTCATAATTTTCTGAAGTCGTTTGATATTTTTAAAGGGCCAAATAAGTTCAGTAACTAAAGCTGTGAAAATCCTGAAATTTTGTTGGTTGTTTATCGAGTTGGATTTTAAAATCAGTAGGGAGTCGAGTCATGAATTTTGTACAGCAACTAGGTATGGAAATTTCCGGGCAACTCCAACTGAAATTTTGTTAATTGGACGATCAGTGATTTTTAAATAAATTCTTCCGTGGACTGCAGTCAGAAGGCGACAAATATGACTGCAGCCTAGTATATTAATATTTATGGTTAATTGGTAAAGATTTAGGACTTGGAAAATTTATATAAATTTCTATAGTATAAATGTCACCTACTGTAAAAATATTGGAATTTTTGGAATGTTGGAACTATTTTATAAAAATCCTAGAAAACAGGTGAATTATGAGTGTTAAGCTGAAATTTGATAACTTGTGATTGTGTGCACCAAGGTATTGCATGGATTGGATTATGTTCATGATAAATTGTTTGATTACTATGATCACATGAGGATACTTGCATGCATGTTTGAGTGTTAGATATGTTGTTTGTGTGTATCACTTTGTGGGTAAATTAAGTGTAGAATTTGTATTGGTGTGATCACACACTGACTTGAAATCAATTGGTTTGTTAGGACGCAATTAGCGGTCCCATCCTTTACAACTTCTTTGCTACACTAACCGAGCAACAAAAGGTGAGTTCACGGCCCCTAACTTTATCCGGTTTTTAAACAACAGGGGGAGAAACATGTATACACTCTTCAAACTCAATCTCTTTACGTTATACGAATTTAACGTCACATAACTATTCGGTAACTAAGTTAATGTTAATGTAATGTTGTGGTCACTAAGCAGCTATATCTCTTAAGTCCTCGTCAATCTCTCGGATCGTTAGTATTTGGTTTAATAGCGGGGGAATTATAAGTAGTACTACTGGGCCCGACAAGCCCCATCCGAGCTAGTCGCGCTAGCCGACCCGGTATGGTCAACGGGTGAATAATTTGGCCTAACTTCGCCATGGTCAGTGATAGGCCTGGCAACACGGAGGCACAACAGTCAGCTTCGATCGCGAACTCTTACGTGACATAACTTTAGGCTAGCTACCTATATATGTTAACATTGAACTTAATTACGAAACAACTATATTATCCCGGGTTGGGGATAATGGAAACAACAACTTATTATTCCGAGTTTGGAATAATGGAAACAACAACTATATTATCCCGGGTTGAGGATAATGGAAGCAACAACTTATTATTCCGGGTTGGAATAATGGAACTAATACGTTATCCCGGGTTAGGGATAACGGGGAAAACAAACTATAACCGAACAAACGAATTTATGAAAACCTGTGAACTCACTCATCTTTAATGTTGACACTTGTTTCTTTACATGTTTCTCAGGACGCTAGGAGCTCTAGGTGCACGCACATGCATTGAACAAGACATCTTTTATCGAGTCTTATTTATAAATATTGTTTTGGGGTTTTTCATTTGTTTTGGCGTTTGTGTTGGCGCCCGCTTCACTACTTATTTATGCTTCCGCTCAAACTTTAAAAACTGATGCTTCTGCTAAATATTGGTAACTAATCAAGACAATATAAAACCTACGACAACTGATTTTTGAAAACGTATTATCAAATCATATAGAGTCGTTCGACGTACTAGTGTTTCAGATTCTGGTTTGTCCACATGCCTCGCGGTAAAACTCCGTAAGTGGAAATTGAGGGTGTGACAGATTGGTATCAGAGCCACTAGCTATAGAGAACCAGGTTTGCATTAGAAGTAGACCTAAACTATAGCTGATTTCACGACACTAGACTTAGTTTGGCACCGAACTATTATATCTTGTTATGCAATATACCACAACTGTGTTATGTAGATTATGCCTTCATAATAAGAAATGAAAACAACTCGTAACTAACTACACGACCTAACAGGCAATGTCATCATCCTCATCGTCATCATCATCCGACAGACCTACGCCACCAAGAGCGCCAGGAAAGGCACCTATGGTGGAACCCTTACCATCTTATGGCGTGGAGACACGCTCAGCTGCGAGGAAAAGGCTCGCTCTGGGGGAGGAGTCGTCATCACGCCCAACCATTGTTGTGCCGGTTGAACCGGTTAATCCTGTAGAAGTAGGAATTGACCTACTTAGAATCATACTACATAAACAACAAGCACAGATAGAAAGAATGCAGGAAACCATCCTAGCACAAGGATGGATGATCCGCCAACTGACTGGTAAAACCGACTCGCTCGAGGAAGAGCATCATACGAGTAAGATAGCTCGTAACACCATAGCCAGAGATCTGCGTGCTGAGCAGATAAGAGCCGACTGGCTTGAGGACAGAGTCCTGGAAAATAGTTGGAACATTCAGGAACTGCAAAACCAAGCACTTGCACCAGCACCGGCCCCTCCAGTGCCGGTGGAGGAGGATCCAGAGGAGGACCCTGAGGAGGATCCAGAGGAGGATCCGGAGGAGGACCCAGCTGTAGAAGCTGGAAATGCCGCGCAGGATGACGGCAACGACAGTGACTTGGGGGATGGAGACGTAGACGACTGACACGTCTCGTTTATTTTGTTTATTTTCCTTCAGTCTATTTATTTTCCCACTTGTGTTTAAACTTGAGACTTTATAGTGAATTCGTATGTTTGATTTGCACTTTTGTAAGACGTTGAAATTTTAATTAATCAAGTATTTCTTTTGACTATTTAACATATTGAGTTGACATAACTTGATAATTATAAAAGTACGAAGTAGGATAACTATATTGGATATATAGACTTATCGGGTGTGTTTGTGTTGTGTTCCGAAGATCTAAATGGCAACTGGACGACGTGGAAACCTTAACTTGACGCCCGAAGAGCTAGCTGCCATGATTCAAGAGCACGTGAACGCAGCTTTCGCGGGTGTTCAGAACCAACCGGCAGGTAACCATTATTAAATTTTCGTGTGAAAATCTAATAGTGAGGCTAGTAAAAATTCCTTGCTGACTACCTATTCTCTGTCAGCAGGAGGGGGCTTTAACCCCTACAAGATGTTCCTTGACGCGAAACCAAGCAAATTCTCGGGGGCGGAAGGACCCATTGGACTGGTCCGCTGGATCGAAAAATCTGAATCCGTTTTTGAAATGTGCAACTGTCTAGAGGCCAACAAGGTCAAGTACGCAGCCTCAACACTGGAAGATGGGGCACTGACTTGGTGGAATGCACAAGTCCAAACGCGTGGACTTATTGCTGCGAATGCAATGGCCTGGGCCGAGTTCAAGGCCCTAATCAAAGAGGAGTACTGTCCACGAGACAGAGTTCAACAGTTAGAGCAAGCCTTATGGAACCACAAGATGGTGGGATCGGAAATTGAAGCTTACACCGCAAAACATCATGACTTGGTATTTCTGTGTCCCGATTTGGCCAACACTGTGGAGAAAAGACTCAAGTTCTATCTTGGGGGTCTGGTTCCGGAGATTCAGGGTATGGTAATGGCTAGTAACCCTGCAACTGAACATCAAGCAATCCGATTGGCTCACAAACTCACCGATAAGGCGGTGGAACAAAAGAAATTGCCAGCACGGGGTACAACTGAAGTTGCCCCTGATAACAAAAGAAAGTTTGAAGACTCGTCTGCTCGACAGTCTTCGTCATCCCAGCCGCAACAGGGGAACCAGAAACGATTCAATCATTATAGCAGCCACCGGGGTCACCAAAATCAGCCTGCCAACAACAGCAACAACCAGAACGCAAGCGGCTATGCAGGTCGAAAGCCGCAGTGCAACCGCTGTAATCTCCATCATAACGGCCCTTGTGCCGGAAATCGCTGCCAACGATGTGGCAAGATGGGACATGCGGCAAAGGATTGTCGTGGGGAAATCATGTCCCGACAAAATCAAAATCAACCCCAGGGTCAGCAGCAGGGTATCAACCGGGGATGCTATCAGTGTGGTAGCACTGCTCACTTTAAAAGAGACTGCCCACAGCTGCGTAACAACAACAACAATGGTGGGAACAACCACAACCACAACAACCACAACAACAATAACAACAACAACAATAATGGGAACGGTGGCACCGGAGGTGCCAAAGGTCGCGCATTTACATTGGGGCGCGGAGAGGCCAGAAATGACTCGAACGTGGTCACCGGTAAGTTTCCCCTTAATGAACATTTTGCTTCTGTGCTTTTTGATACGGGTGCGGATAGGAGCTTTATATCTGAGTCTTTTAGGAAGAACCTAAATCTCATGCTTAAACCATTAGAGACCCCTTATGTTATAGAATTAGCCGATGGTAAATCTGTAGATGTGACCCAAATAGTATCCGGCTGTCAACTCAAACTCGCGGGCCACACTTTTACCATTGATCTGATGACAACTACCCTGGGTAGTTTTGACGTGGTAGTCGGAATGGACTGGCTATCCGACGTCCGGGCTGAAGTTCTCTGCTTCGAAAAATCTATCCGTATTCCGCTCTCTAACGACGAAATCCTGACGGTACAAGGCGATAAGGCAAGCGACGTCACCAACATCATCTCATACATGCAAGCGCAGAAGTATCTTCGGAGAAAGAACTCCTTCGCTTTACTCGCACTGATTACCGAACAGCCTAAGGACGAGAAACGCATAGAAGACATCCCTGTCGTCCGTGAATTTTCCGATGTATTCCCAGAAGAACTACCTGGTCTTCCACCCCATCGACAATTGGAGTTTGAAATCGAATTGGCGAACAATGCGACTCCTATCGCCAAGGCTCCATACCGCCTAGCTCCAGCCAAGCTGCAGGAGCTGTCTACCCAACTTCAGGAGCTATTAGAAAAAGGATTTATCCGACCAAGCGTTTCGCCATGGGGAGCTCTAGTCCTGTTTGTCAAGAAGAAGGACGGGACTTTCCGCATGTGCATCGACTACAGGGAACTCAACAAGGTTACTGTCAAGAACCGATACCCGTTACCTCGCATCGACGATCTCTTCGACCAACTTCAAGGGTCAAGCTACTACTCTAAGATTGATTTACGGTCTGGTTACCACCAGCTACGTGTCAGGGAGGAGGATATCGCCAAGACGGCATTTCGCACTCGGTATGGCCATTACGAGTTCTTGGTCATGCCCTTCGGTCTCACCAACGCACCAGCGGTGTTCATGGACCTCATGAACCGCGTGTGTAAACCATACCTCGACAAGTTTGTCATTGTATGCTGAACATCTACGATTACTGCTAGGATTACTCCAACAGGAAAAGCTATATGCCAAGCTTTCGAAGTGTGATTTCTGGATTCGGGAAGTTCAGTTTCTCGGGCATATCGTGAACGAAAGGGGTATCCACGTAGACCCTGCCAAGATTGAAGCCATCAAAAACTGGGAAGCACCTAAGACAACCGACGGAGATCCGCCAATTTTTGGGATTGGCTGGTTACTACAGACGTTTCATCGAGGGGTTTTCAAAGATCGCACAACCGCTTACTACCCTCACCCAGAAAAGCATCAAGTATGCTTGGGGTGACAAGCAAGAAGCAGCATTTCAATTGCTGAAACAGAAACTTTGCAGTGCACCCATTCTGTCCTTGCCGGAAGGGACAGATGACTTTGTAGTGTATTGTGATGCTTCCATTCAGGGATTGGGATGCGTACTCATGCAACGCGATAAGGTCATCGCGTATGCGTCGCGACAACTGAAGGTTCACGAGAAAAACTACACGACTCATGACCTGGAATTGGGAGCAGTAGTGTTTGCACTTAAGATTTGGAGACACTACCTCTATGGAACGAAGTGCACAATCTTTACGGACCACAATAGCCTCCAACACATCTTTGATCAGAAGGAGTTGAACATGCGACAGCGTCGCTGGGTCGAACTCTTGAACGATTATGAGTGTACCATTCGGTATCACCCGGGTAAAGCTAACGTGGTAGTTGATGCCCTCAGTAGGAAGGAACACTTGAAACCACGTCGTGTACGAGCATTACAACTCACTATTCATTCGGGGCTACCCGAACAAATACGCGACGCCCAGTTAGAAGCAGTTAAGGAGGTAAACATCAAAGCCGAATCGGTGGGAAAAATGGAACGCGATTGGGAAGTAAAACCTAATGGAGCCCGGTATTTCATGAATCGCATATGGGTACCTCTCTACGGAAACCTCAGAGAACTAGTCATGGATGAAGCTCACAAATCCCGATACTCTGTCCATCCGGGCTCGGATAAGATGTATCAAGACCTTAAAGCTGCGTATTGGTGGCCCAACATGAAAGCCGATATAGCCACCTACGTGAGTAAATGTTTGACTTGTGCAAAAGTCAAGGTGGAGTATCAAAAGCCATCGGGGCTACTCCAACAACCTGAGATCCCAGTGTGGAAATGGGATCAGATCTCAATGGATTTCATCACTAAACTCCCGCGAACCTTGGGTGGTTGCGATACCATCTGGGTGATCGTGGATCGTTTAACTAAGTCCGCACACTTCCTAGCTATTAAAGAAACAGATAAGATGGAGAAGTTGACTCGCATCTACATTAAGGAAGTAGTTTCTCGGCACGGAGTGCCAACGTCCATCATCTCAGACAGAGATGCTCGCTTCACGTCAAACTTCTGGCAGTCACTCCAGAAAGCGTTGGGAACACGCTTAGATATGAGCACAGCCTATCACCCTCAGACTGATGGTCAAAGTGAAAGGACCATACAAACCTTGGAAGACATGCTTAGGGCATGCGTAGTAGACTTCGGAAATAGTTGGGAAATCCACCTGCCTCTAGTAGAATTCTCATATAACAACAGTTATCATACGAGTATTTCGGCAGCACCGTTTGAGGCATTATACGGTCGTAAATGTAGATCACCGGTCTGCTGGGCAGAAGTCGGTGACAGTCAACTCACAGGCCCTGAGTTCATACTTGAGGCTACTGAAAAGATTGTACAAATCAGAAACCGCATGGCGGCGGCACGAGATCGACAGAAAAGCTACGCTGATCAACGACGCAAACCGCTCGAATTTCAAGTAGACGACCGCGTCCTACTAAAGGTGTCACCCTGGAAGGGTGTAATCCGTTTTGGAAAACGGGGCAAACTTAACCCACGGTACGTAGGTCCGTTTGTAATCTTGAAACGTATTGGACCCGTAGCTTATCAATTAGACCTTCCTGCCGAACTCAGTGGAGTTCACAACGTATTTCACGTGTCAAATCTGAAGAAGTGTCTATCAGATGAAACTCTAGTCATTCCATTGGATGAGATCCAAGTGGATGAATAACTACACTTCGTGGAACAGCCTATCGAGATCATGGATCGTGAGATCAAGACTCGAAGGCACAGCAAGATTCCGATCGTTAAGGTTCGTTGGGACTCTAAGCGTGGACCGGAGTTCACGTGGGAAAGAGAGGACCAAATGAAAAGCAAATACCCACACCTCTTCGCAACTGAGCAGCAATCTAACGATACCATTAACTAAATTTTCGGGACGAAAATTCTTTCAACATGGGGATGATGTGACAACCTGGAAACTTCTCATACTTTCGTGTACTATTGTTAACTAAATCCTTGTGCATGGCACTTGGGAATCTTTGTGCATGGCACTTGGGAACTTCTTGTAACGTTGCGTACCATCATAAACGAACTAACTCTTTGTGCGTGGCACTCTAAACATATACGCTACATTCTAAACCGCGTTTACTCAATTTTCGGGACGAAAATTCTTTCAACATGGGGATAATGTGACATCCCGGTTTTTCGAATAACTTAAACGCAATACTTGTCGAGTGAACTATATGCTATGTATTAAACATGTATGAGTTAATGAATACATGATGTGTGATTACGTGAATTGTTTTAGTTACAAAATATATGTGTATATAATAAATATGTGCACGAACCGAACCGCGACACGAACCAACTTTGATTCCTTGTGACTCTAGGAATTAACCAAGTTTAGAACTCAAACCATTCTCGGCCGTGTGCAACCCAAACCGCAAACCCAAACCGAGATCAAACCTAAACCTTAAACTAAAACTATTGGCCGCAAGATCAAACCCAAACCAAACCAACCCAAGTCCCTCGGCCACGAATTCAAACCCAAAACCGTAACCCTATCTCTCCTTGCGCTATATATACACACACCCATGCATGCTTTTTTCACAACTCCAAAACCCTAACAAGCAAAACAGCCGTCGGCTGCCTTACTCTTGCTTTCCTCTCGGTCGCAGCAGCAGCAGCCATCGCCATCTTCATCTCCCGATCGCGAACAGCCGATCCTTAATCCCTTCAATCGCAAGCAGCCCATCTCTTTCACTTGTTCACTTCCTCAATCACAAAACAGCCTACTACTTTTTCTCAGCCGCGAATAACCTCCTTTCTCGGTCACGGATCTTCTCGGTTGCAAGCAATCTTTGATCACCGATCCCTTATAGTACTCACGGTTCGTTTACCTTGTTATTAAAATATTAGAATTTGTCATATGCTACAAGATAATATTCGGATACATGTGTTTTGATTGTGTTGTTTTCGGATTATATGATTGAATGAAAGGTTAGGATAACCGATTTGTTAATAATGTTTGCGTGGGATGTTTGTTTGAAAATCTGAAATCATGAGCCTTGTTTGTTTATAAAAAAAAACTAGAGGTATGAACTAGGGTTTGCATGGATATGTTATTAGTATTGATTATGACTAGGAAACCGGTTAAAGATCGCCTAGGTTAATCATACGGACGGGTTAGGCGAATTCATGATAATGATATGCTGAAAACAGTTTGCTGAGTAATAGTTACAGCCGACTTCATCTGGCTGTAACTCGGTCGTTAGTTGTCGAAAAACGGATTTTCTGATGTCTAGAACTTAGAGATTTGAATAACGAATCTAAGGGCGCTGGATTCATAATTTTCTGAAGTCGTTTGATATTTTTAAAGGGCCAAATAAGTTCAGTAACTAAAGCTGTGAAAATCCTGAAATTTTGTTGGTTGTTTATCGAGTTGGATTTTAAAATCAGTAGGGAGTCGAGTCATGAATTTTGTACAGAAACTAGGTATGGAAATTTCCGGGCAACTCCAACTGGAATTTTGTTAATTGGACGATCAGTGATTTTTAAATAAATTCTTCCGTGGACTGCAGTCAGAAGGCGACAAATCTGACTGCAGCCTAGTATATTAATATTTATGGTTAATTGGTAAAGATTTAGGACTTGGAAAATTTATATAAATTTCTATATTATAAATGTCACCTACTGTAAAAATATTGGAATTTTTGGAATGTTGGAACTATTTTATAAAAATCCTAGAAAACAGCTGAATTATGAGTGTTACGCTGAAATTTGATAACTTGTGATTGTGCGCACCAAGGTATTGCATGGATTGGATTATGTTCATGTTAAATTGTTTGATTACTATGATCACATGAGGATACTTGCATGCATGTTTGAGTGTTAGATATGTTGTTTGTGTGTATCACTTTGTGCGTAAATTAAGTGTAGAATTTGTATTGGTGTGATCACACACTGACTTGAAATCAATTGGTTTGTTAGGACGCAATTAGCGGTCCCATCCTTTACAACTTCTTTGCTACACTAACCGAGCAACAAAAGGTGAGTTCACGACCCCTAACTTTATCCGGTTTTTAAACAACAGGGGGAGAAACATGTATACACTCTTCAAACTCAATCTCTTTACGTTATACGAATTTAACGTCACATAACTATTCGGTAACTAAGTTAATGTTAATGTAATGTTGTGGTCACTAAGCAGCTATATCACTTAAGTCCTCGTCAATCTCTCGGATCGTTAGTATTTGGTTTAATAGCGGGGGAATTATAAGTAGTACTACTGGGCCAGACAAGCCCCATCAGAGCTAGTCGTGCTAGCCGACCGAGTATGGTCAACGGGTGAATAATTTGGCCTAACTTCGCCATGGTCAGTGATAGGCCTGGCAACACGGAGGCACAACAGTCAGCTTCGATCGCGAACTCTTACGTGACATAACTTTAGGCTAGCTACCTATATATGTTAACATTGAACTTAATTACGAAACAACTATATTATCCCGGGTTGGGGATAATGGAAACAACAACTTATTATTCCGGGTTTGGAATAATGGAAACAACAACTATATTATCCCGGTTGAGGATAATGGAAGCAACAACTTATTATTCCGGGTTGGAATAATGGAACTAATACGTTATCCCGGGTTAGGGATAACGGGGAAAACAAACTATAACCGAACAAACGAATTTATGAAAACCTGTGAACTCACTCATCTTTAATGTTGACACTTGTTTCTTTACATGTTTCTCAGGACGCTAGGAGCTCTAGGTGCACGCACATGCATTGAACAAGACATCTTTTATCGAGTCTTATTTATAAATATTTTTTTGGGGTTTTTCATTTGTTTTGGCGTTTGTGTTGGCGCCCGCTTCACTACTTATTTATGCTTCCGCTCAAACTTTAAAAACTGATGCTTCTGCTAAATATTGGTAACTAATCAAGACAATATAAAACCTACGACAACTGATTTTTGAAAACGTATTATCAAATCATATAGAGTCGTTCGACGTACTAGTGTTTCAGATTCTGGTTTGTCCACATGCCTCGCGGTAAAACTCCGTAAGTGGAAATTAAGGGTGTGACATAAGCAATGAGGAAGAAGGGGTGAAAGATGACTCTGATGAGGATGAGGTTTTAGAAATGGAGAATGATACAGCAAAATTTATGTCTGCGGGTATCAACCCTACAGAGGCAAGCACTCCTGGTGATGGGGGTGTTGATGGATAGTATTGCTGCTTGGAACATAAGGGGTTTGACCCATCCCCTGAAACAAAATGAGGTACAAAATGCTATTCGAGAGTTTAAATTATCAATTTGTGCAATTCTGGAATCGCATGTGGATGTTTCAAAACTATCTAAGTTATGTAATAGAATTAATAGAAGATGGAGTTGGACGTCAAATGGAAATCTTTGTACTAAAGGTACTAGAATAATGTTGGGATGGAATAGTGATGTAGTTGATCTCATGGTTTTGTCGCAAACTGATCAGGTTATTCATGCCCAAATTATGTTCAAAGATAATAATAATCGGATGTATTGTTCTTTTGTTTATGTGAAGAACTATTATATGGATAGAAGGGAACTGTGGGATAATCTTAGACATCATAAGGCATTTGCTTGTGATAAACCATGGGTTGTTCTTGGAGATTTGAATGCGGCCCTACATCTTGAGGACTCAACTGCGGGGTCATCATCGATTGATATGAGTATGAGAGATTTCAAGGCTTGTGTGGAGGATATTGAGGTGCTTGATGTTAACAGTTCTGGTCTCCACTATACTTGGAATCAAAAGCCCAAGAAATGGGTTGGTATCCTTAAGAAAATTGATCGGATCATGGCTAATATTCCAGTCCTTAATAAGTATTCTGATGCCTCTGCTTACTTCAAGCCATACCGGGTTTCGGATCATTGCTCATGCATATTGAAAATTCCTACGGACAAAATTAAAAAGCCAAAGCCATTTAAGTCTGCAAACTTTTTGGTGTACAAACCTGAATTTTCTGGTATAGTCAAGAATGTTTGGGATGTCCATGTTGAAGGAGTTAAAATGTTTCAAGTGATCAAGAAGTTAAGATCGCTGAAACATCCTCTCAGATCTCTTTTGGTTAAACAAGGGAATCTTCATAACAAGGTCAATGCCTTAGGTTCAGAGCTGGATAATGTTCAAAGTATGATAGATTCACAACCGAATGATTCTGAACTGAAAAGTAAGGAGGCTGAATGCCTAAAACGTTTCCAGGATGCACTGATTGATGAAGAGAGGTTTCTTAAGCAGAAATCTAAAGTTAAATGGCTGGAAGTTGGAGATTCAAATTCGTCTTTTTTTCATAAGACCTTAATATGCAAAAATCATCGGAGCAGAATTGACGTTATCCAGGATATTAATGGTGTCACCGTTGAAGGTGTGGATGTAGCGAAAGCTTTTGTGTGCCACTATGAGAATTATTTTGGTCAGGAGGGAGCCATGAGTTTAATGCCCACTAGTGATCTTTTTTTAAATCGGATTGATAGTATAAGGCTAGTCACATGGTCCGGCCTTTCTCTAATACGGATATTAAGAGTGCTATGTTCTCCATTGGTGCTGACAAGGCTCCAGGCCTGGATGGATTCTCTTCAGCTTTCTTTAATCACACTTGGAACATTGTTGGGGATGAGCTATGTCAGGCTATTCATGACTTTTTCGCATCTGGCCAAATTCTGAAAGATATTAATCACACTTTGATTGCGCTGATTCCAAAGGTCTCTACTCCGGCCACTGTTACTGACTTTCGGCCAATTGCATGTTGTAATGTCATATATAAATGCATAAGTAAGCTTATTACGGGTAGGGTCCTTGAGGGTCTGACTGGCATTGTTAGTGGGAATCAATCTGCCTTTATTCCCCGCAGGTGCATCTCGGATAATATATTGCTTACGCCAGAATTGTTGCATAACTATCATCGTAATCAAGGGCCTCCTAGATGTGCATTCAAGGTGGATATTCAAAAGGCATATGATACGGTTGATTGGAAGTTTCTGAGGTCGATCCTTATGGGTTTCGGGTTCCACAGTAATATGGTTTCTTGGATCATGGCTTGTGTTACTTCCACGTCCTTCTCCATTTGCATTAATGGAGATATATGCTGTGACATCCCGGTTTTTCAGATATCTTAAACGCACTACTTCACGGTTATTCATTCCTACGCTAAATTGATTCGGAGATTTAATTTACACGCTCGAAATAATTACGCTAACTTTGTGAACTTATCAAGTGAATTACGTGCTATGTGTATTAAACGTTTATAAGTTCGGTGAGTTATTATGTTATGTTTCGATTTCGTGATTTTTAGTTATAAAAATATATATATAGTAAATATAGATGAATCGAACCGAGCCGCGAAACGAGTCGACCTCATTTCCTTGCGACTCAAGGGATTAACCAAAACTTGAGGTTCAAGTTAAAGACCCAACCCGCCCCACCCAAATCCCTTTGCGGCCGCAAGCGCAAATCGCCCAACCCTTTTCCTTTTTCTTTTCTTTCTTGCGCTATATAAAGACATATATGCATGTGTTATGTTTCAAAAAAAACACACACACACAAACCCTAGCTCCAAAGAGCCGACGGCAGCCTTTCCCCACTCCTCCTCTCGGTCGCGATCCCCTTGATTACCCGAATCGACTCCCATCTCGTTCTCGTTTCGTTAATCTTCATTGTTAAAGGTTAGGGCTTTCCATTGATTCGCAAATCATGTTAGGGTTTATGAACTATTGATCATGCTTGTATGTAATGGTAGAATCATGGTTTATGAAAGTGTTATGATGTTAGTTCGATTGATTGTGCAAGTTTGGCGATTATGATGATTAGTTGGAATCAAGGATCATTAGGCTGCGTTTTGTGATAAAAACCATATATTATGATTAGGGTTTGCATGAGTATGATGTACATGATGATATATGATTGATAAATCTGTTCTTGATCGTTTATATTTAATGTCTCGATTGTTTAAGCGTGTTATATTGCGATAAAATGTTGAAATCAGGATGCTGAATGGTGTTTACAGCCAATAGTTGGCTGTAACTTGGTTATTATTTATCGAAAAACGGATTTTCTAAAGCCTAAAACGTATATTTTTGAAAAATGCTTCTAGTGGCGCTAGATTCATATTTTTCTGAGGTCGTTTGATATTTTTATGTGGCCAATTAAGTGCAGTAACTGAATCTGTATAAATTCTGAAAATTTGTTAGTTGTTTATCGAGTTGGATCTCAAAATCTTTAGAGAGTTGAATCACGAAATTTGTACAGAAACTGGAGATGGAAATTTCCGAGAAACTCCCACTGGAATTTTGTTAATTGGATGAACGGTGATTTTTAAATAAATTCTCTCGTGGACTGCAGTCAGAAAGCGACGAATCTGACTACAGCCTAGTATATTAATATTTATGAATAATTGGTAAAGTGTTAGGACTTGAAAATTTTATTAAAATTCTACAGTTTAGTTGTCACCTTCTGTAAAAAAAATTGGAATTTTTGGAACGTTGGAACTATTTTATAAAAATCCTCGAAAACAGCCTAATTATGAGTATACAAGCTGAAACTTGATAACTTGCGAATGTGTGTACCAAAGTGTTGCATGGATTGAATTGTGTTCATGATAGGTTGTTTTGATCACTATGTTGGTATGATGATACTTGCATGCATGATTGGGTTTTAGGATTTTGTTATTGTGTGTACCGCATTGTGTGTTAGTTATGTGTAGGGTTTGTATTGGTGTGATTCACACACTAACTTTAAATCAATTGACTTGTTAGGACGCAATTAACGGTCCCATCATTTGCTACTTCTGTGTTACACTAACTGAGCAACTAAAGGTGAGTTCACGGCCCCTAATTTTATCCGGTTTTAAACAACAGGGGGAGAAACATGTATACACTCTACAACTCTATCTCTTTATGTTATACGAAATTAACGTCATTAAACTATTCGGTAACTAAGTTAATGTTAATGTACGTTATGGTCACTAAGCAGCTATATCACACAAGTCCTCGACAAACTCTCGGATCGTTAGTATTGGGTTAGATAGCGGGGAAATTATAAGTAGTACTACTGGGCCCGACAAGCCCCACCCGAGCTAGTCGCGCTAGCCAACCGGGTATGGTCAACGGGTGAATAATTTGGCCTAACTTCGCCATGGTCAGTGATAGGCCTGGCAACACGGAGGCACAACAGTTAGCTTCGATCGCGAACACTTACGTGACATAACTTTAGGCTTGCTACCTACATGTTAACATTGAACTTAATTACGAATCAACAATATTATTCCGGGTTAGGGATAATGGAACCAACAACATTATTATTCCGGGTTAGGAATAATGGAACATCATTATTATTCCGGGTAAGGAATAATGGAGCCATCACTATTATTCCGGGTTGGGAATAATGGAACTAAATTGTTATCCTGGGTTAGGGATAATGGGGGAAACAAACTTATAACCAAACCAATGAACTTATAAAAACCTGTGAACTCACTCTTCTTTAATGTTGACACTTGTTTCTTTACATGTTTCTCAGGACGCTAGGAGCCCTAGGTGCACTCACTTACATAGATCAAGACATCTTTTTATCGAGTCTCATTTATGAATATTGTTTAGGTTTTTCTTTAGTTTTGGCGTTTGTGTTGGCGCCCGTTCCTTTACTTTACTTTAATGCTTCCGCTCAACTTTAAAAACTAATGCTTCCGCTAAACATTGAAACCAAACTAAGACAATCTAAAATTAACTATGAATGGTTAAACAATTGATTTTGGAAAACGTATAAACAAATCATATAGAGTCGTTCGATGTTACTAGTGTGTCAGATTTTGGTTTGTTCACACGCCTCGCGGTAAAACTCCGCAAGTGGAAATTGAGGGTGTGACAGATTGGTATCAGAGCCTCTAGCTATAGAGAACCAGGTTTGCATTAAAAGTAGACCTAAACTATAGCTGATTACACGACACTAGACTTAGTTTGGCACTGAACTATTATATCTTGTTATGTGTTGTACCACAACTATGTTTTGTAAAATATAAATGCATATTGAAATAAACGGTACTCGTAACTAACTACACAACCCAACAGGCAATGTCATCATCATCATCATCATCCGACAAACTTTTGCAACCAAGGGCGCCGGGGAAGGCACCTATGGTGGAACCCTCACCACCTCATGGCGTGGAGACACGCTCAGCTGCGAGAAAAAGGCTCGCTCTAGGGGAGGAGTCGTCCTCACGCCCGACCATCGCTATGCCGGTCGAACCGGTTAACTCGGTAGAGGTAGGGAGCGACCTACTTAGAGATATGATAAGAAAGCAACAAGAACAACTAGAGAGAATGCATGAAACCATCCTAGCACAGGGATGGATGATACGACAATTAACAGGTAAGACTGGATCGCTCGAGGAAGAGCAACATGAGAGTAAGATAGCTCGTAACACTTTAGCTAAAGATCTTCGTGCTGAGCAGCTGAGGGCTGACTGGCTCGAAGACAGAGTTCTTGAGTCTAGCTGGAGAATTCAAGAACTAGAACAGAATCAGGCACCTGTACCAGTACCCGGACCAGCACCGGCCCCTCCAGTGCCGGTAGAGGAGGTTCCAGAGGAGGATCCAGAGGAGGATCCAGAGGAGGATCCGGAGGAAGACCCGGATATAGAAGCTGGAAACGCCGCGGAGGATGACGCAAAGATAGCGATTTGGGGGATGGAGACGTAGAAGACTGACACGTCTCGCTTATTCCATTTGCTTCCTTCAGTCTATTTATTTTCCTACTTATGTTTAAACTTGAGATTTTATAGTAAACTGATATGTTTGGTTGGCATTTTGTAAGACGTTGAAATTTTATTTAATCGAATATTTCTTTTGATTGTTTAATTTATTTGGGTTGACATAATTTGAGGAATTATTTAAGTATGGAGTAGGATAACTATATTGGATATATATATTTATCGGTGTGTGTTTATGTTGTCTTGCGAAGATCTAAAATGGCAACTGGACGTCGCGGAAACCTCAACATGACGCCCGAAGAATTAGCTGCAATGATCCAAGAACACGTGAATGCTGCTCTGGCAGGTGTTCAAAACCAACCAGCAGGTAACCATTATTAAATTTTCATGGGAAAATCTAATAGTTGGGCTAGTAGAATTTCTCGCTGACTACCTGTCCTCTGTCAGCAGGAGGGGGTCTTAACCCCTACAAGATGTTTCTCGATGCGAAGCCGAGCAAATTCACGGGTGCAGAAGGACCCATAGGACTGGTCCGCTGGATTGAAAAGTCCGAATCAGTGTTCGAAATGTGCAATTGTCTGGAGGCCAACAAGGTCAAGTATGTTGCCTCAACGTTGGAGGATGGGGCACTAACTTGGTGGAATGCACAAGTCCAAACGCGTGGACTTATTGCTGCAAATGCAATGGCCTGGGCCGAGTTTAAGGCCCTAATCAAAGAGGAGTACTGTCCGCGAGACAGGGTTCAACAGTTGGAGCAAACATTATGGAACCACAAGATGGTGGGATCTGAAATTGAAGCATACACAGCGAAACATCATGACCTGGTATTTCTATGTCCCGATCTGGCCAACACCATGGAGAAACGACTCGAGTTTTACCTTGGGGGTCTGGTCCCCGAGATCCAGGGTATGGTAATGGCTAGCAACCCTGCGACTGAGCATCAAGCAATCAGGTTGGCGCACAAACTCACCGATAAGGCGGTGGAACAAAAGAAGTTGCCATCTCGGGGTACAACTGAAGTTGCCCCTGATAATAAAAGAAAGTTTGAAGACTCGTCTGCTCGACAGTCTTCGTCAGCCCAGCCACAACAAGGAAACCAGAAACGGTTCAATAATTTCAACAGCCACCAGGGTCACAATAATCAGCCCGCCAACAACACTCAGAACACAAGCGGCTATGTAGGTCGAAAGCCGCAGTGTAATCGCTGTAACCTTCATCATCACGGCCCTTGTGCCGGAAATCGCTGCCAACGATGTGGCAAAGTGGGACACGCGGCAAAGGATTGTCGCGGGGAAATCATGTCCCGACAAAATCAAAATCAACACCAGGGTCAGCAGCAGGGTATTAACCGGGGGTGCTATCAGTGTGGTAGCACTGCCCACTTCAAACGAGACTGCCCACAGCTTCGTAACAACAACAACAATGGTGGGAACAACAACAACCACAACCACAATAACCACAACAACAACAATAACAACAACAACAATGGAAATGGTGGCACAGGAGGTGCCAAAAGGCGTGCATTTACGCTGGGCCGCGGAGAGGCCAGAAACGACTCGAACGTGGTCACCGGTAAGTTTCCCCTTAATGAACATTTTGCTACTATGCTTTTTGATACGGGTGCGGATAGGAGTTTTATATCTGAGTCTTTTAGGAAGAACCTAAATCTCACGCCTAAACCCCTAGAGACCCCTTACGTCATAGAACTAGCCGATGGTAAATCTGTAGATGTGACCCATTTAGTATCCAGCTGTCAACTCAAACTCGCGGGTCACACCTTTACCATTGATCTGATGACAACTACCCTGGGTAGTTTTGACGTGGTAGTCGGAATGGACTGGCTATCCGACGTCCGAGCTGAAGTTCTCTGTTTCGAGAAATCTATCCGTATTTCGCTCTCTAACGATGAAATCTTGACGGTGCAAGGCGAGAAGGCCGGCGCCGTCACAAACATCATCTCTTACATGCAAGCACAGAAGTATCTTCGGAGGAAGAACTCCTTCGCTTTGCTCGCACTGGTTACCGAATAGCCTAAGGACGAGAAACGTATAGAAGATATCCCCGTCGTCCGTGATTTTTCCGATGTATTTCCAGAGGGGTTACCTTGTCTTCCACCACATCGACAAGTGGAGTTTGAAATCGAATTGGCGAACCATGCAACTCCTATCGCCAAGGCCCCATACCGTTTAGCTCCAGCCGAGTTGCAAGAGCTGTCTACCCAGCTTCAGGAATTGTTAGAAAAAGGATTTATCCAACCCAGTACTTCGCCATGGGAGCTCCAGTCCTTTTTGTCAAGAAGAAGGACGGGACTTTCCGCATGTGCATCGACTACAGAGAACTCAATAAGGTTACTATCAAGAACCGATACCCATTACCTCGCATCGACGATCTCTTCGACCAACTTCAAGGGTCAAGCTACTACTCCAAGATTGATCTACGGTCCGTTTATCACCAGTTACGCGTCAGGGAGGAGGATATCGCTAAAACGGCATTTCGTACTCGGTATGGCCATTATGAGTTCTTGGTCATGCCCTTCGGTCTCACCAACGCACCCGCGGTGTTCATGGACCTCATGAACCGTGTGTGTAAACCGTATCTCGACAAGTTTGTCATTGTGTTCATCGATGACATACTCATCTACTCTAAAGGTGAAGCAGAACATGCTGAACATCTACGATTACTGCTGGAATTACTTCAACAGGAGAAACTATATGCCAAGCTTTCAAAGTGTGATTTCTGGATTCGGGAAGTTCAGTTCCTCAGGCATATCGTGAATGAAAAGGGTATCCGCGTTGATCCCGCCAAGATCGATGCTATCAAGAACTGGGAAGCACCCTGGACACCGACGGAGATCCGCCAATTTTTGGGTTTGGCTGGTTACTACAGACGTTTCATCGAGGGATTTTCAAAGATCGCGCAACCGCTTACCACCCTCACCCAGAAAGGCATTAAGTACGCTTGGGGTGACAAGCAGGAAGCGGCATTTCAATTGCTGAAGCAGGAACTTTGCAGTGCACCCATTCTGTCCTTGCCAGAAGGGACTGATGATTTTGTAGTATATTGTGATGCTTCCATTCAGGGATTGGGATGCGTACTCATGCAACGTGATAAGGTCATCGCGTATGCGTCCCGACAATTGAAGGTTCACGAGAAAAACTACACAACACATGACCTAGAATTGGGAGCAGTGGTGTTTGCGCTTAAGATTTGGAGACACTACCTATATGGAACAAAGTGCACAATCTATACAGATCACAAGAGCCTCCAACACTTCTTTGACCAGAAGGAGTTGAACATGCGCCAGCGTCGCTGGGTCGAACTCTTGAACGATTATGAATGTGCCATTCGGTATCACCCGGGTAAAGATAACGTGGTAGCTGATGCCCTCAGTAGGAAGGAGCACTTGAAACCTCGTCGGGTACGAGCACTACAGTTCACCATTCATTTGGGGTTACCCGAACTGATACGCGACGCGCAGTTAGAAGCAGTTAAGGAAGAAAACATCAAGGTCGAATCGGTGGGAAAAATGGAACGCGATTGGGAAGTAAAACCCAATGGAGCCCGGTATTTCATGAATCGTATATGGGTACCTCTCTACGGAGATCTCAGAAAGCTAGTCATGGACGAAGCAACAAATCCCGATACTCTGTCCATCCTGGTTCGGATAAGATGTATCAAGACGTTAAAGTTGCGTACTGGTGGCCCAACATGAAAGCTGATATAGCCACCTATGTGAGCAAGTGTTTGACTTGTGCAAAAGTCAAGGTAGAGTATCAGAAGCCATCGGGGCTACTCCAACAACCTGAGATCCCGGTGTGGAAATGGGATCAGACCTCGATGGACTTCATCACTAAACTCCCGCGAACTTTGGGTGGTTGCGATACCATCTGGGTGATAGTGGATCGTTTAACTAAGTCCGCACACTTTCTAGCGATTAAAGAAACAGATAAGATGGATAAGTTGACTCGCATCTACATTAAGGAAGTAGTTTCTCGGCACGGGGTGCCAACGTCCATCATCTCAGACAGAGATGCTCGTTTCACGTCCAACTTTTGGCAGTCACTTCAGAAAGCGTTGGGTACACGCTTAGATATGAGCACAGCTTATCACCCTCAAACTGATGGTCAAAGAGAAAGGACCATTCAGACCTTGGAAGACATGCTTAGGGCATGCGTGGTAGACTTCGGGAATAGTTGGGAAATCCATCTGCCTTTAGTGGAATTCTCGTATAACAACAATTACCATACGAGTATATCGGCAGCACCGTTTGAAGCATTATACGGTCGTAAATGTAGATCACCGGTCTGTTGGGCAGAAGTCGGTGACAGTCAACTCACAGGCCCTGAGTTGATACTTGAGGCTACTGAAAAGATTGTACAAATCAGAAACCGCATGGCGGCGGCACGAGATCGACAGAAAAGCTACGCTGATCAACGACGCAAACCGCTCGAATTTCAAGTAGGCGACCGCGTCCTACTGAAGGTGTCACCCTGGAAGGGTGTAATCCGTTTTGGGAAACGAGGAAAACTAAACCCACGGTACGTAGGCCCGTTTGTGATCTTGAAACGTATCGGACCCGTAGCTTATCAATTAGACCTTCCTACCGAACTCAGTGGAGTTCACAACGTTTTTCACGTGTCAAATCTGAAGAATTGTCTATCAGATGAAACCCTAGTCATTCCACTGGATGAGATTCAAGTGGATGAACAACTGCACTTTGTGGAACAACCTATCGAGATCATGGATCGTGAGATCAAGACTCGAAGGCACAGCAAGATACCCATCGTCAAGATTCGTTGGGACTCTAAGCGTGGACTGGAGTTCACGTGGGAAAGAGAGGACCAAATGAAAAGCAAATACCCACACCTTTTTGCAGCTGAGCAGCAAGCTAACGATACCACCAACTAAATTTTCGGGACGAAAATTCTTTCAACATGGGGATGTTGTGACAACCTGGGAATTTCTTGTAATTTCGTGTACCATTGTTAACGAACTAAATCTTTGTGCGTGGCATTCTAAACCTGTGTGTTGCATTCTAAACACTAAATCTTTGTGCGTGGCATTCTAAACCTGTGCGTTGCATTCTAAACCGCGTTTACTCAATTTTCGGGACGAAAATTCTTTCAACATGGGGATAATGTGACATCCCGGTTTTTCAAATATCTTAAACGCACTACTTCACGGTTATTCATTCCTACGCTAAATTGATACGGAGATTTAATTTACACGCTCGAAATAATTACGCTAACTTTGTGAACTTATCAAGTGAATTACGTGCTATGTATATTAAACGTTTATAAGTTCGGTGAGTTATTATGTTATGTTTCGATTTCGTGATTTTTAGTTATAAAAATATATATATAGTAAATATATAGACGAATCGAACCGAGCGGCGAAATGAGACGACCTCATTTCCTTGCGACTCAAGGATTAACCAAAACTTGAGGTTCAAGTTAAAGACCCAACCCGCCCCACCCAAATCCCTTTGCGGCCGCAAGCGCAAATCGCCCAACCTTTTTCCATTTTCTTTTCTTTCTTGCGCTATATAAAGACATATATGCATGTGTTATGTTTCAAAAAAAAACACACACACACAAACCCTAGCTCCAAAGAGCCGATGGCAGCCTTTCCCCACTCCTCCTCTCGGTCGCGATCCCCTTGATTACCCGAATCGACTCCCATCTCGTTCCCGTTTCGTTAATCTTCATTGTTAAAGGTTAGGGCTTTCCATTGTTTCGCAAATCATGTTAGGGTTTATGAACTATTGATCATGCTTGTATGTAATGGTAGAATCATGGTTTATGAAAGTGTTATGATGTTAGTTCGATTGATTGTGCAAGTTTGGCGATTATGATGATTAGTTGGAATCAGGGATCATTAGGCTGCGTTTTGTGATAAAAACCATATATTATGATTAGGGTTTGCATGAGTATGATGTACATGATGATATATGATTGATAAATCTGTTCTTGATCGTTTATATTTAACGTCTCGATTGTTTAAGCGTGTTATATTGCGATAAAATGTTGAAATCAGGATGCTGAATGGTGTTTACAGCCAACTTCAATTGGCTGTAACTTGGTTATTATTTATCGAAAAACGGATTTTCTGAAGCCTAAAACATATATTTTTTAAAAACGCTTCTAATGGCGCTGGATTCATATTTTTCTGAGGTCGTTTGATATTTTTATGTGGCCAATTAAGTGCAGTAACTGAAGCTGTATAAATTCTGAAAATTTGTTAGTTGTTTATCGAGTCGGATCTCAAAATCTGTAGAGAGTTGAATCACGAAATTTGTACAGCAACTGGAGATGGAAATTTCCAAGAAACTCCCACTGGAATTTTGTTAATTGGATGAACGGTGATTTTTAAATAAATTCTCCCGTGGACTGCAGTCAGAAAGCGACGAATCTGACTGCAGCCTAGTATATTAATATTTATGAATAATTGGTAAAGTGTTAGGACTTGAAAAATTTATTAAAATTCTACAGTTTAGTTGTCACCTTCTGTAAAAAAAATTGGAATTTTTGGAACGTTGGAACTATTTTATAAAAATCCTCGAAAACAGCCTAATTATGAGTATACAAGCTGAAACTTGATAACCTGCGAATGTGTGTACCAAAGTGTTGCATGGATTTAATTGTGTTCATGATAGGTTGTTTTGATCACTATGTTGGTATGATAATACTTGCATGCATGATTGGGTTTTAGGATTTTGTTATTGTGTGTACCGCATTGTGTGTTAGTTATGTGTAGGGTTTGTATTGGTGTGATTCACACACTAACTTTAAATCAATTGACTTGTTAGGACGCAATTAACGGTCCCATCATTTGCTACTTCTGTGTTACACTAACCGAGCAAATAAAGGTGAGTTCACGGCCCCTAATTTTATCCGGTTTTAAACAACAGGGGGAGAAACATGTGTACACTCTACAACTCTATCTCTTTACGTTATACGAAATTAACGTCATTAAACTATTCGGTAACTAAGTTAATGTTAATGTACGTTATGGTCACTAAGCAGCTATATCACACAAGTCCGCGACAAACTCTCGGATCGTTAGTATTGGGTTAGATAGCGGGGAAATTATAAGTAGTACTACTGGGCCCGACAAGCCCCACCCGAGCTAGTCGCGCTAGCCGACCGGGTATGGTCAACGGGTGAATAATTTGGCCTAACTTCGCCATGGTCAGTGATAGGCCTGGCAACACGGAGGCACAACAGTCAGCTTCGATCGCGAACACTTACGTGACATAACTTTAGGCTCGCTACCTACATGTTAACATTGAACTTAATTACGAACCAACAATATTATTCCGGGTTAGGGATAATGGAACCAACAACATTATTATTCCGGGTTAGGAATAATGGAACATCATTATTATTCCGGGTAAGGAATAATGGAGCCATCAGTATTATTCCGGGTTGGGAATAATGGAACTAAATTGTTATCCCGAGTTAGGGATAACGGGGGAAACAAACTTATAACCAAACCAATGAACTTATAAAAACCTGTGAACTCACTCTTCTTTGATGTTGACACTTGTTTCTTTACATGTTTCTCAGGACGCTAGGAGCCCTAGGTGCACTCACTTGCATTGATCAAGACATCTTTTTATCGAGTCTCATTTATGAATATTGTTTGGGTTTTTCTTTAGTTTTGGCGTTTGTGTTGGCGCCCGTTCCTTTACTTTACTTTAATGCTTCCGCTCAACTTTAAAAACTAATGCTTCCGCTAAACATTGAAACCAAACTAAGACAATCTAAAATTAACTATGAATGGTTAAACAAATGATTTTGGAAAACGTATAAACAAATCATATAGAGTCGTTCGACGTTACTAGTGTCTCAGATTCTGATTTGTTCACACGCCTCGCGGTAAAACTCCGCAAGTGGAAATTGAGGGTGTGACATATGCGGATACTTTAAAGGTAAAAGAGGGCTAAGACAAGGTGATCCGATGTCTCCTTACTTATTCACGCTAGTTATGGAAATCTTGACATCTATTCTTCACAATGCTTCAACTCTTGACGCTACATTTAGATTTCATAACAGGTGTGTTAAACAGCGTATTATCAACCTGTGTTTTGCGGATGACCTGTTCCTTTTTGCTAGGGGTGATGTTGCATCGGCGACAATGATCTTGAACTCTTTAAATAAGTTCAAACACATGTCTGGATTAACGCCGAGTTTGGCCAAAAGTTCTATATTTTTGTGTAATGTTGATAGCAGGATTAAAAGGAGAATCTTAGCCATTATTCCTTTTGAGGAAGGAGTTCTCCCTATTAAATACTTGGGTGTTCTGCTGATTACAACTAAATTGATCTACAAAGATTGTAGAATTCTTATTCAGAAGATGGAGAATCGAATTTCTGATTGGAAGAACAAGTCTCTTTCATATGCAGGTAGACTCCAACTCATTCTTTCAGTTCTCTCAGCTCTCAACACTTTCTGGGCTTCTGTTTTCATTCTGCCAACTAGAGTTATAATTGAGCTTAAGCAAATAATGAGAGGCTTCCTGTGGTGTCAAGGCTCGTTCATGGCAGGTAAGGCTAAAGTTTCCTGGAAATCAGTTTGTCTGCCTAAACACGAAGGTGGATTGGGGATTAGAAGACTTAGTGATACCAATAAAAGCCTCATGACCAAACACATTAATAGTATTCTTACGGGTAGAAGCTCGTTGTGGGTTGATTGGGTCAAAAGCCACCATATTAAAGATAGGAATTTTTGGGATATTCCTATTCTTTCAAATTGCAGTTGGGGATGGCGTAAAATTCTCAAAGGAAGAGACCTGGTTCGACACTACTTCTGGATGAAAATTGGTGGTGGGAAATGTACATCAATGTGGTATGACTATTGGTGTAATATTGGCCCTATTGGTGACTTTATATCTCCTTCTGTTATGAGGCAATCTGGTCTTACGATCTTTACCAAAGTGGCGGATATGATTAGTGACGGAGTTTGGCTATGGCCGACAAGATGGCTTTCTCTGTATCCGAATTTGGCTGATGTTCCGCAGATTAAGCTTAGAGAGGATGCGAGAGATTTGGTGTTATGGAGAGGTGAAGATGGAGTGTTGATTCCGTATAGTTCTCGAGAAACTTGGGATGCTATTCGATATCGAGAGCAGGAGGTTGATTGGTGCAGCATGGTTTGGTTCTCTCATTGTATTCCAAGACATGCATTCGTGCTTTGGCTGATTTTCAAGAGGAAGCTAGTTACCCAAGATCGGTTAAGGAAACGGAATGCCATCAGGATGGGGTGCATGAATATGATGTGTTGTTTGTTATGTCAGGGTAATATTGAGTCGCATGAACACCTCTTCTTTGAGTGCAGGTATTCTTCCCAGATTTGGCTCTCTATTCGTGAGATGGCTCACATGAGTTTGGTCGATTCTTCTTGGAATGATATTGGTGCATGGGTGATTCCAAAGTCGAAGTCTAGGTCCATTGTTTCGATTATTGGTAAGTTGTTAGTGGCTGCAATGGCATACTATATTTGGCAAGAAAGGAACTCGAGATTTTTCAATAATCAGCTTAGACCTTCTGAGAAAGTTACTGAAATCATCGTCAACACTGTCAGACTAAAGCTCATGTCGTTAAAGTTCAAGGATACAAGACGTGTGAGGAAGATCCTAAAGGATTGGGAGATTGACGTTGATACGCTTTAATATAGCCGTCTTGTAATGTGCTTATTGTTTTCTTTGTTTGCCTAGATGGTTAGGTTGTTGTTTGGTTGTCTTTGTCTCCGTGTTTGTGGCATGTCACATACGTGAACTAGGTGGTTCACTGCCGCCTACTTGTGCTTTTTTGGTTGGTTGGTTTTAATATATTCACCGGGGTAACCCTTTACCCAAAAAAACTATATTGAGCTTTAATGGACCACAACGGGAAATAATAGGTCATATATTTCTTTTTTTGGGTAAAGGTTACCCTGGTAAATTTCATTTCGCTAAAAAATAGCAACAAACAAAACAAGTGGACGAGCTGAAATGCTCACCAGTTCAGAGGCACGACACGCCGTGCCTAAGGACGACCAATAAAAGAAACAAAAAACCAAGACTAAAACACAAAGCAAACTAGACACTATACGCAACTAGTCTTCATCCCTAGCTTGAATCCAACTATCACCCGATTCCCTCATGTAAGATAAGCCCTTTGGGCAACTTCCAATATTTCAGGATCTGCTCCACTTGTCTTGTATTTTTGAACTTCAAGATATCCAACTTTAACCGAACCGTATACGTGATGGCTTCAACAATTTCGTTCACTGATCTTTTTTGTCCGAGAATAGACGCCTGTTCCTCTCTTGCTAGATATGGTAAGCTGTTGCCGCTACTATCATTCGACCAATAATACTCTTCGCTGATTTGGACTTAGCCGTTGAGATTAGATAATCTATAATGTTTTTCCATTTATCCGTGAGGTGATCCATGACTCCTAACCTTTTAGCATTTAGCCATACTTGCGACGAGAAGGCGCACTCAAAGAACAAGTGCTGATGTGAATCACTACAAAATTGACATAACGGACAACATATCAATCTTAGATTCGTATCTCCACTCACGTCCCAATGTTTCAGTTTGTCTTGCGTCTTTAGCCTTTCACCAATAATTAGCCACATAAGGAAAGCATGTCGAGGTATGCACTGAGAAAACCAAACTGCATTTTGCCAAGGAACTTGCTGATTATTAATTCCGAAGGTATCCCACATTACCTTCGATGAATATGGAAATTGTTTGCCTTCATTATTTATCCAAACAAGGGTATTTCACATTAGACTTCAAATTTGGCGGCTGGACATGTAATAGGGGTACAAATCCAACCACGCTGAAGGCCACGACCACCTACCATCTTGAATAACATCCTCGACCTTTGATTCTAGATTAAAACCCGCTTGCCGGATCATTCGAGGGGTAATGATATTACCAATAGGGTCCGCATGTGACCATTTATCAAACCATGCTGATGTCAACTTCCCATCCCCTATTTTCGACCATATGTTATTACGGATATTGGTTCTAATTTTCATAATTTTTCTCCATCCCCAACTGCTTCCCTCCTTAAGTGGGACATCCCAGAAACTTTTATGATTTAGCTTGTAAGTGTGAACCCATTTTACCCATAGCGATTCTCTATTTGTAAGAAGACTCCAGATATGAAATACCATCATCACCAACCCGTTTTATCCCCAAACCACATTCAGAAGCCAGAAGACAAACTGATTTCCATGCAACTTTCGCCTTTCCTTTCCCAAGGGACCATTGTTCCATAGGAAGTCTCTCATTTTTTCTCCAGATCCTTTATAATACAAACGGTGAAACAAAATAAGGAAGATGAAAACAAGTTGGAGGATGGTTATGAGTTGGTAAAAAAGAAGAACAAGGCGAAGCAAGGTTTCCCAACAAAGAAACAAGGAGCAAGGTTTGAGTATAGACCGGTTACAAAACCAACGAAGCATGAGACACACCATATTAATGTTATAGATGAATTGGAAAAAGTGACTAATCCAGTCCGTTGGAGAACTTGAGCAGGGTAACAGTTAGCAACAAATTTGCCATTCTAAACGAGGATATGGATGTTAATACAATAGATCATGGGAAAAGTGTGGCGATAAAAGACAACAATGAAATTACTGGTGAAGAACCTGATGACGAAGAAATAGAGGTGTATAATGAAACGATCCAGTCTTTAGTTGGAGATGGAAAAAATCTAAGGGGGCAGGCACTCCCGGTTTGAATGTGCCTCATGTATAGCATCGCTTCATGGAATATAAGGGGGTTGAACAGCCCTCTGAAGCAAAAAGAGGTTCGTCAAATAGTGGATGAGAACCGCCTTCATGTGTGTGCTATCATTGAGTCCCATGTTGACATGGATAAATTACCGAATGTGTGCAAAAAGGTGTGGAAGTCTTGGGATTGGACATCGAATGGAAATTCTTGCTCTAAGGGTATTCGTATTATCATCGGATGGAATAAAGATGAAGTAGATTTAATGGTTCTAGGCCAGTCTAGTCAAGTCATTCATGCCCAACTGAATTTTAGAAGGGATAATAAAATCTTGTTTTGTTCGTTTGTCTATGCGGATAATTATTATAAGACTAGAAGAGATCTATGGGAAAATTCATGTTATCATAAAGCATTTGCTCAAGATAAGCCATGGGTTATTCTAGGGGATTTTAACTCATCGCTTCATTTAGAAGATAGCCTTTATGTGTCATCAAAGGTTAGCATTGGTATGAGAGACTTTAAAGACTGTGTCGATGAGTTGGAAGTGTTTGATGTGAATAGTGCGGTCGAGCATTATACATGGAAACAAAAACCGAAGAAGGGTATAGGTGTAATTAAGAAGATTTGTCGTTCGGATTCTAACCGCCTAGGTTTGGTTCAGTAGGTTCATGAAGCCGGTTTGGTTTTGATTGTACTTGACAAACCCAGCTCCATAGGCGGTGGGTCAAGTGGGAACGAGAGCAACAAGTTGATTAGAAGTGTTCGTTTGGTTCAGGTTGCCGCTAGAACGAGGAACAAAATCACAGTTACAGGGATACATGGCAGAAGAGCGAGTGGTAGAAAAATCTAGAGGGTTTTATAGAAATAAAGAATGAGATTAGTTGTAGAGAGTTTGTTTTTTAATAAGTGAGGTAAATAGTATTACCGTTAAAGAAATAATAATTAATACATATTACCAATAAACGGTATTATTTCAAATCCAAACACAATTTTTACCCGTTATGTTTTTCACAAGCCTTTCGGCAGCAAGGTCTATATAGCGGCCTTGGGTCGGTGTGCGATGGCGACTGCGGAAGGTCTAACAAAAGATATCAATCGCGTTTGGCAGATTTTATCTAACTAAACTTGTGTTTTTATTCAATGTTTAAAACATATAGCCTCGCCCTACACGTGATTGAGAAGTTGGTGAGTAGCAATTGGGCTGTTAAAAATTATTTGGGTTAGTCGGTTATAAGGATGTGTTAGCAGATCATAAAAAAGGTAGCAAGTCAATCTGCCTCGACATAACCCTAAACAATCTGTTTAATTAAACAATTCAATTTTAACACAGTCCAGTCACTATACAAGGCGTTCTAAACACAACAGAACTCATGCTGTGTTAAAAATTGCCAACTGTAAGTTGATGACAAAAGTATACTGAAATAACACAGAACATGATAGTAAATTATAAGAAAAAAATCAGCAAAACAAGATAGCATGTAAAATTTATAAAACCGATACCAAATCCTCAAAAGTCTGGTCAAATAAAAAGATAAAATATTCAAAAACTGAAACCTACACAGCTTAAAGCTGGTAACATTAAGCCTTTCTAGTAGCGCCCGATCCCCCAAACTCTAACAACTCCATCAGTATACCCACTGAACAAAGTGCTTCCATCTGCACTCCAACTCAAACTTGTGCAGTATATAACCTGCACCAAATTGTTTGATTTATAATACAACAATAAACTAACCCAACGAAACACTCCAAACCCATCCTAACTAAAAACCCCCAAAGTTATTCAGACCAAAAATTTCATGTATTAACAGAAAATGATAATGAAAGAATACCTTAGTTTTTCCAGCATTAGTTTGAGTAGCGGTGCCCTCAACAGCCATCTCAGACTCCTGCTTGAGATCAACCTTGAGATCAACGACAATGGTCTTGCTCTCCAAATCCCAGATCTTGATGCTGGTCTCGGTGGCCGCACAGAGCCAGTACCTGTTGGGGCTGAAGCAAAGAGCGTGAATGATGCTCCCAGCTTCGAGAGAGTAGAGTCTCTTACCCTCAGAGAGATCCCAGAGCAGAATCATGCCGTCTTTGCCACCACTGGCACACAAGGAACCATCAGGGGAGACCGCAACAGTGTTGACGTAACCGGCGTGGCCGGCCAAGGTGGACCTGAGCTTGCAGTTGGTGAGGTTCCAGATCTTGACGGTCTTATCCCAGGAAGACGAAACAATGGTGGGCTGCAGAGTGTTGGGGCTGAAACGGACGCAGCTCACCCAGTCAGCGTGCGCATCTCCGTCCTGAATGGTGTACTTGCACTCACCGAGAGTGTTCCAGAGCTTGATGGACTTGTCCCGAGAGGCGGATACGATCTGCCGGTTGTCGATGGAGAAAGCCACGGAGAGGACGTCTTTGGTGTGCCCCACAAAGCGCCGGGCGGTGGTTCCAGCGTTCAGATCCCAGAGCCGGAGCTCGCCGTCCCAAGAGCCGGAGAGGGCGAACTGGCCGTCGGAGGAAAGGACCACGTCCTGGACAAAGTGAGAGTGTCCAGTCAGACGCCGCTGGGCCACACCGTAAGTCTTGTCTTCCTTGGTCAGACGCCACACGATGATTGATTTGTCACGGGAAGAGGTCACGATCATGTCGGAGTTGTCGATAGGGGTGGCAATTGCGGTCACCCAGTCGGTGTGGGCTCGCATGGTTCCGCGTAACACGAGTGAATCAGCCATGTTTCAGCTCTCTCTCTCTCTCCCTCTCTCTCGGCTGCTCTGCTTTAGGGTTTGGAGACTGTGAACAAGTAGAAACCCAAATCGTTATAGCTTCTTTATTTATAGTGGCCTTCTTAGGGTTTCACACTTGGGTTTTCGATTTTCGGCCCATCACTTTTGGGTTTTCATTCTGCTCCTTCCAGAGGAACAACGAAAGGGTCAGCGATCTCAAAAGTAAATTCCAATCCAATCGGTAAAAAAAGAAAACACATGGATAGATAACAAGTTTTCGCATTGTGGCGCGTCAAATAGCACCAAAAACAGGGGTGAACCACGTTACACGATGTTAATTCTTAAATTTAGACCAAAACATTATTTTAATAAGGAATTTAAAATGATAACAAACCCATGTAAAAAATAGCGTCGAAATGACTATAATAATAAGCAATTTTTAATATATCCAAATAAACAACACGTACAATTGCATGTCTAAATTAAATTTCAAATGCATTTTTAATTATTTTCCTTAGCTTAAAATAGGTTATTAGTTCCCCATGTATAACGACATATGCCATACAGCAAAAAGGTTTATTAAGATGGTGTTTGTTTTTTGAAGAAAAGCTCTTCCGGGCACTTATGTCTGTATCGAGCAGACACGTGCAGACCTTTAGGTCTGAAGCGTGTTTGTTTTTTGGAAGAGCTTTCACTAAAAAAGGTCTGCGAGACCTCTTCTTCAAGCAGATGGGGACTCATGTCTTCAAACCTCTTCTCTCCTCTTCCTCTCCAATTTCAAAACACAGACTCATCTCTCCTCTTCTCTGCATCACCTCCACCACCACATCTCCGCCACCACTGCCACCCCCACGTTCACCTGTCTCCTCCACCCGACACCCCCATCGACCTCCACCTGCTGCACCTCCTCCACCTGACACATCTCCGCCACCACCTCCACCCCCACGTTCACCCATCTCCTTCACCCGACACCCCCATCGACCTCCACCTGCTGCACCTCCTCCACCCGACACACCGTCGATTTCAGGTTTGTTACCGTCAATTTCAGATTTGGTTGTAGTGGGAGAGGATTAGGGTTTTGAGTTGGGGTTTTGTGAGGGACTGTGGTGGAGATACGGTGGTGGGTGGTAGGTGGTGGAGATACGGTGGTGGGTTGGGTGGAGAGGTGGTTGTAGGAATTAGGGTTTTGGCAAGGAAGATAGTCTGCGGATGCAGATGTGGTTTTTAAAAAGAGGTGAATCAAACACTCTTTTTGTTACATTTTGCAGACATTTGGTCCACCTCTTCTGCTATAGATGTCTGCAGATGTGGTTTGCAGACTGCAGACATTTTACCTCAGAAAAAACAAACAGCACCTAAAAGTAATGTTATCATAATAACTTTTGGATTTTGTGAAATCTATAAAATTGAAGAGATAAAAGAAAGATAATAAGAAAAATAAATAATTAATTAAGGTACAGGAGATGTAAGTACTTTTTATCGACAAATTTCTTTTAATCCCTGACTGTGAGACTTGAACCCCAAATATCTTTCTTTCAAAATCAGATGTTTAAAGACTTTTGTCTTTGCATGATCGTGTATTGAGAGAAACAGGGTAAGGTTCAGGTGTATAGAAAACCATACCCTATGTACCCATGTAGGATATGGTCAGGTTCGGGTATAACTGAGCATCTGAACCGGGTATGGGTTCGAATATTAATACATTGTTTTAAAAAATAAGTTTTCTTTCAGTTATTTTACATAAAAGTAAATACGTTTAAAAATTAAAACTGGTTTGTGTTATAAATATATACTAGTTTAAGATCCTGTGTGATACACGGGTTGTATAAAGAAAATACTTCTTATAAATCTGTTGATTTGATAAATTACGCATAAATGTAGATGCTACTATACTAACAATTAGTTCTCGTGTTACGATTATTAACAGATTTTAATAACCATACTCTTTAGCACGAAGTTGCTTTTCATTAACAAATAAATACGAAAAAAATCACAGGTTGTTTTATATAATATATTTTACTTTATATAATATAATTCATTTTATAATAAAACGAAACCATACATTCAATATGGGAAAAAAATTTAAATTACAATATAAATTTTTTTGTTCTTTATTATTTCTGTTTTATGTGTGACTTGAAGTATTGAATCTAAGATATTCAAATCTAAGAATACCTAAAGGCTTTTGTCTTTTCAGTGGGTCACAAAACTCATTGGTAAGTAACAAACATATAGACCACCCTTAGTAGCTCCAAATAGGGCGGGTTTTTTTGCCCGAAAACGACCAAACACGTCGGGGAACCATCCCCCTTAGCGTGTTTGGCTAGTTTTTTTTTTTGTTTTGGCGTGTTTCAAATCACGCTGGATGAAGATTTGGTTGGCCAATCACATATATCCCTCTTTTTTCTTGGTCAATCCCTTTTTTGGTTAGTTTTTTTATTTAATTCTTTACACCCCTTTTAATATAATGCCCACATCCCCACTACACCCATTTTAGAAAAAAAAAAACGTCCATTAATGCCCCTTGCTAATTGTACTGCCACATGGCGAAAAACGCTCAAGAGTGGGGGCATTATTCACCCTTACCACTACGCATGGTCTAAGCAATCCATAAATCTCTAATATTTCTTTGTACACCATATGTGTGGTCTTATTTGTAACATTTTTTTATCTTTATATAATATTAGTAACTTGACTTTGTGTCTTATTTTATTCTTGATAGTGTTACATACAACTGTCATGAGCAAAAACCGATTCTTTTATGTACAATCAAACCTTTGATAGTGATTCTGTTTGATTTTTATTAAGAACAAAATGTTAAAATAGTCTCTGAGTTTATGCTACTTTTACCACTTCAGTTCAAAAATAAAAATTTTGCATCTTGGTCCCTAAGGTTTCATTTTTGTTGCCATTTTCATCCAATTGGCAAACTTAGTTCAAATTTTTTGTTAACTTCTCCATTTTTTTATCATTTCCCTCATTTAATTTAATATATTATGGCATAAATGACCATTATACCATTTATTTAAATGAGGAAAACAACAAAAATGGGAGATGTTAACAGAAAATTCTAACATAGTTTGCCAATTGAATGAAAATCACAACAAAAATGAACCCCAAGGATCCGAATACAAAAGGTTTCATTTTTGGACTGAAGTGGCAAAAATGACCTAAATTCAAGAACAATTTTAGCATTTTAATCTTTAATAATCATTTGCTAAACATCAAATTGTTGTTTATTTATAAGATATACAAACATTTTATATATGGAAATGATATTTAGTTATCATTCAAGATTTCATTAAAAAATAATAATAACAATACACAAAAGATAATAATTATTATATTAATTTATTTAAACAAAAAAGATAATTTAAACTATATTGATTGCGTAAAATATATATTATAATTTTTACAAGTATTTTTATATTAGTTACAATTATAGATTATATTTTAAAGAGTTAATTACATAGTTAGTCCTTGTGGTTTGCACAAAGTAACATACTTAGGTACTAATAGTTTAAAATTACATTCTTGGGTATTAACTTTTCATTTTGTAACATTTGGAGGTATTAACGTTAATTGTTTGTTAAACTATTAGTACCTAAGTATGTTATTTTGTGCAAACCACAGGGACTAACTATGTTAATACTCTAGAAGTTAATACCTCCAAACGTTACAAAATGAAAAGTTAATACCCTAGAAGGTGATTTTAAACTATTAGTACCTAAGTATGTTATTTTGTGCAAACCACATGGAATAACTATGTAATTAGCTCTATTTTAAAAGATAACTATATTTATTAAGATTTGTGATTTGTAATCACATTTAAAAGGAAATGATCTCACAAAAAAGGAAACTCTAATTACTTTAAAATTTGTGAGAAAAAATTATTAACAAAAGTCCTGTGTTTTCCCTCCTAAAGTAAAACAATAATGAGTATAAAATGAAACATAGAAAAGATTATTAACAAAAGTCTTGTGTTTTCTCCCCTAAAGTAAAACAATAATGAGTATAATAATTACACATGACAATTAATAGCTTAAGAGAGTGCCACGTGGCATAATATGGTTTTGATCTATTATAAATTATAGATTATTGTGGTTATCAATTCCTAATATAGTTTAGGTTTCTTCTCCAAGTTTTCTTCTCTTATATATACTTCTCATTGTATCTCTTGTATGACACATCAATCAGTGAAATGTGAATCTTTTTCTCTCTACATCTCTTCTATATTGTTTTGTTTTTAGGCTAGTTTCACAACACATTATTAGCACCAACTGCTCTATTAAATGAACACCTTCAACTTCTTCCCTATGCTTTCTGATTTCGTTTTTTTTAGGATGTTTGATGCATGGATGAGATGGACTCATCGGAGACGGACTCAATTCAGAACTTGAAAAATTAAAAAGAACCTGAGGTAAACTATCTACTCTTATAGTTTGTATTTTATTGATGCCCACTACAAGGTAAACAAAACGTCCATGTGAAATCATATGATTTTGTTATTCTATTCCTTTTAGTGCACGCACTCTTATAGTTTGTACTTTATCGTTACGAACCACCCTTTATTGCGAGAACCACAAGAACCAATGTGAACATAACCAAAAATACCTAAAAAATCTAAAAACCACCCATCTTTTTAACATTTTTTATAAAAAATCGCTACTTTTCGTCATAAAAAAACATTTTCTTTTGGTGACGAAAAGTAGCAATTTTTTATAAAAAATGTTTAAAAAATATTTTGGGTGGTTTTTGGGTTTTTTTAGGTTTTTTGGGGGTATAGTTATTAGCATTTAGCTTGGGTGGGGGAGGGGGTTAGGTTTTTTTTTTGGGGGGGGGGGGATGTAACACTCCGTATTTTCGCGTTTTCCTATTTTGGCTAGACAAGTTGTACTTTCCTTATTTAAACACTTGTACTCTCGTTGTAACGTATTTCGTTTCAATTTGTAATTATAGACTATCGATCATAATGAAAACGAGACTTTTTAATCATGTTCGTGTGTACGTGTTAAACCTATGCGCAATTTTTCGTGTTTTGGAACGTATACTAATCGTGATTCTTTGATTCTTATGACACTTGCTAACGAAACAATAAAATTATTGATCCTTATTACGCATTGGCACTGATACTCGTTAAAAACTAGTAACATAACGTGGTTCGGATTCTAATAATAATGGGTAGTAATTTAGTCTATTTGTTTGGTTAGTTAGGTGTTTTTTTTTATAATTAAGCTAGTTAGTCATGTTAAGTTTTAAAGTTATATAACTAATCAAGTAAGCTAACATAATCAGTTAAAGGGTTCATTTTGGTAACTAATTGAAACTTGGAATACTTTAAAAATAAAACAAAAATAATAAAAACGGCGCAGACCGCAGGACTCGAACCCGGGTCCCACACGAGAACAAACGCATCACAAACCGCTGGGACGCGGTCCTGAGAACGTGATATATTGAAAATAATTAATACTTATACACACTTCGAAACCAGCCAATCAAATCACCAAACAGTCGAGTAGTAACAAGGGCAAGAAACAAAAGTTTCAAAGCCCTGGTTGTAACGCGATTGTACCTGCTGCTAACCCAAACCCTGCTACACCAGAGAACACAAGAAAGCCATACACTGGGGTTCATCCCAAGTGCACTACTTGCAACTACCACCATCCTACAAACTCAAACTGTCGTCATTGTACTGCTTGCAAACATTTTGGTCACACCACACCTCTATTGTCGCAACAACCCTACACCACAAGCTCAACAACCTCCCCAAAACCAGCCAACAACGTCAGAGCCTGCTACAAATGTGGTGACACTACACATCTTCGTCCTCAATGCCCTTAGTTGAACCAAGAACCACAAGCTCCTTGAGGACGAGCATTCAACATCAACGCTAAGCAGGCGCAAAACGACAATGACGTCGTCAATGGTACGTTTCTTGTTAATGATCTTTATGCTTCGTTATTATTTGATACTGGCGCGGACAAAAGCTTTGTGTCCGTTGAATTTGAATCTTTGCTAAATTGTACACGCTCTAAACTACCTAAGTCATTCTCAGTCGAAGTTGCCAATGGCAAGTCTATCTTAGTCGATTCTATTCTTCGTGATTGCCGTTTTACTCTTAACGAGCACGTCTTCTCAATCGACCTCATACCCATGCAATTGGGTAGCTTCGATGTCATAGTAGGCATGGATTGGCTTCGTAAGAACCGTGCTGAAATTGCTTGTCATGAAAAGTTCGTTCGTTTGCCTCTCCATCTGGTGATACCTTACACGTTTATGGAGATCGACCTTCTAAAGGACTAAAGTTGATGTCATGCACCCAAGCGAATAGATACTTATGTAAGCAATACTTTGCCTTTTTAGCCCACGCAGTAGAAGAAAAGGGCAAAGGAAAGAGCGTAAGTGATGTTCCAGTGGTGTGTGATTTCCCTGACGTCTTTCCTGAGGATTTACCTGGTCCTCCTCCACCTTGATCAGTTGATTTTCGCATTGACCTTGTACCTGGTGCGACTCCTGTCGCCAAAGCTCCTTATCGTCTTGCACCTTCCGAGATGCAAGAATTGTCAAGTCAACTCCAAGAACTCCTCGATAAAGGCTTCATACGCCCAAGTACTTCACCTTGGGGCGCACCTGTCTTGTTCGTCAAAAAGAAGGATGGCTCATTTCGCATGTGTATAGACTATCGCGAGCTTCACAAACTCACCGTAAAAAAATGTTATCCTCTCCCTCGCATCAACGATCTCTTTGATCAACTTCAAGGCGCAACTTGTTTTTCTAAAATCGATCTTCGATCTGGTTATCACCAACTTTGTGTTCTCGAAGAGGACATTCCAAAATCCGCTTTTTGCACTCGCTACGGACACTATGAGTTTGTGGTTTTGCCTTTTGGCTTGACCAACGCACCAGCTGTGTTCATGGATCTAATGAATCGTTTTTGTAACCATACTTGGATCGTTTTGTAATCGTTTTCATCGATGATAATCTTATTTATTCGAAAACGCAAGCTGATCATGAACATCATTTACGCCTCATAATCGAACTTTTGCGTAGTAACCGCTTATACGCAAAGTTTTCCAAGTGCGAATTCTGGATCAAAGAAGTGCAGTTCCTTGGACACGTTGTTAGTGAAAAGGATCGAAGTTGTGAAGAATTGGATCGCGCCTAAATCCCCATCTAAGATTCGTTCTTTCCTAGGATTGGCGGGTTACTATCGCCGATTCGTCTCAAACTTTTCAAAAATCACCGTTCCTCTCACCATGTTGACTCAAAAAGAGAAACCTTTTGTTTGGGGTCCTGAGCAAGAGGAATCTTTTCAAACTCTCAAGGACATGCTTTGCAATGCTCCTGTTCTAGCTCTCCCTGATGGGAATGATGACTTCGTGGTATATTGTGATGCTTCAAATCGTGGTCTTGGTTGTGTTCTCATGCAACGAGACAAAGTCATCGCTTATGCCTCTCGACAACTCAATATACATGAGAAAACTACACTACCCACGATCTCGAGCTTGGTGCAGTTGTTTTTGCGTTAAAGATTTGGCGACACTACCTACATGGTACCAAGTGTGTGGTTTTCACTGACCATAAGAGCCTACAACACATTTTTGACCAAAAGGAACTAAACATGCGTCAGCGTTGTTGGGTGGAATTGCTTAACGACTACGATTGCGAGATTCGCTACCACCCTGGCAAAGCGAATGTTGTGGCTGATGCTCTTAGTCGTAAGACTCATATTAGTAGCGTTCGTTGTTTTCAAATCTCAAGCGATCTTCACACCTGCATTCGTGAAGCTCAATACTCGTCAGCCAATGAAGGAAGTCTAATTTACGAAGTACGAGGTGCTTCTATAGACCAACTCGTGATGAAATCAAATGGACTTCAATACTATCTTGATCGTATTTGGGTGCCAGATCGCAACAACCTTCGTGAGCTCATCATGGACGAGGCTCACAAATCCAAGTACTCGATTCATCTTGGTGCTGATAAAATGTACCATGACCTTCGTAATCTTATTGGCGGCCTGTTATGAAGAAGGACATTGCCACCCATGTCTCTAAATGCTCACTTTCTCGAAAGTCAAAGTTGAGCATCAGCGTCCTTCTGGTTTGCTCAATCAGCCCAAAATTCCTGTTTGGAAGTGGGACAACATTGTTATGGACTTCATAACCAAAATCCCTCGAACACCTTCTGGTCATGATAGCATTTGGGTAATCATTGACCGTTTGACTAAATCAGCTCACTTTCTTACTATTCATGAAGATTTCAAAGTTGAGAAACTTGATCGAGTCTATACTGATGAAATCATCTGTCGTCATGGCATTCCTCTTGACATCATCTCTGACCGCGATGGTCGTTTCACTTCGCGTCTTTGGCAAACTTTCCAATCCGCTATGGGTACTCACTTGAATCTTAGTACGGCCTTCCATCCTCAAACAGATGGACAGACTGAACATACTATCCAAACCCTAGAGGGTATGCTTCGTCTTGTGTCATCGACTTTGGTGGTAGTTGGGATGTGCATTTACCATTGATTGAGTTCTCGTACAACAACAACTATCTCTCCAGTATTCAAATGGCTCCTTTCGAAGCTTTGTATGGACGCAAGTGCCGATCCCCCATCAGTTGGCATGAGATCGGTGATAAACAACTTATTGGCCCTTAGTTCATACAAGAAACAACGGATAAGATTCTTCAAATCTGCGACAACTTACTCAAGGCTAGAAGTCGACAGAAGAGCTATGCCGACAAGAGACGAAAGCCCTTGGAATTCGATGTTAGAGATCATGTGTTACTCAAAGTGTCTCCTTGGAAAGGAGTGGTTCGTTTTGGTAAAAAGGGTAAACTTGCTCCTCGCTATGTTGGTCCTTTCAAGATACTCGAGAGGGTTGGCAAGGTGGTTTATCGACTCGATTTACCTCAAGAGCTTAGCAACGTGCATCCAACTTTTCATGTCTCGAACCTCAAGAAGTGCTTAAATGAAGAAGGACTTCATGTTCCTGTTGATGACTTGCAAATAAACGAGACTCTTCATTTTGTGGAGAAACCGGTCGAAATCATGGACCGAGGAGCCAAGCAGCTCAGGCGCAGCAAAATTCCCATAGTCAAGGTTTGTTGGGAAGGAAAGCGTGGTGCCGAGTTCACTTGGGAACTCGAGAGCGAGATGAAGACCAAATATCCACAACTCTTCTTTCAGCCCTCCTCTTAAAGATTTCGAGGACGAAATCTCCTAAAGTAAGGGAGACTGTAACGCTTTGTATTTTCGTGTTTTCCTATTTTGGCTAGAAGAATTATACTTTCCTTATTTAAACACTTGTACTCTTGTTGTAACGTATTTCATTTCAATTTGTAATCCTAGATTATTGATCATAATGAAAACAAGACTTTTTAATTATGTTCGTGTGTACGTGTTAAACCTATGTGCAATTTTTCATGTTTTGGAACGATATACTAATCGTGATTTTATTCTTATGACACTTGCTAACGAAACAATAAAATTCTTGATCCTTATTACGCATTGGCACTGATACTCGTTAAAAACTAGTAAAATAACGTGGTTCGGATCCTAATAACAATGGGTAGTAATTTAGTCTATTTGTTCGGTTAGTTAATATTATTAATTAAAAAGGCGTTATTTTTATAATTAAGCTAGTTCGTCATGTTAAGTTTTAAAGTTATATAACTAACCAAGTGAGCTAACATAATCAGTTAAAGGGGTCATTTTGGTAACTAATTGAAACTTGGAATACTTTAAAAATAAACAAAAATAATAAAAACGGCGCAGACCGCGGGACTCGAACCCGGGTCTCACACGAGAACAAACGCATCACAAACCGCTGGGACGCGGTCCTGAGAAAGTGCATAGTTGTCACACCCCAATCTGCAGCGGAAGAAAACACGGGATGCAACAGACACCTCTGGTACAAGCACATTGTTTATAAAGACACTACATTTTATTACTTACAAAATGTTGATTACATACTACATGTATGTTACAACTGCGTGTTCCTATGAACAACATAAGTCTTCCAAGCCGTATGCGATTATATCAGTATTCGTCTATAAACACGTCTTGAACAACATACACGGATCACACCAGTCTCAGTTTACCTGAAAAGCATGTTAGTTTTAAAAAGGGTCAGCTAAACGAGCCGGTGAGTTTCACTGGTTTGGTTGTTTCGAAGCATAATGTTTTAACAAGTTTAATTGCACGAGTCACAGATCGTATATGGAATTACACGAGTGTACAGGTGAAACCTTGACTGTTTTAACCGAACCGTGTCACCACAGACACTTCGGTACGTCCTGGGCCGTGTCACCACAGACAGCTCAGCCCGCCGGGCCGTGTCACGTAGACACCCCCAGCCCACCAACTTCGTCACGTGCAGTTCAACGCCCCAATGCAGTTATGCCTAACAACATAACCAAAGTTTAGGACACGTGTAGTTGGCTGTTAGCCGACACACAGTCCGGTCGTAGCAACTGGGTTTGTCAGACCAATAGTACTATCCACTGTCCACGGCTTACGTTAATCACTTGTAGTGGGGATAGTTCGTGTGTTAGGTAATTCACATCATCACAAGTTGGTGCAATTAACACAGTTTGTAACATGCAAATCACCCCAAAAAATAGTAAAATAGTTTAAAAGTGGGGGAGTGAAATTCACAGGAAAGCAGTGTCACAGGTAGCAATAGGATTATATGCAAGCTGGTTCGGCTCTAACAGTAATTATGCAAGTGATTACCAATATCACTCGCTAAGTCGATAACGCCTGTAACTTGGGCTCGGGTGGGTATTTTCAGGCCATATTGTACATCTAGTATCTTGGTGTGGTGATGGATGTTAGGGTAGGATCAGTTTTACGTTTGGCTCTCGGGCACCGGTTTGCGTGCCAGCCAAAGTTGGTTGTTCTATGTGTTCGGAAAACGGCACTAAGATCTAGTCAGTGCCAATACATTGTCATTTAGAAAAGATTAAGTATTTATTAAGGAAATCTGGACGTTTGGAGGATCTAGGCCTCCCGAATTTGAGTTTCTGTTTTCGCCGTCGGGGATTCTCCCGAACGGTGATGGAACACACTCAGAGTGTCCAGCTTACACTGGAACTTCCTAGAATACCCCTGGTGTTTCACCTATAGTCATAATAGGGTTCGGTCCATTCCCAGTTCCGGCAGGTTCGTTGTCTGGTAAACTGTCGAAATAAGTTAAAAGAAGCGTTTTAAAAGCCGAAAAATCCCATTTAATCTATGTATTTTATAAAGTTCTGGAAATTTTTGGGGAAATCAGTAACAATATACAGATTCAAGGAAAAATATTTCAGGAATTTATAAAGTTATTTTTATAACTTAAATAATTTATTTGTAAAACAGTATTTAACCGAATAATTTACATTGCTTATTATCCGATGTCTAAAAATTTTCAAAATATTACAGTAAACTCCTTATACGTCCAGGAACTCCCTGCAAAAAATTGGGATTTTTCCGATTTTGTTTCAGTGCGTTTCCGGCTACCGAAAATCCCAAAAACGTGGATTTTCAATCCAAATCAAATTCATCCAATAGACTCCAAAACTTCCCAGAACGTTCCCTATATGTTCCTTGGTGTTCATATAAAATTTGGTAATTTATTGACTCCGTTTGGTATTTTTCCCGAATTTCTTGGTAAAAAAATTAAAATTTTGCCAAAAATCAAAGAAAATTCCAAAAATTCTAAAATTTTACATGGACATTGAGGACAATACGCTACATTACCAAACCAAATTTCAGCTCAATCCAAGTACCACGGACCAAGTTATACACCAAACAATATTCTGCCTACGCTAGTTTAAGGTTTCGGGCGTTATACCTAGCGCAGGTTCCGTTTCCGGGCGTTTCTCTTGAGTCCAGAAGTGTGTGGGTGCTATATTCAGTACCTACACACCAAGTAAAATCCAAACATGCCATAACTCATGTCAATCAAGCCTTGTTTCACTGTTTTTCGGTTAATAATTTTGTTATTCACTTTTGTTCGATTAGGGGTCGATTAGGGCATCAAAACCTGAAGTTTTGTGATCTTGGCTACTATATAACATAAGGGAATCCCTGAGGGGTTCATATTCAGCCAAGAACGTTGTTTAAATCATCCATAATTATGGATTAAAAAGAGTTTTCTTTGTCTAGTTCATGTTTTCTTAAGAAATCATCATCAAAATCAGAAGAAACTTGAATTATACTTTTGATCTTGCTTAAATTGGTTGAAGATCAGCTGAGTTCTTGAAGAAGTTGAGCAGATTTTGAATAGAAAAATGAAGAATATATATATATATATATATATATATATAAAATATTAGGGGGGCGATTACTAGGTGGGATGCCCCTACCCCACCCTCGCTTTGTCGTGCTTCGTTTTTCACGTTAAAATATGTTTATCTTCGTTCTCGTGTTTAGTTTCGCTTTCAAGTCCTACACGCGTCCCCGATTCGCCAAACGGGCTCCTTTTTTCGCGTTCTTAGTGTTAAAAGACTCGGTTTTAAAAACCTTGCATAACCATCTCAAAACCCAAACATGGTTACGTTTTAATCATAATGGCCTCGTATTAGGGTAGTTTAAGTGTTTTTAGGCTTGATTGACTGTTCCTTTCATGTTTGGTTGTCTTCCATTGCTCTCAAAACAAAGGTGTTCCCTAACTGGGAAATTCCTCGTTTTGCGTGCCCATTCTCTGAATGTCTTCAGATCTTAGATTATAGTCTATGGCTCGTACTAAGATGTTCCGTGAACTCAGAATCTTAAATAGCCCCCTCGTTAGCCTAATAATTATCGTCACATGTTTAATGCGTTGTTAAACGGAAATCTCCCGTTTAACGCGTTGTTACAGGCTAAGGACACCAACCTCGCTTCGTTGGCCCTTATTAGTGTCATGTTAACCATGACGTGCTCTCGGATTCCTCCGAGACATAACATATATTGTTTAACATAGCACACATGTAACGCTTCGCTTTTTGCAACTTTCTATTTTTAGAAAGGACGAATCCGAATCCTATTTTCAGAAATTTGTCGTCTTATAATTGTATCTCATTTTCGAATCGTTGTAAATCAGAGACTTGATTGTAATGAAATTTATATTTTATGCGAGATAGACATTATATATACACTGATTCGTGCATACATTCATTACATGATTTCTAAACAAGAATTAAATCGTAAATCCTTATTGTGTATTCGTAATTCGTACACGCTTCATTTACACGAGACGCTTGATTAGTTGATCGCAAAAAGTATAATTATGAATCTACACTTGTTACCATCTTAGAGAATTTTAAAACTTTAAAACCCGCTCTTTTCGCTAATAAAACTCTAACTTATGAGGTTCATACTCCCGAAATAACTTGTCACATGATAATACATGTTATGTACATAATACATAACATCTATTAACCTAATATATAACATTAAATAACAAAAAATAAGAAAAAAATTAAAAATGGCAGCCCCTATTATTCAGCTTTGGGTTGGGTTTAGTGGACTAGTTTCAAGTCTAAACTTCCCCAAATCTTGTCCAAACCCCAACCCACTTAAACCCTAATCCCTTCCCTATATAATAAACACTTCCCCACTCCTTATTCCACTTTTGCATGCCTCCAAACACTTCAAAAACTCTCTCAAACTTAGCTGAGTTTCAGCCATGTTTTTTAGAGTTCCAACCATAAAAAGTGAGTTTTAACTCACTTCCACTTCAATTTTCTTCTTGTTTCTTCTTCTATAACACTTTTATAACCTCTAGGAAGGTTCTCACAAGTTTGCTTGGGCAAATTAAGGTGAAACCTCACCATTTTTGAGTCCAAAGTGCACCTAAAATTCTGCTTATTTTCATCTTTTTGATTCTTCATGTTTTGGAAGAAAACTCATGTTTTCTTCATAAATTCCTATGTCCTAATGCTCATAATCACTTGTATGGTTAGTTGGGCTTAAAAACAAGGGTGTGACATTCAAATTTAGAGGATTTATCCTCATAAACTTTCTGTTTTCATGGAGCTTTAAGCTCACAAGTAATGCAAGTCTTGAACTTGTTCATGTGTGTCTACCTTGGTTAGCTTGGGCTATCCTAACTCTAAGACCACACATCACTTGATGATTTTCATCATTATCCAAAGTTAGTTTGCCAGCTTTAAAGTGTCACAACCCCATCTAGCCTTTGACTTGTGTCAAAGTGCGCTCACCGGGTTGTATTTCACTTGGCTACTTGGTATCATGGTTACACATTTTACATTCTTGTCATTTACATTCTTGTTCATATTATTGTTCTAAGACCCTCCTTGTTACCTATGGTAACTTGTGTAGTGGTGAACATCATACGAGGTTCCAAAGTGGATGGTTAATCCTCCCACCTCCTACTTGACTTACATGACACCAAGAGGTACCAAAGTGGATGGTTAATCCTCCCACCTCCTACATGATTATATAACTATATATGTATCTATGGACTATAATATAATCCTTAAAACCAAACCCTTGTTAGTGACTAAGTAATCACCTATTAAGTTAATAAACTCATCACTAATGTGTATAGTTTCTTGTCAAATAGGTCTTGAACCTATGAAAACACATACAATCCTTATGGATTACTATAGTGTCAAAGACAAGTGCTAATACCTTAGTGATTGTTTTCGTATTATATACTTTATCATATTTTGAATCTTAAATCCGAATGTTCCATCACCATCCCAAAATACTTATACGCCTTTGTTTTCCTCTTATAGGATAACTAGGCGTTCATCCCATCAAAACAACTACCTTCACGGACTTGTCAAGTTAGAAGACTTAGCAAAACCGTGAGTACACTCGACCCACTTTCGTTTATAACACTTTTGGGTGTAACATGTTTTCCATATACAAAGTCACAACACATAAACTTTATGAAATGCACAAACAATCCTATATCCATGAATACTTGAATCGTTTACATTGATGCTTATATCTTGGACATTCTTTATGTAATACCTTAGTCATTAACTAAGTTAGCCTTCGTTTGACATGTATAGCGCTATAGGAAGTAACGTATCCCCCTCCTCATGAAATCTAGAGGTCATGTTAAAACATCGTGTTTGCGTTAAGGGTTTGACTAATAGTATTGCATGCCTTGTATATGCACTTGTAAAATCATAGTTGCCATGAGGATTTGTTTAAACTTTATTCATATACGTATGCTATGCTTAAACTTGTGTACTCGCCTTTGCTTTTGCATTGAATTGTTATTTTAAAACATGTTAAAGGTTGATGGAGATGATGCTATGAAATCAAAATAGCAAGGACGATAGATACACACTTAGACGTTTAGGTTTAATATTGTTATATCAAATTTTGTTAGATTAATGTTGTTATTTGAATTTCCCTTGTATTGTAATGACTTTTGCTATGAAATGAAATTTGGATTTAATTAATTATTGTCACGTTTAGTTTTATGAGCAATGAGCAATCTATTTCGTCCCGCCTCGATGTTTCCGCCATCGGGTGGGGTGTGACAACACAAGTCATGCATGTTTTTAGGGTTTCGCACAATTATTGCTTTAAGCATGCTTTAAAGTTTTGGGACCAATTATGGTGTCCCTGGTTTCGTCCTGAGTATCAAGAATTCGTATCATCACACGTAATCACAACAAGTATCATGATATTCATGTCACGTCCGATTACCGCGGACTTGTACCGGTCAAAGTTTACCGGAATTTTTCACAGTTGTCACAGTCTCCCCCGGTTAAAAGAATTTCGTCCTCAAAATTCCGTTTAATAATCCGTTGGAAAGCTTAGTATTTGTATTCGTGTCAGTCATCTGACAGACAAGTATGTTTTTGCTTTTTGTTTAGTATCATCATCGTACGGGGATGATAATTGTGCTACATAGTAGCTGTGTAATTTGTCCATCCACAATTCCTACGTATTGTTAAGAGTAACGTTGGTCATCACTTTCAATCTGAAAGTGAGAGTGTTGTTGGACTCACAGTGGAATAGGAGTCTCGTATTCTGCTTGCAATTAACTGCAATTATTATGTTTTCCTCGCATTTGTTATTTTTTTACCATTTAGACACCATAGGATGCATTTACGATTTTGGTTTAATAGTTCTTGAATACCCTGTATAGAGGAGGGGTATGGATACCCTCTCAGGGTTCGTTGCGAACCCCGCAATAGTGAGCACCATGCTCCGCATGTTGGTATAAAGGGAATAAATCTGGTTTCACCGAGTTGTGAGGGATAGTCTTCCCTTGTTGTTGTGTACTTGGTTGGTTATCTATGGTTACTCCAAACCGACCACGAGAGTCGCTACTCTATGGTAGAGAATAAGAAAGAGAAAGGCTTTTGAGAGCCTAAGGTTGCATTAAGGCGGGCATGTACACGACTACCAACGAATCTGCACACTTACATCAATGATGTGCCCGAACTACTCACCAATAGTCAGATTACGTCGTAAAGATATAAAATATCTACAATAATAATTCCAGTTTATGTTAAGTTTCGGGAGCTTGGCTCCAGCTCTTGTACAACTGTTTATTAACTTCGATAACATCGATGTGATTCTCCGAAAGATAATCGTATAAAAATTCCCATATACCGGGAATGATAGAGTGTGTACCCAATGTGGTTTTAATTCAAGTAACACCATGTTTAGAACGCTACTATAGCATGTAGAAATATTTAAGGCGTGATGAGTGTCTAACGATCATAAGCGTCACCATGATGCTCCCAATTATGGAATCAAAATTGACCGTAGACGTGCACGTAATTCTGTAAAAGATGACCAAGTAACGAGTCATCGAATCAAGATTCCCCATAAACGGAGTACCTCCCGCAGGGTTGGAACATGGCCACGCTCTACTAACGTTTTATAAGGATATCGTTAATGGAAACAACAAGAAGTAATCATTTCCCATTCTAGTGAACTTTTGTGAACCAGTTGATATTTAGTCTGATAAAATTTTGTATCGTTTAAATCTCCAACGTTTGTACCTTATAGCTTATGTTAATGAAATAAATGTTTTCGTTTAAGGGGGAGTACCAATTGTGTACTTTTCATCCTTATCTGGGTGAGGTGGCACAATTCACAAGATGGTTTATCACCACTTGACTGTCTTGGTCTCGTGGTTTTTCGAGTCCTACTCGGACCTGGTATGATCTGCACTGTATATGAGTATTTAAAGATAGGATGCTTTCTATCTTGGCACCTTTGCCATCTAAATCACCAATTAAACGTAAGGGTTCCGTCGAGTTCGCTCACACAAAACCATCTCGGTCTAGATTGGGAAAAATCGTATGGTTTTATGAAACCATGGGCACTCGACCCTTTGTCTTAGGATTAGTCCATTCTGCTTCCTAATAGGGCAGGGAAGGAATACGTGCTGCCGGAAAATGTAGTAACATGGATCCACAATCGCTCAGCCACCTCTTGAAATGACAGAAGCAGCTTTAAGAAAGGCTGAATGAAAACCATAATCAATCGAGGTAAGCCTAGCACTCTGACGGCTAGGATATGAATAGAGGTTATTAATGCCATTTGCAGCCAGTCGGTGTATCCAACCAAACACCGATTTACACTTTGGTCGTTTGGTTTGACTTGGTATCGTACCTCGAGGTATCTATAACTCGTATCATATGTTATGTAACTCTACCAGTTGAAGAGAATTAGTTGTAGCGTCGAAGTTTTATTCTTATTTTAGGCATATAATACATGCTTATCAATGGAATTCCCCCTCTGGATGGACATGATATCCGAGGGATGTATTCGGAAGATTCACTAGTCCCTTCATCTGGAATGATCGGGACTACTAGATTTATGGTTTCGCTTTCCCTGGATGGGTTTAGCGCGCAAAGACACCAATTACGATATTCAAACGACTCATGATTACTTCTTTTCAACGCGAGTTTAGTTTTGACCGTATTACTTCCTGTGGAGTGGTTCTTAATTCTTAGAATTAGGTGGTACAAATACACACACACACGTATATATATATATATATATATATATATATATATATATAGTATCATACTTAAGATTTCTCCCGTTCTTGTTTCTTTAGGTAGCATAAGAATTTCTCGGTAACATCGTATTTCGTGATTACTCATTTAAATTGATTAAAATGAAACTCAATTGAAGGTACCAACCAGTTGAAGGAAGACGAGGGGTGTTTCAACAATATTCCCCTGATCTAAAGAATGTACTCCTCGTATACTTACGAGGACAAGCAACACCATTTAACGCAAAACTCTTGGTTACTCACAAGGGTAGAGTATCGTTCACTTTATATCCAATCGACGAATGAAAGTCAGTGTATCACATGCATCATTCTCCTACACATGTAGGAGACAGTTACTAATTAACACTTTTACAACGTCCCAAACGGATTTTCGATCATCCCCTATGAATCGTAAATAACATTGTATATAAATATTTGGACTCCTCGGATGTTTGAAGGAAGAGGATGAGACATATGGTGTTCCCCGGGTATTATTAGAGTTGGGGAGTCAACATGTTTTATAGACATATAAGTATCTGAGTTGGTCCCTACTCAGGACCAATCGCACGGTCGTCGTAGGTATCATGACGCGAAAAGCCTTAACCAAAAGGAATCAAATACCCATGTATCCCCTTACATGATCTCGAGAACGAACGGACCGCCCTCATACTGGTGATATTGATTTAAGACTTAGTGTTCTAGGGGTACGGATAGTGAAAGAATTTAGGTCATGACCCCGTGTATATAGAGCTTGGGTGTCATTCCCTTTCGTTCGGGTTCTATGATACCAGTCCTTCTCATGGTTGTTTCGTCGCCCTGCTTAGGAATGGTAATACTCTGCCGACTACTACTACGATCATTATCGAGATGAATACTTAGTATGGTTGTCAAAAAATATTACTAAAAAAGGACCGAAAGAACCGGTGGTCTAGAGTCTGCAGGTTTAGATAGGAGTTGTCACATAGGTTAGTCATCAGATTACTATACTTGAATACTACTCAAATGCGACCTCATCTTACACTAGAACATTTTTACTAAGTTATGTGAGGCTTAAAACAAAGATCGTGTGATATATAAAAATTTTATATGATTCTTTTAAATACCGTCCTTTAAACAAAATCATCGTCCGACGAAAACTTCGCTTTGTGTCATTTTGGTTATTAAATACGCATTAAGAGGTAGCTTCGTTATGGGTCCTTCGTATCGCTCATTCATTATTACTTCGAGTTACTGGGGATTTACCTTGTATTAATTTGAATTAAATCGATAGGATTCAAGGTTGTATGCCACTTGGTTCTATTACTGAAATACCTGCCGTAATTCCATAGGAAGCTAACGTACCGCAGCATGGCTGAACATTAATTAAAGGGATAGGGGAGTATCAAATTAGTAATTACATGTACCGGACCTTAACGCTTTCCAACAGTGTTAGTAAGGAGAATTGAATTTATTTGAAGAAATGAATTAACTTACTTTATGATTATAGTTTTCTTACTTCGCACCTGGGTTACATCACCCTTAACCGAGATTTATTAAATTGACCCGTGGATTGGACCGCGGATAATGTTGTATATTTATAAATAAACGTATACATATGAGTGTTCGGTTAATACGAAGTATTAAAGGTTACGAGGAATATGGACAAAATGTTTTCGCCTCCACGAGTCTTTTTATAATCAGATCCGCATCCACATAATTCGTTGCCGAACCTGGATTGCATCGGATAAGTTTCTCCATTTATGTATTACCCCTAAATCCCCTTGGGTTATTAATGCCGATGCTAATTATGTGTCCTTATTAAGAATTAGGGATTGCGTCACGAGCGAACAACAAAAAAATTGTTTTGCATAAAACTGACAAAATGCATAAACCTCATGGATCCTTTTTGCATTTCACTAAATAATAAAGTATGACGTTTTTATTTGTTCTGAACGGGGAGGACATTCTATCTAGGGTTTAAGCGGCAGCGATGGCAATGTTGATGCAGCGATGGGGGACGACGGCGAAACGACTGCTCCTGACGGCTGAGCAGCGGTGTGGTTTCTCATCAACGGCGCCTGTGTTGTGCGGGAGGGGGGATAAGAAGACGAAGAGGGGGAAGATTTTCAAAGGCAGCTACGGAAACTCCAGGCCCAAAAAGGAGAAGAAGATTCAACGAATCAAGGACAAGCTCGAGCTCCCCAGGTCTACTCCATGGCCTCTTCCTTTTAAACTTATTTGATCTCTTCCTCTTTTCTTGCTTCCATGTCAAAAAATACTAATTAATTAATGTGCTTGCTACTTAATAATCCTTTATCCAGCTGTGCTTTCGATCACATCTATTTCAGTTTTTATTTTTAAATTCAATCAATCTCTTATTATTGTTGTTATGAATATCCATTCTAGAGAAATGCTTATTTGTGCAAGTTGATCACTGCAAAATGAGCTTACAAACTGAAGCTTAACCATTTACTTTTTGGTTTTGGTTACAAGCATCCACAAAACCCAATTCAAGTAAACAAACTGAGCTCAACCATCAACTAACCTAACTCTCTAAAGACTTTACTTTGATTGACATCTAAAATTCAAGTAGCACAATGCCAAACATTTTGGTTATTATCAGACCTAACCATTAACTCAACTATTTTATATGTTTAACCGAAAATTGCTTAGGCATTTCAATAGCCAAAACATTCTATTTGGTTTTAAAAAGCAAGAAGGGCGCAAAACCGACGTCTTTTGAAACCGAGGCGTGAAGTGCAAAGCGCAAAAGCGTATGAATTCTTTTTACCTATCCTATAGGTTTTTAGCATCCCTTATCCAAAATATAACTACAAATAAGGTTTATATTTGATTTTATCTACATGTACAATCCAAAATCTCTATTGTACAACAGTTTGATACATAAAAACACCCAAAATACAAGAGGCAAGTGCATCAGCCTCAAAATTTCCCAAAAAAGTGTGGATTTCTTGTTTTACGCGTGCCTCGGCCTACACAAGGTTTGGTTGTGAGGTAGAACTGGACTGAACTATACCCTGCACAACCCTATCATGCTGTTTGTTTATGTTGTATGGTTTGAATATAGATAAAGAACCAAGAAATATGTTGAGATTTGCAAATTGTGGCAAGTGCATTACATTAAAAAGGAAGGCTAAGTAAATACATAATAAATATGGTGGTGGTTATCTATTTTGAGAGATAAAAAACATATTTTGTGGAGTTATGTTGATGTGCCTTCTTGTAGAAAAGGCAAGGGAAATATGGGTAGAACTTAAGTCATTTTTGTTTAAAACAGTCTAGTTTTTTTTCTTCGTGAAGCTTGATTTTGAAACCTGACTGGTAGGACTGTTTACATCCTTGTTTGGATATAGGACAATAGTAGGATCTAAGAGCACTCGACTGAGAATAGTTGGAACTTTCTTGTAGGCGTTTTCATTTTCATTTTTCAAAACCATGGTTGCAAGTCTGCAACTTTAATCTGTGGATATTTTGGGTGAATTCAATTGTGAAGAAGAGATTTACGTGTGCTTTCGTACATACCAAGGTTTATATATGAATTTGTTGTTTAGTTTGTTAAGAATTTGCGCTTTTACTTTGTTATTTATTTATATATCTTTTATTCTAATTGGGAGATTAATGTTTATGTTTCACAACATAACCTAGAGGTGTACAACCGAACCGGATCTAAATTCGAAACCAATCAGAAACTGGTTCGGGTGAAACCAAACCGAACTGGACCAAACCAATAGACTAGTTTTATTTCCAAAAACTGGTTAACTGGTTGTGACCTCTATTTTTAAAAACCGATCTGATTTGGCCCAAAAACCGGTTTTGTGCACCAACAGAAGAACAAAACGTAAGGATGAGAAGTGAACATTATAATTCATAAACTCAATAGGCGGAAAGGCTGAGTAGCTCACATAATCATTGCGTAATTGTACACAAGGCATGTAGAGCCAAATATGGGTGAGATTGCTCGTTTGACATCATCATCTTGTCATTTGATGTAACATTACATCCTATGACTTATTATTAGAACGAACAAACACAGATGTTGTTACGACATCATTGCCATAATCAGACACCTACCTACCTTGTCGTATAGTAGTAAAGAATAATGTAATAAGGGTCCTCATTCTGAACATTTTAGTGGAATAATTTAACTTACAAGTTTTATAGCATGTGAAACTTTATTCACAAAAGATTTACCAGGTTATGAGTTGCAAGTTTATATCACAAACATGGCATAGAAGAAGCGCGCAACTATGTGTCACACCACCACCCTTGGTGCACAAGACTCGTCCTGCTGCATGTCTTTTTCATTGTGTTCCTAGTTTTCTTGTTAGATGGTTTTCGTTGTGGCTATAAAATTGTTTTGATTATGAATGAAATGTTGTATTAAGTCTCTAAATTCTCTTTTAATTCATTCTCTTTACTTTTAGCCAATGATCACCATACACATCAAAATAACAAACAATACAAGCTTGGTTTAGTTTCACTTACATAATTAGCAATGCTTAGTGAACCCATATAGCTTACCCCTAAAGTGAAACGAAAAATCATTTTGAAATAAATTTTTAATGTTATAGACGAATACTGTAAGACTACAATGCCTTGTTAAGAGAAAAACATTGTAGTACATGCAAAAACTAACCCAAGTGTCGTAGCCCTACGAGATGCTCATGCTACGGAAATCTCATACATGCACTTTGGGTTGTTAAGAGTACCAAAATCACACAATTGTAGCATGTTAGGATTACTAAAAACAGTGTTCAGACTATATGATACCAACGTTCTAATTTCATTATAACAATATAGTCAAGCGATAGAAATGTTAAAAAAAATTGTAAGAAACTTTAAGACACAGTTTACCAAAAGACAAAAACATACGAACAACATAAGTTTATCTTTTTAAGTTTACCAAAAGTTACGTAAACCATTATATATCACTTTTTTCCATCTCATTCTTTTCATCGCCAAACCAACCCTCACTATTCCAAGTCACTTTTTTTCCAAACCTTTTTTTTAAATAATAAATAAATAATAAGAGAAGAGAGAGAGAGAGAGAGAGAGAGAGAGAGAGTGGGGATGATCATGAATGTCATCTCCAGTCCAGATGGATTTCTGCGGTATCCAACAAGGCTGGGCGGTGTTCCCCTATGTACCGTACTGCCACCTCATCATCTCATCCCTATTGAATGCATACCGCCTATAGCCTAACAGGCCACTGGAAGCTTCCCCTTGTTCATCGAAAACAAGGTTCCTTTTGATTACTTGGTTAAGAGTTTCTTAAATTGAGTGTTAAAATGTCATGAAACCGTGTTTCCTTTCTCTTTGATTCCATTCCATTAAATTTGATGCAGGAAGAGGAAGAATATGCAAGTCGGTTTACATAAAAGACGTTAATGATGATGAAGTTGATATAGATTCCAACATCCAGCTTCCCAACTCATTTAATCATGTAATTAGAAACTCAGGCTCAAAGAAGACTATGAACAGCTAGAAAATTGGGTTTGTGGATTTTTGAAAACAACTATCAAGAATCAAATCAAATTGCTTCGTGATCCAAATTCCAAGAGACATTAAGTGATGATTGAACCTCCAGGATCAAAAGCGATACCATTTTTGCCACAGATTAAGTATGCACGCATTTGATTCAATGGATGATGCTGATGAATAATCCAAGAAAAGCTAACATGGACTCCTTTAATTCACTGAAGAAAAGCAATTAGTAGTGTAAAAATTTGTATTAGTCATTTTGGTCAAAACCTATTCAAACCTGAACCAAATTGACCATTTTTATAAAAACCTGTTTGGACTGTACCCATTTTTGTAAAACATGTTCTGACCCAAACTAAAATGACCGCTTCTTAAACGACCCGTTACCCAGCCGTTTTACCAATTTTAGTTTTGCTCATGGCAAGTGACATATTTGCGCTTCATGTTATTGTGTTCATGCCTTGTAAACTGTGTGTTTATGATCATGTGGAGGTGCTTAACTGGTTATGATGGGACAAAGTATAATTGGAGATGCCCAACGGCATGCAAAATTCTAATCGTACAAAGCTGTTATCGAAATCTTTCATGATCATAAGTATACACATCAAATGTCATACTTCAAAAAAAAAAGTTTTGAAAAGAATAAGCATGGAACCAGCACCACCACCTTGTCTAAGGAATTATTTACACATCATCACTGGTCGGGAGCAGCTACTCGCTCAGTTAATGCTCGACCTGCACATGTGTAACAACTTTTTCATGAAACCGAGGAACATAATATTATTAACCAAACTAAAGAAACAACAACAAGATAGTGCCTGCAAATTCGAGTAATCTTAGCTTAGCCAAGAAGGAATATTGATTAGCAAGCCATTACAATATAAGGAAACTGAAGACTCAAAATACTCATCATAAGCAGATAACAAAAACCCTTGACCCTAACATAGTAGTCGAAGGCACCAGACGCGAAGGTGAGCATGTCGCCTAGGTGCAAAGCGCACTATACTAACATGATTTTAGCAGTTTTAGGCTGCTCCTAGCTCCTTTTTAGATGTTTCAGACAGGTTTTTTGGCCAGAATTTGCGCATGTGTTATGTGTTGTGACCAAATTGGATAAAACCACAAGCCCAAGCATGGAGCCCCAACAAACTGATATGGGTCAAGTGAGGAGAAGCAATCGTCAGAGAAACATTCCAGCTAGGCTATTAGACTAGTGGTTGACTAGTCAACTTAATTAATTAATTATTCTTTATAAGGATTTGTAAGGGGTAGGGTGAGGCATGATGAATGTGTGAACTGTTGTCTGTTTCTCATCCCTTTCTCTGTAACAACTTCCTTTCCAATTATCAATCTATCCTCCTTTGCCCTAATTCTCTTTCTTACATATGTATTTGATTTATAATCTTAATTAGATTATTCCATTGGTGCTTTCATTCTCCATTGGCAATCATGGCTGATGGTACACGGTTTAAAGTAATTGATGATAATATCAAAATACTTCAGGAATCTCAGAAACAATCGCAAACTTCACAAACTGCGTTGTGTTCGGAAGTTACCGAACTCCGATCTGATGTTAATTCCATTGCTTCGTCTCTGGAAGACACTAAGCAGATCATGAATAAGGTACTGGTTCGTTTGGATAATTTGTCTCCTCGGCACAAACCGAATGATGATGGCGATGGATCGGGTCCTTCGGGTTATGCGGGTTCTCCAGGTTCTTCTATTTTGGGGCGACATAAACCTGCACCCATCCATCTTCCTCGGTTTTCCGGTTCCAATCCCGAAAGGTGGGTAGCTCATGCTAACCGTTATTTTAATTTTTATGACATTTCTGATAGAGATCGAGTTACCATAGCTTCGTTTTATCTTGATGCGGAAGCTGCAGACTGGTATGATTGGCTTAGTCGTCAATCTCGATCGACGGGGTGGACTACCTTCACGGATATGATTATTCAGTGTTTTCGGGTCCGAGATCTAGAGGAACCAGAAGGCATTTTGGCGAAATTGCAACAAACATCTACCGTGGCCGAATATCGTCACAAATTTGAGGAAATTTCCACCAGGTCGATGTTGTTACCGCCTGCGTTTTTGGTTAGTTGTTTCATTTCTGGGTTACGCTTGGATATTAAACAATCTGTTATGATTCACAAACCCACTACATTGGAGGAGGCAATGGAATTTGCCCAATTACATGAGAACCGTATCCAATTTGAAAAAGGACTGGGTCGGATTTCTATTAACCAAAATTCTAAGCCCATATTGCCTACTCCTAAGACTACAGTTTCCACACCTGTGACTTCAAATCACCTTAAACCGTCCACTACTTCGATCAGTTTTCGTCGTTTATCCCCTACCGAATTAGCACAGAAGTGTGCTCTCGGGTTGTGCTATCGATGCGATGAGAAATATACCTCTAACCATAGTTGTAAGGCTGCTCCTCAGCTGTTATTTTTTGACGATGAACCATTATCGGATTTTCCGGATGAAAATTCTTTAGCTGCAGGTACTGATGCTTTATTGGCAGAGGCAATTCAAATAGAGGATTTTAAAACGCAATCCACCATTTCATATAACGCCTTGGCGGGTGGTACTTCTGTTACAACGTTACGTTTTACTGGGGCTGTGAAGGGCAAATCAGTGCAAGTTTTACTTGATGGTGGGAGTACGCATTGTTTTGACGCGAGTTGCTACATTTTTGAATTTGCCAGTTGAATCGGTTTCTCCCTTTTCTGTATTAGTAGGGAGTGGCGAACGCTTGCCGTGTTCGGGTATTGCAAGACAGGTTGCCCTTGTTATTCAGAATTCCACAATACTTGTTGATTTATATGTTCTTCCGCTACAGGGTTGGGACATGGTTCTTGGGGTATCATGGTTGTCTACATTAGGGCCTGTGGTTACTAATTATGCAACTTCCACGTTTGAGTTTCAACTAGGTGATAAACGAGTGGTTTGGCAGGGTGATTCCAATTCTGTGGTCCAACAGATACAATTTAATGGTCTTCGACGGTAAACAGATGCCATAGCTGAATTTTTCCACTTAACATTCCTTAACACAGAATCGCAGACTACGGTGACCTATTCGGTTGACATACAAGGATTATTAACAGAATTTGCTACCGTATTTGCACCACCACAGTCATTACCACCGGTCCGACCTCAAGACCACGCCATTGAATTGTTACCCAATCAAGCTCCGGTCGCGGTCCGGCCTTATCGTTATCCACATTTTCAAAAACAAGAGATTGACCGATTAGTTACAGAAATGTTAGCCCAAGGGATTATACGACCAAGCACCAGTCCATTCTCGTCGCCGGTGCTACTCGTTCGTAAAAAGGACAGGACTTGGTGGTTTTGTGTGGATTACCGATCACTAAATGCTATTACCGTCCGGGATCGTTTTCCCATTCCCACGATAGACGAGTTATTTGATGAATTGCACGGTGCCCGTTTCTTTTCCAAATTGGACTTGTTAGCCGGTTACCATCAAATACGTTTACAAGAAAGGGCTATTGCTAAAACAGCCTTTCGCACTCATGATGGTCATTTTGAGTTCCTTGTTATGCCGTTCGGGTTGTCGAACGCACCTTCCACTTTCCAACGGTTGATGAATGATGTTTTCCGCCCCTTTCTTCGCAAGCATGTATTGGTATTCTTTGATGATATTTTAGTTTATAGTTCCACTTGGGATGCCCATTTGCAACATCTGCGCTCTGTTTTTCAGACCCTTCTAGCCAATGGATTAGTTGCTAAATTGTCTAAATGTTCATTTGGGCAAACAGTGGTAGGGTACTTGGGCCACTTGATTTCAGCTCAAGGGGTTGCCGTTGACCCGGCTAAGATTGCTTGCATCCAACAATGGCCTATCCCAAAAACAGTTAAAGATGTTAGGAGCTTCCTCGGTCTCGCGGGTTATTATCGCCGATTCATCAAAAGTTTTGCTACAATTGCCGGGCCCCTCACTGATTTACTTCGGAAAGATTCCTTCCGGTGGACGGACGACACCACTCATGCGTTTAACCAATTAAAAACCTTGTTAAGCACTGCTCCGGTGCTTCAATTACCTAACTTTTCGAAACCATTTACCATTGAAACGGATGCATCCGGATCGGGAATTGGAGCAGTTTTATCCCAAGATTCTCACCCAATTGCTTTTTATAGTCAAAAGTTGTGTCCTCGTATGCAACAAGCATCCGCTTACCAACGCGAAATGCTAGCTATTACTCAAGCTTTAGCCAAGTGGCGGCAATACTTGCTTGGACACCGGTTTCGAATTATCACTGACCAAGAATCCCTTCGTAATCTCCAAGATCAGGTAATTCAAACACCCGATCAACAAAAATGGTTAAGTAAATTTTTGGGCTACGATTTTGAAATCGTGTACCGACCCGGTAAACAAAATGGGGCAGCAGATGCTCTTTCTCGTATTCCTTCGGCTCAGTTTCATGTCCTTTCTAGTCAAAGCTTATCCTTCTTAAAAGACTTACGTGAAGCTACTGTTGCTAATTCTGAACTGCAACAGTTGATGACTGCAATTACTAAGGATCCTTCTTCATTCTCTGAGTATCATATTCAAGATGGGTTACTTCTTTTTAAAGGGCGTTTAATGGTACCTTCATCTCCGTTATGTCAACAATTATTGCAAGAGTTTCACGCTTCTCTTACCGGGGGCCATTCAGGCATCACTCGCACCTTCCAAGCCTTTCTTCCAACTTTTATTGGAAAAATATGCGGCGAGACGTTCGCACATTCATTGCTAACTGCCAAGTTTGTCAACAAATGAAGTCGTCGTTTTTACCGCCAGGTGGACTTTTACAACTGTTACCTATTCCTCAGTTGGTCTTTGAGAATCTTGACATGGATTTTATCACCGGGTTACCCCTTTCTCAAGGAAAATCCGTAATTATGGTGGTTATTGATCGTTTATCCAAGTATTGGCACTTTATCGGACTGCCGGCTTCGTTCACCAGCACCACCGTTGCTGCGGCTTTTGTCAATGATGTTGTCAAGTTACACGGCATTCCCTTAGATATTGTATCGGATCAGGATCCTCGTTTCCTTTCTGAGTTTTGGAAAGAACTTCATCGGTTACAAGGTACGACATTGTCCTTTAGTACAGCCTATCATCCTCAATCTGATGGGCAAACCGAAGCTTTGAATAAATGTCTCGAAATGTATCTTCGCTGTTTTGTTTCAGATTCACCAAAAGATTGGGTCCGGTTATTACCTTGGGCAGAATTTTGGTACAATACGTCTTACCAAACGGCGGCTAAAATGACCCCGTTTGAAATTTTGTATGGCCGCCAACCTCCTACTTTGACCCGTTATATTCGGGACTCAACTGGGAATAGTTTACTCGAGACTCACTAGAACGTGATGCTGTTTTGGATGCCCTTAAACGCAATTTGCAGCAAGCCCAAGTTCGCATGAAAACATATGCAGACTCGCATCGCCGAGAGGTCCACTTTCAGGTCGGAGACTGGGTATATGTTAAACTCCAGCCTTATCGGCAGGGTTCAGTCCGCCTACAACGCCATCATAAGTTAGGACGCCGCTATTTTGGGCCGTATCAAATTCTTGCTCGAGTTGGGTCTGTGGCCTATAAATTAGCCTTACCAACCGATACCCATATCCACGACGTGTTTCATGTTTCTTTACTCAGGAAGTGTATTGGCCAGCCAGCTCAACAAGTTACTCCGTTGGATTTAGTTGACTCTTCGGCTACCCTCATTCTCCAGCCGGCTAATATTTTAGATCACCGAACCATTGTTCGAGCCAATCAGCAGGTTGAACAGCTACTAGTGCACTGGGAAGGGCTTTTGCCTACTGAAGCCACATGGGAAGATAAGCTGATCTTGTTAAAAACCTTTCCTCATCTTCACCTTGAGGACAAGGTGAGTCTTAAAGGGGGAGGTAATGTTTTGACCAAATTGGATAAAACCACAAGCCCAAGCATGGAGCCCCAACAAACTGATATGGGTCAAGGGAGGAAGCAATCGTCAGAGAAACATTCCAGCTAGGCTATTAGACTAGTGGTTGACTAGTCAACTTAATTAATTAATTATTCTTTATAAGGATTTGTAAGGGGTAGGATGAGGCATGATGAATGTGTGAACTGTTGTCTGTTTCTCATCCCTTTCTCTGTAACAACTTCCTTTCCAATTATCAATCTATCCTCCTTTGCCCTAATTCTCTTTCTTACATATGCATTTGATTTATAATCTTAATTAGATTATTCCATTATGCGCCTTTGACTACTATGGACCCTAGCATCCCATTAGAAGACTTCCTAGACCCAACATAAACCCTTTGCTTAGCCAACCGGTAATCTTGATTAGCAAGCTAATTAATATTACTAAGCCCCTTACCCCCCTTGAATTTAGCGCAAGATCGTATGAAATAGGGCCCATTCTTCAAACATGGGTTGATTTGGGTAAAAGAAAATTGCATGTGGGTCAACACAAATTAGAAAGCTTGTAAATTTGACTAAAATTATACAAGGGGTCCACTCTCACCGACACTACGATTATTACCTATGTACCCACCAGCCTGCCGTTTTGCCAGGCTTACTATCAAATCAAACACCTAAAAGATTGTATTAATGTTCCAAATACCACTTGTATGATCATCAGATACAACCTAAAAGAAGTGTGATGGCAGATAAGGATGCGACAAGTCCATATGGTTTTAAGGTAAAATAAATGATCACTAGAAACAAAGAGCAAAAAACATACACCACTAACCACCATACACATATATGCGTTCTAAATTAATAAAGAATGAGAACTCACCAGGGGAGAGAAAGCATGGATGAAACAGGAAAGCTACTTCACGTAGATGATGTCATCATCGTCCTCATCATCCCAGTCTTCATTTGGATCAGATGGATTTTCTACCGTCTCCTTCTCACTCTTAATCTTATCTAATATAGCAATCACCTAAATATACAAATCAATTAGCATGTTGGCCTCATATCACATGTTGACAGTTTCACCACTGATGGTCTCACATGAATGCAAAGGAATGTTAAACAAAAAAACTCCTGATTTAAACAATAAACTTGATGTCCCTCTTAGGCCTTCATAACTAACTACTATGAATTAGGTTTCAATTTTTAGCCTACTGCCTACCCCAACTATTCCGGAACAGAAAGGCATGTTCTTGAAGGATTAATAGAAAAGGGACAAACGAATGAACAATTGGACCACGTTGTCTGTTGTTCTCTTTCTATTTCAATGAAGCATTAGGTTGTATTAGAGGTGGAAAAATGACAGTTGAGTTGGGTAACAGGCCAAAAAAAGTTAATTTTTTAATGCTGATCCGGTTGGGTTTATTCACCAACACTTGTTTTTTTCAACAAATTAAGTTTATTTAGTTTAGGGATACCAAACGATTTTTTAAGTAGAGAACCGCAACAACCAAATATGCGCTGGTACGTAGTGCTTGTTAGATATAGTAAGAGAGAGAAAGAAAGAGGTTAGTTAGAGCATTCACATCATGGGAATCAAAATCTGTGTGTGGGGTTTTTAAAATATAAAAGGTATAAAAAGTGGTTGTGAGTGGATGAGAGAGAAAATGTTAATGTTCATCTGTATGTAATGAGAAAGATATAAAAATATTATTTAATTGAAAAGGAGAGAGAAAAGTATTTGTTTTTAGTGAAAATATATTAAAATAGGAGTTGTTTTTTAGTGGAATGTACGTATATTTTAGGGAGCTGGATGTGAATGCTCTTATATAGGATTTCTTATGTTAAAGCGCAACAGGTACAAGTGTTTACTTAATAATTGGTTGTGCATTTAACGATCTTATAACACACACACAGAGATTCATGCAGTGAGTTCAAATGAGAAGCACTAAAATGTTTTTAAGAATTCCATATTCACTTTATAGTTTTGTAAATCGTTAGTACTATAGAAATCAGTAATAAAATTGTATGATGAGATATGTGTTGAAAAGAAGCAAATTAGATAAGATGTTGTTACCCTGCTTCCTCTCTCTAAAGATTCATCTTGGATGAAGCGTATCTCAGGAGTGAGGCGTAGTTTCATACGCTTGCCTAGTTGCCCACGGACATATTTGGCTTAGACTTCAGCCCAGATAGGGCTACCTCCTTTCCTCTTTCATCACCAAAAACAGATACATATGACTTAACCACCTACAAATAACCATAACCAAAACCAACATTTTATATTATATTATAATAATTTCATTTGAAGAAATTAACCTAAACCTTGTTACCCTACTTGTAAATCGGAGGAGACTTCAACATCGCTGATGGTGGTAAGAGAGGAGAGATAGCGGTCAGCACCAATGGCAGCCTCGGGCAGGATAGCGTACTGTAGAACCTGGTCGGTCAGCAGCATATCAGAAAGCTCTCTCTGTATCTGCTTCGCCACCATTTTCAGCCTCCTCTCCTTCGCCATACAAGTTACATTATTATTGTTTCTCACACTCATACCTAATTTCGCCGCTGGGAACCAATTCGACCTCGACCATGTTACGGTGCTTCTCGGCCAAGGACAGTAGCAGTACTGATTGATAGTGGTCAGGGTCGCCATTTTCTCCACCAGATGATAGGAACGAAAGGAAAGGAAAGAGGAAAGGAGAACCAAAATCTCTTGGACCCAAAGTTATATAATTCTTTGAAGTGTTGGTTGGCCCAAGGTTGATTCATTTCCAAAAGATAAAATCCAAAAAATATAGTATATCATTCAAATTATATCAACACGTGTTTTATATTAGTCAAACCATAAAAATGAATACCGGTTTCACTTCTGATAGTACCGATATCGCTACCAATGTTCCGTCGAAATCGACAATCAATGTTGCTAGACGGTATACTTACACTCTCAATAGCTTAAGATATATAAACCATACGCTATACTGCTACCAAATTTGTTCGAATGATATTGGTTCGGTTCGTAACGGTAAAAAACAAAAAAAATAGATAGATATCGAGACGTTTCAATGTCATACTCAAAATTTTATAAAGTATTGTATCCCAAGAGTTATAATAGAAAAAAACAAAATATATTTAAAATTAACTAATATAATAAAGTAATAAAAACAATAGCTAGAACAGTTATAACAATATATAAGTATTAGTTTATTGTTCATCGTCATTGTAAATTCATACATACATAACTAGAGGGGACTGTACTAGGATAAACATTAAGGCTAAAATAGTTATTTATTTATTTAAGGCAAACTTCATTAAAACACACGACCTAGCATCCTCTTACTGGGAAGCCTACAACCATGAAAAGAAAATTACATGATTACAAATTTACATCAATCTATCTAAACGACCAACTTAAATTTAGACCTACTCTTGAACCAAAGAAAGCCGATGGACTTGACTTCACTTATATCTCTTCGAGCTTCACCCACTTGTTAGAAAACCTAAGAGCATTCCTATCTTTCCAAAGACTCCAACACCTAATAACTATTATCCTTCGGAGGGCCTTTCTTCCGGCTCCTTTAACCTGCTAAACGTATGGAAATCCAAAACATCTACAAAATAGTTAAAATATGCCATATATAAAGTATAGGAAATTAGGAGTTAATTACCCTGATGTCCTAGGGTTTTTAGTTATAACATAGATTGTGGTGATTCAATTCAGGACAAACAAACAATAACAACCCTTATTCTTCACTGCATGTTTCGATCGTCAGTCGTAAATTATGATTTAAGAAGGAGTAATGTAAGTCCAACCCAGTGGATCTTCTAAACCGAAATCAAACATAAACACAATCAATAGGCGGAATCTATTGATTATGGTGATTCAAGAACACACAAAACGATTATCCAAAGTATATGATACATTGATCTTCCAATGATTATTCGGATACAATGATAAATGTGACAACCCAAAAAAAAAATAGGTCTCTGGTGGGGGGGGGGGGCGATAGGATAGCCCTTACCTCTCGCGGGTGGCGAGAGACCTGTAAGCCGCCAGAGACACGTGTAAGCCACGTTTCGTCCACGTGTCAAACCTATCCCATGAGTCATGACACCAATGCCCTAGTTTTGGTCTCTGGCGGGGCGCGAGAGGGTAAACCTGTGGCGAGTGGCGAGAGGCCCCAAAATCAGTTATAAATTAGACGTGAACTGCACATTTCAACTCGCTCATTTTCTTTTCTTTCTCTCTCGATATTCTGGTGTACTACTATTATACCTGAAGTTCTAAAACTCTGCCCCGTAACTAGCATGCTAACCCGAATCACTGGTACAATACCCTGTCCGATCGATCTAAAAACCAAACCAACGGATGTTTAAGTGCTGCCTGAATAAGGCTATACTTTGTCATCACGTTGTGGTTTTAATCTCGTGATTATCGTTAAAGTTTTAATTGGGTTAATACACTAATACATGTGCATTGTGTGTTTAATTAGGAACCCAAGAATTAGACTAGGAGGCTATTACTGTAAATCTTAAGTCTGCAATGTGAGTCATTCTCTTTTTGTCAATTGATTTGCAAAACCCTAAATATTTTCAATTGTTACTTATATTACAGTGATTAGGTCTATGTATTCTTACATAAAAAAACTACTATCAGTATATGGGGTTTTGTATACACTACTTGATAAGCTTCACTAGTTGAGAGAATGATCAACAGTGATATGACCACAGTCACAGGAATTGACGGGTGACAAATACCTTTGAGTAGTAATAAGATATAAACAAATGTAAAAACTCAATGCTGTAATTATAAGGAATATGCCTCTTTATACAAATTGAATCAACTCACCAGTATTTCCTGCTGACAAAATGTTTTTAAACACGTTTCAGGTGATTACAGTAGATCTGAATAAGAGTGGGGACACGACACCAGAAGGCTTAAAAAAGTAGCTTATTTTATCAATTAAAATTTAGAAATTTTGTATTCAGGTTTATCCCCTATTAAAAGCTATCTTTGTAAAACATGGGTTTTATTTCCAATTGTTATAAATAAAATCCGGTGTTTCTAAATTCTCATATTTTTCCTAACTACGATCATGACGAAATTTTCCTCTGTGATGTTTTCAAATAACCACCAGTACCACTTGACTGTTCACGGCTTCCATCCAGGGTGTGGTCGGGGGTTGTAACAGAAGTGGTATCAGAGCCACTGGTTTAAGCTAAATAGGTGTTGTCATAATACCTAGACTTAAACGAAAGAGTTTGGAAATTAACATTAACTGGTAACACCCAGGTAAGTAATTAGACGTGAACTTAAGAAAGATGCCTTGTTATAAACTTTGAAATGAGGTAATTACTTGTATAGGAATAGTGTAATGGGTATTGGTATGCCGTGAGGATGATGACTAGAACTTTGAAAGTACGGTAAATAAGCAGTAACACTTCGCTTATTTATTGGTACTACTTGGTTCTGGAATATGATCTATCATGTGAATACTAATTTCCTTGTTTCTTGATTAAAGGCTTATAAAAGATGCATCTTTAAAATCATGATTTGAGAAACTTCTATTTGTGGGAAATACAATGATAATTACCTCTCCGGCAAGACTGGGTATGGTGTGGTAGACTCTCCATCTTGTCCGGGTAAGATGGGGTAACCTCTCCGGCGAGACTGGGTAAGATGGGGCACATGTTATGTTAAAAAATAAAGAATTCCCTAAATAGTACCATGACCTGATGTCTGATATGTTTTTGGAAATATGAACTTGTTAAATACAGTTGTGACATATGTGCTTTCCGACCTTTTTATTTTATCCGACAATATTATATTAATGAAATTTTGTGTTACATTTATGAGTTTTGTATATTTACTTATGAAAATTGTGTATTTTTAATCCTTGTTCAATTCTGATCTTTTAAACATTTTCTGGATGCGAAATCGCAAACCGTTACGTAAATTTAATCGGTTTAACGCAACGTACGCTCCGGGACAAGGGAATAAGTTGAAGATACCTTAAATAACCCTAACATAACTTAGAAACAAGTTTCAAGGGCTTCGGTATGTCAAAAACATACTTATGCAACTATAGGGGCTATATTCCAAAAACTGCAAAACTACGTCGTATCGCATGTTCCTTAAGTCCAGAACAATGACACAATCTTAACATACCTTAAATACCCTTTATATAACTTAGAGATAAGTTTCGAGGGCTTCGGTATAAAAACACCCTTTTGTAACTTCAGGGGCAATTTTGCAAATTTTGCGAAACTATGCCTTTTTGCGTAAATCGCTATCCGGAACATGTACGAGCATCCAAAAATTTTTCAAAACATTAAAATATCATATTTTAGTGATTGGAATGCAAAATGCCGTTCGTTACGCATTTACGGTCATACACGCGTTCGTTACGATTTTCGTCCTAATTAACCGAAAACCGCGGCCGTACGACCAAACGAACCGACCTCTGGAACATTTTTTGACATATTTCAAGTTCCCTATACTTTATTGTCCTTATGGAGCTTAAAAATCAGGTTAACGTGTGTTGGAAGTGCCTGAAACGCGACAAAACAAGTTCAGGGGCCTGTTTCTGCCAAATTTGAAACTTGCTGACCAGCTAGGGGCCATGAGGACCGCATGGAGGACCCCATACGGTCCGCATTGGGTGCCCAGCTCACCAGAAATGTGACAGCAGCTGAATAACTTCATTTTTGACTAACCAAAACGAACTTGTCACCCTTGTTTCTGCATTTGACATGTATTAGGACACTAATCCACTCCAGGGATGACTCATGGACACTTGTCATGATCATATTAACCCAATTTAAGTATCAAAACCTTGGTGTTCTTCATTTTTGAACTCTTGCAAACACTCAAACACCTCAAATTTGATTCAAATCCGAATTTGCAACCTCCTTGGAGCTATTCTCTGGTTCTTGAATTATTCCTTGGTGTTTGTAAGTATTCCACTCTTGCTATGTTCAATTATTATAGCTTAATTTGACTAAAAATCAAACAGTTTGACTTTTAGTTTTGATCATGAATTGATCAAGATAAAGCTCAATTGAATCTTGCAATATGATGGTAATCAAGGTGGTTATGATCTCTAAAAATCATGCCTACTGATTCCCACCATTTCTAGTTATTTTGGCAAGTCAAAGTTTCGGTCAAAATGCGCTTTTTACGCATTTTGCAAAGGATCTATTTTCGGGTATCAAAACAGGTTGTTTTGATGCCAAAATACTTTTATAAACTTATTAAGACATGTCAAGATATGTCAAATTCGTCATTCTTGTTATAGTGCCTGTTTAGAGTCAAAAGTCTAGTGGTTTGACCACCACTTTGACTTTTGAATCTGACCCGTTTGGTCGATTTTTAGACCCGACCAAATACATATTTATGACCATAAATATAGGGAATAACCCTCTGAGGTTATACCTTATGGTCATGTCTTTCGGATAGTGTTATGTTAATCAATGGTAATATCCCTTAAAAAATGACCAAAATGCCCTTTTCGTAAGAAAACCAATTAAACACATAGGTAACATAAATTTTGACATATAATCTGATCAAATAACATTTTAACCATGATTAATCATTTAAAACTTATCATAACATATATCTAACCATCCGAATGCGTAGTTACGTAAATGACGCGTTAAAGTAGCTTAAACTACCTTAACGGGTCATAACGGGTCAAAAGCACTTAAGAATCTATTCCAACTCAGAATGTAAACTTATTAAACCATAACATATGAGTTCCAACACTCATTTGGTTTATAAAGTCTCATTCTATCAGAATCTACCGATTTCAAGTCGCGAGTTTACCCTTTTTAGGACACGCTTGATTTCACGGACTCTTGATCTTGGTTTATCTTCTTGAACAAGGATACTTTTGCAACCACATGTGAGTACATATTCCCCTCTTTTACGTTTTCAAATGTTTTGGGGTGAAACATATTGTGCCTATGATTACTTTCGTGTTTTCATGACATATTACATGCTTTGATTACTAGTACATATACTACATGACTTTTATTGCATCTGATTTACATGTTGATTTGCATAATTAACACATTGGTTTTTCAAAGACATTTTTGCTATGTATGTTGACCTAGCATACTAGTACATGGTTTTCAAAGACATTTTCAAAAGACATTTTTTGGACATTTTCAAAGATATTTTCAAGACGTTTTCTAGACATGCTTACATTGTTATTGACATTTTGGTACGTTGAACTCGAGAATGATACATTCATTAAAGTTGATCACGCCGACCGGTAGTATGTAATGGTACCAAAGGATTGACAATCTCGTTCCCACTTCCTAGGTATGTTTGGAAGCGACCTTAGGGAATGACAGAATCCGATGAACATTGATAAACCCTTGACCGGATAGGGGTTTATCCGACAGTCAACAAGGCTTGAATGTATTCGCCAACAACCCATAATATATGTTTTAACAATAAAGGCAATGGTTTATAAAACATGACATTGGTTTACATGACATTTGTTTACTCGACATTGGTTTACATGACATTTGTTTACTCGACATTGGTTTACTCGACATTGGTTTACATAACATTTGATTACTCTGGTTTACTCGACATTGGTTTACATGACATTTGTTACTCGACATTGGTTTACTCGACATTGGTTTACATGACATTTGTTACTTGACATTGGTTTACATGACATTGGTTTCCTCGACATTGGTTTATGGTGAATGACTTAAATAGCGTGACATGTGTAATATGATAAAAGCATGGTGGATACGCCGATGGTACTTCCTATATATAAGTGCTTTTATTATCTTATATATTGTGGCGTTATCTAAATCATTTAAAACAAAATACAATACATGACATATCTTATACAAAACATGACATTTTTATACGAGACAAAACTTACTTTTGGTTATCTATTTAACCAAGCTTTATTTCTTTTATATCATATTGATTTTCATATGGTTTTTATTAAAAGAAACTATTTATGGTTCCTGACGACTTTTGTACTACTTTAAACTTTTCTTACAATAATCAAAGCCATGAAGCATCAACACAAAATCCTATGTACTCGCCGGCATTTTTTTGCTGACTTTATTTTCACATATGTTTCAGGTGCAAATGTTTGATGTCAAGCTAGCCACACTTAGGGCGGACTGGGCCTTAGTGACTATAAAATCAGAATAATAGCTTAACTTTTGTTGTATTTCCGTTTTTATCCAAGACAATGTAAACAATATTAACTAATGAAACTTAACTTATGTGCCATGGTTATTGAAACAATAATTCTGTTACAACACTCCCCGACATTTCCGCCACGGTTTGTTGTTTTACGTGGTCGGGGTGTGACAGAAAGATTGGTATCAGAGCCAATTGTTATAGGGAATTAGGTTATTAGTAATGCTTTGACCTAGACTATAGCTTTTCTAGGACCCTAACACAAGTTATCTTGTGTTTAGATTCTTAAAACAATACCGTCACCTATCCTTAGGTGAATACCAAAACATAAATACAATTTCCAAAATGATTTTTTGAAATCAATCATCCATCCTTGGGTGATTTGTTTTTGGCATTAAGCCTTTGATGTTTTCAAAATCTCGTCAAAGTTTGGGTTTTAATAATGTGAACACATGCAATTTGGAAGAGTGGGTGCCTGTACCCTGAGTATGTCGGCACTGCACCTTTGTGCAACAGGTGCAATAGTCATCACCAACCCCATCTTCCATGCCGTATCTATACAAACTATGGGCGAGCTGGCCATTTGGCCAATGTTTGTCGTTCTCCTCCTAACCCGAATAATGTGGCTCGTAACCCTGTTTAGCAGCCAGCCAATCCTGCACGACCTCATTACCCACCAGAATCTTGCTACAAATGTGGGGATCTCACCCACTACCGTAACAATTGCTCGAGATTGGCAAATGCGAACCAGGCTCGTGGACGAGCATTTAATATCAATGCAAACGAGGCACGGGCAGATAACGAGGTGGTGAACGGTACGTTCTTTGTTAACAACCATTCTGCTTCTATACTATTTGATTAAGGTGCTGATAGAAGTTTTGTGACTTTATCATTTGAGCCTTTACTTGCAAAACCGAGAACCAAACTAGGAAAGCCCTTGACAGTAGAAATAGCCAGTGGTGAACCTCTTGTAATCGATTCTGTCATTCATGGTTGCCATCTGAACCTTAATAACAATCTTTTCCTATTAACCTCACGCCTATGCAACTTGGGAGCTTTGACATTATAGTGGGAATGGATTTGTTAACCAAACATCATGCCGAGGTGGTTTGTTTCGATAAGATTGTTCGTATACCTCTTCCATCTGGTGAAATTCTGGAAGTTCATGGAGAGAAACCCGTCAGTAACCTTAAGTTTATGACTTGTACCCAAGCTCAGAAATACTTGTAAAAGAATTATGTGGCATTCTTGGCACATATTATAATGGAGAAAGGCAAGGGCAAAACTATTTGAGATATCCCCGTGGTTCGGGATTATCCCGAGGTGTTTCCTGAGGAGTTACCTGGTTTACCCCCTGCTCGTCAAGTTGAGTTTCGTATAGACCTTGTACCTGGTGCCAACTCAGTAGCCAAATCTCCATACCGTCTTGAACCGTCTGAGGTGCAAGAGTTGTCTAAACAGCTTCAGGAACTTTCTGACAAAGGATTTATTCGTCCGAGCTTTTCACCTTGGGGTGCTCCATTTCTGTTTGTGAAAAAGAAAGATGAGTCTTTTTGCATGTGTATCGATTACCGTGAGCTTAACAAACTCATAATCAAGAATCGATATCCCCTACCTCGCATTGATGATCTTTTTGACCAACTACAGGGTGCTACTTGCTTTTCGAAGATTGACTTACGTTCTGGGTATCATTAACTTCGTGTACTCGAGGAAGATATTCCAAAGATAGCCTTTCGTACTCGTTATGGCCATTATGAGTTCACTTTTATGCCCTTCGGCTTAACCAATGCTCCTGCCGTCTTCATGGACTTGATGAATCGGATTTGTAAGCCTTATTTAGACAAGTTCATCATTGGTTTCATTGATGACATCGTTATTTATTCCAAGACACGAGCCGATCATGAACAACATCTTCGTTTAACAATGGAACTCCTAAAGAAAGAACAACTTTACGCCAAATTCTTCAAGTGTGAATTTTGGCTTAAGGAAGTTCAGTTTTTGGGACATATTGTCAACGAACAAGGTATTCATGTGGATCCCGCAAAAATAAGTGCAATCAGGGATTGGAGTACACTTTCTACTCCTACTGAAGTTCATTCATTCTTGGGTCTCGCGGGTTATTACCGCCGTTTCATTGCTAATTTCTCCAAGATTGTGGTTCCCCTTACTGCTTTTACTCAAAAGAATAAACCTTTTGAGTGGGGACCCAAAGAGGAAGAAGCTTTCCAGACATTGAGACAGAAGATTTGTGATGCTCCTATTCTATCTTTACCCGAGGGTAACGACGACTTCGTTGTATATTGTGATGCGTCTGACTTAGGTCTCAGTTGTGTCCTCATGCAAAGAGACAAAGTTATAGCCTATGCATCAAGACAGCTGAAGGTTCACGAAAAGAACTACACCACTCATGATCTTGAGTTAGGTGCTGTTGTGTTTGCTCTTAAGATTTGCAGACATTACCTATACGGTATGAAATGTGTGGTTTTCACGGACCACAAAAGTCTTCAACACATCTTCAATCAGAAAGAACATAATATGAGACAATAACGTTGGGTCGAGCTTCTGAACGACTATGGCTGCGAAATTCGTTACCATCCTGGTAAGGCGAATGTCGTAGCTGATGCTCTTAGTCGTAAAGAACGTGTCAAGCTACATTGTATTCAAGTTCAATCTGATATCCAGACATGCATTCTTAAAGCTCAGCATAGTTGTGTTACAAAGGGCATGATGGGTAATGAATTACCACATCATCTTGAGCTTCAACTTGAAACGAAAGACAATGGGTTGCTTTATTATCTGAACCGTTTGTGGGTTCCAAGTCTAGGCAATCTCCGCACCTTAATAATGGATGAAGCACATAAATCTCGTTATTCGATCCATCCTGGTGCAGACAAGATGTATAGGGATCTTCGTACTCAGTATTGGTGGGTGGGTATGAAGAAAGACATTGCCTTGTACGTATCAAAATGACTTACTTGTCTTAAGGTAAAAGCAGAACATCAGTGTCCTTCTGGTTTGCATGAACAACCAGAGATTCTGGTTTGGAAATGGGAAAACATTGCCATGGATCTCATTACCAAATTACCGCGTACACCTAGAGGACATGATGCCATTTGGGTAGTCGTTTATCGACTAACAAAGTCAGCACATTTTATAGCTATTCGTGAGGATTTTTCTGCTAACAAACTCGCCAAAATCTATGTGGATGAAATAGTATCTCGTCATGGTGTTCCTTTGGATATCATATCTGACCGAGACGCGCGATTCTCATCTCATTTTTGGAGAACCATGCAATCTGCCATGGGAACCAAGCTTAATTTGAGTACTGCTTATCATCCTCAAACGGATGGACAATCTGAAAGGACGATCGAGACATTGGAGGATATGCTTAGAGCCTGTGTGATCGACTTTGGTGGTAGTTGGGATTCGCATCTACCGTTGATTGAGTTTTCCTACAACAACAGTTATCACTCCAACATTGATATGGCACCTTTTGAAGCTCTTTATGGTCGAAAATATCGTTCACCTGTCTGTTGGAATGAGATTGGTGAATCTCGATTCACTGGACCTGAACTTATTCACGACAGGACGGACAAAGTCAAGAAGATTCGCGAAAACATTCTGACAGCTAGAAGCCGTCAAAAGAGTTACTCGGATAAACGACGCAAGCCTTTGGAATTCCAAGGCGGTGATCACGTCCTACTCAAGGTATCCCCTTGGAAGGGAGTGATTAGATTAGGGAAGAAAGGAAAACTTGCGCCATGTTATGTTGGACCGTTTAAGATCGTTGAGAAAATCGGAAAAGTGGCCTACAAACTTGAGCTACCTCTACAACTTGGAAAGTTCATCCAACTTTCCACGTGTCCAATTTAAAGAAGTGTTTGGCTGATGAAAACCTCCACATTCCACTTGATGAAATTCGTGTTGATAAAACGTTACACTTTGTCAAGAAACCTGTGGAAATATTGGATCGTGAAGTCAGGAAGCTAAAGCGCAGACGTATACCTATTGTTAAACTTCGCTGGGAATCCAAACGTGGCCTAGAATTTACTTGGGAACGAGAGGACCAAATGAAGGCGAAATATCCGCATCTTTTCTCACCAGTTTCCTCAAGCTAAATTTCGGGGTGAAATTTCCTGAAGTAGGGGAGGCTGTGACATCTGTGCTTTCCGACCTTTGTATTTTATCCGACAATATTATATTAATGAAATTCTGTTTTACGTTTATGAGTTTTGTATATTTACTTATGAAAATTGTGTATTTTTAATCCTTGTTCAATTATGATCTTTTAAACATTTTCTGGATGCGAAATCGCAAACCGTTACGTAAATTTAATCAGTTTAACGCAACGTACATTCCGGGACAAGGGAATAAGTTGAACATACCTTAAATAACCCTAACATAACTTAGAAATAAGTTTCGAGAGCTTCGGTATGTCAAAAACATACTTATGCAACTCTAGGGGCTATATTCCAAAAACTCCAAAACTACGTCGTATCGCGTGTTCCTTAAGTCCATAAAAATGACACAAGCTTAACATACCTTAAATACCCTTTATATAACTTAGAGATAATTTTCGAGGGCTTCAGTATGGCAAAAACACACTTTTGTAACTTCAGGGGCAATTTTGCAATTTTTGCGAAACTATGTCTTTTTTCGTAAATCGCTATCCGGAACTTGTACGAACATCCAAAAATTTTCAAAACATTAAAATATCATATTTTAGTGATTTGAATGCAAAACTGTCGTTTGTTACGCTTTTACGGTCACACACGCATTCGTTACGATTTTTGTCATACTTAACCGAAAACCACGACCGTACGACCAAACAAACCGACCTCTGGAACATTTTTGTACATATTTCAAGTTCCCTATACTTTATTGTCCTTATGGAGCTTAAAAATCAGGTTAACGTGTGTTGGAAGTGCCTGAAACGCGACAAAACAAGTTCAGGGGCCTGTTCTGCCAAATTTGAAACTTGCTGACCAGCTAGGGGCCATGAGGACCGCATGGAGGACCCCATACGGTCCGCATTGGGTGCCCAGCTCACCAGAAATGTGACAGCAGCTGAATAACTTCATTTTTGACTAACCAAAACGAACTTGTCACCCTTGTTTCTGCATTTGACATGTATTAGGACACTAATCCACTCCAGGGATGACTCATGGACACTTGTCATGATCATATTAACCCAATTTAAGTATCAAAACCTTGGTGTTCTTCATTTTTGAACTCTTGTGCAACACTCAAACACCTCAAATTTGATTCAAATCCGAATTTGCAACCTCCTTGGAGCTATTCTCTGGTTCTTGAATCATTCCTTGGTGTTTGTAATTATTCCACTCTTGCTATGTTAAATTATTATAGCTTAATTTGACTAAATATCAAACAGTTTGACTTTTAGTTTTGATCATGAATTGATCAAGATAAAGCTCAATTGAATCTTGCAATATGATGGTAATCAAGGCGGTTATGATCTCTAAAAATCATGCCTACTGATTCCCACCATTTCTAGTTATTTTGGCAAGTCAAAGTTTCGGTCAAAATGCGATTTTTGCACATTTTTCAACGGATCTATTTTCGGGTATCAAAACAGGTTGTTTTGATGCCAAAATACTTTTATAAACTTATTAAGACATGTCAAGATATGTCAAATTCGTCACTCTTGTTATAGTGCCTGTTTAGAGTCAAAAGTCTAGCGGTTTGACCACCACTTTGACTTTTGAATCTGACCCGTTTGGTCGATTTTTAGACCCGACCAAATACATATTTATGACCATAAATATATAGGGAATAACCCTCTGAGGTTATACCTTATGGTCATGTCTTTCGGATAGTGTTATGTTAATCAATGGTTATATCCCTTAAAAATGACCAAAATGCCCTTTTCGCAAGAAAACCAATTAAACACATAGGTAACATAAATTTTGACATATAATCTGATCAGATAACATTTTAACCATTATTAATCATTTAAAACTTATCATAACACATATCTAACCATCCGAATGCGTAGTTACGCAAATGACGCGTTAAAGTAGCTTAAACTACCTTAACGGTTCATAACGGGTCAAAAGCACTTAAGAATCTTTCCAACTCAGAATGTAAAATTATTAAACCATACCATATGAGTTCCAACACTCATTTGGTTTATAAAGTCTCATTCTATCCGAATCCTCCGATTTCAAGTCGCGATGCTTACATAGTTTACCCTTTTTAGGACACGCTTGATTTCAAGGACTCTTGATTTCACGGACTCTTGATTTCATGGACTCTTGATCTTGGTTTATCTTCTTGAACAAGGATACTTTTGCAACCACATGTGAGTACATAGTCCCCTCTTTTACTTTTTCAAATGTTTTGGGGTGAAACATATTGTGCCTATGATTACTTTCGTGTTTTCATGACATATTACATGCTTTGATTACTAGTACATATACTACATGACTTTTTGTAGGTCTGTTGTACGGATCATTCGGGCACTAATATGACAAACCTAAGATAAACGTGTGGAATCCGTTTACTTAGGCGACATTGGATACACTCATTTGTTTCTATTTAATCATCGTTTCATTAATATTCAACGTTGCAGATCCTGGAAACACTTGGACAGAGCTTCGTCTCTATCGTGACAAAATCTCTGAAAGTTAAAAATGAAACATCAAAGCTCCTATTTATACTAACACAAGTTCGCTGGTGGGAGTGCAAGTTCGGCGAACTTGCTTAGTCAAGTTCGGCCGAACTTGACTACAACACTACCATTTCAAGCGAACTTGTCCCTAAATATACATAAACTTTGATATTTCACTCCTAAATACTGACTCGATATTATACGATGACGTAGGCAACAGACATATGCATCAACACTTTTATTGCATTTGATTTACATGTTGATTTGCATAATTAACACATTGGTTTTTCAAAGACATTTTTGCTATGTATGTTGACCTAGCATATTAGTACATGGTTTTCAAAGACATTTTCAAAAGACATTTTTTGGACATTTTCAAAGACATTTTCAAGACATTTTCTAGGCATGCTTACATTGTTATTGACATTTTGGTACGTTGAACTCGACAATGATACATTCATTATCATTGATCACGTCGACCGGTAGTATGTAATGGTACCATATATGTTTGGAAGCGACCTTAGGGAATGACAGAATCCGATGAACATTGATAAACCCTTGACCGGATAGCGGTTTATCCGACAGTCAACAAGGCTTGAATCTATTTGCCAACGACCCATAATATATGTTTTAACAATAAAGGCAATGGTTTATAAAACATGACATTGGTTTACATGACATTTGTTTACTCGACATTGGTTTACTCGACATTGGTTTACATGACATTTGTTTTACTCGACATTGACATTGTTTACATGACATTTGATTACTTGACACTGGTTTACTCGACATTGGTTTATATGACATTTGTTACTCGACATTGGTTTACATGACATTTGTTACTTGACATTGATTTACATAACATTGGTTTACTCGACATTGGTTTATGGTGAATGACTTAATAGCGTGACGTGTGTAATATGATAAAAAGCATGGTGGATACGCCGATGGTAATTCCTATATATAAGTGCTTTTATTATCTTATATATTGTGGCGTTATCTAAATCATCTAAAACAAAATGCAAGACATGATATATCTTATACAAAACACGTCATTTTTATACGAGACAAAACTTACTTTTGGTTATCTATTTAACCAAGCTTTATTTCTTTTATATCATATTGATTTTCATATGGTTTTTATTAAAAGAAACTATTTATGGTTCATGGCGACTTTTGTACTACTTTAAACTTTTCTTACAATAATCAAAGCCATGAAGCATCAAAATCCTATGTACTCGCCGACTTTTTTTTGCTGACTTTATTTTCACATATGTTTCAGGTGCAAATGTTTGATGTCAAGCTAGCCACACTTAGCATGGACTGGGCCATAGTGACTATAAAATCAGAATAATAGCTTAACTTTTGTTGTATTTCCGTTTTTATCCAAGACAATGTAAACAATATTAACTAATGAAACTTAACTTATGTGCCATGGTTATTGAAACAATAATTCTGTTACAACACTCCCCGACGTTTCCGCCATGGTTTATTGTTTTACGTGGTCGGGGTGTGACAGAAAGACTGGTATCAGAGCCAATGGTTATAGGGAATTAGGTTATTAGTAATGGTTTGACCTAGACTATAACTTTTCTAGGACCGTAACACAAGTTATCTTGTGTTTAGATTCTTAAAACAATAGCGTCACCTATCCTTAGGTGAATATCAAAACATAAACACAATTTCCAAAATGATTTTTGAAATCAATCATCCATCCTTGGGTGATTTGTTTTTGGCGTTAAGCATTTGTTGTTTTCAAAATCTCATCAAAGTTTGGGTTTTAATAATGTGAACACGTGCAATCTGGAAGGGTGGGTGCCTGTAACCTGAGTTTTCTGTCTAGGCTAGAGTGTGAGAGTGTTAGTCACTCTCACCTGGGAACTCTTGGGGTGAGTGTCCACTTATAGGCTAAAGCATGTCTTCCCAATACATTATAAAGACCCATTTACTTTGATTAGTCATTGTGTGTCGTTCGATTGTTTTGAGTAACGAATGAATGATCACCATCCTTACTTTTGTCGATATTTTATCATCTCATTTTGATTATCCAACATTCATCTCACTCGTTTCCTTTCATGTTTTCTCTCTTTTAGAATGCCTCCTCGACGAAACCCAAACACAAATCCGGACGTCGCCATGGCAGCTATGATAGCTCAGCAGACTGCTGCTGTACTACCGAATCTTGTAACTCAAATGAACCAAGCCAGCAATAACAATAATGCACCTGCTTCGGGCAGCTTTAAACAGTTTAATTTGGCTAAACCACTTAAGTTCAGTGGTTCTCAGGGAGCAACTGTGCTCCTACAGTGGTTTGAGAGTCTCGAGAACTCTTTTCGTCATGTGCAATGTCTGAATGAGCGCAAGGTTGAGTTTGCTTCAAGTGTGTTTGAAAAGAGCGTTAACATGGTGGAATGCAGTGATGAGAGACAGGGGTGCTAACGTTGCTATGGGTCAGACTTGGGAGGAACTCAGAGGCTTAATGATGAAAGAGTTTTGCCCCCGACATGAAAAGAGGGCACTTGAAAATGAGTTCCATGACCTGAAGCAAGACAGTGGTGAGCATCGTGCGTATACTGACAGGTATGAGGAGTTGAGCTTGTTGTGCCCTGAGATGGTGACGCCTTTGGATAAGGCAATCGAGAAATACATAGATGGTCTTCCTGACCCGGTTCAGGATATTGACACCGGCAGCAACCCTACTACTGTTAGACAAGCTATTGAGCTATCTGCAACTCTGACTGAATCGCAGATCAAAAAGTGTAAGCTCCATCGTAAGGGTGACAAGAAATCATCTGACAAGTCTAAGAAACAAAAGGGTAAGAAATCTGAAGGTTCGAAGAAGTCTAGGAAGCGCAAGGCTTCCAAGAATTTTGCAGTCACTACACAGCCCAATCAAACCGCTCCTAACCAGCCTACTCAGCCTCTCGCCAAGAAACAGTATATCGGCACTGCACCTTTGTGCAACAGGTGCAATAGTCATCACCAGCCTCATCTTCCATGCCGTATCTATACAAACTGTGGGCGATCTGGCCATTTGGCCAATTAATGTCGTTCACCTCCTAACCCGAATAATGTGGCTCGTAACCCTGTTCAGCAGCCAACCAATCCTGCACGACCTCATTACCCACCAGAATCTTGCAACAACTGTGGGGATCTCACCCACTACCGTAACAATTGCCCGAGATTGGAAAATGCGAACCAGGCTCATGGACGAGCATTTAATATCAATGCAAACGAGCCAGGGGCAGATAACGAGGTGGAGAACGGTACGTTCTTTGTTAACAACCATCCTGCTTCTATACTATTTGATTCGGGTGCTGATAGAAGTTTTGTGTCTTTATCATTTGAGCCTTTACTTGCAAAACTGAGAACCAAACTAGGAAAGCCCTTGACAGTAGAAATAGCCAGTAGTGAACCTCTTGTACTCGATCCTGTCATTCCTGGTTGCCAACTGAACCTTAATAGCCATCTTTTTCCTATTAAACTCACGCCTATGCAATTTAGGAGCTTTGACATTATAGTGGGAATGAATTGGTTAACAAAACATCATGCCGAGGTGGTTTGTTTCGATAAGATTGTTCGTATACCTCTTCCTTCTAGTGAAATTCTGGAAGTTCATGGAGAGAAACCCGTCAGTAACCTTAAGTTTATGACTTGTACCCAAGTTTAGAAATACTTGAGGAAGAATTATGTGGCATTCTTGGCACATATTGTAAAGGAGAAAGGCAAGGGTAAAACTATTCGAGATATCCCCGTGGTTCGGGATTATCCCGAGGTGTTTCCTGAGGAGTTAACTGGTTTACCCCCTGCTCGTCAAGTTGAGTTTCGTATAGACCTTGTACCTGGTGCCAACCCAGTAGCCAAATCTCCATACCGTCTTGCACTGTCTGAGATGCAAGAGTTGTTTAAACAGCTTCAGGAACTTTCTGACAAAGGATTTATTCGTCCGAGCTTTTCACCTTGGGGTGCTCCTGTTCTGTTTGTGAAAAAGAAAGACGGGTCTTTTCGCATGTGTATCTATTACCGTGAGCTTAACAAACTCACAATCAAGAATCGATATCCCCTACCTCGCATTGATGATCTTTTTGACCAACTACAGGGTGCTACTTGCTTTTCGAAGGTTGACTTACGTTCTGGGTATCATTAACTTCGTGTACTCAAGGAAGATATTCCAAAGACAACCTTTCGTACTCGTTATGGCCATTATGAGTTCACTGTTATGCCCTTCGTCTTAACCAATGCTCCTGCCGTCTTCATGGACTTGATGAATAGGGTTTGTAAGCCTTATTTAGACAAGTTCATCATTGTTTTCATTGATGACATCTTGATTTATTCCAAGACACGAGCCGATCATGAACAAAATCTTCGTTTAACAATGGAACTCCTAAAGAAAAAACAACTTTACGCCAAATTCTCCAAGTGTGAATTTTGGCTTAAGGAAGTTCAGTTTTTGGGACATATTGTCAACGAACAAGGTATTCATGTGGATCCTGCAAAAATAAGTGCAATCAGGGATTGGAGTACACCTTCTACTCCTACTGAAGTTTGTTCATTCTTGGGTCTCGCGGGTTGTTACCGCCGTTTCATTGCTAATTTCTTCAATATTGCGGTTCCCCTTACTGCTTTTACTCAAAAGAATAAACCTTTTGAGTGGGGACCCAAACAGGAAGAAGCTTTCCAGACATTGAGACAGAAGATTTATGATGCTCCGCCCGAGGGTAACGACGACTTCGTTGTATACTGTGATGCGTCTAACTTAGGTCTCAGTTGTGTCCTCATGCAAAGAGACAAAGTTATAGCCTAAGCATCAAGACAGCTGAAGGTTCATGAAAAGAACTACACCACTCATGATCTTGAGTTAGGTGCTGTTGTGTTTGCTCTTAAGATTTGGACACATTACCTATACGATACGAAATGTGTGGTTTTCATGGATCACAAAAGTCTTCAACACATCTTCAATCAGAAAAAACTTAATATGAGGCAACGACGTTGGGTCGAGCTTCTGAACGACTATGGCTGCGAAATTCGTTACCATCCTGGTAAGGCGAATGTCGTAGCTGATGCTCTTAGTCGTAAAGAACGTGTCAAGCTACATTGTATTCAAGTTTAATCTGATATCTAGACGTGCATTCTTAAAGCTCAGCATACTTGTGTTAGAAAGGGCATGATGAGTAATGAATTACCACATCATCTTGAGCTTTAACTTGAAACGAAAGATAATGGGTTGCTTTATTATCTGAACCGTTTGTGGGTTCCAAGTCTAGGCAATCTCCGCACCTTAATAATGGATGAAACTCATAAATCTCGTTATTCGATCCGTCCTGGTGCAGACAAGATGTATAAGGATCTTCGTACTCAGTATTGGTGGGTGGGTATGAAGAAAGACATTGCCTTGTACGTATCAAAATGCCTTACTTGTCTTAAGGTAAAAGCAGAACATCATTGTCCTTCTGGTTTGCATGAACAACCAGAGATTCCAGTTTGTAAATGGGAAAACATTGCCATGGATCTCATTACCAAATTACTGCGTATACCTAGAGGACATGATGCCATTTGGGTAGTCGTTGATCGACTAACAAAGTCAGCACATTTTATAGCTATTCGTGAGGATTTTTCTGCTGACAAACTTGCCAAAATCTATGTGGATGAAATAGTATCTCGTCATGGTGTTCCTTTGGATATCGTATCTGACCGAGACGCGCAATTCTCATCTCATTTTTGGAGAACCATGAAATCTGCCATGGGAACCAAACTTAATTTAAGTACTGCTTATCATCCTCAAATGGATGGACAATCTGAAAGGACGATCGAGACATTGGAGGATATGCTTAGAGACTGTGTGATCGACTTTGGTGGTAGTTGGGATTCGCATCTACCGTTGATTGAGTTTTCCTACAACAACAGTTATCACTCCAGCATTGATATGGCATCTTTGGAAGCTCTTTATGGCCGAAAATGTCGTTCGCCTATCTGTTGGAATGAGATTGGTGAATCTCGATTCACTGGACCTGAACTTATTCACGACACGACGGACAAAGTCAAGAAGATTCGCGAAAACCTTCTGACAGCTAGAAGCCGTCAAAAGAGTTGCGCGGATAAACGACGCAAGCCTTTGGAATTCCAAGGCGGTGATCTCGTCCTACTCAAGGTATCCCCTTGGAAGGGAGTGATTAGATTCGGGAAGAAAGGAAAACTTGCGCCACGTTATGTTGGACCGTTTAAGATCGTTGAGAGAATCGGAAAAGTGGCCTATAAACTTGAGCTACCTCCACAACTTGGAAATGTTCATCCAACTTTCCACATGTCCAATTCAAAGAAGTGTTTGGCTGATGAAAACCTCCACATTCAACTTGATGAAATTCGTGTTGATAACACGTTACATTTTGTCGAGAAACCTGTGGAAATATTGGACCGTGAAGTCAAGAAGCTAAAGCGCAGACGTATACCTATTGTTAAAGTTCGCTGGAAATCCAAATGTGGCCCAGAGACACAGTTAACCAACATGTTAACTAATCAATTACGATAAATTGGATCGGATTTTGTAGTTTTTTCTTCTGCAGTACCTCGACATGACATGAGCGTGAAAGGGGTTCAAGAATCAGTTTTCTTTTTTTAAGGTCTAAAATCACTTATTTTGCCTTTTTTACCCCATATTGTATGGTGGATCTCGAAAGATATGAAAGATCTCCCTCCAAGCCGTACATACGACTTTCATCGAATACGGCTTTCCGCATAATTCTATATGTATCTATTAGATCGAGTATGGAATTCTGTTTACTCACTTTAAATTGAGTATCCGTTTCCCTCCTTTTCCTGCTAGGATTGGAAATCCTGTATTTTACATATCCATACGATTGAGTCCTTGGGTTTCCGAAATAGTGTAAAAAGAAGTGCTTCAAATCATTGCTATTTGACTCGGACCTGTTCTAAAAAGTCGAGGTATTTCAAATTGTTTGTTAGTAATCCTTGTAATTTATCCTATCATAAGACAAGGCCTCCATCAACGGAAGCAGCCGAAGCAAGTTGCCCATTCCACTAATTGAGAGTGGCTAGCTTCACTCTGAGGAAGAGTTTACTTGGGAACGAGAGGTCCAAATGAAGGTGAAATATCCGCATCTTTTCTCACCAGTTTCCTCAAGCTAAATTTCGGGACGAAATTTCCTGAAGTAGGGGAGACTGTGACATCTATGCTTTCCGACCTTTGTATTTTATCCGACAATATTATATTAATGAAATTCTTGTTTTACGTTTATGAGTTTTGTATATTTACTTATGAAAATTGTGTATTTTTAATCCTTGTTATATTCTGATCCTTTAAACATTTTCTCGATGTGAAATCGCAAACCGTTACGTAAATTTAATCAGTTTAACGAAACGTATGCTCCGGGACAAGGGAATAAGTTGAACATACCTTAAATAACCCTAACATAACTTAGAAATAAGTTTCGAGGGCTTCGGTATGTCAAAAACATACTTATGCAACTCTAGGGGCTATATTCCAAAAACTGCGAAACTACGTCGTATCACGTGTTCCTTAAGTCCAGAAAAATAACACAAGCTTAACATACCTTAAATACCCTTTATATAACTTAAAGATAAGTTTCGAGGGCTTCGGTATGGCAAAAACACACTTTTGTAACTTCAGGGGCAATTTTGCAAATTTTGCAAAACTATGCCTTTTTGCGTAAATCGCTATCCGGAACATGTACGAACATCCAAAAATTTTTCAAAACATTAAAATTTCATATTTTAGTGATTGGAATGTAAAACTGTCGTTCGTTACGCATTTACGGTCATACACGCGTTCGTTCCGATTTTCATCGTAATTAACCAAAAACCGCGACCGTACGACCAAACGAACCAACCTCTGGAGCATTTTTGGACATATTTCAAGTTCGCTATACTTTATTGTCCTTATGGAGCTTAAAAATCAGGTTAACGTTTTTGGAAGTGCCTGAAACGCGACAAAACAATTTCAGGGGCCTGTTCTGCCAAATTTGAAACTTGCTGACCAGCTACGGGCCATGAGGACCGCATGGAGGACCCCATACGGTCCGCATGGGGTGCCCAGCTCACCAGAAACGTGGTAGCAGCTGAATAACTTCAATTTTGACTCACCAAAACGAACTTGTCACCCTTGTTTCTGCATTTGACATGTATTAGGACACTAATCCACTTCAGGGATGACTCATGGACACTTGTCATGATCATATTAACCCAATTTAAGTATCAAAACCTTGGTGTTCTTCATTTTTTAACTCTTGCAAACACTCAAACACCTCAAATCTGATTCAAATCCGAATTTGCAACCTCCTTGGAGCTATTCTCTGGTTCTTGAATCATTCCTTGGTGTTTGTAAGTATTCCACTCTTGCTATGTTCAATTATTATAGCTTAATTTGACTAAAAATCAAACAGTTTGACTTCTGTTTGACTTTTAGTTTTGATCATGAATTGATCAAGATAAAGCTCAATTGAATCTTGCAATATGATGGTAATCAAGGTGGTTATGATCTCTAAAATCATGCCTACTGATTCCCACCATTTCTAGTTATTTTGGCAAGTCAAAGTTTCGGTCAAAATGCGATTTTTACGTATTTTGCAATGGATCTATTTTCGGGTATCAAAACAGGTTGTTTTGATGCCAAAATACTTTTATAAACTTATTAAGACATGTCAAGATTTGTCAAATTCGTCACTCTTGTTATAGTGCCTGTTTAGAGTCAAAAGTCTAGCGGTTTGACCACCACTTTGACTTTTGAATCTGACCCGTTTGGTCCATTTTTAGACCCGACCAAATACATATATGACCATATATATATATAGGGAATAACCCTCTGAGGTTATACCTTATGGTCATGTCTTTCGGATAGTGTTATGTTAATCAATGGTAATATCCCTTAAAAATGACCAAAATGCCCTTTTCGCAAGAAAACCAATTAAACACATAGGTAACATAAATTTTGACATAATCTGATCAAAAAACATTTTAACCATGATTAGCATTTAAAACTTATCATAACACATATCTAACCATCCGAATGCGTAGTTACGTAAATGACGCGTTAAAGTAGCTTAAACTACCTTAACGGGTTATAACGGGTCAAAAGCACTTAAGAATCTTTCCAACTCAGAATGTAAACTTATTAAACCATAACATATGAGTTCCAACACTCATTTGGTTTATAAAGTCTCATTCTATCCGAATCCACCGATTTCAAGTCACGATATTTACATAGTTTACCCTTTTAACACATTGGTTTTTCAAAGACATTTTTGCTATGTATGTTGACCTAGCATATTAGTACATGGTTTTCAAAGACATTTTCAAAAGACATTTTTGGACATTTTCAAAGATATTTTCAAGATATTTTCTAGACATGCTTACATTGTTATTGACATTTTGGTATGTTGAACTCGACAATGATACATTCATTAACATTGATCACGCTGAGCGGTAGTATGTAATGGTACCATAGGATTAACAATCTCGTTCCCACTTCCTAGGCATGTTTGGAAGCGACCTTAGGGAATGACAGAATCCGATGAACATTGATAAACCCTTGACCGGATAGGGGTTTATCCGACAGTCAACAAGGCTTGAATGTATTCGCCAACAACCCATAATATATGTTTTAACAATAAAGGCAATGGTTTATAAAACATGACATTGGTTTACATGACATTTGTTTACTCGACACTGGGTTACTCGACATTGGTTTACATGACATTTGTTTACTCGACATTGGTTTACATAACGTTTGATTACTCGACTCTAGTTTACTCGACATTGGTTTACACGACATTTGTTACTCGACATTGGTTGACTCGACATTGGTTTACATGACATTTGTTACTTGACATTGGTTTACATGACATTGGTTTCCTCGACATTGGTTTATGGTGAATGACTTAAATAGCGTGACGTGTGTAATATGATAAAAGCATGGTGGATACGCCGATGATACTTCCTATATATAAGTGCTTTTATTATCTTATATATTGTGGCGTTATCTAAATCATTTAAAACAAAATACAATACATGACATATCTTATACAAAACACGACATTTTTATACGAGACAAAACTTACTTTTGGTTATCTATTTAACCAAGCTTTATTTCTTTTATCTCATATTGATTTTCATATGGTTTTTATTAAAATAAACTATTTATGGTTCATGGCGACTTTTGTACTACTTTAAACTTTTCTTACAATAATCAAAGCCATGAAGCATCAAAATCCTATGTACTCGCCGACTTTTTTTTGCTGACTTTATTTTCACATATGTTTCAGGTGCAAATGTTTGATGTCAAGCTAGCCACACTTAGCATGGACTGGGCCATAGTGACTATAAAATCAGAATAATAGCTTAACTTTTGTTGTATTTCCGTTTTTATCCAAGACAATGTAAACAATATTAACTAATGAAACTTAACTTATGTGCCATGGTTATTGAAACAATAATTCTGTTACAACACTCCCCGACGTTTCCGCCATGGTTTATTGTTTTACGTGGTCGGGGTGTGACAGAAAGACTGGTATCAGAGCCAATGGTTATAGGGAATTAGGTTATTAGTAATGCTTTGACCTAGACAATAACTTTTCTAGGACCCTAACACAAGTTATCTTGTGTTTAGATTCATAAAACAATATCGTCACCTATCCTTAGGTGAATACCAAAACATAAACACAATTTCCAAAATGATTTTTTGAAATCAATCATCCATCCTTGGGTGATTTGTTTTTGGCGTTAAGCCTTTGATGTTTTCAAAATCTCGTCAAAGTTTGGGTTTTAATAATGTGAACACGTGCAATCTGGAAGAGTGGGTGCCTGTACCCTGAGTATATCGGCACTGCACCTTTGTGCAACAGGTGCAATAGTCATCACCAGCCCGATCTTCCATGCCGTATCTGTACAAACTGTGGGCGATCTGGCCATTTGGCCAATGTTTGTCGTTCTCCTCCTAACCCGAATAATGTGGCTCGTAACCCTGTTCAGCTGCCAGCCAATCCTGCACGATCTCATTACCCACCAGGATCTTGCTACAAATGTGGGGATCTCACCCACTACCATAACAATTGCCCGAGATTGGCAAATGCGAACCAGGCTCGTGGACGAGCATTTAATATCAATGCAAACGAGGCACGGACAGATAACGAGGTGGTGAATGGTACGTTCTTTGTTAACAACCATTCTGCTTCTATACTATTTGATTAAGGTGCTGATTGAAGTTTTGTGTCTTTATCATTTGAGCCTTTACTTGCAAAACTGAGAACCAAACTAGGAAAGCCCTTGACAGTAGAAATAGCCAGTGGTGAACCTCTTGTACTCAATTCCGTCATTCCTGGTTGCCAACTGAACCTTAATAACAATCTTTTCCTATTAACCTCACGCCTATGCAACTTGGGAGCTTTGACATTATAGTGGGAATGGATTGGTTAACCAAACATCATGCCGAGGTGGTTTGTTTCGATAAGATTGTTGGTATACCTCTTCCGTCTGGTGAAATTCTGGAAGTTCATGGAGAGAAACCCGTCAGTAACCTTAAGTTTATGACTTGTACCCAAGCTCAAAATACTTGCGGAAGAATTATGTGGCATTCTTGGCACATATTATAAAGGAGAAAGGAAAGGGCAAAACTATTTGAGATATCCCCGTGGTTCGGGATTATCCCGAGGTGTTTCCTGAGGAGTTACCTGGTTTACCCTCTGCTCGTCAAGTTGAGTTTCATATAGACCTTGTACTTGGTGCCAACCTAGTAGCCAAATCTCCATACCGTGTTGCACCGTTTGAGGTTCAAGAGTTGTCTAAACAGCTTCAGGAACTTTCTGACAAAGGATTTATTCGTCCGAGCTTTTCACCTTGGGGTGCTCCATTTCTGTTTGTGAAAAAGAAAGACGAGTCTTTTCGCATGTGTATCGATTACCGTGAGCTTAACAAACTCACAATCAAGAATCGATATCCTTACCTCGCATTGATGATCTTTTTGACCAACTACAAGGTGCTACTTGCTTTTCGAAGATTGACTTACGTTCTGGGTATCATTAACTTCGTGTACTCGAGGAAGATATTCCAAAGACAGCCTTTCGTACTCGTTATGGCCATTATGAGTTCACTTTTATGCCCTTCGGCTTAACCAATGCTCCTGCCGTCTTCATGGACTTGATGAATAGGGTTTTTAAGCCTTATTTAGACAAGTTCATCATTGGTTTCATTGATGACATCTTGATTTATTCCAAGATGCGAGCCGATCATGAACAACATCTTCGTTTAACAATGGAACTCCTAAAGAAAGAACAACTTCACGCCAAATTCTCCAAGTGTGAATTTTGGCTTAAGGAAGTTCAGTTTTTGGGACAAATTGTCAACGAACAAGGTATTCATGTGGATCCCGCAAAAATAAGTGCAATCAGGGATTGGAGTACACCTTCTACTCCTACTGAAGTTCGTTCATTCTTGGGTCTCGCTGGTTATTACCGCCGTTTCATTGCTAATTTCTCCAAGATTGCGGTTCCCCTTACTGCTTTTACTCAAAAGAATAAACCTTTTGAGTGGGGACCCAAAGAGGAAGAAGCTAACCAGACATTGAGACAGAAGATTTGTGATGCTCCTATTCTATCTTTACCCGAGGGTAACGACGACTTCGTTGTATATTGTGATGCGTCTAACTTAGGTCTCAGTTGTGTCCTCATGCAAAGAGACAAAGTTATAGCCTATGCATCAAGACAGCTGAAGGTTCACGAAAAGAACTACACCACTCATGATCTTGAGTTAGGTGCTGTTGTGTTTGCTCTTAAGATTTGCAGACATTACCTATACGGTATGAGATGTGTGGTTTTCACGGACCACAAAAGTCTTCAACACATCTTCAATCAGAAAGAACTTAATATGAGACAATAACGTTGGGTCGAGCTTCTGAACGACTATGGCTGCGAAATTCGTTACCATCCTGGTAAGGCGAATGTCGTAGCTGATGCTCTTAGTCGTAAAGAACGTGTCAAGCTACATTGTATTCAAGTTCAATCTGATATCCAGACATGCATTCTTAAAGCTCAGCATACTTGTGTTACAAAGGGCATGATGGGTAATGAATTACCACATCATCTTGAGCTTCAACTTGAAACGAAAGACAATGGGTTGCTTATTTATCTGATCTGTTTGTGGGTTCCAAGTCTAGGCAATCTCTGCACCTTAATAATGGATGAAGCACATAAATCTCATTATTCGATCCATCCTGGTGCAGACAAGATGTATAGGGATCTTCGTACTCAGTATTGGTGGGTGGGTATGAAGAAAGACATTGCCTTGTACGTATCAAAATGACTTACTTGTCTTAAGGTAAAAGCAGAACATTAGTGTCCTTCTGGTTTGCATGAACAACCAGAGATTCCGGTTTGGAAATGGGAAAACATTGCCATGGATCTCATTACCAAATTACCGCGTACACTTAGGGGACATGATGCCATTTGGGTAGTCGTTGATCGACTAACAAAGTCAGCACATTTTATAGCTATTCGTGAGGATTTTTCTGCTGACAAACTCACCAAAATCTATGTGGATGAAATAGTATCTCGTCATGTGTTCCTTTGGATATCATATCTGACCGAGACACGCGATTCTCATCTCATTTTTGGAGAACCATGCAATCTGCCATGGGAACCAAGCTTAATTTGAGTACTGCTTATCATCCTCAAACGGATGGACAATCTGAAAGGACGATCGAGACATTGGAGGATATGCTTAGAGACTGTGTGATCGACTTTGGGGGTAGTTGGGATTCGCATCTACCGTTGATTGAGTTTTCCTACAACAACAGTTATCACTCCAGCATTGATATGGAACCTTTTGAACCTCTTTATGGCCGAAAATGTCGTTTGCCTGTCTGTTTGAATGAGATTGGTGAATCTCGATTCACTGGACCTGAACTTATTCACGACACGATGGACAAAGTCAAGAAGATTCGCGAAAACCTTCTGACAGCTAGAAGCCGTCAAAAGAGTTACGCGGATAAACGACGCAAGCCTTTGGAATTCCAAGGCGGTGATCACGTCCTACTCAAGGTATCCCCTTAGAAGGGAGTGATTAGATTCGGGAAGAAAGGAAAACTTGCGCCACGTTATGTTGGACCGTTTAAGATCGTTGAGAGAATCGGAAAAGTGGCCTACAAACTTGAGCTACCTCCACAACTTGGAAATGTTCATCCAACTTTCCACGTGTCCAATTTAAAGAAGTGTTTAGCTGATGAAAACCTCCACATTCCACTTGATGAAATTCGTGTTGATAACACGTTACACTTTGTCGAGAAACCTGTGGAAATATTGGACCGTGAAGTCAAGAAGCTAAAGCGCAGACGTATACCTATTGTTAAAGTTCGCTGGAAATCCAAATGTGACCCAGAGACATGGTTAATCAACATGTTAACTAATCGATTACGATAAATTGGATCAGATTTTGCAGTTTTTTCTTCTGCAGTACCTCGACGTGACATGAGCGTTAAAGGGGTTCAAGAATCATTTTTCTTTTTATAAGGGCTAAAATCACTTATTTTGGCTTTTTTACCCCATATTGTAGGGTGGATCTCGAAAGATATGAAAGATCTCCCTCCAAGCCGTACATACGACTTTCATCGAATACGGCTTTCCTTAGAATTCTATATGTATCTATGAGATCGAGTATGGAATTCTGTTTACTCACTTTAATTGAGTATCCGTTTCCCTCCTTTTCCTGCTAGGATTGGAAATCCTGTATTTTACATATCCATACGATTGAGTCCTTGGGTTTCTGAAATAGTGTAAAAAGAAGTGATTCAAATCATTGCTATTTGACTCGGACCTGTTCTAAAAAGTCAAGGTATTTCGAATTGTTTGTTAGTATTCCTTGTAATTTATCCTATCATAAGACAAGGCCTCCATCAACGGAAGCAGCCGAAGCCAGTTGCCCACTCCACTAATGAGAGTGGCTAGCTTCACTCTGAGGAAGAGTTTACTTGGGAACAAGAAGACCAAATGAAGGTGAAATATCCGTATCTTTTCTCATCAGTTTCCTCAAGCTAAATTTCGGGATGAAATTTCCTGAAGTAGGGGAGACTGTGACATCTATGCTTTCCGACCTTTGTATTTTATCCGACAATATTATATTAATGAAATTCTGTTTTACGTTTATGAGTTTTGTATATTTACTTATGAAAATTGTGTATTTTTAATCCTTGTTTAATTATGATCTTTTAAACATTTTCTGGATGCGAAATCGCAAACCGTTACGTAAATTTAATTAGTTTAACGCAACGTACGCTCTGGGACAAGGGAATAAGTTGAGCATACCTTAAATAACCCTAACATAACTTAGAAATAAGTTTCGAGGGCTTCGGTATGTCAAAAACATACTTATGCAACTCTAGGGGCTATATTCCAAAAACTGCGAAACTACGTCGTATCGCGTGTTCCTTTAAGTCCAGAAAAAGGACACAAGCTTAACATACCTTAAATACCCTTTATATAACTTAGAGATAAGTTTCGAGGGCTTCGGTATGGCAAAAACACACTTTTGTAACTTCAGGGGCAACTTTGCAAATTTTGTGAAACTATGCCTTTTTTGCGTAAATCGCTATCCGGAACATGTACGAACATCCAAAAATTTTTCAAAACATTAAAATATCATATTTTAGTGATTGGAATGCAAAACTGTCGTTCGTTACGCATTTACGGTCATACACGTGTTCGTTGCGATTTTCATCGTAATTAACCGAAAACCACGACCGTACGACCAAACGAACCGACCTCTAGAACATTTTTGTACATATTTAAAGTTCCCTTTACTTTGTTGTCCTTATGGAGCTTAAAAATCAGGTTAACGGGTGTTGGAAGTGCCCGAAACGCAACAAAACAAGTTGAGGGGCCTGTTCTGCCAAATTTGAAACTTGCTGACCAGCTACGGGCCATGAGGACCGCATGTAGGACCTCATACGGTCCGCATGGGGTGCCCAGCTCACCAGAAATGTGACAGCAGCTGAATAACTTCATTTTTGACTCTCCAAACGAAATTGTCACCCTTGTTTCTGCATTTGACATGTATTAGGACACTGATCCTTATCAGGGATGACTCATGGACACTTGTCATGATCATATTAACCCAATTTATGTATCAAAACCTTGGTGTTCTTCATTTTTGAACTCTTGCAAACACTCAAACACCTCAAATCTGATTCAAATCCCAATTTGCAACCTCCTTGGAGCTATTCTCTGGTTCTTGAATCATTCCTTGGTGTTTGTAAGTATTCCACTCTTGCTATGTTCAGTTATTATAGCTTAATTTGACTAAAAATCAAACAGTTTGACTTCTGTTTGACTTTTAGTTTTGATCATGAATTGATCAAGATAAAGCTCAATTGAGTCTTGCAATATGATGGTAATCCAGGTGGTTATGATCTCTAAAAATCATGCCTATTGCTTCCCACCACTTCTATTTATTTTGGCAAGTCAAAGTTTCGGTCAAAATGAGATTTTTGCGCATTTTGCAATGGATCTATTTCAGGTATCAAAACAGGTTGTTTTGATGCCAAAATACTTTTATAAACTTATTAAGACATGTCAAGATATGTCAAATTCGTCACTCTTGTTATAGTGCCCGTTTAGAGTCAAAAGTCTAGCGGTTTGACCACCACTTTGACTTTTGAATCCAACCCGTTTGGTCGATTTTTAGACCCGTACCAAATACATATATGACCATATATATATAGGGAATAACCCTCTGAGGTTATACCTTATGGTCATGTCTTTCGGATAGTGTTATGTTAATCAATGGTAATATCCCTTAAAAAATGACCAAAATGCCCTTTTCGCAAGAAAACCAATTAAACACATAGGTAACATAAATTTTGACATATAATCTGATCAAATAACACATATCTAACCATCCGAATGCATAGTTACGTAAATGACGCGTTAAAGTAACTTAAACTACCTTAACGGGTCATAACGAGTCAAAAGCACTTAAGAATCTTTTCAACTCAGAATGTAAGCTTATTAAACCATAACATATGAGTTCCAACACTCATTTGGTTTATAAAGTCTTATTCTATCTGAATCCTCCGATTTCAAGTCGCAATATTTACATAGTTTACCCTTTTTAGGACACGCTTGATTTCACGGACTCTTGATCTTGGTTTATCTTCTTGAACAAGGATACTTTTACAACCACATGTGAGTACATAGTCCGCTCTTTTACGTTTTCAAATGTTTTGCGGTGAAACATATTGTGCCTATGATTACTTTCGTGTTTTCATGACATATTACATTCTTTGATTACTAGTACATATACTACATGACTTTTATTGCATTTGATTTTCATGTTGATTTGCATAATTAACACATTGGTTTTTCAAAGACATTTTTGCTACGTATGTTGACCTAGCATACTAGTACATGGTTTTCAAAGACATTTTCAAAAGACATTTTTTGGACATTTTCAAAGATATTTTCAAGACATTTTCTAGGCATTCTTACATTGTTATTGACTTTTTGGTACGTTGAACTCGACAATGATACATTCATTAATATTGATCACGCCGACCGGTAGTATGTAATGGTACCATAGGATTGACAATCCCGTTCCCACTTCCTAGGTATGTTTGGAAGCGACCTTAGGGAATGACAGAATTTGTTGAACACTGATAAACCCTTGATCGGGTAGGGGTTTATCCGACAGTCAACAAGGCTTGAATGTATTCGCCAACAACCCATAATATATGTTTTAACAATAAAGGCAATGGTTTATAACACATGATATTGGTTTACATGACATTTGTTTACTCGACATTGGTTTACTCGACATTTGTTTACTCAACATTGGTTTAAATGACATTTGATTACTCGACACTGGTTTACTCGACATTGGTTTACATGACATTTGTTACTCGACATTGGTTTACTCGACATTGGTTTACATGACATTTGTTACTTGACATTGATTTACATGACATTGGTTTCCTCGACATTGGTTTATGGTGAATGACTTAAATAGCATGACGTGTATAATATGATAAAATCATGGTGGATACGCCGATGGTACTTCCTATATATAAGTGCTTTTGTATCCAATATATTGTGGCGTTATCTGAATCATTTAAACAAAATACAAATCATGACATATCTTATACAAAACACGACTTTTTATACGAGACAAAACTTACTTTTGGTTATCTATTTAACCAAGCTTTATTTCTTTTATATCATATTGATTTTCATATGGTTTTTATTAAAAGAAACTATTTATGGTTCATGACGAATTTTGTACTACTTTAAACTCTTCTTACAATAATCAAAGCCATGAAGCATCAACACAAAATCCTATGTACTCGCCGGCATTTTTTTCTTGACTTTATTTTCACATATGTGTCAGGTGCAAATATTTGATGTCAAGCTAGCCACACTTAGGGCGGACTGGGCCTTAGTGACTTTAAAATCAGAATAATAGCTTAACTTTTGTTGTATTTCCGTTTTTATCCAAGAAAATGTAAACAATATTAACTAATGAAACTTAACTTATGTGCCATGTTATCGAAACAATAATTCTGTTACAACACTCCCCGACGTTTCCGCCACAGTTTGTTGTTTTACGTGGTCGGGGTGTGACAAAATTGACCTTATGAATGATATATATATATTACGGTATATGAAACATATGATTGTATAGATATGTATATCTATATATAAGAAATCCAAAGACTATAATGATTGACAATTTAGGGTGAATCACGAGCATGTGTGTCAATCATAATTTTAGATTCCGTTATCATGAACCTCTCGTATACATCTATAATTCCTATATCGAACACTACTTCATTTAATCATCTGTCTTGTAACTCGTGCAACAAGATGAACACTAGGAACCGTTTAAGTTAGGACTCCATTGAAAGTATAAAAAGTCTAATGCGTTACCTTAGATCATTAACGCTAGCAAGAAACCTGTAACTTAAAGTGGTGCTAGGCACAAAACGTATAAACTCAGATTTACGCTAATGAGAGTGATTCTACTTTCATTAAGAACTCTTGAGAATATAAGAGTAACCATGACTAGATACACTTACAAAGACTGTCTTCACCTATAATCCTACTAAGATTACCAGTAATAAAGAAGTTGTTACAATGGGCTGCAAAGGACTAAAGCCGTGATAACTATTAGTATATACACTGAGAAGGTTGAAGTAATGTATGCTTCAAAAATAAGGCATTAAGATAGTGAGACATGATATTCCAAGAACAAGATCATGACATATGCCATGGAATTGAAAGAATAAAGAGAACTAACAAAAAGGAAATTTTTTCTGCTTCATAAAAGGAACAAATGGCAACAAAGTACCTGAATCACCAAATGATTGGTATAAATTGTCGTAAGTATACGAAAAAATTCTACGGATATGCAAGAATGGTACTAGCTCTGGCTTCGCCATAAATCAGTACTAATTTCTCATTTTATTTTGGACTAGTCAAGTCAGATCCGTACTCCAGTAAAGGTGGCCAGACCACAAGCCATTAGCAATATGGATGAGTTAGCAAATATTTTGACCAATGGGTTGATACCTGGACATTAGGAAGAGGAATCTGGAAAAAGAAGAGCTGTATATGTGTTCATTAGGAAAGGATATCAGATTCGTCAAGATTGTCTGAAACTTATACATACACCTGAAAACAAAACGAAAACAACCGAAGATCCCAAGAGAAATGCGAGGGGTGACCTCGGTGTTCCATCCTCCAACTCTCCAACTCTTCACGGGATTATCAAAGGAAGCTTTGCAAAACCGTGAGTACACTTGAACGGCCCTTTGTTGGTGCATAATGTCTAACGTCTAAGTCTTGGATCGAGTCTGTATTGTATAGGGTTTGATTTGTTAGATTTCAAAGTATTTATGTTGTTAGAGAACAAGTTTGGCCGAATTTGTGAAGTCACATGGACAAGTTCGCCCGAACTTAAGTTCGGCTGAACTTGGCCATGCCTTGTTTCAACCGAATTTGTTGCTCTATAAATAGCTTAGCCTAGGATCTCATTTGAATTTTTGCAACTTTTATGGCGAAGCTCTGTCGATTTGGTTTTGTACACTGTAAAGACTATTGGACTAATAAATCGACTTTTAAACAGTAAATCTTGTGTGTTTGTTACTATTCACGTAAATTCCGCAGACGATGACATAGATACAACCTAGGTTTCCGTGACACGTGGACGGGACGATCCTAACAAGTGGTATCAGAGCCATGGATACCTAGTTTGCAGAGATCTACATAAGACTTTCTCTATTTCTACCCATTTCTTCTTTGTTTTCACATTTTTCAACAAAATTGATGAATCTACGGTTAAAAATGGCTAATTCTTGAATATGTCATACATAATCACCTAATAACAAACCCTTGAAAGTTTCAGATCGAAATTCAACCGATTTCATGCCAAATTCACAAAAAACCATGTTTGACAACATCATCTTGTCCGAACTTGTTAGATAACTTCGGTCGAAGTTGTTCAAACTCTTACATTTTGAGCTTTTTAAACAACTTCGCACGAAGTTGTGTAGGTTTTAACAAAGTTTTCATAGTGAACTTCAGACGAATTTGTCAAAGCTTTATACAAGTTCGCCCGAACTTGTTAAAGTGAATTGTTTTCTGAAATTGGTTACAAGTTCGACCGAACTTGTTGTTTGTGAAACTGAATTTGTGGTTTAGTCAAGTTCGGCCGAACTTGTCTATTCACTAATCAAATTTCAAGTGTTTGTGAGTGTTTTTTCAGATACAGTTTCAGTTTGTCAAGATGGATGATTTTCATAACGCCTTCGCTACAGCGGTAACTCAGACATCAAATGCAAATGCTATAACCAAATCAATCTAGACAACGAGATGGGGACTTCCATGAAGCCACCCAAGTTGATGAGTATCGGCGATTATGAAAGCTGGCTCGAGAAGTTTGAGAACTGGGTTCAAGCAAATTTCTTCCACAGCTGGGTCGCAATACAAACTGGATACAAATGGCCAGTTGATGAATGCGGTATCGAGATTGCTTTATCAAAGTTTACACCTAGAGATAAAGATTTGTACGTATATGAGAAAAAGATGACGAGCTTGTTACATCAATCAGTTAAAGAAGATATCCTGATCCTGCTACCAAAATGTGACACGACATAGGAATTGTGGAATGCTTTACGTGCAAAATATCATGGTAGTACTGATATGTAAAAAAGCAAGAAAGCTCTCATCAAGAAGGAGTTCGATATTTTCACGATGATGAAAGGTGAAACGATAAAGCAAATGATTGAACGTTACTGTCATTTGGTAGTTCAACTAAGAAGGCACGAGCTTCAAAAGACAGATGAAGAGCTGGTAGACATGTTGGCGGATGCACTACCTGAGGTGGAGTGGTCTACATACTTGATGGTACTGAAGAATGGACCAGGTTATGTGAATTATCGTTTGGTAGATTTCATTGACAAATTGGAGGGTCATGAAATGGAACTTCAAAAAGATCGCTAAATTAAAGAATGCAGATGTTGTTCAAGATGTTGGGCTGTACTATAAAAGTGGGTTTTCGGATACCTCAAGTCCGAAGATACAAACTGCTTTTAGTGCGAATGCTAATTCTTCGAATCATTCGTTTCAAACATCACATTTGAGCTATGGTCAGACACCAAACACATCACATTCCAGTTCAAACTCAAATTCTCCATTCCAGAATCAATCCAATCATTCGAGTCAATCCAGTTCCAATCCTAATGTGTTTCACTGCAACATTGCAGTCAATCTAAAGAATGTATTTTCTAAGCAAGCAGCCAAACAACACATGGAGCTACTTGCAACTGTACTTGAATCGTATGAAAGCTTAGTTGCGGGAAAGATAGGGAACCCAGAGATGACTGCTGAGGATTATGATCAAGTTGATGAAGAAGAATTAGAGTTGATGGATATCAAGTGGTGTCTAGCATCGATAATCTGGAGGGTTACGAAGTTTGTTGCACTTATTGGACGAGATATTGGAAATTCAAGCAACAAGCTGGGGTTTGACAAGTCAAAGGTGACATGCTTCAAGTGTAGAGAAAAGGGGCATTTCAAGCGTGAATGCACCAATCATGAAGCTAGTGGTAATCAAAGTCCATTCGGAAAAAAACAATGATTACTACAAGAAAGCCTTGCAGTACAAACCATTTCCAAGAAAAGTTCAAGTTGAAGTTCAAGATGGATCGTCAACAACAACCGAAAAAGCTCTAGTTGTTTCAAATGAAGATAAAGGATTTGATTGGAACAATTATATTTCCAAGAAAGCTAATGTTGCTTTGATGGCCGAGATCATGGAAGAGGCAGAGTCGATGATAGATGAAGTAGCTCTTGAAAATGCAATCCTAGAGGAATACTTACAAAGAACAGAAGAGGAGTGATCTATCATGAGACTAAAATGAAGAACATTATTCCTCCTAATCTTCAATCTAGTTTTGCAGGTTGTTTCGATGCTACATCTCAAGAACAAGTGATGGAAGAAAAGAAACCTGAGATCGAGGAGATCATCAATGTGACAAAAGAGATGAATGAAGAAAACCTGACCAAGATTGCCGACAAAGCAAAGATGGCCAATCTGAGAGAGGTAGGTCATGAGGTCGAGGTAAAGGTGATTGAAAAGGAAGTGATTAAAGTACAAATTGTGGAGGTTGAAAAACCTTGCACAAAGTGTGCTAAAGCTTGCGAACAATGTGCTGAAAAGTCATTAATCATAAGTGATCTAAAGGTGCATAATGAAAATTTCAAATATGATTATCGCACAATGAAAGAAGCTTATTATAAGATGAAAAGCACTTATAGCATTTGTGAGCAAATAAATCGAGAGCAAATTGACACAATCAGAATGTTAAAGGCAACAATAATTGAAAAACAAGAAGCCATTAACATGTACATTAATAACACTGCTGAGTTAAAACATGAGCTTCAAGAGATTAAAATTGAAATTGAACGAGTAAGACAGTTGTTACTCGGTTACACGACGAATGCTTATGTCATCGATCATATTCTTCCAACAATTCAGTCGGAAGAAAATGATAAAAAGCTAAAAGGTAAGAAACGTGGAGATTATAGCAATGTTCCACCTCCATTATGCGAAAGCTACTGTCGAAAGAAAATCGATGGAATGGAGAAGGCACTCAATTTAAATCTGAAAACCGAAATGAAAAACAAGCTGCCTGAGAACATTGATATAATCTACACAAAATCAAACGATGACAGTGAAGCAATTGTGAGTAATGTGATTGAAAACGTGTTGGGAAGTGACTCTGACAACGACAGCTTTGAGAGCGCTGAATCGAGCTTGAATAGTTCAGAAAATTCACAATATGAAGATAAAGATAATACTTTTTCGGAGGATAGCCTAAGTGATGATCCTAACGTTGTACTATACGAAGTTAAGGATTCTGATAGACTATACTTTGATGAGAGTTTCCCGATTCAGAATGTGAAAGAAGATTCGATTGATAAACTATTCAAACTTGTTGAAGTTGCTTCAGAGGATCTTGAGAAAAATGAGAAGAAAATTTGTTCAAAATCCAAGAAATCCTATAACAATTATCGAATAAACGGTGGTGATTTTCCTGAAAACATGAGAGGGGGTTTGGGTTTTGATACCAAAGCGAATGAGAAGAAAAAGTCACCATTTCACGAAGATAACAAGAAAAATATGAAATTCGTGTTTGGGACTGACACTGTGGTAGAAAAAGATTCGATTGAAAAGCAATCGAACGATGAGTTCAAAAAAGAAAAGGAGCTTCGTGATCAGGCTAAATCTACAAGTGGAGTAAAATCTACTAGTGGAAACACTGTTGACACTTGGACATGCTTCAAATGAGATGAAGTTGGTCGTATTGCAAGAAAGTGTTCGAAATCAAAGTTTGATCGTCGAGGAAACAAAATTTCAGATGATGAAAAAGGAAAGAAACCAGAGGTTGTGCAAATTAAGATTTTGAAAAGAAATAATGAAGCTAAAATTGAAGAGAAACCTAAAACTGTAAAGTTATCTAACTTTGAAAAAGGTGAATCTTTGAAACAAGCAGAAAACAAAGATTCAAAGTTTTATGTTAAGAAAGCACGAATGAAATCACAATCTTGGGTTCCAAAACAGATTTCATCATCATCTAAAACGGTAAAACTAACTGAATCAGTTAAACCAAAAGATTACAATCAAACAAAAACTGATCAATGGGTTCCAAAGACTGAAATGAAAATTCCAACTTTTGATATCCCAAATCCACCCAAGACCGACAAGGCTTGGGTTTCCCTCTTTAAGTAATGGCTTTAACATGTGCATGAGCTTCCAAGGTCTATCTTATCGAAGTGGATTATGGACTTCTCGACACATGACAAGGATGCGTGCATTATTATTCGATATCAAAGCTATCAATGGAGGCTACGTAGGATTTGCTGGAAATCAAGGCGGAAGAATTATCGGGGAAGGAAAATTGTCAAATGGTGTGGTATCTTTTGACAAAGTCAACTACATTGCCGAATTGGAGAACAATCTTCTGAGTATCTCCCAGATTTGTGACAAGAAGTTTACTACTCATTTCAACGACAAGGAGTGCATGATTCTAAAACCGAGTTTCAAGATTCCAGAAGAATGGATTCTTATGCGTGCTCCAGGAGAGAATGATCTTTATGTGCTAGATATTAGTATTGCCACAACTACATCAAAGTCGGCACAATGTTTTGTTACTAAAGCCACATAAAAGGAATCGATTCTTTGGCATCAGAAAGATGGGTCATATTCACTTGCGAAAAATGAATTTCCTGGTTCACAACAACTTGGTGGAAGGAGTTAATTTGAAGAGCTTTCACATGAATGATAATTACTTAAGCTGTAAGAAAGGAAAGCAGATTAAAAAGTCACATCCGAAAAAGCTTTTGAACTCGATAAAGCTTCCACTGGAGCATTTGCATATGGATCTCTTTGGTCCTGTCAACGTCAAAAGTATTTCTAGAGATCTTTATTGTTTGGTAGTAACTGATGATTACTCGAGATTTTCGTGGGCATTCTTCGAAGAGAGCAAAGACGAAACATTTGATAATCTAATGATACTCTTTAGGAGGCTTGAAAATTTGTACCATCTTCCTATTAGACGAATCCGAAGCGACAATGGTACAGAATTCAAGAACAAACGAATGCAAGAGTTTTGTAATGAAAAAGGGGTTCTTCATGAATTCAGTGCTCCGTATACACCACAACAGAACGGGGTTGCTGAATGAAAGAATCGAATGCTGATAGAGACAGCACGAACGATGCTTGCAGATCTAAATTGCCCGTGAGTTTTTGGAGTGAAGCAGTGGCATCAGCAAGTTATACTTTGAATAGGGTCTTAACTATTAAACCTACAAAGAAGACATGTTTCGAAATGTTAAACCAAAGAAAGCCTAATTTGGAGTATCTGGAATCGTTTGGATCTCCATGCACTGTTATTGATCCTGATGGGAAATTCGGTGCAAAATCGTCAGAAGGTTTCTTGTCACACCCCGACTTGCAGCGGAAGGAAAAAATACGGGATGCAACAGACACCTTTGGTACAAGCACATTGTTTATAAAGACACTACATTTTATTACTTACAAAATGATTATTCATACTACATGTATGTTACAACTGCGTGTTCCCATGAACCACATAAGTCTTCTATGCCACATGCGTCTATATCAGGGTTCGCCTACAAACATGTCTTGAACAACATACACGGATCACACCAGTCTCAAGTTACCTGAAATGCATGTTAGTTTTAAAAAGGGCCAGCTAAACGCTGCGTGAGTTCCACTGGTTTAGTTGTTGTGTAACAATATGGGTTCACAAGTTTAATTGCACTGGTCACAGTCACAGATGGAATTACACGAGGAAACAAGTGAAACCTTGACCTGTCATAGTCACTCTGTGGCATCCAGACACATCATTGCACCGGGTCGTGTCACTACAGACACTTCCCCACTGGGCCGTGTCAAGACAGGCACGTCATCCCAGCACTAAGTCATATAAAGTTTCAATGTTCCCTTGCAGTTATGTCTAACAACATAACTGAATTTAGGACGCGTGCAATTGCCTAGTCACCGACACATAGTGTCACCTAGACACTGCCTGGAGCAACTGGGTTTGTCAGACTAATAGTACTATCCACTGCCCACGGCTTACGCTAATCACTTATAGAGGGGAGGTAGTTCGTGTGTTAGATAATTGACATCTCACAAGTTGGTGCAATTACACAGTTTCGTAACATGCAAGTCATTCCAGAAAACAGTAACACAATTGAAAGTGCTAGAGTGAAACTCACTCCCAACTTGATATAATCAACACAGTTTGTAACATGCAAGTCCCTAGAAAACAGTAAAACAATTCAAAAGGGGGGAAGTGAAACTCACAGGATAGTAGCATCACAGGTAGCAATAGGAGTATATGTAAGCTTGTTCGACTTTAACAGCAATCATGCAAGTAATTACTAATATCAGTCGCTAGGTCGGTAATGCCTATAACTCGGGTCCAAGTGGGTAGTTTCAGTCCATGTTGTACATATAGTATCCTGGTGTGGTGGATGGATGTTAGGGTAGGATTAGTTTCGCATTTGGCTCCCGGGCACCGGTTCGCGTGCCAGCCAAAGTTGGTTGTTTGACACGTTCGGATAATGGTGTGGGAATACCAATAGTGGCAACGTGTTGTGATTTAAGAAAGATTAACTTTTCATTAAGGGAGTTTGGGTGTTTGCGTGTTTGGGGAGTCTAAGTTGCTCGAATTTGAGTTTCCATTTTCACCGTCGAGAATTCTCCCGAACTGTCTCAAACACACCCATAGTGCCCAATTTGCCGAGAATCTCCCAGAATACTCCCGGTGTTCCATTTTTAGTATTTGTCGGGTTGGGTCAGCTCCAGTTCCGGCAGGTTCGTTATACGGTAAATTGCCGAATTTGATTTAAAATACCCTTTTTCAATTCCCTAAATTCCCATTTAGTCTATAATTTTGAATAAAAATCTGTAATTTTTTATACAACTTAGTAAAATCTGTAGATTATGGGAAAATAATTTGGGAATTTATTTTGACTTTTTCTTATTTAAATAAATTATTTATAAAACAATATTTAATCAAATAATTAACATTTTATATCACCAGTGGTCCAAAAATTCCCAAACAATTCCAGAACATCCTTTACATGTCCAGGAACTTCTCACAAAATTTTTAGATTTTTACGATTTCGTTTCGATGCATTCCTGGCTACCGAAAACTCGCAAAAAATGGATTTTAACCCAAAAAAACTAAACCAATGGACTCCGATTTTCCCAGAACATTCCTCATATGTTCCTTAGAGTCTCTGTAAAATTTGGGGATTTATTGAATTCGGTTGATAATTTTTCCAAAATTCTTTCTGTAAAAGTGTCGAAAATTCACCAAACATCGTAGAAAATTCCAAAAATTCTAAAATTTTACGTGGACCTTTCTGTAAATACCCTACATCACCACAACAAATTTCAGCTCAATCCAATACCCACGGACTAAGTTTTGGTCCAAACAATAATCTGCCTACTCTAGATTCGAGTTTCAGGTGATATACCTAGCGATTCCTTCGATTTCGAGTGTTTTTCTTGAGTCCAGAAGTGGGTGTGAGCCATATTTAGTATATACCAAGAACAATCCAACCATGCCATAACCCATGTCATTCAAGCCTTGTTTCATTATTTTTCAGTTAATCGATTTCTTATACGATTTTGGTCGATTAGGGTATCAAAACTCAAAGTTTTGTGGTCTTGGCTACCATATAACACCAGGGAATTCACAAGGTGTTCTTAGTCAACCAAGAAACTTGTTTAAACCCTCCAAAATCATGGATTAAAAATGGTTTTTTCGGTTATAAATCATGTTTAATCAAGAAATCATAATGAAAACCTTATGAAACATGGATTATACCTCCGATTTTGATGTCTGATGAAGATGATCAGCTGACTTGCAGGTGTTCATGGCAGAAACTTGTGGAGGAGATGAATAAAAATGGAAGAAATAATTGAAAAAAAAGAAAAAAACTCTTATATAATAATGGGGGGGGGGGGGGGGCATAAGTGGGGTGCCCCTACCCACCCACGCTTTGTCGTGCTTCGTCTTTTCATGTTAAAGGATGATGTTATCTTCGGTGGCGCGTTTAGGTTCGTTTTCGGGTCTCGGACGCGCACCCGATTTGCGAAACGGACTCCGTTTTTCGCGTTCTTAGAGTCAAAAGACTCGGTTTTAAAAATCGAGCATAACTATCTTGAAACCCGAGCATGGTTAGGTTTTAATCATAAAAGCCTCGTATTACGTTAGTTTAAGTGTTTTTAGGCTTGATTGATCATTCCTTGCGTGTTTGGTTTGTCTTTCATTGCCTCTAACGCAAAGGTGTTTCCCTAACCGGGACTGCCTCGTTTTGCGTGCCCGAGCTCCGATTTGTTTCTAATATTATGTCGTAATCTATGGCTCGTAACTAAGATGTTTTGTGAACTCGGAATCTTAAAGGGTCCTACCGTCGGCCTAATAATCATGATCGAATGTTTCATGCGCTGTTAAACGACAAGTCCCCGTTTAACACGTTGTTAAAAGCTAAGGACACCAACCTCACCTCGTTGGTCATTGATAGCGTCATGTTAACCATGACGTGCTCTCAGATTTCTCCGAGACATAACAGATATCGTTTAGCATAGCACACAAGTCATGCTTGTTTACTAGTACGTATTTCAAAGTCGTCAATCCATTCACAACTTTGTCTGGTCATGTAGGTGGCGCATAGCTTCAATGTAATGTTTTTGGTAATTACTTGGCATATACTCCTATTATGGTCGGTGTAACATGTTCCAGCATTCGTATCATAACACATAATCACAACAATATCATGATACACATATCACGTCCGATTACCACGGACTTGTACCAAGCGAAGTTTATCGGGATTTTTCACAGTTGTCACAGTCTCCCCCGGTTAAAAGAATTTTGTCCTCGAAATTCCATTTAGTAATTCATTGGAAAGCTCAGTCAGTCATCAAATAGACAAGTATGTTTTCACTTTTCGTTTAGTATCATCCTCGTATGGGGATGATAATTGTGCTACATAGTAGTTGTGTAGTTTGTCCATCCACAATTCCTACGTATTGTTAAAAGTAACGTTTGTCATCACTTCCAATCTGAAAGTGAGAGTGTTGTTGGACTCACCGAAGAATAGGAGTCTCGTATTCAGTTTGCAGATACCTGCAATTATTACGTTTTCTTCGCATTCATTATCTTCACCATTCATACACCATAAGTTTCGTTTACGATTTCGTTTAGTAGTTATTGAACACCCCCTATAGAGGAGGAGTATGGGTACTCTCCCAGGGTTCGTTGCGAACGTCGCAATGGTGAGCATCATGCTCCGCATGTTTGTGTTATGGGAATAAATTTGGTCTCACCGAGTGGTGCACGACAATCTTCCCTTGTTGTTGTGTATGTGAATATCTTCGGCTAATACTAACCGACCACGAGAGTCCGTACTCTATGGTAGAGAGTAAGAAAGAGAAAGGCTTTTGAGAGCCTAAAGCTGCCATAAAGCGAGCATGTACACGAGTAATAACGAATCTTAACACTTACCTCAATGGTGTGCTCGCACTACTCACCAGTAGTCGGATTACGTCATTAGGATATGAAATTTCTATAATAATACTTCCAGTTTGCGTTAATTTCTGGGAGCTTATCTCTAGTTGTTGCACCCTGTTTATGTCTTCTCCAGAAGGATATAATCTAGTTACTTCGATACCATCGATGTGACTCTCCTGGAGGTAATCGTATAAAAATTCCATACACCGAGAATGGTAGAATGTGTACCCAATGTAGTTTTAATTCAAGTAACACCACGTCCAGAATGCTACTATATCACGAAGAAATATTTAAGGCGTGATGAGTGTCTAATGATCACAAGTATCACCAGGATGCCCCTACACGTGGGAACAGAATTGATCATAGATGTACCGGTAATTTTGTAAAAGATGACTAAATTAGAGGTCATCGAATCAAGATTCCCCATCAACGGAGTTCCTCCTCGCAGGGTAGAAACATGGCCACGCTCGACTAACGTTTCAAAAGGATATTATTAATGGAAATACGAGAAGTAATCATTTCCCATCATGTTCTTGAAAGATTACCTAATACATAGGCAAATCTTGCTCATACTAGTCACAAGGTGGTTGATCACCACTTGATCGTCTCGGTCTCGTGGTTTTTCGAGTCAAACTCGGACTTGGTATGATCGGAACTGTATATGAGTATAGAAAGATATAATGCTTTCCCATCTTGCCACCTCCGCCATTGAATCACCGATTAAGCGTAAGGGTTTCATCGAGTTCGTTCATGCCAAACCATCTTGGTTTAGGTTGGGAAATTCGTGTGGTTTTATGAAACCATGGGCTAAAGCCCGAATCCATAGTCACCCTAGTCCGATAGGGACAGTTGACCACTAAATCTGATTTTTTTCCCGTTAGTCTCATAATTGCAATAATGTGAACAAGAAAGGAAGACCTGACCCCCGAGTTGGTCAAGACTAGGGTCATTGAGTTTCTCGACCCTTTGTCTTAGGATTAGTCAGTTCTGTTTCTCAATAGGGCAGGGAAGGAATAGGCGCTGCTAGGAAATGTAGTAACATAGATCCACAATTGCTCGGCAACCTCTTGAAATAACAAAAGTAACTTTAAGAAAGACTGAATGAAGACCGTAATCAATCGAGGTAAGTCTAGCACTCTGACGGCTAGGACACGAATAAAGATTATGAATGCCATTTCACAGCCAATCGGTGCATCCAACCAAGCACCAATTTACACTTTGGTCCTTTAGTTTGGCTTGGTATCGCACATCGAGGTATCTACAATTCATCGCGTATGTTAAGTATTTCTCCAAGTGGGAAGAGAATTAGTTGTAGCGTCGAAGTCTTATTCCTATTTTAGGTATATAATACGTGCTTATCAAAGGAATTCCCCTCTGGATGGCCATGATATCCGAGGGAGGTATTCGGAAGATTCACTAGTCCCTTCATCTGGAATGATTGGGATTACTAGAATTCTGGTTTAGTTTTCCCCAGGTGGGTTCAGCGTACAAAAGACACCAATTACGATATTCAGACGACTCATGACTACTCTTATTTCAAAACGAGTTTGGTTTTGACATGTTCCTTCATGCATGGTAGTTCGTGCTTTTCATAGTACGGCGTATATACGTCATTCCTGTGACATGTTCTGACCGCAGATTTAAGCACTGGCCCTTTTGGGTTAAGTCTAAATGCAATTTTAACATTTGTATGATGACGGATATTATTATATACATGATAATGATGTTGATTATACAGGTTGTGGACTCATGCGTGCGACGAAATTGTGTGATATGGGATGATTGAATATGTGACATTGATACATGTATATAAGTATTGTTTATAATGAATGGCCCTGAAACGCTCACCACAAATGACCGAGGCGGAACTTGCGCAAATGATAGCGCAACAGCTTCCGAAAATCATCCCCACGATCGTGAATTTCACTCGTGGTACGAATACCCAGGTATATATGTATATATATACAGTATTATACTTAAGATTTCTCCCGTTCTTGTTTCCTTAAGTAACGCAAGAATTTTCGTCACTCGAAAATAACGAAGAATTGGGTTTCTTGGTAGCATCATATTTTACGAATACTTATTTAAATCGATCAAACTGAAAATCAATTGAAGGTACCAACCATTCAAAGGAAGACGGGGGGTGGTTCAACAATACTCCCCTGATCTAAAGAATTTATTTCTCGTATACTCACGAGGAGAAGGAACACCGTTTAACGCATACTCTTGGTTACTCACTAGCGTAGGGTATCAGTCACTTTGTGTCCAATCGACGGATGAATGTCAGTGTATCTCATGCATCATTCTCCTACTCATGTAGGAGACACTACCAAATAACACCTTTACAATGGCCCGAAGGGAATTTCGATCATCCCCTATGAATCGTGAATGCATTATGTATAAAATTTGGACTCCTCGGGTGTTCCAAGGAAGAGGAGGAGAGGTATGGTGTTCTCCAGGTATTGTAGTGTCGGGGAGTCACTATGTCTGATAGGCATACAAGTTTCTGAGGTAGCCCCTATTCAGGACCACTCGCACGGTCGTCGTAGGTATCGTGACGCGAAAAGCCTTAATCAAAAGGAATCAAAGACCCATGTATCCCCTTACGCGATAGCCCTCATACGGGTAATATTGATTCAAGACCATGTATATAGAGTTGACACATAGGTTAGTCATTGGATTACTATACTCGAATACTACTCAAATGCGACCTCATCTTTCACTGGAACACTTTTACTAAGTTATGCAACGCTTAAAACAAGGGATCGTTTGATATATAAAAATTCTATATGATTCTTTTAAATACCGTCCTTAAAAAAAATCATCGTCCGATGAAAACTTCGCTTTGTGTCATTTTGGTTATTAAATATGCATTAAGAGATAGCTTCGTTACGGGTCCTTCGTATCGCTCATTCATTATTACTTCAAGTTATTGGGATTTACCTTGAATTAATTTGAACTAAATCGATAGGATTCAAGGTTGTATGCCACTTGGTTCTATCACCAAAGTACCGGCCGTGATTCCGTAGGAAGCTAACGTACTTAGCATGGCTGAACATTAATTAGAATGATAGGGTGTATCAAATTAGTAACTACATGTACCGGACCTCAACACTTTCCAACAGTGTTAGTAAGGTGAATTGAATTAATTTGAAAAAAATAAATCGGATTACTTGATGATTATAGTTTTCTTACTTCGCACTAGGGTTACATCACCCTTAACCGAGATTTACCAAATTGACACTTGGGTTGGACTGCAGATAATGTTGTATATTTATAAATTACCGCCTACAAATGAGTGTTCGGTTAATACGAAGTATTAACGGTTATGAGGAATATGGTCAAAATTGTTTTCACCTTCACGAGTCTTATTACACGCAGATCCGCATCCACACAACTTCTAGCTGAACTTTGATTATACCAGATAAGTTTCTTCATTTATGTGTTACCCCTAAATCCCATTGGGTTATCAACACCGATTGTAATTACGCGTCCGTACTAAGAATTAGAGATTGTATCACTAGCGAACAATAGTTAGTAAAGGAAATATACGCTTCAACCGAATAGCTTCCTAGACGACGGTCGGTGGCATAAGTAAATTGGTTCGTCATAACGTAGTGATTTCGAATATATGACTATACGTTCTAGCAATCCCGCCAGAAGAAATAACTCTCGCGGAATTGTCTTACCGAAGATAGAAACATTGTTACTTAACATGAATCAATCATGAGGTAAATCGGTGTGGGTAAGCTATCACCGGTTATACCCAAATAGTTCAGTACAGAGTACTACCAGGGTGTAGTACCCCTAGAAAGTCGTACTATAATTTCGAAAAAGGACCTTTCCCGGATTAACCCAAAGGTCGTTATATGTCAACCCCCAAACTATTTTTCATTTAAAATCACCGTAAACGTATATAGGTGTCATTCTTACAACAACTGTGGCATCATTTATCGCATCAAACAAGGTCGAAGTCTCACACTGTATTGTCCAAAACATAACCGAATGGATCGCAACGTGAAGCCCGTCTGCCCTGAGTAACGGTACCTTGATAATGTAGCAGGGTGTTTATATATAGGCAGTACCGCAACATATCCACCACACCCATATACATGATCAATGTGCCGTTCACCACGATATTCGGGCCTCATATTACTTTTTGCAAATAACCAACTGAAATCCGAAACAATCATTAATCGAAAGAACACAATGTAACCGACGGTCACAAGAAACGAGGTTCCACAACGCAAAGCGTTTCAAAGGAATCTGTATAATCACAAAAATTTATACCCATTGGAATTGAATGACAACGGGACGGGTAACTTATTCACGCACTCCATGCCATCTCCATAACCCAAAGATCGTCATATTCAGATATAACCTATATTGAAACATGTGCTAAGGAGTACCACTAAGTATTATAGTATCACCTGACGTGAAAGCTAAAGCTAATATTGTAAGCAAAAGAGGAATCCAGCGGGCAATCAAATGAATCGTGGATTCAAGGATGAAAAGTTTCGTAAAATGTTTGAACTCTGCGATTGTATAACAATCGAATGTGAAACAACGAGAAGTGGGATAAGGATCCGTACACATCCTCCTAAGCTAATTAGAACGACCTGCGCGTTCTTTGGGTATCTATGTTCTTATTGAAGTCTCAGTCTGGTACATAATCGTCGTTATAATAGCTATAAGAATAGAGTTGGTGAGATCGTATCACAATAAGGACTTGAGTTCTCACATCATAAAGTATAAGTAACAACTGTGTGAGTGATAAGAATCCAACTCTAGTGTATAATACATATGCGGTCAGTAGGAATGTGGAATGGACTGTAATACCAGTTTTTTGCCTATCCCGAAGGCATATGTAGTAACGCATTATCCACCAATCTCATTTCATGTATCAATTCACGCACAACCATTCACACACTATCACCTTGGTGCACGTATGTATCATTCCACATATTTAAGTGTGTTTATTACCGCGGCTTTCCCAACACTGCCTCGTATGAGCAAGTCTGTTATTACGTTCCGGACCATAATAACCCACTTGCCCCACAAGGCCATCCTGGTACTTGCAAATAGGATACTTTACAGTGTTCACTAACCAATTTTAGTAGAGGTTCATTTTTCCAATGATGTCTACTAAAGTCCGAGCATGTAGTTATAGTCTAGGTTTCCTTAAAGGCACCTAATTCTCTATAACCAATGGCTCTGATACCATCTTCTGTCACACCCCGACTTGCAGGGGAAGAAAAAAAATACGGGATGCAACAGACACCTCTGGTAAAAGCACATTGTTTATAAAGGTTGCATGAGTTCCACTAGTTTAGTTGTTGTGTCACACCCCTGAAATGCATGTTAGTTTTAAAAAGGGCCAGCTAAACGCTGCGTGAGTTCCACTGGTTTAGTTGTTGTGTAACAATACGGATTCACAAGTTGAATTGCACTGGTCACAGTCACAGATGGAATTACACGAGGAAACAAGTGAAACCTTGACCTGTCATAGTCACTCTGTGGCATCCAGACACATCATTGCACCGGGTCGTGTCACTACAGACACTTCCCTACTGGGCCGTGTCAAGACAGGCACGTCATCCCAGCACTAAGTCATATAAAGTTTCAATGTTCCCCTGCAGTTATGTCTAACAACATAACTGAATTTAGGACGCGTGCAATTGCCTAGTCACCGACACATAGTGTCACCTAGACACTGCCTGGAGCAACTGGGTTTGTCAGACTAATAGTACTATCCACTGCCCACGGCTTACGCTAATCACTTATAGAGGGGAGGTAGTTCGTGTGTTAGATAATTGACATCTCACAAGTTGGTGCAATTACACAGTTTCGTAACATGCAAGTCATTCCAGAAAACAGTAACACAATTGAAAGTGCTAGAGTGAAACTCACTCCCAACTTGATATAATCAACACAGTTTGTAACATGCAAGTCCCCAGAAAACAGTAAAACAATTCAAAAGGGAGGAAGTGAAACTCACAGGATAGTAGCATCACAGGTAGCAATAGGAGTATATGTAAGCTTGTTCGGCTTTTACAGCAATCATGCAAGTAATTACTGATATCAGTCACTAGGTCGGTAATGCCTATAACTCGGGTCCAAGTGGGTAGTTTCAGTCCATGTTGTACATATAGTATCCTGGTGTGGTGATGGATGTTAGGGTAGGATTAGTTTCACATTTGGCTCCCGGGCACCGGTTCGCGTGCCAGCCAAAGTCGGTTGTTTGACACGTTCGGATAATGGTGCGGGAATACCAATAGTGGCAACGTGTTGTGATTTAAGAAAGATTAACTTTTCATTAAGGGAGTTTGGGTGTTTGGGGAATCTAAGTTGCTCAAATTTGAGTTTCCATTTTCACCGTCGGGAAATCTCCCGAACTGTCTTAGAACATACCCATAATGCCCAATTTGCTCGGGAATCTCCCGGAATACTCCCGGTGTTCCAGTTTTAGTATTTTTCGGGTTGGGTTAGCTCCTAGTTCCGGCAGGTTCGTTATACGGTAAACTGCCGAATTTGATTTAAAATACCCATTTTAGTTCTCTAAATTCCCATTTAATCTATAATTTTGAATAAAAATCTGTAAATTTTTATACAACTTAGTAAAAATCTGTAGATTATGGGAAAATAATTTGGGAATTTATTTTGGTCTTTTCCTTAATTAAATAAATTATTTATAAAACAATATTTAATCAAATAATTAACATTAATTATCACCATTGGTCCAAAAAATCTCAAAATATTACAGAATATCCTTTACATGTCCAGGAACTTCACATAAAATTTTTTGATTTTTCGGATTTCGTTTCTATGTGTTCCGGGCTACCGAAAACTCGCAAAAACGCGGATTTTTAACCCAAATAAAAACTCCACCAATGGACTTCGAATTTTTCCAAAACATTCCGCATATGTTTCTTAGTGTTTCTGTAAAATTTGGTGATATATTGAATTCGTTTGATAATTTTTCCGAAATTCTTTCGGTAAAACAGAAACTTCACCAAAAATCATAGAAAATTCCAACAATTCTAAAATTTTGCGTGGACCTTTCTATAAATACCCTACATCATCTTACCAAATTTCAAATCAATCCAATTCCCACAGACCAAGTTATGGTCCAAACAATATTCTGCCTACTCTAGATTCGAGTTTCGGGTGATATACCTAGCGATTCCTTCTATTTCGACTGTTTTTCTTGAGTCCAGAAGTGGGTGTGAGCCATATTCAGTACCTATATACCAAGAACAATCCAACATGCCGTAACCCATGTCAATCAAGCCTTGTTTCATTGTTTTTCGGTTAATCGATTTCTTATGAGATTTTGGTCGATTAGGTGTTGATTAGGGTATCAAAACTCAAAGTTTTGTGGTCTTGGCTACCATATAACACCAGGGAATTCACAAGGTGTTCTTATTCAGCCAAGAAACTTGTTTAAACCCCCCAAAATCATGGATTAAAAAGGGTTTTTCGGTTATAAATCATGTTTAATCAAGAAATCATAATCAAAACATTATGAAACATGGATTATACCTCCGATTTTGAGGTCTTATGAAGATGATCAGCTGACTTGCAGGTGTTTATGGCAGAAACTTGTGGACAAGATGAATAAAAATGGAAGAAATAATTGAAAAAAGGAAAAAAAAACTCTTATATAATAATTGGGGGGGGGGGGCATTGGTGGGGTGCACCTACCCCACCCGTGCTTTGTCGTGTTTCGTCTTTTCGTGTTAAAATATGATGTTTATCTTCGGTGGCGCTTTTAGGTTTGTTTTCGGGTCTCAGACGCGTACCCGATTTGCGAAGGCTTGATTGATCATTCCTTGCATGTTTGGTTTGACTTTCATTGCTCCTAACGCAAAGGTATTTCCCTAACCGGGACTGCCTCGTTTTGCGTGCCCGGGCTCTGATTTGTTTCTAATCCTATTTCGTAGTCTATGGCTCGTAACTAAGATGTTTCGTGAACTCGGAATCTTAAAGGGCCCTACCGTCGGCCTAATAATCATGATCGAATGTTTAATGCGCTGTTAAACGTAAAGTCCCCGTTTAACACGTTGTTAAAAGCTAAGGACACCAACCTCACCTCGTAGGTCCTTAATAGCGTCATGTTAACCATGACGTGCTCTCAGATTTCTCCGAGACATACATATATCGTTTAGCATAGCACACAAGTCATGCTTGTTTACTAGTACGTATTTCAAAGTCGTGAATCCATTCACAACTTTGTTTGGCCATGTAGGTGGCGCATAGCATCAATGTAATGTTTGTGGTAATTACTTGGCATATACTCCTATTATGGTCGGTGTAACATTTTCCAGCATTCGTATCATAACACATAATCACAACAATATCATGAGACACATATCATGTCCGATTACCACGGACTTGTACCAAGCAAAGTTTATCGGGATTTTTCACAGTTGTCACATTTCTTTGTTGGTTATGCGAATCCACTCAGGCGATTTATCTTCCCAGCATGAGGCAAGTGGTTCTCGTTCAACATGTCGACTGCAGAAGGTATACAATGCCAACACAAAAGGCAGGCAATGCTTGGATGTTCAACTATGATAGTTTATTGAAATCTTTGGATCTTCTAGAAGAGCTGACTGATGAAGAAATTGCTGCTCTATACTATTTGCATCAGTCTGCTAATCAAGAGCAAATTTCAAGACCAATAGTGGTTAATCAACCATCTGTTGGTACATCATCTTCTTCTGGTGAAGATCAAAGTGATGTTCAAGTTGAGCTGGTTACACCTGTTATAGAACCAGTGAATATTACTTCAGAACCCAATATTTCACAAGCGCATGATTCTGATGAAGCTCTGACATTTGATCAAGATGGAGAATCTAGTTCTGATGAGGAATCTGAGCAGATCACTAGTATGTTAAATCAATCTGCTGGCCCGAGCACAAGAAATGAAGCGTCTTCTAGCATTCCTGCAGTTGAATCAGTGGTTGATTTTAATGTTAACAATCTGGAGAGTACAGCTGATGTTTCTAATGAAGTGATGCCGAGAAATTATTCTTACCATCCATCTGACACCATAATTAGAGAGTTACAAGCAGGAGTAAGAACAAGAAGCCAGATCAATAAAGCGCTTAGTTGTTTCTACAGAAAGGTGGCTCCGGTTCAAGAATTTTGCTCCTACCGCTATTTTATATCACAAATTGAGCCTAAGTCAGTTACTGAGGCACTGGGTGATGAAAATTGGGTACTAGTGTAGGAACGTCCACGAACAGCTCGGGAACCTAAATTTGTTGTCTATTGTCCGATTAGGCGGAAACTAATGACAAGTTAACCAAATAACAAGAATTACTCGTTTAATAGTTGTTTTCATTGATCTAAATTTCAATACATTCAAGATCTGGATCTGACAGAGCTTCGCCATCTCTGTGCCAAAATCTCCAACTTCTTACAAATGAAATCCCAAGGCACCTATATATAGTATTACAAGTTCGCTGGTGAGAGGACAGCCATGGGTAAGTTCGGCCGAACTTGGCTTCTTACAAATAATCATGAGCGAACTTGTCACTAAACTATCTTAAATACACCTCGTTTCACCTATTCTATACAGACTCGATACAAGACTATTCAATAAACATTGGGCACCAATAGACTCCCTCTTGGATATCTATTTTGTCTTGTTCGGCCTTCAGAAACTCTCGTTTATTCCAGACTCGTTCTCGTGTAGTGACGAAGGCAACAGATATATGCACCAACAGACTCCCCTTTGGATGTTGCCGCAGTCATCTACTTTCATAGACATCTTTTGACAATAATCATCCTCGTCAGTCTTCAAGTATCATAGTCTTCTTTGAAACCTTGTAATCATCAAACTTCAAATAAGTTCCTGAGTCTTTATCTTTATCCTTGAATAAGCATTAAACTTTTTATGATCTTCAAACTTTCTCTTTTCTTCAATTTAATCTTGATAAAAATTTAATCTCCAAGCTCCCCCTTGCTGTGAGCTGTGCTCCCCCTAGCTTTGAGCTTTATCTTCAATCACGTTTCATCCTGCTCTCCCTAAAACTTTACTTCCTGTTTCAAAGTACTTGGGAATTCAAATAAACATTTCAGATTCTAACTTTGAAATTTTGTACCACATGTATTCCATACCACCTGTATAAAACTTGTACTTCAAATTTTAATCTTCATTTTTCAGTTATCTCAAGTTCAAATTAATGAACTTGAAACATTTTACGTTTAAAACCTTCAACTTTCAATTATTGAAATAAAATCCACTTAGTTGATCAAGTCCAAGTTAATGACCTTGATTAACTAATTTTGTTTACCAAGTCCAAGTTAATAACCTTGGTTAAACCCATTGTGAACAACTGATGTTTTTGTCAATTTTAAATTTTCAAATTAATGAACCTTTTCTTACCAGACTTTGATGATCCGTTCACCAACATTAGCTCGTTGAAAATATTTTTGGATTTTTTTAAAAAGTAAGTAAAGTATTTACAGAACTTTTAACAAGTAAGTAAACTATGTACAAACATATTTACAGACATATTTTTGTGAATTCGTGTCTAAGGATCATATCAGTTTTGTTGAGACATATCACCAGTACTGTTAACCTTTTTTTTAGACTTTTAAGTTTTAAACTCGTTTACCTAGATTGTCGATATGTTTATCCACTAAAACTTCATCACGTTTCTCAATTGTTCCAAGATATGTTAGATAAGAATTATGAAACTTGACTTAACTATGGTTCCCACCTCTTGAATGTACTCCCGAATCCAGATTCCCTAGATTTCATCTTACAGGTGAGTATAGCGTAATTGATATCTGTATTTGGGTTATGCGAGACCTTGAGAGCTCAGGTTAGTACTACCGTACCGACAAAGAGATGAAGGCTCGTCTTTCAGGAGTGTTCCACTTAAGGAATCTTTTCAGCATTGCAAATGATTAGATCTTTCGATTTTTCAAGTTTCCATGCTATTTGGGGTTTATAGCAAAAGCATTATAGAAGTTCTAGGCTATTGCTTCCGCAAAATCAGAAGAACTTGTATAATACCCCAGATATCAATCATCTATAAAGACCTCGTATCTCATAATCAGGCAACCCTTCAATCGAAATTTCGGAGTACTAAGTCCATATATCCAAGATGTGTTAATCTACAAGATTAAGCAGTTGTAAAATTTAGTTTATATCCCGGAAACAATCTACTGAACGTGTAAAGTCTATCGACACATCCACAGTAAGACTTGCTTATCACTTTTAAATTTTACAAATCTTTAGCATACTGTGATAGTCCACTAATATACTATCATTTCCTTTTTGACAACAAAATTTCTTTTGAATTTTTTCATGTTTTTGTACTTTTTTAATTTTTCAATGTTTTTGAATTTTCAATTTTTTCATATGTTTTTGATTTTTCAACAATTTTTTTTTAAATTTTCTTACTCCCCGTAAAATCTAAAACATATTTTTGGATTTTAGATTTTAAAAAATTCTTCTAAAAATGTAACAAACCAATGCGGATCCCGTGACCTCGTCGTCCGATCCTTTTTCTCAAACCTGTATCTGCAATTGTTTAACAAACAATTATTAGACCCATTTACCACTTGTAAAAGCAGTTTAAACTTGTAAGAACTTTGAATTCAGTTTTTCTGTTCAACGGTGTGGATTTTCATAATTTTGACTTTTCAAAAATTTTCCTTTTAACAACCACTTGTAATTTCAAAAACTTTTCTTCTTAACTACTCCCCCTCAAAATGACAAAGATATGACATTTCTGGATAAGTTAAGTTGATATGGAGCTCCGCAATCCAGAATCAACTTTTGATCAAGTAGATCTTGGAACTCCTGCACATGAATCAACTATTTTAAAAATGAAACCAAAACCTTTTTGGTTTTGGGTTTGTACTGATAAGCATCATAACCATATTCTAATTCTTCATCATATTCAAAATCATCATTAAACATTCGTCCAATGTTGATTCTGAAAACATTTTAACCTTTTCTTTCGTTGTTTGTTTAATTTCTGACTCAGTTGATTTAACATTTTTAGTTTTGTCAGCAACAGACTTTGGTTTTTCTGACGATGAAAGCCTTTTCTTAGCAACCCAGGATTGTAGCTTGCTTCTCGCTTTCTTGATATAGAATCTAGAATCTTTGATTTCATCAAACCTTGAAGTTTCACCTTTTCCAAATGTTGAGTTTTCAAACTTTGACACAGTTTTGGGTTTCACTTCTTGTTTAGATTCATATTTTCTATTTGACTCTGTGACCTTTTTCACAATCTCTGGTTGTTTTTGCTTTTCATCTTTTGATTCGGTTTTCCTTCGTGGAAACACAGGCGTTATATTCAGACACTTGCGAGCAATATGACCAATAGTATTGCATTTAAAGCGAGTCCGATTATCATAAACATTTCCACTAGTGGGTTTCAAACCACTTGTGGACTTGGTCTTAGCTTTGTCCCGAAGTTCTTTTTCTTTCTTGAACTCATCGTTTGATTGCTTACCAATCTTACCTTCTTCTTGAACCGTATTCGTTCCATACACAAACTTTATGTTCTTACCTTTGTATTCCTGGAACGTTGACTTCTGATTCTTTTTTGGTTCATCATCAGCTTCTTCCAAACCTAATCCTGCTCTCCCGTATCAGGAAAATCACCACCATTTCTAGGGTAATTGTTAAAATTCTGTTTCGGTTTAGAATAAAACTTCTTTTCATTGTTCTCGAGATCATCTGATGAAACTTCCACAAGTTAAACAGTTTATCAATTTGATCTTCTTTCACATTCTGAATCGGAAAGCTATCATTCAAATATAATCTATCAGATTCCTTAACCTTGTACATGACAACGTTAGGATCATCACTTAGATCATTTTCTGATGATGTATTGTCAATTTCAGATTGTGAACCAGAATTGTTTGAACTTGAGTTGGTGCTTTTAAAGCTGCCATCATCAGAATCATTTCCCAAAACATTCTTTACCACATATTTTACCACCGATTTATTGTCATCGTTTGATTTTGTAAAATCTACGTCAATGTTCTCAGGCAATTTATCTTTCTTTTCTGAAAGAAGTAAAAGATTAAATGCCTTTTCAATATCATCATCTTTCTTGCAGCAGTAACTTGCAAAAAAGGTGGAGGAACATTTCCGTACACTTTACGCTTTGAATTATCACCATTTTCCTCCGACTTAATCGTAGGAAGAATGTGATCAATGACATATGCGTTTGTGATATAACTTTTTAGTAATTGTCTGACTCTTCCTGTTTCTATTTTCATTTCATGAATCTCATGCTTTCTTTCAGCAATTAAATTAATGTACATGTTAATTGCCTTTTGTTTTTCAATAACTGTGGCATTTAACATAGTGACATTAGCATTGAGTTCACTGTTAGCTCTTTCAACATGTTTATATTTGCCTGATATTTTGTCATAAGCTTCTGTTATGGTTCTGTAATCATAACGAAAGTTTTTGTTATGTTCAGTCAATTCTCTTATGACTTTGACTTTATCCAAACAAGGTTCACAAGGACTTGCACACTTTGTGCAAGGTTTTTCAACCTCCACAACTTTCACAACTTCCTTTTCAGACATGCTTACCTCAGCTTTAACCTTTTCGGCTTCTGCTTTCAACTCTTCTTGCTTTTGTGTCTCAAGATAAGCTATTCCTTCTTCCTCTGTTTGTTGTATGTATCTTTCCAGAACTGCATCCTCCAGGACAGCTTCTCCCTCAGCCCTTTGCATTAATGCTTCTTGAATAGCATTTTCGATAGCAGCTTCCACAATTGATGTCTCAGATTCATTCACAACCTCAGCCATCATAGCAACACCAGTCTTCTTTCCGATGTATTTGTTCCAATCGAAACCATCGTCTTCATGATTGGCAACAGAGCTTGTTCGGCTTTCTTTGCAGATTTATCTTCAACTTCAACTTGTGTTCTATTCGGATATGATTTGTCTTGCAGCGCTTTCTTGTAATATTCGTTACCAGTTCCAAAAGGGTTTTGGTTTCCACTAGCTTCTTGGTTATGGCATTCACGTTTGAAGTGCCCTTTTTGTCGACATCTGAAACAAGTAACTTTCGTTTTGTCAAAACCAAGTTTATTGCTTGAGTTACCAGTATCCCTTCCAATGAGTGCTACAAACTTTAAAACTCTCTGGATGATTGATGCTAAGGAACATTTGATGTCCTTCAGTTCCAACTCTTCCTCATCTACCTGATCGTAATCCTCAGCTGTCATTTCAGGATTTCCGATCTTTCCAGCAACAAGACTTTCATACGATTCCAGAACTGTAGCAAGAAGTGCTATGTGCCGTTTTGCAATTTTTTCAGGAAACACATTCTTTATATCAACTGCTATGTTGCATTGGAAAACATTTGAATTAGAAGTGGATTGGCTTGTTTGATGAGATTAACTTTGAGAAGAAGAATTTGAACCAACATATGAATAACCAGTGTTTGGAGAATACTGATTTTGTGACGATTGATCTGATGTATTCATGTTTGCACTAAATGCCATTTGGATATTTGGACTTTGAATCGGAGTATCTGGAACACCACCTTTGTAATAAACTCCGACATCCTGAACAACATTAGTGTTTTTGGATTTTGCAATCTTCATCAATTCCATTTCATGACCTTCAAGTTTGTCAATGAAAGATGACAACTTAAAATGTCTCTAAGATGGGCTGTTTTTTAGAATCATAAGATATTTTGTCCATTCTCCTTCTGGAAGTGCATCGGCCAGCTTCTCAATTTGCGCTTCATTAGTTCTCTTGATATCATGTCTTTGCATTTGGACCATGAGGTGACAATATCTATCAATCATTTGCTTCATTGTCTCTCCTTTGATCATCGTGAAGATCTCAAATTCTTTCTTAATCGGAGTCTTTTTGCTCTTGATCATTTCATCACTTCCTTTGAATTTTTCGCAAAGAGAATTCCATAATTCTTGAGAAGTATCATATTTTGGTAATAATATCAAGATATCTTCTTTGACAGATTGTTGTATCAAGCTGATCATCTTCTTTTCAGCAACATATTTCTCTTTGTCAATTGCTGAAAACTTGTTCAGAGGAAGATCTTGATCACGTTCATCTTTGGGCCATGTATACCCATCTTCAATCGCAACCCAGCTGTTAAATTGATTCGCTTGAATCCAATTAACAAACTTTTCTTTCCATCCCTCGAACTCGTCCATACTCATCAACTTCGGCGGTTTCTGAGTAGTACCCATTTCATTATCGAGATTCATCGGATTAACCGCAATTGAATTTGACGTTGAGGCTTGAGCTACTCCAGCTGCAAACGCGTTATGGAAATCTTCCATTCTGAAAATCGAGACACGTACGCCGAAAATACTTGAAACTTTCAAAATATTAGAACTAACTACAAGTTCGGTCAAACTTGTAGTTGAAGGATAAAAATTTTCAGTTTTAATCCAAGTTCGGTCGAACTTGGATAAAGATTTCGATTTGGGCGAACTTGTGAAAATTTATCAAGAAACAGATAAGTTCGGTCGAACTTAGGTGAATTTTCAAGATGACTATCAAGTTCGGGCGAACTTACGTGAGAAAAACAAACAATTTACTAAAGTTCGGTCGAACTTGCGTAAAGAATGATGAAATACCTCTCAAGTTCGGTCGAACTTCTTGAAAAATCTTGAAAATTATATCAAGTTCGGTCGAACTTGATGAAAATCAGTAAGATTTTAATCAAGTTCGGTCGAACTTGATGTTAAGTTCGGCCATGGCTTGTTTCAAAAACATGGTTTTTGCAACTTTTTGATGTCAAATCTTGTGAATTTGATGTCCAAACTCTCAGGGGTTTACCACTAGTGTATTTAACATGACATATTCAAAATTGGACAAAATTTGACCATGAATTCTTCGTTTTTGTTCAAAAGTTAAGAAAAATAGAAGAATGGAGATGAAATAGAGAGATTCTTGTCTTGATTTCAACAAATTCAGGTATCCAGGCTCTGATACCACTTGTAGGAATGTCCACGAACAGCTCGAGAACTTAAATTTGTTATCTATTGTCTGATTAGGCGGAAACTAATGACAAGTTAACCAAATAACAAGAATTACTCGTTTAATAGTTGTTTTCATTGATCTAAAGTTCAATACATTCAAGATCCGGATCCGACAGAGCTTCGCCGTCTCTGTGCCAAAATCTCCAACTTCTTACAAATGAAATCCCAAGGCACCTATATATAGTGTTACAAGTTCGCTGGTGAGAGGACAGCCATGGGTAAGTTTGCCCGAACTTGACCTAGTTAAGTTCGCCCGAACTTGGCTTCTTACAAACAATGATGAGCGAACTTGTCACTAAACTATCTTAAATACCCCTCGTTTCACCTATTCTATACAGACTCGATACAAGACTATTCTATAAACATTATGCACCAATAGACTCTCTTTTGGATATCTATTTTGTCTTGTTCGGCCTTTAGAAACTCTCGTTTATTCCAGACTCGTTCTCGTGTAATGACGAAGGCAAAAGGCATATGCACCAACAACTAGCAATGCAAGAGGAGTTACTACAATTTGAGAAATTGGGTGTATGGAAGCTTGTTGACCTACCGGCGAATCAAAAGGCGATTGATACTAAATGGGTCTTCAAGTGTAAGCATGATGATCGAGGGGTAATAGTGCAAAACAAAGCTCGACTTGTTGTCAAAGGATTTCATCAACAAGAAGGTATTGATTACACAGAAGTGTACGCACCAGTTGCGAGATTAAAGTCTATCCGTATTTCTTGGCATTTGTGTCTTGGAAAGGTTTTAAGGTGTACCAGCTTGATGTTAAATCAGCTTTTCTCTACGGTAAATTGAGGGAAAAAGTGTATGTCGGACAACCACCGAGGTTTGTCGATCCACTGAATAAGAAGAAAGCATTTCTCCTGGATAAAGCCTTGTATGGGTTGCGTTAGGCCCCGAGAGCCTGGTACGAGATGTTATCTCAGCACCTAGTAGGCAATGGTTTTATTAGAGGCACAGTGGATAGTACCTTGTTTACGAGAGAAGTTGGGAATCATCTGCTGATCGTACAAATTTACGTGGAGACATCATCTTTGGTTCAACGAACGATGATCTTTGCAAAGAATTCGAATCTATCATGAAGAAAAAGTTTGAAATGAGCTCTATGGGCGAGATGAAATTCTTTCTGGGGTTGCAGGTTGATCAATTGCCAGACGGTATCTTTATCCACCAAACCAAATATGTTTATGATATTCTGAAGAAGTTTGAGATGGATAGCATGAAGCCGTTATCTACACCACTGGAACTCAACCATGGAATCTGCGTCGACGAGCTAGGAACCAAAGTTGATGAGACTCTTTATCAGTCTATGATAGGATCATTGATGTATCTGACGGCATCGTGCCCATATATCATGTATCCTACCTGCCTCTGCGCAAGATATCAGTCTAGTCCCAGAATTTCTCATATGCAGATCGTGAAGCGAATTTTCAGATACTTGAAGGGATGTCCAAGCACCGGCTTGTGGTACCCGAAGAATGACAACTTCGATCTGACGGGATATGCTCATTCTGATTTTGGCGTAGACAAGCTGAATGCTAAATCTACTACAGCCGGTTGCCAATTTTTCGGAACGCGTTTGGTAACATGGCAGTGCAAGAAACAGACCACGTTCGCTCTCTCCACTTGTGAGGCTGAGTACATCTCAGCTTCTAGCTGTTGTTCACAACTTTTGTGGATCCAACAACAGATGAGAGACTATGGTTTGCAATTTCTTGACACGTCGTTGTATGTTGATAAAAAGGCAGCAATCGACATAACCAAAAATCATGTTCATCACTCTCGAACTAAACATATCGAGATCGTTACCACTTTATTCGTGATTGCTACGAAAAAAGATTGGTACGAATTGAGAAAATCCATACCGATGAACAAAAACCTGATTTTTATACCAAACCTTTTAGTCTAACACGGTTTAAATACTTAATGAGGCTTAACGGTATAAATAATCTTTTGACAGGTGCAGAAGCAGAGGTTGAATACGGATCGGAAAACGAGTTCTCGTGGTCCACATTAGTTTGTTATCTTTTAGATTTAGATTTCTTTAAAAACTAAAATACAAAAATGTATTTTTGATTTTAGGAGGAGAAACTAAATGAGAAAATACAAAAACATATAAAAACCAAAAAGTACAAAAACATGAAAAAGACAAAAACAATTTTGTGTCAAAAATGAAATGATAGTACATCAGTGGACTATCACAGTATGCTAAAGATTTGTAAAGTTTTAAAAAGTGTAAACAAGTCTTACTGTGGATGTGTCGATAGGCTTTACACGTTCAGTAAATTAGTTCTGGGATATAAACTAAATTTTACAACTGCTTAAACTTGTGGATTAACATCTCTCGGATATATGGGCTTAGTACTCCGAAATTTCGTTTGAGAGATTGCCTGATCCTGAGATATGAGGTCTTTATAGATGATTGATATCTGGGGTAATATACAAGTTCTTTTAATTTTGCGGAAGCAATGGCCTCGAACTTCTATAATGCTTTTGCTTAAAACCCCTAAACTGCAGCAAAATTGAAAAAATCGAAAGATCTAATCAATTGCAGTCAAAAGATTCTTAATTGGAACAATACCTTAAAGATGAGCCTTCATCTCTTTGTCGAAACGGTGGTATTAACATGAGATCTCAAGGCTTTGCATAACCCAGATACAGATATCAATTACGCCATACTCATCTGTAAGATGAAATCTAGGGAATCTTGATATGGGAGTATATTCTGAGATGAGAACCATAGTTAAGTCAAGTTTCATAATTCTAACTAACATATCTTGGAACAATTGAGAAATGTGTCGAAGTTTAAGTGGACAAACATATCGACAATCTAGGTAAACAAGTTTAAAACATAAAGTCATCAAAAGGTCAACGGTACTGGTGTTATGTCTCAAACAACTGATATGATCCTTAGACACGAATTCACAAAAATATGCCTGTAAATATGTTTGTACATAGTTTATTTGATTACAGATTTAAACCCAAAAAGATTTTCAGTTTGTTATAGAATAAACTTTTGAAAATTCAAAAAGATTTTGTTTCTACATTGTTTTCAATAACCAATGATGGAAAGCGGATATTCGGAGTTCGGGATGGTGCAATTTGTTGGAAATCTTGATGACAACGGGTTGGGAGCTAATCTGTAAAATCAAAATACACGAGAAACGATAAAAAGTTCATTACTTTGAAACTTTAACTTGAAGAAAACATCAGTTTGTTCATAACGGGTCAAACCGAGGTCATTAACTTGGAATCGACAGACAAATCGGTTAACCAAAGTCATTAACTTGGACTTGGTCAACTGAGTGGATTTTTAAAACTGGTAAACTTGTCAAAGTTCAGGGTTTAAAGTGTAAAATTTGAAAATTTTCAAAAACCCTAGACAAGTTCGGCCGAAGATAGGCTAGTTAAAAGTTTGTCTGAATTAAGATAACTTCGGGCGAAGTTATTCATGAAAGTTAGTTTTTTTTGGAAATTAAGTTCGGCCGAAGTTAGTTATCAGTAACTTCGGGCGAAGTTATGAAATGAAATGTCTGCTTTGAATGTCAAGTTAGCCCGAAGTTAGCTTGACTATAAATAGTCACAACTTCGGACTGAACTTCATTATTCTGTTGTTGAGCGAACTTGATCTGAGAGCTAAGTTATCTAAATTGCACAAAAGAGTCGTTATACTGCCCGATTTTCGATTGACTCTAGGTGATTAGCACACTTAGATCAATGGGAGAGGTGAGATTGGATGTAAAATTGATGAATTTTGTGTGTTTGGACATGTTCGGACCTTATAATTGTTAAATCTCATAGATTTAGGGTGTTATGTTTAAAATTGAACGGTGAAAACTGTTATATATCATGTATAGATTACATATGAACAATAAAATCAAACATCAGACCATTAAATGTGTTGCTGAAATGAACTTTATTGTTGGGGACGACGACAAGTTCGCCCGAACTTGTCTGGATTGATTGTTCAACTTCGGGCGAAGTTGTTGAATGTTGAGAATTGAATTTGTTTTTAACTTCGAGTGAAATTGCATATAATGAATTGTTTGAATTGTTGAATTGTTTTCTGTGTATTCAACTTCGGGCGAAGTTAGAGTTTGAATCTGTCAAGTTCGTCCGAACTTGCACTTAATTGTTAAAAATATGTTTTTGTGTGTCAAGTTCGCCCGAACTGATGTGAATATGTTACAAATCATGTCATTTTGTGGCAAGTTCGAGCGAAGTTGTTCATGCATGTTGTTAAAAGTTGAAATTTATGCTAAGTGTTTGTGTCGTTCACGTCGTAGGTTGTTCAACTTACATACTCGAAGTTCCACAATACGTGCGTCTAGCTAGATAAGAAGCTATATCTTTCGCTGGGGCCGTTTTATGATATTTTAGAGTTCATGGGGCGTATTTTGGTGACAAAGGCGATTACAGACAAGCACATAGTTTATCGCTCGCATGTAAACTTTTTCCGGAGCTCAGCAAAGTATGATGAAGCTAATAAAGTGATAAATTCTTTTGTTCGAGTGGATGACGAGGATAAAGAGATTAAAGTGACGGAAGCCAACATCCGAAAAGTGTTAGAATTCAACGACAGTTCTGATGATCCTATGGGTTTCGAAGAATATATGGTCAAAGGGTGTTTCTATCGTATGGGCTACCGTGGATACGTTAACGAGTCATCATTCAAGAAGGGCAATATGGGTCTTCCTTACAAATTCTTTATGCATGCCCTAATTCATACATTCTGTCATAGAAAGGCCGGTTTGGATGATCTAAAAGATTCTGAACAAGAAGTTTAACTATTTTGGAGTCGGTTTTTGAACACATGTCAAAGAATATGAGCAAGGATAGATTTTTGTTATATCCTCGGTTCGTACAGATGCTTATTGATGATCAGTTCAAAGATATCATCAAAGATCAGAATGATGTACTTTATTTGGGTCATATGGACGAGACTACTTTGAAAAAGCTTGCTACTTATCAACGACAAGATATTGTTCCTATTGCAAAGCCAGTTCTCAGTGCGATTGCTAAAGCTGACTATGTATCGCCGCCTGATGGAAAATGGAGAAATGAAGATAGTGGTGATGATAAAGCTTAAATTGAATCACTAAAAGGCTTCAAAGAGAAGTATCGAAGCGTGTGGTTTACAAAGAAAGTCGTTGAGAAGCCGAAGCGCAAAAGGGCTTCAAAGAAAATAGAGACTATGTTAGTTGATGAGCAAGAGGTTGAAACAGAAAACGTTGAAAATATTGCGGGATCAAGTGTTGCAGTAAATGTTGAGAGTCAAGAGGTTGAGACTTGTATTGCTAGAGGTGATCGTGATGATGTTATATCTGCTACTTCCGACAAAGACGATGAATCTTCTGAAGATTCTGCTGATATTTGTCAGAGAGAAGCTGAAAAGGAAAAAGAGGAAGAGCGATTGAAAAAACATGGTGAAGATCTATATGAACCATCAGCTGAAGAAGAATCAGAGGGGGATAGGCCTAAAAAGAAAACAAAGCGTACTAAATCAAATGCCGGTGATGCGAAGAAAACGACAGGATTTCCGAGTACTAAAGGAAGAACTTTACCAAAAAGCAGGAGATACATCAGTCAAAGTAAGAAAGTTACATCTACACAAACTTCACAAATTCAAGATCCACCAACTGTGAATGTTCAAGAACCACCACAACAACCTCCACAAGAACCAACTATTACCGCACAACCAATTTCTCCAAAGCAGACAACACCAAAATCTACTCCAAAGCAGTATACTCCTCAGAGTCAAACATCTGCTCAGCGTCAAGAACGTTATTTCTCGAGTGAATTTGGAAGTTTTCCGACGCCTCCACGAAATGTTAACACATAGATTTATTCTGATGAACTGCTTGATATGTTCAATGAATCGAAAGTTCAGGAGTTGGAAAGGAGAATAAAAGTCCTTGAAGTTCAAGTGAAAAATAATGAGACTGAGAAAGAGATATTGGAAGATAAAGTGAAATTTCTGGAAAATGATCGAGAATATATGAAAGCGTTAGTTGAAAGTCTCGGTGCAGACAATGAGAGGCTGAGAAAAATGATTACAGAACTTGATACAGAAAAGGCCCTAAACAACATAAGATTCAGCATGCTACAGCGTGTTCTGACAAACAATCTTGGTATTGATTTCAACGCAGAATACAATAGATTGGAGGTTCAAGATGAGAAAGAAAGAGCCGAAAAAGAATTAGCAACGCAGGGCAAAGGAAAGAATGTTGAAAGCACTATTGAAACAGTGATTGCTGAAGGCTCTAAGTCTGCTGAAGTGCCTGTTGTTGAAGAAACACCTGTGGTTGAAACTCAAGATGTTCAGAATGTTGATATAGCTCAGGATGTTGAACATGTAGATGATTCTATCAAAGCCTCTGAACCTGAGAAAGAATCCGAAGAGAAAGAGGAGGATGATGATGAGAATGACAAAGATGATAACCCTGTCGATGATACTAAAGATGATTCAGATCATGGAAACGATGATGATGATGGTCAAGGTGGTGTTGGTTTGAAAGTGGATTCAGCAAAGTTCTCTACTGATTTTGATTTTGATACGTTGATGAATGATGAAGCAAATGCTGAAGATGTTCAAAGTATGGGGGAGCAAGAGGGTCCTAAAGATGTTGATGATTCTGATGTAATCAGTGCTAAACCATTGCAGCAGTTTCTGATATACCCCTAATTCTGATGTTGGAACATCATGTCTAAGAGGGAGAATTTGTTCATGACTATACGAAAGAAGAATTGGCTAAGATGTTCGAAATAGAGCCTGAATCGTTTGAATTCGACTTCGAAGAGGAGTTACTGAACATTGATACGTTTGAGCCGAAAGAATACTTTTACAAGCATACTCCTGAGGCTGATGATTATAACAGAGTGATTGTTGAAGATGCGTCTGATGACGAAGAAGGAGCTGAAAAGTATTCTGGTGTGAACACTGAAAACTTTCCAACGTTTGAAGAAATGTACGAAGAGTTAAATGATGATTTGCTGAGAAGCAAAGTTGAAGAGATAGTTCGAGAAGGTAATGTGCCACGAAGTATGTCAAAGGAAGAAATTGCTGAAGCTAAAAAGTCTTGGTTTAAAGAGATGCCGAAACAAAGAAAGTTCAGACGACTGCTTGCATTCTTTACCAGAGACAAAGATAAGTCATTGGGTGATATATTGAGCTGGGGTTAGTTGAAAGAATTGAATGTATATGCTATCAAACGAGAGTTTGGAGTACAATACTTCAGACACATGGTAGATCTGAAGACATTTCCGTTCTGGGATATTGAAGAGTTGGTGCAGACACGCAACATAAGCTATCAAATGAAGTTCAACGATCAAAGGCAGTGGAAAGTGATAAAGTTTGAAGCGTTACACGGTTTTAGATATTGGAAGCCGTTTAGCCCTAAGCGTCGAATCAAGATTGATAAGAAGACAGGTGAAAAGGATGTGACGCTTGTTATGAAAAGGCCAAGAACAATGAAGATTATGCCTTTAATACCGATCAAACAAGATTTCTATCCAATGTTCAAATAGTGGCAGATAGATCCAGAAACATGTGAAGCTGTAATAGTACTGCGTGCTGATGACAACTGGGATATCACTGAAGAAATAACATTGGAAATGATAGAAAGACGAAAGATATGGGGCTTACGGCGAACTATCAGGATACTAGACTCGATGTGGCTAGTGAACTGTTCGAAGAAAGATATTCGATGCTTATTCTTCAACATGATCTGTTTTGAAAAGAAAGAAAAGGTGCAAGCGCTACAGTTTCAAAGTGTTATCAACGTTTGCTTTGCACATGGGATAAATTCAGGTCATATGTGGGAATCAAGTTGGAGAGATCTAGAAAGAGAAGAATTTCTGAAGGAGGAACGACGTTTAAAAAAGATACATGAAAGGGGTAGAGAGGTGAGGCTACGAAGATTTCAGTTTATGAAATGGGCACTTCCTACTGACCAAACGCTGATTCCAAAGCAAGAACGAAGAAAGAAGCCCTACAAGAATTTCTTCAGAAGAGGTTAAAGATTCTGAAGACTGATCAAGACTACGACAATATCCAAGGGGGAGTCTGTTGGTGCATAATGTTTATCTTCTAAGTCTTGGATCGAGTCTGTATTGTATAGGGTTTGATTTGTTAGATTTCGAAGTATTTATGTTGTTAGAGAACAAGTTCGGCCGAAGTTGTGAAGTCACATGGACAAGTTCGGCCGAACTTAAGTTCGACCGAACTTGGCCATGCCTTGTTTCAACCAAACTTGTTTCTCTATATATAGCTTAGCCTAGGATCTCATTTGAAACTTTGCAACTTTTACGGCGAAGCTCTGTCGATTTGGTTTTGTACATTGTAAAGACTATTGGACTAATAAATCGACTTTTAAACAGTAAATCTTGTGTGTTTGTTACTATTCACGTAAATTCCGCATACGATGACATAGATACAACCTAGGTTTCTGTGACACGTGGACGGAACAATCCTAACACCCTTTTACGCTTTACACTTTTGGGCGCAATATGTTTACCCTATCAAATTACACATTCACACTTATACTTTATGCAAAACACAAACAATCCATACATGCATGCTTAAATGTGTGATACTTGATTTGTATTCTTGGAACATTCTTATGTGATTCACTTGTCATTAACTTCGTATGGGAATCCCCTTAACATGTATAGCGCTATATGAGTAACGCACCGCCCGTAGTCTTGTGGTCATGTTAAGTCATTAATTCATGTGGTAATTAGAGGGTTGACTTGTAAAATTGCATGCCAAGATACATTAATCTAGTTAACTATTTTTTCCATGCGGATTCGTTTAATCACTTTCTACATACTTATGCTATATTAAACTTTGTACTCGCCAATGCTTTTGTGTTGAACTATACTTTTAAACATGTTGCATGTTGATGATGTTGATACTAACGAAATCTCGTAGAGAAGACTTAGAAACACATCTCGAAATACTAAATTTTGGTTATTTTAGTATTGATGAATTTTGTTGAACTTAAAGTTTCAAATTGTTGTACTTTGATTTCTTGTGATGTTCTTGACAATGTTTATTTATGAATGAAATCGGTTTTAAATTAATTATTGTCACAATAATGTTATAATGTCTCGAGCAATCTATTTACGTCCGCCCCGATGATTCCGCCATCGGTTGGGGTGTGACAGTGATGAACCCGACAGAAGCATTGACGGTGATTTGACTATCGGTCGGATACGTCGCACCCCACAAGTTGGAAAACCTAAGACCAGTAACGATGTGGTCAAACGTGGCTTCACTCCACTTAAACAATGGCAAGCCATCGAACCTTCCTTCAACATCTGGGCAACATATTCTTGTTCTCACAAAGTAGACATGATAAAAGGACTCCAGTAAGTAAATAGGTGAGTTTGAAGAAAGCTGAAAGTTCTATGAATGATCTGAAAGAACGATGATGAAGGAGATGAAGTTCGAGAGAAAATAGGAAAGTATTCGAAGGGGAAGTGTTTGCTCTACAAGCCCTAACTGACTATTTATACTCATTGCATTTAATGCGATGGGTAACCGTGCCCATCACTTGCAGCGCAGGCCCAACCATGGGGCAACACGTCAGGAAAAAATACCGAGTGACTGTTGTCACGCACGCGTGGTCGTCACTCGCCTGACACAAAGAAGAAAAGGCGCCATTGACACTGTGACGACATCCTTTGCACAATGTCAGCAGTCACATCCTCACCAAACCTTATCTTTAGGAGATTCTCTTTTTTAATTTCAAACCTTCAGCCAGTGCGTAATCAATTAATTTCCTCCAAGAAAGGTCTCGTGCGCTAGTGGCCAAAACATACGTACAAGAAACACCAAAGAATGAGCGAAGCTTACACCAAATACTAAGCCAAAGGCAACACCCGCGCATGGTCCAGAGCTCCACCCACTTGCAGTCCAAGCATGGGAGCAGCACTGGACTGGGGGACTTGAAGGGGTATGGTCCCAAATCTTATGCAAGGCATTAAAAGATATGTGCACAAAGGACCATACCCAGACTTAACAAAACTATACTTAGCCACAACAAGAGCATGCGCGTAGGCCCAGACCGGTGCATGCAGCGCAACGATAGCTAAGACAGTTACAAATGTACAGATGACAGGGCTGTAGCCAATCAATGTGTGCCAGGCTCTGCCAAGACAGTTCCCACAATGATCAATTATACAGGAGACAAATGCTGGAGACAAGAAGTACAAAAGGACAATGACGTGTAACCAATCAGGTTGTGCAGTTCACTGCTCCATGATCTCCACTCATAGTTGGTGACACGTCATTGTCCTATGTCCTTCTCCACACGTCATTGAGAACAAGGACAACCAACAGGCCACGCGACTCCAACCACCGTGCGGCAACATCTCAATCCTCTGCAAACACTAACGGTCGTGTCATGGGAGACAAATAGGATATTCCTTGTTGGCAACATCCGACCCAAGGCCCATCAACCTATGTCCTTCTCCACACTCTTCGACTATAAGTATCAATCTTCACCACCATGTTTAAAGATCGTTTCTCTCACTCTCTTACTCTTAACACACTCATTCACTCTTCTTAAATGATACTTATTCTCACGCCGGACAGTGGTTACAAGAAGACCCCCCACCTCTCCTCCTTGTAAAGAGTTTCCCTGTGCTTTATTTATAGATTATACTTAGCACTTCATCAAGGAAAGATTAAGGATAACCATTATTGACGAGACCACTCCCATAAAGATAAACATCTAGGTTTATACTTGGTAGGGGCCAAAAGTCAAAGAGGCCCCTTTAGCATTCCTTAATTTGCATCCTTGTATAATTTAGAGTCTAAATGCATAAACACTATTATATTATATACAGGGTGGGGTTCGGCTACAAAGTCTATTTTTCCTACAAAGTTAGAAAGTCATAAAACACCACAATTTCAGCCATAAAACACACTCAAAACCCACAAATAACAGAGTGAATATCACTAAAACACAATATCCAAACCCTAAGAGTCCATAAAAACTTCAAACACACCATCGTAGAACTATGAATATAAAACACAACATGATAATCAACATAAAACACACTAATGTTAGTCACTCGATAATCAAAGCCTTATCATCCAAAACACAACACAAAACCCACACATATGGCGTTTTAGTAATTTCCACTTTGTAATTTGTGGATTTTGAGTGTGTTTTATGGTTGACATTATGGTGTTTTATGACTTTTTACACTTTGTAGGAAAAATAGACTTTTTAGCCAACTCCCACCCTTAAATATATTATTATTTACATTTACATTTACAATTACAATACATACAAAGAGACGTGGCGACGGGAATAGTGAAAGCATTTGGTTGGTCAAAAGTGGCGGCCAACTTTTTTTTCATAAAATAGTTATTCATAAGTCCTGCCATATTTCGATTTTATCCCCTGTTTAAAATTACGATATTGCCCCTAGTTCAAAATTAAATTTACGCTTTGCCTCTAGCTTAAATTTACGATTTTTCCCTCTGTTATAAAATACGATTTTGCCCTTGTTCAAAGAAAAGTATACTTTTGCCCCCAGCTACATTCCTGCGAAATTACAATTCGGTTCCTAGTTTAAAATTACAATTTCGCCCTCAGTTCAAAAAAAAATTTGTTTGCCCCTTTGCCCTCAGTAAAAAAATGACGATTTTGCTCCTAATTCAAAATAAAAACATGTTTTTGCCCTCAGTTCAAAATATTATTTTACCTCCGGTTTAAAATTACGATTTTACCCCAGCTAAAAATTGCAATCTTCCTATCGTTTTTTTGGGCAGAACTATGGTAGTGTTTTATTTTATTTGGTTGACTCAATTTAGTTTTTACTCGTGCCAAACAGCTGCCTAGCACTCGCTAACTGGTCCTGACAAATTATTATTTTGCCCCCAACTCTAAATTACACGCTTGCCATCGTTTTAGGGTTTTTTTTTATCATAACTATGATAGTTTTTTTCTTTACTTAGTTAACTCGATGTATCTTTTTGATATCGTGTTATAAGTAGCATGTATAACTAACCAAACTAAATGCATATATGTTATTAAAATAAGGAACGTTCTCTGTTTCTAGCATTCAAATTGAAATTTTGGTTGAAATCGTCTAACTTGGTTTTCCACCAAAACTATTCGGTTAAAGTTTAAGCTGTATTTTCATATTTCGATTTTAATATCTGTAGTAGTAGTAGTCACATAGTTAAATTGCTATCGTGAATTTTGAAAGAAACCTGACACTTGGAATTGTCAAGAATGATAACTTATCTTATTATAGGTATAATAATAATGCGTAATTGAGTCATCAGTATTGTTTTTAGTTGCATACCATTACTTGTTATTACAGATTTTAAATAGGAAACCGTATATCCAATCCAAATCCAAATTTAATAAACCTAGAGCTAAAATTTTTTTTGTTACTATTACAACCTGTAATTTGGCGCGGCGTCTTTGATTGATAGTAGTTAAAATCTTGAGTTGCTGTGCAGCCGGAGACCAAGTTTTTTCAATTAATTAGCAGATGGCTCGTTTTTGTAATATAAGTTACCAATTTGATGAAATGCGAGTATACCACATAACATGTTTTTTATATGATTGCTAGAAAAAGAAGGTGGCATTTGTGAAGCCTGCAAAGAAGCAACCTCAGCAGAATGTGGATCATGTGACGGGTGACAAGATACCAAGGAGCTTTGTTTTTTCACACTTGAAATTACCTAAAGGTAAAAAGAGAAATAATAATAATAATATTGTTTGTTATCTGTTGCTGATTTGTTCTCGGTTAAACTTGCAGGAGAAGAAACGCAACAACCTTAAAGATTTCTTGAACGTTGTGGGGCCCATGGGAGTTACACATTTTCTCATGTTGTCAAAAACAGGCACTTCACTTCACCATACTTGAGTGTTGCAAGAACACACAAGGCCCCACTCTTACTTTCAAAATTCAGGAATACTCGTTGGCTGTTGATATTACTAACTCCCAGTTATGCCCAAGAGTACCAAAAGATCTCTTCAAAAACTCTCCTTTGGCAATTCACATTGTCCAAACCAAAGCAAGTTTGGTCGGTTTGAGATTTAAGTGTTCCGGCATACAGTTTGAAACGTCTATCCTTCTTTTCATGAACCATTTTTTTATATTCATAAACTATGTTTATCGTTTTAAAGTCTTTATACAATTGAAAAATAATCAGTTCAAACCGATCCGCTAAGCTGCTAAAACCGGCCCACTCAACTATACTTTGCTGTTCTGTAGAACATATTCTACCTATGTACTTTGTTTACAAGTGTTTGATTATGATGATGGTCACTGAATATTTTTAATTTGATAGATTGTGCTGTCGGGTTTCGGAACCGGGGAGCAACACTTGAAGTTGACTACCATTATGTTTCAAAACATATCCCCTGCCATTGACATCAACACGGTGAGTGTCTGTCTGTATATATATGCATGCTGCTAGGAATGGGATACTAATCATTGGATCAATTGAAGGTTAAACTTTCATCATGCCAGAGAATCGTGTTACTTAATTACAACAAGGAGACTAAACTTATCGATTTTCGACATTATTCTATTAGATTGCAGCCCGTTGGTGTTTCTCGTAGAATTAGAAAATTTGTTCAAAACCATAAAGTGCCCGATCTCAGAAGCCTTCAAGATGTTAGTGACTTTATCACAAAGTATGTACAACCGCGCTCTTTCTCTCTCTCACACAGACACTTTTGACATACATACATACATTCTGAAGATTTGTTTGGTTTTGTGATGAAAAGGGCCGGTTATGTATCAGAAAGTGAGGGGGATGAGGAAGGGGCAACTGTAAGCTTAGCAAGTGATGTCGGGAGAGTTGATAAGGCATCTACTAAAAGTGTTGTGAAGCTTCAAGAGATTGGACCTAGGATGACTCTCGAGCTTATCAAGATTGAGGATGGCTTATGCACCGGCACAATAATTTTCTGTAACTCCCATTTGACATTTCTTATGTATTCAGTGTGAGGCTAGGCTGATATGTTAAAACAACTATGAAGAAATTGTGAAAGGTTTACTTGATGATGGTTGTAGATTCAGCCAAGCTCAGTCTCATGATCTTTAGTTACTAATGATTTGCAGGAAATAGTGGTGGGAAGAAAGAGCAGGAGGACCATGATGAAGAAGAAGAATCTAAAGGAAGTGAAGATGATATTGCCTAATAGTAAGTTATGTAAAACACAAAACCATCATGAAAACATTAAGTTTGTGTTTGGGAATCATTGAGAACGAGTTTGGATGACTACAATGTTTTTAAAAATCAATTTTTTCTTTTTAAATTATGTATAGCTTTTGTTTTGTTATATATTTGAAATGGATTGTCGAAAACATGAAATCTAGAGAGGCTCATTAATTAACTTGACACTTTGCCTAACTGAGATACAAATACCACCTATTTTTTATTTGTACTGCGAACACACACCCCCTGTAAAATTCACTTATTGCCCACTTTGTTGGACTCGAACCCTTGCCACGTTGAGCGCATGGTCCCACTAAGCCAAGAGACCGTCTTCTGCTGCAATCGGTAAGTAGACTAAGCCATATTTGACTTTTGACTAAAACATTGTTGACTTGTCATCCTTTCAAGAACATTGTTGACTTTTTCCTTGTGTTGGTTCTAAGCTGCTGCCTTTGATTATAAATTTTCCAAATTGAAACAGCATAACACTTTTCATAACATTTTACGTTTGCTTGCTGACCGACCACATTTAGAATTCCTCTTATTCATGCTGATCAGCAAGCAGTAAAGACTACCCACCCAAAACCTTAATCTGCTTATTTAAATTGTTCATTTCCCTGGTTGAAAATGCCTTATCAAAGCTTCTTCTTTATAGTGAAGTGTGTGGAGGGAGAATCCCTGAGGGTCTTAGTCTTAACAATCTCCATAACTTGTTTACATAAAGACTCAAAATTCCTTGTTATTCTGTTCTGGGCACTTAACAAGCAAAATGTATATGAAGAACTAGGTTATCACCCGGGATTGCTTCCCGGGTTGGAGAAAATCTATTATATAAATAAAAACAATACAAACGAAGTGCCATGTCACATAATTTAGTGACATAAAAATAATATGATTTAGTATGAGACACCCGTGTAAACTTGCAAGTGATAATAATTCTTTTAGTTTTTATATTATATCTTATATCTTTCAAATAATATTTCAATTTCAAAACTGAAGGTGGTTCTTTGACTTTCATAGTCAAATCAAAAAGATAACATATTCTATATCAGTGATGACATTTTTTTAGCATGGGACAATCTTGTATCTTTAAGGTCTCTAATGAAGTCCAAGCTTGTCTGGTGCTTATCCTGCAATGGTCCAATCTTCCCTAAGTTATCCTGCAAAAACCACAATCACCTTAAATCGTTTTAATAATGTTTGTGTTATGTACTTGCGTAACGCCGAGAATAGGGTCGGAAATTCTTCATATAGCCTGAACACGACATAAAAAAGGCTTAGGGTCGACTAACACGGCCCGTTTAAAAAGCGGGCCTTGTTCGATTTGACCCGTATTAAAAAATAGGTCAGTGCGGATTGACCCATATAAAAAACGGGTTGAGCCGTCAACCCAAAACACACTTTGGAGAAAGTTTGACCTGGGTGACCCATTTTCTCGGCTTCTTTCGATAGATACTCAAGCGAAGACGAATTCCGATAGTCAAAGTTCGATGGGAATCCAAACGTGGCCCAAAATTTACTTGGGAACGAGAGGATCAAATGAAAGCGAAATACCCACATCTGTTCTCACAAGTTTCCTAGAATTAAATTTCGGAACGAAATTTCCTAAAGTAGGGGAGACTGTGACATTTGTAGTGATCCGATCGTGTATCAATTCCGGACGAATTATCAATCAATGAAAATTTTGTGTTTTATTTATGAGATTTGTATTTTTATCACGACAATTGCACGTATTCGATTCTTGCACGATTCCGAACTCTTAAACGACTTCTGGAAGTGAAATCGAAAACTATTACGCAAACGTAATCAGTTTAACGCGACGTACACTCCGGAACACTGACATAAGCTAAAACATACCCTAAATACCCTTTAACTTAGAAATAAGTTTTGAGGGCTTCAGTATGGCAAAAACATGCTTATTCAACTTCAGGGGCTATTTTGCAAATTCAGCGAAACTATGCCAAATCGCGTATTCCTACTCCAGAACATATACGCACATCCAAAAATTTTTGTAATTATTAAAATCTAGTATATTAATGATTGGAATGCAAAAATATCAATCGTTACGCGTTTACAGTCATTTGCGCGTTCGTTATGATTTTCGTCGTAATTAACCAAAAACCGCAACCGTACGACCAAACGAACCGACATCCGAAAAGTTTCCGAGCATTTTTCAAGTTCCCTATGCTTTATCTTCCTTATGAAGCTTAAAAATGGGGTTAACGAGTGTTAAAAGTGCCAAAACGCGTCGAAAAACAAGTATTAGGCTGCAGGGGCCTGTTCCGCCAATTCTGAAAATTAGGAATCCCAGGCGCCACGCGAGAGACCCCCCAAGATCTCCCGCGACGCGTGGGGGATGCCCAGTGGCAGCAGCTACCTGGCAGCTTCTTGTTCATTTGACTTGACACCTATAACTCATTTTTGCCACACTTCTCCTGGTTGCAACACCTCACTAAACACTTGTAATGATCCAACAACATCTCCTAACACTTGGCATGATCCTAAAGCTCTCCAACACCTATAAATACCCTTGATCTTCAAACAAATTCCTTGCTCATTTCCATCTTTTTTCTCTCTAAACTCTAAGTGGAGTTGCTACCGTATTAGGAGGCCTCCCATCTGAGTTTTTCTAAGAAATCTTGGGTTCCTTGAGTGCAAGTAAAAAAAGTGCTCTAACCAAGCCTTGTTCATTCTTTTAGCTTATTATGAGCTAAAAGTCAAACAGTTTGACTTACTGTTTGACTTTCAGCTTTGACCATTAATTGGTCAAAGCAAAGTCCAATTGGACTTTGCAACGTGATCGTAGTCACGATGGTTATGATCCTTAGCGATCATGCCTACTGATTACCACGTTTCCTAGTCGAAGTGACAAGTCAAAGTTTGGTCAATAATGCGCAAATGCACATTATACGACGGAACTATTTTCGGGTATCAAAACCCTTTGTTTTGATATCAAATCAGTTTTATAAACCTTGTTAGACATGTTTAACATATTTAACTTGTCACTTTTAGTTTAGTGCTTATTTAGGGTCGTAAGTCGAGCGGTCTTGACCACGCTTACTTTCGAATCCGACCAGTTTGGTCGATCTTAGGATCCGACTAAACACATATATGTGACCATAGTTGTATATGGAATAACCCCCTGAGGTTATACCTTATGGTCACGTCGTTTGGTTAATGTTATGTTAAGTCGTATATTATGCTCTATAAATGACCAAAATGCCCATTTTGCGCATAAATCGATTTTAAGCCTATGTAACCAATGTTTTGACATATAATCTGATGTTACAACATTATTAAAAATGTTTTGGCATATTAGACTTATCATAACACATATCTAACCATCCGAACACGTTTTTACGTAAATGGTCCGTTAAAGTAGCGTAAACTACCTTAACAAGTCATGACGGGTCAAAAGCACTTAGGAATCTTTCCAAATCTGAATGTTAACTTTGTTAAACCATTTCATATGAGTTCCAACACTCATTTGGTTTACAAGACCTCATTCTATCCGATCCGCCGATTAAAGTCCCGACATTTACATAGTTACCCAATTTTATGACACGTTTGATTTCTCGGACTTTTGAGCTTGTTTGATCTTTTATTCAAGGTTACTATGCAATCCCAAGTGAGTACATAGCTCCCCTCTTTTTACGTTTTGCAAATATTTTGGGGTGATTCATATGTGCTAAATTGTTTTCAAGTTTTAAAATTACAAATGCTATGGTTTATACAAACACGACGATTTCAATAATGTGAACGGACTTGTTGGTGCGTTTATACATGACACGAATGACATTCATTAGCTTTGGCCAAGCCAACCAGTAGTAAGTTATGGTACCATAGGACTGACAATCCCGTTACTAAGTTTCCCGGTGTTTGTGGGGAAGTTTGGGGAACAATCGAAACTGTTTACTTTAACAAACCCTTTGGTGGTTTGTTATTGTAATTTAAAGATACCCTTTGGTGGTATAGACGAGTCAACACAGGTTTGAATGTATTCACCAAAACGACCAAAAGTTTTCACAATTAAAACAAGGACGATTTGTTTACACGGACGATGAACAATTGGTTTATGACACAAACAATGGATGATTGGTTTATGACAGGGACAATGAACGATTGGTTTATGGTAAGTGATTTAGATAACAAAACGTGTGTAATGTGATAAAAGCATGGTGGATAAGCCGCTGGTACTTCCTATATATAAGTGTCTTTATCATATTACATTTGTGTCGCTATTTGCATCACTTGGAACAAAGGTTTTCAAACAATGACACGCAACAATTTTCAATTAAAGATATAAACCATACAAAGTTTCTTCATGGCGATTTACTACTCGAATTTACAAAACAAATGTTTTGGTCAAGATTCATGGCTACAAGTCTTTTATAAACTATAACTAACTTGTTTTAGTTGGTTAGTTATCATTGCAATACCAAATACTTTTGATAACAAGGTTTTTAAATTAACGACTCTAGTAGTCTGACGGGTATTGCAATACATATTCAAAGCCATGAATTTGACACGCTCACAAAACCTATGTACTCGCCGGCATATTTTTGCTGACTCGTTTTCACATATTTTTCAGGAAACCAAGTTTGATGTCGATGCATGCTCACGTAGGATTGGACGCGAACTTAGTGCCTTAAAATATGAAAGACGATAGTTTAATTAGTTTATTTTAAACTTCAAGACAATGTAAATATGTAATTTCAATATCCAATAAAACATAACTTTAATTACCATGTATTGTTGTAACAATCTGTTAACGTGACTCCCCGACGTTTCCGCCGCGGTTTGTTGTTTTTACGCGGGCGGGGTGTTACATCAGATGACACCAAGTGTTCTTAGAAAAAGCAGAGATATACCAATTTTGCAAGGCGACCCAGATTTGGAAGAATCAAAGCATACTCCTTTTGTTATATTGCCATATCATGCGAGGCTGCATATAATGAAGAAAATGAAATTAGAACTACGAACATTCTTCAAATGACATAAAAGTATGAAACCAAAGCCAATGTCACGATTAAAATAATATAGATCTGAAACTGATATATCTAATTCCTCAAAGTCATGTAGAATATATCCTAATTGGTCAAGCATTTATTGTCCCGTGTCAATGATTAATGGATGAACTTAATCTAGCTCATTAGTAGAAGGCCATTTGTTGTCATTGATCTACAAAGTCAGTTCAAAACAACCACCTTATATGTACCGGTACCCATTTTCCCCATTTTTGGTGACCGGTAATGTACCGGTTATATTCAGTACCGGTGCCTATTTCCCCCATTTTTCAGTACCGGTACCGTGGTATTTGCTAGTCATCCCCACTTTGTAATCCTACATCCTTAACGACACGTCCTCCTTTACATTACTGATTATACGCAGGATGCTCCTTGGATGAAACTGATACAACACGCTCATCTAACCAAAATAAAGCACCTGGAACTCACATACCTTGTCAAAAATGATATAAAGAGACTCAAGAGATATTGTAATAGAAATCCCCATTCTTTTCTTTCTTAACCTAATCTATATCATTTTACTTAAGTCGAAAGAGAGCAAAAAATATATAGTCCTTTTCAAGGGTATTTTGCTAATATATTGGTTTTTATCTCATTACCATGTAGTGCATTATGAAATTCTCTTTGTTTGTATATATTCATTAGCAATGCAGAACATTTTTAATCTATCTAATTTCATTCTTTTATTTCCTCGGTAAAGAAACCTTAATATAGAAACTTAAAAAAACCTTAACAGTCCCTGATGGCCAAACAGATGCAGACCCCAAAATTTGTTCATAACCCCACATGTATATGTATATGTACAGAACTACTAATCTAAACAACCTACCAAACAATTAATTATAGAAAGAAAAGTTACACGATTGAGTCCTTTTACTCTAATTCCCCAAAAACATCAGTGGTGATAACAAGGAGTTACAGTATTTAATTGGTGATTTCCCCAAACCCGAATCCGGACTAATCAATAACAATCTCTCTAAAAATCAATCTCCCATTTAGATCCATACCTGAATTCTTGGCCATATCCAAACCCTACTCCAACGCCGAACCCAACCCTAACCCCAAACGAAGAATGACGACACTTATGGAATATTGTAATAAACACAATTCTTATCAGTATCGTGATAACTGAAATCGAAGATCAAAACAGGAATTCTTACCAATGGAAATAGGAATCGTACAGAGGATTCACCGAATTAGTTTCAAACTAAACATAAAACTTGTAAAATCCCTAATCCCAAATTAACCGGATCCTAACAATATCAAATCAGAGATGCACTTCAAGAATTTTATCGTCATAAATGGACTTGTAAAAACCCTAATCCCAAATTTACCAAACTAAACAACATGAAGAAGATTGAACAAATGAAGAAGAAATAGGATAGATTGATACAACGTACCTGATGTCAGAAGGTAAAATATGATTAGGATTAGGGTTTGTGTGATTGAACATGACAGGTTGATGAAGGATCGCAAGAGAGAGAGAGGAAGACTTTGTATCGCCGTAGATGAAGATGGAGAGAAAACAATGAGTTAGAAAGAAATTAGGGTTTTTAGTATACGATTATTAGTTGCTATATAAAGGATCCGAATATAAGAAATGATCCAAGTGAATGATGTCGGATCCCGCGGCTCACAGTTTCCCGCCCAAACCTAGCTAAGGTTAAACCATAGCACGACACGTGACATATATTCTTTTTATTTATTATATATAATAGAAACAGATTTAATGATGCTTTTGGGCGGGGTGCTGGATGGTGGGTTTGTGCCCACCCTACCAAAGCCTTCTCCATCCGCCATCACACATTGCTACGACTACCTTTACCCCCCGCCTGCCGCACGACCAACGCCATATAACGTGGGTGAACCTATTATGATACTCTTTTTAAATAAAGAATTTTAACCTAGGTTCATTATATTTTGATCCAAACCAAATTTATACTTTTTAATGTTTTGTTTTGATCGGAACTATATTCGCTCAAAAGCCATCCCACCCAAACTCTCTTTTGACCAGTCACACAACCCGACCCATGCTGTCGTTTTTCCTGGGTTAGTTATTATTATTATTATTATTATTATTATTATTATTATTATTATTGTTATTATTGTTGTTGTTGTTGCTACAACTCTTATATTTAATATTACTAAGAAAACAAATTTGTGATGGTGGCATCTCACACGTAAGAAGTTTCCATGTATGCCTCTCAGACTCTCATGGCATAAGGACAGGTCACAAGTATATCAAGCATTTTCCATCATTTAAATTGAAAGTATATAACAATTAGAAAACAAAATAAATAAAGTAAATAACATAGAAAATACGAGTGAAGAAACTAAAATGAACGGAGCAGAAATTACCAAACCTGGGACCAAGACATTCATAATTTCTAGGGGGTAAGACACTAGTATAAATTATTAACAAATAAATAATAAACCATGCAATCTCAAACTTGTAAAATTATCCACAACTCAATCTTTGTAAATAAATTTGTAAACAAACCAAACTCAATTACACTATAAGTTAGACAAAGTGAGGTCCTTGATTCATCCTTGTTTACATCTTTAGATCCTGCAATATTAAAGGGAAATTATCATAATGACTTCATATGTCAAAACTTTACAATTATTTTCAACTTGGGTCCCCAAAATCTTTACTTTGTGTCAATAGAATCCTATTTCTTCATTCTTTATTATTGGCATGCCATTTTTCAAGATTATGTAACGGTAATGGCAAAGTAAGAATCATCACATTGGTATAAATATTTAAAGGAAAACTTTCTTCTTTAGAAAACTTGGGTGCTATAACCATTAGTTTCGAAGACTGATTTAATTAGGCTTGAGTATATGTGAGATCAAGATGTTCAAGTCAATATTTGAATTCACTCAAACAAATCAGAGTTGAAATCATCCTCATCATGATCAAAATCAAACAAACTGGATAAAACAAAATGCAAATTGAGTGTTTACTAGTGAACGGTTGATATGTATGACGTGTAACATACTTTTACTAATACTATAGAGTGACGACGGTGAGTTATAACCTTGTAAAGTTGTTCTAAAAAATACTATTATATAGAGTGAATAGCTTTATAAACAAATAAGAAAATGTGTGATGTCCTTATTTAACTCGTTGAACCTTTACAAGAAATATTTAAACTCAGAAGATATACTACACCAAATATTTGCTTCAAGGACAATTTATTTTTGTTAATACATATTGTTAGAAGCAACTTAATATGCAAATCAGCACCCATGCATATTTAGGTTAATATCCTGGTCTATCCACTTGACTACGAAGTTTGTGAGTTCTTGGTACTTGAAAAACATATCACAAACCTTAAAGGGTTAGGAGTATCTAAAAAAGTTAGACCTTCATCATTTATAGCAACAAACTTGTTGAACCTGCAAAAAGAATGGCCAAGAAAAAAAATGGATCAAAATCAGTCCTTCACAAGTAAAGATTTGAATCTCTATATCAAACCACTACTATTTCTAATGGCAAAGACAGAAGACAACATAATTGATCGAAAGGAAGAACTGATTGGCTAAACTGCTAAAGACTTGAAGTATTGAAGATCCTTGAAGATTTGCCAATTGAGGAAACAACTAATGGTCTTGTACATCAGTTGTTTACCAAAACAATTGTTTTAGTATGAAACAATCTTTTGTTTAGTTTTAGTTGTTTGTGAATGATCAGTTGTTAGTTAACAACTATTTCAGTTAGTAAGATTGTTAGATGTCATTGTCTGAGTGATGTCAACCGATGGCATTAGTATTTTGCTCTCTATATAAACAAATCATGACCGTCATCATGATATATATTAGCGGTTCTAAAATTTTTCAGAGAGAGAGAGAGTATTGGTATTATCATCTATTAATTTTCTGATTGAATAAATCAATGATATGAGAATCTATGATGACTATTGCTTCTAATGTGTTTTGATTAGAATTATTTCAATAAATAAAATTTAGTTACTATTTAATTGCAAAACCCACCCTAAGATCCCAATCATTGGTATTAGAGCTAAGTTATCTAAATTCGACATAATTACCGATTTAGAATAGTCTAGCTCATTAACTGATACCACAATTCGTTGTTACATCATGCTTTGAGAAATCACAATTGTTTAATAAACCAAAGCTGGTACTCTATTTTTTGAATTTCTTAATAAATTCATTTAACTTGAGAACATATTGTTTAATGGTTCAAAGCAATCGTTGAATTTTTGAAATCTTCATCGCCCATTTCGTTTTTACTAGTACCCTAATCACTTCCATACAAGTTCTAACTTGACAACATACTATTTGATGGTTCAAATCAAGGGTTTTAGCAAAAAGTGGTGACTGATTCAGAACATGGAGAAACTGATTGATCAAGACCTCAAATGCAAGCACAAAATGTAAAAGATGAGTAATATGTACCTAGAGATGATGATCTCGAAGGAATTTGGAGAAAAGGGGAGAAACTGAAGTGATGATGGTGTAGTTCGGTCGCTAGTCTTGAAGGAGTGAAGGTGGTGTTTGATTTTGACCTAGGTCAAAAGCTTTTAAGTACCCCGTCTATAGCCGACATGCACGATCACAGCAGGTGTACTTCTAGTCTCTTATATTTTCTTGTCTTTAATGGGAGGCACGACCATGCCTTAGGCATGCACGACCGCGCATGTACTTTTGTTGCCCCCACACTTGTTTGATATTTGCTAATTTTCCAAAAGGCAAGCTGAGGTGACTAGGCACGGTCGTGCACTATGGGGTGTATGGGTGTGCATCTTTAAACTTGTATTTTACGTCTATTTTTTTATCGTTTTTAGCTTCTTTTTAGTTTTGGAAGTGCAAATCCTAGTACTTGCTCATAATAATGCCTTAAAATATAAACACCAATGTTTCACTAATAATTAAGAAAAAAAATTACCCATATCATATATTATCAAAATCTTATATTTTCATATTATTTAGAGTTTTACCTACAAAAATATGAACTTTGAAAAATTAGTCATGGATACTCCATGAGTTGTAATTTGGCATTAGAGGGTGCCTTTTGACATAATTAACATTATCATCTCTTAATATGTTATTTTTTAGCCTGTCATGAATGAGAAAGTGATAGTTTCTAATTAACATTCTTTACTTGAAACCTTTTTTACTTAATAGTACACTTTGATGCTAACCTACCAATTTTATTAGCGTTTGTGAAAAAAAACCCGATCTTAACAGGTATATTTAAGACCAGAAGTATTTGTGATGAGTATGGATTGGAAACTTTTTTATAGGTATGAGATTAGGTAATACTCGACACAATTAACTGAAACTATATACCTATTTACCCGACATACATACTTGAAACTTTTTACCTATATTTTTTTTCTCTTGACTATTGTTTAGTAATGTTTCATTCTAGTAGCTTAATTAGTTAAAAAAATAATTTTAATATATATATGTGACATTATTTATATTTATATGCTACGAAATATATACGAAATACAAAAAATATATTTTGAAATTAATATTATGATAACTTTACATTTTCAAATATTTAAAAAAATTATGGTGAATAATGATATGTATATTATTTATCATATTTTAATATATTGTAAAGATTTAATTTTTAGAACATAAAATTATAAAGAAAAGTAATATATATATATATATATATATATATACCGCCACCACGAGTTGTGAGAACCATGAGAATTCCTACTTCTCGCGCGAGTTGGGCCATCTTTTTTTACATAAACATAGATAAAAATGTTATATAAAACATCTGTAAAAACAAAAAAAAAACATTTGTCGAGTCGGTACTTGCACCTAATATAAAATTTGTTTACAACCATGTAATTTTTTTCAATACCAATAAAAAAATTTACACCCAATGTAAATTTTTGCATGCGACATTTTTTTATTTTTATTTTTTCGCTAGAACAAGTGACTTTTTCAAGAGTAAATTGCCAAAATCGTCCTTGAGGTTTGGGCATGTTTGTCATTTTCATCTAAAACAACTTTTTTTGTACCATATAATCCTTCAATTTTGAGATTTTTTGTCATTTATAGCCAAACGTCTGACTTTTTTTTTTTTGCCAAAATGGTTCATGAGAATTGAGATTTTTTTGCTTTTCAAAGAAAAAATAAAGCAAATTAGATGTTTGGATGAAAATGACAAAAAATCCCAAAGGTGAAGGACTATACTGTAAAAAAAAGTTTTTTTGGATGAAAATGGCAAACATGCCCAAACCTCAGGGATGATTTTGGCAATTTACTTTTTTTCAAAGATTTTTTTTAGTTAAATGCCATTTTAGTCCTTATGGTTTGAGCCATTTTGCCAGTTTAGTCCAAAGGTTTCATTTTTAACATCTGGATCCAAAAAGGTTTCATCGTTGCCATTTTGGTCCAACTGACTTAAACCCCATCCATGCCTCTCAGTTAGTCAATGGGTATTTTTATCATTTCAATGCTTCATTTAAAGGGTTAAAATTAGGTCATTTAAAAAAGGTATTCAAAACGTAGGCTATGAGGTTCGAACCCAAGACCTGCCATAAACAACACATACGCACAACCAGTCGAGCCAGATAAGGTTTCACATCTATTTTGGTTTCTTATTTCTTTTAACATCATATTCGACCATTAAACTTGACCCAATGAACCACCATCTAATTACCCGATATCGGCACTGATCGAACAAAAATGTTTAGCTGATATGTTTTACAGAAGATTGCGACTACGAGGTGGTTTCAATTTGGAAAAAAACATTAGGTTTTGGCCGTTAATCAATCAATTAAATCCAAAACCCTAGTTTTTAAACACGATCTCAAAATGATTCAAATCGATTGAATTATGTTATGGAATCATGGGGTTTTTATCAAATGAAAGATTGCAAACCTTTCGGTATAATTAAACCGGTTTCAATCAGAAATCCTAAATGAGGTTATTGAAGAACCCTAGATATTTGATCAGTATCAGTCTGATTATATTAACTGAAATTGATTTAGGGCTTTCAAAGAGAATGACAAAACGAAGGTGTAGATATGTTCAATTACCTGATATTTGATCAGTATCTATTCAATTAATTGGAATGATTACTAGTCGAACAACATGTTAAAATAAATAAGAAATCAAAACATTCGCAGAACCATATCTGGCTCAACTGGTTGTGCGTGTGTAGTGTGTTTGGCAGGTCCCGGGTTTGATCCTCATATGCTATGTTTCGCATACCTTTTTTATATGGCCCAATTTTAACCCTTTAAATGAAATATTGAAATGACAAAAATGCCCCTTGACTAACTGAGGAGCATGGGTGGGGTTAAGTCAGTTGGACCAAAATGGCAACGATGAAATCTTTTTGGATCCAGATGTTAAAAATGAAACCTTTGGACTAAACTGGCAAAATGGCTCAAACCACAAGGACTAAAATGGCATTTAACTCTTATTTTTTGAAAAAACCTTTTGGAAAGCGCAGTTCTCATGGTTTTCACAACTCAAGGTGGTTCTCATTTTACCCTTTCCCTATATATATATACACATATATATACATACATATATATATATATATATATATATATACATACATATATATATATAGGGTAAGGTTCATGCGAGAACCACCTTTATTGGGAGAACCGCAAGAACCACTTTTATTGCAAAATAAAATCTAAAAAAATAAAAAAAAATTAAATTTATTTTTTAATATTTTTAAAAAAATCGTTATATTTCGTTTCAAAAAAAAATAAAAACTTTTTTTTCTTCGAGTAACAGTTATCTATGCACATGTGCATATGTATCATAACTTCGACAAATTACGTAATAAATTATCAGCAGTAGACAATTGCACTTTAATTTACTATACCATACATAATACACTACTTTTTAACGTGTTTTGGTACAAAAAAGTTTGTGATTTTGAATGATAAAGTATGCACATATACATGTTTTTTGGTTAGTTATATCTAGTGGTTGATGGTTTGGTTATAGTTATCACTTTATGATGTAATATGTTGATTGGATGGGATAAATGGTGTTGATATACATGTAATAAAGTGAAAATATTGGTATTGGTATTGTATTATAGATGGTAGGAGGTATAGGAGGTAATGGTATTGTATTATGGATGGTAGGAGGTAATGGAGGTGTACTATGGATGGCATGATAGATGAAAGAGAAAGTGTATTCAAAGTAGTGTACCAAAACACCTTATTTCATGTTGATACATATAGATGCACATGTGCATTTCTAATATTCGTAACATAAAAAGTAGTGTATTAAAACATGGTAGTGTAAATGAAAGTACAATTGTCTAATATTTGTAACGTATTACGAAATTTGTCGAATAAATGATACATATGCATATGTGCATGGTAGTGTGCATTATGGATGGAATGATAGATGAAAGAGAATGTGTATTCAAAGTAGTGTACCAAAACACCTTATTTCATGTTGATACATATAGATGCACATGTGCATTCTAATATTGGTAACGTAAAAAGTAGTGTATTAAATGTGGTAGTATAAATCAAAGTACAATTGTCCAATGTTTGCAATGTATTACGGAATTTGTCAAAGAAATTATAAAAATGCACATGTGCATGAATAACTGTTACTTAATTTTTTTTTTGAATTATTTTTAATATTGACGAAATATAGAGATTTTTTGGGTGTTTTCAAGAATTTTTTAGGTATTTTTAGGTGGTCTCGTGGTTCTCGTAAAAAGGCAATAAAGGGTGGTTCCTAACGGATCCTTCTCCTATATATATAGGGTTGGGTTCATGCAAGAATCACCTTTATTACAAGAATCGCGAGAACCAATGTGAGCACAAAAAAATACCTAAAAATTCTAAAAAACACACAATTTTTTTTAATATTTAAAAAAATTGCTATATTTCGTCACTAACAAAAACAATTTTTTAGTAACATATCGATGCACATGTGCATATGTATCATTTCTTTGACAAATTTCGTAATACTTTACCAGTAGTAGACAATTGCACTTTCATTTACACTACAATCCAAAATACACTACTTTTTACATTATCAATATTAAAAATACACATGTACATCATTTATGTATAACCATGTTATAACGTGTTTTGGTACAAAAGTTTGGGATTTTGAATGATGAGGTAGGCTCATATACATGTTTTTTGGTTAGTTATATCTAGTGGTTAATGGTTTTGTTATATTTGTCACTTTATGATGTAATATGTTGTTTGGATGGTATAAATGGTGTTGATATACATGTAATAAAGTGAAAATATTAGTATTGGTATTGTATTATAGATGGTAGGAGGTATAGGAGGTAATGGTATCGTATTATGGATGGTAGGAGGTAATGGAGGTGTACTATGGATGGTATGATAGATGAAAGAGAAAGTGTATTCAAAGTAGTGTACCAAAACACATTATTTCATGTTGATACATATAGATGCACATGTGCATTTCTAATATTCGTAACGTAAAAAGTAGTGTATTACACATGGTAGTGTAAATGAAAGTACAATTATCTAATATTTGTAACGTATTACGGAATTTGTCGAATAAATGATACATATGCACATGTGCATGGTAGTGTGTATTATGGATGGAATGATAGATGAAAGAGAATGTGTATTCAAAGTAGTGTACCAAAACACCTTATTTCATGTTGATACATATAGATGCACATGTGCATTTCTAATATTGGTAACGTAAAAAGTAGTGTATTAAACATGGTAGTGTAAATCAAAGTACAATTGTCCAATGTTTGTACTGTATTACGGAATTTGTCAAAGAAATTATAAAAATGCACATGTGTATGGATAACTGTTACTCAATTTTTTTAAAATTTTTTTTTTAATATTGACGAAATATAGCGATTTTTTTTTGAAAAAAAATAAAATTTTTTTGGGTGTTTTTTAGAATTTTTTTAGGTACTTTTAGGTGGTTATCGCGGTTCTCGCAATAAAAGCAATAAAGGGTGGTTCCTAACGGATCCCTTTCCTATATATATATATAGGGTTGGGTTCATGCAAGAACCACCTTTATTACAAGAACCGCAAGAACCAATGTGAGCACAAAAAAATAACTAAAAAAATCTAAAAAACACACATTTTTTAATATTTAAAAAAATTGCTATATTTTGTCACTAACAAAAACAATTTTGTAGTAACATATCGATGCACATGTGCATATGTATCATTTCTTTGACAAATTTCGTAATACTTTACCAGTAGTAGAAAACTGCACTTTTATTTACACTACAATCCAAAATACACTACTTTTTACATTATCAATATTAAAAATGCACATGTGCATCATTTATGTATAACCATGTTATAACGTGTTTTGGTACAAAAAGTTTGTGATTCTGAATGATGAGGTAGGCTCATATACATGTTTTTTGGTTAGTTATATCTAGTGGTTAATGGTTTTGTTATATTTGTCACGTTATGATGTAATATGTTGTTTGGATGGTATAAATGGTGTTGATATACACGTAATAAAGTGAAAATATTGGTATTGGTATTGTATTATAGATGGTAGGAGGTAATGGTATTGTATTAAGGATGGTAGGAGGTAATGGTATTGTATTTTGGATGGTATGATAGATGAAAGGGAAAGTGTATTGAAAGTAGTGTACCAAAACACGTTATATCATGTTCATACATATAGATGCACACGTGCATTTCTAATATTGGTAATGTAAAAAGTAATTACGGATCATACTATAAATGAAAGTGCAATTGTCTAATATTGGTAATGTATAACGAAATTTGTCAAAGAAATGTTACATTGCACATGTGCATCAATAATTGTTACTCGAAATTATTTTAGTGACGAAATTAGCAATGATTTTTTTTAAATTGTGTGTTCTTTTAGATTTTTTTGGTATATTTTGTTGTGTTCACATTGGTTCTCACAATAAAGGGTGGTTCCTAACGGATCCTCCTCCTATATATATAGGTAGAGGATCATATACAAAGTGCCCTAAGTGTGAGATTTGTGAGAAATATTGTGGAGATGACATGTGTCCTCAATCTAAATTAATTTAAAAGGGTCAACAAGTAATTTTCTCATTGATTCAATTAATTGATAACCTTCCATAACCGCCACCCTTCATAACTGCCATCCATTGATTCAATTAATTGATAACCTTTCATAACTTGCATTCATGGTGTTTTAAACCTGCAGACCAGTATGTGTTCTTCGTATGGTGTTTTAAACCTACATTCATTGTGTTTTAAACATGTAATCTAGCATGTGTTCTTCGTATGGTGTTTTAAACTTGCATTCATGGTGTTTTAAACCTACAGTCCAGTATGTGTTCTTCGTATAGTGTTTTAAAATTACATTCATGGTGTTTTAAACCTGCAGTCCATTATGTGTTCTTCGTATGGTGTTTTAAACCTGCATTCATGGTGTTTTAAACCTGCATTCATAGTGTTTTAAACCTGCAGTCTTGTATGTGTGTTTTAAACCTGCATTCATGGTGTTTAAACCTGCAGTCCAGTATGTCTTCTTCGTATGGTGTTTTAAACATGCATTCATAGTGTTTTAAACTAGCAGTCCAGTATCTATTCTTCGTATGGTGTTTTATACCTGCAATCCAGTATGTGTTCTTCGTAATTTTTGTGTCTATATAAATATAACAATATGGTACTCATATTGAAGATAAAAAACAAATCTTTAATATGGTGTAATTTATTTTTTTTAAAAACGTTACGTATAAAAAGTTATTGACGTTCAAAAAAGATGGGTGGAACTTGCATGTGCATTAAAGTTGATGGCAGTTTCTTTATTTATGTTGATGCACTTTGTGTCCGTCACCATACGAATAGGCTAGATAGAGCGTGTGTTGAATATTGTATAGGTTAGAACCGAACACAGAACCAAAGTACGAACTCAAATGGTGTAAATGTGTCACTTCGTACGAAGTGTCACTTCATACGAAGTGTCACTTCGTACGAAGTCATGACAGTTCGTACGAAGTGCTGCCACTTCGTACGAAGTGGAGATGCTCAGTTCGTATGAACTGCTCTCAATGTCTATATATAGGTGGTGCGTGTTCATTTTAATGTAAGTTTTTGCGCTCCCAAACGGGGAGGTGCTGGCGAAATTTCTCCAGGATTTCGCCAGCTTGACAAGATGTATACTCTTTCGGTATGAATGAACGAAGCTTCCGCTAATTATGTTTCTACTCCTTTCTTAATAACATTCTACCGAAACTGTCATTATACACACTAACTTCTGTCTAGACCCGCCTGATCAGGACCTACAATTGGTATCAGAGCTACAATTATCACATGCACTCATGAATTTAGACATTTATGGACTTAGGAGTGGTTTTAGACGTAAGACATCAAAATAAAATACAATCCATGGACAAAAAGTAAAATCGAATTACTAGGATTGTTAAAAAACCATTTTCGACTAGATCTGTGGAGGAATCATCTCGAAATTCGCAGAAATAAAGATTTTGGATCGAAAATATGAAAACATGTCAATTTGTACGAATTGACACCAATTCGTATGAAGTGAGGTGAGCAAAAAAAAGGCATGGAAAATTTTTTTTGATCGTATTGACGAGACGAGTTCCCAGAAAAAATTTGGTGATAGAAATTTTTTCGAGATTTTAACATCTACTTCAGCATGTTCGGGGACACCGTCTAGAGTTTCAGACAAAAGATTTGATGGTACGATCACAAAATTGTGAAGATAACAGGAGAGTCATTGATACCTGTGCATAATGTTTATCTTATGGTGTTGTGACTTCTAATGGTCCTAAACGTAAAATCCGCATTTGATGGAAACTGATTTTTCCATATTTGAGGGGGAATTTCAGTGAAAATTTTTTGGTATGGTTAGAATTTGCAAAATTGAGGGGGAATAAAAATTTCAAGTTTATATGAAGATTCCGGCATTTTTGAAATTCATGACCCTGCAACTGTATTCGGGTGATTACCGACTGCAGATTATCTGGGAAATGCAAAGGATCTAGATTCATTGGTGATCTTGAGTTGATGTCTACTTTTGTAGAAGTGGGGTTGCATAACTGAGTCTTTGAGGAGTTGTTTATCAGATTCTATAGTTGTGGTCACGTTGATGCCTGAGCCCTCGTATAAGCTGGTTAGTACACACGACTGCTTAGTGGTACAATGTACCCAGTTTATCTCTGCATTGCATATGAACTATTTTTCGGACTAACCGCCAGAAAATAGGGATGTCTTGTAGTTTCAGTTGCCCGGAACTCGCGGGAGAGGCTACATACTTGCAATTAATGACTAAAGGAAATGATTTAATAAATCTTTCAAACAAAGTTGTGTACCAGTTGCTCGCAAAATAGACTATACATTTGGGATTTCGAGATTAGAGGAAGTTCAGAATTTCCAGATCATAATACAGATTGATGCTTAGGGGTTTAAAATCCTAACATTTGATGTGGGGTTGATTCATACACGACTGCCTATCTTTAACTCTGCAACGCAAATGAACTGTTTTCGCGAGTAATCTAGAAATGAGGATGTTTTGTAGTTTCAAGGCGTTAGCTTCAGTGGAGTGAGCTATACATCTGATATTGTGACTGAAGAGGAAGAATGTGATTATGATCGCTGACGTATGTTTCTCAGATTCGATGTGTTACCAGATGATTTGATTCCGATGAAGATTTGCTGATTGAGCAGATTACCGATTTGCTAATCAATCTTTCAGGAGTATGCGTAAATGTGATTACGGAAATCAGGATTTCAGATTTTCGCAGATATTCATTGATTTGAAGTTTACCGGTGTGGTGATTCGAAGTTTTTATAAACTACCGGTTGCGTTTTTGAAAGATTAGGAGTTATGCGGAATAGACTCTCAGTGCCACAATGCTTACTCAAAAAACTGAACTCGGATGTGGTTATCGTTGAAACGGAGAAGCAGCTGCATTGATAGCTTCGAGTTGGTGTGTATTCGAGAAAATTTGTCTATCAAGCAAATCAGAGGAGCTCGGAAACCATGCAAACAAAGTTCTGAACTGGAGATTTCAGGGGGAATTTAAAGTTGATAATGCAAACCCGGATCATCAATTAAGGGGGAATTTGTTGACGCGTTCTACGACATCGGCAGATACCTTGATTGAAGTTGCAGAATATTCAAACACGACTCAGAGATTTGAAGTTCAAGATCACGATTCAACAGTAACGGAAAAGGGGAATTTGTTGATGCACTTTGTGTCCGTCACTGTACGAATAGGCTAGATAGAGCATGTGTTGAATATTGTATAGGTTAGAATCGAACACATGACCAAAGTACAAACTGAAATGGTGTAAATGTGTCACTTCGTACTAAGTCATGGCAGTTCTTACGAAGTGCTGCCACTTTATACAAAGTGGAGATGCTCAGTTCGTACGAACTGCTCTCAATGTCTATATATAGGTGGTGTGTTCATTGTAATGTAAGTTTTTGTGCTCCCGGATGGGGAGGTGTTGGCGAAATTTCTCGAGGATTTTGTCAGCTTGACAAGATGTATACTCTTTCGGTATGAATGAATAACATATGACTTCCGCTGCTTCTACTCCTTTCTTAATAACATTCTAACGAAATTGACATATTACGCACTAACTTCCGTCTAGAACCACCTGATCAGGACCTACAATTTAAAAATACAATATAAAAAGACACTCTTACCCTTAATGTAGCCAAATTAGTAAAAAAAAAATAAAACATAATTTACATTTAAAGCCCTTCTTGATCTCAACCACTACAAGATCTAAGGGCTTAAAACACTTCTTACACTTCTCACAAAACTACCCCTACCATATATATATATATATATAATATATATATATATATATATATATATATATAGGGGAAAGGTCTGTGCAAAACAATTAATACTACGAGAACACCCTGAACAAAATGAGTCACCCATTTTTTCAATCCTAAAAACCTAAATTTTACAAATGTAAGATTTATTGTTTCTCACACTAGGATTTAAAACAAAATATGGAAAAGTTTCAGTTTCATATAACCTACATGTATATGTATGTAATCTATATGCAACTAAAAATATAGGTGTTTTTTATGTACACGTAATACACATATGACATGTAAGAAACATAAACTTAAAAAATTATGAACCTTAAATCCCAAAATTTAGTGGTATATAGTTGTTCTTTTTGTTCTTGCAACACACACACACATATATATATATAGGGTAAGGTTCATGCAAGAACCACCTTTATTATGAGAACCGCGAGAACCACCTTTATTGCAAAATAAAATCTAAAAAAATAAAAAAAGCACTCAATTTTTTTAATATTTTTTAATAAAAATCGTTATATTTCGTTACCAAAAAAAACATTTTTTTCGAGTAACAGTTTTCCATGCACATGTGCATATGTATCATAACTTTGACAAATTCATACGTCATCACTAGTAGACATTGCACTGTAACTTACAATACCATCCATAATACACTCAATTATATTAAATGCACATGTGCATCATTATGTATAACAATTCCGTGTTTTAGTACAAAAAGTTTGTGATTTTGAATGATAAAGTAGGCTCATATATATGTTTTTTGGTTAGTTATATCTAGTGGTTGATGGGTTCATTATAGTTGTCACTTTATGATGTAATATGTTGATTGGATGGTGTAAACGGTGTTGATATACATGTAATAAAGTGAAAGTATTGGTATTGGTATTGTATTATAAATGATAGGAGGTAATGGTATTGTATTATGGATGGTAGGAGATAATGGAAGTGTATTGTGGATGGTATGATAGATGAAAGAGAAAGTGTATTCAAAGTAGTGTACCAAAACAACTTATTTCATGTTGATACATATAGATGCACATGTGCATTTCTTATATTGGTAACGTAAAAAGTAGTGTATTAGACATGGTAGGGTAAATGAAAGTACAATTGTCTAATGTTTGTAATGTATTACGGAATTTGTTAAAGAAATGATGAAAATGCACGTGTGCATGGTAGTGTATTATGGATGGTATGATAGATGAAAGAGAAAATGTATTCAAATTAGTGTACCAAAACACCTTATTTCATGTTGATATATATAGATGCACATGTGCATTGCTTATATTGGTAACGTAAAAAGTAGTGTGTTACACATGGTAATGTAAATGAAAGTACAATTGTCTAATGTTTGTAATGTATTACGGAATTTGTCAAAGAAATGACGAAAATGCACATGTGCATGGATAGTTGGCACTCAAATTTTTTTTATTTTCTTTTATTGTTGAGTAAATATAGCGACTTTTTCAAAAAAAAATATTAAAAAAACAAAAAAAATTTTTGGTATTTTTTTGGATTTTTTTAGGTATTACTGTTTGTGTTCACACTGGTTCTCGTGGTTGAATTTTTTTGAATTTTTTTGAATCGCGAGAACCAGTGTGAACACAAACAGTAATACCTAAAAAAAATCTCAAAGAATATCAAAATTTTTTTGTTTTTTTTTAATATTTTTTTGAAAAAGTCGCTATATTTACTCAACAATAAAAAAAATTTCAAAAAAAAAATTTTGAGTACCAACTATCCATGCACATGTGCATTTTCGTAATTTTTTTGACAAATTCCATAATACATTACAAACATTAGACAATTGTACTTTCATTTACACTACCATGTGTAACACACTACATTTTACGTTACTAAAATTAGCAATGCACATGTGTATCTTTATATATCAACATGAAATAAGGTGTTTTGGTACACTAATTTGAATACATTTTCTCTTTCATCTATCATATCATCCATAATACACTACCATGCACATGTGCGTTTTCACCATTTCTTTGACAAATTCCGTAATACATTACAAACATTAGACAATTGTACTTTCATTTACTCTACCATGTGCAATACACTACTTTTTACATTACCAATATAAGAAATGCACATGCATCTATATGTATCAACATGAAATAAGGTGTTTTGGTACACCACTTTGACTACACTTTCTCTTTCATCTGTCATACTATCCATAATACACTTCCATTACCTCCTACCATCCATAATACAATACCATTACCTCCTACCTATACTACCAATACCAATACCAATATTTTCACTTTATTACATGTATATCAACACCGTTTATACCATCCAATCAACATATTACATCATAAAGTGACAATTATAATGAACCCATCAACCACTGGATATAACTAACCAAAAAACATGTATATGGGCCTACTTCATAATTCAAAATCACAAACTTTTTGTACCAAAAACGGTATATATAATTATTATACATAATGATGCACATGTGCATTTAATGTAAAATTGAGTGTATTATGGATGGTATTGTAAATTAAATTGCAATTGTCTACTAGTGATAACGTATTACTGAATTTGTCGAAGTTATGATACATATGCACATGTGCATGGAAAACTGTTACTCGAAAAAAATGTTTTTTTTGGGTAACGAAATATAACGATTTTTATTAAAAAATATTAAAAAAATTGAGTGCTTTTTTTATTTTTTTAGATTTTATTTTGCAATAAAGGTGGTTCTCGCGGTTCTCACAATAAAGGTGGTTCTCGCATGAACCTTATATATATATATATACTTATATATATGTCCAAAAAATGTAACATACAGATTTTGAACATCTAAAAAACAAAAAAACTAGTCGGCGCTTTTTATATTTTTTTATAATAATGTTCAAATATATATATGTATGTTACATTCCCCGTTTTTCTAGAAAAAATAAAAAAATGTTACATAGGGTTTCTTGAGTTTTTCAACTCAAGTGAGTTTTCTCCCTATACTTCACCATATACATATACATATATAGGATTAGGTACATTTGTGAACAACATCTTCATAGTGAACTGCGTGAACTAATCAAAACCATTGATTTTGTTTTTAGTTGTTAAGGGTAGGATTGTAATTTTATAATAATTTAATGATTATCATCTAAAATATCTTTTAATCTTTTACATTGACGAGTATTTGAAATTACGTAACTTACAAAGATCATAAAAACTAGAAGTGGAATTCATTCATACGGTTCCATAAAACCTAGAATTCGAGTTCATTCATAAAGTTCCATAATACCCAGAATTTAATTTCGATCTTCCTATCCTGCAATCCTGGACGACCCAAATAATAATACCCATAGTTCCGATGAAAACGTTGATGAAGACAACGTTCCGATTAACGATAATGTTTTCGTTACAATAATGGATCGATCAGGTGTGTTTTGTATGATCTTTAAGATGAATATACGTATATGAATGTTGTGTTTTTTATTATCCTATTCGTATAGTTTGCTACAGGTTTTTTTCATGTGATTGTTTATCCTAAAGTATTTTTGATTGAGATTAATGATGTAGTTCATGGTAATACACAGACGTATATTGAATACCAACAACCAGGATTTTTTTGGTTTTTAGATTACCCTATTAATTATACACATACGTACAGTTCGTGATTTTAAGTTTGAATGAGCAGATATAATTTTTTTGGCAATGGATGTTTTTAAATACACATGTGTATAACGTAGGAGGGTTGCATGATTTTCACCTCACAAACATTGTATTTAACACAGGATAGCAGTTCACAGTGATACACATATGTGTATTTTATACCAATAGTCATGAATTAACTGTTTTTTAGCTTACACCACTTGTTATACACATACGTACAGTTCATGTTTTTTAGTATGATTGAGCGGATATTTTTTTTTGCTAACGGATGTTAATACATACACGTGTGTATTTTCGTAGGAGGCTTTCATATGTGCCAGCTTCAATGTACTAATGGGCAATTAGAAGAGAGTGAAGACAACATTAGCGAGATATAGATTTAAAAAAAAAACCAATACATTGATACGTGGTTGAAAACCAGTGTTTGTTTATGTTTAAGTTTATGTTTTTACATAACTTTTAATCTTGAATAGCCTTCTTTTAATGGGATTTGTGTTTTACAGGTCTAAGAGAGTTTAAGGAGCTATTCGGGAGCTTTACGGAGCACCGGGAGAGAACGGGATCAACCGGGGATGTGAAATGAACAAAACCGGGTTACCGCGAAGATTGGATGTGTTTTGGGGGGAGGTTAATGGATTTAAAATGAAGATAGTTGAAGATGGCATGATAGAGGGCTGAACTACGAGTACGTGGGAAAAAACGGTGAGTAAAACGAAGCTATAACGAAGAAGTTATGAAGAAAACAATTTTCGCAGGAAACCAACAAAACTAGGTAGCGTCGGGGACGCCCAAAAGGGCCGTCGGCGACGCCCTCTGGATTGTCCCGTCGGCCAGAAACCTCTGTAAACAACATATTAAGCCGTCGGGTGAAACTGGGACTTCTAGGGGCCGTCGGGGACGCCCTAAATGGGCGTTGGCGACGCTACCTACATTCCCACTTCGCGAAAAAACTTGATTTTTGAGTTGGGGACGGGATATATTATTTGTTTTTGACCTATTTTGAGGTATTATGACTTTTGAAGCATAAAAACACATCTTGGAACCATTCTTGAACATCTTCTTCATCTCTAACCTACCTCTAACATCCTTAACCTCTAACCCATCACCATCTTCACAACCACCAATCTAAACCCTAATTCACCATCACCATTACCACCATAACCCAACCTTCCCACCATCATCCTCATCCATCCACATTCACCTTCCAAACCCTAAAACCTAACCTTCATCCTTCTTCCAAGACTCAAAGGTCATGGCTCGGTGTTCATGCTCGTCGCCTGGTGTTCGCATCCATTCAACCATGAGCGGCTAGTTTTCTCGGTTTCACCCCGGTGTAGATTGTTGTAAGAATTCTAGGGTTTATGCATTTGTATTTGATTTGATTTTGTGACAAGTTGTTTAGTATTTGAAACCTTTGATAATTGTCTTGCATTTGTTTCGAATTCGTAAATTGTCGAGTGATGATAAACTTTGACTTTGCAAAATGGTTATGTGCAATTATGCCTTATCTTAGGTTAGGATTTACATGTCCGAGGTGTCGAAGTGCATTGTGGTCCGTTGTCTATGACGTTGATAGCAATTGGTACCTAAGCTTCGTGATAGAAATCCGTTAATCACTATATTCAACTGAATCAAGTTAAAACATGTAGGAACCCTAGGTCTTGCAATTATCGAACCGGGTGTGATCCGTATTCCCAATTCTTGTTTTAAATCAAGTAATCTAGTTTTTTTAGCAATTAATTAAGTAATCATTTCTTTTGTAGTGAATAGTAACTTGTCGGTTTACTCCGATATCTTTTCCAACCACTCAAATAAACAAAGAAAATTAGCAAGCTTCATAATTACCTTGTACATTTTTGCAAATAATCTAACTAATCGAACAACTAGTGCAATACTGACCACATGCTCTTCGTGGATACGATACCCGACTTACCCTAGCTACCTAGGTTAATTTGGGTTTTTGACTGATTGGGACGACACGGTCTGTCATACATGCACCATGTTTATGGCGTTTTTTTCCAGTTTTTTCTAAGTGAACATTTGATGGATGTTTTTATCATTGTTTGTGACTGTATTTTGTTCTTATTTTTATTGTCCTATAGTTACTACCTACTTCTAGATACTACTCATGGTATATATGTTAAGACGACATGATATTTAGATATTACACGTTGCATGTAATAGTTATTTCCTTCGAAGCACAAATGCACATTTTTGGAGCTGCTGTAATATATTACCCACAACTGTACACATGTGTACACAATTGCTCTGTCTATAATATTACACAGTAGATAACCTTCAATAGACTTTTTTTAGATAAAAAATATATGTTAGATCCTATTAACTCTGTCATATTTTAGACATAGCATAAAGCCAAAATGTATGTATAAGATACACATACGGTTTGGACTTATGTTATGTACTCAACTGACACATGTATACACAATTGCAATTAAATATGTTGTGTACTCAACTGTACACATGTATACATACATAAATCATACACAATTGTACAACAATTTACTTAATAGCCTTTTCTACATTGCTCAAAAGTCGGTAATAAACGACGTTTCATTATAAAACATCATACACAAGTTCAAAAATGTGTCAAACCAAACAAGCAAACATACCATTCCTTTACACTGAAGTCTATTTACATTCAAAACAACACATAATACCAAAACAAATCAAAATATCAATATCCAGTAATCAAACCATCAAATGGATATTATTGTCAAAAACTGAAACGTACTAATTAACCTTGTTCTTCAGCCTTTCCGTATGCTACTGCTTCTGCCATTATGCGATTACGATGCTTGTTAACGTTTGACGTTACCATCTTCACCGTGTATTTCTTCCTTAAACGTGTCAAGCGTTATTTATTTTATGTATGTGTAAGGGGAAAGCCACGATCCCCCAACGGCTACGGCCGAACCAATTTTCCATATGACTCGTAACGAACACCCCACAATCAACCGTGTTGCCAACCGTCTTCCAATCAAAGTCCAACCTATGTGGCAATGCATTTTCTATTTGCGGATACTTCGGATGATGGATCAACTTGAGATACTTTGTGAAAACGTCTTTCTGAGATAGGAGATCATGTTATAATCAGTTAAAAAAGTGTATTAAAAAATAAAAATATATGTATTTAAATATTAATTGTGATATCTGTGGCAATCCGAGCATTTAACAATGACGAACAAGATTATCAATGAATGAAATTTATGTTTTATTTGTGAAATTTGTATATTTATTTATTTTGATTATTACACACATTTGATTCTTGCACAATTTCGAACTCTTAAATTGCTTCTATGAGCAAATTCGGTGAACCGATACGCAAACGAAACCAATTTAACACAACGTATGTTCCGGAATAATGACACAAGCTAAACATACCTTAAATAACCTTTACATAACTTAGAAATAAGTTTTAAAGGGTTTGGTATGTCAAAAACAAGTTTATTCGATCACAGGGACTAATTACGACAAACTACAAAAGTCTGCCGATTCTGGCAACGACGTACGCTCTGGAACAAGAAAACAAGCCTAACATACCATAAATATCCTTTACATAGCTTAGAAATAAGCTTTGAGGGCTTCGGTATGGCAAATTCACACTTTTGTGACTTCAGGGGCTATTTTGCAAATTTCTGAAACTATGCCTTTTTGAGTATTTCGCTATCCGGAACATGTACAGACATTCAAAAATTTTCCTAATCATCAAAATATTGTATTTTAGTGATTGAAATGCAAAAAATCCGTTCGTTACGCATTTACAGTCACACACGCGTTCGTTTTGATTTTCGTAGTAATTAAACGAAAACCGGATCGTACGACCAAACGAACTGACCTCTGGAACATTTTCCTACATATTTCAAGTTCCCTTCACTTTTTCGTCCTTACGGAGCTTTGAAATGAGATTTACGAGTGTCAAAAGTGCCCGAAAGGCGACGAAACGATGCAGGGGCCTGTTCTGCGAAATCACAAAAGATGTGCCCAGGTCCATGACTTACGGACCGTAAGCCTAAGGACCATACGGTCCGTAAGGCATGCCCAGCACATCAGATTTGCTGGCAGCAGCCTGTTTGTGCAACCTTTGACTCATCAAACACTTATGCCACCTTAATCTCTGCAATTGACACGAATTTGGACACTAATTTACACCTAAGATGAGTCACCAACACTTGTCATGCTGTGACATCCCGGTTTTTCAGGTATCTTAAACGCGCTACTTTACGGTTATTCACTCCTATGCTGATTTAATTCAGAGAATTAAATTACACGCTCGCAATAACTACGCTAACTTTGTGAATCTATAGGGTGAATCACGTGCTATGTGTTATTAGACGGATTGTATCTAAATTACGTGCTATGTGTTATTAGACGGGTTGTATCAAAATTACGTGCTATGTGTTATTAGACGTTTGTTATTTAATATTTTATAAACTCCATGTCGCAAATAATATTTTAGTAAATAATATCTTAGTAACTTTTATTTATAAACCGAACCAAGCTTGTGAGACGTTTCGACTTCGCGACCAAGCAAACCCAACCCGCCACCCACACCCCCTTGCGACCCACACACCTTGCGGCCCAAGGAATTAACACAAACTTGAGGCCCAAGCCACTTACCCAAACCGCCCCCCTATTGCGGCCGCCCCCTTCCCCCTTGTTATATATATTAATGTTTGTATGCATGGGATGTTTAAAAGAAAACACAAAACCCTAATCCCTAGAAGGAGTTCGACGGCAGCCCCCCTCTCACGGTCGCAATTCTACTCCCGGATTGGTTCCAAGCTTGTCCCGGTTCGCTAATCATCATCGTTTCAAGGTTAGGGTTTAATTGTTTTGCGATTCACACTAGGCTTTGTGTAATAAAGATCATGATTATGTGTTTGTAGGATTATTAGTATGAAAAAGTGTGGTAATTTATGATTAGTTCGGATGAATGTGCGAATCTTTGCGGTTGTGATGTTATGTTGAATACTAAAATCGTAGGCTGCGTTTTAGCGATAAAGATCATGATAAATATTTAGGGTTTGCATGAATATTGATACATATGATGATATTTGACAAGTCAACCTGTTGTTAATCATTATTACTAAGCGTCATGATCGTTTAAACATGTTCTAATGCGATAAAAGTCGAAAACAGTTTGCTGATTGACATTTACAGCCAACTTCAATTGGCTGTAACCTGATCATTATTTATCGAAAAGTGGATTTTCTGAAGCCTAAAACGTGTATATTTTGAAAAACTATTCTCATGGCGCCGGATTCATATTTTTCTGAGATTGTTTGCTATTTTTAAGTGGTCATTTAGTGCAGCAGCTGAAGCTGTGTAAATTCTGCAGAATTCGCTGGTTGTTTATCGAGTCGGATCTCATAGTTTGTAGGGGTTTAGGTCACGAAATTTGTACAGTAACTGGAGAAGGGAATTTCCGGAAATCTCCCACTGGAATTTTGTTAATTGGATGAACGATGATTTTTAAATAATGTTTCTTGTGGACTGCAGCCAGAAAGCGACGAATCTGACTGCATCCTAGTATATAAATGTTTATAAATAATTGATAATGATTTAGGGTTTGAAAATTTTACAAACAATTCTACAGTCTAATTGAAATCTCCTGTAAAAATATTGGAATTTTTGGAACGTTGGAACTATTTTATAAAAATCCTCGAAAACAGCCCAGTTATGAGCATACAAGCCGAAACATGATAACTTGCGTTAGTGTGTACCAAAGTGTTGTATGAGTTAATCTGTGTTTATGACAAGTTGGTTTGATCATTATTTTGTATGATGATACTTTTTATGCATGATTGTGGTTTCGAATTGGTTATTACGTGTGCCGCACTGTGTGTTAGTTATGCGTAGGGTTTTGTATCAGTGTGTTCACACACTAACTTTGAATCTGTTGGCATGTTAGGACGCGATTAGCGGTCCCATCATTTGCTTCTTTTGCGTTATTCTAACCGAGCAATTTAAGGTGAGTTCACGGTCCCTATTTTATCCGGTTTTGAACAACAGGGGGAGAAACATGTATACGCTCTAAAACTCTATCTTTTACGTTATGCGAAATTAACGTCGTTAAACTATTCGGTAACTAAGTTAATGTTAATGTACGTTATGGTCACTAAGTAGCTTTATCACGGAAGTCCTCAACCAACTCTCGGATCGTTAGTATTGGGTTAGATAGCGGGGAAATTATGGTAGTAGTACTGGGCCCGACAAGCCTCACCCGAGCTAGTCGCGCTAGCCGACCGGGAATGGTCAACGGGTGATTAATTTGGCCTAACTTTCGCCATGGTCAGTGATAGACCTGGCAACACTAAGGCAACAACAGTCAGCTTTGACCGCGAACTCTTATGTGACGTAACTTTAGGCTCGCTACCTACATGTTAACATTGAACTTATTTACGAACCAACATTATTATTCCGGGTTAGGAATAATGGAACTATGTCGTTATCCCGGGTTAGGGATAACGGGGAAAATCAAACTTTTAAACCGAACTTGTGAACTTATAAAAACCTGTGAACTCACTCATCTTTAATGTTGACACTTGTTTCTTTACATGTTTCTCAGGACGCTAGGAGCGCTAGGTGCACCCACTTGCATTTGATCAAGACATTTTTATCGAGTCTTATTTACGAATAATGTTTGGGATTTTTGGTTTTGGCCTTTGTGTTGGCGCCCGTTACTTTACTTTAATGCTTCCGCTAAACTTTGAAACTAAGATATTTTGAAAATGACTAAGAACGGTTAAACAAATGTTTTTGGAAAACGTTTAAACAAATCATATAGAGTCGTTCGATACTTCTAGTGTCTAAGATTCTGGTTTGATCACACGCCTCGCGGTTAAACTCTGCAAGTGGAAATTGAGGGTGTGACACATGCTATTGTTAATCCAAGATTTCTATAAATACTAAGTGTTCTTCATGGTTGCAACTTTTTGATCACTTTCTTAAAACACCCTACTCTAAATCCGAATTTGGCACTCATTTTGGAGTTTTCTCAGTGTTGTTGATCAAATCCTTGGTATTTGTAAGTGATCTTCTTCATGTTTGTTTCAATTTTCGTGATTAATTTGATTAAAAGTCACAAAATTTGACTTTTATTTGACTTCCAGAATTGATCATGAATTGATTAGTTTAAAATCCAATTGAAACTTGCTTTATGATGGTAATCAAGGTGGTTATGATCCATAAAAATCATGCCTACTGATTCTCATCGTTTCTAGCTATTTTGACAAGTCAAAGTTTCGGTTAAAATGTGATTTTTGCACATTTTGCAACGGATCTAAATTCGGGTGTCAAAACAGTTTGTTTTGATGCCAAAACTCTTTTATAAACTTATTTAGACATGTCAAAACATGTCTAAATCACCACTCTCATTATAGTGCTTATTTTGAGTCAAAAGTTGAAAGGTTTGACCACCGCTTTGACTTCTGAAATTTGACCCGTTTTGGCGAATGTTCGAACCCGACCAAATACATAATTGTGACCATAAATATATAGGGAATAACCCTCTGAGGTTATACCTTATGGTCATGATGTTTGGATTGTGTTATGATAAATGATTGTAATATTACTAAAAAATAACCAAAATGCACTTTTCACAAACAAATTAACTTTAAGCATATGAAACATAAATTTTGACACGTATTCTGATTAAATAAAATTTTCAAACATATTGAAGCTTTAAGGATTTATCATAACACATATCTAACCATCCGAATGCGTAGTTATGCAAACGACGTGTTAAAGTGGCTTAAACCACCTTAACGGGTCATAATGGGTCAAAAGCACTTATAATCTTTTCCAACTCAGAATGTAAACTTATTAAACCATGTTATATGAGTTCCAACACTCACTTGGTTTATAAGATCTCATTCTATCCGAATCTTCCGATTTCAAGTCTTGATATTTACACTATTATTCATATTTAGGACATGCGTGATATCTCGGATCTTTGAGCTTTGGTCTTCTTATTGATCCAAGATTTACTTTGCTATCACAAGTGAGTACATAGTTCCCCTATTTTATGTTTTCAATTGTTTTGGGGTGATTCATTTGTGCCAAAAAGTTTACAAGTTTTCAAGTTACAATTGCTACGATTTACAAGTTTTCAAATGCAAATACTATGGTTTATATAAACAATACGATTTCAATAAAGTAAACGAACTTGTTGGCGCGTTATATTCACAACAAGAATGACATTCATTAACAATGGCCAAGCCAACCAGTAGTAAGTTACGGCGCCTAGGATTGACAATCCCGTTACCAAAATTCCCGGGGTTTGTGGGGAAATTTGGGAAGCGACTGAAACTGTATTTGTAACATACCCTTTGGTGGTATGTTATATGATTAAGGGACACCATGGGTGGTCTCGAACAAGTCAACAAAGGTTTGAATGTATTCACGAAATGACCAAAAGTTTTCACAATTTAAAACGATGATCGATGAAGGATGGTTTGTAACAAGGAACGATGAACAATTGGTTATTACAAGAACAATGAACAATGGACGATTGGTTATGATAAGTGATTTAGATAACGACACGTGTGTAATGTGATAAAAGGCATGGTGAATACGCCGCTGATACTTCCTATATATAAGTGCTTTTATCGTATTACATTCGTGGCGATATTTGCATCACTTGAACAAATGTTTTCAAACGATGACACGCAATGATTTCAATTAAAGATATGAACCATACAAGTTATTTCAAGAAGATTTGCTACTCGGATTTACGAAAAAAATGTTTTGGTCAAGAATTATGGCTACAAGTCTTTTTATAAACTATAACTAACTTGTTTTAGATTGGTTAGTTATCGTTGCAATATCAAATACTTTTTGATAACAAGATTTTCAATTAATGACTCTAGTAGTTTGACTAGGTATTGCAATACCTATTCAAAGCCATAATCTTGACACGTTCACAAAACCTATGTACTCGCCGACATATTTTTGCTGACTCGTTTTCACATATGTTTCAGGAAATCAAGTTTGATATCGATGCTAGATGATACTGATGCGTGCAAATGTAGGAATGGACATGGACTTAGTGCCTTTAAAATAAGAAAGACAATTTCAATGCTTGTTTGTTTGTTTAAGTTTGTTTAAAAGTTTTAAGACAATATGACAATATAATCTATGTATATTATCCAATAAAACGAAAATCAAATACCAAGTGTTGTTGAAACAATCTGTTAACGTGACTCCCCAAGTGTTTCCACCGCGATTTGTTGTTTTACGCGATTTGGGGTGTTACAGGTTGGTATCAGAGCACTGGTTATAGGGAATTAGGTTATTAGTAATGCTTTGGCCTAGACTATAACCTTCCTAGGACCCTAACGCAAGTAAACTTGCGTTTAGATTTAAAAATACAATACGATCACCTATCCTTAGGTGATTATCAAAACAATTCCACAAAAATTTCAAATCCGTTTTCGAAAATCAATCATCTATCCTTAGATGATTTGTTTTTGGCATAAGCCTTTAAGTTTTCAAAATCTCGTCAAAGTTTGGGTTTTAATAATGTGAACACGTGCAATCTGGAAGGGTGGGTGCCTGTACCCTGAGTTTTCTGTCTAAGGCTAGAGTGTTTGTACAAATCCACTTAATCGGACCAATCACTCTTACCTGGGAACTCTTGGGGTGAGTGTCCACTTATAGGCTAAAGCATGTCTTCGCGATACATTATTAGACCCATTTACTTTAATTAGTCAATGCGCGTCATTTGTATGTTTTAAGAAACAAACAAGTGACCACATTCTTATGCTTCGTCGATAATTTTTTATGCTTATTTCGATTTTCTGAATGTCAATCTCACATATCTTTCATCGTGTTTCTTTTCTAGAATGCCTCCTAGATGCGATCAAACTCAAGATGCTGCAATGGCAGCACTCATCGCAGCAAATGGCTGCGATCCTCCCAAACCTAGTAACTCAACTGAATCAAGCGAACAACAATAACAATAATAACAACAATGCTCTGTGTAGCTACAAACAGTTCTGTTCTGCTAAACCACTTGCTTTTTCTGGGTCTGAGGGAGATACGGGACTTCTTCAATGGTTTGAGAGTCTTGAGAGCACATTTCGTTTCGTTCAATGTCCGGATGAGCGAAAAGTTGAGTTTGCATCGAGTGTGTTCAAGAAACGAGCTTTGACATGGTGGAATGGCGTTATGAGAGATAGGGGTAATGTGGCCTTAGCCCAAACTTGGGGAGAGCTTCGAGCTCTAATGATGAAGGATTTCTTTCCTCGTCATGAACTTAGGGCTTTGGAAATGGAATTTGATGATCTTAAGCAAGACAGTGGTGAGAGCGTGCTTACACAGACCGGTACGAGGAATTGAGCTTACTATGTCCTTCAATGGTGACGCCTTTGGATAAGGCGATTGAGAAATATATCGATGGTCTGCCTGATCCTGTTCAGGACATTGTTACGGGAAGCCACCCTACTACCGTTCATCAAGCCATTGAATTGGCTGCTACTCTGACTGATTCTCAAGTCAGAAAGGGTAAGCTTCATTGCAAAGGTGACAAGAAATAATCTGACAAGTCAACCCAAGAGAAACCAAAGGAAAAGAAAGTTGGGCCTTCCAAACGATCAAAGAAGCGTAAGGCTTCTCAAAACTTTGCTGTTACTACTCAACCTGCTCCAACTGCTCCGCAAAATCAACCCGCTCAGCCTCCTGCAAAGAAACCATATGCAGGAACTGCACCTCTCTGCAACCGATGTAACGGTCACCATCAGGTTCATGTACCGTGTCGACAATGTACTACCTGTGGAAAACTTGGTCATCTGGCGAACATTTGTCACTTTAACCCGAACCAAGCTGCACAAAACCAAGCTCAACCACAAGCAAATCCTGCTCGACCTCATTTTCCACCTGGTTCCTGTTATAACTGTGGTGAGATGGGTCACTACAAGAACAACTGTCCGAGGATAGCAAATGCAAATCCAGCACGTGGACGAGCTTTTAACATGAACGCCAACGAGTTTCGTGCTGACAATGAAGGTGTTAACGGTACGTTCCTTGTCAACAATCATCCTGCTTCTGTTCTTTTTGATTCGGGTGCTAATAGAAGTTTTGTGTCACTTGCTTTTGAGCCTTTGCTCTCGATGCCTAGAACGAAACTAGGGAGACCCTTGTCTATCGAAATAGCCAATGGTGAACCTCTTGTTCTTGATTCAGCAACCATTTGTTTTCTATCGACCTCGCACCAATGCAACTCGGAAGCTTCGATATCATTGTTGGAATGGAGTGGTTAACAAAGAACCATGCCGAAGTTATTTGTTTTGACAAGATTGTTCGTATACCACTTTCAGTTGGCGAAAACTTGGAAATTCATGGAGAGAAACCCGTTAGTAGCCTTAAACTTATGACATGTACCCAAGCTCAGAAATACTTGCGAAAGAATTATGTCACCTTCTTGGCACATATTGTGGAGCAGACAGGCAAGAGCAAGAACATTCGAGACATTCCTGTTATTCAAGATTTTCCTGAGGTATTTCCCGAAGATCTACCTGGTTTACCCCCGGCACGACAAGTTGAGTTTCGTATCGAACTTGTACCAGGTGCCAACCCAATAGCCAAATCTCCTTATCGTCTTGCACCTTTTTGAGATTCAAGAATTATCGAAGCAACTTCAAGAGTTATCTGACAAAGGTTTCATTCGTCCAAGTTATTCTCCGTGGGGTACACCTGTCCTATTTGTGAAAAAGAAGGATGGATCCTTCCGGATGTGTATCGATTATCGTGAGCTCAACAAACTCACGATCAAGTATCGATATCCCCTACCTCGCATTGATGATCTTTTTGATCAATTACAAGGTGCTACCTGTTTCTCCAGGATCGATCTGCGTTCTGGGTACCATCAACTTCGTGTTCACGAGGAGGATATTCCTAAGACTGCTTTCCGCACACGATGTGGTCATTATGAGTTCACCGCTATGCCATTCGGTTTGACCAATGCTCCAGCTGTTTTCATGGACTTGATGAATCGGGTTTGTAAACCTTATTTGGATAAGTTCATCATTGTTTTCATCGACGACATTCTCATTTTTTCTAAGTCTCGAGCTGAGCACGAGCAACATCTTCGTCTAACAATGGAACTTCTAAAGAAAGAGCAACTTTACGCCAAATTCTCCAAGTGTGAATTTTGGCTGAAAGAAGTTCAGTTTTTGGGTCACATTGTCAACGAGCAAGGTATTCATGTGGATCCTTGCAAAATCGCATCGATTAAGGATTGGAAAACACCCACTACACCCACAGAAGTTTGCTCATTTCTGGGTCTTGCTGGTTACTATCGACGATTCATCGCGAACTTTTCAAAGATCACAGTTCCTGTAACACCCCGACCGCGTAAAAACAACAAACCGCGGCGGAAACGTCGGGGAGTCACGTTAACAGATTGTTTCAACAACAACACGTGGTAATTAAAGTTATGTTTTATTAAATATTGAAATTTCATAGTTACATTGTCTTGGAGTTTAAAACAAACTAATAATATTGTCTTTCATATTTTAAGGCACTAAGTCCGCGTCTAATCCTACGTGAGCATGCATCAACATCAAACTTGGTTTCCTGAAACATATGTGAAAACGAGTCAGCAAAAATATGCCGGTGAGTACATAGGTTTTGTGAGTGTGTCAAATTCATGGCCTTGTATATGTATTGCAATACCACGCCGACTACTAGAGTCGTTAATTGAAAACCTTGTTATCAAAAAGTATTTGGTATTGCAATAATAACTAACCAACTAAAACAAGTTAGTTATAGTTATAGAAGACTTGTAGCCATGAATCTTGACCAAAACATTTATTTTGTAAATCCGAGTTATAAATCTTCTTGAAGAAACCTTGTATGGTTTATATCTTTAATTGAAAATCGTTGCATGTCATTTGTTTGAAAACCTTTGTTCTAAGTGATGCAAATAACGCCACGAATGTAATACGATAAAAGCACTAATATATAGGTAGTACCAGCGGCGTATCCACCATGCTTTTATTACATTACACACGTACCGTTATCTAAATCACTTACCTTAAACCAATCGTCTATTGTTCATGTCATAAACCATTCGTCCATTGTTCGTGTCATAAACCAATTGTTCATTGTCCGTGTAAACAAATCGTCCTTGTTTTAATTGTGAAAACTTTTGGTCATTTTGGTGAATACATTCAAACCTGTGTTGACTCGTCTATACCACCAAAGGGTATCTTTAAATTGCAATAACAAACCACCAAAGGGTTTGTTAAAGTAAACAGTTTCGGTCGTTCCCAAACTTCCCCACAAACACCGGGAAACTTGGTAACGGGATTGTCAGTCCTATGGTACCATAACTTACTACTGATCTGCTTGGCCAAAGCAAATGAATGTTATTCGTGTCATTTGTATAATGCACCAACAAGTTCGTTCACTTTATTGAAATCGTCTTGTTTATATAAACCATAGCTTTTGTAATTTGAAAACTTGAAAACAATTTAGCACATATGAATCACCCCAAAATATTTGAAAAACATAAAAGAGGGGACTATGTACTCACTTGGGGTTGCAAAATAACCTTGAATCAAAGATTAAACAAGCTCAAACGTCCGAGAAATCAAGCGTGTCCTAAAATCGGATAACTATGTAAATGTCGGGACTTTAATCGGCGGATCGGATAGAATGAGGTCTTGTAAACCAAATGAGTGTTAGAACTCATATGAAATGGTTTAACAAAGTTAACATTATGATTTGGAAAGATTCCTAAGTGCTTTTGACCCGTTATGACTCGTTAAGGTAGTTTATGATACTTTAACGGATCATTTACGTAAACGCGTGTTCGAATGGTTAGATATGTGTTATGATAAGTCTTATATGCCAAAATAAGTTTTGTAATGTTATAACTTCAGTGTATATGGCAAAATATTGGTTACATAGGTTTAAAATTGTTTTATGCGTAAAAAGGGCGTTTTGGTCATTTATAAAGGCATAACTAGAGACTTAACATCATAGTAACCAAACGACGCGACCATAAGGTATAACCTCAGAGGGTTATTCCCTATACAACTATGGTCACATATATGTGTTTGGTCAGATCCTAAGATCGACCAAACGGGTCGGATTCAAAAGTCAAAGCAGTGGTCAAGACCGCTCGACTTACGACCATAAATAAGCACTAAACTAAAAGTGACGAGTTAGACAAGTCAAACATGTCTAATTAAGTTTATAAAACTGATTTGGTATCAAAACAAGGTGTTTTGATACCCGAAAATAGTTTCGTCGTATAATGCGCATTTTGCGCATTATTGACCGAAACTTTGACTCGTCACTACAACTAGTAAACGTGGGAATTAGTAGGCATGATCGCTAAGGACCATAACCATCGTGATTACGATCACGTTGCAAAGTTCAATTGCACTTTGTTTTTACCAATTAATGGTCAATGCTGAAAGTCAAACACTATTTGACTTTTAGCTTGAAATAGTTAAAAGCAATGAAAAAGACTAAGGATGAGATCTTACTTGTGTTTAGGAACACCCAAGATCTCAAAGAACTCAGGAGGAGGTCTCCAAAAGGATGGAAGCAAGCTCCAAGAGTATGGGAGGAAGAACATGGAAATGAGCAAAGAGAAATGGCGAAGATCAAGCCTATTTATACTAATCTTGGAGCTCCCAAATCATGCTAAGTGTTGATCCAGGTGTTAAGGCATGGATTAGTGTCCCTCCAGGTGTCTAATGCAGGTTAAAAGTGGCATAGATCACGACTTGGTGGCCAAGGATGTTAACAAGAAGCTGCCAGATTGATTTTAAGAAGCTTCTGAGCTGGGGACCCCTTACGGACCGTATGGGGTTTTGCCTTACGGTCCGTAAGGCCCTTGCAGGGGCAGAAGTTTAAAAAATTGGCAGAAATGGCCCCTGAACTTGTCTTCATCGTGTTTTGGCACTTTTAACACCCGTTAACCCCAGTTTTAAGCTCCATAAGGATGAATAAACATAGGGAACTTGAAATATGTTCATAAATGTCCCGGTTGTCCGTTCGTTCGGTCGTAGGGTTGCGTTTTTCTGTTAATTACGACGGGAATCGTAACGATCGTGCAAATGACGGTAAACGCGTAACGAATGATATTTTTGCATTCCAATCATTAAAATACTAGATTTTAATGATTACATGATCCGGATAACGATATACGCGAATCAGCATAGTTTCGCAGAATTTGCAAAATAGCCCCTGAAGTTGTAAAAGCATGATTTTGCCATACCGAAGCCCTTGAAACTTATTTCTAAGTTATGTAAAGCGTATTTAGGGTATATTTAGTTTATTTCATCGTTCTGGAGTGTACGTCGCGTTAAACTAATTACGTTTGCGTAACAATTTGCGATTTCACTTCTAGAAGTTGTTTAAGAGTTCGGAATCGTGCAAGAATTGAATACGTGCAAGTGTCATGATAAAAATACAAATCTCGTAAATAAAACACAAAAATTTCATTGATTGATAATTTGTTCAGAATCGTTACACGATCGAATCACCACAAATGTCATAGTCTCCCATACTTTAGGAAATTTCGTCCCGAAATTTAATTCGAGGAAACTTGTGGAAACAGATGTGGGTACTTCGCTTTCATTTGATCCTATGATTCCCAAGTAAATTCTGGGCAATGTTTGGATTCCCAACGAACTTTGACTATTGGAATTCGTCTGCGCTTGAGTTTCTTGACTTCACGGTCCAATATCTCCACAGGTTTCTCGATAAAGTGCATAGTGTCATCTACGCGAATTTCATCGAGGGAATGTGAAGATTTGTGTCGGCTAAACACTTCTTTAGATTGGACACGTGGAATGTTGGGTGAACGTTCCTAAGTTTAGGAGGTAGCTCAAGTCGGTAGGCCACCTTTCCGATTCTTTCAACGATCTTGAATGGTCCAACGTATCATGGTGCAAGTTTTCCTTTCTTTCCAAATCTGACCACTCCTTTCCAAGGGGATACCTGAGTTGGACGTGATCACCAACTTGAAATTCTAAGGGCTTGCGTCGTTTGTCCGCATAACTCTTTTGACGGCTTCTAGCTGTCAGAAGGTTATCGCGTATTTTCTTGACTTTGTCTGTTGTGTCATGAATAAGTTCAGGTCCAGTAAACTGAGCTCTCCAACTTCATTCCAACAGACAGGTGAATGTCATTTCGACCATATAAATCTTCGAAAGGTGCCATGTTAATGCTGGCGTGATAACTATTGTTGTAGGAGAATTCGATCAACAGCAGATGCGAATCCCAACTACCACCAAAGTCGATCACACACGCTCTAAGAATATCCTCCAATCTTTGAATAGTTCTCTCGGTTTGTCCATCCAATTGAGGATGATAAGCAGTGCTCAGATTTAGTTTGGTTCCCATAGCAGTTTGCATGGTCTTCCAAAAGTGAGATGAGAACCGAGCATCTCTGTCAGATATGATGTCCAAAGGAACACCATGATGAGATACAATCTCATCGACGTAGATCTTGGTGAGTTTGTCAGCAGAGTAATCCTCACGAATTGCCAAAAAGTGTGCTGACTTTGTTAGACGATCAATGATTGCCCAAATAGCATCATGACCTCTAGATGAATGAGGTAGTTTTGTGATGAGATCCATCGCAATGTTCTCCCACTTCCATACCGGAATTTCTGGTTGTTTGAGAAATCCAGATGGGCGTTGGTGTTCAGCCTTGACTTTAAGACAAGTTAGGCATTTTGATAGATACAAGGCAATGTCCTTTCATACCCGGCCACCAATACTGGGTACGAAGATCCTTGTACATTTTGTTTGCACCAGGATGGATTGAATAACGAGACTTATGAGCTTCGTCCATCAATAAGGTGCGGAGGCTGTCTTGATTTGGAACCCACAAACGGTTCAAATAATAGAATAATCCATTGTCTCTCGTTTCGAGTTGAAGCTCAAGTTGATGTGGTAATTCACTGTCCATCATGCCTTGTGTAGCACAAGTACGCCGAGCTTGAAGGATACGTATATGGATATCAGATTGAATTCGAACACAATGAAGCTTGACACGTTCCTTACGACTAAGTGCATCAGCCACGACATTCGCCTTACCAGGATGGTAACGAATCTCGCAATCGTAGTTGTTTAAAAGTTCGACCCAACGTCGTTGTCTCATGTTTAGCTCCTTTTGATTGAATATATGCTGGAGACTTTTTTGGTCCGTGAAAACCACGCATTTCGTACCATAAAGGTAGTGTCTCCAAATTTTGAGGGCAAAAACTACAGCACCTAACTCAAGATCATGAGTCGTGTAGTTCTTCTCGTGGACTTTTAATTATCTTGACGCATAGGCTATGACTTTATCTCATTGCATGAGAACACAACCAAGGCCTAGGTTCGATGCATCACAATAAACAACAAAATCATCGTTGCCATCGGGTAAGGATAGAATAGGAGCATCACAGAGCTTTTGTTTCAGAGTTAGGAAGGCTTCCTCTTGTTTGGGTCCCCACTCAAAAGGCTTATTCTTTTGAGTCAAAGCGGTGAGGGGAACCGCAATCTTTGAGAAGTTCGCGATGAATCGACGGTAGTATCCAGCAAGACCAAGAAATGAGCGAACTTCTGTGGGCGTAGTGGGTGTGTTCCAATCCTTAATCGCAGCGATTTTGGAAGGATCCACATGAATACCTTACTCGTTGACTATGTGTCCCAAAAATTGAACTTCTTTTAGCCAAAACTTGCACTTAGAGAATTTGGCATAAAGTTGTTCTTTTTTTTAGTAGTTCCATAGTTAATCGAAGGTGTTGTTCATGTTCGGCTCGAGACTTGGAATAAATAAGAATGTCGTCGATGAAAACAATGATGAACTTGTCCAAATAAGGTTTACAAACCCGATTCATCAAGTCCATGAAAACAGCTGGAGCATTTGTCAAACCGAAAGGCATGACGGTAAACTCGTAATGACCATATCGAGTGCGAAAAGCAGTCTTTGGAATATCTTCTTCGAGCACACGAAGTTGATGATACCCAGAATGTAGATCAATCTTTGAAAAGTAAGTAGCACCTTGTAGCTGATCAAAGAGATCATCAATGCGGGGTAGGGATATCGATTTTTGATCATGAGTTTGTTGAGCTCACGACAATCGATACACATACGAAAAGATCCGTCCTTCTTTTTCACAAATAGGACAGGAGCACCCCAAGGTGAATAGCTCAGACGAAGGAATCCTTTATCAGATAGTTCTTGAAGCTGTTTCGATAACTCTTGCATCTCAGATGGTGCAAGACGGTATGGAGACTTAGCAATTGGGTTGGCACCAGGTACTAGATCAATGCGGAACTCGACTTGCCGTACAGGAGGTAAACCAGGTAGTTCCTCAGGATAATCTCGAACAACGGGATATCCTGAACAGTTTTGCTTTTGCCTTTTTCCTCTACGATATGTGCCCGGAAGGCAACATAGTTCTTTCGTAGGTATTTTTGGTCTTGGTTAAAGGTCATGAGTTTAAGATTACTACCGGGTTTCTCTCCACGAACTTCTAAGACTTCACCAGAGGGAAGAGATATTCGAACTATCTTGTCAAAACAAATAACTTCGGCATGATGCTTGGTTAACCAATCCATTCCTACGATGATGTCGAAACTCCCGAGTTGCATAGGTGTGAGGTTAATGGCGAAAAGGTGGTTATTGAGGTTCAATTGGCAATCACGAATGACAGAACCTAGTTTAAGAGGTTCGCCACTAGCTATTTCGACAGTCAAGGGCTTTCCTAGCTTAGTTCTTGGCATTGAAAGCAATGGTTCAAAGGCTAAGGACACAAAACTCCTATCGGCACCCGAATCGATAAGAACGAAAGTAGGATGATTGTTGACAAGGAACATACCGTTGACGACTTCGTTATCAGCACGGGCCTCATTGGCATTAATGTTGAATGCTCGTCCACGAGCTTGATTGGCATTAGCTAATTTCGGGCAATTGTTCTTGTAGTGGCCCATCTCGCCGCAGTTAAAACATGACCCAGTTGGAAAGTGAGGTCGAACGGGATTTGCTTGGGGTTGGATAGGGTTCTGTGCAGCTTGGTTTGGAACAGATCGACAAACGTTGGCCAAGTGACCAAATCTTCCACAAGTCGTACATTGACGACATGGTTGATGAACTTGGTGGTGACCGTTGCACCGATTGCATAACGGTGCAGTACCAGCATAAGGTTTCCTCACAGGAGATCGTTTAGAAGGCTCAGCTTTGTTTCCCTTTTGTGTTCTCTTGAGTGGTTTTGGTGGATGATTTCTTATCGCCTTTGCGATGAAGGTTACCCTTTTTGACCTGAGACTCGGTCAAAGTTGCAGCTAGCTCAATGGCCTGTCGGACACTGATTGGGTTACTTCCGGTAACAATGTCCTGAACAGGATCAGGCAAACCATCGATATACTTCTCGACCGGCTTATCCAAAGGCGTCACCATCGAAGGACAGAGTAAACTCAACTCCTCGTACCGGTCAGTATATGCACGATGTTCACCACTATCCTGTTTGAGATCATGGAATTCGTTTTCTAGCGCCCTCTGCTCATGACGAGGACATAATTCCTTCATCATTAGAGCCCTAAGCTCTTCCCACGTTTGAGCTAAAGCCACTTCGGCACCTCTATCTCTCATAATACCGTTCCACCATGTAAGAGCTCTCTTTTTGAATACACTCGACGCAAACTCAACTTTTCGGTCATTCGGGCATTGCACATGTTGAAAAGTACTTTCGAGGCTCTCGAACCATTACAAAATCCAAGTGGCTACCTCAGACCCAGAAAACGATAGTGGTTTAGCCGAACAAAATTGTTTATAGTTGCACGGAGCTGGTGCATTGTTATTGTTGTTGTTGTTGTTGTTCGCTTGATTAAGTTGGGTCACAAGATTCGGGAGTACCGTAGCAATTTGCTGAGCGACAATGGCTGCCATTTCGGCATTTTGAGTTGTATCACGTCTAGGAGGCATTCTAAAAGAAAACATGAAGGAAGGTATGTGAGATTGATATAAATCAATAGAGGTGTTGAAAATATCGACGAAATAAGGATGGTGGTCATTTGTTCGTTTCTCGAAACAAACAAATGAGACACGGTGACTAATCAAAGTAAATGGGTCTTTATAATGTATCACGAAGACATGCTTTAGCCTATAAGTCGACACTCACCCCAAGGGTTCCCAGGTAAGAGTGACTAGTCCGATTAAGTGGATTTGTACGAACACTCTAACCTTGGACAGAAAACTCAGGGTACAGGCACCCACCCTTCCAGATTGCATGTGTTCACATTAATAAAACCCAAACTTTGACTAGATTTGAAAACTCTAAAGGCATAAAGCCAAAAAATAATTCATCTAAGAATAGATGTTTTTCTTTTCAAAAAGTTTTCGGAAAGAGATTTTGTAACTTTTGTATTTTTTTTGGTAATCACCTAATGGTAGGTGATAGTATTGTATTTTATGAATCTAAACGCAAGTAAACTCGCGTTAGGGTCCTAGGAAGGTTATAGTCTAGGTCAAAGCATTAGTAATAACCTAATTCCCTATAACCAGTGCTCTGATACCAATCTGTAACACCCCAACCGTGTAAAAACAACAAACCGCGTCGGAAACGTCGGGGAGTCACGTTAACAGATTGTTTCAACAACACATGGTAATTAAAGTTATGTTTTATTAAATATTGAAATTTCATAGTTACATTGTCTTGGAGTTTAAAACAAACTAAATAAACTATTGTCTTTCATATTTTAAGGCACTAAGTCTGCGTCCAATCCTATGTGAGCATGCATCGACATCAAACTTGGTTTCCTGAAACATATGTGAAAACGAGTCAGCAAAAATATGCCGGCGAGTACATAGGTTTTTTGAGTGTGTCAAATTCATGGCCTTATATATGTATTGCAATACCACGTCGATTACTAGAGTCGTTAATTGAAAACCTTGTTATCAAAAAGTATTTGGTATTGTAATAATAACTAACCAACTAAAACAAGTTAGTTATAGTTATAAAAGACATGTAGCCATGAATCTTGACCAAAACATTTATTTTGTAAATCCCAGTTAGAAAATCGTCTTGAAGAAACCTTGTATGGTTTATATCTTTAATTCAAAATCGTTGCGTGTCATTTGTTTGAAAACCTCTATTCTAAGTGATGAAAATAAAGCCACGAATGTAATACGATAAAAGCACTTATATATAGGGAGTACCAGCGGCGTATCCATCATGATTTTATCACATTACACACATACCGTTATCAAAATCAGTTACCATAAACCAATCGTCCATTGTTCGTGTCATAAACCATTCGTCCATTGTTCGTGTCATAAACCAATTGTTCATCGTCCGTGTAAACAAATCGTCCTTGTTTTAATAGTGAAAACTTTTGGTCGTTTTGGTGAATACATTCAAACCTATGTTGACTCGTCTATACCACCAACGGGTATCTTTAAATTGCAATAACAAACCACCAAAGGGTTTGTTAAAGTAAACAGTTTCGGCCGTTCCCCAAACTTCCCCACAAACACCGGGAAACTTGGTAACGGGATTGTCAGTCCTATGGTACCATAACTTACTACTGGTCGGCTTGGCCAAAGCTAATGAATGTTATTCGTGTCATTTGTATAACGCACCAACAAGTTCGTTCACTTCATTGAAATCGTCTTGTTTATATAAACCATAGCTGTTGTAATTTGAAAACTTGAAAACAATTTAGCACATATGAATCACCCTAAAATATTTGAAAAACCTAAAAGAGGGGACTATGTACTCACTTGGGGCTGCAAAATAACCTTGAATCAAAGATTAAACAAGCTCAAACGTCCGAGAAATCAAGCGTGTCCTAAAATCGGATAACTATGTAAATGTCGGGACTTTAATCGGCGGATCGGATAGAATTAGGTATTGTAAACCAAATGAGTGTTGGAACTCATATGAAATGGTTTAACAAAGTTAACATTATGATTTGGAAAGATTCCTAAGTGCTTTTGACCCGTTATGACTCGTTAAGGTAGTTTATGATACTTTAACGGATCATTTACGTAAATGTGTGTTCGGATGGTTAGATATGTGTTATGATAAGTCTTATATGCCAAAATAAGTTTAGTAATGTTATAACATCAGTGTATATGGGAAAACATTGGTTACATAGGCTAAATTGTTTTATGCGCAAAAAGGGCGTTTTGGTCATTTATAAAGGCATAACTAGTGACTTAACATCATACTAACCAAACGACGCGACCATAAGGTATAACCTCAGAGGGTTATTCCCTATACAACTATGGTCACATATATATGTTTGGTCGGATACTAAGATCGACCAAACGGGTCGGATTCAAAAGTCAAAGTGGTGGTCAAGACCGCTCGACTTACGACCATAAATAAGCACTAAACTAAAAGTGACGAGTTAGACATGTCAAACATGTCTAATTAAGTTTATAAAACTGATTTGGTATGAAAACAAGGTATTTTGATACCCAAAAATAGTTCCGTCGTATAATTCACATTTTGCGCATTATTGACCGAAACTTTGACTCGTCACTATAACTAGTAAACGTGGTAATCAGTAGGCATGATCGCTAAGGACCATAACCATCGTGATTATGATCACGTTGCAAAGTTCAATTGAACTTTATTTTGACCAATTAATGGTCAAAGATGAAAGTCAAACACCGTTTGACTTTAGCTTGAAATAGCTAAAAGCAATGAAAAAGACTAAGGATGAGATCTTACTTGTGTTTAGGAACACCCAAGATCTCAAAGAACTCAGTAGGAGGCCTCCAAAAGGATGGAAGCAAGCTGCAAGAGTATGGGAGGAAGAAGATGGAAATGAGTAAAGAGAAATGGTGAAGATCAAGCATATTTATACTAATCTTGGAGCTCCCAAATCATGCCAAGTGTTGATCCAGGTGTTAAGGCATGGATTAGTGTCCCTCCAGGTGTCTAATGTAAGTTAAAGGTGGCATAGATCGCGACTTGGTGGCCAAGGAAGTTAACAAGAAGCTGCCAGCTTGATTTTAAGAAGCTTCTGAGCTGGGGACCCCTTACAAACCGTATGGGGTTTTGCCTTACGGTCCTTAAGGCCCTTGCAGGGGCAGAAGTTTCAAAATTTTGCAGAAATGGCCCCTGAACTTATCTTCATCGGTTTTGGCACTTTTAACGCCCGTTAACCCCATTTTTAAGCTCCATAAGGATGAATAAACATAGGGAACTTTAAATATGTTCAAAAATGTCCCGGGTGTCGGTTCGTTCGGTCGTACGGTTGCGGTTTTCGGTTAATTACGACGGGAATCGTAACGATCACGCAAATGACCGTAAACGCGTAACGAATGATATTTTTGCATTCCAATCACTAAAATACTAGATTTTAATGATTAAATTTTTTTTTGGATGTGCGTACATGTTCCGGATAACGATATACGTGAATCGGCATAGTTTCACAGAATTTGTAAAATAGCCCCTAAAGTTGCAAAAGCATGATTTTGCCATACCGAAGCCCTCAAAACTTATTTCTAAGTTATGTAAAGGGTATTTAGGGTATTTTTAGCTTATTTCATCATTCTGGAGTGTACGTCGCGTTAAGCTGATTACGTTTGCGTAACAGTTTGTGATTTCACTTCCAGAAGTTGTTTAAGAGTTCAGAATCGTGCAAGAATTGAATACGTGCAAGTATCATGATAAAAATACAAATCTCGTAAATAAAACACAAAAATTTCATTGATTAATAATTCGTTCGGAATCGTTACACGATCAAATCACCACAAATGTACAGTTCCCCACTGCTTTGACTCAAAAGAATAAACCTTTTCAGTGGGGACCTAAACAAGAGGAAGCTTTCCAAACTCTGAAACAGAAACTCTATGATGCTCCTATTTTGTCCTTACCCGATGGCAATGATGATTTCGTGGTTTATTGTGACGCATCGAATTTAGGCCTTGGTTGTGTCCTGATGCAACGGGATAATGTCATCGCATATGCGTCAAGACAATTGAAAGTCCACGAGAAGAATTATACAACTCATGATCTTGAGTTAGGAGCTGTTGTCTTTGCTCTCAAAATTTGGAGACACTATCTCTATGGTACGAAATGTATGGTTTTGACGGACCACAAAAGTCTCCAACATATATTCAATCAAAAGGAGCTGAACATGAGACAACGACGTTGGGTCAAGATTTTAAACGATTACGACTGTGAAATTCGCTACCATCCTGGTAAGGCGAATGTTGTGGCTGATGCGCTTAGTCGCAAAGAACGTGTTAAGCTTCATTGTGTTCGAATTCGATCCGATATCTAAACATGTATTCTTGAAGCCCAACACACTTGTGTAACCCAAGGTTTGTTGAAAGACGAACTACCTCATCAACTCGAACTTTAACTCGAAACGAAAGACGATGGATTACTCTATTATAAGAATCGGTTGTGGGTTTCAAATCAGCATGATCTCCGTACTCTATTGATGGATGAATCTCATAAGTCTCATTATTCGATTCATCCTAGTGCTACAAAATGTAGAAGGATCTCCGTACCCAATATTGGTGGCCAGGTATGAAGAATGACATTGCCTTGTATGTATCGAAATGCCTTACTTGTCTCAAAGTCAAGGCCGAACATCAATGTCCATCTGGTTTGCTTGAACAGCCAGAAATACCGGTATGGAAGTGGGAGAACATTGCGATGGATCTCATCACTAAGTTACCGTGTACATCTAGAGGTCATGATGCAATTTGGGTGATCATTGACCGTCTAACGAAGTCAACACATTTCATAGCGATTCGTGAAGATTATCCGGCTGACAAACTTGCCAAGATCTATGTTTATGAGATTGTGTCTCGTCATGGTGTTCCTTTGAACATCATTTTGGAAGACTCTGCAATCTGCTATGGGAACCAAACTCAATCTGAAAACTGCTTATCATCCTCATACGGATGGACATTCTGAGAGGACGATTCAAACACTGGAGGATATGCTCGAGCTTACATGATCGATTTTGGTGGTAGTTTGGATTCGCACCTACCGTTGGTCGAATTCTCTTACAACAATAGTTATCACGCCAGCATCAACATGGCGCCTTTCGAAGCTTTATACGGTCGAAAATGTCGTTCACTTATCTGTTGGAATGAGATCGGTGAGACACAGCTCACTGGACCTGAACTCATCCACGACACAACCGAGAAAGTCAAGAAAATACGCGATAACCTTTTAATAGCTAGAAGCCGTCAAAAGAGTTATGCGGACTAGCGACGCAAGCCCTTAGAATTTTAAATTGGTGACTACGTCCTACTCAAGGTATCCCCTTGGAAAGGAGTAGTGAGATTTGGAAAGAAAGGAAAACTTGCTCCACGATACGTTGGACCATTCAAGATCGTCGAAAGAATCGGAAAGGTGGCCTGCCGACTTGAGCTACCTCCTAAACTCGAGAATATTCACCAAACATTTCACGTGTCCAACTTGAAGAAATTCTTAGCCAATACAAATCTCCATATTCCACTCGACGAGATTCACGTTGATGATACTATGCATTTTTTCGAGAAACCGGTGGAGATTATGGACCGTGAAGTAAAGAAACTTAAACGAAAATGAATCCCGATAGTCAAAGTTCGCTGGGAATCCAAAAATGGCCTAGAGTTTACTTGGGAACGTGAGGATCAAATGAAAGTGAAGTATCCACACTTATTCTTACAAGTTTCCTCTAATTAAATTTCAGGACGAAATTTCCTGAAGTAGGGGAGACTGTGATATCTGTGGCAATCCGAGCATGTAACAATGACGAACAAGATTATCAATGAATGAAATTTATGTTTTATTTGTGAATTTTGTATATTTATTTATATTTGTCATTACACACATTTGATTCTTGCACAATTTCGAACTCTTAAATCGCTTCTATGAGCAAATTCGGTGAACCGATACGCAAACGAAACCAATTAAATGCAACGTATGTTCTGGAATAATGAAACAAGCTAAGCATACCTTAAATAACCTTTACATAACTTAGAAATAAGTTTTAAAGGGTCTGGTATGTTAAGAACAAGTTTATTCGATCACACGGAGTAATTACGACAAACTGCGAAAGTCTGCCAATTCTCGCAGCGATGTACGCTCCGAAACAAGAAAACAACCTAACATACCATAAATATCCTATACATAGCTTAGAAATAAGCTTTGAGGGCTTCGGTATGGCAAATCCACACTTTTGTGACTTCAGGGGCTATTTTGTAAATTTTGCGAAACTATGCCTTTTTGCATATTTTTCTATCCGAAACATGTACAGACATTCAAAATTTTCCTAATCATTAAAATATTGTATTTTAGTGATTGGAAAGCGAAAAATCCGTTCGTTACGGATTTACGGTCACACACGCGTTCGTTTCGATTTTCGTCGTAATTAACTGAATACCGAGATCGTACGACCAAACGAACTGACCTCTGGAACATTTTCTAACATATTTCAAGTTCCCTATACTTTTTCGTCCTTATGGAGCTTTGAAATGAGATTTACGAGTGTCGAAAGTGCCTGAAACGCGACGAAACGATGCAGGGGCTTGTTCTGCCAAATCCCAAAAGATGTGCCCAGGTCCATGGCTTACGAACCGTCAGCCTAAGGACCATACGGTCCATAAGGCATGCCCAGCACATCAGATTTGCTGGCAGCAGCCTGTTTGTGCAACCTTTGACTCATCAAACACTTGTGCCACCTTAATCTCTGCAATTGACACGAATTTGTACACTAATCTACACCTAAGATGAGTCACCAACACTTGTCATGCTATTGTTAATCCAAGATTTCTATAAATACTAAGTGTTCTTCATGGTTGCAACTTTTTGATCACTTTCTTGCAACACCCTGCTCTAAATCCGAATTTAGCACTCATTTTGGAGTTTTCTCAGTGTTCTTGATCAAATCCTTGGTATTTGTAAGTGATCTCCTTCATGTTTGTTTCAATTCTTGTGATTAATTTGATTTAAAGTCACAAAATTTGAATTTTATTTGACTTCCAGAATTGATCATGAATTAATCAGTTTAAAATCCAACTGAAACTTGCTTTATGATGGTAATCAAGGTGGTTATGATCCATAAAAATCATGCCTACTGATTCTCATCGTTTCTAGCTATTTTGACAAGTCACAGTTTTGGCTAAAATGTGATTTTTGTGCATTTTGCAATGGATCTAAATTCGGGTGTCAAAACAGTTTGTTTTGTTGCCAAAACTCTTTTATAAACTTATTTAGACATGTTAAAACATGTCTAAATCATCACTCTCATTATAGTGCTTATTTAGAGTCAAAAGTTGAAAGGTTTGACCACCGCTTTGACTTCCCAAATCTGACCCGTTTGGTGAATGTTCGAACCCGACCAAATACATAATTGTGACCATAAAAATATAGGGAATAACCATCTGAGGTTATACCTTATGGTCATGATGTTTGGATTGTGTTATGATAAATGATTGTAATATTACTAAAAAATGACCAAAATGTCCTTTTCGCAAACAAATCAACTTTAAGCATATGTAACATAAATTTTGACATGTATTCTGATTAAATAAAATTTTCAAACATATTTAAGCTTTAATGATTTATCATAACACATATCTAACCATCAAAATGCGTAGTTATGCAAACGACTTGTTAAAGTGGCTTAAACCACCTTAACGGGTCATAATTGGTCAAAAGCACTTATAATCTTTTCCAACTCAGAATGTAAACTTATTAAACCATGTTATATGAGTTCTGACACTCACTTGGTTTATAAGATCTCATTCTATCCGAATCTTCCGATTTCAAGTCTCGATATTTACACTATTATTCATATTTAGGACACGCGTGATATCTCGGATCTTTGAGCTTCGGTCTTCTTATTGATCCAAGATTTACTTTGCTATCATAAGTGAGTACATAGTTCCCCTATTTTATGTTTTCAATTGTTTTGGGGTAATTCATATGTGCCAAAAAGTTTACAGGTTTTCAAATGCAAATACTATGGTTTATATAAACAATACGATTTCAATAAAGTAAACTAACTTGTTGGTGCGTTATATTCACAACAAGAATGACATTCATTAACAATGGCCAAGCCGACCAGTAGTAAGTTTCGGCGCCTAGGACTGACAATCCCGTTACCAAAATTCCCGGGGTTTGTGGGGAAATTTGGGAAGCGACTGAATTGTATTTGTACATACCCTTTGGTGGTATGTTATACGATTAAGGGACACCGTGGGTGGTCTCGAACAAGTCAACAAAGGTTTGAATGTATTCACGAAACGACCAAAACTTTTCACAATTTAAAACGATGATCGATGAAGGATGGTTTATAACAAGGAACGATGAACAATTGGTTATTACAAGAACAATGAACAATGGACGATTGGTTATGATAAATGATTTAGATAACGATACGTGTGTAATGTGATAAAAGCATGGTGGATACGCCGCTGATACTTCCTATATATAAGTGCTTTTATCGTATTACATTCGTGGTGATATTTGCATCACTTGAACAAATGTTTTCAAACGATGACACGCAACGATTTCAATTAAAGATATGAACCATACAAGTTATTTCAAGACGATTTGCTACTCGGATTTACGAAACAAATGTTTTGGTCAAGAATTATGGCTACAAGTCTTTTTATAAACTATAACTAACTTGTTTTAGATTGGTTAGTTATCGTTGCAATATCAAATATTTTTTGATAACAAGATTTTCAATTAACGACTCTAGTAGTTTGACTAGGTATTGCAATACATATTCAAAGCCATAATCTTAACACGTTCACAAAACCTCTGTACTCGCCAGCATATTTTTGCTGACTCGTTTTCACATATGTTTCAGGAAATCAAGTTTGATGTCGATGCTAGATGATACTGATGCGTGCACATGTAGGAATGGACGTGGACTTAGTGCCTTTAAAATAAGAAAGACAATTTCAATGCTTGTTTGTTTGTTTAAGTTTGTTTAAAAGTTTTAAGACAATATGACAATATAATCTATGTTTATTATCCAATAAAACGAAACATCAAATACCAAGTGTTATTGAAACAATCTGTTAACGTGACTCCTCAAGTGTTTCTGCCGCGGTTTGTTGTTTTACGCGATTTGGGGTGTTACATTAATTACCACTTTGTATGGTGTCGTCTTATTGAAGAAATTGTCATTATTGATTAGCATGATGGGGCTTTCCTTTTATCGCTATGTTTTCGAGATCAAAGCAAATCAAATAAAAATGGTCATATTCAAGAATCGGGAAACATATTGCGTAGTAATCCGACAAACTCATTAGCGTCTTATTTTTATCGACCACCAGAAACAACGCGCTTCTAAATTTTTCAATACGTTGAGCATCACTGCATTTTCCATTTGTTAACAAATCTTCCGCCTGAATGTACGAAAAAGGTATATTTGTAAAACCATTCCCGTATAATTCAACGGTATTTTTTAATATAGAATTACCAATAAAACTTACAAAACAATCAGTATGGTATGGCTGAACAATCGCGGATTTGTCCCCTTCATTCTATCGGCATCCCCAAAAATATTTGTTCCTTTTGTTCTGTCTTTTTCGTCATGGTTGAGCATTGAAGCAAATCAATTTACGACTCCAGCATATATCCACTTACTTGGTTGCAAATCCTTCATTTGAAAATGATATAGCCCAATACCAGTTTCGGTTTCAAACACAAATTGCCTGATCATAAAGTATTAGCATTAATAATATTACAATAAACTATATTCTTACATTGTATGGTGTCTCGTTGTCATGTGTACGGTATACAATACACTTGTGTACCCGTTCAACATACACATATGTATAACGTAATACATATGTGTACCAATAAAAAACCCACACGTGTACATTTGAGTATGTATACATGTGTACAGTTAAGTACATAACATGTGGACAATTGAGCATATAACATACTTAATTCGAAATGTGTACACATGTGTACAGTTGAGTACATAACACAGTTAACTGCATATCATAGTTATTTTAGAATTCAACGCAATAACAACTTTTCCTTTTTTCGTTTTCGAATGAACTTGTACATCTCAATCTTATGACTTTTACCCAAATCATTATCAAGATAAAAAAAATCACATTTTTACCCAAATCATAAACAATCAGCAGAATACACATGTGTACACCCAATTTAAATAAACATTACACACAAGTTTTTGAAATATCATATAAGCTACTAATATCCACATGTGTACACCCAATGTATTAGAAACTCATATGAACGATATACACAAGTGTACATCACCGAGTTTACAACACATTAAACAAAATCACAGCATATAATTGCGGTGAATATAATGTCTAAAAAACAGAGTAGATCAACAATCTTGATAAATTAACCCTATCCTTCTAAACAACTACTCCTGTAATCGACAATGGTTGATCAAAACACAACATCGGACCAAAAACTCGTGATTAAACAACTATTACAACAGATGAAAGAAATCCTAGCTTCTGATTTGCTATATCTAAAAGAAGTAGAAAACATACAAAAGCGGCAACGATGTACTGAATCATATACACATTTATAGTTCAGCATTGTGTACCTTTTGTTGTTGAATATCATATGAGTTTTTCCGGCGACTCGTGAACTTTGACGGGAGGTGCTCGACGGGAACAATGATAGAGAGAGAGAAAGAAAGTTGTTGAATAAAAGTTGAATAACAGGGATTTAAAACTGAAAGTGCTATACTATAGGAATTGATATATTTGAGAAGCTATGGAAACTATAGGTTTGAATTCTATGTTTGTGTAATTACACAAATACCCTTATTCATTTAACTAAATACATAAAATTAACCAATTAATTACCATCATGCCATTCTTTTAAAATCTCAAGATGATGAAAATCAAGGGTCCATATAAGTTCACACAGTTCACTCATGTGTGGGTGTTCACTCTAGAACCCTACCATATATATATATATGAAAATCCCAACTAGTATGTTTTCAGACACTAACAGGTATACCCGATACCTGGCGGGTAATGAGTTGGGACTAGGGTTAGTTATACCTGACTCATTACCATCCGCAAAGTATTTTTGCTCTATGTGTGTTGGTCATTTTTAATGCCTCCATCAAGTGCAAAAGTAATGCATAAGAAAGATTTATTGAGTTGCTGCTTTTTTTGGAAAAAAAAGCATTGTCCTGGAAAGTTTTATTTGAACTCAAAAAACAAAAAATTCAAATAAGGTGCATGCCACCCCCTAAACATTTTACCAAGGGAGGGGGATGGGGCATTAGAAAAATACCAAAACAACCAAAGTACCAAACCAAACGTACTAAACACTAAAGAAACCCTATCCATTAGCTCCATTAGCCATGTAGTGTGCCATACTATCAGTCATCGGTATCTTAAGCTACAGGTGCTCTTCTTCTTGCGGTGGTCACTTGAGCTTGTTACCATCATGATTCTACCAAACACATGACATGTTTCTTATCTGAAACAAACAACGGTATTGAGCACGGAAACAAAATGCGAACGCAATTTTTTGGTGAGGTGGACTATCACATCAATGACCTTTCGATTGTTATTAATAAACGGAGGACTGATTACAAAGACTCAATATCACATCAATATTTATACATAATCTCCCTTACATACTAAGTTTTTATATGCAGAGTCAAATAGCAATTCCTATTTCAAAATTTAAATATATACGTGGAGAATAAGACCCCAAATATTAAGCTAACTAACTAAACATAATTGGACTTAATAACTAAACATAATTGGACTTATACAAAACAACCTGTTTGTGCCTTAAATCCAACTCATATCTTTAGCCCTTGACAAGGATGAAACTAACATTCAACCCCTTAATCCTTGTTTGTTGCTCCAAGATCCGTCAAGCCAAGTAACTTTCTCATTTCTTCAAATTTGACTTGGGTAACGCTTTAGTTAGTATGTTAACTTATTGCTCATCTCCATTGATATGTTCAACCCAAATTTCTCCATTATTAACACATTCCTATATAAAGTGAAACCTAGTGTTTATATGTTTAGTTCATCCATGAACACACCAGATTTTTTTTATCAAAGCTATGACCCACTTATTGTCTACTCGCAACATTACAGTCTCCTCTTTGTGAATTTTTAAATCGCTTAATAAACCTTTCAACCACAATGTTTGACATGCCGTTGCAAGAGCCGCCATGAACTCCGATTGCATGGCGATAATACATAAGTTTGTTGTTCCTGTGAGTTACGATATCAAAGCTTCTCCTGCATAAAATACCCTGTCGGTTTTCACGTATGTTTAATCCATATCATTCGAGCTATCACAAAAGCAAACTCCATGTTCCCAATTCATCCATAACTTAAGCCATAATCAAGGCGATATGAATTTTCCAAGGAAGAATTCAGAATTTGTTTGAACCATCCTTGTTTGATCTTGCGTTCTTCAAGAACTCAACTTCTTACTCCCAAACTCAACAATAACGGTATATTAAATCCAAAACCTTTGAATTACAAAGAAAGTAAGCAATCGAAGCAAGGAGACACTGTTTTCTGAAAATCCCAACCCTTTTCAATTTGATCCCAACAACGATGGGTATATGAAACCCAACACCTTTAAAATACAAGAAAACAAGTAGTCAAAGTGAAGACGCCACAACAAAGCGAAAGAAGCTAAGTTAATAAGCCGAAAAAGATAGTTCCATCCCAAAGGAAAAGGAATAACCCTCCAAAATATTTGATATATATCAAAACTTCATTTTCATTCTCAATATTACAATACTTGCAAGAACCTCCTATTTATAGGAGAAATCCAGACCCATACTTATTACAAACTTTAAGACTTTTCAATCAAAACACATATGAACTTCAACATCTGTAATAAACGTACTTAAGGCCTTAATGGACTTTTGACTTTAGGATTTGTCAAATCAAATCGCTATACAAATAGAAAACGAAAATTCTTTTTTTACTATATATTTTTAAAGTGGGCCTTGTAAATATAATCCCCTACTTAATCCAACTCCAAAAATTCAGCCCTTATCCAATTCGGCTTGTTATGAACTTCATTTATTTATTTTTATTCTTCACTTGAATCTTCTTATTTTTTTGATCCTTTAACCAAATTGTGCTTCATGTGTAAGGATGCTTGTCAAAAGTTGCCACAAAATTTTTCATACTATTCTTCATTATCTTGCTCATTACATTCACATCACCAGGGTTCATGTAATATATCGTAGAATTTGTTTTATCACTTTAAGGTGCGATAGCTTAGGTTCTTTCATAAACCGACTAGCCAGACTAGCTAAATCGATTGTAAAACTTATATCGGGTCTAGTGTGCGTCAAATACCTTAAGCTACCAATCAGCCATCAATATTTTGTTGCATTTACGTCTCCTCATCCTCATCTTTATTTAGTTGTAGCCTTGGTTCCGTGGGATAATGATTTGAGTCGCACTCAAACATACCTCCTAATTTCAGTATATATATATATATATAGGGTTAAGATCATGTGAGAAGCACTAGGCTAATTGAGAAACTTGAGAAGCAATCTGGACCACACATTTTCCCAAAGCTTTTCATAATATACACATATGTATAGTTTAAAATTGACTATATACATATGTGTATATTACGAAAAGCTTAGGAAAATGTTTGTCCAGAATGCTTCTCAAGTTTCTCAAATAGAGTGGACTTCTCTTAGGATCCATATATATGTATATATATATTGTTAGGATCTGAGTTTAAATTACTTGTAGTTTTTGTTTCAGGGATGGAAAATTATTGAGTTTTAAAAGAGATTTGCAGCGGAAATAAATGGAAAACTTTTACTACAAGCAATGGTCGTTTGTTTTCATCATCATCATGCTTTCAAGTTGGTAAACTCGCATGTGATTTACAAACTCCCCCTCAGCCTTTGCAATTGAAGTTTGGTAGTAAGAAAATGCAGAGAAGATGATATGCGAAAGTTGATCTTTTGATAGACAAATTAAACTGTTACACAAGTTACCTATTTATACTAAACTATCTAACCACTGAGCATATTTGATGACGTCAGGGTTGATAGTGACAGGAAACTATATGTACTAACTACAAACACTGCTAATACTAACTATCAGTGCTTAGTACTGTTACATTGATTATCTATCTAAATGACTAAGCTCTGATCTCTATCCTCTGATCATTGTAACTCTGGCAAACCTTTATAACTTTGTGAAGTCAGATGATAGAAGAGTCTTTAGGGAAAGCAATGTATATACAACAGAGGTTGTAACCTCTGATAGTTTAACTAAAGCTCGAATAGTGTTATTTGGCTTTGTATCATCTGTTCCTTACATAGGGTTCAATCCCAACAATCTCCCCCTGGAACAGATGATGCCAAAAACACTTTATTCTTGGTCTTTATTCCTCAGGAAGAATTCTCTTATTTGACCTTTGAATTGAAGTTCATAGTTAAGAGATTCTATGTCATCAGCATCCTTCTCCAGCTCTAAACATAATAATTCTTGGACGTCTTCTACTGTAAGCCCATAAGCAGCTTCCATAGATAGTTTAGTGGCATTACCATCAGACTTAAGCAGTATCAATTCATAGGTGTCTTTGTCGACCTTCCATTTTAGAATTTTTAGGTCTGAAGGTTTTCTTGAAGGAGCTTTTATTGCTGAGGATTGAGAATGAGCTATTTGTGATAAATCTTTAGCCAGCTTGACAATTGAATCATTTGTTGGATAATCAATCATGTTCTGTATGCCTTCTTTGATAAATGTATCCTCAAACTCTTTGTCAGTCTTTACAGAAATCTCCTCTTGCCTTTTTCTGTGTAACTGGGCAAGTGTGGAATGGGCAGATGTTGTGCTGGACTTTTTGGAGAGTTGGGCTTTGAGAATAGCATCTTCTTTTGAATAATCAGGTTTAGGAGGCATGGATGGATCCTTTTTCCTCCTTTCTTCCAACTTTTTGTAAGTGTCTATCACCCTGACCTCCCCATCTCATCACTTGGTTCTTTGAACCATAATGATTCTGAATTAGTTTATTCTTCATTCTCTTCAACTTTAAGTCTCTTTCAGGCATATCTTTCTTGTGTAAATCCCAGTTGGGAGGAGTTGGCTTTTTAAGAGGATCTTTCAACATTTCTTGCATTCTGTTGATTTCTTCTCTCAGCTCATCTAAGCTCCAATCCCTGAATTGTGCCCTTGTTGCCTTATACTTCTTGTTCTCCATGATATACTCAATGAGTTCACTTTTGACCAGCTTATCTTCCCTTTCTGAAATCTGGTTGCTCACGTTCTTGACAAAGTTTTGTAAAATGCTGGCTTTACTTAGTTGAAAGGACATGGCAATCTGTATTTCTCTATCATCTTTACCAGTTGATTCTCTTTTGGCAATATCCTCTGCTTGCTTCCGTTTCAATTCCAGGTAATCATCAACATTTGCAGGTCTTGGATAGCCATCAAGAGATAGGATTGTTCTTTTGTCAGGGTCATCCTCTGAAAAGAAACTTAGGATCTCTTCCTTGACTGCTGGTAAATCAAGAGGATACAGCTTTGCTGCAGGGGTAATTTAAAGAGTTGAAGATGTTATAAGCACTGATGTGGAGGTCATTGGTTGTGATGATAGTGGAGGAGGTGCAAGAATCTTATCATCATTTATCACTTTTGTGATCTTTCTCCTTTTAAACCTTAAAGTGGGTGATGGTGGTTGTGGGATCTTAGGTGGTGTGGATAATGGATGAGTTGATGTGGGAAATGTGAACATGGCTGTGGATAGAGTTGCATCTGTTGCAACCTCTGCTGTATTAACAGATGTTGACACAACAGGTGCTGTAACATCTGCTTGTGTGGATGTGGGTTGTGGTTTTGAAGGTGTGATAGGTTTTTGAGAGGCAGAGGTTTTAATGGTTTGGTTGGTTGCAGGCTTAGCTTTAGGAGGTGTGGATGTTGGTTGCCTGGCTTTTCTAGCAGGTATCCTCTTTGATGAAGTACCAACCTCTCCTTTTTTTGTTGTTCAATCTTTTTCTCAACCAACACTCTGCTCTCCTCGATCACTGTCTTCTTGTGATTAGCCCTTGCCTTGGCCATAGTTTCATCAGTTAAATCTATCTTCTTTGAACCATTAGGCCTTGGAATATTTAAAGTAGGTCTGGCCTTATCATCATGTATTTTCAGCTTTTTATTTCCCAAAAGTTTCTCCCCCTTTTTGGCTTCATCTGTTGTAACAAAGATAACCATTGGAGGTGCATGGCCAGTGGTTGTGAGTAGATGAGCTTTGATGGCTTTAATGTCTGCTGCAGTGTCTTGATACCTTGATTCAACCATGTTTCTAACATCATTCATCTGGTGCTTGTGTTGTAGATCCAAATAATGTTGTTGATGTTGAAACAGAGGGTTAAGAGCTTCTTTGAGATCAGCAGTGGATAGAATAGAGGGTTGACTTTTTGTAGCTATCATCTGCTTCAGTAAACTTTTTATTTCATCAATAGATTTTTCTATCCTTGTCACTCTCCCCGTCAAATCCTGGTATTTTAGCTCATCACCTAATTTAATAGGATCATCTGAACTCCTACCTGAAGTGGTATTGTATCTATGGTATCATTAGCGGTGGTTTTAGTACCAGCTTCAACCATAGATGCCCCTTTGTCTTGGAACTGGGGACTTCCCACAACAGAGGTAACAGTTGTTGCCTCAACAGCGGTTGCCTTCAACCAAGTCTTAGTAATGAAACCTCTGTCCAACCAGTGGCTGCTTGAGTTGAACTATCACCAAGGGTTACATGTAACCCAAGGGATGTAGCATCTTCATGTGCTGATAGGCTAGCAACGAATAAAGAGTCAGACCCAGCCTGTTGATGAAGTATATTCTCTGTAATAAGTTGTTGAGAAGTGCTGGTTTGTGCCTGGTCTAATTCAATTGCATTCAGCAATGGTAAAATAGTAGGTGGAAGTGTGGTTATTGGTGAAGGTGGCTGTGTAGAAAGCGACAGTGCCATGAGAGAGGGGTTGTGGAAGGTAGAACCAAGTGGATCTAGAGCTTCATAATTTGGTGTCCCTGTGTCTACAACCTTTTCCTTTTGTGAGGAAGAAGGAGGAGTTTCAAAGCTGCTGTGAAGAAGTAGCAGCAGTGGTTTGTGACTTTGGTGCTGTCACTGGGTTAACCTCTGGGATTTCATCTTTCAGAGGACCCTTTTTGGGTTTGGTGGGCTTTTTGGTTTTCTTTTTGAGGATTTTTGGTGTGGGCTTCAGAGCAGCGGTTGTGGTGCCCTGATCACCAAGAGAAGTGGGCTCAGTAGCAAGAGATTGAGTTTGAACATTTTGTTCAGGTAAAACTTGCTCATCCTCCTCTACTTATGTTTTCGCAACTTTATCTTGGTTTGTTATTCTGGTGAACGTTTCATAAGTGAGGCAGCCCGGTTTAGTCACAGCGCCTATTTTACTTTCAGGACCTTTGATTTGATCTTGTAAGTAAACACTCGGAAAACGTGGATGAATCAAAAAAGATTTTCTTTTTGCAATATTTGAAAATTATTCACAAGATCATTGAACAGTATCTGGGAGTAGTTAAAATCTGTGTTAGTTAAAATTGCATACCCCAGATATTGCATGTTCAATGGAATTTCATTGAAAGCAATGGTTTTTGCTGAGAGACAAGTTAGAATTCTGTGAAAGAAAAATCTCATCTCAGCAGGAAAGTTAGGTTTAAGGATGGTCATACCTTTCATCTGGCCTACATAAACTCTTTCCAGAAACTCTGCTTGGATCTCATTTTGGGGAAATGACACAGGGTGTTCTATGTCATTTAACTTGAAAACTTGAGAGATCGATTGGGGGCTAATTTGCATCAACACTCCCACTACTCTTGAAATTATTGTATAAGGGACACCAGCAGCAGTTGAGTGAACCTTAGCATAATTCCAGAAGTCAAGAAGAGAATCAATGTAAATTAGGGCTTTGACTTCTAACATGTGCTTGAATTTCGACTTTTGCAAAATTCGAATCATTGGATGATAGCGAGTATTTGCTTTGTTTGCTTCAAGTATGGCGGTGTAATTATGTGGGGTTTTGATTATGAGAGTGTAGGGTGGAAGTGCTTGTGTGGATTTCTTCGAAGATTTTGATTTGGGAGCCATTGTGTTAGAGATAAAAACTGTTTTGAGATTTTTGAAATCGACACAGTTTAGGGTAAACACTGGTGAGGGATAAAACAAGGTTTTATAGGGTTTTGAAAAAATGAACATGACGTGGCATCTGATGCAAGATCTGATGGCTAACATCTGGCCACGTGTAACCTCTGATGAGAAAAGTACTGATTTTAACACTATAAGTGGATAGCTATCAGTGTTTTGAAAAAGTGGTAAAAATGGAAGTCAGAGGATACACTTGAACAGTGGATAAGATTTTAAAGCCTATCAGAGGTTTTGAGCAAACATATGTTATGAGTAGACTTTTAAAGATTTATTGAAAAAAATTTCAATTTTAACTATTTTTAAGGATGGGTTATTGATTTTCTGAAAACATTTTGATGCTATGTACGCATGGATTTACAAGAAAACTTGTTTTTAATCCATGTTTAGCATTCCAATTCTTGAGATCAAGTTTTCAAAGGTAGATGTATCCAATGCCTTGTTTAAAACATCTGCCAACTGATCTGAAGTATGGACATGATGCAAAGAAATCAAACCTTTTTCATAGCAATCTCTCACAAAGTGATGTCTGATGTCAATGTGCTTTGTAGTTGAATGAGAAACTGGATTTTTAATGATGTTTTCAGCAGATTGACTGTCCAATCTGAGTGGAGTCTTTAGTGCAGCAACTGGTTTTGAAGCCACAAGAGTTGAGCAGTGCAGCTAGCAGCAGCAATATACTCTGCCTCAGCAGTGGATGTTGAAACTGCAACCTGCTTTTTGCTTTGCCAAGACACTAGACAATCACCTAGGAATTGACATCCTCCTGATGTGGACTTCCTTGTAGTTTTGCACCCAGCAAAGTCACTATCTGAAAAACCTGAAAGCTCAATATTCCCATTAGCCGGATACCAGATACCAAGTGTGGGAGCACCTTTTATGTATCTGAATATCCATGTGAGCACCCCAGATTTGATGTTGCCAATAACTTGATCTGCTGGATGGCTTTTGAGATGAATCAAATCACCTTGGTATGGAACAATAGCATTTTGAGTTGATGGCTTCAAATGTGTATCATCTGAGCTAACCTCTACTAGTGAATTTGAAGTATCAGCCGCTGATGTAAATGGAAGTGGTGGTATTGGGGGTATAGAGGTAACATTCTGATGATTTTTGTGCCCAAATGTAGGACTTTTATCAACAGATGTTTGATTTTGTGAACTGGCAGAGGTTTGAGGATCAAACATCGTTGACCCAAAAGTGGGAGAGTTTACACAAGAGCTTGTGGCACCTGATCCTCTGATGGAAGAATAGACTTTTGTTTGTGGAAGAACACAGTCATATTCTTGATCTTGATCTTCTCTAGATGATTGTGGTGTACCTGCATTGTCTAGCTTGATAGAAATATCAGCAAATGTGAATTTATCTAAATCAAAAAGCTCTGCAGGATCTGCTGGGATTTTTAGTGATGAAAGTTCATTGAACTTCACATTCAAAGTTTCTTCAACACACTTGGTCCTAGAGTTAAAAACTCTGTAGGCTTTAGCAGTGGTTGAGTATCCGAGAAACTAACCACAGTCAATTTTGGCTGCAAACTTAGATATAGAATCTTTTAAGTTCAAAATGAAGCATGGACAACCAAAAACTTTAAAATAGGAAATCAGAGGTTTGATTTTATACAAAATCTCATAGGCAGTCTTTTGATGTCTGGGGTGAATCAAAACTCTGTTTTGGACATAGCAAGCGGTGTTTACAGCCTCTTCCCAGAAAGACAAGGGTAAACTAGAGTCTGCAAGCATAGTTCTTGCTGATTCAATTAAAGTTCTATTTTCCTTTCAACCACCCCATTTTGCTCTAGAGTTCTTGGAATGCTATATTGTCTAACAATTCCTTTTGACTCACAAAAAGCATCTAACTCCCTATTTTTAAACTCTGTTCCATTGTCACTCCTAGTGATTTTTACTGGAAGATCAAATTGCTTTTCTACTTGTTTAACAAGTTGCAAAATGACTGCAGTTTCATCCTTAGAGTGGAGAAAGAAGGTCCATGTAAACCTAGAGAAATCATCAACTTTCACTAGGCAATACCTTTTGTGTTTTAAGCTCGTGATTTGCACTGGGCCAAACAAGTCCATGTGAAGCAATTGTAAACACTGGCTTGTTTTGGACTCTTCAATTGATTTGAAAGAACTTTTATGTTGTTTTCCTTTTAAGCAAGAAACACAATGTTCTTCACAAGAAAATTGCTTGTGAGGCAAACCTCTTATAAGACTTTGTTTTGAGAGTGTGGTGATAGTTTTAAGATTTGTGTGTCCAAGTCTTCGATGCCATAACTCAGTCTCTTTGCTAGAAGCAACTGAGAATAAGCATGTTCTAGACATAGGATTATTTTTATCATATCTACCACATACACATTCCCACTTCTGTGTGTAGTGAGTTGTGCTTTGCTCTCAGCAATGATTTGATCAATCTTTTTAACAACCTCTAGTCCCACAATTTGACAAGTTTTCTTAGTGAAGAAGGATCCATACCCTCTGTCACTCATTTGTGAGACATTCAGCAGGTTAAATTTCAGATTGTCAATTAAATTCACATTTTCAAACTTGAGTTTACCAGACAGAACCGACCCAGACCCTAAAACCTTTCCCTTTGAGTTATTACCAAAAGATATATCACCCCCATGAGAAGGGCTCTACATCCTATCATGTGCTTGGAACCTTCACTATCTACATACCATAAGTTATCAAGGCAAGTAGAGGGTCCCTGCACATCAAGTAAATAGATCAGTTAAGATAGGGCTCCAAAGCCAAAATGGCTTTGGATGGGGTCACAGATGGTCCAGCCTCAAGTCTAGGACAATGGTCAGTGGTTTGGATATTTTCTTGTAACATCTGCTCTTGACCATTTCCTATCAGTTAATTGTATCCATAGGGATGCTTATTCACTCTTTGCTTTGAAGGCTTTTTGTATCCTTCATAAGTAAGAGGAACCCTTTATAAGCTGGTTGGCCATACCCTCTTGGAAATAAATTTGATGGTGGGGCATCTGTCACTTGCACCTCTCTAGGAACAGAGGTTTTGTTTAAAGCTTTTATAACAGATGTTTCAGTTTGTTCAAAACTCTGCTTAGATTTATATCCAGCAGAACTTGAACCTTCTCTTTCTAGTGCTTTTGCCTTGATCTCTTTTACCTTTTGCTCATAGTTTTTGAGATAGGCACACTCTTGAGTTAAGTGATTTGTTTTGTTGCAGATGGTGCATCTTGAAGAATTTTTGATAACACAAGTTTTGTTAATGTCATAGGCTTTTATAAAGAAAACAATCTGCAGCCACATGATGTCTTTTTTCACAAAATTCACAAAACAAGTTTTTAATCTTTACTCTTCTTTTCCTATCAGACTTTTTATCAGCAGTGGTTGTAACCTCTGCTGGTACATCTTTGATAGGAATCACCAGTACTTTTGGGGCTTTAATACCATCAGAGGTTGTAAAGTCCATTGGCTTAAAGTTTTCTAAAATATCACATTCATCTGACCAGGTTTGTTTAAACTGATATTTTTCAATTTCTTTATCTTTTGTTGAAACCTCTGGTTTTTCCAAAACATTTTTTTTCCAGCTTTATCTGTGATTTTTATTTCTTCACCAGCCAAATTTTTTGGGACTATTTCAACCAACTCAGAATCAATTTCAACAACATTTTTCTCATTTTGGTCAAAGGTTCTAAAACCTACACCAAACTTAATGTTGCTCTTGATCTGAGCATCAAGCATAATCTCATAACCTTTACAGGACTCAACCATTTTTCACAAGTGATTTGGGTCTCTTCTAACTCCTTTTTACACACTTGGTATTTTTCTACCATAGTTTGGAGTTGGTCCTTGGTTATGCTTGATTCATGTCTCGGCTACTCATTTCAGAATCTTTTCACTTAACTTTGATTTTAACTCTTTAATCAGTTTTTCAAAATTAAGTTCATCTTCTAAAATTTTGTTCCTCAGGTTTTCATTCACCTTCTTAATGTTTGCAAAAGCAATGATGCATTTGTCAGAACATAGATCTTTAAGGATCTGAGGTGATACCTTTGTAGCAGCCATGAGAGCACAATCACACTCATCTTCACACACATCAACATTCCATGGGTCAGTAGGAGAGTTCTTTTCTTTATCAGCAGCATTTTTCTTTTCTTCACTTGAAACCACTGTTTCATCACAAACTTGAACTTCATCAGTTTTTTACACTAACTCCACAGATTCAACACCTTCAGCAGTTGTCTCAAGGCCACTAAATAAAATTCTTGTTCAACATCATTTTTGGTCATTAAAGCAAAGTTCTCATCAGTCAAATCCTCAGGCAAGCTACTCTAGTCAACATAACTTTGTGTGAAAAAGCTCTGTTGACCAACCTCTGCTGGACTAGCAGTGGTTTGAGCAGGTTGTGTGACAATGGGTACTTGTTGTACATGCACTTAAGGATGTGATGGTGCCTGAACATATTGAATCTGTGGAGCAGTGGACTGAACATAATGCACCGGAACAGTAGTAGCAGGATGTGCAAAGTGGGCAGTGTTTTGAACATGTTGAGCAGGGGTATATTGGGAATAATGATCAGTGTTTTGTGTGTATTGAGGTCTAGGGCCAGGATGAGTCACTATTGGTCCAGAATTTTGAGACCTGCATTCTCTAGCAAAGTGTCCTAACCTATTACACTTATAACACTTGACTTTTGATTTATCCAGCCCAACCTTCAATCCCCCATGCAATCCTCGGAATTTCCTACCAGTTCTCTTATAGAATTTACTAGCCCTAACACTCAATAGGGCCAGTTGGTGCAAAATATCCATTTCTTCAAGATCAGAAGGTTCAAAATGTTGCAAGTCATTCAGCTCAAAGGATAGATTATCAGAGGTTTGGCTTTCCCCACTAGCAGTGAAAGCATAGTTGGGTGCATATGTTTCAGATCCAAAGTTCCCACCAGAAGTAATATCTATATAGTGATCGTAACTTTGGTCCTTACTGCTGCCAGATCCTTCTTCTTGGCAAAAAAGAGCTGTATTACCCAATAAGTAATCATCAGTCATTTTTCCAGAATCTTGCAACTTCTTTTTCAGGTTTAACTCTTTCTCATAAGTGAGGAGTATCCCATGAGGTTGTGTCAACGACATTTCTTTAAACGCAACAGACTTTCGTGTTACATAAGGTACAGTCTCCCACTTATCTGGTAACGACATAAGGAAACTACTATTGACAGTCAAATTAGGAAAAACCACGTTAACCAGTCTAAGTTCACTGATGAGACCGTTGTAACGTTCGAACTGTTGTGTTAGAGACTCTCCTTTCAAGTGAAAAACGTTTCATACTAATGATTTAGAACTTCTCTGTTACTTTCAATCACTTTCTCAGTCCCACCAAATTGCTCTTTCAGTGCATCCCATAACTCCTTTGCACTATTGCAATGGAGTAGACCAGCATAAATCTCATTGGGTAAGGCCGAAGCAACTATGCTAAATGCCTTAGCATCCAATTCAATTTTCTGGAAACCCTGCTCCAAAAAGTTTTCTGGAATTTTTTGGCACTTGTTTAGATGGATCCTCTGTGCTTGGAACCATCGGAACGTGAGGTTCATAAGCAACAGATCTCCAGCAACCGGTATTTTGCTGAGCAAGGATATGACCCATTCGTCGTTTCCAAATGAAATATTCATTTCTTTTGAGCATCGGCTGTTTGAATAAGGAACCAGAGTTGGCATCCTGTGTGTTTTGAGACTTTTCCAGTTGATTTTACACATATTTCTGTTTTAAAAACATTGAACGTAATAAAACTCTGTTTATCAAGCAAAAACAACCAAACTAAATAGCAGAGAGCTGATATGTTCGAATCAAATCGATTGTTAGATCGAATTTGATGAATCAAGCTCTGTTACCAATTGTTAGGATCTGAGTTTGAATTACTTGTAGTTTTTGTTTCAAAGATGGAAAATGATTGAGTTTTAAAAGAGATTTCCAGCGGAAATAAATGGAAAACTTTTACTACAAGCAAAGGTCGTTTGTTTTCATCATCATCATGCTTTCAAGTTGGTAAACTTGCATGTGATTCACAAACTCCCCCTCAGCTTTTGCAATTGAAGTTTGGTAGTAAGAAAATGCAGAGAAGATGATATGCGAAAGTTGATCTTTTGATAGACAAATTAAACTATTACACAAGTTACCTATTTATACTAAACTATCTAACCACTGAACATATTTGATGACGTTAGGGTTGATAGTGACATGAAACTATATGTAACTAACTACAAACACTGCTAATACTAACTATTAGTGCTTACCACTGTTACGTTGATTATCTATCTAAATGACTAAGCTCTGATCTCTATCCTCTGATCCTTGTAACTCTGGTAGACCTTTGCAACTTTGTGAAGTCAGATGATAGAAGAGAAGTCTTTAGGGAAAGCAGTGTATATACAACAGAGGTTGTAACCTCTGATAGTTTAACCAAAGCTCGGATAGTGTTATTTGGCTTTGTATTATCTGTTCCTTTCATAGGGTTCAATCCCGACATATATATATATATATATATATATATATATATATATATATATCTATATATATATATATATATGTATATATACATATACATATAGATATAAATATACAAGTCCGTGGTAACCCGGATGAGATATGTGTATCATGATATTGTTATGATTATGTGTGATACCCATGACGAAACAGGTACACCTTAATTGTTCTTAAACGTTAAGCCTGATTAAAACAATAAATGCGCGTAAACTTTGCAAATTGCATGACTTGTGTGCTATGCTAAACAGTCTCTGTTATGTCTCGGAGGAATCCGGGAGCACGTCGTGTTTAACATGACACTACTAAGGACCAACAATGCGAGGTTGGTGCCCTTAGCCTTGAACAACGTGTTAAACGGAGACTTGACGTTTAACAGCGCATCAAACCTTGGATGTTGACTATCAGGTTTATTGGGATTGAACCTTTAGAAAGGAACAAATGATACAAAGTCAAAACACACCATCCGAGCTTTGATCCAACCATCAGATGTTCTATCCATTGATCGGCATTTACTACATTCTATAAACACGTTGTTTCCTATCCTCTGACAGAAGAAACTCCCAACCGCTGATAGAATATCACAAGAACAAAGGATAGCCAACAGTACTTAGTCTAGTAATTAGTTTAATCAATGTAACAGTGCTATGCACTGATAGTTTAGTTTAAGGAGTGTTTGTAGTTAGTTACATTTGTTAGCTGTCACTATCAACCCTAACATCATTGAAAGACGATCAGTGGTTAGATAGTTAGTATAAATAGGCGCTCAATGTAACAGTTTTTACTTGTCTTCTTAAAAAGATCAATTTCACATATCTTCTTCATTTCTTACTATCAAACGATCGTTATTGGGATAAGGGGGAGTTTGTGAATCACATGCAATAGTTTAATTACTTTAAAACATGATGGTGATGAAAACAAACGACCAATTGATTGTTGTAAAAGTTTTCCATTAATCCGCTGCACTTATTCTCTGTTCTTCAATCATTTTCCATTATTTGAAACCAAAACAACAATCAATTCAAACTTAGATCCTGACAATTGGTATCAGAGCTTGGTCAACCGATTTTGATTTAAACGTTAAATTGATTTGAACAGATAGCTCTTTGTTGTTAATTTTGTTTGATAAGTTTTGCTTGAATGCAAAGTTTTATTACTACAAAAGTTTTTAAAACACAAATCTGTTGTAAACAAGAGAAATGGCACAAAACACACCGGCTTCCAATATTGGATCCATGTTCAAACCACCTGTTGAAACGAAATGAGTATTTTATTTGGCAACATAGGATGGGTCATATTCTCGCCCAACAGAACACCGGATACTAGAGATCCGTTGTGTTTGGACCCCATGTTCCCCATGGTTCCAAGCACAGAGGATCCCCACACTCAATCGAATTGGATGCTAAGGCTTTTAGCATCGTTTCTTCAGCTTGCCCAATGAGATTTATGCGGGATTACTTCATTGTAATAGTGCTAAAGAGTTATGGGATGCTCTTAAAGAGCAATTCGGTAGTACTGAAGAGGTGATCGAGAATAATAGAGAAGTCTTGAATCAGCAGTATGAAACATTTTGCCATGTAAAAGGTGAGTCACTAACCCAACAGTTCGAGTGATTTAGCTGTCTCAAAAGCGAATTGAAACTGGTAGATGTGAAATTTCCTAATTCGACTGTTAATAGTCGTTTCCTAAGATCACTACCAGAAAAATGGGAGACAATAGCTTATGTTATACGAACATCTGTTGGTTATAAAGAAATGACCCTCACACAGCTTCATGGTCGACTTCTCACTTATGAGAGAGAGTTGAACCAGAAAAAGAAGCTTCACGAGTCTAGGAAAGTAACTGATGACTATACACTGGGAAACACTACTTTCTATAGTCATGAAGAGGGGTCTGGCAGTGGAAAGGATCAAAGTTTTGATCATTACATTAACATAACTTCTGGAAAAAAATTCAACTATGATCCCTGTACACCCAATTTTGCTTTTGCTGCAAATTGTGAAAGCCAAACCTCTGACAATCTGAGTTTTGAGATGAATGACTTACAACACTTTGAACCCACGGATTTGGAAGAGATGGACATCCTACACCAGTTGGCACTTTTGAGTATCGGGGCTAGTAAGTTTTACAAAAGAACTGGTAGGAGGTTTCCAGGATTGCATGGGGGGTTAAAAATTGGGTTAGATAAATCAAAGATAAAATGCTTTAAGTGCAATAGGATGGGACATTTTGCCAGGGAATGCAGAACTCAAACTGCAGGACCAATTGTTACCCATCCTGGCCCCAGCTCTCAAAGCACTGTCCAATATTCCAAGTTTGCCCCTGCACAACAAATGCAAAATACTGCTCATTTTGCAAATCCTGTAACAACTGTCCCTATTCATTATGTCAAAACCTCTGCTCCACAGAAAAATATGTTCAAGCACCACCTCAAGTGCATGTGCAACAAGCTCCACATGTCACTCAAACTACTCAAACCACTGCTACACCAGCAGAGGTTACACAACAAAGCTTCTTTACCAAAGGTTTTGTTGACTGAAGTAGTTTTCCTGAGGATTTAACTGATGAAAACTTTGCTCTCATAGCCAAAAATGATTTTGAAAATGAAAACTTATGTTTTATGGCTCTTGAGACCATAGTTGAAGGTGATGAGTCTGTGGAACAGGAGTCAAAATCTGATGTGGTTGAATGTTGTGAAGTAGTGGTTAAACCAGAAGTTACACCTGTGGTTGAAATGAATGATGCTGATGTTGAAAAAGACAATCTATCTGACCCATGGGACATTGAGGAGTGTGAAGAAGAATGTGATTGTTCTCTTATGGCTGCTTCGAAGGTATCACCTCAGATCCTAAAAGATCTATGTTCTGAAAAATGCATTATTGCTTTTGCACACATAAAACAGGTGAATGAAAACATGAGAAACAAAATTTTGGACGATGAACTTAAATTTGAAAAACTTGTTAAAGAGTTGAAAACAAAATTAAGTGAAAAAGATTCTGAAATGAGTAGCCTAAGGCATGAATCATGCATAACCAAAGATCAGCTCCAAACCATGGTACAAAAATACCAAGTTTGCAAACAGTAGTTAGAATCTACCCAGATCACTTGTGAAAAATGGGTAGAGTCTTGCAAAAGCTTATGCTTGATGCTCAAGTCAAGAGCAACATAAAGTTTGGTTTAGGCTTTAGGGAATATGACCATACTTGTGAAAATGTTGCAAAAATTGACTCTGAGCTGGTTGAAATAGTCCCAACAAGCTTGGCTAGTGAATAAATTAAAATCACTGATAAAGAAGGAAACAAAATTGTTCTTGAAAAACCAGAGGTTTCACCAAAAGAAAACGCAGTTGAAAAATATCAATTTAAACCAACCTGGTCAGATGAGTGTGATATTTTAGAAAATTTCAAGCCAATGGACTTTTAAACTCTTGATAGTATAAAAGCACCAAAAGCATTGGTGATCCTTATCAAAGACTTGCCAACAGAGGTTATATCATCTGCTCTCAAAAAGTCTGATAGGAAAAGGAAGGAAAGGTTAAACACTTGTTTTATAAATTTTGTGAAAAGAGGAATCACGATACAGCAGACTGTTTTCTTTTGAAAGCTAATGATATAAACAAAAGTTGTGTTATACCTAAATCTCCTAGATACACCATTTGCAACAATACAAATCATCCAACTCAAGAGTGTGTCTATCTCAAAACCTATCACCAAAAGGTAAAAGAGATTAGAGAAAAAGCTCTAGAAAGAGAAAATTAAATCTTGCCAAACAGAAATTTAAATCATGTGAAACATCTGTCACCAAAGCTTTGAATCAAACCACTGTTCACAGAGAAATTCAGGTAACAGATGCACCTCCATCAAACAAGTTTCCAAGAGGTAAAAGCCAGCCTAATAACAAAAGGTGCCTATAACTTATGAGACATACAAAAACCCTACTAAGCCAAGGGTAAATAGGCATCCTCATGGTTATCAACAGTTAATAGGAGGTAGCTCACAGGAGTGGTTACAAAAGTCTGATCTAACCACTGCTCCTTAATCTGGACTTTAGTCTGGATCATCTGATACTCCATCCAAAGCCATTTTGGCTTTGGAAAACCACCTAAACTAATTATTTCAAAACATTTGCAGGGAGCTTCTACTTGCCATGACAGCCTTTGGTATGTAGATAGTGGAGGCTCCAGGCACATGACAGGATGTAAAGCCCTGCTCAGATATTTTAAAGCTCATGGAGGGGGTGATATATCCTTTGAAAATAATTCAAAAAGGAAGGTGTTAGAGTCAGGATGTGTCTCAGCAGGAAAACTCAAGTTTGAAAATGTGAATCTCATTGACAATCTAAAATTCAATCTCTTAAGTGTTTCACAGATGAGTGATAAAGGTTATGGTTCCTTTTTCACAAAGAAAACTTGCCAGATATTAGGGCCATAGGTTGTCAAAAAGATTGATCAAATCATTGCAGAGAGCAAAGCACAGTTGACTGCTCATAGAGTAGGAAATGTGTATGTGGTTGATATGGTAAAAGATAATCCTATGTCAAATGCATGCCTGTTTTCAGTTGCCTCAAGCAAAGAGACAGAGCTATGGCATAAAAGGCTAGGACACACAAATCTAAAAACCATCTCCACTCTATCAAAACAAAGTCCGGTTAGAGGTTTGCCCCAAAAACAATTTACTTGTGAAGAGCATTGTGTTTCCTGTTTAAAAGGAAAACAACATAAAAGCTCTTACAAGTCAATTGAGGAGTCCAAAACAAGTCAGTGCTTATAGTTGTTTCATATGGACTTGTTTGGACCCGTAAAAATCATGAGCTTAAAACACAAAAGATTGTGTCTGGTGGTAGTTGATGATTTTTCCAGGTTCACATGGACTTTCTTTTTACACTCTAAGGATGAAACAACAAACATTTTGCAAAACTTTGTTAAACAAGTTGAAAAGCAATTTGATATTCCTGTAAAAATCTTTAGGAGTGATAATGGGACAGAGTTTAGGAACAAGGAGTTGGATGCCTTATGTGAGTCAAAAGGGATTGTTAGACAATATAGCATCCCGAGAACTCCAGAACAAAATGGGGTTGTTGAAAGGAAAAATAGAACTTTAATTGAATCAGCAAGGACTATGCTTACAGACTCAGGTTTACCCTTGTCTTTTTGGGCAGAGGCTGTAAACAATGCTTGCTATGTCCAGAACAGAGTTTTGATAAACCCTAGGCATCAAAAGACTGCCTATGAATTGCTTTACAAAATCAAATCTCTGATCTCTTATTTCAAAGTCTTTGCCCGTGCTTCATTTTAAACATCAAGGATTCAATATCCAAGTTTGCAGCCAAAGTTGATTGTGGTTATTTTCTGGGATACTCAACCACTACCAAAGCCTATAGAGTTTTTAACTCTAGGACCAAGTGTATTGAGGAAACTCTAAATGTGAAGTTCAATGAACTCTCATCTTTGAAAATCCTAGCAAATGGACCTGCTGAATTATTTGATTTATCTAAATTTACATTTGAAGATGTGTCTGTCAAGACTAATCCTGTAGGTACCCCACAATCATCATTCGAAGAGCAAGGATATGATTGCATTCTTCCAAGTTTTAAAATCAATCCTACAAGCAGAGGAGCAGATGTTAGTAGCAATGGTGAAAGCTTTGTCAGGTCAATAGTGTTTAATACTCAAACATCTGCTAGCTCTCAAAACCAAACATCTGTTGATGAAAGTCCACAACAAATGGACAAAAATCAACCCACTTTCACTACCATTCCACCAATCCCTCCACCACCATTCCAATCAGAGGCTGGACCATCAAATTCACCAGCAGAGGATAGCTCAGATGATACACATTTGCAAGCTTCACCTCAAAATGCCATTGTCCCAAATCAAGGTGATTTGATTTTCCTAAAAAGCCATCCATTGGATCAAGTTATTGGCAACATCAATGAGGGTGTGCTCACAATAAGCCAAGCCCAAAACATTTGTCTTTTTGCTGGTTTTCCATCACTCACACAACATGTCAAGTACCAAGAGGCACTGAAAGACAACAGCTGGGTAGAGGCCATGCAAGAAGAGCTCCTACAATTTAAAGACAACAAGTACGGGAACTTGTACAACTGCCAAAAGATGTGAGTCCCATCGACACAAAGTGGGTCTTCAAGAACAAAACTGATGAAAGGGGTATTGTTGTCAAAAACAAAGCAAGGCTCGTGGTTCAAGGCTACAGAAAGGAAGAAGGGATTGACTATGATGAAACTTTTGCTCAAGTAGCAAGGTTAGAAGCCATTCACCTGTTCTTAGCTTTTGCTGCTAACCACAACATCAAGGTGTATCAAATGGACATCAAAAGTGCATTCCTGTATGGAAAGATCAAGGAAGAAGTATATGTCTGTCAACCTCCTGGATTTGAGGATCACTTTCATCCTGATCATGTTTACAGGTTAAACAAAGCACTGTATGGTCTAAAACAAGCACCAAGAGCCTGGTATGAAACTTTATCCACTTTTCTATTATCCATTGGTTTTACCAAAGGTAGGATTGACAAAACTTTATTTTTAAAATGGAAATGAAAAGATTTAATGCTTGTCCAGATTTATGTGGATGACATCATTTTTGGATCCACATGCCCTGCCATGTGTGAAGAGTTCAGAAAACTCATGGCAGCAGAGTTTGAGATGAGTGCAATGCGTGAGTTGCAATGTTTTCTTGGTTTGCAAGTCAAACAGACGTAAACAGGCACTTTCATTCATCAAAATAAGTATGTGAAGTAACTACTTAAGAAATTTAATATGAATGATTGTAAACCTTGCAGCACACCCATGGCAACATCCAAGCTAGTCACTATAGATGGCAGAGATGACATTATTGATCAAACATTGTATAGAAGCATGATTGGGTCTTTATTGTACCTTACTGCATCAAGGCCAGACATTATGTTTGCCACATGTGTCTGTGCCAGATCACAGTCAATGCCAAGAAAATCAGATCTTATTGCTGTAAAAAGGATGTTTAGATACATAAAAGGTGCTCCCACACTTGGTATCTGGTATCCAGCTAATGTTAACATTGAGCTTGCAGGATATTCTGATAGTGACTTTGCTGTATGTAAAACAACAAGGAAGTCCACATCTCAGGGAGCCCAATCCCAGGAGATTGCCTAGTGTCTTGGCAAAGCAAAAAGCAAGTTGTAGTATCCACATCCACTGCTGAAGCAGAATATATAGCTGCTGCAAGTTGCACTGCTCAAATTTTGTGGCTTCAAAATCAACTTTTTGATTTTGGTGTGACTGCCTTGAGGACTCCTCTGAAAATTGATAGTCAAGCAGCAGAAAACATCATCAAAAATCCAGTTATACATTCCACCACCAAGCACATTGACATCAGACATCACTTTGTGACGGATTGCTATGAAAAATGTCTGATTTCTTTACAACATGTCCATACCAAGGATCAACTAGCAGATGTGTTGACAAAAAGCACTTGATGCTTCCACATTTGATAGTTTGATTTCTAGGCTTGGAATGCTAAACATGGATTAAAAACAAATTTCTTGTGATCCATGTGTAAATAGCTATAAAATGTTTTTAGAAAATCAGAAATTCATCCTTAAAAATAGTTAAAATTTGATTTTTTTTCAATAAATCCTTAAAGTCTGTTCAAAGCTCTGATAGCACAAAAACACTGTTGTTTAGAAAAGTCTATCCACTGTTGCAAACCTCTGATAGTGTTTAAATTGATTTTTCCCTTTGAGTTATTACCAAAAGATCTATCACCCCCCATGAGCCATGAAGTCTTTGAGAAGGGCTCTACATCTTGTCATGTGCCTGGAACCTTCACTATCTATATACCATAAGCTATCAAGGCAAGTAGAGGGTCCCTGCACATCAAGTATATAGATCAGTTAAGATAGGTCTCCAAAGCCAAAATTGGCTTTGGATGGGGTCACAGATGGTCCAGCCTCAAGTCTAGGACAATGGTCAGTGGTTTGGATATTGTCTTGTAACATCTGCTCTTGACAATTTCCTATCAGATGATTGTATCTATATGGATGCTTATTTATTCTTTGGTTTGAAGGCTTTTTGTATCCTTCATAAGTAAGAGGAACCGTTTTATAAGCTGGTTGGCCATACCCTCTTGGAAATAAATTTGATGGTGGGGCATCTGTCACTTGCACCTCTCTAGGAACAGAGGTTTTGTTTAAAGCTTTTGTAACAGATGTTTCAGTTGGTTCAAAACTCTGCTTAGATTTATTTCTAGCAGAACTTGAACCTTCTCTTTCTAGTGCTTTTGCCTTGATCTCTTTTACCTTTTGCTCATAGTTTTTGAGATAGGCACACTCTTGAGTTAAGTGATTTGTTTTGTTGCAGATGGTGCATCTTGAAGAATTTTTGATAACACAAGTTTTGTTAATGTCATAGGCTTTTAAAAGAAAACAATTTGCAGCCACATGATTTATTTTTTCACAAAATTCACAAAACAAGTTTTTAATCTTTACTCTTCTTTTCCTATCAGACTTTTTATGAGCAGTGGTTGTAACCTCTGCTGGTACATCTTTGATAGGAATCACCAGTGCTTTTGGGGCTTTAATACCATCAGAGGTTGTAAAGTCCGTTGGCTTAAAGTTTTCTAAAATATCACATTCCTCTGACCAGGTTGGTTTAAACTGACATTTTTCAATTTCTTTATCTTTTGTTGAAACCTCTGGTTTTTCCAAAACAATTTTGTTTCCAGCTTTATCTACGATTTTTATTTCTTCACCAGCCAAATTTGTTGGGACTATTTCAACCAATTCAGAATCAATTTCAGCAACATTTTTCTCTTTGTGGTCATAGGTTCTAAAACTTACACCAAACTTAATGTTGCTCTTGATCTGAGCATCAAGCATAATCTCATAACCTTTACAGGACTCAACCCATTTTTCACAAGTGATTTGGGTCTCTTCTTACTCCTTTTAACACACTTGGTATTTTTCTACCATAGTTTGGAGTTGGTCCTTGGTTATGCTTGATTCATGTCTCAGGCTACTTATTTCAGAATCTTTTTCACTTAACTTTGATTTTAACTCTTTAATCAGTTTTTCAAAATTAAGTTCATCTTCTAAAATTTTGTTCCTCAGGTTTTCATTCACCTGCTTAATGTTTGCAAAAGCAATGATGCATTTGTCAGAACATAGATCTTTAAGGATCTGAGGTGATACCTTTGTAGCAGCCATGAGAGCACAATCACACTCATCTTCACACACATCAACATTCCATGGGTCAGCAGGAGAATTCTTTTCTTTATCAGCAGCATTTTTCTTTTCTTCACTTGAAACCACTGTTTCATCACAAACTTGAACTTCATCAGTTTTTTACACTAACTCCACAGATTCAACACCTTCAGCAATTGTCTCTAAGGCCATTAAACAAAATTCTTGTTCAACATCATTTTTGGCCATTAAAGCAAAGTTCTCATCAGTCAAATCCTCAGGCAAGCTACTCTAGTCAACATAACTTTGTGTGAAAAAGCTCTGTTGACCAACCTCTGCTGGAGTAGCAGTGGTTTGAGCAGGTTGTGTGACAATGGGTACTTGTTGTACATGCACTTGAGGATGTGATGGTGCCTGAACATATTGAATTTGTGGAGTAGTGGATTGAACATAATACACTGGAACAGTAGTAGTAGGATGTGCAAAGTGGGCAGTGTTTTAAACATGTTGAGCAGGGGTATATTGGGAATAATGAGCAGTGTTTTGTGTGTGCTGAGGTCTAGGGCCAGGATGAGTCACTATTGGTCCAGAATTTTGAGACTTGCATTCTCTGGCAAAGTGTCCTAACCTATTACACTTATAACACTTGACTTTTGATTTATCCAGCCCAACCTTCAATCCCTCATACAATCGTGGGAATTTCCTACCAGTTCTCTTATAGAATTTACTAGCCCTAACACTCAATAGGGCCAGTTGGTGCAAAATATCCATTTCTTCAAGATCATAAGGTTCAAAATGTTGCAAGTCATTCAGCTCAAAGGATAGATTATCAGAGGTTTGGCTTTCCCCACTAGCAGTGAAAGCATAGTTGGGTGCATATGTTTCAGATCCAAAGTTCCAACCAGAAGTAATATCTATATAGTGATCATAACTTTGGTCCTTACTGCTTCCAGATCCCTCTTCTTGGCCAAAAAGAGCTTTAGTACCCAATGAGTAATCATCAGTCATTTTTCCAGAATCTTGCAACTTCTTTTTCTGGTTAACTCTCTCTCATAAGTGAGGAGTATCCCATGAAGTTGTGTCAACGACATTTCTTTAAACCCAACTGACTTTCGTGTTACATAAGCTACAGTCTCCCACTTATCTGGTAACGATCTAAGGAAATGACTATTGACAGTCGAATTAGGAAAAACCACGTTAACCAGTCTAAGTTCACTGATGAGACAACAATAACGTTCGAACTGTTGTGTTAGAGACTTTCCTTTCAAGTGACAAAATGTTTCATACTTCTGATTTAGAACTTCTCTGTTACTTTGAATCACTTCCTCAGTCCCACCGAATTGCTCTTTCAGTGCATCCCATAACTCCTTTGCACTATTGCAATGGAGTAGACCAGCATAAATCTCATTGGGTAAGGCCGAAGCAACTATGCTAAATGCCTTAGCATCCAATTCAAATTTCTGGAAATCCTGCTCCAAAAAGTTTTCAGGATTTTTTGGCACTTGTTTAGATGGATCCTCTGTGCTTGGAACCATCGGAACGTGAGGTCCATAAGCAACAGATCTCCAGCAACCGGTGTTTTGCTGAGCAAGGATATGACCCATTTGTCGTTTCCAAATGAAATATTCATTTCTCTTGAGCATCGACGGTTTGAATAAGGATCCAGAGTTGGCATCCTGTGTGTTTTGAGACTTTTTCAGTTGGTTTTACACAGATTTATGTTTTAAAAACTTTGAACGTAATAGAACTCTATTTATCAATCAAAAACAACCAAACTAAATAGCAGAGAGCTGATCTGTTCGAATCAAATCGATTGTTAGATCGAATTTGATGAATCAAGCTCTGATACCAATTGTTAGGATCTGAGTTTGAATTACTTGTAGTTTTTGTTTCAAAGATGAAAATGATTGAGTTTTAAAAGAGATTTGCAGCGGAAATAAATGGAAAACTTTTACTACAAGCAATGGTTGTTTGTTTTCATCATCATCATGCTTTCAAGTTGGTAAACTCGCATGTGATTCACAAACTCCCCCTCAGCTTTTGCAATTGAAGTTTGGTAGTAAGAAAATGCAGAGAAGATGATATGCGAAAGTCGATCTTTTGATAGACAAATTAAACTATTACACAAGTTACCTATTTATACTAAACTATCTAACCACTGAACATATTTGATGACGTCAGGGTTGATAGTGACATGAAACTATATGTAACTAACTACAAACACTGCTAATACTAACTATCAGTACTTAGCACTGTTACATTGATTATCTTTCTAAATGACTAAGCTCTGATCTCTATCCTATGATCCTTGTAACTCTGGCAGACCTTTGCAACTTTGTGAAGTCAGATGATAGAAGAGAAGTCTTTAGGGAAAGCAGTGTATATACAACAGAGGTTGTAACCTCTGATACTTTAACCAAAGCTCAGATAGTGTTATTTGGCTTTGTATCATCTGTTCCTTTCATAGGGTTCAATCCCAACATATTTGTGAAAAAATCCCGGTAAACTTTGATTAGTACAAGTCCATGGTACCCCGGACGAGATATGTGTATCATGATATTGTTATGATTATGTGTGATACCCATGACGAAACAGGTACACCTTAATTGGTCTTAAACGTTAAGCATGATTAAAACAATAATTGCGCGTAAACTTTGCAAATTGCATGACTTGTGTGCTATGCTAAACAGTCTCTGTTATGTCTCGGAGGAATCCGGGAGCACGTCGTGTTTAACATGACACTACTAAGGACCAACAATGCGAGGTTGGTGCCCTTAGCCTTGAACAACGTGTTAAACGGAGACTTGACGTTTAACAGCGCATCAAACCTTGGATGTTGACTATCCGGTTTATTGGGATTGAACCTTTAGAAAGGAACAGATGATACAAAGTCAAAACACACCATCCGAGCTTTGATCCAACCATCAGATGTTCTATCCACTGATCGGCATTTACTACATTCTATAAACACATTGTTTCTTATCCTCTGACAGAAGAAACTCCCAACCGCTAATAGAAGATCACAAGAACAAAGGATAGCCAACAGTACTTAGTCTAGTAATTAGTTTAATCAATGTAACAGTGCTATGCACTGATAGTTTAGTTTAAGGAGTGTTTGTAGTTAGTTACGTTTGTTAGCTGTCACTATCAACCCTAACATCATTGAAAGACGATCAGTGGTTTGATAGTTAGTATAAATAGGCGCTCAATGTAACAGTTTTTACTTGTCTTCTTAAAAAGATCAATTTCACATATCTTCTTCATTTCTTACTATCAAACGATCGTTATTGGGATAAGGGGGAGTTTGTGAATCACATGTAATAGTTTAATTACTTTAAAACATGATGGTGATGAAAACAAACGACCAATTGATTGTTGTAAAAGTTTTCCATTAATCCGCTGCACTTATTCTCTGTTCTTCAATCACTTTCCATTATTTGAAACAAAAACAGCAATCAATTCAAACTTAGATCCTGACAATTGGTATCAGAGCTTGGTCAATCGATTTTGATTTAAACGTCAAATTGATTTGAACAAATCAGCTCTTTGTTGCTAATTTTGTTTGATAAGTTTTGGTTGAATACAAAGTTTTATTACTACAAAAGTTTTTAAAACACAAATCTGTTGTAAACAAGAGAAATGGCACAAAACACACCGTATTCCAATATTGGATCCATGTTCAAACCACCTATGTTGAAACAAAATGAGTATTTTATTTGGCAACATAGGATGGGTCATATTCTCGCCCAATAGAGCACCGGATGCTAGAGATCCGTTGTGTTTGGACCCCATGTTCCCATGGTTCCAAGCACAGAGGATCCCCACTCTCAATCGAATTGGATGCTAAGGCTTTTAGCATCGTTTCTTCAACTTTGCCCAATGAGATTTATGCGGGATTACTTCATTGTAATAGTGCTAAAGAGTTATGGGATGCTCTTAAAGAGCAATTCGGTAGTACTAAAGAGGTGATCGAGAATAATAGAGAAGTCTTGAATCAGCAGTATGAAACATTTTGCCATGTAAAAGGTGAGTCACTAACCCAACAGTTCGAGTTATTTAGCTGTCTCAAAAGCGAATTGAAACTGGTAGATGTGAAATTTCCTAATTTGACTGTTAATAGTCGTTTCCTAAGATCACTACCAGAAAAATGGGAGACAATAGCTTATGTTACACGAACATCTGTTGGTTATAAAGAAATGAACCTCACACAGCTTCATGGTCGACTTCTCTCTTATGAGAGAGAGTTGAACCAGAAAAAGAAGCTTCACGAGTCTGGGAAAGTAACTGATGACTATACAATGGGAAACACTACTCTCTATAGTCATGAAGAGGGGTCTGGCAGTGGAAAGGATCAGAGTTTTGATCATTACATTAACATAACTTCTGGAAAAAATTTCAACTATGATCCCTGTACACCCAATTTTGCTTTTGCTGCAAATTGTGAAAGCCAAACCTCTGACAATCTGAGTTTTGAGATGAATGACTTACAACACTTTGAACCCACGGATTTGGAAGAGAACTGGTAGGAGGTTTCCAGGATTGCATGGGGGGTTAAAAGTTGGGTTAGATAAATCAAAGATAAAATGCTTTAAGTGCAATAGGATGGGACATTTTGCCAGGGAATGCAGAACTCAAACTGCAGGACCAATTGTTACCCATCCTGGCCCCAGCTCTCAAAGCACTGTCCAATATTCCAAGTTTGCCCCTGCACAACAAATGCAAAACACTGCTCATTTTGTAAATCCTGTAACAACTGTCCCTATTCATTATGTCAAAACCTCTGCTCCACAGATAAAATATGTTCAAGCACCACCTCAAGTGCATGTGCAACAAGCTCCACATGTCACTCAAACTACTCAAACCACTGCTACACTAGCAGAGGTTACACAACAAAGCTTCTTTACCAAAGGTTTTGTTGTCTGAAGTAGTTTGCCTGAGGGTTTAACTGATGAAAACTTTGCTCTCATAGCCAAAAATGATTTTGAAAATGAAAACTTATGTTTTATGGCACTTGAGACCATAGTTGAAGGTGATGAGTCTATGGAACAGGAGTCAAAATCTGATGTGGTTGAATGTTGTGAAGTAGTGGTTACACCAGAAGTTACACCTGTGGTTGAAATGAATGATGCTGATGTTGAAAAAGACAATGTATCTGACCCATGGGACATTGAGGAGTGTGAAGAAGAATGTGATTGTGCTCTTATGGCTGCTTCGAAGGTATCACCTCAGATCCTAAAAGATCTATGTTCTGAAAAATGCATTATTGCTTTTGCAAACATAAAACAGGTGAATGAAAACCTGAGAAACAAAATTTTGGAAGATGAAATTAAATTTGAAAAACTTGTTAAAGAGTTGAAAACAAAATTAAGTGAAAAAGATTCTGAAATGAGTAGCCTAAGGCATGAATCAAGCATAACCAAAGTTCAGCTCTAAACCATGGTAGAAAAATACCAAGTTTGCAAATAGTAGTTAGAATCTACCCAGATCACTTGTGAAAAATGGGTAGATTCTTGCAAAGGTTATGAGCATATGCTTGATGCTCAAGTCAAGAGCAACATAAAGTTTGGTTTAGGCTTAAGGGAATATGACCATACTTGTGAAAATGTTTCAAAAATTGACTCTGAGCTGGTTGAAATAGTCCCAACAAACTTGGCTGGTGAAGAAATTAAAATCACTGATAAAGAAGGAAACAAAATTGTTCTTGAAAAACCAGAGGTTTCACCAAAAGAAAACGCAGTTGAAAAATATCAATTTAAACCAACCTGGTCAGATGAGTGTGATATTTTGGAAAATTTCAAGCCAATGGACTTTTCAACTCTTGATAGTATAAAAGCACCAAAAGCATTGGTGATCCCAATCAAAGACTTGCCATCAGAGGTTATATCATCTGCTCTCAAAAAGTCTGATAGGAAAAGGAAGGAAAAGGTTAAACACTTGTTTTGTAAATTTTGTGAAAAGAGGAATCATGATACCACAGACTGTTTTCTTTTGAAAGCTAATGATATAAACAAAACTTGTGCTATACCTAAATCTCCTAGATGCACCATTTTCAACAATACAAATCATCCAACTCAAGAGTGTGTCTATCTCAAAACCAATCACCAAAAGGTAAAAGAGATTAGAGAAAAAGCTCTAGAAAGAGAAAATTCAAATCTTGCCAAACAGAAATTTAAATCATGTGAAACATCTGTCACCAAAGCTTTAAATCAAACCTCTGTTCACAGAGAAATTCAGGTAACAGATGCACCTCCATCAAACAAGTTTCCAAGAGGTAAAAGCCAGCCTAATTACCAAAAGGTGCCTATGACTTATGAGACTTACAAAAAGCCTACTAAGCCAAGGGTAAATAGGCATCCTCATGGTTATCAACAGTTGATAGGAGGTAGCTCACAGCAGTGGTTACAAAAGTCTGATCTAACCACTGCTCCTTAATCTGGACTTGAGTCTGGATCATCTGATACTCCATCCAAAGCCATTTTGGCTTTGGAAATCCACCTAAACTAATTATTTCAAAACATTTGCAGGGAGCTTCTACTTGCCTTGACAGTCTTTGGTATGTAGATAGTGGAGGCTCCAGGCACATGACAGGATGTAAAGCCCTGCTCAGATATTTTAAAGCTCATGGTGGGGTGATATATCCTTTGAAAATAATTCAAAAAGGAAGGTGTTAGGGTCAGGATGTGTCTCAGCAGAAAAACTCAAGTTTGAAAATGTGAATCTCATTGACAATCTAAAATTCAATCTCTTAAGTGTTTCACAGATGAGTGATAAAGGTTGTGGTTCCTTTTTCACAAAGAAAACTTGCCTGATAGTAGGGCCAAAGGTTGTCAAAAAGATTGATCAAATCATTGCAGAGAGCAAAGCACAGTTGACTTCTCATAGAGTAGGAAATGTGTATGTGGTTGATATGGTAAAAGATAATCCTATGTCAAATGCATGCCTGTTTTCAGTTGCCTCAAGCAAAGAGACAGATCTATGGCATAAAAGGCTAGGACACACATATCTAAAAACCATCTCCATTCTCTCAAAACAAAGTCTGGTTAGAGGTTTGCCCCAAAAACAATTTACTTGTGAAGAGCATTGTGTTTCCTTTTTAAAAGGAAAACAACATAAAAGCTCTTACAAGTCAATTGAGGAGTCCAAAACAAGTCAGTGCTTACAGTTGCTTCATATGGACTTGTTTGCACCTGTAAAAATTATGAGCTTAAAACACAAAAGATAATGTCTGGTGGTAGTTGATGATTTTTCCAGGTTCACATGGACTTTCTTTTTACACTCTAAGGATGAAACAGCATACATTTTGCAAAACTTTGTTAAAAAAGTTGAAAAGTAATTTGATCTTCCTGTAAAAATCTTTAGGAATGATAATGGGACAGAGTTTAGGAACAAGGAGTTGAATGCCTTCTGTGAGTCAAAAGGGATTGTTAGACAATATAGCATCCCTAGAACTCCAGAACAAAATGGGGTTGTTGAAAGGGAAAACAGAACTTTAATTGAATCAGCAAGGACTATGCTTGTAGACTCAGGTTTACCCTTGTCTTTTTGGGCAGAGGTTGTAAACACTGCTTGCTATGTCCAGAACAGAGTTTTGATAAACCCTAGGCATCAAAAGACTGTCTATGAATTGCTTTACAAAATCAAACCTCTGATCCCTTATTTCAAAGTCTTTGGCTGCCCGTGCTTCATTTTAAACATCAAGGATTTAATATCCAAGTTTGCAGCCAAAGTTGATTGTGGTTATTTTCTGGGATACTCAACCACTACCGAAGCCTACAGAGTTTTTAACTCTAGGACCAAGTGTATTGAGGAAAATCTTAATGTGAAGTTCAATGAACTCTCATCTCTGAAAATCCCAGCAAATGGACTTGATTTATCTAAATTTACATTTGAAGATGTGTCTGTCAAGATTAACCCTGTAGGTACCCCACAATCATCATTTGAAGAGCAAGGATATGATTGCATTCTTCCAAGTTTTAAAATCAATCCTACAGGCAGAGGAGCAGATGTTAGTAGCAATGGTGTAAGCTCTGTCAGGTCAACAGTGTTTAATACTCAAACATCTGCTAGCTCTCAAAACCAAACATCTGTTGATGAAAGTCCACAACAAATGGACAAAAATCAACCCACTTTCACTACCATTCCACCAGTCCCTCCACCACCATTCCAATCAGAGGCTGAACCATCAAATTCACCAGCAGAGGATAGCTCAGATGATACACATTTGCAAGCTTCACCTCAAAATGTCATTGTCCCATATCAAGGTGATTTGATTTTTCTCAAAAGCCATCCATTGGATCAAGTTATTGGCAACATCAATGAGGGTGTGCTCACAAGAAGCCAAGCCCAAAACATTTGTCTTTTTGCTCGTTTTCCATCACTCACACAACCTGTTAAGTACCAAGAGGCACTGAAAGACAACAGCTAGGTAGAGGCTATGCAAGAAGAGCTCCTACAATTCAAAGACAACAAGTACGGGAACTTGTACCACTTCCAAAAGATGTGAGTCCCATCGACACAAAGTGGGTCTTCAAGAACAAAACTGATGAAAGGGGTGTTGTTGTTAAAAACAAAGCAAGGCTCGTGGTTCAAGGCTACAGACAGGAATAAGGGATTGACTATGATGAAACTTTTGCTCCAGTAGCAAGGGTAGAAGCCATTCGCCTGTTCTTAGCTTTTGCTGCTAACCACAACATCAAGGTGTATCAAATGGACATCAAAAGTACATTCCTGTATGGAAAGATCAAGGAAGAAGTATATGTTTGTCAACCTCCTGGATTTGAGGATCACTTTCATCCTGATCATGTTTACAGGTTAAACAAAGCACTGTATGGTCTAAAACAAGCACCAAGAGCCTGGTATGAAACTTTATCCACTGTTCTATTATCCATTGGTTTTACCAAAGGTAGGATTGACAAAACTTTATTTTTAAAATGGAAAGGAAAAGATTTGATGCTTGTCCAGATTTATGTGGATGACATCATTTTTGGATCCACATGCCCTGCCATGTGTGAAGAGTTCAGTAAACTCATGGCAGCAGAGTTTGAGATGAGTGCAATGCGTGAGTTGCAATGTTTTCTTGGTTTACAAGTCAAACAGACGTAAAAAGGCACTTTCATTCATCAAAATAAGTATGTGAAGTAACTACTTAAGAAATTTGATATGAATGATTGTAAACCTTGCAGCACACCCATGGCAACATCCAAGCTAGTCACTATAGATGGCAGAGATGACATTATTGATCAAACATTGTATAGAAGCATGATTGGGTCTTTATTGTACCTTACTGCATCAAGGCCAGACATTATGTTTGCCACATGTGTCTGTGCCAGATCACAGTCAATGCCAAGAAAATCAGATCTTATTGCTGTAAAAAGGATATTTAGATACATAAAAGGTGCTCCCACACTTGGTATCTGGTATCCAGCTAATGGTAACATTGAGCTTGCAGGATATTCTGATAGTGACTTTGCTGGATGTAAAACAATAAGGAAGTCCACATCTGGGGAGCCCAATTCCTAGGAGATTGCCTAGTGTCTTGGCAAAGCAAAAAACAAGTTGCAGTATCCACATCCACTGCTGAAGCAGAATATATAGCTGCTGCAAGTTGCACTGCTCAAATTTTGTGGCTTCAAAATCAACTTTTGGATTTTGGTGTGACTGCCTTGAGGACTCCTCTGAAAATTGATAGTCAAGCAGCAGAAAACATCATCAAAAATCCAGTTTCACATTCCACCACCAAGCACATTGACATCAGACATCACTTTGTGAGGGATTGCTATGAAAAAGGTCTAATTCTTTACACCATGTCCATACCAAGGATCAACTAGCAGATGTGTTGACAAAAGCACTTGATGCTTCCATATTTGATAGTTTGATTTCTAGGCTTGGAATGCTAAACATGGATTAAAAACAAATTTCTTGTGATCCATGTGTAAATAGCAATAAAATGTTTTTAGAAAATCAGAAATTCATCCTTAAAAATAGTTAAAATTTGAATTTTTTCAATAAAATCCTTAAAGTCTGTTCAAAGCTCTGGTAGCACAAAAACACTGTTGTTTAGAAAAGTCTATCCACTGTTGGAAACCTCTGATAGTGTTTAAATTGGTCACAACCACTGGCGGTTTTGCTCTATCAGTGGTTAGCCAAACAACTATTTTCCATTGTCAAACAGAGTTTACACGTGGACAGATGTTATTTAACAGATGTTGCATCAGACGCCACGTCAAGTGCACTTTTTAATAAACCAATAAAACCCTGTTCTATCCCCAAATAGTGGTTTCACTTTTCTTGTGCGATTTCAAATTTTTCAAAGCCCTTATCTCAAAAAACTTCGAAAATCATGGCTCCTAAAACCAAATCGAAGAAGAAATCGACACAAGAACAACCCCCATTTATCCTAATCATCAAAACACCACACAATTACACCGCAATTCTTGAAGAAACCGACGCAAAGACTCGCTATCATCCAATGATCTGGATTATGAAAGAATCAAAATTTACGCACATGTTGGAAGTAAAAGCCCCAGTTTACATCGACTCTTTAAGAGAATTTTGGGCAAAGGCTAAAGTAAACTCATCCGCTGATGGTGTGCCCTATTCTATCACTTCCAAAGTTGGTGGCACATGCTTGCAAATAAGTCCACAATCTATTTCCCAAGTTTTCATGTTAAATGATATGCAACATCCGGTATCATTTCCTTTGAGGGAGATGCAGCATGAGTTTGTTGAAAGAAGTTACACCGGGTAGTTGAAAGGTATGACAATCTCCAAACCCAATTTTCCAGCAGAGATGAAATTCTATTTCCACACTTTACTTACATGTGTCTTTGCAAAAATAACTGCTTTCAACGAGATTCCATTGAACACTCAGTATCTGGGATTTGCAATACTAACCGATTCTCATTTTAACCTATCCCAGGTGCTGTTCAATGATCTTGTAAACAATTTTAATAATATTCCAAAAAGAAAAGCTTTCTTGATGCATCCAAGATTCATGAGTGTTTACTTGCAAGATCAAATCAAATCAAACGCAAGTAAACAAGGCGCAGTTACAAACTCTGGCAGCCTAAACCATGAAACTTTTACACGAATAACCAATCAAGACAAAGTTTCCAAAACAGAAGCAGAGGAGGCTGAGCCTATTTTACAAGAACAAAATGTTCAAGCTCAACCTCCGCCTGCTGAGCCTACTGCTCTAGGTGATCAGGGCATCACAATCACTGCTCTGAAACCCACACCTAAAATCTCCAAAAAGAAACCATCCAGAGCATCCCGCAAACCCACCAAACCCAAAAGGGTCCTCTGGAAGATGAGATCCCAGAGGTTAACCCGGTGACACCACCACAGTCAGCAACCACTGCTGCTACTTCTTCACAGCAGATGGTAGAAAGATCTCAAACCGGCTTTCAAACTCCTCATGCATCCTCACAAAAGGATCAGGTTGTAGGCACATGGACACCAAATTATGAAGCTCTAGGATCACTTGGTTCTATCTTCCACAGCCCCTCTCCCAGGGCAATGTCACTTTCTACACAGCCACTCTCACCAATGCCATCACTACCACCTACCATGTTACCCTTGCTGAATGCAATAGATATTGAGCAGACATTATCCAGCACTTCTCAACAACTCATCCATGAGAATATACTTCAACCAGAAGCTGGGTCTGACTTATTTCTAATTGCTAGCCCATCAGCAAATGAAGAGGCTACATCCCTTGGGTTACATGTAACCCTTGGTGATAGTTCAACAATGGCAGCCACTACAATTGCTGAACTCCCAAGTTCTCAATTGGACAGTGGTTACATAGCTAAGACCTTGTTGAAGGCAACCACTGCTGAGGCTACTATGGTAACCTCTGCTCCAGTGGGAAGTCCCCAGAACCAAGACAAAGGGGCATCTAAGATTGAAGCACATGGCAAACCACTTGCTCATTATATCTTAGATAAAACTACCACATCTGGTAGGAGTTCAGATGATCCTATTAAGTAAGGTGATGAGCTAAAATACCAAAAATTGACGGAGAGGGTTACAAATGTTGAAACCACTGTTGGTGAAATTAAAGATCTTTTGAAACAGTTGATTACTATTCAGAGTCAACCGCCTGTTCCAACCACTGTTGAGCTCAAATATGCAATAAATCCAATCTTTCAACAAGAAAAACATTTCCTGGAGCAAAAACATAAGCATCAGATGATGGAACTCAGGAATATGGTTGATGCAAGATACAATGATACTGCTGCAGATATCAAGGCAATCAAAGCCCACATGCTCACCACAACTGGTAAATCTCCTCCTACTGTCATTTTTGTGAGTCCAGATGAAGCCAAAAAGGGGAGAAACCTTTGGGAAACAAAAAGTTGAAGATGGATGATTCAAAGGCAAGGCCTACAGTGAATATCCCTAAGCCAGATGGTTCAAAGAAACCAGATTTAACTGAAGATATCTTGGCAAGGGCAAAGAAGTCTCATAAGAAGACTGTGTTTGATGAAGGCAAGGTGCTGGTTGAGAAAAAGATTGATCAGCAGTTAGAAAAGGGAGAGACTGGTGCCTCAACAAAGAGGAGATCTTCTACAAAAGCAAGACAACCAGAACCGACACCTCTCAAAACTAAAGATGCTACCAATCCAACCACAAAAACCTCTGTCATCTCAAAATCAACCACATCTTCTTCCACAATTCCCATATCCACCCCAACAGATGTTGCAGTAACTGTTGTGCCAACAGAGGTTGTAGCAGATGTTATTACAACCACTTCCATCATCACTTTTCCCACTTCCACACAGACACTACCAACACCACTCAGAATTCCAAGCCATCCATCATCACCATCAACCAGTTTTAAGAAGAGGAAGGTTACAAAGGTCATAAATGAAGAAAAGATCCCTGCTCCTATGCCTCTTGCATCTGTACCAATGCTAAATCTAACCTCTGCTTCTCCAATTACAACATCTGCTCCTTCAAAAGAAGTGATTCCTGCAGCTATAAAGTTTCCTCTTGATTTGCCTGCAGTTAAGAAAGAAATCATATATTTCTATGCTGAAGAAGATCTAGACAAAGACATTTCCCATCTCCTCAAGGTTATCCAAAGCCAGCAAATATTGATCAGTATCTGGAACTCAAAGGAAAACAGACAGAGGATATTGCTAAGAAGTTGTCTAAAGACAAAAGTGATAGAGAAGTGCAAAATCAACTCCAATTTCAATTGAGCAAAGTCCAATCACTGGAAATATTTTCAAAGAACTTATCAAATAAGATTCTGAAGCAGATGATAAATTTTTGAAAGAAAAGTACATCTCACACATCATGGAAACAAAAAAATATGTTGCAACTAGGGCACAGTTCAAAGATTAGTCTGTGAGTGAACTTCAAGAAGAAAATGCAAGAATAGAAGCGCAATTAAAGATCCTCACAACAAACCTACATGCCCAGATTGGAACAAATATAAAAGAATGTGCCTGAGAAGAACCTGAAACTCAGAAGAACGAAAGAAGAGCTAATTCAGAATCACTATGGGTCAAAGAACCAGGTAATGAGATGGGGGGAGATAAAAGTGTTGGATACATAGAAGATGCTGGAAGCAAGAAGGAAAAATGATCCATCAATGCCTCCCAAATTTGATTATACCAAAGAAGATGTTGCTCTCAAAGCCCAAAGCCCAGCTCAACATCTGCCCTATCCACACTTGCCGTGCTAAAGTGAAAAAGGCAAGAGGAGATGTCAGAGAAGGTTGACAGAGAGTTTGAGGAAGTATTCATCAAGGAATATATCAAAAATATGATGGAATATCCAACAGATGATAGAAGTACCAAGTTGGCAGAAGACCTAACAAGAATAGCTCCTTTTCTAACCTCAGGAATAAAGGCTCATTCAAGAAAGCCTTCTGACCCAAAAATTCTAAAGTGGAAGGTTGACAAAGACACCCACGAATTGACTCTACTCAAGTCTGATGGTAAAGCCACTAAACTATCCATGGAAGCTGCTTATGGGCTTACAGTAGAAGACTTCCACGAATTATTAAGTTTAGAGCTTGAGAAGGATTCTGATGACTTAGAATCTCTTAACGTTGAACTACAATTCAAGGGTCAAATAAGAGAATTCTTTCTGAGGAATAAAGATCAAGAATAAGGTGTTTTTGGAATCATCTGTTCCATGGGGGAGATTGTTGGGATTGAACCTTTAGAAAGGAACAGATGATACAAAGTCAAAACACACCATCCGAGCTTTGATCCAACCATCAGATGTTCTTTCCACTGATAGGCATTTACTGCATTCCATAAACATATTGTTTCCTATCCTCTAACAGAAGAAACTCCCAACCGCTGATAGAAGATCACAAGAACAGAGGATAGCCAGCAGTGCTTAGTCTAGTAATTAGTTTAATCAATGTAACAGTGCTATGCACTGATAGTTTGGTTTAAGTAGTGTTTGTAGTTAGTTAAGTTTGTTAGCTGTCACTATCAACCCTAACGTCATTGAAAGAAGATCAGTGGTTAGATAGTTAGTATAAATAGGTGCTCAATGTAACATTTTTACTTGTCATCTTAAAAAGATCAGCTTCGTATATCTTCTTCATTTCTTACTATCAAACGATCGTTATTGGGCTAAGGGGGAGTTTGTGAATCACATACAATAGTTTAATTACTTGAAAGCATGATGGTGATGAAAATAAACGACCGATTGATTGTTGTAAAAGTTTTCCATTAATCCGTGCACTTATTCTCTGTTCTTCTATAATTTTCTATTATTTGTAACAAAAACAACAATCAATTCAAATTTAGATCCTGACAAGGTTATAGCTAGCATCATTTAAGATTTCGAGTTCCAGAAAAAACTTAGTTTTGTGCCATAGACTGTGACATAAGATTTGAAAATAATCGAAGCCCGGGCACACAAAACGAAGCAGCTCCCCGGTTAGGGAAACGCCTTCATTTCGGGCGTAACATAAGGCAACCAAATGTGCAAGGAACGATCGATCAAGATTAAAAACACTTAAACTAACGTCATACGAGACTTTTATGATTAAAACATAACCATGCCCGGATTTCGAGACGGTTATGCTCATTTTTAAAACCGAGTCTTTTGACAGTAAGAACGCGAAAAACGGAGCCTGTTTCGCAAATCGAGAACGCGTCCGGGACCCGAAAACGAATATAAACGCAAACGGAAAATAAACATCATCTTTAACACGTAATACAAAGCACGAGGTGTCCCATTGGGACCCACACCCAAACCCCCCCCCCCCTTATTTAATAAAATTTTTATTTTAATTCGTTTTCATTTCTATTTAAATCACAAAAAATACCCTTCCTCTCAAAAATTCTGCAATTCATCATCTTCTTCAGCTGAGTTTCACCTTATACTTCAACAAATCAAAGGTATAAACCTTGGTTCTTATAGTTTTAACCTTGTTTTTTTTATTAAACGCGATTTCTAGCCGAAAAACTCATTTTAATCCAAGATTTTTGAAGGTTTAATTATGTTTATTAGCTGAATAAGAACACCTTGGTATTTCCCTGGTGTTATATGGCAGCCATGGTCACAAATCTTTGGGGTTTGATATCCTAATCAACACCTATTCGACAAAAATCGCATAACTATTCGATTAACCGAAAAACAATGAAATAAAGCTTGATTGATCTAAGTTCTAGCATATTTGGGTTGTAATTGATGTGTAGGTAATGAATATAGCTCCTACACCTTTCTGGACTCATAAGAAGCGCTTGGAAACGAAGCTTTCGCTAGGTATACCACCGGCGAATTGAAACTAGCATAGGCAGAATCTTGTTTTAGCTATAACTTGGTCCGTGATACTTGGATTGAGCTGAAATTTTCTGTGGTTATGTAGGGTATTACTAGGAAGGTCCATGTGAAATTTTATAATTTTTGTAATTCGCTACGAATTTTGGTAAATTGTTTACTGTGTTACCCAAAGAATTTCGGAAAAAATATCAAATGAATTCAATAAATCACCAGATTTTACAGAGACACTAAGGAATATATGAGAAATGTTCTGGAAAATTCGGAGTCCATTGGTTGAGTTTTGATTTGGGTTAAAAATCTGCGTTTTTGCGAGTTTCGGTAGCCGGGAACGCACCGAAACGAAATGAGTTATTTTAAATCAATTTCGGCAGTTACCGTATAACGAACCTGCCAGAACTGGGAACTGACTCAACCCGACAAATACTAAAATAGGAACATCGGAAGTTTTCTGATGATTCCCAAGCAAATTGGGCACTATGAGTGTGTCCTAAGACAGTTCGGGGGAATACCCGACGGTGAAAATAGAAACTTAAATTTGTCAACTTAGACTCCCCAAACACTCAAACTCCCTTGATGAAAAATTAATCATTCTTAAATAACCATGTGTTGACACTATTGGTATTCCTGTACCATTATCCGAACACGTTAAACTACTGACTTTGGCTGGCACGTGAAACGGTGCCCGAAAGCCAAACTGAAAACTAATACTACCCTGACGTCCATCACCATACCAGTGTCCTATAGACTCAATCCGGAGTAAAAACACCTGACCAGATCCAAGTTATAACCATTACTAACTTAGATACTGATCTGAGTCCATACTTGCATGTGTGTTATTAAAGTTGATCCAGTTGCTTTATCACTCGTGTGTTGAGACCACTACTCGCACTGTGAGTTTTCATTTCCCCACTTTTAAATTATTTTCTGGTTTTCTGGGGACTTGCATGTTAAAACTGTGTTGATTACACCCAATGTGGGAATGAATCTTACTCCCCCACTTCTAAACTGTGATATTGTTTCTAAGATGATTGACATGTTACGAAACTGTGTTAATTGCACCAACATATGATGTTATTTATCTAACACACGAACTACCTCCCCACTGCAAGACAAGTTATTAACGTAAGCCTGTGGACAGTGGATAGTACTATCGGTTTGACCAACCCAGTGCCACGACTGACGGTATGCCAGAACTAGGCTAGTGCACTCGTTCTAATTTGGTTGTGTTGTTAGGCATAACTACTATGGGGCGTTGAACTGCACGTGACGCAGTTGATGGGCCGGGAGTTTCTTTGTGACACGGTCCGGTGGCCGGGAGTGTCTGGGATGACACGACCCGGGGAAAACAGTCAAGGTTTCACTTGTATACTCGTGTAATTTCATCTGTGACTAAGACTGTGACCAGTGAAATTAAACTTTATAACACGTATTGTACACAACAATTAAACCAGTGGAACGCACGCAGCGTTTAGCTGACCCTTTTTAAAACTAACATGCATTTCAGGTAACTTGAGACTGGTGTGATCCGTGTATGTTGTTCAAGACATGTTTGTAGGCGAACCATGATATAGACACATGTGGCTTAGAAGACCTATGTGGTTCATGGGAACACGCAGTTGTAACATACATGTAGTATGTAATCAACATTTGTAAGTAATAAAATGTAGTGATAAACAATGTGCTTGTACAAGAGGTGTCTGTTGTATCCCGTATTTTTTTCTTCCGCTGCAAGTCAAGGTGTGACAAAAGATGGTATCAGAGCCATTGGTTATAGAGAATTAGGTGCCTTTAAGGAAACTTAGACTATAACTACAGGCTCGGACTTTAGTGGACATCATTGGAAAAATTAACCTCAACTAAAAATGCTTAGTGAACACTGTAAAGTATCCTATTTGCAAGTACCAGGATGGCCTTGTGGGGCAAGTGGGTTATTATGGTCCAGAATGTAATAACAGACTTGCTCATACAGGGGGGTCGTGTTGGGAAAGCCGCGGTAATAAACACCCTTAAATACGTGGAATGATACATACATGTACCAAGGTGATAGTGTGTGAATGTTTGGGCATAATTTGATACATGAATTGGGATTGGTGAATAATGCGTTACTACATATGCCTTCGGGATAGGCAGAAAATTGGTGTTACAGTCCATTCCACATTCCTACTAACCACATATTTAATATCCACCAGAGTTGGATTCCTATCACTCACACAGTTGTTACTTATACTTTATAATGTGAGAACTTAAGCCTCTATTACGATACGATCTCACCAACTCTATCCTTATAATTATTATAACAACGATTGCATACCAGAATGGTACTTCAAAATGAACATATATACACAAAGAACGTGCAGGTCGTTCTGATAGACTGGGAGGACGTGTACGGATCCTCACTTCACTTCTCGTTGCTTCACATTCAATTGTTATACAACCGCAAAGTTCAAACATTTTACGAAACTTTTCATCCTTGAACCCACGTTTCATTTGATTGTCCGCTGGATTCCTCTTTTGTTTACAATATTGGCTTTAGCTTTCACGTCATGTGATACTATGATGCTCAGTGGTATTCCTTAGCACATGTCCCGATATATGTTATGTATAAGTTTGATGATCTCTGGGTTCTAGTGTGGCATGGAGTACATGAATAAGTTACCCTTCCTGTTGTCATCCGATGCCATTGGGTATAGAGTTTGTGATCATACAGATTCATTTGAAACACTCTACGATGTGGAACATAGTTCCTTCTGACCGTTGGTTACGTTATGTTCTTTACGATTAAGAATTTTTTGAAATTTAGTTGGTTATTTACAAAAAGTAATATGAGGCCCGAATATCGTGGTGAACGGAACACTGATCGGGTATATTGGTGTGGTGGATATGCTGCGGTACTTCCTATATATAAACACCCGGCTACATGATCAAGGTGCCGGTACTCCGGGCAAACGGGCTTCATGTTGCGATTTGTTCGGTTATGTTTTGGGCGATGTAGTGTTGAGCCTTCGTTTGATACAATAGATGATGCCACAGTTTCCGTAACTACGATATTAATGCACGGTTGTAGTAATGTTACATGAAAAATAGGTTGGGGGTTGACATATAACGACCTTTGGGTTAATCCGGGAAAGGTCCTTTTTCAAAATTATAGTACGACTTTCTAGGGGTACTACACCTCGGTAGTACTCTGCACTGCACCATTTGGGTATAGCCGGTGATAGCTTCCCCACATCGATTACCCAATGATTAATTTGGGATAAGTAACAATGTTTTGTCTTTGGTAAGACAATTCAGCATAATTTATTTATTTTGGCGGGATTTGCAAGAAAGTATATCCATTTATTCGAAATCATTACGTTGCGACGAACCAATTATACTTATGTCACCGACCGTCGTCTAGGAAGTTATTCAGTTGAAGCGTATATTTCCTTTACTAGCTATTGTTCGCTAGTGACACAATTTTTAATTCTTAGTAAGGACGCGTAATTAGTGTCGGTGTTGATAAGCCAAGGGGATTTAAGGGTAACACATAAATGAAGAAACTTATTGGATGTAATCAAAGTTCGGCAGGGAGTTGTGTGGGTGCGGATCAGATGATAATAAGACTTCTGGAGGCGAGAACAATTTTGTCCATATTCCTCGTAACCGTTAATACTTCGTATTAACCAAACACTCATATGTATACATTTATTTATAAATATACAACATTAACCGCGGTCCAATCCAAGTGTCAACTTGGTAAATTTCGGTTGAGGGTGACATAACCCCTGTACAAAGTAAGAAAACTATAATCAGAAAGTAAACTGATTCATTGCTTCAAATCACTTCAGCTCTCCTTACTAACACTGTTGGAAAGTGTTGAGGTCCGGTACATATAAATTACTAAAGTGATACACCCTATTTTTAATAAATGTTCAACCATGCTGTAGTATGTTAGCTTCCTATGGAATTATGATAGGTATTTCGGCGATAGAACCAAGTGGTGTACAACCTTGAATCCTAACGATTTAGTTCAAACTAATACAAGGTAAATCCCCAGTAACTTGAAGTAGTAATGAATGAGCGGTATGAAGGAACCGTAACGAAACTGTCTCTTAATGCATATTTAGTAAACAAAATGACAAAAAGCGAATTTTCGTCGGACGATTATATTATATATATATAATTCAAAGGACGCCATTTAAAAGAATCATATAAAATGTTTATATAGCAAACGATCCCTTGTTTTTAGCTCGCATAACTTAGTAAAAATATATTCCAATGAAAGACGAGATCGCCTTTGAATAGTATTCGAGTACCGTAATACGATGATTAACCTATGTGACAACTCTTATTTACAGCTTCAAACTCTAGACTACACGGGGCCTAAATTCCTTCGGTAACCCTGAGATACTAAGTCTTGAATTAATATCACCCGTAGGAGGGCGGTGCATTCATGCTAGAAATCGTACAGAGGGATACATGGTTCTTTGATTCCTTTTGATTAAGGCTTTTCACGTCACGATACCATACGCTTGTGAGTAACCAAGAGTATGCGTTAAACGGTGTTGCTTGTCCTCGTGAGTATATGAGAAATAAATTCTTTAGACCAGGGGAGAATTGTTGAACCACCCCTCCTCTTCCTTTGAATGGTTGGTACCCTCAATTGATTTCAGTTCGATGGATTTAAATGAGTATTGGTGTAAAATACGATGCTACCAAGAAACCCGATTCTTCGTTATTTTCGAGTGATGAAAATTCTTATGTTACTTAAGGAACCAAGAACGGGAGAAATCTTAAGTATAATACTGTAAATATACATATATACCTGGGTATTCGTACCGCGAGTGAAATCCATGATCGGGGGGATGATTGTCGGACGCTGTTGCGCTATCATTTGCGCGATTACCGCCTCGGTCCTTTGTGATTAGCTTTTCGGGGCCATTCTATTATAAACAATACTTATATATATGTATCAATGTCACATATTCAATCATCCATATCACACAATTTCGTCGCACGCATGAGTCCACAATCTATATAACCAACATCATTATCATGTATGTAATAATATCCGTCATTATACCACTGTTAAAATTGCACTTAGACTTAACCCAAAAAGGGCCAGTGCTTAAATGTGTGGTCAAAGCATGTCAATGGAGTGACGTATATACGCCATACTATGAAAAGCACAAACTACCATGCATGAAGGAACACGGTCAAAACCAAACTCTCTTTTAAATAGGAATAGTTACGAGGTGTCCGAATATCGTAATTGGTGTCTTTTGTGCGCTGAACCCACTTAGGGGAAAGCTAAACCAGAAATATAGTAGTCCCGATCATTCCAGATGAAGGGACTAGTGAATCTTCCGAATACATCCCTCGGATATCATGTCCATCCAGAGGGGGGAATTCCTTTGATAAGAACGTATTATATGCTTAAAATAAGAATAAGACTTTGATGCTACAACTATTTCTCCTCAAACTTGGGGAGAGTTACTTAACATACGATACAAATTGTAATACCTTGATGTGTGATACCAAGTCAAACCCAACGACCAAAGTGTAAATTAGTTCTTGGGTGGATTCGCTGACTGGCTGCGAAATGGTGTTCATAACTTCTATTCGTACCTAGCTGCCAGAGTACTAGACTTACCTCGATTGATTACGACTTTCATTCAGCCTTTCTTAAAGTTCCCTTGGTTATTTCAAGAGGTTGCCGAGCGATTGTGGATCCATGTTATTACATTTCCCAGCAGCACGTATTCCTTCCGTGCCCTATTGGGAAACAGAACTGACTAATCCTACGACCAAGGGGTCAAGAAACTAAACAAGCCTAGTCTCGACCAACCCGGGGGCCGGGTATTCATTTCTTGTTTACATTATTACAAATATGAGAGTAACGGGTGAGATCAGATTCAGTGGTCAATTATCCCTACCGGACTAGGGTGACTATGGATTCGGGCTTTAGCCCATGGTTTCATAAAACCACACGAATTTCTCAATCTAAATCAAGATGGTTTGGCATGAACAAAGTCGACGAAACCCTTACATTTAACCGGTGATTCAAATGGCAGAGTGCCAAGATGGGAAGGCATTATATCTTTTTATACTCATATATAGTTCAGATCTTACCAAGTCTGAACTTGAATCGAAAAAACCGCGAGACCGAGACCGTCAAGTGGTGATAAACCATCTTGTGAACTATGCCCCTCACCCAGATAAGGATAAAAGTACACAATTGGTACCCCCATTAAACGAAAAAAATTATTTCATTAACATAAGCTATAAAGTTCACACGTTGGAGATTTAAACGATACCACATTTTATCAGACTAAAGATCAACTAGGTCACAAAAGTCACTAGAATGAGAAGTAATTACTTCCCGTTGTTTCTATTAACATTATCATTATGAAACATTAGTCGAGCGTGGCTATATTCCACCCTTGCGGGAGGTACTCCGTTGATAGGGAATCTTGATGCGATGACTCATTACATAGTCATCTTTTACAAAATTACGTGTACGTCTATGATTAAATCTGGTCCCACGTGTAGGGGCATCATGGTGATGCATGTGACCATTAGACACTCATCACGCCTTAAATATTTCCACATGATATAGTAGCATTCTAGAGATGGTAGTACTTGAATTAAAGCCGCATTGGGTACACACTCCACCATTCCCAGTATATGGAAAATTGTATACGATTATCTCCCAGAGAATCACATCGATGTTATCGAAATTACTAAGTTATTTCCTTCTGGAAAAGACATAAACCGTTGTACCACAGTTGGAGCCAAGTTCCCGAAACTTAGCATAAACTGGAATTATTATTGTAGAAATTTTATATCTTTATGACGTAATCCGACTACTGGTGAGAAGCTCGGGCACACCGTTGATGCAAGTGTGCAGATTCGTTGGTACTCGTGTTCATGCTCGCCTTATGGCAACCTTAAGCTCTCAAAAGCCTTTTTCTTTATTATTCTCTACCATAGAGTAGGGATTCTCATGGTCGGTGTCACACCCCGACCGCAGCGGAATAAGAGTCGGGGCATAATTGGGTTATCACCAAAGCTCATGATGTTTACTAATATGTTTAATATTTATTAAATTCAAAATTACTCCTCAAAATTCCAAACAAGTTCATACAATTACAAAGAAAGATAACCAACTAAACAATCCAAAGTCTAAACCGGTTTATTCTTCTAAGCCATCCTATATGTTTCTTGCTGCAACTGGATCACCTGTATCATGTGTAAAAATGGGGGTTTTTGGGTTAACATAAGTTGGCGGGTGAACCTTGTCAGAAAAACATTTATTATTGATTTCTTGTTATATTTATTATGGAAAATTGTGCAATAATCATATGTGAGCAAACGTAAATAAACATACAATAACATTAACAATAACAAACAATAACATACAATAACAAACCACCTTGCATGAATATATAACATGAATGATACTTTGTATGTTGGCAACGTCACGTTCACGCTCATAGGTAATGGGGAACGGACGGCCTATGATAAATGTATGTGCGATCAAGGCTCAATCAAACGGAGCCGATCGTATGTTGGCAACGCCTCGTTCACGCTCATAGGTAATGGGGAACAGCTCAACGCTCATAGGTAATGGGGAGCGGCGGCCTATGATAATGTATGTACTGAAAATGATAAATTTAATCTAAACAATAACCACACAAACAGTTGATACATATTGAATACACATTTGATCATGGATATGATGGATGCACAATTGTTTAAATGTAATAAATAATAGGACACATGATACACCCCAAAAACGTGATTAAAACGGGGAATTTGTAGAGATTCACTCACATTGGGTAAGTTCGGTTGAAGATGTTGAATGCGCACGAGTTTAGAGGGTTGATCGACGAGGATTAACTAACCTAAATAATAACGAAAAGGTATGGTAAATGAGTGGATTTTATTAATAATTTTAATAAGATTTTTAGATATATTTTTGTGAGTTTAAGGCTATTTTCTAACTTTAAAAACATTATTTTTAAGTATTTTTAATTGATTTTTATATTAAATAAACAAATAAAAATATAAAAAAAATGTTGACTTTTTAGGTTGACCGTTGACTATTTGACTTTGACTTGTTGACCGGTTCGGTCGTTTATATTGTTTGCACTGAGTGAGGTTCGAACTTGTGACCTCCCGTACGCGTGCACGCAGCTCTACCAACTGAGCTACGTGTCTAACACGAAATATTTCTGTTTTTAATTATATTTATATACATTTTAATTTATTCCAAAATTCATTTATTTTAAAAAGGATTTTTATTCCATCGAACCGGCGTGCATATCAGGTCTCGAACCCGGGACCTGTGGATTGTGTCTAACCTGGTTAATATTCTGGTTTTTATTATACTTAACATCTTTCAGTGAGTTAACCCGGTTCGGTTTTAAAAAGAGCATTTTTATTTTAGAGAGTGAGGTTGGGTCAGGGATCGAACTCGAGACGTGTGATAGTTGTTTGCACACAGTCCACCGCTGGACTGTGTGTCTAACCCGGTTATATATCTTGTTTTAATTATACTTATACATTAGTTCGACTTCATCTTCTTCGTTCAAAAACACAGACAACGATTATTCAACTATTCTTGTTATATTCGATTAACGAACTTATAAATGATTGAAATATGATGAAATAGAGAGAGTTTTGGAAATGAATGTACCGAACAGATGTCTTTCTCAGAACTCCGGCTAGGATCGTCGGCTCTGTTTCGTGAACTCCGTCTGATCGGAAAAATTAACAGTTTTGATCGGTTAGGTGTGAAATTGAGTTGCTAAACAATGATTAACAGAAGGTTTAGATGATTATACCGATTCACAGCGTGATTTTGGAAATTCCAGACGTTTTCCGGTGAAAGCAGAATATTCTGACTACGTCGTCTGGGATTGATTCTGGTTGATGAAATGAAGTTAGTAAAAGTCTAACAGCAGATAGAAGATGAAAGAATTTAGAAATTTACCGTTTTGATGAAAGACACGGTTTTCCGGCGAAAGTCCGGCGAGTTCAAAAAGCGATTCCGACGATCAGAAATTAGAGTAAAAGTGAAATTAGAGGTTCTGTGAATGTTATTGAGTCGCGAGATGATGCTATTGATGGAGTAATTCAGAAAGTGAATGTTTTCGGTTATTAAAACCGAACATCACATGAATTCAAGTTCATTCAAGGCTGAATTGATTAAGAATGTCGGTTTATCGGTTATAATCAAGAATCCGCGATCACTCAAAAGTCCCTGGACGCTTGGAAGCTGATATCGGTTTCAGTTTGGCGCAAACAGGTTGATTCACGGTTGAACTTATGTTTTAATTGTTTCCTAGAATTCACAAAGACATCAAGTGGCGGAGTGGTTATGTGTTTGGTGTTAAGGTTCTCCGGCTGACCTGGGTTCGAAACCCGGCAGCCCCTTTTTATTTTTAATTGTTTTAATTTTATTTTTTTACAATTGTAATTTCCATAACCTAAAATGTTTATTAGTTATGTATTGTTTAAAATTAAAATAAGCATTAAATGAGCAACAAAAATTAAAACTGATTATTCGATTAATAAATGAAGCGGGTTTGGAAAACCCGTTTTTCGACAAATGTTACAGTCGGTTTGTAGTAACCAAAGATAACCACGCACATAACCACAAGGGAAGACTATCACTCACAACTCGGTGAAACCAAATTTATTCTCTTTATACCAACATGCGGAGCATGGCGCTCACTATTGCGGTGTTCGTAACGAACCCTGGGAGAGTACCCATACTCCTCCTTTATAGGGAGTGTTCAATAACTATTAAACGAAATCGTAAATGAAACTTATGGTGTATGAATGGTGAAGATAATGAATGCAATGAAAACGTAATAATTGCAGTCAGCTATAAGCTGAATACGAGACTCCTATTCTACTGTGAGTCCAACAACACTCTTACTTTCAGATTGAAAGTAATGACAAACGTTACCCTAACAATACGTAGGAATTGTGGATGGACAAATTATACAGCTACTATGTAGCATAATTATCATCCCTGTACGATGATGATACTAAATGAAAAGCGAAAACATACTTGTCTGTCGAATGACTGACTCAACTGTAAAGACTGAGCTTTCCAACGAATTACTAAATGAAAATTTCGAGGATGAAATTCTTTTAACCGGGGGAGATTGTGACAACTGTGAAAAAATCCCGGTAAACTTTGATTGGTACAAGTCCGTGGTAACCAGACGAGATATGTGTATCATGATATTGTTATTATTATGTGTGATACCCATGACGAAACATGTACACCTTAATTGATCTTAAACGTTAAGCATGATTAAAACAATAATTGCGCGTAAACTTTGCAAATTGCATGACTTGTGTGCTATGCTAAACAATCTCTGTTATGTCTCGGAGGAATACGGGAGCACGTCGTGTTTAACATGACACTACTAAGGACCAACAATGCGAGGTTGGTGCCCTTAGCCTTGAACAACGTGTTAAACGGAGACTTAACGTTTAACAGCGCATCAAACCTTGGACGTTGACTATTAAGTAGCATCATTTAAGATTTCGAGTTCTAGAAACAACTTAGTTTTGTGCTATAGACTGTGACATATGGTTGAAAATAATCGAAGCCCGGGCACGCAAAACGAAGCAGCTCCCCGGTTAGAGAAACGCCTTCGTTTCGGGCATAACATAAGGCAACCAAATGTGCAAGGAACGATCGATCAAGCTTAAAAACACTTAAACTAACGTCATACAAGACTTTTATGATTAAACCATAACCATTCTTGGATTTCGAGACGGTTATGCTCAGTTTTAAAACCGAGTCTTTTGATAGTAAGAACGCGAAAAACGGAGCCTGTTTCGCAAATCGAGAACGCGTCCGGGACCCGAAAACGAATCTAAACGCAAACGGAAAATAAACATCATCTTTAACACGTAATACAAAGCACGAGGTGTCCCATTGGGACCCACACCCAAACCCCCCCCCCCCTTATTTAATAAAATTTTTATTTTAATTCGTTTTCATTTCTATTTAAATCACAAAAAAATACTCTTCCTCTCAAAAATTCTGCAATTCATCATCTTCTTCAGCTGAGTTTCACCTTATACTTCAACAAATCAAAGGTATAAACCTTGGTTCTTATAGTTTTAACCTTGTTTTTTTTTATTAAACGCGATTTCTAGCCGAAAAAACTCATTTTAATCCAAGATTTTTGAAGCTTTAATCATGTTTATTGGCTAAGAACACCTTGGTATTTCCCTGGTGTTATATGGCAGCCATGGTCACAAATCTTTGGGGTTTGATATCCTAATCAACACCTATTCGACAAAAATCGCATAACTATTCGATTAACGGAAAAAACAATGAAATAAAGCTTGATTGATCTAAGTTCTAGCATATTTGGGTTGTACTTGATGTGTAGGTAATGAATATAGCTCCTACACCCTTCTGGACTCATAAGAAGCGCTTGGAAACGAAGCTTTCGCTAGGTATACCACCGGCAAATTGAAACTAGCATAGGCAGAATCTTGTATTAGCTATAACTTGGTCCGTGATACTTGGATTGAGCTTAAATTTGCTGTGGTTATGTAGGGTATTTCCAGGAAGGTCCACATAAAAGTTTTTAATTTTTTGGAATTCGCTATGATTTTTGGTGAATTTTTTACTGTGTTAGCGATAGAATTTAAGAAAAATACCAAATGAATTCAATAAATCACCATATTTTACAGAGACACTAAGGAATATATGAGGAATGTTCTGGGAAAATTCGGAGTCCATTGGTTGAGTTTTTATTTGGGTTAAAAATCCGCGTTTTGCGAGTTTACGGTAGCCGGGAACGCACCGAAACAAAATCGGAAAAATCTCAAAATTTTTGGAGAAGTTCTTGGACGTATAAAAGGTGTTCTGGAATTGTTTTGGAATTTTTGAACAACTTATTCTAATTAATGTTAATTAATTGATTAAATATTGGTTTTTAAATAATTTATTAAATTGTTAAATGGCAAAATAAATTCCCAAAAATTTTCCCCAAAATCTACAAACTTTTACTGAGTTATATAAAAATTTACAGATTTTTATTAAAATTATAGATTAAATGGGAATTTGTGGAATTAAAAATGAGTTATTTTAAATCAATTTCGGTAGTTACCGTATAACGAACCTGCCAGAACTGGGAACTGACCCAACCTGACAAATACTATAATTGGAACACCGAGAGTATTCCGGGAGATTCCCGAGCAAATTGGGCACTATGAGTGTGTCCTAAGACAGTTCGGGGGAATTCCCGACGGTGAAAATGGAAACTTAAATTTGGGCATCTTAGACTCCCCATACACTCAAACTCCCTTAATGAAAAGTTAATCATTCTTAAATAACCATGTGTTGACACTATTGGTATTCCCGTACCATTATCCGAACATGTTAAATTACTGACTTTGGCTGGCACGCGAAACGGTGCCCGAAAGCCTAACTGAAAACTAATACTCCCCTGACGTCCATCACCATACCAGTGTCCTATAGACTCAATCCGGAGTAAAAACTCCTGACCAGATCCAAGTTATAAGCATTTCCAACTTAGATACTGATCCGAGTCCATACTTGCATGTGTGTTATTAAAATTGATCCAGTTGCTTGATCACTCGTGTGTTGAGACCACTACTCGCACTGTGAGTTTTCACTTTCCCGCTTTTAAATTATTTTCTAGTTTTCTGGGGACCTGTATGTTAAAACTGTGTTGATTACACCCAATGTGGGAGTGAATCTTACTCCCCCACTTCTAAACTGTGATATTGTTTCTAAGATGATTGACATGTTACGAAACTGTGGTAATTGCACCAACATATGATGTGAATTATCTAACACACAAACTACCTCCCCACTGCAAGATAAGTGATTAATGTAAGCCTGTGGATAGTGGATAGTACTATCGGTTTGACCAACCCAGTGCTACGACTGACGGTATGTCGGAACTAGGCTACTACACTCGTCCTAATTTAGTTGTGTTGTTAGGCATAACTACTATGGGGCGTTGAACTGCACGTGACGCAGTTGATGGGCCGGGAGTGTCTTTGTGACACGGTCCGGTGGCCGGGAGTGTCTGGTATGCCATGGCCTAGGGAAAAACAGTCAAGGTTTCACTTGTATACTCGTGTAAATCCATCTATGACTAAGACTGTGACCAGTGCAATTAAACTTGTTAAAATATATTGTTACACAACACTTACACCAGTGGAACTCACGCAGCGTTTAGCTGACCCGTTTTAAAACTAACATGCCTTTCAGGTAACTTGAGACTGGTGTGATCCGTGTATGTTGTTCAAGACATGTTTGTAGGCGAACCCTGATATAGACGCATGTGGCTTAGAAGACTTATGTGGTTCATGGGAACACGCAGTTGTAACATACATTAGTATGTAATCAACATTTGTAAGTAATAAAATGTAGTTTCTTTATAAACAATGTGCTTATACCAGAGGTATCTGTTGCATCCCGTATTCTTTCTTCCGCTGCAAGTCGGGGTGTGACAATATATATATGTTTGCGGTGTGCATCAGGTTCACACTCTTTTAAAGACGATTTGAATATGGAACTTCAATTGAACTGTATAGTAGAGCGATGGATATTTGGAACTTCGATTAGAACGCAAGAAGTTCAATGTCGATAGTCATGGAAGTTTGGAAAGTCACTCATTAAAAGTTTCAATACTGGGTTCATTAGAAATAAACTAAAAAACCAATAAGGGTGTAAACCTGTTCGTCGGTATGAATCAGTATTACCACAGTTCGAATAGTATACCAGGTCCTAATTTTGGCTCTATCATACTCTTTTCTCATGGTTTTGGGTCTCATTCAGACACAAATCAACTGCCAGAGGTAGTTGAGGAGGCTTGTTGTAGAATTTACTCTGTGCCTGAGATTGTTTCATTCTTCAACAAAACATACAAGCGCTAGAACGTATATAGAATCATCACAACAACCTTCGGAAGACTTCCTCAAGATCGCACTAAAAGCTCCGAAACACCACCAAAAGCACCTAAGCAATAAAAAAGATCATTAATACAAACACTCAATTGTGGACAAAAGTTGGGAATGTCTAAAAAACCGTTTGTACAGACCTGATTGATATCATGAAATTAAAAACAATAAAACGATCAAAAACAAAATTAAGGGCCTAAATCAAAACACTTAAGTTTACACTCAATATCATGGTGTTTGGCAATAACTTAATCTTAATTTTGACTTTATATAGGGTCATACACATCAAATTTTGCCATATGGTGAGGTAAATTAATAGAATAGTATGAATATATAAACAAATAAAAAACCAATACAGCCAACAAAACAAGATGACACCTAAAAACCTAATTTTAGAGTCAATACTGTTGGGATCGAACCCTGCAAAAAGGAACAAATGATATAAAGCCAAATACACATCAAATGTTTGATCCCAAGATCATAATTTACAAGCTTTGATGAATAAATTCTGCTATGCCTAAAGTCTGCCTTCTATTATCTGCTCTTACTAAACGACAAAGCTCAAAGGTCTGCCAGAAGACTCAAGCAGAGGATAGTGAACTGTGTTAAGTTTATATCATTTTATATTCAATGTAACAGTGCTTGGCACTGATCAGAGGATAGGCTAGCAGTGTTTAGTGTTAGTTATAGTTGTTAAATGTCACTATCAACCCTAACGTCATCAAAGATGCTCAGAGGTTAGAAGTGTAGTATAAATATGTAACTTCATTATACTGAAATTCCATCTATCAAAAGATCATTCGCTCATTATCATCTTTGCAATTCTGTACTATAAACTTTTCTTATTTGGCTAAGGGGGAGTTTGTGAATAACATGCAAACTATAAGTTTCGAAGCATGATGATGAGAAAACAAACGACCATTAGTTGTGATAAAAGTTTTCCATATTTTTCCGCTGCATTAAACTTTGATTTTAACATTAACTTTCCATTTTTGAAACAATATCACAACTGATTCAAACTTAGATCCTAACAATTAGTGTCAGAGCTTGGTCAATCAAAATTTGATTTAACTATCAATTTGATTTGAAAGATCAGCTCTCCCTGCTAATTTGGTTGATAGTTTGTGGAAAACAGTGTTTTATTGCATTTATAGCTTTTAAAACAAAAATCTGTTGAAAACCATCAGAAATGTCTCAAAACAAATCCGATTCCAATGCTGGATCAATGTTACCATCGATGCTGAAAAGAAATGAATATTTCATTTGGCAGCGTCGGTTGGGTCACATTTTAGCTTAACAAAACACCGGATGTCTGCGATCTGTTGTATTTGGACGACATGTACCAATGGTTACAAGTACAGAGGATCCCAACACTCAAGTGCCAAAAAATCCTTATAACTACTCCGAGCAGGATTTCCAGAAAATAAAGTTGGATGCAAAAGCATTTAGGATTGTTGCTTCTTCGCTACCCAACAAAATCTATGCTGGACTGCTCCATTGCAATAGTGCAAAGGAGTTGTGGGATTCACTAAAAGAGCAATTGGGTGGCACCGAGGAAGTGATTGAAAACAATAGAGAAGTTCTGAATCAACAGTACGAAACCTTTTGTCATGTCAAAGGAGAGTCGCTGACCCAACAGTTCGAATGTTTTAGCTGTCTCATAAGCGAACTCAAGCTGGTGAACATAGAATTTCCTAATTCGACCATCAATAGTCGTTTCCTTAGATCGTTACCAGAGAAATGGGAGACTGTAGCTTACGTTACATGAACATCTGTTGGTTATAAAGAAATGACCCTCACACAACTTCATGGTCAACTTCTCACTTATGAGAGAGAGTTGAACCAGAAAAAGAAGTTGCAAGAGTCTGGTAAAATGACTCATTATTATACTTTGGGTAACACAGCTCTTTATAGTCAAGAAGAGGGTTCTGGCAGTGGAAAGGATCAGGGTTATGATCATTTTATTGATATAACTTCTGCAGGAAACTTTAACTCTGATTCTTACTCATCCAACTATGCATTTACTGCAAGTGGGGAAAGCCAAACCTCTGACAATCTCTCTTTTGAGTTAAATGATTTACAACACTTTGAACCATCTGATTTGGAAGAGATGGACATTTTGCACCAACTGGCTCTATTAAGTGTTAGAGCTAGTAAATTTATAAAAGAACATGTAGGAAATTCCCTGGGTTGCAGGGGGGGGTAGAAGATTGGGTTAGACAAGTCTAAAATCATGTGCTCTAAGTGCAATAGGTTAGGAAACTTTACCTGAGAATGCAGATCTCAAAATTCTTGACCAATTGTAACACATCCTGGTCCTAGACCTCAGCACACATAAAGCACTACCAATATCTGCTCATCAAGTTGTAAACACTACTCACTTTGCACACCCAGCAACCACTGTTCCAGTGAACTATGTTCAAACCAATGTTCCACAAATTCAGTATGTCCAAGCAACACCACCTTAAGTGCATGTGCAACAAGCACCACATGTCACTCAAACTACTCAAACCACTGCTCCGGCAGAGGTTAACCAGCATAGCTTCTTTACTCAAGGCTTTGTTGATTGGAGTAGTTTGCCAGAGGAATTATCTGATGAAAACTTTGCTCTTATGGCCAAAAATGATTTTGAAAATGAAAATATTTTTTAATGGCCTTAGAGACAATTGTTGAAGGTGATGAGTCTGTGGAACAAGTGTTTAAGTCTGATGAAGTCCAAACTTGTGAAGAAGCAGTGGTTTTAAAATATACTGTTGATGAAGAAAAGATATTTCTATCTGATCCATGGGATTCAGATGTGTGTGATGAAGAGTGTGATTGTGCTCTCATGGTTGCTTCAAAGGTATCCCGTCAGATCCTCAAAGATCTATTTCTGAAAAATTCATCATAGCTTTTGCAAACATAAAAAGGGTAAATGAAAACCTTAGAAACAAAATCTTGGAAGATGAATTAAATTTTGAAAAACCCACAAAAGAGTTGAAAACAAAGTTAACAAAGATTCTGAAATCAATAGCCTGAAGCATGAGACAAGCATAACCAAAGACCAACTCCAAACTATGGTAGATAAATACCAAGTTTGCAAAAAGGAATTAGAATTCATACAAATCACATGTGAAAAATGGGTTGAGTCGTACAAAGGTTATGAAATCGTGTTAGATAAACAGATCAAGAGCAACATAAAATTTGGTATTGGTTTTAAAAACAGTGATCAAATTTCTGAAAATGATGCTAAAATTGAATCTGGTTTGGTTGAAGTTGTCCCCAAGAATTTGCCTGGTGAAGAAATAAAAGTCACATATAAGAATGGTATCAAAATCATTTTGAAAAAACATGAGGGTTCCTCAATTTTTGAGGAGGTTGAGAAATATCAATTTAAACCACATGGTCAGATGAGTGTGACATTTTGAAAAATTTCAAGCCAATGGACTTCACAACCATTGATGGTGTTAAGGCACCAAAAGCAAGGGTCATTCCTATTAAAGATCTTCCAGCAGATGTCAACATCTGCTGACAAAATGTCTGATAAAAGGAAGACGGAAAAGATCAAAAACTTGTTTTGTAATTTTTGTGAGAAAAGAAATCATGTATCTAAAAACTGTTTTCTTTTGAGAGCTTATAACATTAACAAAACCTGTGTGATCCCAAATTCCTCAAAATGCATCATTTGTGAGAAAACAAATCACAAGACTCAGGAGTGTGTTTATCTTAAGACCTATGATGAAAAGGTAAAAGAGATCAAAACAAAAGATCTTGAAAGTCAAGGTTCAAGCTCTGCTAGAAATAAATCCAAGCAGACCTTTGAACCAGTTGAAACATTTATTACTAAAGCACTGGCCAAAACCTTTGTTCCCAGAGAGGTACAAGTGATAGATGCACCACCTGCAAATAGGTTTCCTAGAGGATATGGCCAACCTGTTTATTAAAAGGTTCCTCTTAGTTATGAGGGTTACAAAAAACCCTCAAAGCCAAGAGTTAATAGGCATCCTTATGGTTACCAACATCTGACAGGAAATGGTTCACAACAGGGGTTACAAAGACAAACTCAAACCACTGACCATTCTCCTGAATTTGAGATTGGACCATCTGTGACCCCATCCAAAGCCATTTTGGCTTTGGAAACCCACCGGAACTAATTATTTACTTGTGTGCAGGGAGCTTCTACTTGCCTTGATAGTCTATGGTATGTAGATAGTGGAGGCTCCAGGCACATGACAGGATGTAAAGCCCTGCTCAAAGATTTCATGGCTCATGGAGGGGGTGATATATCCTTTGGTAATAATTCAAAAGGAAGGTGTTAGGGTCTGGGTGTGTTCAAGCTGGAAAACTCAAATTTGAAAATGTTAACCTCATTGACAATCTAAAATTCAATCTTCTAAGTGTTTCACAAATGAGTGACAAAGGATATGGATCCTTCTTTACAAAGAAAACATGTCAATTTGTAGGACCAGAGGTTGTTAAAAAGATTGATCAAATCATTGCAGAGAGTAAAGCACAACTTGTTTTTCACAGGAGTGGCAATGTGTATGTGGTTGATATGTTAAAAGATAATCCAATGTCTAATGCATGCCTGTTCCTAGTTGCATCAATCAAAGAGACAGAGTTATGGCATAGGATACTTGGACACACAAATCTACAAACTATCTCCACTCTCTCAAAACAAAGTCTTGTCAGAGGTTTACCTCAAAAACAATTTTCTTATAAAGAGCATTGTGTTTCCTGTTTATAAGGTAAACACCATAAAAATTCTTAAAAGTCCATTGAAGAGTCCAAAACAACCCAGTGCTTACAATTATTGCACATGGATTTGTTTGGCCCTGTAAAAATCATGAGTCTCACAAAAAGAAGGTATTGTTTGGTAATTTTTGATAATTTTTCTAAGTTTACATGGACTTTCTTCATGCATTCTAAAGATGAAACTGCAGGTATTTTGCACAATTTTGTAAAACAAGGTGAAAAGCAATTTGACCTTCCCGTAAAAATTTTTAGTAGTGACAATGGGACAGAATTTAGGAACAGGGAGTTGGATGTTTTCTATGAGTCAAAAGGGATTGTTAGGCAATACAGCTACCCAACAACTCCAGAATAAAATGGGGTGGTTGAAAGGAAAAACAGAATTTTAACTGAATCAGCAAGAACCATGCTTGCAGACTCAGGTTTACCCTTGTCTTTTTGGGCAAAGGCTGTAAACCCTGCTTGCTATGTTCAAAACAAAGTTTTGATTAACCGCAGACATTAAAAGACTGCCTATGAAATTCTTTACAAAATCAAACCTCTGATCTCATATTTCAAAGTTTTTGGCTATCCATGCTTTATTCTAAACTTAAAAGATTCAATTTCAAAATTTACAGCCAAAGTTGATTATGGTTATATTCTGGGATACTTAACCACTGCCAAAGCCTATAGAGTTTTTAACTCTCGGACAAAGTGTGTTGAAGAAACCTTGAATGTGAAGTTCAATGAACTTTCTTCATTGAAAATCCCAGCAAATCCTGCTGAGTTGTTTGATTTAGAAAAAATTACTTTTGAAGGTATGTCTGTAAAGAATAACCATGCATGTCCATCACAATCAACACATCAAGATCAAGGATATGATTGTGTCCTTCCAAACTTTAAAGTCAATCATGCTACCAGAGGAGCAGATGTTAGTAACAATGGTGAAAGCTCTACTAGCTCAACAATTGTTGATCCACAAACCTCTGCTAGTTCTCAAAACAAAAACATTGTTGATAAAAGTCCACACAATATGGACAAAAATCAACAAAATCACACATCCATACCTCCCATACCTCCACCACCATTCCAATCGGAGGCTGGACCTTCAAATTCACCAACAGAGGCTAGGTCAGATGATACACATTTGCAACCTTCACCTCAAAATGCAATCAGATTCCATATCAAGGTGAATTGATTTTCCTCAATATTCATCCTTTGGATCAAGTTATTGGCAACATAAATGAGGGAGTGCTCACAAGAAGCCATTCCCGAAACATTTGCCTATTTGCTGGTTTTCTATCACTCACACAACCTGTTAAGTACCAAGAGGCATTAAAAGACAATAGTTGGGTAGAAGCTATGCAAGTGGAGCTCCTTTAATTCAAAAGACAACAAGTTTGGGAACTTGTACCACTGCCTAAGGATGTAAGTCCTATTGGCACAAAGTGGGTCTTCAAAAACAAACCGATGAAAGGGGTATTATTGTCAAAAACAAAGCAAGGCTCGTGGTTCAAGGCTACAGACAGGAAGATGGCATTGACTATGATGAAACGTTTGCTCCTGTAGCAAGGTTAGAAGCTATCAAACTGTTCTTAGCAAGAGCTAATAGCCGCTCATTATGGGTTAAAAAACCAAATTACAAGGTGGACAGAGGTTAAGGTGTTAGACACATACAAGAGGCTTGAAGAAAGAAGAAAGATAGATCCTTCATTAGACCCAACCTTTACAAAAATCTTTTGCAACATCTACTCAATCCATCCAAGCCTTGCAACAAATAAAAAGGCAGAGAGAGATGTCAAAATAAGATGAGAGAAGGTATGAGCATGACCTCATCAAAAAAAGAATCATGGATCAAATCCAATTTCACTTTGATGATGCAAGCAATGTTCTTAGAGAAACTTTATCTAAATGGCACATCAGCTCAAATTACCATTCTCAACAAATAAAGATCATCCTAAAAAGCCAACTGATCCAAAAATTCTAAAATGGAAGGTCAACAAAGACAACCATGAATTGACACTGCTCAAATCGGATGGCAAAGCTTCCAAGATTAGCATGGAGGATGCATATGGGTTAAATGCAGATGACGTCAATGATCTGATGAATCTGGAACTTGAAAAGGATGCTGATGATATGGAGTCTCTTAATTTTGAACTATAGTTCAAGTGTCAAATAAGAGAACTCTTGTTGAGAAATAAAGATAAAAAATAAATGTGTTTTGGCATCTAACACCCCAATCACGTAAAACAATACGCCGTTGAAACACTTGGGGAGCCACGTTATAAATTGTCTCAACACATGGTATTTAAAGTTTTGTTTTATTGAATTATCGAATTACATTGTCTTGGAATATCAGAAATGAAATACAATTAAATTGTCTTTCAAATTTTAAAGTTGCTATGGCCCGAGTCCATCCAATATGTAGCATGCAGCGACAATCATCATGTAAATAAACCTGAAACATATGTGAAAATATGTACGTCAGCATAAAAATGCCTGTGATAGGTTTTGTTATTCAGATTCATGGCTTAGGATTTTTAAGAAGAGAAAATATATTTTCAAAAATAGCCATGAATCCTCGCAAAAAGTTTAGTATCTAAAATACTTTGCCGTTTGATAAAAATAGTTTTTAGTATATACGAAATATACTTTGGTTTTGAAATAACAATATAGATAGTATATCAAACTAAATACCTTAGGTTTGAAAATAGTTAAATTACTAGTATATTAAAATATACTTTTGAATAGATAGATTTAGTAGTATATAAAATACTTTGGTATGAGAACAAGTGAATCGGTAGTATATCAAAATATACTTTGGTAAACAATAAGAGTATCGATAGTATATCAAACGATACTTTGATCAAGCCGACTCGGTAGTATATCAAAATATACTTTGGTTTAAAAGCTTGAGTAGTATATCAACCATACTTTAGTAACATATCAAACTATACTTTGGAAATAAACATCATATCGGTAGCATATCAAATTATGCTTTGGTTTAGGGAATCAATAAAAGATAAGTTTTTATGGTTTAATTAGAAAACCTTTGTAAAACATACATTGTGGTCATTTGGAAATGCATTCAAACCTGAGTATATCAAACTATACTTTGGTGACTATAGATTTACCACAAAGGCAAAATCTATTTAGTTTAAACTTGGTTTCTGACATTCCATAAAACAGGAATGGGACGTCAAATCCTATAGCGCTATATCGTACTACCAATCGGCTTGATCATTGTTAATGGATGTATAAAATAAATACGCACCAACAATAGTCTCACAAACTTTGAAAATCGTTATTTAAGCCATAGATAACATTTTCAAATCATTAATGGATATGGTACTATGTATAAGAAATCATATAGTTATTGAAAAACGTGAAAATAGTGTATAGGCACATATGAATCACCCCAAAACATTTGAAAACATAAAAGAGGGGTCTCTGTACTCACTTGGGATTGCGTATAAGCCTTGTATGAATGTGTAAACAAAGCCCAAAAGATCATGGAATCAAGTGTGTCCTAACATCAGATAATTGTGTAAATGTCGGGACTTTAAATTGGCGGATCGGATAGAATGAGGTCTTGTAAACCAAATGAGTGTTGGAACTCATATGAAATGGTTTAACAAAGTTAACATTCTGATTTGGAAAGGTTTCTAAGTGCTTTTGACCCATTATGACTCGTTAGGGTAGTTTACGCTACTTTAACGAATCATTTGCGTAAATACGGGTTCGGATGGTTAGATATGTGTTGTGATAAGTCTAATATGCCAAAACATGTTTGATTAAGTTGTAACATCCATTTATATGTCAAAACATTGGTCACATATGCTTAAAGTTGAGTTATGCGCAAAAAGGGCGTTTTGGTCATTTGGAAAGGCATAACTAGCGACTTAACGAAACACTAACCATACAACGTGACCATAAGGTATAACCTCAGAGGGTTATTCCCTATACAATCATGATCACAAATATGTGTTTGGTCGGATCCTAGGATTGACCAAACGGGTCGGATTCGAAAGTCAAAGCGGTGGTCAAGACCGCTTGACTTACGACCCTAAATAAGCACTAAAATAAAAGTGACGAGTTAGACATATCAAAAGATCTCTAAGTAAGTTTATAAAACTGATTTGGTATCAAAACCTTGGTGTTTTGATAACCAAAAATAGTGCACATAATACACATTTTTGACCGAAACTTTAACTCGTCACCTCAACTAGTAAATGTGGTAATCAGTAGGTATGATCGCTAGGGATCATGACCTTCGTGATTACGATCTCGTTGCAAAGTTCAATTGAACTTTGCTTTGACCAATAATGATCAGAGCCGGAAGTCAAACAGAAAGTCAAACTATTTGACTTTTAGCTCAAATAATCTAAAAGGAATGAACAAGACTAGGAGAGAGCACTTACTTGTGTTGAAGAACACTTTGAAGAGCTCAAGGAAGAAATATGCTCAGATGGGAGGCCTCCACAAAGGTGGTAGCACTCCAACTTAGAGAAATTGAGAGAAAGAAAAGAATTGAGCAAGGAATAAGGTGAATGAAGGTAGGTATTTATAGATTTCTTGAAGCCACAAGATCATTCCAAGAGTTAGGAGATGTTGTGATCATTACAAGTGTTTAGTGATGTGTTGCAACCAGAGGGAGTGTGGTAAATTCGAGTGATTAGTGTCCAAGGCATTAAACAAGAAGCTAGCACCTTACTGATGTGCTAGAGGGTCCTTACGGACCGTAAGGGCTTTGGGCTTACGGTCCGTAAGCCCTTTAGCTGGCAGCAGGTTTCGAAAATTGGAAGAACAGGCCCCTGAACTCGTTTTGTCGTGTTTTGGCATTTCTAACACCCGTTAACCTCATTTTTAAGCTTAATAAGGATGTTTAAGCATAGTAAATTTAAAATATGCCCAGAAGTGTCACGGATGTCGGCTCGTCCGGTCGTACGGTTGCGGTTTTCGGTTAATTACGACGAAAGTTGTAACGAACGCGAAAATAATCGTAATTGCGTAACGAATGGTATTTTTGCATTCCAATAACTAAAATACAATATTAATGATTACAAAACTTTTTGGGTGTACGTACATGTTCCTATTAAGAAATACGCAAATCGGCATAATTTTGCAGAATTTGCAAAATAGCCCCTGAAGTTGCATAAGCGTGTTTTTGTAATACCGAACCCTTCAAAACTTATTTCTAAGTTATGTAAAGGATATTTAGGGTATGTTTAGCTTATGTCATTGTTCCTGAGTGTACGTCACGTTAAACTGATTACATTTACGTAACATTTTTCGTATAACTTCCAGAAAAGCTTTGAGGTGTCGAAATTGCACATGGACATAAATGTGTGAATGTCACATGAAATTTTACAATTCCCGGGGATAAAACAGAGATTTCATTGGATTCAGAATTGTTTGGAATTATATGATGGTCATAAAGGCACAAATGTTACAGTCTCCCCTACTTTAGGAAATTTCGTCCCGAAATTAAAATTAGAGGAAACTTGCGGAAAAAGGTGTGAGTGTATCACTTTCAAATGATCCTACGTTCCACAAGTAAAACTTTAGGCCGCGTTCGGATTCCCAGCGAACTTTGTTAATTGTACTCGTCTAGTGTTTGTAGGAATGAGTTCAGATTCAAAATTCTAAACTTCAGTCCAATAGGACCATGTAAATGTCAAAGTGGCATTCTTGTTTGTAGGAGAATTCAAAGAGAGTGTGAACTTTATGGGTTTCGAACAACGTACGAAAGTATGTTTGTAGAGGTTTCCCATGAAGACTAGTATAAGAAACTTGTGTGTGCTCGAAGTTGTAGTTAGAGAGTGTAAAATAAAACAACATTGGTCAAGGTCCAGAACTTCTAGTAACTTAAATAACGCCACGCTTGCAATGTAATAAGGAGCACTTATATATAGGATGTACCAGCGGCGTATCCACCATGCCCTTATTACATTATTCCCATTTCGTTATTCTTATTACTATAGGTTCTTATACATGACAAAAGTAGTTGTGGTTTCTATGCACTGAATTTTATAACTATGTATGCATCCATAATTACAAAATTTCTTGCATAGTCCGCACAATTCATTTTGTGACGTGTAGGGGGAAAATCAAACAAATAAACATATGATGACTTGTCTTAGACCACAAAAGTGCCTTTTTAACTAGATCGACGAATAATCTTTTTAAATAGACACTAAAGATTCTTTTAACTAGATCATCACATGATCTCTTTAATTAGAATAGTACTTTGGAATCCAAGGGTCTAACTATCTGCAAAGAAAAGCCCTTAAGGATTGAAGATAGTACTTTGGATATCCGTCTAAGGATCTAGCATATGAAAATATGGAAGGTTCTATAAGGATTTGGACAGCAATTGTTTTGAATCAAATAATCGTTAACTTGTACATACATATTAAAACACACAAACAATCCAATCAAGGACTCCATATTGCACTTTAATCATCCACAAGGATCTAACTATGAATATAGGAAGATCCTATAAGGATATGGGATTTGTATAGAGAAAATGTTTTTAAAATCATGTACTAGATGTACTACGAAATCAAAGTATGTGTAACATCATGAAAATACGAAAATATTCATAGGCATATCGAGATATTGCATAAGACCAATTAAGGACTTATGAAAAGTACCCTTAGGTATCCAAGCAAGGATTTAAAGTTGTACTTCGAGTATTTGTTAAGAGTTATGACTTGTACCTTGTACTTTGTTTCTTAGAAGAAACGAGTACATAGGATTTTTGTGGAGATCGCGAGCGATCACAAAATAGAAGAAACTACGAGAGTAGTTTGATTTGCAAGGAACCATATCCTTGGTGTTGGTATTGTAGAGGTATGTCACACATACACGTAATCATACTGGTTTTGTAAATAAAATTGAAATTACAATATTATTTATAAACTAAACGAAATGTTTCAAGATTTTTGGATATCACAAAGTGAAAATGTAAAAGTTTAAATGTTCACAGCTGCATCATCATTAGTACGAGTCTCGTTAGCATTTATGTTAAATGCTCATCCGCGGGCTGGATTTGCATTAACAAGCTTCGGGCAATTGTTTTGATAGTGAGTAAGATCACCACAGTTGTAGCACGATCCAGGTGGATATAGTGCTTGAGAAGCAGCAGGGTTTGCATATGCTTCATTTTGGGTGTTGGTAGCAAAATGACAAGCATTAACCAAATGTCCCAATCGTCCACAGTGGGTACATTTGTGACATGGTGTTTTATTTAGATGATGACGATTGCATTTGTCACACAGAGGTGCGGTGCCATCATAAGTTTTCCTAGCACGAGGTTGTGCTGGTTGGTTTGGAGCAACTTGATCGTTCAGAGCAACTACAACGAAGTTTTGTGAAGCCTTACGCTTTTTTGACTTCTTAGAGGATTCAGTTTGGTTTTCCTTTGTTTTTTCTTGGGTAGTCTTTCCTAATGGTTTCTTGTCGCCTTTACGGAAAAGTTTACCCTTCTTGATTTGAGATTTAGTCAGGGTAGCGGATAGCTTAATGGCCTGTCTAACTATAGCGGGATTGCTACCAGTGACTATGTCCTGAATTGGGTCAGGGAGGCCATCAATGTACTTTTCAATTGCCTTATCCATGTGACAACCGGTACTTTTCGGCTTTTAATTACGTGATTAAAAAATATTTAAGGCGATAATAAATAGTGTTTAAGACACGTATCAACTTAATTAGGCTTTTGAAACGCCTAGGAACGCCCATATAACGTTAAAGTGCGCGTATGGTGAGTTTCGGGAAAACTGCTGAACGATAAGCGACAACGAACTGACACAGGACAAAATACTGACAAGGCCGACAAACACGAATTATATACGTATAATGTATACGTATGAACTTGGTTTTGCGAATTACGGTGCTTCAAATGGCACCAAACGCTTACGCGTACGAAAAACGTGACTGTAGGAACGCACCGGCAACGAAACGGAAGCATTGGACACATGTATCGCCTTCAAAACTGAAATATTACGACGTATTTAACTTCGTAATCGAATTTTAGTATACACAGTCGAAATCAGATCGAAAAACGGAGTAGAAATGGCCCCGAAGCAGATTTCGTGATTTTAACGCAACCGACGAAAAAACACGTCCAATGAAGACTACCTACGCTATTTTACATAGTTTCGACCGAAAACTAAATTGTTATTTGGGTGTGAAAACAGGCTTCAGAAAGGTAATCGGGCCGCACATACGATTAGAAACGGACTAACGGGCCTTGGGCCCAACCTACTCAAAACCTTAGCTATATATAGAAAACTACACACACAAACACCATTATCACACACACTCACTTTCCTTCCTACCCCCTTTCTCTCTTGTTCCTTTCTCTCTCTATAACCGGAGTCCGGCCAAGCTCCGGCGGCACTCCGGCGAACCCCAGCGGCCGTCCACCATGTGCGGTGGTCCGGCAGGGCGGCAGGATTTTCCGGTGACTTTTCAGCGTGTGGCGGCGCATACCCCCCTAAATCACACCTTCCAAGCACGTTTCCGGGGTTAGTTTTTCATTTTGAGCACCGTGGGTAGTAGTTTGAAGCCCGACAGCCATGATTTTCTCATAAACTCTTCGAATCCTTCTATTTTCTTTTAGATCCTCTTAGATCTACGTCAGTTCCGGTCCGTTCTTGTTGTTTCAGGTGGAGTATGACGGTGTTAGGTGATGGCGGATCGTAAGGATGAGGGTTGTGGTGGTTGACCGTGGTGGTAGGTGGCGTGACGGGGTGGTGCGGGGGTGTTAATGTCAGCAAATACACCGCAGCCGGCGGCTCTAGACCGATTGGCGGTGGCGGTGGTGGGTTTTTCGAGGTGGAACAGGGACCGCAACTTGCAGCGCTAGGACCGGCCGGCAGCGGTGACAACGGTGGTGACAGGGTTCAGTGTTTTTCTCAGGATTCGGGTCTCGTTTCGGGTTCGAGTCAAGCTCAGTCAAACCCGGTCAACACCGGGTCAAAACATGCAACAAAGTCAGACTTGGTTCATATTCGGTTCAGTCAGATAGGTCAACATCAACTGTCAACTCGGGTCAACAGCGGTCAATTGTGGTCAAGCTCGGTCAACGGGTCAACGCGAGACTCGGTAAAGTTTTAACGATGCGTTAAACTTCTACTTATACGTTATTCGTTTTATATATTCGCTAACCGAGCTCGAACCAACCCGATAGTCTAATGACAAACATTTTCGGGTAAATCATAAAGATTACTTGAACGTGTGATGGATTTCATATATAACCTGCGTATGTGATAATTAAAAATCAAACCGACATATCTTGACTTAACACTTATATAGATATATAAATTATACTTGTATTCCACAAAAGTTTATGTTTGAACCCCACGACGACATTTGATATATTGTTGTAAATTGATTGTTTAGTTTTGATAAAATATCGACACTTTAGTTGTCGGGTTACTACAAAAACAGAGTAAACTCTGTCTGATTTTTTGTAAAAACCCGAGATACGAAAAAACATATTTATATCATAAAATCAACACTTATCGAATCCGAGTTCTTACTATAACATTAATATAAAGACATTTATTTCGACGACGTTATAAGTTAACGAAACCTGACACCTATTTAAAATAAATATAATTGTTTATATTTATTTCGAACATCGATAATTCCGAATGTTTTTACAAATATATATAATGCTTATACTTATTTATTCCAAAAGTCAACAATTCTGAATTTATATTTCAAATTCCTAAACGGCATACGATATATTACCGAACGATTTCAACCCATTATTATCCGTGTCGCCTCGATAACAAACAAGTGGAATCGATTATAACAAGCGTATAACGATAAATTATTTTACTAACTATATATAGTTATTTCGATAATAACCCACGAGACGTGGGATTACTATTTCGGTTACACCACGTTCATATACATATACATCTATGCTCACATACATATATAAATATATATATGTCTACATCTTATAAAAACACTACGGCGGGTCGTATTATTATCCGTCAACGTATATGACGACTATCCGGGAAACGCATGAATATATTATAATAGTCTATAGCGTGTTCTATTTTAATACGAATATTTGATTATATACACGTTCTACCTTTCAGGACGACTAGTACGATACCATAAAATATAAGTTATATTTTATTTCAAGTAAATATATTTAAACGCTAAACCTCTCGGAAACTAAGTATTTCCGAGACTTAGTAATTATTACCGACATTAAAGGGAACTTAACAAGTACATCTTAATCTTTTCCATTAAGTCAACACCTTCCCGTTGAATCTTTCGGGTAGCCATTCGGTAGAGATCGGTGACACGTAGTTTAGCTACACTTTTAGTAGAGACTTATAAGTTTATTCTTTGATAGGAATATTATAGATTGCATGCTAGTGAGTTTACATTTTGGGAATGACATTTTGGAATCATATTATGCTAGCTTTGCACGAGGATAACAAGGTGAGTTTATAACCCCCACTTTTTTTTTACGATTTTACATTTTTATAAATGTTTTCGGGGGTGGGAAGACATGCAAGTTTTGCAAAAGTACACAAAATTTCGATGAACAAAAAATTCATATTTCTAAACCATGTTGCGAAAGGATTTCAATTAACTCAAATGGTTTATGAAAGGTTTATGCTCAACATACCGGTTTTACAAAACACTCACGTATTTTCGAAACGTGCATGAGTTTCATGGATAGGGACGGGATTGCCCTAGTTACAACGGGACAGGATTGTCCTACATACAAACAAGAGGACTGGTTGGTCCTGATTTTAGACTTAAATGGGCTAGGCCCATTTTCACTTGTGCGGGGCACAAAGACTCTGTGAGTTCATGTTCCCCTTTTCCTTTTTAAACGTTTTCCAGCTTTCTAACAATCGGGGGTGAAATACATGCTATGAAATTCTATGACAAAGGGGAATGTTAGCTACGAGTTTAAAGAAAGAACTATGATCAATGTGTGTAAGTAGGAAAGACTATATAATAACCATTAATCACTTAGTGACCAAGGTGCAAAGGTGTAGATCTATTGAGTTGTGAGACACACTCCATTATAAATAAAACAAGTCCTTTCAGAATGCTTTTTGTGAGCCCTAAGAAACTCTGAATAAAAAAAGTCCGTTTAGAGTGCAAGGTTGTCTCGGTTTGGTTATTTACTTATGACACATAATATCATGGACTAGCTACCCGCTGATAGATCCTTAAACCGTAGGAATAACATTAACATACCAGGATTTCAATATTAGCTTATGACAGTGTCCAGGATTTAAATATATGTTTATAACTATGACAATGGCAAGATTTCAACGTTGATGACAATTATGACAGAAAACATTTTGTTACCGGTTTACAAATACAACAGTTACATGCATTGGTTTACAAACATAACAGAGAACATTTTGATACCGATATACGCGATACGACATTTCAAATGTTTTGAGATACTATGATCTCACGAACCGGTTATCAAAAGATTTATTTTAAATCTTTTTCAAACAAACTATGAACTCGCTCAACTTTATGTTGATTTTTCGCATGTTTCTTTCTCAGGTTACATATACAAACTATGGCACGGTTGGAATAGGAAAAACCATTGGAACTCGAGTACTTAGCGGCGTTCATTTCCTAAAAGTCTTAGCTAATAATACCTTCGCTGTGCAATGAAGATACCGGTCCAGTCACGCCGGCTCTGATGCGATCGATTTATCAGGGTGTGACAATCCAAAGGTGTAACCATGGTAGGACATAACAGACTTAGTTCCTCATAACGATTAGTGTAGGCTCGATGTTCACCACTATCTTGTTTCAGATCGTGGAATTCGTTCTCAAGTTCCATCTGTTCATGACGTGGGCAGAACTCTTTCATCATAAGAGCTCTAAGCTCTTCCCATGTCTAAGCCAGTGCTACGTCAGCACCTCTATCCCTCATAATCCCGTTCCACCATGTGAGTGCTCTCTTTTGCAAAACACTCGAAGAAAACTCTACTTTTCGCTCGTTCGAACACTGAACATGGCGGAAAGTGCTTTCGATACTCTCAAACCATTGTAGGAGCCCAGTAGCTCCCTCAGACCCAATGAAGTTGAGTGGTTTGGTCGAGTTGAATTGTTTAAAGTTGCACGAAGTAGGTGCATTGTTGTTGTTGTTATTGTTTTGATAGCTTGATTGAGTTGGGTCACAAGGTTTGGAAGTACAACAGCCATTTGTTGAGCGATTAAAGTCGCCATTTTGGCATCTTGAGTAGCGTTGCGATGAGGAGACATTCGAAAAGAGAAAGGGAATCATGAAAGAAATCAAGTGAGATTGATATTGGATAGTCAAAATGAATTGTTAAAAATTTCAATAAAAGGATTGTGATCATTTGTTCGTTACTTAAAACAAACAAATGACACAGTGACAAATCAAAGTAAATGGGTCTTTATAATGTGTCGCGAAGACATGCTTTAGCCTATAAGTGAATACTCACCCCAAGATTTCCCAGGTAAGAGTGACTGGTCCGATAATGCGGATTTGTACGAACACTCTAGCCTTAGATAGAAAATTCAGGGTACAGGCATTCACCCTTCCAGATTGCATGTGTTCACATTATTAAAGCCAAACTTTGATGATATTTTGAAAACTTTGAAAGCATAAAGCCCAAAACAAAACCTCCAAGGATAGATGATTTCTTGTGTAATTTTTAGAAAAAATTTGACTTTCGAAAGATGTATTATACTGTTTTTGGTAATCACCTAAGGATAGGTGATGGTAGTGTTAGAAATCTAAACGCAAGTAAACTCGCGTTGGGGTCCTAGGAAGGTTATAGACTAGGTCAAAGTATTACTAATAACCTAATTCCCTATAACCAGTGCTCTACTACCAATCTGTGATACCCCAAATCACGTAAAACAACATGCAGCGGAAACACTTGGGGAGTCACATTACAAATTGTCTCAACACATGGTATTTAAAATTTTGTTTTATTGAATTATCGAATTACATTGTCTTGGAATATCGGAAATAAAATACGATTAATTGTCTTTCAAATTTTAAAGTCGCTAAGGCGCAGGTCCATTCTATATATAGCATGCAACGACAATCATCATGTAAATAAACCTGAAACATATGTGAAAATAGGTACGTCAGCATAAAAATACATGTGAGTAAGATAGGTTTTGTTATTCAGATTCATGGCTTAGGATTTTTAAGAAGAGAACATATATTTTCAAAAATAGCCATGAATCCTCGCAAAAAGTTTAGTATCTAAAATACTTTGCCTTTTTGATAAAAAGAGTTTGTAGTATATATGAAATATTGAAATAACAATATAGATAGTATATGAAACTATATACCTTAGTTTTGAAAATAGTTGAATTACTAGTATATTAAAATGTACTTTTGAAAAGATAGATTTAGTAGTATATAAAATGTACTTTGGTTTGAGAACAAGTGAATCGGTAGTTTATCAAAATATACTTTGGTAAACAATAAGAGTATCGATATTATATCAAACTATACTTTGGTAAATAGTAAGAGAGTTGGTAGTATATCAAAATATACTTTGGTTTAAAAGCTTGAGTAGTATATCAACTATACTTTAGTAACATATCAAACTATACTTTGGAAATAAACATCACATGGTAGCATATCAAATTGAGCTTTGGTTTAGGGAATCAATAAAAGATAAGTTTTTATGGCTTAATTAGAAAACCTTTGTAAAACATACATTGTGGTCGTTTTGCAATACATTCAAACCTGAGTATATCAAACTATACTTTGGTGACTATAGACTTACCACGAAGGCAAAATCTATTTGGTTTAAACTTGGTTTCTGACATTCCATACAACAGGAATGGGGTGTCAAATCCTATAGCGCTATATCGTACTACCGATCGGCTAGGTCATTGTTAAAGAATGTATAAAAGAAATACGCACCAACAATAGTCTCACAAACTTTGAAAATCATTATTTAAGCCATAGGTAACATTTTCAAATCGTTAATGGATATAGTACTATGTATAAGAAATCATATAGTCATTGAAAAATATGAAAAATAGTGAATAGGCACATATGAATCTCCTCAAAACATTTGAAAACATAAAATAGGGGTCTATGTACTCACTTGGGATTGCGTATAAGCCTTGTATGAATGTGTAAACAAAGCCCAAAAGATCAAGGAATCAAGTGTGTCCTAACATCAGATAATTGTGTAAATGTTGGGACTTTAAATCGGTTGATCGGATAGAATGAGGTCTTGTAAACCGTATGAGTGTTGGAACTTATATGAAATGGTTTAACAAAGTTAACTTCTGATTTGGAAAGGTTCCAAAGTGCTTTTGACCCGTTATGACTCGTTAAGGTAGTTTACGCTACTTTAACGAATCATTTGCGTAAATACGTGTTCGGATGGTTAGATATGTGTTGTGATAAGTCTAATATGCAAAAACATGTTTGATTAAGTTGTAACATCAGTTTATATGTCAAAATATTGGTCACATATGCTTAAAGTGGAGTTATGCGCAAAAAGGGCGTTTTGGTCATTTGTAATGGCATAACTAGCGACTTAACGAAACACTAACCAAACGACGTGACCATAAGGTATAACCTCAGAGGGTTATTCCTTATACAATTATGGTCACAAATATGTGTTTGGTCATTTCCTAGGGTTGATCAAACGGGTCGGATTCGAAAGTCAAAGTGGTGGTCAAGACCGCTCGACTTACGACCCTAAATAAGCACTAAACTAAAAGTGAGGAGTTAGACATGTCAAAATATCTCTAACTAAGTTTATAAAACTGATTTGGTATCAAAACTTGGTGTTTTGATACCCGAAAATAGTCCCGTCGGTAAATGCACATAATGCACATTTTTTATCGAAACTTTGACTCGTCACTTCGACTAGTAAATGCGGTAATCGGTAGGTATGATCGCTAGGGATCATAACCTTCGTGATTACGATCACGTTGCAAAGTTCAATTGAACTTTGCTTTGACCAATAATAGTCAGAGCCGAAAGTCAAACAGAAAGTCAAACTGTTTGACTTTAGCTCAAATAAGCTAAAAGGAATGAACAAGACTAGGAGAGAGCACATACTTGTGTTGAAGAACACTTTGAAGAGCTCAAGGAAGAAATATGCTCAGATGGGAGGCCTCCACAAAGGTGGTAGCACTCCAACTTAGAGCAATTGAGAGAAAGAAAAGAATTGAGCAAGGAAGAAGGTGAATCAAGGTGGGTATTTATAGATTTCTTGAAGCCACAAGATCATTCCAAGAGTTAGGAGATGTTGTGATCATTACAAGTGTTTAGTGATGTGTTGCAACCAGAGAGAGTGTGGCAAATTCGAGTGATTAGTGTCCAAGGCATTAACAAAGAAGCTGCCACCTTACTGCTGTGCTGGAGGGTCCTTACAGACCATAAGGGCTTTAGGCTTATGGTCCGTAAGCCCTTTAGCTTGCAGCAGGTTTTGAAAATTGGCAGAACAGGCCCCTGAACTCGTTTTGTCGCGTTTTGGCATTTCTAACACCCTTTAACCCCATTTTTAAGCTTAATAAGGATGTTTAAGCATAGGGAACTTAAAATATGCCCAGAAGTGTCACGGATGTCGGCTCGTCCAGTCGTACGTTTACGTAACATTTTTCGTATAACTTCTAGAAAAGCTTTGAGGTGTCAAAATTGCACATGGACATAAATGTGTCAATGTCACATGAAATTTTACAATTCCCGGGAATAAAAACAAAATTTCATTGGATTCGGAATTGTATGATGGCCGTAAAGGCACAAATGTTACATGGCATCATCTATTCCAAGGGGAGATTGTTGGGATTGAACCATGAAAAAAGGAACATATGATATAAAGCCAAATACACATCAGATGTTTGATCCCAAGATCAGAGTTTACAAGCTCTGATGAATAAACTCTCCTATGCCTAAAGTCTGCCTTCTATCATCTTCTCTTACTAAATGACAAAGCTCAAAGGTCTGCCAGGAGACTCAAGCTGAGGATAGTGAACTGTGTTAAGTTTAAATAATTTTATATTCAATGTAACAGTGCTTGGCACTGACCAGAGGATAGGCTAGCAGTGTTCAGTGTTAGTTATAGTTGTTAAATGTCACTATCAACCCTGATGTCATCAAAGATGCTCAAAGGTTAGAAGTGTAGTATAAATATGTAACTTCATTGTAGTGAAATTCCATCTATCAAAAGATCATTCGCTCATTATCTTCTCTGCAATTCTGTACTATCAACTTTTCTTATTGGGCTAAGGGGGAGTTTGTGAATCACATGTAAACTATAAGTTTCAAAGCATGATGATGATGATGAAAACAAACGACCATTAGTTATGATAAAAGTTTTCCATATTTCCGCTGCATTAAACTTTGATTTTAACATTAACTTTCCATTTTTGAAACAATATCACAATTGATTCAAACTTAGATCCTAACAAATACCAAAGTATTTGATTAAAACTTAATCCTAATTTTGACTTTATTTCAGGGAAAAATAATCAGATGTTAGCTATAATCACTTAAAAACATAAATTCTCAACCTGATTTATTAAAATTACTTACCTCCTTGTAGAACTAAGGTGAAAGTCCAACAAGAATTCTAGCACCATCACTAGCACAATCACTGGTGTTCACCTCACAACCACAAGCACCTCAAGGTGACAATGCAAACCAACATCTCGAAGCTATAAGTCACCTAACAAAAATTCAAAATAATACAATAAGTTCCCAACAAGTATATAAAAACAAAAAAAAAAAAGCAAAATGACATCGTTGTATACCGTTTTCTGGCAACCTATGCTAAATAACACAAAAACAAAATAAAACCCCATACGAATCCTTATCAAAAGCTGGATCATTCAACCCTCACGGTTTTTCTATCCCACGTTTCTCACCTACTCAGTCTCAAAGTCCATCATTGGCTTGCTGCAGTCCAAGAACGTCTTCAAATTTTGAGCAGACTGTATGTAGTACTCCTGGAGACACTGCATGCAAATTTGTTGAATTTGCTACGGCGTCATTAATAGAAGTCAATGTTAAATACATGTTTACATTTAAAAAATATAATAATTACACTTTTTTCTAGAAAGAATCACAGCACAAATAAAGCTCCATAAACTTGTTGGTCCTGTAAATAGTGTACATTATGTGTCACCCACTGCAAAGACCTGGCCATTGCTCTTGGTAACCTGCATGTATAACTGTATTGAGATATCACCTAAGTGTGGCTTGTAAACATGGGCGAAGGTTAGAGGGGGAGGGGGGGCGAACCCCTGAACTTTTCACTTAGTAGTGTTATATATGTAGCTTTCGTATAGAAAGTTTTTGGTAGATACGTTTTCGACCCCCCGTTCTATATAAATTTTTGGGTATATATGTTTTCGTTCACCCCGTATAATATCTCAATCTTCACCACTGCTTGTAAACATAATTAGTAGTTTATCATACAACACACTGAGAAAGACAGTAAGCAAAAGGAACAAGTTGAGTAATGGGTCAAAACGAGTAACTTTTGGTTTACGTCAAAATGAGTTGGGTCAACCCAAAACAAACATTTGTTAAAGTACCAGCTGGACCCACTTTCTTAGCTTTGTATAAATAAGAAGTGTCAAATATGATAACAAGATTACATTATTTCAATAACAAAAAGAAAGTATGCAACAAAAATACACTTTGAGTAAAGATTGACCCATTCTACCCAGTTGACCAGTTTTGGTTTTAGTTTACAAATAAATAAACTTGTGTGCCCAACCCGATATAAGATCTAACCTAAATAGAATCATTCAAAAGTAAACAAGTCAAAAATTTCCTTTTCTAATAGAATCATATTGACACAGAGTTTTCAATTTACAGAAGTCTTACTAAGTTCTCATAAATATAAGGATTTTTTGTTCCAAGCAGCAAGGCTATGACAACTGGATCTGCTTCTGGTTGGTGGGTTGAGATCAAAATTACATTTTTACCCTGGCAGATTAACAATAAAAGCAAATCTTAAAAAAACCAAGATTTCACACAAACCACACGAAACAATAAGGGGCAACATTGAAATTTTGTAAAAACCGGGTAATTGTATTAGATGTTCTTTCATTGACAAAAAAGGAGACAATGCCAGCGTACACTTCCTTAATAACAATCATATAATATTTAATGTCACACCCCTAAAACGTCACAGCGGAAATACAAACATGGCGGTGACGGAAGTTGGTACCCATAAGTATGTTAGTGGACGATGGAATATTTATTTTGGACGCACAACTTAACTAAAACATAAGTTTAAAGTTTAGAGTTTATACGTAAACCACAACCATATCATTGTCGTTTGATCCTTATGGATCTTAGTACAGACGGTCCCAAAAGTAGTTTTAAAAGTTGTCCAAAACATAATTTAAACGTTGAATTAGGTGTTTCCCCCTTGGAGTCAACGAAGGCATTGGGTGATTCGGTGTTGGGTGGGGGTTTGATCTTGCTGACGATGTCGGGAATGATCTTGGCCTTCTGCTTGTCCATGAACTTCATACAATCCTTCTTGGACATCGAACCAGAGTTATTGGAACCCCTTTTGGAGCCCGATCCTGACTTCGCTTCTTGTTGTGGGAGTTGGAGTGTCGTTGAGAAGACATCTAGGGAATCGAAAATAAAAGGAACGGATGAGACTTGATCATAATATAAAAGTCACGTTTTTGTTTGCATGAATAAGCATGTAAGAATCACATACACGTATAATTCACATAACAAGTATTCAAAAAGCATAAACAAATATGAATGCGAAAAGGAGTATAAATTTAGTTTGTTCGCGGGATTTATTAATGTTTTTTTATTGCGAGAGACGCGTGAATTGTGCATCAGTTTTGAAATGCATGAGGTAATAAGTATTAAAACACATAGAAATTGAGATAACATAAAAGATAGGCTTGATAAAATATTGGAGTGTTTCGGGTTTAGAAACGTCGACTATTCCAAAGTGAATCGTAAGTTCTTTCGAGTTAGGGAAACATACTTTGGCCTAATAGGTAAAATACTCTCGTCGAGAAGCGATTAATGGTATTTTACCATTCTAGTTACTACATGTCCCTAGTTGATCGAAAATTCGAGACTTTGGCGAGATTGACAATCGAGGAGTGGGACTAGTTAACAAGATGCGGGTTTCACCCCTAACTTGATAACATCGTACCTTATATGTGGTTGGTACTTACTAAACGAGGAGCGATCTCCGACTCGTTGGTAAGGGTCCACTAGAGTATGAAATGTAAGTTTTCCATCAAGACGTGGATATCACTCCTAACTTGATGGTGTAACTTCGTGTAAAATCGAATACGCGGATTGAGAGTGATCACCAAATTGCGAGTTTCACCCTATTTTGGTGAGATCATCTTGTTTGTAGTATGAGTGTCTTCATGTCTTCAATGTGTATGTTGTGTAAATGTCTTAGGAAAGACATGTTGTATAATTAAGACAAGAGAAATAGAAAGAAGCAAAGTAGGATGAATAACATTTTAAGCAAGAATCAAGAATGGTCAAGTTGGTCACTTAAACTATACACTAGGTCGAACATGGCATTCTACCTAATTCCCTATAGTTATGGCTCCGATACCAATCTGTCACACCCCAACCGATGGCGGAATCATCGGGGTGGACGTAAATAGATTGCTCGAGACATCATAACAATCTTTGTGAAAATCTTTAATTCAAAAATTATTTCATTTCATAGATAACAATTGTCGATTACAATACAATAAAGCAAAATACAACAATTTCAAATTCAAAGTACAACATAACTCTAATCTAACAAAATCTAGCATTTAGATGCGTTTCTATGTCGTCCCTACTAGATTTCATCATAACCGTCATCATCAACCTGAAACATGTTTAAAAGTATAGTTCAACACAAAAGCATTGGCGAGCACACAAGTTTTGATACAACATAAGTATGTAAAATGTTTTAATGAATCCACATGGCAAAAACCGTTAACTAGATTAATGTATCATGGCACGCAATTCTAAAAGTCAACCCAAAGATTATCGCAAGAATTAACGACTTAACATGACCTCAAGAATACGGGCGGTGTGTTACTCCTATAACCTATACATGTTAAGGGGAGGCTCGTACGAAGTTAATGACAAGCGAATCACATAAGAATGTTCCAAGAATACAAATCATGTTTCACGTATTTTAGCATGTGTAATGGATTGTTTGTGTTTGCGTAAAGTATATGCGTGATTGCATGTAATTTGATAAGTTAAACATATTGTACCCAAAAAGTGTAAAGCGTAAAAAGGGTGTTCGAGTGTACTCACGGTTTTGCAAAGTTTCCTTTCTAAATTCCGTGAAAAGTTGAATGGTTGGAGGATGGAACACCGAGTTATCCTACACGAGGAAACGTAGGTGTGTGAGTAATTGGATGATAACGGAGGATTCATAATTTGGGATTAGAAGTGCATAAAGTATGTATGTACGAAAATAATTATATAAACTTAAATACTCGTTTTTGACACTATAACAACCCGTATGGGTGAATATAGTTTCATGGGTTAAACTACCCATTAGAATCGTAACGAGAGATTCAAGTCTTAGATAATATAACTTACTACCATGACAAGTAACCATGTTGATTAATGTCATGGATTCGGTTAGGTATGGTTTAATATATATTATATAGTTTATATTAAGCCTATCATAAGTATCATAGATGTCATGTAAGTCAAGCATGGAGGTTTAACCTCAGTGTATGATTCACCAGTACACAAATTGTCACAGGTACAATTCGGATATAATGAAATAAAGAAATATACAACTTCTTACTATACTAAGTGGCCAAGTAATCATCAACCCGGGTTTCCACTTCCGACATGGAAAGAGTTAACTAAGTGTCGGCTGTTAAACGAGGCTAAGTTGCCTTTAGGTTTAGCAAACCACTTAGGGTAGCAAGGTGAAATCATCAAGTGAGGTGGTGGATTGAAAGGTAGGATATCCAAGGCTTCCAAGTAAGCACATCTTTACCAAAACACAAGTCTTGTCATAAGGACAAGCTTGGATGGTTTCAACACTTGTGGGTTAGAAACCCTTACAAAACAGAAAGTTTGGAGGTAAATAACACCTCCAAATTTGTATGAATCCGTCTTGGTCAAGCTCACTAATCATGGACTTGATTAATTGCATAATAGACACAAGTTTGAATGAGAAAACAAGAGTTTAATAAAAGTTGTAAAGATTTCTTCCAAAACAGGAAGCTTGGACCTCAAATGTGGTGAGGTTCCACCTTAGTTTGCCATGGCAAACTTGTGGAAACCTTCCTAGAGGTTATCCAATATGTTTAGAGAAGAAAAAAAAAACAGAAAAACAAGAGAGAAGGAGTGAGTGAAAACTCACTGTGAACAATTTGGAGTTCACTGTTGCAACTTGAACACTTGAGAGAAGGTGATAATTTGAGAGTGATTAGATTCTGGGAAAGGATTTAGAGTGAAAGGAGGCTAGTATTTATAAGATAAAATTAGGTTTAAGCATTTAATAAAAGTTGGTTGGCATATTACAGTTGAATTAAAGATGAAACAGAAGCTTAAAGCTTCTGTGGAATTGCAGGTGTGGGCGAAAGACCTGAGGGGGCGAAAGATATGTTTTGTGGGGGCGAGTTTGGGAGAAAGACATGGGAGGGGGGGCGAAAGACCCCCTTTTCCTTGCCTTTGGGTTCTTCGTGTGGGTGAAGAACCCCACAAAATCAAAGTGGGTGAAGAATCCCGTTATGTTTTTCGTGAGGGTGAAGAAACTTCCATCAAATACTTTCTATTATTGTTGTTATTATTATTATTATTATTATTATTATTATTTATTATTATTATGTTATATTATTATTAGTATTAGTATTATTATGTTATTATTATTATGGTACGAATGCCATGAAGATTATGGGTTGGGTTATGTTGTAATAATTTTACGTATTTCTAACCCGTTTAAACTATAACAAAATGTAACGACATATTTAATAAGTATCGACGCGTATATGTTATGAGTACAAGTATTCGAGCATCGGTTGAGTGTATGCAGTCAAGATTGATAGCGTATAACCCAAGTATTGTAACGTGTATGAGCATGTATAAAAATAATATTTTATTACAATCAAAGTCTCGGAATACAAAATCAGAAATGAATACGAATACAAGTTCCCATAAATAGGAAATACGATTACTCTTTCTAAATAAAGAAAGTACAAAATGCAATGCGTTACAGTGTGTGTAAGGGGCGCATGACTTCATAACTTTATTTTTGGGACTTGAATTGCTTTTTGTCAAACTTTGTATGTCCTATTATTGTGTTGCCAAAATCAATACAAGAGAGATATATTATGAAATCTTATGTGTTTTTATGCTTTGAGATGGATTCCGCACATTTCGTAGTCATCTAGATATCATTACGTGTTTTACAAGGAACCAAACTGATCCTACAAGTGGTATGAGAGCAGGATGGCTGATATCTACTAGAAGATCACTTGGATTTCAAATTTCGGAGCATTAAAGTTCTTTTCTACTATATTTTTCTAATTTATCACAAGTTCACCCATTAGAAGATCACTTGGATTTCAAATTTTGGAGCATTAAAGTTCTTTTCTACTCTATTTTTCTAATTTCTCACAAGTTCACAATTCAATTCCTACAAATATCCAATTCCTACCAAAAACTCATAATATCTTCAAAAACCATCTACAAACAACTATCAATAGGATAGAAGTGTTTGAAGCTATTTTCATCATCAAAAACTAAATTCATATAACATGGTCTAGAGCACAGGAGTATAATTCAGTGCACGAAGGTTTTGTCAAGCGCAAGATCAAAGCGCAGGAGAGTCATTTGTACCTACTACTCAAACGCTTGGGGTCATCCATTTGATTGTTTGTTTATACACTTGAAACTCTTAACCGCTGGAGTAGTCACTCGTTAGAGTGAGTCATCCGTTGGTTTTAGTAATACGCAAATTTGTGTCAATAGCTTGAAGATCTCATTCATTTGTTGTTTTGTATGCTTTAATTAATTCATACGCTAGTTAGGTCATACATTTGTGTGTGGTCATCCGTTCCTAGGTCATACGTTTAAAGTGTTTAAAGTTTTCAAGATTTAAAGTTCAACAACGGATTACCATACAATGAATGCGTAGCAACACCAACTATAGTGGTTCAAAACATGAATCTAGACAATGAAATGGGAACTACAAAAAAAACCACCTAAATTGCTGAGAATGGAAGATTATCCGAACTGGGCAGGCAAATTTGAAAACTATGATTAGGTAAACAACTTTGATGTGTGGATGGCTATAGAAGATGAATATTTGATTCAAAAGAATGAGAATGGACATAGTATCAAGGTAAGAAATATTCTCGAGAATGAACGGGAGAAATACCTTCGCTAAAAGAAGATGATGACTTTGCTACAGCAATCAATCAAACAAGAAATTCTGGAACTGTTACAGCATAATGGTTCGTGTCAATCAATATGGTGGGCATTACATAACAAGAATCAGGGTAACAATGAAATGAGGAAAAGAAAAAGGTCGTTATTCAAAAAGGAATTTGATATATTTACCACTATAAAAGGGGAAACATTGCAAGAGTTAATCGAAAGATTTCTTTACTTAATTGTTGAGATACGGGAGTATGTCGTGCATATCCAGATATAGGAGTATGTCGTGTGATGGGAACCATTGGTTAATTTGTTATAAAATTACCTAACTCGTATCATATTAAGCAATACCTGAGATATAAACATGTTTGAGTTTACGTGGATAAACTATACTAATAATCGACGTGAATTGTTTGATATTGAGTATGTATTAAAGCTTAACGGTGTAGCTGATACGTCTCAATAAACTGATATGATCCTCTAGTACAAACTCACAATAGTATGTTTCTTAATAGTTTACATTTGGGTTACTGCATGTCCTTTCAAAAACAAAAAGATTTTCCAGTGTGTTTTCGCATAAAGTTTGGAAAAATCAAAACGATTTTATACTTCAACCTGTTTTCGACTACCGATGTTCGGATTCATATCTTTTAACCAAACTGTTGAAAATCTAAACAAAACGGGCTGGGAGTTAATTTGAAAGTGAAAAGATAAAATGTTTAAACTAGGTTTGATTGAAATGGGAACTTGAACAAGAAACTATCCACGAAGGTTATTAATTTGGACTTGGGAAAACAAATATTTTGAAAATACCAGATTGTTGTTGCTTGACACGTTAAATCAAGGTCATTAAGTTGAACTTGATTAAATGAAATGGTGTGACTTTTTTGAACAAATCGAAGTGATGTAAATATCTAATCCAATGCAGGAGAGCACATCCCAGCGCAGGAGTCCAACGCAGGACTCTTACATGCGCAGAAGTGTCATCCGTGCGTAGGACTCATCTGTAAGGAGCAATTTCTCAAAATCTCAAAAACAAGTCGAAGTGCTGTCAAATTTTCACCAGATATTATTGATTAGTGTTGGCTCGCACATCACTATATCATTTAGAGGTATAAAAATGATTGTTTCGTTCATTTCCGAGGACTGTTTGAATGATTTGCAGATCTGGATCAAAAGTGTAATGCATGGACAATCAGTGTTAGGGGAATTATACACGACCATGTTCTGAGTATTTCGATATGTTTTACAACTAATAACTTCAACGTATTCAAATAAATCATCGTATCCAAAAACTATGAAACCCTAGATCTATAATTAGACGTATATGAATAGGGTTAGAATAAAATTGATGATTGGATTTAAATAATCATTATAATCTAAATGGACTTAGATGAAATGTGTCGGTAAAAATTGATTGATTGAACGAATTTGAAACTGGATCAGATCTGGAACAACGATCACGCACAGGAGTCCTGCGTGTGAAGGAGTTTTGCGTTGAACAAGTCAACAGATGCCATATGTTGTCTAGACACCTACACTGATAGGGTGTCATCCGTGTTGTCATATGTTGTTAATAACTCATACCATCATATATGTATCATCCTTTCAATGAGGCTCGTACGTTCTAAAATGGTCATCCGTTTCAATAGAGTCATACACTCATAATTGTCATCCATTTCAAGTGTGTCATCTGTTTACTGAGTCATGCATGGTTTAGTGTCATACGCTTATAAAACTCATACGTTGGAAGTGTCGTGCGCTTAAATGTGTTATATGTTATGATTTTCTAATTGGTTGTTTTTGTTCACAGATGGTGAAACCAAAAGTACCTAAGGACAGGTATATGAAGCATAATATTGTTGCTCTAATAGACGAGAAAGATAAGAAGTCTAAATCGTTTGAGATTATATTTCCATTTTTAGAAAGACTGCGGAATTACAAAGCGATTACGAAAGAATGTGTACCTTCCATTTAAATAATCAAAGAATTCTATGATAACGTGAGTACTGAAAGTCAGATCACACCGCCAAAAATACATTTGAAATTTCAGAAAAAGAAAATTATTATTTCTGAGGCATCAATATTCACCAGAAGATCCTGTTAGTTTGGATGAGAAGCTTGTGAAGGGTTGTTTATTACGAGTTTCATTGCTGCTCTATGTTTAAAATTAAAGTTTAACTTTTCATGCATCATATTCGAAAATATTAAGAGCAATCTGATAGAAGGCAGATGGTTGATGTACCCGAGATTTGTTCAAATGCTCATTATTAATCAACATCCAGGTTTGGAGAAAAGAGAATCTGAGAAGATGGAATGGGAGCACATGATAGTATTAGGCTGGAACGTCTGGATTCATACAAAAACAAAGAGGAAGGCATATTGCACCTTTTAGTGGTTTATTTGGTCTCCTTAAAAAGCCTGATTATGAAGCCCCAGAGAATGGAAAATGGCGTCATGATGACAGTGGTTCAGACAATGACTATGAAAAGAAGAAGGGGTTTGTGTATACAAGAAGTAAAAGGTTTATCAAGATAGAAGATGAACATTAAGGTTCGCAAAAGAAAACGAGAAAGAGAGCGAAAAAGAAGGTTGTCAAAGAAGAAGAAGAAGAAGAGGTGGTTGTATCTGCTACATTAGAGAAAGATCAGTCAGACGATGAAAAGACGGAAAAGGATGAAGATGTTTTAACTATTCGTGATCCACATTCACCGAGTGGTAAGATTGCTTAGGAGAAAAAGAAACTATTTGAAGAAGAATAGGATGAAACGTACACGCCTGAAGTAGAAGTACCCAAGAAAACCAGGAAATACATGGGTCAGAAAAAGAGTACAGTTAGTGAAAGCAGTGTAAAGAATACTGGATCTCCACAAGCAAAGAAATAGAAGAAGAAATATGGCTTCCAGTTAAGAGATAAAGAACATGTTGATACTGAGAATGTTGGGGTTGCTGATCTAGTATGTGAAGGATTAGAAAAAGTGAATGAACTAGCAGTTGCTGAGCCAATGGAAGTCGAAACTGAAGTTGTTCTGATAAAGAAAGGTTCTCAACCAATTAAAGAAGAAACTATTTATTTAGAGGCGAACACAAATATTCACATCAAGACACCTACTTCAATGCCTACGCAAACACCACCACCATTCAGAATCAAAGAAACCTAATCAAGTAGGTCCATCATCATCAAGGCAAGAATTTCATACACCTGTTCTTGAGTCATTGTGAGATATGGGTTATAATTACTTTGAAGAACCTAATAATGAAAAGATCTTGGAGTTGCAAGTAGCCAGCCTGACAGTGATTGTATAAAGTCTGGTGACATAGAATCTACAGAAACATAATGAAGAACAACAAGTGAAAATAAATGAACATGAAGAGCGTCGTCGTGTACAAGCGAGCATGATGTAAAAGTATAGAGATTACTTCAGAGTGTTGAAAGAAAATATGGGTATTAATTTTGACAATGAAGTAAAGTGATGAAAGGTCAACCAACCGAAGCAGATATTATTCTAGAAAAAGACGTTGCTGATGTTGCTGCTGATAAGCTCAAGGGATGAAACCAGTTGATGGTATTGCTGAAACCACAACTGAAACTGAAGCTAAAAAACCATTTGATCATGAGCTGACAGCTCAATATAAGGAAATGAGAGCATTCACATTGAATTCCTTTTCCCCAACCATAAAATTACATTAAAAATCACTATTTTTTCTCTCTTTTTTAATTAAATAAAAGTTTTTATATCTTTATCATTATATTTTCTCTTTCCTCCACTCACAACCACTTTCTCAAAATATTAAAATATTTATAAGGTGTGAACATTGTTCCCATATATTTACAGATGAAAAGTAACATTTTTTCTATCCTCCACTCAAAATGAATCACAACATTCCTTATAATATAATCATCCCACTCACATAAATATAGGTAATCCATTGTGAATGCTCTAAGGACGCTCAGTACGGTCTAGAGAACAAAGATGATGATGAGGAGGATAAAGAAGATGAAGAACAACTTGATTACGGTGATTCAGATGATGGTGATGATGATCAAAATAATGATGATAATCAAGGTGGAGGTGCAGCGGTGTTAGTTATTGAAAATACAAAACAAGATGCTGAAGTTGAAGTCAGTCATCAAGAAACAGCTCCAACAGATAAAGAAACATAAAATGTTGAACGACAGGGGGAGTCTTCTAACATTTTAATTTTTTTATAAATTAAAATAAAGTATATAAAACTTATATTATTAAACGAGTAGATTACGAGTAAGTTTACTATTAGAAATATGAGGTGTTTTGATAAACATATAATTTTATAGGAACCGTTTAATAATTAAAAAAAAATATATTATAATTGACCTTACTCCGCTTTTAAAATGAAACTTAGGTCAAAATGTAGATAAAAATATGCTCGTAACGTTATATTTTAAATTTACACAAGAAAAATGAATGAAGCAGTTGAATTAATTATAATATATAAAATAATAATAAAACTAAACACTTAAAAGAATTGTTGTATACGTGTGTGTGTTTCTGAAGATAGGAACGAATATAGTTAACGTAGCATGTCACGGCCCCCGACCCCACCCCGGGCGGAAGCCACGAACACTCAACTGGTGGTACCGGTGTTTATTAAATTGGCAGCGGAAAATATCATCAGAATCGTAGTTAGGAAAATATTTCAATGTTTTAAAACAAAAAAAGTTTAATATTAAAAAAATAGGATAAAGTCAACATTCCATTCAAATTTTTTTTATAGGGATAAACCCTAATTAACAAAAACATAAGTTCTTCTTTTATTCAGTTAATCATAGCCACTTTATTTAAGCCTTCAGTGCTCCATAACATGCTTCTATGACTTTCACACTAAGTTACCTGAAACACGTTTAAAAATATTTTGTCAGTACATTCATATTGTAAAAAGACACATTGTATAGACCTGCCACTTGTCGCGATCTGAAGCTACGTGTATTGGTACTCTCCCGCGCGTCGCGGGAGGTGCCAATGATTTTGGTGCATGGTGCCTGGGACGCCCAGATCAGTTTTCTTCGTTTTTCATGTTGGTTTACGTTGTACGAGTCCGGGTTGTGATTAGGGATCCTTATAAGGTGTTTTGGAGAGTTGTTACATCCTCCCTACCTTGTTTTAAATATCGTCCTCGAGATTTACTGAATAAGTAAGGATACTTTTGCTTCATCTCGGATTTCGGTTCCCATGTATTTTCTGGTCCTCTTCTTGAATCCTATTTTACTTTAACTAGAACTAATCTCTTGTGTTCGAGATTCTTGACTTTCCTATCTTCAATTTGTAGACGTTTCTCAACAAATTTCTGTTTCTCATTTACCTCTATATCTTGAAGTGGTACTATCAATGATTCGCTGGCTAAACACTTCTTTAAGTTACATACATGAAATACATCATGTACTCCTGCCATTTCTTCAGGTAGCTGTAGCTGATAAGCTACTGGTCCTATGTTCAATTTGTAGACGTTTCTCAACAAATTTTAGTTTCTCATTTACCTCTATATCTTGAAGTGGTACTATCAATGATTCGCTGGCTAAACACTTCTTTAAGTTACATACATGAAATACATCATGTACTCCTGCCATTTCTTTAGGTAGCTGTAGCTGATAAGCTACTGGTCCTATGTGTTTGATAATTTCAAAAGGTCCAACATACCTTGGGCTTAACTTTCCTCATTTACCAAATCTGACGACTCCTTTCCAAGGTGAAACTTTTAACAATACTTTATCTCCAACTTGAAATTCTAATGGCTTTCGACGATTATCTGCATAACTCTTTTGACGATCTCGGGCTGTTTTCAGTGTTTCCTTGACTTGAATTATCTTGTCAGTTGTTTCTTGTACAATCTCAGGTCTTGAAAATTGTTTTTCTCCTATCTATGCCCAACATACTGGTGTTCGGCATTTTCGTCCGTAGAGTGCTTCAAATGGTGCAGCATTAATGATTGTATGATAACTATTATTGTAAGAAAATTCTATTAATGGTAGATGATAGTCCCAACTTCCTCCAAAGTCTATCACACAGGCTGTAAGCATGTCTTCCAGAGTCTGAATCGTCCTTTCACTTTGTCCATCTGTTTGAGGGTGATAAGCTGTACTTAGATTTAATCGAGTTCCCATAGCTTTTTGAAAACTTGTCCAAAAATGAGACATAAAACGACAGTCTCTGTCAGATACAATAGAAAAAGGGATTCCATGTAGTGAAACTATTTCATCCACATACAGCTAAGCTAATCGTTCTATAGTGAAAGTTTCTCTCATTGGTAAGAAATGTGCAAATTTTGGTAATCTATCCAAAATCGGCCAGATTGTGTCGTTTCCTTTTCGAGTCTTGGGTAGTTTGGTAAAAAAATCCATTGTTATCGATTTTTATTTCCAAACTGGCATCTGTAATTGCTGAAGTAAGCCTGGAGGTTTCTGATGTTCAGCTTTAACTTGTGAGCAAGTTAAACATTTCGAAACATAACTTGCTATGTCCTTTTTTATTCCAATCCACCAATAATTTTTATTTAAATCTTGATACATCTTGTTGCTTTCAGGATGCATCATATATGAAGATTTATGAGCTTCTTCTAAAATTATGTCTCGTAAATTTCTGTGGATAGGTACCCAAATTCTTTTCTTATGGAATCTCCACATTCCAACTGTTCCTTGTTCTAATTCTTTTATCATTCCCTGTAACGCATCACGTTTTCCATACTTTCTATTTATAGCAAGCTAATGTTGTAATTCTATTTTTGGAAACCACTATATTCGTATTCTTCATTTCGTTGTATTGTTGTAATCAGGACTTGAATCATAATGGAAATATACATTTTGCCCCTATACTTGTTATGCATACTCGTACACTCATACAAATATTGATCATACTCGAGAACGTAGCGTACTTGCAAATACGTGACATTTATACTTGTTACATACATTATACTCGATGCTTATACTCAATCTCGGACATCTTATTCATACATATACATTGTGACACAACACTTATGCTTATAATACTTTAAAAGTTAATACCTTAGAATATCATTAAAACTCGTCACATTTGGCAAATTAATAAAAAAATCAAACCTTTGCCCGGACATGCCCTTACGGACCGCAAGGGGAAACCCTTACGGTCCGCAAGCAGTCCTGGTCAGGCAGAATTGTTTTTGGCTCGCGTATTAGCATGAATCCATACATCCACAACCCCACCAATCACCTTCTAACCTCCTTAAATCACCTCCTATCAACCCTAAACACTTCCACTATAAATACAACACTCCTCCAAGCCATTTGACACTTTCACAACCCTCTGATCCTTCCTAAATCACTCTCAAATCATATCAAGAACACTCATAATCAGCCGGCAGATTGTACCACCTTCACAAAAGTGAGCATAACTTGCTCAAATCTTGTTCTTTTTGCTTGATTCCTTCTTCTAATTATTTGGATAAACTTTGGGTTTGAATCCTAGGGTTCTCCATGGAGATTCCAGACCTAGAAGTGCACCCAAAGTGTCCTAAACTTTCTTATGATTTCAACTCTTTTAAATCTTGTTTTAACTTATTAAACTTGAGTCTAAGTCATCTCAAACCTATGTCTGAATGCTTACAACACTTCTTGTGGTTGGTTAGGCTTAAAAACAAGGTTGAGACATTCAAAACAAGAGGATTTATCCTTATAATAATTATGTTTTCGTAGAACTCCAAGCTCACAAGTGGTGCAAGTTCATAACTTGTTCATGTGTGTCCACCTTGGTTGGCCTTCGCTATCCTAAACTTTGAGACCACACATTGCTTGATGATTTTTATCATTATCTCAAGTAGTTTGCTAGTTCCAAAGTGTCACATGTGACATCTGTGTATTTTAATCATCATACTATTCTGAATGATTTTGTAATTTTAGAATATTGTGTTTTATTCCAAGATTTGTGTATTTACATATGGTATTTCATATTTTCAATCCTTATTCAACTCTGATCTTTCAAATCACTTCTAGAAGTGAAATCGCAAACTGTTACGCAATCGTAACTAGTTTAACGCGACATACACTCCGGATGAATGACATAAGCTAAACATACCCTAAATATCCTTTACGTAACTTCGAAATAAGTTTTTAAGGGTTTGGTATGGCGAAAACATGTTTATTCAGCTTCAGGGGCAGTTTTGCAAATTCTGCGAAACTATGTCGTTATGTGTATTTCCTAATCCGGAACATGTACGCACATCCAAAAAATTTTGTAATCATTAAAATCTTGTATTTTGATGATTGGAATGCAAAAATATCATTCGTTACGCATTTACGGTCATTTGCGTGTTCGTTGCGATTTTCGTCGTAGTTAACCGAAAACCGCAACCGTACAACCGAACGAACCGACACCTGGAACATTTTTTGGCATATTTCAAGTTCCCTAAGCTTTATCGTCCTTATAAAGCTTAAAAATGAGGTTAACGGGTGTTAAAAGTACCAAAACGCGTCAAAAACAACTTCAGGGGCCATTTCTACCATTTTTTAAACTTCTGCCCGTGCAAGGGCCTTACGGACCGTAAGGCAAAACCCCATACGGTCCGTAAGGGGTCCCTGGTCAGAAGCTTCCTAAATGCAATTTGGCAGCTTCTTGTTGCATTCCTTGGCCATCAAGTCGTGATTTTTGCCACCTTTAACCTGCAATGGACACATGGGAGGACACTAATCACTTCCATAACACCTGGATCAACACTTGTCATGATTTGGGAGCTCCAAGATTAGTATAAATAGCTTTGAACGTCAACCATTTCCTTTGCTCATTTTCTTCTTTTCTCTCTATAACTCTAAGTGGAGACTACTGCATTGTTGGAGGTCTCCCATTTGAGTTTTCTGGAGCTCTTGAGTGTTCTTCAAACACAAGTAAGTGCTCTTCCTAGTCTTGTTTAGTTATTTTAGCTATTTCAAGCTAAAAGTCAAACAATGTTTGACTTTCAGCTTTGACCATTAATTGGTCAAAGCAAAGTTCAATTGAACTTTGCAACGTGATCGTAATCATGATGGTTATGATCCATAGCGATCATGCCTACGGATTACCACGTTTACTAGTTGTAGTGACGAGTCAAAGTTTCGGTTAATAATGCGTAAAATGCACATTATACGATGGAACTATTCCCGGGTATCAAAACACTTTGTTTAGATACCAAATAAGTTTTATAAACTTAGTTAGACATGTTTGACATGTCTAACTCGTCACTTTTAGTTTAGTGCTTGTTTAAGTTCGTAAGTCGAGCGGTCTTGACCACCACTTTGACTTTCGAATCCGACCCGTTTGGTCGATCTTAGGATCTGACCAAACACATAATTGTGACCATAGTTGTATAGGGAATAACCCTCTGAGGTTATACATTATGGTCACGTCATTTGGTTAGTGTTATGATAGGTCGTTAGTATGCCCTTTATAATTGACCAAAATGCCCTTTTTGCGCATAAATTCATTTTAAGCATATATGGCTAAAGTTTTGACATATAAACTGATATTACAACATTATTAAACATATTTGGGCATTTAAGACTTATCATATGACATGTTTAACCATCCGATCACGCGTTTACGCAAATGACACGTTAAATAGCGTAAACTACCTTAACGGGTCATAACGGGTCAAAAGCACTTAGGATCCTTTCCAAATCAGAATGTTAACTTTATTAAACCATTTCATATGAGTTCCAACACTCATTTGGTTTATAAGGTTTCATTCTATCCGATCTTCCGATTAAAGTCCCGACTCATTAACATAGTTATCCGATCTTAGGAACCATTTGATTCCTCGGACTCTTGAGCTTTGTTATTCTTCTTGAACAAGAATACTTTTACAACCCCAAGTGAGTATATAGTCCCCTCTTTTACTTTTTCAAATGATTTGTGGTGAAACACATGTGCCTACTCGATACTTTCATGTTTTCACGCTTTAATATTTAACTTTCCTATCTTCAATTTATAGACGTTTCTCAACAAATTTCAGTTTCTCATTTACCTTTATATCTTGAAGTGGTACTATCAATGATTCGCTGGCTAAACACTTCTTTAAGTTACATACATGAAATACATCATGTACTCCTGCCATTTCTTCAGGTAGCTGTAGCTGATAAGCTACTGGTCCTATGCGTTTGATAATTTCAAAAGGTCCAACATACCTTGGGCTTAACTTTCCTCATTTACCAAATCTAACGACTCCTTTCCAAGGTGAAACTTTTAACAATACTTTACCTCCAACTTGAAATTCTAATGGCTTTCGACGATTATCTGCATAACTCTTTTGACGATCTCGGGCTGTTTTCAGTCTTTCCTTGACTTGAATTATCTTGTCAGTTGTTTCTTGTACAATCTCGGGTCTTGAAAATTGTTTTTCTCCTATCTATGTCCAACATACTGGTGTTCGGCATTTTCGTCCGTAGAGTGCTTCAAATGGTGCAGCATTAACGATTGTATGATAACTATTATTGTAAGAAAATTCTATCAATAGTAGATGATAGTCCCAACTTCCTCCAAAGTCTATCACACAGGCTGTAAGCATGTCTTTCAGAGTCTGAATCGTCCTTTCACTTTGTCCATCTGTTTGAGGGTGGTAAGTTGTACTTAGATTTAATCGAGTTCCCATAGCTTTTTGAAAACTTGTCCAAAAATGAGACGTAAAACACTGTCTCTGTCAGATACAATAGAAAAAGGGATTCCATGTAGTGAAACTATTTCATCCACATACAGCTAAGCTAATCGTTCCATAGTGAAAGTTTCTCTCATTGGTAAGAAATGTGCAAATTTTGGTAATCTATCCAAAATCAGCCATATTGTGTCGTTTCCTTTTCGAGTCTTGGGTAGTTTGGTAACAAAATTGTAACACCCCAAATCGCGTAAAACAACAAACCGCGGCAAAAACACTTAGGGAGTCACGTTAATAGATTGTTTCACAACACTTGGTAATTGAAGTTTCGTTTTAATTATTAAACATAGGTTGTATTGTCATATTGTCTTAAAACATTTTAAAAACATCCAAACAAACAAAGCATGCATAGTTATTGTCTTTCATATTTTTAGGCACTAAGGTCCGTCCGAATCCTAAGTGAGCACGCATCGCCATCAAACTTGATTTCCTGAAACATATGTGAGAACGAGTCAGGAAAAATATGCCGGCGAGTACATGGGTTTTTTGTGAGTATCACAAGTTCATGGCTTTGTATAAATTGTAACATATAACCCGACTACTAGAGTCGTAAATGAAAACTTTCTTTTGAAAATATTTCGATATTGCAATGATTTTTGTAAACAAGTGAGAGAGAGAGTTTATAAAAATCTAGTAGCCATGAACCTTGACTCGAAATCATTGTATTGTAAATCTAAGATGTAAATCGTCTTGAAATAACTCGTATGGTTTATATCTTTAATCGAAAATTGTTGTGTGTCATTGTTTGAAATCATTTGTCCAGTAATGTAAATAATGACACGTATGTAATGTGATAAAAGCACTTATATATAGGAAGTACTAGCGGTATATCCACCATGCTTTTGTTACATTACACACGTTCCGTTATCTAAATCACTTATCATAATCCCTTTGTCATAATCAATTGTTCGTTGTTCCTTGTTATAAACCATTGTTCATTCGTTCATCGTTCATTGTTCATCATTCATTGTTCCTTGTTATAAAGCATTTGTTCATTGTTCCTTGTTTTAATTGAAAACTTTTGGTCGTTTCGTGAACACATTCAAACCTTTGTTGACTTGTTCGAGACCACCCATGGTGTCCCTTAATCGTATAACATACCAGCAAAGGGTTTGTTACATACAGTTTCAGTCGCTACCCAAACTTCCTCACAAACCCCGGGAAATTTGGTAACGGGATTGTCAGTCCTAGGCGCCGTAACTTACTACTGGTCAGCTTGGCCATTGTTAATGAATGTCATCCTTGTTTTGAATATAACGCACCAACAAGTTCGTTCACATTAATGAAATCGTATTGTTATATAAACTATAGTAATCGCATTTGAAAACTTGTAAACTTTTTGGCACATATGCATCACCCCAAAACAATTGAAAACGTAAAATAGGGGAACTATGTACTCACTTGTGATTGCTATTGTAATCCTTGAATAGAAGATCAAATAAGCTCAAAAGTCCGAGAAATCAAGCGTGTCCTATAACCGGATAATTGTGTAAATATCGATACTTGAAATTGGAGGATTTGGATAGAATGGTACCTTATAAACCAAATGAGTATTGGGACTCATATGACATGGTTTTATAAGTTAACATTCTGAGTTGGAAAGATTTTTAAGCGCTTTTGACTCGTTTTGACCCGTTAAGGTAGTTTAAGCAACTTAAACGCGTCATTTGCGTAACTACGCATTTGGATTGTTAGATATGTGTTATGATAAGTCTAAGTTACCAAAATATGTTTAATAATGTTTTGGATCAGATTATATGTCAAAACTTGTGTTACATATGTTTATAATTGATTTCTTTGCAAAAAAGGTATTTCGGTCACTTTTAAGGATTATTACAACTAATTACCATAACACAATCCAAACAACATGACCGTAAGGTATAACCTCGGAGGGTTATTCCCTATATTTTTATGGTCACAAATATGTATTTGGTCGGGTCCGAAGATCCACCAAACGGGTCAGATTCGAAAGTCAAAGCGGTGGTCAAACCATTCAACTTTTCGACTCTAAACAAGCACTACAATGAGAGTGATAATTTAGACATGTTTTGACATGTCTAAATAAGTTTATAAAAGAGTTTTGGCATCAAAACAAACTGTTTTGACACCTGAATTTAGGTCCGTCATAATATGCGCATTTTTCGCAATTTTGACCAAGCTTTGACTTGTCAAATTAACTAGAAATGATAGAAATCAGTAGGTATGATCAATAGGAATCCTAACCATCTTGATTACCATCATAGAACAAGGTTCAATTGGATTTTAAATTTATCCATGCATGATCAATACTGGAAATCAAATAAAAGTCAAATTTTCGGCTTTTAATCCAATCGAACTACAAGAATTGAACAAGGCATGATAGAGAATACTTACAAACACCAAGGGAATGCTAAGAACTAAGAGATCGATCACCAAAGTGTTGCAAATTCGGATTGGGAGCAGAATAGAGCAAGAACAATGGTTGTAAAAGTTCAAAATTCAAGAACACCTTGATATTTATAGTAATCTTGATGTTGTAGGTGCTTGACAAGTGTCCCATGACTCACCCACAAGTTAGATTAGTGTCCAACACAGGTCAAATGCAGAAACCAGGGTGGCAAGGTCGGATCACGAGTCATTGAGTGAATAAACAAGCTGCTGCCAAGTTTCTGGTGAGCTGGGCAAGGCTAACGGACCGTATGGGCTTAGGTTTTACGGTCCGTAAGGCCCCTAGCTGGCCACAACTTTGAGAATTGGCAGAAATGGTCCATGCACTCGTTTCGTCGCGTTTAGGGCACTTCTAACACTCGTTAACCTCATTTTTAAGCTCCATAAGGATGAATAAATATAGGGAACATGAAATGTGTCCAAAAATATTCCATAGGTTGGTTCGTTTGGTCGTACGGTTGCGGTTTTCGGTTAATTACGCCGAAATCGAAACGAACGCTTGCGTGACCGTAAATGCGTAACGAACGGATTTTTCGCATTCCAATCACTAAAATACAATTTTGATGATTAGAAAAAATTTTGGATGTCGGTACATGTTTCAGATAGAGAGATACGCGAAAAGGCATAGTTTCGCAGAATTTGCAAAAATAGCCCCTGAAGTTACAAAAGTGTGATTTTGCCATACCGAAGTCTTCAAAACTTATTTCTAAGTTATGTAAAGGATATTTAAGGCATGTTTAACTTATGCCACTATTTCGGAACATATGTTGCATTAAATTGGTTTCGTTTGCGTATCGGTTCACCGGTTTTGCTCATAGAAGCGATTCAAGAGTTCGAATTGCCACAGATATCACAAAAATCCATTGCTATTTATTGATAACTTGTTAGTCATTGTTAAATGTTCACATAAAATTTTGTGTGCAAATAACATAATAAACATACAAAATTCACAAATACACATAAAATTTTATTTATTGATAACTTGTTAGTCATTGTTAAATGTTCGGATTGCCACAGATATCACAAAAATCCATTGTTATCAATTTTTATTTCCAAACTGGCATCTCTAATTGCTGAAGTAAGCCTGGAGGTTTATAATGTTCAGCTTTAACTTGTGAGCAAGTTAAACATTTCGAAAGATAACTTGCTATGTCTTTTTTCGTTCCTATCCACCAATAACTTTTCTTTAAATCTTGATACATCTTGTTGCTTCCAGGATGCATCGTATATGAAGATTTATGAGCTTCTTCTAAAATTATGTCTAGTAAATTTCCGTGGATAGGTACCCAAATTCTTTTCTTATGGAATCTCCATATTCTATCTATTCCTTGTTCTAGTTCTTTTATCGTTCCTTTAGAATCATCCTTGATTGTTGTTTCCTGGGTATTCTTTAATTGTTCCATTAAATCTATCTGCAGATTCAATCTGAGAGCACGTACCCTTTTTGGCTTCTCATCATACTTTCGACTTAAAGCATCAGCTAATACATTAGCCTTTCCTTCGTGATATTGGATATCACAATCGTAATCACTGAGGATTTCCATTCAGCTTCTTTGCCTCATGTTTCATTCTTTTTACCCAAAAATATATCTTAAACTTTTATGATCAGTGAAGATAGTAAACTTACTACCGTAAAGATAATGTCTCCAAATCTTAAGGGCAAATATTATTGCTCCTAACTCCAGATCATGTGTTGTGTAGTTTTCTTCGTGCTTCTTGATTTGTCTTGTGGCATAAGCAATCACTTTCTGGCGTTGCATCAGTACACATCCAAATCCTAATTTTGATGCATCACAGTATAGTATAAAATCTTCAGTTCCTTCTGGTAAAGCAAGTATCGGTGCGTTAGTTAATCTTTGCTTTAGGATCTTGAAAGCTTCCTCCTGCTTTGGTCCCCATTCAAACTTAACTGATTTGCATGTTAGTTTGGTTAATGGAATGGTTATTCTAGAGATGTGAATGTAGGATCGGACCCAACTCGTGAGCTACCGAATTGACTCGCTCAGCTAACAGAGGCGGAATTCATTGTTAACCGAGTGAACAAACAAACGAAAATTGTGAGGATACTGTTTAACACGTCTGAATCTTTTATTTATCAACGTTGAACAGATTGCAGACACAAACGAGCAGGGCTTCGCCTCTGGTCTACAAAAAATAGCATGCTAGACTAACACCCTAAGTCACCTATTTGTAGGACAACATACTACCACCAAAGACTTGGGGTATTTTCGCATAAAATTTTCATGCGAAAATCCACCTGAATTTTCGTGCAAAAATTCTAACACTTATACAAAAACTTTAATATTTAACTTTTGACACTGCAAAGCCCTAGCTATAAAACTGACTCATCCTAGACGTAGGCAATGGACATATGTGCACCAACAAGAGAAATTTTGAATAAAGCGTTTATAATATCCTGCCAGTCCAAGAAAACTTCTTACTTCCGTTTGTGAATTAGGGACTTTCCATTTAGTAATTGTTTCAATCTTTGTGGGATCCACATGAATTCCTTCATGGTTAATCAAATGTCCTACAAAGACAATTACAAATTTATCCAGGTATGTCTTACATATTCTATTCATCATGTCCATAAATGCTGCTGTGGCATGACAGTAAACTCATAATGACCATATCTAGCTCTAAAAGCGGTCTTAGGAATGTCTTCTTCCTGTACTTTCAATTGGTGATATCCTGAACGTAAATAAATCTTGGAAAAGTATCGATCTCCTTGAAATTAATGGAATAAATCATCGATTCTCGGTAGCGGGTACCGATTTTTAATCGTAACTTTATTCAATTCTCTGTAGTCAGTACACATTTGCATCGATTAATCTTTCTTCTTAACGAATAACACAGGTGCTCCCCAAGGTAATGAGCTAGGTTATATGAAACCTTTTTCCAATAGTTCGTCTAGTTGCTTCTTCAATTCCAGCATCTCCGTCGGCGCTAAATGATATGGTGCTTTCGCAATCGGTGTAGGTCCTAGTATTAAGTGAATTCTAAATTCAACCTCACGATCAGGTGGTAGTCCAGGTAGTTCTTCTGGGAAAACATATGAGAAATCGGATACTACAGAAATACCTTTTACTTCTTTTCCTTTAGTGCTGATGATCGCAGAGATCATATACACTACTCCTCCTTTTCGTGCGTAGCTTACAACTTTCATCACAGAGATGAATTTCGCGGATGTTGTCGGCTTGTCTCCCTGAATTGTGATCGTTTCTCATGTTGACGTATGAACTTCAACAGAATTTTGATTACACAAGATTCGCGCATGATTGGCTTCCAACCTATCCATTCCTAATACAACATCGAATCCGGCTAGATTCATTGGTAATAGGTTAGCTATGAATTTATGACCTAAAGTTTCTATCTTTCCTTTCTGAAGGATTTCGCTTATGTGGATAGAATTTCCGTTTGCCATTTCCACCGTACATTCTTGATGAAGTTTAGTTAAAGGTTGATTGAGAAATTGACAGAAAGTAGTATTTATAAAACTTTGGTTGGCGCTAGAGTCAAATAATACTTTAGCATAGACATCATGAACTAGGAACGTACCGGTAATCACATCGGTAATCACTCGGCTTCTACGGCTGTCAGTACGAAGGCTCTAGCATTCTTCTTGGGTCCTTCAGTTGTCTTTGCCTTGTTGTTAGGTGCTGGAGCTAGTTTTGGGCAGTTCGGTCGGATATGGCCTGCCTCTCCGCAATTGAAGCATATTTGAGCATTAATTTTCTTTCTACACTCCTCATCCTTATGTCCATGTATCTTGTAGAAATGGTAGTACCTAGCACATTTTCTTGTATGCCTTCTTTTACAGAACTTACATAAAGGTGAAGAAGATGAACCTACTCCTTTCTTATGGTAGGAATTACCGTAATGTAGTTTCTGCGTAATCCTTTAAGCGAAATCCTTTTTCTGGTTTTCTTCTCCTGTACGTATCAACCCATCTGTCAGAGTGTTAGCAAACTCTACTCCTTGCTTATTTCATTTTATATTATAGACCTTGTTACTTCCTTTTGATTGAAGAATGGTATTCCACCACTCTAATGCTTCATCTTTGAAAAGCTTAGAAGCATACATTCTCTTATCTTCTTCAGCAAACTTACTAAAAGTTAATACGGCTTCAGTCTTTTCTAGCCAACGCAAAGCTGCAATGGTTCCTTCATTACCAAAAAATTCAATTGGTTTACAGGATAAGAATTCTTTATAAGAACAGCCATAAACGATGGTTTTCTTTCGTTTAGGAGATGTAGCTTTGACAAGAATGTCATTATCTCCATTGATTTTGTGACTAGGTTCAGGGTGAGTACGTTTACTGCCTATAGTATTACTGTTGTTATTCTTAATAGCATTAATAATAAATGGCATGGAATCAATTATTCCTTGAGCTACTATATGTTCTTTAGCACTTTTATCCACGTGATTTCCGTTATCATTATTATTCTGAACTTCCTGATTTACTTCATTCGACATCTGAATTGCAAAAATTATCAGATATTAATATCACAAAAGCAAAATCAAAATGGACAAATATTCAAACACAATTGATAAAAAAACCGTTGAACAATGCGATGCTTTTACTCTTTTTATATATATGCATCAATACAAACTATCATAATAATTATACACGTCAATATTTTATTTTAGGAATAATGGATTTTAATAATCCAAACTTTTAATCATTGGCCGAAAATGGTTCCAACTTAAAAAATAACCGGTGGTGGTCCCGACTTTTCGTATATTGTAAACCAATGGACTTTTACTAAAAAAACCTTAATTTCTTTTTATCTCCTTATCCTTTTCGGCAACTTTTTCGTATAATGTAAACCAATGGACCTTTACTAAACCGAAAAAGATAAAGAGACAAAAAGAAATTAAGGTTTTTTTAGTAAAAGTCCATTTGTTTACAATATGTGAAAAGTTGGGAACACCACCAGTTATTTTTGAAGTTGAGACCGTTGTCGGCCAACGACTAAAAGTTTGGATTATTAAAATCCATTATTCCTTTATTTTATAGTATGCATCGATTATATTTATATATGTGATATATACATTATACATTATATATTGTTTTATATATATAATTTTTTATCAAAGTATATTATATATAGTATTATATTAGGTTTGTTGCTTTTCAAAAGTGGAAATCCCTCTTGTCATATTTCCATATGAGATTCTCCCCTATGGCACGGATCCTATTTCCTTCGTCTATAAGTTCTTCGCCGTAGTGACGAAGTTTGGCTACGTTTTCAAGATTCATTTGTGGGTACATCACAGGTGCTGGTTCGTTATACATCGGAGGGAACATCACAGGTGCTGGTTCGTTATACATCGGAGGGAACATCACAGGTTCTGGTTCCATAGGTGGAAAGTATGGATCACTTATCAGATTTTGAAACGCCCAATCGTTTGACACCCATTGTTCCAAGACATCTGGTACTTGTGCTGGTAACCTGGGACTTCTTCCGGGTTAAATGTTCATATCGCTGTGGATTTATTGGGTTAAGTTCTGGGTAAATTAGTATTGGCGCTATTGGTTGCTCTGGTTGAAATAGTGGCAACTGTGGTTTAGAGTCTACTAATAGGTTCATGTTTAGCTGGTTTTCTGCAGGTTGGAAAAGATCACAGTTCGCTAGTCTTTGATCCAATTCTTCCCACAGTGGTCTGGTAACAGTTATTTGAGCTGGTCCTTCGGTTAAGGTTATAGTCGTTTCCTGGTTTTTCTTTTTCCTTCTTTTCTCCCTTTTTGCTTTATTAAACCATACCCTTTTATTAAGTGGAAAGGTTTCAGCTGATTTAGCACGAAAAACAAAAGATCCTTTGGTTTCTGCTTCATAACCTGATGTAGCTCCGGATGGCCCTTCGTCCATCTCTGAATCAGCCATATGGAGAAAAGCATTGGAGACACTTTTATCACTCATACTGCGGACTCAGAAATTGTTAAAATAATATAGAAATCAGATTATATGTATCAAAATTTGTTTTCACATATGTCACACATACATCATTTCACATAAATTCCTAACATTAATGATTAAGTTTAGGTATTAAAAGAACACCTAAATAGCTTAAACCAGTGGCTCTGACACCACCTTCTGTCATGGCCCCCGACCCCACCCCGGGCGGAAGCCGCGGACAGTCAACTGGTGGTATCGGTGTTTATTAAATTGGCAGCGGAAAATATCATCAGGATCGTAGTTAGGAAAATATTTCAGAGTTTGTAAAACACCAAAGTTTGATATTAAACAAATGGGATAAAGTCCACATTCCCTTCAAATGTTTTTATAGGGATAAACCCTAATTAACAAAAATGTAAGTTCTTCTTTTATTCAGGTAATCATAGCCACTTTCTTTAAGCCTTCAGTGCTCCATAGCAGGCTTCTATGACTTTCACAGTAAGTTACCTAAAACGCGTTTAAAAACATTTTGTCAGTTGAAAATACTGGTGAGTTCATTCATTTTGTAAAAAGACACATTGTTATATTTTACAGTATCATGGGCAATTACATTGTTTTTATCTAACAAAAACTCAATCAGTATTTGTCACGCTGGTAGTTCCAATGACTGTGGTCATATTACTATCGGCTAACTTTCGTCTAATAGTAACGCTGGACTAGTAGTGTATACAAAACCCCACATACCGGTAGTAATTGCAGATTACAAAAACCTAATCACTGTAAATACAACTGGTAAAATATTTAGGGTTTTGTAAATCATTTGGCAAAAATATTTAGGGTTTTGTAAATCATTTTGTAAAAAGAAACAATGACTCACTTTGTAGTTTTAAGGTTGTTATCTTAGAGCTTCCTGGTGCTATTTCTGAGTTCCTAATAAAATTACAATCCAACACGTGTCAGTGCAATAACCCAACTTAAACTTTAACGATACATCACGAGAAAAACCCCAAACACACTTAACAAAGTATTGCCTTAAATACAGGCAGCACTTTGGCATCCGTTGTTGGGTTTTAGATCAATCAGACAGAGTATCGGATCAGTGATTAGAGTTAAAACACTTACAACGGGGCAGTGCTTCGGGGGTTTAGGGGTTTAGGGGGTGTACAACAAAGAAAATGGAGATACAAGAGTTTCTGATCAGAGAAATTCGATCGAAAATGAGCAACGACTTCAGTCCCAAGCCATTGCATTTATAGGTCAGTTTGGCATCTCCTGCGCGTCGCGCTGGATTCTTGGTATCCTCTCGCGTGGCGCGACAGCCAACATCTAGGGCTAGGTCAACCTCGTCAAGTGTATAGACCTTCCACTTGTGGCGATCTGAAGCCACGTGTCCTAGTACTCTCCCGCACGTCGCAAGAGATGCCAGTGATTCTGGCGCACGGCGCCTGGGACGCCAAGATCAGTTTTCTTCGTTTTCCGTGCTGGTTCGTGTTGTACGAGTCCGGGGTTGTGATTAGGGATCCTTATAAGGTGTTTTGTAGAGTTGTTACATAGCAAACTTGATAGAAAAGTAAACTTCAGTATCAGTATACTTCAACTATAAATAGAGTAGTTGGTGGGCTTTCCAAACTGCTCATATTTTTCTTTCTCTCTCGCTCTCTCTGCTCAGTTTTTATATCCGAAATCCTAACTCTGCTCCGTAGTAAGTGCTTTAACCCTGATCACTGGTACGATACCCTGTCTGATTGATCTAAAACCTATCAACGGATGTCAAAGTGCTTCCTGAATAAGGCTATACTTTGTTAACTAGTTAGGGTTTTGATCTCATGATTTAGCATTAATGTTTGAATTGGGTTAATACACTAATACATTTTGCATTGTGTTTATATTAGGAACCCAGGCTTAACACCAGGAGGCTAAAGTAATAAACCCTAAATCTACAAAGTGAGTCATTCTCTTTTTATTAAATGCTTTCAAAACCCTAAATGTTTTCCAAGTTATATTTATAGTGATTAAGTCTTTGTATTCTGAAATTACTGCGGGTATATAGGGTTTTGTTTACGCTACTAGTCCATCATTGCTATTGGACAAAGAGTTAGCCAATAGTAACATGACCGCAGTTACATGAACTGCCAATGTGACAAGAAGTAAAAGAAGCATGCTTAAATAAAGAGGCTATAATTAACAGAATAAAGAAAAGAAATTATGTTTTACCAATTAGGGTCTATCCTTATAAAACCTTTGTTTGTATTATGGGTGTTTTCCCAATTGTTTAATATCAAATTATGGTGTTTTTTAAACTATGAAGTTTTCCTAACTACGATCCTGATAATATTTTCCTCTGCGAATTTAATAAACACTAGTATCACTTAAATGTTCATGACTCCCATCCAGGGTCTGGTCAGGGCTGTGACAGAAGTCGTATCAGAGCCTCTAGTTTAAGCCATTGAGGTGTTATTGTAATACCTAAACCTAAACATTAAAGTTAGGAAATTAATATAAAATAACCTATGTGTTATTTCTGTGAATATAAATTTAAACATATATAAATAATTTTTTAAGATATTGTTTTTAATGATTTTTTAGTCAACAATATGAGTGACAAAAGAGTATGTGAAGCATTCCAACACATTTCTGATCTGGAAATGAACAAAGGGCCATCCGGAAGGAAATCAGGATATGAGGCTGAGACAGATGAATCTATCATTTTCCAAGCCCAAACCAATTGAAACACAACCCCCTAAGAAACGAGTCTGGTTCAATAAAGGGAAAAGAGAAAAGAGGAAAAAGAAGAAAAACCAAGTAGCGCCATAACCCTAGTTGACTGTTCAGCCCAAATCCCTGTTACCAAAGTTTTGTGGGAAGAACTAGATCGGAGGTTATCTAATTATGATATATTCCAACCCATAGACAATGAGATAAATTTAAACCTACCTGCAAATCCCGAACCAATACTACCCTTTAACCCAGATCAACCATTAGAACCGTTACCTCTTTATCCCGAACCAATACCGATCAATCCCCAACCAATAACCGTTTTTAATCCAGAAGAAATCCCGAGGATCCCTGCACCTGCACCAGATTCTATGGAACAGTGGTGGACGAATGATTGGCAATTCCAAAACCTCATACATGACCGCTATCTCCAGCAACCACAATTTCCACCATACTAATATATATATTTATAGTATATATAACACACACACACACATATATACACACATCGACGCATAACTAAAACTAAAATACTGACATGTATAATTATGGTTTGTATTTATTAGTGATACAATATTGTAGGTCCGAATCGGTTCATCGAAGAACACCAGATCTGCGTTTAATCCGGTTTAACGTGCGGAATCTGTTAAACCGAACCGTAATCGTGAACACAAAAGTAAATAATCAACGTTTTATTACGTTCTAACGACAACCGGACAGAGACGCTATGCGACACACATATTCTCCTAATCTATGATAAAACTTGATGAATCTTGAATGATATTCTGCCAGTTGTTTTCGTGCGAGTCCTTGAGCTGCTATTTATAATAGTTCATGCATTTCGTACGAATAATGAAGTTCTGCTTGTGTAAGTAGTGCCTCGTACAAAACTTGAAAGATAATCTTCTGCATGTGCAATTTGCATAATTTGAGTGATGTAATGATGATATATAATTGTGATGTCATCACCTGAATATGATGACATCATTCCTGATCATGCCCGCTCTCTTCGTATCGTGTCGAATCCTAATCCGGTCTAACCAATCCTAATACAACCTAGCGAAACCTCTGTCCTGTATATTACCTACCCAAGACTCTTGACATTACATGTACAAATAGATTTCTAGTATGGCCAAACAAATAGTGCACTAACAGTCCCCCCCTTGGACATAACTAGAAATATGTGATGATTAGTCTTGAACTGCCTTGGATAACATCTTCAAGTGAAATCATAGTCTCCTCCTTGAATGATGCTCTGAATCTCTAAGATTTGACGTTTAAGAAGTATCACACGTATCCACACACAAACAGTTTCTCAACAGTCTCGTTGGTCCGACTCACAGTCAACATCATCAGGTTTCAATGGAAGATTTGAAAGAAAATCTTTTTGGATTTTTAATATAGAATGCAGAAATGTAAACATACTGAAATGTGATATATTTACAGTTTATATTTTTGTGAGAAAACGTGCTAGAGGATCATATCAGTTTACTGAGACATGTCAGCTGCACCGTTGATCTAGATGAAACACTTAGTTTAAACAATTCACATGGATTGTCGGTATTGTTGTCCACTTAAACTCATTCTAAAAACTTTTGTAATGCTTACCGACACGTTAAGGTACATTAATTTGCAATAAGTTCTTATGGACCCCACAATCTCAGCATATCCCCACATCATGAAATACACTAACTCAAGTAATGCCTTTAAACTTTCATCATCTGTGATATGTGTGAAAATAACGTAGAATGTTTAAACATTAACAATCAGGTCCATCTTTCGATACGCAGAGAAATTCCAATGTTTAAACAAAATAAGAAATAAAAACAAGTTGAAATTGTTTAGATCTTAACCACCAGTTCGATATTCTCATATATACACAGAGGTGATCCAAGATTTAAACGAAACACCAAGTAAAATAAAGCAGAAATGTTCAGTCACTAACATCCAGTTTGATATTTTCGTATGCGCAGAGGATGTCCAATGCTTAAACAAAATAAGGAAATAAAACAAGTATATATCTTTGCAAAATGAAATACACAATCACAATGACTTTTTCAATAAGTTGTGAAAGTTCACAAACTAACCGGTTTTTATGCTTTGCAGCATTCAGCGATTACCGAGTAGGTATACAGTCACGAAGGACAAAACTAAGTACTACGCTTTCAACCGTGTTTCCGAATAGAACTAGGCTTTTCTATTTAAGTTTGTATCATTTTCGTAATACTACTAGTCTGGCTGAGCCTACCGACACATCTTTAGTGAGATTGTTTAACCATTTAAACAATACATATCTTTAGCATGCACTGATAGTCCACTGATGTACTATCATTTCCTCTTTTACATAAGTAATCTCAATTTTCATTTTTCAATGTTTTTGACATTTTTGAGATTTTCTATTGTTGTTTGGCTTTTTGAAAAAAAATTATCTATCTAAAATGATTTTGAAATGATGTTTTTCAATTTTATAGAAATTTTTGTTTTGGATTTTGACAATTTTGAATTTTTCTCCCCATAAAATTGAAAACATCTTTTCGAAATCGAAAATAAAAATCTTCCATTGTAACCATTTAATGATTTTTTACGAATGTGAACATGAGAGTACCATTTTGTTTGTGTGGAATATGACTCCAGTCTCTCTACATGAACAACCACCGCTTTTGAATAGACGTTTGCTTGAAGCTTGGTCATCCTGCACACGTAAATGAACTTAATTAGTTTTGAATTGGAACCCAATCCATATTGGATTTGGGTTGACCATATTCATCAACATAAGAAACATTAGTCCATCCACAATCTCGTTTGTCATCAAACAGTTTCAAAATTTCTTCTGAATCATCCAAAACCTTAGCTTTCCATAGTTGCTTCGGTTTTGCAATAGTTTGATAAACAATTTTCTTTTCTACCGTTTTCTCTTCTGTCTTAGATTTGTATTTGATGAACACGTTTCACTTGTAGTTTTGAAACTTTGAGTGTTATGAAACGATTCTCCAGAACTTGCGTCGGAATTAATCAGCTTATTCGAACACAAAATCTTTTCCAAATACTCTCTTGCTTTCTTTCACTTTATCCTCAATTTGTCTTTCTGCACTTGCGATAATTTCACTTGCTGTTCTTTAGGCTTTTCTTCTGTCTTCACTGTCTTCTTTACAGCTTTGTTTTTCTCCCCCTGAAATTTATCTGCCGATCCTCTCCACGAATTTTTTGGACAATCTTTGATGATATGGCATTTGCTTTTACAGTTACATTTGAAACATCTTCTCATGTCATTAACCATTCTTTGTTCTCTTCTTGGTTTTATGCAATAAACAACAATGTGTCCAATTAAACAAGAGTTATAACACATTCTGTTATGGCCCATTCTTCTCGTTCAATCCACACTCCTAAATCATAACACTGATTTGACGTGTAGTAATCATCATTCATGTTTCTTCTGTAGCTTTGATTTGACTTTTGAGCAATGTGGTCCGACCTGCAACACTAATCATCAATTTTTTGTGGGTTTTAGATTTTCAAAAATTTTTGATTTTTTATTTTGATTAGATAACCTTACTGATGAACTTTTATTTTTGTTTTAAAAATTTGTAGAATTTTGAAAATTTTGTTTTTGCTTTTGTTTTTGTTCTCCATTCTGCTTAGAAAGTTTTTGCTTTGAGCATTCACCCTTTTCAGTAGATTGTAGAACATTGTTTTTAAATTTTTCTTTTAGTTTCAAAATTATTTCATTTTTATCATTTTCATCATTAGTATCTTCATCACAATCTTCAAATATGACACCGTCATGATTTGTGACATTGTCACTTATTGGAATTTCCTCTTTAGTCTTTTTATTGACCGGTTTTTGACATATATGATCTAGAATTAATGACGAGATCACAAAACCTTTAAACTTCTTTTCTAAATCAACAATTTCATTTTTAGCTTTCAAAATCTTTTTCAATTTTTTATTTTTTATTTTCTAGAATTTTTATTTTATTTTCAAATTCTTTTTCATTTTCTTTTAAAATTTTATTTTCTAATGTCAAACTCTCCAAATTGGTCAAGAGTTTGGCATTATCTGGCAGATAATCATTCAAATCTTCATCATAATTTGGGCAGTTTGATTTAGAACTTGAAGATTCATTTGTAGATGTACTTGAATCTTTGACTTCACAATTCTTTGCTATCATTCTCTTTTCTGCCTCCATCCTTCTCTTCATTTTGCTATAGGTTCATGAGTTTTTACGTTTTCAAGAAAGTCATATACTCTAATTTCAGAAAAATCAGAATATTATATAAACACAAAATTATCCCATTCTGAAGGTAAAGCATCTGCAAATTTTAATATCTTCTCACTATCTGAAATCATGACACCATAATCTTTCGTTTCATTTAATAAATCATAGTAATCTTTCGTCATCCCTCTAACTTATGCATTTTGTGGAATCGTGAAATTTTCAAATTTATTTTTTAACATTTGCTTATGTTTTGATTCACTCCACATTTTAAAATTTGAGTATCTTGAACTGTCACACCCCAACTTGTAGCGGAAGGAAAAATACGGGATGCAACAGACACCTCTGGTACAAGCACATTGTTTATAAGGACACTACATTTTATTACTTACAAAACGTTGATTACATACTACCTGTATGTTACAACTGCGTGTTCCCATGAACCACATAAGTCTTCTAAGCTGCATGCGTCTATATCAGGATTCGTCTACAAACACGTCTTGAACAACATACATGGATCACATCAGTTTCTGCAAATTTTAATATCTTCTCAGTATCTAAAATCATGACACCATAATCTTTCATTTCATATACTAAATCATAGTAATCTTTTGCCATCCCTCTAACTTATGCATTTTGTAGAATCGTGAAATTTTCAAATTTATTATTTAACATTTTCTTATGTTTTGATTCACTCCACATTTTAAAATTTCAGTATCTTGAACTGTCACACCCCAACTTGCAGCGGAAGGAAAAATACAGGATGCAACAGACACCTCTGGTACAAGCACATTGTTTATAAAGACACTACATTTTCTTACTTACAAAACATTGATTACATACTACCTGTATGTTACAACTGCGTGTTCCCATGAACCACATAAATCTTCTAAGCTGCATGCGTCTATATCAGGATTCGTCTACAAACACGTCTTGAACAACATACATGGACACATCAGTCTCAAGTTACCTGAAATGCATGTTAGTTTTAAAAAGGGGTCAGCTAAACGCAGCGTGAGTTCCACTGGTATAGTTGTTGTGTAACAATATGGATTCACAAGTTTAATTGCATTGGTCACAATCACGGGTTTATCACCACAAACACCTTCAGCTAGCAAGACCGTGTTCAAACAAGCACCTGCAGCTCGTCGGACCGTGTCATAACAGACACCTACAGCTTGCTGGACCGTGTTACAACAAGCACCTTCAGCTCGCCAGACCGTGTCATAACAGACACCTTCAGCTTACCGGACCGTGTATTATAAAATTTACATCATCACAAGTTGGTGCAATTAACACAGTTTGTAACAGGCAAGTCACCCCAGAAAACAGTAAACCAGTTTAAAAGTGGGGGAATGAAAACTCACCCACAAGTTGGTGTAATTAACACAGTTTGTCACATGCAAGTCCCCAGAAAACAGTAAAAAAATTCAAAAGTGGGGAAGTGAAAACTCACCCACAAGTTGGTGTAATTAACACAGTTTTGTAACATGCAAGTCACCGCAGAAAACAGTAAACCAGTTTAAAAGTGGGGGAAGTGAAAACTCACCGGATAGTAGCATCACAGGTAGATATAGGAGTATATGTAAGCGGGTTCGGCTTTAACAGCACTCATGCAAGTAATTACTAATATCAGTCGCTAGGTCGGTAATGCCTATAACTCGGGTCCAAGTGAGTATTTCAGTTCATATTGTACATATAGTATCATGGTATGGTGATGGATGTTAGGGTATGATTAGTTTCACATTTGGCTCCCGGGTACCGGTTCGCGTGCCAGCTAAAGTCGGTTGTTTGACACGTTTGGATAATGGTACGGAAATACCAATAGTGCTAACGTGTTGTGATTAAGAAAGATTAACTTTTCATTATGGGAGTTTGGGTGTTTGGGGAGTTTAGGTTGCTCAAATTTGAATTTCCATTCTCACCGTCAGGGATTCTCCCGAACGGTGGTGGAACACACCCAGAGTGTTCTGCTTACCCTGGAACCTCCCAAATACTCCCGATGTTTCAATTATATTCAAAATAGGTTTTGGTCCGCTCCAAGTTTCGGCAGGTTCGTTGTCCGGTAAACTGCCGAATTTAATTAAAATAAGCGTTTTAAAAGTCGAAAAATCCCATTTTTCATAAAATCCTGGAAATTTTTGTAGAACTCAGTAACACAATATAGATTCCAATAAAATTATTTTGGGAATTTATAAAGCTATTTTAACTTCTCAAATAAATCATTTGTAAAATAGTATTTACCTGAACAATCCACTTCATTTATCATCCGATGTCCAAAAATTCCCAAAATATTCCAGGAACTTCCTCACCTACTCAGAAATTCCCTGTAAAAATTTGGGATTTTTCCGATTTTGTTTCAGTGCATTTCCGGCTACCGAAAACTCATAAAAACACGGATTTTTAATCAGGATCAAAACTCAACCAATGGACTCTGAAACTTCCTAGAACCTTTCCCATAAGTTCCTTAGTGTTCATGTAAATTTTGGTGATTTATTGACTTCGTTTAGTATTTTTTCTGAATTTTATTTTGTAAAACAGTCTAAACTTCACTAAACTCGTAGAAAATTCCAACAATTATAAACTTTTACGTGGACATTCCTATCAATACCCTACATCACGACACAAAATTTCAGCTCAATCCAATACCCACGAACCAAGTTATGGTCCAAACAATATTCTGCATATTCTAGATTCGAGTTTCGGGTGATATACCTAGCGATTCCTTCGATTCCAAGTGTTTTTCTTGAGTCCAGAAGTGGGTGTGAGCCATATTAAGTACCTATATACCAAGAACAAACCAACCATGCCATAACCCATGTCAATCAAGCCTTTTTTCATAGTTTTTCGGTTAATCGAACAGCTACGCGATTTTGGTCGAATAGGTGTTGATTAGGGTATCAAAACCCAAAGATTTGTGATCATGGCTGCCATAGAACACCAGGGAATTCAAAAGGTATTCTTATTCAGCCAAGAACCATTGTTAAATCATCCATAAACATGGATTAAAAAGGGTTTTTCGGTTAGAAATCGCGTTTAATCAAGAAATATGCATCAAAATCTATTAAAACTTGTAAGAATACCATAGATTAGTTGATGTTTATGATGATAATCAGCTGAATTTTTTATGTTCATGGCAGAATTTTGAGAGAAGGTTGTGAATTTCTTGGTGTAAAATGAAAAGGAAAAAGAAAAAGAAAATAAAAATTATATAAAAAATGGGGGGGGGGGTTTAGGGGTGGGTCCCATGTGGAACACCTCGTGCTTCGTATTGCGTGCTAAAAGATGATGTTTATCTTCCGTTTTGCGTTTAGGTTTGTTTTCGGGTCCTGGACGCGTCTCCGATTTGCGAAACGGGCTCTGTTTTTCGCGTTCTTAGTGTCAAAAGACTCGGTTTTAAAAACTGAGCATAACCGTCTCGAAATCCGAGTGTGGTTACGTTTTAATCATAAAGCCTTGTATTACATTCGTTTTAGTGTTTTTAGGCTTGATTGACCATTCCTTGCATGTTTGGTTTGTCTTTCGTCGTTCTTAAAACAAGGCGGTTCCCTAGCCGGGAACCATCTCGTTTTGCGTGCCCGAGCTCTGATTTGTTTCTACTCTTAAGTCATAGTCTATGGCACATAATCAAAATGTTTCGTGCATTCAGAATTACAGAGGGCCCTATTGTTGTCCCAATAATCACAGTCGAATATGTAATGCGTTGTTAAACGTCAAGTCTCCATTTAACACGTTGTTCAAGGCTAAGGGCACCAACCTTGCATTGTTGGTCCTTAGTAGTGTCATGTTAACCATGATGTGCTCTTGATTCCTCCGAGACATAACAGAGATTGTTTAGCATACCACACAAGTCATGCAATTTGCAAAGTTTACGCGCAATTAGTGTTTTAATCATGCTTAACGTTTAGGACCAATTAAGGCGTACCTGTTTCGTCTTGGGTATCACACATAATCATAACAATATCATGATACACATATCCCGTCTGGTTACCACGGACTTGTACCAATCAAAGTTTACCGGGATTTTTCACAGTTGTCACAGTCTCCCCTGGTTAAAAGAATTTTGTCCTCGAAATTTTGTTTAGTAATTCGTTGGAAAGCGAAGTCAGTCCTCTGACAGACAGTTATGTTTACACTTTTCGTGTAGTATCATCATCGTACGGAGATGATAGGTGTGCTACATAGTAGCTGTGTAATCTGTCCATCCACAATTCCTACGTATTGCTAAGAGTAACGTTTGTCATCACTTACAATCTGAAAGTGAGAGTGTTGTTGGACTCACAGTAGAACATGAGTCTCGTATTCAGTTTGCAGATAACTACAATTATTATGTTTTCTTCGCATTCATTATCTTCACCATTCATGCACCATAAGTTTCATTTACGATTTCGTTTAATAGTTATTGAACACCCCCTATAGAGGAGGAGTATGGGTACCCCCCTAGGGTTCGTTGCGAACGTCGCAATGGTGAGCATAATGCTCCGCATGTTTGTGTTAAGGGAATAAATTTGGTCTCATCAAGTGGTGCGTGACAATCTTGTCGTGTACGTGAATATCTTCGGCTAATACTAACCGCCCACGAGAGTCCCTGCTCTGTGGTAGAGAATAAGAAAGAGAAAGGATTTTAAGTGCCTAAGGCTGCCATAAGGCAAGCATGTACACGGGTAATAACGAATCTGCATACTTACATCAGTGGTGTGCTCGCACTACTCACCAGTAGTCGGATTACATCATAAGGATATGGAATTTCTACAGTAATAATTCCAGTTTGCGTTAAGTTTCGGGAGCTTGGCTCCAGCTGTTGTACAACTATCTATGTCTTTTCCAGAAGGAAAAAAACTTAGCAGCTTTGATAACATCGATGTGATTCTCCGGGAGATAATCGTATAAAAATTCCCATATACCAGGAATGGTAGAGTGTGTACCCACTACGGTTTTCAATTCAAGTAACACCACCTCTCGAACGCTACTATCACGTAGACATAATTGAGGTATGACGAGTGTCTAGCGACCACAAGTATCACCATGATGTTCTACACGTGGGACCAGATTTAATCGTAGACGTACAGGTAATTTTGTAAAAGATGACTAAGTAAACGGAGTACCCCTCGCAGGGTAGGAACATAGCCACGCTGGACTAACGTTTCATAAGGATGTCGTTAATGGAGACAATGAGAAGTAATCATTTCCCTTCATGTTCTTGAAAGATTACCTAATGCAACCCATACTAGTCACAAGGTGGTTAATCACCACTTGACTGTCTCAGTCTCGTGGTTAGTCGAGTCAAATTCGGACTTGGTATGATCTGAACTGTATATGAGTATAGAAAGATATAATGCTTTCCCATCTTGGCACCTCCGCCATTTGAATCACCGATTAAACGTAAGGGTTTCATCGAGTTCGTTCATGCCAAACCATCTTGGTTTAGATTGAGAAATTCGTGTGATTTACATGGGCTAAAGCCCGAATCCAAAGTCACCCTAGTTCCGATACGGACAGTTGACCACTGAATCTGATTTTTGCCGTTATTCTCATATTCCTAATAATGTAAACAAGAAATGAAGACCCGACCCCTCGGGTTAGTCGAGACTAGGGTCGTTGAGTTTCTCGACCCTTTGTCGTAGGATTATTCAGTTTTGTTTCCCAATAGGGCATGGAAGGAATACGTGCTGCTGGGAAATGTAGTAACATAGATCTACAATCGCTCGATAACCTCTTGAAATTACAAAAGTAACTTTAAGAAAGGCTAAATGAAAGTCGTAATTAATCGAGATAAGTCTAGCACTCTGACGGCTAGGATACGAGTAAAGGTTATGAATGCCATTTCACATCCAGTCGGTGCATCCAACCAAGCACATCAAGGTATTTACAATTCGTAGCGTGTGTTAAGTAACTCTCCAAATTTGAAGAGAATTAGTTGTCGCGTCAAGGTCTTATTCCTCTTTTAAGTATATACGACATGCTTACTGTAACACCCCAAAAATGTTGCAGCGGAAATACAAACGTAATGGTGATGGAAGTTGGTGCCCATAAATATCTTTTCGATCGATGCATTGTTAATGTTGGACATTCAACTTAATTAAAACATTGTTTTTAAAACATAAAGTTTAAAGCACATCACAACCACACCATAGTTAAGTTGTTTTGATCCATTATGGATCTCATTACAGACATTATCCCAGGTTAGTTTTAAAAGTTGTCCAAAACATTATTAAAGAGAAACATGCATCAAGACCACAAGACACGCCATAATTCCGGAAGCCATGCTCAAGTACTTGAAGAACACGTTAAAATCAAGTGTCAACACAAAGGAGGGTGAGCTCACATATTCAAATTTACAATAATTGATCCAAGGAATAACTTTCTAATTATGTGTTTATTATCAAAACATCCAAATAATATTTTCGAAAGTTTATTTATTTATTTCCTTAATAAAATCCATGAGTCAGCCGTCGCAAGCGTTTTCTCTGAAACCTCCGAACTAAGCATCTTCCCAAGTTTCACATATTAAATTTATTTCACATCCATTTGTTCAGATTCGTAAGTTTGCAAGACATTACGAGCTATATATTAACATTAAGGGTATAATCAACGCTAGACAATAACAGAATATAAATTTATCGCTTGACATGACACGGAGCTACCGGTCGCGACGAGGTTGTCAACCCGATAGATCTATCAACAATTCCACGCAATCCATATTAATGATTAAATGGCTAAGTTCACACAAAGTGCCCGCAATGGGTCACCCAAGGTGCCAACCTTATGAACAATATATATATCCTACTAAAATGATAAAATTTAATATAACACGTTGTACGAATCCCCGACGTCCCCACCGAAACGAAAGCCTAATCCCGATACTTACTCTCTTGAGACCAGGCCAATTCGTTACAACTTTAGATTTAAACATTTTAAATCCACACGGTCGTTCTATCTCATAACGCCGTAAAATCCCCGTTTCATCCCCGAAACATATATATCTTTATTCCAAAATCCGTTTCATCACGAAAGATATTTATATCCAAAACCATATTTTTCTCCAAAAACATATCACATAGTTTCCAAATCATATTTTCCACGAAAATATATTTATAATTTAATCAAAGGCATATTTATACGAAAACGTATACTTATCCTTTTAAGGCATGTTCTTCCCCAAAACATATACTAAAACAGTAAAAGAGGGGTTTAGTGACACTCACCTTTGGGTGCGTAATTAAATTAGCGCAATCCCACAATTTGATTCTACACGTCCTAACATACGCAGGCACAATTTAATAATCAATATATTACAAAATTCCTAAGTTTCTCCAATACTTATAATTTTCACATAACTTTGAGATTTTCTCGAAAAGTTATTATTTTTGGTTTTGTTGGCATATTAAAATATATATGAATTCATTATATATATATATATATATATATATATATATATATATTAAGATTTTTGTGACTTGAACGATTTTATGGGTGACCTTAATGTTTTATCCGTTACACTCCCGTTTATAAGTACTATATATCTACAATTTGCGCGTCGTAATATATATACATAAACGTGCACATATTCACAATATCATAACACGCGAAAACTCATTAACTTATTCACTTATCATTTTTAAAGCATGTATATATGAAATAACTCACTAAGTTAACCTATATATCAATTTTCATGCTCAACAAATAAGTTACACATTTTAACGCGATTTCACCGATTCTACCGTTTTAAACATACAAGCGTACATGCATAGTCTTAATTCCCACTATCATGTCAAACTTAATCATGTTATCATATTCACATATTTAAATCACATAACACAATAAGGTTCATTCATTAACAACACATTCTAATGTATGTTGAAAAATGCGTATTTTAGTGATTCGGTAACGTTTTCGGGCGCCGGAAGTCACGTATGACCAACCAAACACCAAATAAACTAAATATAAGTTAATATACTTCTTTTATACTAAAAATATTAGTTTATTTACTGATCTAAAACAGTTTCATAAAAACCCTCTTAAAAAGGCGATTTTTACCGTTTTTACCGCATAGTTTTGTGTCAACCGTTACCCTAACCATCCGAAAACGACTTCAAATTTTATCACAATACATGTTATATACTGAATAAAATTATGGTTATAATCAGATTAGTGCAGGTTTTGTGTAAGGCACATAACTCATGCGATTTACACATTTTACAACTTTTTAAGCACATAATACTACATGCAAAGCTAGTACACTTTATATCAAAGTTCCTATTGGGATTGAACCCTATGAAAGGAACAGATGATATAAAGCCAAATAACACTATCCGAGCTTTGGTTCAACTATCAGAGGTTACAACCTCTGATGTACTTACACTGCTTTCCATAAAGACTGCTCATCCTAGCATCTGCCTTCACAAAGCTTCAAGGTTTGCCAGAGTTAACAAGGGATAGAGGATAGTGATCAGAGTTTAGTCATTAGCTTAGTTAATCAATGTAACAGTGCCAAGCACTGATAGTTAGTATAGCAGTGTAGTTACATATTAGTTTCCTGTCACTATCAACCCTGACGTCATCAAAGATGCTCAGAGGTTAGATAGTTAGTATAAATAGGCAACTCATGTAACCTTTAAACTTGTCTCTTAAAAGATTAACTTTCGTATATCATCTTCTCTGCATTTTCTCATTACCAAACTGTAATTGCAAAGGCTGAGGGGGAGTTTGTGAATCACATGCAAGTTAATCAACTTGAAAGCATGATGATGATGAAAACAAACGACCATTGCTTGTAGTAAAAGTTTTCCATCTTATTCCACTGTAAATCTCTTTTAATTCAATCATTTCCATTTTTGAAACAAAAAAACTACAAGTAATTCAAACTCAGATCCTAACAATTGGTATCAGAACTTGATTCATCAAATTAGATCTAACAATCGATTTGGTTCGAACAGATCAGCTTTCTTGCTAATCAGTTTGGTTGTTTTTAGCTTGATATTCAGAGTTTTATTACGTTCAAAGTTTTTAAAACAAAATATGTGAAAAATCAACTGAAAGTGTCTCAAAACACACAGGTTGCCAATTCTGGTTCCTTGTTTAAACCGCCGATGCTCAAAAGAAATGAATATTTCATTTGTCAACGACGGATGGGTCACATCCTTGCTCAGCAAAACACCGGTTGCTGGAGATCTGTTGCTTATGGACCTCACGTTCCAATGGTTCCAAGCACAGAGGATCCAACCAAGCAAGTGCCAAAAAATCCTAAAACTTTTCGGAGCAGGATTTCCAGAAAATTGAATTGGATGCTAAGGCATTTAGTATAGTTGCTTCGGCCTTACCCAATGAAATTTATGCTGGTCAACTCCATTGCAATAGTGCAAAGGAGTTATGGGATGCACTTAAGGAGCAATTCAGTGGGACTGAGGAAGTGATAGAAAGTAATAGTGAAGTTCTAAATCAGCAGTATGAAATGTTTTGTCACTTGAAAGGAGAGTCTCTAACACAACAATTTGAACATTACAGTTGTCTCATCAGTGAACTTAGACTGGTTAACGTGGTTTTTCCTAATTCGACTGTCAATAGTCGTTTCCTTAGATCGTTACCAGATAAGTAGGAGACGATAGCTTATGTAACGCGAAAATCTGTTGGGTTTAAAGAAATGTCGTTGACACAACTTCATGGGATACTCCGCACTTATGAGAGAGAGTTAAACCAGAAAAAGAAGTTGCAAAATTCTGGTAAAATGATTGATGATTACTCATTGGGTAATACAGCTCTTTTTGGCCAAGAAGAGGGTTCTGGCAGCAGTAAGGACCAAAGTTATGATCACTATATAGATATTACATCTGGTGGGAACTTTAGATCTGAAACATATGCACCCAACTATGCTTTTACTGCTAGTGGAGAAAGCCAAACCTCTGACAATCTATCCTTTGAGCTGAATGATTTACAACACATTGAACCTTCTGATCTTGAGGAAATGGATATTTTGCACCAACTGGCCCTATTGAGTGTTAGGGCTAGTAAATTTTATAAGAGAACTGGTAGAAAATTCCTAGGTTTGCATGGGGGGTTGAAGGTTTGGCTGGATAAATCAAAAGTCAAGTGTTATAAGTGTAATAGGCTAGGACACTTTGCCAGAGAATGCAGGTCTCAAAGTTATGGACCAATAGTGACTCATCCTGGCCCTAGACCTCAGCACACACAAACACTGCTCATTATTCCCAATATGCCCCTGCTCAACATGCTCAAAACACTGCCCACTTTGCACATCCTGCTACCACTGTTCTAGTGCATTATGTTCAATCCACTGCTCCACAAATTCAATATATTCAGGCACCATCTCATCCTCAAGTGCTTGTTCAACAAGCACCCATTGTTACACAACCTGCTCAAACCACTGCTAGTCCAACAGAGGTTGGTCAACAAAGCTTTTTCACACAAAGTTATGTTGACTGGAGTAGTTTGCCTGAGGATTTGACGGATGAAAACTTTGCTTTAATGGCCAAAAATGATGTTGAACAAGAATTTTGTTTAATGGCCTTAGAGACAATTGATGAAGGTGTTGAATCTGTGGAGATAGTGTCAAAATCTGATGAAGTTCAAGTTTGTGATGAAACAGTGGTTTCAAGTGAAGAAAGAGAAAATGCTACTGATAAGGAAAAGAACTCTCCTACTGACCCATGGAACATTGATGTGTGTGAAGATGAGTGTGATTGTGCTCTCATGGCTGCTACAAAGGTATCACCTCAGATCCTTAAAGATCTATGTTCTGACAAATACATCATTGCTTTTGCAAACATAAAAAAGGTGAATGAAAACTTGAGAAACAAAATTTTAGAAGATGAACTTAATTTTGAAAAACTGATTAAAGAGTTAAAATCAAAGTTAAGTGAAAAATATTCTGAAATGAGTAGCCTAAGACATGAATCAAGCATAACCAAGGACCAACTCCAAACTATGGTAAAAAAAATACCAAGTTTGTAAAAAGGAGTTAGAAGAAACCCAAATCACTTGTGAAAAATGGGTTGAGTCCTGCAAAGGTTATGAAATTATGCTTGATGCTCAGATCAAGAGCAACATCAAGTTTGGTGTAGGTGTTAGAGCCTATGACCAAAATGAGAAAAAAGTTGCTGAAATTGATTCTGAGTTGGTTGAAGTTGTCCCTACAAATTTGGCTGGTGAAGAGATAAAAATCACAGATAAAGCTGGAAACAAAATTGTTTTGGAAAAACCAGAGGTTTCAACAAAAGATAAAGAAATTGAAAATATCAGTTTAAACCAACCTGGTCAGATGAATGTGATATCTTAGAGAACTTTAAGCCAATTGACTTCACAACCACTGATGGTATTAAAGCCCCAAAAGCACTGGTGATCCCTATCAAAGATGTGCCTGTAGAGGTTACAACCACTGCTGACACAAAGTCTGATAGGAAAAGAAGAGTAAAGATTAAAAACTTATTTTGTGAATTTTGTGAAAAAAGAAATCATGTGGTTGCAGATTGTTTTCTTTTAAAAGCCTGTGACATTAACAAAACTTGTGTTATCAAAAACTCCTCAAAATGCACCATTTGCAGCAAAACAAATCACTCAACTCAACAGTGTGCCTATCTCAAAAACTATGAACAAAAGGCAAAAAAGATCAAGGCAAAAGCACTTGAAAGAGAAGGTAAAAAAGATCAAGGCAAAAGCACTTGAAAGAGAAAGTTCAAGTTCTGTTGGAAATAAATCCAAGCAGAGTTTTGAACCAGTTGAAACATCAAGCCTTAAACAAAACCTCTGTTCAAAGAGAGGTGCAAGTGACAGATGCCCCACCTTCAAACTCATTTCTAAGAGGGTATGGCCAACCTACTTATAAAAAGGTTCCTCATGCTTATGAAGGTTACAAAAAGCCTTCAAAGCAAAGAGTAAACAGGCACCCTTATTGATACAATCATCTGATAGGAAATGGTCAAGAGCAGATGTTACAAGAAAATTTCAAAACCACTGACCATTGTCCTAGACTTGGGGCTGGACAATCTGTGACCCCATCCAAAGCCATTTTGGCTTTGGAGACAAATCTTAACTGATCAATTTACTTAAATGTGCAGGGACCCTCTACTTGCCTTAACAGCTTATGGTATATAGATAGTGAAGTTCCAGGCACATGACAGGATGTAGAGCCCTTCTCAAGAACTTCATGGCTCATGGGGGCGGGTTGATATATCTTTTCGTAATAACTCAAAGGGAAAGGTTTTAGGGTCTGGGTCAGCTCTGGCTGGTAAACTCAAGTTTGAAAATGTGAATTTGATTGACAATCTGAAATTCAACCTGCTGAGTGTCTCACAAATGAGTGACAGAGGATATGGATCCTTCTTCACTAAGAAAACTTGTCAAATTGTGGGACCAGAGGTTGTTAAAAGGATTAATCAAATCATTGTTGAGAGAAAAGCACAACTCACTGCATACAGAAGTAGGAATGTGTATGTGGTAGATATGCTAAAAGATAATCCTATGTCTGGGACATGTCTATTCTCAGTTGTTCTAGAAAAGAGACTGAGTTATGGCATAGAAGACTTGGACACACAAATTTTAAAACTATCACCACACTCTCAAAACAAAGTCTTGTAAGTGGTTTGCCTCACAAGCAATTTTCCTGTGATGAACATTGTGTTTCCTGTTTAAAAGGGCAACCACATAAAAGTTCTTTCAAATCAATATAAGAGTCCAAAACAAGCCAGTTTTTACAACTGTTGCACATGGACTTGTTTGGCCCAGTGCAAATCACGAGCTTAAAACACAAAAGGTATTGCCTAGTGATAGTTGATGATTTCTCTAGGTTTACATGGACCTTCTTTCTTCATTCTAAGGATGAAACTGCAAGCACTTTGCAAAACTTTGTCACACAAGTAGAAAAGCAATTTGATCTTCCAGTAAAAATCTTTAGAAGTGACAATGGAACAGAGTTTAAAAATAGGGAGTTGGATGCTTTTTGTGAGTCAAAAGGAATTGTTAGACAATATAGCATTCCAAGAACTCCAGAACAAAATGGAGTGGTTGAAAGGAAAAACAGAACCTTAATTGAATCAGCAAGAACTATGATAGCATATTCTGGTTTACCTATGTCCTTTGGGGCAGAGGCTGTAAACACTGCTTGCTATGTTCAAAACAGATTTTTGATTAACCCCAGGCATCAAAAGACTGCCTATGAGATTTTGTATAGAATCAAACCTCTGATTTCATATTTTAAAGGTTTTGGCTGTCCATGCTTCATTTTGAACTTAAAAGATTCTATATTTAAGTTTGCAGCCAAAATTGACTGTGGTTATTTTCTGGGATACTCAACCACTGCCAAAGCCTACAGAGTTTTTAACTCTAGGACAAAGTGTGTTGAAGAAACTTTGAATGTGAAGTTCAATGAACCGTCATCACTAAAAATCCCAGCAAATCCTGCAGAGTTTTTTGATTTAGATAAATTCACATTTGTTGATGTTTCTATCAAGCTAGACAATGCAGGTACACCACAATCATTTGAAGAAGATCAAGATCAAGGATATGACTGTGTGCTTCCACAAACAAAAGTGTATTCTTTAAAGAGAGGATCAAGTGCTACAAGCTCTTGTGTAAACTCTGCCACTTATGGGTCAACAGTTGTTGATCCTCAAACCTCTGCCACTTCACCAAATCAAACATCTGTTGATAAAAGTCCTACATCTGGGCACCAAAATCATCAGAATGTTACCTCTATACCCCCAATACCACCACCACCATTCTCATCAGTGGCTGATACTTCAAATTCACCAGCAGAGGTTAGCTCAGATGATACACATTTGCAGCCATCACCTCAAAATTCTATTGTTCCATACCAAGGTGATTTGATTTATCTCAAAAGCCATCCAGCAGATCAAGTTATTGGCAACATCATTTCTGGGGTGCTCACACGAAGCCAATCTCAAAATATTTGTCTTTTTGCTGGTTTTCTATCACTCATACAGCCAGCCAAGTACCAAGAGGCACTGAAAGACAACAGCTGGGTAGAAGCCATGCAAGAAGAACTCCTTCAGTTCAAAAGACAACAAGTTTGGGAGCTTGTGCCACTGCCAAAAGATGTAAGTCCAATTGGCACAAAGTGGGTCTTCAAAAACAAAACTGATGAAAGGGGTATTGTTGTCAAAAACAAAGCAAGGCTCGTGGTTCAAGGCTACAGACAGGAAGAAGGTATAGACTATGATGAGACTTTTGCTCCTGTAGCAAGGTTGGAAGCTATTCGCCTGTTCTTAGCTTTTGCTGCTAACCACAACATAAAGGTGTTTCAAATGGATATAAAGAGTGCATTTTTGTATGGAAAAATCAAAGAAGAGGTGTATGTCTGTCAACCTCCAGGTTTTAAAGATGCATTCCATCCTGATCATGTCTACAAGCTCAACAAAGCATTGTATGGCTTGAAACAAGCACCAAGAGCCTGGTATGAAACTCTATCCACTTTTCTCTTATCCATAGGGTTTACTAGAGGCAAAATAGATAAAATTCTGTTTTTAAAATGGAAAGGAAAAGATTTGATGCTTGTCCAAATTCATGTGGATGACATCATTTTTGGTTCCACAAGCACTACTGTGTGTGAAGAGTTTCGAAAACTTATGGCAGCAGAGTTTGAGATGAGTGCAATGGGTGAGCTCCAATATTTTCTTGGTCTTCAAGTTAAACAATTGCACAATGGTACATTTATCCATCAAAACAAGTATGTGAAAGAACTGCTTCACAAGTTTGATATGGATGATTGTAAACCATGTAGCACACCCATGGCAACCTCCAAGCTAGTCACCATTAATGGTGAAGATGACCTTGTTGATCAAACTCTTTATAGAAGCATGATTGAGTCTTTATTGTACCTAGCTACATCCCGGCCAGACATCATGTTTGCAACATGTGTTTGTGCCAGATCACAGGCATTACCTAGAAAATCTGACCTTATTGCTGTAAAAAGGATATTCAGATACATAAAAGGTTCCCACACTTGGTATCTAGTATCCAGCTAATGGGAATATTGAGCTTTTAGGTTTTTCAGATAGTGATTTTGCTGGGTGTAAAACTACAAGGAAGTCCATATTAGGAGGATGTCAATTCCTAGGTGATTGTCTAGTGTCTTGGCAAAGCAAAAAGCAGGTTGCAGTTTCAACATCCACTGCTGAGGCAGAGTATATTGCTGCTGCTAGCTGCACTGCTCAACTCTTATGGCTTCAGAAGCAGTTGCTGGATTTTGGTATCACTACACTAAAGATCCACTCAAATTGGACAGTCAAGCTGCTGAAAATATCATTAAAAATCCAGTTTCTCATTCAACTACAAAGCACATTGACATCAGACATCACTTTGTGAGAGATTGCTATGAAAAAGGTTTGATTTCTTTGCATCATGTCCATACTTCAGATCAATGGGCAGATGTTTTAACCAAGGCATTGGATACATCTACCTTTGAAAAATTGATCTCAAGGCTTGGTATGCTAAACATGGATTAAAAACACGTTTTCTTGTAAATCCATGTGTACATAGCATCAAAATGTTTTCAGAAATTCAAAAATTCCTTAAAAATAGTTTAAAATTGAAAATTTTCAATAAATCTTTAAAAGTCTGATCACAAAATCTATTTGCTCAAAACCTCTGATAGGCTTTAAAATCTTATCCACTGATAACATGTATCCTCTAACTTCTATTTTTCCACCTCTTCAAAACCACTGATGGCTATCCTCTGATAGTGTTAACAAAATCAGTATTGTCCAAACCTCTGTCCTCAAACAGTGGTTTGCCACATCAACGGTTACTTTTCTCCTCAGAGGTTACATGTGGCCAGATGTTAGCCATCAGATCTTGCAACAGATGCCACATCATGTTCACTTTTTCAAAACCCCTATAAAACCACTGTTTTATCTCACCAGTGGTTACCCTAAACTGTGTCGATTTCAAAATCTCAAAACCGTTTTTCTCTCAAACACCATGGCTCCCAAATCAAAATCTTCAAAATCCAAAGCAAAATCGCAACAAGAACCTCCACCTTTCACTCTCATAATCAAAACCCCACACAATTACACTGCCATACTTGAAGAAAACGACGTAAATACTCGCTATCATCCAATGATTCAAATTTTGCAAAAGTCTAAATTCTTGCACATGTTAACCGTCAAAGCCCCCATTTACATTGATGCTCTTCGTGATTTCTAGAAAAATGCAAAGGTTCAATCATCTGCTGATGGTGTTCCTTATACAATAATTTCAAGAGTAGGGGGAGTGTTGATGCAAATTAGCCCCCAATCGATCTCTCAAGTTTTCAAGTTAAATGACATACAACACCCTGTGTCATTTCCCATTAATGAGATCCAAGTAGAGTTTCTAGAAAGAGGTTATATCGGCCAGATGAAAGGTATGACCATTTTTAAACCTAACTTTCCTACTGAGATGAGATTTTTCTTTCACACAATTCTTACTTGTCTCTCAGCAAAATCCACTGCTTTCGATGAAATCCCATTGAACATGCAATACCTGGGGTATGCAATTTTAACTGACACCGATTTAAACTACTCCCAGATACTGTTCAATGATCTTGTGAATAATTTTAAAAATATTGAAAGAAGAAAAGTTTTTTTGATGCATCCACGGTTCTTGAGTGTTTACTTACAGGATCAAATTAAAGGTCCTTAAAGTACAATTGGCGTTGTGGTAATCCAGGCCGCCTTAATCATGAAACTTTCCCCAGAATAACAAACCAAGATAAAGTTGAGAAAACACAAGTAGAGGAGGATGAGCAAGTTTTACCAGAACAAAATGTTCAAACTCAACCTCTTGCTACTGAGCCCACTGCTCTTGGTGATCAGGGCAACACAACCGCTACCCTGAAACCCACACCAAAAATTTCCAAAAAGAAAACCAAAACAACTTCCAAAAAGCCCACCAAACCTAAAAAGGTTCCTCTGGAAGATGATATCCCAGAGGTTAACCCTGTGACAGCACCAAAGTCACAAACCACTACTGCTACTTCTTCACAGCAGATGGTTCAAAGATCTCCTTCCGGCTTTGAAACTCCTCCTTCTTCCTCACAAAAGGAAAAGGTTGTAAACAAAGGGACACCAAAATATGAAGCTCTAGATCCACTAGGTCTATCTTCCACAGCCCCTCTCCCAGGGCAATGTCGTTTTCTACTCAACTACCTTCACCAATACCTTCACTTCCACCCACAATTGTACCATTGCTGAATGCAATTGAATTAGTTCAGACACAAACCAACACTTCTCAACAACTTATTACTGAGAATATACTTCATCCAGTGGCTGGGTCTGATTCTTTATTCATTGCTAGCCCATCAGCAAATGAAGAGGCTACATCCCTTGGGTTACATGTAACCCTTGGTGATAGTTCAACACAAGCAGCCACTACAATTGCTGAACTCCCTAGTTCTCAGTTCGACAGTGGTTTCATTAATAAGACTTGGTTGAAGGCAACAATTGTTACCTCTATTGTGGGAAGTCCCCAGTACCAAGACAAAGGGACATCTATGTTTAAAGCTGGTCCTAAAACCACTGCTCATGATAACATAGATATAACTACCACCACTGGTAGCAGTTCAGATGATCCTATTCAATAAGGTGATGATCTAAAATACCAGGATTTGACGAAGAGAGTGACCAGAATAGAAAACTCTGTTGGTGAAATCAAAGATTTACTAAAGCAGATGATTGCTACAAAAAGTCAATCCTCTGTTCTATCCACTACTGATCTCAAAGAAGCTCTTAACCCTATGTTTCAACATCAACAACATTATTTGGATTTACAACACAAGCACCAGATGAATGATGTTAGAAACATGTTTGAATCAAGGTATCAAGATACTGCAGCAGACATTAAATCCATCAAAGCACATCTCCTTACAACCACTGGCCATGCACCTCCAACGGTTATATTTGTTACAACTGATGAAGCCAAAAAGGGGGAGAAACCTTTGGGTCCAAAGAAGCTAATAATAGATGATGATAAGGCTGGACCTACATTGAACATTCCAAGGCCTGATGGTTCAAAGAAGAAAGATTTAACTGAAGAAATTGTGGCTAAGGCAAGGGCTAGTCACAAGAAGAATGTGATTGAGGAGAGCAGAGTGTTGGTTGAGAAAAAGATTGATCAGCAAAAAGAAAAAGGAGAGGTTGTACTTCATCAAAAAGAGCCCTGCTAGAAAAGCCAGGCAACCAACATCCACACCTCCTAAAACTAAGCCTGAAACCAATCCAACCGTGAAAGCCTCTGCCTCTCAAAAACCTATCACATCCTCAAAATCACAACCCACATCCACACAAGCAGATGTTACAGCAACTGTTGTGTCAACATCTGTTGATACAGCAGAGGTTGCAACAGATGCAACCCCATCTACTGCCATGATCACATTTCCCACATCAACTCAACCATTATCCACACCACCAAAAATCCCACAACCACCATCACCTACTTTAAGGTTTAAAAGGAGGAAAATCACAAAAGTGATAAATGATGATGAAATCTCTGCACCTCTTCCACTATCATCAACACCAGTGATCCCCACATCAGTGCTTATAACTTCTTCAACTCTTAAAGTCATTCCTGCATCAAAGTTGTATCCTCTTGATTTACCAGCAGTCAGGGAAGAGATCCTAAGTTTCTTTTCAGAGGATGACCCTGACAAAAGAACAATTCTATCCCTTGATGGCTATCTAAGACCAGCAAATGTTGATGCCTATCTAGAATTTAAAAAGAAGCAAGCAAAGGATATTGCCAAAAGAGAATCAGCTGGTAAAAATGATAGAGAGATACAGATTATCATGTCCTTTCTACTGAGTAAAGTCACCATTCTACAAAATTTTGTCAAGGATCTGAGCAACCAGTTGTCAGTAAGGGAAGATAAGTTGCTCAAGAGTGAACTCATTAAGTATATCATGGAAAAGAAGATGTATAAGGCAACAAGGCCACAGTTCAGGGATTGGAGCATGATGAACTGAGGGAGGAAATCAACAGAATGCAAGAAATGTTGAAAGACCCTCTTAAAAAGCCAACTCCTCCCAACTGGGATTTATACAAGAAAGATATCACTGAAAATGCATTGAAGTTGAAGAGAATGAAGCAAGAACTAATTCAAAATCATTATGGTTCCAAAAACCAAGTGAAGAGATGGGGTGAAGTGAGGGTGATAGACACTTACAAAATTTTGGAAGAGAGAAGGAAAAAGGATCCATCTATGCCACCCAAGCCTGACTATTCAAAAGAAGATACTATCCTCAGAGCTCAACTCTCTAAAAAGTCCAGCTCAACATCTTCCCACTCCACACTTGCCCTGCAACATAGGAAAAAGCAAGGGGAGATGAATGAAAAGACTGAAAAAGAGTTTGAGAATACATTTATCAAACAAGGGATTCAGAATATGATTGATTATCACACAGATGATACAAGTGCCAAGTTGGCTAAAGATTTATCAAAGATGGATCATTTACAAACCTCTGAAATAAAAGCTCCTTCAAGAAAACCATTAGACCCAAAAATTCTAAAATGGAAGGTCGACAAAGATACCCATGAATTGACATTGCTCAAGTCTGATGGTGCAGCCACTAAACTATCCATGGAAGATGCTTAAGAGCTTACAGTAGAGGACTTCCAAGAACTACTATGTTTAGAGCTGGTGAAGGATGCTGATGACATGGAATCTCTTAACTTTGAACTTCAATTCAAAGGTCAAATAAGAGAATTCCTTCTGAGGAATAAAAACCAAGAATAAAGTGTTTTTGGCATCATCTGTTCCAGGGGGAGATTGTTGGGATTGAACCCTATGAAAGGAACAGATGATATAAAGCCAAATAACACTATCCGAGCTTTGGTTCAACTATCAGAGGTTACAACCTCTGATGTACTTACACTGCTTTCCATAAAGACTGCTCATCCTATCATCTGCCTTCACAAGGCTTCAAGGTCTGCCAGAGTTAACAAGGGACAGAGGATAGTGATCAGAGTTTAGTCATTAGCTTAGTTAATCAATGTAACAGTGCCAAGCACTGATAGTTAGTATAAGCAGTGTTTAGAGTTAGTTACATATTAGTTTCCTGTCACTATCAACCCTGACATCATCAAAGATGCTCAGAGGTTAGATAGTTAGTATAAATAGGCAACTCATGTAACCTTTAAACTTGTCTCTTAAAAGATCAACTTTCGCATATCATCTTCTCTGCATTTTCTCATTATGAAACTGTAATTGCAAAGGCTGAGGGGGAGTTTGTGAATCACATGCAAGTTAATCAACTTGAAAGCATGATGATGATGATGAAAACAAACGACCATCGCTTGTAGTAAAAGTTTTCCATCTTATTCCACTACAAATCTCTTTTAATTCAATAATTTTCATTTTGAAACAAAAACTACAAGTAATTCAAACTCAGATCCTAACAGTTCCATACCACTTTTATACATGAGATAACCTTATTTTTAAGGTTTATTTACTAATCTAAAACCATTTTATTATAACATGATTAAATCCTCATTTTATGTACATACATTCACATGCATGACTAGGTACAAGCACTTAATGCACAAACATCATGTCTTCATCATTTTGTATGAACTAATATGCATCTAAACATATATTTATTTCATGTTCACTCATCCAAGAACATTATCATCTTCATTTTATCATCATCTAATCATTCCATCATTAATGCAAGACATGCACACATATTCATACACATTTAAATTTATTAACATCAAAGATTTACATGCATGCATATACCCACATATATATATATATGCATACATATATACACTTCCAAAAATTCACTTTTTCATAATCATCTTTCTAAATCATAAGAACATTCTTGTATGACACCTTTTTGTTCATGCATGCATCAAACTTTTAAGAATCATATTAACAAGAATCATTCAACAAAAATCAAAACTCAATCTCATATGTATATACATACGCATTCACGGCTACACCCACATATACATACATGTCCATTTTATTTTCTTTGAAAACCCATTTGTTTTAGTTTTTAAGTTAGTGTTTATATTCAAGAACTAGAGAAACTTCCATCCTCATCAAAACTCATCAAGAATCAAGAACAAAGTTTTTAAAGTAATTTTATACCTTCTTGTTTTTTATGGGTTTTTTAGCAAAGTATGATGGTATGGAGCTTGCTTCTTGCTTGGAAACACCTTTGAACCTTCAAAACTACTTGCAACCTCCTTGAAAATGCCTTTGATCTTCAAGAACAACTTGAAACTTCAAAAATGGTGGTGTGTGTGTGTTTCGTCCGTGACTTTAGAGAGAGAGATGAGTGTTTGATTTTTATATTGTTTGTCTTGGATTTCTAAAGATTATGGAAGATATGGAAGATTTTGTAAAAGGTGTAATCATCACCCACTCTTCCCATGCCACACATGGAAGAGAGAGAGAGATTTTTCCTCAAATGGCTGCCACATCTTGTCCCTCACACACATATATTTCGTATATATATACATATATATACATGTTATAGGTTAAAAACTTGTATTTTACTGGATGTCGGGTGTTTTATCTAGCGTTTTAACTGCATTTTAACACGTTTTAAATTATTTTCAGTGCTCTAAAAAAATAAACACACCAAAATATTACTAATCAATATTTTATTTGTCAGGACCAGTTACATTGTCGGTATTTGGCAGTATGCGCGCTGTGTTGCGTAGTACGCGCTTAAATTCGCAAAATAGAGATTTTAAGCCTTTTAATTTATTTTCATCATTCTATAAAAATAAACTTGTCAAATTATTACTATAATAATTATTGGTTGCCCTGAACTGGCTGTGATGACAGTATTTTGTCAGATACGCGCAGTATCGCGAAGTACGCGCTTAAACTCGAAAAATAGATTTTCTTAGCGTTTTAAATTATTTTTCCTCACGATTATGATTAAATTTATTATTTAACTCATAACAGACTATTTTTGGGATTTTAACATTATTCGGCGGTCACCGACGTTCGTTTCGCATTTTAACCGTTACGCGATAAGCATTTATCTTAATATTGCCAGCGTAACTTTTATCAAACTTTGGATTTACCAACACATCAAATATCATATATAAACATCATAAATAATCAAATAAGGACTTTATTCATTCATGACACGTGTTACATTTGTACGGGACGGCCTAAATAGCCGGGAGTCATAGTCTCCCCCTGTTTTAGGAATTTCGTCCCCGAAATTCTTACACCACAGGTTTTGATTTCGCACTAGACTTAAAGGGATGCGGATATTTTCGTTGCATCTGGTCCATTCGTTCCCAAGTGAACTCGGGTCCACGCTTAGAATTCCAGCGAACCTTGACCAACTTAATCCGACTCCTTCTAAGCTTCTGAATCTTCTCATCCAGAACTTCAATCGGTTCCTTGATAAATCTCAATTTATCGTCTACTTGAACCTCATCAGGGGGTATAATTAGTGTCTCATCCGACAAACACTTTCTCAGGTTGGAAACATGAAACACGTCATGAACTCCATTCAAATCCTGCGGCAGCTTAAGCCTATACGCGACTGATCCAACTCGAGATGCGATTTCGAAAGGACCTATATACCGTGGGCTTAGCTTCCCCCTTTCCCAAATCTAACAATACCTTTCCAAGGTGACACTTTCTGCAGAACACGATCTCCGACTTGAAACTCCAACGGTTTCCATCGGTTGTCTGCATAACTTTTCTGTCGATCGGCGGCAGCTTTCAACCTTTCCTTGATCTGGACAACCTTGTCGGTGGTTTCACAGGTCCGGTTAGTTGCCTTTCGCCAACATCAGCCCAGCACAAGGGCGATCGACACTTCCTTCCATACAAGGCTTCAAACGGAGCGGCTTTGATACTAGCGTGGTAACTATTGTTATAAGAAAACTCTGCCAACGGCAAATGAGTATCCCAACTTCTACCAAAATCAATCACGCACGCTCTCAACATATCCTCCAACGTCTGAATGGTTCTCTCACTCTGACCATCCGTTTGAGGATGATACGCAGTACTCATGTCTAAACGAGAGCTTAGCGACTCTTGAAGAGATCGCCAAAATCTAGAGTCAAATCGTCCATCTCTATCGGAGATAATTGACACAGGCACTCCATGTCGAGCTACAATCTCGTTGAGGTACAACTGTGATATCTTTTCCGTCTTGTCTATTTCCTTAATGGGCAAGAAATGAGCAGACTTCGTTAATCGATCCACAATTACCCAAATAGTGTCATGTCCACGTGACGTATGGGGTAATTTGGTGATAAAGTCCATAGCAAGATGCTCCCACTTCCATTTAGGAATCTCTGGTTGCTGCAGAAGCCCAGACGGCCTCTGATGTTCAGCCTTAACCTTCGAGCATGTTAGACATTTACTTACATACACCGCAATATCTCTCTTCATATTCCGCCACCAATATAACTCCTTAATATCCTGATACATCTTGGTAGAACCTGGGTGAATTGAATATCTTGACTTATGAGCCTCGTTCATAACCAGTTCACGTAGGTTACCTCTAAGCGGAACCCAAACTCGGTTCATGAAGTACATCACTTCATCCGCTTTTGGTATCAGTTCACATTCCAAACCTCTTAAACCTTCTCTACTTAGGTTCTCATCTTTTAGAGCTTCTCGCTGTGCATTACGAATTCGATTGGTCAAACTCATTTGTATGGTCAAACCCAAAGCACGAACGTGCAGAGGCTTTTCCCGCTCCTTTCTACTGAGCGCGTCAGCAACAACATTTGCTTTTCCCGAGTGATAACGAATATCACACTCGTAATCATTGAGTAACTCTACCCAACGCCGCTGTCGCATGTTGAGTTCCTTCTGATCAAAGATATGCTGGAGGCTCTTATGGTATGTTTAAATCGTACACTTCGTGCCACACAGATAATGTCTCCAAACCTTCAAAGCGAACACAACAGCTCCCAACTCCAAATCATGAGTTGTGTAGTTCTTATCATGCGCTTTCAGTTGTCTGGATGCATAGGCTATCACTTTGTCCTTCTGCATAAGCACGCAACCAAGACCCAAACGTGACGCATCACAATATACAACAAAACCGTCATTTCCCTCTGGCAGGGATAGAATAGGTGCACTACACAACTTCTCCTTCAACATCCGAAAAGATTCTTCCTGCTTTTCTGTCCAATCGAACTTCTTATCCTTCTGGGTCAATAGCGTTAATGGTTGCGCTATTCTGGAAAAATTCTCAATGAATCTCCTATAATACCCAGCAAGTCCTAAGAATTGTCGCACCTCTGACGGAGTCTTTGGCGCTTCCCAATTCTTAATCGCCTCAATATTCGACGGGTCCACATGTATACCTTTCTCATTTATGACATGACCGAGGAAATGCACCTCTCGAATCCAAAATTCACATTTAGAGAACTTGGCATACAACTTCTCTTTCTTCAGCAGCTCCAGAATCATCTTCAAATGTTGCTCATGATCTTCTTTGGTTCGCGAATAGATTAGTATATCGTCAATGAATACTATCACGAATTTATCCAAATAAGGTTTGCATACCCTGTTCATGAGATCCATGAACACTGCAGGCGCATTAGTTAAGCCAAAAGGCATCACTAAGAACTCATAATGGTCGTAACGTGTTCTAAAAGCAGTCTTCGGAACATCTTCCTCAGCAATCTTCAACTGGTGATAACCTGAACGCAGGTCTATCTTCGAGTAGTAACTTGATCCTTGAAGCTGGTCAAACAAATCGTCGATTCTTGGCAACGGGTACCGATTCTTGATAGTCAGCTTGTTCAACTCTCTGTAATCAATACACATTCTGAAGGAACCATCTTTCTTCTTCACGAACAACACAGGCGCTCCCCAAGGCGAAAAGCTTGGCCGTATGAAACCTTTGTCTAATAGCTCTAGAAGCTGATTTGACAACTCTTTCATTTCTGACGGTGCTAATCTATAAGGAGATTTTTCAATCGGTGCAGCACCATGTACAAGATCAATTTTAAACTCGATATGTCTCGTTGGGGGTAATCCAGGCAAGTCTTCAGGGAAAACTTCTGGATAATCGCGAACTACATAAATTTCTTCAATCTTCCCACTTTCGGCCTTCGTATCCACTACGTTAACCAAGAACGCAGGATAGCCCTTACGCAACATCTTGTGCATCTTCATAATACTAACCACTTTTGATACTCGATTCGATCGGTCACCGTGAATAACTAAGGCTTCACCACCACCAGGACGAGGTATCCGCACTTGTTTCTCTGAACAAATGATCTCAGCTTCGTTCTTGGATAGCCAATCCATCCCAACGACTACATCAAAACTACCCAGCTCCACTTGTAATAAATCGATACTAAAACTATGATCGCATAACCGAATTCTACAACCGCGAATAACTTCGCTAGTCTCTATCAATTTGCCATTTGCTAATTCTATCTAGTACTTTTTACTTAGCTTACTTGTTTGAGAACACAGAAACGGTTCAAAGTTTTTTGAAACAAAACTCAAGTCAGCACCAGTATCAAATAGTACGAATGCAGAATGGTCATTGATTAGGAACGTACCGGTAATAACTGCAGGATCATCACGTGCCTTCCCAGCATTCAGCTTAAAAGCTCTGCCCCTGGAATTCTGACCCTTCACATTCGGACAGTTCCACTTGTAGCCCTCGAGCTTAACTCCCTCCGACGTACTCTTAGCATAACACTCGCGAGTAATATGACCAGTTCAACCACATTTGGCACACTTTCCCTGCTCATCACCGTGAGTCTTTTTCGCTGAACCACTTCCGCCATCCCTGGCATTATCCTTCCTCGAACCACTCGAGTTAGCCACATATGCTTTCCCCGAATCGCGTTTTCTCTCACGCTTCACTTTAGAATCCTTTCTCAAGCTCTCAGACTTTCGCTTCCGTGAATCCCCAGATCTACGCTCAAAACGCTCTGATCGGTCAGATTTCCCATCTGCCTTGACCTTTCCCGACGACTTCCCAGTCTCCTCTTTCCTGTTAAGGTTACTTTTGCGAGCAGCATCATCCGCTAATGATTTCGCTAGAGTAGTAGCTTCCAGATAGGTAGTGGGCTTCGCTGACGTAACCATACTACGAATTTGTGGCGACAATCCCTAGATATACCTTTCTACCTTAACGTACTCAGGAGTGACCATTCGTGGAACCAGTCTAGCCAGATCATTGAACCGAGACGTATAAGCTCTGACGTTCAGGCCTTCCATGGTCAAATTCCAGAAGTCAGTCTCAATTTTCTGCATTTCACTACGTGGGCAGTATTCCTTAAGAAGCATCTTTTTAGTTCATTCCAGGTAAGACCGTAAGCCGCATCTTCGTCCAAAATTTGAACTTGAGTGTTCCACCAGGATAAAGCTTCATCAAGAAACGAACACGAAGCATACCTAACCCTCTGATCTGCAGCACAACCGCTGATGGCCATCACAGATTCCATCTTCTCAATCCATCTAGTGATTTCAAGAGGCCCTTCAGCACCAGTAAATGATCGTGGGTTACAGCCCTGAAATGTTTTATACGTATATCCATGCACTGTTCACAAGGTTAATGAAAAATCAAGATTACTCACTGATTATATCATAACACAGAAACTACTAAAACTTTTCCGATCATTACATTACCTTGCGGGTTTCCAATCTGCACTCCACCTTCACCATGCCCCGGAGCACCACGTCCACGTCCTTGTCCAATATTCTGGTTAGCTTCACGCTGTTCCAAGGCAGTATTAACGTGTTGGGCTATGAGTTGTGCCAACTCTTCTGGGGTGGTAGGTAGTCCAGTACCCTGTCTCACTTTTGGCGGCATCTTGTCGTTTCTATTATTGCAATAATGATATCAACATAAGACATTGTTTAAATATTTCAATCATTAAATAATAGTGGACTTAACAATACACATGCATCCACATAATAATGAAAATAATTTAACCAAAAGAGAACCCATAATATTGATATTTATCACGGAAATTACAATGCTTGTTCATAGCACAACGACTAATCAAAATTTGGTGAGACAAAATCAACCACCAATAACAAGTCTAGATGAAATTTCCTCCTAAATATCCCAAAATTTGGCATGCAAGCCAAAATAAGGGTTTATCAAGAGACATACAAAACAAACAAAACAAACAACCAACAATTACTTCTTCAATCCCGCAAACTCGAGAAGCCTCCTCACAAGTCAGTTATCCTCCAGTGCATTTGATCCATTGCACTGTCATCCAAGTCCTTCAATTCATCAAACCAATCCATTTGCCCCTCCAGATCCTTTACTTTTTCCTTAGTCGCCTTCAGATCTTTGTGCATGGCCCCTAACTGACGGTCGTAGGGAGAGCATCGGTCAATCCACACTCCTTTCTGCTTCTTAGAAGCAGATGCAGTCTCAGTTTGGGAAGTTGAAACGATGTCTCCGACAAGTCGTATCCTTTTCCTACGTCGGAAATAAACTAGTGTAGGTGCAGTTGGAACTCGCGACTCGGGCAGCTGAACAAACGACTCAGACGAAATAGGTGGAGGGATCTCAGGTACGGGCTACACAGTGACAATGGGTGGAGCTACTACAAGCTCTAAAGGTAGAACCGTAATAGTAGTGGCATCCACCACCGGTGCAACCCCGAACGATCCTCCAATGAAAGGTGCATCTCTACTCAGCTCATTAGTAGTAGGCACTGTGCCGGATGACTGACCGATCTCATAAATCGAGGGTGGAATAGTATCGTCATCGTCAATCCAACCGTTACTCGTATGCGCGTAACGTGGGTCGACCTGGCTGGCGAATGCAGCCGGGCCATCATAGAATGACGAGGCAAACTTGGCCATACTAACGATCTGAGGTGTAGTGACGGGTATCTCTGGCAAAACGGATCTGGGTGAAGTCTCGAATTATGGCTCGCTCTCAGAGTCAGTAATCTCGATGACCTCGTGCTCGTGCGACATCTGTGACATATATATAACCGTACAAAGTAAGTGTGTGTTCAAATGAAAAATAACACATAAGGCCCAAATAAACAGATTAACACGTATGCACAATAACACGCAATGGTTCTCATACATGATAAAAATCCATGTTTATTTAAAAATTTTGGCTTCGCAAATTTTGGACTTTTATCTCAAAATTCTTTGGTTGAAGTCTAGAGTTTCTCCTTGAAAACATCTAGTTCGCTAACAACCGTTGGCTCTGATACCAACTTCTGTAACACCCCAAATACGTCGCAGCGGAAATACAAACGTAATGGTGACGGAAGTTGGTGCCCATAAATATCTTGTCGATCGATGCATTGTTAATGTTGGACATTCAACCTAATTAAAACCTAGTTTTTAAAACATAAAGTTTAAAGCACATCACAACCATACCATAGTTAAGTTGTTTTGATCATTATGGATCTCATTACAGACATTGTCCCAGGTTAGTTTTAAAAGTTGTCCAAAACATTATTAAAGAGAAACATGCATCAAGACCACAAGACACGCCATAATTCCGAAAGCCATGCTCAAGTACCTGAAGAACACGTTAAAATCAAGTGTCAACACAAAGGAGGGTGAGCTCACATATTCAAATTTACAATAATTTGATCCAAGGAATAACTTTCTAGTTATGTGTTTATTATCAAAACATCCAAATAATATTTTCGAAAGTTTATTTATTTATTTCCTTAATAAAATCCATGCGTCGCAAGCGTTTTCTCTGAAACCTCCGAACTAAGCATCTTCCCAAGTTTCACATATCAAATTTATTTCACATCCATTTGTTTAGATTCGTAAGTTTGCAAGACATTACGAGCTATATATTAACATTAAGGGTATAATCAACGCTAGCCAATAACAGAATATAAGTTCATCGCTTGACATGACACGGAGCTATCGGTCGGGACGGGGTTGTCAACGCGATAGATCTATCAACATTTCCACGCAATCCATATTAACGATTAAATGGCTAAGTTCGCGCAAAGTGCCCGCAATGGATCACCTTAGGTGCCAACCTTATGAACAATATATATATCCTACTAAAATGATAAAATTTAATATAACACGTTGTACGAATCCCCGACGTCCCCACCGAAACGTAAGCCTAATCCCGATACTTACTCTCTTGAGACCGGGCCAATTCGTTACAACTTTAGATTTAAACATTTTAAATCCACACGGTCGTTCTATCCCAAAACGCCGTAAAATCCATGTTTCATCCCCGAAACGTATATATCTTTATTCCAAAATCCGTTTCATCCCGAAACATATTTATATCCAAAACCATGTTTTTCTCCAAAAACATATCACATAATTTCCAAATCATATTTTCCATGAAAATATATTTATAATTTAATCAAATGCATATTTTATACGAAAACGTATACTTACCCTTTTAAGGCATGTTCTTCCCCCAAAACGTATACTAAAACAGTAAAAAGAGGGGTTTAGTGACACTCACCTTTGGGTGCGTAATTAAATTAGCGCAATCCCATAATTTGATTCTACACGTCCTAACATACGCAGGCACGATTTAATAATCAATATATTACAAAATTCCTAAGTTTCTCCAATACTTAATTTTCACATAACTTTGATATTTTCTCAAAAAGTTATTATTTCTGGTTTTGTTGGCATATTAATATATATGAGTTCATATATATATATATATATATATTAAGATTTTTGCGACTTGAACGATTTTATTGGTGACCTTAATGTTTTATCCGTTACACTCCCGTTTATAAGTACTATATATCTACGATTTGTGCGTCGTAATATATATGCATAAACGTGCACATATTCACAATATCATAACATGCGAAAACTCATTAACTTACTTTTAATTTTTAAAGCATGTATACATGAAATAAGTCACTAAGTTAACCTATGTATCAATTTTCATTCTCGACAAATAATTTACACATTTTAACACGATTTCACCGATTCTACCGTTTTAAACATACAAGCGTACATGCATAGTCTTAATTCCTGCTATCATGTCAACACTTAATCATGTTATCATATTCACATATTTAAATCACATAACACATTTAAACACATAAGGTTCATTCATTAACAACCCATTCTAGTGTATGTTGAAAAATGCGTATTTTAGTGATTCGGTAACGTTTTCGGGCACCGGAAGTCACGTATGACCAACCAAACACCAAATAAACTAAATGTAAGTTAATATACTTATATTTATACTAAAAATATCAGTTTATTTACTGATCTAAAATAGTTTCATAAAAACCCTCTTAAAAAGGCGATTTTTACCGTTTTTACCGCATAGTTTTGCGTCAAACGTTACCCTAACCATCCGAACTCGAAACGACTTCAAATTTTATCACAATACATGTTATATACCGAATAAAGTTATGGTTATAATCAGATTAGTGCAGGTTTTTGTGTAAGGCACATAACTCATGTGATTTCACACATTTTACAACTTTTTAAGCACATAATACTACATGCAAAGATAGTACACTTTATATCAAAGTTCCATACCACTTTTATACATGAGATAACCTTATTTTTAAGGTTTATTTACTGATCTAAAACCATTTTATTATAACATGATTAAATCCTCATTTTATGTACATACATTCACATGCATGACTAGGTACAAGCACTTAATGCACAAACATCATGTCTTCATCATTTTGTATGAACTAATATGCATCTAAACATATATTTATTTCATGTTCACTCATCCAAGAACATTATCATCTTCATTTTATCATCATCTAATCATTCCATCATAAATGCAAGACATGCACACATATTCTTACACATTTAAATTTATTAACATCAAAGATTTACATGCATGCATATACCCACATATATATATATATATATATATGCATACATATATACACTTCCAAAAATTCACTTTTTCATAATAATCTTTCTAAATCATAAGAACATTCTTGTATGACACCTTTTTGTTCATGCATGCATCAAACTTTTAAGAATCATATTAACAAGAATCGTTCAACAAAAATCAAAACTCAATCTCATATGTATATACATACACATTCACGGCTACACCCACATATACATACATGTCCATTTTATTTTCTTTAAAACCCATTTGTTTTAGTTTTTAAGTTAGCGTTTATATTCAAGAACTAGAGAAACTTCCATCCTCATCAAAACTCATCAAGAATCAAGAACAAAGTTTTTAAATTAATTTTATACCTTCTTGTTTTTATGGGTTTTTAGCAAAGTATGATGGTATGGAGCTTGCTTCTTGCTTGGGAACACCTTTGAACCTTCAAAACTACTTGCAACCTCCTTGAAAAGGCCTTTGATCTTTAAGAACAAGCTTGAAACTTCAAAAATGGTGGTGTGTGTGTATTTCGGCTATGAGTTTAGAGAGAGAGAGGAGTGTTTGATTTTTGAATTGTTTGTCTTGGATTTCTAAAGATTATGAAAGATATGGAAGATTTTATAAAAGGTGTAATCATCACCTACTCTTCCCCATGCCACACATGGAAGAGAGAGAGAGATGTTACCTCAAATGGCTGCCACATCTTGTCCCTCACACACATATATTTCATATATATATACATATATATACATGTTATAGGTTAAAAACTTGTATTTTACTGGATGTCGGGTGTTTTATCTAGCGTTTTAACTGCATTTTAACACGTTTTAAATTATTTTCAGTGCTCTAAAAAAATAAACACACCAAAATATTACTAATCAATATTTTATTTGTCAGGACCAGTTACATTGTCGGTATTTGGCAGTATGCGCGCTGTGTTGCGTAGTACGCGCTTAAATTCGCAAAATAGAGATTTTAAGCCTTTTAATTTATTTTCATCATTCTATAAAAATAAACTTGTCAAATTATTACTATAATAATTATTGGTTGCCCTGAACTGGCTGTGTTGACAGTATTTTGTCAGATACGCACAGTATCGCGAAGTACGCGCTTAAACTCGAAAAATAGATTTTCTTAGCGTTTTAAATTATTTTTCCTCACGATTATGATTAAATTTATTATTTAACTCATAACAGACTATTTTTGGGATTTTAACATTATTCGGCGGTCACCGACGTTCGTTTCGCATTTTAACCGTTACGCGATAAGCGTTTATCTTAATATTGCCAACGTAATTTTTATCAAACTTTGGATTTACCAACACATCAAATACCGTATATAAACATCATAAATAATCAAATACGAAATTTTATTCATTCATGACACGTGTTACATTTGTACGGGACAGCCTAACTAGCCGGTGTCACACTTACTAACGGAATTTCCCTCTGGATGGACATGATATTCTAGGGACGTATTTGGAAGATTCACTTCATCTGGAATGATCGGGACTACTAGATTTACGGGTTAGCTTTCCCCAGGTGGGTTCCACACACAAAAGACACCAATTACGATATTCAGACGACTCATGACTACTCCATTTCAAAGAGAGTTTAGTTTTGACCGTGTTCCTTCATGCAGGGTAGTTCGTGCTTTTCATAGTATGGTGTATGTGCATCACCCGGTGACATGTTTTAACTGCACATTTAAGCACTGGCCCCTTTTGGGTTAAGTCTAAGTGCAAATTTTAACATAAATGACCGAGGCAGAAATCGCGTAAATGATAGCGCACAGCTTCCGACAATCATCCCCACGATCGTGAATTTCACTCGTGGTATGAATACACAGGTGTATATATATAGTATGATACTTAAGATTTCTCCCGTTCCTGTTCGGTAGGTAACACAAGAATTTTCGTGACTCGAAAATGACGAAGAGTCGGGTTTCTCGTTAACATCATATCTCACGACTACTCAGTTAAATCGATTAAGATGAAAATCAATTAAAAGTGCCAATCATTCAAAGGAAGACGAGGGGTGTTTCGACAATGTCCCCCTGATCTAAGAATTTACTCCTCGTATAATCACGGGGATGAACAACACCGTTTAACGTATACTCTTGGTTACTCACAAGCGTAGGGTATCGTTCACTTTGTGTCCAATCAATGGAGGAAAGTCAGGGTATCTCATACATCATTCTCCTACTAATGTAGGAGACCATTACCAAATAAACCTTTACAATGGCCCGAAGGGCATTTCAATCATCCCCTGGGATTCGTGAATTCATCATGTAAAATTTTTTAACTCCTCGGGTGTTTCAAGGAAGAGGAGGAGACGTATGGTGTTCTCCAAGTATTATTATCGTAGCATCGAGGAGTCAATATATCTTATAAACATACCAGTATCTGAGTTAGTCCCTACCCAGGACCACTCGCACAGCCGTAGTAGTTATCGTGTCATGAAAAGCCTTAATCGAAAGGAATCAAAGAACCATGTATCGCCTTATGCGATTTCTAGCATAAATGCACCGCCCTCATACGGGTGTATAGATTCAAGACCTAGTATCTCAGGGTTACCAAAAGAATTCAGGTCAGGACCCAGTGTAGTGTAGAGTTTGAAGATGTAAATAAGAGTTGTCACATAGGTTAATCATTGTATTACGGTACTCGAATACTACTCGAAGGCGATCTCGTCTTTCATTAGAACATGTTTTCACTAAGTTATGCAAGGCTGAAAACAAGGGATCGTTTGATATATACAAATTTTATACGATTCTTTTAAATACAGTCCTTCGAATTTGATATATATATATCTGTATATGTATATAAATAAAATAATCGTTCGACGAAAAATTCGCTTTGTGTCATTTGTTTATTAAATATTCATTAAGAGGTAGCTTCGTTACGGTCCTTCGTACCGTTCATTCACTACTTCTTCGAGTTACTGGGGATTTATCTTGTAGTAGTTCGAACTAAATCAATAGGATTCAAGGTTGTAAGTCACTTGGTTCTATCACCGAGACACCTGTCGTAGTTCCATATGAAGCTAACGTACCACAGCAGGGCTGGACCTTGATTAAAAGGATAAGGTGTATTAAATTAGTAATTTATACGTACTGGACCTTAACACTATCCAACAGTGTTAGTAAGGAGAATTGAATTGAGTTGAGTTGAAGCAATGAATCAGATTATTTACTGATTATAGTTTTCTTACTTCGCACCAGGGTTACGTCACCCTCAACCGACATTTACCCAATTGCCACTTAGATTGGATCGTGGATAATGTTGTATATTCATAAATAGACGTATACATAGGAGTGTCCTGTTAATACGAAGTATTAGCAGTTACGAGCAATATAGACAAAGTGCTTCAACCTCCACGAGTCTTATCACCATCAGATCCGCATCCACACAACTCCTTGCCAAACTTTGATTACATCAAATAAGTTTCTCCATTTATGTGTTACCCCTAAATCCCCTTGGGTTATCAACACCGATGCTAATTAGGCGCCCTTATTAAGAATTAGAGATTGCATCATTAGCGAGAGGCAGATAATAAAAGAAATATACGCTTCAACCAAATAACTTCCTAGACGACGGTCAGTGACATAAGTATAATTGGTTCATCGCAACGTAATGATTTCGAATAAATGGATATACGTTCTAGCAAATCCTGCCAAAAGAAAGAATTTACGCTGAATTGTCTTACCAAAGACAGAACATTGTTACTTATCGCAAACCGATCATTGGGTCATCGAGGTGGGTAAGATATCACCAGCTCCACGCAAATAGTTCAGTACAGAGTACTATCAGGGTGTAGTGCCCCTAAAAGTTGCACTATGTATTCTAAGAAGGACCTTCCCAGGATTAACCTAAAAGTCGTTACATGTCAACCCCCAAACTACCTTTCATTTAAAATCACCGCAAACATATATAGGTGTTGTTATTACAACAATTGTGGCATCGTTTATTGTATCAGGCTTGGTCGGAGTCTCCCACTATATTGCCCAAAACATAACCGAACGGATTGCAATATGAAGCTCGTCTGCCTTGGGTAACGGTACCTTGATACTGTAGCCAGGTGTCTATATATAGGAAGTACCGCAGCATATCCACCACACCCATATACATGATCAGTGTTCCGTTCACCACGATATTCGGGCCTCATATTACTTTTTGCAAATAACCAACTGAAATTCAAAACAATCGTTAATCATAAAGAACACAATGTAACCAACGATCACATGAAACGATGTTCCACATCACAAAGCGTTACAAAGGAATCTGTATCATCACAAACTCTATACCCCATGGCATCGAATGACAACGGGAAGGTAACTTATTCACGCATCCTCTACCATCTCCATAACCCAGAGATCGTCATATTCAGATATAACATATATCAAAACACGTTCTAAGGAATACCACTAAATATTATAGTATCACACGACGTGAAAGCTAAAGCCAAAATTATAAGTAGCAGAGGAATCCCGCGGACCATCAAATGAGTCGCGGATTCAAGGATGATAAAGTGTCATAAGATGTTTAAACTCTGTGATTGTATAACAATCGAATATGAAGTGATGAGAAGTGGAATAAGGATCCGTACACATCCTCCCAGTCTATTAGAATGACAGGTCGTTCTTTGGGTATCTATGTTCTTATTGAAGTCTCAGTTTGGTACATAATCGTCGTTATAGTAGCTATAAGAATAGAGTTGGTGAGATCGTATCGCACTAAAGGCTTGGGGTCTCACATCGTAAAGTATAAATAACAACTGTGGGCGTGATATGAATCCAACTCTAGTGTATATTAAACATGTGGTCAGTAGGAATGTGGAATGGACTGTAATACCAGTATTCTGCCTATCCCGTAGGCATATGTAGTAACGCACTATCCACCAATCCCAATTCATGTATCAATTCACGCACAACCATTCACACACTATCACCTTGGTACACGTATGTATCATTCCACGTATTTAAGTGTGTTTATTACCACGGCTTTCCCAACACTGCCTCGTATGAGCAAGTCTGTTATTACGTTCCAGACCATAATAACCCACTTGCCCCACAAGGCCATCCTAGTACTTGCAAATAGGATACTTTACAGTGTTCACTAACGACCTTGAGTAGAGGTTAATTTTGCCAATGATGTCCACTAAAGTCCGAGTCTGTAGTTATAGTCTAGGTTTCCTTAAAGGCACCTAATTCTCTATAACCAATGGCTCTGATACCATCTTCTGTCACACCCCAACTTGCAGCGGAAGGAAAAATACGGGATGCAACAGACACCTCTGGTACAAGCACATTGTTTATAAAGACACTACATTTTATTACTTATAAAATGTTGATTACATACTACTTGTATGTTACAACTGCGTGTTCCCATGAACCACATAAGTCTTCTAAGTTGCATGCGTCTATATCAGGATTCGTCTACAAACACGTGTTGAACAACATACATGGATCACACCAGTCTCAAGTTACCTGAAATGCATGTTAGTTTTAAAAAGGGGTCAGCTAAATGTTGCGTGAGTTCCACTGGTTTAGTTGTTGTGTAGCATTATGGATTCACAAGTTTAATTGCAATGGTCACAGTCACGGGTTTATCACCCCAAACACCTTTAGCTAGCAAGACCGTGTTACAACAAGCACCTGCAGCTCGCCGGATTGTGTCATAACAGACACCTGCAGCTTGCCGGACCGTGTTACAACAAGCACCTTCAGCTCGCCGGACCGTGTCATAACAGACACCTTCAGCTTGCCGGACCGTGTATTATAAAATTTACATCATCACAAGTTGGTGCAATTAACACAGTTTGTAACATGCAAGTCACCCTAGAAAATAGTAAACCAGCTTAAAAGTGGGGGAATGAAAACTCACCCACAAGTTGGTGTAATTAACACAGTTTGTAACATGCAAGTCTCTAGAAAACAGTAAAACAATTCAAAAGTGGGGAAGTAAAAACTCACCCACAAGTTGGTGTAATTAACACAGTTTTGTAACATGAAAATCACCGCAGAAAACAGTAAACCAGTTTAAAAGTGGGGGAAGTGAAAACTCACCGGATAGTAGCATCACAAGTAGCAATAGGAGTATATGTAAGTGGGTTTGGCTTTACAGCACTCTTGCAAGTAATTACTAATATCAGTCGCTAGGTCGGTAATGCCTATAATTCAGATCCAAGTGGGTATTTTCAGTTCATATTGTGCATATAGTATCCTGGTGTGGTGATGGATGTTAGGGTATGATTAGTTTCACATTTGGCTCCCGGGCATCGGTTCGCATGCCAGCTAAATTCGGTTGTTTGACACGTTCGGATAATGGTACAGAAATACCAATAGTGCCAACGTGTTGTGATTTAAGAAAGATTACTTTTCATTAAGGGAGTTTGAGTGTTTAGGGAGTTTTGGTTGCTCAAATTTGAGTTTCCATTCTCACCGTTAGGGATTCTCCCGAACGGTGGTGGAACACACCCAGAGTGTTCCGCTTACCCTGGAACCTCCCAAAATACTCCCGCTGTTTCAATTATAGTCAAAATAGGTTTTGGTCCGTTCCCAGTTTCGGCAGGTTCATTGTCCGATAAACTGCCGAATTTAATTAAAATAAGCGTTTTAAAAGTCAAAAAATGCCATCTAATCTACATAGTTCATACAATCCTGGAAATTTTTGTAGAACTTGGTAAAACTTTATAGATTCCAATAAATTATTTTGGGAATTTATAAAGCTATTTTAACTTCTCAAATAAATCATTTGTAAAACAGTATTTACCCGAACAATTCATTTTATTTATCATCCGATGTCCAAAAATTCCCAAAGTATTCCAGGAACTTCCTTAACTGGCCAGAAACTCCCTGTAAAAATTTTGAATTTTTCTGATTTCGTTTCAGTGCGTTTCCGGCTACCGAAAACTCATAAAAATGCCAATTTTTAATCCGAATCAACACTCAACCAATGGACTCCGAAACTTCTCAGAAACTTTCGCATATGTTCCTTAGTGTTCATGTAGATTTTGTTGATTTATTGACTTTGTTTGGTATTTTCCGAATTTCGTTTGGTAAAACAGTTAAAAATTCACCAAATATCATAGAAAATTTCAAAAATTCTAAAATTTTATGTGGACCTTCTTGTCGATATCTTACATCACCACACCAAATTTCAGCTCAATCCAATACCCACGGACCAAGTTATGGTCCAAACAATATTCTGCCTATTCTAGATTCGAGTTTCGGGTGATATACCTAGCGATTCCTTCGATTCCAAGTGTTTTTCTTGAGTCCAGAAGTGGGTGTGAGCCATATTCAGTACCTATATATAAAGAACAATCCAACCATGGCATAACCCATGTCAATCAAGCCTTGTTTTATAGTTTTTCGGTTAATCGAACAGTTACGCGATTTTGGTCGAATAGGTGTTGATTAGGGTATCAAAACCCAAAGATTTGTGATCATGGCTGCCATAGAACACTAGGGAACTCAAAAGGTGTTCTTATTCAGCCAACAACCCTTGTTAAATCATCCATAAACATGGATTAAAAATGGTTTTTCGGTTAAAAATCGCGTTTAATCAAGAAATATAAATCAAAATCTAGTAAAACTTGTAAGAATACCTTAGATTAGTTGATGTTTATGATGATAATCAGCTGAATTTGTTATGTTCATGGCAGAATTTTGAGAGAAGATTGTGAATTTCTTGGTGTAAAATGAAAAGGAAAAAGAAAAAGAAAAAGAAAATAAAAATTATATAAAGGGGGGAGCGGTTTAGGGGTGGGTCCCATGTGGGACACCTCGTTGTTTGTATTGCGTGCTGAAAGATGATGTTTATCTTCCGTGTTGCGTTTAGGTTCGTTTTCGGGTCCCGGACGTGTCTCCATTTGCGAAACGGGCTCCGTTTTTCGCGTTCTTAGTGTCAAGAGACACGGTTTTAAAAACTGAGCAAAACTGTCTCGAATCCGAGCGTGGTTACGTTTTAATCATAAAAGCCTCGTATTACGTTCGTTTTAGTGTTTTTAGGCTTATTGACCATTCTTTGCATGTTTAGTTTGTCTTTCATCGCTCTTAAACAAGGCGATTCCCTAGCTGGGAACCGTCTCGTTTTGCGTGCCCGAGCTCTGATTTGTTTCTACTCTTAAGTCATAGTCTATGATTGGCCCAATAATCACAGTTGAACTATAGAGGGCCCTATCGTTGGCCCAATAATCACAGTTGAATATGTAATGCGCTGTTAAACGTCAAGTCTCCGTTTAACACGTTGTTCAAGGCTAAGGGCACCAACCTCGCATTGTTGGTCATTAGTAGTGTCATGTTAACCACGATGTGCTCTCAGATTCCTCCGAGACATAACAGAGACTGTTTATCATAGCACACAAGTCATGTAATTTGCAAAGTTTACGCGCAATTATTGTTTTAATCATGCTTAACGTTTAGGACCAATTAAGGCGTACCTGTTTCGTCATGGGTATCACACATAATCATAACAATATCATGATACACATATCCCGTCCGGTTACCACGGACTTGTACCAATCAAAGTTTACCGGGATTTTTCACAGTTGTCACATGAACCCAAATAGTCAAACTTGAAAATTTTGTAGATTAAAACCCTATTAAAATTTTTTTTATTGTCCAATACCCAACAAATCACGACTCAAATTACTCAGATAACCTGATCCACTTAAACAAACTTGGTTCAAATTGAAACTCAAAAGTTAGCCCAAAAAGTCTCTGGCTCGCTAATCAAAATTTGATTCAAAAGTTTAGCGGCCCAAGTAAAATCTCGGAAGCCCATTACTGATCAAGTGTCACAGCAAGCCCGAAATAAAAATATGTATCGGGCCTTTGTTTTTTTAATAGAATCAACCCAGCAATTCACTTCAATTCACTTCTTTAAAAAAAACGATTCTACGGCTCACTTGTCTTAATATTGAATTTCAGCCCACAAATTCTCAGAACATTCTTATGAACTGTCACTCAATTTCTTTATTTATTTTCATTCAAATCATTCTCTTTTTTCTACAAATGAAACGTCAATTCATTTGATTTTTTTTTTCAATAGACATTTATTTCAAACACAATTTTCTAAAACTTTATACAACGTCACTCTTTCACTTAATACAATTTCCAATTTTAGTTCCCAATGTAAGCTAGTTTTTAATAATCCATCATATCATCGATTTGTTTTTTACTAAAAACTATTAAGATTTGATGTACTGTGGTTTGTTTGATTATCTTTTTATTAAACCAAAACCCTAAATATTGTTTTATAGCCCAGCCGCTATTTTCCAATAAACCAAATACTATACTACTTCGTCTTCTCAACAACGCACTATCTTGACAAAATAAACTGTCACTGAGGCTCTACTCCCTTTCTTCTTCGTTAAGCACAGAACCTGCAACTCGATTCAGATCTGAACTCAAAGTTATGTTCGAATATATATAAGTCAGATCTGAATTCACAGGATCAAAATACGATGATGTTCAATTCAGTTCATCAAACTCCGATCTAAATCGATATCTAAATTCTAAAAAAAACAATTCGTTTTTTTTTTTGTTCAACAATAGCAACTCAAATCAATAATCAAATCCAAGCAACTCAGATCTATAATCAACTCCAATTCGAAAACAAGTTCAGATTTTAAATTGCAAAACACGTCTACTATGATATGATAATATAACCCAGTCTTCTTCAACCGAACTTACTGAAAGGTTCGAAAATTCAACCGAAAAAACAATTGATTTAGTCCAAAAATTATAGAATCAACTGAAAGTCGATCTATGTAACAACTCTCCTAAACACCCCAAAATTAGCCGAAACGTAAAACCGGACACGCAAATCGAGATGCGGCACGCAAAACGAGACAACTTCACCTGGACAGCCCAGGCGCCACGCGCTGGAGACACAAGTCTCTGTCGCGACGCGCGAGAGGTATTCAGGTGACGTGTCACCGTTTCGCGCCATCTGGCAACCCTACACTTGTGACCAGGCTGACCTAGCCTAGCTAGGCACCTCAGGTGCCACGCGAGAAGGAACCCAGAACCCGCGCGCGACGCGCGGGGGAGGTCAAAATCGGGTATAAAAGGAGCAGCGTGGGACTGAGTTCTGTGCTCAAAATCGAACGAAAAATTCGATCGTATACTCTCTCTCTCTATCCCCGTTTCTCTGAAGAACACCCCCCCTAAAACCCTAAACCCCTAAACCTGCGAAGCGCTGCCCACTGTAAGTAACTTAACCACCGATCACTAATTCACTATCCTGCCCAATCGATCTAGAATCGCCAACGCATGTCTAGGCTCTGCCCGACTACGTTCGTTCGAGTTATGTCGAGTGTTGTATGGACACCCTACCCAATCGATCTAGAATCGCCAACGCATGTCTAGGCTCTGCCCGACTACGTTCGTTGGAGTTCTGTCAAGTGTTGTATGGTTAAAGTGACTTGGGTTAACTTACTAACACATGTGCATTGTATGTTTTAAAAGAAATCCTAGGAAGTAATCAAGAACTATCACCAGGAACTCTGTAGGAATACTTAAAGTGTTCAAGGCGAGTACATTCTCTTTTTATAAACCTTTTTGTGAGTCAAAATGTGTTACCGAAACCTCAAATAATTTAATTATGCTTAACAGTGATTGAGTATATGTATTCTACAATTTCTGCGGGTATGTTAGGGTTTTGTATACATTGCTAGTCCAAAGTCACGGGAATTGACAGGAATCGTTACTGTTGGGTGACAGGGCCCAAAGTAATATGACCCACAAGTCAGGATTGACAGTACTTATTGAGTAATTATGTAGATATAAACATTGTAAATGCGGATGCTCCTCAATAACTGTAAAGTATAATCACCTGTTTTGATAAAACTGAGATGGATTCGCCAGTATTTCTTCTTGATAAAAATGTTTTAAAAACGCATTTCAGGTAACTTAATGTGAAACTAACAGAAGCCAGCTGGAGAGCACTGAATGCTTAGAAAAGTGGCTATAAAAGTTACCTAAATAAAAAGGAGTTTATGTTTTCCATAAATTAGGGTTTATCCCTACAAATATTTTGTAATGGAAATTTGGGTTCTACCCCATTTGTTTAATATAAAAGTTTGATGTTTTGAAACTCTGATATTTATTTCCTAACGACGATCCTGATGTTTTAATTCCGCTGCCAAATTAATAAACACCGGTACCACCAGCTCTGTGTCTCGCGGCCCCCACTCCCGAGGTGGGGTCGAGGGTTGCGACAGAAGGTGGTACAAGACTATGCCACTGGTTTAAGCCATTTAGGTGTTCTTTTGAAATACCTAAATTTTAAACAAATATGTATATATTATTTGGTATTATTTTACTAACTTCTTTAGTTTATAGAATGAGTGATCAGGGTACTTCTGACGCTTATCGTCACCAACCTCATTTTCTGATGGATGAAGGAACATCCCAGCCAACCACAGACTACACCACTGATTCCGAAGATGTTTTTGTTTTCAAAGCCAAATCTGTAGAACCTTTTCCCCCCAAAAAGAGAAATTGGTTTAGTAGAGCCAAAGTAGAGAAAAGGAAAGATTGAGACAAGCTCAACAATGAGCCATAGCAGCTAGAAGTGAGAGAAACACCCGAAACCCCGAAGTTAGACCCTTGTGGGAGGAAGAATTGGATAGGCAGCTAGCAAATTTTCACATGTTTGGAAATGCAGTAGGAGAACCTAATTTCAATCAAGTAGCAAATCCAGAACCCTCGTTGCTTCCCTTATTTCCTAACCAACCCATAAACCTAGAACAGAACCAGGAAAATCAATTTCCAATACCAGCCTTTGACCTCAATGAGATACCTAGAATTCCAGCACCAAACCCTTTAGATCCATGGTGGGCTAATAACTGGGCTATTCAAAACCTGCTAGAAACCCAATCCCATATGAAGAACCACTTCCACCTTACCCTGAACCAGTGCCAGCCCCAATGCTACCCAGGGAACATGTGGAAGAACTCCGCCAACTTGGAGATGAATTGGTGGAGGAAGGAAACCGAATTCGCTACATCGGAGAGAAGCTCGTCTGGAAGTATGACGAGCGAGAAATGCAGTTTTAAGGAAGCCATAGCTTAATATATAATATATATGTGTGTGTATTTTGTAACGTTAAAAAAAGTAATATCACTTATATAAATATATCGATGCATTAGTAATATTTGAATTTCAGTTATGCTTGTACTAGATGCATATGTATGAAAAGAGTAAAAGTCGCAATGCTCGATGGTTTTGGTTCACTGTGTTGGTGTAATTGTTATTTAATTTATTCTGTGATATTAATACCTGCTAAATGTTTATAATTCAGATGTCAGACGAAGTAAATCAGGAAACTCAGAATAACGATAATAGCGGGAATCAAATGATTAAAGTGCTATTGAACACATAGTGGCCTAAGGAATCATAGATGCTATGCCCTATATTATCGACACCATTAAAAAGGCAGGAAATAATGATTCCATAAACGGAAATAAACGTGTACCCCCTGAAGCAAATCAGAGCGTGAATGGAAATCCCGAACTGTTAATCCAAGCTCCAATTCCAAAAAGAAGAAGAACCATCTCATATGGTTATTCTTATAAAGAATTCTTATCGTGCAAACCGATAGAATTCTCAGGTAATGAAGGAGCTATTTCAGCCTTACGCTGAATAGAAAAGACAGAAGCCGTCCTCAAGATAAGTAAACGTGCAAATGAAGATAAAGTCATGTATGCTTCTAATCTTTTTAAAGATGCAGCTTTAGAGTGGTAGAATACCATTCTTCAGTCCGAAGGAAATGACAGAGTTTACAGTATGGAATGGAACAACTTTAAGGAAACTGTTGAAAGGAAATTCTGCCCTCCTAATGAAAAGGAGCAGATTGCTAATAAGTTCCTAAATCATAGAATGACTGGGGTAAATTGCAGGGAATATACTACCACATTCTTTGAATATGCAAGGATTGTACCAACCCTGGCCTCACCAGAACCAATATTAATCTCCCGTTACATCTGTGGATTAATCAGTGAAATCAGTGTCAAGGCAGCTAGACCACAAACCATAAAAGAGGCAGTGGAATTGGCAAATACTTTGACAGATGAATTGGTACGTACGCAAGAAGAAAACTAGAAAAGGAACCTAGCTCAGAAGATTACATAAGAACTACGTTATGGAAATTCCAACTGTGGGAAAGGAGCAAGTTCTTCTTCACCTCCCTGTAAGTACTGCAAAAGGAGACATTCAGGAAAATGTTCTACATAATGCAATTTTTGCAAATTTCCAGGTGTCACACCCTCAATTTCCACTTGCGGAGTTTTACCGCGAGGCGTGTGAACAAACCAGAATCTGAAACACTAGTACGTCGAACGACTCTATATGATTTGATAATACGTTTTCAAAAATCATTTGTCGTAGATTTTATATTGTCTTGATTAGTTACCAATATTTAGCAGAAGCATCAGTTTTTAAAGTTTGAGCGGAAGCATAAATAAGTAGTGAAGCGGGCGCCAACACAAACGCCAAAACAAATGAAAAACCCCCAAAACAATATTTATAAATAAGACTCGATAAAAGATGTCTTGTTCAATGCATGTTTGTGCACCTAGAGCTCCTAGCGTCCTGAGAAACATGTAAAGAAACAAGTGTCAACATTAAAGATGAGTGAGTTCACAGGTTTTCATAAATTCGTTTGTTCGGTTATAGTTTGTTTTCCCCGTTACCCCTAACCCGGGATAACGTGTTGGTTCCATTATTCCAATCCCGGAATAATAAGTTGTTGCTTCCATTATCCTCAACCCGGGATAATATAGTTGTTGTTTCCATTATTCCAACCCGGAATAATAAGTTGCTGTTTCCATTATCCTCAACCCGGGATAATATAGTTGTTTTGTAATTAAGTTCAATGTTAACATATATAGGTAGCTAGCCTAAAGTTATGTCACGTAAGTGTTCGCGATCGAAGCTGACTGTTGTGCCTCCGTGTTGCCAGGCCTATCACTGACCATGGCGAAGTTAGGCCGAATTATTCACCCGTTGACCATACCCGGTCGGCTAGCGCGACTAGCTCGGATGGGGCTTGTCGGGCCCAGTAGTACTACTTATAACTCCCCCGCTATTAAACCCAATACTAACGATCCGAGAGATTGACGAGGACTTAAGTGATAAAGCTGCTTAGTGACCATAACATTACATTAACATTAACTTAGTTACCGAATAGTTATGTGACGTTAAATTCGTATAACGTAAAGAGATTGAGTTTGAAGAGTGTATACATGTTTCTCCCCCTGTTGTTTAAAAACCGGATAAAGTTAGGGGCCGTGAACTCACCTTTATTTGCTCGGTTAGTTTAGCAAAGAAGTTGTAAAGGATGGGACCGCTAATCGCGTCCTAACAAACCAATTGATTTCAAGTCAGTGTGTGATCACACCAATACAATTTCTACACTTAATTTACGCACAAAGTGATACACACAAAAAGCATATCTAACACTCAAACATGCATGCCAATATACTCATGTGAACATAGTAATCAAAACAGTTTATCATGAACATAATCCAATCCATGCAACACCTTGGTGCACACAATCACAAGTTATCAATTTTCAGCTTAATACTCATAATTCAGCTGTTTTCTACGATTTTTATAAAATAGTTCCAACGTTCCAAAAATTCCAATTTTTTTACAGTAGGTGACATTTATACTGTAGAAATTTATATAAATTTTCCAAGTCCTAAATCTTTACCAATTAACCATAAATATTAATATACTAGGCTGCAGTCAGATTTATCGCTTTCTGACTGCAGTCCACGGAAGAATTTATTTAAAAATCACTGATCGTCCAATTAACAAAATTCCAGTTGGAGTTGCCCGGAAATTTCCATACCTAGTTACTGTACAAAAATCATGACTCAACTCCCTACTGATTTTAAAATCCAACTCGATAAACAACTAACAAAATTTCAGGATTTTCACAGTTTTAGTTACTGAACTTATTTGGTCCTTTAAAAATATCAAACGACTTCAGAAAAATATGAATCCAGCGCTATTAGATTCGTTATTCAAATCTCTACGTTCTAGACATCAGAAAATCCGTTTTTCGACAACTAACGATCGAGTTACAGCCAGATGAAGTCGGCTGTAACTATTACTCAGCAACTGTTTTCAGCATATTATTACCATAACTTGCATAAACCGTTCCTATGATCAACCTAGGCGAGCAAGAACCGATTTCTAATCATAGATCAATACTAACAACATATCCATGCAAACCCTAGTTCATACTTCTAGTTTTTACAAACAAACAAAGCTTATGATTTCAGATTTTCATACAACCATCCAATGCAACCATTATTAACAAATCGGCTAGTCTAACTTTTCGTTCAATCATACTTGGCAAACTTACATGTTCCGAAAACAATCATACTTGTAACTATGATAAATCAGCCGATTAAAACAGATATAATCCGAAAACAACACAATCGTTTCATTCAATCATTCAATCCGAAACAAACAACAAAATCAACACACATCTAACCGAATATGATCTTGTAACATATGCTGGATTCTAACCTTTGATAACTAGGTAAATAAGCCGAGACTTGGACAAGAATGATCCGGATGTGATGAAGGTTGTGATCGGGGAAAGTGATCAGCAAAAACTGCCGCGATCAAAGGAAGTGTAGGGCTGTTTGCTTGCGATTGAGAAGGTGAACAAGAGGCTGATCTCGATCGATCTGAAGAAGGAAGAGGCTGCCGTCGGCTTCTTTCTCCCTAGGGTTTTGTGTTGTGAATGAAACATGCATGGGTGTGTGTATATATATAGCGCAAGGAGAGATAGGGTTACGGTTTGGATTTGAATTCGTGGCCGAGGAACTAGGATGGGTCGGTTTGGGTTTGATCTTTGCGGCCGAGATATGTTTGGGTTGGTTTGGTTTGGTTTGGTTTGCACTTGGCCGAGAATGGCTTAAGGTTTAAGGTTTAAATCTCGCGGCCGAAGACTTGGGTTTAAGGTTTCCTAGAGTCACAAGGAGTTCGGTTTGTTCGTGTACATATTTATTATATATATATATATTTTGTAACTAAAACAATTCACGTAATCACACATCACGTATTCACTAATTCGTACACGTTTAATATGTAACATACCATTTATTCGACAAGTATTGCGTTTAAGTTATCCGAAAAACCGGGATGTCACATTATCCCCATGTTGAAAGAATTTTCGTCCCGAAAATTGAGTAAACGCGGTTTAGAATGTAGCGTACATGTTTAGAGTGCCATACACAAAGATTTCCAAGTGCCATGCACAAGAATTTAGTTAACAATAGTACACGAAAGTATGAGAAGTTTCCAGGTTGTCACTCATCCCCATGTTGAAAGAATTTTCGTCCCGAAAATTTAGTTACTAGTATCGTTAGATTGCTGCTCATTTGCGAAGAGGTGTGGGTATTTGCTTTTCATTTGATCCTCTCTTTCCCACGTGAACTCCGGTCCACGCTTAGAGTCCCAACGAACCTTAACGATCGGAATCTTGCTGTGCCTTCGAGTCTTGATCTCACGATCCATGATCTCGATAGGCTTTTCCACGAAGTGTAGTTGTTCATCCACTTGGATCTCATCCAATGGAATGACTAGAGTTTCGTCTGATAGACACTTCTTCAGATTTGACACATGAAATACGTTGTGAACTCCACTGAGTTCGGCAGGAAGGTCTAATTGATAAGCTACGGGTCCAATACGTTTCAAGATTACAAACGGGCCTACGTACCGTGGGTTTAGTTTGCCCCGTTTTCCAAAGCGGATTACACCCTTCCAGGGTGACACCTTTAGTAGGACGCGGTCGCCTACTTGAAATTCGAGCGGTTTGCGTCGTTGATCAGCGTAGCTTTTCTGTCGATCTCGTGCCGCCGCCATGCGGTTTCTGATTTGTACAATCTTTTCAGTAGCCTCAAGTATTAACTCAGGGCCTGTGAGTTGACTGTCACCGACTTCTGCCCAGCAGACCGGTGACCTACATTTACGACCGTATAATGCCTCAAACGGTGCTGCCGAAATACTCGTATGATAACTGTTGTTATATGAGAATTCTACTAGAGGCAGGTGGATTTCCCAACTATTTCCGAAGTCTACTACGCATGCTCTAAGCATGTCTTCCAAGGTCTGTATGGTCCTTTCGCTTTGACCATCAGTCTGAGGGTGATAGGCTGTGCTCATATCCAAGCGTGTTCCCAACGCTTTCTGGAGTGACTGCCAGAAGTTGGACGTGAAGCGAGCATCTCTGTCTGAGATGATGGATGTTGGCACTCCGTGCCGAGAAACTACTTCCTTAATGTAGATGCGAGTCAACTTCTCCATCTTATCTGTTTCTTTAATAGCTAGGAAGTGTGCGGACTTAGTTAAACGATCCACGATCACCCAGATGGTATCGCAACCACCCAAAGTTCGCGGGAGTTTAGTGATGAAATCCATTGAGATCTGATCCCATTTCCACACTGGGATCTCAGGTTGTTGGAGTAGCCCCGATGGCTTTTGATACTCTACCTTGACTTTTGCACAAGTCAAACATTTACTCACGTAGGTGGCTATATCGGCTTTCATGTTGGGCCACCAATACGCAGCTTTAAGGTCTTGATACATCTTATCCGAACCCGGATGGACAGAGTATCGGGATTTGTGAGCTTCGTCCATGACTAGCTCTCTGAGGTTTCCGTAGAGAGGTACCCATATGCGATTCATGAAATTCCGGGCTCCATTGGGTTTTACTTCCCAATCGCGTTCCATTTTTCCCACCGATTCGGCTTTGATGTTTTCCTCCTTAACTGCTTCTAACTGGGCGTCGTGTATTTGTTCGGGTAGCCCCGTATGAATAGTGAGTTGTAATGCTCGTACACGACGTGGTTTCAAGTGTTCCTTCCTACTGAGGGCATCAGCTACCACGTTAGCTTTACCCGGGTGATACCGAATGGCACACTCATAATCGTTCAAGAGTTCGACCCAGCGACGCTGTCGCATGTTCAACTCCTTCTGATCGAAGATGTGTTGGAGGCTCTTGTGGTCCGTAAAGATTGTGCACTTCGTTCCATAGAGGTAGTGTCTCCAAATCTTAAGTGCAAACACTACTGCTCCCAATTCCAGGTCATGCGTCGTGTAGTTTTTCTCGTGAACCTTCAGTTGTCGCGACGCATACGCGATGACCTTATCGCGTTGCATGAGTATGCATCCCAATCCCTGAATGGAAGCATCACAATATACTACAAAGTCATCTGTCCCTTCCGGCAAGGACAGAATGGGTGCACTGCAAAGTTTCTGTTTCAGCAATTGAAATGCTGCTTCTTGCTTGTTACCCCAAGTATACTTGATACCTTTCTGGGTGAGGGTAGTAAGCGGTTGTGCGATCTTTGAAAACCCCTCGATGAAACGTCTGTAGTAACCAGCCAATCCCAAAAATTGGCGGATCTCCGTCGGTGTCTTGGGTGCTTCCCAGTTTTTGATGGCTTCAATCTTGGCAGGGTCCACGTGGATTCCCCTTTCATTCACGATATTCCCGAGAAACTGAACTTCCCGAATCCAGAAATCACACTTCGAAAGCTTGGCATATAGCTTTTCCTGTTGGAGTAATCCTAGCAGTAATCGTAGATGTTCAGCATGTTCTTCTTCACTTTTGGAGTAGATGAGTATGTCATCGATGAACACAATGACAAATTTGTCGAGGTATGGTTTACACACGCGGTTCATGAGGTCCATGAACACTGCAGGTGCGTTGGTGAGACCGAAGGGCATGACCAAAAACTCGTAATGGCCATACCGAGTGCGAAATGCCGTCTTGGCGATATCCTCCTCCCTGACGCGTAGCTGGTGGTAACCGGACCGTAAATCGATCTTGGAGTAGTAACTTGACCCTTGAAGTTGGTCGAAGAGATCGTCGATGCGAGGTAACGGGTATCGGTTCTTGACAGTAACCTTGTTGAGTTCCCTGTAGTCGATGCAGATGCGGAAAGTCCCGTCCTTCTTCTTGACAAAAAGGACTGGAGCTCCCCATGGCGAAACGCTTGGTCGGATAAACCCTTTCTCTAATAGTTCCTGAAGTTGGGTAGACAGCTCCTGCAGCTCGGCTGGAGCTAGGCGGTATGGAGCCTTGGCGATAGGAGTCGCATTGTTCGCCAATTCGATTTCAAACTCCAATTGTCAATGGGGTGGAAGACCAGGTAATTCCTCTAGGAATACATCGGAAAAATCACGGACCACAGGGATGTCTTCTATACGTTTCTCGTCCTTAGGCTGTTCGGTAATCAGTACGAGTAAAGCGAAGGAGTTCTTCCTCCAAAGATACTTCTGCGCTTGCATGTAAGAGATGATGTTGGTGACGGCGCTTGCCTTATCGCCTTGTACCGTCAGGATTTCGTCGTTAGAGAGCGGAATACGAATAGATTTTTCAAAGCAGAGAACTTCAGCCCGGACGTCGGATAGCCAGTCCATTCCGACTACCACGTCAAAACTACCCAGGGTAGTTGTCATCAGATCAATGGTAAAAGTGTGGCCCGCGAGTTTGAGTTGACAGCCGGATACTATTTGGGTCACATCTACAGATTTACCATCGGCTAATTCTATAACATATGGGGTCTCTAATGGTTTAAGCGTGAGATTTAGGTTCTTCCTAAAAGACTCAGATATAAAGCTCCTATCCGCACCCGTATCAAAAAGCACAGTAGCAAAATGTTCATTAAGGGGAAACTTACCGGTGACCACGTTCGAGTCGTTTCTGGCCTCTCCGCGGCCCAATGTAAATGCGCGACCTTTGGCACCTCCTGTGCCACCGTTTCCATTATTGTTGTTGTTATTATTGTTGTTGTGGTTATTGTGGTTGTGGTTGTTTCCACCATTATTGTTGTTGTTACGCAGCTGTGGGCAGTCTCTTTTGAAGTGAGCAGTGCTACCACACTGATAGCATCCCCGGTTAATACCCTGCTGCTGACCGTGGGGTTGATTTTGATTTTGTCGGGACATGATTTCCCCACGACAATCCTTTGCCGCATGTCCCACCTTGCCACATCGTTGGCAGCGATTTCCGGCACAAGGGCCGTGATGATGAAGATTACAGCGACTGCACTGCGGCTTTCGACCTACATAGCCGCCTGCATTCTGGTTATTGTTGTTGTTGTTAGCGGACTGATTTTGGTGACCCCGGTGGATGTTGTAATGATTGAACCGTTTCTGGTTCCCCTGCTGCGGCTGGGATGATGAAGACTGTCGAGCAGACGTGTCTTCAAACTTTCTTTTGTTATCCGGGGCAACTTCAGTTGTACCCCGTGCTGGCAGCTTCTTTTGCTCCACCGCCTTATCGGTGAGTTTGTGAGCCAATCAGATTGCTTGATGTTCAGTTGCAGGGTTACTAGCCATTACCATACCCTGAATCTCCGGAACCAGACCCCCAAGATAGAACTCGAGTCTTTTCTCCACAGTGTTGGCCAAATCGGGACATAGAAATACCAAGTCATGGTGTTTTGCGGTGTAAGCTTCAATTTCCGATCCCACCATCTTGTGGTTCCATAAGGCTTGCTCCAACTGTTGCACTCTGTCTCGTGGACAGTACTCCTCTTTGATTAGGGCCTTGAACTCGGCCCAGGCCATTGCATTCGCAGCTATAAGTCCACGTGTTTGGACTTGTGCATTCCACCATGTCAGTGCCCCATCTTCCAGTGTTGAGGCTGTGTACTTGACCTTGTTGGCCTCTAGACAGTTGCACATTTCAAAAACGGATTCAGATTTTTCGATCCAGCGGACCAGTCCAATGGGTCCTTCCGCCCCCGAGAATTTGCTTGGTTTCGCGTCGAGGAACATCTTGTAGGGGTTAAAGCCCCCTCTTGCTGACAGAGAATAGGTAGTCAGCGAGGAATCCTACTAGCCCAACTATTAGATTTTCACACGAAAATTTAATAATGGTTACCTGCCGGTTGGTTCTGAGCACCTGCTAAAGCTGCGTTCACGTGCTCTTGAATCATAGCAGCTAGCTCTTCGGGCGTTAAGTTAAGGTTTCCACGTCGTCCAGTTGCCATTTAGATCTTCGAAACACAACACAAACACACCCGATAAGTCTATATATCCAATATAGTTATCCTACTTCGTACTTTAATAATTATCAAGTTATGTCAACTTAATATGTTAAATAGTCAAAAGAAATACTTGATTAACTGAAATTTCAACATCTTACAAAAGTGCAAATCAAACATATGAATTCACTATAAAGTCTCAAGTTTAAACACAAGTGGGAAAATGAATAGACTGAAGGAAAATAAATAAAATAAGCGAGACGTGTCAGTCGTCTACGTCTCCATCCCCCAAGTCACTGTCGTTGCCGTCATCCTGCGCGGCATTTCCAGCTTCTACAGCTGGGTCCTCCTCCGGATCCTCCTCTGGATCCTCCTTAGGGTCCTCCTCTGGATCCTCTTCCGGATCCTCCTCTACCGGCACTGGAGGGGCCGGTGCTGGTGCAAGTGCTTGATTTTGCAGTTCCTGAATGTTCCAACTATTTTCCAGGACTCTGTCCTCAAGCCAGTCGGCTCTTATCTGCTCAGCACGCAGATCTCTGGCTATGGTGTTACGAGCTATCTTACTCGTATGATGCTCTTCCTCGAGCGAGTCGGTTTTACCTGTCAGTTGTCGGATCATCCATCCTTGTGCTAGGATAGTTTCCTGCATTCTTTCTATCTGTGCTTGTTGTTTATGTAATATGATTCTAAGTAGGTCAATTCCTACTTCTACAGGGTTAACCGGTTCAACCGGCACAGCAATGGTTGGGCGTGATGACGACTCCTCCCCCAGAGCGAGCCTTTTCCTCGCAGCTGAGCGTGTCTCCACGCCATAAGATGGTAAGGGTTCCATCATAGGTGCCTTTCCTGGCGCTCTTGGTGGCGTAAGTTTGTCGGATGATGATGACGATGATGATGATGACATTGCCTGTTAGGTCGTGTAGTTAGTTACGAGTTGTTTTCATTTCTTATTGTTAAGTCATAATCTACATAACACAGTTGTGGTACATCGCATAACAATATAATAGTTCGGTGCCAAACTAAGTCTAGTGTCGTGAAATCAGCTATAGTTTAGGTCTACTTCTAATGCAAACCTGGTTCTCTATAGCTAGTGGCTCTGATACCAATCTGTCACACCCTCAATTTCCACTTGCGGAGTTTTACCGCGAGGCGTGTGAACAAACCAGAATCTGAAACACTAGTATGTCGAATGACTCTATATGATTTGATAATACGTTTTCAAAAATCATTTGTCGTAGATTTTATATTGTCTTGATTAGTTACCAATATTTAGCAGAAGCATCAGTTTTTAAAGTTTGAGCGGAAGCATAAATAAGTAGTGAAGCGGGCGCCAACCCAAACGCCAAAACAAATGAAAAACCCCAAAACAATATTTATAAATAAGACTCGATAAAAGATGTCTTGTTCAATGCATGTGCGTGCACCTAGAGCTCCTAGCGTCCTGAGAAACATGTAAAGAAACAAGTGTCAACATTAAAGATGAGTGAGTTCACAGGTTTTCATAAATTCTTTTGTTCGGTTATAGTTTGTTTTCTCCGTTACCCCTAACCCGGGATAACGTGTTGGTTCCATTATTCCAATCCCGGAATAATAAGTTGTTGCTTCCATTATCCTCAACCGGGATAATATAGTTGTTGTTTCCATTATTCCAACCCGGAATAATAAGTTGCTGTTTCCATTATCCTCAACCCGGGATAATATAGTTGTTTCGTAATTAAGTTCAATGTTAACATATATAGGTAGCTAGCCTAAAGTTATGTCACGTAAGTGTTCGCAATCGAAGCTGACTGTTGTGCCTCCGTGTTGCCAGGCCTATCACTGACCATGGCGAAGTTAGGCCGAATTATTCACCCGTTGACCATACCCGGTCGGCTAGCGCGACTAGCTCGGATGGGGCTTGTCGGGCCCAGTAGTACTACTTATAACCCCCCGCTATTAAACCAATACTAACGATCCGAGAGATTGACGAGGACTTAAGTGATAAAGCTGCTTAGTGACCATAACATTACATTAACATTAAGTTAGTTACCGAATAGTTATGTGACGTTAAATTCGTATAACGTAAAGAGATTGAGTTTGAAGAGTGTATACATGTTTCTCCCCCTGTTGTTTAAAAACCGGATAAAGTTAGGGGCCGTGAACTCACCTTTATTTGCTCGGTTAGTGTAGCAAAGAAGTTGTAAAGGATGGGACCGCTAATCGCGTCCTAACAAACCAATTGATTTCAAGTCAGTGTGTGATCACACCAATACAATTTCTACACTTAATTTACGCACAAAGTGATACACACAAACAACATATCTAACAGTCAAACATGCATGCCAATATACTCATGTGAACATAGTAATCAAAACAGTTTATCATGAACATAATCCAATCCATGCAACACCTTGGTGCACACAATCACAAGTTATCAATTTTCAGCTTAATACTCATAATTCAGCTGTTTTCTACGATTTTTATAAATTAGTTTCAACGTTCCAAAAATTCCAATATTTTTACAGTAGGTGACATTTATACTGTAGAAATTTATATAAATTTTCCAAGTCCTAAATCTTTACCAATTAACCATAAATATTAATATACTAGGCTGCAGTCAGATTTATCGCTTTCTGACTGCAGTCCACGGAAGAATTTATTTAAAAATCACTGATCATCCAATTAACAAAATTCCAGTTGGAGTTGCCCGGAAATTTCCATACCTAGTTGCTGTACAAAAATCATGACTCAACTCCCCACTGATTTTAAAATCCAACTCGATAAACAACTAACAAAATTTCAGGATTTTCACAGTTTTAGTTACTGAACTTATTTGGTCCTTTAAAAATATCAAACGACTTCATAAAAATATGAATCCAGCGCTATTAGATTCGTTATTCAAATCTCTACGTTCTAGACATCAGAAAATCCGTTTTTCGACAACTAACGATCGAGTTACAGCCAGATGAAGTCGGCTGTAACTATTACTCAGCAACTGTTTTCAGCATATTATTACCATAACTTGCATAAACCGTTCCTATGATCAACCTAGGCGAGCAAGAACCGATTTCTAATCATAGATCAATACTAACAACATATCCATGCAAACCCTAGTTCATACTTCTAGTTTTTACAAACAAACAAAGCTTATGATTTCAGATTTTCATACAACCATCCAATGCAACCATTATTAACAAATCGGCTAGTCTAACTTTTCGTTCAATCATACTTGGCAAACTTACATGTTCCGAAAACAATCATACTTGTAACTATGATAAATCAGCCGATTAAAACATATATAATCCGAAAACAACACAATCGTTTCATTCAATCATTCAATCTGAAACAAACAACAAAATCAACACACATCTAACCGAATATGATCTTGTAACATATGCTGGATTCTAACCTTTGATAACTAGGTAAATAAGCCGAGACTTGGACAAGAATGATCCGGATGTGATGAAGGTTGCGATCGGGGAAAGTATCAGCAAAAACTGCCGCGATCAAAGGAAGTGTAGGGCTGTTTGCTTGCGATTGAGAAGGTGAACAAGAGGCTGATCTCGATCGATCTGAAGAAGGAAGAGGCTGCCGTCGGCTTCTTTCTCCCTAGGGTTTTGTGTTGTGAATGAAACATGCATGGGTGTGTGTATATATATAGCGCAAGGAGAGATAGGGTTACGGTTTGGATTTGAAATCGTGGCCGAGGAACTAGGATGGGTCGGTTTGGGTTTGATCTTTGCGGCCGAGATATGTTTGGGTTGGTTTGGCTTGGTTTGGTTTGCACTTGGCCGAGAATGGCTTAAGGTTTAAGGTTTAAATCTCGCGGCCGAAGACTTGGGTTTAAGGTTTCCTAGAGTCACAAGGAGTTTGGTTTGTTCGTGTACATATTTATTATATATATATATTTTGTAACTAAAACAATTCACGTAATCACACATCACATATTCACTAATTCGTACACGTTTAATATGTAACATACCATTTATTCGACAAGTATTGCGTTTAAGTTATCCGAAAAACCGGGATGTCACACCAGGGCATAAGGAAAAACACTGCAGGAAGAAAGTTAGTAATGGGCTATGTTACCATTGCGGGGAAGCCGGTCATATTAGAACTAACTGCCCGAAACTAGCTCTAGCGGCGAACAACAAAGCAAGGACGACGGAAGGACCCAAGAAGACTGCCAGAGCATTCGTGCTGACTGCCGAAGAAGCCAAGATGATTCCGGATGTGATTGCCGGTACGTTTTTAGTTAATGATGTTTATGCAATAGTATTGTTTGACTCTGGTGCAAACTAAAGTTTCATTAATACTTCCTTTTGCAATTTTCTTAATCAACCATTAACTAAACTTCACCAAAACTGTCTGGCGGAGATAGCAAATGGATCTTCTATCCAAATAAGCAAAATCCTGCGAGGAGCTAAGATAGGAATTTTAAATCATAATTTTTCTGCTAGCCTTTTTCAAATGGATCTTGCCGGATTTGATGTAGTGTTAGGAATAGATTGGTTGGTAGCCAATCAGGCACGAATAATATGTGATCAAAAGTCTGTAGAAGTAAACGTGCCATCTGGTGAAAGGATCACAATTAAAGGAGATAAGTCGACAAAATCAACAAAGTTCATCTCTGTGATGAAAACTGCAAGCTATGCACGGAAATGAGAAATAGTGTATATGATTTCTGTAATAATTAACACTAAATGAAAAGAATTAAAAGATATTCCTGTAATATCTAATTTCTCAGATGTCTTCCCAGAAGTGTTGCCTGGATTACCGTCAGATCGAGAGGTTGAATTTAGAATTCACCTAATACCAGGAACGACTCCGATTGCCAAAGCACCCTATCGCCTAGCACCGACGGAGATGCAAGAATTGAAGAAACAACTGGACGAATTACTAGAGAAAGGTTTCATACAACCCAGCTCATCGCCATGGGGAGCACCAGTATTGTTTGTTAAGAAGAAAGACGGATCAATGCGTATGTGCATTGACTACCGAGAATTGAATAAGGTTATCGGTACCCACTACCGAGAATCGATGATTTGTTCGACCAACTCCAAGGAGCCCGATTCTTTTCTATGATCGACTTACGTTCAGGATATCATCAGTTGAAAGTACAGGAAGAAGACATTCCTAAAATAGCTTTCCGAACAAGTTACGGTCATTATGAATTTACTGTCATGCCATTTGGTTTAACCAATACCCGGCTGCATTTATGGACATGATGAACAGGATATGTAAACCATACCTGGATAAATTCATAATTGTTTTTATAGATGATATTCCAATTTACTCTAAAAGTGAGGAAGATCACGCATAGCATTTACATATACTCCTAACATTATTGAGGAAAGAAAAGCTTTACACAAAATTCTCAAAATGCGAATTTTGGTTACAAGAAGTACAATTCCTTGGACATCTGATGAATCACGAAGGAATTCATGTGGATCCCACAAAGATCGAAGCAATTACCAATTGAAAGGTCCCAAAATCACCAACGGAAGTAAGAAGTTTTCTTCGATTGGCAGGATATTATAGACGTTTTATTCAAGATTTTTCTAGAATAGCCATCCCGTTAACCAAGCTAACTTGCAAATCGGTTAAGTTTGAATGGGGACCAAAGCAGGAAGAAGCATTCAGGATTTTGAAGCAAAAGTTAACCAATGCACCAATACTCGCTTTGCCAGAAGGACCTGAAGACTTCATAGTTTATTGTGATGCGTCTAAGTTAGGTTATGGATGTGTGTTGATGCAAGGTTAAAAGGTTATTGCGTATGCCTCTAGACAACTTAAGAAGCATGAAGAGAATTATACAACCCATGATCTAGAGTTAGGAGCAATAATTTATGCCCTTAAGATTTGGAGACACTATCTTTATGGTAGTAAGTTTGTAGTATTACAGATCATAAGAGTTTAAGATATGTCTTTAGACAAAGGGAATTAAACATGAGACAGAGGCGATGGATGGAAATCCTTAGTGATTATGATTGTGATATCCAGTATCATGCAGGAAAAAGCTAATGTAGTAGCTGATGCTTTAAGTTAAAAGTATCATGAGAAGCCAAAAAGGGTACGCTCTCTTAGACTAAACCTACAGATAGATTTAAATGAGCAAATTAAACAAACACAGGAAAACACAATCAAGGACGATACTGAAGGATTAAAAGGAGTGATTAAAGAATTGGAGAAAGGAACGAATGGAATTTGGAGATTCCATAAAAACAGAATTTTGATCCCTATCCAAGGAGATCTATGAAAGCGAATACTAGAGGAAGCCATAAGACTAAGTATACAATGCATCCTGGAAGTGATAAGATGTATAAAGACTTGAGAAAGAATTTATGGTGGATAGGAATGAAGAAGGATGTAGCAAGCTATGTTGCCAAATGCCTAACCTGTTCACAAGTTAAAACTGAACATCAGAAACCTTCAGGATTGTTACAACAATTGGAAATGCCAATTTGGAAATGGGAATTGCTAACAAGGGACTTTGTTACTAAACTACCCAGGACACGAAAAGGAAATGATACAATCTGGGTGATTGTAGACAGGTTAACCAAATCTGCTCATTTATTACCGATGAAGGAAACGTTCAGTATCGAACAATTAGCTAAATTATATGTAAATGAAATAGTTTCATTGCATGGAATTCCTTTATCTATTGTGTCTGACAGGGACAACCGTTTTACATCTAATTTTTGGACAAGTTTCCAAAAAGCAATGGGAACAAGACTAAATATGAGTACGGCCTATCATCCTCAAACAGATGGTCAAAGTGAAAGAACAATACAAACAATGGAAGACATGCTTAGAGCTTGTGTAATTGATTTGGAAGGAAATTGGGATGAACATTTGCCTTTGATAGAATTTTCCTACAACAATAGCTATCATACCAGCATCAATGCTGCACCATTTGAAGCCCTCTACGGGCGGAAATGTCGAACTCCAGTATGCTGGGCAGAAATTGGAGAAAAGCAACTATCAGCTCCTAAAATTTTGCAAGAAACAACTAACAAGATCATTCAAGTCAAGGAAAGACTAAAAGCGGCTCAAGATCGCCAAAAGAGTTATGCAGATAACAGACGTAAACCCTTGGAATTTCAAGTCCGAGATAGAGTGCTGTTAAAAGTCTCACCCTGGAAAGGAGTTGTAAGATTCGGAAAAAAAGGAAAACTAAGCCAAAGGTATGTTGGACCTTTTAAGATTGTCAAACGAATAGGGCCAGTAGCCTATCAGCTACAATTCTCAAAGGAAATGGCAGGAATACATGATGTATTTCATATATGCAATCTCAAGAAATGTCTAGCAGTCGAATCATCGGTGATACCTCTTCAAGATGTAGAGGTAAATGAGAAACTAAAGTTCGTTGAGAAACCCATTCAGATTGAAGATAGAAAGATCAAGAATCTCAAGCGTAAGAGATTAGTTCTTGTAAAAATAAAATGGGATTCCAAGAGAGGACCAGAATATACATGGGAGCTGGAGTCAGAAATGCAAAGAAAGTATCCACACCTATTCAAGTGAATCTCGAAGACGAGATTTAAAACAAGGTGGGGGGATGTAACAACTCTCTAAAACACCCCGAAATTAGCCAAAACGTAAAACCGGACACGTAAATCGAGACACGGCACGCAAAACGAGAGAGGTTCACCTGGATAGCCCAGGCGCTATGCGCTAGAGACCCTAGTCTCTTACGCGACGCGCGGGAGGTATTCAGGTGACGTTTCACCGTTTCGCACCATCTGGCAACCCTACACTTGTGACCAGGCTGACCTAACCTAGCTAGGCACCTCAGGCGCCACGCGAGAGAAAACCCAGATCCTCGCGCGACGCGCGGGTGAGGTCAAAATCGGGTATAAAAGTAGCAGCGTGGGACTGAGTTCTGTACTCAACATCGAATGAAAAATTCGATCGTATACTCTCTCTATCCCCGTTTCTCTGAAGAACACCCCCTAAAACCCTAAACCCCTAAACCTGCGAAGCGCTGCCCGCTGTAAGTAACATAACCCCCGATCACTAATTCACTATCCTACCCAATCGATCTAGAATCGCCAACGCATGTCTAGGCTCTGCCAGACTACGTTCGTTGGAGTTCTTTCAAGTGTTGTGTGGACACCCTACCCAATCGATCTAAAATCGCCAACACATGTCTAGGCTCTGCCCGACTACGTTCGTTGGAGTTCTGTCAACTGTTGTATGGTTAAAGTGACTTGGGTTAACTTACTAACACATGTGCATTGTATGTTTTAATAGAAATCCCAGGAAGTAATCAAGAACTATCACCAGGAACTCCGTAGGAATACTTAAAGTGTTCAAGGCGAGTACATTCTCTTTTTGTAAACCTTTTTGTGAGTCAAAATGTGTTACCAAAACCTCAAATAATTTAATTATGCTTAACAGTGATCGAGTATATGTATTCTACAATTAATGCCGGTATGTTGGGGTTTTGTATACATTACTAGTCCAAAGTCACGGGAATGTGACAAGAACCGTTACTGTTGGGTGACAGGGTCGAAAGTAATATGACCCACAAGTCAGGATTGACAGTACTTATTGGGTAGTTATGTAGATATAAATATTGTAAATGCGGATGCTCCTCAATAACTGTAAAGTATATTCACTTGTTTTGATAAAACTGAGATGGATTCACCAGTATTTCTTGCTGATAAAATGTTTTTAAAACGCGTTTCAGGTAACTTAATGTGAAGCTAACAGAAGCCAGCTGGAGAGCACTGAAGGCTTAGAAAAGTGGCTATAAACGTTACCTAAATAAAAAGGAGTTTATATTTTCCATAAATTAGGGTTTATCCCACAAATATGTTGTAATGGAAATTTGGGTTCTACCCCATTTGTTTAATATAAAAGTTTGATGTTTTGAAACTCTGATATTTATTTCTTAACAACGATCCTGATGTTTTAATTTCCGCTGCCAAATTAATAAACACCGGTACCACCAGCTCTGTGTCTCGCGGCCCCCGCTCCCGGGGTGGGGTCGGGGGTTGCGACAATCTAACAGTCCGAAACTCAATCGAATCACTCAGAAACTACAAAAACTTTAACTGTAACTCATCGATTTAGTTCAAAATTTAACCGAAAATCATTCGAATCCACCGAAACTAGTCGAAACAGTCTGAAACTTGTCCGATTCAAACACGATTACACGCAGAGCTTTTGTAGCTCTATCACCAATTGTAGGTCTAGATCGGTTCACCGAAGAACACCAAATATGCGTTTAATCCGATTTAACGTGCGGAATCCGTAAGCCGAACTGTAGTCGTGAGCACGAAAGTAAATAATCAACGTTTTATTACGTTCTAGCAACAACCGTACAGAGTTTCGACGCTATACGACACACAAAATCTCCTAATCTATGATTGAACTTGATGAATCTTGAATGATCTTGTGCCAGTTGTTTTCGTGCGAGTCCTTGAGCTGCTATTTATAATAGTTCATGCATTTCGTACGAATAATGAAGTTCTGCTTGTGTGAAGTAGTGCCTCATACAAAACTTGAAAGATAATCTTCTGAATGTGCAATTTGCATAATTTGAGTGATGTAATGATGATATATAATTGTGATGTCATCACATGAATATGATGACATCATTCCCGATCATGCCCGCTCTCTTCGTATCGTGTCGAATGCTAACCCGGATTAACCAATCCTAATACAACTGTAAAAACCCAAATTGCGTAAAAAACAACACGCGGCGGAAACACTTGGGGAGTCACGTTACAAATTGTTTCACAACACATGGCACTCAAATTTTTGTTTTATTGAATAACGAATTACATTGTCTTGAAATAACAGAAATGAAATACAATCAATTTGTCTTTCGGATTTTAAAGTCACTAAGGCCCGCGTCCATTCTATGTGGAGTTGCATCCAATACATCAAATAATGTATCCTGAAACATATGTGAAAATATGTGCGTCAGCATAAAAATGTCTGTGAGTAACATAGGTTTTGGATTTACGATTCATGGCCTTAAACGTTTTAGAAAAAAGTTTGATTAATATAAAAATAGCCATGGATCATTATAAAAGTATTTCTTTTATGAAACCATATGAAAATCAATGATTTAAAAGAAATGATGCATGGTTAACTTAATAACCAAAATATGTCATGTCTTGTATAAAAGGTCATGTCTTTATATATAATGTGTCATGTTTTGTATAAAAAGTATCATGTCCTTGTATAGAATTTGTTATATGTAAAACAATGCCATGTGAAAAATATGTCATGTCTTTGTATAAACCAAGTGTCATGTATAAACAAATGTCATGTGTAACGATGTCAAGTACAAACTATATCTTGTATTTCAAATGTCTAGTAATAACAAACTCTTGTATGGCAAGTAAAATGTCTAACTCAAACCACATGTAATAGTGTCATGTATAACCAAGTGTCTTGTGTAACTGAATGCCGTGTACAAAACATGTCCTTGAATAAACAAACGTTTAAATCAAAAGTCATGTTTTGAAAACCATTGCTTTTATTAATATGAACATTTATGTGGTTAGTTACTCGGATACATTCAAGCCTTGTCGTCTATCAGATAATCCCTTAAAGGACAAACGTTTATCAATTGTTCATCGGATTCTGTCATTCCCCAATGGGTACTTCCAAACAAACTAGGAAGCGGGAATGAGGTTATGTATGAAAAGAGTAAAAGTCGCAATGCTCGATGATTTTGGTTCATTGTGTTGGTGTAATTGTTATTTAATTTATTCTGTGATATTAATACCTGCTAAATGTTTATAATTCAGGTGTCAGACGAAGTAAATCAGGAAACTCAGAATAACGATAATAACGGGAATCAAATGAATAAAAGTGCTATCGAACACATAGTGGCCCAAGGAATCATAGATGCTATGCCCTATATTATCGACACCATTAAAAGGCAGGAAATAATGATTCCATAAACGGAAATAAACGTGTACCCCCAGAAGCAAATCACAGCGTGAATGGAAATCCCGAACTGTTAATCCAAGCTCTAATTCCAAAAAGAAGAAGAACCATCTCATATGGTTATTCTTATAAAGAATTCTTATCGTGCAAACCGATAGAATTCTCAGGTAATGAAGGAGCTATTTCAGCCTTACGCCGGATAGAAAAGACAGAAGCCGTCCTCAAGATAAGAAACGTGCAAATGAAGATAAAGTCATGTATGCTTCTAATCTTTTTAAAGATGCAGCTTTAGAGTGGTGGAATACCATTCTTCAGTCCAAAGGAAATGACAAAGTTTACAGTATGGAATGGAACAACTTTAAGGAAACCGTTGAAAGGAAATTCTGCCCTCCTAATGAAAAGGAGCAGATTGCTAATAAATTCCTAAATCATAGAATGACTGGGGTAAATTGCAGGGAATATACTACCACATTCTTTGAATATGCAAGGATTGTACCAACCCTGGCCTCACCAGAACCAATATTAATCTCCCGTTACATCTGTGGATTAATCAGTGAAATCAGTGTCAAGGCAGCTAGACCACAAACCATAAAAGAGGAAGTGGAATTGGCAAATACTTTGACAGATGAATTGGTACGTACGCAAGAAGAAAACCGGAAAAGGAACCTAGCTCAAAAGATCACACAAGAACTACGTTATGGAAATTCCAACCGTGGGAAAGGAGCAAGTTCTTCTTCACCTCCCTATAAGTACTACAAAAGGAGACATTCAGGAAAATGTTCTACATAATGCAATTTTTGCAAATTTCCATGGCATAAGGAAAAACACTGCAGGAAGAAAGTTAGTAATGGGCTATGCTACCATTGCGGGGAAGCCGGTCATATTAGAACTAACTGTCCGAAACTAGCTCTAGCGGCAAACAACAAAGCAAGGACGACGGAAGGACCCAATAAGACTGCAAGAATATTCATGCTGACTGCCGAAGAAGCCAAGATGATTCCGGATGTGATTGCCGGTACGTTTTTAGTTAATGATGTTTATGCAAAAGTATTGTTTGAGTCTGGTGCAAACTAAAGTTTCATTAATACTTCCTTTTGCAATTTTCTTAATCAACCATTAACTAAACCTCACCAAAACTGTCTGGCGGAGACTGCAAATGGATCTTCTATCCTAATAAGCAAAATCCTGCGAGGAGCTAAGATAGGAATTTTAAATCATTATTTTTCTGCAAGCCTTTTTCCAATGGATCTTGCCGGATTTAATGTAGTGTTAGGAATGGATTGGTTGGTAGCCAATCAGGCACGAATAATATGTGATCAAAAGTCTGTAGTAGTAAACGTGCCATCTGGTGAAAGGATCACAATTAAAGGAGATAAGTCGACAAAATCAACAAAGTTCATCTCTGTGATGAAAACTGCAAGCTATGCACGGAAATGAGAAATAGTGTATATGATTTCTGTAATAATTAACACTAAATGAAAAGAATTAAAAGATATTCCTGTAATATCTAATTTCTCAGATGTCTTCCCAGAAGTGTTGCCTGGATTACCGCCAGATCGAGAGGTTGAATTTAGAATTCACCTAATACCAGGAACGGCTCCGATTGCCAAAGCACCCTATCGCCTAGCACCGACGGAGATGCAAGAATTGAAGAAACAACTGGACGAATTACTAGAGAAAGGTTTCATACAACCCAGCTCATCGCCATGGGGAGCACCAGTGTTGTTTGTTAAGAAGAAGACGGATCAATGCGTATGTGCATTGACTACCGAGAATTGAATAAGGTTACAATTAAAAATCGGTACCCACTACCGAGAATCGATGATTTGTTCGACCAACTCCAAGGAGCCCGATTCTTTTCTAAGATCGACTTACGTTCAGGATATCATCAGTTGAAAGTACAGGAAGAGGACATTCCTAAAACAGCTTTCCGAACAAGTTACGGTCATTATGAAGTTACTGTCATGCCATTTGGTTTAACCAATACCCCGGCTGCATTTATGGACATGATGAACAAGATATGTAAACCATACCTGGATAAATTCATAATTGTTTTTATAGATGATATTCCAATTTACTCTAAAAGTGAGGAAGATCACGCAGAGCATTTACATATACTCCTAACATTATTGAGGAAAGAAAAGCTTTACACAAAATTCTCAAAATGCGAATTTTGGTTACAAGAAGTACAATTCCTTGGACATCTGATGAATCACGAAGGAATTCATGTGGATCCCACAAAGATCGAAGCAATTACCAATTGAAAGGTCTCAAAATCACCAACGGAAGTAAGAAGTTTTCTTGGATTGGCAGGATATTATAGACGTTTTATTCAAGATTTTTCTAGAATAGCCATCCCGTTAACCAAGCTAACTTGCAAATCGGTTAAGTTTGAATGGGGACCAAAGCAGGAAGAAGCATTCAGGATTTTGAAGCAAAAGTTAACCAATGCACCAATACTCGCTTTGCCAGAAGGAACTGAAGACTTCATAGTTTATTGTGATGCGTCTAAGTTAGGTTATGGATGTGTGTTGATGCAATGTCAAAAGGTTATTGCGTATGCCTCTAGACAACTTAAGAAGCATGAAGAGAATTATACAACCCATGATCTAGAGTTAGGAGCAATAATTTTTGCCCTTAAGATTTGGAGACACTATCTTTATGGTAGTAAGTTTGTAGTATTACAGATCATAAGAGGTTAAGATATGTCTTTATACAAAGGGAATTAAACATGAGACAGAGGCGATGGATGGAAATCCTTAGTGATTATGATTGTGATATCCAGTATCATGCAGGAAAAGCTAACGTAGTAGCTGATGCTTTAAGTCGAAAGTATCATGAGAAGCCAAAAGGGTACGCTCTCTTAGACTAAACCTGCAGATAGATTTAAATGAGCAAATTTAACAAACACAGAAAACAACAATCAAGGACGATACTGAAGGATTAAAAGGAGTGATTAAAGAATTGGAGAAAGGAACGGATGGAATTTGGAGATTCCATAAATACAGAATTTGGATCTCTATCCAAGGAGATCTACGAAAGCGAATACTAGAGGAAGCCCATAAGACTAAGTATACAATGCATCCTGGAAGTGATAAGATGTATAAAGACTTGAGAAAGAATTTATGGTGGATAGGAATGAAGAAGGATGTAGCAAGCTATGTTGCCAAATGCCTCACCTGTTCACAAGTTAAAACTGAACATCAGAAACCTTCAGGATTACCTTCAGGATTGTTACAACAATTGGAAATGCCAATTTGGAAATGGGAATTGCTAACAATGGACTTTGTTACCAAACTACCCAGGACACGAAAAGGAAATGATACAATTTGGGTGATTGTAGACAGGTTAAGCAAATCTGCTCATTTCTTACCAATAAAGGAAACGTTCAGTATGGAACAATTAGCTAAATTATATGTAAATGAAATAGTTCATTGCATGGAACTCCTTTATCTATTGTGTCTGACAGGGACAGCCGTTTTACCTCTCATTTTTGGACAAGTTTCCAAAAAGTAATGGGAACAAGACTAAATCTGAGTACGGCCTATCATCCTCAAACAGACGGTCAAAGTGAAAGAACAATTCAAACAATGGAAGACATGCTTAGAGCTTGTGTAATTGATTTGTGAGGAAATTGGGATGAACATTTGCCTTTGATAGAATTTTCCTACAACAATAGCTATCATACCAGCATCAATGCTGCACCATTTGAAGCCCTCTATGGGCGGAAATGTCGAACTCCAGTATGCTGGGCAGAAATTGGATTAAAGCAACTATCAGCTCTTGAAATTGTGCAAGAAACAACTAACAAGATCATTCAAGTCAAGGAAAGACTGAAAGCGGCTCAAGATCGCCAAAAGAGTTATGCAGATAACAGACGTAAACCCTTGGAATTTCAAGTCGGAGATAAAGTGCTGTTAAAAGTCTCACCCTGGAAAGGAGTTGTAAGATTCGGCAAAAAAGGAAAACTAAGCCAAATGTATGTTGGACCTTTTAAGATTGTCAACCGAATAGGGCAAGTAGCCTCTCAGCTACAATTCCCAAAGGAAATGGCAGGAATACATGATGTATTTCATATATGCAATCTCAAGAAATGTCTAGCAGTCGAATCAATGGTGATACCTCTTCAAGATGTAGAGGTAAATGAGAAACTAAAGTTCGTTGAGAAACCCATTCAGATTGAAGATAGAAAGATCAAGAATCTCAAGCGTAAGAGATTAGTTCTTGTAAAAATAAAATGGGATTCCAAGAGAGGACCAGAATATACATGGGAGCTGGAGTCAGAAATGCAAAGAAAGTATCCACACCTATTCAAGTGAATCTCGAGGACGAGATTTAAAACAAGGTGGGGAGGATGTAACAACTCTCCAAAACACCCTGAAATTAGCCGAAACGTAAAACCGGACAAGCAAATCGAGACACGGCACGTAAAACGAGACAGGTTCACCTGGACAGCCCAGGCGCTATGCGCCAGAGACGCCAGTCTCTTTCGTGACGCGCGGGAGGTATCCAGGTGACGTTTCACCGTTTCGCACCATCTGGCAAACCTACACTTGTGACCAGGCTGACCTAGCCTAGCTAGGCACCTTAGGCGCCACGCGAGAGAGAACCCAGATCCGCCCGCGACGCGCGGGGGAGGTCAAAATCGGGTATAAAAGTAGCAGCGTGGGACTGAGTTCTGTGCTCAAAATCGATCGAAAAATTCGATCGTATACTCTCTCTATCCCCGTTTCTCTGAAGAAAACCCCCCTAAAACCTTAAACCCCTAAACCTGCGAAGCGCTGCCCGCTGTAAGTAACATAACCCCCGATCACTAATTCACTATCCTACCCAATCGATCTAGAATCGCCAACGCATGTCTAGGCTCTGCCTGACTATGTTTGTTGGAGTTCTGTCGAGTGTTGTGTGGACACCCTACCCAATCGATCTAGAATCGCCAACGCATGTCTAGGCTCTGCCTGACTACGTTCGTTGGAGTTCTGTCAAGTATTGTATGGTTAAAGTGACTTGGGTTAACTTACTAACACATGTGCATTGTATGTTTTAATAGAAATCCCAGGAAGTAATCAAGAACTATCACCAGGAACTCCGTAGGAATACTTAAAGTGTTCAACGCGAGTACATTCTCTTTTTGTAAACCTTTTTGTGAGTCAAAATGTGTTACCAAAACCTCAAATAATTTAATTATGCTTAACAGTGATCGAGTATATGTATTCTACAATTACTGCCGGTATGTTGGGGTTTTGTATACATTGCTAGTCCAAAGTCACGGGAATGTGACAGGAACCGTTACTGTTGGGTGACAGGGTCGAAAGTAATATGACCCACAAGTCAGGATTGACAGTACTTATTGAGTAATTATGTATGTATAAACATTGTAAATGCGGATGTTCCTCAATAACTTAAAGTATAATCACTTGTTTTGATAAAACTGAGATGGATTCGCCAGTATTTCTTGCTGATAAAATGTTTTTAAAACGCATTTCAGGTAACTTAATGTGAAGCTAACAGAAGCCAGCTGGAGAGCACTGAAGGCTTAGAAAAGTGGCTATAAAAGTTACCTAAATAAAAAGGAGTTTATGTTTTCCATAAATTAGGGTTTAACCCTACAAATATGTTGTAATGGAAATTTGGGTTCTACCCCATTTGTTTAATATAAAAGTTTGATGTTTGGAAACTCTGATATTTATTTCTTAACAATCATCCTGATGTTTTAATTTCCGCTGCCAAATTAATAAACACCGGTACCACCAGCTCTGTGTCTCGCAGCCCCCGCTCCCGGGGTGGGGTCGGGGGTTGTGACAATCTAACAGTCCGAAACCCAATCGAATCACTCTGAAACTACAAAAACTTTAACTGTAACTCACCGATTTAGTTCAAAATTTAACCGAAAATCATTCGAATCCACCAAAACTAGTCGAAACAGTCTGAAACTTGTCCGATTCAAACACGATTACACGCAGAGCTTTTGTAGCTCTGTCACCAATTGTAGGTCTAGATCGGTTCACCGAAGAACACCAAATATGCGTTTAATCCTATTTAACGTGCGGAATCCATTAAACCGAACTGTAGTCGTGAACACGAAAGTAAATAATCAACATTTTATTACGTTCTAGCAACAACCGGACAGAGTTTCGACGCTATACAACACACAAAATCTCCTAATCTATGATTGAACTTGATGAATCTTGAATGATCTTGTGCCAGTTGTTTTCGTGCGAGTCCTTGAGCTGCTATTTATAATAGTTCATGCATTTCGCACGAATAATGAAGTTCTGCTTGTGTGAAGTAGTGCCTCGTACAAAACTTGAAAGATAATCTTCTGAATGTGCAATTTGCATAATTTGAGTGATGTAATGATGATATATAATTGTGATGTCATCACATGAATACGATGACATCATTCCCGATCATGCCCGCTCTCTTAGTATCGTGTCGAATCCTAACCCGGATTAACCAATCCTAATACAACTGTAAAAACCCAAATTGCATAAAAACAACACGCAGCGGAAACACTTGGGGAGTCACGTTACAAATTGTTTCACAACACATGGCACTCAAATTTTTGTTTTATTGAATAACGAATTACATTGTCTTGAAATAACAGAAATGAAATACAATCAATTTGTCTTTCGGATTTTAAAGTCACTAAGGCCCGCGTCCATTCTATGTGGAGTTGCATCCAATACATCAAATAATGTATCCTGAAACATATGTGAAAATATGTACGTCAGCATAAAAATGTCTGTGAGTAACATAGGTTTTGGATTTACGATTCATGGCCTTAAACGTTTTAGAAAAAAGTTTTATTAATATAAAAATAGCCATGGATCATTATAAAAGTATTTCTTTTATGAAACCATATGAAAATCAATGATTTAAAAGAAATGATGCATGGTTAACTTAATAACCAAAATATGTCATGTCTTGTATAAAAGGTCATGTCTTTATATATAATGTGTCATGTTTTGTATAAAAAGTATCATGTCCTTGTATAGAATTTGTTATATGTAAAAGAATGCCATGTGAAAAATATGTCATGTCTTTGTATAAACCAAGTGTCATGTATAAACAAATGTCATGTGTAACGATGTCAAGTACAAACTATATCTTGTATTTCAAATGTCTAGTAATAACAAACTCTTGTATGGCAAGTAAAATGTCTAACTCAAACCACATGTAATAGTGTCATGTATAACCAAGTGTCTTGTGTAACTGAATGCCGTGTACAAAACATGTCCTTGAATAAACAAACGTTTAAATCAAAAGTCATGTTTTGAAAACCATTGCTTTTATTAATATGAACATTTATATGGTTAGTTACTCGGATACATTCAAGCCTTGTCGTCTATCAGATAATCCCTTAAAGGACAAAGGTTTATCAATTGTTCATCGGATTCTGTCATTCCCCAATGGGTACTTCCAAACAAACTAGGAAGCGGGAATGAGGTTACGAAACCTATGGTACCATGAGATACTACCGGTCGGAGGGATAATGTTAACGAATGTATCTTGTTTTGTTCAACATAACAAATTGTCATAATCAATGTAACCATGACATGTAAAATGTCTTTGTAAACCATGTATTAAGTAAGGTGTTCCTGAAATCAAGGTGCTAGATATACTAAGTCAACATATGAAGCAAAAAGGATCCTTGAAATCAATGTGCTAAGCATGCTATGTCAATGTACGAAGCATAATGCAATTGAAATCATGTACTATATGTACTACGTAATCAAAGCATGTATAATGCCATGAAAACATGAAAGTAGAGATAGACATATATGTATCACCCCAAAACATTTGAAAAACATAAAAGAGGTGAATATGTACTCACCTTTGGGTGCGTTTTTATGTGTTAACACAATCCCTCAATTGTTTATTCGTCCTAAATTAAACAAGAACGATTTAATAATCAAACAATATATTACAAAATTCCTAAGTTTCTCCAATACTTAGAATTTTCACATAACTTTGAGATTTTCTCGAAAAGTATTTGTTTTGATTATGTTGTTGTATAGATATATATATATATATATATATATATATTTGTGTTCATATATATTAAGATTTTCGCGACTTGAACGATTTTAGTGGTGACCCTCAATATGTTATATCTGTTATCACACTCGTTTATAAGCAACATATCTACGATTTGCGCGTCGTAATATATATACATAAATGTGAACATATAAACAAATATCGTAATACTCGTATTTTGTTAACTTATATATTATCATTTCTAAAGCGTTCAAACATAAAACAACTTATCAAGTTAACCTATGTATCATTTTCATGCTCGACAAACAAGTTACATATATAACATGATATTCACCGTTTTAACCGCACAAGTACACATGCATAGTTTAAACTCCTACTATCATGTTATCACCTAGCATATCACATAATATATTCTCATAATCACATATCAAATCACAATATACCAAGTTCACTCTTGAAAAATCCATGTTTGTGTACATTGAAATATGCGTATTGAGCGTTTTCGGTATTGTTTCAGGCGTCGGAAGTCACGTAGGACCAACCAAACACCAAAGGTACTTAATATAAGCTGAAATACTTATTTTTACATCAAAATATCAGTTTACTTACTGATCTAAAACAGTTTTATAAAAATCACTTAAAAAGCCGATTTTTACCATTTTTAACGCATAGTTTCGTACCGAACTTTACCGTAACTATCCCAAATATAAACGACTTGATATTTTAGCATAATGCATGTTATTTACTGAATAAAATGATGGTTATAATCAGATTAGCGTAGTTTTTGTGTAAGTCATATTAATCATGTGATTTCACATATTTTACAACTCTTTAAGCATAATGTACAACATGCAAAGCTAGTAAACTCTATGACAAAGCTTCATGCTATTTTAACACTTTGAATAATAATATTTTCAGTGTTCATAATCAGATTCAAAACACATTTGTCATATCATTTCAAGTTCATCATCTTTTGATCATTTAACCATATGCATGCTTATGTACATGCATCTAATACATGTCATCATATTATCATCATTTCATATGAACTAATGCATCTATACCCATCTTAAATTCTTGTTCAAATATTCAAAGACATCTTCATCACATCAACATCATGCTAACGAAAATGCAAGATTCACTCTATTTATGGACATATGACAAATTTTCCCATATGCATGTACCTTTCAAGAATCCAATCAAAAAAGATTTAATCTAAAATCAAAACTCAATCTAATATATGTATACATACATACATACGGCCACATATTTACACCCACACACATCTATTTTTATTTTATTTAAAAACCCAATTGTTTTAATTTTCAAGTTTGTGTTTAAATCCAAGAACAAGAGAAACTTTTTACTATCATCTTCATCACCATGAATCAAGAACATTTTTAAAAGAGATGGTTTTATACCTTTCAAGATTCAAGTTGGTTTTTGAATGAAAATGATGATACAAAGCTTGGTTCTTGCTTGAAATTTGTTGGAATCACATTTTAACCTTCATACAAACTTGAAATCACCTTGAAATGCTTTTGGATCTTCAAGAAATGGTTTCAAAATCTGAAATGGGTTTGTATAGAGGGTGTTCGGCCGAAGCTTTGCTTAGAGAGAGAGAGTGTTCTTAGATTTTGTTTGATTTCTTGGATTTATGGAAGATTTTGGTAGATTTTGTGGAGACATAATCATATGCATACTTTCCAAGACCAACAAGTGTAGGGGAGAGGAGAGAGAGAGTGTGATGCATGGCTTCCACATCTCTCTACATACACACCATACACGCATATATACATATACTTATGAATTGTTGGCCAAAAACTGGTATTTTACTGGTTACCGGGTATTTTATCTAGCGATATAATCCCGTTTTAAGGCGTTTAAAATTATTGTTATCACTCTATAAAATTAAACTCACCAAAATATTAGTGAACAATATTTATTTGTCTGGATTGGCAGCGTTGCCCTATTTCGCAGTCTACACGTTATACTGCGCTTAAACTCGATAAATAGAGTTTTTAAGTGTTTTAAATGATTTTTCCTCACGAATATGATTAAGAATAACGTGTTAATCATAACGGAATATTTTTAGGATTTTAACATTAATCGGACTGTCACCGACGTTCGTTTCGCAATTTGATTGATACGCGATAAGCTTGTATCGCATTTTTGCGAACATAAATTTAAATAAAGTTTGGACTCGCCAATACTTCAAATATCATAATTTAACACCAATTACTATGAATAATGTCATAAATGTAAATAACATATTAAAACATAAAACTTTATTAAGTACCGAAACGATCGAAATTGTACAAGGGTTACAGTCTCCCCTCCTTTAGGAAATTTCGTCCCGAAATTTATCCGTAGGAGTCTGTTCGCATAAAGATGGAGTATATCCGTAGGAGACAGTTTACCTGAGTTGTGTCAAGCAATTATCTTACATGGAATCTAGGGTTGTATCCAATTGCATAGAATGACCCATCGTGGATTTCCATACAAGGCATAACTTTATCATTCCCCTAGTGGATACTTCCTCAAGTAATGTAGGAAGTGGGAATGAGAGATTAATTTGTGGTAAAACCATATAAATCAATAGTACCACGAGTATTCTTTAAGAATCCAACTATTAAGATAGAAAGATCTGTAAGGATTTGGATCTTTGTTTCAGTGTTATGTAAAGTATTCTTAGAAACCAATCAAGGATATAAAAGTAGTACTTTAAGTGTCTTTTAAGAACCTAACTATTAAAATAGAAAGATTCTATAAGGATTTAGCTTGTGTTTCATTTCTAGTGGATGTTTCTTCAGAAGCGAAAATGAATGGATAATTCATTTCATCAATGGATACTTCGTCAGAAGTGGAAATGAAGGATTACATGTCACACCCCGACCACGTAAAACAACAAACCGTGGCGGAAACGTCAGGGAGTGTCGTAACAGAAGTATTGTTTCAACAACCATGGCATTTAAAGTTTTGTACTATTTCTTGGGGTAAAAGAAAATAAAACGGAAATTTAATTGTCTTTGCGAAATAATATTAACATAATTGTTGTCTTGTAGATTTTAAGTCACTAAAGCCCAAAGTCTGTCCTATGCGTAGCATAATCAACCTCAAACATTAGCTCCTGAAACACATGTGAAAATAGGTACGCCAACATAAAAATGACTGTGAGTTACATAGGTTTTATTGATGAGGATTCATGACTTGAAAGTTAAAATAGATGTTTAACGAAAAGTATTCATGAACCTTATAAAATGTTTTCTTTGAAAAAATCATATGAAAATCAAATGATTAAAAAGTAATGATGTATAGTTAGATAAATTTCCAATAAAAAGAATGTGTTGTATAAAATATGTCTTGTCTTGTGACAACTGTGAAAAATCCCGGTAAACTTTGATTGGTACAAGTCCGTGGTAACCGGACGGGATATGTATCATGATATTGTTATGATTATGTGCGATACCCATGACGAAACATGTACACCTTAATTGGTCCTAAACGTTAAGCATGATTAAAACAATAATTGCCCGTAAATTTTGCAAATTGCATAACTTGTGTGCTATGATAAACAATCTTTGTTATGTCTCGGAGGAATTTGAGAGCACGTCATGGTTAACATGACACTATTAAGGACCAACGATGCGAGGTTGGTGTCCTTAACCTTGAACAACGTGTTAAACGGAGACTTGACGTTTAATAGCGTATTAAACCTTGGACGTTGATTATTAGGTTATCGGTAGCATCATTTAAGATTCCGAGTTCCAGAAACAACTAAGTTTTGTGCCATAGACTGTGACATAAGGTTTGAAAATAATCGAAGCTCGGGCATACAAAACGAAGTAGCTTCCCGTTTTGGGAAACGCCTTCGTTCCGGGCATAACATAAGGCAACCAAATGCGCAAGGAATGATCGATCAAGCTTAAAAACACTTAAATGAACGTCATACGAGATTTTTATGATTAAAACGTAACCATGCTCGGATTTCGAGACTGTTATGCTCAGTTTTCAAAACCGAGTCTTTTGACAGTATGAACGCGAAAAACAGAGCCCGTTTCGCAAATCGAGAAAGCGTCCGAGACCCGAAAACAAACCTAAACGCAAACGGGAGATAAACATCATCTTTTAACACGTATAACGAAGCATGAGGTGTCCCCTTAGGACCCACACCCAAAAGTCACCCCCCATATATATATTTATTTTTGTTTTTTCATTTTTTTTTCATTAAATTCTAAGAAAAATCCATCTTTCTCTCAAAAATCTGCCATAAACCCAAGAACATCCAGCTGATTTTCATCGTAACAACTTCAAATCAAAGGTATAAACCTTGGTTCTTATGATTTTAATCATGTTTTCTTGATTAAACGCGATTTCTAGCCAAAAAACTCATTTTTATCCAAGATTTTTGAAGGTTTAAACATGTTTAGGGACTGAATAAGAATACCTTGGTATTCCCCTAGTGTTATATGGTAGCCATGGTCAAAACCTTTGGGGTTGGATACCCTAATCAACACCTATTCGACAAAAATCGCTTGACTATTCGATTAACCGAAAAACAATGAAATAAAGCTTGATTGATTTAAGTTCTAACATATTTGGGTTGTACTTGATGTGTAGGAACTGAATATAGAACCCACCCACTTTTGGACTCAAGAAAAACACTTGGAATCGAAGGAATCACTAGGTATATCACCCGAAACTCGAATCTAGAATAGGCAGAATATTGTTTGGACTGTAACTTGGTCCGTGGGTATTGGATTGAGCTAAAATTTGGTGTGGTGATGTAGGGTATTGACAGGAAGATCCACGTAAAATTTTAGATTTTTGGAATTTTCTACGATTTTTGGAGAATTTTTAACTCTTTTACCGAAAGAATTTCGGAAAAATTATCAAACGAATTCCATAAATCACCAAATTTTAAAAAGACTCTAAGAAACATATGGGGAATTTTTTGGGAAAATTCAGAGTCCATTGGTTGAGTTTTGATTTGGGTTAAAAATCCGTGTTTTTGCGAGTTTTCGGTAGCCGAGAACGCACCGAAACAAAATTGGAAAAATCTCAAAGTTTTGTGAGAAGTTCCTGGATATGTAAAAGGTGTTACAGATTTTTTTTGGAATTTTTGGACCACGGATGCTAATTAATCTTAATTATTTGATTAAATATTGTTTTATAAATAATTTATATAAATAAATAAAATGCCAAAATAAATTCCCAAATTTTTTTCCCAGAAACTAGAGATTTTTTTTAAGTTATATAAAAATTTACAGATTTTTATTCAAATTATAGATTAAATGGGAATTTATGGAATTAAAAATAGATTATTTTAAATCAATTTCGGCAAATTACCGTATAACGAACCTGCCGGAACCAGAAACTGAACCAACCAGACAAATACTATAATTGGAACACCGGGAGTATTCCGAGAGATTCTTGGGCAAATTGGGTACTATGGGTGTGTCCTAAGACAGTTCGGGAGAATCCCGACGGTGAAAATTGAAACTCAAATTTGGGCAACACAGACCCCCAAACATAAAACTCCCTTGATGGAAAGTTAATCATTCTTAAATAACCATGTGTTGGCATTATTGGTATTCCTGTACCATAATCCAAACACGTTAAACTACTGACTTTGGCTGGCACGCAAACCAGTGCTGAGAAGCCAAACTAAAAACTAATACTACCCTGACGTCCATCACCATACCAGTGTCCTATAGACTCAATCCGGAGTTAAAACTCCTGACCAGATCCAAGTTATAACCATTATCAACTTAGATACCGATTTGAGTCCATACTTGCATGTGTGCTATTAAAGTTGATCCAGTTGCTTGATCACTCGTGTATTGAGACCACTACTCACACTGTGAGTTTCACTTCCCCACTTTTGAATGATTTTACTGTTTTCTGAGGACTTGCAAGTTATAAACTGTGTTGATTACACCAACGTGGGAGTGAATCTTACTCCCCCACTTCTAAACTATGATACTGTCTCTGAGATGATTGGCATGTTACGAAACTGTGTTAATTGCACCAACATATGATGTGAATTATCTAACACAAGAACTACCTCCCCACTGCAAGACAAGTGATTAACGTAAGCGTGTGGACAGTGGATAGTACTATCGATTTGACCAACCCAGTGCCACGACTGACGGTGTGTCGGCACTAGGCTACTGCACTTGTCCTAATTTGGTTGTGTTGTTAGGCATAACTACTATGGGGCGTTGAACTGCACGTGAGACAGTTGATGGGCCGGGAGTGGCCGGGAGTGTCTGTGATGACACGGCCTGGGGTAAAACAGTCAGGTTTCACTTGTATACTGGCGTAATTCCATCTGTAACTAAGATTGTAACCCGTGCAATTAAACTTGTTAACACATATTGTTACACAACAATTAAACAAGTGGAACTCACGCAACGTTTAGCTGACCCTTTTTAAAACTAACATGCATTTCAGGTAACTTGAGACTGGTGTGATCCGTGTATGTTGTTCAAGACATGTTTGTAATATAGACGCATCTGGCTTAGAAGACTTATGTTGTTCATGGGAACACGCAGTTGTAGCATACATGTAGTATGTAATCAACATTTTATAAGTAATAAAATGTAGTGTTTTTATAAACAATGTGCTTGTACCAGAGGTGTCTGTTGCATCCTGTATTTTTCTTCCGCTGCAAGTCGGGGTGTGATAGAAGATGGTATCAGAGCCATTGGTTATAGAGAATTAGGTGCCTTTAAGGAAACCTAGACTATAACTACAGGCTCGGACTTTAGTGGACATCCTTGGAAAAATTAACCTCCACTAAAGGTAGTCAGTGAACATCGTAAAGTATCCTATTAGCAAGTACCAGGATGGCCTGGTGGGGCAAGTGGGTTATTATGGTCTGGAACGTAATAACGGACTTGCCCATACAAGCCAGTGTTGGGAAAGTCGCGATAATAAACACATTAAGTACATGGAGTGATACATGCGTGCACCAAGGTGATAGTGTGTGAATGTTTGTGCGTGGATTGACACATGAAAATTGGGATTGGTGGATAATGCGCTATTACATATGCCTTCGAGATAGGCCGAAAACTGACATTACAGTCCATTCCACATTCCTACTGACCACATGTTTGATATACACTAGAGTTGGATTCCTATCACTCGCACAATTGTTACCTATACTTTATGATGTGAGAACCCAAGCCTTTAGTGCGATACAACCTCACCAACTCTATCCTTATAATTATTATAACAATGATTGCATACCAGAATGGTATTTCCAAAAGAACATAGATATAAAGAACGTGTGGGTTGTCCGGATAAACTGGGAGGACGTGTACGGATCCTTATGAAGAAAATATACGGGATGCAACAAACACCTCTGGTACAAGCACATTGTTTATGAAGACACTACATTTTATTACTTACAGAATGCTGATTACATACTAGTGTATGTTACAACTGCATGTTCCCATGAACCACATAAGTCTTCTAAGCCACATGCGTCTATATCAGGGTTCACCTAAAAACATGTCTTGAACAACATACACTGTTCAGACCAAGTCTCAAGTTACCTGAAATGCATGTTAGTGAAACCTGACTATTTCCCCCGGCTGTGTCACCTGACTATTTCCCCCGGCTGTGTCACCCAGACACTCCCGGTCCACCAACTGCGTCACGTGCAGTTCAACGCCCTAGGTAGTTATGCCTAACACATACCCAAAAGTTGGACGAGTGCAGTTGCTTGTGGCTGGGCATCGCACCCTCTAGCCTCAACTGGGTTTGTCGGACCAGTAGCACTATCCACTACCCACAGCTCATATTAATCACTTGTAATGGGGGTATTCGTAAGTTAGGTAATTCACATCGTCCCAAGTTGGTGCAATTAACACAGTTTTATAACATGCAAATCACTTCAGAAATCAGTAAACGGTTCAAAAGTAGTGGAGTGAAGCTCACTCCCAAGTTGGTGTAATCAAAACAATTTGTAACATGCAAATCCCCAGAAAACAGTAAAACAATTCAAAAGTAGGGAAGTGAAAACTCACGCCCAAGTTGGGGCAATGATCACAGTTTGTAACAAGTTCATGTGTTAGGGAAGTGTAATTCCCTTCATAAGTTTGTGTAATCAAAACAGTTTGTAACATGCATTCCACCCCAAGTAAAACAATAAAACAGTTAAAAACGGGGTAGTGAAACTCACAGTACGAGTAGTGATCTCAACGCAAGAGTGATCAAGCAACTAGATCAACTTTAATAACACCCATGCAAGTATGGACTTAAATCAGTTTCTAAGTTGGTAATGGTTATAACTTGGATCTGGTCAGGAGTTTTTACTCCGGATTGAGTCTATAGGACACTTGTATGGTGATGGACGTCAGGGTAGTATTCATTTTCAGTTTGGCTTCCGTGCACTGTTTCGCGTGCCAGTCAAAGTCAGTAGTTTAACATGTTCGGATAATGGTATGGGAATACCAATAATACCAACACGTGGTGATTTAAGAATGATTAACTTTTCATCAAGGGAGTTTGAGTATTTGGGGAGTCTAGGTTATCCAAATTTGAGTTTTCATTTCCACCGTCGGGAATTCTCCCGAACTGTCTTAGGACACACCCATAGTGCCCAATTTGCCCGGGAATCTCCCGGAATACTCCGGTGTTCCAATTATAGTATATGTTGGGTTGGGTCAGTTCCCAGTTCCGACAGGTTCGTTATACGGTAAACTGCCGAAATTGCTTAAAATAACCTATTTTTATTTCCGTAAATTCCCATCTAATCTCTAATTTGTATAAAAATATGTAAATTTTTAAATAAATCAGTAAAAATCTGTAGATTATGGGAAAACTTTCTGGTAATTTATTTTGGTATTTTACTTATTTAAATAAATTATTTATAAAACTAATTTAACCACATAATTAAGATTAAATACCATCGGTAGTTCAAAAATTCCAAAAAGGTTCCAGAACACCTTTTACATGTACAGGAACTACTCACAAAATTTTGAGATTTTTTTGATTTTGTTTCGGTGCGTTCCCGGCTACCGAAAACTCGCGAAAACACGGCTTTTTAACCCAAATTAAAACTCAACTAATGGACTCCGAATTTTCCAAGAGAATTCCCATATGTTCTTTAGTGTCTCTGTAACATTTGGTGATTTATTGAATTCGTTTGATATATTTTCTGAAATTCTTTCGGTAAAATAGTTAAAAATTCACCAAATATCGTAGAAAATTCCAAAATTCTAAACTTTTACATGGACCTTCCTGACAATACCCTACATCACCACACCAAATTTCAGCTCAATCCAAGTTACATGGACCATGTTATAGGCAAAACAATTTTCAGCCTAGCCTAGATTCGGTTCTCGGATGTTATACATAGCGATTCTTCCGATTCCAAGCGTTTATCTTGCTCCCAGAAGTGTGTGAAGGCTATATTCAGTACCTACACATCAAGTACAATCCAAATATGCTAGAACTTAGATCAATCAAGCTTTATTTCATTGTTTTTCGGTTAATCAAATAGTTATGCGATTTTTGTCGAATAGGTGTTCATTAGGGTATCAAAACCCAAAGATTAGTGATCATGGTTGTCATATAACACCAGGGAATTCCCATGGTATTCCTATTAAGCCCATAAACGTATTTAAACATTCAAAAATCAGGGATTAAAATGAGTTTTTCGGTTATAAATCACGTTTAATCAAGAAATAACAATCAAACCCACTTAGAACTTGTGAAATCACCTTGATTTTGTGGTGTTCTTGATGAAGATCAGCTGAGATGAAGGGTTTTGATGCAGGGGTTTGGGAGAAATGAATAAAAATTGAAAGAATTAAAAGAATTTAAAAGAAAAAAATAATAAAATATGGGGGTACCCCTACCCAACTTGGGGCCACCTCGTGCTTCGTAATACGCATTAAAAGATGATGTTTATCTTCTGTGTTACGTTTAGGTTCGTTTTCGGGTCCTGCACACGTTCTCGATTTGCGAAACGGACTCCGTTTTGCGTGTTCGTAGTGTCAAAAGACTCGGTTTTAAAAATCATGCATAACCGTCTAAAAATCCGAACCCAGTTACGTTTTAATCATAAAAGTCTCGTATGACATTCTTTTAAGTGTTTTTAAGCTTGATCGATCGTTCCTTGCACATTTAGTTGCCTTATGTTATGCCCGAAACGAAGGCGTTTCCCCAACCGGGAGCTGCTTCGTTATGCGTGCCCGGGCTTTGATTATTTTCAAACCTTATGTCACAGTCTATGGCACAAAACTAAATTGTTTCTGGAACTCGGAATCTTAAATGATACCACTGATAACCTAATAATCAACATTAAAGGTTTAATGCGCTGTTAAACGTCAAGTCTCCATTTAACACGTTGTTCAAGGCTAAGGATGCCAACCTCGCATCGTTGGTCCTTAATAGTGTCATGTCAACCATGACGTGCTCTCGGATTCTTCCGAGACATTACAGATATCGCTTAGCATAGCATACAAGTCATGCGTGTTTACCAATACTTATTCACAGTATAGTCGGTGTATTATTTTCCAGAATTCGTATCATCACACATAATCACAACAATATCACGATATACATACCACGTCCGGTCACCACGGACTTGTACCAATAAAAGTTTACCGGGATTTTTCACAACTGTCACAGTCTCCCCCGGTTAAAAGAATTTCGTCCTCGAAATTCGAGTCCATTGGAAAGCTCCGTATTTATATTCATCTCAATCATCTGACAGACAAGTGTGTTTTCGCTTTTCGTTTAGTATCATTATCATACGGAGATGATAATTATGCTACATAGTAGCAGTGTAATTTGTCCATCCATAATTCCTACGTATTGTTAAGAGTAACGTCTATCATTACTTCCAATCTGAAAGTGAGAGTGTTGTTGTACTCATAGGAGAATATGAGTTTCGTATTCAGCTTATAGCTGACTGCAATTATTACGTTTTCTTTGCATTCATTATCTTCACCATTCATACACCATAAGTTTCAATTACGATTTCGTTTAATAGTTATTGAACACCTCCTATGAAGGAGGAGTATGGGTACTCTCCCAAGGTTTGTTGCGAACATTGCAATAATGAGCACCATGCTCCGCATGTTTATGAAAAGGGAATAAATTTTTGGTCTCACTGAGTTGTGAGCGAGAGTCTTCCCTTGCTGTCGTGAACGTGGGTATCTTTGGTTAATACTAACCGACCCAACAAGTCCCTACCTTATGGTAGAGTATAAGAGAGAGAAAGGCTTTTAAGAGCCTACGGTTGCCATAAGGCAAGCATGTAAACTAGTAACAACAAATCTGCATCCTCACATCAACAGGATGCCCGAACTACTCACCAATAGTCTAATCACATTGTAAGGATATGGAATTTCTACAGTTATAATTCCAGTTTGCATTAAGTTTTGGGAGCTTGGCTCCAGCTGTTGTACAACTATCTGTGTCTTTTCCAGAAGGAAACAACTTAGTAACTTCGATGACATCGATGTGATTCTCCGAGTGATATCGTATAAAAATTCCCATATTCCAGGTGTGCGCCCAATGCGGTTTTAATTCCGGTAGCACCATATCTAGAATGCTACTATATCATGTGGAAATGCTTAAGGAGTGATGAGTGTCTAACGATCACAAGTATCACTATGATTCCCCTACACATGGGATCGGCATTGATCGTAGACGTACGGGTAATTTGGTAAAAGATGACTAAGTAACGAGTCATCGAATCAAGGTTCCCCATTGACGGAGTACCTTTCGCAGGGTAGGAACATAGCCATGCTCGGCTATCATTTCATAAGGATGTCGTTAATGGAGACAATGAGAAGTAATCATTTCCCATGATGTTCTTAAAAGATTACCCAATGCATAGGCGAATATAACCCATACTAGTCACAAGGGGGTTAATCACCACTTGATCGTCTCGGTCTCGTGGTTTTCCGAAATTCGGACTTGGTAAGATCTGAACTGTATATGAGTATAAAAAGATATAATGCCTTCCCATCTTGGCACCTCCGCCAACTGAATCACCGCTTAAACGTAAGGGTTTCATCGAATTCGTTCATGTCAAACCATCTTGGTTTAGATTGGGAAATTCGTGTGGTTTTATGAAACCATGGGCTGAAGCCCGAATCATAGTCACCCTAGTCCTATAGGGACAATTGACCGCTGAATCTGATTTTTCCCGTTAGTCTCATATTCATAATAATGTAAACAAGAAATGAAGACCCGGCCCCGGGTTGGTCGAGACTAGGCTTGTTGAGTTTCTCGACCCCTTGGTCGTAGGATTAGTCAGTTCTGTTTCCCAATAGGGCATGGAAGGAATACGTGCTGCTGGGAAATGTAATAACATAGATCCACAATCGCTCGGCAATCTCTTGAGATAACAAAAGCGGTTTCAAGGAGGCTGAATGAAAGCCCTAATCAATCGAGGTAAGCCTAGAACTCTGACGGCTAGGATATAATAAAGATTATAAATGCCATTTCACATCCAATCGGTGCATCCAACCAAGCACCGATATACACTTTGGTCATTTAGTTTGACTTAGTATCGCACATTAAGTTATTTACAATTCATAGCGTGTGTTAAGTAACTCTCCAAATTTGAAGAGTATTAGTTGTCGTGTCAAAGTTTTATCTCTCTTTTAAGTATATATGACGTGCTTACTAACAGAATTTCCCTCTGGATGGACATGATATCCGAGGGAAGTATTCGGAAGATTCACTAGTCCCTTCATCTGGAATGATCGGGATTACGAGATTTCTGGTTTAGCTTTCCCCCAAATGGATTCAGTGCACAAAAGACACCAATTATCATATTCGGACAACTCGTGACTATTCCTATTTCAAAGAAAGTTTGGTTTTGACCTGTTCCTTCGTACATAGTAGTTCATGCTTTTCATAGTATGGCGTATATACGTTAATTCAGTGACATGTTCTGACCGCACACTTAAGCACTAGCCCTTTTTTGGGTTAAGTCTAAGTCAGTGGTATGCTGACAGATGTTATTACATACATGATAATGATGTTGGTTATACTGGTTGTGGACTCATGCGTGCGACGAATTTGTGTGACATTAATGCATGTATATATATATATATATATATATATATATATATTGTTTATAATAGAATGACCCCTAAACGCTCACCACAAATGACTGAGGAAAAAATTGCGTAAATGATAGCGCACAGCTTCCGACAATCATCCCCTCGATCGTGATTTTCACTCGTGGTACGAATACACAGGTAGATATATATACAGTATTATACTTAAGATTTCTCCCGTTCTTATTTCTATCGTTAACACAAGAATTTTCGTTACTTGAAAATAACGAGGAATCGGGTTTCTTGGTAGCATTGTATTTTACGAATCTTATTTAAATTGATCAAACTGAAAATCAATTGAAGGTACCAACTAGTTGAACGAAGACGAGGAGTGTTTCAACAATATTTCCCCGATCTAGAGAATTTAGTCCTCGTATACTCATGAGGACTAGCAACGTCGTCTACCGAATAACTTTAGGTTACTCACAAGAGTAGGGTATCGTTCACTTTGTGTCCAATCAACGGATGAAAGTCAGTGTATCCCATGTATCATCCTCCTACACATGTAGGAGACCTTACCAAATAATACCTTTACAAAGGTCCGAAGGGAATTTCGATCATCCCCTGTGAATCGTGAATAACGTCGCGTATAAATATTTAGACTTCGTGAATGTTTCAGGGAAGAGGAAGAGACATATGATGTTTTCCCGGGTATTATTATTATCGTAAAGTTGGGGAGTCAATACGTTTTATAGACATAAAAGTATCCGAGTTAGTCCCTACCCAGGACCACTCGCACGGCCGTAGTAGTTATCGTGTCGTGAAAAGCATTAATCGACAGGAATCAAAGAACCATGTATCCCCTTATGCGATTTCTAACATGAATGCACTGCCCTCATACGGGTGATATAGATTCAAGACCTACTATCTCAAGGTTACCAAAAGAATTCAGGTCAGGACCCAGTGTAGTCTAGAGTTTGGAGATGTAAATATGAGTTGTCATAGGTTAATCATCGTATTACAGTACTTGAATACTACTCGAAGGCGATCTCCTCTTGCATTAGAACATATTTTCACTAAGTTATGCGAGGCTGAAAACAAGGGATCGTTTGATATATACAAATTTCATACGATTCTTTTAAATAACGTCCTTTAGATTTGATACCTACATATATATATATATACATCTATATATATAAAATAATCGTTCGACAGAAAATTCGCTTTGTGTCATTTGTTTATTAAATATTCATTAAGAGGTAGCTTCGTTATGGTCCTTCGTACCATTCATTCCCTACTCATCGAGTTACTGGGAATTTCTCTTGTATTGGTTTGAACTAAATCGATAGGGCGTATCAAATTAGTAATTTATATGTACCGAACCTTAACACTTTCCAATAGTGTTAGTAAGAAGAATTGAATTGATTTGAAGCAGTGAGTCGGATTGTTTCATGATTATAGTTTTCCGACTTTGCACCGGTGTTATGTCATCCTCAACCGAAATTTACCAAATTGACACTTGGATTGCACCACGGTTAATGTTGTATATTTATGATTAAATGTATACATAGGAGTGCCATGTTAATACGAAGCATGGACGGTTGCGAGGAATATCGGCAAAATTGTTCCCGCCTCCACAAGTCTTATCACCATCAGATCCGCATCCGCACAATTCCTCACCAAAATTTGATTACCTCAAATAAGTTTCTCCATTCATGTGTTACCCCTAAATCCCCTTAGGTTATCAACACCGATCTTAATTACGCTTCCTTATCAAGACTTAGTGATTGCATCATTAGCGAGCGACAACTAATAACGGAAATATATGATTCACTGAGTAATTTGATCGACAACGGTCGGTGACATGAGTATAGGTTGTTCGCCGTATCGTAATCATTCCGAATACATGACTATACGTTCTAGCAAATCCCGTCAAAAGAAATAACTTACGCCGAATTATCTTATCGAAGACAAAAACATTGTTACTGATCGTGAATCGATCATTGGGGTCATCGATGTGGGTGAGCTATCACCGGCTATACCCAAATAGTTCAGAACAGAGTACTACCGAGGTGTAGCACCCCTAGAAATCGTGTCATGTATTTGAGAAAAAAGACTTTCCCAGGATTAATTCAGTGGTCGTTATATGTCAACCCCAAACTATTTTTCATTTAAAATTACTACAAACGTATATAGATATCGTGGTTACGACAACTATGGCATCATCTATCGCATCAAACAGGGTCGAAGTCTCAATACCGCATTGCCCAAAACATAACCGAACGAATCGCAACATGAAGCCCGTCTGCCCGGAGTAACGGTACCTTGATCATGTAGCCGGGAGTTTATATATAGGAAGTACCGCAGCGTATCCACCACACCCATATACTTGATCAATATTCTGTTCTCCATGATATTCGAGCCTCATACTACGTTCTGTAAATAACCAACTGAAATTTGAAATAGTCAACAATCGTAAAAGAACAAAATGTAACCGAGGGTTACACAAAACGAGGTTCCACAACATAAAGCGTTTCAAAGGGATCTGTACCATCACCAACTTTATATCCCAAGGAATCAAATGACAACAAGAAGGGTAACCTATTCACGCACCCCATGCCATCTCCATGACCCGGAGATAGTCATATTTAGGTATAACATATATCAAAACATGTGCTAAGGAATACCACAAAGTATTATAGTATCACACGACGTGAAAGCTGGTGCCAAATTTATAAGCAGAAGAGGAATCCCGTGTACCATCAAATGAATCGCGGATTCAAGGACGAAAAAGTTTCTTAAGATGTTTGAACTCTGCGATTGTATCAATCGAATGTGAAACAACGAGAAATAAAGTGAGGATCCTTACATGTCCTCCCAGTCTATCTGAACGACATGCGCGTTCTTTGTGTATCTATGTTCATTTTGAAATACCATTCTGTTATGCAATCGTTGTTATAATAATTATAAAGATAGGGTTGGTGAGATCATATTGCACTAAAGGCTTGGGGTCTCACATCATAAAGTGTAAATAACCACTGTGGAAGTGGTATGAATCCAACTCTAGTGTATATTAAACAGGTGGTCAGTAGGAATGTTGAATGGACTGTAATACCAGTTTTCTGCCTATCCCAAAGGCATATGTAGTACGCATTATCCACCAATCCCAATTCATGTATCAATTCTCACACAAACATTCACCCACTATCGCCTTGGCACACGTATGTATCATTCCACGTATTTAAGTGTGTTTATTACCGCGGCTTTCCCAACACTGGCTCGTATGAGCAAGTCTGTTATTACGTTCCGGACCATAATAACCCACTTGCACCACAATGCCATCCTGGTACTTGTAAATAGGATACTTTACAGTGTTCACTAAGCATCTTTAGTTGAGGTTAGGTTTTCCAATGATGTTCACTAAAGTCCGAGCCTGTAGTTATAGTCTAGGTTCCCTTAAAGGCACCTAATTCTCTATAACCAATAGCTATGATACCATCTTCTGTCACACCCCAACTAGCAGCGGAAGAAAAATATACGGGATGCAATAGACACCTCTTGTACAAGCACATTGTTTATGAAGACACTACATTTTATTACTTACAGAATGTTGATTACATACTACATGTATGTTACAACTGCATGTTCCCATGAACCACATAAGTCTTCTAAGCCACATGCGTCTATATCAGGGTTCGCCTACAAACATATCTTGAACAACATACACGGATCATACCAAGTCTCAAGTTACCTGAAATGCATGTTAATTTTAAAAAGATCAGCTAAACGTTGCGTGAGTTCCACTGGTTTCATTGTTGTGTAACAATGTGTTAACAAGTTTAATTGCACTAGTCACAGTCACAGTGACGGTCACAGTCACAGTTATAGTTATAGTTAAAGATTTCCCGATGGAATTTCACGCGCGTACAAGTGAAACCTGACTATTTCCCCCGGGCTGTGTCACCTAGACACTCCCGGTCCACCAACTGCGTCATGTGCAGTTCAACGCCCCCGGGTAGTTATGCCTAACACATACCCAAAAGTTGGACGAGTGCAGTTGCTTGTGGCCGGGCATCGCACCCTCCGGCCTCAACTGGGTTTGTCGGACCAATAGTACTATCCACTGCCCACGGCTCATATTAATCACTTGTAATGGGGGTATTCGTGAGTTAGGTAATTCCCATCGTCCCAAGTTGGTGCAATTAACACAGTTTTATAACATGCAAATCACTTCAGGAAACAATATCATGGTTCAAAAGTAGCGGAGTGAAGCTCACTCCCAAGTTGGTGTAATCAAAACAATTTGTAACATGCAAGTCCCCAGAAAACAGTAAAACAATTCAAAAGTGGGGAAGTGAAAACTCACTCCCAAGTTGGGGCAATGATCACAGTTTGTAACAAGTTCATGTGTTAGGGAAGTGTAATTCCCTCCATAAGTTTGTGTAATCAACACAGTTTGTAACATGCATTCCATCCCAAGTAAAACAATAAAACAGTTAAAAACAGGGTAGTGAAACTCACAGTACGAGTAGTAATCTCAACGCAAGAGTGATCAAGCAACTGGATCAACTTTAATAACACCCATGCAAGTATGGACTCAAATCAGTATCTAAGTTGGTAATGGTTATAACTTGGATCTGGTCAGGAGTTTTTACTCCGGATTAAGTCTATAGGACACTGGTATGGTGATGGACGTCAGGGTAGTATTCGTTTTCAGTTTGGCTTCCGGGCACTGTTTCGCGTGCCAGTCAAAGTCAGTAGTTTAACGTGTTCGGATAACGGTACGGGAATAACAATAATGTCAACACGTGGTTATTTAAGAATGATTAACTTTTCATCAAGGGAGTTTGAGTATTTGCGGAGTCTAGGTTACCCAAATTTGAGTTTCCATTTCCACCGTCGGGAATTCTCCCGAACTGTCTTACGACACAACCATAGTGCCCAATTTGCCCGGGAATCTCCTGGAATACTCCCGATGTTCCAATTATAGTATTTGTTGGGTTGGGTCAGTTCCCAGTTCTGGCAGGTTAGTTATATGGTAAACTGCCGAAATTGCTTAAAATAATCTATTTTTATTTCGGTAATTCGTATTTAATCTATAATTTTTATAAAAATCTGTAAATTTTTATATAAATCAGTAAAAATCTGTAGATTATGGGAAAAATTTCTGGGAATTTATTTTGGTATTTTACTTATTTAAATAAATTATTTATAAAACTAATTTTAACCACATAATTAAAATTAAGTACCATCAGTAGTTCAAAAATTCTAAATAATTTCCAGCACACCTTTTACATATCCAGTAACTCCTCACAAAATTTTTAGATTTTTCCGATTTTGTTTCTGTGCGTTCCCGGCTACCGAAAACTCGCAAAAACACGGATTTTTAAACCAAATTAAAACTCAACCAATGGACTCTTAATTTTCCCAGAACATTCCCGTATGTTCCTTAGTGTCTCTGTAAAATTTGATGATTTATTGAATTCGTTTGATAATTTTTCCGAAATTCTTTCTGTAAAACAGTTAACAATTCACCAAATATCGTAGAAAATTCCAAACATTCTAAAATTTTACGTGGACTTTCCTGAAAATATCCTACATAAATTTCAGCTCAATCCAAGTTACACAGACCAAGTTATAGGCAAAACAAGTTTCTGCCTAGCCTAGATTCGGTTCTCGGATGTTATACCTAGCGATTCTTCCGATTCCAAGCGTTTATCTTGATCCCAGATGTGTGTGAAGGCTATATTCAGTACCTACATATCAAGTATAACCAAATATGCTAGAACTTAGATCAATCAAGCTTTAATTCATTGTTTTTCGGTTAATCAAATAGTTATGCAATTTTTGTCGAATAGGTGTTGATTAGAGTATCAAAACCCAAAGATTAGTGATCATGGTTGCCATATAACACCAGGGAATTCCCATGGTGTTCTTATTCAGCCATAAACTTATTTAAACATTCAAAAATCATGGATTTAAATGAGTTTTTCGGTTATAAATCGCGTTTAATCAAGAAATAACAATCAAACCCACTTAGAACTTGTGAAATCACCTTGATTTTGTGGTGTTCTTGATGAAGATCAGCTGAGATGAAGGGTTTTGGTGTAGGGATTTTGGATAAATGAATAAAAATTGAAAGTATTTAAAAGAAAAAATAATAAAATATGGAGGTACCCCTACCCCACTTGGGGCCACCTCATGCTTCGTAATACGCGTTAAAAGATGATGTTTATCTTCTGTGTTGCGTTTAGTTCATTTTCGGGTCCCGCACACGTTCTCGATTTGCGAAACGGACTCCGTTTTGCGTGTTATTAGTGTAAAAAGACTCGGTTTTAAAAATCATGCATAACCATCTAAAAATCCGAACCCAGTTACGTTTTATCATAAAAGTCTCGTATGAAGTTCGTTTAAGTGTTTTTAAGCTTGATCGATCGTTCCTTGCACATTTGGTTGCCTTATGTTATGCCCGGAACGAAGGCGTTTCCCCAACCGGGAGCTGCTTCGTTTTGCATGCCCGGGCTTTGATTATTTTCAAACCTTATGTCATAGTCTATGGCACAAAACTAAATTGTTTCTAGAACTCGGAATCACAAATGATGCTACAGATAACCTAATAATCAACATTAAAGGTTTAATGCACTGTTAAACATCAAGTCTCCGTTTAACACGTTGTTCAAGGCTAAGGATGCCAACCTCGCATCTTTGGTCCTTAATAGTGTCATGTCAATCATGACGTGCTCTCAGATTCTTCCGAGACATTACAGATACCGCTTAGCATAGCACACAAGTCATGCGTGTTTACCAATACTTATTCCCAGTATAGTCGGTGTATTATTTTCCAGAATTCGTATCATCACACATAATCACAACAATATCACGATATACATACCACATCCGGTCACCACGGACTTGTACCAATCAAAGTTTACCAGGAGTTTTCACAACTGCCACATGTAGCGTTATCCAAATCACATTAGGATTTTGTGTTCGATTGTTTCAAGGTATAATATCCAAATCTTTGTAGAACTCTTTCATATTTTTATATGTTAGATTCTAGAAGGATATCCAAAGGATTATTTTAAATCATTGATTTGATTTCTAATAATACTCACGCGAGTTATGCAAATTTCAATATTGTTATTATTAATCCTTGATTGGATTTCTAATAATATACTCACAAATTTTCTGATCGAACTCAAGGCGATTACAATCAACAAAGTACAATTTTCAATGGCATAAAAATTACTTAGTATTAATCATGTTGCCATCTACAAAACTATTTTGTCACAAGTTTCATAATCAAGTTAATGTATTGCAATACTAAATCTTTTTGTCATTCTTTGGCTTCAAAGAGTCCATTTTTAATAGACGACTCTCGTAGTTGTCGAAGTATTGCAACACTAAACTTTTTGCCATTAACTTGGCCAACAAAACTATGTACTCACCACATTTTTTGTTGATGTTTCTTTTTCACTATGTTTCAGGTTTCGATTATTCAAGCATGCTGCACATAGGAATGCATCCGGGCTTTAGACTTCCTTAATCAAAAGACAATTTCATGTATTCTTTGTATTGTAAAACATTGTTAACTATAACGAAACAATTTAGTACCAGTAGTTATGAGCAATTTGTAAAGTGACTCCCCGATATTCCGCTGCGTGTTGTTGTATTACGTGATTGGGGTGTTACAGATTGGTATTAGGCACTAGTTATAGGGAATTAGGTTATTAGAATGCCTTTAACCTAGTCTATAACCTTCCTAGGGACCCGAACATGAGTAGACTTAGGATCTCTATCCTAATCCTCATCCTTACTCGTGCTACAACTATCTATTATTTACAAATCATCTAACCTTAGATGATTTATCCTAAATCCTTAGGCTTTATGCCTTAAAGTATTCCTCAAAAATATTTTTCTCAAAACATTTTCATTGTAATACTTCTCAAACGTTTTCATCAAAATGTTTCTCAACTTATTTATCTCAAACATTTTATCAAAAAGATTTCTCAAAATGTTTTACTCTCAAACATTTTCATCGAAATCTTGGGTTTTAATAATGTGAATACATGCAATCTGGAAGGGTGAATGCCTGTACCCCGAGTTTTCTGTCTAAGGCTAGAGTGTTCGTACAAATCCGCATTATCGGACCAGTCACTCTTACCTGGGAACTCTTAGGTTGAGTGTTCACTTATAGGCTAAAGCATGTCTTCTTGAAACATTATGAAAACCCATCTATCTTGAACAGTCGAACAATTTCTAAACACTACAACCTTTGTGACACTATTCCATCATGTTACCTTCGGTAATGTGTTTTTATATCAAAACAATCGAAACGAATTTCCCTTTTTGTGACACTACTCCGACATGTTACCTTCGGTAATATATTACGATTATGTTCCACACATTTGAAACAAATTCCATTTCATTTCACAACACTTTATAATCCTACTTCATTTTCAAATATTGTCTTTCATCTTTTACATTTTCAAAATTTTTATCATTTGGATAAGAAATTCTGAATTTTATTCACAAAAACTTCTTTATTTTGAAAGATTCAAATTAAAAAAAATATCTTTATCTTAAAAATAAAATTTTAAAAGGTAAAGAGTTTATAACACAAACCATTAACTTGGTTTGTATTTTCTCATCCAAAAATATAACAAAAGTTTATTTTCAAACAAGTTTCGAAACAAAATTCACAACACTATTTTCCTAAGTGCAAGAACACGATTTTTGAACGAATACCAAGTTAAGGTTTCCTATTTCACTATGATGTTTTAAACTTATAACAAGTCTACAAAATCTAACTTATTTTGTTTTCATTATAGCTACTTCTTCAAGATGCCTCCTCACCGTGACACTTGGAACGCTGAAATGGCTGCATTGATTGCTCAGCATCTAGCGACTGTACCCCCATACATTGTGACCCAGATTAATCAAAACTACAACAATAACAACAACAACAACAATGTTCCTACGCCATGTAACTACAAACAATTAAACTCAGCTAAACCACTTGAGTTTAATGGGTCCGAAGGAGCAACTGGGCTCCTACAATGGTTTGAGAGTATAGAAAGCACATTCCGCCATGTTCAGTGTTCTAATGAGCATAAGGTAGAGTTCGCCTCGAGTGTTTTCCAAAGGAGAGCACTCACTTGGTGGAACGGAATTATGAGGGACAGAGGTGCGGAAGTAGCTATGGCACAAACGTGAGATGAATTCAGAAATCTTATGATGAAAGAATTCTGTCCATGATACGAAATAAGGAATCTTGAAAACGAATTCTATTATCTTAAATAAGATACTGGGGAAAACCATGCCTACACTGACTGGTTTGAACAGTTAAGCCTACTCTGCCCCACTATGGCCACACCTTTAATCGGGCAATTGAGAAATACATTGATGGCCTACCTGATCCGATCCAAGATATTGTCACTGGTAACAAACCTGCAACGCTTAGGGAGGCTAAGGAATTAGCCGCTTCCCTAACTGACTCCCAAGTTAGAAAAGTGAAACTATTTCGAAAGGGAGACAAGAAACAAACTACACAAGAAACAAAGGGTGAACCTTCTAGAAATTCTAAGAAGCGTAAGCCTTCAAAGAATTTTACGATTGTTGCACCAATCCCACTCAATTAAGTACCCGTTAGGGGGACTAATCACGGGAAACATCCTTGGTGCAATCGTTGCAACTATCACCGCCCAACAAATTCTCCATGACGCCAATGTACAATTTGTGGTTTTCATGTACATCTAGCTGCGACCTGTCGCATCCAAAACCAAGCTACCCCAACTCACACACGCCCTCGCTATCCAGCTGGAGCATGTTTCAATTGTGGTGATTTAATTCATTTCAAACGAAACTGCCCTAAGCTTGCAAATGCTAATGGATGAATGCTCAATGTGAATGAGACTCAAGCTGATAATCAAGCACTTATGATCATCTGAGCTTTTTACATTCATGTTTATTATCTAAGAAGAATGTACATATTTCAATAATATTTGAAATGAAAATATAAATTTCAAGAAGGTTTTCTTCATTCTTGTTACTCGTATTTCAGTTATAAATTCCAATATGATTACATTGTGTGTAATTACAACTACATACCAACTTCAAGGATTCTGTTCTTTATTATTAGGAACTAAATCTCCCAAGAATAGCATATTATGATTTGCACATTAGAGCACTCATACAATCACTGCAAAACAAACACTACAAATACTATGTGCCTATTACTACTTCTTTTGTTCTTCATGTCATTTACATACATGGATTGTTAATCTGTTATGTATAGTACATGATTACAAATACACTATTGCTTAGTATGTTGACTTAGCATACCTAGCACATGATTTCAAAACATTTTCACGACATACTTACATTGTTTGTGACAACCCATGCTTAGTATATGATGCACGCTATCTGTATGGCTAGTGTGAAACATATATTAATATTTGTACTAGAATGAAATACCTGCTACAGATTTTGTTGGATGCAAAACAAGTAGTGTTAACATTCTAGTATGAAACACAGTCGATTCAATAGATGTTGTGTTATGACGATGCTTATTTGATTTTAGATGTTACTTCGACCTTATTATCTGTTTCCCTTTACTTAACAAGAGGAGCTATGTGGACCATGTAACGAAACTCGTAATTATGGGTGTACACTTAATTACGGGAATAAACACATGAGAACCATAGTAAGCCTTGTTAAGATGGTGGCATAAAATCTAGAGTGATTAGGTAACGGGAAGGGTATGACGCAATAAGACCACGGTGGATACGCTGCTGGTACTTCCTATATATACGTGTTCTTATTGTGTTATTCTTCAGAACGTTACCCGGGTCACTTGAAGGTTTTATGTTATCTTGGACCATTATGTAATTATGTGATTATTTGTTACCTGTTTATTAAATGCAATGGACGAGACGAGTACATTCATTAACACTATTCGAGCCGATCGGGAGTGTATTATGGTGTTAAAGGTGACGACCTTGATACCATAGGTATGTTGACCTGTCTCCTATGCATGAGATGCTCATGGTACATGAGATGTACCTCGTGGGACTTTAGAAACCATGTATGTATCGTTAGGCTTGAATGTACACCCCTTTGTTTGCTATGGAATTACACTAGGTGCTTAAGTATAACAGTGTGTCATACAAAATAATTTTTATACACTTGACGACGCTTTATAGATTCAAAAGTTCTGAAGGATTGAATACCTTGAGACGCTTTGAATATCTTTGTTTACGCTTTGAATCCCCCAAACATTCCCAACACCAAAAGATGCTTCGCATCTTTGGAATCTCTAGCTTTGTTATCTTTCAATTATTCCAAACACACTCTAGGTCTCCTTCGAATAAATTTCGGGACGAAATTTCCTAAAGTAGGGGAGACTGTAACCCTTGTTTCAAAATTTCGGGCTTTCAAAAACTTTTTCTTTGAAGGCATTCTACAAACCGATACTTAAACGTAACTCGTTTATCATGAAGTACACTCCGGGATGAGGACATAAGCTTAACGTACCTTAAATACCCTTTACATAACTTTGAAATAAGTTTTGAGGGCTTTGGTAAGGCAAAAACACACTATTATAACTCTAGGGACTATTTTGCAAATCTGCGAAAGTACGCCGATTCGCGTATTTCTTAATACGGAACACGTATGTACATCCAAAAATTTTTTCCATCATTAAAATCTTGCATTTTAATGATTGGAATGCAAAAATATCATTCGTTATGCAATTAGGAACATTTACGCGTTAATTAAAGCGTTCGTCGTAATTAACCGAATAACGCAGCCGTACAACCAAACGAACCGACACCCGAGACATTTTTGGACATAAATCACCTATGATTTAACGTTCTTATAGAGCTTAAAAATGGGGTTAACGGGTGTTACAAGTGCCAAAACGCGTCAAAAACAAGTTCAGGGGCTGGTTCTGCCATTTTGTGAAACTACCTGCCAGCTAAAGGGCTTAAGGACCGTAAGCCCAAAGCCATTACGGTCTGTAAGGACCCCCAACTTAGCAGAATTGTTGTAGCAAGGTGGCCGCCTCTTGTTAACTCCCTTGGACACCAAGCAAACAAATTTGCCACCATTTCTTCTACTTAGGACAAGTGTTATGACGCTAATCAAACCCCTAACACCTGGATCAACACTTGTCATGATTTGGGAGCTCCAAGATTAGTATAAATACCCAACAAGTTCTTCATTTCAAATTGCTCATTTCATTTCTTTCTTCCATCTGCTCTATTTGGAGGCTACCACCTTGTGGAGGCTTCCTAACTGAGCTATCTTGGCTGCCTTGAGTGCAAGTAAGTGCTCTAACCAAGCCTTGTTCATTTTTTTAGCTTATTTGAACTAAAAGTCAAATAGTTTGACTTTCAGTTCTAACCATGAATTGGTCAAAGCAAAGTGCAATTTGACTTTGCAACGTGATCGTAATCACGATGGTTATGATCCTTAGCGATCATGCCTACTGATTACCACGTTTACTAGTCGAAGTAACGAGTCAAAGTTTCGGTCAAAAATGCGCATTTTGTGCATTTTTCGATGGAACTATTTTCGGGTATCAAAACTCTAAGTTTTGATACCAAATCAGTTCTATAACTTAGTTAGACATGTTTTAATATGTCTAACTCGTCACTTTTAGTTTAGTGCCTATATAGGGTCGTAAGTCGAGCGGTCTTGACCACCGCCTTGACTTTCGAATCCGACCCGTTTGGTCAACCTTAGGATCTGAGCAAGACCATTATTATGACCATAGTATTATAGGGAATAACCCTCTGAGGTTATACCTTATGGTCATAACCGTTTGGTTAGTCAAATGACGAATCGAATAAGTAGTCTTTAAAATGCCAAAAATACCCTTTTGCACATAAATTAGTTTTGAACATATAAGAACATTCTTTTGACATCTAAATTGATTATATAACTTATATAAACTAGTTTTGACATATTATACTCATCATAGGACGTATTTAATCATCTGAACCCATAGTTAAGTTTATGAGCTGTTAAAGTGGCGTAAACCACTTTAGCGAGTCGTAACAAGTCAAAACACTTTGAAATACTTCCAAATCAGAATGTTAAGTTTAGTAAACCATTTCATATGAGTTCAACACTCGTTTGGTTTGTAAGACTTCGTTCTATCCGATTTCGTGTTTTCAAGTATCGACACTAACATAATATCCGATACACTAGGAGCCACTTCAACACTTGAACTCTTGATCCTTTGAGATTTGTTATACCATTTGAACAACATCTATACGCAATCCCAAGTGAGTACATAGATCCCCTCTTTTACGTTTTTCAAATGTTTTGGGGTGATTCATATGTGTAACCAATTTTCTCAAATGTATGGCATGTATGTGTTTCTTAAGTACTTTTTGTGTATTATTCCTATTATGCAAACACGACAATTGACAAGACGAATCCATGTAGAATCTTCCTATCTTTATAGTTAGATTATTGTAGAATATTTGAAGTACAGTCTTAAATCTTTCTATCTTTATAGTGAGATTTCTAAGAAGTGCTTTATAAGACAATGGTTATGGTTTATGTGTAGAATTGTTGGTGATTTAGAAAACGAAACTAGAGTAATACAATAAGGACATGGTGGATACGCCGCTGGTACTTCCTATATATAAGTGTGCTTATTGTATTACCCTTCACCATTAGGATTTAGGATTTTTTGATACAATGAGACAAGACAAGTGACTAAACTAAATCCGTAAAGTATCTATCTATCTTTATAGTTAGATTCTTGTAGGATGTTTAGAGTACTAAAGGGTAGTCCTTTATTCGGATTCTTTGTGTACTTTAATACGTATGAGACAAGACAATGAGACAAGACAAGTGACTAAACCAAATCCTTATAGCATTCGTCTATCTTTATAGATTGATTCGTGTAGGATGTTTAAATTACTAAATGGTAGTCCTTGATTGGATTCTTTGTGTACTTTTATGCGTAGGAGACAAGACAATGTGACAAGAAAAGTGACTAAACTAAATCCGTAAACTATCTATCTATCTTTATAGATTGATTCTTGTGGGATGTTTAAAGTATTAAATGTTAGTCTTTTATTTGGATTCTTTGTGTACTTTAATGCGTATGTGACAAGACAATGTGACAAGATGATGATTATGTGGTTATTGTGATTAGTTGTGATTTAGATAATGAAACGAGTGTAATACTATAAGAACATGGTGGATACGTCGCTGGTACTTCCTATATATAAGTGTTCTTATTGTATTACTCTTTTAGCGTTATCCAAATCACATTAGGATTTTGTGTTCGATTGTTTCAAGGTACAATATCCAAATCCTTGTAGAACTCTTTCATATTTTTATATGTTAGATTCTAGAAGGATATCCAAAGTATTATTTTAAATCATTGATTTGATTTCTAATAATACTCACGCGAGTTATGACAAATTTGAATATTGTTATTCTTAATCCTTGATTGGATTTCTAATAATATACTCACAAGTTTTATGACCGAATTCAAGGCGATTACAATGAACAAAGTACAATTTTCAATGGCATAAAACTTAGTATTAATCATGTTGCCATATACAAAACTATTTTGTCACAAGTTTCATAATCAAGTTAATGTATTGCAATACTAAATCTTTTTGCCATTCTTTGGCTTCAAAGAATCCATTTTTAATAGATGACTCTCATAGTTGTCGAACTATTGCAACACTAAACTTCTTGCCATTAACTTGGCCAACAAAACTATTTACTCGCTAACATCGTTTGTTAATGTTTCTTTTTCACATATGTTTTAGGTTTTGATTATTCAAGCACGCTGCACATACGAATGCATCCGGGCTTTATAATTCTTTAATCCAAACACAACTTCATGTATTCTTTTTATTGTAAAACAATGTTAACTTTAACGAAACAATTTAGTACTAGTAGTTGTGAGCAATTTGTAACGTAACTCCCCGATATTCCGCCGCGTTTTGTTGTATTACACGATTGGGGTGTTACATATTCCCTATACAACTATGGTCACTAATATGTGTTTGGTCGGATTCTAAGATCGACCAAACGGGTCGGATTCGAAAGTCAAAGCGGTGGTCAAGACCGCTCGACTTACGACCCTAAACAAGCACTAAACTAAAAGTGACGAGTTAGACATGCCAAAACATGTCTAACTAAGTTATAAAAATATTTTGGTATGAAAACAAAGTGTTTTGATACCCGAAAATAGTTCCGTCGTATAATGCGCATTTTGCGCATTATTGACCGAAACTTTGACTCGTTACTTCGACTAGTAAACGTGGTAATCAGTAGACATGATCGCTAATCATCATAACCATCGTGATTACGATCCCGTTGCAAAGTTCAATTGAACTTTGTCTTGACCAATTAATGGTCAAAGCTGAAAGTCAAACACTGTTTGACTTTTAGCTTGAAAAGCTAAAAATAAATAAACAAGACTAGGAAAGAGCACTTACTTGTGTTGAAGAACACTTGAAGAACTCAAGGATGAAAGAAAGACTAGGAAACTCAGATGGGAGACCTCCAACAATGTGGTAGTCTCCACTTAGAGTTATAGAGAGAAAAGAAGTGAATGAGCAAGTTGAAGTGAAGAGTTTGCTTGCTAATTATAGGAATCTTGAAGCCATAAGATCATTCCACATGTCCAATGTGTTGTCATGATCCTATGAGGGCTTAAACAAGTGTCAAATGCAAGTTAGAAGTGGCAAAAACTGAAATCCTTGTAGATCAAGCAAAGGAACAAGGGGCTGCCACCTTTCTGCTGTGCTGGGCACCCCATGCGGACCACATGGCTTTGTGGATGCGGTCCGCATCCACCCTTGCTGGCAGTAACTTCCAAAAATTGGCAGAAATGGCCCCTGAACTTGTATTTATCGCGTTTTGGCACTTTTAACATCCGTTAACCCCATTTATAAGCTTTATAAGGAAGATAAAGCATAGGGAACTTGAAAAATGCTCTTTCGGTCGTACGGTTGCGGTTTTCGATTAATTAAGACGAAATCGTAATGAATGCGTAAATGACCGTAAATGCGCAACGAATGATATTTTTGCATTCCAATCATTAAATTACAAGATTTTAATGATTACAAAATTTTTGGATGTGCGTACATGTTCCGGATTAGGAAATACGCGTAACGGCATAGTTTCGCAGAATTTGCAAAATAGCCCCTGAAGTTGAATAAACATATTTTTGACATACCGATCCCTTCAAAACTTATTTCTAAGTTATGTAAAGGATATTTAGGGTATGTTTAGCTTGTGTCATTGTTCCAGAGTGTACGTTGCATTAAACTAGTTACGTTTGCATAACAGTTTGCGATTTCACTTCCAGAAGTGGTTTGAAAGGTCGAAATTGAACAAGGATTGAAAATATGAAATGCCATATGTAAATATGCAAATCTTGGAATAAAACATAATGTTATTAAATACAAAATAGTTTCAGAATTGCACGATGATTAAAATACACAGATGTCACATTACAAAAGGATAATTCATTTCCCGATGGATATTTCTTCAGAAGCGAATATAAATGGATAATTCATTTTCCTCAATGGATACTTCTGCAGAAATGGAAATGAAGGATTACAAATGGATAATTCATTTCCCAATGGATATTTCTTCAGAATCGAAAATGAATGAATAATTCATTTTCCTCAATGGATACTTCTGCAGAAACGGAAATGAAGGATTACAAATGGATAAATAATCTCCTAATGGATATTTCTTTATAAGCGAAAATGAATGGGTAATTCATTTTCCTCAATGGATACTTCTGCAGAAACGGAAATGAAGGATTACAAGTGGATAATTCATTTCCCAATAGATATTTCTTTAGAAGCGAAAATGAATGTGTAATTCATTTTCCTCATTGGATACTTCTGCAGAAACGGAAATGAAGGATTACAAATGGATAATTCATTTCCCGATGGATATTTCTTCAAAAGCGAAAATCAATAGGTAATTCATTACCTCAATGGATACTTCTGTAGAAACGAAAACGAAGGATTACAAATGGATAATTCATTTCCCAATGGATATTTCTTCATAAGCGAAAATGAATGGGTAATTAATTTTCCTCAATGGATACTTCTGTAGAAACGGAAATGAAGGATTACAAATGGATAATTCATTTCCCAATGGATATTTCTTCAGAAGAGAAAATGAATGGATAATTCATTTTCCTCAATGGATACTTCTGTAGCAATGGAAATGAAGGATTACAAATGGATAATTCATTTCCCAATGGATATTTCTTCAGAAACGAAAAATGAATGGATAATTTATTTTCCTCAATGGATACTTTTGCAGAAACAGAAATGAAGAATTACCAATGGATAATTAATTTCTCAGTGGATATTTCTTCTGAAGCGAAAATGAATGTATAATTTATTTTCCTCAATGGATACTTCTGCAGAAAGGGAAATGAAGAATTACAAATGGATAATTCATTTCCTGATGGATATTTCTTCAGAAGCGAAAATGAATGGATAATTCATTTTCCTCAATGGATACTTCTGCAGAAACGGAAATGAATATTGATGGCTTTTGATTCTTGTTTAAGTTAACACATATGGGTATGGGATAACATAAAATCCTCAAGTGATTTGGATAAAGCTACGATAGATAATACAATAAGAACACTTATATATAGGAAGTACCATTGGCGTATCCACCATGTTCTTATTGTATTACACTTGTCTCGTTATTTAATCACTTTAGATTTTATGTCATCACACTCAACAGGACTCACTATGGTTTCCTTGCATCGAATTTCATAATTATGTGTGCACCCATTGTTAGGATCTGAGTTTGAATTACTTGTAGTTTTTGTTTCAAAATGGAAAATGATTGAGTTTTATATGAGATTTTTAGCGGAAATAAATGGAAAACTTTTACTACAAGCAATGGTCGTTTGTTTTCATCATCATCATGCTTTCTAGTTGGTAAACTCGCATGTGATTCACAAACTCCCCCTCAGCCTTTGCAATTGAAGTTTGGTAGTAAGAAAATGCAGAGAAGATGATATGCGAAAGTTGATCTTTTGATAGACAAGTTAAACTGTTACACAAGTTACCTATTTATACTAAACTATCTAAGCACTGAGTATCTTTGATGACGTCAGGGTTGATAGTGACAGGAAACTATATGTAACTAACTACAAACACTGCTAATACTAACTATCAGTGCTTAGCACTGTTATATTGATTATCTATCTAATGACTAAGCTCTGATCTCTATCCTCTGATCCTTGTAACTCTGGCAGACCTTTGCAACTTTGTGAAGTCAGATGATAGGAGAGCAGTCTTTAGGGAAAGCAGTGTATATACAACAGAGGTTGTAACCTCTGATAGTTTAACCAAAGCTCGGATAGTATCATTTGTTCCTTTCATAGGGTTCAATCCCAACAATCTCCCCTGGAACAGATGATGCCAGAAAACACTTTATTCTTGGTCTTTATTCCTCAGGAAGAATTCTCTTATTTGACCTTTGAATTGAAGTTCAAAGTTAAGAGATTCTGTGTCATCAGCATCCTTCTCTAGCTCTAAACATAATAATTCTTGGAAGTCTTCTACTGTAAGCCCATAAGCAGCTTCCATAGATAGTTTAGTGGCATTACCATCAGATTTGAGCAGTGTCAATTCATGGGTGTCTTTGTCGACCTTCCATTTTAGAATTTTTGTGTCTGAAGGTTTTCTTGAAGGAGCTTTTATTGCTGAGTATTAAGAAGGAGCTATTTGTGATAAATCTTTAGCCAGCTTGGCACTTAAATCATTAGTTGGATAATCAATCATATTCTTTATACCTTCTTTGATGAATGTATCCTCAAACTCTTTGTTAGTCTTTTCAGACATCTCCCCTTGCCTTTCCTGTGTAACAGGGCAAGTGTGGAATGGGCAGATGTTGTGCTGGACTTTTTGGAGAGTTGGGCTTTGAGAATAGTATATTCTTTTGAATAATCATGTTTAGGAGGCATGGATGGATCCTTTTTCCTCCTTTCTTCCAACTTTTTGTAAGTGTCTATCACCCTGACCACACCCCTTTCCACAAACTCTGCTTGCATCTCTCTTAAAGAAAATGACACAGGATGTGCCAGAAAATGACACAGGATGTGCCATATCATTCAATTGAAAAATTTGAGAGATCGATTGTGGACTAATTTGCATAGAAGTACCCCCAACCTTTGAGATTATCGCATAAGGAACACCATCAGCAGATGTTTTGACCTTAGCATTTTTCTAGAAATCCTGAAGAGAATCGATGTAAATTTTGGCTTTGACTTCGAGCATATGCTTAAATTTTGACTTTCTTAGGATCCGAATCATTGTGTGGTATTGTGTATTGACTTTGGTTTCTTCTAAGATCCCCATGTAATTATGTGGGGTTTTGATAATCAAGACGTATGGTGGTAAATCTTACTTTGATTTCGCCTTTGATTTTGTTTTAGGAGCCATGATCTGAATGCAAACTGTTTAGAGATTTTTGAAATCGACACAGTTTGGTGAATCCTCTGTTCTGGATAGAACAGGGTTTTTATGGGGTTTTTTTGAAAAAGTGATGAGGACGTGGCATCTGATGCAATGACTGTCGAATAACATCTGACCACGTGTAACCTCTGATTGAAAATGGAAGACAATTGTTTGGCTAAACACTGTTTGAAATTTTGATCAGTGGATAAGACAGTATTTGCAACTATCAGAGGATACACTTTTTGACAGTGGATAGACTTTCTAAACGAACGTGCTATCGGTGCTTTGAACAAACTTTGAGGATTTATTGAGAAATTTAATTTTAAACTATTTTTAAGGATGGATTTTGATTTTCTAAAAACATTTTATGCTATTTACACATGGATCACAAAAAGAATTGTTTTTAATCCATGTTTAGCATTCCAAGCCTAGATATCAAACTGTCAAAAGTGTGAGCATCAAGTACTTTTGTCAACACATCTGCCTGTTGATCCTTGGTATGGACATGTTGTAAAGAAATCAAACCTTTTTCATAGCAATCCCTCACAAAGTGATGTCTAATGTCCATGTGCTTAGTGGTGGAATGAGACATGGGATTTTTGATGATATTTTCTGCTGCTTGACTATCAATTTTGAGTGGAGTCTTTAAAGCAGAGATCCCAAAATCCAGCAATTGATTTTGAAGCCACCGGAGTTGAGCAGTACAACTTGCAGCAGCTATATACTCTGCCTCAGCAATGGATGTGGAAACTGCAATTTGCTTTTTGCTTTGCCAAGACACTAAGCAATCACCTAGGAATTTGGCTCCTCTAGATGTGGACTTCCTTGTTTTACATCTAGCGAAGTCACTATCAGAATATCCTGCAAGCTCAATATTACCATTAGCTAGATACCAGATACCAAGTGTTGGAGCACCTTTTATGTATCTGAATATCCGTTTTACAGCAATAAGATTTGATTTTCTTGGCAATGACTGTGATCTGGCACAAACACATGTTGCAAACATATGTCTGGCCTTGATGCAGTTAGGTATAGTAAAGACCCAATCATGCTTCAATACATTTTTTTGATCAACAAGGTCATCTTTGCCATCAAATGTGACTAGCTTGGATGTTACCATGGGTGTGCTGCAAGGTTTACAATCATCCATACCAAATGTCTTAAGTAGTTCTTTCACATACTTATTTGGATGAAAGTGCCATGTTGCATTTGTTTGACTTGTAAACCAAGAAAACATTGCAACTCATCCATTGCACTCATCTCAAACTCTGCTGCCATGAGTTTTCTGAACTCTTCACACATGGCAGGGCATGTGGATCCAAAAATGATGTCATCCACATAAATTTGGACAAGCATTAAATCATTTCCTTTCCATTTTAAAAATAGGGTTTTATCAATCCTACCTCTGGTGAAACCAATGGATAAGAGAAAAGTGGATAGAGTTCATACCAGGCTCTGGGTGCTTGTTTTAGACCATATAGTGCTTTTTAAACATGATCAGGATGAAATGCATCTTCAAAACCAGGAGGTTGACACACATACACTTCTTCCTTTATCTTTCCATACAGGAATGCACTTTTGATGTCCATTTGATACACCTTGATGTTGTGGTTAGCAGCAAAAGCTAAGAACAGTCTGATAGCCTCCAATCTTGCAACTGGAGGAAATCTTTCATCATCGTCTATGCCTTCTTCCTGTCTATAGCCTTGAACCACGAGCCTTGCTTTATTCTTGACAACAATGCCCCTTTCAATCTGTTTTGTTCTTGAAGACCCACTTTGTGCCAATAGGACATACATCTTTTGGCAGTGGTACAGGTTCCCACTTGTTGTCTTTTGAACTGTAGGAGCTCCTCTTGCATGGCTTCTACCCAACTGTTACTTGGTACTTGATAGGTTGTGTGAGTGATAGAAAACCAGCAAAAAGATAAATGTTTTAGGATTGGCTTCTGGTGAGCACTCCCTCATTGATGTTGCCAATAATTTGATCCAAAGGATGGCTTTTGAGGAAAATCAATTCACCTTGATATGGGACAATGGCATTTTGAGGTGAAGCTTGCAAATGTGTATCATCTGAGCTATCCTCTGTTGGTGAATTTGATGGTCCAGCCTCTGATTGGAATGGTGGTGGAGGAATTGGTGGAATGGATGTGAAAGTGGGTTGACTTATGTCCATTTGTTGTGGACTTTGATCAACAGATGTTTGGTTCTGAGAGCTGGCAGAGGTTTGAGTATTAACCACTGTTGACCTAGCAGAGCTTTCACCATTACTACTAACATCTGCTCCTCTACCTGAAGGATAGATTTTAAAATTTGGAAGAATGCAATCATATCCTTGCTCTTGATTTGATGACGGTGGGGTTCCTACATGGTTAGTCTTGACAGAGACATCTTCAAATGTAAATTTGGATAGGTCAAACAGTTCAGCAGGATTTGCTGGGATTTTCAAAGATGAGAGCTCATTGAACATCACATTCAGAGTTTCTTCAACACACTTGGTCCTAGAGTTAAAAACTCTATAGGCTTTGGCAGTGGTTGAGTATCCCATAAAATAACCACAATCAACTTTGATTGCAAACTTGGATATTGAATCCTTTAAATTTAAAATGAAGCATGGGCAGCCAAAGACTTTAAAATAAGAGAGCAGAGGTTTGATTTTATAAAGCAATTCATAAGCAGTCTTTTGATGCCTGGGGTTTATCAAAACTTTGTTCTGAACATAACAAGCAGTGTTTACAGCCTCTGCCCAGAAAGACAGGGGTAAACCGGATTCTGCTAGCATAGTTCTTGCTGATTTAATCAAAGTTCTATTTTTCCTTTCAACAACCCCATTTTGTTCTGGAGTTCTAGGGATGATATATTGCCTAACAATCCCTTTTGACTCACAGAAAGCATCCAACTCTTTGTTCTTAAACTCTGTCCCATTATCGCTCCTAAAGATTCTTACAGGAAGATCAAATTGCTTTTCAACTTGTTTAACAAAGTTTTACAAAATGTTTGTTGTTTCATCTTTAGAATGTAAAAAGAAAGTCCATGTGAACCTGGAAAAATCATCATACCTTTTGTGTCTTAAGCTCATGATTTCACAGGTCCAAACAAGTCTATATGAAGTAACTGTAAGCACTGACTTGTTTTGGACTCTTCAATTGACTTGTAAGGACTTTTATGTTGTTTACCTTTTAAATAGGAAACACAATGTTCTTCACAAGTAAATTGTTTGTGAGGCAAACCTCTGACAAGACTTTGTTTTGAGAGAGTGGAGATGGTTTTTAGATTTGTGTGACCTAGTCTTTTATGCCATAATTCGGTTTCTTTGCTTGAAGCAACTGAGAACAAACATGCATTTGACATAGGATTATCTTTTACCATGTCTACCACATACACATTTCCTACCCTATTAGCAGTAAGTTGTGCTTTGCTCTCTGCAACTATTTGATTAATTTTTTAACAATCTCTAGGCCAACTATCTGACAAGTTTCCTTTGTGAAGAAGGATCCATAACCCTTATCACTCATTTGTGAGACACTCAGAAGATTGAATTTTAGATTATCAATGAGATTCACATTCTCAAACTTGAGTTTTCCAGCTGAGACACATCCTGACCCCAACACCTTCCCTTTTGAATTATTTCCAAAGGATATATCACCCCCTCCATGAGCTTTAAAATCTATGAGCTGGGCTTTACATCCTGTCATGTGCCTGGAGCCCCCACTATCTACATACCAAAGACTGTCAAGGCAAGTAGAAGCTCCTGCACATGTTTTGAAATAATTAGTTCAGGTGAGTTTCCAAAGCCAGAATGGCTTTGGATGGGGTATCAGATGATCCAGACTCAAGTTTAGATAAATGAGCAGTGGTTAGATCAAGTTTTTGTAACCGCTACTATGAGCCACTTCCTATCAAGTGTTGGTAACCATGAGGATGCCTATTTACCCTTGGCTTAGAGGACTTTTTGTAGGTCTCATAAACCATAGGCACCTTTTGATAACTAGGCTGGGTTTTACCTCTTGAAAACTGGTTTGATGGAGGTGCATCTGTCACTTGAATTTCTCTGTGAACAGAGGTTTGATTTAAGGCTTTTGTGGCAGATGTTTCAATTGATTCAAAGTTCTGTTTAGATTTGTTTTCAGAAAAGCTTGAACTTTCTCTTTCAAGAGCTTTTGCTCTAATCTCTTTTACCTTTTGATGATAGATTTTGAGATAGGCACACTCTTGGGTCATGTGATTTGTTTTGTTGCAGATGGTGCATCTAGGAGATTTGGGTATAACACAAGTTTTTTTATATTAAAGGCTTTTAGAAGAAAACAATCTGCAACAACATGATTTCTCTTTTCACAAAATTCACAAAACAAGTATTTAACCTTTTCTTTCCTTTTCACTATCAGACTTTTTAAAAGCAGTGGGTGTAACCACTACTGGCAAGTCTTTGATAGGGATCACCAGTGCTTTTGGTGCTTTATACCATCAATGGTTGAAAAGTCCATTGGCTTGAAGTTTTCCAAAATATCACATTATCTCTAACCATGTTGTTTTAAAATGATATTTTTCAATTCATTTATCTTTTGCTGAAACCTCTGGTTTTTCAAGAATGATTTTGTTTCCATTTTTATCTGTGATTTTAATTTCTTCACCAGCAAGTTTGTTGGGACTATTTCAACTGGCTCAGAATCAATTTTTGCAGCATTTTCACAAGTCTGGTCATAGTTTCTAAAGCCTATTCCAAACTTTATGTTGCTCTTGATTTGAACATCAAGCATAAGCTCATAACCTTTACAAGACTCTACCCATTTTTCACAAGTGATTTGGGTAGATTCAAGCTCCTGTTTGCAAACTTGGTATTTTTCTACCATGGTTTGGAGCTGGTCTTTGGTTATGCTTGATTCATGCCTTAGGCTACTCATTTCAGAATCTTTTTTACTTAACTTTGTTTTCAACTCTTTGATAAGTTTTTCAAAATTAAGTTCATCTTCTAAAATTTTGTTTCTCAGGTTTTCATTCACCTGCTTTATGTTTGCAAAAGCAATAATGCATTTGTCAAAACATAGATCTCTAAGGATCTGAGGTGATACCTTCGAAGCAGCCATAAGAGCACAATCACACTCTTCTTCCTCACACACCTTCTCATCCCAAGTGTCAGATAGAGTGTCTTTTTCAACATCAACAACATTCACTTCAACCACTGGTGTAACTTCTGGTATAACCACTGCTTCACAACAATCAACCACATCAGACTTTAACTCCTGCTCCACAAATTCATCATCTTCAACAATGGTCTCCAAAGCCATTAAACATATATTTTCATTTTCAAAATCATTTTTGGTTATGAGAGCAAAGTTTTCATCTGTTAAATCCTCAGGCAAACTACTCCAATCAACAAAACCTTGTGTGAAAAAGCTTTGTTGATTAACCTCTACTAGTGTAGCAGTAGTTTGAGTAGGTTGAGTAACTTGTGGCACTTGCTGCACATGTACTTGAGGTGGTGCTTGGACATATTGAATCTGTGGTGCAGGTGTTTGGACATAATGGACAGGAACTGTAGCAACATGATGTGCAAAGTGTGCAGTGTTTTGCATTTGAGGTGCATGGGTATATTGGGAATATTGGACAGTGCTTTGAGGTTTGTTACCAGGATGTGTTACAATTAGTCCTGCAGATTGTGATCTGCATTCTCTAGCAAAGTGACCCATCTTGTTACATTTGTAACATTTGATTTTAGACTTATCCAACCCAACTTTTAACCCCCATGCAATCCTGGAAATCTTCTACCAGTTCTTTTGTAAAATTTACTTGCTCTAACACTTAAAAGTGCCAGCTGATGCAAAATGTCCATCTCTTCAAGGTCAGTGGGTTCAAAATGTTAATCATTCATTTCAAAGACAGACTGTCAGAGGTCTGGCTGTCACCATTTGCAGCAAAGGCAAAATTTGGTGTACAGGGATCAGAGTTGAAATTGTTTCCAGATGTTATGTCAATGTAATGATCATAACTCTGATCCTTTCCACTGCTAGACCCCTCCTCATGACTATATAGAGCAGTGCTTCCCAAAGTATAATCATCAGTCATTTTCCCTGACTCTTGCAACTTCTTTTTCTGGTTCAACTCTCTCTCGTATGTGAGGAGTCGTCCATGAAGTTGTGTCAAGGTCATTTCCTTGTAACCAACAGCTGTTCTAGTGACATAAGCTACAGCCTCCCATTTCTCAGGTAAAGATCTCAAGAAACGACTATTGACAGTCGAATTTGGAAATTCCACTTTTACCAATTTGAGCTCACTGATGAGACAGCTATATCATTCGAACTGCTGGGTTAATGACTCACCCTTAACGTGGCAAAATGTTTCATACTGTTAATTTAAGACCTCTCTGTTATTCTCTATCGGCTCTTCAATACCATCGAATTGCTCTTTAAGAGCATCCCATAACTCTTTAGCACTATTACAATGAAGTAATCCCGCATAAATCTCATTGGGCAAAGCCGAAGCAAAAAAAAATAAAGGCCTTAGCATCCAATTCAATTTTAAGGAAATCCTGTTCAGAGTAATTTTCGAGTTTCTTAGGTAACTGCGTGTGGGGATTATCTGTACTTGGAACCATGGGAACATGAGGTCCAAATACAACGGATCTCCAGCATCCGGTGTTCTGTTGGGCAAGAATATGACCCATCCGACGTTGCCAAATAAAATATTCATTTCGTTTCAACATCGGAGGTTTGAACATGGATCCAATATTGGATTCCGGTGTGTTTTGTGCCATTTCTCTTGTTTACAACAGATTTGTGTTTTAAAAACTTTTGTAGTAATAAAACTTTGTATTCAAGTAAAACTATCAAACGAATTAGCACAAAGAGCTGATCTATTCAAATCAATGTGACTGTTAAATCAAAATCGATTGACCAAGCTCTTATACCAATTGTCAGGATCTAAGTTTGAATCACTTATAGTTTTTGTTTCTAAAGATGGAAAATGGATTGAATTTAAAAGATATGTAGCGGAATTAATGGAAAACTTTTACTACAAGCAATCAATCGTTTGTTTTCATCATCATCATGCTTTCAAGTTGGTAAACTCGCATGTGATTCACAAACTCCCCCTTAGCCGATTACAATCGTTTGATAGTAAGAAATGTAGAGGATAAAGTGCGAATTGATCTTTTTCAGGAAGACAAGTTAGCTGTTACATCGATAAGCTATTTATACTATTTAACCACTGAGCATCTTTTATGACGTCATGGTTGATAGTGACAACTAACAAAGTTATAACTAATTAAAAAACTGCTAAACTAACACTATCAGTGCATAGCACTGTTACATTGAATAAATTATAACTAGTCTAAGCACTGATCTCTATCCTCTGATCTTGTTTCTTCTATCAGACCTTTGCTTCTTATTCGATCAGATGATAGGAGCAGTTGTTTACGAAAAGCAGTGTAAAGGTAGATCAGAGGTTGTAACTTATGATAGTTGGACCAAAGCTCGGATAGTGTATTTGGCTTTGATATCATCTGTTCCTTTGTTAGGGTTCAATCCCAACACATAATCAGCATAGCTTATCTTGCTAAGTGGTGGATTATGGACTGTATCAAAGAAGGATACTTTGTTTCAATAATCGGAATAGTGCGCGTGTCTCACATGTTATTCAGTAAAGAATGTGCGTTCACAATCAAGACGAATTACGAGAGTAGTTCAATTTCGTAAAGAATGAGAACTTTGTAATTTGTTATATGGACATTCATTGTACGTACATGCACAAGCATATTAGTTTGCAAATAAAACATCATTACATAATATCTGAAAAGTGTTCATGAGTTTCGGATAACAAAAGAAATCGAAATGTAAACTCCTATTTGTTTATAACTGCATCGTTGTTGGTACGAGGCTCGTTAACTCCAGCGTTAAGAGCATGTCTCTGAGCAGGGTTGTTAACAACTTGGTTTTGTGTAGTAGCAGCTCGACATACTCTTGCCGTATGACCAATATGCCCACAAGTTAAACATCTTCGACAATGGACCCTAGCATGATGATGTAGATTACATTGGTTACACAAAGGTGTAGTTCCATTGTATTGTTTCCTAGTAGGTGGCTGTGCTGCTTGATTAGGAGGGGCTGATTAGGTTTAGTAACCACAACGAAATTTTGTGAAGCCTTACGCTTCCTCAGTTTCTTGGAAGGTTCAACTTTGATTTCTTTGGGTTTCTCTTGTGTGGTTTTAGCAGTCTGCTCCTTGTCGCCTTTGCAAAACAATTTCCCTTTTCTGATTTGAGATTCAGTTAGGGTGGCTGCTAACTCGATAGCCTGTCTAACAGTGGCGGGGTTGCTACCAGTGACTATATCCTGGACTGAGTCAGGAAGGCCATCAATGTACTTTTTGATTGCCTTATCCGAAGGCGTAACCATTGTAGGACATAACAAGCTCAACTCCTCATAGCGATCGGTGTAGGCACGACGTTCCCCACTATCTTGTTTCAGATCATGGAATTCATTCTCAAGTGCCCTTTGCTCATCACGTGGGTAGAACTCTTTCATCATAAGAGCTCAAAGCTCTTCCCATGTCTGAGCCATTGCCACATTAGTACCCCTGTCTCTCATCACTCCGTTCCACCACGTGAGTGCTCTCTTTTGAAAAACACTCAAAGCAAACTCTACCTTGCGTTCGTTAGGGCACTTCACATAACGGAAAGTGCTTTCAATACTCTCAAACCATTGTAGGAGCCCAGTAGCTCCCTCAGACCTAGTAAACTTGAGTGGTTTAGCATAACAGAATTGTTTATAGTTGCACGGAGCAGGTGCTTTGTTGTTGTTATTGTTATTGTAGGCTTTATTAAGTTGGGTCACAAGCTTCGGGAGTACGATGGCCATTTGTTGAGCAATTAGAGTCGCCATTTCGACGTCTTGGGTAGTGTTGCGGCGAGGAGGCATTCTAAAAGAGAGTAAACATGAGAGGAAACGTGTGAGATTGACATTGGATAATCGAGTGAAGTATTGAAAATATCGATAGAAATATAAGGATGGTGGTCATTCGTTCGTTACTTAAAACAAACAAATGACACACGTTGACTAATCAAAGTAAATGAGTCTTTATAATGTATCACCAAGACATGCTTGCCTATAAGTGGACACTCACCCCAAGAGTTCCTAGGTAAGAGTGACTGGTCCGATTAAGTGGATTTGTACGAACACTCTAGCCTTAGACAGAAAACTCGGGGTATAGACATTCACCTTTCCAGATTGCATGCGTTCACATTATTAAAACCCAAACTTTAACGAGATTTTGAAAAAATCAAAGGCTTTAAGCCAAAAACAATTCATCTAAGGATAGATGATTGTTTTAAAATGGACTTGTAACTTGTGGATTAGTTTTGGTAATCACCTAAGGATAGGTGATGATATCGTATTAAAATCTAAATGCAAGATAACTCGCGTTAGGGTCCAAGGAAGTTATAGTCTAGGTCAGAAGCATTATTAATAACCTTATTCTCTATAACCATGGCTATGATACCAATCTGTAACACCCCAAATCGGGTAAAAACAACACGCGGCGGAAACACTTGGGGAGTCACGTTACAAATTGTTTCAAAACACATGGTACTCAAAAATTTTTTTTATTGAATAACGAATTACATTGTCTTGAAATAATAGAAATGAAATACAATCAATTTGTCTTTCGGATTTTAAAGTCACTAAGGCCCGCGTCCATTCTATGTGGAGTTGCATCAATACATCAAATAATGTATCCTGAAACATATGTGAAAATAGGTACGTCAGCATAAAAATACCTGTGAGTAACATAGGTTTTGGATTTACGATTCATGGCCTTGAACGTTTTAGAAAAAGTTTGATTAATACAAAAATAGCCATGGATCGTTATAAAAGTATTTCTTTTATGAAACCATATGAAATTCAATGATTTAAAAGAAATGATGCATGGTTAACTTAATAACCAAAATATGTCGTGTCTTGTATAAAATGTCATGTCTTTGTATATAATGTGTCATGTTTTTGTATAAAAAGTATCATGTCCTTGTATAAAATTTGTTATATGTAAAACAATGCCATGTGAAAAATATGTCATGTCTTTGTATAAACCAAGTGTCATGTATAAACCAATGTCATGTGTAACAATGTCAAGTACAAACAATATCTTGTATTTCAAATGTCCAGTAATAACCAAAGTCTTGTATGGCAAGTAAAATGTATATACTCAAACCACATGTAATAGTGTCATGTATAACCAAGTGTCTTGTGTAACCGAATGTCGTGTACAAAACATGTCCTTGAATAAACAAACCTTTAAATCAAAAGTTATGTTTTGAAAACCATTGTTTTTATTAATATGAACATTTGTGTGGTTAGTTACTAGGATACATTCAAGCCTTGTCGTCTATCAGATAATCCCTTATACGACCAAGGTTTATCAATTGTTCATCGGTTCTGTCATTCCCCAATGGGTACTTCCAAACAAACTAGGAAGCGGGAATGAGGTTACGAAACCTATGGTACCATGACATACTACCGATCGGTGGGATAATATTAATGAATGTATCTTGTTTCGTTCAACATAACAAATTGTCATAATCAATGTAAGCATGTCATGTAAAATGTCTTTGTAAACCATGCATTAATTAAGGTGTTCCTGAAATCAAGGTGCTAGATATGCTAAGTCAACATATGAAGCAAAAAGGATCCTTGAAATCAATGTACTAAGCATGCTATGTCAACATACGAAGCATAATGCAATTGAAATCATGTACTATATGTACTATGTAATCAAAGCATGTATAATGTCATGAAAACATGAAAGTAGAGATAGACACATATGTATCACCCCAAAACATTTGAAAAATGTAAAACAGGGGACTATGTACTCATCTTTGGGTGTGTTTTTTTTGTGTTAATGAGGGTCCGTTGGACGGATCTTTCTGGTCCTAATTTAGCTAACCTAATGTAAACGTGCGGAATTCGTTAGCATAGGCGACATTGGAGACAAGTTTATTACTGATTAATCACTGTTTCATTAATGTGTAGACGTTACAGATCCTGGAAACACTTGGACAGAGCTTTGCCTCTGTTGTGACAAAATCTCTGAAAGTTATAGGAGATACAAGTTTGCTGGAGTGATGCAAGTTCAAGCGAACTTGCCTAGACAAGTTCGGCCGAACTTGTCTTCAACACTACAATTTCAAGCGAACTTGCCTAGACAAGTTCGGCCGAACTTGTCTTCAACACTACAATTTCAAGCGAACTTGACCCTATATATACATAAACTTCGACATTTCACTCCTAAATACTGACTCGACGTTATACAATGACGTAGGCAACAGACATATGCATCAACAGACTCCCCCTTGGATGTTGCCGTAGTCATCATTCTTCAATTAAGTTCATGAGTCTTTAATGTTCTCTTGATCTTTATTTCTTGACTAACTTTAACTTCCTTGATCTTCATAGCATCTACAATCCTTTTCTCTTTTCTTCTCGAGCTTGTCTTGATGAAACTTTAATCACCATGCCCCCTTGCTTTAAGCTTTCTGGAATTTTCAATCAACGTGTTTTATCCAGCTCCCCCTTAAAATCAACTTCCTATTTCAAAGTTTCTCAAACATTCAAATAAACATTTCAGATTCAAACTTTGAAATTTCAAAGCACAAACATTTCAAATTTTAATCTTATATCAGTTTTTAAACCCTCTCAATTGATCAAGTCCAAATTAATGACCTTGAATATCTGATTTATGAATCAAGTTCAACTTAATGATCTTGATTAAATGATTTGACACTAAACTGACACATTTTTTCAAATGTAAGTTTCAACTTAATGAACTTTTAAACTTTTCAGATCAATTTGAAATTTTCAAACTTTTGATCAGCAACTTTAGATTTTGAAAATCAGCATTTCACCATCATTGGTCAAAACTAAAAGATAATATAATCTTTTTGTTTTTTATGTAATGAATATCAAACTCTAAGTATGTACAAACATTTTTACATGAATATTTTTGTTGAGTTTGTGTTAAAGGATCATATCAGTTTCTGAGACATATTACTAGTACCATTGACCTCTTCATGACACTAAGTTTTAAACTCGATTACCTAGATTGTCGATATATTTGTCCTCTTAAACTTCGACACATTTCTCAATTGTTCCAAGATATGTTAAGTATGAATTATGAAACTTGACTTATCTATGGTTCCCATCTCAGAATATACTCCCGTACAAGATTCCCTAGATTTCATCTTACAGGTGAGTATAGCGTAATTGATATCTGTATCTGGGTTGTGTGAGACCTTGAGAGCTCAGGTTAGTACCATCGTACCGATAGAGAGATGAAGGCTCGACTTATAAGGTAGTGTTCAAAAATGGTATCTTTTTGTACTGCAATTGTAGTATCTTTCGATATTTTCAATTGAATGCAGTTTTAGGGTTTTAAAGCAAAAGTATTCTACAAGTCTAGGCCATTGCTTCCGCAAAATCAGAAGAACTTGTATAATACCCCAGATATCAATCATCTATAAAGACCGCATATCACAGAATCAAGCAACCTCTGAAACGAAATTTCAGAGTACTAAGTCCATATATCCGAGAGATGTTAATCCACAAGTTTAAGCAGTTGTAAAATTTAGTTTATATCCCGGAAACAATTTACTGAACGTGTAAAGTCTATCGACACATCCACAGAAAGACGTGTTTATACTTTTTAAACTTTACAATTCTTTAGCATACTATGATAGCCCACTGATGTACTATCATTTCCTTTTATCCACAAAACTCTTTTTGCCCTTTACAATGTTTTTGTACTTTACATATTTTATATGTTTTTGGATTTTCTGAAAAAAATTTCCTCCCCCTAAAATTCAAAAACATATATTTGGAATTTATTATTTATAGAAAAACATTGACCAACCGATGAGAATCACTTCAATTCGCCATCCATTACTGCTTCACAAATTTTCTTTTAAGCACTCTCCCCTTATGTTGACAAAAACTTTGACACTTTTGTGTTTATAACAATTTACTTAACATGAGTTTTTTTCTTGTTCAACAGTGAGGGTTCTGTGAAACTTTTCAAATTTTCTTAAAAAATTTGTAAAATTTTCAAGTAAACGTTAGTAAAACATGTTTTCGAAAAATTTTCTACAAAAATTTTTCAAAAAATGTAGAGTAAACGTTATTTGAAATGATAACCCGGCCCGTCTTCATTGTGTGCCACGGAACCCCATTCTCAGTAATTTACTTTCATCTCAGAAATTCGTGCACAAAAATTCAAACAATTAATTGAATAGTGAGACCCAAGCATTTTTAGCCTTAGGCGTTAATTCTTCAACCTTTATTTTGACTTTCGTTTCACAATCAGGTTTATTTTGGACTTTCTCAAGTTTTGGATAGTCCTTAAAACTTTCAATTTTCACTGATTGTGTAACTTCTTTTTCTTTCACCAATCATGTTTGATTTTTCTTTAAATCTTTCTTGAAATACAATGTAGAAACCTTTTGCTCATTACTATTCGAGGATTCACCAGTTTCAAAATTTGAAAACTTAGTAATAACCGTTTTCACCTTGTTTGTAGTTTCTTTATATTGTTTCAAAACCTGAGTTGATACTCCAGATTTTTTGTTATCAATATGAACAGGTTTAGGATTAATTTGTAGACATTTTAGCAATGTGTCCAGTTAAACCACATTTATGACACACCCTGATATCATATCGATCTTTTCTATCAAACCATACACTCAAATCATAACACTGATTTGACATATGGTAGCCATTTTTCCTGCATCTTTTGTACCTTTGATTTGACGTTGAAGCATGCGGTCCGACCTGCACTACTTATTCTCAAATTTTTGTGAGTTTTGTTTTTCAAATTTGTTTGTTTTTTATAATGATTGGATAATTGTACCGATGAAATTTTATTTTTAAAAGTCTTAGAATTTTTAGAACTTTTTTTTGTTCTTCATTCTACTCAGAAGATTTTTGCGTTGAACATTTACCTTTTTCAGAATATTGTAGAACAATTTCTTGGAATTTTTCTTTTAGTTTTAAAAATATTTCATTTTTCTCTTTTTTAGTACTTTCATCATCATCACAATTCTTAATTATGACATCGTCATAATTTGTGACATTGTCACTTATTGGAATTTTCTTTTTATTATTATTGATCGGTTTTGGGCATATATGATCTAACTTTAATGAGGAGGTCACAAAACCTTTCAATAATTTTTCTGAATTAACAGATTTATTTTTAACAGTCTCAACTTTTGTCACACCCTCAATTTCCACTTGCGGAGTTTTACCGCGAGGCGTGTGAGCAAACCAGAATCTGAAACACTAGTACGTCGAACGACTCTATATGATTTGATAATACGTTTTCAAAAATCATTTGTCGTAGATTTTATATTGTCTTGATTAGTTACCAATAGTTAGCAGAAGCATCAGTTTTTAAAGTTTGAGCGGAAGCATAAATAAGTAGTGAAGCGGGCGCCAACACAAACGCCAAAACAAATGAAAAACCCCCAAAACAATATTTATAAATAGGACTCGATAAAAGATGTCTTGTTCAATGCATGTGCGTGCACCTAGAGCTCCTAGCGTCCTGAGAAACATGTAAAGAAACAAGTGTCAACATTAAAGATGAGTGAGTTCACAGGTTTTCATAAATTCGTTTGTTTCCCCCGTTATCCCTAACCCGGGATAACGATTTAGTCCATTATTCCCAACCCGAAATAATAGTGATGTTGATTCCATTATTCCAAACCCGGAATAATAAGTTGTTGTTTCCATTATTCCAAACCCGGAATAATAAGTTGTTGTTTCCATTATTCCAAACCCGGAATAATAAGTTGTCGTTTCCATTATCCCCAACCCGGGATAATATAGTTGTTTCGTAATTAAGTTCAATGTTAACATATATAGGTAGCTAGCCTAAAGTTATGTCACGTAAGTGTTCGCGATCGAAGCTGACTGTTGTGCCTCCGTGTTGCCAGGCCTATCACTGACCATGGCGAAGTTAGGCCGAATTATTCACCCGTTGACCATACCCGGTCGGCTAGCGCGACTAGCTCGGATAGGGCTTGTCGGGCCTAGTAGTACTACTTATAACTCCCCCGCTATTAAACCCAATACTAACGATCCGAGAGATTGACGAGGACTTAAGTGATAAAGCTGCTTAGTGACCATAACATTACATTAACATTAACTTAGTTACCGAATAGTTATGTGACGTTAAATTCGTATAACGTAAAAAGATTGAGTTTGAAGAGTGTATACATGTTTCTCCCCTGTTGTTTAAAAACCGGATAAAGTTAGGGGCCGTGAACTCACCTTTTGTTGCTCGGTTAGTGTAGCAAAGAAGTTGTAAAGGATGGGACCGCTAATTGCGTCCTAACAAACCAATTGATTTCACGTCAGTGTGTGAACACACCAATACAAATTCTATACTTAATTTACGCACAAAGTGATACACACAAACAACATATCTAACACTCAAACATGCATGCAAGTATCCTCATGTGAACCTAGTGATTAAAACAACTTATCATAAACATAAACCAATCCATGCCACAATTTGGTGCACACAATCACAAGTTATCAAATTTCAGCTTAACACTCATAATTCAGCTGTTTTCTAGGATTTTTATAAAATAGTTCCAACATTCCAAAAATTCCAATATTTTTACAGCAGGTGCCATTTATACTGTAGAAATTTATATAAATTTTCCAAGTCCTAAATCTTTACCGATTAACCATAAATATTACTATACTAGGCTGCAGTCAGATTTATCGCTTTCTGACTGCAGTCCACGGAAGAATTTATTTAAAAATCACTGATCGTCCAATTAACAAAATTCCAGTTGGAGTTGCCCGGAAATTTCCATACCTAGTTGCTGTACAAAATTCATGACTCCACTCTCTACTGATTTTAAAATCCAACTTGATAAACAACCAACAAAATTTCAGAATTTTCACAGCTTTAGTTACTGAACTTATTTGGCCCTTTAAAAATATCAAACGACTTTAGAAAATTATGAATCCAGCGCCCTTAGATTCGTTATTCAAATCTCTACGTTCTAGACATCAGAAAATCCGTTTTTCGACAACTAATGACCGAGTTACAGCCAGATGAAGTCGGCTGTAACTATTACTTAGCATCCTGTTTCAGCATATTGTTACCATTAATTCGCACAATCCGTTAATATTATTAACCTAGGCGATCAAGAACCGGTTTTTCTAATCATAATTCAATACCTATAACATATCCATGCAACTCTAATTCACACCTCTAGTTTTTATAAACACAACACAGCCTATAATATTCAGCTTTCAAACAACATTACTTGCAATCCAGCATTAACAAATCCGCAAACAATCATTCATCTCATTCAATCATGCAATCCGAGAACAACAAAATCAAAACACATGTATCCGAATATGATCTAGTAACATATGATAAATTCTAATCTTTTAATGATAAGGTAAACGAACCGTGAGTAAAATAAGGAACCGGTGATCAAAGATGCTTGCGACCGAGAGGATGATGATGGAGTAGGCTGTTTTGTTGATCGAATAGAGGTGAACAAGGACTGATCTCGCGACTGAATGGAGGTGAACAAGGGCTGTTTGCGGTTGAATGGAATGAACGAGGGCTGATCAGATCGAGATGAAGGCTGCTCGCGATCAATGGGACAAGAGTGAGGCAGTTTACGGTCGAAGAAGATGAAGGATTTGGCTGCCGACGGCTGTTTTGCCTTTTAGGGTTTTGTGTTTTTGATGGATGCATGCATGGTTAGTATATATAGGCAAAGAGATAAGTGGTTACGGTTTTGGTTTGGGCTCGTGGCCGAGGGACTTGGGTTGGTTTGGTTTGGGTTTGATCTTGCGGCTGAATAGTTTTAGTTTAAGGTTTAGGTTTGATCTCGGTTTGGGTTTGCGGTTTGGGTTGCACACGGCCGAGAATGGTTTGAGTTCTAAACTTGGTTAATTCCTAGAGTCACAAGGAATCAAAGTTGGTTCGTGTCGTGGTTCGGTTCGTGCACATATTTGCCATGATTATTCTATAACCAAAATAATCACATAATCACACATCACGTATTTACTAACTCGTACATGTTTAATACATAGCATATAATTCACTCGACAAGTATTACGTTTAAGTTATCCGAAAAACCGGGAGGTCACAACTTTTTTTCAAGTTGAGCTATTTTCTCAATATGAGAATTTATTGTTATTTGATTTTCTATATTTAATTTTTCAAAAACAATTATATTATTTATAAACATTTTTATTTAATTTTGAAAATCTACTATCATTTTTAGTTTTTCATTTTCTAAAATTTTTATTTTGTTTTCAAAATTCTTTTCATTTTCTTTTCATTTTTTATTTTCTAATGTCAAACTTTCAATCTCATTCAAGAGTTTGGCATTATCTGCATGATAATTGTCTACATCATAGACCGGGCAGACTGGTTTAGAACTTGAAGACTCATTTGTGGATATACTTGAAACTAGAGCTTCACAGTTCTTAACCAGTATTGTATTCTGGTAAAAGTATCAGGATGTCTTCCTTAACCGACTGCTGGATAAGATTAATCATTTTCTTTTTAGCAAAATAATCATCTTTCTGTTGAGAAGAATATTTGCACTTCTCCAGAATTTTATGATTCTCATCTCTAGGAACGACATAACCTGTCTCATTCGCGACCCAACTGTGGAAATGCATAGCTTGGACCCAGCTCTCAAATTTTCCTTTCCAAACTTCATACTCGTTCATACTCATCAACTTTGACGGCTTCACAAACTCCATTTCGTTTTCCAAATTTATCTGTCGTTCAAAACACTTGACAAATGATTATCAAACAGACAATTTTAGCAAAAACTGACGTTTTAATTGACAATCGGTACGTTAAAAAACGTTTAAAATTTTTCTGAAAACTATTTTTACCCGATTATATCTTTAAAATCGTCTCGTCGATACGATTCTAACGATATATAATGTTCTTGACGTTTTTTTTAGAAACCTTGGACAAGTTCGGACGAACTTGTCACAGCTTGTGAAATCAGCTACTTAACAAGTTCGGGTGAACTTGTATGAAATTTCAAGAGTTTTAACAAGTTCGGGCGAACTTGTAAGATATTCAAGAGACTTTACAAGTTCGGGCGAACTTGTAATAGATTTTCAACAAGATTTAATCAAGTTCGGGCAAACTTGATGAAATCTTAATGAAAATTATGCAAGTTCGAGCGAACTTATCAAAAATCTTGAAAAATCGATCAAGTTCGGGCGAACTTGATGAAAAGTTATGAACTTTTCAGTCAAGTTCGAGCGAACATGTGTTTTCAAACATGGTTTTTTCAAATTTTCGGCATGAATTCGTTTGTTTTAAGCTCTGATCTTTTCAAGGGTTTTAGTATAATGGATTTTACGTATTATACTTGAAAATCAGTCCATTTTGTCCGTGAATTGTCCAAGAAAAGTTAAAAATAAAAGAATAGAGTTGAAGATGAGATGTTCTATGTCCAATGTCTTCAAATTAGGCCAATCGTGCTCTGATACCAATTGAGGGTCCGTTGAACGGATCTTTCTGGTCCTAATTTAGCTAACCTAACGTAAACGTGCGGAATCCGTTAGCATAGGTGACATTGGAGACAAGTTTGTTACTGATTAATCACTGTTTCATTAATGTGTAGACGTTACAGATCCGAGAAACACTTGGACAGAGCTTCGCCTCTGTCGTGACAAAATCTCTGAAAGTTACAAATGAAATGTCAAGACTCCTATTTATAGGAGATATAAGTTCGCTGGAGTGATGCAAGTTCGAGCGAACTTGCCTAGAAAAGTTCGGCCGAACTTGTCTTCAACACTATAATTTCAAGCGAACTTGACCCTATATATACATAAACTTCGACATTTCGCTCCTAAATACTGACTCGACGTTATACGATGACATAGGCAACAGACATATGCATCAACAGTTAACACAATCCCTCAATTGTTTATTCATCCTAAATTAAGCAAGAACGATTTAAAAATCAAATAATATATTACAAAATTCCTAAGTTTCTCCAATACTTAGAATTTTCACATAACTTTGAGATTTTCTTGAAAAGTCTTTGTTTTGATTATGTTGGTGTATTTATATATATGTGTTCAAATATATTAAGATTTTCACGACTTATGTGACATTTGTGGCGATCCGATCATATAACGATTCCGAACGAATTATCAATCAATGAATTTTTTTGGTTTTTTATTTTCGAGATTTGTATTTTTGTCATGACAATTGCACGTATTCGATTCTTGCACGATTCCGAACTCTTAAACGACTTCTGAAAGTGAAATCGCAAACTATTACGCAAACGTAATCAGTTTAACGCGACGTACACTCCAGAACATCGACATAAGCTAAACATACCCTAAATACCCTTTATATAACTTAGAAATAAGTTTTGAGGGCTTCGGTATGGCAAAAACACGCTTATGTAAGCTCAGGGGCTATTTTGCAAATTCTGCGAAACTATGCCGACTCACGTATTTCCTAATCCGGAACTTATACTCGCCTCCAAATATTTTTGTAATCATTAAAATATAGCATTTTAGTGATTGGAATGCAAAAATATCATTCGTTACGCGTTTACGGTCATTTGCGCGTTCGTTACGATTTCCATCGTAATTAACCGAAAACCACAACCGTACGACCAAACGAACCGACATCCGAAATGTTTCCGAGCATTTTTTAAGTTCCCTGTGCTTTATCTTCCTTATAAAGCTTAAAAATGAGGTTAACGGGTTTTAAAAGTGCCAAAACGCGTTGAAAAACAAGTTTTAGGCTGCAGGGACCTGTTCTGCCAATTCTGAAACTTTGGAATCCCAGGCGCCACGCGAGAGACTCACCAAGATCTCTCGCGACACGCGGGGGATGCCCAGTTATAGTAGAAAATGGCAGACAACTGTTTTACAGCTTTGAAACCCAAGATTCGTGTTCTCCAAGTTCTAGCCTGGTCTTGACACATCTTTGAACATGTGGAATGATCCTAGAATGGTCCTTGACACTTGTGATCATCAAATTCATCCTCCACAACTATAATTAGGTCCTTGATCTCACATTTCAACTTGCTCATTCCTTCCCTTTCTCTCTATAACTCTAAGAGGAGAACTCCCACTTTGTTGCTGGTCTCCCAACTGAGTTTTCTATGTCTTTTCTTCATCCTTGGGTGCCTTGAGCACAAGTAAGTGTTCTAACTTAGCCTTGTTCATTCATTTTAGCTATTTCAAGCTAAGAGTCAAACAGTGTTTGACTTTCAGCTTTGACCATTAATTGGTCAAAACAAAGTCCAATTGGACTTTGCAACGTGATCGTAATCATGATGGTTATGATCATTATCGATCGTGCCTATTGATTACCACGTTTACTAGTCGAAGTGACGAGTCAAAGTTTCGGTCAATAATGCGCAAATGCGCATTATACGACGTAACTATTTTCGGGTATCAAAACCCTTTGTTTTGATACCAAATCAGTTTTATAAACCTTGTTAGATATATTTAACATGTTTAACTCGTCACTTTTAGTTTAGTGCTTATTTAGGGTCGTAAGTCGAGCGGACTTGACCATCGCTTTGACTTTCGAATCCGACCCGTTTGGTCAATCTTAGGATCCAACCAAACACATATATGAGACCATAGTCGTATAGGGAACAACCCCCTGAGGTTATACCTTATGGTCACGTCGTTTGGTTAGTGTTATGTTAAGTCGTCTATTTTGCCCTATAAATGACCAAAATGCCCTTTTTACGCATAAATCAACTTTTAGCATATGTTACCAATGTTTTGACATATAAACTAATGTTGCAACTATATTAGACTTATTTTGGCATATTAGACTTATCATAACACATATCTAACCATCCGAACATGTTTTTACGTAAACTACCTTAACGAGTCATAACGGGTCAAAAGCACTTAGGAATCTTTCCAAATCAGAATGTTAACTTTGTTAAACCTTTTCATATGAGTTCCAACACTTATTTGGTTTACAAGACCTCATTCTATCCGATCCGCTGATTTAAGTCCCGATATTTACATAGTTATCCGATTTTAGGACACGCTTAATTTCTCGGACTTTTGAGCTTGTTTAATCTTTGATTCATGGTTATTTTGCAACCCCAAGTGAGTACATTGCTCCCCTATTTTAAGTTTTTCAAATATTTTGGGGTGATTCATATGTGCTAAGTTGTTTTCAAGTTTTCAAATTACAAAAGCTATGGTTTATATAAACACGACGATTTCAATAATGTGAACGAACTTGTTGGTGCGTTATACACATGACACGAATAACATCCATTAGTTTGACCAGGCCGACCAGTAGTAAGTTATGGTACCATAGGACTGACAATCCCGTTACCAAGTTTCCCGGTGTTTGTGGGGAAGTTTGGGGAACGGCCGAAACTGTTTACTTTAACAAACCCTTTGGTGGTTTGTTATTGCAATTTAAAGATACCCTTTGGTGGTATAGACGAGTCAACACAGGTTTGAATGTATTCACCAAAACGACCAAAATTTTTCACAATTAAAACAAGGACGATTTGTTTACACGGATGATGAACAATTGGTTTATGAGACGAACAATGGACGAATAGTTTATGATACGAACAATGGACGATTGGTTTATGGTAAGTGATTTAAATAATGGTACGTGTGTAATGTGATAAACCATGGTGGATAAGTCGCTGGTACTTTCTTTACATAAGTGCTTGTATCGTATTACATTCGTTTGCATCACTTGGAACAAAGGTTTTCAAATAATGACACGCAATGATTTTCTATTAAAGATATAAACCATACAAAGTTTCTTCTAGACGATTTACTACTCGAATATACAAAACAAATGTTTTGGTCAAGATTCATGGCTACATGTCTTTTATAAACTATAACTAACTTGTTTTAGTTGGTTAGTTATCATTGCAATACCAATTACCTTTTTGATAAACACAGTTTTCAATTAACGACTCTAGTAGTCTGACGAGGTATTGCAAATACTTATTCAAGGCCATGAATTTGACACACTCACAAAACCTATGTACTCACCAACATATTTTTGCTGACTCGTTTTCACATATGTTTCAGGGAACAATGCTTGATGTCGATGCATGCTCATGTAGGATTGGACGCGGACTTAGTGCCTTAAAATATGAAAGACAATAGTTTAACTAGTTTGTTTTAAATTACAAGACAATGTAACTATGAAATTTAATTACCACGTGTTGTTGGAACAATCTGTTAACGTGACTCCCCGATGTTTCCGCCGCGGTTTGTTGTTTTTACGCGGTCGGGGTGTTACAGGTTGGTATCAGAGCACTGGTTATAGGGAATTAGGTTATTAGTAATGCTTTGACCAAGACTATAACCTTCCTAGGACCCTAACACGAGTTTTACTTGCGTTTAGATTATTAATACACTACCATCACCTATCCTTAGGTGATTACCAAAAACAAAACAAAATTGAAGGCATAAAGTCAAAAATGAATCATCGGTCTCTTTTAGCCTTCAAATCTCGTCAAAGTTTGGGTTTTATTAATGTGAACACATGCAATCTGGAAGGGTGGGTGCCTGTACCCCGAGTTTTCGTTCCAAGGTTATAGGGTTCGTACAAATCCACTTAATCGAACCAGTCACTCTTACCTGGGAACTCTTGGGGTGAATGTCCACTTATAGGCTAAAGCATGTCTTCGCAATACATAATAAAGACCCATTTACTTTGATTAGTCACCGTGCGTCATTTGTTTTGAAAAACGAACGAATGACCACTATCCTTATCTCATCGATATTTTCAACACTTCTTTTGATTTATTTCAATCTCACATACCTTCCTTCATGTTTCTTTTAGAATGCCTCCTAGACATGATACAACTCAAAATGCCGAAATGGCAGCCATTATCGCTCAGCAAATTGCTGCTGTACTCCCAAACCTCGTGACCCAACTTAATCAAGCGAAAAACAACAACAATAACAATAAAAATGCACCAGCTCCGTGCAACTATAAAAAAATTTGTTCGGCTAAACCACTCTCGTTTTCTAGGTCTGAGGGAGCTACTGGGCTTTTGCAATGGTTTGAGAGCCTCGAAAGTACTTTTCGTCATGTGCAATGCCCAAACAGAGCAAAAAGTTGAGTTTGCGTCGAGCGTATTCAAAAAGAGAGCTCTTACATGGTGGAACGGTGTTATGAGAGATACAGGTGCCGATGTGGCTTAGCTCAAACATGGGAAGAGCTTAGGGCTCTAATTGAAGGAATTTTGTCCTTGTCATGAGCAGAGGGCGCTCGAAAACGAATTCCAAGATCTCAAACAGGATAGTGGTGAGCATCGTGCTTATACTGACCGATATGAAGAGTTGAGTTTACTCTGTCCTTCAATGGTGACGCCTTTGGATAAGGCAATCGAGAAGTATATCGATGGTTTGCCTGATCCTGTTCAGGACAATGTTACCGGAAGTAACCCAACCACTGTCCGACAGGCCATTGAGCTAGCTGCGACTTTAACAGAGTCTCAGGTCAAAAAGGGTAACCTTTATTGCTTTTGCGAAAAGAAATCATCCACCAAAACCACTCAAGAGAAACAAAAAGGAAACAAGACTGAGCCTTCTAAACGATCGAAGAAGCGTAAAACTTCTCAGAACTTTGCTGTTACTACACAACCCGCTCCAACAGCTCCCCAAAACCAACCAGCTCAACCTCCCGTGAGAAAACCATATGCTGGTACTGCACCGTTGTGCAATCAGTGCAACGGTCACCACCAAGTTCATCAACCCTGTCGTTAATGTACTACCTGTGAACGATTTGGCCACATGGCCAACGTGTTTCGATCTGTTCCAAACCAAGCTGCACAGAACCCTGTCCAACCCCAAGCAAATCCCGTTCGACCTCACTTTCCACTCGGGTCATGTTTTAACTGTGGCGAGATGGGCCATTACAAGAACAACTGCCCCAAATTAGCCAATGCCAATCATGCTCGTGGACGAGCATTCAATATTAACGCCAATGAAGCCCGTACTGATAACGAAGTCGTTAACAGTACGTTCCTTGTCAACAATCATCCTGCTTCTGTTCTATTCGATTCGGGTGCCAATAGGAGTTTCGTGTCCTTAGCCTTTGAACCATTGCTTTCAATGCCAAGAACTAAACTAGGAAAGCCCTTGACTGTCGAGATAGCTAGTGGCGAACCTCTTAAACTTGATTCTGTCATTCGTGATTGCCAATTGAACCTCGATAACCACCTTTTTCCGATTGACCTCACGCCAATGCAACTTGGGATTTTCGACATCATCATAGGAATGGATTGGTTAACCAAGCAACATGCCGAAGTTATTTGTTTTGACAAGATTAGTTCGAATACCTCTTCCCTCTGGTGAAGTCTTAGAAGTTCGTGGAGAGAAACCCGCTAGTAATCTTAAACTCATGACCTGTAACCAAGCCCAAAAATACCTATGAAAGAACTGTGTTGCCTTCCTGGCACATATCGTAGAGGAGAAAGGCAAATGCAAAACTGTTCAGGATATCCCCATTGTTCGGGATTATCCTGAGGTCTTTCCCAAAGAATTACCTGGTTTACCTCCTGTACGTCAAGTTGAGTTCTGCTTTGATCTAGTACCTGGTGCCAACCCAATTGCTAAATCTCCTTACCGTCTTGCACCGTCTGAGATGCAAGAGTTATCAAAACAGCTTCAAGAACTATCTGATAAAGGATTCATTCGTCCGAGCTATTAACCTTGGGGCGCTCCTGTCCTGTTTGTGAAAAAGAAGGACGGATCTTTCCGTATATGTATCGATCATCGTGAGCTCAACAAACTCACGATCAAAAATCGATATCCCCTACCTCACATTGATGATCTCTTTGATCAGCTACAAGGTGCTAGTTACTTTTCAAAGATTGATCTGCGTTCTGGGTATCATCAACTTCGTGTGCTCGAAGAAGATATTCCCAAGACTGCTTTTCGCACTCGATATGGTCATTACGAGTTTGCCTTTCGGTTTGACAAATGCTCCAGCTGTTTTCATGGACTTGATGAATCGGGTTTCTAAACCTTATTTGGACAAGTTCATCATTGTTTTCATCGATGACATTCTTATTTATTCCAAGTCTCGAGCCGAACACGAACAACACCTTCGATTAACTATGTGACTACTAAAGAAAGAACAACTTTATGCCAAATTCTCCAAGTGCGAGTTTTGACTAAAAGAAATTCAATTCTTGGGACAAATAGTCAACAAGCAAGGTATACATGTGGATCCTTCCAAAATCGCTGCGATTATGGATTGGAACACACCCACTACTCCCACAGAAGTTCGCTCATTTCTTGGTCTTGCTGGATATTACCATCGATTCATCGCGAACTTCTCAAAGATCGCGTTTCCCCTCACCGCTTTGACTCAAAAGAATAAGCCTTTTGAGTGGGGACCCAAACAAGAGGAAGCTTTCCAAACTCTGAAATGAAAACTCTGCGATGCTCCTATTCTATCTTTACCCGATGGTAATGATGATTTTGTTGTCTATTATGATGCATCGAATCTAGGCCTTGGCTGTGTTCTCTTGCAACGAGATAAAGTCATCGCCTATGCGTCAAGACAATTGAAAATCCACGAGAAGAACTACACGACCCATGATCTGGAATTAGGTGTTGTAGTTTTTGCTCTCAAGATTTGGAGACACTACCTTTATGGTACGAAGTGTGTAGTTTTTACCGACCACAAAAGTCTCCAACATATATTTAACCAAAAGGAGCTGAACATGAGACAGTGACGCAAGGTTGAACTTTTAAACGACTACGATTGCGAAATTCGCTACCATCCGGGTAAAATGTCATGCTGATGCTCTTAGTCATAAGGAACGTGTCAAGCTTCATTGTGTTCGAATTCAATCTGATATCCAGACACGTATTTTCCAAGCTCAACATACTTGTGTTACACAAGGTATGATGGGTAATGAATTACCGCATCAACTTGAGCTTCAAATCGAAACGAAAGACAACGGATTACTCTATTATTTGAACCGTTTGTGGGTTCCAAGTCAAGACAACCTCCGCACCCTATTGATGGACGAAGCTCATAAGTCTCGTTATTCAATCCATCCTGGTGCAAACAAAATGTACAAGGATCTTCGTACCCAGTATTGGTGTCCGGGTATGAAGAAAGACATTGCCTTGTATGTATCAAAATGCCTAACTTGTCTTAAAATCAAGGCTGAACATCAACGCCCATCTGGTTTGCTTGAACAACCAGAAATCCCGGTATGGAAGTGGGAGAACATTGCAATGGATCTCATCACAAAACTACCGCGCACATCTAGAGGTCATGATGCTATTTGGGTAGTCATCGATCATCTATCAAAGTCAGCATACTTTTTGGCAATTCGTGAGGATTACTCTGCTGACAAACTCGCCAAAATCTATGTCGATAAGATTGTATCTCGTCATGGTGTTCCTTTGGACATCAAATCTGACAGAGATGCTCGGTTCTCATCTCACTTTTGGAAAACCATGCAATCTGCTATGGGAACCAAACTAAATCTGAGCACTGCTTATCATCCTCAATCGGATGGACAAACCGAGAGAACAATTCAAACGCTGGAGGATATGCTTAGAGCGTGTGTGATCGACTTTGGTGGTAGTTGGGATTTGCATCTACCGTTGATCAAATTCTCCTACAACAATAGTTATCACGCTAGCATCGATATGGCGCCTTTTGAAACTTTATACGATCGACAATGTCGTTCACCTGTCTGTTGGAATGAAGTTGGAGAGTCTCAGTTTACTGGACCCGAACTTATTCATGACACAACAGACAAAGTCAAGAAAATACGCGATAACCTTCTAACAGCTAGAAGCCGTCAAAAGAGTTATGCGGATAAACGACGCAATCCCTTGGAATTCCAAGTTGGTGATCACGTCCTACTCAAGGTATCCCCTTGGAAATGAGTGGTCAGATTTGGAAAGAAAGGTAAACTTGCACCTCGATACGTTGGACCATTCAAGATCATTGAAAGAATCGGAAAGGTGGCCTACTGACTTGAGCTACCTCCTAAACTTGGGAATGTTCACCCAACATTCCCCATGTCCAATCTGAGGAAGTGTTTAGCCAACACAAATCTTCACGTCCATCTCGACGAAATTCACGTTGATGACACTATGCACTTTGTCGAGAAACCCGTGGAGATTTTGGACCGTGAAGTCAAGAAACTTAAGCGTAGACAAATTCCGATAGTCAAAGTTCGTTGGGAATCCAAACGTGGCCCAGAATTTACTTGGGAACGAGAGTATCAAATGAAAGCAAAATACCCACATCTGTTTCCACAAGTTTCCTCTAATTAAATTTCGAGACGAAATTTCCTAAAGTAGGGGAGACTGTGACATTTGTGGCGATCCGATCGTATAACGAATCCGAACGAATTATCAATCAATGAAATTTTTTTGGTGTTTTATTTTTTTAGATTTGTATTTTTATCATGACAATTGCACGTATTCGATTCTTACACGATTCCGAACTCTTAAACGACTTCTAGAAGTGAAATCGCAAACTATTACACAAACGTAATCAGTTTAACGGGACGTACACTCCGGAACATCGACATAAGCTAAACATACCCTAAATACCATTACATAACTTAGAAATAAGTTTTGAGGGCTTCGGTGTGGCAAAAACACACTTATGTAAGCTCAAGGGCTATTTTGCAAATTCTGCGAAACTATGCCGACTCGCGTATTTCCTAATCCTGAACTCATACGAACATCCAAATATTTTTGTAATCATTAAAATATAGCATTTTAGTGATTGGAATGCAAAAATATCATTCGTTATGCGTTTACGATCATTTGCGCGTTCGTTACGATTTCCATCGTATTTAACCGAAAACCGCAACCGTACGACCAAACGAACCAACATCCGAAATGTTTTCGAGCATTTTTTATTCTTTATCTTCCTTATAAAGCTTAAAAATAGGGTTAACGGGTGTTAAAAGTGCCAAAACGCGTCGAAAAACAAGTTTTAGGCTGCAGGGACCTGTTCTGCCAATTCTGAAACTTAGGAATCCCAGGCGCCACGCGAGAGACTCACCAAGATCTCCTGTAACATGCGGGGGATGCCCAGTTACAGCAGAAAATGGCAGACAGCTGTTTTACAGCTTTGAAACCCAAGATTCGTGTTCTCCAAGTTCTAGCCTGGTCTTGACACGTCTTTGAACATGTGGAATGATCCTAGAATGGTCCTTGACACTTGTGATCATCAACTTCATCCTCCACAACTATAAATAGGTCCTTGATCTCACATTTCAACTTGCTCATTCCTTCCCTTTCTCTCTATAACTCTAAGAGGATAACTCCCACTTTGTTGGAGGTCTCCCAACTGAGTTTTCTAAGTCCTTTCTTCATCCTTGGCTGCCTTAAGTACAAGTAAGTGTTCTAACTTAACCTTGTTCATTCATTTTAGCTATTTCAAGCTAAAAGTCAAACAGTGTTTGACTTTCAGCTTTGACCATTAATTGGTCAAAGCAAAGTCCAATTGGACTTTTCAACGTGATCGTAATCATGATGGTTATGATCCTTAGCGATCGTGCCTACAGATTACCACGTTTACTAGTCGAAGTGACGAGTCAAAGTTTCGGTCAATAATGTGCGAATGCGCATTATACGATGGAACTATTTTCGGGTATCAAAAACCTTTTTTTGATACCAAATCAGTTTTATAAACCTTGTTAGACATATTTAACATGTTTAACTCGTCACTTTTAGTTTAGTGCTTATTTAGGGTCGTAAGTCGAGCGGTCTTGACCATCGCTTTGACTTTCGAATCCGACCTGTTTGGTCGATCTTAGGATCCAACCAAACACATATATGAGACCATAGTTGTATAGGGAATAACCCCCTGAGGTTATACCTTATGGTCACGTCATTTGGTTATTGTTATGTTAAGTCGTCTATTATGCCCTATAAATGACCAAAATGCCCTTTTTACGCATAAATCAACTTTAAGCATATCTGACCAATGTTTTGACATATAAACTGATGTTGCAACTATATTAGACTTATTTTGGCATATTAGACTTATCATAACACATATCTAACCATCCGAACACGTTTTCACGTAAATGATCCATTAAAGTAGAGTAAACTACCTTAACAAGTCATAACGGTCAAAAGTACTTAGGAACCTTTCCAAATCAGAATGTTAACTTTGTTAGACCATTTCATATGAGTTCCAACACTCATTTGGTTTACAAGACCTCATTCTATCCGATCCGCCGATTTAAGTCCCGATATTTACATAGTTATCCGATTTTAGGACACGCTTAATTTCTCGGACTTTTGAACTTGTTTAATCTTTGATTCAAGGATATTTTGCAACCCCAAGTGAGTACATAGCTCCCCTCTTTTATGTTTTTCAAATATTTTTGGGTGATTTATATGTGCTAAATTGTTTTCAAGTTTTCAAATTACAAAAGCTATGGTTTATATAAACACGACGATTTCAATAATGTGAACGAACTTGTTGGTGCGTTATACACATGACACGAATAACATTCATTAGCTTTGGCCAAGCCAACCAGTAGTAAGTTATGGTACCATAGGACTGACAATCCCGTTACCAAGTTTCTCGGTGTTTGTGGGGAAGTTTGGGGAACGACCGAAACTGTTTACTTTAACAAACCCTTTGGTGGTTTGTTATTGCAATTTAAAGATACCCTTTGGTGGTATAGACGAGTCAACACAGGTTTGAATGTATTCACCAAAACGGCCAAAATTTTTCACAATTAAAACAAGGACGATTTGTTTACACGGAGATGAACAATTGGTTTATGAGACGAACAATGGACGAATGGTTTATGATACGAACAATGGACGATTGGTTTATGGTAAGTGATTTAAATAATGGTACGTGTGTAATGTGATAAACCATGGTGGATAAGTCGCTGGTACTTCCTTTATATAAGTGCTTGTATCGTATTACATTCGTTGCGTTATTTGCATCACTTGGAACAAAGGTTTTCAAATAATGACATGCAACGATTTTCTATTAAAGATATAAACCATACAAAGTTTCTTCTAGACGATTTACTACTCGAATATACAAAACAAATGTTTTGGTCAAGATTCATGGCTACATGTCTTTTATAAACTATAACTAACTTGTTTTAGTTGGTTAGTTATCATTGCAATACCAATTACCTTTTTGATAAACACGATTTTCAATTAACGACTCTAGTAGTCTAACGAGGTATTGGAAATACTTATTCAAGGCCATGAATTTGACACACTCACAAAACCTATGTACTCGCCGGCATATTTTTGTTGACTCGTTTTCACATATGTTTCAGGGAACAATGCTTGATGTCGATGCATGCTCATATAGGATTGGACGCGGACTTAGTGCCTTAAAATATGAAAGATAATAGTTTAACTAGTTTGTTTTAAATTCCAAGACAATGTAACTATGAAATTTCAATATTCAATAAAACATAACTTTAATTACCACGTGTCGTTGGAACAATCTGTTAACGTGACTCCCCAACATTTCCGCCGTGGTTAGTTGTTTTAACGCGGTCGGGGTGTTACAACTTGAAAGATTTTAGTGGTGACCCTCAATATGTTATATCTGTATCACACCCTTTTATAAGCAATATATCTACGATTTGCGCGTCGTAATATATATACATAAACGTGAACATATAAACAAATATCATAATACTCGTATTTTGTTAACTTATATATTATCATTTGTAACACCCCAAATCGCGTAAAGCAACATGCGGCGGAAACACTTGGGGAGTCACGTTACAAATTGTTTCACAACACATGGTATTTATAGTTTTATTTTATTGATTTATCAAGTTTACATTTGTCTTGGAATGTCGGAAAAGAAATATAATCAAATTGTCTTTTAGATTTTAGAGTCACTAAGGCCCGTGTCCATCCTATATGAAGCATGCAGCGTCAGTCATCATATATGTAAACCTGAAACATATGTGAAAATAGGTACGTCAGCATAAAAATGCCTGTGAGTAACATAGGTTTTGTGAATTAGATTCATGGCTTTAAATGTGTTAAGAAAAGGACATATGTTTTCAAAAATAGCCATGAATCCTTTCAAAAAATTTGGTATCTAAAATACTTTGCTTTTTGATAAAAAGTGTTTGTAATATATGTACAAGATATACGTTTGGTTTTGAAATAACAATTTAGGTAGTATATCAAAATGTATACTTTTGTTTTAAAAGATTGGGTAGTATATCAAACTATACTTTACTAGCACATCAAACTATGCTTTGGTTTAGTATCAAACTATGCTTTGGAAAACAATATCACATTGGTAGCATATCAAACTACGATTTGATTTAGGAAATAAATAAAAGATAAGTTTTTATGGCTTAATAAGAAAACCTTTGTAAAACATACATTGTGGTCGTTTGGCAATACATTCAAACCTGAGTATATCAAACTATACTTTGGTGACTATAGATTTACCAAGAAGGCAAAATCTATTTGGTTTAAACTTGGTTTCTGACATTCCATACAACAGGAATGGGGTGTCAAATTCTATAGCGCTATATCATACTACCAATCGGCTTGACCATTGTTAATGAATGTATAAAAGAAATACGCACCAACATTAGTCTCACAAACTTTGAAAATCATTGTTTTAGCCATAGGTAATGGTTTCAAATCGTTAATGGTTATGGTACTATGTATACGAAATCATATAGCTTTGAAAACGTGAAAATAGTGAATAGGTACATATGAATCACCCCAAAACATTTAGAAAACTTAAAAGAGGGGACTATGTACTCACTTGGGATTGCGTATAAGCCTTGTATGAATGTGTAAACAAAGCCCAAAAGATAAAGGAACCAAGTGTGTCCTAACATCAGGTAATTATGTTAAAGTACGGGACGTAATCGGGGGATTCGGATAGAATGAGGTCTTCTAAACCACATGAGTGTTGGAAATCATATGAAATGGCTTAACAAAGTCAACATTCTGATTTGGAATGAATCCTAAGTGCTTTTGACCCGTTATGACCCGTTAAGGTAGTTTACGCTACTTTAACGTGTCATTTGCGTATACACGTAATCGAATGGTTAAACATGTCTTATTATAAGTCTTAAATGCCGAAACATGTTTGAAAATGTTGTAAAATCAGTTTACATGTCAAAAATTTGGTTACATATGTTTAAAATGGATTTAGCGCAAAAAGGGCATTTTGGTCATTTATAAAGAACATAAAAGCGACTTGTCATATAACTAACCAAACAAAATGACCATAAGGTATAACCTCAGAAGGTTATTCCCTATATAGCTATGGTCACAATATGTGTTTGGTCGGATCCTAAGATCGACCAAACGGGTCGGATTCGAAAGTTAAAGCGGTGGTCAAGACCGCTCGACTTACGACCCAAATAAAGCACTAAACTAAAAGTGACGAGTTAGACATGTCAAAACATGTCTAACTAATTTTAGAGTAAACTGCCAATTGGTCCCTGAGGTTTGGCCAGTTTTGCCACTTCAGTCCAAATTTCAAACTTTTTACATCCAAGGCCCTGTGGTTTGGTTTTTGTTACCATTTTGGTCCAAATTTCAAATTTGGCTAGATTCTCCTACCTTGACCCTGCTATTTTGTCTTCATTAGCAGGGTCATTTTGGGCCTTTTGTAATTATTATAAGCCATTGCTGAATTAAATTAATCACCCAAATATAGTTGACCCCTATTTAAAGCCTTCACCCACATGACCCTCACCAGTTTAAGCCCTAATCGAAACCCTAAATCCTCTGCAAAAGCTTCACCTCGTCAATGGTGGTATGTGCGTGTGGAGCCCCAACCCAAGTCCAAACTTCATGGACAACACAAAACCCAGGTCGCCAATTTCATTGTTGCAACAAACCCTCTAGCTGTAGATTCGTTGCTTGGGCTGAGGCACCGACGATTCAGAACCCAGCCATGATGATTCCGGCACTATTGGACACCATCAAGCGGCACGAAGATAATGCAAGACAGATGTTCAATGTGAACAGGAAACTTAAAGAAGAAGTCAAAAAATTGGCTCAGGAGAAGAAGATGTTGATAGTTATGTTGGGTTTGAGTTTGTTCTTGTTCATGGTGTATGTGGTTAAGTCTGTTTAGGATGTGCTTTGTGTGGGGCTTTTGTAAGTTTGGTCTATATGACTGACTGTTGGTTTTGTAAGGGTTAGGACATGGAAATATGTTAATGTAGTAGTATGATTTTGTAATGGAATGTTTGCGGATTTTGTAATGGAATCAACCACTTTATGACCATTTCTTGTTTAGTGCAAATGTCCAAAAATGTACATATTGCAAATGAACCAAACATGTGCAAAATACAAACGGCCAAAATGAGCAGCACATACATGTGAAAATGACCAAACATGTGCATATTGCAAACGGCTAATTTGGACCATCACATACATGTGAAAATGACCAACACAGACCAACACATACATAACAAATGACCAAACAGAACTGGATTTTACCAACCAAACAGACCTGGAAATGACCAAACAGAACTGGAAATTACCAAACAAACAGACCTGTAAATGACCAAACTAACCTTTAGTACAAAACATGATCCAACTGCAGACCTCTACAATAACAATTACCAAATAGAACTAGAATTTACCAAACAAACAGACCTGGAATGACCATACTAACCTTTAATACATAACATGATCCAACCAGTTTACATAAACAGCCAAACAAAGTTTGCCAACCCAAACATCAGTACAATATTTATCAAATACATAATCAGTTTGACATGAACTAAGATGCCTAAACAGTTTGACACAAACTGTATACATCACTGTTTGACACAAAGTAGCAAAAATGCCAACTGAACTGCAGTCAAAACAACCTAAGCCTGTGCCTGTGACCCTGCTTGTTCCTGTGACCCATGTTGTGCCTGTGACCCTTGTTGTGCTTGTGACTGTGACCCATTCCTTCTAGCCTTTTCACAACTCCTCTTGTTATGCCCCACCATCTTGCAGATCCGACATGTCACAGAGCTTCCCTTCCTTGGCAACTTACCAGTTGCAAAGATGTCCTTGGTCACCTTCTCAACAACCTCTGCATGTGGCCTTCTTTTTTGCCTGTGAAGTTGCAACTTTACTCTCAGTAAGCTCCTGTGCAGATTTCTTCTTTTTCTTCTTTGGCCATCAAAGTGGTTGGGCAAGAAGATTTAGGCCACAAATCACTGCCATTCACTGGGTGTACATTTTGTTTGTAAACTTCTTTCCAAGTCTCAACCCAATACACTGGATGCACCGATTTTTCAGGAACTCCATCACCTTTTCCATGCATTCCCATGTTCCAGTTACATGCCACTGCATATCTACATGGGATGCCTGTCAGGTCCCATCTCCTACAAGTGCATGTTCTTTCATCCAAATTAACTACCCTTTGGTCTTGGTGATCATTGAAGTGTGTGCTAACCTGAAATTTTGTGCCTCTAGTCCAAATGACAGTGTATTCTGCAGCCTCAGTCTTGACTGTTTGTAACACAGTAGTAGCAGCTGGTGGTAAGGGGCCTTTACACTTATCAATCACCTTATTCACCACAACATTCTTCTTCATGAGATACTCTCTTATATACTCAAGGCAGGTAATGATAGGCGTGTCCCTACCTTGTATCAATTGACTATTGAATACATCACAAATGTTATTTAGCAATATATCCCACATAGCCCTACCTGGAAAATGTTCAAATAACTTGTTCAATTAATTATCAACATAACACATAAAAACTAGAAAATTACAAGTATACTGGTACATTACATACCTGAGAAGAAAGCCCTTGACCAATGTTTGCTGGGAATTGCTTTCAGCCAATCATGTAGAGCCTTGTCCTTATCACCAACTGCCTTCATAGCCTTTTCAAACTGTGGAACTGTTGTTGCAGATGCACAGTTCCACAACAGATCCTTGTATTCATCACCACTCCATTTAGGTTTCATGTTTTCATGTATATGTCTGGGGCAATATCTATGCTCTGAACTTGGATACACTTTCAATATTGCAGGTATTAACCCCTACCAGGTATTACAAAATGGGTGAAGTTAATAAAAAGAATACGATACATAACATGTAAATTATTGAACTTTGTTACCTTTTGCCTGTCACTTATGAAGGTAAAGTTAGAGTAAGGTGCCAGATCCAGATCATCAGCTAGGCACTCAAGAAACCATTTCCAACTTGTTGTTGTCTCAGCCTCCACCACTACATAGGCAACAGGATAAATCCCATTATTGCAATCCACTCCAACTGCTGTAAGAATCTGGCCTGGGAATGGCCCTTTCAAAAAAACATCCATCAAGCCCCAGTATAGGTCTCCCTATCAGTTTAAATCCAGCCTTCAATGGGCCAAAGCAAACATAGATCCCCCTGAATTGCCTTGTTGGACTGCTAGGATTGCAACAAGGTTCAACATCTATCTTAACTGTGGTTCCTGGATTAGATCTTCGCAGCTCCTTACCATAATCCCTGAGGTTCTCATATTGAGCTCTGTAATGACCATGTACTTTCTCTGTTGCCTTCATCTTAGCCCTAAACACCTGATGCAAGGTCACTTCAACTTGATATTTCCTTTGTAGATCTTGCTGTAAAGCTTTAAGAGGTATCCCAGGATTGTTTTTGAAAATGTGTTGGATTTTCTTGGCTAACCAGCCAGCTGTGTACATTGTAACATCTCTGATATTCAAACATACATGTTCTTTGTTGAAGATCTTCACAGTCCAGGAGGCTGTTTTTTTAACTTTGGAAACATATAGCAACCAAGGGCAAGTGGGTGGTGTGCTCTTTTTAGGGTTACCTGTTGAAATGCCTGAATTACCCTTTGTTGTTTCCACGTGTGTGGGCCCTTGTGCAGGTGGGTGTGAGGTTGCTTCAGCATTTATTTCACAACTACTCAATTTTGGAATTCCACCCAAGCAAATTACACGAAATCTGCTTTTATCATTCCTTATCACACGAAGTTGTCTCCTTGAATCAATTGCATGATTCATTACCATATCCTTTATAATGTCCTTATTAAGGAAAGACTGGCCAAGATAAAAGGGACATTCAACTGAAGCTTTAGACTTCCTCTTTTATTTCCTAACACTCCTACAGGCTCTTTCTAGAGCAGTATCCTCATCAGAGTCTGTTAGACTTTCAAAACCATTTAAGTCAACCTGCTCATTGTATTCATCTACTTCAACATTTTGTTCATGTTCTTCATCTGCATCAACATCTCCTGCAGCCCTGAATTCATCCATATCTACACTATATGTAGTCTGGATCATCTTCATCATCCTTATCCTCTTCTTGACTAACCTTATTAGTTCTATCTTTCCTACTGTGAACCCTTACACTTTTCCTAGCTACAGACTTTACACGTTTGTTGGGGGTAGTCTGCACACCTTCTGCCTTTTCACCATCCTTGGTACTACCTTCATAAGATCCTTCATAACTACCATCATCACTCTCACATTCACTGTCTTCTTCCTGCTGATCACTATCCTCATAACTTCCCTCATCACTCAGGTCTACATATTCAGCCTCCTTTTTACCCTTATCCTCGTCATTTGCAACCTCCTTTTTATCAAACTTGCTAACATGTTGAGTATACACATCTAGCACTTTGTGTGTTTCAACATAGCCCAACATTCTAAGTATATCACTATCAGTGCCTAGTGGCCTTAAACCTAACATTAAATCTTCCCCCGGAACCCTAAAATTGTAAAGTACAACATCTTCTTCTGAATAACCTAATGCTAACAGCAAATCATTCATAACAATCAATGAAAACATATCGGAATTCACATTGTCAATATAGTCTACCTGACCACCGTCATATTCAAGGTCAACTTCATTAGTGAACGCACCACCATGGTGAACTTTCAGAGTGAAATATTCAGGCCGATTAGCTGTTGAATAAGAAAAAAAGGTTCTATCAACACATAATCCTAACATAAACTTGACGATTTTGAAAATTTTCAACTGATTAGTCGTAAGATACGTACCGTATTTAACATCAGGATCAAAATCGAAGCCTTCGATTCGAATACAGCAGCTAAAATCATCGCCATTGTCCATCGATTCAGAGGAATTAGGTTGTGGGTTTTGATTATCGCAACTACTAAAGGTCAAATATGTTCAAATGAAGAAAGTGAAGGCTTTAAATAGGGGTCAACTATATTTGGGTGATTAATTTAATTCAGTAATAGCTTTACAAAATGCCCAAAATACCCCTGATAATGAAGACAAAATAGCAGGGTCAAGGTAGGAGAATCTGGTCAAATTTGTAATTTGGACCAAAATGGCAACAAAAACCAAACCACAGGGCCCTGGATGTAAAATGTTTGAAATTTGGACTAAAGTGGCAAAACTGGCCAAACCTCAGGGACCAAAATGGCAGTTTACTCCTAATTTTATAAAACTGATTTTGTATCAAAACAAAGTGTTTTGATACCTGAATCTAGTTCCGTCGTATAATGCGCACTTTGCGCATTATTGACCGAAACTTTAACTCGTCACTTCGACTAGTAAACGTGGCAATCAATAGGTATGATTGCTATGGATCATAACCATCGTGATTACGATCACTTTGAAAAGTCCAATTGGACTTTGACTTGACCAAGTAATGGTCAAAGCTGAAAGTCAAACATTGTTTGACTTAAAGCTAAAAATAATAAACAAGACTAGAATGGAACACTTACTTGTGATCCAAGGATAAAGGAAAGACTAGAAAACTCATATAGGAGACCTCCAATAATGTGGTAGTCTCCACTTAGAGTTATAGAGAAAAAAGAAGTGAATGAGCAAGGAAAATGGTTGCAACTATGGAGGTTTTTATAGTTGAAGATGAAGTGTAGGATCAGGCCAAGTGTTGAGAGGTGTTGTAGGATCATAACATGTGTCTAGTGATGTGTTGCAACCAGAGGAAGTGTGGCAATATCAAGTGCTTAGTGTCCAAGGAAGTAAACAAGAAGCTGCCAAGTTGCAATTAGGAATCTTCTGCTCTGGGCACCCCTTACGGACCATATAGGGTTTTGCCTTACGGTCCGTAAGGCCCTTGCAGGGGCAGAAGTTTTAGAATTGGTAGAATTGGCCCCTGAACTTGTTTTTTCGCATTTTGTCACTTTTAACACCGTTAACTTTATTTAAAGCTTTATAAGGACGATAAAGCATAGGGAACTTGAAATATGTCCGGAAATGTCACGGATGTCGGTTCGTTTGGTCATATGGTTGCGGTTTTTGTTTAATTACGACGAAATCGTAACGAACGCGCAAATGACCGTAAATACGTAACGAATGATATTTTTGCATTCCAATCATCAAATACAAGATTTTAATGATTACTAAAATTTTTGGATGTGCGTACATGTTCCGGATTAGGAAATATGTGAATTGTCATACTTTCACAGATTTTGCAAAATAGGCCCTGGAGTTGCATAAGCATGTTTTTGTCATACCAAACCCTTCAAAACTTATTTCTAAGTTATGTAAAGGATATTTAAGGTATGTTTAGCTTGTTTCAATGTAGGACCGATCCTTGTTGCTAAGGAATCTAAATTTGATATCTAACGTCCATAGTAGCGGAAATATTACGTCGTGTTTACCAATAGACAAGAATTAATCAGTTTAACATCAGTTTTATTGATCAAACGTCAAGAGTACAAACTGACAGATCTTCGCCTCCAAAATGCCAAAGTTACAAATGAGAGAGGCTAGCTAGGTATTTATAGATGTACAAGTTCGCTAGTGGGAGGTGTAAGTTCGCCCGAACTTGACTACACATGTCAACATGGGCGAACTTGTCTCACATTTACATAAATATTTCATACGACTAGCCTATTCAGCTTTATTCTATACAGACTCGATATAAGACTAAGACATAGACATTATGCACCAACAGACTCCCCCTTGGATATCGTCTTCGTCTTGTATCAGTCTCCAAAACTCTGTCTTCATAATATACTTTAACGCACACGACCGAAGAAGTTCTTAAACGGCTTCTTTCGTCGCTCTTGCTTAGGATCCGACATCTTATCTGTAGGAGACACCTTGTTCATATACTGAAATCTTCTAACACTTGCTTTCCTAGTTTTCTCATGAATAGCTTTGAGACACTTCTCCTCTTTCAGAAATTCAACCCTTTCTAAATCCCTCCAATTTGTTTGCCACATCTTTCCTAAGTTTACTTCATGTACATAGCAAACATTAACAACTTTCTGAAACTGCATAGCTTGTACCTTTTCACGTTCTTCAAACACAATCTTACTGTAGAACAAGGTTTTGATATCTTCTCTCGAGCAGTTAACCAACCACATAGGATCAAGAATCCTGATCGTTCTCCATAACCCCCTCAAGCCTTGATATCCCAATACCTCAACTCTTTCATTTGAAATATCCAAGTGTTCTTCAAATTTTAATACAATAACGGCTTCACAAGTAGCAGGATCTATCTGCCACCACTTGAACAATGGACAGAAGTTTTGCTCAATCGGCATTAGCGGCATATTCCTCATTACTCTAGGTCGCTTCATTATCAATGTAATGTCTTTTCCCCCATCTTTTTGCTAGTCTTGATTCGGCGACCATGAATAAATGGCTTCCAATATCTGAATCCTTTCACTGCTTCATACTTGATCAATTTCCACAACAACTGATCAATCACCTTCATGTGGTATGTAACATTAACTGTCTGAACTAACTCTTCCACATCCCAATAAGGTAATGTCTTGAAATCAGCAAGATATTTGAAGTATTGCACTCCAAATTCCCTCTTGATTGCATATACATTAAATTCTTTAAACCAACCCCAACTCAAGATATCTCCCAAAGAAACATCTTTATCTCTGGTAAAGAATGCTAGAGGTCGTCTAAACTTACGTTCGTGCGGCATCTCTTTAAACCAATACTTTTTCGCTTGAGCAATTTCTTCTTTTATCATAGGCTTTGGAACTTTTCCTTCTCGTATAGATTCTTCAATTTTTTTCTTTCAGCATGTCTTCGTCTAGTTGCTTGTACATCTCTTCAAAAGTAGGAAAACTTTCAGAATTAGGACTGACGTACTTTGCAGTATGATCTGTCTCATCATCAGAAGACCAATCTTCCACAATCACTCTATTGTATTCATCAGCCTCAAATCTTCTAACATACTGATAATCATTCGGCTAAAATGTGTTAACATTCAACACATCTTTTTCCAAATCAAACTCTAGATCTGCAGCATCAACTTCAACTAACATTGCAAGATCTTCCTTAGTATAGTTGTGTACAAACTCACCTTCCTTCACGTTATGTTCAAGCATTAAAAATAAAGGTTTCGTGGGTACTGCAGCAACTGGCTTAACAAATCTTTCAACCTTCAAGAGATCAATATCATCATATGGCCCTTTCTGCCTTGACTCCCCCTCACTTTTATCATCCATTCTGTTTGATTCGTCATCCATAAGAGAAGAGAAATCAAACTCATCAGCAATCTTAGCTTCAGTAATTTTCATTCCAACACCACCTTGATCATCATCATCATCATCAGCCACATTCCAATCTTCGTACTCAGAATCATCCTTTTCATCATCTTCCTTATCCTCTTTCTCTGCTTCTTCATCGTCCTTATCTTCAGAAGCAACGATAGTAGGATCAGAAGGCTTGACAGATTCGTCAACCTTTGGAATATCGGACTCAGAAGCTATAACAACATTCTCTTCAACTAGTTTCTCTGCAGTCTCAGAAGATTTAGAAGCTTCACATTCAACTCCTTTACCTTTACCACTCGCAGCTAACTCTTTTTCAGATCGTTGTTTAGCTTCTTGTTGATCCAGACGATCATATTCTTTGATGAAGTCAATTCCCAGAGAGTTAGATAAAACTTTCTGCATCCTGGAAAACCTTCGATCATTTAGGGCTTGGATTGACTTTAGATCTGCAATCTCTGTTCGAAGTTTTTCATTTGCATCTTGCAAACTCTCGATCAATGCCTTGCAATATTCTCGTTCATTCTCTAACACTTTCACTTTGTCGTCTAACATCTCTTTCTCTACAGAGCTTTGATTCACTTTCTTTACTAACTCTGCTTTCTCTTCTTCATTCTTAGCAACTTCCTCTTCCAAGATTTTCACACGCTTCTCTAAAAGTTCAACATTCGTCTCTGGAAATACATCGTTTAGATCTTGCAGACTAATTGGATCATTATGCATATCACCAAAAATATTAGGCCCTGAAGATTTTGGTGTTGACTTTGGAGTAGCAGCCTTTGGTGTTGACTTCCTTGGAGTAGAACTTTCAAGATTTGAAGTCGTTGGAGCAATGGTGATTGAATAATCCGTATTAAGCAATCCAGTCACAGGAGGTTCTTGTGTAACTCCTGGACGTTCAATCTCAGTAGGAATAACAACAGGAGGTTCTTGTGTAGGAGGTTCTTGTGTGGCTCCTGTCTCCTGTGCGCCAGAAGGTTCTTGTGTAGCTTCTGCGCTTTTCAGCTTTCCTTTATAACGTTTACTGAAAACTTTTTGAACTTTCTTCTTTTTCTTGCCCTTTGTCTGAGGAGAATCAGTGGTTTTAGCTGTAGAAACTGTTGCAGACTTAGACCTTTTTGCCTTTTTCTTAGGTCTTTCTTCATCAGATACTTTCTCAAGATTTGGATCAAAATCAGCATCCATTTCTTTTTCTTTTTCAACTGCTATTTCTGCTGCTATCTTTTCAGTTTCTTTCACAGGTTCTTCATCAGATTCATCACCGTGTTCAGAAGTAGCAGATATAACATCATCTTGTGTAGCTTTCTCAATCTCTTGACTCTCAACAACTACTGCTGCACTAGAACCTGCTTCGCCTTGAACATTCTCAGGTTCATCTTCGTCTATGAGCATTGTATCAACCTTCTTTGCTGCTCGTTTCTTCTTAGGCTTATCAGCTTCTGCTTTTAAGAACCATTCACTTCTAGCTTTCGGCTTGAAGTCTTTAAACCATTCTTTCTCTGCATTTAGCTCTTTTTCATCGCCACTGCCATCGTTTCTCCATCTATTATTAGGCGATTCCACATAATTCTCATTAACTATTGCCCCGAAAACTGGCTTTCCAACAGGAGCTGAAGCTTGCTTCTGAAACTTGATTAGCTTCTTCACTATTGTCTCATCGAGATGAACTAGGTATAACACATCGTTCGGATCTCATGCAATATTTGGGTACTTTTTATCTATCAGCACCTGCACGAATCTTGGATAGAGACACAATCTCAAATCCTCCATATTCTTTGACATATGAGTGAAAACCAGCTTGGAATACTTGAATGGCTTTTTTCAAAATCAATGCCGTTGCCATGCAGGCCAAATAATCTTGCACGTCGTCTAATCCCGCCTTTCGATGACTAAATGTATTAATGATCACATGCATGAGGAGCTTTTAGGGGTTAGGCACTTCCCCTTTCTTCAATGTTGGCTTGTTCACGCTCCCTTGTATCCCATTCTAAAGAAACATCCTCTGACCATCTTCTCATCTAGATAAATCGGATCGTATTTATCATCTTTGAACTGCAGAATCCGTCGAATATCATCTTCAGTCACAGAGATCTTCTTTACCTTGTTTCAAACTTACACTGATGAATTAATCGTCTTCTGATCATCACCAAGACTTGCATTAGTCCAGAAATTATACGTATGAGATCTGTATGAAACTTACACTCAGTTATGGCTCTGTGAATAGGACTATCCTTTAGAAACTTCAAGATACTCTCGTATTCTTTTAGAGATGGACAAATCGTCTTGTCGAGCGTAATGCACGTGTTGTGAGACTTAGAAAACTCAATAGAAATTACACGCGCTGATTCTTGAACCTGAAAAACGACGCAAAACAATTAGCACGCTTATCAAGAAAAATCACAAATTTTTCTAACACTTTCATCAAGTTCGGGTGAACTTGATGTGTGTTAAAACATTCTGGTTAAGTCAAGTTCGCCCGAACATGCAGAAACACATGTTCAATATTCAAGTGTAAGTTCGGGCGAACTTATACTCTTAACAGATCAGATTTTCTTAACACAAGTTCGGACGAACTTCCACATAATATTCAAAATCAGTTTTAGAAAGTTCGGTCGAACATGTTCTTTTTTATTCAGGTTTATTTAACAAGTCCTTTATGCAACTTCGGTGGAACTTGACAACAAGTTCGGCCGAACTTGTCGTCTTCTTCAACACACCCAACTTGCTCACCATGCTATCAACCATTTTAGACAAATTAAAAACATTTACACAGTCGATTTATGATGGTTATCAAGATTTTATGTTCAATTTTGTCCAACAACAACTAGATCTATCATTTTTTACGTTTTAGATCTGACATGTTGAATAACAGTTCAATTCACGGTTCATATGACAAATACTCACCTCTTCCATTGTAATAAGTGTGTTAATCACTTAAAACAATTTAAATTTTAACAGAATAACGGCTTAAAATTGACAATTTCACTCAATTCTTTCAAACGCTCAAGTTCGCTCAGTATTCTTGTTTTTGCAGAAGTGGGTTCGGCCAAACTTGCTTAGGTATTTATACCTAGGCAAGTCCGGGCGAACTTGCAAAGCCCATATTATCAAGCCCAACAAGTACGGGCGAACTTGATGAATAACCATCAGCCATCTGCAAGTTCGGTCGAACTTGCTGAATTATTAAACTTGTTTCAGTTTAGCAAGTTCGGCCGAACTTGCCAAACACAAATCCAAACCTTTTAAATTTTTACATTTTAACCCTTGAATTTTCCAACTTTTACTAATTATGAAAATCCACTCAGTTGACCAAGTTCAAGCTAATGACCTTGGTTAACCGATTTGTCTGCCGAGTTCAAGTTAATGACCCCGGTTTGACCCGTACGAACAAACTGTTCAAAATCAAAGTTTCAATTAATGAACTTTTTATCATTTTAACTTTTCAGATTTTATAAATTAGCTCCCAGCCCGTTGTCAAAGAAATTCCCACCAGTTCTAGCATCTTACCAAACTTCGAAGACCCGTTCTCCAACATTGGTTTGCTGAAAACAATGTAGAAATAAAATCTTTTTGAATTTTTGTAAGTTTATGCTAAAACACACTTAAAATCTTTTTGGTTTTAATCTGTAAAGCTGATAAACTATGTACAAGACAATGTAAACTATGTACAAACATATTTACAGACATATTTTTGTGAATTCATGTCTAAAGGATCATATCAGTTAATTGAGACATATCACCAGTACCATTGACCTTTAGATGACTTTAAGCTTTAAACTCGTTTACCTAGATTGTCGATATGTTTGTCCACTTAAACTTTACCACATTTCTCAACTGTTTCAAGATATGTTAAGGTATGGATTATGAAACTTGACTTATCTGTGGTTCCCACTTCTTGAATATACTCTCGTATAAAGATTCCCTAGATTTCATCTTACAGGTGAATATATCATAATTGATATGTGTATCTGGGTAATGCGAGACCTTGAGAGCTCAGGTTAGTACTACCGTACAGACAAAGAGATGAAGGCTCATCTTTAAGGTGTGTTCCACTTAACGAATCTTTTTAGCACTGCAAATGATTGGATCTTTCGATACTTTTCAATATTGCATGCATTTTTTGGGTTTATCACGAAAGTATTATAGAAGTTCTAGGCCATTGCTTCCGCAAAATCAGAATAACTTGTATAATACCCCAGATATCAACTATCTATAAAGACCTCGTATCTCAGAATCAGGCAATCTCTCAAATGAAATTTCGGAGTACTAAGTCCATATATCCAAGATGTGTTAATCCACAAAATTAAGCAGTTGCTAAATTTATTTTATATCTCAAAAACAGTTTCCTGAACGTGTTAAGCCTATCGACACATCCACAGTAAGACTCGTTTATCACTTTTAAACTTTACATTTCTTTAGCATACTGTGATAATCCACTGATGTATTATCATTTCCTTTTTGTGACATCGAATCCTTTTTGTCTTTTTCAATGTTTTTGTACATTTTTTAAAATTTTCATATGTTTTTGTATTTTCCCAAATATTTATCCCCCTAAATTAAAAACATATTTTTGGATTTTAGATTTTTTAAGAGATACTAAAGCAGAAAGATATGTACAAACCATACAAACCAATGCGGATTACGTGAATTCGTCATCTGATCCGTATTCAACCTCAGCTTCCGCACCTGTAAGCAAATTTTTAGTACCGTTAAGCCGCATTAGATATTTAAATCTTGTTAATGGAAATGCTTTGGTATAAAAATCAGCCCTTTGTTTGTCGGTGTGGATTTTTCTATTCGAACCAATTTCTTTTCGTAACAATCACGAATGAAATGGTAACGAATTCAATGTGTTTTGTACGTGAGTGATGAACCGGACTTTTAGTTATATCGATGGCTGCTTTGTTATCTACAAATAAAGGCGTGTCAAGAAGCTGCAGACCATAATCCCTCATCTGTTGCTGAATCCAGAGGATTTGAGAGCAACAGCTGGAAGCAAAAATGTATTTCGCTTCACAGGTTGAGAGAGAGACCATGGTCTGCTTCTTACACTGCCACGTTACCAAACGCGTGCCAAAGAACTGGCATCCTGCAAAGTCCGAGTCAACGTATCCAATGAGATAAAAATTGTCGTTCTTGGGGTACCACAGGCCGGTGCTTGGACATCCTTTCAAGTAACGAAAGATTCGCTTGACTGTCTGCATGTGTGACATTCAGGGACTTGACTGATATCTCGCACATAAGCAAGTAGGATACATGATGTTTGGGCGCGATGCCGTTAGATACATCAATGAACCTACCATCGATCGATACAGTGTTTCATCAACTTTTGTTCCCGTCTCGTCTACCCAAATCCCATGATTCAGTGCTAGCGGTGTTGAAAGCGGCTTCGAAGAATCTATTTCAAATTTTTTGAGAATGTCGTGAACATACTTAGTTTGATGAATGAATATCTCATCTGGAAGCTGATCCACTTGGAGACCTAAGAAGAATTTCATTTCACCCATCGAGGATATCTCAAATTTCTTCTTCATGATCTTTTCAAACTCTTTGCACAGACTGTCATCCGTAGAACCGAAAATGATATCATCCACATAGATTTGTACTATTATCAGATACGATCCAACTTCTCTGGTAAACAAAGTGCTGTCCATTGTGCCTCGTGTAAAGCCATTCCCTATGAGATGTTGCGATAACATCTCGTACCAAGCTCTCGAGGCTTGGTGTAAACCATACAAGGCTTTGTCCAGGAGATATGCTTTGTTCTTGTTCAGTGAATCGACAAACCCCGGTGGTTGACCGACATACACTTGTTCACGAAGTTTACTGTAGAGAAATGCAGTTTTACATCCAACTAGTACACCTTAAATCCTTTCCAAGCTGCGAACGCTAGGAAAATGCGGATAGATTCTAATCGCACAACCGGTGCGTATACCTTCATATAATCTATACCTTCCTGCTGGTGGAATCCCTTGACAACCAGCCGAGCTTTGTTTCTGACTATTACACCCCGATCATCTCTTTTACACTTGAAGACCCACTTTTTATCAATTTCTTTTTGCTTCGGTGGCAAGTCTTACAAGCTTCCAAACACCCAACTTCTCGAATTGTAACAGTTCTTCTTGCATAGCTATCACCCAATTCTCGTCAGCCAGAGCCTCATTTATTGTCTTTGGCTCTATTTGAGAAATGAAACATGAGTAGTAGCAGTAATTCTGAGTTGATGCAACTCGGGTGTAGAAACAACTAAGTGCTTTGTTGATTTCGTTTCGAGTACGCACACCAGTTTATAGTTTTCCTATAATATTCGTTGAAGGATGGTACGAATATGATCTCGACATTTCTTCTGTTGGAACATCAACTGAGCTTTGCTGATTTGAAACAATCAGATCACTATTCACATCAACATTAGGAGTACTTGATGAAGCTTCATTCTGATTTCTCGGACTAGCAGATTGATTCAACAGGTTAGAAATCTGCTGAACTTCTTCATCCGATGAAGTTTCATCATCAGCATCAAATTTCGGTGCTTCATCTGAATCAGAATTCAGATTCTGAGGCGTACTGGGCACTGTTGTAGCATTATTTGGTTCAGAAGACACATTCGATGGATTTTTAGCAGGTGTTACTTCTACTTCAGAAATATTTTCAACTTGAACACTACTGCTATTGCTTGGACCTGCTCCGGAAGATGAAGAATCCAACGTGGGTTGATTAACCACAATTGGTCTAATGATTTGTTCTTGATTTGTCGACTGTTGAAGGTAGTATAATGCTGTATCTTCTTCTTCAGACGGTTCTTCCGGTAAGTCGAATGACTTCCAAAGGTCTTGATAGTTGAACAGCCACGCGTCACCTCTCCTTTGAATAGGATCCGTATAGTTGAAACAATCCACGTGTTGTGCTTCAATAACCATTCTCAACGAAGGAATATATACTCTTCTTAACGGACTCACATATCCGACAAAGAAACCTTCAAGAGATTTAGCTCCGAATTTACCATCTTGATCGATTACAGTACATGGGGCACCAAATGGTTCTAAGAATTTCAAATTTGGTTTCCGTCGGTTTATCATCTCAAAACATGTCTTCTTTGTTGGTTTGACAGTGAGAACTCTGTTTAGCGTGTAGCTAGCCGCAACAACCGCTTCACTCCAGAAGCTGACTGGAAGTTTAGAATCTTCAAGCATGGTTCTCGCAGTTTCAATCAAAGTTCTATTCTTCCTTTCAGCTACTCGATTTTGCTGTGGAGTATAGGGAGCACTAAACTCGTGTAGGATCCCTTTTGCGTTGCAGAATTCCTTCATTTTGTTATTCTTAAACTCTGTGCCGTTGTCACTTCTAATGCGTCTGACCGGCAGATGATAAAGATTCTCGAGTTTCTTAAACAGAATCACCAAATTCTCAAACGTTTCGTCTTTTGATTCCTGAAAGAATACCCAAGAATATCTCGAATAGTCATCTGTCACGGCCAAGCAATATAAGTCTCCTGAGATGCTTCGAACATTTACAGGACCAAATAAGTCCATGTGGAGACGTTCTAATGGCAACTTGATTGAGTTTAGAATTTTCTTCGGATGAGATTTCTTGATCTGCTTTCCCTTTTTACATTCTAAGCAGTGATCAGACATATGAAAGCTCTGAAGATTTATACCTTCTACAAGATCATTATGAACCAAGAAATTCATTTTTCACAAATGAATATGCCCCATCTTACGATGCCAAAGAATAGAATCCTTTTCAGTAGCCTTTGTCGCAAAACATTATGCTGATTTTGATGAAGTGGTAGCAATGCCCATATCAAGAACATACAAATCATTCTCTCGTGGTGCTCGCATCAAAATCCACTCATCAGGTATTTTGAATCATGGCTTCAAGATAATACATTCTTTGTCGTTGAAATGCACCGTGAACTTCATTTCGCAAATCTGCGATATGCTCAGAAGATTATTCTCCAACTCTGCAATATAATTCACGCGATCGAATGAAACGACTCCATTCGAGAGTTTTCCCTCAGCGACTATACTTCCACCCTGGTTACCAGCAAAGCCAACATATCCACCATTGATAGCTTTTATGTCGAATAGCAACACTTTCATTCCTGTCATATGTCTGGAAGCTCCACTATCCAAAATCCACTTAGAAAGTACAGATCTCGGGAGCCCCTGCACATTTCAACAATCTATTTAAAAAGCGAGACCCAAGCCTTTTTGATCTTGGGTTGAATTGGATAACCATCGTCAAAATCAAATTCACATTCATCAGCATAATCGAATCCACACTCATCTGCATAATCAAATTCACATTCATCATATGGATTTTCTATGATGTTTATGTTTGAAAACTTTATTGCTTTTTATCTTTTGAATTGTTACCACTTGTAGTTTTGACAGTTTCAGATGTGATTTCAATTATGATTTCAGATTTTGATTCTTTCGTGTTATCAGTCTTTACAGGCTCAGACTTAATAACATCGGATGTTGTTGATAGAATCTTTGCAATCCAGGCTTGAGATCTGATGTTAGTTTTTTTGATGTAAAACTTGTTTTCATTTGCTTTTGAAGACTCACCTTTTTCGAAAGTTGAATTCTCAAATTTCTTTTCAAAAACTTGTTTCATTTCATCTTTGTTAACATTTTTTTAGTATTCTTATTTGCCCAAACTCTGGTTGCTTCGGTTTCACAACATTTGAACTTTCTTTGCTTCAAAGATAAGCCGGCTTTGATTTCGGACATTGGCGTGCAATATGACCAATTTCAATGCACTTGAAACAAGCCGAGAATCATGTGGATGTCCTTTAGTGGGTTTTACACCACTTGTTTTGGCACCACTTGCAATTTTGGCTTTATCTCAAAGTTCTTTCTGTTTCTTGAACTTATCGTTTGATTGGTTCCCGATCAAATTTTCCTCATGAACCGTGTTCGTCCCATATGCAAAATTCATGTTTTTATTCTTGTATTCATGAAATGGTGACGTTTTCTTTTTAGGTTCATCTGATTCTTCTAATCCTAACCCAGCTCTCCGGTTTTCCGGATGATCACCACCATTCCTTCTGTAGTTGTTTCTTTTAGGTTTGGAATAATATTTCTTTTCATTGATTACCAGACATCTGATGTGACTTCCACGAGTTTAAAGAATTTCTCTAACAATTCTTCCTTCACGTTCTGAATCGGAAAACTGTCATCAAAGTATAATCTATCAGATTCCTTAATCTTGTACATTACAACATTAGGATCATCACATAGATCATTCACCGATGATGTTTCGTCATCTTCGGACTGTGAATCAGAATTCTTTGAGCTCGAGTCGGCGCTTTTAAAGCTGCCTTCATTAGAATCATTCTAGACATTTTCAACCACTTTCTTAACCACAACATTGTCATCATCAGATTTTGTATAGATTACATAAATGTTCTCTGGCAACTCAGTCTTCTTTTCAGACAACAACTCAATGTTGAGTGCCTTATCTACCCCATCAGCGGATTTGCGACAATATTTCTCGCATAGGGGTGGAGGAACATTGCTGTATTCTTTACCAATTTTCTTTTTAGGTTTCTCTTCCGATGGAATTGTCGGAAGGATGTGATCAATGACATATGCGTTACAAGTGTAACTTCTCAAAAGTTGTTGAACACACTCTGTTTCAATTTTCATGTCCTGGAGTTGTTGCTTAGTTTCAGCAATGGTGTTAATATAGATATTAATCGCTTTTTGTTTATCCATTACTGTCCCTTTCAACATCCTCATAGTGTCGTGTTGTTCGACATTGTTTCGATCGAGCCTGCCATAATCATCTTTCATTTTGTCATACGCGTCTTTCATTGTGCGATAATCATATTTTAAAAGTTCATTACCTCTGGACCTACCTTGGTTAGATTTGCCATTAAAGCTTTGTCGGCAATATCCTTGAGGTTTTCGGCATTCACTTCTTGAGTAACATCAATGACTACTTCATCAGTAGATTTCTCCTCGGGAACTTGCTCCTGAGAACTTCCATCAAAATGTCCGGCAAAACTATCACACGAATTAGAAGATAAAATACCTTGCTTCTGCAAGTGGATATACTCCTCTTCTTCACGTTGTTGTTGTAGATATTGTTCCAGCAGAATATTCTCCATAGCCACTACTTCTTCTGCAGAAGTATCTTCAACAATTTCAGCCATTAATGCAACTCCGGTCTTCTTACCGATATAAGAATTCCAGTCGAAACCATCATCTTCGTTTGATGCAACCATAGCCTTTTCAGTGTTGCTGCTATTTGGTTTCTCTTGGATTTCAACCTAAGTCTTCTTCGGGAAAGGCTTGTACTGAAGTGACTTCTTGTAATACTCATTGCCTCCTCCGAATGGACTTTGATTTCCCGTTGCTTCAGGGTTTTTGCATTCTCTCTTGAAATGTCCCTTTTGGAGACATCTGAAGTACGTGACTTTTGTCTTGTCAAAACCTAGTTTGTTGCTCGAATTTCCGATATCACGGCATGTGAGAGCAACGAACTTTGTGACTCTTCGAATTATAGATGCTAAACACCACTTTATATCCATGAGCTCCAGTTCTTCTTCGTGCACCTGGTCGTAGTCTTCAGCGATCATCTCGGGATTGCCGATTTTCCCAGCTACGAGACTTTCATACGATTCTAGAACAGTGGCGAGAAGTGCCATGTGTTGCTTAGCGGTTTGCTCAGAAACAGCATTATTCAAATTAATAGCGATGTTACATTTGAATACATTCGAATTAGGATTTGTTTTTTGATTCTGATTTGCTTGACTCTGATAAGACAAATTTGAACCAGTGCTTGAGAATGAAGACTGTGGACTTTTATCATATTGAGGATATGATTGATTCTGATTTTGCTGCGAATTATTCGAAGAATTCACATTTGCGTTGAATGCTATCTGAATCTTTGGGCTTGAAATGTTATCTTGCATTCCACTCTTGTAGTACAACCCAACGTCTTGAACTACATTAGCGTTCTTTGACTTTGCAATCTTCAAGATTTCCATTTCATGGCCTTCGAGTTTATCGATAAATGTTGACAGCTTGAAAATTCCCATTTTTCACTTTCCTTCAGAACCATTAGGTAAGTAGTCCATTCTCCATCTGGTAGAGCGTCAGCAAGCTTGTCGATGTACTCTTATTCCGTCTTCTCGCGACCGTGTCTTCGCATTTGGACTTTAAGATGACAAAAGCGTTCAATCATCTGCTTCATGGTCTCACCCTTCAGCATGTTGAAGATATCGAACTCTTTCATAATAAGAGCTTTCTTGCTCTTGATCATCTCCGTGCTTCCATGATATTTCTTTTGCAATGAAAACCATAGATGTCTCGCAGTCGTGTATTCTGGTAGCAATACGAGAATATTTTCTTTGACAGATTGTTGGATAAGACTGATCATCTTTTTCTCAGCAATGTATCTTCTTTCTGTGTCGTGGAGTACTAGTATTTCTCCAGAACTTGCTGATGTTCGTCCAACGGAACTGTGTAACCTCTCTCGATCGACACCCAGCCTAGGAAATGCATGGATTGAACCCAATATGTAATTCTCCTTCCATCCTTCATACTCGTCCATGCTCATTAGCTTTGGCGGTTTAACAGTCATGCCCATCTCGTTGTCAAGATTGACTTGTTGGATCATGTTGGCATTTGAGGAACTAGCTCCAGACATATAAGCTCTTTGGATATCATCCATTGTGAATTAACGAAACTCGTATACTTAAAACACTCAAAACCTTTTGAAAATGTTAGTTCTACTACAAGTTCGGTCGAACTTGTAGCTAAAATGAAGAATTCTTTGATTTTGTCACAAGTTTGGTCGAACTTGTGACTTCTGATTTGAAAAATCCTCCCTTGAACTTCGGTCGAACTTATGAAAAACACCCCTTAGTTAACCTCGAGCGAACTTGAAAGAATTTGATTGAAATATAGCAAGTTCGGGCGAACTTAGCTAAAAATTCTTGAATTTTTATCAAGTTCGGTCGAACTTGACAAAATATCAATAGACTTCTAGCAACTTCGAGCGAACTTAACTCTAATTCCTTCAAAAATGCCTCAAGTTCGAGCGAACTTGGTAAAACTTCACTAAAAAGGTGAGTTTTTAGCACAAGTTCGGCCGAACTTGATTAACAAGTTCGATGAACAGGTTTTTCAAAGCATGGTTTTTTCAAAATTTTGACATCAATTTGATTGATTTTGGTCTCCAATCTTTCAAGGGTTTATCTTTGTTGTATTTTACATGATATATTCAAAATTGAAAAGATTTTGACCATGAATTCATCATTTTTGATGAAAAAGTTAAGAAAAATAGAAGAATGGAGATGAAATAAAAGTGTTCTTGTCTTGATTACTATCAAATCAGGCTGTTCTAGCTCTGATATCACTTGTAGGACCGATCCTCGATTCTAAGGAACCTAAATTTGATATCTAATGTCCATAAAAGCAGAAATATTACGTCGTGTTTACCAATAGACAAGAATTAATCAGTTTAACATCATTTTTATTGATCAAATGTCAAGAGTACAAACTGACAAAGCTCCGCCTCCAAAATGCCAAAGTAACAAATGAGAGAGGCTAGCTAGGTATTTATAGATGTACAAGTTCGCTAGTGGGAGGTGTAAGTTCGCCCAAACTTGCCTTAGCAAGTTCGGCCGAACTTGACTACACACGTCAACATGGGCGAACTTGTCTCACCTTTACATAAATATTTCATACGACTAGCCTATTCAGCTTTATTCTATACAGACTCGATATAAGACTAAGACATAGACATTATGCACCAACAGTCAATGTTCCGAAGTGTATGTCGCGTTAAAGTGTTTACGTTTGCATAAGAGCTTGCGATTTCACTTCCAGAAGCGATTCGAAAGATCAAAATTGTACAAGGATTGAAATGAGTGAATGTCACATGTAATTATACAATTCTTAGGAATGAAACACAAGATCTCATTGGATTCGAAACTGTTCAGAGTTGTACGATGGTTGAAAAGGCACAGATGTTACATCATTTCTAAAGCATTCATACATAAAAATAACTTATCAAGTTAACCTATTTATCATTTTCATGCTCGACAAACAAGTTACACATATAAAGTGATATTCACTGTTTTAACCGCACAAGTGCACATGCATAGTTTAAACTCCTACTATCATGTTATCACCAAGCATATCACATAACATATTCTCATAATCACATATCACATCATAATATACCAAGTTCACGCTTGAACAATCCATGTTTGTGTACATTGAAATGCGTATTTAGCGTTTTCGCTATCGTTTTCGGGCGTCGGAAGTCACGTATGACCAACCAAACACCAAAGGTACTTAATATAAGTTGAAATACTTATTTTTGTATCAAAATATCAGTTTACTTGCTGATCTAAAACAGTTTTATAAAAATCACTTAAAAAGCCGATCTTTACCGTTTTTAACGCATAGTTTCGTACCGAACTTTACCGTAACTATCCCAAATCGAAACGACTTGATATTTTAGCATAATGCATTTTATTTACTGAATAAAATGATGGTTATAATCCGACTATTGCAGTTTTTGTGTAAGTCATATAAATCATGCGATTTCACATATTTTACAACTCTTTAAGCACAATGTACAACATGTAAAGCTAGTAAACTCTATAACAAAGCTTCATGCTATTTTAACACTTCGAATAATAATATTTTTATTGTTCATAATCAGATTCAAACCACATTTGTCATATCGTTTCAACTTCATCATCTTTTGATCATTTAACCATCATGCATGCTTATGTACATGCATCTAGTGTAGGTCATCATATTATCATCATTTCATATGAACTAAATGCATCTATACCCATCTTAAATGAATGTTCAAATACTCAAAGCCATCTTCATCACATCAAAATCATGCTAAAGAAAATGCAAGATTCACTCTATTTATGGACATATGACAAAATTTCCCACATGCATGTACCTTTCAAGAAACCAATCAAACAAGATTAAATCTAAAATCAAAACTCAATCTAATATATGTATACATACATACATACGGCCACATATTTACACCCACACACATCCATTTTTATTTTATTTAAAAACCCATTTGTTTTAGTTTTCAAGTTTGGGTTTAAATCCAAGAACAAGAGAAACTTTTTACTATCATCTTCATCACCATGAATCAAGAACATTTTTAAAAGAGATGGTTTTATACCTTTCAAGATTCAAGTGGGGTTTTGAATGAAAATGATGATACAAAGCTTGGTTCTTGCTTGAAACTTCTTGGAATCACCTTTAAACCCTTCATACAAACTTGAAATCACCTTGAAATGCTTTTGGATCTTCAAGAAATGGTTTCAAAATCTGAAATGGGTGTGTATAGAGAGTGTTTGGCCGAAGCTTTGCTTAGAGAGAGAGTGTGTTCTTTGATTTTGTTTGATTTTTTGGATTTATGGAAGATTTTGGTAGATTTTGTGGAGACATAATCATATGTATACTTTCCAAGACCAACAAGTGTAGGAGAGAGGAGAGAGAGAGTGTGCATGGCTGCCACATCTCTCTACATACACACCATACACGCATATATACATATACTTATGAATTGTTGGCCAAAAACTCGTTTTAATCTCGTTTTAAGGCGTTTAAAATTATTTTTGTCACTCTATAAAATTAAACTTACCAAAATATTAGTGAACAATATTTTATTTGTCTGGACTAGCAGCGTTGCCCTATTTCGCAGTTTACGCGCTGTACTACGCTTAAACTCGAAAAATAGAGTTTTTAAGCGTTTTAAATGATTTTCCTCACGAATATGATTAAGAATAACGTTTCAATCATAACGGAATATTTTTAGGATTTTTGCATTAATCGGACGGTCACCGACGTTCGTTTTGCAATTTGATTGATACGCGATAAGCTTGTATCGCATTTTTGCGAACATAAATTTAAATAATGTTTGGACTCGCCAATACTTCAAATATCATAATTTAACACCAATTACTGTGAATAATGTCATAAATGTAAAATAACAAATTAAAACATAAAACTTTATTAAGTACCAAACCTATCAACATTGTACAGGGGTTACAACAACCTAGCGAAACCTCAGTCTAATATATTACAGACCCAAGACTCTTGACATTACATGTACAAATAAATTTCTAGTATGGCCACACGAATAGTGCACTAACAAATATATAAAAGAATAAAACGTTGCAATGTTCGACGATTTTGATAAAATGTGCTTTTAGTATTTGTTTTGTTTAATTATTCTGTGAAATTAATACCCGAAATGTTTGCAATTCAGATGTCGAATGAAGTGTCACAAAATCAAGAAATACATGCAAGTAACGGAAATCATATGGATACAGTGCTATAGAAAATATATCCAAGGAATAGCCGATGCCATACCTCTAATCGTTGAAGCTATTAAAAATCCTATACTATTATAGGCAGTTAGCGTACTCATCACACTGAACCTAGTTGCGGTGTCAATGGAGACAATGGCATCCATGTCAAAGCCCCATTTCCCAAACAAAAGAAAACCATTGCCAATGGTTGTTCTTATAAAGAATTTGTGTCCTGTAAGCCGATTGAATTCTCTGGTAATGAAGGAGCAATTGCAGCATTACGCAGGTTAGAGAAAACTGAAGTTGTTTTGAAAATTAGTAAGGTGTTGTTTGTTTTTAAGAGGTAAAATGTCTACAGTCTGCGGATCACATCTACAGACATCTGTAGAAGAAAAGGTGGACTAAACCTCTGGAGTCTGCAAGAAGAAGGTTATTTATTTTTTAACATATGCAGACTTCTAAAATAAACTTGTGGTGGTGTATGGCGGTGGTGGTGGGTGGTCGTGCTGCTGGACGATGATGGTGGTAGACGGTGGTGGAGAGTGGTGGACGGTGGTGGTGGTGGTGGTGGTGGTGATGCACGGTAGTGGGTGGTGGACGGTGGTGGTGATGGACGGTGGTGGAAGTGGTGGACGGTAGTGGGTGGTGGACGGTGCTGGTGAACTGTGGTGGTGGTGGTGGTGATGGGCAGTGGTGGTGAGTGGTGGTGTTTAATCCTCTGCAGACCTTAGAAGATCTTAGAAGTGGTTGGGCCAAGTCTGCACCAAGAAGAGCTCGCGCAGATGTTTTTCAATGAAACGTCTTTGGAGAAACAAACCGTATGTGCGTGGTCTGTGCGGCACAGACAGAAGAGCTTGTGCGGAGCTTTTCAGCTAAAACAAACAACACCTAAGTGTGCTGAAGAAGATAAAGTAATGTATGTTTCTAATCTCTTCAAAGATGAAGAATTAGAATGGTGGAATACCATTCTTTAGTCAAAAGGTAGTAACATGGTTTATAGCATAGAATGGAATGAATTTAAGGATGTAATTGAAAGTAAATTTTATCCTCTCACAAAAAGGAACAGATAGCCAATAAGTTCGTAAACCATAAGATGATTGGTGTAGATTGCCGCGAATTTACTACCAAATTCTTCTAATATGCAAGGATAGTACCAGCCCTGGTTCGCCAGAACCGATATTAATTTCCCGTTATATTTGGGATTAGTTAGTAAAATCAGAGACATGGTCAAGGCAATTAGGCCACAAACTATTGAAGAAGCAGTTGAATTGGCTAACACTTTGACAGATGGACCGATTCACACACGTGAAGAGAATCAGAAAAAGGATTTAGCCCCAAAGATTTCCCAAGAACTATGTTCTGGTAATTCTTACAGAAGGAGAGGAGCAGGTCCATCATCTTAATCACCTTTATGTAGATTCTGTAAAAGAAGGCATACGAGAGGATGTGCTAAGTACTGCAACTTCTGCAAGACCCTTAGACATAAAGAAGGGGAGTCTAGAAGAAAAACTAAAGAAGAACGCCCGAGCTTTGGTACTAACCGCACAAGAAGCAGAGATAATTCCTGACATGATTGCCGGTACGTTTCTTGTTCATGACGTCTATGCTAAAGTGTTATTAGACTCTGGTGCAAACCAAAGTTTTATAAATACTGCTTTCTATAAATTACTCAATCAACCTTTAACTAAACTTCGCCAAGACTGTACGATAGAAACGGCAAATGGAAATTCTATCAACATACGCGAAATAGTTCAGAAAGGAAAGATAGAATTCTTCGGATATACGTTCACAGCCAACCTGTTACCAATGAATCTAGCTGGATTCGATGTTGTGTTAGGAATGGATTGGTGGGTAGCCAATCATGCGTGAATCTTGCGTGATCAAAATTCCATTGAGATTCGTATGCCAACAGGAGAAGGGATCACAACAGGATTGGTGGACGGTGGTGGTGGTGGTGGTGGTGGTCATGCACGGTAGTAGGTGGTGGACGGTGGTGGTGATGGACGGTGGTGGGTGGTGGACGGTGGTGGTGGTGGTGGTGGACGGTAGTGGGTGGTGGACGGTGGTGGTGAACTATGGTGGTGGTGGTTGTGATGGGCAGTGGTGGTGAGTGGTGGTGTTTAACCCTCTGCAGACCTTAGAAGATCTTAGAAGTGGTTGGGCCAAGTCTGCACCAAGAAGAGCTCGCGCAGATGTTTTTCAATGAAACGTCTTTGGAGAAACAAACCGTATGTGCGTGGTCTGTGCGGCGCAGACAGAAGAGGTTGCGCGGAGCTTTTCAGCTAAAACAAACAACACCTAAGTGTGCTGAAGAAGATAAAGTAATGTATGTTTCTAATCTCTTCAAAGATGAAGCATTAGAATGGTGGAATACCATTCTTCCTTCAAAAGGTAGTAACATGGTTTATGGCATAGAATGGAATGAATTTAAGGATGTAATTGAAAGTAAATTTTTTCCTCTCACAAAAAGGAACAAATAGCCAATAAGTTCGTAAACCATAAGATGATTGGTGTAGATTGCCGCGAATTTACTACCAAATTCTTCTAATATGCAAGGATAGTACCAGCCCTGGTTCGCCAGAACTGATATTAATTTCCCGTTATATTTGGGATTAGTTAGTGAAATCAGAGACATGGTCAAGGCAATTAGGCCACAAACTATTGAAGAAGCAGTTGAATTGGCTAACACTTTGACAGATGGACCGATTCGCACACGTGAAGAGAATCAAGAAAAGGATTTAGCCCCAAAGATTCCCCAAGAACTATGTTCTGGTAATTCTTACAGAAGGAGAGGAGCAGGTCCATCATCTTAATCACCTTTATGTAGATACTGTAAAAGAAGGCATGCGAGAGGATGTCCTAGGTACTGCAACTTCTGCAAGACCCCTGGACATAAAGAAGTGGAGTCTAGAAGAAAAACTAAAGAAGAACGCCCGAGCTTTGGTACTAACCGCACAAGAAGCAGAGATAATTCCTGACATTATTGCCGGTACGTTTCTTGTTCATGACGTCTATGCTAAAGTGTTATTAGACTCTGGTGCAAACCAAAGTTTTATAAATACTGCTTTCTGTAAATTACTCAATCAACCTTTAACTAAACTTCGCCAAGACTGTACGATAGAAACGGCAAATGGAAATTCTATCAACATACGCGAAATACTTCAGAAAAGAAAGATAGAATTATTCGGATATACGTTCACAGCCAACCTGTTACCAATGAATCTAGCTGGATTCGATGTTGTGTTAGGAATGGATTGGTGGGTAGCCAATCATGCGTGAATCTTGCGTGACAAAATTCCATTGAGATTCGTACGCCAACAGGAGAAGGGATCACAACAGGATTGGTGGACGGTGGTGGTGGTGGTGGTGGTGGTGATGCACGGTAGTGGGTGGTGGACGGTGGTGGTGATGGACGGTGGTGGGTGGTGGACGGTGGTGGTGGACGGTAGTGGGTGGTGGACGGTGGTGGTGAACTATGGTGGTGGTGGTGGTGATGGGCAGTGGTGGTGAGTGGTGGTGTTTAACCCTCTGCAGACCTTAGAAGATCATAGAAGTGGTTGGGCCAAGTCTGCACCAAGAAGAGCTCGCGCAGATGTTTTTCAATGAAACGTCTTTGGAGAAACAAACCGTATGTGCGTGGTCTGTGCGGCGCAGACAGAAGAGCTTTCGCGGAGCTTTTCAGCTAAAACAAACAACACCTAAGTGTGCTGAAGAAGATAAAGTAATGTATGTTTCTAATCTCTTCAAAGATGAAGCATTAGAATGGTAGAATACCATTCTTCAGTCAAAAGGTAGCAACATGGTTTATAGCATAGAATGGAATGAATTTAAGGATGTAATTGAAAGTAAATTTTATCCTCTCACAAAAAGGAACAGATAGCCAATAAGTTCGTAAACCATAAGATGATTGGTGTAGATTGCCGCGAATTTACTACCAAATTCTTCTAATATGCAAGGATAGTACCAGCCCTGGTTCGCCAGAACCAATATTAATTTCCCGTTATATTTGGGATTAGTTAGTGAAATCAGAGACATGGTCAAGGCAATTAGGCCACAAACTATTGAAGAAGCAGTTGAATTGGCTAACACTTTGACAGATGGACCGTTTCGCACACGTGAAGAGAATCAGAAAAAGGATTTAGCCCCAAAGATTTCCCAAGAACTATGTTCTGGTAATTCTTACAGAAGTAGAGGAGCAGGTCCATCATCTTAATCACCTTTATGTAGATTCTGTAAAAGAAGGCATGCGAGAGGATGTGCTAAGTACTGCAACTTCTGCAAGACCCCTGGACATAAAGAAGGGGAGTCTAGAAGAAAAACTAAAGAAGAACGCCCGAGCTTTGTTACTAACCTCACAAGAAGCAGAGATAATTCCTGACATGATTGCTGGTACATTTCTTGTTCATGACGTCTATGCTAAAGTGTTATTAGACTCTGGTGCAAACCAAAGTTTTATAAATATTGCTTTCTGTAAATTACTCAATCAACCTTTAACTAAACTTCGCCAAGACTGTACGATAGAAACGGCAAATGGAAATTCTATCAACATACGCGAAATACTTCGGAAAGGAAAGATAGAATTATTCAGATATACGTTCACAGCCAACCTGTTACCAATGAATCTAGCTGGATTCGATGTTGTGTTAGGAATGGATTGGTGGGTAGCCAATCATGCGTGAATCTTGCGTGATCAAAATTTCATTGAGATTCGTACGCCAACAGGAGAAGGGATCACAATCCAAGGAGACAAGCCGGTAACATCAACAAAATTCATCTCTGTGATGAAAGCTGCAAGCTACGCATGAAAAGAAGGAAAAGTGTATATGATCTCTATGATCATTAGCACTAAAGGAAAAGAATGAAAAGATATTTTTGTAGTATCAGATTTTTCAGATGTTTTCCCAGAAGAACTACCAGGACTACCACCTAATCATGAGGTTGAATTTAGAATTCAATTAATACCAGGGACTCAACCGTTGCCAAGGCACCCAATTCGTTTAGCACCAACGGAGATGTTGGAACTAGAGAAACAACTAGATGAATTATGCACATGTGTATTGACTACAGGGAATTGAATAAAGTCACAATTAAAAATCGGTATCCACTACCGAGGATCGATGATTTATTCGATGAACTTCAAGGACCTCAATTCTTTTCAAAGATAGATTTACGATCTGGTTACCATCAATTGAAAGTGCAAGAAGGGGACATTCCTAAAACTACTTTTAGAATAAAGTATGGACATTAGAGTTTACAATTATGCCATTTGGTTTAACAAATACTCCAGTTGCATTTATGAACATGATGAACAGAATATGTAAACCATACCTGGATAATTTTAATTGTCTTCATAGACGATATACTTATTTATTCCAAGAGCAAGGAAAACCATGCTAAACATCTACAAGTACTAATAACATTTTTTGGAAAAGAAAAGCTTTATGCTAAATTCTGAAAATGTGAGTTCTAATTATAAGAGGTACAATTTCTTGGACATTTGATTAATCACGAAGGAATTCATGGGGATCCTACAAAGATCGAGGCAATTACCAAGTGGAAAGTCCCTGATTCACAAATGGAAGTAAGAAGTTTTCTTGGATTGGCAGGATACTATAGACGCTTTATTCAAGATTTTTCTTAGATAGCCATTCCATTAACCAAGTTAACATGTAAATCAGTGAAGTTTGAATGGGGACCAAAACAGGAGGAAGCTTTCAAGATCCTAAAGCAAAGATAACTAATGCACCGGTACATGCTCTAGCAGAAGGTACTGGAGATTTTATAGTATACTGTGACGCATCAAAATCAGGTTTTGGATGTGTGTTGATGCAACGCTAGAAAGTGATTACTTACGCTTCTAGACAATTGAAGAAGCATGAAGAAAACTACACAACGCATGATCTAGAATTAGGAACAATAGTTTTAGCCCTCAGAATTTGGAAACATTATCTTTATGGGAGTAAGTTCACTGTCTTTACAGATAAAAGTTTAAGATATGTTTTTGGGCGAAAAGAATTAAACATGAGGCAAAGACGTTGGATGGAGATGCTTAGTTACTACGATTGTGATATTCAATGTCACGAGGGTAAAGATAACGTAGTAGCTGATGCTTTAAGTCGTAAGTGTCATGAGAAGCCAAGAAGGATACGCGCTCTCAGATTAAACCTGCAGATAGACCTAATGGAACAATTGAAAGAGACTCAGGAAGCAACAATCAAGGATGATGCTGAAGGATTAAAAAGAAAAGAATGATGAAAGAATTAGAAAAGGGAACAGATGGAATTTGGAAATTTATTAAGAAAAGAGCTTGGGTACCTGTCCAAGGAAATTTACAAAACTGAATTTTAGAAGAAGCTCATAAATCCAAGTAAACGATGCATCCTGGAAGTGACAAGATGTATCAAGATCTAAAGAAATTTTCCTAGTGGGTAGGAATGAAAAAGAACATAGCAAGTTATGTTTCTAAGTGTTTAACTTGCTCACAAGTTAAAGCAAAACATCGAAAACCTTCAGGTTTACTTCAGCGTTTGGATATACCAGTTTAGAAATGGGAACTGATAACATTGGATTTTGTTAACGATACAATCTAGGTGATTGTGGATAGATTGACTAAGTCTACACATTTCTTACCAATGAATGACAATTTCTGTACAGAACATTTAGTTAAACTATATGTGGATGAAATAGTTTCACTACATGGAGTCCCTTTATCTATTGTGTCCGACAGAGATAGTCATTTTACCTCTCATTTTTTGACAAGTTTCCAAAAGGCTATGGGAACCCGATTAAATTTAAGTATAGCTTATCACCTTCAAACAGATGGACAAAGTGAAAGGACGATGCAGACTTTGGAAGACATGCTCAGAGCCTGTGTGATAGGCTTTGGAGGAAGCTGGGATTCACATTTGCCACTAATAGAATTCTCTTATAACAATAGTCATCATACAAGCATTAATGTTGCCCCCTTTGAAGCACTCAACAGACGAAAATGTCGAACACCGGTATGTTAGGCAGAAATAGGAGAAAAGCAATTATCAGAGACCTGAGATTGTACAAGAAACAACCGAAAAGATAATTTAAGTCAAGGAAAGACTGAAAGCAACAAGAGATTGTCAAAAGAGTTATGCAGATAATCGACGTAAGCCATTGAAGTTTGAAATTTGAGACAAAGTATTGTTAAAAGTTTCTCTTTGGAAGGAGTAGTCAGATTCGGTAAGAAAGGAAAGTTAAGCCCAAGATATGTTGGACCATTTAAGGTTATTAAAATAATTGGGCCAGTAGCTTATCAGCTAAAATTACCAGAAGAAATAGCATGTATACATGATGTGTTTCATGTATGCAACTTAAGGAAATACTTAGCTAATGAATCTCTTGTAGTACCTCTTCAAGACATAGAGGTAAATGAGAAACAAAAATTTGTTGAGAAACCCTTACAAATTGAAGACAGGAGGGTCAAGAACCTCAAGCGTAAAAGATTGATTCTGGTCAAGGTGAAATGGGATTCGAAAAGAGGACCAAAATACTTGGGAACTGGAGTCGGAAATGAAAAAGAAATACCCACACTTTTTCAAATAAATCTCGAGGACGAGATTTAAATGAAGGTGGGGGGTAACATTTCCATTTTTTATAAATTAAAATAAAGTATATACAACTTATATTATTAAACGAGTAGATTACGAGTAAGTTGACTATTAGAAATATGAGGTATCTTGATGAACATATACTTTTATAGGAACCGTTTAGTAACTAATAAAAAAATATATTATAATTGACGTCACTCCGTTTTTATTGAAACTTAGGTCAAATGTAGATAAAAATGTGCTCATTCTAATGACATATTCATCATATTATAAAACATTATATTTTAAAAGTTATACAAGAAAAATGAGTGAAGCAGTTGAATAGATTATAATATATAATAATAATAAAACTAAACACTTAAAGAATTGTTGTATACGTGTGTGTGTTTCTGAAGATAGGAACAAATATAGTTGACTTAGCAAACCTGATGGAAAAGTAAACTTCAATATCAGTATACTTCAACTATAAATAGAGTAGTTGGTGGGCTTTCCAAACTGCTCACATTTTTCTTTCTCTCTCGCTCTCTCTGCTCAGTTTTTATACCCGATATCCTAACTTTGCTCCGTAGTAAGTGTTTTAATCCTGATCACTTGTACGATACCATGTCCGATTGATCTGAAACCCATCAACGGATGTCAAAGTGCTGCCTGAATGAGGCTATACTTTGTTAACTACTTTTGGGTTTTGATCTTGTGATTTATCGTTAAAGTTTGAATTGGGTTAATACACTAATACAAGTTGCATTGTGTTTTTATTAGGTTCCCAGGCTTAACACCGAGAGACTATAGTAATAAACCCTAAATCTACAAAGTGAGTCATTCTCTTTTTATTAAATTCTTTTAAAATCCTAAATGTTTTCCAAGTTATATTTATAGTGATTAAGTCTTTGTATATTGAAATTGTTGCCGGTATGTGGGGTTTTGTATACACTACTAGCCCAGCGTTGCTATTGGACCAAGAGTTAGCCAAGAGTAACATGACCACAGTCACAGGAACTGCCACCGTAATAAATACTGATTTGAGTAATTGATATTTATAAATAAATGTAAAAACTCTTAATGTTGTAAATTATAACAATACTGATTTGAGTAATTGATATATATATATAAAATGTTTTCAAATGCGTTTCAGGTAACTTACTGTGAAAGTAACAAAAGCATGCTTTGAGGCAATTAAAGCTTAAAAAAGTGGCTATGATTACCATAATAAAGAAAAGAAATTATGTTTTATCAATTAGGGTCTATCCCTATAAAAATATTTGTTTGTAATATGGGTGTTATCTGTGACATTTGTGGTGATTCGATTATGTAACAATATATGAACAAGTTCATCAATCAATGAAATTTTGTGTTTTATTTATGAGTTTTGTTTATTTATCATGACAATTGCACATATTCAATTATTACACGATAACAAACTCTCGAACAACTTCTGGAAGCGAAATCCCAAACTGTTACGTAAACGTAACCAGTTTAACGTGATGTACACTCCGGAACAATGACACAAGCTTAACACACCCTAAATATCCTTTTCATAACTTAGAAATAAGTTTTAAAGGGTTTGGTATGTCAAAAACAAACCTATTCGATCACAGGGACTATTTACGACAAACTACGAAAGTCTACCGATTCTCATAGCGTTGCACACTCCGGAACAAGGTCATAAGCTAAACATACCCTAAATACCCTTAATATAGCTTAGAAATAAGTTTCGAGGGCTTCGGTATGGCAAAAACATGTTTATGCAACTTTAGGGGCTGTTTTGCAAATTCTGCGAATCTATGCCGTTACGCATATTTCTTAATCCGGGACATGTACGCACATCCAAAAATTTTTGTAATCATTAAAATCTTGTATTTTAGTGACTGGAGTGCAAAAATATCATTCGTTCCGCATTTACGGTCATTTACGCGATCGTTACGATCTTCATCGTAATTAACCGAAAACCGACCGTACGACCAAACGAACCGACATCCGGGACATTTTTGGACTTATTTCAAGTTCCCTATACTTTAACGTCCTTATAGAGCTTAAAAATCAGGTTAACGAGTGTTAGAAGTGCCAAAACGCGACGAAACATGTGCAGGGGCCTGTTCTGCCAAATTTTGAAACTTGCTGTCAGCTAGAGGCCATGCAGACCTCATCCACAATCCCATGCGGTCCGCATGAGACCCCCAGATCAGTTGTTTTGTTGGCAGCAGCTGGTTAACTCTCTTGATGACCAAGCATACGAAATTACCACCCTTTCTTCTGCATTTGGCAAGTGTTATAACACTAATCAAACCCCTTGATGACTCATGGACACTTGTAATGACCTTGTAGCTTCAACTCAACTATAAATAGGCCCTTGATCATTCATTCTAACTTGCTCACTCATATCTTCTTATCTCAAACACTCTAAGTGGAGGCTACCACATTGTTGGAGGCCTCCGACCTGAGTTTTCTGGTTCACTCTTGGAGCTCTTGGGTATTCTTCAACACAAGTAAGTGCTCTATCCTAGTCTTGTTATTTCTTTTAGCTATTTCAAGCTAAAAGTCAAACAGCGTGTGACTTTTAACTTTGACCATTAATTGGTCAAGACAAAGTTCAATTGAACTTTGCAACGTGATCGTAATCACGATGGTTATGATCCATAGCGATCATGCCTACTGATTTACCACGTTACTAGTCGTAGTGACGAGTCAAAGTTTCAGTCAATAATGCGCAAAGTGTGCATTATACGATGAAACTATTTTTGGGTATCAAAACACTTTGTTTTGATACCAAAACACTTTTATAACTTAGTTACAAATGTCAAAACATGTCTAACTCGTCACTTTTAGTTTAGTGCTTATTTAGGGTCGTAAGTCAAGAGGTCTTGACCACCGCTTTGACTTTCGCATCCGACCTGTTTAGTCGATCTTAGGATCCGACCAAACACATATTTGTGACCATAGTTGTATAGGGAATAACCCTCTGAGGTTATACCTTATGGTCTTGTCGTTTGGTTAGTGTTATGATATGTCGCTAGTTATGCCTTTATAAATGACCGAAATGCCTTTTTTGCGAATAAATCAACTTCAAACATATGTAACATAAATTTTGGCATATAAACTGATGTTACAACTTAATCAAACATGTTTTAGCATATTAGACTTATCATAACACATATCTAACCATCCGAACATGTATTCACGCAATTGACACGTTAAAGTAGCGTAAACTAACTTAACGAGCCATTATGGGTCAAAAGTACTTAGGAACCTTTTCAAATCAGAATTGAGACCTTGTTAAACCATTTCATATGAGTCCCAACACTCATTTGGTTTACAAGACCTCATTCTATCCGATCCGCCGATTAAAGTCTCGACATTTACCTAGTTATCCGATTTTAGGACACGCTTGATTTCTCGGACTTTTGAGCTTGTTTGATCTTTGATTCAAGAATACTTTACAATCACAAGTGAGTTCATAGTTCCCCTCTTTTATGGTTTGCAAATATTTTGGGGTGACTCATATGTGCATGTTTTTTTCAAGCTTTCAAATTACAAATGTTATGGTTTATATAACAATACGATTTCAATAATGTGAATGAACTTGTTGGTGCATTGTATACATGACACAAATGACATTCATTAGCTATGGCCAAGCCGACCAGTAGTAAGTTATGGTACCATAGGACTGACTATCCCGTTACTAGGCTATTCACTGGAATTTGGTGGATAGTTTGGGGAACGATCGAAACTGTTTACTTTAACAAACCCTTTGGTGGTTTGTTATTGCAATTTAATACCCTTTGGTGGTATAGACGAGTCAACACAGGTTTGAATGTATTCACCGAAATGACCAAAAGTTTTTCACAATTAAAAACAATAAACAATCTGGTTTATGACAAGGACAATGAACGATTTGGTTTATGACACAAACAATGGACGAATGGTTTATGACACGAACAATGGAGGATTGGTTTATGGTAAGTGATTTAGATAACGGAACGTGTGTAATGTAATAAAAGCATGGTGGATACGCCGCTGGTACTTCCTATATATAAGTGCTTTTATCGTATTACATTCCTGGCGTTATTTGCATCACTTGAACATATGTTTTCAAAGGATGACACGCAATGATTTCAATTAACGATATAAACCATACAAGTTATTTCAATACGATTTACAACTCGGATTTACAAAACAAATGTTTTAAGTCAAGGTTCATGGCTACTAGATTATATAAATTTTAAACCACATGTTTTAATCGGTTAACTCTATTGCAATATCAAATACTTTTAAAACAAGGTTTTCACTTATGACTCTAGTAGTCAGATTACATATTGCAATATATACAAAGCCATGAACTTGACATACTCAAAAAACCTATGTACTTGCCGGCTTTTATGATGACTCATTTTTCACATATGTTTCAGGGAACAATGCTTGATGATACTGATGCATGCTCACGTAGGAATGGACATGGACTCTAGTGCCTTAAAATAAGCAAGACAATAACTATGTTTGTTTAGTTTATTTTAAATTCCAAAAGACAATGTAATGATGTTAATATTCAAATAAAACGAAACTTCAAATACCATGTGTTGTTGAAACAATCTGTTAACGTGACTTCCTGACGTTTCCGCCGTGGTTTGTTGTTTTACACGGTTGGGGTGTTACAGATTGGTATCAGAGCACTGGTTATAGGGAATTAGGTTATTAGTAATTCTTTGACCTAGACTATAACCTTCCTAGGACCCTAACGCGAGTTTACTTGCATTTAGATTCATAAAATACAATACTATCACCCATCCTTAGGTGATTACCAAAAACAATACAAAAGTCACAAAAATCTTTCCGAAACTTTTTGCAAAAAAACATCTATTCTTATATGAATCATTTTTGGGCTTTATGCCTTCAAGGTTTTCAAATCTCGTCAAAATTTGGGTTTTATTAATGTGAACACATGCAATCTGGAAGGGTGGGTTCCTGTACCCCGAGTTTTCTGTCTAAGGCTAGAGTGCATGTACCTCTTACTTGGGAACTCTTGGGTTGAGTGTCCACTTATAGGCTAAAGCATGTCTTCACGACACATTATAAAGACCCATTTACTTTGATTAGTCACCGTGTATCGTTTGTTTGTTTTGAGAAACGAACGAATGACCACCATCCTTATTTTGTCGTATTTTCAATACCTCTCTCGATTTATTTCAATGTTAATCTCACATATCTTCCTCCATGTTTTCTCTTAGAATGCCTCCTCGACGTGATGCAACTCAAAACGCCGAAATGGAAGCCATTATTGCTCAGCAAATTGTTGTTGTACTCCAAATCTCGTGACCCAACTTAATCAAGCAAACAACAACAACAACAATAACAATAACAATGCACCAGCTCCGTGCAACTATAAACGATTTTGTTAGGCTAAACCATTATTGTTTTCTGGGTTTGAGGGAGCCACTGGGCTTCTGCAATGGTTTGAGAGTCTCGAAAGCACGTTTCGATTTGTTCAATGTCCAAATGAGCAAAAGGTTGAGTTCGCATCAAGTGTATTCAAGAAGAGAGTTCTTACATGGTGGAATGGTATAATGAGAGACAGAGGTGCCGATGTAGCCTTAGCTCAAACTTGGGAAGATCTTAGGGTTCTGATGATGAAGGAATTCTGTCCTCGTCATGAGCAGAGGGCGCTAAAAAAAGAATTACATGATCTCAAGCAAGATAGTGGCGAGAACCGTGCCTATACCGATCGATACGAGGAGTGGAGTTTACTTTGTCCTTCGATGGTGATGCCTTTGGATAAGGCGATCGAGAAGTATATCGATGGTTTACCTGATCCTGTGCAAGATTCATCACTGGTAGCAACCCTATTACCGTTCGACAAGCTATTGAGTTAGCTGCAACCTTAACTGATTCACAAGTCAGGAAAGGTAACCTCCATCGCAAGGGCGATATGAAATCCTTTACTAAGTCAACCCAAGAGAAACGAAGGAAAACAAAATTGAACCATCCAAGCGATCAAGGAAGCGTAAGGCTTCTCAAAACTTTGTTGTTACTGCACAACCCGCTCCAACTGCTCCCAAAACCAACCAGCTCAACCTCCTATGAGGAAAGCATACGCTGGTACTGCACCATTGTGCAATCGGTGCAACGGTCACCATCAAGTTCATCAACCATGCCGTCAATGTACAACTTGTGGAAGATTTGGTCATTTGGCCAACATATGTCGATCTCATCACTTTTAGTTTAGTACTTGTTTAGGGTCGTAAGTCGAGCGGTCTTGACTACCGCTTTGACTTTCGAATCCGACCCGTTTGGTCATCTTTAGGATCTGACCAAGCCCATTATTATGACCGTAATATTATAGGAAATAACCCTCTGATGTTATACCTTAAGGTCATACCGTTTGGTTAGTCAAATGACAAGTCGGATATGTATTCCTTATAATGCCGAAAATACCCTTTTTGTACTTAAATTAGTTTTGAACATATAAGAGCATTATTTTGACATCTAAACTGATTATACAACTTATATAAACTAATTTCGGCATATTAGACTTGTCATAGGACATATTTAACCACCCGAACCCATAGTTATGTTTATGACCCGTTAAAGTGGCGTAAACCACTTTAGCAAGCCGTATCGAGTCAAAACACTCTGAAATGCTTCTAATTCAAAATGTTTGATATTATAAACCATAATATACAAGATCCAACTCTTGTTTGGTTTATATACCTCATTCTTTCTAATCTCTCGTTTTCAAGTTCGACACACTAACATGTAGTTATCCGATACACTAGGAACCACTTCGACACTTGAACTCTTGATCGTTTGAGCTTTGTTATATCATTTGAACAAGATCTATATGCAATCCCGGGCGAGTACATTGCTCCCATTCTTTTACGTTTTTCAAATGTTTTGGGGTGATTCATATGTGTAACTAATTTTTCTCAAAAGTATGGCAATTATGTGTTTACTAAGTGCATTTTTGTGTAATATTCCTTTTATGCTAGACATGACAATTGAGGACACGAAACAAATCCTTATAGTATCTTTCTATCTTTATAGATTAATTCTAGTAGGATACTTGAAGTACAGTCTTAAATCTTCTATCTTTATAGTAAGATTTCTAAGAAATGCTTTACACGCCGATGACGATGGTTCATGTGTAGAGATTGTTGGTGATTTAGATAACAAAACTAGAGTAATATAATGAGGACATGGTGGATACGCCGCTGGTACTTCCTATATATAAGTGTGCTTATTGTATTACCCTTCGTAGCCTTATTCGAATCACCATTAGGATTTAGGATTTTGTGATACAATGGGACAAGACAAGTGACTAAACAAAATCCTTAAAGAATCTATCTACCTTCATAGTTAGATTCTTGTAGGATGTTTAAAGTACTAATTGGTAGTCCTTTATTGGATTCTGTGTACTTTAATGTGTATATGACAAGACAATGTGACCAAGACGATGATTATGTGGTTATTATGATTAGTTGTGATTTAGATAACGAAACGAGTGTAATACTATAAGAACATGGTGGATACGCCACTGGTACTTCCTATATATAAGTGTTCTTATTGTATTTCTCTTGTAGTGTTATCCAAATCACATTAGGATTTTATGTTCGCTTGTTTCAAAGTACAATATCCATATCCTTGTAGAACTCTTTCATATTTCAATATGTTAGATTCTTAGAAGGATAACCAAAGTATTATTTCAAATCATTGAATTGATCTAATAATACTCACGCGAGTTATGACAAATGTCAAAATGGTTGTTATTAATCCTTGATTGGATTTCAAATAACATACTCACAAGTTTTATGACTGAATTCAAGGCGATTACAATGAACAAAGTACGATTTTCAATGGCATAAAAATTACTTAGTATTAATCATGTTTCCATATACAAAAGTATTTTGTCACAAGTTTGATAATCAAGTTAATATATTGCAATACTAAATCTTTTTGCCATTCCTTGGCTTCAAAGAGTCCATTTTCAATAGATAACTCTCGTAGTTGTCGAAGTATTGCAACACTAAACTTTTTTCCATTTACTTGGCCAACAAAACTATGTACTCGCCAACATTGTTTGTTGATGTCACTTTTCCACGTATGTTTCAGGTTTCGATTATTCAAGCATGCTGTTGTAGGAACGTCCACGATTAGCACGGGAACCTAAATTTGTTATCTATTGTCCAATACATTTAAATGTTGTTTTCATTTAAATAACAAATAACAAGAATAACAAGTTAACCAAATAACAAGAATTACTCATTTAAATGTTGTTTTCATTGATCTAAAGTTCAATACATTCGAGAACCGGATCCGACAGAGCTTCGCTGTCTCTGTGCCAAAATCTCTCCCTATTACAAATGAATCACCAAGGCACATATTTATAGTTGTGGAAATGACAAGTTAACCAAATAAAAAGAAGTACTTATTTAAATGTTGTTTTCATTGATCTAAAGTTCAATACATTCGAGAACCGGATCCGACAGAAATTCGCCGTCTCTGTGCCAAAATCTCTCCCTGTTACAAAAAAATCACCAAGGCACCTATTTATAGTTGTGGAAGTTCACTGGAGAGGAATCATGTTCGGGCGAACTTGACATCTCACATACACTAACCAGCGAACTTGTCCTCCTAAACACATAAATACGCCTAGTTTCTAACAAATTAAGCCTTATTCACTCAGACTCGATACACAATGACGCAGGCAACAGACATATGCACCAACAGACTCCCACTTGGATGTTGCCGTAGTCATTGACTTTTAAAATCTTCTGAGTCTTCCGATCTTTAGTTCTTGAATAAACTTTAACATCCTGATCTTTATATCCTCTTCCTTTTTCTTGAGCTTTGTCTTGATAAAAATTTAATCTTCATGCTCCCCCTAGCTTTTAGCTTTAGACTTCAGACTCCCCTTTGCTTTGATCTTTAGACTTCAAAAAGTCCCCCTAGCTTTGAGCTTTCTGAAATCTTTGGACAGTGTTTTATCCGGCCCCCCTAAAACTTTACTTCTGTCTCAAAGTTCTAAGACATTCAAATAAACATTTCAGATTCAAAAATCTGTTATAAAATCTCAAAGTTTGAATCTTCTTTTTAGTCTTTTCAACTCTTTTAGAGATTCAAGTACAAATTAATGACCTTGAATACTTTTAACATTTAAGCCTTTGTTTACTTAATAATTTTCAATTATGAAATCTACTTGGTTGACCAAGTCCAAGTTAATGACCTTGGTTAACCAATTTCATATACCAAGTCCAAATTAATGACCTTGGTTTGAAACTGTTGTGATTGAACCAATGTTTTCTTCAATTTTTAAAGTTTCAATTTAATGAAATTTTTAACACTTTTGATCGTTTTGGTTTTTCACAGATGTTATCAAGATTTTCACCATTAAAACACCTTACCAGACTTCGAAGAACCGTTCTCCATCATTGGCTCGTTGAAACTAATGAAGAAACAAAACTTTTTGAATTTTAGAAAGTTTATGCTAAAACATACTAAAAATCTTTTTGATCTTTATCTGTAAAGCAAGTAAAGAAAGTAAACTATGTATAAACATATTTACAGACATATTTTTGTGAATTCGTGTCTAAGGATCATATCAGTTATATGAGACATATCACCAGTACCGTTGACCTTTAGATGACTTTAAGCTTTAAAACTCGTTTACCTAGATTGTCGATATGTTTTTCCACTTAAGTTTTACCACATTTCTCAACTGTTTCAAGATATGATTGGGTATGAATTACGAAACTTGACTTATATGGTTTCCAACTTCTTGAGTGTACTCCCGAATCCAGATTCCCGAGATTTCATCTTACAGGTGAATATAGCGTAATTGATATCTGTATCTGGGTAAAGTGAGGCCTTGAGAGCTCAGGTTAGTACTACCGTACAGACAAAGAGATGAAGGCTCATCTTTAAGGTGTGTTCCACTTAAGGAATCTTTTAAGCACTGCAAATGATTAGATCTTTCGATACTTTTCAAATTTTGCATGCAGTTTAGGGGTTTATAGCGAAAGTATTATAGAAGTTCTAGGCCATTGCTTCCGCAAAATCAGAAGAACTTGTATAATACCCCAGATATCAACTATCTATAAAGACCTCGTATCTCATAATCAGGCAACCTTTCAATCGAAATTTTGGAGTACTAAGTCCATATATCCAAGATGTGTTAATCCACAAGTTTAAGCAGTTGTAAAATTTATTTTATATCCCGGAAGCAATTTACTGAACGTGTAAAGCCTATCGACACATCCACAGTAAGACTTGTTTATCACTTTTAAACTTTACAATTCTTTAGCATACTGGATAGTCCACTGATGTACTATCATTTCCTTTTTGACAAACAAATTCTTTTTGTCTTTTTTAATGTTTTTGTACTTTTTGATTTTCAGTGTTTTTGAATTTTCAATTTTTTCATATGTTTTTTATTTTTCTAAAAATTTCTTACTCCACCTAAAATCAAAAACATATTTTTGGATTTCTGATTTTAAGAAATTCTATTCTAAAAAGATAACAAACCAATGTGGATCGCGAGAACTCGTCGTCCGATCCCATTTTCCAATATCTGCATCTGCACCTGTTCAACAAACAGAATCATTTAAAATTTCTTTTAACATAAAAGCATAATTCGTTCAACGGTGTAGATTTGAAAATTTTCAAACATTCTTTTCAACTTTTTCTTTTTCAACCACTTGTAATTTCAAAAACAACAAAGATTAAGACATTATAGATAATTTAAATACTCATGGAGCTCCGTTATCCTGTATCAACTTTGAAAAAGCAGATCTTGGAACTCCTCCTGCACACAAAGCAACTATTTGAAAAATGAAACCCAAACCTTTTTGGTTTTGGGTTTGTATTGATAAGCATCATAAACCTCTTCAAATTCATCATTAAATTCAAAATCATCATCAAACATATTATCCGATGTCGATTCTGAAGACGTTTTGACTTTTTCTTTCTTAGTCTGTTTGATTACTGATTCAGTTGATTTGGCATTTTCGGTTTTGTCAGCAACATACTTTGGTTTTTCTGATGATGAAAGCCTTTTCTTAGCAACCCATGATTGTAGCTTGCTTCTTGCTTTCTTGATATAGAATCTAGAATCTTTGTTCTCATTTAATTTTGAAGTTTCACCTTTTTCAAAAATTGAGTTTTCAAACCTTGAACTCGTTTTAGGTTTCACTTTGTCTTTAGATTCATAGTTTCTATTTGAATCTGTGACAGGTTTTACAATCTCTGGTTGTTTTTGCTTTTCATCTTTTGATTCAGTATTTCTTCGTGGAAACACAGGCTTTAGATTTAGACACTTGCGAGCAATATGACCAACAGTATTGCATTTAAAACAAGTCCAATTATTAGAAACATATCTACTAGTGGGTTTCAGTCCACTTGTGGACTTGGTTTTAGCCTTGTCCCAGAGTTCTTTCTCCTTTTTGAATTCATCATTCGATTTTTTACTGATCATACCTTCTTCTTGAACCGTATTCGTCCCATACACAAACTTCATGTGTTTACCTTTGTATTCATGAAATGGCGACTTCTGGTTCCTTCTCGGCTCATTTTCATTTTCCTCCAAACCCAATCCTGCTCTCCTGTTCTCAGGAAAATCACCACCAAGCTTTCGATAATTGTTAGCATTCCTTTTGAGTTTTGAGTAAAATCTTTTCTCGTTTTTCTCAAGATCATCTGATGAAACTTCTACAAGTTTGAAAAATTTATCAAGTTGATCCTCTTTCATGTTCCGAATTGGAAAACTATCATCAAAGTATAATCTATCATATTCCTTAATCTTGTACATGACAACATTAGGATCATCACTTAGATCATGTTCTGATGATGTATCGTCATCTTCAGATTGTGATTCTGAGTTTTTCAAACTTGATTTGTCGCTTTCAAAGCTGCCTTCATCAGAATCATTTCCCAATACATTTTTAACCACATTTTTTAACACCGCTTCATTGTCATCGTTTGATTTCGTAAAGTCTACGTCAATGTTCTCAGGCAATTTATCTTTCTTTTCTGATAAGAGTAAAATATTAAATGCCTTTTCAATCTCATCATCCTTCTTGCAGGAATAACTTGCAAGAAGTGGTAGAGGAACACTTCCCTATTCTTTACGCTTTGATTTATCAACATTTTCCTCCGTCTTAATAGTAGGAAGAATGTGATCAATGACATACGCGTTTGTGGTGTAACTTTTCAGCAATTGTCTTACTCTTTGTATTTCTATCTTTATGTTATGAAGCTCATGCTTTGTTCAGCAATAGTATTAATGTACATGTTAATTGACTTTTGTTTTTCAGTTACTGTAGCATTTAACATTTTAACATTAGAACTAAGTTCACTGTTAGCTTTTTCAACATATTTGTATTTACTTGATATTTTGTCATAAGCTTCTTTCATGGTTCTGTAATCATAACGAAAGTTTTCGTTGTGTACAGTCAATTCTCTTATGACTTTGACTTTATCAAGACATGGTTCACAAGGATTTGCGCAATTTGTGCAAGGTTTTTCAACCTCCACAACTTTCACAACTTCCTTTTCAGACACACTTACCTTAGCTTTTATCTTTTCTGCCTTTAACTTCAATGCTTCTTGTTTTTGCATCTCAAGATAAGCTAACTCTTCTTCTTCAGCTATCTGCCTATATCCTTCCAGAATAGCATTTTCCAAATCAGCATCAAAATACGATGTCTCAGATTCATCCACTAACTTTGCTATCATAGCGACACCTATTTTCTTTCCGATGTATCTATTCCAGTGAAAACCATCTTCTTCATGAGTAACAACATGAGCTTGTTCGGTTTTCTTTGCAGATTTATCTTCTACTTCGACTTGTGTTCTCTTTGGATATGGCTTGTATTGAAGAGCTTTCTTGTAGTACTCATTGTTGTTGCCGAAAGGATTTTTGTTTCCACTAGCTTCTTGATTGTTACATTCTCGTTTGAAGTGTCCCTTTTGTCGACACTTGAGCATGTGACTTTTGACTTGTCAAATCCAAGCTTATTGCTTGAATTGCCAATATCTCTTCCAGTGAGTGCCACAAACTTAGAAACTCTTCTGATGATGGATGCAAAACTCCATTTGATGTCCATGAGCTCCAATTCTTCTTCGTCCACCTGATCTTAATCCTCGGCAGTCATTTCTAGATTACCGATCTTTCCAGCAACAAGACTTTCATACGATTCTAAAATAGTAGCAAGAAGTGTTGTGTGCTGTTTGGCCACTTTTTCAGGAAATACATTTTTCAAATCGACTGCTATGTTGCACTGGTAAACATTTGAATCAGAACTGGTTTGGTTTGTCAGATTTTGAAATGAAGAGCTTGAACTAGCACTAGTAAATCCAATGTATGGAGAACTTTGACTTGGAGAAGAATTTGTATTTGCACTAAATGTTTTTTGAATTTTCGGTCTTTGAATCGGAGTATCTTGAACACCTCCTTTGTAATAAACACCGACATCTTGAACAACATTAGCATTTTTTTTATTTAGCAATCTTCATCAATTCCATTTCATGACCTTCTAGTTTGTCGATGAAGGATGACAACTTGAAATGTCTCCAAGATTGACTATTTTTCAGAATCATCAGATATGTTGTCCATTCTCCTTCTGGAAGTGCATCGGCCAAATTCTCGATTTGTTCTTCATTAGATCTTCTGATATCATGTCTTCACACCTGGACCATGAGATGACAGTATCTATCGATCATCTGCTTCATTGTTTCACCTTTAATCATCGTGAAGATCTCGAACTCTTTCTTGATCAAGGCCTTTTTGCTTTTGATCATTTCATCACTTCCTTTGAATTTGTCACAAAGAGCGTGCCATAATTCTTGTGATGTTTCATATTCTGGCAAAAGAATCAAGTTATCTTCCTTAACAGATTGTTGTATCAAGCTAATCATTTTCTTCTCAGCGAGATAATTTTCTTTGTCAGTTGCTGAAAACTTGTTTAGCGGAAGATCTTGATCACGCTCATCCTTTGGCCATTTATATCCATCCTCAACTGCAAACCAATTGTTGAATTGATTCGCTTGTATCCAATTCACGAACTTTTCTTTCCATCCTTCAAACTCGTCCATACTCATAAGCTTTGGCGGTTTCGACGTAGTACCCATTTCGTTGTCGATATTCATCTGGTTGCTGCAAGAGTATTAGCATTTGATGAAGAAGCCATTTGAGAAACGAACACGTTGTGAAAATCTTCCATTTTAACATTCTGAAGAGTTATCTGAGAATACGATCAAAAAACACTCGAAAACTGATTAGTAATTGAGAAGTTCGGTCGAACTTGTGTTAAAATTAGCTTTTGATTTCAGATTCTTACAAGTTCGGTCGAACTTATATAATGAATTCCAAATTTTATCACAATCACTCAAGTTCGGTCGAACTTACGTGTCTTGGGTTAACTACAAACGAACTTGTGAGAAAGTTTCAAGAAAAATAGCAAGTTCGGTCGAACTTAGGAAGATATTTCAAGAAAAATCTAAGTTCGAGCGAACTTAATTAAATTCAACAAATTTTATACAACTTCGGTCGAACTTGACAAAATTTTGAAGAATTTAAGCTAAGTTCGGTCGAACTTGAAGTTAAAATCTTAAAAAACTATCAAGTTCGGGCGAACCTAAGTAAAATTCAGAGAATTTTAGTCAAGTTCGGTCAAACTTGGTCTCAAGTTCGTCCAACATGATTTTGCAATTCATGGTTTTTTGAACTTTTGCTATCAATTCGGTTGATTTTGATGTCCAAACTCTCAGGGGTTTATCTATGATGTATTTTACATGACATGTTCAAAAATTAGCCAATTCTATCCACGAATTCTTCAAAAATGTGAAAATGTTAAGAAAAATGATAGAATGGAGATGAAATAGAGAAATTCTTGTCTTGATTCCAGCAAATTTAGGTATCCAGGCTCTGATACCACATGTAGGAACGTCCACGATTAGCACGGGAACCTAAATTTGTTACTACTATCCAATCAGGCGGAAACTAATGAAAAGTTAACCAAATAACAAGAATTACTCATTTAAATGTTGTTTTCATTAATCTAAAGTTCAATACATTCGAAAACCGGATCCGACAGAGCTTCGCCGTCTCTGTGCCAAAATCTCTCCATGTTACAAATGAATCACCAAGGCACCTATTTATAGTTGTGGAATTTCGCTGGAGAGGAAACATGTTCGGGCGAACTTGACCTAGTCAAGTTCGGCCGAACTTGACATCTCACATACACTAACCAGCGAACTTGTCCTCCTAAACACATAAATACGCCTAGTTTCTAACAGATTAGGCCCTATTCACTCAGACTCGATACATAATGACGTAGGCAACAGACATATGCACCAACAGCTGCACATAGGAATGCATCTGGGCTTTAGACTAAATCAAAAGACAATTTCATGTATTCTTTGCATTATAAAACAATGTTAACAATAATGAAATAATTTAGAACCAGTAGTTGTGAGCAATTTGTAACGTGACTCCCCGATATTTCCGCCGCGTCTTGTTGGATTACGCGATTGGGGTGTTACAGATTGGTATCAGAGCACTGGTTATAGGGAATTAGGTTATTAGAATGCCTTTAACCTAGTGTATAACCTTCCTATGGGCCCGAACATGAGTAGACTTAGGATCTTCATCTTAATCCTCATCCTTACTCGTGCCACAATTATTCTATGAGTTACAAATCATCTATTCTTAGATGATTTATCCTAAATCCTTAGGCTTATTGCCTCAAAGTATTCCTCAAAATATTTTTCTCAACAACATTTTCATTGGAATACTTCTCAAAATGTTTTCACAAACGCTCTCAACAAAATGTTTCTCAACCTATTTATCTCAAACATTTTATCAAAAGATTTCTCAAAATGTTTTACTCTCAAACATTTTCGTCGAAATCTTGGGTTTTAATAATGTGAACACATGCAATCTGGAAGGGTGAATGCCTGTACCCCAAGTTTTCTGTCTAAGGCTAGAGTGTTCGTACAAATCCGCATTATCGGACCAGTCACTCTTACCTAGGAACTCTTAGGGTGAGATATCACTTATAAGCTAAAGCATGTCTTCTCGAAAACATTATGAAAACCCATCTACCTTGATCAGTCAAACGAATTCCCAAACACTACTAGCTTTGTGACATTACTCCGACATGTTACCTTCGGTAATATGTTACGAAAATATTCAACCCATCCGAAACAAATTTCACTTTTATCTCACGACACTTTATAATTTTACTTCATTTTCAAATACTATTTTTCGCTTTTCAAATTTTCAAAATTTTATTTATTTGGATGACAGTTTTCAAATTTTATACACGAAGTTTCTTTATTTAAAAAATTCGATTAAAAATATTTTTATTTAAAATAAAAAAATTATTAATTTTCAAAGGTAAAGGATTTTTAACACAAACCATTAACTTAGTTTGTATTTTCTCATCCAAAATTATAACAAAGGTTTATTTTCAAACAAATTTCGATAAGAATTCACAACACTATTTTTCTAAGTACAAGAACACGATTATGAACGAATACCAAGTTGAGATTTTCAAATGACTATGGTGTTTAGATTCATAACGATTTTACAAAATTTAACTTATTTTGTTATAGCTACTTCTTCGAGATGCCTCCTCATCATGACGTCTCGAGGAACGCTGAAATGGTAGCAATGATAGCTCAGCAAATAGCTGGTGTACTCCCAAACCTTGTGGCCCAACTCAATCAAATCTACTACAATAACAACAACAACCACAATGTTCTTACGCCATGTAACTACAAACAATTCAACTCAGCTAAACCACTCGAGTTTAATGGGTCTGAAGGAGCAATTGGACTCCTACAATGGTTTGAGAGTATAGAAAGCACATTTCGCCATGTTTAGTGTCCTAGTGAGCGCAAGGTAGAGTTCGCCTCTAGTGTTTTCCAAAAGAGAGCACTCACTTGGTGGAACGGAGTCATGAGAGACAAAGGTGCAGAAGTAGCTATGGCACAAACGTGGGAAGAATTCAGGAATCTTATGATGAAAGAATTCTGTCCACGACATGAAATAAGGCTACTTGAAACTGGATTCTATCACCTTAAACAAGATAGTGGGGAAAATCGTTCCTACACTGATCGGTTTGAACAGTTAAGCCTATTCTGTCCCACTATGGTCACACCTTTGGATCAGGCCATTGAGAAATACATTGATAGCTTACTTGATCCAATTCAAGATATTGTCACTGGCAGCAAACCTGTAATGCTTAGGGAGGCTAAGGAATTAGCCGCTACCCTGACTGACTCCCAAATTAGAAAAAGGAAACTTTTTCGAAAGGGAGACAAGAAACAAACTACACAAGAAACAAAGGGTGAACCTTCTGAAAATTCTAAGAAGCGTAAGACTTCAAAGAATTATACGATCGCTGCACCAATCCCACTTAACTCAATACCCGTTCGGGGGTCTTATCGTGGGAAACATCCTCGATGCAATCGTTGCAACTATCACCACCCAGCAAATTCTCCGTGTCGCCAGTGTACAAGCTGTGGTCTTTTTTGACATCTAGCTGCGACCTGTCACATCCAAAACCAAGCAGCCCCTACTCAAACACGCACTCGCTATCCAGCTGGAGCATGTTTCAATTGCGGTGATTTAAATCATTTCAAGCGAAACTTCCCTAAGCTTGCTAATGCTAATGGACAAATGTACAATGTCAATGAGGTTCAAGCTGATGATCAAGCACTCATGATCATTTGACCCTCTACATTTTCTTTTTTATTATCCAATAACTATGAGCAATATTTCAATAATATTTGTAATGACAATATAAATTTCAAGAAGTTTTTCTTCATTCTTGTTATTCGTATTTCAGTTACAAATTCCAATATGATTACACTGTGTGTAATTACAACTACATAGCAACTTCGAGGATTATGTTCTTTATTATTAGGAACTAAATCTTTATGATTTGCACATTACTGCATTCATACAATCACTGCAAAACAAACACTACAAATACACTATTGCTTAGTATGTTGACTTAGCATACCTAGCACATGATTTCAAAACATTTTTACGACATACTTACATTGTTTTGACAATCCATGCTTAGTATATGATGCACGCTATCTGTATGACTAGTGTGAAACATATATTAATATTGTACTAGGATGCAATACCTGCTACTGATTTTGTTGGATGCAAAACAAGTAGTGTTAACATTTCTAGTATGCAACACGGTCGATTCAATAGATGTTGTGTCATAATGATGTTTATTTAATTTTAGACGTTAGTTCGACCTTATTATATGTTTCCCTTTACTTAACAAGAGGAGCTATGTGGACCATGTGACGAAACGCGTAATTATGGGTGCACACCTAATTACGGGAATCAACACATGAGAATCATAATAAGCCTTATTAAGATGGTGGCATAAAATCTAGAGTGATTAGGTAACGGGAAGGGTATGACGCAATAAGACCACGGTGGATACACCGCTGGTACTTCCTATATATAAGTGTTCTTATTGTGTTATTCTTTGGAACGTTACCAGAGTCACTTGAGGGTTTTATGTTATCTTGGACCATTATGTGATTGTGTGATTATTTGTTATCTGTTTGTTGAATGCAATGGACGAGACGAGTACATTCATTAACTCTATTTGAGCCGACCGGGAGTATATTATGGTGTTAAAGGTGATGACCTTGATGCAATAGGTATGTTGACCCGTCTCCGATGCATGAGATACTCATGGTACATGGAACGTACCTCGTGGGACGTTAGAAACCGCGTACGTATGGCTAGGCTTGAATGTACACCCCTTTGTTTGCTATGGATTTACACTAAGTGCCTAAGTATAACATAGTGCCATACAGAACAATTTTTACGCACTAGATGAAACAATTTTTATACATTCGATGACACTTTAAATATTCATGAGTTCTAAAAGGTTTAAACACCTTAAGGTACCCTAAATATCCTTGTTCACACTTTGAATCCCCCCCCCCCCCAAATTTCCAACACCAAACAATGCTCCGCATTTTTGGAATCTAGCACTTTGCTCATCTTACAATCATTTCAAATACACTCTACGGTCTCCTTCAAATAAATTTTAGGACGAATTTCCTAAAGTAGGGGAGACTGTAACCCTTGTACCAAAATTTCGGACTTTCAAAAACTTTTTCTTTGAAGGCTTTCCGATAACTGATACTTAAACGTAACCCTTTTAACGTAACATAGCACTGGGATAAGGACATAAGCTAAACATACCCTAATATCCTTTATATTATTTAGAAATGAGTTTTGAAAGGTTTGGTATGTCAAAAACAAGCATATTCGATCACAGGGACTATTTGTGACAAACTACGAAAGTCTGCCGATCCTCGTAGCGACGCACACTCTGGAACAATGACATAAGCTTAACATACCCTAATACCCTTTACGTAACTTAGATATAAGTTTTGAGGGCTTCGGTATGGCAAAAACACTCTATTTTAACTCTAGGGGCTATTTTGCAAATTCTGCGAAACTATGTCGATTCGCGTATATCGTTATCTGGAACATATACGCACATCCAAAAAATTTTATAATCAATAAATATAGTATTTTAATGATTGGAATGCAAAAATATCATTTGTTACGCGTATACGGTCATTTGCGCGTTCGTTGCGATTTTCGTCGTAATTAATTGAAAACCGCAACCGTACGACCGAACGAACCTACACCCGGGACATTTGTGAACATATTTCAAGTTCCCTATGTTTATTCATCCTTATGGAGCTTAAAAATGGGGTTAACAAGTGTTAAAAGTGCCAAAACGCGACGAAAACAAGTTCAGGGGCCATTTCTACCAATTTTTGAAACTTCTGCCCCTGCAAAGGCCTTACAGACTGTAAGGCAAAACCCCAGACGGTCCGTGAGGGGTCCCCAGCTCAGATGCTTCTTAAATTCAAGCTGGCAGCTTCTTGTTAACTTCCTTGGCCATCAAGTCGCGATCTATGCCACCTTTAACCTGCATTAGACACCTGGAGGGACACTAATCCATGTCTCAACACCTGGATCAACACTTGGCATGATTTGGGAGCTCCAAGATTAGTATAAATAAGCTTGATCTTCACCATTTCTCTTTGCTCATTCCATTATTTCTTCCTCCCATCTCTTTGGAGTTGTTTCCAGCAATTGGAGACCTTCTCTCTAAGTTCTTAAGTGTTTCTCAAACACAAGTAAGTACTCTTCCATAGTCTTGTTCATTCTTTTAGCTATTTTAAGCTAAAAGTAAAACCGTGTTTGACTTTCAGCTTTGACCATTGGTCAAGGCAAAGTCCAACTGGACTTTGCAACGTGATCGTAATCACGATGGTTATGATCCTTAGCGATCGTGCCTACATATTTCCACTGATCGTAATCACGATGGTTATGATCCTTAGCCGAAATGGCAGCTAGTATCGCTCAGCAAATCGTTCTTGTACTCCCAAATCTCGTGACCCAACTTAATCAAGCAAACAACAACAACAATAACAATACACCAACTCCGTGCAACTATAAACGATTTTGTTAGGCTAAACCATTATCGTTTTCTGGGTCTGAGGGAGCCATTGGGCTTCTGCAATGGTTTGAGAGTCTCGAAAGCATGTTTCGATTTGTTCAATGTCCAAATGAGCGAAAGGTTTAGTTCGCATCAAGTGTATTCAAGAAGAGAATTCTTACGTGGTGGAATGGTATAATGAGAGACAGAGGTGCCGATATGGCCTTAGCTCAAACTTGGGAAGAGCTTAGGGCTTTTATGATGAAGGAATTTTGTCCTCGTCACAAGCAGAGGGCGCTCGAAAACAAATTCTATGATCTCAAGCAAGATAGTGGCGAGAACCATGCCTATACCGATCGATACGAGGAGTGGAGTTTACTTTGTCCTTCGATGGTGACGCCTTTAGATAAGGCGATCGAGAAGTATATCGATGGTTTACCTGATCCTGTGCAAGATATCGTCACTGGTAGCAACCCTACTACCGTTCGACAAGCTATTGAGTTAGCTGCAACCTTAACTGATTCACAAGTCAGGAAAGGTAACCTCCATCGCAGGGGCGATAAGAAATCCTCTACTAAGTCAACCCAAGAGAAACGAAGGAAAACAAAACCGAACCATCCAAGCGATCAAGGAAGCATAAGGCTTCTCAAAACTTTGTTGTTACTGCACAACCCGCTCCAACTGCTCCCCAAAACCAACCAGCTCAGCCTCCTATGAGGAAAGCATACGTTGGTACTGCACCGTTGTGCAATCAGTGCAACGTTCACCATCAAGTTCATCAACCATACCGTCAATGTACAACTTGCGGAAGATTTGGTCACTTAGCCAACATATGTCGATCTCGTCACTTTTAGTTTAGTACTTGTTTAGGGTCGGTCTTGACTACCGCTTTGACTTTCAAATCCAACCCGTTTGGTCACCTTTAGGATCCGACCAAGCCCATTATTATGAACGTATTATTATAGGGAATAACCCTCTGAGGTTATACCTTAAGGTCATACCGTTTGGTTGGTCAAATGACAAGTCGAATATGTATTCCTTATAATGCCGAAAATACCCTTTTTGCACTTAAATTAGTTTTGAACATATAAGAGCATTGTTTTGACATCTAAAATGATTATACAACTTATATAAACTAAGTTTGGCATATTAGACTTGTCATAGGACATATTTAACCATCTGAACCCATAGTTACGTTTATGACCTGTTAAAGTGGCGTAAACCACTTTAGCAAGCCGTAGCGAGTCAAAACACTCTGAAATGCTTCCAATTCAGAATGTTTGATATTATAAACCATAATATACAAGATCCAACTCTTTTTTGGTTTATATACCTCATTCTGTCCAATCTCTCGTTTTCAAGTTCGACACACTAACATGTAGTTATCCGATACACTAGGAACCACTTCGACACTTGAACTCTTGACCCTTTGAGCTTTGTTATATCATTTGAACAAGATCTATAGCAATCCCAGGCGAATACATTGCTCCCCTTCTTTTACGTTTTTTAAATGTTTTGGGGTGATTCATATGTGTAACCAATTTTTCTCAAAAGTATGGCAATTATGTGTTTACTAAGTGCATTTTTGTGTAATATTCCTTTTATGCAAGACATGACAATTGGGGACACGAAACAAATCCTTATAGTATCTTTCTATCTTTATAGATTGATTCTAGTAGGATACTTGAAGTACAGTCTTAAATCTTCTATCTTTATAGTAAGATTTCTAAGAAATGCTTTACACGCCGATGACGATGGTTTATGTGTAGAGATTGTTGGTGATTTAGATAACAAAACTAGAGTAATATAATGAGGACATGGTGGATACGCCGCTGGTACTTCCTATATATAAGTGTGCTTATTGTATTACCCTTCGTAGCCTTATTCGAATCACCATTAGGATTTAGGATTTTGTGATACAATGGGACACAGACAAGTGACTAAACAAAATCCTTAAAGAATCTATCTACCTTCATAGTTAGATTCTTGTAGGATGTTTAAAGTACTAATTGGTAGTCCTTTATTGGATTCTGTGTACTTTAATGTGTATATGACAAGACAATGTGACCAAGACGATGATTATGTGGTTATTATGATTAGTTGTGATTTAGATAACGAAACGAGTGTAATACTATAAGAACATGGTGGATACGCCACTGGTACTTCCTATATATAAGTGTTCTTATTGTATTTCTCTTGTAGTGTTATCCAAATCACATTAGGATTTTATGTTCGCTTGTTTCAAAGTACAATATCCATATCCTTGTAGAACTCTTTCATATTTCAATATGTTAGATTCTTAGAAGGATAACCAAAGTATTATTTCAAATCATTGAATTGATCTAATAATACTCACGCGAGTTATGACAAATGTCAAAATGGTTGTTATTAATCCTTGATTGGATTTCAAATAACATACTCACAAGTTTTATGACTGAATTCAAGGCGATTACAATGAACAAAGTACAATTTTCAATGGCATAAAAATTACTTAGTATTAATCATGTTTCCATATACAAAAGTATTTTGTCACAAGTTTGATAATCAAGTTAATATATTGCAATACTAAATCTTTTTGCCATTCCTTGGCTTCAAAGAGTCCATTTTCAATAGATAACTCTCGTAGTTGTCGAAGTATTGCAACACTAAACTTTTTGCCATTTACTTGGCCAACAAAACTATGTACTCACCAACATTGTTTGTTGATGTCTTTTTTCCACATATGTTTTAGGTTTCGATTATTCAAGCATGTTGCACATAAGAATGCATCCGGGCTTTAGACTTCTTTAAATCAAAAGACAATTTCATGTATTCTTTGCATTATAAAACAATGTTAACAATAATGAAATAATTTAATACCAGCAGTTGTGAGCAATTTGTAACGTGACTCCCCGATATTTCCGCCACGTCTTGTTGTATTACGCAATTGGGGTGTTACAAGCCCTGCTCGACCTCCATTCCCACCTGGTTCATGTTAAAATTATGGTGAAATGGGTCACTACAGAAACAACTGTCCGAGGCTAGCGAATGCCAATCAAGCTCGTGGACGAGCATTCCACATTAACGCCAACGTGGCTCGTGCTGTAATGAAGTTGTTAACGGTACGTTCTTTGTCAACAATCATCCTGCTTCTGTTCTTTTCGATTCGGGTGCTGATATAAGTTTGTGTCACTTGCCTTTGAACCTTTACTTTCAATGCGGAGAATTAAACTAGGAAAGCCCTTGACAGACGAAATATCTAGTGGTGAACCTCTTGTACTTGATTCTGTCATTCGTGATTGTCAATTGAACCTCAATAATCACCTTTTTGCCATAAATCTCACACCAATGCGACTTGGGAGTTTCGACATTATTATTGGAATGGATTGGTTAACCAAGCACCATGCCGAAGTTATTTGTTTTGACAAGATAGTTTGAATGCCTCTTCCTCTGGTGAAGTCTTGGAAGTTCCTGGAGAAAAACCTGCTACTAATCTAAAACTCATGACTTGTACCCAAGCCCAGAAATATCTATGAAAGAACTATGTAGCTTTCTTAGCGCATGTCATGGAGAAGAAAGGCAAGGGTAAAAGTATTCAAGATATTCCTGTTGTTCGGGATTATCCTAAGGTGTTTCTCGAAGAATTACCTGGTTTACCTCCAGCACGTCAAGTTGAGTTCCGCATTGACCTTGTACCTGGTGCCAACCCAATAGCCAAATACCTTATCGTCTTGCACCGTCTGAGATGCAAGAATTATCAAAACAACTTCAAGAGTTATCTGATAAATGATTCATTCATCCGAGCTATTCACCGTGAGGCGCTCCTGTCTTATTTGTGAAAAAGAAGGATGGATCCTTCCGTATGTGTATCGATTACCATGAGCTTAACAAACTCACGGTCAAGAATCGATATCCCCTACCTCGCATTGATGATCTCTTCGATCAGCTACAGGGTGCTACATGTTTTTCGAAGATCGATTTGTGTTCTGGGTATCATCAGCTTTATGTACTCGAGGAAGATATTCCCAAAACTGCTTTCCGCACAAGATATGGCCACTATGAGTTCACTGTTATGCCACTCGGCTTGACAAATGCACATGCCGGATTTATGGACTTGATGAATCGGGTTTGTAAACCTTATTTAGACAAGTTCATCATTGTTTTCATCGACGACATCCTTATTTATTCCAAGTCTCAAGCCGAACACGAACAACACCTTCGATTAACTATGGAACTACTAAAGAAAGAACAACTTTATGCCAAATTCTCCAAGTGCGAGTTTTGGCTAAAAGAAGTTCAATTCTTGGGACACATAGTCAACGAGCAAGATGTGGATCCTTCCAAAATCGCTGCGATTAAGGATTGGAACACACCCATTACTCCCTCAGAAGTTCGCTCATTTCTTGGTCTTGCTGGATATTACCGTCGATTCATTACGAACTTCTCAAAGATCGCGGTTCCCCTCACCGCTTTGACTCAAAAGAATAAGCCTTTTGAGAGGGGACCCAAACAAGAGGAAGCTTTCCAAACTCTGAAACAAAAACTCTGCGATGCTCCTATTCTATCTTTACCCGATCGCAATGATGATTTTGTTGTCAATTGTGACGCATCAAATCTAGGCCTTGGTTGTGTTCTCATGCAACGAGATAAAGTTATAGCCTATGCGTCAAGACAATTGAAAGTACATAAGAAGAACTACACGACTCATGATCTTGAGTTAGGTGTCGTAGTTTTTGCTCTCAAGATTTGGAGGCACTATCTTTATGGTACGAAGTGTGTGGTTTTCACTGACCACAGAAGCCTCCAACACATATTCAATCAAAAGGAGCTGAACATGAGACAACGACGCTGGGTTTAAACGATTACGACTGCGAGATTCGCTACCATCCTGGTAAGGCAAATGTTGTGGTCGATGCGCTTAGTCGTAAGGAACGTGTCAAACTTCATGTTCGAATTCAATCTGATATCCAAACACGTATCCTTCAAGCGCAGCGTACTTGTGCTACACAAGGCATGATGGGTAGTGAATTACCACATCAACTTGAGCTTCAACTCGAGATGAAAGATAATAGGTTACTCTATTATTTGAACCGTTTGTGGGTTCCAAGTTAAGACAATCTCCACACCTTATTAATGGACAAAGCTCATAAGTCTTGTTATTCAATCCATCCTGGTGCAGACAAAATATACAAGGATCTCCGTACCCAGTATTGGTGGCCGGGTATGAAAAAGGATATAGCCTTATATGTATCGAAATGCCTAACTTGTCTTAAAGTCAAGGCCGAACACCAACGCCCATCTGGTTTGCTTGAACAACCAGAAATACCGGTATGGAAGTGGGAGAACATTGCGATGGATCTCATTACTAAACTACCGCACACATCTAGAGGTCATGATGCAATTTGGGTAGTTATCGATCATCTAACAAAGTCAGTACACTTTTTGGCAATTTGTGAGGATTGCTCTGCTGACAAGCTCACCAAGATCTATGTCGATGAGATTGTATCTCGTCATGGTGTTCCTTTGAACATCATATATGACAGAGATGCTCGATTCTCATCTCACTTTTGGAAGACCATGCAATCTGTTATCGGAACCAAACTCAATTTGAGCAATGCTTATCATCCTCAAACGGATGGACAAACTGAAAGAACAATTCAAACACTGGAGGATATGCTTAGAGCTTGTGTGATCGACTTTGGTGGTAGTTGGGATTTGCATCTACCGTTGATCGAATTCGCTTACAACAATAGTTATCACGCCAATATCAACATGGCGCCTTTCGAAGCTTTATACGGTCGAAAATGTCATTCACCTGTCTATTAGAATGAAATTGGAGAGTCTCAGTTTACTGGACCTGAACTTATTCATGACACAATAGACAAAGTCAGGAAAATACGCGATAACCTTCTGACAGCTAGAAGCCGTCAAAAGAGTTATGCGGACAAGCAACGCAAGCCCTTGGAATTCCAAGTTGGTTATCAGGTCCTACTCAAGGTATCCCCTTGGAAAGGAGTGGTCAGATTTGGAAAGAAAGGAAAACTTGCACCACGATACGTTTGACCATTCAAGATCGTCGAAAGAATCAGAAAGGTGGCCTACCGACTTGAGCTACCTCCTAAACTTGGGAACGTTCACCCAACATTCCACGTGTCCAGTCTAAAGAAATGTTTGCCGACGCAAATCTTCACATCCTGTGATACGCGTGACGAAACCAGGTACACTTTGAATGGTCCTAAACTTTAAAGCATGCTTAATACATTAACTGTGTGAAAACCCTAAACACATGCATGACTTGTGTGCTATGCTAAACGATATCTCTTTTGTCTCGGAGGAATCTGAGAGAACGTCATGGTTAACATGACACTATTAAGGGCCAACGATGCGAGGTTGGTGTCCTTAAGCTTGTAACAACGTGTTAAACGGGAGCTTTCCGTTTAACAGCGCATTAAACATTTTTCAATGATTGGCAGGCCATTGTAGGGCTATTTAAGATTCTAAGTTTATGAAACATCTTAGTTATGTGCCTTAGACCATGACATAAGACTTGAAGCTAATCGAAGCTCGGGCACGCAAAACGAAGCAGCTTCCCAGTTAGGGAAACGCCTTCGTTTTGAATATAACAAAAGGCAACCAAACATGCAAGGAATGGTCAATCAAGCTTAAAAACACTTAAACTACCCTAATACGAGGCTTTTATGATTAAAATATAACTGGTTTCGGATTTCGAGACGGTTATGCATGATTTTTAAAACCGAGTCTTTTAACACTAAAAACGCGAAAAATAGAGTCCGTTTCGCAAATCGGGGACGCATATGGGACCCGAACGAACCTAAACGCAAAACCGAAGATATACATCATCCTTTAACACGTAAAACGAAGCACGACAAAGCGCAAGTGGGGTAGGGGCACCCCACATCCAAACCGCCACCCCCCCCCCCCTTTATATTAATTTCTTTTTCATTTTTTCTTTAATTTTCTCCAAAACTTCTACTCTTCTTCTTCTTAATCTCAGCTGATCACCTTCATAACACAACTAAATCCAAGGTATAATCCATGTTTCATATGGTTTTGATTGTAAATTCTTGATTAAACATGATTTATAATCGAAAAACCCTTTTTAATTCATGATTTTGGAGGGTTTAAACAAGTTTCTTGGCTGAATAAGAACACCTTGGGAATTCCCTGGTGTTATGTGATAGCCAAGACCACAAAAATTCTGCTTTTGATACCCTAATCAATATGTATTTGACCAAAATCGCATAATAATTCGATTAACCGAAAAACAGTGAAACAAAGCTAGATTGACATGAACTATGGCATTTTTGGATTGTACTTGATGTGTAGGTACTTAATATAGCACCCACAAACTTCTGGACTAAGGAAAAACCCGGGGAAACGGAGCTTGCGTTAGGTATATCGCCTGAAACCTTCAATTAGCATAGGCAGAATATTGTTTTGACTATAACTTGGTTTGTGATACCTAGATTGAGCTGAAATTCGGTGTGGTGATATATGGTATTGACAAGAAAGTCCACGTAAAATTGTAGAATTTTTAGAATTTTCTACTATTTTAGTGAAGTTTTAACTGTTTTACCGAAGGAAATTCGAAAAAAATACCAAATTGAATTAATAAATCACTAAACTTTACAGAAACACTACGGGACATACAGAGAATGTTCTGGGAAGTTTGGGAGTCCATTGACTGAATTTTTATTCGGATTAAAAATCCACGTTTTTTGAGTTTTCGATTGCCGGAAACGCGTTGAAACAAAATCAGAAAAATCCCAATTTTTTTCAAGAAGTTCCTGGACATATGAGGAAATTACTGAAATATTTTGAGAAGTTTTAGACATCGGATGATAAGTAATGTGAATTATTCGGTTAAATACTGTTTTACAAATAAATTATTTAAGTTATAAAAATAACTTTATAAATTCCAAAAATATTTTCCCTGAATCTACGTATTATTACTGATTACTACAAAATTTTCCAGAATTTTATAAAATACGTTGATTAAATTGGATTTTTCGGCTTTTAAACGCCTCTTTTAACTTATATCCGCAGTTTACCGTACAACAAACCTGCCGGAACTGGGAACCAAACCCTATTGTGACTATAAGCGGAACACCGGGGGTATTCTGGGAAGTTCCAGGGTAAGCTGGACACTCTGGGTGTGTTCCACCACCATTCGGGAGAATCCCCGATGGCGAAAACGGAAACTCAATTTTAGGCAAACTAGACTCCCAAACACCCAAACTCCCTTAATCAAAAGTTAATCTTTTTGAAGTAACAACATGTTGACACTAATGGAATTCCTGTACCATTATCCGAACGTGTCAAACATCTGACTTTGGCTGGCACGGGAAACGGTGCCCGGAAGCCAAACTAGAAGCTCATACTACCCTAACATCCATCACCATAACAGTGTCCTATAGGCTCAATCCAGGGTGAAAACTCATAACCAGGTCCAAGTTATAACCATTACCAACTTAGATACTAATTTGGGTCCCTACTTGCATGCGTGTCATTAAAGTTGATCCAGTTGATTGACTACTCTTTGTTTGGGACTACTACTTTCACTGTGAGTTTCACTCCTCCACTTTTATATTTTTTTACTGTTTCTATGGTGATTGCATGTTACAAACTGTGTTAATTGCACCAACCTGTGATGATGTGAATTACCTAACACACGAACTATCCCCACTACAAGTGATTAACGTAAGCCGTGGATAGTACTATTGGTCTGACAAACCCAATTGCAACGACTGGGTTGTGTGCCAGCAAACAATCAACTGCACACGTCCTAAACTTGGTTATGTTGTTAGGCATAACTGCTATGGGGCGTTGAGCTGCACGTGACGCGGTTGGTGGGCTGTGGATGTCTGCGTGACACGGCCCGGCGGGCTGAGGTGTCTGTGGTGACATGGCCCTGGGCGTGCTGAGGTGTCGAAAGTGACATAGCACAGTTAAAACAGTCAAGGTTTCACTTGTACACACGTGTAATTCCATCTACGATCTGTGACTTGTGCAATTAAACTTGTTAAAACATTTTGCTACGAAACAACCAAACCAGTGAAACTCACCGGCTCGTTTAGCTTACCCTTTTTAAAACTAACATGCATTTCAGGTAAAACTAAACAGGAATGAGGAATGTGCGTGATGGAAGGGTTCGTGTTAGCGGACAGTAGCATAATAAAAGCTGTAGTAGCTTGTAGTACCACACTTAAACTTATGGGTTGTATTACGATACTTTAAGTATGTTGTAACTGATGTTCCCTCTTTTTGTAATATCATGTTTTTAAATTATGGGGAATTACCATGTGTCTGCCGCACCCCACAATTGTCTTCCGCTGCGAGTCACGGTGTGACACATCCCCCTCGACGAAATTCATGTTGTTGACACTATGCACTTTGTAGAGAAACTCGTGGAGATTCTGGACCGTGAAGTCAAGAAACTTAAACGAAGACGAATACCGATAGTCAAAGTTCGCTGGGAATCCAAACGTGGCCCAAAATTTACTTGGGGACAAGAGGATCAAATGAAAGCGAAATTTTGATCAAATTTATCAATCAATGAAATTTTTGTTTTATTTATGATTTTTTTTATTTATCATGACAATTGCACATATTCAATTATTACACGATAACAAACTCTCGAACAACTTCTGGAAGCGAAATCGCAAACTATTACGTAAACATAATCAGTTTAGCGCGACGTACACTCTGGAACAATGACACAAGCTTGACACACCCAAAATATCCTTTTCATAACTTAGAAATAAGTTTTGAAGGGTTTGGTATGTCAAAAACAAGCCTATTCGATCACAGGGACTATTTATGACAAACTACGAAAGTGTGCCGATTCTCATAGCGATGCACACTCTGGAACAAGGTCATAAGCTAAACATACCCTAAATACCCATAACATAGCTTAGAAATAAGTTTCGAGGGCTTCGGTATGGCGAAAACCCGTTTATGCAACTTCAGGGGCTGTTTTGCAAATTCTGCGAAACTATGCCGTTACGCGTATTTCTTAATCCCGGACATGTAGCACATCCAAAAAAATTTAATCATTAAAATCTTGTATTTTAGTGACTCGAATGCAAAAATATCATCCGTTACGCATTTACGGTCATTTACGCGATCGTTACGATCTTCGTGGTAATTAACCGAAAACCGCAACCGTACAACCAAACGAACCGACACCCGTGACATTTATGGACTTATTTCAAGTTCCCTATGCTTTAAAGTCCTTATAGAGCTTAAAAATCAGGTTAACGGGTGTTAGAAGTGCCAAAACGCGACGAAACATGTGTAGGGGCATGTTTTGTCAAATTTTGAAACTTGCTGTCAGCTAGAGGCCATACAGACCTTATCCACAATCCCATGTGGTCCGCATGAGACCCCCAGATTAGTTGTTTTGTTGGAAGCAGCTGGTTAACTCTCTTGATGACCAAGCATACGAAATTGCCACCCTTTTTCTGCATTTGGCAAGTGGTATAACACTAATCAAACCCCTTGATGACTGATGTGCTAAAAGTAGTTTAATAAAACAACTAAAATTAACCTAAATCTAGACTTAAAGTAATACTCTAGACTCACTAAAACGAACTAAACTACTAACCGGCAAGTGTACCGATCGACCCTAGTTTAGCTAAAGTAAGTCTGGATATCGAACCTACGAGAATCTACTGATTGAACTAATTACTTTATTAAGACTCTGACTGACACGGACTAAAATGATTTAATGTTTGATGGGGGTGGTTTCTAAGTTCCTATGAAAACAAGTAAAATTGATTAATTAAACTAAATTAACTAAGGAATACGAACTAGACTTGGGTTTTTCTCAGATGGTGAAAGGACTACCTAGACTAGAATCCTGACTGATTTTAATAACGATTTTGCTTGGAAGTTGATTAATAAGGAACCGGGATCTTTATATTCTCACCTCTCTGAATATCTAATAGGACCTCTCACCCTTCTCAAAATCACGCGATAGTCTCCCCGAAGTTGCTGAACTACCAGTTATTAGACTCTTTTGCCAGACATCTAATGGGTTTATAAAAGTATCCTACGAGGCTCATCGAGATCTAAACCAAGGATAGACCTAATTTCTCAGTTGGACTTGCTAGACAGTAGCCAACGGGTTTACTTCCTAGAAAGCTCCTACCTTTCGGCTTAATGACTTAGACCTAGCAATAACATCGCACCTTGCAGCTATTGACGATTAGTAGAATATTTTGTTTTATTAAGTTACCAATTATCACTTTTAAGGTTTAATTGCGCGGTTTCACCTTAAAGACTCTAGCTTTCTTCTGTGATATAGACAGTCACCAAAAGCTAAAACCTAACATGACTCTATTCTGAGATAAAGACTGTCATCAAGATTCATGTAAAGTAATAAACAATAACTAACAAGATCAAATACGCAAACACATCCAATTGATAGAATATGTCTTTTACACTTCATAAACAATCCTCACAAATCATAAATCCAAAGTAAAAATCGAAACTTTATTCAGTCATTCATCTAATCTAGGTAGTTAAAAAGGTTTAGCCAACTAAAGTCATGGAAACAAAATCAAACAAAGTAATTTCAAGTATGCAAAACATAATCAAAGTCAAATAGAACAAACGAGAACACCCGGACGACAGAATGACGACCCGAAGTTGCTACACTTGATGATCTTCAACTGAATGCTTTAGCTACTCCGAATTGCTCCGATAATGCTCCAAAATCGCCCAAGATACCTCCTAATTCGTAGTTAGGGTTTCTTAATGATAAAATTTTCTTTTATGCCCAAAACTCAGCTCAAAACACATCTGCAACGAATTTCTCTACAGACCACACCATCTCACTGGCCGCGAGAGGGTTCTAACTGTCTAGTCGCGGCCCGTGACCGCAATTCTGACGTCATCAATTCATTAGCCTCCCGCGGGTGGCGAGAGGCATCAGGCTAACCATTCGCGGCCCGCCAGTAGCTCTATTTTCCAGAATTTTTATTTGTTTCAGCTCCCGAGCCCTCCAACTCGTTCCAGGACTTGACCAATTCGTATTTCTACTCAATTTCCACGCTTTTCAGCTACCTTAAGCTCATACGACCTGCAAAATGCAATTGGATCAAAAGACTAACTATTTTACGGAAAACGAAACTAAAACTAACGAAAACGATACAAACTATACACGAATAACCGATGTATTTTGCAATACATCAAATCCCCCACTTATTCTTTTTTCGTCCTCGAAAAAGAATCTATGCAAACGGAATCAGAGACAAGCAACTACTCGGGACAAAAGCTATTCATAATTATTAAAATCAAAACTTGTGTTAGCCGCGATTGCAAATATGTTTATCCTCTTAAACCCAAAACCCGGTTCCAAGCCCTTATCATGCAAATTTAGTTCAAGTGCGGTCAGTCTACATAGGGTCTCACACTAGAAGCCACAGTTAATCCCGCCTCAAGCTTACGGAACAAAAAGAACGATCACTGGACCAATTCCTAACCGCTTTATATCAAAATCTAGAGAATTTACAATCAACGTTTTTCTTCTTCTTTCTTTTCTCTTTTTTTCGTTTCAAACTCGAGCTTAGACGTTGCTTTACCTAACCCAGAGGCTGTCTCAACCAGAGTCACCATCCCCGAGAGCGACAACGTGAGCGTCGGCAATTTTTTTGCAATTTTGATTTCACACATCCCAGAGGCATTCTACGTCGAAGTCTCTATCCCCAACGAAGATTACGTAGGCTTGCGCTACTTCTCTTAGTTTCTAGCTCAATTTATTCACTTCTATTTTTTCATGATTAAAAATTCAAAAGATTTTGATTTATAACGGCATTCCTTATACTATTATTGGCGGCAATTTCCCATTTTTCCTAGATAAGCACCCACTAGCAAACCGACAATTAAGATATATTAAGATCAAAGGAACCTAGAACCAAACCCGGGCCTATTCACATATCCTAAACTAAACACAAGCTCGACTATTTTTAACTCATTATCATTATTTGACCCTGAATAGAAACCCATCTTTTCTATCATTTTCCGTTTTATTTTGCAAACTTCTTATTTCAAAAGACATTTTCTTATTTTTCAATTTTTTTTCAATTTTTCGCAATTTTTTCGCTTTTTTTAATAGAATCCAACTAACTCTACGACTGACTATGACTCCTATTTACATCATGTATCCCATCCCCACACTTAAAGATTGCATTGTCCCTAATGCAAAGACGAGACACGACTCTACTAACTACCTAGGAAAAAAATAAAAGCAAAACTATATACAAAATATACAAGTGAAACGACTTAGCTAAATATATATATGCGAGACTGTCAATGTGCCAGTCAATTCCACATATGCCCTCCAATCCGAACACGCTCAGCAAACAATTCCTAACTCTCGGACACGTGAATGGAAGCGGCATAAATAAACACCATACCTATAAACAAACATACTTACTAGCATAGCATAATAAAAGTAGCAGTTTTTTAAACATCCAACAACCATCATCAAACAAATCAACCTACCCCAAACCATCCCAACCAAGTACCAAAGTATCCAAAATTAGGGGTACAGACCAAGTTAAAATAAAAACAGCATAAAAGAAAAATAAAAGATACTAGATAAAACACCACTACTGCTGCCTCCAATCACTCATCGTCATCCGACTCCTCCGATCCCTGCTGATAAACCCGGTACGGTTCAACTCCTGCCATGTCACTCGGTCCTGCCTGTGGCTGCCTAAAGAATGGGGGAACCGCAAGATGCATACCCTCCATCATATACCTCATACCATCCTCTAGCCTCTGCTGACCCTGCTCATGTACCCGACGACTCTCCATCATCACCTGCCTAACACTCTCAAACTGGTTATCCACATACCCACGCAAATCGCCAAAACCCGTCTCCATCCGGTCATATAAAGAATCCAAAGTAAGTGGATCAGGACGTGGTGGCCTAAGAGGATACTGGGGCGCTGGCATCTGTTGTCGGGTCCTCCGCTGATAACGTGGCGGAATGGCTCCCTGAAGTGTTGCAGCTGCAGTTGACCCTAGAGATGGTGGAACCTGTGGTCCCTGACTCACATAATCCCACTCTGGCGGGTCGGAATAAGTCAAAATACCCGCAGCCTATAGATCCTTAACCCTCATAAGCCCCGGTTTCAACCCCTCTCTCATTGTGTTGGCTGGATAACTATCAAAAACACCTAAACTCTCCGCCAACAAAGTAATGTAAGGGCCATAGTATATCCTTGCACTAGAACCGCCCCTCCACGGTCTCCTCATCGACCATGCAAAGATAGTTGCCAGATTAGCGGGCCTTTGCTCCACCATGCACATCAAACAAAACAAACTCACTTGATTAACCTTGTTGTCACCTTGACCTCTTCCAACCAATGTAGCTGCCAAAATCTTGTGGATGAATGGCAAAACTGGATCAGTTATGTCACTCGCAACCATGTTGTTCGAGTAAGCAACCCTCGAGATAGTACCCCAAAACTTGGCCAACTCAGTCGACCGAACACTGTAATCATGATCCTTCTTGAAAACCCCCTGAAGACTCGTAAGAAAATCCACTGTCTGAACTTCTTCTTCCGTGTAGAACTGCAAAGCCACAGCAAATTGTGGAATGGTCATCTCATAAGATTTTCGACCTAAAGCAAAGAACACCGCATCCTTCTCATAGAAATTCCCTTGTTTGTAATCGAATGTGGAATGAAACTCAAGGGTAATCTCCTTATACTGCCGAGCATCACAATCTAAAACCCTCCTAAACCTCGGTCCTAACAAATGCTCAACCCGGGCCCTCGCCCCCAAACGATCCAACAAGTCCCAATCAATCCTTCTAAACTTCAACAAGTCGACTGAAATCAGGGAACTCAGCCTATCATACTCCCCCAAGTTCAACTCGAATTGCAACAACGGGCTGTCCACAAGCCTTGTGCTCTGGCCATGTGGGACTCCCGGTCCCCTGTAGTCTACCTCCCTATAGTAGACATATTCTTCTTGTTGAGCCGGCTCCACTGGAACACCTTGAGGGCGAGCCGTTGGGCCCCGTTTCCTGCCCCTCTTACTCGACGAACCTTCACCTGACATCTGCAAAACAATTCAAATTTGACAAGACAAAACAAACTAACAGTGAGTGTTAAATCAAGTAAAGTTCAAAATGTCATGTCATAAGCAGTGAAACGGGTCAAAATTAAGTTATAAACGTAAGTTTATCTCAAAAATTACCAACCCGAATCCCCACACTCAATGCTACTACTCCCAAACCTATGGCAGCCGCAAAACACAAACCAGTCAACCAAAACCAAGCCTTCCGCAACCTGCAATATGCTAACTAACCAACCCAAACCATCCGCAACCTCATCCTTACACTACCCATGACGAAACACAAGATTAAACTAAGACCCAACACTAAATCTAACTTTATTCTAAACAAAAAATGAAATAACAGACTCATGGTACAAAAATTACAAGAAAACATACCTCAGAATCAGATTAGAGAAGAAGAACTAAGAGAAATATGGTTGAAGCTTGAAACCCTAGTGAAAATCCCAAATGGATGGTGAATGGTTGCAGATTGATGGTTGAAATAGGTGGAATAGCATTTATGAGTGAATGTGGGTGGCTGATTTCAGTGAAATTGGCTGAAATCCGGAGATGTATGGTGCTGTTTGGTGGTTTTTGGCGGTTTGGGGAAGAAGAAGTGAAGCCAAAAAGGTGAAAACAAGGGTTTAAACGAGCCCGGCTGCAGATATGGAGACTCGCGGGCTGCGAGAAGTAAAAGCCAAGGGACTCGCGCCCCGCGAACGTGTTTCTGATGTCATCATATTTCATGGACTCGCGGGTCGTGAGTAAAGTGCAAATAGGGAGTCGTGCCCCGTGAGTAGTCGTTTCACAGAAAGTTTCGAAAATTTGCTCAGTTCATGCCTTAGAAAAATTTTCAACACTTAACCAAACCTCCCAAAACACAACCCAATATTTTTCTAACTCTGGAACTTAGCTGGAACTCGTTTTTCTCCTCATTCCCTGCATATCCTTGGTATGGAATTCCTGCAAAATGACTCGGAAACACAAACAAAGACCGACAAACTACCAAAGACATTCGTTAGCGACGAGAAATAATCAAAAATACGAAAATCATAAACGGTACAAACTCTACACTTGAGCTTTCACTCAAGAAACTAAGTGGTGATATCGGGCATGTCTTCAAGAGGAGTTACCTCCTTCTCGGTGTTATCTATCGGACCACCTAGATAGTGCTTTAGCCAATGACCATTTACCTTCCATGAGCGTTGTGTGGCCTGGTCAAAAATTTCTATCGCCCTATGCAGAATACCTCTTCACAATGTATGGTCCCGTCCACTTCGACTTCAACTTCCTGGGAAACAATTTCAATCTCGAGTTATAAAGAAGTACCTTGTCGCCAACCGAGAATTCCTTCAACCCCTTCAACCTCCGATCATGCAAAGCTTTCGACTTTTCCTTAATACTCCATGATCTTTTATAAGCCGCATCTCGAAGCGCTTCCAACTCATGGATTTGAAAATATCTACGCCTAGCCGCTTCGGTCAAATCTAAGTTTACGGTCTTAAGGGCCCAAAGTGCTCTATGTTCCAACTCTACGGGAAGATGGCATGCTTTGCCATGAACGATCATAAACGGTGTAGTCCCTAAAGGTGTCTTGTAGGAGGTACGAAACGCCCACAAAGCGTCATCAAGCTTGTCGGACCAATCTTTCCTAGACTTCCCTACCGTCTTTTCTAAGATTATCTTCACTCCCATGTTTGCATTCTCAACTTGCCCACTCGTTTGAGGATGATATGCGGTGGAAAAAACGGTGGGTGACTCCATAACGCTCCAATGCCTTCTCCATCACGGCATTACAAAAATGAGTTCCCCGATCACTAATAAGGGCTTTAGGGGTACCAAACCTAGTGAACAACTTCATGAGAAATTTCACCACCACTCAGGCATCGTTTGTAGGCAAAGCTTGAGCCTCAACCCACTTCGAAACATAGTCGATTGCCACGAGGATGTACCAATTCCCACTAGAGGGGGGAAAGGTCCCATGAAGTTAATGCCCCAAACGTCGAATATTTCTAGGACTTGGATTGGATGTTGGGGCATTTCATTCCTGGATGAAATATTGCCGGTACGTTAACAAGCATCGCAATTCCTAACAAACTCTACCGCATCATCTACTACTATGGGCCAATTAAAACCGCAATCGAAAACCTTTTGCACGGTAGTATGCAACCATGATGACCACTGGTTAACCCTTCATGAACATGCCTAAGCATCTCTCTACCTTCCTCTCCCGCGACGCACCTCCTAAGAACTTGATCACTACCTATCCTAAAAAGGAACGGATCATCCCATATGTACTTTCTCGCATCCCTAAACAACTTCTTCTTCTGTTGAGCATTCATATGGGAAGGAATAAGCTCATTTTTCCCATTCATGATCACGGTCATCCCTCCCTTCTTAGGGACGACTTGGGTGGAGCTAACCCACGAAGAATCGGATATAGGATAAATTAGCCCAGCCTCCATCAACTTAATTACCTCCTTCCTAACCACCTCTTTCATGTTAGGATTTAGACGCCTTTGAGGTTGCACTACCAGTTTAAATTCGTCTTCCATGAGAATCCGGTGTGTGCAAAACGTGGGGCTAATCCCCTTGATATCAGACAATCTCCAAGCTATGGCATCTTTGTGCTCCCGAAGCACCTCAACTAACCTACCTTTCTCCTCCGCCGTCAACTTAGAAGATATGATGATGGGCAAACTAGACTCCTCTCCTAAGAAGGCATACTAAAGATGGGATGGAAGAACCTTAAGCTCTAAAGGTGCCAACTCCAAGGGTTTACTCTCTACCTCATCTCTAACCTCACACAGCTCTAACATTTCTAGAATCCACTTCGGATCATCTCCAACTTCCTCATCCTCAATCTCATCTCTACCCACTAGATCACCCCCACTAATGTAACTAATGCACTGATCAACACATGACATGAAAGAATCTAAGGAGTAAACGGAATGACACGGGCCGCTATGATCGTCACTACCACTAGGGTGTTGCATGGCTCTATCTATCTCGAATGTGATAATCCCGTCACCCGCACGAAGTGAAATCTTACCGTCATGGACATCAATGATTGCGTTGGCGGTTCGAAGGAATGGACGGCCTAGAATGATTGGGACCTTTTCTTCGGCCTCCATGTCGAGCACAACAAAATCAACCGGAAAAAACGAACTTATCGACCTTGACTAAGAGATTCTTGATGATACCCCTAGGATATTTAACTGAACGATCGGCCAATGATAACGACATACGTGTGGGTGTAAGCTCTCCTAGACCTAAACGCTCATAAAGTGAGAATGGCATCAAGTTGATGTTAGCTCCTAAATCGGCTAGAGCATGAGCGGGAGCAACGGCGCCCAGAAAAAACACGGAATGGTGAAGGTGCGCGGATCGGTTAGTTTCTCCGGTAGCTTTTTCAAAACCACCGCCGAACAACCGCTGGTCAACGGAATGTTAGACAACTAACCTAGCCTATCTTTTCGCTTAAGAAGATCTTTGAGAAATTCCGCATACTTAGGCATGGATTGCAAGGCCTCGATGAAAGGGAGATTTATCTTTATCTGCTTAAACATCTCTAAGAAGTGCCTGTATTCCCTAGCATATTTCTGATGCTTGAGGCGGGCAGGATACGGAACGCGTGAATGATCAACCACAAGGGATGGCTTGACTCCTACCGGTTGTTTCTCTACTCTCTTTTCTACTAGAGGCTCCTCGGTTTGAGCGGTAATTGCTGGGACTAGCCTATCGTGCACCTTACCAGGAGCTTCCATCTCTATCTCCTCATCTACCTCTTCCTCACTTTCTACCTCTACACTCCCTAACTACCTCTCCTAGATTCCTACCACTCCGAGTGGTGATGGCCTTGGCTGAGTGATTAGCCAGGTTCTGATAAGTGTTACCTGAGAACTGGCCAGGAGGATATTCTTGCAACTGTTTGGAAAGACCACCATTGTCTTTGAAGATCTAAGAGTGCAGCCTGTTGGTTTTTATTATGAAGTTCTTGATTTTTATTTAATTGATCTTAACTCTTCCTGAAACCGTTAAAATCAGCTAAGGCTTTCTGAGTGGTCTGGTCCTCAACCATGATTTGAGCAAACATCTCCTCGATCCTACTAATATCTGAACCCTTGTCACTACCCTGACCCTCTTGGTTCGACCCCGAATTACTAAACTGACCATGTTGCCCCGAACCTGAACTAGTGAACAAACCCTGCCCCCTGTTTTGATACTGACCAGATGGAAAATCAGGAGGATTACCGGAAGAGCGGAAGTTGGTATTATTACTGTTTCGCCAGTTAGGGTAATAATTGGAATTGTTGTTGAACTGACCCCTATTCTGACCGGTTATGAACTCTACATGCTCTAACGTAATGGTGGGACAATCTATGGTATCGTGACCCCCTCGACAAACCTCACACCTATCGACCTTTTTCTTAATCTCATAAAGCTCCTTAGTGAAAGTTCTCTCCATCCGATCTAGCACAGCAGCCATCGTTGAATCCAAGCCAACTTGGTTCACCCCTCGAGTAGTCGAAGAGGTGCTAGTAACAGGAATGGAATTCCTGCCGGTGGCGCTATAGTCCATATCGGAATGGGCAAACAGATCATTACACTCAGCTGTCGATTTCTTGCCCATGCGTTGCCCTCCGGCTGAAGAGTCAAACCGGGCTTGGATATCGGTGGTGAGACCATTGTAGAACTTTTCTACAAGCGCCCAATCTGACAAGCCATGCTGTGAACAACGAGCAAGTAGGGTTTGGAATCTCTCCCAGGCTACGTGGTACGGCTCATCAGGCTCCATTTGGAAGGAATGAATCTGATCGCGTATGCGAGATGCTTTAGCGGGTGGGTAATACTTGGCTAAGAAAGCATCCCGTAAACCTGGCCAAGTAGTGAAAGAACCTGCTGGCTGCAAATCGAACCAGACGGTTGTGCGGCCAGCAAGCGAGAATGGGAAGACCTGTAGGTAACGAGCATCAAGGTTGACACCTTCAATGGAGAAGGTGCCACAGAGACGGGTGATGCGATTTATGTGAGCCGGCGCGTCCTCATCCTCCCGACCGTGAAATTGACAAGAGTTAGTAATAGTGGTCATGATATAAGACGGGATTTGCCATGATATTTCGTTGGTGATTTCGGGTAGGGTGATGGGTGAGTTTGCACCGGTGAAGCCGGTGTTTGCTTGTTAGTAAACGGTTCGGTTGGCCATTTGGACAACGGGTGGTGGGCTATGGGGACGGGAAGGTGGTGGGGAATTTTGTGGGGAAGACTTCGGGGTGAAGTCAAAGTTTGGTAGTTTAGATTGGGGTGTAGAGTCAGAACGGGTGGAAGATGATGGTAATGGAGTACTAACCTTTAACGAAGAACACGAGAAGGATGACTTGTCCGTAGGTGGTTTCGGCGGAAGACCTTGCGAATGTGTATGGGGCATCCACTTAAAAGCCAAAAACAAATAAGTAAGAAGACTCTAAAAATGACTCGACAAATACAAAAAGAAAATGATATTATAATAGACTCCTACGACTCAAACACGACAAGTAGCACGTATGATATTACAAAATCAAAACAAAGTAAATAACGCAATCACCAACGAGTCCCCGGCAACGGCGCCAAAAACTTGATGTGCTAAAATTAGTTTAATAAAAACAACTAAAATTAACCTAAATCTAGACTCAAAGTAATACTCTAGACTCACTAAAACGAACTAAACTACTAATCGGCAAATGTGCCGATCGACTCTAGTATAGCTAAAGTAAGTCCGGATATCTAACCCACGAGACTCTACTGATTGAACTAATTACTTTATAAAGACTCTGACTGACACGGACTAAAATGATTTAATGTTTGATGGGGGGTTTCTAACGTTCCTAAAACAAGTAAAATTTACAAATTAAACTAAATTAACTAAGGAATACGAACTAGACTTGGGTTTTACTCAGATGGTGAAAGGACTACCTAGACTAGAATCCTGACTGATTTTAATAACGATTTTGCTTGGAAGTTGATTAATGAGGAACCGGGATCTTTATATTCTCACATCTCGGGATATCTAGTAGGACCTCTAACCCTTCTCAAAAGCACATTATAGTCCCCTCGAAGTTGCTGAACTACCAGTTATTAGACTCTTTTGCCAGACATCTAATGGGTTTATAAAAGTATCCTACAAGGCTCACTCCCTGTCGAGATCTAAACCAAGGATAGACCTAATTTCTCAATTGGACTTGCTAGACAGTAGCCAATGGGTTTACTTCCTAGAAAGCTCCTACCTTTCGGCTTAATGACTTAGACCTAGCAATAACCTCGCACCTTGCAGCTATTGACGATTAGTAGAATATTTGGTTTTATTAAGTTACCAATTATCACTTTTAAGGTTTAATTGGGCGGTTTCACCTTAAAGACTCTAGCTTTCTTCTGTGATTTAGACAGTCACCAAAAGCTAAAACCTAACATGACTCTATTCTGAGATAAAGACTGTCACCAAGATTCATGTAAAGTAATAAACAATAACTAACAAGATCAAATACGCAAACACATCCAATTGATAGAATAGGTCTTTTACACTTCATAAACAATCCTCACAAATCATAAATCCAAAGTAAAAATTGAACCTTTATTCAGTCATTCATCTAATCTAGGTAGTTAAAAAGGTTTAGCCAACTAAAGTCATGGAAACAAAATCAAACAAAGTAATTTCAAGTATGCAAAACATAATCAAGTCAAATAGCACAAACGAGAACACCCGGACGACAGAATGACGACCCGAAGTTGCTACACTTGATGATCTTCAACCGAATGCTTTAGCTACTCCGAATTGCTCCGATAATGCTCCAAAATCGCCCAAGATACCTCCTAATTCGTAGTTAGGGTTTCTTAATGATAAAATTTTCTTTTATACCAAAACTCAGCTCAAAACTCATCTGCACCGAATTTCTCTACAGACCACACCATCTCGCTGGCCGCAAGAGGGTTCTAACTGTCTAGTCGCGGCCCGCGACCGCAATTCTGACGTCATCAATTCATTAGCCTCCCGCGGGTGGCGAGAGGCATCAGGCTAACCATTCGCGGCCCGCCAGTAGCTCTATTTTCCAGAATTTTTATTTGTTTCAGCTCCCATGCCCTCCAACTCGTTCCAGGACTTGACCAATTCGTATTTCTACTCAATTTCCATGCTTTTCAGCTACTTTAAGCTCATACGACCTGCAAAATGCAATTGGATCAAAAGACTAACTATTTTACGGAAAACGAAACTAAAACTAACGAAAACGATACAAACTATACACGAATAACCGATGTATTTTGAAATACATCAAATCCCACACCTACTCTTTTTTCGTCCTCGAAAAAGAGTCTATGCAAACGGAATCAGAGACAAGCAACTACTCGGGACAAAAGCTATTCATAATTATTAAAATCAAAACTTGTGTTAGCCGCGATTGCAAATATGTTTGTCCTCTTAAACCCAAAACCCGGTTCCAATCCAGGGTGAAAACTCATAACCAGGTCCAAGTTATAACCATTACCAACTTAGATACTGATTTGGGTCCCTACTTGCTTGCGTGTCATTAAAGTTGATCCAGTTGATTGACTACTCTTTGTTTGGGACTACTACTTTCACTATGAGTTTCACTCCCCCACTTTTAAATTGTTTTACTGTTTTCTAGGGTGATTGCATGTTACAAACTGTGTTAATTGCACCAACCTGTGATGATGTGAATTACCTAACACACGAACTATCCCCACTACAAGTGATTAACGTAAGCCGTGGATAGTACTATTGGTCTGACAAACCCAATTGCAACGACTGGGTTGTGTGCCAGCAAACAGTCAACTGCACACGTCCTAAACTTGGTTATGTTGTTAGGCATAACTGCTATAGGGCGTTGAGCTGCACGTGACGCGGTTGGTGGGCTGGGGGTGTCTGCGTGACATGGCCCGGCGGGCTGAGGTGTCTGTGGTGACATGGCCCTGGACGTGCTGAGGTGTCGAACGTGACACAGCACAGTTAAAATAGTCAAGGTTTCACTTGTACACACGTGTAATTCCATCTACGATCTGTGACTTATGCAATTAAATTTGTTAAAGCATTTTGCTACGAAACAACCAAACCAGTGAAACACACCGGCTCGTTTAGCTTACCCTTTTTAAAACTAACATGCATTTCAGGTAAAACTAAACAGGAATGAGGAATGTGCGTGATGAAAGGGTTCGAGTAAGCGGACAGTAGCATAATAAAAGCTGTAGTAGCTTGTAGTACCACACTTAAACTTATGGTTGTATTATGATACTTTAAGTATGTTGTAACTGATGTTCCCTCTTTTTGTAATATCATGTTTTTAAATTATGGAGAATTACCATGTGTCTGCCGCACCCCACAATTGTCTTCCGCTTCGAGTCGGGGTGTGACACATCCCCCTCGACGAAATTCATGTTGTTGACACTATGCACTTTGTCGAGAAACTCGTGGAGATTCTGGACCGTGAAGTCAAGAAACTTAAACGAAGGCGAATACCGATAGTCAAAGTTCGCTAGGAATCCAAACGTGGCCCAAAATTTACTTGGGGACAAGAGGATCAAATGAAAGCGAAATTTTGATCAAATTTATCAATCAATGAAATTTTGTGTTTTATTTATGAGTTTTTTTATTTATAATGACAATTGCACATATTCAATTATTACACGATAACAAACTCTCGAACAACTTCTGGAAGCGAAATCACAAACTATTACGTAAACATAATCAGTTTAGCGCGACGTACACTCTGGAACAATGACACTAGCTTGACACACCCTATATATCCTTTTCATAACTTTGAAATAAGTTTTGAAGGGTTTGGTATGTCAAAAACAAGCCTATTCGATCACAGGGACTATTTACGACAAACTACAAAAGTCTGCCGATTCTCGTTGCGATGCACACCCTGGAATAAGTTCATAAGCTAAACATACCCTAAATACCCTTAACATAGCTTACAAATAAGTTTCGAGGGCTTCGGTATGGCATAAACCTGTTTATGCAACTTCAGGGGCTGTTTTGCAAATGCTGCGAAACTATGCCGTCACGCGTATTTCTTAATCCGGGACATATACGCACATCCAAAAAAAATTTAATCATTAAAATCTTGTATTTTAGTGAGTGGAATGCAAAAATATCTTCCGTTACGCATTTACGGTCATTTACGCGATCGTTACGATCTTCATGGTAATTAACCGAAAACCGCAACCGTACGACCAAACGAACTGACACCCATGACATTTGTGGACTTATTTCAAGTTCCCGATGCTTTAAATTCCTTATAGAGCTTAAAAATCAGGTTAACGGGTGTTAGAAGTGCCAAAACGCAACAAAACATATGTAGGGGCCAGTTCTGTCAAATTTTGGAAACTTGCTGTCAGCTAGAGGCCATACAGACCTTATCCACAATCCCATGTGGTCCGCATGAGACCCCCAGGTCAGTTGTTTTGTTGGCAGCAGCTGGTTAACTCTCTTGATGACCAAGCATACGAAATTGCCACCCTTCTTCTGCATTTGGCAAGTGTTATAACACTAATCAAACCCCTTGATGACTGATGTGCTAAAAGTAGTTTAATAAAGAACTAAAATTAACCTAAATCTAGACTTAAAATAATACTCTAGACTCACTAAAACGAACTAAACTACTAACCGGCAACTGTACCGATCGACTCTAGTATAGCTAAAGTAAGTCTGGATATCGAACCCACGAGAATCTACTGATTGAACTAATTACTTTATTAAGACTCTGACTGACACGGACTAAAAGATTTAATGTTTGATGGGGGTGGTTTCTAAGTTCCTATGAAAATAAGTAAAATTGACTAATTAAACTAAATTAACTAAGGAATACGAACTAGACTTGGTTTTACTCAGATGGTGAAAGGACTACCTAGACTAGAATCCTGACTGATTTTAATAACGATTTTGCTTGGAAGTTGATTAATGAGGAACCGGGATCTTTATATTCTCACCTCTCTGAATATCTAATAGGACCTCTAACCCTTCTCAAAAGCACGCTATAGTCCCCCCAAAGTTGCTGAACTACCAGTTATTAGACTCTTTTGCCAGACATCTAATGGGTTCATAAAAGTATCCTACGAGGCTCATCGAGATCTAAACCAAGGATAGACCTAATTTCTCAGTTGGACTTGCTAGACAGTAGCCAACGGATTTACTTCCTAGAAAGCTCCTACCTTTCGGCTTAATGACTTAGACCTAGCAATAACATCACACCTTGCAGCTATTGACGATTAATAGAATATTTGGTTTTATTAAGTTACCAATTATCACTTTTAAGGTTTAATTCTGCAGTTTCACCTTAAAGACTCTAGCTTTCTTCTGTGATATAGACAGTCACCAAAAGCTAAAACCTAACATGACTATATTCTGTGATAAAGACTATGACCAAGATTCATGTAAAGCAATAAACAATAACTAACAAGATCAAATACGCAAACACATCCAATTGATAGAATAGGTCTTTTACACTTCATAAACAATCCTCACAAATCATAATTCCAAAGTAAAAATCGAAACTTTATTCAGTCATTCATCTAATCTAGGTAGTTAAAAAGGTTTAGCCAACTAAAGTCATGGAAACAAAATCAAACAAAGAAATTTCCAGTATGCAAAGCATAATCAAAGTCAAATAGCACAAACGAGAACACCCGGACGACAGAATGACGACCCGAAGTTGGTACACTTGATGATCTTCAACCGAATGCTTTAGCTACTCCGAATTGCTCCGATAATGCTCCAAAATCGCCCAAGATACCTCCAAATTCGTAGTTAGGGTTTCTTAATGATAAAATTTTCTTTTATACCAAAACTCAGCTCAAAACTCATCTGCACCGAATTTCTCTATAGACCACACCATCTCGCTGGCCGCGAGAGGGTTCTAACTGTCAAGTCGCGGCCCGCGACCGCAATTCTGACGTATCAATTCATTAGCCTCCCACGGGTGGCAAGAGGCATCAGGCTAACCATTCGCGGCCCACCAGGAGATCTATTTTCTAGAATTTGTTTTAGCTCCCGAGCCCTCCAACTCGTTTCGGGACTTGACCAATTCGTATTTCTACTCAATTTCCACGCTTTTCAGCTACTTTAAGCACATACGACCTGCAAAACGCAATTGGATCAAAAGACTAACTATTCTACGGAAAACGAAACTAAAACTAACGAACACTATACAGACTATACACAAATAACCGATGTATTTTGCAATACATCAATGACTCATGGACACTTGTAATGACCTTGTAGCTTCAACTCAACTATAAATAGGCCCTTGATCATTCACTCCAACTTGCTCACTAGTATCTTTCTTATCTCAAACACTCTAAGTGGAGACTACCACATTGTTGGAGGCCTCCTACCTGAGTTTTCTGGTTCACTCTTGGAGCTCTTGGGTGTTCTTCAACACAAGTAACTACTCTATCCTAGTCTTGTTATTTCTTTTAGCTATTTCAAGCTAAAAGTCAAACAGTGTTTGACTTTCAGCTTTGACCATTAATTGGTCAAGACAAAGTTCAATTGAACTATGCAACGTAATCGTAATCAAGATGGTTATGATCCATAGCGATCATGCCTACTGATTTACCACGTTACTAGTCGTAGTGACGAGTCAAAGTTTCAGTCAATAATGCGCAAAGTGCGCATTATACGACGAAACTATTTTTGGGTATCAAAACATCAAAACACTTTTATAACTTAGTTAGACATGTCAAAACATGTCTAACTCGTCACTTTAGTTTAGTGCTTATTAAGGGTCGTAAGTCGAGCGGTCTTGACCATCGCTTTAACTTTCGCATCCGACCCGTTTGGTCGATCTTAGGATCCAACCAAACACATATTTGTGACCATAGTTGTATAGGGAATAACCCTCTGAGGTTATACGTTATGGTCACGTTGTTTGGTTAGTGTTATGCTATGTCGCTAGTTATGCCTTTATAAATGACCGAAATGCCCTTTTTGCGAATAAATCAACTTCAAGCATATGTAACATAAATTTTGACATATAAACTGATGTTACAACTTAATCAAACATGTTTTGGCATATTAGACTTATCATAACACATATCTAACCATCCGAACACGTATTTACACAAATGACACGTTAAAGTAGCGTAAACTACCTTAACGAGCCATTATGGGTCAAAAGTACTTAGGAACCTTTTCAAATCAGAATGTAGACCTTGTTAAACCATTTCATATGATTCCCAACACTCATTTGGTTTACAAGAGCTCAATCTATCCAATCCGCCGATTAAAGTCTTGACATTTACATAGTTATCCGATTTTAGGACACGCTTGATTTCTCGGACTTTTGAGCTTGTTTGATCTTTGATTCAAGAATACTTTGCAATAACAAGTGAGTACATAGTTCCCCTCTTTTATGTTTTGCAAATATTTTGGGGTGACTCATATGTGCAAGTTGTTTCAAGCTTTCAAATTATAAATGCTATGGTTTATATAACAATACGATTTCAATAATGTGAACAAACTTGTTGGTGCGTTGTATACCTGACACGAATGACATTCATTAGCTATGGCCAAACCGACCAGTAGTAAGTCATGGTACCATAGGACTGAAAATCCCGTTACTAGGCTATTCACTTGAATTTGGTGGGTAGTTTGGGGAACGACCAAAACTGTTTACTTTAACAAACCCTTTGTGGTTGTTATTGCAATTTAATACCCTTTGGTGGTATAGACGAGTCAACACAGGTTTGAATGTATTCACCGGAATGACCTAAAGTTTTTCACAATTAAAAACAATAAACAATTTGGTTTATGACAAGGACAATGAACGATTTGGTTTATGACACAAACAATGGACGAATGGTTTATGACACGAACAATGGATGATTGGTTTATGGTAAGTGATTTAGAAATGGAACGTGTGTAATGTAATAAAATCATGGTGGATACGCCACTGGTACTTCCTATATATAAGTGCTTTTATCGTATTACATTCGTGGTGTTATTTGCATCACTTGAACATATGTTTTCAAACGATGACACGCAACGATTTCAATTAACGATATAAACCATACAAGTTATTTCAATACAATTTACAACTCGGATTTACAAAACAAATGTTTTGAGTCAAGGTTCATGGCTACTAGATTATATAAATTTTAAACCACATGTTTTAATCGGTTAACTCTATTGCAATATCAAATACTTTTAAAACAAGGTTTTCACTTATGACTCTAGTAGTCAGATTACGTATTGCAATATATACAAAGCCATGAACTTGACATACTCACAAAACCTATGTACTCGCCGGCTTTTATGCTGACTCGTTTTTCACATGTGTTTCAGGAACAATGCTTGATGATACTGATGCATGCTCACGTAGGAATGGACATGGACTCTAGTGCCTTAAAATAAGCAAGACAATAACTATGTTTGTTTAGTTTATTTTAAATTCCAAAAGACAATGTAATGATGTTAATATTCAATTAAAACGAACTTCAAATACCCTGTGTTATTGAAACAATCTGTTAACGTGACTTCCCGACGTTTCTGTCGCGGTTTGTTGTTTTTACACAGTCGGGGTGTTACATTATCCCAATTGTTTAATATTAAATTATGGTGTTTTTTTTAAACTCTGAAATTTTCCTAACTACGATCCAGATAATATATTCCGCTGCGAATTTAATAAACACCAGTATCACTTAAATGTTCACCACTCCTGTCCATGCTGTGGTCGGGGGTTGTGACAAGTCTGTAGACGAAACTCAAGTTCCGAATACTTTAATCATTGCAGATGTTGTGCCAGTTACATCTTTTCCTGCAAGTGATATAGTTGAACAGTTTAAAGATGCAGAGTATGTGATAGAAGAAGGTGAGTTTGTCCACAGCTACTCAAAAGAAGAACTTGCAAAGCTGTATGGTATTCTGAAGATGAAGTAGTTTTTTTATTTTGAACAAGCTATGAATGATGAAGATGTTAACGATGATAAGTAGGAATTTGTCAACATTCTTGAAGCTAATGATTATGATTCTATAGTTGAAGTTGAGGTTGATTTTGATGACGCAGAAGTGCGTTATTCTAACAATGTTCATGAAGAATTTTCTACATTCATAGAAATGTTTGATGAAGAGATCGAAGAATTGTTAAAACGACACTTAGAAGAAAAAGACAAAGAAAACATGCCAATTGTGAATGAAGCTGAAATAGCTGAAGATAAAAAGAAATCGTTCACGGACTTGAAGCCGGAAAGGAAGTTTCTAAGGCTGTTAAAGTATTATCAACAACACAGAGACATTTCAATGGGTGATATTATCAGCATAGCTTATTTACTCAAGATTAGGAAAGTGGCGATTAGGAGAGAATACGGAGTGTAATATTTTCAAAGGATTAGTGACTTGAAGACACTACCATGGTTTGATGTTAAAGAGCTTTCTAGAATGAAGATGATAAATCATGATGTTGATGGGTTTACACATCATGTTTGGATGTTCATCAAGCAACGTTCAAGAACTGGATTTAAACTTTGGACGCCACAAGAACCGCAACGCATATTATCAAAAACAGAGATTGATCCAGAGACAGGTTCATATGTTGTGACGCTGAAATACAAAAGGCCAAAGGTGGTGAAGAATATACCATTCCACGAAATGGAACAAAACTTTCATAAATTTTTCAAGTGGTGGTACTATGATGAGAAGACGGGTGAAGATGTGATAGTGTTACATGAAGGTGGAAAGAACTAGAGATCGATTAGAGTTTATGATCCGATGTGGTTAGTGAATCTATCTGAAAAGGATGTTGATGTGATGTTCTGGAATCAATCTTATTCGATGCATGTGATATAGTTCAAGCTCTACAATTTGAACGTGTGATTCGAACATGCTTTATCTACGAGATCCATTATGGTCGTATGTGGAAGGCCAAATGGAGGAAGATTGAGAAGAGAGAAAGTAGGAGAGAGGAAAAGAAAGATGAGAAAGTGGAGGATAGACAAAAGAAAGCATCTATCTCGAGTTTTAAGTATAAAAAGCTACATGTGACAGATCAGTCTACACGAAGAAGTTTTGAAGAGCACAGAAGGAATATCGAAGGCAAATATTCGAGCTAGATTATCGAAGGTTTTAAAGACCAAGAAGACAAGACTGCGGCAATATCCAAGGGGAAGTTTGTTGATGCATATGTCTAATACCTACGTCTAAGTCTTGTTTTGTTGATGTATAGCACTCATACGCACGTAGGAGTCTTACGTGCGTAAGAGTCACACAACATATGAATCTTATGCCCCTTGAGTGGTGCATGGTCTATGTATATGTGTAAAGGGCGCATTACTTCATAACTTTACTTTTGGGACTTGGATTGCTTTTTGTCAAACTTTGTATGTCCTACTGTTATGCTGCCGAAAATTAATACAAGAGATATATATTATGAAATCTTATGGGTTCTTGTGCTTTTAGATGGATTCCACACATTTCTTAGTCATCTAGATATCATTACGTGTTTTACAAGGCACCAAACCTATCCTACAATTAGGTTCACTTGAAAAACGAAATGTTTTCGGACCTGTAGTCTGGACACCCATAGACATCAAACCAGTAGGCTATAAATGGATGTTTCTATAAAAAAGAAAGGAAAATAATGATATTGTAGCCTTGTAACACAAGGGTTTTCCCAAATCCCAGGAGTTAACATGAGGAAACGTATTCCCCTGTAATTGATGCGATACCCCTTAGATTATAATGAGATTGTAGCCTTGTAAAACAAGGGTTTTCCCAAATCCCAGGAGTTAATTATGAGGAAACGTATTCCCCTATAATGGATCTGATACCCCTTAGATTTCTAATTGGCTTTGCAATCTCACAAGGACTTCAAATGAGACTTATGGATGTCGTCACTGCACACTTGTACGGAAAACTTGAAAATGACATCTACATGAAATCCCTAAAGGATTAAAAATGCCCGAAGCATTTAAATCAATACCCCAAGATATGTGTGCTATAAAGCTAAAAGGATCTTTATATGGTCTTAAACAATCTGGTCGTATGTGGTACAATCGACTCAGTGAATATGTCGAAAAAGAAGGATATATGTAATCAGCCCATGTGTCTTTATAAAAAGATCACTCTCAAATTTCACTATAATAGCAGTCTATGTTGATGATATAAATTTACATCATCAGATTACCTGAAGAGATAGAAAAAAACTGCTAATATATAAATATAATTTGAATTGAAAGAACTTGGTACAACAAAATTTTGTCTCGGCCTACAGTTCGAGCATCTATGCAATGGAATATTCGTCCATCAGTCAAACTACATCCAGATGAGATGTTAGTATGTTTTAATACGTAGAAAGCTCATCCATTTAGCATACCTATGGTTGTCCGACCACTAGATCCACAAAAGGATCCTTACCGCCCTCAAGAAGAATGCGAAGAAGTACTTGGTCCAGAAGTACCGTACTTAAGTGCGATCGGTGCCCTTATGTATTATGGAAATAACACAAGACTCGATATTGCTTTCTCGGTACATGTACTAGCAAGATACAGTTTGAACCCAACATGCAGACATTGGAATGGAATAAAACATATATTCTGTTGGGATTGAACCTATGGAAAGGAACAGATGATACAAAGTCAAAATACACCATCCGAGCTTTGGTCCAACCATCAGATGTTCTATCCACTGATGGGCATTTACTGCATTCAATAAACACATTGTTTCCTATCCTCTGACAGAAGGAACTCTCAACCGCTGATAGAAGATTATAAGAACAGAGGATAGCCAGCAGTGCTTGGTCTAGTGTTAGGTTAATCAATGTGACAGTGCTATGCACTGATAGTTTTAGTTTAAGCAGTGTTTATAGTTAGTTACATTTGTTAGCTGTCACTATCAACCCTGACGTCATTGAAAGACGATCAGTGGTTAGATAGTTAGTATAAATAGGCGCTCATTGTAACAGTTTTTACTTGTCTTCTTAAAAAGATCAATTTCGCATATCTTCTTCATTTCTTACTATCAAACGATCGTTATTGGGCTAAGGGGGAGTTTGTGAATCACATGCAATAGTTTAATTAGTTGAAAGCATGATGGTGATGAAAACAAACGACTGATTGATTGTTGTAAAGGTTTTCCATTAATCCGCTGCACTTATTCTCTGTTTTTCAATCATTTTCCATTATTTGAAACAAAAACAGCAATCAATTCAAACTTAGATCCTGACAATTGGTATCAAAGCTTGGTCAGTCAAATTTGATCTAATCGTCAATTTGACATAAGAAGATCAGCTCGATCTCATTGATATTGTGCTATTCTTAATTGTTGAAAACGGAGTCGAAATTATATGGAAATTCATGATTCATGTAGTTCTATTATTTGTGTTCGAGTCTATGTTAATTTTGGGGTTATTTGATGAAAAGGGTCCATATCAGTCTCATATGAATGACTGAGATGAAATTTTAATTCATAAATTTCTCAAAAGGATTGCTGGAAATCCATCAGATCTAATTGATTCACGTATCACAAAACTTTCTACGAGTTTTATAGTAGAAATTTCATATTTATATCAGGTCTTGTATTTCTCTTCTAAATTTTTGTTGAAGATAATACACCTTGAGTTTTGCTTGTTTTTTATAGACCAAACTTAAGTACCTGCCTGAAGTAGAACCCTATTTTCGGAAAGGGAAGACACTTATTCTGATAGTGAATCAAGAGGACTCTGGATGATGACCAGTTCAAATCAGATTTAAACGTCCTTGAAAACATGTCCCTACAGACAAAATAGTTGTACCATCTGAGATATTCAACCTCTGCCAAGGCCTGTAAAGTGTTTGTACACAAGGACGTGCATGTAAATGAAGCTTTGACTGAAAAGGTTTAAAAACTTATGTCATTGAAAAATCTCAAAAGGACATTTTGGTCTGTCAAAACTATCCTTGCAAATTATCAAAATTTTAACAAACTCTTTGACACCAGACATCACTTTGTGAAGGATTGCTATGGAAAAGGTCGGATTTCTTTACAACATGTCCATACCAAGGATCAACTAGCAGATGTGTTGACAAAAGCACTTGATGCTTCCACATTTGACAGCTTGATTTCTAGGCTTGGAATGCTAAACATGGATTAAAAACAAATTTTCTTGTGATCCATGTGTAAATAGCAATAAAATGTTTTTAGAGCATCAGAAATTCACCCTTAAAAATAGTTAAAATTGAACTTTTCAATAAATCCTTAAAGTCTGTTCAAAGCTCTAATAGCCTAAAAACACTGTTGGATAGAAAAATCTATCCACTGATGTGAAACCTCTGATAGTATTAACATTTGGTCACAACCACTGACAGGTTACTCTGTCAGTGGTTAGCCAAACAACTGTCTTCCATTGTCAATCAGAGGTTACACGTGGACAGATGTTATTCGACAGTCGTTGCATCAGATGCCACGTCATCATCACTTTTTGAAAACCCTATAAAACCCTATTTCAACCACAAACAGAGTTTTCACTTTTACTGTGCCATTTGAAAATTCTCATAACTAATTCCTTTGATAATCATGGCTCCCAAAGCAAAATTAGCACAGGAACCACCGAAACACACTCTCAACATCAAAAATCCACATAATTACCTCTGTACTCTTGAGAAGACAAAGAAGAATACGAATTTCATGAAATCATTGATATATTATCTTCTTCAAAGTACCAGACTCTGTTAACCTGCAACGCACAGATCTATCAGAATGCCCTTCGAGATTTCTGGGCAAATGCTGCGATTGAAAGTCTGAATCAAAAACCTTGGGCAATCACGTCAAAAGTGGGAGGGATCTTGGTTCCAATAACCCCACAAACCATCTCAGAGGTTTTTCAGATGAACGATCTAGAAGGTAAAACTTTTTTTCTTAAAAGTGAGTATCAAATTGTTTTGAAAAACAAAGGGTATACAGGAGATTTATCAAAACTACCATGAAAAAGGGGAAATTCCCACCTCCTATGAAATTTTTGTTTCATACCCTGCTCACATGTGTGTCAAATAAAACAACTGGTTTTGATGAAATACCATTGAAAATTCAATACTTGGGGTATGCTATTATGTCAAAACTGATTACAATTACTCCCAAGTATTATTTAATGATTTGGTAACAAATCTTGAAAATATGAAAAACAAAAGGGAAAATTCTTTTCTGCTATTTCCTAGATCATAATTATTATTTAAAATAGAAAATCCCAAAAGAAAGTGCCCATGCTCTTGTTCAAGGTGTACCTTCCAAATAAATAGTTTATCATCTGAAACATATACTCGCCTTATGGTCAAAGAGTAAAAGTTTCAAAAACACAAGCAGGGGAGTCTGAGCAAAATTTAGATGAGTCCACATCTGCTCCTCAGATCCCAGCTGCTGAGCCCACTGCTCTTGGTGACCACAGCAGCAAAACCACTATTGTGCAACCCACACCAAAAACCTCTAAAAAGACCAAAAAGAAACCTTCAAAACCCACCAAACCTATTAAAAAGGACCTTCTGGAACATGAGATCCCAGAAGTTAATCCAGTGACATCACAAAAGTCACATGAAACCACTGCTGCTATTTCCTCACAGCAGATGGTAGAAAGATCTCCACCCAAAACCATAACTCCTCATGATTCCTCATAAAAGGAACATGTTGTAAGCACAGGGATCGCACAACTGATAACATCACTCTCATTAGAGAGTATGTTAAAATGTCCATCTCGCAGGACAAATCTGCTTTCCACACCACTCTCCACATTTCAAATCACAACAGCCACCACATCACTGTTTGAAACCTTTGATAGTCAGTCACAAAAAGGCCACTCTCACCAACACATTACTGAGAGAAAAACTTCCACAATGGTTGTGTCTGATAAAAATCAAATGGTTATCCCACAAACAGTTGAGGAAGCTACATCACTTGGATTTCACGAAATCCTTGTTGATAGTTCAATTGGAGCAGCTACTACAGATGTTGAATCCTCTGATTTACATCTGGACAGTAGTTTCATATATAAGTCTCATTTGAAGGCAACCACTGTTGAGGCTACCCAGGTAACCTATGCTGTAGTAGGAAGACCCCAGTACCAAGGAAAAGGGGCATCTAAGCTTGAAGCAAGTGATAAATCACATGCTCATGATACCCTAGATAAAACTACCACCTCTGGTAGGAGCTCAAATGATCCTATTAACCTAGGAGATGAGCTAAAACATAAGGAATTGACGGATAAAATCACAAAGATTGAGGCATCAGTGGGAGATAACAAAAATGTGTTGCAACAGATGCTACACTCTGCAAAATCTCGAAACATTGCTCAATCCTCTGCTCAAGCCATCAGAATTGCAACACAAGTGTATCCTCTGCTTCAACAACACATTCAGCATGCTAATCAGTTATATGATTCAAAAGTGCAGACATTCAAAGAAGAAGTTGAAGCAAGGTATAAAGACACACAGGAAGAGCTTAAAGAGATCAAGAAAATTCTCATTCCTGGCACTACCCTTGCACCTATCTTCGAAAGAGTTGATGATGCCAAAAAGGGGGAGAAAAATGACTCTCAGGAAAATCTTTCAGTAACTTCTGCTGAAACATCTGTCAAAGAAAAGGAAAAGTGAGGTGATGAAACCCTGAAAACTCAAGCAGATGATGAAGATACACAAATGAGGATCGATCAAAGTCATGTCAGGATAAAAGAAAAGGAGATGAAGGGTGCCACTGCTGGTCCCAAAACCACTGTTGGTACAAAAAGGCAAACCACTGACAGTTCAATCATATTGCCTTCCTCATCTCAACAACCACCTGTCAAAGTAATAGATGTTGATACTACTAAAAGTATAGCAGATGTTATGACAGCAGTGGTTTGCACAAATGCTCCTGCACCAAAACTGGTTTATGCTAGAAAAAGAAGAAGAACGGGTACAGTGAAAAATGATGACATACCATCTTCACTTGTTGACCAAACAAATCCAAAACCAAAACCAGTTATCACCCATTCACCATCACTACAAATAAGCTTTGCTGAGTCACTCAAAGGTCAAAATCCAAAAAGAAATATCCCTATGGAGACATCATATCCTTTAGAGTTGGTTGTAGTAAAATGAGAGATGCTACAATTCTATACAGAAGCTGATCCATCCAAAAGAACCCTCCCATCTCTTCATGGCTATAGAAATCCCAAAACCATTGAGGATTATCTAAAATGAAGACTAGACAAGCCAAGAACATAACAAAAGAAGAAAGCAAAGGGAAAGGTAATACTTACTTAACAAGATTGGAACAGCATGAGCTAAGCAAAGTCAAGAAATTAGAAGAGTATGCAAAGGAGCTTAATGAGAAAATGACAAAAGAATCTCCAAAAGATGATCCTCAAAAGAAGCAAAGGGCAAACCTCATCAGATTTATCATGAAAGAGAAACCCTATCAAGCTGAGAGAACCAGTTCAAAGAGTGGTCCATCCAAGCTCTCAAACAAGAAGCAGATATAATTGATAGGATGAAGAAAGACCCTCAAATAAGACAGAATGCACCAGATTGGAAAGATGTTAAGAACATAAGTGCAGATCTGGTCTTAGAAACAACCATTCAAGCCCTCAACCAAAAGAAGAGGCAGCTGCAGATGGATATGCAAGATCAGCAAAAGGATGCTAACAAAAGTAAGCAGGCTATCACTAAGGAACCTTTGCCTGACTTGAATACAGAACCATTAAAGCCTTTAGCTAAATCTGAAGATCTTTTTCAAAGGCTTTCAAAAAGTTCACCTTTTCAATTCTCATCTCAAATAACTCCTCTCCCAAGAAACCCATTGAACTCAAAAATACTAAAGTGGCTCTCTGATAAAAAGACCCATGTATTGACTCTGCTCAGGTCCAATGGGAAAGTTGTGAGTATATCAAGGAAGGATGCACTAAGCCTGGGTGTAGCTGACCTTCAAGACCTTTTGGAACTACAACTGTGCAGGGATGAGGATGATGAAGATTCCTTGAACTTTGAATCACAATTCAAAGAACCAATCAGGGAAAAACTGATGAGACATAAAGATCATGAATAAAGAAGAGTTTTGGCATCATCTGTTCTAGGGGAGATTGTTGGGATTGAACCCTACAAAAGAACAGATGATAGAAAGCCAAAACAGGTCTGCTCTATATGATCCAGAATAAACAGAGTTTACATTTACTCATTTCAAAGACCAGCTACCAAACCGCTGCTAGTTCTAACAATTGTCCTATACCAAAGCTCTGCCAGTTATAAAGTCTGCTGATTCACCAAACCTCTGATGGGTCAAAGATCTGCTTAAAAGTCAAAGGTCTGCTAAAAGTTAAAGGTCTGATCATCCTTTGAACAACATCTACCAATACTTCATCAGAGTTTATGCTTATCAGCGGTTAGGGTCATCAGTGCTTTGCTATCAGTGTTTAGGATAGGCATTGGTTAGAGTTTGTTATTGTTGTTAGATGTATTGTCAAGATGATGTCAGCATAGGCTATCAGTGTTAGGATTGTACTATAAATAGACAGTGCTTGTACTGTTCTATTTAGATTTTTCACACTTACAATGTATTGTACAATCTTTTGTGTGTGTAGCTCGGTTTGAGGGGGAGTTTAGTGATTCATACATGTAAGTTACTTTGTAATCATTTCACTCTTTTGAGTAATGAAAACATGTTATGATGAAAACTATTCTCTCATTGATTGTGTTATAAAGTTTTAACTGTTCTTCCGCTGCAAAGTTCTTTATGATTTATCATCTTGTTATCAATTTGGTTAAAACAATACAATCAATCCAAACTCAGATCTTAACAATTGGTATCAGATCTTTAAAATGTGCCCAGCTCTACATCTGCCTTATCCACACTTGCCGTGCTAAAGCGAAAAAGGCAAGAGGAAATGTCAGAGAAGGTTGACAGAGAGTTTGAGGAAGTATTCATCAAGGAAGGTATCAAAAATATGATGGAATATACAACAGATGATAGAAGTACCAAGTTGGCAGAAGACCTAACAAGAATAGCTCCTTTTCTAGCCTCAGGAATGAAGGCTCCTTCAAGAAAGCCTTCAGATACAAAAATTCTAAAGTGGAAGGTCGACAAAGACACCCACGAATTGAGCTTCAGATACAAAAATTCTAAAGTGGAAGGTCGACAAAGACACCCACGAATTGACTTTGCTCGAGTCTGATGGTAAAGCCACTAAACTATCCATGGAAGCTACTTATGGGCTTACAGTAGAAGACTTCCACGAATTATTAAGTTTAGAGCTTGAGAAGGATGTTGATGACTTAGAATCTCTTAACTTTGAACTACAATTCAAGGGTCAAATAAGAGAATTCTTTCTGAGAAAAATAATCAAGAATAAGGTGTTTTTAGCATCATCTGTTCCAGGGGGAGATTGTTGGGGTTGAACCTATGGAAAGGAACAGATGATACAAAGTCAAAATACACCATCCGAGCTTTGGTCCAACCATCAGATGTTCTATCCACTGATGGGCATTTACTGCATTCAATAAACACACTGTTTCCTATCCTCTGACAAAAGGAACTCTCAATCGCTGATAGAAGATTATAAGAACAGAGGATAGCCAGCAGTGCTTGGTCTAGTGTTAGGTTAATCAATGTAACAGTGCTATGCACTGATAGTATTAGTTTAAGCAGTGTTTATAGTTAGTTACGTTTCTTAGCTGTCACTATCAACCCTGACGTCATTGAAAGACGGTCAGTGGTTAGATAAGTAGTATAAATAGGCGCTCATTGTAATAGTTTTTACTTGTCTTCTTAAAAAGATCAATTTCGCATATCTTCTTCATATCTTACTATCAAACGATCGTTATGGGCTAAGGGGGAGTTTGTGAATCACATGCAATAGTTTACTTGAAAGCATGATGGTGATGAAAACAAACGACCAATTGATTGTTGTAAAAGTTTTCCATTAATCCACTGCACTTATTCTCTGTTTTTCAATCATTTTCCATTATTGGAAACAAAAACAGCAATCAATTCAAACTTAGATCCTGACATATTCTAATATCTTTGTAGGACACAAGACTTGGGTCCAAGGTTGGAGAACTCGCTAGTCGCTAGTCGACCGGTGAAGTGGGGACTAGCGACTACTCGGGATTACTCGTGATTAATCAGGATTAATCGGATCGGGTTTTTTATATGTAATTTTCAGTTTTATGTATAAATATATACATTTTATAGGTAAACATTTTAAGTAGCTAGGTTTTAAATCTTACTCAACTCATTTATTTAAGTATACATGATTAGTTGTTGGAATTTTTATTGGTTGGAAACTGACCGGAATTTAGAGGTTTTGGCCGGAATATACAGGTTTTTTGCTGAAATCTGGCTGGAATCGTCCACTATTGGTTGGCCTAGTCGGCCCTAGTCGGTTAATGGACCGATTTAAGAAAAATTATTCAGTAACTAGACGACTAGCGATTAATCGCCGACTAATCGTCGACTAGTCGCGATTTTACAGCACTGCTTGGGTCTTTTCTGTTAGAAAGATAAAACGTCTCAGCTTGTTGGTTATGCCACTGCTGGATATCTATCAGATCCACATAAAGCAAAATCTCAAACAGGTTATGTATTCACATATGGTGGCACAACAACTTCTTGGAAGTCAACTAAGCAAACACTTACAGCAAAGTCATCAAATCATGCCGAACTAATAGCATTATATTATGCCAGTCTAGAATGCGTATGGTTGAGATCACTGATTACTCACATACAAGAAGTATGCGGATTAGAACAGATCAAGAAGGAGCCAACGATTATTTATGAAGGCAATGTTGCTTGTATAGCTCAAATCAGAGAGGGTTACATCAAGGGTGATTGTACAAAGCACATCTCACCAAAGTTCTTCTCAACACATGACTTGCAGAAAGAAGGGGAAATTGATGTTCACCAGATCAAGTCAAATGAAAATTTAGCTGACTTATTCACAAAATCTTTCGCTAGAAGCAGTTTCGAGCAGTTATCACACAAGATCGGTCTCCGCGGATTGAAAGATGTTTGTTGAACTCGGGGGGAGAATTATACACGTTGTACTCTTTTTCCCTTAATTAAGTTTTGTCCCACTAGTTTTTCTTAGTAAGGTTTTTAATGAGACAGCATAACTGATCCGTTAGTATCTGTTTATTATTTCGGTCGTGAAATACCGATTTGAAATCATCTTAAAATATGTTGTTAACAATGTGTAATAAGTAGCAATATATATCTTAGGGAGAGTTTTGAATATAGATAATATATCCTGGATTTTCTCTCTACAGATGTATTTTCCTGTCATTTTTTTTTAAACAGCTAAACTTATTTTCCCCATACGATATAAATTACACCAAGGATTGAACTTTGGTATCTCCACAAGTGGTAATTTCTCTTGACCACTAGGCCAAAACCCAAGTGACTCATCTTAACTACATGTACAGAATATAAGAGACATAGTTGAACAAATAAAATACACTTGTCATTTTTTTATTTCTTTGAAATTAATTAATTTTTTAGGGATTTAAAGAATAACAAATAAATCTCTAAATATTTAATCGTAATTCGTAACCCACTTCTCCCTCCCACCCACGCACGTCACCCCTCTTTCTCCACTCCCGAAATATTCAAGCCTACCTCAACAAAAACCAACCAACCAGCCCTCTTCATTCATCATTTTCTAACCAACTGTTTAAACAAACCACCTACTCCCTTCTTTATAAATAATATATACCTCACTCACTCACTTCATTAGTAGATATGTTTGATCTCATGTTTGGATGGAGAAAAGCCTCCCAATGGTACGTAACGTAATATTACTTTCTGCTCTTTTTTGATTCATCATTTATTTAAATTTATGTTATATCCAGCAAGAAGCTGATGAAGAAGCTTAGGTGTCGTTTGAGTCTGCTCAAGAACAAGAGATGCTGTATTGTAAAACAGTTACGAAACGATGTCGCACAACTCATCATACACGGTCATCATCAGACTGCCTTCAATAGAGTAATGGTTTTTTTTTTTTTTTTTTAAACTTTTGGTGATTCCTAATTTAATTTTATATATACATACGAAAATGTAATTAAATCTTCTTCATCGATCAGGTGGATGAAATCTACAAGGACGAAAGCATCATCGCAGTATACGACCTTTTGGCTCATTTTTGTGAGTTCTTGTCTCATCAACTTCCCTACATTCGTCGTAGCAGGTATGAATGATCTTAAATCTGATCGTTTATCTTAACCTACATAAGGAAACGCCATAAAAATAAATATTAACTCTTTGTTTCAAATACCAGGGATTGCCCTAATGACATCAATGAAGCAATATCGAGCATTATTTTCGCATCAGCAAGATGTGGAGAGCTGCCAGAGCTGCTGCGCATACGTAAACTCTTTAGCGACCGCTATGGGGAGCGTTTTGAGGCCAGGGCACTCGATTTACTTCCAGGAAATCTAGTCAATTTTCAGGTGATTCAATGTAAAATCTTATAATTTACTTCTTCTCATTTTAATATACGGAATTAATACAGATTTGAGAAAATTTATGCATGATGAGTAAGATGCCATTGCCAAATCAAGTGAAGTACAAACTGGTGGAAGAGATAACGACAACTATTGGACCATTGGCATTAGAAAAGGTATGCATTGTTTTTCATAATTCATGCATGCCGATAACTTGTACTTACTATGCATGGATGCATGCATGTATGATCATTATAGGGTCAACTGAATGGCAATGGAAAAGACGTTTACTTGTCACCAAATCAATCTGACTTTGACCATCGGACTGACATTGAAGAGTTTCAGGCTCCATTGAAGGAGGGTGAAGATCAAAGGGTTTTCATATTCACCGCCAGTGTAGGAAGCCATAAAAACATAAGCTTACTGATTTTGATGATCGATTGATTGGGAGATTCTATAAAGGTTAGAACAGGATCAAAGAAAAGATGGGTGGTTTCATCAGACATGGAATGCTTCCATCCTCCCGCTGGCGAAAAGCAGAACTGCATTGTTAGGCCGACTGGAGAAGTGAGGGCAATGACTATGCCTCCTTGTGATCGTTGGAAGAAAGGTGTGGATGATGAAGCGGATGGTGTAATGAGGTGCTATTCGTTGCCTGTGCGACAATCTTCACCTCATGTACATCCGAAACTCCCAGACTATGATGAGTTAGCAGCAAAGTTCATAGAAGAAACAAAAGTTTCTGAGTATTTAAAATCCAGAACAAAATTTTGTTATTTTTATTTTTTAGGAAACAAATTTATAAGTTATTTGTATATAATTTAAAAGTATCAACCAGGAATATTGTGTTCAATTGTAATAATATTAATTAAAATCACAAGAAGTTTCGAGGCGTTACAAGTGACATCACCACCAATCCCTAGCCCACACCTATCGTTGATAATGTATTACTAATCTTATCAAAGCCAAATACACCATAAATGAGGATTGTTTATACTAATAATGTAATTCTTTTCGCATTCCACTCAGTTTCGAACCAAACACTCCCCCAATGACTTTACTGCAATAAATCAGCTTAACAAAGGAGATAAAAGAAGATGGATAATATTAGTCAAATGAACCATGGACTTAGTGTCAGTTTACATCACCCAAAAGTATCCTAATGTACAAGCATAACAATCATTTTTGCTATTACAAGCCAGTAATGTACAAGCTAGCTGCAAAAACGATATCCCGTTTGATTGCATTTGAAGCGACTTCCATTTTTTGTATAATGCCGAGTTACCCATGATTGCTGCGGCGTTTCTGAATTCAGGACATGTTTCATCCAGCCGTACGATTGTCCTTATTATAAGCCCTTCTGGGACATCTGTCAGTTCACATATGTCTGCGAATGGCGTTCCCTGCATAACACCCCAAACCAAAACATTATTAATCTGAATATATATAAAAAAAACTTCGTTTTTGTTGGGCTGAAATCATAGAATAGTAAACAAGTTTCAATATTGTTCCAGTAAAGTCAAACAAACGTTTTCTAACTATAAAACCACTCAAGCTTTAGTCTTGTTTCATCGTTGTGAAAGTTTTCAGAATGGCTTAAAGTTGAGTGACCAAAACAAAATGATAACGAAGAAACTTGATTATTTAGTAACTTCTATTCTTCACAATTACATGTTACTTCCCATTACACTTGAAAAAAAAATCATTAAATAGTAACCAAGTTTCATAAGAACAATAAACAATATTAAAACTTGAATGGATTTAAGTTATAATAAAGATTTGAGTGGAACACTGAAAAACATGGTTACTATTAGACACTTTCCTTTGTGTTTGTGTGTGTGTGTATGTGAGAGAGAGAGAGCGAGAACCTTTGCCCACTCATAAACGACCTCGACAAGTCCAAACTTGAGATTCTCTCGAGCATACTCCTCAGGCTCAATTTGTATTTTGAAATGTGCTTGAAGCTGCCCAAGTTTGATGGCGGTGTCGTACAACCTACCTCACATTCAACTTTTAACATTGGAGAAATAAATATATAACAAAGGAACAAAAATATAAAAGTTTACCTTTGTTTGGCTTGTGCAAGTCTGGGGGTAAGTGAAGGTTCAGAAGCGTTTCTCTGCTGAAAGACAAAAGCTGACATCAAGGCCACAGCTTCTTCTGGTTCCAAGTCATCCAATTGATTCTCAAATAAGCATTCTGTGCATATCAACTCTTCTCCTGAATTCATCTCACAAGCAACTCTTCCTTTAATGTCAACCACAAGATCGCTATCTATGCACCCAATCTCCTTCAACACGTCAATTTGCCCTCCAACATATAACTAACTAAACAATGCATACAAACCAAAAGTAAAAGAAATAAAAACGAGACTTACACGACCCTGAAAATCGGGCATCTGTTGAAGTGCTTCATCCGACATTTGAAATTTGAGTGTATTAACTTCGTCCTTGTATTTTTTAATCTCTCTATGTGTTCCTCCAACTTAATACAATTATGGCACTTGTTTTGTGACATTTTTTGCAATAAATTATTCCATTTGTAGTAAGCTTCCACTAAATTCACATCTTTTAGCTTCAAATCTGGCATACCCAAAAATCAGCTGAAGTTTCGTATTTTTGACTTTGTAGGATGAGAAATATACCTACCTTTAACTGGATCAAGGGCTGGAGGGTACTTATTTCCATCAACTTTTTATTTAATAGACTAACAACAGTCTTAGAATAAGCTGCAGTGCTGTCATCTTCCAGAAGCCCAACTTGATCGATCTTTATTTTGGCATTTCAAATAGACAAGAATTCTTTGGTATCGATTTCTCTGACTTCATAACTAGCCCCAGCAGCAGTACCATGATGGGGCAGTTTAATTTTAACAGCGCCTGATCCCTTACGTGAAGTGGCAGAAGAAGAGTAATAATCATCATCCATGCCACGTTTTGATTTTGGCATCAGTATCTGAAGACCAGCATTTGTTTTCTTTTGTGGATCATCACTAATTGATGGTAAAGATGGGGTAAGCACCATAACAATATATTGTTTATTAACGGAAGTAGGTGCCTTTAAGATGACACCGAGTAAGTGGTCCTGGCCAGATTGGGATTTGACAACGACAACTCTTCCTGGCATAAGAAAAGGCTGAGATACTGAAGACTGCAAGACCGCCTCGGTAATGTGGTTGCTATACATCTCAGCCTCCAAATACCGCTCATAATATTCCTCAATAGCTGGCTCACCTTTTATGCACCTACCCATAAAACAATAACCTTAAAACACTATTAATCACCAGTTCACCACAACCCTACCAGCTTCTTCTAAAGGTGGTAATTATGATTCATTTACTTGCATAAGGTTATATTTTTAACTTTGCTTAACCTGTAAAATAAAAATAGCTAAAAAGGAAATGAACCCAAAGTGTATTTTTAAGCATGAAACCTCCTAATCATTATGTTTGAAAACTAGATTACTACTAACTAAGGCTTGTACTACTAATATTTGACACTCAAATTATTTCGTTTTTTGGAGACCCCATATTAAAAGAAAGCAAAATGCATGCATAGAGAACTATATGAACATGAAGAATAAATTTACTCGATAGTTTTTGTAGGCTGAGCTAGTTTCCGCATGAGCAATTGCTGTTGCTCTGGTAGTTTTTTCTGAGCATGAAATTCAGCAAAACTTCTTTTCAGCATGTCCTCCACCTGCCCAATATATGATAATGAACTTTTATGATCACAAAATTAATAAAGTCCATTCAGCCACGTTAACGTTGTACACCAATAGTCAAATTTGGATTCTTCAGTGATTTTAGCTAAGTAGCACCGGAACAAGTACGGGATCGGGGTACGGGGACGATACGGGAGTGAGGAACAGCAAAACTCAAAATTCCAAGATACGGGTACGGCAAGAAAAAATATAAAAAAATAAAAATATATTAAACAAATTCTAAAAATACTACATCAATAATCAAATCATTTTCAAATTCCGGTTCATCTAGTGAGAGATCGGCAATTGATAGAGAATTAGAGATGATGAAACTTGGGAGTTTAGAGATTAGAGAAGCCGAATATGATAGGTCTATTTATTTAATGGCCGGTTGTGGAATTTGAAAGGGTTAAAACCCTAAAAATAAATGGAAACGGGCTAGATACTTCTACCGGATACGTCCCCAACATTGGAAACGTTTAGGAAACGTCCCCAACGAGTACCCATGGTGTTTCCGTCCCCGACAAGTAACCGAGACGGATACGACCACATAAATGAAGTCCCCATGCTACATAGGATTTTAGTAACTATGTTTGAAGTCCAATTAGCAATGAAGTGATAGTACCTTACTAATTGTTATTTGACCTAAATTATACAGCTCACATTCTCTAAAAAACACTCTACTTGGTTATACGCGACTGCTGATACTACTCGTTATAATATGGTGGTGTTAGAATTTGTGTTTTCAAAATGGTCATCTAATTATTGTGAATTGAATTCACAATAATAAGTTTTTGATGTTTGCATACATGATATGGTTTCTGATTAATTAATCTCATGCCTAGGAGGGTAACCTCACAGATCCATCCCTTTATAACCTTATTAAAAGAAAAAAGATAACTCATAATTCACAAAACATTTGTCACATAGATGTCGTTTTTGGTAATTATCAAATGGTAGTGTATCTATTTAACCAACTAAAGCAAGAAACTTTGTTGGTTAAGAAAGTGATGATGTGTGTACCTTCAATTCTTCAACACGAAGGAGATGCATAATCATGATATAGGTCAAGCGGAACTGAGATTCAAGCCTGGTTGCACTCCCGGTAATAAGATTCTTCAAATCAGACTCGTCTGGAATATCATCACGACACATGACAAGAACGCTGCCAATCTTATCAAGCCCTCTCCTACCAGCACGCCCTGCCATCTGTGTGTACTCTCCAGCTAACAACTGTCTAAATTCTTTTCCATCAAATTTCCTTACACTATCAAATACAACCTGCCAGCCAACAAACCTACCTTCCAATGCTCAACCCTTCCTTGACTAATAAACAAACAATTACTATTACTAATTTACTATTACCGTTCTAGCTGGGGCGTTAACCCCCATTGCAAATGTCTTGGTTGAAAATAAAACCTTAATAACGCCACGACAGAAAAGCATTTCAACTACTTCCTTGACTATTGGGAGTAGACCAGCATGATGTACACCGATCCCTCTGTGAAGAAGACCTTGGACTCTCACAATCTACATATATATATAAAATAAAAATACACCCTTTAATTCTACAAAATCTCATGTACCCAAAACTCTTAACGAATTCAAGCCGTTTGGTTTCATTTTCAAACTCTTCTTATTGTGAATCCAAGACAATATTGGTTTTTTTTTTGTTTAATTTGAAGCCAAAGCAGTGCGTTTAAAGTTCAGAAAAATTAAATTAAACAGTTTTGAACAAGAGAATGGATTGTTTAGTAACTGTTGAACGCAGAAGCAAACCGAACATAGCCGGTCTAGGTTCATTCTGGTCAATCCTACCTGCGGAAGGTTCCTATCAGATCCCTTGAGCCGAGAAAATGCTTTGTCACAGAAAATACGAAGCTCGCTTTTTTCAGATCGACTTGTGAGATCAGTTTCACGCAAATTATCAGCCGATTTGTCACATCGATTCTTTGAGAAACAAAATATCACCACCTATAAAAACAAGATAAATTGTAATTCACAAGTATTCGTTTGGTTAACAAAAATGAAAGTTTATCACATACAGGTAAAAAGGATGTCTTGGACAACTTATTAATAAGAGAAAACCAGACAGATTTTTCAGAAACTCTGAAGCCCCAATTGTTATTTCCTTGGTAGGCTCGACCCGTACCAACAAAGTTCTGGGGAGCGGTTTGTTTGTTTGGTTTGCCTCTTGCAAAACTAGTGTTGGGTTTTTGAGTATGAAGAGGTGCAGGTGGTGTGGTCAACGTTTTTCTCTTATGGGCATCTTTAGCAGCTCTCAGCCCCTGTGATATAAATTTCTCCTGTTCACAGATTTTGTACACTTCTCCAGAATAAAAAAGGCAGTGCTCTAGTGGGACAGGCCTTTTTGTAGTCCTGTCAAATAAATAAATAAATAAATTATATGATATACACGGGTGTGCATGACTAGAATTCTTATAAAAACTTACCCAGTAACACGGATTTGCTTTTGTTTTGTCCTACCAATCCAATCCGCAAATTCAATTGTATTAGGTACCTGCAAATACAATAACAAAGATTAATAATGTCCCCCAACTGAAAAGTTTCTACTTCTTGACGAGATATTCAAAATTACATATGTATATGTAGAAGAAAGAAAGAATTACTGTGGCAGAGAGGAGAACAAAATTGATATGCCTTGGGAGCATTATGATCACCTCTTCCCAAACAACACCTCTTTCAACATCATTTACATAATGCACTTCATCAAATATAACCTACAATTCATACAAAAATTAACACCCATTCACCAAAGCCGCTGATAAGAATGAGTTTATTACCCATTCAATATCACGAATGATGTCAGCGCCTCTGTAAAGCATCGATCTTAATATCTCAGTTGTCATGATGAGGCATGAAGCCTCGGGCCTCAAGCTAACATCCCCTGTGAGAAGCCCAACGTCAAATTTTCCAGAAAAAATCTCTGTACTTTTGGTTGCTGATTGTTTTTATGGGAGCAGTATATACGGCTCTTGTGCAGTGCTGCATTCATCATTAACACAATCAATCATCCATTAATATTACCCCTCAGCGCACAGCACAAAAGAATCTTTGGAAAAAAAGGCCAATCTACAATAGATTTTAGTTACTTCTGGTTGATAAACAGAGAGATATCTTACTTTAGATGCTAGTGCAACTGCATACTCTGCAACAACTGTCTTTCCTGCTGATGTATGAGCGGCCACAAACACCGATTCCCCCTTCTCAAGATAATATATAGCCTGTAATCATACCCCTTTTGATTTAAGATGGTTACTATATTTATAAAAAAAAATAGGCATCTCGATCATAGTACCTCCTTTTGGAATGCATCTAGTTGAAAAGGGAAATCCAATTCCATGTCAGGAACAAGTTCATCAAAATGATCTGCAATTCCATCACTACCTCCAGTAACAGCCCAGACCTGCACAATACAAAACTAACCATTAAGCCAAAACCTCAATAAAAAACTATTTCAAAGCATTCGAATATACTTTTGCCTCCTTTGACTTTTCTTCACCACTATCACCCGACTCTTTAGTCAATCCTCCAGATTCAGATGTTGACAAAATCTGATCAATTACAGATGATTCAGAGTCAAATGGAAAAACTGATTTGTCTTCAGCTTCTACTGGAATGGATCTTGGGGAACCCGCCTCAATTAAATTAATTTCTAGATCTGATGCTGATGCATCCCCTACATAACCAATAATGTTATTAACCTCCCAAACATACAAACTCGTAATACAGGAGGAAAAAGATGAGTGATTTGGTTGAAATCGCCACATCTCTTTATCCAAAAGATAAGCATTCTGATTTCTGAAAGGTTAAAGGAAAAAAAAAATAAAAAGAGTTTAATTAGGCATACCATCAATGGGTAGTTCCATAACATCATCTTCCCAAGCTCTTTTAAATAAATCATCAAACTGAACAGATAAAGTACTCTGCAGAGGTAACAATATATAAACTTGAAAGATAATACGATTTAATATCACTCCATCCACCCTAAAAAGAGTTTGTAATCAGATTTAAAAATAAGACGTTATTTGTTACTTTTTTTGTACTACTTTGTTTAATCATATAATGGTAATCGGATGTTACTGAAAGTAACCCCCACTAGAGACTCAATATTCAAATGTGGGCGTTTTTTCGAGAGCATTTCCATCACCTGAAAACAAGAATCATGAGAAGCATTACCTCAGGTGTTGTATGGGGCAAGCTTTGATCTTCACATACGTTCCAAGAACATGGATGGCCCTTCAAATTAAGTCTTTTTAGTAAAATGATGAGTAAACGAGTGAGTCGCTTTTAATGTTAAAAAGTATAAAACCTTGAGGTCTCCAAGATTGATTCCTTGTTTAAAGGTAGGAGGGATGAGTTGAGGGGGAGCACCAATGAGAAGTTCGTGTACCCATTCGCCGTTTGCAGCACCATCGGGAAAAGTCCTTCCCATGGATTGAGAATCGTCCAAACCACCTGGACGAAATGGGCGGTTGTTAAGGCTCCCCTTCGTAAAATCCTTTGGAGGTCCACTAATCCGCACACCAATTGAAGTATCTGCTTCTACCATTAGTTCAGACACATCAACCTAAAAGTCATCTCAATCGTTTCAATTCCTTTTCCAGAAACAAGAAGATTATTTAAGCAGTTGAGGGGTAGATTTAGTATTTCCTTGATAACAACAACATTAGTTACCTGCACAGATGCAGGTTCCCAATTGTTGGGATCTGATGAACGTCTGAAAGGTAATTCCCATGCAGGTACCACAACAGAGCGTGGCATGGTTGGCTCTAAGTCAACTTTTGCTTGGTCAAACCAGTCAAACTCCCATTGCCTTGCACTTTTTTCCGCACAAAATTCATCATCATCCAATCTTGGGAGGAGATATTTATCTTCAACAAACTGTTTGATCGATTCTGGTGTTTCCTTAGGAAATGCAGGAGGCTGGAAACATACACATGCATACATACATATAGAGGTAGTTAGTTAGTTAGTTATACACCATAAGTCCTAACACAACAACACATGGCCAATTTAACAAAGGTCAGTATGAGCCACATCGTCAACACTTTTGGTAAAGCTTATTTGGGACAAACTGGTATTAAGTCTACTAGTTGCATTTTATTAATTTTTTCAATCATATGTATCAACTAGCTGTGTACACAGGATGAACAATTGACCCACAAACTATAACAAACATCGTAGTTTCAGAATACAAGCCCCTGATGCATTGATTAAGTAACTTTTTTTTTTTTGGCACATAAATATAATTCATATATAAGGCAGAAAACTTGCCAAGTTACATCAAAACAGAAGGTAGCCGGGCAACAAGCTGTGCCGCCAATCCTTTCTGAATTGCAAACCCTAACCTTCCAAATACAAACCCTTGCCCCCTTGGGGTTGAACAATTGCTGTAGACGACCCGTTGAACCCTCGTCAAGAAGTGGATAGCTTCTGGCGCTAGGGAGCCAAAAGTCTCAAAGGCAAAAGGGACAAAGACATGCTGGTACTGACCTTTGCAGATCCAGCTTCCACTCCTATATTCCTCTACATCTATGGTACCATCACCTCCAAACCTCTCGATCTCATCCCATCACAGTCGCACACACACACATTTTCCACCCAAAAATCCGGGCACTTTTCCACCTTCTACCTCTAGCTGCCATAGCTGACCAAGGTCAACGACCCTTTTCTCCTTTTTAACCTTTTATTTATTTCTGCAAATCTTTATTTCAAAATTCAAACATTTTGCACTTAAAAATAGCATCTTTTTAATCTTTTGCATATTTTGTTATCTTTTATTTTTTGTGTGGAAATGAAGATTGGGGTAGAACTTATGAACCCAGAAAACACATTATTGTTCTTGTTTCTTTTCTGACTACTCCAAGAACTCGCGTTCGTTCTGCAAATCAGCATTGATATTGAAAGTTATTAAATCTTTAGCAACCATATCATCATTTCATTCTTCAGATTCAACAGTACGAGTGTTCTTTTGTGAAAGAAAAGTCGACCCACCAGGTGTTTGATCAAATGCCTCAATGAAGTGAAGGTTTTAAAAAACTTGTTTCTTTAGCACTCTTGTGAAGTGGGAATTGGTTAAGGCGATTTGATCTTGTAATTCAGATTCGATTGTGATAATCTTTAACTATCCGCCATGGGGTAAGGGGTTATGTGGGGTACCATTTAGAGGGTGGGCAACCCGCGGTTGCTGCCCTCCTTCGTCATGTATAGAATTTTACTGGTTTTCTACCCCCCAACAACTCATCTCGAGTTTGGTGTACCGTTAGTGTGTTTTTTCTTCGGTGGCAATTAACATACGCGCATGGCTCCTACGAAAGGGGGTCGGAACGTTAAGTCAGTGGGCCCTGTGCAGGGCTCTGCTAGTGGTTTAAGGACCTGCCCCTTCAAATTTTTCCACGAATGTAAAGATGGCAAACCGGGGTCTGTGGGTTTTTTCCGCCTACTTGAACACATGCAAAGCACACACCTTAAGACAGAAAACCGAAAGCTATCTTTGAAGGAGGCTATCTCCAAGGACTTGGACCTTTTTTTGGATGTTGCGGAAGTTCTTAGGGAAGGGGATAAATGGTTATGTGGAAAGTGCATGGTGATGCATGCACTCAGTAGAGGATGCAAGCATGATAATGAGGTCGTGTCGTTTGCCATGATCTCGGGGGATGTTGAAGATTTCATTGTTGGGATCCGGAAACCATGTCAAGTGGTGGTTGACACAAACCCACGTCACCCAGCAGGGCTCGGGGGTGATGTTAACCTACTCGAGCGTGTTTTCTCCCCCCTATTCAGACTGTTAAAAGCATTCCCCCCAGTTGCCGGCTGTTGTTTGCTTAGGTTCTAACAGGTGCTTTGCGCAAAGTGGTAGCGTCGCCAGGATCGGTTGACAATTGGGTCCAATTGTTTTTACTACCACGTTGCACCTTGCGGGTGGTTAGACCATCCTCCAGACAAGAGCGAAGATCAGGGAACAGGAAATCTCTACAGTGTAGTAACATCTTACACGCGCTTACAATTTGGAAAGATGGGTCTGGGTTTGATGATTTGGTCTCTTCCCTATTGGATAGCGTGGGGGAGACGGGGGCTTCAAGGGGAGAATGCAGGAGAGAGGAAGACAAAGAAAGGAACCCTAATATTAAGCAATGTCTTCGGAAAGTCAGGGATGGATATTTCACAGCTGCGGTTAAGATCCTATGCTCTAGTGGAGTTGCCCCTCTAGGTGATTCGACATTGAAAGCTCTTATTGATAAGCACCCAGTGGTGTCGCCCCCGTCCTTGCCTTCCAACCCTTTGGCCCAACCCACTCTTGTTGTTGATGGGGAGTGTGTATTCGATCCTTTCCTAAAGGGACGTCATGTGGCAGAGACGGGATACGAGCCCAACACCTGCTAGATGCTATTGGTGGCGAGGGCTCGGTGACTTCCTCAGGTTTGCTTATGAGCATTACTGAAGTTGTTAACTTATGGCTTGGGTGATCCTGCCCTAAGGTGCTTGCTGAGTTTGTTGCCTCGGCCCCCCTCACCCCCTTATTGAAGCCCGATAAAGGAATTCGACCTATTGCTGTGGGGGGTATTTGGCGAAGCTTGGTTTCAAAGGTGGCGATGAAGAAGGTCGGGAAAGAAATGACCCAGTACTTGGGTGACTATCAATTTGGGGTGGGGGTGCCAAATGGGGCAGAGGTGGTGCTTCACAGTGCAAACAGGTTTCTCAACTCATTTCATGCAGATGGTTCCTTAGCCTTGCTTACTGTGGATTTCTCCAATGCTTTCAACACGGTCGACCGCACAGCTTTTCTGCACGAGGTTCATCAGCGTTGCCCGTCAATCTATCAGTGGGTCCAATTTCTTTACGCCCAGCCTGCTAGGTTGTATGTTGGTAATGAGTGTATTGGGGCTACTATCGGAGTTCAACAAGGAGATCACTTGGTGCCCCTTCTCTTTGCCCTTGACTTACATCCTTATTCTCCGGGTTCAGGACCGCTGTAAACTCCCATTTCATGCTTGGTACTTGGATGATGGGATGATTATCGGCAACGCCTCTGAGGTTGCTAAGGCCTTAGACATCATCAACGAGGAGGGGCCATCTCTAGGGCTTTATCTCAACATTAAGAAAACAGAGGTTTTTTGGCCGACATGCGACGGGCGGAAAGTTCAAGATGGGCTTTTCCCGAGAGGGATCGGTAGACCAGAGAAGGGGATTAAGCTCCTTGGTGGAGCTGTTAGTCGGGATCCTAGCTTTATTGAGGAGTTGGCAGGGCGGCGAGCCTCGGGAGCGGTTGACCTCATGAAACTCTTACCCTGCCTGAGAGATCCCCAATGTGAACTCCTTCTGCTAAGGTCGTGCATGGGGGTCGCTAAGTTACTTTTTGGGTTGCGGACTTGTCAACCGCATTTTATGGAGGATGCGGTATCTCGGTTCGATGATGGCCTTAGAGAGGCTATAGAAGACATAGTAGTGGGTGGCGGCCCCTTCTTTGGTGACCTCCAGTGGCGTCTGGCATCTTTGCCAATGCGTCTAGGTGGTTTGGGCCTCTTCTCAGCTCGAGATATTGGGGCTTATGCCTTTGTGGCGTTTAGAGCTCAGTTTTGGGAACTACAAGATCATATCCTTCGAAACTGTGAGGTCGTCGGGCTTGACCCGGACTATCAGCAGGCACTTGAACGCTTAAATGTCTCTCTCCCAGACTTGGATATTGGCGGTTTCTCTAATAAGGACACCGCCCCCTCGAAGCCACAAAAAACTTTGGCGAATGCTCTGTTTAGCAAAATCGCTCAAAGCCTGGGAGAAGCTTTTGACTTGTCATCCCGCCAGAAGGCGGTGTTTGAGTGCCTGAAAGGTCCCCATGCTCAGGAATTTTTGATCGTTATACCAATTGAGGGGTTGGGACAATGTATGTCTGCAGTAGAATATAGAGTCATTCTCAAATACCGGTTGATGATCCCTATGTACCCAGAAGATGAAACTCGCCCGATATGTCGTAAAGCTTGTATGGATAAATACGGGGAGCATGCAGTTCACTGTAAAGAGCTCCCTGGGTTCAAATATCGGCACGACTGGGTGCGTGATGCTTTGTGGGACATCTTAAGAAGAGCTGGGATTTCGGCTAAGAAAGAGGCCCCTGTGAATTCCCCACGGACCCTATGGAAGGGAGATCTGTCACACCCCGACCCGCAGCGGAAAAGGTGATCGGGGCATGATTGGGTTATCATCAAAGCTCATGACATTTATTTTAACGTTTCATATTCATTAATACAATAATGGAAATTTACAATCATAATTACATCAATGACCTAAACATCAGTCTAAGCTTCTTTGTTTTCTTCTAAGGCATTTCCTATGTTTTCCTTGCTTCATCCTGTTCACCTGTATCATGTGTAAAAGGGTTTTTGGATCAACAAAAAGTTGGCGAGTGAATCCTATGGAAAACATTTGAACAAGTTTATTTAATTGATTATGAAATAAAGTGCACAACCACACATGAGTAAAAATAGATGTAAACTTATTCATAAATCAATTTAAAATTAAACAATACACACATGAACAATAATGGATTGGTTTTGAGGCACGCGTTGCTCAACTCGTCTACCACGAGGAACTGATGGGCCTAATGAATGAATTGCATAAACATGATAATATGAAAGACATAACTACAAACAATATAAACTTAATAATACACACATGAACAATAAAGGATTGGTTTTGAGGCACGCGTTGCTCAACTCGTCTCCCACGAGGAACTGATGGGCTTAATGAATGAATTTCATATAAGTTGACAAAATGAAATACATAATTACAACAATATAAACAATCTAAGTTTAGTTCACCATATGGTATGGCACAAGTTTAAATAAACGAGTTAATTATTCTATGACACATGACACACCCCAAAACGTGTAATTAAAAAGGGGAAGTTGTAAGATTCACTCACAGTGGGTGCGTTCGGTTGATGATGTTGAATGCACGCGAAGTGGTTTTAACCACGAGTGAAATTAACCTAGATAATGGCATAATGTTTCGGTAAGTAAACGGATTTTATTAATCCATTTTAGTAGGATTGTTGGGTGTATTTTTGTGAGTTTAAGGCTATTTTCTAACCTTAAAAATGTTATTTTTAAGTATTTTTAATTGATTTTTAATTAAAATAAATAAATAAAAATAAAAAAAATTGACTTTTTTGACCGTTGACCGTTGACCGGTTCGTATGCGTGTGTGTGCGCTGAGTGAGGCTCGAACCCGAGACCTCCCGTACGCGTGCACGCAGCTCTACCAACTGAGCTACGTGTCTAACCCGAAATATTTCTGTTTTAGTTATATTTATATATTAATTAGATTAAACAGAAAATCCTTTATTTTTAAAAACGATTTTAATCCAAAGACTCGGTGTCTCGAACCCGGGACCTGTGGTTTATGCTAACACACAATCCACCGCTGGACTGTGTGTCCAACTTGTTAACTAAACTGATTTTTATTATTCTTAAATACAAGCTAAGTATTTTTATTTCTGACTTATTTAAAAAGTTAGATAATTGTCCGAATCGGTGTAGTAGACCGGACTCGAACTCGTGTCCTGTGATTTAAACATACACACAGTCCACCGCTGGACTGTGTGTCTAACTTGGTTATTATTCCGGTTATTATTATACTTAACATGTAGCAGTGGTGACTCCGGTTCGGTTAACAAAAGAGGCATTTTTATTAAGGCAGCATGCGTGGGACAAGATTCGAACTCGAGACGTTAGTGTGTTTAATGTGCACACAGTCCACCGCTGGACTGTGTGTCTAACCCGAGTTATTTCTTGATTTAAATTAAACTTATACATTACAGAAAACTTCGTCTTCTTCGTTGATTTTAACCAGAATCGGAAATCCGACTGGTTCGATATTTTAATTGTGTTCATTAGCGTTTTTCAGTTAATTACAGATGAGATATGTAAAAAGAAGGGAAGATTTAAGCGTGAGGTATACCGACTGGATTCCTCTGTTTCTCCGGCAGAACTCCGGCGACAGCAACAGATTCCGACGTCGTGTGTCTTGCAGCAGCGAGTCTTCAGAAAGCTTGAAAAGGATGTGGGTGACTTCGGTATAAGCTCAGGGGTTTAGTAAGGCTTAGAAGTGGAGGGTTCGGTTTTCCGGCGATGAGCAGAAGATTTCCGGCGAGTGAGTTTTCGCCGAGAAAGGGTGCGGTTTTGAGCGAAAAAGTTTGCAGAGGTTCGAGGGGGTATTTATAGGGCAGGTTATCGATGAACTTGGTCCAATTTCCGACTTGATTCAAAGTCATTACGTTTTCCGGCGGTTATAGTTTGTGTCGCGGACTCAGGCGTCGGTTATAACCGATGTAGCGATTAAGTTTTACGTTATAACTGAAGATATCGTAAATTCTTGGCAAGATCGCCGGGATTTCCGACGACTGCATTTGGGCGCGCCGATTTCGAATTCGGAAAACATGTTATGAATTTATTGTCTTCAATATTTAACAAAAGATACAAGTGGCGTAGTGGTTTAAGGGTTGAGTGTTAAGTCTGTTGTTTGACCCGGCGACTGACCCGGGTTCAAAACCCGGCAGAAACAATTTATTTTTATTTTCTTATTTTTAACAGTTTTTCAACAACTAATTATATATTCCCATATAATAATTAATTATGTATCGTTTAAAATTATTTTGGGCATTAAATTCGCAACGAAATTTTTAACTGATTGTTCGGTTAATAAACGGAGCGGGTTTGGTAAAATCCGTTTTTGACGGATGTTACAAGATCTACTCTGCGACCAGCGGATCTGCTCGTCTTTGGCTGGGCTGGGGGGAACATGCTTGTGTAGACCTCACGAGGGTTTCCCCTTTGGTTGGTTTAAGGGAAAATGGGTTTGTAGCTGGACAAGTGGCAAAGAAATGCAGAATCAAAGAAAGTGGATAAGCACGCTAAAGCTTGCGCAAAGAACCAGCATGTCTTTGTCCCTTTTGCCTTTAGGTAACTTGAAAAAAGACAAAGAAATCCTATTTTGTGAAAACTTAAACGTTTCTAACATGAAAACATATCCCTCCAAAATGAAAACTATAATCAATTAGCAAAGCATTCTTATGAAAACCACAGACGATAGAAGAAACTAACAAGAATGAAGTCCGGTAGCGAGTTGAGAGGGGTGGAAGGCAATGGGTCGATTCGAATATGGCCACTGTGACCGGTGAATCCCACACGGAACGGCAATTCTCTCACGGTCTCAATCCGATCCATCCGACGGACTGATTTTCGGGCTTTCTTAAACCTCCCTACTGCCCATAAAACAAACAAGGGTTTGGTCGATTTCAGTAAACTTTTCTTTTGTTTAACAAGGGTTGGCTACATATAGATAGATGAACCTGGCAATGGGGGAACTTTTTTTTTTACAGTTACGTCACTATACTTTAGTCCTAGTGCTACAAAAGCCCTTCTTCTTTACCCAACAAAGCCTGGTTGGTCCTTGTGGTTTTCAATTATTACACACTTGATCCCCATACTTCAATAATTACATAAGTGATCCCATTGGTTGCAATTTTTAAACTCGGGTGATCCTTATCACTAACCTATGTCAGATTTCTCAATTAATGGTAGGATCGGAGTTTAAAATTGCAACCTTTGAAATTACCTATGTAATTATTGAAGTCGGAGGACCAACGTTGCTAAAATTACAAACCATAATGACTAACTAGGCATTTAACTCCAACAAACATGAGAATGGAAATTCCAAAATATAAGTATACTAGGTTATAACCCCATGTGTTACACGGGTTGAATAAATGAATTTAATATACTAGATAATAAAACAATATATCTTTAAAAACGTCATTTATTGAACGAGTTGAATAAATGTAATTTTACATATTAAATAATAAAAGTTATATCTATAAGAAAAATTTGTATTGTATGGGTTGAATAGAGGTAATTTTATAACAAATATAAAAAGTTATATATTTAAACCGCATATTACATGGATTGAATAAATGTAATATTGTTTACCAAATAATAAAAAAAGTTATATCTTTAAAAGCCTTCATATATTACACGGGTTGAATAAATATGATTTTTTATACCAAACAATAAGAAAATTACATTTAAATAACTAATGGATATACTCGGTAGACGATAAATATGGTGGTTGCAGAGATGATTATTGAAAAGAAGATACAGTTGTAACAATCGGAAAAAAACGGATCTTGGAAAAACCAACCCGTTTTGAAAATCGGATCTGAAACATTTGTAAACAAGTTCAAATAGTTATAATAATAATTTATATTATATTTGACCCTACTCCGATTTTAGGAACTTAGTTCATATGATAGACAAAAATACACTGGTCCCAACAATATATTTGTATTTTTATAAAACATTATATGTATCGAGTTATACGAGAAAAAACGAAATAAGCAGCTGAAATATATATATATATATATATATATATATATATATATATATATATATATATATATATATATATGGATGGTTTAAAATGAGAACCACCACGAGTTGCGAGAATCATGAGAACTTTTATTTACACAAACATAGATGAAAATATTATAAACACATATGTAAAAAAAAGTAAAAAAAATTGTTGAGGCGGTATTTTTTACTGATGCAAGTTTTTTTTACGCCTAATTTATAATTTAAATAATTAAAATGATTTTTTTTATATTTGGAGTCTGACTTCAAAACCTATAATTGAACTTTGTTTTTAAATCAAATCAAAGTCTTAAAAACCGATTCAAAGTGGCATGTTTTACCGTCCGGTAAAACCGCTTAAACCACCTGATACACCCGATTAAAACACCTGATACATTTGGTTAAGCCGCCTGATACACCCGCTTAAATTGATCCTGAGCCAAATATGATACCGTATAAAAATCGAATTTTAAAGCATTGAATCAAACAGCACATATATGTAGGTACACCTATATGTGTATATACACTATGACATCTTTCGATTAGTCACTCTTATGTTTTTAACACAAAACAATTTTATGAGTATGAGATTGGTTGACTTTTTTTTAAGAATTAAAAAAAATACTAATAATAAATATGTTCATATTTTACGACAATAAGGTTAACAAAATAGATTTTTTTTTGTATTTATATCATACCAAGAAAAAAATCAAAAGGTTGGTTGCCAAAGTTGTACGTCTGTCGTTTATACGATTTTTTTTTTTTTTAAGTAAATTATTATGTCAATTTATTATAAACTATGTCAATTTATTATAAACATATAATAACACATATATGTTTTTGGTTATGAAAACATATAACAAATATTAATTCACACAAAAGTCCCCAAAAAAAAGAACTCGGATCCTTAGTCTCGTTTATATCATTCCGTTTGTTTAGTTTTGTTTTATTGTATATGTATTTTAGGGTAATCTTATATTGTTGGAGATTTCCCAAATCGTGCAGTGTTTCAAGATTAAGCAGGAACGCAACCCGTGAGTAGAATCGATTCTTTTTCCTCTTTTTGCCATTAACTCTTTTTGGGGTGTATCTCGTGCCTGATTTCAAAAATTAGTATTTAAATTGATAACATGCTTTTCAACGTGTTTCTATGTGTCACTTGTTGCTAAATTCTATTGTTTCTCTATACGTGCATCTATGTGTTACTCGCTTTATGTCACAGGTTTCACGTGGATCCACCTGGCTGACCGGTTCCCCACGGCCATGGGTCGAACTCAGTATCGCCATCATTGTTTCACAGATTCGCCTTTCGAGGCTTGAATCTCCATATATATATGGCTACTATTATTGTTATGTTTGTGTTTCTTATGTTAAATGTGTTGGAATTCTCGTTATATTGAATGACATAGTTTCACATTTGAAAATGCATGATAATAAATAATGCTTTAAAAAAACTATAATAATACAAAAAACGATTTTTAATTAAAGATCGAATCTATTCACCAAAAATTTTGTTGATTCAAAACTCTTTTATGCGTGATACATTACACAAGTGTTAGCCGAGCTCGAGATGAAAACACTTAGGGCTTGCCTTAGTAATTAAATTGGATATTTGTGATGTTACATGGAATTGGTGTATTATATGGATTCTATGTTTATTTGTGACATTTTAATATTGATGTTTTAAATACTTAAACTTTTAAATAGTTGTTATAAGCTTTGAGCAATCAATCATGCCCCATACCATTTTCGCTGCGGGTCGGGGTGTGACAGATTGGTATTAGAGCAAATAACTATAGGGAACTAGGTTTAGGTTATCAGACCCTTTATAATTAGACTATAGTTTAGTAGGTACCCTAGGTACCTTATGTGTTTACTTGATTTGATTGTCTTAGCTTATATTTATTTAAGGCATACATACGCATATGATCACTTTAATTGTGACATGCTTAGTTTTATGTGCTACATGTTATATTGTGTTATATTACTTATCTGAAGTAATATTATTATATTCCCCTTCTTTTGTTTTACACCCACCATATGATATAACTATTATATTTTTATTATATAATTCTTATACCTACTTATCTAAAGTTTCAATCTAATTTATTTTCCATTCAATTACTTGTGGATTTTATCTTGGTTTCATTATCGAATTTCATTTAAGTTTCTCTATCTCGTCAAAGTGGGTTTATGTGACGGACATGTAGTAACTGGAAGGGTTAGATACCGGTAGTCGGGACATCTTGTCTAGGCTGGCAATCGTATAAATCCAATAATGGACTAGTTTGCCTACCTGGGGACTAACAATGAGAGTACTAATACCTATTAGGCCAAAGCATGTCGCACCAAACGTCGCTTAAACTAACAACACTTTGATAAGTTAACGTGTCTATGTTAAGTCATGGATACCCCCCAACATAGTTTCACATCACCCCAACTTTTGGTTCATACATCAATTTCATGATTTCCTCCTTTTGGGTTAAGTGTATGTTAATGTGCGAACATATGTAGACCATGCGAAATCTCGGTAATTGCGAGGGCCCACGTAACTACGAAAGTGACGCATGGAAAACATACAAAAACTCTATTCACGTACCAACCCTAACAATTTTCAATATTTCATTTTAATATCAACTTATCATAAGTTTGTTTCTATCCTCGAGTTTCATGTGACTTTAAGTTGTTTTGGTTTGTTATTTTTTATATATGTGATGTCTCATTTCGAATTATCATTTCTCGCAATCATAAGTTTCACATTTGTCACACTATACATTATGTCACTAATTTCTACTCACAAACGCATGGATTTTTGCGTTTAATCTTGTAGATGTCGGCTAGACGTCAACGTATCGTGAAACGTGCTGGGAACTCCAGCCGACGCATGGCGCCCCATATTGCCGAAGAGATGGCTGACATCATTTCCAATATCGTTGTCCTAGTTCAACAAGCTCTCAATAACCCAGAGACCCATAATGGGGCTAATACCTTGAGGTGTTCTTTCAAACACTTCAAATCATGTGATCCCCCTTCATACGAAGGCACCACCGGTGCAATCATTCTCTTCCGTTGGTTTGAGGAGATGGAGAGTACATTCCTCAATTGCGAATGCCCTGAGAATTGCAAGGTTCGTTATGCAACAGGCCTCTTGTTGGGAAACGCACTCACTTGGTGGAATGCTGAAAAGAATAAGCATGGTGCTGAAGCCGCACTAGCCTTGTCATGGGATCAGCTAAAGGAACTTATGACCAAAAAATTCTGCCCTCGACATGAAATTAAGAAACTTGAGGACGAGTTTTGGCATTGGAGCAAGATAGTGGTAACAACATGGCATATAACAAGCGCTTCCATGAGCTGAATAAGATATGCCCATACCTATTCACCCCTCACACTTGACTTATAAAGCAATATATCAATGGCTTGCATGTTGTTATCAAAGACACGGTTGAAGGTAGTAGCCCAAAAACTCTTGAAGCAGTTATGCGTCTAGATGGTCAACTCACTGAAAACCACATAAAGTCGAAGCATCTTGATCGTGAAGAGAGCAAGGGGTCAGCTGGCAAGGCACATGTTGAAGAATCAAAAGAAGCTAAGGAAACTAAGGCCGAATCTTCCTCTCACTCCGGTTCAAATAAGAAGCGTAAGGGTAATGGGAAAAACTATGCAGTTACTACACACCCACCTATACCTGCCACCCCACTAAACCAAGTCGCACCTACTAGACGCCCAAACAAGAAACCTTATACCGGTCCTCACCCATTGTGTAATCGTTGTAATTTCCACCACCAAGCCCATACTCCATGCCAACAGTGCACCAATTGTGGACGCTTTGGTCACTTAGTTCATGTTTCTCGCTCTGCTCCGCGACAAGCATCTAGCCAACACCAAACTCACCCTAATAACCAACTGGTGACCCAACCCCTATACCAACTACCCCAAATCATGGCTCCACCTCCGCAGACAATGATCCAGCCCTACTACCAACCCAACCTCCCTATGATTCCACTAGTTAGAGCATGTTTCAACTGTGATGACCCAACTCACTTCCGAAACGCATGCCCAAGACTGGTGAACATCATCAATGCTCAAGCTCAGGCTAATCTAAATAATCAAGCCAACCAGACAGCTGAGGGTAGAGCAGTCAACAACAATGCAAATCAAACCGGGGCTAACAACAATGCTGGAAATGTGTAGTCTGAGTTCGAATAAACGAAACTTCTTTACTGTTTTATCTCAAGAAATTTTGGGAAGTTCCGATGTTATCATTTTGAATTAACGTCATTATCTTTTTGTGCTCAGACAATTACGTTAATGTATTGTCGACTTACGCATTTTATGCTAAAGTTATTTATTATCTTTATTATTTTATTGTCTTTTCTTATTGTCATCATTATTTCACGATAATATCATTACATGTTGTTGCTATTTCATAATTTATTACTATTTCATTACATACAAATACACGACCTGACCCGCAAGGGACAAGGAAGTTGTCACATCCTAACACATAAAGGTTAGGGACGCAAGTATCACTATGTCATGCTTTGGTTGTTTGTGGTATAGTTTGTGCGTGAGTTAGTAGTGTCGTCACATAGAACCAAACATGGTCTGATAACAAAGCAGATGAAATTTGATAAGGACATGGTGGATACGCCGCTGGTACTTCCTATATATAAGTGTGATTATCAAAATTCAAATGCCTCGCTAGACTGGTCATGCGAAGTTATGTGTAATTTTTTTTATGTAATCGATCATGATTCGAATAACGATGTGGATGGAATTTGGTAGAGGCATGGTGGATACGCCGCTGGAACTTCCTATATATAAGTGCCTCTGTCAAATTATCAAAAGCATCATTGGACTAATCATTAGAGATTATGTGTTAGTTTTGTGTTTATAGTGTTTGGTGAATTCAATTCTTTAGCATTGTGAGTTCAATCTTATCATTTTGACGATTTATGGGGAAAATTCTCTGAGATTGTAAACTCCTTCGTGACAAGTCATTTTTGGGACAGTATTTTCCCCCCTTAAATCACAGTTAATTCTCAGTATGCCATTCTTAGGCTTCACGATGTGATATTCGTATCACCTATGATAGGCTATCTTTTACGTTATCATTGACGCTCTTCACACCTGCAACTCTGGCATTAAAAGCGATTCCTCTATCTGGATATTCAACCCTTATCAGGGACGCTACCGCCACAATCAGATCTCAACTTTTCCTTTGATTAGCTTAGCATAAGTGTATTCCCAGCATCCTTAAAGCTCGTGTATAGCACTTGTTACCTGATGTTCCTAAGAAACGATTCGATTCCCAGGTTTAACGTTCCTACGAAGAAACCCTACACATCATCCTACACGAGCGGTTTCCTCCCAATTTCGGGATGAAATTTTTAAAAGTCACGGAGAGTTTAACAATCGAAAATTAGAAAAACCAACCCGTTTTGAAAATCGGATCTGAACCATTTGTAAACCGGTTCAAACAGTTATAATAATAAAATATATTATATTTGACACTACTCCGATTTTTAAGAAACTTGGTTCATATGATAGACAAAAAATACACCGGTCCCAACAATATATTCGTATTTTTAGAAAACATTTTTTGTATCGAGTTATACGAGAAAAAACGAGTTAAGCAACTGAAACATATATATATATATATATATATATATATATATATATATATATATATATATATATATATATATATATATATATATATATATATAATGAGCTTAATAAGTTTTAAAATCGATTTTATGCTTGTCTATAAGTATCGAATATGTTTATATAATTCATCTCAATTAACAATTTTGTATTTTCGAATAATAAGGGAAATAACATTTGTTGTTACAATATGTATTTGGTTAGATTTGAATTAAAGTTTTAAGGTTTATAAAAAATAGTCTAAACGAGTGGGTTAGTTTTGTAAATTTTCAAAGGTGTACATTAAAAGTTCATACTTAAATCAAATGCCAGTTTAGAATCATTCTTCTTCCTCGTCTTTAATTTTGGTAACTTCCACCGCAAAGTCTTTTAGTTTCCCTAACCATTGGCACTAGGATTGATAAATTGGTTATTATAAACCCGTTGATGTTATTATACAAAATGTGTTTAGCTAGTCTCACGCAAACTCATTCGCGATTCTGATTCAAAGCACCACGACTGCCGCACATCGCCACCGTGCCTTCACCCCGTTTTTTGTGTATGTCGCCGCACTCTCCGGCCCGAATAACTACCACTCTAATCTGCTTCGTTCTTTCGATTTGTCGAGGTAAGAACTTTAGTTTTCTTTTGGTTTGTAGATCACGATTGAAACTGATTATAGGGTAGCCATGGCGGCGAGTTTTGTTCAATCTAATGGTCTGTATATATTGTTTTGCTCGGTCAAATAAAATCAAAGTACAACATGCTTTGGTTTATAATTTAAATAATTCAAATGATTTTTTTAATGTTTAGAGTCTGACTTCAAAACATATAATTGAACTTTGTTTTTAAATCAAATCAAAGTCTTAAAAACCGATTTAAAGTGGCCGGTTTTACTGTACGGTAGAACTGCTTAAACCATCTGCTACACCCGATTAAAACGTCTGGTATATCTGGTTAAACCGTCTGGTACACCCGGTTAAACCGATCCTGAGCCTAATACAATACCGTATAAAAATAGAATTTTAAAGCATTGAATCAAACAACACATATATTGATACACCTATCTATTATATCTATTATATATAATAAACATGGAAGATATTTGTTGTTTGATAAGAGCATCTAGAATTGGTTTTATTGGCTCCAAAATCTTCAGTGCTTTTTCCTTCTCTCGTGAATCCCCATATTGATAACCCGACCCACCCATTTCATTCGGATATGTGAATCTGACTAGGGTTTCCAATCTCAACACAAATCACATTTCAAAATTCTTTTCCGCCACCGTCTGCTTCTCTCTCTTGTAAAGATGATGAAATCTGATTAGGGTTTCTTGATTCAAAAAAGAGAAATCTGAATGATTCACCATCATCGTCGCCCTCCTGATTTGTTTTCTCTTTGCAAAACATTTAGTGCAGTGGTTCTTCTTTATTACCGTAAACCCTAACAAGATCTTCTTCATTGCTTGAGACGCCATATTCCTCTTCCTACAACCATTGATAAGGTACTCTTCTTTCCATTTGACAGATCATTTGATTCCGTCGTTTGCGCTGCTACTAAATCCCTTCATCTTATTTGGATTTGATTATGTCTCCCAATAAAGTCGCAAATCAAATGAGATGTTCTCCTTCACAATAGATTATTGGTGGAGGTCTGTTAAAATCGCAAATGTGAAGAAGATGTTCATACATTAAGAAATCCCCAAAATTCTTGGGTTCACATGTTATCTTTTAATTAAAACTTCTTCAATTTTCTGCAAAAGGGTTTGCACTTCTTCTTTAAGAGTTGTGGCAGATTTCAATTTGTCTTCGTCTTCTCTATTAATCATTATTTTTTATAGAATGTTGAAGATTAGTGAATCATTGGTATTTCAAAACCCCCATCTCAGATTATTTTATTACGTCCATTCGTTTGAGAGGCATGTTATGGTTGGATTTAACTGCACATATATTCGTTACAATTAGGGTAAATTTGTTCGTTAAAGTATCTTTTTTTAATTATGATCGACTCTGTTTTTAGTGGTTTTTATTTGTTCGATTTGAATATTTAACGGCTGATTTTTGCCTACTTGTGATCTGGGGTGTGTTGGATTCGAAATTAGGTTAAATTCATTTATTAAACGTTGGATTTTTATTCTGATTGTTGTACATGTGTGGGTTTGTAGATGTTTTATTTCTGATTGTTGTGCCACTCGTCCCGTCGTGTTGGATTTTTCGAAGGAAATCGGGCAGGTATTGTCTCTTCTTTAGGCGGCGAGTTTACATATTATTTTACTGAGTGTCATTAATTATTAAATGTTATGTGTGTCTTGTGCTTCATAGGCGAATCGACGTGTTTTAGCTACTGATGAATGGCTTCAAGTTGAAGTGACCAACAATATATATGCACTAGGAGATTGCGCCACGATAACCAGCGTAAAGTCACGGTACATTCGGTCTTTACGTCTATGTATGTGTCACTCTGTTTCAATATATAAGAAAAGATTAACTTTGAATGATTGATTGGTAGGAAGATATTTCAGCTATATTTGAAAGGCTGACAAGGACCAGTCTGGAACATTGACCGTTAAAGAACAAGATTATGAGCAGCATTGTTGATCTACTAAAGGAGACCAAGGGTGATGCTGTAAAAGTAATCAATGTTGATGAATTTAAATCAACAATTATCTCAAGTCGATTCTCAGGTGAAGAATTTCCCGGCAACTGCTAGGTAAACGAGATTTAAAAAACAATGAACAAGAAAGAGAAGCTTATTACATGAATACTCATCTAAGGTGGCAATGGGCTGGGTGTGAGACAAGTATTGGTAATTCAAGTCTCATGCCCAATTGTAAAACCACGTCCAATACCCTCCGGGTACCCAAATTCTTATTACCTATGGCGTAACGGGTATACAGATTTATGTAAAAATAGTATTAAATATTTATAACCTTATAAGTTTATTAAACTAAAAGTGAGTATAATAACTATAAAAATAGAGAGATTATTTTAAAACGTTTATATACAAAAATAAAACTGATCTTGTACCTGAATCCTTGTCTTGAATATATACGTGGGGCTTCGGGTTTTTATGTCATTCTGATTAAATAGTTCCATGCTTGGCAATATGTTAAGGGCCGAATTTGGACTCCAGAGTGTCGTTATCATAGAAAATCAATTGTAGATCTTACAACTTTTGCCACATCTTCAAGTCCAGTTAGAAACTAAATAGGATACAACTTTTGGAGTTTTTGTAGATATTAAATAACTTTTGAAGGTAACTTATTTCAAACCCTTTTTTACATTACTCATAAATTATACTCAGAATCATGTTATTCAATCATTTTCCAAACGACTATGTACTTAAACTACCTAGGGTTACCAGTACACCCCTCAGTTAAATTGTTAGTGAACTGTCATTTGGATCAAAATTAGTATTGTTTATTATTGTGATCTCTTTGTTTTTAAAGCGGTTTTAAACTCTTTAGTATATTTGAGAAGGTCTGTATCAACTGTTTATATTTATTGGTGTCAACTGTTTAGCAATGTAGACTCAACAGTTATTGTAGTTTATTGGTGCAATAAGATGTGATCTGACTGAAAATTTATATTAATGGAAATTTATATGTTTTAAGTAAATTATTGTGTAGGCCGTCTGTAGGACTTTTTGAAATTGGTTAATGGGTTTGGTGTAGGGTTTCACTTAAACATTTGTATCTACAATTGGTAGTGGTGGAAAACCGGACGGGTCGGGCTGTGGGCGGGTTGGGTAACGGGTTAGTAATGAGTCACAATGAGTCTGGGCCTAAGAAATAAAAAAAATAATAAAGTGAAGCCGGGCTGGGCCGACTCAAAATGTTTATCGGCTGTTTTTTGATTTGGAAAAGTAAGTTTTTAGAGGTCTTAATTTATGACAATTTTTCGGATTTCCAGAGGGGGCGATGGAGAATGAGGCGGAGGCGATGAGAAAACCGGAGGGGAACCAGTGGGTGCGGAAGGTAGGCAAATCCACTTTGATTTGATATAGGTCCATTCTACCATTTATATGCTGGAACCAAGAAAGTATATTGCTATAATTAGTGAAGCAACGGATTTGTGGATGTGAATTAGTTATGATTGTTATGTAAAAAGATACACTTATAATATCCCATACCTTTTTAGTTATGATTTTTTATGTAAAAAGACACACTTATAATATGTCATACTTTTTATATCATTTTAAGTATGGCTTAATCATTATTTGTTTAAAATTATTATCATATACCCGACAAAGCCGGCAGGTTGGGTGGGGCAGGGTAATGGGTCAAAACATGTTGGATCAGTTGGGCTGTTTACTGTATTATTTTTAACTTTATGTTGAATTGATTATTTCAACATTTTGTATGCCATTATACAGGTTCTGGACTGTCGAATTTGTGGCGATCCACTGTCACGTCTACGCTTTGCATTTCTGGAATTTGGTGATAAGAGTATATAATACATTTTAACTTATAAAGGTTCGTGTTTATATATGTGATTTTGTACTCAACCTCTTTTCCTAGGTGAGAGTGGAGGCGATCAGGTTGTAGAAGTTATATACATTAGATGGTTTAATAAACTCTTTCTTTGTTAGTTATATGTAGTTTTTTGTATTTATGTTATTTGTACACTTTGTGAATTAAATGGTCCAGCCCATGTAGTACATGCGTTATGACCTTATAGAACAGAAATGATAATTTGGTACTGTGATGGTCGGCTATCCAACAACCGCCATCCTCTTTTAACTATATTTGTATGAAATGTACTTTTATAAAATAATTATCAATATGCATTATTTTATTTGTATGAAATGTACTTCTATAAAATAATTATCAATATGTATGGACCATGATCTTTGTAATCTTAATAGCCTGTTGTTTGTACTCTGTCCATCTGAATATGTGGCAACTTATATTTACATTACACCTTTAGTGCATGAGTGCATGTTATATGACTTGCTTTGAAATTTTTAAGCCGTACATTTTATGTATTAACAATAAATGGTTTTTAATAAAAGTAGCATTCTTATCTTATTTTCAGTATTGCCGTATTTGATTATTTTAATAATTAAACATTATGAATTGTGAGTTTTTATTGTTTAGATTATATTATTCAAAAACGTTTTAAATTTTCACACACTATTTTTGTTTGGCAGGTCATACAAGTTATGGATGGTCCACCATTTACTATCTAACTTGATTGTGCTATTATATGTTATGTTCTATTGATAATTGGTAGTTGATATATGTGTGCATGAAGTTTATTTTTTTGTTTATGCTCTAGGGATGAGCACGGTACCCGTTCGGTACCGAAAGTACCGGTACCGAAAAACGAGAAAAAGTGGTACCGGTACTTACCCGTAAGTAACGTTACCGAAAAACTGGCAAATAGGAGCCGGTACCGGTACTGAATATACCCGGTACGCTTTGGTACCGGTTTGTTACCATTTCGGTACCGGTACCCGGTACCAAATGCTCATCTCTATCTATACTATATTATAATACATAAGGGAGAGGTATTTTAAGATACCAAAAAAATAAGAACTTTTTCCCTCTTTATTTATAGATAGACCCCTAAAATGAGGTTACTTTAGTCTTTTAAACATTATTTATTTTAAAGCCTCTAAACTTATTACACTTAAATCCGTGAGTTTTAACCATATTATAGATAGTTAGTTACACTTCACCCCTCCACAACAAACTTATCATTTTTTTACGTTTTCTTGACGTATTTTATAAACTAGGATGTTCAAAAAAAATTCAAAGCTAGCGTGACGACCATATTTTTGTCGACGTTTCGGTAGTTGTCTTGTTCAATATCGACGCACGGATTAAAAGGTACAAGTTGATAATGCTTTAATGTACAAGTGATTAAACAAACCTATACTGATCATAAAGAATACCTTTTTAAAAAAAAATTCACAATATATAAAGTTACTGCCCTAATTATTTTTGCACCGCGAATTATTTTTGCCTAACAGAGAATTGATGTAACCTACTACATACTGCATATTCAAGGAATGAACAGACCTATGAATATTAACATTAAAAACAATATTTAGAACACTTGAATAACATTACAACACAAAAAGAACGACCGTCATCTTCACACGAGTACTTTTTAAACACCGCAACAAGTTACCATATGCCCGCCTATGCAAACAAAAACAAAAAGAATTATAAATACGGTAACATAAAATGAAGATATTATGTGTCACATTTTATTTTATTAAATCTGCCTAATATTTATACTATAATATATCTTATTATAAAAAACTAGAAACTTGCCACAACTTCATAAATAAACGCGTGGCTAATTTAAAACATAAAATGTAGATATTATGTGCACCATTTATTTTATTAATCTGTCTAATATCTATCAAACTAAAATATATCTTATTATAAAAACTTAAAACATGCCACAACAAACTTCATAAATAAACGTGTGGCAATCCTAACTTCCTATTTTCTAGAGTATAGATATCTTATTATAGTAATGCATTGTGTCACCTTTTATTTTATTATTATAAATATGCCTATTTTCTAGAGTGTGTATATATATATATATATATATATCTTATTATAAAAACTTAAAACTCACAACAAACTTCCTAAATAAACGGGTGACCAATCTAAAACTAAACCCTAATGCACTATTATAAATACATAACAAATTCTCACATTTCTACATTTCTATTCCTATTCATTCACCCCGGTGCCTACAAGTATTGGTGGCCGGGCATGAAAAATGATACCTTGTACGTCTCAAAGTGCTTAACTAGCTCGAAGGTTAAAGCCGAACATCAAAGGCCATCTGGCTTCCTCGAACAGAAATCCCGATGTGGAAGTGGGATTAAAAAATGGAGCCAGTTCTAAATGTATTTGTTGCGAAATACCAAGCATGCGATATTGAGAATTCTAAGGTATCCCAACAGTGAATAATTGTTTTGTTTTATTTACTTTATGTGAATACTAACTTATTTGATTTTCAGATTTAGTTGAACTATGAACACACCAATTTAAACACCCCAGTTGTTGAACAAGCTTCTAAAGTATGAAATTTGTTGGTTTTTAAGTATTATTTTTGCGTATAAATCTTTCGTATTAACATGTTCGTTATGGTATTATATGGTGTTTAACTGTAGGATGATGGTGATAATAGTGTTGATATTATTTCTTATGGTGCAATTTTTAGTTCAAACAAGTCTAATCTTCAACATGAATTTAGTGAAGAGGTAAAAGATCCAAGAGACTCTCTGAATGGAAATGGAGCGGGATTATAAATTTAGATGATTCTGAGGACAATGGCTAAGAAGAGGAATTAGAAGATACTGCTGATTCAAGCACAAACCAGAAAAAACGAATTAAAAATACCTCGAGTGTCATTTCAGAAGCGAAACATATTTCATGTAGTCTAATATGAAATCTATGTTTTTTATTTCATTTTCAGTTGTTATGTTTGATCTAGACGTCACGTATGAATAATACAATTTATTTTATATTTAAAGTTTATGTTTGATGTTATTTTATTTCAGTTATAATTTACAAGTCAACTGAACTTATATACCTTAATATCCTAAAGTTGCAATAAATAGATATTGCATCTAGATATAGTCAAAAACTGAAATTATAAAATATTGTAATTTATTCGAATAATTTGTATTTCTTAAAAATAAAAAAATAAAGTTAATAAAGATATAAACTTTTAACAATTAAAGGTAAATGTGTAAAATGTACTTAGGAGTCAACTACTATTTTTTTATTTTTTATATCTATAAAAACGAAGTTTAACAATTAAAGTGAAAAGGTGTAAAACGTACTAACGAGTCAACTATTATATTTTATTTTTATTAAAACAAAAAAAATTTAAACTTAAGCTTATTGGAAGAGTACCATGTGGATATTTAAAAAAAAAGATATGAACTCTAAAGAAAAAAATTATAAACTTCATCATTTGACCAACAAAATAAACTTATTTTACAACTATCACAACTTAAAAAACGAAACTTTACAAGTATAAAACTGTTTTTGTTTATTTTTTTATATACAAAACAAAAATGTTTTTATAAAAAAATAAGTCTTTACACACATTTTTTGTAACAAGTAATATAGATAATACTCTAGAAATTTATAATCTTTACCAGATAAATACTAAAAGAGATAAGAATAGTTAGTTGAAAAAATTAGTTACAATCTTTACATTTTTTAGGATTATAAGCTAAAATTAGATTTTGTTTACATTTTTTAGGATTATAAGTTAAACCAAGACTCATAAAGATAAGAATAGTTAGTTGTAAAAAGCTACATGTAATTAAAAATCATTGGTTTAAATACAGCTCATTTCATTAGTTTTTTACTTCCAAAAAATCATGTTCTTTTGATAATCTTTATTTAAGTTTTTCTACAACAGTGACCTTTATTTAAGTTTCTATGAATCAATGACTTTTGTAAAAAAAAATCTTAATTTAAAAGTTCATCTTTTCAATTTAACAATTAAAGGTAAAGGTGTAAAATATACCTACTACTATTTTTATTTTTTTTATATCTGTAAAAACGAAATTTAACAATTAAAGTGAAAAGTGTAAAACGTACTAACGAGTCAACTATTATATTTTATTTTTATAAAAACAAAAATTTTAAACAATAAGCTTATTGGATGAGTACCATGTAGATATTTAAAAAATGATATGAACTTTAAAGAAAAAAATTATAAACTTTTTCATTTAACCAGCAAAATAAACTTACTTTACAACTATCACAACTTCAAAAACGAAACTTTACAAATATAAAAGTGTTTTTTTTAAACGAAACATTTTGTTTTTATAAAAAATAAGTTTTTATACACATTTTTTGTAATAAGTAATATAGATAATACTCCAAAAATTTATAATCTTTACTAGATAAATACTAAATAGAGATAAGAATAGTTAGTTGAAAAAATTATTTACTAGATAAATACTAAATAAAGATAAAAATAGTTAGTTGAAAAAATTATTTACAATCTTTACATTTTTTAGGGATTATAAGTTAAAACTAGATCATGTTTACATTTTTTAGGATTATAAGTTAAACCAAGACTCATAGAGATAAGAATAGTTAGTTGTAAAAAAACTACATGTAACAATAAAAAAATGAAGAGATATAAGAAATTCCGGAGGACGTTGATCTCGATAATGAGAAATGGTGGTTTGACAATATCGATGAGATCCTTGAGATGTTTAAGCCGTATGATTAATAAATTTTCAACCTCATGAAGTACTTGACACTTTATGTTTAAGAGTTATCTTTCCTTATTTGTGTGCTACTTTATATAACTTTAATTAAGTTTAAGACTTATTTTTTCTTATTCGTGTGTTACTTTATTACACCAATTGTTTCTTGAGGTAATTAATAATTTAAATTCTAAATTAACAATTACTAAACATGTGTAACACGTATGACATATATTAACCACAATAATGTTATCATAAATATTATACAAATAAGAAAACTACCAGAAACGAGTGTCGCAATGCACAGTGTCGTCCCCGCCGCATCGCGCGGGCACCATACTAGTTATGCTCTATAGGGTAATAGGATAATTTGGCTAGATTAGGGGTAATAGTGTCTTTTTATATTGTATTTTTAAATAAAAAAAACCGCCATTAACTTTAATACACATGTAACTTCCACCCATTTTTTTGAACATCAATAACTTTTTATACGTAATGTTTTTAAAAAATAAATTACATCATATTAACGAGCTTTTTTTTATCTTCAATATGAGTATCATATTGTTATATTTAATAGACAAAAAATAACGAGTAACACATACTGGACTGCAGGTTTAAAACACCATGAATGCATGTTTAAAACACCATACGAAGAACACATACTTCATTGCTGGTTTAAAACACCATGAATGCATGTTTAAAACACCATACAAAGAACACATACTGAACTGCAGGTTTAAAACACCATGAATGCAGGTTTAAAACACCATACGAAGAACACATACTGGACTGTAGGTTTAAACACCATGAATGCAAGTTTAAAACACCATACGAAGAATCAATGGGTGACGGTTATGGAAGGTTATCAACTAATTAAATTTATGAGAAAATTACATGTGTACCCTTTTGAATTAATTTAGATTGAGGACACATGTCATCTCCACAATATTTCTCACACTTCTTACACTTTGGGCACTTTGAACATGATCCTATATATATATATATATATATATATATATATAGGTGAAGTATAGAGAGAAAACTCACTTGAGTTGAGAAAACTTAAGAAAACCCTATGTAACATTTTTATTTTTTTTTCTAAAAAAATAGGGAATGTAAGTTACATATTAATGAATATTTTGTAACAAAAAAAAAGCACCGATGGTTTTAAAATAATTTTTTTTAAAATTTCAGTGTTTACAAAAAATGCTAAAAAAACTGATTTTTTTGTAATTTTTTATAAAAAAATCCACTCGGCGCTTTTTTTGTTACAAAACGTTCATTAACATATAATTTACACTCCCTATTTTTTTAGAAAAAATAAAAATGTTACATAGGGTTTTCTTGAGTTTTCCCAACTTAAGTGAGTTTTCATTTATCCTTCCCCTATATATATATATATATATATATATATATATATATATATATATATATATATATTAACCCGTGTAACATTTTTATTTTTTTCTAAAAAAATAGGGAATGTAAGATACATATATTTGAACAATTTTGTAAAAGAAAAACAAAAAAACACCGAGTAATTAAAAAAATGTTGAAAATTCTATGTTACATAATATGTATGTCCAAAAAATGTAACATACAAATTTTGAACATTAAAAAAAACAAGTAGACGTTTTTACATATTTTCAATAAAAATGTTCAAGTACATTTATGTTACATTCCCTATTTTTTTAGAAAAAAATAAAAATGTTAAATAGGGTTTTATTGAGTTTTCTCAACTCAAGTGGTTTTCATTTTATCTTTCACCTATATATATATATAGGGTAAGTTTCATGCGATAACCGCGAGAACCAATGTGAACTCAAAATAAAATCTAAAAAAATAAAAAAAACACTCAATTTTTTTTAATATTTTTTAAAAAAATCGATATATTTCGTTATAAAAAAAACCTTCTTTTTAGAGTAACAGTTATCCATGCACATGTGCATATGTAACATAACTTCGACAAATTCCGTAATACATTATCAGTAATAGACAATTGCACTTTAATTTACAATACCATCCATAATACATTACTTTTTACATTACTAATATTCAAAATGCACATGTGCATCATTATGTATAACCATTAATTAACGTGTTTTGGTACAAAAAACTTGTGATTTTGAATGATGAAGTAGGCCCATATACATGTTTTTGTGTTAGTTATATCTAGTGGTTGATGGTTTGGTTATAGTTGTCACTTTATGATGTATTATGTTGATTGGATGGTATAAATGGTGTTGATATATATGTAATAAAGTGAAAATATTGGTATTGGTATTGTATCATAGATGGTAGGAGGTAATGATATTTTATTATGGATGGTGGGAGGTAATGGAAGTGTATTATGGATGGTATGATAGATGAAAGAGAAAGTGTATTCAAAGTAGTGTACCAAAACACCTTATTTCATGTTGATACATATAGATGCACATGTGCATTTCTAATATTGGTAAAGTAAAAAGTAGTGTATTACACATGGTAGTGTAAATGAAAGTACAATTGTCTAATATATGTAACGTATTACAGAATTTGTTAAAGAAATGATACATATGCACATGTGCATGGTAGTGTATTATGGATGGAATGATAGATGAAAGAGAAAGTGTATTCAAAGTAGTGTACCAAAACACCTTATTTCATGTTGATACATATAGATGCACATGTGCATCTCTAATATTGGTAACGTAAAAGTAGTGTATTACACGTGGTAGTGTAAATGAAAGCACAATTGTCCAATGTTTGTAATGTATTACGGAATTTGTCAAAGAAATGATAAAAATACATATGTGCATGAATAACTGTTACTCAATTTTTTTTGAATTTTTTTTATTGTTGAAGAAATATAGGGAATTTTTCAAAAAAAAAAAAATTAAAAAAATTGGGTGTTTTTTAGATTTTTAGGTATTACGGTTTGTGTTTACACTGGTTCTCGCGTATCTCACAATAAAGGGTGGTTCCTAACGGATCCTTATCCTATATATATATATCCTGTTTCTAAATATATATTGTGAGGTTCGGTTAAAAGTCCAAATTTCTTAAAAAGTGTATAAAGTCATAAAACATCATAACTTCAGCCATAGAACACAGAGAAACCCCACAAAATGTAGGGATGATTACTAAAACACTATATTCAAACCCTAACAGCCCATAAAAAAACAAATACACCATCGTAGAACTATGAATAAAACACAACATGATAATCATTATAAAACACAATAATGCTAGTCATTCAATAATCAGAACCTTATAATCGAAAGCACAAAACAAAACCCATAGATTTAGTGTTTTAGTAATCTTCATTTTGTTATTTATGGGTTTTGGCTGTGTTTTATGGTTGACATTATGGTGTTTTATGACTTTTTCTACTTTTTAGGAAATTTGGACTTTGTAGCCAACTCCTAGCACACACACACACACACACACACATATATATATATATAGGTGAAGTATAGGAAGAAAACTCAGTTGAGTTGCAAAAACTCAAGAAAACCCTATATAACATTTTTTTTCTAAAAAAATCAGGGAATGTAAAATACATATATTTGAACATTTTTATAAAAAAAATGTCAAAAGCGCCAACTAGTTTTTTGTAAAAAAATTTGTTCAAAATTTGTATGTTACATTTTTTTGACATATATATTATGTGACATGGAATTTTTAACACTAAAAAAAAATTATTCGGCGCTTTTTGTTTTTTTACAAAAATGTTCAAATATATGTATGTTACATTCCTATCACATCCCGACTAGCAACGGAAGTAAAAATGGGATGCAACAGACACCTCTGGTACAAACACATCTATACTATATTATAATACATGAGTGAAGGGTATTTTAAGATACCCAAAAAATAAAAACTTTCCTCCCTCCCTTTATATATAGATAGACCCCTAAAATGAGGGTACTTGGTCTTTTAAACACTATTTATATTTTAGCCCCTAAAGTTATTACACTTAAATCCTTGAGTTTTAACCATATTATAGATAATTAGTTACACTACACCCCTCCACAACAAACTTATCATTTTTTACGTATTCTTGACGCATTTTATAAACTATGATGTTTAAAAAAATCCAAAGCTAGCATGATGACCTTCACATTTTTGTCGACGTTTCAGTAGTTGTCTTGTTCAATATAGACGCACGGATTAAAAGGTACAAGTTGATAATGCTTTAGTGTACAAGTGATTAAAGAAGAAAATAACAATGGCAAAAGAGTATTACGCATCCTCATCATAAACAATACCCTTTTTAACAAAATTTTCAAAATAAATAAAGTTAAAATCTTTTTCGTACAAAACAAAGATAATATTACTGCCCTAATTATTTTTGAATAGCTAATTATTTTCTTTGCATAACTAATTATTTTTCCCTAACAGAGAATTGATATAACTACTACATACTACATATTCAAGGAATGAACAGACATACGAATATTAGCATTAAAACAATATTTTAAACACTTGAAGAACATTGTCAATGTCAAAACACAAAAATAACGACCATCATCTTCACGCGAGTACTTCTTAAACATCGCGACAACTTCCCATGTGCCCGCGCTTTTGGTGTAAACCGACCTAACATACAAAGATGGGCTCCATCTATGCAAACAAAAACAAAAAGAATTATAAGTACCGTAACCTAAAATGAAGATATTATGTGTCACATTTTATTTTATTAAATATGTATAATATCTATACTATAATATATCTTATTATAAAAACTTAAAACTTTTCACAACAAACTTCCTAAATAAACAGGTGGCCAATCTAAAACATAAAATGAAGATATTATGTGTCACATTTTATTTTATTAAATCTGCCTAATATCTATACTATAATATATATTGTTATAAAAACTTAAAACTTGTCACAACAAACTTCCTAAATAAACTGGTGGCCAATCTAAAACTAAAAGCTAATGCACTACTTTAAATACATAGCAAAACACCCACATTTCTATTGCTAAACAAAGTTAAAAAATGGATCCAGTTCTGAATTCATTTGTTGCGAAAAACCAAGCATGTGAAATTGAGAATTCTAAGGTCTGTTATATCGTAGCAGTGAATAATTGTTTTCTTTTATTTACTTTTGTGTGAATATTAATTTATTTGATTTTTCCGATTCAAGTGAATGATGGACACACCAATTTAAACACCCCAGTTGTGAAACAAGCTTCTAAGGTATTGATTTTGCTGGTTTTAAAGTATTATTTTTGCATATATATCTTTCATATTAACATGTTCGTTATGTTATTATATGGTGTTTTATTGCAGGATGATGGTGATAAAAGTGTTGATATTATTTCTTATGGTGCAATGTTTAGTCCATAGAAGTCTAATCTTCAATGTAAATTTAGTGAAGAGGTAATTTTATAATTTATTTAATTTTTTAACTTTTGTATTCGTTTTTTGTTCTTTTCAAGGATTGGAAGTTTGAGACTCAAAGGAAAAGATCCAAGAGACTCTCTGAATGGAAATGGAGTGAGGCTATAAATTTAGATGATTCTTAGGACAATGACAAAAAAAGTGGAATTAGAAGATACTACTGATTCAAGCACAAACCAGAAAACCAGATTAAAAATACCTCGAGTGTCAATTCAGAAGTGAAACAGATTTCACGCAGGTTAATATGAAATCTATCAAGCGTTTTTTTTTTTCATTTTCAGTTGTTATGTTTGATCTAGACGTATGAATAAAGTTTATTTTATATTTGAAGTTTCTTTTTGATGTTGTTATATTGCAGTTATTGACTATATTAATAAAATTCAAAATAAAGTTAGTATCCTAAATTTACAAGTCAACTGAACTTATATAAGTTAATATCCTAAAGTTGCAATAAATAGATATAGTCAACCTCAAATTATAAAATATTGTAGTTATTCTTGGATATTAATCTAATAATTTGTATTTCTAAATTAAAAAATAATAAAGTTAAACTAAAAAACTGAACTTACTATGATATAAAGTTAATAAAAATATAAACTCTTAACATCCTATTTTTTATAAAATTGTTTTTAAAATTTTATAAAAATATGATCTTTTAACATTTATAAAACGAAACTTATCAATAAAGTTAAAGGTGTAAAACGTACTTACAAGTCAACTACTATTTTTTATTTAAAAAAAATGAAAATTTTAAACTTAAAGTTTATTGGATGAGTACCATGTGGATATTTAAAGAAAGTTATGAACTTTAAATAATAAAATTATAAACTTTATCAATTAACCAACAAAATAAACTTACTTTATAGCTGTAATAACTTATCTTTTATTTTTTGTCATTTGATTACTATTTTTTTATTAAAAATGAAACTTTACATGTGTAAAACAGTTTTATTACTTTATTTATAAACAAACATTTTGTTTTTATAAAAAAGTAATTTTTTATAAACATTTTTTGTAACAAGTAATATAAACAATATTCCGGAAATTTACAATCTTTATTAGATAAATACCAAATTGTGTTGCAAATTTTCAGGAGTTATAAGTTCAACTGTATTGTTATAGATAATGTTAGTCAATTTCAAAGAATTCTTTACCAACTTGAGTAGATACATAGTAGATAATGTTGCATATTTGAAGGGATTATAAGTTAAAATCTAACTCATATAGATAAGATTAGTTAGGAACTAAAAAGCTGAACTTAGTATGATATAAAGTTAATAAAGATATAACTCTTAACATCCTATTATTTTATAAAAACAGTTCTTGAAATTTTATAAAAATTTAAATTTTTTATATCTGTAAAAAAACGAAATTTAACAATTCAAGTTAAAGGTCTAAAACGTAATTACGAGTCAGATACTATTTTTTTATTTTTATAGAAACGGAAACTCTAAACTTAAAGTTTATTGGAAGAGTACTATGTGGATACTTAAAAAAAGTTATGAACTTTAAAGAATAAAATTATACCTTATAATTTAACAATAACATATGCAACTAAAATACTTAACATTTCTTTCAGCTCCCCAAACTGCTTCGGCAGCTACTACTGATGTATCAGTTAAAGAGGATATCAAAGAATAAAATTAGTTAAAGAGGATATCAAAGAAGAAAATCATCCTCCAAAAGATGTAACAATCAAACAAGAAGAATTTCAGAGGACGTTGATCTTGATGATGAGAAATGGTGGTGTGACAATATGGATGAGATCCTTGAGATGTTTAAGTCGTATGATTAATAATTTTTTAACCTCATGATGCAAAGTACTTGACACTTGAGCTTTTAGTTTTCAACATTTATATTTAAGACTTATCTTTCCTAATTCGTGTGCTACTTTATATAACTTTTAGTTAAGTTTAAGACTTATTTTTTCTTATTCGTGTGCTACTTTATTACACTTTGAGGTACTTGAAAATTTAAATTCTAAATTTAACAAATCCTAAGCATATGTAACACTTATGACATTATCCACCACAATAATGTTATCATAGATATTATACGAATAAGAAAACTACCAGAAACGAGTGTCGCAATGCAAAGTGTCGCCCCCGCCGCATTGCACGGGCACTCTACTAGTTGTTTATAAAGATATTATATTGTTATTAAACTTCACTTTAGATTACACTATTGATTACATACTACATGTATGTTACAATGGCATGTTCCCGCGAACCACGTTAATCTTCTACACAGCATGCTTGACGTCTTGAACAACAACCACAAGGACCACACAAGTCACAAGTTACCTCAAAAGCATGTTAATGTTTTGAAAGGTCAACTCCAAATAGTTGGTGAGTTTCACTGTCTTTGTTTGTTGCAAAATAAGTTTAAACATTATTGTTTTCCACATTTGATGTAATTATACTAAGCCCACAAGTGAAACCTTGATTGTTCACAAGTGTCGTGTCCAACATCTGACACCTCAGCACTTTCCCACCCTAAGTAGATATGTCTAACACCACATAGCGTGCTCATAGATAGTGCATGGACATGTGCAATTGCAGTAGAATCCATGGCATTCGTGCCAGTTCAATTGGGTTTGTCAGAACAATAGTACTATTCACATATCAACCGGCATATAGTTAATCACTCATGTTTGTGGGGACTTTTCGTGTGTTAGTATAACTCACACAATTCATATCAAAACATGTTTGTATGTGCAAGTATGTTCGTATGTGACATGCAATTCACCCCATGTAAAACATGATAACAATATGAAAACGTGGTATGGAAACTCACTTAATAGCGTAATCCAAGTATGCTCACATGTAAAGTATCCGCTAATCCAAACCTATTGTTAGTGTTGCAGGGTTAATTACCAAAAACAATTCTCAAGTCGGTAATTGTTATATCTTAGGCTCGGATGGGAATATTCATCCGAGAAGGACTCATAGCATTACAATAGGGCGATGGGTATTGCCTTAGTGTCAAAACTGTGTTTGGATTCCCTGCACCATTTTGCATGCCGACCACGATTAACTGTTTTAGATGTTTGGAAAATGCTGTCCTAAATTGTTTATATTATAAAATGATTTGTTGTCCATTAAGAAAGTTTGGGTGTTACCCGTGCCTAACTCCATCTGGGAAAATGCTGTCCTAAATTTCGGTTTCCGTTTTCTCCATCTGGGAACTTCCCAAACTAGCATGGAATGTACCCTAATTACTCAATTTACCCCGAAATAGTCCACATTATTCCGACTTTCCAATCATCACCGATTATACCCTCATTCAGTTCACAAGTTCCGACAGGTTCGTTAGGCGTTTATTTTGCCGGTTTTGTTAAATATAAAATATTTTAAATTTCCAAATTTAATAAAATTCTGGAAATTTATATATAAGTTTTTAATAATATATATATTTTAGGAAAAACATTTCTAGAATTTATTAATTTAATTTATTATTTTTAATAATTTCATTTTAAAATTGTATTTAACCGATAAATTGGCGACTAGAATGATCTCACTTCCAAAAAATCCCAAAATTTCTACAAGTCTCTCAGTCCAGGAACTTGCTGGAAAAGTTTCAGATTTTTTTAGAATTTTCTAAACTGTGTTTTCGGTTACCAAAACTTCACGGAAACGCCATTTTTAGAACCATATGTAAATTCAACCAATGAAGCCCTAATGTTTCCAGGATGTTTCCCCATATCAAACCTAACATTCCTGTAAATTGGTTATTTATTGAATCCGTTTGGTATTTTTCCCGAATTAACGCCATTAAATAGTATAAAATTCTCTAAAAATTCTTAAAACTTCAACAGAATACAAAATTTTGATCGAGTCTGCGAGAATCACCTTTATTGCGAGAACCGCGAGAACCAATGTGAACTCAAAATAAAATCTAAAAAAAAAAATAAAACACTCAATTTTTTTTAATATTTTTTTAAAAAAATCGCTATATTTCGTTACAAAAAAACCTTCTTTTTAGAGTAACAGTTATCCATGCACATGTGGATATGTAACATAACTTCGACAAATTCCGTAATACATTATCAGTAATAGACAATTGCACTTTAATTTACAATACCATCCGTAATACATTACTTTTTACATTACTAATATTCAAAATGCACATGTGCATCATTATGTATAACCATTAATTAACGTGTTTTGGTACAAAAAGCTTGTGATTTTGAATGATGAAGTAGGCCCATATACATGTTTTTTGGTTAGTTATATCTAGTGGTTGATGGTTTGGTTATAGTTGTCACTTTATGATGTAGTATGTTGATTGGATGGTATAAATGGTGTTGATATACATGTAATAAAGTGAAAATATTGGTATTGGTATTGTATCATAGATGGTAGGAGGTAATGATATTTTATTATGGATGGTGGGAGGTAATGGAAGTGTATTATGGATGGTATGATAGATGAAAGAGAAAGTGTATTCAAAGTAGTGTACCAAAACACCTTATTTCATGTTGATACATATAGATGCACATGTGCATTTCTAATATTGGTAAAGTAAAAAGTAGTGTATTACACATGGTAGTGTAAATGAAAGTACAATTGTTTAATATCTGTAACGTATTACAGAATTTGTCAAAGAAATGATACATATGCACATGTGCATGGTAGTGTATTATGGATGGAATGATAGATGAAAGAGAAAGTGTATTCAAAGTAGTGTACCAAAACACCTTATTTCATGTTGATACATATAGATGCACATGTGCATCTCTAATATTGGTAACGTAAAAGTAGTGTATTACACGTGGTAGTGTAAATGAAAGCACAATTGTCCAATGTTTGTAATGTATTACGGAATTTGTCAAAGAAATGATAAAAATACATATGTGCATGAATAACTGTTACTCAATTTTTTTTGAATTTTTTTATTGTTGAAGAAATATAGGGAATTTTTCAAAAAAAAATATTAAAAAAATTGGGTGTTTTTTAAATTTTTAGGTATTACTGTTTGTGTTTACACTGGTTCTCACGTATCTCATAATAAAGGGTGGTTCCTAACGGATCCTTATCCTATTATATATATATATATATATCTCGTTTCTAAATATATATATTGTGAGGTTCGGTTAAAAGTCCAAATTTCTTAAAAAGTGTATAAAGTCATAAAACATCACAACTTCAGCCATAGAACACAGAGAAACCCCACAAAATGGAGGGATGATTACTAAAACACTATATTCAAACCCTAACAGCCCATAAAAAAACAAATACACCATCGTTGAACTATGAATATAAAACCCAACATGATCATCATCATAAAACACAATAATGCTAGTCATTCAATAATCAGAACCTTATAATCGAAAGCACAAAACAAAACCCATAGCTTTAGTGTTTTAGTAATCTTCATTTTGTTATTTATGGGTTTTGGGTGTTTTATGACTTTTTCTACTTTTTAGGAAATTTGGACTTTGTAGCCAACTCCTAGCAGACACACACACACACACACACACACACATATATATATATATATATATATATATATATAGGTGAAGTATAGGAAGAAAACTCAGTTGAGTTGCAAAAACTCAAGAAAACCATATGTAACATTTTTTTCTAAAAAAATCAGGGAATGTAAAATACATATATTTGAACATTTTTATAAAAAAAATGTCAAAAGCGCCAACTAGTTTTTTTGTAAAAAAAATTTGTTCAAAATTTGTATGTTACATTTTTTTGACATATATATTATGTGAAATGGAATTTTTAACACTAAAAAAAATTATTCGGCGCTTTTTTGTTTTTTACAAAAATGTTCAAATATATGTATGTTACATTCCTATCACACCCCGACTAGCAGCGGAAGTAAAAATGGGATGCAACAGACACCTCTGGTACAAACACATCTATACTATATTATAATACATGAGTGAAGGTATTTTAAGATACCCAAAAAATAAGAACTTTCCTCCCCCCCTTTATTTATAGATAGACCCCTAAAATGAGGGTACTTGGTCTTTTAAACACTATTTATTTTTTAGCCCCTAAAGTTATTACACTTAAATCCCTGAGTTTTAACCATCTTATAGATAATTAGTTACACTACACCCCTCCACAACAAACTTATCATCTTTTTTACGTATTCTTGACGTATTTTATAAACTATGATGTTTAAAAAACATCCAAAGCTAGCATGATGACCTTCACATTTTTGTCGACGTTTCAGTAGTTGTCTTGTTCAATATAGACACACGGATTAAAAGGTACAAGTTGATAATGCTTTAGTGTACAAGTGATTAAAGAAGAAAATAACAATGGCAAAAGAGTATTACGCATCCACATCATAAACAATACCCTTTTTAACAAAATTTTCAAAATAAATAAAGTTAAAATCTTTTTCGTACAAAACAAAGATAATATTACTGCCCTAATTATTTTTGAATAGCTAATTATTTTCTTTGCATAACTAATTATTTTTCCCTAACAGAGAATTGATATAACTACTACATACTACATATTCAAGGAATGAACAGACATACGAATATTAGCATTAAAAACAATATTTTAAACACTTGAAGAACATTGTCAATGTCAAAACACAAAAATAACGACCATCATCTTCACGCGAGTACTTCTTAAACATCGCGACAACTTCCCATGTGCCCGCGCTTTTGGTGTAAACCGACCTAACATACAAAGATGGGCTCCATCTATGCAAACAAAAACAAAAAGAATTATAAGTACCGTAACCTAAAATGAAGATATTATGTGTCACATTTTATTTTATTAAATATGTATAATATCTATACTATAATATATCTTATTATAAAAACTTAAAACTTTCCACAACAAACTTCCTAAATAAACGGGTGGCCAATCTAAAATATAAAATGAAGATATTATGTGTCACATTTTATTTTATTAAATCTGCCTAATATCTATACTATAATATATCTTGTTATAAAAACTTAAAACTTGCCACAAGAAACTTCCTTAATAAACTGGTGGCCAATCTAAAACTAAAAGCTAATGCAGTACTATAAATACATAGCAAAACACCCACATTTATATTGCTAAACAAAGTTAAAAAATGGATCCAGTTCTGAATTCATTTGTTGCGAAAAACCAAGCATGTGAAATTGAGAATTCTAAGGTCTGTTATATCGTAGCAGTGAATAATTTGTGTGAATATTAATTTATTTGATTTTTCAGATTCAATTGAATGATGGACATACCAATTTAAACACCCCAGTTGTGAAACAAGCTTCTAAGGTATTGATTTTGCTGGTTTTAAAGTATTATTTTTGCATATATCTTTCATATTAACATGTTCGTTATGTTATTATATGGTGTTTTATGCCAGGATGATGGTGATAAAAATGTTGATATTATTTCTTATGGTGCAATGTTTAGTGTAAAACCCCAACCGATGGCGGAAACATCAGGATGAGAAGAAAACGAGATTGCTCATTGCTCACAACATTAATAAGTGACAATAATTAATTAAACCATATTTCATTTCATAAGAATTGTCAAATACATCAATGTAACAAAACAAAGAACAACATAACATTTGCAAAGTCATAACAAAATTGATACATCGACATTAAACCTAACGTCTAATTTGTGTGTATCTAGTCCTTGCTATATTGTTTTCATAGCATCATCTCCTTCAACCAGTAACATGTTTTAAAATAATGTCAATGTGAAAGCAAATGCGAGTACACAAGTTCAGGCATAGCATACGTATACGAATAAGTTTAAACAATCCTCATGGCAACCAAATCTATACAAGAGCGATATCAAGGCATGTAATACTAATAATCAAACCCTTAACGCAATCACGATGTTTTAACATGACCTCACGAATAACACAATGGAGGTGGATGCGTGAATTCCTATAGCGCTAAGCATGTCAAACGAAGGCTAAAAATAGTTAATGACTAAAGCATAGCAATACGAATATCCAAGACAAGCATCAAGAATAAGATTCAAGCTTTCATGTATATGGGATCGTTTGTGTGTTTCATAAAGTTTAAGTGTTCGTGATTTTGTATATGGAAACATGTTACACCCGAAAAGTGTTATAAACAAAATGGGTCGAGTGTACTCACGGTCTTGCTAAGTCTTTTCTACACTTGACAATCCGTGAAGACGTTGGTTCGAGGATGACGCCGAATTATCCTACAAGAGGAAACGAGGCGTATGAGTATAGAGTTTCAACGGGAGATTAGGAGTATTCGAGCATGATTAGAAATAAGTTTGATAAAGTATTATGATATGAAAGTATTCACTAAGATGTAACACTCGTTCTTGACACTATTGTAACTCTTACGAATTGGGTGTGATTTCATAGATTCGGGACCTATTAGAATCGTGACAAGGAATTACATACTTTAGTGTTAACCTTAATAACTTGATAGGTGATTATAAGTTCATTATCAAGGTTTCGGTTTTAGAATTATAATATATTTATATATATCATTATAATCATGTTGGAGGTGGGAGGATGAACCATCCACTTTGTAACCTCTAGTGTCATGTATGTCAAGTATGAGGTGGGAGGTTAAACCATCCACTTTGAACCTCGGATTATGTTCACCACTACACAAGTTACCATTGATAACAAGGAGGGTACAAGAACTATATACTATACAAGAATGATAAGGTGTCATCTAGATACGAAGTAGCCAAGTATTCAACAACCCGACGAGCACACGAGGACAATCGTCAACGGCTTTGTGGGGTTGTGACACTTTAAGTCTAGCAAACTATTTTGGGATCTTGATGAAAATCATCAAGTGATGTGTGGTCTCAAGTTAGGATAGCCCAAGCTTCCTTGGTGGACACACATGAACAAGTTTAAAAACTTGCATCTCTTGTGAGCTCAATGATCTTCAAAAACAGAAAGCTTGGAGTGATTAAACACTCCTATTTACAAGTTTAACAACCTAGGTTAGTCCCCATACTCATATATGTGATTAGGAGTTCAAGAACACTAGGATGAATGAGAAAAGTATGAGATTTAACAAGTTTTTGAAAAGTTAAATCATAATAGAAAGTTCTCGGACATGTTGGGGCATTTCCAGGTCTGGATTCTCCATGGAGAGCCCTAGGAATTCAACCCAAAGTTTATCCAAGCAAGTAGGAAGAAGAATGAGATGATTTGGTTAAGAAATGAGCAAGATATGCTCACTTTTGTAAGAGGTATACAATCTGCCCGAATTCTGAAGTTTCAAGTGTTCTTGAGATGATTTTGGAGAGAATATGGAGTTGTGAAAGTGGAAAAAGGCTTGAAAAACACTTGGGTTTTATAAGGAAAGGATTAGGGTTAGTTAGGTGGGGTTTAAGTGAGTATTAAAGGCCTTAAAAAGACAAAAAAATATAAAAACCCGCCCAAAAGGGCTGCTGTCCGCGCTCCCTTTGCGACCAGCCTTACCCGGAAACAAAGCTTAACAGCTTTGTGTTTCCGGGTTCTAACACAAGTGGCCTGCTGGTGGAGTGGCTGTGTTGTTATTTGTTGAACCGGAGGTCCCGGGTTCGAGTCCCGTGGATCAGGTTTTGTTGATTTATTTTTTTTCATTTAAAAATCATTAAATCAGGTTTCATAAATGACAAGAATAGCCCCTGTAGTTTGAGAATCCAAGAATTACACTTTAAACCTTTGACTTATTAAAAAGGGGTATATATTAACATCTAAAAACTAAATGTTAATATATATATATTTAAACTAAATATCATTTTAATTTTTTTTTGTAAAAAGAAATTAATTAATTTTATTAACTAATTTAATTAATTAATTTAATTAATTATTTAATTAATTTAATTAATTAACTTAATAAATGAATAGGTAATTATATTTTCGTAACAAATTTAGTTTAATGATTACAAGTTTCACGTTTAAGTCTCGATTACGCATACATACCATGTTTGCAAGTTATGACACGTTTACGATTGAGAGTACCACAAATATGTTTACATGTTTAAAGTATGAACAAGTATAAGTGTAACAGGACTATGATTAACATAATATGGATAAAATACGAGTTTCTCATTACAATCCAAGTCTCGGTTTACAACATTTACAACGAAAGACGAATACAAGATACAACGCTTACTAAAAATAGAAGTACGATACAAGGTTTCCAAATATAGAAAGTATAGAAACGCGGGGCGTTACAGTCTCCCCTCTTTTAGAAAATTTCATCCCGAAATTTAGGAAGATGTAACGAAGAGATACGGATACTTAGTCTTCATATCACTTTCAAGTTCCCAAGTGAATTCGGCGCCACGTTTACCTTCCCATCGAACCTTGACAATAGGAATACGACTGCGCCTCAGTTGCTTGGTTCCTCGGTCCATGATTTCGACCGGTTTCTCCACGAATTGCAAAGTATCATTGATTTGAAGATCTTCGAGTGGAACTTGAAGTCCTTCGACTAGACACTTCTTCAAATTCGAAACATGAAACACAGGATGAACATTGCTGAGCGTTTGAGGTAGATCCAGTCGATACGCTACCGTGCCTATCCTTTCGAGAATCTTGAAAGGACTCACCTAGCGAGGAGCGAGTTTGCCTTTCTTACCAAAACGAACAACACCTTTCCAAGGTGCAACCTTGAGAAGTACGTGGTCACCTATGTCGAATTCCAAAGGTTTGCGTCTTCTATCAGCATAGCTCTTTTGTCGGCTTCGAGCTTTGAGCAAGTTGTCATGAATCTGTAGGATCTTGTCCGTCGTCTCTTGTATAAGTTCGGGACCGGTGAGTTGTACGTCTCCGATCTCGTGCCAACAAATAGGCGAACGGCATTTGCGAACATACAGTGCTTCAAATGGAGCCATTTGAATACTTGCGTGATAGCTTTTGTTGTACAAGAATTCTACCAAGGGTAAGTGCGAATCCCAGTTGCCGCCAAAATCGATTACGCATGATCGAAGCATATCCTCTAGAGTTTGGATAGTACGCTCGGTCTGACCGTCAGATTGAGGATGAAAAGCGGTGCTAAGATTCAAACGAGTGCCAAGGGCGGATTGGAAAGTTTGCCAAAGGCGAGAAGTGAAACGAGCATCACGATCAGAAATAATATCAAGAGGAGTACCGTGACGACTAATGATTTCACTCGTGTAGATACGAGCCAGTTTCTCGACTTTGTAATCTTCACGAATGGCAAGGAAGTGTGTAGATTTGGTCAAACGATCGATGATAACCCAAATGCTGTCGTGACCAGACGAGGTACGAGGCAATTTCGTGATGAAATCCATGGCTATGCTCTCCCATTTCCAGACCAGAATTTCTGGTTGTTCGAGCAAACCGGAGGGACGTTGATGTTCTGCCTTGACTTTAGAACACGTAAGGCATTTGGAGACGTAGAGAGTGATATCACGTTTCATTCCAGGCCACCAATAGGATGCGCACAAGTCATGATACATCTTATTAGCTCCAGGATGAACGAAGTATCGGGATTTGTGAGCTTCGTCCATCAAAGTAGTTCGAAGATTGACACAATCGGGAATCCAAATGCGACTATGGTAGTAAAGAATACCATCAGGCTTAGCTTCGAGTGGGTTTTCGATTCCACAATTCAACTTGTTATCGAGGTTACCCTCGTTAATGACGGCAAATTGTGCCTGTCAAATTAACTCATTGAGTTTTCCCACGATTTGGTAGCAACGAGCACTCTTGACATGAGTCTTACGACTAAGTGCATCGGCCACGACATTCGCCTTACCAGGGTGGTAGCGGATATCGCAGTCGTAGTCGTTTAACAATTCTACTCAACGACGTTGACACATGTTGAGTTCCGGTTGATCAAAGATGTGTTGGAGGCTCTTATGGTCGGTAAAGACCGTACACTTTGTACCATAAAGGTAGTGTCGCCAAATCTTTAATGCAAAAACAACTGCACCAAGTTCAAGGTCGTGAGTAGTATAGTTTTTCTCATGAATTTTGAGTTGTCTTGACGCGTAAGCGATTACTTTGTCCCGTTGCATGAGAACGCAACCAAGACCCTGGTTAGAGGCATCGCAATACACGACGAAATCGTCGTTCCCATCGGGGAGAGTGAGAATAGGAGCATTACAAAGCATGTCCTTGAGCGTTTGGAAAGATTCCTCTTGTTCGGGACCCCAAACAAAAGGTTTATCTTTTTGAGTCAACGAAGTCAATGGAAAGTCAATCTTCGAGAAGTTCGAGATGAAACGGCGATAATACCCAGCTAGGCCAAGAAACGAACGAATTTCAGAGGGCGACTTAGGGGCAATCCAATTCTTCACAGCTTCTATCTTTGCAGGGTCAACATGAATACCAAGTTCATTGATGGTGTGGCCTAAGAATTGAACCTCTTTTAGCCAAAATTCACACTTGGAGAATTTGGTATAAAGACGTTCGGTTTGCAAAAGCTGAAAATAAGACGCAAATGTCGTCCATGTTCTTCTTTCGTCTTGGAGTAGATTAGGATATCGTCGATGAATACAATGACGAAATTATCAAGAAAAGGCTTACACACACGGTTCATGAGATCCATAAACACTGCAGGAGCGTTGGTCAAACCAAAAGGCATGACCACGAACTCGTAGTGCCCATAACGTGTGCGAAATGCGGTTTGGGTACATCTTCCTCAGAAACCCGAAGTTTATGATAGCCAGAACGGAGGTCAACCTTTGAAAAGCACTTCGCGCCTTGCAATTGATCGAATAGATCGTCAATACGAGGAAGTGGGTATCGGTTTTTGACTGTAAGTTTATTGAGCTCACGATAATCAATGCACATCCGAAAAGACCCATCTTTCTTCTTGACGAACAACACAGGAGTGCCCCAAGGGGAAGTACTAGGGCGTATAAAGCCTTTATCAAGAAGCTCTTGAAGTTGGCTTGATAGCTCTTGCATCTCCGAGGGTGCTAAACGATAGGGAGCCTTCGCAACAGGAGTTGCGCCAGGAATGAGGTCAATACGAAAATCGACAGCTCGAGGAGGCGGAGGACCAGGGAGATCCTCGGGGAAAACAGAAGGGAACTCACAAACGACAGGAACATCACTTATGCTAGGACCTTTGTCTTTCTTTTCCATAACGTGGGCGAGAAAGGCAAAGTACTCCTTACGCAAGTACTTGTTCGATTTGATGCACGACATAAGCTTGAGACCCTTAGAAGGTTTCTCACCATAGACGTGTAAAGAGTCACCTTGAGGTAGGGGAAGGCGAATGAATTTCTCAGAACAAACGACTTCAGCACGAACTCACTTAAGCCAGTCCATGCCTACTATGACGTCAAAGCTGCCCATTTGCATAGGTATGAGGTCGATGGAAAACTTATGATCGTTTAAGATTAGGGATCAACTAGAAAGAACAGAGTCAACGGAGATGATCTTACCATTAGCGACTTCGACAGCAAAAGAATTAGGCATTTTAGTTCGTTCGCACTTAAGCAAGGGTTCAAATTCAACGGATACAAAACTTCTATCCGCGCCAGTATCAAACAGACAAGTAGCATAGATATGGTTCACAAGGAACGTACCAGTGATGGGCTTGAGCTGAGGTGAGAACGAAAGCTCGTCCTTTCGCAGGTTCGGTTTGTTGTTGCTGTTGGTTGTTGGTGCGTTTCGGGCAAACGTTGGCGAAATGGTTAGGATCACCACAATTGTAGCAGGTTCGACCAGGTGTAGCTTGGGTTTGGCGGTTTGGGTTAGGATTGGGTAAAAGGGCTTGGGTTTGCTGGTTCTGGGGTAGGCGACAGTAGTTGGAGAGGTGTCCCAACCTATTACAGTTGGCACATTTTCGGCATGAGGTGCCAACAGGGTGATGGTAGTTGCAAGTGGTACACTTGAGGTGAGAGCCAATGTAACCTTGTCCAGGTTGGTTGGTGTTTTGGGTAGGCCGAGTGACGACAACACTGTTTTGAGAAGAAGCCTTCCGCTTCTTGTTCTTGTTGTGGGGCTTTTTGGCTAGAGGGTAGGTGATTCGGTGGTGTTGGCAATGGCTTGGTGCGCATGCTTCATAGGGACCTTGTCATAGGCCCCCTGAAGGATGCAGTTATGGTTGAGTTGGAGAGTTATGGCATAGGCTTCCTCGAGGGTTTTCAGGTTGGCTGTGGCTACATGGTTCATGATCACCGGTGAGAGGCAACGAATGAGCTTGGCGATTGACTTGGGAACAGTATCGACTTGCCCAGGGCAAATGATACTTACTTGTTTAAAGCGCGCAATCAATCCTTCAGCGTCGCTCCCCTGTTGTGTGAGATTCCAGAACTCGTTTTCAAGTTTCTGGGTCTCATGGGGAGGACAGAATTGCTCCTTCATGAGCTCCTTAAGCTCTTCCCAAGTCATCGCATGGGCTGCTTCGTTTCCACGCGTTTTTCGTTCGGTGGTCCACCACTCGAGGGCTCTCTTGCGGAAGACCCCGGTGGCATTAAGGGTTCGGAGTTCCTCAGGGCAGCCGCCCTGAAGGAAGATAAGCTCCATTGAATCAAACCAATTGATCATGGCGGTAGCACCGTCCATGAATTCCACTGGTTTACAAGCCATGAAATGCTTGAATTGGTAAGATGGTTTGGGGGTATCGGCTTTGGAATCAGCGGATGATTTAGGTGTGGCTTCGGCGTGTATGGTGTGGATTTGCCTAACAATGTCGGGTATGATCTTAGCCAATTGCCTGGCCATTTGCTCCGAAACGAGCCCAATCAGTTCTTGCTTCGATATCGAGTCCTCGTTGTTGGATTCCTTCTGGGAATCCATCTTCTTGGACTTCTTGAGGCGGTTCAACGAGTTACGGAAAGGAGGCATCTAGAGGTTGTAAACAAGACAAAAGTATGAGACTTGATTGTAATAAAGAAAATAGGTTTTGCATGCATGAGTGTTAATAAAATTCACACAAGTTTCACATAAGAAGCATGTGTTCATCAAGTATGGTTCACATAGTTTGCATGAGTTCAACAAGTATAACATGTATACTCACGTATGAATACAAATAAAGAGTATAAATTTAGTTTTTTCACGAGGATTAGTATTGTTTTTGATTGCGATAAACGTGCGAGTGTGTAACGGTTTGAAATGAACGAGGTAACAAGTATCAAAACACATAAAATTTGAGTCACATAAAAAGAATAGGCTCGTAAAACATGGGAATGATTCGGGTAGAGAATCGTCGACAATTCCAAAGTGAATCAAAGATCTTTTCGAATTAGAGAAACGAGCTTTGGCCTATAGGTAAAATGCTCTCATCGAGAAGCGACTAACGACATTTTACCCTTCCAGTTACTACACGTCTCTAACCGATCGGAAAATCGAGACTTTGGCGAGAGCGAAAATCAAGGAATGGGACTTAATCGACAAGGTGCGGGTTTCACCCCTAACTTGACCCTGCAACACTAGAGTTTTGAGTTGGAAATTTTCCATCAAGGTTTGGATTTCACTCCTAACTTGATGGCATAATTGCGTGCAAAAAGAATAAGTATAGCGGATTGAGAGTCGTTCACCAAATTGCGGTTTTCACACCTATTTTAGTGAAGTCGTCTCGTTTATATTACGAGTGTCTTCAAGCGTCCAAACGTCTATTATGTAAAAGTGTCTTAGGAAGACACCATGTATATGTATTAAGACCAAAAGGAAAGAGAGAAGCAAAGTAGGAAGCATAAAGTTTTAAGCATAATCAAGAATGGTCACAACGGGTACTTAGAACAATAGACTAGGTCGAACATGGCAATTCTACCTAATTCCCTATAGTTATGGCTCTGATACCAATCTGCAACACCCCAACCGATGGCGGAAACATCGGGATGAGAAGAAAACGAGATTGCTCATTGCTCACAACATTAATAAGTGACAATAATTAATTAAACCATATTTCATTTCATAAGAATTGTCAAATACATCAATGTAACAAAACAAAGAACAACATAACATTTGCAAAGTCATAACAAAATTGATACATCGACATTAAACCTAACGTCTAATTTGTGTGTATCTAGTCCTTGCTATATTGTTTTCATAGCATCATCTCCTTCAACCAGTAACATGTTTTAAAATAATGTCAATGTGAAAGCAAATGCGAGTACACAAGTTCAGGCATAGCATACGTATACGAATAAGTTTAAACAATCCTCATGGCAACCAAATCTATACAAGAGCGATATCAAGGCATGTAATACTAATAATCAAACCCTTAACGCAATCACGATGTTTTAACATGACCTCACGAATAACACAATGGAGGTGGATGCGTGAATTCCTATAGCGCTAAGCATGTCAAACGAAGGCTAAAAATAGTTAATGACTAAAGCATAGCAATACGAATATCCAAGACAAGCATCAAGAATAAGATTCAAGCTTTCATGTATATGGGATCGTTTGTGTGTTTCATAAAGTTTAAGTGTTCGTGATTTTGTATATGGAAACATGTTACACCCGAAAAGTGTTATAAACAAAATGGGTCGAGTGTACTCACGGTCTTGCTAAGTCTTTTCTACACTTGACAATCCGTGAAGACGTTGGTTCGAGGATGACGCCGAATTATCCTACAAGAGGAAACGAGGCGTATGAGTATAGAGTTTCAACGGGAGATTAGGAGTATTCGAGCATGATTAGAAATAAGTTTGATAAAGTATTATGATATGAAAGTATTCACTAAGATGTAACACTCGTTCTTGACACTATTGTAACTCTTACGAATTGGGTGTGATTTCATAGATTCGGGACCTATTAGAATCGTGACAAGGAATTACATACTTTAGTGTTAACCTTAATAACTTGATAGGTGATTATAAGTTCATTATCAAGGTTTCGGTTTTAGAATTATAATATATTTATATATATCATTATAATCATGTTGGAGGTGGGAGGATGAACCATCCACTTTGTAACCTCTAGTGTCATGTATGTCAAGTATGAGGTGGGAGGTTAAACTATCCACTTTGAACCTCGGATTATGTTCACCACTACACAAGTTACCATTGATAACAAGGAGGGTACAAGAACTATATACTATACAAGAATGATAAGGTGTCATCTAGATACGAAGTAGCCAAGTATTCAACAACCCGACGAGCACACGAGGACAATCGTCAACGGCTTTGTGGGGTTGTGACACTTTAAGTCTAGCAAACTATTTTGGGATCTTGATGAAAATCATCAAGTGATGTGTGGTCTCAAGTTAGGATAGCCCAAGCTTCCTTGGTGGACACACATGAACAAGTTTAAAAACTTGCATCTCTTGTGAGCTCAATGATCTTCAAAAACAGAAAGTTTGGAGTGATTAAACACTCCTATTTACAAGTTTAACAACCTAGGTTAGTCCCCATACTCATATATGTGATTAGGAGTTCAAGAACACTAGGATGAATGAGAAAAGTATGAGATTTAACAAGTTTTTGAAAAGTTAAATCATAATAGAAAGTTCTCGGACATGTTGGGGCATTTCCAGGTCTGGATTCTCCATGGAGAGCCCTAGGAATTCAACCCAAAGTTTATCCAAGCAAGTAGGAAGAAGAATGAGATGATTTGGTTAAGAAATGAGCAAGATATGCTCACTTTTGTAAGAGGTATACAATCTGCCCGAATTCTGAAGTTTCAAGTGTTCTTGAGATGATTTTGGAGAGAATATGGAGTTGTGAAAGTGGAAAAAGGCTTGAAAAACACTTGGGTTTTATAAGGAAAGGATTAGGGTTAGTTAGGTGGGGTTTAAGTGAGTATTAAAGGCCTTAAAAAGACAAAAAAATATAAAAACCCGCCCAAAAGGGCTGCTGTCCGCGCTCCCTTTGCGACCAGCCTTACCCGGAAACAAAGCTTAACAGCTTTGTGTTTCCGGGTTCTAACACAAGTGGCCTGCTGGTGGAGAGGCTGTGTTGTTGTTTGTTGAACCGGAGGTCCCGGGTTCGAGTCCCGTGGATCAGGTTTTGTTGATTTATTTTTTTTCATTTAAAAATCATTAAATCAGGTTTCATAAATGACAAGAATAGCCCCTGTAGTTTGAGAATCCAAGAATTACACTTTAAACCTTTGACTTATTAAAAAGGGGTATATATTAACATCTAAAAACTAAATGTTAATATATATATATTTAAACTAAATATCATTTTAATTTTTTTTTGTAAAAAGAAATTAATTAATTTTATTAACTAATTTAATTAATTAATTTAATTAATTAATTAATTAATCAATTTAATTAATTAACTTAATAAATGAATAGGTAATTATATTTTCGTAACGAATTTAGTTTAACGATTACAAGTTTCACGTTTAAGTCACGATTACGCGTACATACCATGTTTGCAAGTTATGACACGTTTACGATTGAGAGTACCACGAATATGTTTACATGTTTAAAGTATGAACAAGTATAAGTGTAACAGGACTATGATTAACATAATATGGATAAAATACGGGTTTCTCATTACAATCCAAGTCTCGGTTTACAACATTTACAACGAAAGACGAATACAAGATACAACGCTTACTAAAAATAGAAGTACGATACAAGGTTTCCAAATATAGAATGTATAGAAACGCGGGGTATTACATTTAGTCCATAGAAGTCTAATCTTCAGCGTAAACTTTTGTATTCGTTTTAAGGATTGGAAGTTTGAGACTCAAAGGAAAAGATCCAAGAGACTCTCTGAATGGAAATGGAGCGGGGCTATAAATTTAGATGATTCTTAGGACAATGACAAAAAAGAGGAATTAGAAGATACTACTGATTCAAGCACAAACCAGAAAACCAGATTAAAAATACCTCGAGTGTCAATTCAGAAGTGAAACAGATTTCACGCAGGTTAATATGAAATCTATCAAGCGTTTTTTTTTTCATTTTCAGTTGTTATGTTTGATCTAGACGTATGAATAAAGTTTATTTTATATTTGAAGTTTCTTTTTGGTGTTGTTATATTGCAGTTATTGACTATATTAATAAAGTTCAAAATAAAGTTAGTATCCTAAATTTACAAGTCAACTGAACTTATATAAGTTAATATCCTAAAGTTGCAATAAATAGATATAGTCAACCTCAAATTATAAAATATTGTAGTTATTCTTGGATATTAATCTAATAATTTGTATTTCTAAATTAAAAAATAATAAAGTTAAACTAAAAAACTGAACTTACTATGATATAAAGTGAATAAAAATATAAACTCTTAACATCCTATTTTTTATAAAATTGTTTTTAAAATTTTTATAAAAATATGATCTTTTAATATTTATAGAAACGAAACTTATCAATAAAGTTAAAGGTGTAAAACGTACTTACAAGTCAACTACTATTTTTTATTTTAAAAAAAGGAAAAATTTAAACTTAAGGTTTATTGGATGAGTACCATGTGGATATTTAAAGAAAGTTATGAACTTTAAATAATAAAATTATAAACTTTATCAATTAACCAACAAAATAAACTTACTTTATAACTATAACAACTTATCTTTTATTTTTTTTGTCATTTGATTACTATTTTTTTATTAAAAACGAAACTTTACATGTGTAAAACAGTTTTATTACTTTATTTATAAACAAAACATTTTGTTTTTATAAAAAAAGTAATTTTTTATAAACATTTTTTGTAACAAGTAATATAAACAATATTCCAGAAATTTACAATCTTTATTAGATAATTACCAAATTGTGTTGTAAATTTTCAGGAGTTATAAGTTCAACTGTATTGTTATAGATAATATTAGTCAATTTCAAAGAATTCTTTACCAACTTGAGTAGATACATAGTAGATAGTTTTGCATATTTGAAGGGATTATAAGTTAAAATCTAACTCATATAGATAAGATTAGTTAGGAACTAAAAAGCTGAACTTAGTATGATATAAAGTTAATAAAGATATAACTCTTAACATCCTATTATTTTATAAAAACAGTTCTTGAAATTTTATAAAAATTTAAATTTTTTATATCTGTAAAAAAACGAAATTTAACAATTCAAGTTAAAGGTCTAAAACGTAATTACGAGTCAGATACTATTTTTTTTAATTTTTATAGAAAAGGAAACTTTAAAAATAAAGTTTATTGGATGAGTACTATGTGGATACTTAAAAAAAGTTATGAACTTTAAAGAATAAAATTATACCTTATAATTTAACAATAACATATGCAACTAAAATACTTAACATTTCTTTCAGTTCCCCAAACTGCTTCGACAGCTACTACTGATGTATCAGTTAAAGAGGATATCAAAGAATAAAATTAGTTAAAGAGGATATCAAAGAAGAAAATCATCCTCCAAAAGATGTAACAATCAAACAAGAAGAATTTTAGAGGACGTTGATCTCGATGATGAGAAATGGTGGTGTGACAATATGGATGAGATCCTTAAGATGTTTAAGTCGTATGATTAATAATTTTTTAACCTCATGATGCAAAGTACTTGACACTTGAGCTTTTAGTTTTCAACATTTATATTTAAGACTTATCTTTCCTTATTCGTGTGCTACTTTATATAACTTTTAATTAAGTTTAAGACTTATTTTTTCTTATTCGTGTGTTACTTTATTACACTTTGAGGTACTTGAAAATTTAAATTCTAAATTTAACAATTCCTAAGCATGTGTAAACTTATGACATTATCCACCACAATAATGTTATCATAGATATTATACGAATAAGAAAACTACCAGAAACAAGTGTCGCAATGCAAAGTGTCGCCCCTGCCGCATTGCGCGGGCACTCTACTAGTTGTTTATAAAGATATTATATTGTTATTCAACTTTACTTTAGATTACACTATTGATTACATACTACATGTATGTTACAATGGCATGTTCCCGCGAACCACGTTAATCTTCTACACAGCATGCTTGACGTCTTGAACAACAACCACAAGGACGACACAAGTCACAAGTTACCTGAAAAGCATGTTAATATTTTGAAAGGTCAACTCCAAATAGTTGGTGAATTTCACTGTCTTTGTTTGTTCCAAAATAAGTTTAAACATAATTGTTTTGCACATTTGATGTAACTATACTAAGCCCACAAGTGAAACCTTGATTGTTCACAAGTGTCGTGTCCCACATCTGACACCTCAGCACTTTCCCACCCTAAGTAGATATGTCTAACACCACATAGCGTGCTCATAGATAGTGCATGGACATGTGCAATTGCAGTAGAACCCATGGCATTCGTGCCAGTTCAATTGGTTTGTCAGAACAATAGTACTATTCACATATCAACCGGCATATAGTTAATCACTCGTGTTTGTGGGGACTTTTCGTGTGTTAGTATAATTCACACAATTCATATCAAAACATGTTTGTATGTGCAAGTATGTTCGCATGTGACATGCAATTCACCCCATGTAAAACATGATAACAATATGAAAACGTGGTATGGAAACTCACTTAATAGCGTAATCCATGTATGCTCACATGGAAAGTATCCGTTAATCCAAACCTATTGTTAGTGTTGCAGGGTTAATTACCAAAAACAATTCTCAAGTCGGTAATTGTTATATCTTAGGCTCGGATGGGAATATTCATCCGAGAAGGACTCATAGCATTACAATAGGGCGATGGGTATTGCCTTAGTGTCAAAACTGTGTTTGGATTCCCTGCACCATTTTGCATGCCGACCACGATTAACTGTTTTAGATGTTCGGAAAATGCTGTCCTAAATTGTTCATATTATAAAATGATTTGTTGTCCATTAAAGAAAGTTTGGGCGTTACCCGTGCCTAACTCCATCTGGGAAAATGCTGTCCTAAATTTCGGTTTCCGTTTCCTCCATCTGGGAACTTCCCAAACTAGCATGGAATGTACCCTAATTACTCAATTTACCCCGAAATAGTCCGACATTATTCCGACTTTCCAATCATCACCGATTATACTCTCATTCAGTTCACAAGTTCCGACAGGTTCGTTAAGCGTTTATTTTGCCGGTTTTGTTAAATATAAAATATTTAGATTTCCAAATTTAATAAATCTGGAAATTTATATATAAGTTTTTAATAATATATATATTTTAGGAAAAACATTTCTAGAATTTATTAATTTAATTTATTATTTTTAATAATTTCATTTTAAAATTGTATTTAACCGATAAATTGGCGACTAGAATGATCTCACTTCCAAAAAATCCCAAAATTTCTACAAGTCTCTCAGTCCAGGAACTTGCTGGAAAAGTTTCAGATTTTTTTCGAATTTTCTAAACTGCGTTTTCGGTTACCAAAACTTCATGGAAACGCCATTTTTAGAACCATATGTAAATTCAACCAATGAAGCCCTAATGTTTCCAGGATGTTTCCCCATATCAAACCTAACATTCCTGTAAATTGGTTATTTATTGAATCCGTTTGGTATTTTTCCCGAATTAATGCCATTAAATAGTATAAAATTCTCTAAAAATTCTTAAAACTTCAACAGAATACAAAATTTTGATCGAATCTTTTTTTCATCATATATGATCAACCTATAAATTTTCAAGTTTTAACAGTACCTAGGAAAAACATTATGTCATAACAAAGTTTATGGCTACCAGTTTTAGTTTTCGGGTATTATACCTCGTGTTTCTCGATCTTTTGAGCAATCTCTAAGCTTTCAAAGCCTGAGTTGAGCTAGGGTTAGTACCTATACACCATTTACAACACAAATATGCATTCAACCTCATTAATCAAGCGTTGTTAGTATTCTTTTTCGGTTAGATTTGAAATACGCGTTTCTTGTCGTATTCTTTGTGTTTTTAATTCATAAACCATAGTTTTTCACCATCAAACCTCATGAAACATTAAGTTACATCTAACAAGTGTTTAAACAGCCTCTGTGGCAAAAAAATTATAGGGTCTATGAATCAAGAACTCATTTCTTTTTGTTAAAACATTTTAAAAGAAAACATATCAAAATTTATCGAAAGGAAGCTTTTTTACCTCGAATTTAATTAGAAATGGCTGGAGGGTGTTGAGGCTGAAGCGAATAGAATTGTTTAAATGGAATTGCTAGAGATATGGTTGCTTAATACAAAAAAGGAAAGTGTTTTTGTGTTTAAGAGTTTCAATCGAAACTTTTGAAAGAAGGAAGGCGGTTTAAATTATTATTTCTATTATATTTTTATAATTAATTCAGCTGCTTCACTTGTTTTACTTGTGTGACTGTTAAAATATAATGTCTTATAAAATTATGAATATGCTGTTGCGACGAGCTTATTTTTCTCTACGTTTTGACCTAAGTTTCGTTAAAAACAGAGTCGGTCAAATATAATATATTTTATTATTATCATGGAACGAACACTTATACTACTAAATATTTGTCAAGGTATCTCTGTTGGAATTTTGTGTACCTTTTAGTAAAATAAATTTTGGCCTCAAACAAACTAAACGCAGCGGAAAACATATACACGAGGTTCGATTCTATACCGATTCCCCCAGTGATCTCAATACAATCAAAATAGGTTAAAATAAAATTAAAGAATCATGACTACCAAGAAAAACACCTTGGTTCAACGAACAATCTCGCTAGATGATCGTGACCACGAAATCGGATTTGTTTGTTTGAAACAATGTCAAACGAAAACATTAATCTAAAAAAAAATAAAGTTCTAAACTTTACTTACCTTTTGCATAATCGAAGAAACACGAACTCAAAGAATTAGGATGAATTAGAACTTCAAGAATTGCTCCTCCTTTCTCTTTTCTTTTGCGACTAACATAATAATGAAGTTTTCTATGTATTCTGTTTCTTCAGACTTTATAAAGCGTTTAGGAGAGAATCTTGAATTGAGAGTTGTGTATATATTAATTGCAAAATTCTTTTTTTTTTATTTTAACAAAAATGGAGGTTGTCATCTTTGAGAATTATATGGAGACTTAATAGTAAGTCATCATAAGATATATATATATATATATTTTAAAAACCAAAGATAAGAAATTATTATCAAATGAAAACTCCTTCTATACACCCCACCCGGATTAGGGTTGACGTGTTACACAATTCGTTAATCAGATATAATTACTAACTTAATTAAAACATAAATTCCATAGGAATGACACAACGGTCTCAACAGAAAAACATAAGTGTCTAAATTTATTAAATATAAAGTTTTATTAAACTCCTTACTTCCAACTCTAGCTTTTTATTATCACTCATCACACATTTTTCCGATTTCCCTGAGTTCCTGTAGAAGACATTATAAAAGAAAACCACAAAAAGAAACGGCTGAGATTTGCCCAGTAACGGAGAAACAATAGCACTAACACATTAATGATAGAAGCAATACATTAAACACTTTAGCGATGCAAACAATACAATACACTGAATGATCACTGATGGATACCATAAAGGTATATTAGAAATACCCATGTGAGCCACTAACAATAAACACTAACATTTTGTACATTAGCTGCAGTTCTAATGCACCACTATGTAGAGGGGATGTGGTCACTCACACCTATCCCACTACCACCAACACTTACACTCCTAGGATCGATCCATACGCCTCTTATTAATCAATAAGTGCAATCACTTAGCACACAATACAATGTAGAGACGCCGTGGGCCTTTTGCACCGTCACGGATGGTGCACGTCAACTGTTCCTATGATGACGCCCTATGTAACACCCAATCGCGTAATACAACAAATTGCGACGGAAAACATCAAGGAGTCACGTTACAGGAAATTGTTTCACAACACATGGCAATTAAAGTTTGTTTTTTTGAATTAATATGTTACATTGTTTTGAAACAAACAAACAAATACAAACAATTGTCTTTCTAGTTTTAAGGTAAGTTAAGGCCCGAGTCCATCCTATGTGTAGCATGCGTTAACAATCATCACATAATAGTACCTGAAACATCTGTGAAAATAAAACGTCAACATAAAAATGCATGTGAGTAACATAGGTTTTGTGATTTAAATTCATGGCTTTGGATATTAAAAGAAGAAGATTAAACGATTTCAAAATAGCCATGAATCATTGAATAAAATTTGGTATCTAAAATACTTTGCTTTTTGATAAAAAAATTTGTAGTATGTGCAAAAATATACTTTGGTTGTGAAATAATAGAATTGTTGGTATGTAAAAATATATTTTGGTTTTGAAATAATAGGATTGGTAGTATATCAAAATATACTTTGGTTTTGAAATAATAGAATTGGTAGTATGTCAAAATATACTTTGGTTTTGAAATAATAGGATTGGTATTATATCAAAATATACATTGGTTTTGAAATAATAGAATTGGTAGTATGTCAAAATATACTTTGGTTTTGAAATAATAGGATTGGTAGTATATCAAAATATACTTTGGTTTATGCATAAGAGAATCGGTAGTATATCATACTATACTTTGGTTTATGAATAAGAGTATCGGTAGTATATCACACTATACTTTGGTTTATGACGTCAATAAAAGATAAACTTTATGGCTAAATTGGAAAACTTTGTATGAACACATTGTGGTCATTTGGTAATATATTCAAACCTTATTTGCTGACGTTATAAAATTTACCACGAAGGTAAATCTATTTGGGGTAAACTTGGTTTCTGACATTCCCTAATCAAACTTCCAAACAAACCTAGGAAGCAGGATTGGGGTGTCAAGTCCTATAGCGCTATATCATACTACCAATCGGCTTGATCATTGTTAATGAATGTATTTTAGACATGAATACACTTACGTACCAACAAGGGTCTTACAAATTCTGAAAATCATTATTTAAGCCATATGTAATAGTTTCAAATTGTTAATGGATAAAGTACTATGTATATAGAATCATATGGTTTCGAAATCATGAAAATAATGATAGGCACATATGAATCACCCCAAAACATTTAGAAAACGTAAAAGAGGGGAACTATGTACTCACTTGGGATTGCATAAATGTCATTGAATCAATGGAATAAACAAAGCTCAAACGTGTCCTAATGTGTCGGATAACTATGTTAGTGTGTCGAGACTTTAATCGGATGATTCGGATAGAATGAAGTCTTACAAACCAAACGAGTGTTGGGAATCATATGATATGGTTTAATAAGCTTAACATTCTTATTTGGAAAGGATCCTAAATGCTTTTGACCCGTTACGACTCGTTAAGTACTTTACGCTACTTTAACGGGTTATAAGCATAATTATATAATCGGGTGGTCAAATATGTCATATTGTCATTGAAGAAACCCTAGATCAACCAGATCGGAATCAGTGTAGATCTATGGATCGGGCTCTGCATAAAGAGGTTAATCCTTCGTTTGGTTTCGGGAAAGATACTTCAACTGATCCTGCAAAACAGAACACCGTCAGCCTCGCCACGGGGAGAAGGGGGGTTCTCTCCGTGACCACCCTCCAGCGTGAGAATAAGTACAGGTAGTCGGAAGTAAAGTGAAGTAAGAGACAGAGTAGTTGAGAGTGAATACCTTTTCCTTGAACCCCAAGTTACTTATTTATAGCCAGAGTTTGGGCGCCAAAATGAGAGATGGAAGCCTAACGGAATCTTTCATTGCTCCGTTAAGTCTTAACTATCCGTTACTGCATTCGGATCGTGAGTTCATCTACGGCTAGGGAGGCGCCATGTGTCGCCATGAGATCACTTTATTATTGATGTGAGCATTCTATCACCGTGATCTCCTTGGATGCTCCCATGTATCATTCGGTTATAACCGAATAGTGGCTTTGCACGATTGGCAATAAATGCTTCTAGAACATTTAGACAGCTGTGACCTGCAGGACCACTGCTGTAACATCCGTCGAAAAACGGGTTTCCAAACCCGCTTCGTTTATTAATCGAATAATCAGTTATAAAATTTCGTTGCGTATTTATGATTAATATTAATTTTAAACAATACATAATTAATAAACATTTTAGAATTTAAAAACTATAATTATTAAAAAGTAAAAATAAGTTAGTAAAAAAAGAAAAGAGGCTGCCGGGTTTCGAACCCGGGTCAGCCGGAAGAAACAAACAAACACCTAACCACTCCGCCACTTGACTCGTTTGTGATATATGTTGAAACAATTAACATTTATAATAGAACTCTAAATCAAACCCAGTGATCAGCGCGCCCAATCCGCAGTCGCCAGAAATCCCGACGATTTCGCGAGACTTCGACCGTTTCCTTTGACTGAACGCGTATATTAACTTCGTCATCGGTTATAACCGATGTCTAATCCCGCGATCTAAGTCATAACCGCCGGAGAAAACCTTGACCATGAATCAAGACCAAATTCGGACTCAATTCATCCTGATTCTTCCCTATAAATACACACCCAAGTCCCTGGTAATCTTTTCGCTCAAAATCGCACAATTTCTCGAAGCAATTACACTCGCCGGAGATATTCTGTATTGCCGGACATTCGCCGAAAAACCGAGACTTACATCAAATCGGTAAATTTCTCAACTCTTTCGTTTTCAATCCATTGTTAGACTTATACTAACTTCAATCCTTCAACCAGAATCGGTCCTAGACGACGTTGCCGGATAATCTGCACTCGCCGGAAAATCTCTGGAAATTTCCGAAATCACGCTGTGAATCGGTACAAACATCTAAACCCTCTGATAATCCTTGTTTAGTAACTCAATTTCACAACTCATCGATCAAAACTGTTAATTGATTCAATCAGACGGAATTCACAAATCAGAGCTGACGACCATTGCCGGAATTCTGAGGAAAGCATTCTGTTCGGTACATTCGATTCCGTAACTCTATTTATTCATTACATTTCAATCACTTATATGATCGACGAACGATTTCAACCAGAACAGTTGGATTTGTCTGTGTCTTTGAATGAAGAAGACGAAGTCGACATTGTGTATAAGTTTAATTAAAACAAGATATTAAACCGGGTTAGACACACAGTCCAGTGGTGGACTGTGTGCAAACACATAGCGCACGTCACGAGTTCGAACCTTACAAACGCACCGACTTTCCGAATTAAAACCAAATTTTTTTAAAAATTGAATCAGAACAGGTCCCAGTATGTTTATAAGATTAATACAAACCGTAAGTTAAACAGATAAGACACACAGCCCAACTGGTTGAGCTGTGCGCTTACAAACCGAAGGACCCGAGTTCGATCCGGGTCCCTGCAACCGGTTCAACCATTTTAAATCCTTTTAATATAAACCAAATAAATTAACATTTAATTAGTATATATATATAATTAAAACATAGAATATTTCGGGTTAGACACGTAGCTCAGTTGGTAGAGCTGCGTGCACGCGTACGAGAGGTCCCGGGTTCGAACCTCACTCAGTGCACACTCAACCACAGTCCGACCGGTCGGCCGGTCAACGGTCAACAAAAAGTCAATTTTTTTTATTTATTTAATTTAAAAATCAATTAAAAATACTTAAAAATAATATTTTTAAAGTTAGAAAATGACCTTAAACTCACAAAAATAAATCTAAAAATCCTATTAAAATTGTTAATAAAATCCACTTATTTACCGTACCATTTCGTTATTATTTTAGGTTAGTTTTTCCTCGTCGATCAAATCCTAAAACTCGTGAGCATTCAACATCATCAAAAGAATGCACCCAATGTGAGTGAATCTCTACAAATTCCCCGTTTTAATCACATTTTGGGATGTATCATGTGTCGCTTAATTATTTATTATATTTAAACACTTGTGCATCCATCATATCCATGATCAAATGTGTATCCAATATGTATCAGTTGTTTGTGTGGTTAATGTTTAGATTAAATTTATCATTTTCAGTACATACATTTCATTAGGCCCAACAGCTCCCCGTGGAAGACGGGTTGAGTACAGGTGCCTCATTTCGATCGGCTCCGTTTGATTGAGCCTTGATTTCACATACATCATCATAGGCTCGTCTGTTCCCCATTACTTATGAGCGGAACGTGACGTTGCCAGCTCCGTTTGATTGAGCCTGGATCTCACAATACATTATCATTCATGTCATATACTCATTCAAGGTGGTTTGTGATTGTTTGTTTATATACGTTTGCTCACATATGATTATTGCACAACTTTTCAATGTTAAATACAACAGGAAATCAATAACAATGTTTTTAAACAAGGTTCACTCGCCAACTTTTGTTGACCCAAAATTCCCCCATTTTTACACATGATACAGGTGATCCAGTTGAAGCAAGAAACACATAGGAAGGCTTAGAAGAATAAATCAGTTTAAGCTTTGGATTGTTTTATTTAGTTTTCATTTCCTTGTATTGTATGAATTTGGTTTGAACATTTAAGTTGTAATTTGAATTTAATAAATATGAAACATTTTAGTAAACATCATGAGCTTTGGTGATAACCCAATTATGCCCCGACTCTTATTCCGCTGCGGGTCGGGGTGTGACAGATTGGTATCAGAGCCATGACTATAGGGATATAGGATAGGTTATTAGACCCTTAGAGCCTATACTATAGTTGATTAGAATTTTAAAATTGTTTATGTGTTACATACAAAATTCATGATGTTTATATGCTTTATGTTTATTGTTACATTCTATGTTATGCAAGCATGTTCATAAGTACATATTATTATACAATGCTCATCATAAATCATATCCTCATAACATACCATACCCATGAGAGCACACACCTCACAATTCCTATGATTTTTGCAATGATTTTTGTATTTTCGAATCACATCAAAGTGAGTTCCCATGACGGGCTTGTAGTAACTGGAAGGGTACGAGTACCGGTAGTCGGAACATCCTGTCTAGGCTTGGCATTCGTATAAATCCAAAATAAAGGACTAGTTTGCCTACCTGGGGACTAACGATGAGAGTACGAAGGACCTATTAGGCCAAAGCATGCTATACCAAACGTCGTGTGAGCTAACCCCACTTTGAGTTGTCATTGTGTCTATACCTGGACACCCTCCTACCATACATCTCGCAATCATATTTCATGGTTTTCATTCGGGTGATGCGAGTGTTAAACCGCCAACACCAATGTGAATCCTACTAAGCCAATAGTCATGGGGGCCTACATGACTATACAGGCGATGGTATGGGGGACATTGGAGGCCCAAACATGAGCAAACCCAAGACATCCTATGGATATAGTTGCATTATTGATGAATATGTTATTTTATTACTTTTAACGACATATGACACCTAAAAACTTCTTAAACTCACAATCTTCCTATGTATGTTCCTGTAGATGTCGGCTAGGCAACTACGTGGAGGTAGAAAGTCAGGAAGGTCAAACGAACGCTTGGCCACCCAGATTGCAAAACAAATGGCCGCGGTGCTTCCTGACATCGTAATTCAAGTCCAATAAGCTCTCACCGCGAATCCCATCAACCCTCCCAACCAAGAAGACCAGAACGTCGACAACCCTCCCTCCAAAAAGTGCTCCTACAAACACTTCAAGTCTTGCGATCCCCCAAAGTATGAAGGGACCGAAGGTGTCACTGCTCTCCTCCACTGGTTTGAGGAAATGGAGAACACCTTCCTCAATTGCGATTGTCCCGAGGATCGCAAGGTACGTTATGCAACTGGGAGACTATTTGGGGTAGCCCTTACCTGGTGGAACACAGAGAAGGGCAAGAGAGGAATCGAAGATGCAATGGCCTTAACATGGGAAGAGTTAAGGGAGATCATGACAAGACGCTTCTGTCCAAGAAGCGAAATCAAAAAGTTAGAAGATGAATTCCACTCGTTAAAGCAAAAGGAAGGAGTTCATACTTCCTACAACAAAAGGTTTCTAGAGTTGAACCAAATGATCCCCAACTTGTTCACCCCAGTGTACCACTTAGTTGAACACTATATTCGAGGCCTCCCCTTGAAAATTCAAGACTCGGTTCTAAGCACTTCGCCTGCAACACTTGAAGTCGCAATGGAACTAGCTACCGAACTTACCGAGAATCGCATCCGAAACGGTAAATTCAAGGAGGAGAAAAAGAAAGCCCCCATTGAGGGCCAAACTTCAAACCATTCCACCTCCTCCTCAAAGTTTGCTGGTAAGAGAAAACGAAACAACAGAAACTTTGCTGTCACTCAAAACAAACCCCCCAATCACTGCTGCACCCATCACCCAAATTGCCCCCTCAGCTGCACCATATAAAAAGCCATACTCCGGCTCATACCCAAAATGCAACCGTTGCCAATACCATCACTTTCCCGAACACCCCTGCCAACATTGCACCAGCTGTGGCCGTGCAGGTCACACCACCCAAACCTGTCGCACACTTCAGCGAATGAACCGCAACCAACCCTCAACCCAAACCCACCATCAGATAGTGGGTCAAGCCCAACAACCCTTACTTCTACCACCTACACAACATACGGCCCAATCCTACTACCAACCCCACTACCCCATGATGCAACCCATGCGGGCTTGTTACAACTGTGGAGACCCAAACCATTTTAGAAACACTTGTCCACGCTTGGTGAACATCATTCATGCCCAAGCTCAAGCAAATCCGGTGAACCAAGCTAACCAAGCTCCTCCACCTGCTAGAGGAAGAGCTTTCAACATCAACGCCAATCAAGCTAGGGCTGACAACAACGTGGTTAACGGTACGTTTCTCATCAATGGTAGTTATGCATCCATGTTATTTGACACTGGCGTGGATAAGAGTTTTGTGTCCTTAGAATTTGAACCCATCCTCAACCAAACTCGTGATAATCTCATGGAATCCATAACGGTGGAAGTTGCTGACGGAAACCGGTCTCATTAAACTCTATTATACGAAATTGTACCCTCACTTTAAACGATCACGATTTTCCAGTTGACCTCATTCCTATGAAGTTGGGAAGTTTCGACATTATAATCGGTATGGACTGGCTCAGCCAACATCATGCTGAAGTGGTATGCCGCGAAAAGTTCATTCGCATTCCTCTTGCAGACGGTCAAACCCTACGAATCTTTGGAGAAACCCCTTCGAAAGGACTCAAATTGATGTCCTGTCTTCAAGCCCGAAAATATCTCCGCAAGAACTATGTCGCATTCCTAACTCACATCGTCAAGAAGGGAAACAAGGAGAAGAAACTAGAAGATATACCTGTAGTGAAAGAATTCCCATAAGTCTTTCCCGATGACATCTCAGGACTTCCTCCCATGAGGGAAGTCGAATTCCACATTGATCTTATACCTGGCGCTACACCAGTCGCAAAATCTCCTTACAGGTTAGCCCCATCAGAAATGCAAGAGCTGGCCAGTCAACTGCAAGAGCTGACTGACAAAGGATTCATACGTCCTAGCTCATCGCCATGGGGTGCACCTGTTCTATTTGTGAAGAAGAAAGATGGAACGTTTCGCATGTGTATCGACTACAGAGAACTCAACAAGTTAACGGTCAAGAACCGCTACCCATCACCTCGCATCGATGACCTTCTAGACCAACTTCAAGGCGCCACCTGTTTTTCAAAAATCGACCTTCGTTCTGGATATCATCAACTCAGAGTACATGAAGAAGACGTCCCAAAGACCGCCTTCCGAACTCGTTATGGTCATTACGAATTCATGGTCATGCCATTTGGATTAACCAACGCCCCAGCTGTATTCATGGATCTAATGAATAGGGTATGCAAACCCTATCTCGACCGCTTTATCATAGTCTTCATCGACGACATCCTCATCTACTCAAAGTCTAAATCTGATCATGAACGACACCTTCGACTCATCCTTACACTCTTAAGGAATGAAAAGCTCTACGCCAAATTCTCCAAATGCGAATTCTGGTTAAAAGAGGTACAATTCCTTTGACATGTCGTCAATGACAAGGGAATACATGTCGACCCCACAAAGATCAAAGCAGTACAGGAATGGCAAGCGCCACGTACCCCTACCGAAGTAAGATCATTTCTTGGTTTGGCTGGTTACTATCGCCGTTTCATTTCAAATTTCTCTCGTATTGCTGTACCACTCACGGCTTTGACTCATAAAGGGAAACCCTTCATATGGGGACCTAAACAAGAAGAAGCCTTCCAAACCCTTAAGCAAAAGCTTTGTGACGCACCTATCCTCACACTCCCCGAAGGTTGCGATGACTTTGTAGTATATTGCGACGCATCAGGGCAAGGACTAGGCTGTGTACTAATGCAAAGAGGAAAAGTGATAGCCTACGCTTCTAGACAACTCAAAGTTCATGAGAAGAACTACACTACCCACGACCTGGAACTTGGAGCCGTTGTGTTCGCTCTCAAGATATGGAGACATTACCTCTACGGTACCAAGTGTGAAATATACACTGACCACAAGAGTCTCCAACACATCTTCAATCAAAAGGAGTTGAATATGAGGCAACGAAGATGGGTCGAACTTCTTAACGACTACGACTGTGAAATTCGGTATCATCCTGGCAAGGCAAACGTGGTGGCCGATGCACTCAGTCGAAAAGGTTATGTGAACTCCATTCGTCTTCTATGTTCGCAAATCATAACCGACATCAAGGATCGAATCCGAGAAGCTCAACATGTTTCTGTAACAGAAAAAAACATACGAGATGAGCTGTCATGTGGAGTAGAACTCAAATCGAAACCAAATCCGACGGTATTCTGTACTATCTAGATCGCATATGGATTCCCGATCACAATAACCTTTGTGATTTCCTTATGAATGAGGCACACAAAACACGGTACTTTGTACACCCAGGAGCCAACAAGATGTATCAAGACCTTCGATACACCTACTGGTGGCCTGGCATGAAAAAGGATATTGCTGTTTTTGTTTCCAAGTGCCTTACCTGTTCCAAAGTAAAGGCTGAACATCAAAGACCTTCAAGACTTCTAGTCCAACCCGAAATACCTGTGTGGAAGTGGGAAAACATAACCATGGATTTCATTACCGGGTTACCTCGCACCTCCAGTGGGTATGACACCATATGGGTAATCATTGATCGTCTTACCAAATCAGCTCACTTCATTCCGATTCGCGAGGACTTCAAGAACGAGAAATTAGCTCGTATCTACATCAGCGAGATCGTAAGCCGTCATGGTGTACCTTTAAGCATCATTTCAGACCGTGATGGTCGTTTCACTTCACGAACATGGCAAGCTGTACAAGCCGCTTTGGGTACACGATTAGACCTCAGTACCGCTTTTCATCCTCAAACTGATGGACAATCTGAACGCACCATCCAAACTCTTGAAGACATGCTTCGAGCATGTGTCATAGACTTCAAAGGGAATTGGGACGCTCATCTACCATTAGTTGAATTTTCGTACAACAACAGCTATCATTCAAGTATCGGCATGGCACCTTTCGAAGCTTTATATGGTCGTAAGTGCCGATCACCAATATGTTGGCACGAAATTGGAGAAGCACAAATCACCGGTCCAGAATTAATTCAAGAAACAACAGAGAAGATCCATCAAATTCGAAACAATCTTCTAGCGGCACAAAGTCGTCAAAAGAGTTATGCAGACAAACGACGAAAGCCCTTGGAGTTTAACATTGGTGACCAAGTACTTTTAAAAGTATCACCGTGGAAGGGAGTGGTTCGTTTTGGCCAGAAGGGCAAGCTAGCACCACGCTACGTAGGACCTTTCAAGATACTCGAAAGAGTAGGACCTGTAGTATACAAGCTTGACCTACCAGAAGAGCTCAACAGAATTCATCCCACATTCCACGTATCAAACTTGAAGAAGTGCCTCGCCGATGAAAACCTCCATATTCCTCTAGAAGACATTCAAGTCGATGAATCTATGCATTTCATTGAAAGACCAGTAGAAATTATGGACTTCGGAGAGAAACGTTTAAGACGAAGTCGCATTCCAATTGTCAGGGTACGCTGGGAGTCGAAACGAGGACCTGAGTTTACTTGGGAACGTGAAGACTCAATGCGCGAGAAATACCCACATCATTTTCCTGTTAACACTACTACTTAAATTCCGGGACGAAATTTCTAAAAGTAGGGGATACTGTAACATCCGTCAAAAAACGGGTTTCCAAACCCGCTTCGTTTATTAATCGAATAATCAGTTATAAAATTTCGTTGCGTATTTATGATTAATATTAATTTTAAACAATACATAATTAATAAACATTTTAGAATTTAAAAACTATAATTATTAAAAAGTAAAAATAAGTTAGTAAAAAAAGAAAAGAGGCTGCCGGGTTTCGAACCCGGGTCAGCCGGAAGAAACAAACAAACACCTAACCACTCCGCCACTTGACTCGTTTGTGATATATGTTGAAACAATTAACATTTATAATAGAACTCTAAATCAAACCCAGTGATCAGCGCGCCCAATCCGCAGTCGCCAGAAATCCCGACGATTTCGCGAGACTTCGACCGTTTCCTTTGACTGAACGCGTATATTAACTTCGTCATCGGTTATAACCGATGTCTAATCCCGCGATCTAAGTCATAACCGCCGGAGAAAACCTTGACCATGAATCAAGACCAAATTCGGACTCAATTCATCCTGATTCTTCCCTATAAATACACACCCAAGTCCCTGGTAATCTTTTCGCTCAAAATCGCACAATTTCTCGAAGCAATTACACTCGCCGGAGATATTCTGTATTGCCGGACATTCGCCGAAAAACCGAGACTTACATCAAATCGGTAAATTTCTCAACTCTTTCGTTTTCAATCCATTGTTAGACTTATACTAACTTCAATCCTTCAACCAGAATCGGTCCTAGACGACGTTGCCGGATAATCTGCACTCGCCGGAAAATCTCTGGAAATTTCCGAAATCACGCTGTGAATCGGTACAAACATCTAAACCCTCTGATAATCCTTGTTTAGTAACTCAATTTCACAACTCATCGATCAAAACTGTTAATTGATTCAATCAGACGGAATTCACAAATCAGAGCCGACGACCATTGCCGGAATTCTGAGGAAAGCATTCTGTTCGGTACATTCGATTCCGTAACTCTATTTATTCATTACATTTCAATCACTTATATGATCGACGAACGATCTAAACCAGAACAGTTGGATTTGTCTGTGTCTTTGAATGAAGAAGACGAAGTCGACATTGTGTATAAGTTTAATTAAAACAAGATATTAAACCGGGTTAGACACACAGTCCAGTGGTGGACTGTGTGCAAACACATAGCGCACGTCACGAGTTCGAACCTTACAAACGCACCGACTTTCCGAATTAAAACCAAATTTTTTTAAAAATTGAATCAGAACAGGTCCCAGTATGTTTATAAGATTAATACAAACCGTAAGTTAAACAGATAAGACACACAGCCCAACTGGTTGAGCTGTGCGCTTACAAACCGAAGGACCCGAGTTCGATCCGGGTCCCTGCAACCGGTTCAATCATTTTAAATCCTTTTAATATAAACCAAATAAATTAACATTTAATTAGTATATATATATAATTAAAACATAGAATATTTCGGGTTAGACACGTAGCTCAGTTGGTAGAGCTGCGTGCACGCGTACGAGAGGTCCCGGGTTCGAACCTCACTCAGTGCACACTCAACCACAGTCCGACCGGTCAACGGTCCGGTCAACGGTCAACAAAAAGTCAATTTATTTTTATTTTATTTTTATTTATTTAATTTAAAAATCAATTAAAAATACTTAAAAATAATATTTTTAAAGTTAGAAAATGACCTTAAACTCACAAAAATAAATCTAAAAATCCTATTAAAATTGTTAATAAAATCCACTTATTTACCGTACCATTACGTTATTATTTTAGGTTAGTTTTTCCTCGTCGATCAAATCCCAAAAGTCGTGCGCATTCAACATCATCAAAAGAACGCACCCAATGTGAGTGAATCTCTACAAATTCCCCGTTTTAATCACATTTTGAGGTGTATCATGTGTCTCTTAATTATTTATTATATTTAAACACTTGTGCATCCATCATATCCATGATCAAATGTGTATCCAATATGTATCAATTGTTTGTGTGGTTAATGTTTAGATTAAATTTATCATTTTCAGTACATACATTTCATTAGGCCCAACAGCTCCCCGTGGAAGACGGGTTGAGTACAGGTGCCTCATTTCGATCGGCTCCGTTTGATTGAGCCTTGATCTCACATACATCATCATAGGCTCATCTGTTCCCCATTACCTATGAGCGGAACGTGACGTTGCCAACATACGAGACCAGCTCCGTTTGATTGAGCCTGGATCTCACAATACATTATCATTCATGTCATATACTCATTCAAGGTGGTTTGTGATTGTTTGTTTATATACGTTTGCTCACATATGATTATTGCATAACTTTTCAATGTTAAATACAACAGGAAATCAATAACAATGTTTTTGAACAAGGTTCACTCGCCAACTTTTGTTGACCCAAAATTCTCCCATTTTTACACATGATAAAGGTGATCCAGTTAAAGCAAGAAACACATAGGAAGGCTTAGAAGAATAAATCAGTTTAAGCTTTGGATTGTTTTATTTAGTTTTCATTGCCTTGTATTGTATGAATTTGGTTTGAACATTTAAGTTGTAATTTGAATTTAATAAATATGAAACATTTTAGTAAACATCATGAGCTTTGGTGATAACCCAATTATGCCCCGACTCTTATTCCGCTGCGGGTCGGGGTGTGACAACTGCCACGTATGCATTCTGTTATAACAGAAAAGATTCCTCTTGCTTGTGAACATTTTCTTGTAAACTGGCAACACTTGCTCAAGGACAAGTACCCTAGTGTAAATGTTTCCTTACGCGAGCTACGCAAGGTTATTAATTGATCCTTTGTGCTTGTTTATCAAGTGTTTGCAGGATCTCACTGTTATGTTGTATCTTGCGCAAGGTTTTTGATCAATCACATATTAAAGGAAAAGCTCCTAGGTTAACTGTTTCCTCGCGCGGGCCCGCGCAATTTAGCTAAATGAGCCTTTCCTTCTTTTAGTGCTCGGCGCAACGTTTGCTGAGTTGCTTCTTTGGCAGGGAAGTCTGCGCAAGATTTCTTTGGTAGTTAAGATTGGGTATGGTTCCCTTGCTTGGCGCAAGGTTTTTGGGACTATACCCCTTCAAGTCCCCCCAGTCTAGTGTTGCTCCTATGTAAAAGTAAAGAGTAGGTGGAGCACTGGATTTAAGATAAGTATGCTGCGCTGTATGGGTGCTGGTATTTGAGTGTTTTTTGCTTCCTGATGACATATCATATATGAACTTTGAAGACTATTTGAATTTCAAATATTTTGGAGGACACGTGTCGCTCATCCAGATAATGTAGTTGGTGTGAACGCACGTTCCTGAGACGTGGTGGCACTGTTGACAAACTGTCAACAGTATGTGTCCCACTATATTAATGATAATTCGGCGAGAATACCAGCTTTAAGCAATTCGGTAACTTGTTTGTTCATAGCTTCCGTTTTTGACTTCCCAAGCTGCGCTTTTTCTGAACTACTGGTTCTGCCGATGGAAAGACATTTAAACAGTGTTCTGCAATGTTGCGAGGAACCCCTACCATGTCTGCTAGTGTCCAGGCAAAATATCCATATTTTGAAACAACAAGGTTTTGAGTTTTGCGCGGATTGTCGTAGAAATCATAGGACCAAGAATGATTGGTTGCTCTGGATGCTTGTTGTTCAGAACCCATTTCTCAGGTTCATTTGGAGATGTTGGTTTAGCAGCCTTAACCACTGGTTCTTCGATAGACATAATTTCTTTCCGAGTGAATATAATAGCTACTCCAGTTGGCGTTGGGAAACCACACGCAGCGCAGACGTGACCATGCTGAAATCTCGTTGCGCTCGACGCCCTAACAAAACGTCATGACGGGATGTTGCGGCATTACCATGAAGTTCACTTGAATGGTGCGCAAGTGCTTACCTTATGAAAGAATTACGGGAAAAATGATCTGTCCAAGCGGAAAGACAGCCTCATTGCAGAATCCGGTCAACGGAAAGTCAACCGGTTCCAGGCGTGCCTTATCTTCTGGATCTAATTGTTTGAAACATTGCTCGTATATGATATCCATAGAACTTCCCGGATCTATAAACATGTAGTCCGTCTGGTAATGGCCGAAGATACCTGTGATCACAGCTGGTCTTTCTTCCTGAGGTCCGCTAGGAACAACTGGAAATATCACTTGCTGCTCGCACCATTTATCCCCTCGGAATTGTTGGAAGCTGCGCTTGCGCGACGAGCGTCCTTGAATCATGGCAACTTGTTTCATCCTTTTGTTGCTTGGCCCCTCATCGCCGCGCGTGAGTTGCCTGACCTCTTTTCGAACTGATTGCACTAAGTGTGTCAACTTACCACTCTTCAAAGCCTTTTCAATTTCTGTGCACAAACTGATATAGTTATCAGTTGTATGCCCAGTATCCTTGTGATAATCATAGAAAAGATTCGGATCTTGCCCTTTCTTATTCTTCATAGGTTGTGGTTGTTTGGACTGATAGTTCTCTGTGCTGAGAACCTCTGCTGGAGATTTGGTGAGAAGAGTCCACCGTCGCTCTCGGTTCTCGTTTTAATGGCTTTTTGAGTTGTGATCTTCTTAATCGTCACGCGAGCATCCATTGGAGAGTATGGTGAATAAGAACTCTGATTTGAGTCTTTCTAACTCTTCTTAAACTTCCGACCTCCTCTGCTCAGATCCTCAGGAGGGTGCTGAGGTAGAGGAGGTCTGTTTGAATTGAGGTTTCGCTCGGTCTGCGCATAAACCTTGGCTGCTTCCATGAGCTTATCCCAGCTTTTTGGCAAACCATTAGTACCAGAAAGCACTTTAATCATTTCGTCACATCTTACCGCATACTTGAACTGTGCGTGGATAAGATCTTCATGTACATCACCGATCTCTAACACCTCCTTGTTGTAACGCGTACTGAAGTCTTCCAAACTCTCGTTGTCTCTTCGCCAGATGTTCATCACATCTGACAAATATCTAACATAACGACGCTGCTGACTGAAATGAGTAAGAAACTTTTCCTTAAGATCCTTCCATGAGGAGAGTTTACCTGTTGGTAAGTTATCGAACCAGAGTCGCGCAGCCCCAGTTAACGTTTGAACAAACAGACGGTACCACATAGCTAGAGTCCATCCTCCAATAAGTCCTGCGCCAGTGAACAGACGCATGTGATCATCTGGATCTGACAATCCATTATACACTGTTCAGCAGCTTCAGCAGGTCGATAATCAAGTTATAATCATGTTCTGCCTCAGGATTATACACTGCTCGGATTTTAGGTTTACAACTAGCATGATCTGCGGACAAACGATTAAAAAGACTTGCACTGTCTCCTTCTTCGTAGGTCCTATCATACTTATCGTGTTGGGTGTCCCGCTACTGTGATGATCGCGGGCCCAAACGTGAGTGGACTGATGGCAGAGGTTGAACGTTTTCTTCTTGCTTTCTGTTACCAAAATGAACATAATCATTTGTGGTTTTAGAATACATTTTAGTTCCATCTACAGATACATGCGAAGGTGCACAGACTTCGTTCTGAGTGCCGTAACTCAACGCTCGAGGCGCCGGCGAAGCACGGGCCTGAGGTGTACCAACTGGAGCTTGAAAAGCTGGAGTTCCGGTTTCAGCACACAACTGAGCATACATAGCGTTCAATGCAGTTTGAGACTTAATAAACCACGATAATGGAGTTTCTCTAGGAGGAAGAATTGACGCAACCTCAACGTGAGGAGCCGCCTGTGTTACTGTAATGCTCGCATGATCTGGATCATATGGAACATCAGCTTCACCGAACGAATCTTCAACAATCTGTCCGTCGACCCGAGGAGCACCGGTGACGCTACGAATCTCGGATCGAGGACCTGGAAATGATGATCCATCAGCCATGAAGCTGCAGATCTGGGTGAAACAAAACGAAAGATGAGAATAGAAAAGAAAATCGGTGGGCGCCAATGAAGAAACCCTAGATCAACCAGATCAGAATCAGTGTAGATCTATGGATCGGGCTCTGCATAAAGAGGTTAATCATTCGTTTGGTTTCAGGAAAGATACTTCGAATGATCCTGCAAAACAGAACAGTGTCAGCCTCGCCACGGGGAGAAGGGGGGTTCTCTCCGTGAACACCCTCCGGCGTGAGAATAAGTACAGGTAGTCGGAAGTAAAACGAAGTAAGAGAGAGAGTAGTTGAGAGTGAATACCTTTTCCTTGAACCCCAAGTTACTTATTTATAGCCAGAGTTTGGGCGCCAAAATGAGAGATGGAAGCCTAACGGAATCTTTCATTGCTCCATTAAGATCCGTTAGTGCACATGGATCGTGAGTTCATCTAAGGCTAGGGAGGCGCCACGTGTCGCCATGAGATCACTTTATTTATTGATGTGAGCATGCTATCACCGTGATCTCCTTGGATGCTGCCACGTGTCATTCAGTTATAACCGAATAGTGGCTTTGCACGATTGGCAATAAATGCTTCTAGAATATTTACACAGCTGTGACCTGCAGGACCACTGCCACGTATGCATTCTGTTATAACAGAAAAGATTCCTTTTGCTTCTGAACATTTTCTTGGAAACTGGCAACACTTGCTCAAGGACAAGTACCGTAGTGTAAATGTTTCCTTGCGCAAGCTGCGCAAGGTTATTAATTGATCCTCTGTGCTTGTTTATCAAGTGTTTGCAGGATCTCACTGTTATGTTGTATCTTGCGCAAGGGTTTTGATCAATCACATATTGAAACCAAAGATAAGAAATTATTATCAAATGAAAACTCCTTCTGTACACCCCACCTGGATTAGGGCTGACGTGTTACACAATTCGTTAATCAGATATAATTACTAACTTAATTAAAACATAAATTCCATAGGAATGACACAATGGTCTCAACAGAAAAACATAAGTGTCTAAATTTATTAAATATAAAGTTTTATTAAACTCCTTGCTTCCAACTCTAGCTTTTTATTATCACTCATCACACATTTTTTCGATTTCCCTGAGTTCCTGTATAAGACATAATAAAAGAAAACAACAAAAAGAAACGGCTGAGATTTCCCCAGTAACGGAGAAACAATAGCACTAACACATTAATGATAGAAGCAATACATTAAACACTTTAGCGATGCAAACAATACAATACGCTGAATGATCACTGATGAATACCATAAAGGTATATTAGAAATACCCATGTGAGCCACTAACAATAAACACTAACACTTTGTACATTAGCTGCAGTTCTAATGCACCACTATGTAGAGGGGATGTGGTCACTCACACTTATCCCACTACCACTAACACTTACACTCCTAGGATCTATCCATACGCTTCTTAATAATCAATAAGTGCAATCACTTAGCACACAATACAACGCAGAAACGCCGTGGGCCTTTTGCACCATCACGGATGGTGCACGTCAACTGTGCCTATGACGACGCCCTATGTAACACCCCGATCGCGTAATACAATAAACCGCGACGGAAAACATCAAGGAGTCACGTTACAGGAAATTGTTTCACAGCACATGGTATTTAAAGTTTTGTTTTATTGAATTAGTATGTTACATTATTTTGAAACAAACAAACAAATACAAACAATTGTCTTTCTAGTTTTAAGGTAAGTTAAGGCCCGAGTCCATCCTATGTGTAGCATGCGTTAACAATCATCACATAATAGTACCTGAAACATCTGTGAAAATAAAATGTCAACATAAAAATGCATGTGAGTAACATAGGTTTTGTGATTTAGATTCATGGCTTTGGATATTAAAAGAAAAAGATTAAACGATTTAAAAATAGCCATGAATCATTGAATAAAATTTGGTATCTAAAATACTTTGCTTTTTGATAAAAAGATTTGTAGTATATGCAAAAATATACTTTGGTTGTGAAATAATAGAATTGTTGGTATGTCAAAATATATTTTGGTTTTGAACTAATAGGATTGGCAGTATATCAAAATATACTTTGGTTTTGAAATAATAGAATTGGTAGTATGCCAAAATATACTTTGGTTTTGAAATAATAGGATTGGTATTATATCAAAATATACTTTGGTTTTGAAATAATAGGATTGGTAGTATATCAAAATATACTTTGGTTTATGCATAAGAGAATCAGTAGTATATCATACTATACTTTGGTTTATGAATAAGAGTATCGGTAGTATATCACACTATACTTTGGTTTATGAAGTCAATAAAAGATAAACTTTATAGCTAAATTGGAAAACTTTGTATGAACACATTGTGGTCATTTGGTAATACATTCAAACCTTATTTGCTGATGTTATAAATTTACCACGAAGGTAAATCTATTTGGGGTAAACTTGGTTTTTGACATTCCCTCATCAAACTTCCAAACAAACCTAGGAAGCAGGATTGGGGTGTCAAGTCCTATAGCGCTATATCATACTACCAATCGGCTTGATCATTGTTAATGAATGTATTTTAGGCATGAATACAATTACATACCAACAAGGGTCTTACAAATTCTGAAAATCATTATTTAAGCCATATATAATAGTTTCAAATCGTTAATGGATAAAGTACTATGTATATAGAATCATATGGTTTCGAAATCATGAAAATAATGATAGGCACATATGAATCACCCCAAAACATTTAGAAAATGTAAAAGAGGGGAACTATGTACTCACTTGGGATTGCATAAATGTCCTTGAATCAATGGACTAAACAAAGCTCAAACGTGTCCTAATGTGTCGGATAACTATGTTAGTGTGTCGAGACTTTAATCGGAGGATTCAGATAGAATGAATGAAGACTTTAATCTGAGTGTTGGGAATCATATGATATGGTTTAATAAACTTAACATTCTGATTTGGAAAGGATTCTAAATGCTTTTGACCCGATATGACTCGTTAAAGTACTTTACGCTACTTTAACGGGTTATAAGCATAATTATATGATCGGATGGTCAAATATGTCATATTGTCATATGATGAGTCTTATATGCCAAAACAAGTTTGATTATGTTATAACATTAGTTTAGATGTCAAAACTTTTGTTACATATATTTAAAACCAATTTATACGCAAAAAGGTATTTTGATACATTTTAATGTACATAGCAATCGACTCATCATATAACTAACCAAACCTTATGAGCATAAGCTATAACCTCAGAGGGTCATTCCCTATACAACCATGGTCATAAAAATGCACTTGGTCGAATCCTAAGATCGACCAAACGGGTCGGATTCGAAAGTCAAAAAAATGGTCAAAAATGCTCGACTTACGACCCTAATAAAGCACTAAACAAGAAATGACGAGTTAGACATGAATTAAATTATAAAACTGATTTGGTGTCAAAACTCTATGTTTTATAACCCGAAAACCATTTCGTTGTAAAATGCACTTATGCGCATCTTTGACTCGTCACTTCGCCTAGTAAACGTGGTAATCAGAAGATGCAATCGTAAGGGATTATAGCCTTCGTGATTACGATCATGTTGCAAAGTTCAATTGAATTTGACTTGACTAAGAATGGTCAGAACCGAAAGTCAAATAGAAAGTCAAACTATTTGACTTTAGTTTTTGCTCATAATTAGCCAAAATAATGAAATAGACGAAGGAAGAACACTTACTTGTGTTCTAGGATTGATTAAAACTTTAGTATGAGGCCTCTATAAGCAGAAGCAAGCTCCAATAGAAGAGAGAAAGAATGAATGAATGTGCAAGTTTGAATGTGCACTTTGATAATCTATTTATAGTGATCTTGGAGCTCCCAAATCATGACAAGTGTTAGCCAAGTTGTTAAGGAGTTGATTAGTGGCACCTAAGGTGTCACAAGGAGGAGGAAGGGTGACAATTCGGAGCTAGGTGGCAGAACTTGGAGGCCAAGAAAAATTTCTGCTACTGGGCACCCCTTACGGACCGTAAGGCTTTTATTCTTACCGTCCGTAAGGCCTTCTGACAAAAAGTTTCTAGTTTTGGCAGTTTTGGCCCACGGACTTGTATTTTTACTTGTTTGCCGTTTTTAACCCTTCTAACTTGATCTTTAAGCTATATGAAGGGTATTAAGGAATATAAATAATTGTTTTTTCCCAAAAATGTCGTGGATGTCAGTTCGTTCGGTTGTACGCGTTTCGCAAATAAAGTATAACACTTTATCGAACACGAAAATGACCGATATTGTGCAACGATTGACATTTTTGCATTCTTACCAATAAAATGCAAGAATTTATTGAATAAAAATGTTCGGATTTTACACATGGTTTGTACGTTGGAGATTTGGGTGGACTTTTGCACTTTGTTAAAAATGGTCCCTGGAGTTGTATAAACGTGTTTTTGTCTTACCTAACCCTTCCAAACTTATGTCTAAGTTATGTAAAGGGTATTTAGGGTATGTGTAGCATGTGTCCTTGTCCCTGTGTGTACTTCACGTTAAACTGATTACGTTTAAGTATCAGTTAACGAATTACTTCCAAAAGAAAGAGTTTTTGAAAGTTCGAAATTTTCCACACGGGTTACACCTTATGTCCCCATAGGTGGATATGCTCGGGTATTGAGGTCAATAGAATGATTTAATCAAGTAAAGGCAAATACACTAACGATACACTAAGGCTATATCACATCTAGCCAATGATAAATAAGAAATAATAAAACTCATGGGAACATGCGATGATGAGTATGAAAATGTAACCTATGGCATGCATATTATAACGACGATAATTCAATACGAGACGTGTAACAATAAATCATAGAACGGTGATGATGGATACTATGATATTATGAAACGAGTAAACACTTTACGCTACGAGTGACGAACCGAATATCCGTACACTATGAGAATAGAAAACAATATTATGCAAAAAGCAAGTGACCATAGAATTCGTACCTTAATTTGCAAATAACAATAACTGTACACACCCCGGCCACGTAAAAATAACAACTGCGGCGGAAACGTCGGGGAGTCACGTTAACAAATTTTCTCAACAACACATGGTACTTGAAGTTTTGTTTTATTAAATTATAAATAAGATTACATTGTCTTGAGAATTTAAAAGAAACAAAACATAAATAATTATCATTCTTGTTTTATAGTCACTAAGGCCCGTCCAGTCCTACGTGATCCTTGCATTGAAAACCATCGCACCTAAGCTCCTGAAACATATGTGAAAACGAGTCAGCAAATATATGCCGGTGAGTACATAGGTTTGTGAGTGTGTCGAATTCATGACCTTGCATTTGTAATCGCAATATTGTTAACCAACTAAACAAGTTGGTTAATGGTTATAAAATATTGTGGCCATGAATCTTGACTAAAACATTTCTTTTGTAATACCGAGTAGTAAATCGTTTTGAAAGAAATCTTTGTATGGTTTATATCTTAAATTGAAAATTATTGCATGTCATTGTTCAACACATTGTCCAAGTGATTAAGATAAGGCCACGGTATGCAAAACAATAAATACACTTATATATAGGAAGTACCAACGGCGTATCCACCATGATTTTATTATATTACTCCCGTCGCGTTATCTAAATCACCTACCGTAAACCAATCGTTCAATCGTCCTTGTTATAAACCAACGTTTCATAAACCAATCGTCCATTGTTCGTGTCATAAACCAATTATTCATCGTCCATGTTATAAACAAATTGTCCTTGTTTTTAATTGTGAAAGCTTTTGGTCGTTTTGGTGAATAACTATGTAATATCGGGACTTTAATCGGCAGATCGGATAGAATGAGGTCTTGTAAACCAAATGAGTGTTGGAACTCATATGAAATGGTTTAACAAAGTTAACATTCTGATTTGGAAAGATTCCTAAGTGCTTATGACCCGTTATGACTCGTTAAGGTAGTTTCCGCTACTTTAATGGTTCATTTGCGTAAATACGTGTTCGGATGGTTAGATATGTGTTATGATAAGTATTATATGCCAAAACATGTTTAATAATGTTATAACATCAGTGTACATGGCAAAACATTGGTTACATAGGCTTAAAATCGATTTATGCGCGAAAAAGGCATTTTAGTCATTTATAAAGGAATAATAGGCGACTTACCATAACACTAACCAAACGATGTGACCATAAGGTATAACCTCAGAGGGTTATTCCCTAGATAACTATGGTCACAATTATGTGTTTGGTCAGATCCTAAGATCGACCAAACTGATCGGATTCGAAAGTCAAAGCGAGGGTCAAGACCGCTCGACTTACGACCCCAAATAAGCACTAAACTAAAAGTGACGAGTTAAACATGTCTAACTAAGTTATAAAAATGGTCTGTCGCAAAATGCACATGACCGAAACTTTGACTCGTCACTTCGACTAGTAAACGTGGTAATCAGTAGGTATGATCGCTAAGGATCATAACCATCGTGACTACGATCACGTTGCAAAGTTCATTTGAACTTTGCTTTGACCAATTAATGGTCAAAGCTGAAAGCCAAACACTGTTTGACTTTTAGCTTGAAATAGCTAAAATAAATAAACAAGACAAGGAGAGAGCACTTACTTGTGTTGAAGAACACTTGAAGAACTCAAGGATGAAAGAAAGACTAGAAATGCCTCAGATGGGAGACCTCCAACAATGTGGTAGTCTCCACTTAGAGTTATAGAGAGAAAAGAAGTGAATGAGCAAGTTGAAATGAAGGATTTGCTTGCTATTTATAGAGTTCTTGAAGCCACAAGATCGTTACACATGTCCAAAGCGTTATCATGAGCCTAGGAGGGCTTTAACAAGTGTCAACTGCAGGTGAGAAGTGGCAAAAATCGTATGCTTCGTGTATAAGGGAAAGGACAAGAAGAGGACAGCAAAGCTGCTATGCTGGGCACCCCTTACGGACCGTATGGGGTGGCCCTTGCGGTCCGTGAGGCCCCTACCTGGCAGCAAGTTTCACAATTTGGTAGAACAGGCCCCTACATTTGTTTCGTCGCGTTTTGGCACTTTTAACACCCGTTAACCTGATTTTCAAACTTCATAAGGATGATAAAGCATAGGGAATTTGAAATATGTCCAGAAATGTCACGGATGTCGGTTCGTTTGGTCGTACGGTTGCGGTTTTCGGTTAATTACGACGAAAATCGTAACGAACGCGCAAATGACCGAAAATGCGTAACGAATGATATTTTTGCATTCCAACCATTAAAATACAAGATTTTAATGATTACAAAATTTTTGTAAGTACGTGTTCCGGATTAAGAATTACGCGAAACGGCATAATTTCGCAAAATTTGCAAAATAGCCACTGAAGTTGCATAAGCGTGTTTTTGCCATACCGAACCCTCCAAAACTTATTTCTAAGTTATGTAAAGGTTATTTAAGGTATATTTGGATTGTGTCATTGTTCCGGAGTGTACGTTGCATTAAATTGATTACGTTTGCGTAAAAGTTTGCGATTTCACTTCCAGAAGTCGTTTGAAAGTTTGAAATTGTGCAAGAATCGAATATGTGGAATTGTCATGATAAAAATACAAATCTTGAAAATAAAACACAATATTTTCATTGATTGATAATTCATTTGGAATCTTTACATGATCGAATCACCGCAAATGTCACAGTCTCCCCTACTTTAGGAAATTTCGTCCCGAAATTTAATTAGAGGAAACTTACGGAAACAGATACGGGTATTCGCTTTCATTTGATCCTCTTGTTCCCAAGTAAATTCTAGGCCACGTTTGGATTCCCAGCAAACTTTGACTATCGGTATTCGTCTACGCTTGGGTTTCTTGACTTCACGGTCCAAAATCTCCACAGGTTTCTCGACAAAGTGCATAGTGTCATCAACGTGAATTTTGTCGAGGGGGATGTGAAGATTTCTGTTGGCTAAAAATTTCGTTAGATTGGACACGTTGAATGTTGGGTCAACGTTCCCAAGTTTAGGAGGTAGCTCAAGTCCGTAGGCCACCTTTCCGATTCTCTCAACGATCTTGAATGGTCCAACGTATCGTGGTGAAAGTTTTCCTTTTCTTTCCAAATCTAACCACTCTTTTCCAAGGGGATAGCTTGAGTAGGACGTGATCACCAACTTGGAATTCCAATGGCTTACGTCGCTTGTCCACATAACTCTTTTGAAAGCTTCTAGCTGTCAGAAGGTTATCGCGTATTTTCTTGACTTTGTCCGCTGTGTCATGAATAAGTTCAGGTCCAGTTAACTGAGACTCTGCAACTTCATTCCAATAGACAGGTGAATGACATTTTTGACCGTATAAAGCTTCGAAAGGTGCCATGTTAATGCTGGCGTGATAACTATTGTTGTAGGAGAATTCGATCAACGGTAGATGCGAATCCCAACTACCACCAAAGTCGATCACACAAGCTCCAAGCATATCCTCCAGTGTTTGAATTGTTCTCTCGGTTTGTGCATCCTTTTGAGGATGATGTAACACCCCAAAAACGTCACAGTGGAAATACAAACGTAATGGTGATGGAAGTTGGTGCCCATAAATATCTTAGTGGATGATGCATCATTAATTTTGGGCATATTACTTAATTAAAACATTGTTTCCAAATTTAAACCCAAACCACAACCATAATATAGTTAAGTTGTCTTGATCCTTGTGGATCTTAATAAAGTTGGTCCCAAATAAGTTTTAAAAGTGTCCAAAGTTTATTATTAAACAAAACATGCATCACAACCACAAGACATGCCAAAGATTCCCGAAGCCATGCTCAAGTACTTGAAGAACACGTTAAAATCAAGTGTCAACACAAAGGAGGGTGAGCTCACATATTCAAATTTAAAACAAGGAAAACTTTCTAATTATGTGTTTATTATCAAAACATCCAAATAATATTTTCGAAAGTTAATTTACTTCCTTAATAAAATCCATGGGCCAGCCATCACAAGCCTTTTCTCCGAAACCTCCAAACTCAAGCATCTTCCCAAGTTTTACATATTAAATTTATAGCATCAAATGTTCAGACTCGTATGTTTGCAAGACAATACGAACTATATATTAACAATAAGGGTATAATCAAGACTAGACTATAATAGAATATCAATTCGTGTTTGACTTGACCGACCGATCACGACTGGGTAGTCAACCCGATAGATCTACCAACAATTCTACGTGTTCAATACTAAATGATAAACAACAATACTTGCGCATGCGCCCATAAAGTCCATCTATATCACTTGCCTCATGAACAATATATATATATCCTACTAAAATGATAAATTTAATATAACAAGTTGTACGAATCCCCGACGTCCCCACCGAAACGTAAGCCTAATCCCGATACTTACTCTCTTGAGACCGAGCCAATTCGTCACAACCTTAGATTTAAGCAATTATAAATCTACACGGTCGTTTTATCCCCAAAACACCGTAAAATCCCCGTTTCTTCCCCGAAACATATTTATTCGCAAAACCGTTTCTACCCAAAACATAATGATATCATCAAATCAATATATTTTCCATGGAAATATACATTTTATATAAGCAAAGGTATGTTTTATTCAAAAACATCTTTAATCCTTTTAAGGTGTGTTCTTCCCCCAAAACATATAAAAAACAGTAAAAAGAGGGGGTTTAGTGAAACTCACCTTTGGGTGCGTATTTAAAATATCACAATCCCACAATACGATTCTACACGTCCTAACATATGTAGGCATGATTTAATAATCAATATATTACAAAATTCCTAAGTTTCTCCAATACTTAGAATTTTTCACATAACTTTGAAATTTTCTTGAAAAGTTATTATTTTTAATTATGTTGGCATATTAATATATATATATATATATATATATATATATATATATATATATAAATATATATATGAGTTCATATATATATTTTAAGATTTTTGCGACTAGAACGATTTTATTGGTGACCTTAATGTTATATCCGTTACACTCCCGTTTATAAGTACTATATACCTACGATTTGCGCGTCGTAATATATATACATAAACGTGCATATATTCACAACATCATAACACGCGAAATCTCGTTAACTCATACACTTTATCATTTTTAAAGCATGCATACATGAAATAACTTATGAAGTTAACCTATGTATAAATTTTCATGCTCGACAAATAAGTTACACATTAATCGCGATTTTACCGATTCTACCGTTTTAAACATACAAGCGCACATGCACTGTCTTAATTCCGCTATCATGTCAACACTTAACATATTATCATATACTCATATTTAAATCACGTAACACATTTAAACACATAAGGTTCACCCGTGAATAACCCATTCTAGTGTACATTGAAAAATGCGTATTTTAGCGATTCGGTAACGTTTTCGGGCGCCGAAAGTCACGTATGACCAACCAAACACCAAATAATCTTAATATAAGTTAATATACTAATATTTATATAAAAATATCAGTTTATTTACTGATCTAAAACAGTTTCGTAGAAACCTCTTAAAAAGGCGATTTTTGCCGTTTTTTACCACATAGTTTTGCGTCAAACGTTACCATAACCATCCGAACTCGAAACGACTTCATATTTTAACACAATACATTTTATATATTAAATAAAATGATGGTTATAATCAGATTAGTGCAGTTTTTGTGTAAGGCACATAAATCATGCGATTTCATGTATTTTACAACACTGTTAAGCACATAGTACAACATGCATAGCTAGTAAACTTTATGGCAAGTTTCATACTACTTTAACACATGAAATAACTTATAATCTGATCTACAATCATTTTTATCAAAACATAATTTTATTATCATTTTATGACTACTAATCATCATGCAGCCTCAGTACAAGCACTTAATGCACACATATCATATTATCATCAACATGCATGTACTCATATGCATCTAGACATACGTTTATTTCATGTTCATATATCCAAGAACATTCTCATCTTCATATAATCATCATCATCATCTTCATATGATTATCATTATTTAATCATTCAACATAAATGCAAGACATGTACACATATCCTTACGCATTCAAAATCATTATCATTAAAAATTCACATGCATTCATATATACATATATACACACGGCTCATTTATACACACATATATATAAAATTCCAAAATTTCACTTTTCATATCAATCTTTTTAAATCCAAGAACCTTCATGTATGACACCTTTTTGTTCATGCATGTAGCAATTTCCAAGAATCACATCAACACAAATTAACCAGTAATCAAAACACAACCTCTAACTCATATATATATATATATACTCACGACCATACATATATATATATATATATACACCTTCATTTTCATTTTTTATTGAAAACCCATTTATTATTTGTTTCAAGTTAGTGTTTATATTCAAGAACTAGAGAAACTTCCATAACCATCAATTACTATGAATCAAGAACAAGGTGAAGTGTTATACCTCTAAGATTCCTAGTGGGTTTTGATGAAAATGATGATATGGAACTTGTTCTAGCTTGATCCTTCTTGAAAACACCTCTAAAACCCTTTTTAGATCTTCAAGTGGACTTGAAACAAGATTGCACGAACTTGAATCTTCAAGATTTTCAATATTTCAAAAATTTAGTGTGTGTTTGTGTGTGTTTCAGCTGTGGATATGAGAGAGAGAGTGAGAGTGATTTAATTTTTGATATTGTCTTGGATTATGGAAGATTTGAGAAGATATTATAAGAGTTCCAATCATTGCATGCATTCCCATGCCACATGGAGGAGAGAGGGAAAAGCATCCCTATATGGCTGCCACAATACCTCACACACACATATATCCGCATATATATATATATAATACATATATATGCTTTAAACTGGTATTTTACTGGTTACCGGGTGTTTTATCTAGCGTTTTAACTGCGTTTTAACGTGTTTTAAATTATTTTCAGCGCTCTACAAAATAAACACACCAAAATATTACTAATCAATATTTTATTTGCCAGGACCAGTTACGTTGTCGGTATTTGGCAGTATGCGCGCTGTGTTGCGCAGTACGCACTTAAATTCGCAAAATAGAGATTTTAAGCGTTTTAATTTATTTTTATCATTCTATAAAAATAAACTTGTCAAATTATTTCTACAATAATTATTGGTTGCCCTGAACTGGCTGTGTTGACAGTATTTTGTCAGATACGCGTAGTATCGCGCAATACGCGCTTAAGCTCAAAAAATAGAGTTTCTTAGCGTTTTAAATTATTTTTCCTCACGATTATGATTAAATATATTATTTAACTCATAATGGACTATTTTTGGGATTTTAACATTATTCGGCTCGCATTTTAACCGTTACGCGATAAGCGTTTATCTTATTATTGCCAACGTAATTTTTATCAAACTTTGGATTTACCAACACATCAAATACCATATATAAACATCATAAATAATCAAATATGGCCTTTTATTCATTCATGACACGTGTTACATTTGTACGGTACAACCTAAATAGCCGGGTGTCACAGTCTCCTCCTGTTTAAGGAGTTTCATCCCCGAAATTCTTACACTACAGGTTTCGTTTTCGCACTAGACTTAAAGAGATGCGGATAATTTCCGTTGCATCTGGTCCTGTTGTTCCCATGTGAACTCGGGTCCATGCTTGGAATTCCAACGAACTTTGAAAAACAAAATCCGACTCCTTCTAAGCTTCTGAATCTTCTCATCCAGAATTTCAACCGGTTCCTCGATAAATCTCAATTTATCATCTACTTGAACCTCATCAGGGGGTATAATTAGTGTCTCATTTGACAAACACTTTCTCAGGTTGGAAACATGAAACACGTCATGAACTCCATTCAAATCCTGCGGCAGCTTAAGCCTATACGCGATTGATCCAACTCGACATGCGATTTCGAAATGACCTATATACCGTGGGCTTAGCTTTCCCCTTTACCCAAATCTAACAAAACCTTTCCAAGTTGACACTTTCAGCAGAACACGGTCCCCGACTTGAAACTGCAACGGTTTCCTTCGGTTGTCTGCATAACTTTTCTGTCGATCGGCGGCGGCTTTCAACCTTTCCTTGATCTGGACAACCTCGTCGGTGGTTTCCTAGATAAGCTCAGGTCCGGTTAGTTACCTTTTGCCAACTTCAGCCTGGCAAAGGGGTGATCGACACTTCCTTCCGTACAAGGCTTCAAACAAAGCAGCTTTGATACTAGCGTGGTAACTATTGTTGTAAGAAAACCCTGCCAACGGCAAATGAGTATCCCAACTTCCACCAAAATCAATCACGCATGCTCTCAACATATCCTCTAATGTCTGAATGGTTATCTCACTTTGACCATCCGTTTAGTACTCATGTCCAAACGAGTGCCCAGTGACTCCTGAAGAGATCGCCAAAATCTGGAGTCAAATCGTCCATCTCTATCGGAGATAATTGACACTGGCACTCCATGTCGGGCTACAATCTTGTCAAGATACAACTGCGATATCTTCTATGTCTTGTCTGTTTCCTTAATGGCTAGAAAATGAGCAGACTTCGTTAACCGATCCACAATTACCCATATGGTGTCATGTCCACGTGACGTGCGGGGTAATTTGGTGATAAAGTTCATAGCAAGATGCTCCCACTTCCATTTAGGAATCTCTGGTTGCTGCATAAGCCAAGATCCCTCTGATGTTCAGCCTTAACCTTCGAGCATGTTAGACATTTACTTACATCCACCGCAATATCTCTCTTCATATTCGGCCACCAATATAACTCCTTAATATCCTAATACATTTTGGTAGAACCTAGGTGAATCGAATATCTGGACTTATGAGCCTCGTTCATAACCAGTTCACGTAGGTTACCTCTAAGCGGAACCCAAACTCGGTTCATGAAGTACATCACTTCATCCGCTTTTGGTATCAGTTCACATTCCAAACCTCTCAAACCTTCTCTACTCAGGTTCTCATCTTTCAAAGCTTCTCGCCGTGCATTACGAATTCGATTGATCAAATTCGTTTGTATGGTCAAACCCATAGCACGAACGCGTAGAGGCTTTTCTGCTCCTTCCTACTGAGCGCGTCAGCAACAACATTTGCTTTTCCCGGGTGATAACGAATATCACACTCATAATCATTGAGTAACTCTACCCAACGCCGCTGTCGCATGTTGAGTTCCTTCTGATCAAAGATATGCTGGAGGCTCTTATGGTCTGTGTAAATCGTACACTTCGTGCCATACAGATAATGTCTCCAAATCTTCAAAGCGAACACAACAGCTCCCAACTCTAAATCATGAGTTGTGTAGTTCTTCTCATGCACTTTCAGTTGTCTGTACGCATAGGCTATCACTTTGTCCTTCTGCATAAGCATGCAACCAAGGCCCAAACGTGCACTTCCCAGTATACCACAAAACCATCATTTCCCTCAGGCAGGGATAGGATAGGTGCACTACACAACTTCTCCATCAACATCCGAAAAGCTGTCTCCTGCTTTTCCTTCCAATCAAACTTCTTATCCATCTGGGTTAATAGCGTTAATGGCTGCGCTATCTGGAAAAATTCTCAATGAATCTTCTATAATACCCAACAAGTCCTAATAATTGTCGCACCTCTGACGGAGTCTTTGGCGCTTCCCAATTCTTAATCGTCTCTATCTTCGACGGGTCCACATATATACCTTTCTCATTTATGACATGTCCGAGAAAATGCACCTCTCGAATCCAAAATTCACATTTAGAGAACTTGGCATACAACTTCTCTTTCTTCAGCAGCTCCAGAATCATCTTCATATGTTGCTTATGATCTTCTTTGGTTCGCGAATAGATTAGTATACCGTCAATGAATACTATCACAAATTTGTCCAAATAGGTTTGCATACCCTGTTCATGAGATCCATGAACAAGCGCATTAGTTAAGCCAAAAGGCATGACTAAGAACTCATAATGGCCATAACGTGTTTTAAAAGCAGTCTTCGAAACATCTTCCTCGGCAATCTTCAACTGGTGATAACCTGAACGCAGGTCTATCTTCGAGAAGTAGCTTGATCCTTGAAGCTGGTCGAACAAATCGTCAATTCTCGGTAACGGGTACCGATTCTTGATAGTCAGCTTGTTCAACTCTTTGTAATCAATACACATTCTGAAGGAACCATCTTTCTTCTTCACGAACAAAACATGTGCTCCCCAAGGAGAAAAGCTTGGTCGTATGAAACCTTTGTCTAATAGCTCTTGAAGCTAATTTGATAATTCTTTCATTTCTGATGGCGCTAATCTATTAGGAGATTTTGCAATCGGTGCAACACCAGGTACAAGATCAATTTTAAACTCGACCTGTCTCGCAGGGAGTAATCCAGGCAAGTCTTCAGGGAAAACTTCCGGATAATCGCGAACTACATGAATTTCTTCATTCTTCCCACTTTCAGCTTTCGTACCCACTACGTTAACCTAAAACGCAGGATAGTCTTTACATAACATCTTGTGCATCTTCATAACACTAACAATTCCTGATACTCGACTTGATCGGTCACCTGAATAACTAAAGCTTCACCACCACCAGGACGAGGTATCCGCACTTGATTCTCCGAACAAATGATCTCAGCTCCGTTCTTGGATAACCAATCCATCCCAACGACTACATCAAAACTACCCAGCTCCACTGGTAATAAATCGATACTAAAACTATGATAACCACGAATGACTTCGCTAGTCTCTATCAATTTTCCATTTGCTAATTCTATCGAGTACTTTTTACTTAGCTTACTTGTTTGAGAACACAGAAACGGTTCAAAGTTTTTCGAAACAAAACTCAAGTCAGCACCAATATCAAATAGTATGCATGCAGAAGGGTCATTGATTAGGAACGTACCGGTAACAACCACAGGATCATCACGTGCCTTCCCAGCATTCAGCTCAAAAGCTCTGCCCCTAGCATTCTGACCCTTCACCTTCGGACAGTTCCTCTTATAATGTCCCTGCTCTCCGCATTCATAGCATCCCTCGAGCTTAACTCCCTCCGACGTACTCTTAGCATAGCACTTGCGAGTAAAATGTCCAGTTCGACCACATCTGGCACACTTTCCCTGCTCATCACCGTGAGTCTTCTTCGCTGAACCACTTCCTCCATCCCTGGCATTATCTTTCCTCGAACCACTAGAATTAGCCACATATGCTTTCCCCAAATCGCGTTTCCTCTCACGCTTCACTTCGGAATCCTTTCTCGAGCTCTCAGATCTTCGCTTCCGCGAATCCCCAGATCTAGGCTCAGAACGTTCTGATCGGTCAGATTTCCCATCTTACTTGACTTTTCCCGACGACTTCCCAGTGTCCTCTTTCCTGTTAAGGCTACTTTTGCGAGCTGCATCATCCACTAATGATTTCGCTAGAGTAGTAGATTCCAGATAGGTAGTGGGCTTTGCTGACGTAACCATACTACGAATATGTGGCGACAATCCCCAGATATACCTCTCTACCTTAACGTACTCAGGGGTGACCATTCGTGGAACCAATCTAGCCAAATCATTGAACCGAGACGTATAAGCACTGACATTCAGGCCTTCCATTGTCAAATTCAAGAAGTCAGTCTCAATCTTCTGCATCTCACTACGCGGGCAATATTCCTTAAGAAGCATCTCTTTTAGTTCGTTACAGGTAAGACCGTAAGCCGCGTCTTCGCCCAAAATTTGAACTTGAGTGTTCCACCAGGATAAAGCTTCATCGAGAAATGAACACGAAGCATACCTAACCCTCTGATCAGCAGTACAACCGCTGGTGGCTATCACAGATTCCATTTTCTCGATCCATCTAGTGATTTCAAGAGGCCCTTTGGCACCGTAAATGATCGTGGGTTACAACCCTGAAATGTTTTATACGTACATCCATGCACTGTTCACAAGGTTAATAAAAATCAAGATTTCGCTCTGATTATATCATAACACAGGAACTACTAAACTTTTCCGATCATTATATTACCTTGCGGGCTTCCAATTTGTACACCACCTTCACCATGCCCAGGAGCACCACGTCCACGTCCTTGCCCAATATTCTGGTTGGCTTCACGCTGTTCCAATTTATGAGTTATGCTAACTCTTCTGGGGTGGTAGGTAGTCTAGTAACCTGTCTCGCTTTTGGCGGCAACTTGTCGTTTCTATTATTGCAATAATAATATCAACATAAGACATTGTTTAAATATTTCAATCATTAAATAATAGTGGACTAAACAATACACATTCATGCACATAATAATGAGAATAATTTAACCAAAAGAGAACCCATAATATTGATATTTATCACGAAAATTACAAAGCTTGTTCATAGTACAACGACTAACCAAAATGTGGTGTGACATAATCAACCACCAATAACAAGTCTAGATGAAATTTCCTCCTAAATATCCAAAAATTTGGCATGCAAGCCAATATAAGGGTTTATCAAAGAGACATACAAAACAAATAAACAACAAACTACAATCACTTCTTCAAACCAACAAACTCTAGAAGCTTCCTCACAAGCTCCTCCAGCTCAACTATCCTCCAGTGCATCTGATCCATTGCACTGTCATCCAAATCTTTCAGCTCATCAAACCAGTCCATCTGCCCTTCTCAATCCTTCACCTTTCCCTTGGTCGCCTCCATATCTCCGCGTATGGCCCCCAACTGATGGTCGCAATGAGTGCATCGGTTAACCCACACTCCTTTCTGCTTCTTCGAAGTAGATGCAGTCTCAGCTCTGGAAGTTGAAGCGATGTCTCCGACAGGTCGTATCCTCTTCCTACGTCGAAAGTAGACCAAAAGGGGTGCAGTAGGAGCGCGCGACTCGATCGATGGAAATGGCGACTCGGTAACAACAGGTGGAGGGATCTCAGTAGTGGGCTCAGCAACGACAGTAGATGAGACGACCAATGGCTCTAATGGCTGAGCCGTTACATGGTAGTATCTACTGCTGGTGCGATACTATAAGATCCTCCGATCAGCGCACACCTGTCACACCCCGACTCACAGCGGAAGACAAATGCAGGGTGCGGCAGACATGTGGTAATTCTCCATAGTTTAAAAACATGTTATCATAGATAGAGAGAACCTCAGTACAACATATTATCAGTATCATATTACACATCATAAGTTTCAGTACAGTACTACGAGCTATTACAACTCTTATTCAGCTACAGTTTACTACTAAAGCCATTCCTCTTTAGTTTTACCTGAAAAGCATGTTAGTTTTAAAAAGGGTCAGCTAAACGTTGTGTGAGTTCCACTGGTTTAATTGTTGTGTAACAAATGGGTTAACAAGTTTAATTGCACGAGTCATAATCACAATGACGGTCATAGTCATATTCACAGATATATCACCACAAACACCTTCCGTTAGTAGGATCGTGTTACAACAAACACCTGCAGCTCGTCGAACCGTGTCATAACAGACACCTGCAACTTGCCAAACCGTGTTACAACGACACCTGCAGCTCGCGAACCGTGTTATAACAGGCACATACAGCTTGCCGAACCGGGTCATAACAGACACCTATAGCTTTCCGAACCGTGTGTTATAAAATTTACATCATCACAAGTTGGTGCAATTAAAACAGTTTCGTAACATGCAAATCACCTCAGAAAATAGTAACACAATTTAAAAGTAGTGGAGTGAAACTCACTCCCAACTTGGTGTAATCAACACCGTTTTTAAAATTTACGTAGTGGAGTGAAATTCTTTCGGTATAGCAGTTAAAAATTCACCAAAAATCGTAGAAAATTCCAAAAATTCTAAAATTTACGTGGACCTTCATGACAATACCCTACATCACCATACCAAATATCAGCTCAATCCAAGCTACACGGACCAAGTTATAGATAAAACAATTTTCTGCCTAGCCTAGATTCGGTTTTCGGATGATATACCTAGCGATTCTTCCATTTCCAAGCGTTTATCTTGATCCCAGAAGTGTGTAAAGGCTATATTCAGTACCTACACACCAAGTACAATCCAAATATGCTAGAACTTAGATCAATCAAGCTTTAATTCATTGTTTTTCGGTTAATCGAATAGTTAAGCGATTTTTGTCGAATAAGAGTTGATTAGGGTATCAAACCCCATTTATAAGCAACCATGGCTGCCATACAACACCATGGATATATATGGTGTTCATATTCAGCCCTAAAACATGTTTAAAACTCCAAAATTCATGGATTAAAAAGCGTTTTTCGGCTAGAAATCACGTTTAATCGATGAAACGGACTTAGAATTATGAGTATCAAGGCTAGTAACTTTGAAGTAGGACTTGTTTAGGAAGAACTCAGTTGAGAAGATGAGTTAAGAGCAGGGTTTTTAGAGGTTTTGAAGAGTTTTGTGATTAAAATAAAAAGAAAACTATTTATAACCATGGGGGGGGGGTTAGGTGGGCCCCTAGGGCCACCTCGTGGTTCGTTTTACGTGCGTAAAGATGATGTTTATCTTCTGGATAAGAATAGGTTCGTTTCGGGTCCGGCGCGCGTTCTCGATTTGCGTGACGGACTCCGTTTTGCGCGTACTTAGTGTCAAAAGACTTGGTTTTAAAAATTATGCATAACCGTCTAAACTTCCGAACCCAATTACGTTTTAATCATAAAAGTCTCGTTTGACGTTTGTTTAAGTGTTTTTAAGCTTGATCGATCATTCCTTGCACGTTCAGTTGCCTTATGTTATGCCTGGAATGAATGCGTTTCCCCAACCGGGAGCTGCATCGTTTTGCGTGCCCGGGCTTTGATTATTTTCAAACCTTATGTCACAGTCTACGACACAAAACTAAGTTATTCCTGGAACTCGGAATCTTAAATAAGGCTACCGATAACCTAATAATCAACATCAAAGGTCTAATGCGCTGTTAAACGTCAAGTCTCCGTTTAACATGTTCTTCAAGGCTAAGGACACCAACCTCGCATCGTTGGTCCTTAGTAGTGTCATGTCGACCATGACATGTTCTCAGATTCCTCCGAGATATAACATATATCGTTTCGCACAACACACAAGTCATGAAATTTCACAAGGTTTACGCACAATTATAGTTTTAGTCATGCTTTAAGTTTAGGACCAATTAAGGTGTACCTGGTTTTGTCATGGGTATCACAGTCTTCCCTGGTTAAGAAATTTCGTCCCTGAAATTTACTTTGTCACGCTAGGGAAGAGGTGAGGGTATTTTCTACGGAATTCATCCCTCCGTTCCCAGGTATATTCAGGTCCTTGTTTAGAGTTCCACTGGACTTTAACCGGTGAAATTTTGTTATGTCTTAATTTCTTGACCCTACCATCAACTATTTCCACCGGCTCTTCCACAAAGTGGAGTCTATCGTCAACATGTATGTCTTCCAAAGGTACCTGGGTAGCTTCGCCTGACAGGCATTTCTTCAGGTTTGATACATGGAAGACATTGTGAATGGCACTAAGTTCGGTTGGTAACTTCAACCGATACGCTACCGGACCTACCTTGGCTAGGATCTCGTATGACCCAATGTAGCGCGGGGCTAGCTTTTCTGACTTTCGAAATCGGATGACGCCTTTCCACGGCGATACCTTTAATAGAACTCATTCACCTACTTTGAACGATAATGGTTTTTCTGCGTACATCAGCCCGGCTTTTCTGTCGACTCTGGGCAGCTTTCATACGGTTCCGAATCTGATGGACCTTATCAGTCGTTTCCTGAACTAGTTCAGATCCCGTCAGTTGAGTGTCACCCACTTCGACCCAACAAAGTGGTGATCGACACTTTCGACCATAGAGGGCCTCATACGGGGCTGCTTGAATGCTTCTATGGTAACTATTGTTATACGAGAATTCTACTAGGGGGAGATGCTTGTCCGAACTTCCTCCAAAGTCCAGGACACAAGCACGAAGCAAGTCCTCTAGTGTCTGAATCGTGCGTTCCGATTGGCCATCGGTTTGGGGATGATAAGCAGTGCTTAAATCAATTTGCGTCCCCAAAGCCTCTTGTAGTTTCTGCCAGTATCGCGAAGTCAAGTGGCTGTCTCAGTCGGAAATAATAGCAATCGAGATACCATGTCTAGCTACTATCTCATTAGTATAAATTTCGGCCAACTGGTCGGTCTTATACATAGTGTGAATCGGAATAAAATGTGCGGATTTGGTCAATCGTTCTATGATTACTCAGATCACATTATGACCACGAGGCGTTATCGGAAGGTTGGTCACGAAATCCATCGTGATTTGTTCCCACTTCCACTGAGGTATTTCAGGTTTTTGCAACATTCCTGAGGGTTTCTAATACTCAGCCTTGACTCGCGCACAAGTCAAGCATTGGCTCACGTATTTGGCCACATCCCTTTTCATTCCCGGCCACCAATAAAACTCTTCCAGGTCATGGTACATCTTATCTGTACCGGGATGAATCGAATATTTCGATTTATGAGCCTCGTCCATTATTAATTGTCTCAGCTCCGCTATTGCAGGAATCCACACTCGATTCTTAAAGTACAATACCTCATCTATTTTCCTTGCAAAACTTTTCTCGTTCCCGTGCAATCCTTCACCGGGTAACTTGCTTTCCTTCAGGGCTTGCATCTGCGCATTCCGGATTTGATCTATCAGACTTGTCTGCACGACCATTCCCAAGGCTCACACTCGTAGGGGCTTAATTCGATCCTTCCTACTTAACGCATCTGCTACCACATTAGCTTTTCCCAGGTGGTACTTTATTCCACAATCATAATCATTTAACAATTCCACCCATCTACGCTGCCTCATGTTTAAGTCCTTTTGATCGAAAATATGTTGGAGGCTCTTATGATCGGTATATATAATACACTTGGTACCATGTAAATAATGCCTCCAAATCTTTAATGCGAATATAAATACTCCTAGTTCCAGGTCATGGGTCGTGTGGTTCTTCTCGTGCACCTTCAGTTGTCTTGAAGCGTATGCGATTACTTTATTCCTTTGCATAAGGACACATCCAAGTCCTTGTCGCGATGCGTCACAATAAATGACAAAGTCGTCATTGCCTTTGGGTAACGTCAAGATTGGGGCCTCACATAACTTTCTCTTTAACAGCTAGAATCATACTTCCTATCCTTCTGCGTCAATGCGGTTAACGATTGCGCGATACTAGAGAAATTTTTGATGAAGCGACGATAATACCCTGCCAATCCCAAGAATTGGCGTATTTCTTTTGGAGATTTCGGCGTTGGCCAGTTCTTGATTGCTTCGATCTTGCCTGGATCTACATGAATTCCATGTTGATCCACCACATGCCCTAGAAATTGTACGGCTTGTAACCAAAAGTCACACTTAGACAAATTAGCGTATAGTTGTTCGGTTCGTAGTATCTTCAAGATAGCACGCAAATGATACTCGTGCTCGTCCTTACTCTTGGAGTAGATCAAAATATCGTCAATGAAGACGATGACCAATTTGTCAAGGTACGACTTACATACCCTGTTCATGAGGTCCATGAACACCGCGGGTGCGTTGGTTAACCCAAAGGGCATAACCAGGAATTCGTAGTGGCCATAGCGAGTTCGAAATGCGGTCTTAGGAATATCGTCCTTTTGGACCTTCACCTGATGGTAACCTTACCGAAGGTCTATCTTAGAAAAGTATCAAGCTCCCTGCAACTGATCAAAGAGATCATCGATTCTCGGAAGAGGGTACCGATTCTTGATAGTGACTTTATTCAATTCCCTGTAGTCGATGCACATTCGAAAGCTACCGTCC